>JAIUSX010000043.1:0-4800000 GCA_026573805.1 Hesperophylax magnus | reverse complement strand
AGAGAGGTTCTCTATAATAATATCATCAACTAAAAAAACAACAAAAGCTGCAGAAATATGTGATAAGATACAGAAAGACATCAAACTAGACCAACTTAAAATTGGAATAAATGGATTAAGAAAAACAAATAAAGAACAAGTAATCATATCCTGCCCAAAAAAAGAATATACCAACACTCTTACGGAGGAAATTAAAAAACTCAATTATAACTTAGAAATAAATGAAATAAAAAAGAAAAAACCCAAATTAATTTTGAAAGGACTCAAATCGAACTTGACGGAAGAGGAAATAGTAAATGGGATACTCACACAAAACGAAGGGATTCAAGACATTGTAACGAAAAACGAAGAAAATAAAATAAATTTGATTACTGAAATAAAATACAAACATTCTAAGAAATACCAACGTGGTACTCGGGATCAAGAAGATGAAGAACAAAACAAATTCTCGAACTATATCGTGGAAACCAGCGGTACAACACGAAAAAATTTGCTATCCTTGGAAAAGATAAATATCCAGTACCAAAGGGTTAACATAGTGGATTGTGATCCTTTAACCCAGTGCTACCACTGCTGCAAATTCATGCACACAGCCTCCAGATGCCTAAATCGAATGAATCCATCGGTGTGCCCGCATTGCACGGGTGATCATACTTTTGCTAAATGCCCTGAAAGAGAAAAAACACCGGTTTGTGCAAATTGCACATCGCAAAATAAGAAATATGGCGAGAAAAATAAAACAGACCACACAGCTTTCAGCAACTTATGTCCCTACAAAAATAAAATGCTGAAAGTAGCAAGAGACAGAATAGACTTCGAAGAAAAATGACAGATTTTTTATGTAACGCACTAGACGAAAAAAATAATATTGACGAAAAAACATATAACAGCTATCAAGAATATTGTACCCACCAAAACGACCTCAATCTCAGTCCTTTAATTCTACACATGAATATAAGAAGTTTGGAACGAAACATGGATGAATTTTTGACAACAGTAAATAATGATCTCAGGAAGCCCGCTTGCATTGTGTTAACGGAAACACATTCAAGTGGCGAAGTGGCGTACTATATACCGGGATATACCTGTGTATCTACTACAAACCGAATTAACAAAAACAGTGGAATCGTTATGTTCGTACAAAATAATTGTGACATATTGTGCGAGGAAGAAATTAATGTGAATGGAACAAACTGCTTACATGTACAAATGAAGTGTTATAACAAAAAAATTGATATTATCTCTCTATACAGAACGCACTCGTCTACTGTATGTTTGTTTATAGAAGAATTAAGACATGTGTTATTAAACTACAGAAACGCGAATACAATAGTTTTAGGTGACATTAATTTAAATATATCGCACGATTATACATCGAACGATAAAGATAATTACTTAAATATGATGGCGGAATTGAATTATGTGTCGTGTATTAACTCTTACACCAGAAACGTCAATGGGCAACGTCCATCATGCATTGATCACATTTTCACAAATATCAAGGATATAAATAATTTAAACTCGGGAATTATAAAAACCTCAATTACCGACCATTACATCACTTTGCTACACTACAATTCAATAATACCTCAGGCGATAAACCAACATTGCGGACAAACTGCTAATAATAAGAAAGAAATATCTATTGTTAATATCGAATCTTTGAAAAATAAATTGTCATCTGAATTATGGTTAGATATTCTCCGAAGTGAAAACGTCAACGAGTGCTGTAAAATATTTGAAAATAGATTAACGAACTTTATAAATGATTCAAAAAAAATTATTCCAAAAGGAAATACAGCAAAATTTCGTAAAATCAAACCGTGGATAACACATGGGCTTGTTGTGTCCATAAGACACAAAGAATGGCTTTATAAAGAAACAAAAAAAAACCACTAGACATTAAATTAAATGTTCATTTTAGAGAATACAAAAATAAATTAACCACGCTCATAAAAAACACGAAAGAAATTTATTATAAAAACAAACTTGATAATTCTGAAAATGACAGTAAGAAAGTTTGGAATATAATCAATGAAATCATGGAAAATAAACAAAAAACCAAAAGTAATACTATTAAGAGTGTAATACAAAACAATAACATAATTAACTGTATTGAAGAACCTAAAAAAGGAGCAAACGCTTTTAATGATTTCTTTGCAAATATAGGAAAGAGTCTAGCAGAAAAAATTACCGTGAAAAAAATAAATAATATGTATATTGAAAATATTCCGAATATAGAAACTAAACTTGAACTCTTCGAACCAACCAATCCGTCTGAAATTGTACAAATTATATCAAAAATGCGAGGTGGTTCTGCTCCGGGATTTGACGGTCTCACCGTAAAAACACTAAAAATCATTAAAAATTATGTTTCTACACCAATCTCTCATATTATAAACAATAGCTTTAAGACAGGAGTTTTCCCGAGCACGTATAAGAAAACCATAATCTCTCCAATATTTAAGTCCGGTAGCCCGGAGGACATTTCTAATTATAGACCCATTTCACTCTTATCTAATATATCGAAAATTTTTGAAAAAATTGCTAAAAAAAGACTAACTGCATTCTTAAATAAAAACAAAATTATAAATGAAAATCAATTCGGTTTCACAGAGGGAAAAAGTACCCAAGATGCCATTGCAAAAATTTCATCTAGTATTCAGAGTACCCTGGACAAATCAAATAAATGTATAGGAATTTTTATTGACTTAAAGAAAGCATTTGACAGTATTTCCCATGAAAAACTTATATTAAAATTAAAAGAAAATGGCATTGACCACTTAGCCCTTAAATGGATAGAAAGCTACTTAACAGAGAGACCTCAAATTGTAAAATTAAACCAAACTTTTAGTACACCACTAACAAGTACATTTGGCATTCCTCAAGGCACGGTCCTCGGACCATTACTATTTTTAATGTATGTAAATGACATTTTCCAACAGAAAATCAAAGGTGAATTAATCTCTTATGCTGATGATACTGTTTTATTAATAAAAGGTCAAACATGGGAACTAGTTAACAAAATTGCAAATGAATGTATTAATATCTTAAAATCATGGTTTGATAATAACCTACTCACACTTAATGCTAAAAAAACAACATATGTATTATTTTCACTACAAAAAATACCTAAACACAAAGTAAATATCATAATCCATGATGAAAATTGTGACAATGTCAACTGTAAACTACTTAATCCTATGTGTACTGTAATCAACTCTTCTTCTGAAATTAAATATCTTGGTGTGATCATCGATGAAAATCTGAAATGGAAAAGCCATATTAGGGAGTTAGTAAAGAGAATAAGGAAATGTATATATATATTTGTTAGGTTAAGAAATATTTTAAATGTGAAAATACTAAAAAATGTATATTATGCTCTTGTCCACTCCCTGCTTATTTACGGAATCATAGGTTGGGGAGGATCTTATAAAAACAACCTAAACTCAGTAAAAGTCTCGCAAAAAATTATTATAAAAGTAATACTTAAAAAAATGTCTACTTTCCCAACAAAATTGCTTTTTAAATTGTTTCCAGTACCAAATATTGATGATATATTTAAGCAAACTTCCATTATAAAAATGTGTAAAGAAAAAAATAACAAAGAATATCAAGAATTTTACAAACTCATGAGAAATGGAAATCAATTTATTACGCCAATCTTTAAAACAACTCAAATGCAAAACCATTATATTTACCAAGCCATAAAAAACTACAATAATCTCCCTTCCAAATTGCGCTGTATTACGAACCAACAAGAACAAATAAATAAAATCAAACTTTTTTTCCAAAAAAACTTATATTAAACAAAAATAAAAATATATATATATTATTATTATAATATATATTATTATATCACATTATGAATTATGAATCTAAGTAAGAATCGTGGCTCCCTTATCAGGCACAAGAGCTCCTCTTTTCTGATAAGGTATACATGACCAATTATGAACCTTAATATTATATTTTGCAAAATATGTATGTATTAATGTAACCCATATGATGTATATTAAAATAATAAAAAAAAAAAAAAAAAAAAAAAAAATTGTTTTTATATACTTATATTATTTACATGTCACCTGTGACAGTCAGAAATAAGCTTGTTTGAACAACAGCGCCATCTGTTGGACAAACATACTTTTTTGAAAAAAAAAAGCGCCAACTATTGGACCTATAAGCAACACGCGCTAGTGTTTCTCTATCTGCACATACAGACTGAACCACACCAACGCGTGTTGGGGTACAGCTAGTTCAATATAAAATAATTATTTGTCAGGGCCAATAATAGTAAAACATTATTATTTAAGTAATTAGAATTCCTTCTGATGAAGCGTTTTACTTTAATTTTTCGTTAAAAGTATTTTTTAAAGAAACATACATAAAATTTATAATAATCGGAAAGCTTAAACCTTAAAGCAATGCACAACGTCGTGTAACATTTTGACTCGAGCCGCTGACAAAAACACACCTTCTGTAGATGGCGATAAGGTTAAAAACACTTTATAGGTCATAAGCTAAAAACGGAAAGTTTTGAGACCTGCAACATTAAGGTCTATATTTCTTTATGTTTACAAGTTATAATCGCTCTCATGGGTTATAATCATTCTGAGGTAACGCACAGAGGTCTTGAATCGAACCAACCGCCCCGAAGTTCGCACATGTTGAGTAAATTTACAAAAAATGGCGTCCTGGTGAGTTTCTCCATAAAATTATCAAAGCAGTTATTCTCCTGTAACGCAAATAAATAAAAGTACACTTTTCCTTACCAACCTGTCTTTTTGTAATGAAAACAAAAAAGTTTAGATAATTTTTTTTTTTTTACCTAAATGGACACCGGTCAGAAAAGACCGCTCGAAAATCGAAAATTACAAAAAGACCAAGCAAAAAAAAGGTTCTCTCTGTTCATCAAAATGAATATAGGAAACATAAATAAAAGCATTAAGGGCGTATCATTAAAAAAAAGTTGTCCTATAAAGGGTTAAATTCCCGCTTAACACTGTACGTCTGTTTTGATTAATGCATGAAAAAAACATCGCCAAAATGTGGAATTTATTTTATTTTGCCGACGTTCAGACACAAATATTCAAACTTTTTAGAAAAATTTATAAAGTAACTAATTAGCCACATTATACTATAAAATATGCGTAAGTATTTTTAACAAAGCAGTTTTTAAAGGCCTGATAAATTATTTTTTTCTTGGCTTATAAAAATACTCGAGTATTTAAAAAGCCTAGATGGTTTCTACTGGCAGTATTTAATTAAAGCATAAAATCAAATTTTCAAACCAAAAATACTTGATTTTACATAACTAGGTAGTTCATCGCTTTAACTCGAAAATGTTCACTAACTTGCGAAATCGACACGATTGACATTGAATATATATAACCTAAACTCCATGTACCAATAATCTTCCGCATTTTGGCTGAACGTAAACGCTCTGGTGCAACATTATAAACAAACAGAAATATTGAAATTTTGTTGAACAACTGTAAATAAATGTATTTTTGAAACCAGTGGGATAAAACTTTGACTAACGCTTCATCGCGGCTAAAAATAACTCATAATATTTCGTTGATTTTTGGATTGAGTAAATAATGTTAGTTCATATTACTAACAAGCTTCAAAAGCATTATAATAATACAAGCAAATAGATGATGAAGGCTTAGTCAAAACGAAACACGTTCAACATTCAAGTTTTTAAAATAGAGTTATGGATTATTTTTATTCGTAATAAATTGTATTCACACTGAAAAAAATATCAGTTTTTAGTACAATTTTGAAGGGTTTTTTACGTTAACTCCACACATCTTTGGGGATGCTGCGTGAAGGATATTTTTCTCAAGGAGGGGAAGAAGAGCAAGTTCTAGAAATCTAGAGATCAGTGTGTTCAGGAGTGACGTATAAATTTACCCCATGGCGATGGATCGAAACCAGTTGGAGAGGTCAAAGGGTCTCTCCAAACCAGCCTCTCCCAATCTGGCAAGAGCGTCCTGAACACATTTCTCTGATAAACTCAGGCACCCTGTTAAATCACCAAAAGTAGCGAACCACTTGGGGTGACCTTTGGCAGAGGTGTTTGTTATCCAATAAATGCTTCCCGAGGCGGCGGTACCCATATCCGCCTCCCAAGCGCTATTATTGTTGACAGTAGTCAGCCAATCAATATTTTAATGATATATAAAAAAAAACATTTCATCTATATTATAATTCAGTCAATCATAAAATATAGTACAATATACAAATTATCTACAAATAACAGGAAACGGAAAGGATTAAGGCTGTAAAGGAATTTCGATAATGTATTACATATTCGTGAAATGGAAAATTCGACAAGCGATAGCGTGTCAGCAAGCCACTTTAATAATATGTTTTATAAATGTGATAAGAAACAACTCACCTGTAATAGAACCAAATCATGAAGATGTGATAGGGAAGAAAACAGATGGCAAAAACCACCACGAATGCCAATACCATAATAGCAACTTTCCTCCTCGCATTCACCTGAAAAGAAAAAACACCAACATGAGGTCTCAAAATAAATTATTATTATTATTATTCCGAAGTTAGCGCACTATATTAAAGGTACACGGAGAAAAATGAACCTTTTAAAAGAGATTTTTTAGAGAGACAATTTTCTGTAACTATAAAGTATTAATAATTCAGAATATTCGGAGAACCTAATAATTGATGTGACGGAATGCGACAATATCGTAACAGTATGTTAATATTAATATCAATATTTGTATGAAAACGTGTTCCGCCGTCTTCGTAAAATCATTCGCTATAAACTGATACTTTGTTAGGAACTTTGTTAATTTATTCGTCAATCGCCTGCAGTCTTGTGTTCAATAGGAAAACGAATAATTTAACCAGATTATTAATAAATTGACAATATTTCATATTAGTTAATATATTTTTAATATATATTGCCATTTTGTATTCCTTAAGAGATAATCAAGGCCACAGATTCAACCTATTCCACACTTCAATTAAGTAAATTGTACCTTATTATTCCTAAAACCGCAACAAATGTATTTTTATAAAGATTTAATAAGGTCACGTTTTTTCACACACTCTGTAGTGCTTGAGGTTTCCTTTGAGGCCTGTGTTGTATCTGGTAATGGTGTACTGTAGATGATTTTTACAGATTGTTCCTAAAACTGCAACAAATGTATTTTTTTAAAGTTTTAATAAGTTCACGTTTTCTCACAGATTCTGTAGTGTCTTGAGGTTTCCTTTGAGGTCTTTGTCGTATCTGGTAATGGTGTATTATAAAGGATTTTTACAGATGAAACGGAGAACCTGGAACTTAAGCCTTTGCAGAAGGTACAGGACAACACTTGAAATGTAGGAATTTAAAAAGTAGCATCAGAATCTTTATGAATTTTTATAGTTTTATGAATTGTATTCTAAGCTTTAATTTAACTTTATAGGTGTTAATTAGAACATCATTTTAGACTCATATGCCGTCTTACTTATAATAAATAATACGGAGGGATAGGATCAGGTTAGTAGAAAACGTTACACATAATCACGCGCATGCTTACTGCGTATACCGGCAGTAATACTGCATCATTAGTGGCTGACAGATTTTTAAACCGCCAGACCTCCAGGATTAGGGACGTATTACTATGGTATTAAGAAGGAGATCGCGGACTTTCTTAAAAATCTGGTTGATTTGACAAATATCGATTAGTCGCGCAGTGAAAATGTAAAAAAAAACAGTTATACCCACCGGCAATACTATCAGAAGAATATTTTAAATCGATTTACCAAAGCAAATACGGAACGCATAATCAAACTGGCCAAATTTCGAAGCAATTCAAAGCAGACCGGGTCAATGACATTGCAAATGTCATCTGAAGAAACGTGAAGCTTGCAGCTAAACGCTAAATGCAAATACGATCGTGTTTTTGAGGATTGGAACAAAGTGATGTCAGTCTTCAAAAAAATTATTATGAGTAAATGTTTTATCCCGAGCAGTATGCGGCCCTCCTCATCATATACCAGGACTGCAGCGGCGTAAAATGGAATCTTTATAAGTAAGACTTTTAAAGTACAGTTGAAAAATCTGTAATTTCATTAAAACCATAGTAGTGAAACTACTAAATTAAATTATCTTACCAAATTAAAGAAAAAACACATTGATATTCTGGAGGAAATTTTTATTTCAAGGGATTCATTAGTCACTTATAAAGTGTATTTCATCGTTTTATGAGAACACGAATTGCTCGTAATAGCACTTAACTTACTTTTGTGAGATGACTTTGTGGCATTATTACTTTAGTTTCCTTCCACTGCATTTCTGTCGCCTGGACTCTTGCACCGAATTGAAATCATACGCGAAACTATTCCAGGAATCTAATAATTATATTTTGTAATGCATATGATATACGCTGTATCTACTGGTGCGTCGGCTTGTTGGAAGTGCACAAATGAATTTATTATGTTGCACAATTAATATGTAGTTAGAAGTTGACTAAACTGGAGTTACATTTTAGATAGTTTTATTTAATGTGTTACCGCACGAGAGTTCCAACTGGAAGCTGGGAAACTGGGGTTCTGGAGTCGGTGGAACTTTGGCGTGTTCATTGAGGAATGTTGGAAAAATTTGAGATCGGAGTTTGGAGTAGAAGAGAGAGAAAATAAAAATCATTCTACGTGCAGTTTGTCAACAAACTTAACTAAAGTCATTTCAAGCTCCGTTTTGGTTCTAAATTGTGGAATATCCACTATATTAAATGAAATCCTCAGCACCGGAGATCCCCAGAGAGGATATCAATATATCTATTTGTTACAAAAAAGAAGATTTTAAAACACTTCTTATTATTATTATTTATTTCTCTGGTCGTAATTTGGAAAAAAAATAATATTACAAAATTATACGTTTTTTTTCCTTGCCGGGTTTTAAACTCGTGGCTATGGGTTAAAAACCCTGCTTAAAGAAACTTACCACTCTGTCAAAAAGATTTTCAGATAATGTAGAAATTGAAAAAAAACTGTACCACTCAACCTGTAAGTACAAAAAAATATCGTTTTCTTACAAAAATGACCTATTTAATCTGTCAGTAAGGTTTTCAATGAATGAAACAATAATTACAAATAACCACAAAAAATGACTATTCTTTCTGGATCGCGATTAACACTACTCAGTTTGTATTTTTGTCATTTCTTATTATCTATATTTACTCTGCCAAGAAGGTTATATCGGATTAAAACTTCAGACCTCAGTTGCAAACGTAGACATACGTACGCGGGACCTTATAAATTTACTAGCTTCCCGTTAAAAGCTCAAAGTGATCGTGGAACCTTTCGTCGAGAACTTCAGTAACACCAAGTAACACGCTGAGGGCTTTGTGAGTTATACGCACATGGCAGCATGGATTTCAGCAAGATGGCGAACAGATCGCGGCTCGAGAGTTCAATTCAACATTCATAATAGCTTTACATTAATTACGTTAATTCGTTTATGTTTTCCTTAAGTTTTTTTTAGACCTATCTAGTTCAAATCGAAAGAGGCTAGAAACCCATGAGTTTTTAAATTTAAATATTTCGCAGAGCCGAAAAATATTGTAAAAGTACAATCCGAATAAATAGATTCATACTATTGAAAATATTTTATTTGATGTTCACTCTTGTCCCTTTGCAGATGACATTTTATTTATATTCGAATTACAGCTGGAACCTAATAAGTATTTTATGGATGCCCTGTACCTCTTGTGTTATAAGGTTTAAAAAATCATATACTGATACCATAAAATTACTTAAATAATTAAAAAGAAGATATCTATTTACAGCAAAAAATAATCTCTTTTCAGATCCCATCGCTACCAACAATTTTCTCTGCTAACATTAATAAGGAAAATTTTATGTGGGTGAAAAGGTATCATAAATATAAAATATTCGAAGCCTTAGGTTATAAGTTGGATTAGTTTTCAACAATTTATCTTTTATGTTTTCAAATTTGAAACCTATTCGATTTAAACTAACTAAATTTATCCGAATTTCGAAATTACTAAGCAGGTTCCAATCGAATAACACATGTTAGTAAAATTAAATTGGTTTTGAAACAAGTTGTAAAACTACAACAAAAAATATTAAAAAATTTTTTTTTCGATAATTGGTTTTGAGAATTTAATCGTCGCTAATTCTTATCTAAATACAATAGATCCCATTAAAAACAATTGAAAAATTGTTAAAGTTGATTAATCCTCAATTAATCCATTGGGTGGAATAGGGGCTTTATCTGCCTAACGCCGTTTATTCTGTAATTAGTTCAAATAGATATTCCGTTCGCTGTTCACCTGACAGAAACTCATTTCAATATGTCAATCACATATAAAGATGTCTCTATTCATATAAAATAGATTTGTGTCGTGTGCTGTTCTTCACATGAACCTATTATAGCTTCATGGTTCTTCAGTCCACCCGGTCAACCGCAAAATTTGTGTCGGGATGTGCGCAGTCAACGTGTTATTTCAAGACGTGATTTTTTAAATTCAAAAAATAATACTTTCAAATGTTTTATTTTTGTTTTGATGTTTATACACTTCCTTATCTTTCATCATAATAAAATAATATTACACTGCTTTTACTTACACCATCATTAAATTTGTTTGGTGGGTAGAAAAGGTGCATTTTGTGAATATTTAGGACAAATATAAATTTTTTATGTGAATACCGCATATATTATGAGTCCCAGCTGTTCCCAATCCACTGAGACAAGTGAGACAACGGCAACCCCAATTGGGTTATGATGTGTATCCTCCGCTCTGGACTGTATCGCAAATATACCTTATATTATTTCGTCATGAAATGACACAAATCAATTAAATTAAATTTACTTGCACACGCCATAGTTTGACAGCGACCTCCGAATTGCCATACATAATTATACATACCGTTAACTAGCATAATCAAGCATACCGAACAATAGATAGATAGCCTTTGTTTTGTTATCATTTTGACGGCTTCTGTGGTCGAGAGAGGTCGCGGGCTTAAATTCCGACGTGCGCAAGTAAATTTTATTTGATGAACTTTTTGTTATTTCGCAATTTTTTTTTAATAATATGTATAGAATTCTAGCGGTACGTTACAGAGTGGAAGATACTCTCAATATCGCACCACCATTCAAATTGAAATGTCTTGGAATGGCTTTAGCCATGTTTCGTGACCAGATCTCAATAGCCAGGTATACCTTCCTCTTCCTCGCCTCTTTCCGCTGCCCACTACCTTCCCACTGGCTCCAGTAATCTGGAAGCAGTTGGGAATCATCGTTGGGAAAAAAATCATCTAACAAAGACTCTATCAAAATGCAATCTGTTTTTCCACTTAACGCTTTAATTATTTTTATCTGATGATTTACATTTAATATATTTTTTTCGGTTTATTTACCTACTTTATAATATCATGATCGCACGAAAAAATTCTTCATCGAACAAGCTAGATACGTAGTTGCCTCCAGAGGGGCCGCATTGATGGGAAGGCCAATTGTAGTCCCGATTGATATCATGCACTTTATTTCGAGGTTTGACAGCTAAATTATTTTCTGGTTGGCGCGGCTCACGTGCTCTGAGCAATCCGTCTGGAGACAACAATTATTGAAGTGGATTAAAACCTTACGTTTTAAAACGTTTATTCTTCATATACCTTGAGATATTTCTTATTTTTGCCGTATGTGTTTATTGTCACGGAGTAAGACCATAATTCAGGAACGAGGCGTTTTTCATAAAAAATACATGTTATTTTTACCGTTTCTTTTCACAATCATAACAGAGTGGGCTATTTCTGTTGAAACTTTATATTTCACTACATCAATAAACCTTTGACAGCTTTGCCAACTTTAAACAATAAAAATATTGGGCAGAAATTCCCAGAAGTGATCGATTAAATAAATTGATATTGCCAAAAACGTGGTTACGAAAAATCTAATAAAAAAAATATTCCTGAAACGTATTTTATTATTAGAAGAACAAAGAGAGAGATAATTTTTAAGAAGAAAATAATTATTTTATTTATTTACAAAAAGTACGTACTTTGAACATAAGAATATTAAATTATATCACACTTTAGAAAATATATTAAAAACCTAGTATATAAATATGTATTTAAATTTTTTTTTTACATTAATCCCACACAGAAGGCTCTAAGGAAAATAATTTTCATTTGGGCTTATGTTGTCTTTGAAATGCTCTGTGGAGAGTATTTTTTAGGAAAGGAAGGAGAGGAGATAAGGAAAATAGTATGCGGGTGGGGAGGAATATAGGGATCAGTGTGTCCAGGAGTAAAGGGCGGATTAATATAACCCTCCCACTACGGCGCAAGGTCAAGAGAGACCAGCTGGATAGGTTAAAGGGTCTCCCTAAACCAGCCTCCCCCGATCCAGCACGCCACGCAGCTGGTGGGTAGGCGCATCGTTAACAAACTTCTCCTGATGAACACGGGCACCCCTGCTACGTCACCAACACAGTGAACCACTTGGGGTGACCTATAGCAGAGGCGTTGGTTATACAATAAATGGTTCCTAGGGCGGCGGTACCCGAACCCGCCTCCCAAGAAAATAAGAAACAAACAGGAGCTTAAATAAAGTTAAGCTTAAAAGTTTCTTATACTGAAGTTAGTTAGAGATTTCGGAATAGGCAATAAAACTAATAGGTTTATAAAGCGGAGATGAAAAGAAATATATGGTAATGACAGGAGATGCTCCCGATATATTATTTTCTCATGCATTAATTTATGATCGTATGCATAACTTCGGTTCGGTGTTTCTGAAGGTAATTTAATTACGTTTACAGAGTGCACCATTCATAATCGAAACGTTGCTCGATATGGCCTATCTGTTTGTGGTGAACAAATCTGCATTTCCAGGTACTTCCCACCTTCCACTTTTACATCTCTTTCCCATCTCCACCATATACAGAATCAAAATAAACCCCAGTTTATTGAGGATGCCATAGTCTCACTGCCTCTAGACTATTGGGCCTCTTGTTATTAATTTAAAACAAAAAAAGAATTCAGCATTTTCACTGAGGTGACAACACGTTGAGTAACAGCCTCTCGACATATCCCGATTAGGGGGTGCCGTAGAATCATTATCTACAGACTGTTGGGACTCATTTGGGTATTTGACTCATATAAATATATCTACTTTCAGATAATAAGCATAATAAAATAAACGATTATTGTTTTATTATTAATCTGTCAAATGCTGAGTATTTTTGTTAATAAAAAGTTTTCCGAAAAAATGTTATTTGTTCGCTCAGCCCAATTATCGGGAGAACATATCAGGTTGCTCGAATCATCGCGAAATTTTCAGGAAAAATTTTCTTGGAAGTTTATTGAATCACTTTGGGAAATCATTAATTGATTGCGAAGAAAAGGTTCATTATTAAATTCCAAATAAATAAGCCCATGTTGTTTTAAATTTCCAACAAACAAAAAATTTGATTGGCGTTTACAGAGAATTGTTATTATTTTCGCAATGTACTCAGAATTATTCAGTACGTATTTTAATGATTACACTCTTATGAAGCCATTAAAAGAAGGCTTGAAATAGCTGTGGTTATTTTGGTTTTGGTGTCTGAGTTATAATTTATTATTTTGCAAGTAATGTTATTTAGTTACTCGCGTAGAATGTGTTTTTTTTAATATTAATATCATCTTTATATTACTACACTTTATCACATATAATGAAACTATTTTCACTGTAATATACTAACAACAACACGTCATACCTATCATATTATTAATTACTTATAAATAACAACAATTATGTACTGTGCACTCCTCTTCCAAACACAAGGTAACACTTATATGGAAGATTAGTTTTCAAATCACTTAATATGTATAAAACCTATGTAAATACGATTTTATGTGTAATTACTTTTTTATTTTATTTTTTATTCTTAAATATATTTGTATTACAAAGGTATAGTATATTGTCCTCCATGCTAGGAGTTCACCTGTGTTGTGGAGGACTTTTTCAATTGTAAAGTTATATAATAGTAAACAATAAACAATACAGTGAAGTTAGTTACACAGAGAAACAATAAAAATTAAAATATAAAATCGATTTTTACATCGTTTTAATAAAAACAAGTGTGAAATTTAACAAAATTAAATATTAAAAGGATTATAGCCAGTTCCATATGAGTTTTTTGTATTCTGTAAGATTAGATGTTTTATATTGTGTTGGAAGTGAATTGCATAGTTTTATAGCCTGGAATCTGTAGTGTTTTTGTCCAGAGAATGTGTTGGTTTTTGATATTAGTAGTTGGTGTGCATGTCTTGTTCGTTAGTAAAAGTTAGTATTTGTTTTGAATATAATTTTTGAATCTTCAAAACAGGGAATTTTTTAAATATGGTTGAAGTGGGTGTTAGTATTGGTACTTTAATTATTACTTTTATTAAGGTTTTCTGAGCCTTATACAGTGTGTCAATGTATTTTTTTACTGGCATAGCCCCAGGCAATAATGCCTTATTCCTTTATGGATTCTGCTATTGCGAGATATATATTCTTTACATCGTATATGTTTAGCATATTTCTCACGTTTTTGAAAAAGTAAATCAGCTTGTTTATTTATTTATTTTTATTTTTTTTTTTTTTTTTCTTAACCGACTCTATATGTCTGTCCCATTTTAAATAGCGGTAGAAGTATATATCAACATATTTGATATTTTCCGTTGTTCCGTTTCCGTTGTGTGATTGGAGGACAAGTGCATGGGGTGCTCGCTGAGTGACAGGAATTTATTGATAGATGTTTTTTGGAGGGTTGGCCTCTCGAGTTTACGCTGAAGGTTATGAATTTAGTCTTATCTATATTTAAAATTAATAAGTAAGAGTCAAGCCATTTTTTAGTAATATTTGGGCCAACTTCTGCTTTTGTTATTAGTGTGTTCCAGTCAGTGACCTCAAAAAGGAATAGGATTGGGCCAAGTACGCTGCCTTGGGGTACTCCGTAGTATACTTGTTGCTTGTCACTACATTTATTTCTTTATTTCTGTAATAATGAAATACATCATACTGTGCACATACCCAAATATTAAATTTGAACAAAACGAATACATTGGATCCTTTCATCTTACGCAAATTAAACATCCAATACAATAGGTACAATGATGGG
Organism: Hesperophylax magnus; assembly: GCA_026573805.1. Lineage (NCBI taxonomy): Eukaryota > Metazoa > Arthropoda > Insecta > Trichoptera > Limnephilidae > Hesperophylax > Hesperophylax magnus. The sequence goes on along the minus strand of JAIUSX010000043.1, from coordinate 4,784,875 downwards.
CATAAAATTATAAATGTGTATCATTTTTACTCAAATTTCGCCAATCAATTATTTTCCCAGATTTATTGCTCTTTTCATCCATTTAACTCAATCTCGATAAAGCTATGTAAATGAGAAATACAGGGTAAAAATCACTCAATCGTCATGATTGCGTTACTTTGTATAAACGTAAGCCGATTTTTCACAAAAGTAGGCAGAGATACTAAAAGATCACAAGCATGTCTGCCTGAATTTTTGACGAATTAATTTACATTGCTTTTCAACCGTTGAAAATGAACAATTACATCTATAAATTGAATTTTCGTGTAAAACAAAGTAAGGCAACGAAAATATTTTTAGTAGGTAACTAATCATTTTTAAAAGATTCTTTTATGTGAAGTGGTTCATATAATCGTAGGACTACTGCAAGGTATGAAGGGATGTTCGAGATAATGTTACGAATCAATTTAAACAACTCAAATACATTCAAACATTATCTCTTTAAAACTATTTACCTGCACTTATGTAGCGACCTATTTAACGTATTATATTTATCCAGAAAAACATCCTTTGCCAAAACAATTTACAAATTTTGTAATGGTGTATATAATTGTCTTCAAGTCGGGAGATTAAACTCATTCAATTCCTATAGCAGCCATACATAAATAAATAAACTAACTTTTCTTTGCGCATTCGTTAGTAAGTGGCTCTAATGCTGCCATGAGAATAAATCTTTGTGATAGATAAGCTATCTAAAGTGCTCGATCTTCCTGCGTAATTTAAACTCTACAGACGAATCTACATGTAAGGACGAAGTTTTTTTCTAAAACAGAACCAAAAATTAATGTAAAGGTTTCCCTTTCAGTACGGCTAGATATGGTCTTGCATTCTGGACAGAACATAATAGGCAAAGGTAGATATTATGGTGATCTGACAATTGGCCCACCGACAGTTGATTCCCCGGACAGTTGATCCCCTAGACAGTTGATACCTCGGAAATTTGATCTCTTAAAAGATTATTTCTTCTGCACGTCTTCATCGGTAAAGTAAGTATGCGGAGAGGATAAACGGCCATTTAATAAAGCATACCTCTCTCTGCATACTCCTTCGTATGTAGAAATTTACCATATTTTCCTTAACAGACTGCACACATGAGTTTCTCATATTTTGTTATTCGGCCGTATATTTTCTCTGAATACTTCTTTGGAGACATTGCATTGTTGTTATCAAAATACTTGTATGGCAGATTTCAACTCAGACCCTTGCAAATATAAGTATATCAAATTTTGTTACACGGCCGTATTTTCTCTCTGCAAACTTACATTACCGATGATTTTTTTGTATGTTGTTTTAGCGTTTTTTGATTAGACTATTTTAAAAACTGAATCAGAAGACGATGTTTGTATGCGAATGAGACAAATAATGTGTGCCAAGACCGAGTTGTTTGGCAGTTCGTTCTCTCTGCCTACTCCTGCGGAGAAACGATGTGATGATTAGTTAGGTAGTTAATTAATTTAACTTGATTTTTTTACGTAATTTTTATTGTTATCTTCTTCTTCAATGGTTATACATTACTTTGCTGAGTACAAACTTCTTAATTTAATCTAATAAAATTAATTGGTGTTATTTGTTCATCGTGTTATTTTCATATATTATCCTTAAGAATATAAAAGGTTAATAACAAGATTTAACTCCTCTCTCTTAAATTTATTTATTTCTAATGTATTGGTATTCTCGTATCTCACTTCTCATATTAACTTGAAATATCCTAACAGAAAATTGTCTGGCATTGGTCCCGAGGGTACAGCTATAGCCGCATGGTAGAAAGTGCTGTGAAAATATTGAAACATTTTCGTTTTCTCTACAAATACCAAATGAAATTTGTATTTTATTTTTGGAACCAATAAAGTTTTACATATACTTAATCTTAATACTCCACTCTCTTTTCTCAGTTTAACTTCAATTGGATAAAGTTACTACTTCACTGTTTGGACTGAATAAAGTTACTACTTTACTGTTTGGTCTGAACAAAGTTACTACTTCAGTGTTTGGTCTGACCAAAGTTACTACTTCACTTTTTGGACTGAATATAGTTACTACTTCACTGTTTGGTCTGAATAAAGTTACTATTTCAGTGTTTGGTCTGAATAAAGTTACTACTTTACTGTTTGGTCTGAAAAAAGTTACTACTTCACTGTTTGGACTGAATAAAGTTACTACTTCAGTGTTTGGTCTGAATAAAGTTACTACCTCACTGGTTGGTCTGAATAAAGTTACTACTTCACTGTTTGGACTGAATAAAATTACTACTTCAGTGTTTGGTCTGAATAAAGTTACTACTTCATTGTTTGGACTGAATAAAGTTACTACTTCACTGTTTGGACTGAATAAAGTTACTACTTCATTGTTTGGTCTGAATAAAGTTACTACCTCACTGGTTGGTCTGAATAAAGTTACTACTTCACTGATTGGTCTGAATAAAGTTACTACTTCACTGTTTGGACTGAATAAAGTTACTACTTCACTGTTTGGACTGAATAAAGTTACTACTTCAGTGTTTGGTCTGAAAAAAGTCACTACTTCACTGTTTGGACTGAATAAAGTTACTACTTCAGTGTTTGGTCTGAATAAAGATACTACCTCACTGGTTGGTCTGAATAAAGTTACTACTTCACTGATTGGTCTGAACAAAGTTACTACTCCTATCGACACCCTTACTATAAATATTAATTGTTTTTTATCTTTATCATTAAAAAGGTGCGAACGAAATTAACGTTTAGAGGTAAAAAAATAACGTAGAGGTAAAACAAAACTTTATGCTGCAAACACTGCTATGAAAACAAAGCAATTAATTTAAACACCAACAAAACACACATATTTGTTAGCTGTACTCCAAAAATATAATTTTTATACTTATTTTCTTGAGCAAAAATACGACAAATCTGATAGCAGAACAAATCGTAAGGATAGTCGCTTAATATAATTGACTGGAAAAGAATAATTTTGATTGTTCAATAAGAGCATCAAATAATCACACAAATTTCAGCTGCTTATGTATAAGTCCTGCGTAAATTTTGGTTCAATGAGCTCAAATTTGCATTGATTTTAAGTGTCATTTTCAAAATCGGAACTGTTCGTGTAAAGAATTCAGGCAAGTGATAAAGTATGTACCTACTTATATAATATTTCATCAGAAAATTGTTTGTAAAAATTAAAATTAAAATTTTAATTTTTAAGAATTCCGCCGTTAATATTATTAACAATCTTAGCAATTATCAATCCTACAATTAATTTTGCAAGATTACAATAATTTGAATAGCCCAATTTTCTGTAATTTCATTTCAATTTCTCAATATATTCAAGCTAACTACTAAACTCCAAAACTGCTGGCAGATAAAAATAATTAAACAAACATAACATCGGGAAAGGAGCACTATCTAAGGTGTACATCTAAATAAACGATTTGAAATGAAAAAGTAAATAGATTTTTCGAAGTGAATATGCCATAAATATACAACCCCCATTTCTCCATAAATCACCTGATGTTTTTTTATGAATCCGGCTTCTCTCCTTCGCCCATTCACTGGTTGTATTAAATGGCAAAGAACCTTTTCCTGAATCATATCCTACCCTCCCTTTGGCCTGCCACAGTTTAAGAAGGGCTGGGGAAATAGAATTTTCACTTTCAGATTGTTAGTTTCGAGGGAAATCAAATGCAAGTGTAGATCAAACTTTTCAATAAAAAAATATATCGGAATAAAGTCAACTTATAAATAAAAATAATATAATAATTTCTGTGGTGTATTTCTGTGTCCATGTGCAACTCGGGTTCAATGAACTCTGGAACTGGGATTTGCTTTAATTTCCAAAATTGATTTGGGAGGTACCAAAATTATTCTATTTTTAATTTATAATCTTTCCTAATTTCGTTCATTAAAAAAGGTAATTTTTTATAGCCATTCGAATGGCAATGATCCAGTGTAAATGTTTTTTAAATAATGCTTTCATATTCCCGAACCCTAAAATTAAGTTAGTAATTAATATTTTTTTATGCGAGTACAGCACATAAAAAAAATCCCCAACTGCTCCCAGCCGTCTGGAGGTCTGCTCTCAATCAATGGCATCCACAATTGGGGATGTTGGAAGGCTCATAGTAGAGAGGAAGAGAAGGAGACGGGAAAAAGGAAAGTTAGAGGAGTTCCTGGCTATCAAATCTGGTCACCAAATATGGCTAAAGCCATTTCAAGCAACGTTTCAATTCTGAATGGTGGTCTTACACCAGAACGTTACTAAGAGTATTTTCCACTCTGGAACGTGCCGCAAGTATACAAAATATAATTCTTAAATTATTAATTTGAAATAACATAAATTCATCAAATAGCATAAAATAAATACTCTTTCACAGGTCAGGATTTAAGCCCGCGACCTTCAGATTGTTAGACGAGAGCTTTGCCTCTTAACCACGGAGGCCGTAATACCTACGGCATAAAAAATCTTTTTTTTTCAAATAAAATAACATCAAAAAAAGTTTTCATTTAACCCTAGAATACTAAACATATTTTTTAGCCCATTAATGCTAAACTTCGCCTGTGAGGCGACTTTTATAAAAAAAACCATATTTTACTTAAAAAAAACACAACATATTAAAACAAAAACAAAAACACTTTTATTACATATTGGGTAACAAAAAAAAATAACACAATTCATTTTTTAAATACATTAAATATATTAAAAGCTTATTTTAAGATCATATATTTTGTTTCGTGGTATACAGAGATCTTTTACAAAAAAAAAAAAATCAAAAAAATTCACAATTGGAAATAAAAAAAAAACTTCTGGGTCTTATAGACCTGAGATGTACTAAGTCTATAAAAATATATTTCACAGCTTACAACTTAAAAATATTCATTGAGACCAAAATAAAGTTTCGGTTTTTTCCACCTACTTTTTTTTGTCGCATTTGCAACAGTTTGGAGACCGGTGTTCTAAGCAGTATGTTAACTTGCATTTTGCGCAGAAATAAATACTCATACGCCTCAATTTCGGGGGGCAGAAGTCACACATTGATCTTTTTCCCTTTTTTATGCATGGTTCATCTGAATCAGTGTCAGTATTATGACCAACCACGTCATGAATTGCAGAACGGACTCTTTTCTGCATACGTGGCCTTTCTTCCAAACGGATGGCGCACCAGTCGCTGCATAGGTTCTTGCTTAATATCTTGAGAAATTCTCTTCTTGACATTGGCTTTATTTTCAAAGCTTCGCAATTGGATACATAAATTACAAAGCTATTGAGTAGAGCCATATTCAACATTCCATAGAACATGCAAAGTGGCCAACGCCTAGTTTTACGGCTACAGCTTGAGTGACCACACATCTGGTCAAAAGTATCCACAGCACCTTTTGTTTCGTTATAAGAATGAATTATTGTCGGCTTACCGGAAACGGAGTCAACAGAAGGCTTGTCGTGCATCGTAGAGAGCAAAAGAACGGTCTTTTGAGGTTTTGGCTTGTAGCTAACAAGAGTGAGCTTTTCGTGGAATCCAAAAAGAGATGTCCCAACAGGGCGTGATGAATTATGTTTGAACTCTGGTGGAATTTCTTGCTTATTATTTCGAATTGTTCCAATAAGAGTAAGGTTGTATGGTGGTCGAAGCAATTGCTCAGCTAGCGGTATAGAAGTAAACCAGTTATCGGCAGTTAAATTACGATTTGTGCCATGTATAGTCTTTGTAAGCAGCTTACAATAGTAAGAGCCTAATGGTTCGTTTATAGCTGTACCGAGGTTTTTTCCCAAATACGGTGAGGCATCAAACATATATTTTGATCTAACATCGCACACTAAAACAATCTTTATTCCGTATTTGGCCGGCTTATTAGGAATATACATACGGAATGGACATCGTCCCCTGAATGCCAAAAGTTGTTCATCTATTGTCACGTATGAGCTTGGTTTATACAGATCTCTACATTGCTTGATAAAAATTTCCCAAATATTTCGGATAGGCGCAAACTTATCAGTTTTTTTTCTGTCGTCTCGAGTGTTACGATCATCGAAACGCAGACACTTTACAAGGAACTCAAACCGTTCACAGCTCATTGCAGCTAAATTTTGGGATCCACAAATCGTAGGATCAAACAGCTCATTTGTTGTCAAGTGATTATTTTTCAACGCTCCGCTCAAGATAAATATGCCAAGAAGCGCACGAAGCTCTTCTATTCTGACCTGTGATGTAGTAGTATTCTGAATTTTATACTTGGTAGCTGTTTGTATAATATATTCATTAGTCCGCAAAAGTACTTCGTCCATCAACTCCGAAGTAAAAAACAGTTCAAAACATTTCATGGGATCAACAATGCCCTTGGCGCCTTCTTTTGGGCCTGGCACAATATGGACTATGTTTCTCGAAGGAGTTCTGTTCGATTTTTGTTGTGACGAAGAAGGTTCTGAGGACCAAATATATTTGTTCTTTCCCCTCATAATCGATGCCGATGGCGTAATTATCCGATTCTCACAAGCCGGCTGCTCCCTATTTTGCGCCGTGGCTAAAGCTTCCTGAACATGAGTCGGTGTGGATTGTACATCGACATGAATTTGATTTGATACATGAATATTCTGCAAGTCATCGTCTAACTCAGTGACGTAATTGGGGTCATCCACACTGTCATCTGAATCAAAATCCGCTCCTAAATCGTCGTCCTCTTCACTTCCATCTACCGATATTTCCTCCAGCCATTTAAGTAGCTGCGCTTCAGACGTTGCCATTTCATAAAACTATAAAATTTTTTTTTTTTTTTTTTTTTATTATTTATTCAGTGAGTTTTATGAATTACAATTTTTGTGTACTTAATAACTCCCACACTAGGCTAATGCCCGTGTTGTGGTAGTCATAATGCTATAAATTACAATAAAACCATATGTTGTAGTAAGAAAAAATAAAACATAATATGGAAGGAAAAAAAAAGAAAATAAACATATTTAAGGAAAATATAAAACAAAATATATGTTTTTCATACATGCAAACATACATACATACACATATATATATGCTCAGATATATATACATATACATACATACATAGACATACATAGATGCATACGTAAATACATTCATACACATCTATATATGAACACACACAAATGTAATGTGTATTCACATATAAACATATACAGATACATGGTTAATTTTATTATAGTGGTTTAAAAGTTAGGAACTCATGTATTCTTTAAAAAAGGCTCGTCCCCTTTCAAATATCCAGTTTTGGACACGTATAATAAAAAGGGATATAGTATTAGTTGATTTTATGTCCCTGTCCAACGCGTTGTATATTTTAGGGGCGATAGACCAGAATTGTCGTTGAGCGAATGTGGTTCTAGTTTTTGGCACCACGCATCCCAGATTTGATGAAAAGCGGGTGTTTACTTGGTGTTGGGGAGCCACTATCAAGTCATTTTTTCGTATGTAGCATAAGCTTGTCTTAATGAATAGCTGGCGAATATCTAAGACCTTAATTTTAGTAAATAGTATTTTGGAGGGATAGGTAGGATGACATTTAAATATAATTCTGAGAATTAGTTTTTGTACTGTAATTATTGGATTAATGACGGATTCTGCACAGCCACCCCATCCCAGAATACCATATGTTGCTATCGATTGAAAAAGGGCAAAATATACGCATTTTAGAGTCGTTAGGTCTAAGATGGATCTAAGAGAGCAGAATATGTGGGAGAGTTTACGAAGTCTTTTTGTTGTTTCTTTTATATGGGTTTCCCAGCGTAGTTGGTCATCGATTATTATTCCCAAGTATTTAACTTCCTTTGAAGATTTAAGAGTTGAACACGTGCATTGAATGTTAGGTGAGGTTTCAGGAGTCTGTATGTTGAGTGAACACGAGTGGATGGTAGGTTTGGGGCAGTTTTTGGGTAAGTTATGTTTGGGTATGGAAAACGTCATGTATTGTGTCTTGTCGATATTAAGTGTGAGGAGGTTTGTGTCTAGCCAATGTTTAACTTTTGTTAGGCCAATATTAGTTTTGTTTGTAACTGATTCCCATGTTTCATCATCAAATATTAGGACTGTATCATCGGCAAATGAAATTATCTTGCCTCCAATATTCATAGTGCATAGTGTGTTGATATATATGAGAAATAGAATTGGCCCTAGTACACTACCTTGAGGGACCCCATAGGACATGGATAATTTTTTGCTCATATATATTTTGTCAGAGTGGATAAGGGTTTGTTGTGTACGATTTGCTAAGTAGTTTTTAAACCATGTGTAGGCTATCCCTGTAATGCCGATCTGTTGAAGTTTTTTAAGTAGTAAGGGATGGGAAACCGTATCAAATGCTTTTGCGAGGTCAAGGAAAACAGCAAGTGGTTTGCGACCTTTGTCAAGATTTTGGGAAACAATTTTTGTGAGAGCAGCTATTGCATCAGAGGTATTCCTCCCTTTGCGGAAGCCATATTGGTTATCCGATATTATTTTATTATTTTCAAGGAACTTACAGAGTCTATGTTTCACCGCCTTTTCTATAATTTTAGAAATTGTGCTGAGTAATGATATCGGTCGATAATTATTAACGGATAATTTATCACCTGTTTTGAAGATAGGGATTATTGTGGCCTGTTTTAAAGAGTTGGGGAATATTCCAGTTTTAAAGCTTAAGTTGATAATGTGTTTAAGAGGTGGGGCTATAAATTTTTGAATGTGTTTAATAATTTTTGTTGAAATTTGATCTTTCCCTGCAGAGTTACTGTTTTTAAGAGATGAGATAAGTTCTATTATTTCTAGTTCAGTGGTGGGAGTGAAGTGAAAAGGGTTATAGCTGAGATTATTGACATGTATATTTTTTGCAAGATCTTTCTCCGAGACGGTGTTTTGGTCTAGAATATTTTTTGCTAATTTATGTCCGATATTGGAGAAAAATTGATTGAAATGGTCGGATATTTTTTCAGGTTCGGAATTGACGTGAGTTGTTTGGTCTTCTATGTTAATTTTAACAATGGGTGAGTCGATTTTATGAATATTGGCTATATCTTTTATGATATTCCAAATTTTTTTTTTGTCATCAGTAGCTTCACTGATTTGTTTTTTGTAGTAATCTCTTTTAACATTGTTAATAATTTTTTTGCAGTTGTTTCTATAATGTTTATAAAATATGAGTGAATCATAATCATTGGGATTTTTTCTACAGAAGTTATGAATCTTGTCACGCTTTCTGATACAGTGAAGAATACCTGTAGTGATCCATGGTTTGAGTTTTGTGTCGGATTGGTTTTTTTTAGTTTTTGTGTATGATGTTGCATCGGCCAAGTGGTTTTGTAAAGTATTTGTAAATATTTCGCATGCAGAAGTGGTATCGGTACAAGAATAGACAAGTTCCCAGTTTTCTTTAGAGACAGTATTTAGGAGAATGTCATAGGAAATTTTTTTTTTAGGGAGAGTATTTTGAGGTAGTTTGTGAATATATTGGTTGATGGAAGTGATGGTTGCATAGTGATCTGTGACAGTTGATTGATATACAATGGATTTGCTGCCTAGTTTACTCTTAACAAAGACGTGATCTATACAACTACTAATGTTTGAATCTGATTCTCTAGTTGGGGCTGTGACGGCTGGCAAATATCCTAATAAAGTTAGTGTATTTAGGTATTCATTCGCTTGTGGATGCATTCTGTTGATTATATTAATGTTGAGATCACCAATAAGATAGGTGTTTTGGCGGTGTTCTATATTTGTTAAAATTTCATGCAGAGATTGTATGAATGGGGTTATATTATGTGTGCTTGGGGATCTGTATACAGTAATGATTGTTATATGATTATCAAGTTGAATTTTAAGACAGTTTGCGTTCTTAATTGTGACCTCTTTAACTGAATGTATGATGTGGTTTTTAATGTAAACAATAACGCCATCATTTTGAGTTTGGTTTTGTAGTGTATTATAGTGATTGTAGTTTTTTATCGTTTTTGGGACGAAATTTTCTTTAATCCAGCATTCGCTCAAAACAATTACATCGAAATCTGAGGCAAGGTGAGTGAGAAGAATTAAGAGTTCATCAAAATTTTGGTTTATACTTCTTATATTCATAGAGAATATCGTAAGGGTAGAGTTCACTAGTAATAATTGACGTACTACTTCAGTGTCATTAGTAGTTGTACATGGAATCGGTGTTATGTTATCTAGTAAGTCTGTTATGTCTTCCATTATTTGTTTTTTTGTTTTGCATTAAATTTAAATTTCTTGATTTTGACACTAGCTAAACATGTGTGATAATTCAAGGCATAGGGGATACTATAATTATAGAACATAGTAAGAGTTTTACAATTGGTTATGTTACGACAGTAAATGTTGTTTAACAAAGCAATAAATATAATACAAAATACAAGGTAATTGATTTTGACATCAGTAAAATATTTGTGATGCTTGAGTGCAAAAGGTATAATAAAATAGTACAATACAATAATTGATTTAAAGTTGGACATGTTAAAACTGTAATTATTGTTTAGAAAGGCAATGAAAAGAATGAAAACTTTTGAGTTATTTATGTTGACACCCAAATTCTTATTGTTCGCAGAACAAAAAACAATAAAATTTAAAAAGTTAATTTCATTCTTGTTAGTAATTAAAGTAATATTGCATTTAAGGGTAATCGTATCAAAATGTAGAATATTATTAAAATAAGTTGTACCACTGGATTCTGTTGTTGGCAATAGTCGAGAAGGAGTTCGCCAGTTATTAAAAGCAATAACAAAATAAGCTAAATAATTATACTCAAACTTTAATTTTTAGCAAAAAATCAAAAAAAAAACCACAAACATATATGTACAAAAAAATTACCTTTAATGCTAAACTTCGCCTCACAGGCGCCACACGTGTCTGTATCTCAACAACGCAGCCGAGCAAATCCAAAAAACGTCTGTGCGCTAGCTCGTACAACACTCAACTGAGTTGGCGCGAGCGCATGCTTTGATACGAGTGAGCGATCAGGAGATATCACTCCAAAAAAAAATTGCTTCGCCTCACAGGCGATGTTTAGCATTCTAGGGTTAAATCTTGATCCCACAAAAAGTTAATGATTTCTTAGAAAATACTGAATCAGTTAAGATTATGCAAAAACACCTCCTGAAATCTATATATTTTCAACGCTTTTTCGCTGCATATATTGTTTAGTAATAAATACCGTAATTCAACACTTTGCGGAATACAACGTCCACGCATTCTACCTTTCAGCCAAATAACTTTATCATTCACATCGCACATTCTGTTATCGTATAATGCATATTCAATTTTATGCTATTTTTCAGAGTTTTCAATTCTACTCAAAATACGTAACTTGAAACACAAAAGCAACCCTTAAAAACTGCGTTAATAATTTAATTTCCCGCCCGCCATGAGTACGGTAGATGGTATTTTTTATGACTACCTGTGAAAAGGTTGTGAAATTTAATTTTGCGGTCTTTAAATACAGTTCCGTCACCAGCTTATAATGCCGCCGGGCGTGTCTTGGAATAGAATGATGTTTTTATCATAATGCTTGGCTGAATATCAACACTGAAGAAAGTATGTTCCTGAGATGAATCTCCAACCCAGCTCGTGTGGTTAAAATGACTGTATTTTTATATTCATAATCTATTTAACTTAAAACCTTTACGTAACTGAAGATGTAAATCACTTAACGCCCGAAAAGGGGGTCACTAGGGTCCCCCATATATCGCGGATCGATATTACTTTTACCATTTTCAGTAAAACTCATATATATGTTGCTAAGATATGGATAAACCGGGACTCGAACCTGGTTATTAAATTGGCTAAGCTCAGATAAAATGGTAGAGCAGGCGACTCGTGTACAATCAGGGGTGGGCAGTTCTTTGATCAGCAGCTCGTCCATCGGTCAGGAGGTTGGAAAAGGACATCACAATAATAACACATAAGTAAAAGGCACAAGGTATATTAAATGTCTCGAGAAATACAGGTTAACATGGATCTCCCTACTAACTCTCTCTACTAATTTATGACGACCAGATAAAGCGTGGATTCTACATGAAATTTACGAGAATTGAACACAAGAAAAAGGGGAAGGTTGAAAGCTTACGAATCGTCTCGATGAGGTAAGGGGCATCAGGTTGAGCCAGAGGTACCCGCGCTCACAGGCGGCGGGTCAGTTGAGGCGGTGAAGTGCACTCGGGATTTTACGCGGGAACGGGACTCCATTGTGTAAGCCCGAACCGTAATAATAAACATGATTGTAAGTTTGATGGCGAAATGCATCTAGTAGGAAACTGGCACGAGATCGCGTCTGTTTCTATTATTACGTAATTCCGCGCGCTCGAACATTGTGAGCGTTTGTGGTTCGCTCTGCGAGAAACACACTGTTGCCATGACCGAGGTCCGCTCTCGACTGGCGGGGCTCGGCGGTGGCGGGCAGTGTTGAGCCGAGAACGCTCCCTGGGTGGTCTGTGCCATCACGCGGCGGCTAGCTGCGTTTTGTCACGTACGCCACGATCGTTTGCATGGGGAAAGCGAGGCTAAATTATGCATCTTTTTTATAGGGTGACTTGTATTACGTAACACATTCCCCCTCCGCCAGTAAAAGGCGACGTGGTAATGAAGCTTTAGGCGCTAAAAATCCTCTTCACCTTGTCGTGAGGGAAGTAGAGAGAGAAGAAAAAACAGTGTTGATTTACAAAAAAAAACAAAGAAAAAAATACATGGTTATGCAATGGTGAAAAGACAACATACAAGGTTATGCAGTGATGACAAGAACAACATACAAGGTTATGCAGTGATGACAAGAACAACATACAAGGTTATGCAGTGATGAAAAGAACAAACATACAAGGTTATGCAGTGATGAAAAGAACAACATACAAGGTTATGCAGTGATGAAAAGACAACATACAAGGTTATGCAGTGATGAAAAAACAAACATACAAGGTAATGCAGTGATGAAAAGAACAACATACAAGGTTATGCAGTGATGAAAAGAACAAACATACAAGTTTATGCAGTGATGAAAAGACAACAACCTGACTCTAAAATTTCATTGGTCTGTAAGCTAAGTTTGAAGAGCGTAGTGTTTTCGTAGAGTACCAAGTAGACGTAATTTCACTGAAGTTATAAAGTTACATTTTCACTGTAACTTGACCCATTTGAGATTGCACTCAAGTATCACTAGGGCCATAGAAATTGAACTGTGCTTCTTGGTTGTGGTTGAGGGATGGTGATGCGGAGGGCCAGAAGTATCCGGGTTTTGTTGTTGTACCAGCGTGAATTCCATTATGCTGATGTGGTGGAGCAGTGGTTGTCAAGGTGAAATGAAGTTGGTATTAACATGGAGTAATACCAGTAAGTTGATTGATGGTTGATGCGTGTAATGGTTATTATGTTGAGTTTGCGCATCGGCAAGTGGTTGGTTTGAACAAATGGCAAGTGGTTGATTTGTATGACTGCCAGTAGTTGATTTGCACAAACGGCAAGTGGTTGATTGCACAACGGCAAGTGGTTGATTTGCACAAACGGCAAGTGGTTGATTTGCACAAACGGCAAGTGGTTGATTTGCACAAACGGCAAGTGGTTGATTTGCACAAACGGCAAGTGGTTGATTTGCACAAACGGCAAGTGGTTGATTGCAGGAACATAATTAACCTTGAGCTGGCATGCTCTGAGGTTGGTTCTTTTGAATGTGGTTTGAATGATGAGACAACTTGATTTGCAACTGCACGCACGACTCACACCTAATTTGGGTGCGGTCGGGTGTTTTTGGTACGCAGAGATTGGAGAGATGTGAGTGATGGAAGTGAAGGCGGCAAAGAAGAGAAGCTCAGCTTGCAGGTGATGAGAAGGGCTGCTGGTCTTCTTTTTAATCCAGGGACAGGTTATTATTAGAGCCAAAATTCTTGAAGTTTACCTGCCTAGTAGACCAATGATGCAAAACGTTTGGAGAGAAACAAATTGTGTTCAAGAGAAAAGAAAAAAAGACAAAAAAAACGTCGTTGGTTAGAGAGAGTAGAGAGAGAGTAGAGAGAGATGCAATATGCTGACTATACCATGAGTATCCCGAGATTGGGGAGACAAAAAACTATCACGACTGGCGTGAGGTTACCTATTTGATATACAAGGTATAGGTAGGTGGTTGTACAGTAGTAACACCAAGTTTCTGAAAGAAGTTGGCCTTCCATGGCCGGTGTTAGCGCTTGAGCGATAACAACTTACGACTTTCAAAATTACAAGAAATGTGTTGATTACCTAGGAATAGGGTGAAAAGGAGAGATTTGAAGCAAATTTCATGGATAAAGATTGTCTTATAGACAGACGATACGCTATGTGCGTAGGGTACACCTTCCAGATTCATGAAATTAACCTCAAGGATAATGAGGGAGAAAAAAAAATGGCGATGAGCGAGAAGGTCTGCTGGTGATGGAGCTGATTCTCCGTTCGATCTCTTTCAGAGAACGAAATGTGGTCAACCAGCAGATTTCCTAGCTTTTACAAATGTACAAGAGTTTGATGGAGGGGAGAAGGATGGAGGATTGAGTAGCGAAAATTGATAGTGACTGAGCTAATTCCCAATTCGATCTCTATGTGAGGACGAAATATATCAACCAGCAAATTTCCTAACTCTTTACACAAATATGCATGAATTTGATGAAAAGGTGAAGGAGAATACACAGTAATAACAATCTAATCTTTCACGTGTATTTGGTGAAAGATTAGGGGTCGTATTTAATCTTCTACAGTTTGTGAGAACATGACAGACCCTTGCTCAAGTTTCACAAACCTGGGAGTTTTTCTTATTCGTCTCCCAGACAACGAGTTAGGTGGTTTTGTGTCACTGTCTCAATTAACTCCCACGACACGATACCTCATAACCAACAGTGAAGCTGATGGCTAGTCCATGGTCAATGGATAGTGGATGGTTCTTGGGTCCGCTGACAAGAAGTCCACAGGTATCAGTTAGCGTAAAAAATTGCTGAATGCACAGCTTCATGTTTGTTTGAAGAGAACAAAAAATTCTCACTACAGTGAAAGACATTTCCCTCAGTGTCATGAGTTATACAAAAAAGGGCCCCAATTAAGGGTGACAAGTCAGGGTAAAATGATCTACGTCCGGTAGAACAAGTACATAGTGTCAACTTATTTAAAGAAAACAACAACAAGATATTGTATCGTTCGCACGAATCATGGTAAGTATTATAACGTCTTCACGTCTCATGTAGAACAAGTACATAGTGTCAACTTATTTAAAGAAAACAACAACAAGATATTGTATCGTTCGCACGAATCATGGTAAGTATTATAACGTCTTCACGTCTCATGTAGAACAAGTACATAGTGTCAACTTATTTAAAGAAAACAACAACAAGATATTGTATCGTTCGCACGAATCATGGTAAGTATTATAACGTCTCCACGTCTCATGTAGAAATTGAACGAATTACGAAAGAACCCTAGTATTGAAAGGAAAGGTACAACATAGATATTTATAACCATTTAATGGAACAAATTATCTCTTTGGCCACAGTGTATGTAAGCCAGTAAAAAAAATACTTATAACGAACTTCTCGTATTATGGTAGATATTGTAACATTCTCATGTATAGTGTTAGATTTTATAACGATCCCTCGTCTCATGGTGGATATTGTAACATTCTCATGTATCATGAAAATAATATATCAACGTTCAATAATAAAAAAGTACCATTTCAATACCGGAAAAAAGATACATACACAATGTCAAAAACAATCAAGTAGTGGCTATTGGTATTATCAAAAAATGACAACGGCATAACCTTTGGTTGGGTTTATGCGTTAAGTTGGCAATAATACAAAACATATGCCTACAAGGATGTCTTAAACAAGACACAAATATAGCAAAAGAGACCTATTTGGTTTTACTAACTCTTTGCTTACAAAATGTTGTGATGGCATAACCTTTGGTTGGGTTTATGCGTTAAGTTGGCAATAATACAAGACATATGCCAACAAGGATGTCTTAAACAAGACACACATATAGCAAAAGAGACCTAATCGGTTTTACTTACTCTTTGCTTACAAAAAAGGTTTGTAGTGGTTTATTTAAGACCTGATTGGGTTTTACTTACTTAAAATGACCAAACAAAAACAAGGAAACACACTTGGTGTTACCAAAATTGCCACAAACACGAATGTTGTGAACTTTATGTTACAAATTTGATACAGAAGGCACCTAGAGACACAGGATGACTTAATATGAGTGACCTGGCTCGGTGTATTTGACAAGACAAATTAATGCTTATTTAAGTCAAAATATAGTACATAATATAACAAATTGGGGTCAGGAAGTTGAGATCTTAAGATTTTACATACTCAATGTGACCGAAAGGTGTTATGTATGTAACATTGTTATTGATGAGGAGGACAAATCGGCGTTTGTTCTCCTTTACAACAACCTTTTTCAGAATTGACGTGTCAATATCAAATTCTGAAAAAACAACAAATTAGAGCAAATGGGAATGTTGAGCGCCATTCAATTTTTTAGAAAAAACTGAAAAAACTTTAAAACAAAGTTATTGTAACTTTTTATTTGTTACACCTATGTAAACTTGAATCAAATGACGATACCAAACTGGAATTTACACACGCATTATGATTACAAGTTACAGGGGTAGAATATTCACCTCAATTGGGTGTATGTTGCAAAGGGGCCATTGTTTTATGTACGATGGAACCCATTGGAACAAATGTGAAGAACAAATGTGAAAGAACAATGTGAAGAACAAAGTGAAAGAACAATGTGAAGAACAAAGAACAGAAAAAATATTTACAAAACAATGTTGTACGTGACTTTTTGTGGTATTTATGACAAAAAATAGTTATGTATTTAGTGTCGTAAGTGTCAGAATGGTAACGACTAACAAATGATGTCCAGGGTCGACTCCGGGAGCATAAATTGTTCGGGAAGTGGAAAAAGTCTCTTGACTGGAATGATATCAGTTCCAGAGAAGATACGTACAAAATATTAGTACAATTTATAAACATTACACGGTGAGGTGTGACAAAGAAACAAAAATAACAAAGGGTTTATACAAAAGAGCATAATAGTACAAGTATTGGTGAGAAATGATTTAAAACCACAGTTGACACTTCTGTGTTTTAGAAAAAAAAAGGTTACCTTGCAGAGGTCGAAAATGCGAGTTTTTATATGAAACTAACGCATTAAGACATGCTGTTTGTCTGCACGAGGGCCAAGTCTCGTGGGACAAAGGTAGAGCCAAAAGTTTGTTAGTTATGTGAGTGTGACCTAGTGAAGGTGGTGTCTGTTGTGTCCACACTTCCTAGTTTGACAATATCTTTCACGTGATAGTTGCCGATGTGTTTCCCAGAGGCATCCGATAGGGTGTACACTACATCGGAGATTTTTCTCAGGACTTTTGCTTTAACAAAGCGAGGAGCTAGTTTTGCAGAGAAATACAGAGCACCTTGTGAGAGTGTGTTGTTGCGTCTCCAAACTATGTCGTTTTCCTTAAAGGTAACATGTTTCCTGCGTAAATTATATCTGTTTGCACTCTTTTTGTGAGCAAGTATCAACGCATCTGTGACTTCGCTGTAGATAGCGGAAAGTTCCTCAAGACGGTGAGCATAATTCTCTGATGGGTTATCAGTAGAAGGAGGAAAAGATGATGGGAGGCTAGCGTCCCAATGCAAGGAGCCATGAACAATTTGTTCCATACCATGTTTGAGGAAGAAAGGGGTGTACCCAGTAGTGAGGTTCACTGTATTGTTTAGTGCAGCTTGAATTTTTTCTAGATTTTTGCACCATGTTCGTTGATCTTTGTCAACCAGGATTGCCAGAGCTGTGTTGATGGTCTGGTTGTAACGTTCTACCGTATTATTTTGAGGCGTGTAAAGGGTATTATAGAAAATATCTTTTATGCCATATTTGGCCAGAAATTCCTTGAATTCCAGAGCTATGAATTGTTTTCCATTGTCGCAAATGACGGTGCGAGGAGTGCCATAGGGGATAAAAATGTTTTTTTCTAACAAGTTTATGATTGCAGAGGCTGTGGCTCTTTTTAATGGGAAGATCCAACAGAACTTTGTGAATACATCCACTATGCTAAGTATATGCATGTTTCCGGCGTAGCTTCTGGGAAAAGGGCCGATGAGATCCATAGAGAATGATTGTAATGGCCTGTCTGCTCGTTTGGGGTTATTCATGAGACCAGATGGGGGTGCAGTACTATGTTTGTATGCTTTGCAAATGTCGCACTTAGAGATGTAGTTGCGAACTTGTTTAAACAGGCCTGGCCAGTAATACCTTAAGGCTATCTTCTTATAGGTTTTGAAAGTTCCTGGGTGTATGGATCCGGGGGCGCTGTGATTGTCGATGATAATTTTTTGTGTGTCCTCCGAGGGAATGACTAACTTCCAAGCATAGTCCTCGAGTATAGACAGTGGTGGTTTGCAGTTACGATATAACCGACCTTCTTTTATAATAAAGTTGGGAATTTTTTGCGGGTTGTTCCTGCATTCCTCGTAGGTTTTTAAATACCAAGTGTCTTTGGTGGTAGGAGTTGGTGTTGCTTCTTCGGAGGTCAGAGTGGCGAGTTCTATTCTTGAGAGGGCGTCTGGGACAATATTGTCTGCGCCTTTACGATGTATGACATCAAAGGTGTATTGTGATAGGCGAGACGACCAGCGGGCCAATCTACCAGAT
This sequence comes from Hesperophylax magnus, assembly GCA_026573805.1. Lineage (NCBI taxonomy): Eukaryota > Metazoa > Arthropoda > Insecta > Trichoptera > Limnephilidae > Hesperophylax > Hesperophylax magnus. The sequence continues at coordinate 4,766,193 of JAIUSX010000043.1, read as the reverse complement.
GGGTTGCTTAATGATACCAACCATTTTAGGCTACTGTGATCGGTGATGACTGAGAACTTACTGCCTTCGATATAGCCGCGGAAATGGTGGATAGAATCCATGACTGCGAGTAGTTCCTTTTCAGTTATCCCATAGTTTTTTTCGTGTTTGTTTAGACTACGAGAGAAGTATGCCACTGGGTGTTCGCCGTCGGGGAATTCTTGTGTTAGGACTCCGCCGATTCCAACATTGGAGGCGTCTGTATGCAGGGTGAAAGGCAGATTGAAATCTGGACAGTTTAGTACCGGTGCAGATTGCAGTGCTGTTTTTAGAGAGGTGAAAGCCTTTTCAGTTTCGGCAGACCAAGCGAAGTTACTGACACCTTTACGGGTACCGGTAATTTTATTAAGGGGGGCCGCTATTGTGGAGAAATCCCTTATGAATCTTCTGTAGTATCCGGCGAGACCAAGGAAACCTTTAACTTCTTTAGCATTCTTTGGCCTGGGAAAGTTTGTCATAGCTTCGACTTTGGCAGGGTCGGTCCTTAGACCTTTTTCGTCTATTACAAAGCCGAGGTAGCGTAGGCGTGATTTGCAAAATTCGGATTTCTTTAGGTTGATTGTTAATCCGGCAAACTTGAGTTGTTGGAATACTCTTTCTAGGGTGGCGATGTGTTTTTCAAACGTGTCGCTGATGATTATTAGGTCGTCCAGGTAGCAGAACAAATTATTGTCGGATTCGGGGCCGAACAGTCTGTCCATCAGTCTTTGTAGCTCAGCAGGGCTGTTTTTTAAACCGAAAGGGAGTCTCTTAAAGTGGAACATTCCTCTGCCGGGCACTACAAATGCTGTTTTTTCACATGAAACTTCATCCAAAGGTATCTGCCAGAATGCTTTGGACAGATCTATTGAAGAGATGAATTTTGCGTTGCGTAGTTTATCCAGGATTGCGTGTACAAGCGGAAGTGGGTACGCGTCAGCCTCAGTGCAGGCATTAAGTCTTCTACTGTCGAGGCAGAATCGGGCGGAACCGTCTTTTTTGGATACCAAGAGTGTGGGGTTGGTCCAGGGGCTTCTGCTGGGAACCACGATGCCCATATTTAACATATCATCGAGTTCCTTCTCCAACAGTTTTAGTTTCTGGGGAGCCAAATTGTAGTATCTTTGTTTGATAGGTGGTCCATTTGTCTTGATGTGATGTTTGACTAAATTTGTCAAACCAAGTCCACACTTTTCGAACGAGATTGATTCAAATTTCTTGATCATGCCTTCCAGTTGTTCGGCCTGTGGTGGGTGAAGGTTCTCGTACGGAATTATTGTACGGATTTCGTTGATTGAGGTGGTGGGTGTGGTGTTGTTGCATGGGTTGAAAACCTGGGGTGCAATGTTGAATGCTTTCCAAAAATCAACTCCAAGAATAAATTTCTGGGTGATGGTTGGTACAATTAGAAAATTTATTGGAATTGATTTACTTCCACACTTGACAGGTAGGACAATTGCTCCTGTGACTTTTTGAGTGTTGTTGTCTGCAGTGGTGACGAAAGCGGGGTGTTTGTTGATTGTGAATCCATTGTTGACAAAGGGGATGTGGGCGTTACCGCCGAGGCAGCTAACTGAAGCTCCACTATCCAGTAGTCCAGAGAAGACGACGTCATTAACAGAAAATTGCGCGTATGGGCGACCATCTTTAGCTTGAGTGCAGCTCACTGTAGAAAGTTGTAAGGCCTCTTTGAAATATGCAATGTGTTTCAACCACTCGGTCCATTCAGTAGGCCTAGATATTGAATGAACTTCCGAGGGGTTGAATCTTAGTTTTTTGGAGTTCTCTTGGACCAATTTGGCGGAGGTTTAGAGAAGTCTGTAGGTGGTCTTGCAATTAAGTTGTTAGAAGGATGTAATCTTTCAAGGTTATTTCTTGATCTCTTGAAGATTTCCCTCAAGTTGTCGTGTTGAGGAGAATGGTCACGGGGGCGCTTTTGGTGGCCCCTGTTATCTTGAGTATACGAAAGTTTAGCTTTTTTGTAGCAAGATGATTGTGAGTGTCCGGTTCTTTTGCAAAAGGTGCAAAACTTCTTCTCGTTAAACTCTGGTTTAATTTGATTGGATGACCGAGAGGCGAGGCTTGGTAGAAGGGGCTCGTTAGAAGTCTTGGTGTTTCTTCTTTTATCTTGATAGTTTTCCAATAGAAGACAGACATCTTTGAGTTGTTCTACTGAGGATATTTTTTGAGAGGTTATTATGTTCTCATATCTTGCTAGGAGGCCATCAGTCAAGATAGGGACTAGCTCTGTTTCAGGGACTGGAGTTGTCAGTTTGATGTTTAGAAGATCTGCTCTCTGGGCGTATTGTGCTACAGTTTCGTTGGAGAATTGTTTGATGGAAAACAGAGTAGACTTAATCCTATGCTGTGTTTCTTTTGGTGCGAAACTTTTCAGGAGAGCAGCTTTGAGTTCGGGCCAGGAGCTTACTTTTTTCTTGTGAATTCTATGCCAGGAGAGTAGCTCGTGCGAGATGAGATCTATGAAGTTACGGTGTAGTATCTCAGTAGGAATGTTGCGTATCGCGGCTGTTTCTTCAATTCGGTCGATGAAATCTTCTACGTTAGTATTGCCGTTGTACTTAATTTTCCATCCAGTTAGATCGAAGGGTTTTGTGGTTTCCTTGACGGGTGTAATTGGTGGTTTAATTTCTGTGCAAGTAGGTGTGCTTGTGTCAGAGATTGTTATACTGCCGGGTTGAAATTCCAGTCTCCTAATATATTTCCTGTTATAATATGTTGCGTACTTGATCAGGACGTTTTTGGTTTTGTTGAAAGGAGAAATATTCCTGTCTTTCAATTCCTTTTCTAAGCTTTGAGTACTTCGAGAGCAGATGTTGGCTATTATGCCTAAGGTGTTGTTTCGAGGATTCATTTTGTGGCTAGTTGAGTTAGACATTGTGAAAAGAAAAAAGAATTGTCAGAGTGTTGTGGCTGGTTGTTTTTCAAAAAAAACAGGGGTTTACTTGTGATGGTAGGTGAAGAATTTTGTGAAATTTTTGAAGTCCCAGTATGGAAAAAAAAAATGGCCAGCGGTCTCCTTGTGTTTTTAATGGGAAGGTCCCTGAGATTGTGCGTTTTGAAAAAAAAATTCGAAAAATTTCAAAGTCCTAGATGAGTGAAGGAAATTTTTTGAAAAATTTCCAAGTCTTTGATTTGAAAAAAAAACGGCCAGGGGTCTCCTTGCAATTTTAGTGGAAAAGTCCCTGAGATTGTGCGTTTTGAAAAAAATTTTCGAAAAATTTCAAAGTCCTAGATGAGTGAAGGAAATTTTTGAAAAATTTCCAAGTCTTTGATTTGAAAAAAAAACGGCCAGGGGTCTCCTTGCAATTTTAGTGGAAAAGTCCCTGAGATTGTGCGTTTTGAAAAAAATTTTCGAAAAATTTCAAAGTCCTAGATGAGTGAAGGAAATTTTTGAAAAATTTCCAAGTCTTTGATTTGAAAAAAAAAAACGGCCAGGGATTACCCTGGGATTTTGATGGAAAAGTCCCTGAGGTGTGCGTTTTGAAAAAAAAATTTCCAAAAAACAGATTTCCGAAAAAATTAAAATTTCCGAAAAAATTAAAATTTCCGAAAAATTTTCAAAGTCCTTGATTTTTGAAAAAAACGGCCAGGGGTTGTCCTGGGATTTTGATGGAAAAGTCCCTGAGATTGTGCGTTTTTGAAAAATTTCCGAAAAAACCAAATTTCCGAAAAATTTTCAAAGTCCTTGATTTTGAAAAAAAAAAAAGGCCAGGGATTACCCTGGGATTTTGATGGAAAAGTCCCTGAGATTGTGCGTTTTTGAAAAATTTCCGAAAAAACCAAATTTCCGAAAAAATTTTCAAAATTCCGAAAAATTTCCGAATACAGATTTCGAGGAAGTATTGTTTTTTCTTTCAACAATTAATGGAGGGTTGTTTGTGATTCGTGACCAATTGTCTGAATTTAGGCAGAACCAGCTTTTGGTTATTTACACGCAAGCATCCCTTTCCCTGGACAACGACAGGCTCGAGGCGGAGAAGGGCCGAGAGTCGGGGATTTACGTCAATCGCGAATCTCAATTATATGTAAGGAGAAGGTCGGCTTTCAAGACTTTTTTTACAAAAAGGATACACTACCCACTTTTATTACATATAAAGCGAAATTATCAGATGACAGAAGGGCGTTAGTTTTCCTTGTCTATGAATTTTGCAGAACGATGCTGGCTTATGGCTCCACTAACAAGGAATTTATTTTGTATCATGTACAAGATTTGAAATTGTTGAATTGTAGTTTAATGTAGCTCGTTTCCTCTAATAGTTGTACTCGGAAAGTAAACCTTCATGGTTAAAGATCACTATGTGATGTTTGAGATGTCCGAAAAGAAGTAAATGTTGGTTGCGCACCTTGTGATAGAATACCGGTAATTAAATTTTGTCGAGTGACGATTCGTAGAACTTGTAATTTAACACCGAATGGCTTTAATGTGACACAGTTGTTTTAGATTTGACGCGATGGTTTGTAGAACAGCTATGATTTATTGGAAGAAAACATAGTTATTCAATTGTTAATACAAAGCAAGACATAAAACACAGTGAAAGAGTTCAAGATTATTTCCAATTTGACCTCCCGATGGACGATTAATAATCAGAGAAAAAACCACGTTTGCGCCAGTGCTAAGATATAACAATACATAACACAATAGTAAAAGGCACAAGGTATATTAATCATCTTCTAAAGAAACACAGGTATACATTGGATCTCTACTAACTCTCTCTACTAATTTATGACGACCAGATAAAGCGTGGATTCTACATGAAATCTACGAGAATTGAACACAAGAAAAGGGGGAAGGTTGAAAGCTTACGAATCGTCTCGATGAGGTAAGGGGCATCATGTTGAGCCAGAGGTACCCGCGCTCACAGGCGGCGGGTCAGTTGAGGCGGTGAAGTGCACTCGGGATTTTACGCGGGAACGGGACTCCATTGTGTAAGCCCGAACCGTAATAATAAACATGATTGTAAGTTTGATGGCGAAATGCATCTAGTAGGAAACTGGCACGAGATCGCGTCTGTTTCTATTATTACGTAATTCCGCGCGCTCGAACATTGTGAGCGTTTGTGGTTCGCTCTGCGAGAAACACACTGTTGCCATGACCGAGGTCCGCTCTCGACTGGCGGGGCTCGGCGGTGGCGGGCAGTGTTGAGCCGAGAACGCTCCCTGGGTGGTCTGTGCCATCACGCGGCGGCTAGCTGCGTTTTGTCACGTACGCCACGATCGTTTGCATGGGGAAAGCGAGGCTAAATTATGCATCTTTTTTATAGGGTGACTTGTATTACGTAACAATGTGTTACTACTTACAACTTAAACTGAATATGAGCGGTCAATTATCTAATGCAAACGGTGAAAGAGCATTTTGCAAATCGAGTGTTACTCAATTTCGTATTGTCGTAGCCCTTTCCGGTAAAATGCATATATTTTTTTTAAAGTAATGCGGATCTGGCGAGTTGAGAAGGGAGAGTAATTTTGTCTGATTCGGATAGGTTTTATTTAATATCTTAAAATAACTGTATAAGGTTTTTTTAAAAGTAGTTTGATTTCTAATTATATGATTACCTAAATTATACGTATGTATGAGTATGTAAGTATACCTAAATTATATGTATATATATATATATATATATCTCTTGTTTGTATTCAATTAAATATAAGATCTATACAAAAATATTGAGATGTATTGCATATATATTTACTTAATTGTTTGAAGCATATTGACATTCTGATACTATGTGAAACATCTGTTCAAACTGAAAGTATGTGCATGTACAATATTCCTGGATATAATGCGTATAACTACTGCAGGACTGACAAGTCAGGAGGACGTATTATATTGTATATAAGAAACAAATTTGAATTTAGACTAAAAACATTACATTCAATACATTTTGAAAATATAACAGGAAAGCTCATACTCCAGGACAAAACTAAAGTCAATATAATAGCTATTTATAGACCTCCTAATTTCAGTAAATTATTTCATTCAGAATTATCATCATATCTTGAGACAATTAATAGTAAGGAAAATATTATCTTACTTGGAGATATAAATCTATATTTGCTTGATGAACAAGATAATATTATGACTTCATATGAAAACTTACTTACTAATCATTATTTAACTAAATGCATCAATGTAGTAACCAGAGAAGCTGTATTAAATGGACAAATTACTCGCACGTGTATTGACCATATATTTGCCAAATTAAGAGGCAAGAAAATAACTGCTTGCGTCTGTGAAAATAATATTGCCGATCATTTTATTACTGTTATATAAAATCTCATAAACGTCAAGTAGACTTTGCAAATAAGTATATTCAAATCATCTCGCAAAAGGATATTGATAGATATATCAGAGATTATAACTGGAGTAAACTTATAGAGGAAAAGGATTATATTTCATAAAATGAAAAAATTAAATCTTTATTTAATAAATTTTACTAGAGTCGTTCTAAAACGATAGTGCAAAAACCGAAAACACATGATGCGGGACTATTAATAAATGCTAAAAAAAACAAAATTATGCACATAAGATTTCCTAATGCCAGATTTCAATTTAATCCTAATATTATTTCTCATAATTTTAATTGCATCCATAAAAATATCCCGACTAATTGTAAATGTGAAAGCTTAGAATTAGTTACGGAATATGTCTATCTTGGTGTTACAGTAGATTGCTTTTTCAAATGGAACAAACATATTTAAAAAACCTGTAAAAGACTTAGATCAATTGCTGGCAGAATGTAAACATTAATTTTTTCCTATCAATTGAAATACTTAAAATAATTTATGTGTCAATGGCAGAATCTAATAAGATATAGATTAACCATATGGGAAAATACTACTGCAACCAATCTGAAACAAGTCCAAGTTGTACAAAACGCAATTGTAAAATTACTAGTCGTCCCTAATATTTTTAAACAGAGACGTAATACACCGTTGCTGTTTCAGAGTGCCAAAATTTTACCTGTTAAGGCTATTCTATGGCAAAAAATCATAATTCAGTATAAATTTACCCCACAGCATAAAGAAAAATTAGAACATAAATACAGTACTAGATTCACGCGCAATGACGGGTTAATAGTTCCGAAATTTATGAATAAATACGGACAGAGAACGTTTGAATACAACATGCCGAAGATATTTAATTTATTACCTGACACTATAAAGCAATGTAAGTCTATGAATGAGGTTAAATATATGGTGAAAAATTGGCTATCGGAAAAAAAAATTACTTTAATATGAATGAAAAATTGTATGAAAAAATTGTTGATTCTGTAGACATAAGATGTAAATTATAACTTATAAAAATGTTTATGAAACTCAACTTTAAGCACCTGTTGACAAGCCAATTCAATTGGCTTAGCAGGACTTGTTTGTTGATATGTATTAATTATTTATTCAATAAAAAAAATTAAATAAAAAATAAAAACGTGTGGTAAAAAAAACAACATAGATATCGCCTACAACTCTCTTTTGGAGGGAAGTGTATTACCCCCTCCGGTGCGGGAGAGGTAACTTTAAAGGAGCTACGAAACTAAAAAGACTAGAGAAAAAAACAAATTTGTAGTTTTAGACCGTCATGTATTTTACTTGTCTATTACAGTGACTTGTGACTCTTTCGGGCTAAAGGCCTTGAATTAAACGTTCACATTATTGCAATCTTAACAAATTACGCTAAGTTTCGATAAGTTAAGTCTTACAATCGTAACAAATAATAAAAGATGTTTACAAGAAGCTGACAAATTAAATGTGGGGGAAAGAAACTACTGTGAACATTTGAGATTGATTTTATAGAATTATCTAGAAATTTTTGACGTTAACGCTTTATTTACTGTCTTTACTGCTAACACAATCTTGTACACTCTTACATTTTTGTGCGTAGGTCTCTGCAAAGACCAAAAATGGCCAAGCTCTAATGATAGCGAAAGCCGAAATTAACAGTGAATAATGACCTTTCCCGATCACAAGCTATTACTGTTTTCGTATTTTATATTTGTAAATATAAAATACCTATTTTTTGTTTTTATAAAACATTGAAAAAGCTTTTATTTATATCAAATATAATATTAATTCATTTTTAGTGTAAGTTGGTACGAGGTACGTGGGTGGTATGTTGGTGGTACGTGGGTGGTACGTGGGTGTACGTTTGTGTTCATAATGTGGGTTTTAGTAGTATGTGTTCACGACTAAAAAAACATTATTTTGATGCCCACATTATGATAGGCTAAATTGAGACAATCATTATTCAAGTCCTTAAAACTCATTTAAAAGTTAATTGAGTGCATGAAAAATTTAAGTCAGGAAAGTTATCACAATATATTTATAATAGAGATTTTTAAACATAAACTCCAAAGTTTTAAAGCTATGAAGTTTTCAACAAAAGATTGAAAAAGAAATTTCTCTAAAATATTTTTTGATTTCTGTAAAAGATAGTAAAATGATTCGAAATTCAATGAGACGATCTTTTAATAGAAAACTCTCCACCCTCTGGAGCCAGTGAGACTATGGCATCCCCAATTGTGGTATGTTGGGAGGCCGAAGATAGAGAAGAGGGGGAGTAGATGGGAAAGAGGAAGGTGATTAAGTACCTGGCTATTCAGATCTGGTCACCAAACACGGTCAAAGCCATTTCAACCAACGTTTTAATTCTGAATGTGGGACTTACACTAGGGCGATACTTAGAGTATCTTCAACTCTGGAACGTGTGCGAATATATTAAATGGGTTATTTGTGAAATCACACAAATTAATCAAATAAAATTCACTTTCATAATGACGGGATTTGAACCCGCGATCTTCAGCTTTAAAAACGATTTGCCTCGAATTGTTTTTAAATGAAGGATTTTAATAATTATGTTTTTTTTATAGAAGGTTATTTTCTGTATTCCATTTCTAATTTGGAAAAGATAGATGAGAAATTATTACAAATAAAATGAAATTCGAACCAAACAATAACCAACGATAAATCATTCATGACACAAAAAGTTTTTTCCAAAATTTTATCCTTTCACTGAAGTACCTATCGCTAGTCAGGTATTGTTATTTACGTCCTCGTGTTTGAACATATTTAACAAATTAACCCTTGAACTTTAGAAATCATCAAATGAATATTTGTTAATCATTAACATCAGCCTCGTGTATTTCAACCAAAATAAAAGAGTCCATAGAGTCTATAAGTATTTTTAATTCATGATTACAACCACTTGTCATATTATTATAGAATAAAGGTAATTCCGTACAAAACACAGATTAGTATTCTTGCATCTTTTTATTGTGATATTACAAATATGGTTCCATGATAACTCAAGACAGTGACAATTCAACATAGGTACTTTTAAAAAGTGATATAAAGTCATTAGAAACGATGAAATTTTTTTTTAACCTAACCTAACCTAACCTAACCTAAACTACTTAACCCAGTAAATAAAGTTTTTGTTTCATCACTTTCCATGACTTTATATAACTTTTTAAAATTGTGATGATTTATCCGGTCACCTACATGATAAGGTGGGGAAAATTCCGTCAAAATGTAATTTATAAATGTAACCCAAGGCTATAAACCATTTTAATATAATTCAATATATCATTATAATGACCAATTCCGAGAGAATATTAAAGACACAAAACATGGTTAAAGTCTTTTTAGACTAAATTCTGAAATAACACAATTATCTAATATATTTAAAATTACTTGTGCACTCTTAGACTTGAACCTACGACAACCAGATCTTAGCCAAGGACCACTCAACCACATACTTTGATCAAAACCAAACAACATATTTTTACAACTAAATTTGTTGATACAATCTTGTAATTTAAGTTGTCCCAGAGAAAGGTAGTACGTGACATAATTACAGAATTTTATATATTTTTCACTTTCATGCAATACATTTAAGAAAGATGATTCTTCATCGATGGCGTACTATCTCGTACTACTAGTAACTCTACGCTCTCTCCAGGGGTAATATACCGTCTGTTATTCGTATATCTTTTGCCTGAACAATATTATTTCATAATTCTACGGTTCCGTTCACTTCATCGTCTTTTATAAACATACGAGTACTTCCTTAGAACACAAACCCAATCTGTTGCAATAAGGATTTTCCGTTGACAAACATAACATATTGCACACTACATTTTATGCTCTATGTCCAATGCACTGGAATTAAATTATTTCCTAAGAAAAATAAATACTTACCCTGTTTACAGAACATCGATATTGTTTTTAATAAATATGAATATTTATTTAAAACCATAGTTGTGGGCCAAAAAAATATTTAAAAGAAATTAATAATACCATGAGTCCCTACCGTCTGAACCCAGTGGGACTATGGCATCTCCACTTGGGATATATTGTGATGCTGAATGATTAGAATGGAATTATAATGAAGCTTTTAAAATATTCAATGTCCCCGTAAATGTTAAGCTAAAAATCTTGCAGCTTTTCGTGCGTTATGTCTCAATGTAGTGAAGTCCAAATATTAGTTCGGTATTAGAATACTATTGTAGTAGTTTTAGAAAGGTTATATAATAGTATATACTAGATATAAAATGTTATATTTTATAACTTAATAAAATATTTAATTGGAACTTTTTGAGTTTCAAATCACTCTATACCAATAACGGCATCGGCTTCTTCATTACCATATAGCAATTATTCCGGAATTCTATTTTAATGACTTTCGATTAATTATTCGAATAACCAATTTAAATCTATATTAATTACGAAAGCATAACCTCGTATATTATTTAAAATTGCTGTTCGATTAATTTAGATAATTTTTTTATTTTCTAATTAAGGAAATCGCTCAAAGCACCCAAAGTCGCAGAGGAAGATGAAGTGACCTCTTGTTCAGATTCGAACGATAACCAAGACGGTACAGCTAAGGTTCTCAAACATTCTAAAGTTATGTACAAAGATCCTAGGTGCTCGGGTCTTAGTGGTTGGAAGATCAGCTATGACAGAGATAACTTGTGTTAGGGATTTTTTGCAATCGGTATAAGAACAGAAAGCTGTAGGCCGCGTAAAGTTTCATATGAAGACTTGGTGAGATGTCTCTCAGACATATTAGACGGTCTTGCCTTGGGGAGTGAATCTATTTATGGTTTGTCAAAATCATTCATTAAACAACTTAAACGAGGCGATAGGCAGATTGATCCAGAGAGGCAACTATTTGCGTTGCGTCAATCAAAAGACATTTCGGTTAGACGGTCTTGCCTTGGGGAGTGATAAATCTATTTATAATTTGTCAAAATCATTCATTAAACAACTTAAACGAGGCAATAGGCAGATTGATCCAGAGAGGCAACTATTTGCGTTGCGTCAATCAAAAGACATTTCGGTTAGACGGTCTTGCCTTGGGGAGTGATAAATCTATTTATAATTTGTCAAAATCATTCATTAAACAACTTAAACGAGGCGATAGGCAGATTGATCCAGAGAGGCAACTATTTGCGTTGCGTCAATCAAAAGACATTTCGGTTAGACGGTCTTGCCTTAGGGAGTGATAAATCTATTTATAATTTGTCAAAATCATTCATTAAACAACTTAAACGAGGCGATAGGCAGATTGATGCAGAGAGGCAACTATTTGCGTTGCGTCAATCAAAAGACATTTCGGTTGGACGGTCTTGCCTTGGGGAGTGATAAATCTATTTATAATTTGTCAAAATCATTCACTAAACAACTTAAACGAGGCGATAGGCAGATTGATCCAGAGAGGCAACTATTTGCGTTGCGTCAATCAAAAGACATTTCGGTTAGACGGTCTTGCCTTGGGGAGTGATAAATCTATTTATAATTTGTCAAAATCATTCATTAAACAACTTAAACGAGGCGATAGGCAGATTGATCCAGAGGCAACTATTTGCGTTGCGTCAATCAAAAGACATTTTGGTTAGACGGTCTTGCCTTGGGGAGTGATAAATCTATTTATAATTTGTCAAAATAATTCATTAAACAACTTAAACGAGGCGATAAGCAGATTGATCCAGAGAGGCAACTATTTGCGTTGCGTCAATCAAAAGACATTTCGGTTTTCGAATTTATTTTAAGGCTAAAAGCGCATAATAACCTCAGGCATCTTCTAATCCCATGAAGAGCTCGGAAATCCCATTTAATGTAAATAATTTCAATATGCCTTTTCCTGTCAATCAATTTTTAAATAATACCAATAATAATACCTGAAAGTCTTACAATCGTACCTCGTTCAGTCAAAGATTCAATAAGCCGCCAAACTTTAACAATCAACGCAGACCAGAGACTTTTGGAAACCAACATAAGTTTTCTTCCTGCACATTTTGCAAAACTAAAGGTCACATTAATACGGATTCTCAGAGAAAGGTATTTAATGATAATATTCTTTGATAAATTTATAAAAAATATACACATGATAATTGATAATAACAGTGATGAAACAATTTCCATGCATTAAATATTTCAAGGTGGGTACCAATGATGTGTTTCCTTGAAATGTCTTATAATATATTATATGGTTTGTATATTCAGTAATTGTGGGGTGACGTGTGTAGTGTATACATGCGAATTGAAAAGTTTATAGTATCATTGACATGATGCAACTTTTAAATTTGGGCAGTGGTCCGATTTTTTTTTTTAATGTTAGAGTTTAGACATATATTATTTAATGTATGAAGAGCATGGTTCTACGGGAATTAGATGCCGTATTTGTTTTGTAATTAAGCGTGTGTATAATAATGGACAGAAGTTCAGAACATGTTAAATGGTAAAAATGTTAAATCGGCTACTACTCGCCTTTGCTGCAAACATTGAACTGTTGATTCAAAGCTATTTGTTGAATTAAGAGGAAAGATATTTTATAAGTTTGCTTTGAATACGTTCTATTCTATCGACGTAGAGTTTATACTGTAGATTCCAAATTGGCGAAGCATATTCCAGTCTACTTCTGACTAACGCAAAATACAACATTACGATTGTACGTGGATTAACAAACACTTTAATTAAACGTAGGACAAACCAAGCTTTTTATATGACCCATCATATTCATTCATACATCACGAATCCACTCGGGAGTCGATACTCTTGAAAAGATGTTTTTTTAAGTCTAAATTTACACGTAATTCGTTAAGTTTTTCAGTTTTTTATTCTACGTCTTTCACTAACATTTTTGAAAAAGTAACACAAAACGTTAAATAAATATTCGTTTTTGCATGAATCCTGTTTAACTCACTACGTCGCTATAAATATAACTTCTCTCTGTCACATTTTACGTCTTGATTTTCCATTCAATTACATTGACTATTGTCCAATGATTCTAAAGGGAATCTACAAAGCCTGAAATGATAGACTGGACGCTGAATAGGACATGACCTTAACCAGAGGGAGGTCAAGGTCATGAAAATCGTTTTCGATTAATACGATGCATTTTTTCTGGAATCTTCATTAAACTCTTCACCTCTTGTCTAGCAAAGGGACCGGACTTTAATCATGCAATTGTTAGAGTTTTAATGAAAAATATTTCTAGCAACAGATGTTTTAATCCATAAACGTTGGCTTTTAATCCCATTTTCCTTTCGAAATTCTCTTACCTTTCCTTTATCTCCGATTTGTTTCTCTAAAAATAACTTTTATAAAAGTGTATTCGTTGTTAATTCAAAGAATTCATTCATGCAAGAAAAGTTTTTTGAAATTTCTGCGTAGGTACGTAATAAAAAAGTTAAGCAAAAAGTTTTGATGCTAATCCAAATTGCTTAACAAAAAATGACGCTTATATTTAAATTTTAATATTTTTTCCTTAAATATGTTACGGTTTCAGTAAAAATGTGATTACAGCGCAAGAGTCCCGACAATCTCCCATGCTCCCGAACAACAAAGGAGACAGAGAGACCATGGCATCCCCAATTGTGGTATGTTGTTAGGTTGAAGGTAGTAGGGAGGGGAAGGAGTGGATGATGGGAAGTACCTGGCTATTCTGATTTATTATAATATAAATTTAAAAATAAATATACAATTTTAGTATTCATCTATTTTTTTAATATTTTGCACAAAGAAAATTGATAAACTTTTTTTAATGTGAATTACGTACAAGAGTTCCAGCAGCTCCCAACTGTCTGGAGCCGGTGAGAATTAGGCATTCCCAATTAGGGTATGTTGTGAGGCTGAAGATAGTTAAGAGAGAAGAGTAACTGGCTATTCAGATCTGGTCACCAAACATGACTAAAGCCATTTCAAGCAATTTATTTATTTTGTCAGATATCACCTTAGGGGCGCTTTACAGTTGATGCAGGTATTACAAAAAATATAAATATTACAAAAATTAAGTTAAATAAAATGAAGGACAGGAACAAGTGACACGAAGATAGAAATGGAGTCTATTCAGCAAGAATTCTAGGCGGTGAAGAAACTGGACCAGATGCTGCAGCTAGAGAGTCCACTGCGTCCACCAACAGTGGAAGCACGAGGTTCGTCATCCATCCAGGTATATGCCTGCTGCTAATTAATCGCTGACACAGTATCCTCACATAGATAACTCACCTTGGCAGCACCGCTGTGACTTTCGGAAATTCCATCATTCATCTCCATGTAATCTTGTTCCTGGTGATTGTGTTATTAGTGCATTGTGTCCGCAATAAAAAGCGACGGTCGGAATAATAAATTACCCTGGCTTTACGAAACACTTGTAAGGGCCTTCAGAGTTTCCAAGAATTCCGTTGAAAACATCTTGCGTACCTACAGTTACCAATCGTTGTCGCAAGTTCAACTTCAGCGAATTTAGAATATTCGATTGTTCATTTTTAACACACCGCACTCTAATCACATTACTATAAAGTTCTGATTACTAATTGTTAAGTTAATTTTAAATGTTGATTGACTGATTTTAAAAATAATTTCAAAGGGATGTTGCCTCATTTCCCTTGAAAATAAACAAAAACACAAAGAGGTTGAGGGACGCGAGGACGCGTCCGGCTGCCACGAAGGGCGCTACAATTCTGAATGCTGATATTACACCACGGTGATTCTGAGAGTATCTTCCACTCTAGAACGTGCCGCAACTATACTACACATATTAAATTGTGTAATGTTATGAAATGAACTTTCTTACAATAAAAACATTCCACCCCGCAATATTTTCTTAAAATCAAGTACTTTGTATTTCTAAATATTTTCATATGGTAACCCCCTGGGGGCGTTGACCATTATCGGGGGAGGTGGGGCGAGGCCCCAGTTCCCAGCTCTGATGCAGGAAAGAGGTCTCTTGAGTTCTAGCTTTCATAAAGGTTGTTTCGCTCTCCGCTTGGAATTCGAGATTTCCTTTTGCTAAACAGTGTTTTGAAAGTGTTAATCACCAAAAATTAATAACTTGTATATTTCAAATCATTTTTTCCTCTACCGCCACCCTGGACGTCTACAAAATCCCTGCGGTATCGTTCCATGTTTTATTCTATTAATTTCTGTCTCTGCTCTCTTCCCATAAATTCAACATAATTTTTCATTCTTTTAACCGTCCGCTTAAAGAGATTTAAGCTTTTACTACGCGTAGATTCAAGTGCTGTAATATAGGTATTCTTGAAGGCATTTAAAAGCACCATAATAATAGTGTTTTATTTCCAAGAAACCCCTTTGTTCTATCCACTTCTAGGAGGCGGCTGTTCTCTCTTAATACAAACGAACTAAAGACACGGAACCTGTTTGAGCTAGCCTGGTATTCATGAATATTGTATATTACATTTCCCTACGCGGTTCGATTCCGTGAAAACCCATTATCTAACAGTAATAACACAAATTCATCGAATTAAATTTACTTGAGCACACCGGGATTTGAGCCCGCCACCTTCGGATTGCTGATCGAGAAACTTAACCCTCGACCACAGAGGCCTCAATAATAAATTATATAATATAATTATTTATGTTATTTTCTGTCACTCTAGCGAAGTCCATCAAGCATACAATAATTAACATCATAACCACCTGAGATGTTAATACGAGATGTTTGTTTAGTAAAAAAAAAAAAAAAAAATTATATATTACTGAGTGTACCCGGCGTTGGTAATAATAAACATACCTATATATAATAAAGATAATAACAAATACTCTCACTTTTCTGTAGGTTTTTTTAAGATATACCTACAGTTCCGTGGAACATTATTTTGATGTATCTAATAAGGTTTAGCCAGCGTTAGCAATGGAAGCACCAGAAAATATATTTTTTTTATAAAATTACAAAACATATAAAAACTTTCTGGAAGAAATTCTGAAAATGATAGTGAAAATCCTGTCAAAATCCGTTACGTAGATAAGAAGAACTGAGCGCACAAAAAGACAGACGCGGACAACGACTTTATTTCATACTATGTAGAGATTAAAGATTTTAAAATATTAAACACTTTCTTAAATTTGAGTAGCTATCGCTCGAGTGGAACACGTGGGTTCATATTATACATGTTTATTGAACACCTTATGAATATTAACACTTTTTAGGAAAAAAATCTAAATTTAAATACCTGGTACTCTCACCGCACATAAAATAAAAAGTACATTTATTTTTAAATGTTCGGTTTGGATCGTTTGGACGTTGTCTTGTGGAAATGATAAGACAAAAATAAATAGTTATTTGATGAAAATAAACCAGAGAGAACGATATTAATGTGTGTTTACGAGTATTTTATGTAAACAAATATTTTCTGAAAATTTCTGTTATAATTTTGTAGTGTACCCATTTACCTATGTACTCGTATTTACACAAATCTAATTATTTTGTCTGCGAACCTACTCTTTTCATCGTAAATGTTTCATTTTTAAAAGCAAATAACATCATTTGTTTTTGATTGTAAATACAGCACAAGAGTCCCAATTGGCCCCAACCATCCAGATGGTACCAGTACCTGTGATTCTTTGGCATTCTCAATTGATTATTATTTAACCTAGTTTTTCACTTTTCATGATTTTATATAATTGTTCAAATGTGTGATGATTTGTCACTGTGTTGGATTGTCCGGTTACCATTTGAAACTACCCAGGGGGTCACATCACAGTGAAATCGATAATTTTGCAATGCCGGACCGATAGGCGTAACTACCGATCCATAAAGCCCTATGTAAATACGATATTGACGAAATCCGTCATCCACTGTGAGTTGTCAAAATATGATTCCGATAGTCGGTAGATCTGATTATAGCTTGTTATTTATATACACTGGCAACACTAGAGTTTAATTTGACATTCTGAATCATCAAAAAATAGTAATAAAATGGTAATTTTGAATTGAAATACTAACCTAAATATGCATTGGAAGTCCGTTTTTTGAAATAAAAGGTGAGTTAATTAGTAAATAAGGTCTTTATTCACAATTGAGATAATTGGTCAATGAGATCTTTAGCCATAAATCGAAGTACACGAAACAAGCGTCTGAATTTCGTCTGTTCGAGTTCAAAATCGAACGGAATTAATTGATCGCATAAATGACGTCTTTCAATCCTTGAGTTTCGTTAATCTGCCTTAGTTCATTTATAAACTAGCCATTTTGCATTAAAACGATTTTATTCAAAAAGTTGCATATATCAACTAACAGTCACCCAAATTTAACTGACAGCCAAAAAGATTTGGCGGAATTTCTTATCAATCGTCGACCGTGCTAGGGAATGTTGTTAATTGACCATAGATCACGAATTTAATCAATAATCGATCGTCCTTGCTAGTCCTCCAGGTCTAAATAATTATTTAACCATCACGCCATTTCGCTGGGGTAGGCAGAGAGGGCGGACCGCCAAACAACTCGGTCATGACATACACTCCTTACTCTATTCACATTTTTGCATCGTCTCATACATACTCTTTTATTATTCTGACACTTGACATGGCCTGAATGCTGTAGCGATCTCATTTCTACAGCATTCAGTCTATTGTATTATATGATGTTGTTTGTAACCGGGGTCGTGCGAACTCCTCAAACATGAACCAACGTTTCAACACTTGCTTTGAAATGTCCATCCTGATAAGTTAGATTTATTTAGAGGTGATATAATATTGCAGTTCTCTTAAATGTGTTTTCCTACGGTTTACCTCTAAAGTCGGATACAAACACCACAAAATAACACATATACTAACTTCTGGAGTTGATTCTACACGATGGTAGAATTAAAAACAAATAACTTATTTCCGAAATTCCATTGTTTTTTTTCTCATATAAAAATATTTTTTAAGACGAGAATATTTTTTTTTCAATACAAAGATGCATCTTTTTTCCCAATAACTATCTTAAAACGTTGGTATACCGAAAAGAGGTATGCATCTATTTTACTTTTAATATCATTAGTTATTGAATAACCCGTAGTTGGAGCACTTTATCTCATACATAATACTCAATGGCTTCCACTTACTTAAAACTCAACTTACTTTAAAATTATGTGCTATATTTTTTTTATAAATTCAAAAAATTTATTTTTAAATTCTGAGAAAGGTAAATACAGCGAGAATTATTTTTAAAGTTTTCATAAAACTTGAAAATGTGTTTTCAATTAAAAAATCCGTGAGTCCGCCTACACCAAAATCTAATATTATGTAATCATCTCGATAAAATTAAAGTTTTAAAGTTTAATTTACAATGAACCTCTGCGCCAATTTGAGGGGTAATTTTCTAAACTAAAAGCAATTAGGAATTACTTGTTTGGTTTTGTAACTAAAAATAAATGTGAAAATATCTGTTGCTCAGAACAAATTAAACTACGATTTACACTGGACGAATAATATATAGAGGTGTGATATGTATTAATTTGACATAATACATACTTGGGGTTCTTGTTTTAAGGCCGAAACACACTGAGAGAATCTTGCGCAGCTCATTTTAGGTCGTGTTACGCATATACATCGCGCTACACGGCCGGCACGGCACGATCTGCGTATTATACATTCTTACGCCGAGCATAATAGGGCCTAGAGCTATCGCGCGCATCTTGCGTTCGATGTGGCCAGTCGCCAGTATCTCAGAATGCACACTGACTGGCCTTTTTATCCGACTTAATTCGGCGTATTTTCAGCTGCTACAGCCATACTAAAGTGTATTTTGAGTAGCGTGTCTTACGCAGTACGCGCCGTAATATACACTTAGGACGGGTTGTTTCGGAGAATTTGAACAATTCATCACATTTCAACGTTCATTTACGGGTTTTGTGAAAGTCCTATTTAAATTCTGTTATTATATCATTATAGGCTAGTTGCTTGACAGAACTGAAATAAAAACAGAAATTAAAAATAATTTCACAGAACTTGAAAATTAACTTTGAAATTTGAAGAATTGTTCAAGTTACAACTGACCAATAGAATGCATGATCTGGGCAACAAGTATGGGGGTGTTATTGATTTATTTGTTGACTCCATATATAGAATTAAGCATAATCTACATCAACACTTTGTTGAATCCTACAAATTAGAGTAGCTTTGGTAAATTAGTTTTAATGATTTGTTTTATATGTAATGTTGTTGTAATTTCTTTTTTACTTTATGTTATTTTTTTCCTTCTTTAAAATGGATTACATCTATTTACTGTCAATATCTCCTGTATAATACATATTCTCTTATTGTACTGCATCATGTATCACTTCTATGTAAAAGCCTTTTTAGGCGTATATATATATAAATAAATAAATATAAATAAATAAATAAGTTCTCCGAAACAACCCGTCCTTAGTGTGTTTTGAGCCTTAGACCGTTCGACTCAGGCTTCAGACTTCAGACTTCAGACAGATGAATTAAATTGATTTTCTGCTAAAGAAAGAAAAGATATATTTAATTTTTGAAGACAATTTCCTCAAAAATAAGCAAAAATTGAGCTTACTCCGGACATACAGAAATACCCGCAACGCACATGTATCAATTTGTCTCTTCAGTGGTGACTTTCACGATATAAAATTTATGTTTTGGGTTTGGTCCGAAGTTCCTAGTAACTTGAAAACTTCCGTAAGCGTCCGTAGAATAGATTCTTATGTTTGACGGATGCAACGGGTAGAACAGATGACAGACGGGAGAACGTCATGTCTATTTTACTGATATTATACTGGAATGTGCTCTGATGAACAAGAATCATTGATATGTTTTTATAAGAAGAAGCTGTAGCCACTTTTAATAGATTATACACAGACATTGATTTGTTTAACACGAACCTCACTTAATTCCTAAACATCTTAAAAAATAATAATCGATCGAATTTGTCATAAAACTTATTATTTTATTGATTTTGTTTTCATCACATTTTTTTTTCTTTCTGTTCTGCTTTCAGTTGGAATTGAAAAAAAAATTGCAGAATACAACACAATTGAATAACTGCACTTTGGAGTGAATAACATAACTTTCTCCCGTTGTTATAATTGATACCCATTCTATGTTTAAATGTAAAACTTGGAAAAACACTTTTTATACATTTAATTACTTGCAATTTATCATAACTGTTATTTAATATTGTCATGTATTTTTACTTTTTTTTAAATTTGGACCTATATTTTTATATCGTTATTAATAACCTTCGCTAAAAAGTCAATAACAACAGGATATTTTTATCCAAGACATCTAGATTACATTTAGTTCAAACATGCGATCATAGATAAATATAAAGGTCAATAAAAGTGTGATTCAAAGTATGATACGGTTAATTATGAGAGAAGGGAAAAGGGTCCCACTATCTTTTTTTGTTGAAGGAGCAGCCCTCCGGCAAGGCGAAGGACCTGGGTTCAAGTCCTAGATGGGACAGTCTTTTTCTTATTTTTTTTCTGAAAAGTTTCTCCAATAATTAAATAGAACCTAAATAGTAAATAAAAACAAATAACAATGTTATAGGTACAGAGCAAGTATATTTTCGCTTATTGTGGTGGTAGTGGGAGATTTTCAAATATTGTCAGCTAACCCGGGAATTTTCGTCTTTATTATGTGTGTCATAAACAAATAAAACATAAAAAATATGATGTACCTACTCATACCGTAAAGAATTTTTAAGAGACAATATTTTAGATTACAGTTGTGTGTAATCACATAAAAAGACTGTACGGGATTCCATTCGTTTTGAGTGTTCGCTTTTTTAGTTGTAAAGTAAAGAATCTAGGGAATTGATCCATAAATTTTTGGAAACTGACAATAGTCATTCGTACACTGGTACGTTCGTAGACAATGAGGTATACACATTACGAGTACAAAGATTATAAGCAAAATATTCCGGAGTGCCTATAATAGGGTGACTGTGAGCAATTTTCAAAAACTTTACATTTTTAATTTTTTTTAAATTAAATCACTAGTTTTACTCCGACAGGCATTGCTGTAGCTCAGTCTGTCTATGCAGATAGAGAAACAATAGTTCGTGTTGCTTTTACGTCCAACATATGAGGCAGTCTTAAAAAAAGCAGGTTTGTCCATTATTTCAAAAAACAGCAAGGTTTTATCGCAGGTGACATATATTTAACATAAATATATAAAAACACACGTGTATTCGAATGCAAATGTTGTGTCAAAATTTTACAACAAAAATATGTAATAATTGTGTTTGGGCGGTCAAAAAAAATACAAACATAATATTCACAGTCACTTTTCGGAGTGGAGTAACTTTAATTTAGGTACCATTTTCTTATTAACCTATTACAACGATACGCCAATCCCAAAAATAGTTCTAATATTCAAGTAGTTATATTACAGGTTGTACAACATAAATAACAATTAATAACATTGAAGACAGGATTGGAAAATCGATTCCCAGGACACTGGCGAGATTTCATGAAAAAAAAGAATTATATTCATAATTAAAAAGATATATCTGAGTGGTAGAGAGAATTATGCGGATGATCAAAGTCGCCCCCCGATTCAAAAGTCGCCCTATATTACTGTACCAAATAAAACCCACATATTTTAATGTGTTGCCTCATAAATCCGCTGTTTGATACACTTTCTTGGAAAATAATGTGTTATAGAAAAAAAGCAGACTCATTGCCAGGCGAAGCGAAGGGAATGCAAATTATTTTCTGAATATCAAATTTGAGCGATGTGAAGGCGCCTTTGGTAAAGTTCTGCAAATATAGGCCTAAACTACCGACGCGGAATAATAATTTTTGAACTTCCTTCCGAGCCAATCTCGTTTCAAAACTGATTACAGAGTTGCTGTAACAGTCGTGATATAAAAATAACAATATTTAATATTTTTGTTCGTTATCATAAAAATCGTGTTTGTAGTTTCACATGTTGATTTTTTTACTTTATTCATAAATGCATAAAGCATTGAAGTTTCCGCATAATTATTATTTTTTAAAAGACAAACATGCCAGGGTTACGAATAACCTGACAACATTTGATCTCATACTACCACCACAGTAAGCGGAAAATATTGCTTGCATTGTGATGGAGGACATAGCCAGCCGTGGAATTGAACGTGCCAAGCCTAGGTAGGTTGTGATTTAATCGCGATGCCAACTCAGCTACTGACCGACACGACTTTAAATATTTTTGTTGCAAAGCTCAGAAAAGGATTAAGGATGAATTAATAATAAGGGATATGAACAAAAAAATCTTCTTTAATGTGCTATGCTTACGAATTAATGTTTTTTAAGAAAAAAGTTTGGTGTTTATCAGGAATTTTAGAAATTTAACAATTTAAATGTTTTCCCTTTCCATTCAATAATTTGACATCGTCTGGTAAAATTTCCTATGTTCTACCCGAAAGGAATAAATAAGAAGAGTTTTGTAACAATTTGAAAGGCATAATCTTAAAAATGTGCAAAATGAATTGTTTTATCTCGTGTGTTAATGTTTTTTATGTTTAATTATATTAAAAAAACGTTTTGTATATTAACCAATTCTTCGGCTGTGTCGGTGGGAATTATCAAACTGTAGTAAGGCCACTTAAAGACTATCAGCCTTATAAAAAAGTTGGTGTGAATATTACGCGGTGTGTAAGGTCAGAACAGTGAAAAAATTGACTTATTACCATGGTGTTGGTTTTGTTAAAATGGTCCTAACCAGGCTTGAGGCCAGTTTTACCACACTAACGTTGAACGGGCATGTAAGAATCTAATTAGTAACAGCCTATCTATTCATAAAAATCGAAACAGTTATCACGTGTAATAATAATTACATCGCAGAATTTGTGTGCGTTAATTTTTTTTCTTAATTAAATTAAATATTGGTTAACAATAAATACTCTCTCCATAATCTGAAATGATGATCCAGAACATCTACTAAGAGTTAAAGCGGGAAACATTATTAAAAATATATTATTAAAATTTGAAGTGGAGTTCTATAAATTTATTAAAGATACAAACAATAAAAAATATATAATTGTCTCTCACCAGCGCAGCGAAAATAACAACACGCATTTCGGAACCATTTATCTAGCGCGAGTGCTTTTGTAAATCACTTCGGAGTCAATGGATTATGACGTATACATAGCTGAAATGTTGGAGCAAAAATGGTATTTGAATTATAAAAACCGCTTTGTAAATTTATTCTGGTCGTGGTGCATTAACAAAAGCATTTTAAATTAAATGGAAAATAATTAAATAATTAATATCAAAAGAGTAATTAATGTATGTTGATATTTGGCATAAGAAGTATATTCTGTTTTTTCGTGACATCTACAGTTTTTCGAAAAATTTAAGAGCGGGTTTTGCAAGTCGACGACTCATTTCTGAGAGACTCCATCCACAGTTGTAGGCGATTTAATTTTTTTAAATTATTATATTTATTATGTTAGTATTTTTCTTCAAAGTCAGAAAATCGTATGGCTAAGTGAAATGTAGTCCTTTTTTTTCTGAAATCTCTCATTTGCTGATGATCATGTAATTATTAGAGTACTTGCATTATGAACCAACGTTTTTGATAACTGCTCAGACCGTGCGCTCGGGATAAACGAGTAGTATTTAATTATTCATTACTCATTACAAATACGACTCATTGAAGGTCAGCTGTTTACAAACTCCAGGCCCCAGTTCGATCTCGGGAGATATATTATTCTGTAACCATGATTCTGTCCTAGTCAATAAACTTACCAACTTACTAATTGTCCAATATGTACATGATACATTGACTCTAAGATGATTAACAACTTAATTGACATACAAGATTTCGACTCCTAGGCCCGAGGCAGTCAAAATATGATTATCTTTTCAGAAAAGAATTTCAATATTTCACAATGTTTGATCGTCGCGAGAAGTAAAATAAAAGTGACTTTAATTCGGGCACACGGAGGAAAACATGTATTGCTAATTTATTAAATTCCATTTGCCATCGTAGCCACTATTAAATTCCATGTATTGACTAGGAACACACGACTTTATGTAACATTCTTCTGCAATGCATACACATCCAACTATCAGACACACTCACTAACCATAAGGATGCATGATCAGGGCAAGAAGTTTGGGGGTACTCTTGATATATTTACTCACTCCATTTATAGAATTAAGTGTAATCTATACGAGCACTTTGTTAAATGCTACAATTTATAGCGTTGGTAATGTACTTTTAGCGATTTGTCTTATATGTAGTATTGTTCTAGTTTGTATTTTATATAACTGCTTAATGCTTTAAAAACTTTGGGTATAATTTTCAACTGTATATTCTGTTCTTATATTAGGATACTTGATATTGGAAACTCTGTGAATTCTTGCACTTAATAGCGAAATAATAAAATAACCGCATAATAATAATGTGCGTTATAAAACTCTGCCAGAATATTCAAGACTCTGAAATGAACTTTAAATGGGCTGATTGCCACTGAGTTCTGGCAGGAAACCGCCGATAGTGCACTCCCAGACACATAAAAGTAATGCCGAAGTTCGCCGCCAGAGTCACGTCTGGTGCAAATATCACCGCTGCCTTCACTTAGGAACTGAGAAGCTTTTTTAAGAACAGCCTACCCTTTTGTGCATTATTCCTCCACGTGTTATCATTGAACTGTGCATTGAACACCTTTTTTTGTTTTAATTGAGTTTCGCACAAGAGTCGCAATTGCATCCATCCGTGTGTAGCCAGTGAGGTCATGACACCCCCGAATGGGGAATGTTGTAAGGCTGTAGGTAGTATGGAGGGGAATGAGATGAGGAAGAGGAAGCATTTCAAGCAGCGTTTCAAATCTAAATGGTGGTTTTTCACTAAAGCGATTCTCAGAGTATCTTTCACTCTGAAACGTGTCGTAAAGAGCTATATTTCAAATGTATATATTTGTTAAAAAATGTATTAATTCATCCATTTAAAGATGACATGGGCCCTGAGAGAAATTATTTTCATCAACGCCTATGTCATTTTTGGGGATGCTGTGTAGTGGGTTTTTAAAGGAAAATAATGAGAGGAAGATCTGGGAAGAGAAAATATATGAGGGGCGTGTAGGAATTTTGGGATCAGTGTGTCCAGGAGTGATTTGCCGTATGAACTCATCTCTCACGGCGGTGCAACGTGATAGGTCAAGAGGGTCCCGCTGGAGAGGTTTCAACCCGTCTCTCCAAATCCAGCCTACCACAAAGTAGGTGGGTAGATGCATCCTCCGTCAAGACCTTAACAATCATCACCCCATCAACCCGTGCACCCCTTCTTATTCACCAAACGTAGCGAACCACTTCTGGTAACCAATGGCAGAGATTTTGGTTATCCAATGAATTGTTCCCGGGATGGCGGTACCAATACCCCACCTCAAAATGTTATTTAACAAATATTTTTATGAATTAACTTCGAAACAACACAAATTAACAATTCAATTACATTTACTTTTGGACGCCGGGATTAGATCCTGCTAACACCGACTACTTAGAAAGTAATATTTTTATTTTCAATACAACAAGAAGTAAGTAGTGGTATTGAGTGTGTTGGATTACCTGCCTCCTAGCGAGCTGCAGCTCCCCGGGGATGTTCTTGACGCTGAGCACAAGGTGGTGCGCCATGAGGGCGTAGAACACCGCTATTACGGCCAGAGGAATGGCGTAGTACACGAGGAACCGGCCCAGCACGATGGTGCGCGCGTACTCAGCGCCCCACTGTTCGGGGAAGGGGTAGCACACCCGGAACTGCAACCAAATTCATATTATTCCAAATTAAACACTCTGTGTTTTTTTTATTTTTTTTTTATTAATTTATTTCATCAAAAAATTACAGAATATATAATATATCATTAGTAAGTTATATAACTATACGTAAGTTAGTAACAATGACATTGTTGAAAGAATAATGATACAATAACAGCAGTTTATAATAGAAAAAAAAGTAAATATGTGTGTAAGAGTGTTTTTTAGAAAAATATGCTATATTTTAATTTGTGCATAACCTGCCTTACTAAGCGAACCTGTATTGAAGCATAAGACTCTGCAGATCTAAGGATAATTCGCTTCACTATAAGTTCGGTACAGCAACCGTTAGGCAAATCATGTTTTAATAAAGAACTTATACTTGTCAAAAAAAACTGTGGATTTTTTTTTGCTGATTTCTATTTTATTTTTTCATATATACAGCATAACGTTGCCATCAACAAAAGTAAGAATAGTGAAAGTACAAAAACTCAAGCAAAACCTGTCAATCATTAATGATATATTGTAGTAGTAAGCACTGAAGAGATAACCCGATAAAAGTGTACTACACGGAAAAAAAGTGAGTATTGCCAATGTATTAAGAATCTCTTTAAATAAGTCATAATCGGTGTAAAAACGGGATTGTGGGCCTTTAATGAATGAATTGATAGGTTTCCTGAAAAACTTTTAGTAAAAGAGAAATTTCCCTATTATCACGATGCCAGAACACGTGTTCATAAACATCAAGGCAAATGCAGGTTTATGAACATGTGTTTAGATTTATCGGTAAATTTACTGAAAGTTTATCAGGAAACGGCCTAAAATCCCCCTTTTAACTGGATTACAGATAATTTTAAGAGATTTTTTTTAATAAATTAGCAATACTTGTTTTCCTCCGTGTGCCCGAATTAAGGTCACTTTTATTTTACTTCTAGCGACGATAAAAAAAATTTGATATATTGAAATTCTTTTCTGACGAGATAAACAATTTATTTGACTTCCTGGGGCGTATGAGTCGAAATATTGTATGTCAACAGTCAACATCAGTTTTCTATCAATGTGTTGATAACACTTTTCTTGTTATTTTTTATGGTGGAACCAAACTAACTCAGATTACTCTCTACAATATCTTGATGTATAATATGTACAATATCTATGGTAGTAAGATTGTAAATATATCATTACTGGAACTTACATAAATAAGATTTCGGATTCAAATATGTGATACCCTACAATCATGGTAAGGAGCAAAATTATACCCAATGCAGGTGTGTCGCGAAAACCATTTTCATATCTGCCCTTTGTCTTTCTGAATATATTTATTAATAGCCTACCGTAAAATAATCTAACATACATAATTGTCTTTCAGAGGTTTTCTTTTTGCACTAAAATCTGCAACGATCTGATGACAACGTGAATTTTAAGAAGCTGACCAAAATGAGAGATCGAATCGAAAAGAGGTCTACGTCAAACGGCCACGTCCAATACTTATCCTTAGTACTTGACGATTAGGAAAATCACCATTATGCTGACATGGCAATGAAAACGAGTCATGCTGGACATCAACACCTTTTTACATATCTCGCAACGAAACTGTTATCTCAAATGAAGTGAATTAGAAGCATAACAAAAGTAACTAACATTACAGTAACAAATTCAACATTTCATTTGGACCAAGCCCGGCATGTGGATCACAGGTGGAAGTTATACATTTTGTGGGTTCCCTTCAGAGGAAAATAAACAGAAATCACCATAAACATGAAGACCTGATGGCATACAAAGAAAAACCGGCTTTAGATGATAGGAGAAAACACTCGAAAAAATAATAACTAGTATGAAAACATAAGTAGATAAAAATTATAATTAATTTGTCTATATAAATAAAAAATGTATGTTCGTTTGTTTAAAATCTTAAGTCTCCAAAAGTTCTTGTTTTCTTGTTCATTTTAAACCAATTGCTTTAAAATGTTGACACAAAGTTGCATTCGAATACGCGTGTGTTTGTATATATACATATTATATAGATGTCACCTGTAACATGTAAAAAAAATTTTTTTAATAAAAAAACAGAATAAAGTATACACATATATGTATTCACCAAAATCTTTTATAAATTAACATAACATAAATATGGAGTAACTAAGATGTCTAAATAACAAAACAAAAAAATATTATCAACGTGAAAATGAATTTAGGAGATGGCTATTTAAAAAAAAATTGGTTATTCATAATTTTCAGTTGACAATTAATATTTTTTTATTTTATATAATTCTAAACTCATTGTATATTCGTACGTAAAACTTTGAATCCTTTAAATCAAAAGAATGATTTGTTTCTAAAATGTGGTAGGCAATTTACGATGAATTCTTATTTTTCACACACCTTAGGTGCTCCATAACGTATTAAAAAGTTACAATCGTCACAAATTAACTTACAGACTCCTGATTTATTTAACATGGCATCTTTATCAAGTTATTAATTTTATTTATATTTAACTGACGCCACAAATTTATTTTACAATAATTATAGAGAAAATATATATTTTTTAAATAATACTTCTATAATATAGGCATATAAGAATGATTTTTTAAAAAAATTATATTTATTTTTCCTTGGAGCTTTCTTGTGAACGACCGACACAAAAAAATATACTTAAAAACGAATAATTCAAACACGATTTATTTAATTCCTACATTTTGTTTTCACGCGATTTTCATTTTCGTCTAGACTATTGATTGGTATATAATTCCTTTTTTATATTTCCTTTCCCTAGCTCTTGCCCATTCCCTGCTCTGAAATATTGTTTTTTAATGTTTGAACTGGTTAAAGAATTATTTGTATATTTTCCGTAGTTCACTTCAACGTAAATAAATAAACATTGCTTTCACAGATTCCACTTTATCTTATTTTATCGCTTGCTTTCAATAGATTCAAGTATTCACTGTTGTATAAAAAGAATTTGGATCCCAAGTTTATCTGTAAAGTAAGAAAAGATATTGCTTTCCAAGTGTAATAAAGTTTCTGTCTTCCGGTTTGTTTGACCTGAAAAAGGTCACGACAAAAAATAATGAAAAACGATCTACAAAACGATTTACAAAATGGTCCAAACTATAAAAAAGAAAGAAAGACAAACATTACAATTTTGGCAACCAAAATACTAATTGATAACAATAATTTTAACTTATGCTATGCGACATTATAAGATGTTCTGGTCATTTAGTTTCTGGTTAGTGGATGAAGGCATAATATGGAACCCTTCTGGTTTGAAAAGACTATCCTAATTTGTTGATATTTATCAACAAAATTATATTCCTAATGCAACATTATACAGGGTGATAATGGAGGTACTTGACTTTTTTTAACTTGTGATGCTTGGCATTATTTGGAGTAAAAAATGTTAATGAAATTTAAGCCTCCGGTGAAATTTTTGTTTCGACTAAAAACATAACACAATCAGTAGACATTGGATTGTTTGTGTCGGGATGGGGGGTTGAGCGGTTA
Source organism: Hesperophylax magnus (assembly GCA_026573805.1). NCBI lineage: Eukaryota > Metazoa > Arthropoda > Insecta > Trichoptera > Limnephilidae > Hesperophylax > Hesperophylax magnus. Next base: position 4,736,659 of record JAIUSX010000043.1, on the reverse strand, counting down.
CTCGTCTTAGTAACCGGAAACATGTGACATATATTTTATGTTTGTCTTTGAAAAAAATAAAAATAAATCATCAAATTATCACCGGAGACCAACATAGAGAATCATTTTCACAAAATGAAATATCGACAAACATTTTTTTTCGTGAAAAAGTTTTAAGTGGGGTTAATATTTAATGATAATCTTTAAATGCAAATTCAATTACGTATTAGATATATTGAGTAATAAGAGAATTCAATTCATTTGTGAAAAGCCACTTTTATTGAAAAACAGTCAAAAATAGGGAAATTAGATAAAAGAGAAATATCTACGTATTTGAAAATTAGTATTTACAATGCGAAATATCAGTAAATTTTAGTTAGACAATAAAATGATTGTATTTAATATAAAAAAAAACTTATAATTGCTTTATTTTTCAAAGTATATAATTCCACCAAACTATTCAAAATAAAAATTCTTTAACAAAAGCTTAAAATAAAACACCACCGTTGAAAGGTCCGTACAAAAAATGCATAAGGGAAAATTTTGATGGGGAATCAAAAACATATTTTTTTAAATTTGACTGGGGGCCTACTCAGATAGATTGAAATAATATAATCATGGCTCTTTTACATAATATGCCTACCTAGTTATTTCACATTCACACATGTAGTTGTTTCACTTTGTGGATATTTTTTTTAAAATCCGTTTTGGGTAGATATTTCTCTTTGTGAAAGCGCTCTTAAATTTCCTCAACATTTTTACTCCAAATAATATAAGGAATCTCTGGTTTAATTTAGTAAAGAACGTCCCTTAACATCCATATGTATATATGTTAGTAGCACAAGCGGGAAACTGTTGAATATACATCACATTAACAGACGATTTTTTGGTATAACTTTCGTTTTTGACCTTTGTTTATAATTAAATCGAGACCGAGGGTAGAATTTTTTTGATATTATTATAAAAATCGGTAGCGCTAGGCGGTTAACATGAGCTGTTTAATATGTTTTAAAATAGTCGGATGGTGGACACGACTCCTAAAGCCTTTTAATCCTGTAGTCGTCAAAAAACAGCAAAAATCTTTAAATAAATTCGAAATGCTCAGATCGATTTTTTGTATTTTTGTTTTCTATATGATGCTGATTAACTAGTTTAACTATTGTAGGTACTACGAATTTCTGGACACCGTGTATAAAATAAATAATCAATTTCGTAAATTAATAATTGACTATGAAACAAAACTAGATGTATTCAATGTTATACCACACCAGAGTCCCAAATGCCCAGAGTCAGTGGATCTACACGATATCTTATCTTAGACGTTAGCGAGGGAGGGGAAAAGATTGGGTGACTCATATTAACCTAGCTATTCAGATCTAGTAACTAATTTAGCTACATATATATTTAGGTAAGTACGTTTCAATAATAAATATCGTCTAATCAATGTAATCTCTATTCCTAGTTGGGTCCCTAAAGACTCGAAATGACATCTCCAGATGTTCTTCCATTGCGCTACCTTAGTGACTTGTTAGCTCCATTCAAACCACGTGTACCAAATCGAATAACTAGGTCAACTATCACATTCCCCTGTGTAAACGCTTTACTAGACTTCATAATCTAGTTGACGAATATGAATATAATGTCATTTAAATTTTCAACTCACTTTCATTAATACATTTCGTTTAATTAGGTAAGTCCATTATGATAATATTCCTCTTTGTTTTTTTTTTAACTTATTCCCTTAATATTTGTGCTTAATATCTTATATAATCTTATTTTTATTATGTAAAATTCTGTAATTACATGAATAACCAACCTTTTGTTAAAATGTATATCTTGGAAGAACCTTGTGTAAATGGTAACCGTAAATAAATAAATCATTTTACCCGTTTACATAACTGCCACTGGAGATTTGTGCAGAAGGTGTTTTTAAGGAATTTTATGTTATAAATAACAAGGGGCGTTGTCAAACTATGGGAGTTTATTTTTATTTATTTTTTCTTGTTTATTCCAGATCTCGGGGAGGGTGGTGCAATCCCACGAGCTCCATATTATGCATAGAATATATAAAGTAAATATAAAAAAATATTGTAAGATAATACATACACAATAAACTTAAAGAAATACGATAAAAATAATAATACAAAAACATAATTAGACTAAAGTTTTTTTAAAAGAAAAAATATTTAAAACATATATATATTTATTAATAATAAATGTTTTCCAGGTAACAACCTACATTCGCCGAGGTGAGTTTATTGTAAGTGAATTTTTTGCTATTTATATTAGCGGAAAAAGTTTTAGTAAGCAGACGAATTTCAGCAGCTGTAAAGCATTTCTTGGACATCTCTTCACAAAACGCAGAGGCTGACAGTGAAAAGCTAATAGGAATGATGGCAAAACTCTGACGATGGATACGCATTTAAAAAACACCTTCTGACAAAAAGCTAGCCTGATTTTACTTTGCCACGGCATTAATTGATTTCATTATGATTCAAGGTTCCCAGCTCCACAATTTCCAAAACCCAATCAAAATCTTGTTATTTGTAATTACTGTAGAATAAATGTTATTTATAGGTTAACGAAAACATTTGAGTGGTAAATTCGATTTTCAGAAAACGCAAAACAATTGATTAAATTTGGGTTGTTAAAGTAAACCCTCAGATAACACTTTACTTAACTGTAATCAATAATACAATTTAAGCAAAGTAACAACAACTGACCGTGTCGATTTACTGGTTTTGGAAATATAACAACTACTTTATGAATCCCTTTTTTTGACAATACTATTTTTCAGTTTACATCTCAACTTTTTGAAAATTCACAGAAAATTTGATAATTTTATTCGCTTTGTTTCAGTGTCAATATTTGGTGACATTCACAAAGAATGCTGAACTCATTTTTATGATGCTGCGCTAGAATAAAAATAGGAATAATAATTGAGTCCACTTCAAGAACACTAAAATTTATATTAGACGTTAATTTATTCCATTTCAGACTTCAACATTCGCATTTTTCCATCAACAATCATATTCAGAAGTTAAATATGGCACGACAGTGCAAATAAAAAAATGTTAGATATTTTAATTTGAACAAAAAAACCCACTGGAAAAATCCTGCTGGAGAACAATAGCTGATATTTTTTAAATAATGTGAATTTCACTTCTCATTGTTCACTCTTTGTTCACTGCAATAAAACAAATGAAACCATAATCATATCACAAAGACACATAGAAAACGAACACAGAATATTACGTGTGATATAAAGTGCAATCGTTTTTGTGCAGGTAAACTAAAAAGGCGTAAAACTCCAATAAAATTAAAATTAATTGAACATGAATAGTTTTAGATATGAGAGCTGCCAGTTTAGATATGGGAGCTGCCAGTTTAAATATGGGAGCTGCCTGTTTAGATATAGGATCTGCTATTTTTGAGTGCTGTGTTGTTAGTAAAAATGGTCATTGTAGTTTGGGTAGTTTATATAAGATTACCTGAATTTCGGGATTGACCGTGAACACCCTGACGTAGGACCCCGCCGCGGCAGGCAGCGCGCAAATCACCGCTAGAAGCCAGATGAGCGCTGTGGCCGCCAGGGTTACCCTCGTCGCACGGCTTCCTCCACCTGCAACAATTAATTAATTAATTATTTAAGTTGCTGAAAAATTATTTGATGGTACTGAAAAATTACGTTTCTAAATTTGGTCATGACGACTATCTGACATGCCCCAATTAGTAGGCTTCTATACTGTAGCAGACAACATGTGTAAAATGTGTTTGAGTGGTTACGTTCCTTGGCTTCGAATCGTTGGGAGTTGTTGGGACTCTTGTGCGGTAGGTGTCACGTAAAATAGACCGTAGAAGGCAGATTATAATAAAGATTTCTAGATGGTGTTGGAGCGAATACTGTTGCTAAAGTCATTATCATCGAGAGGAACGGATGCGGTTCCACGAAGCGGAGAGTTTTCTCCGAGGTTTGAACCAAGGATTGTTATGTTGATTATTAAAAATATTTTTTACAAGTACATAATAATATTATATTGTTACTAGCAGACCCGGCAAATGTTGTTCTGACATATAAATTATTTATGGTGAATATTTCGGTTGTTAAATAAAAAATAACGAATGTATTGTAAGTGTGTGGGGATGGGATCTATGGCAGAAATATGAATGGAGCACTGAAGGCGATGACCGCCGATAAAAACAAACAAAAAAACACCAACCATTCTTTTTCTTAATTCAATGTGTTTCATTAAAGTAACGGACATATTCATTGTTCGATCTTTTAAAAGTTAAATGAAAAGTGAAAAAAAACCAATATATTTCTTATCCCTAAGTAGGAAAATGAAATAAAGAAAATAAATATTAATTTCGAAGAGAAATTGAGTGTACAATATTTTTTGTCAGTCCGTCTTTAGCTAACACAAATAAGCTCGATGGTTTGCCCACGCGAGAATGTAGGGTGAGGGTAGGAGGGTGAAAATTTAAAGTTTCAGATATTTTTTGATACCAAATAATGAAAAAAAAAAAAAATGTTGTCAAAAGAAATAGAAAAAAATTTCTAGATAGGGAAACCCTATTCATCTAACGATATGAAATAAACTTTAAAACCTCTTCTCATATCTAACAATTATACATAAAAAAAATATCATAATAATCGGTCGAGCCGTTTCGGAGGAGTGCGACCACAAACACCGTGACACGAGATTTATATATACATATGTATAAATAGATTCATCTTTTCAAAACCCAGTACAGAAAAATATTTAAATGATTATAATTTCTGAAGTAGCAGTTTATTTATTTAAAAAAAATATTGGACTTATATATTTTTTTTAAGTTTCTTTATTCAATAAATTTATTAGTTACATGCATTGAGGAATTTTTCGACCACCATGCTAGGCACATGCCCGTGTTATGGTGGTTGAAATAATAAAATAAAATAATAAAACATTGTGAAATTAAAATCATTCCTTTAAACAATGTTTGTCGAAATAACTATTTACCTACCACAAAACATACGCCGCTGTCTATACCCTACTTAATACCGTAATAAATGGCGACCAAACGAGTTTTATTACAACGTTTACCCCAAAGCGCAGAGATTGGGAAAATCCGATAGGGTAAATAATTATGTAAAAATGAACCCTTGACCCTCGTACGGATTTCCTGCGGAAAATAGATAGTCATTTACGCTCACCACGAATGTTATAAAATCCTTTATATCTTCGTATATACGGCTATAAAGGTAGAGCAACCGTGTAATCAACTTTTATCTATCTGTAATCTTACATGCATTATCGGGAAAAAATGCTTGAAATCACAAAAAGGTCAGACATATTAGAATTGGATTAATTTCATCAAAGGAAGGTGGTTTATTCCTATCTTGAAATCTTTTAAGAAAATTTGTCAATAATTTTGATTGAGCTCTCGATGAACTCGGCTGCGCAAATTTTATATTTGATGAATCATTCACTCGCGATCGAATTGAATATCTTTATTACCATTTCTTGTTACCATTTAAATTAGAAATTTCGATTGTGTGGAAAATTCTTTGTATGTTTATCAAAATAAACGGCAGAGTTCTGGAAACTGTCTGAATAGAAAATATGGGTAAGAGGGAAACAATTAATAATTACTTACCCTTTTTTCAATGATACAATAATTAAATGTATTTTCAAACATCATATAATAATGTGGGCCTCACCGGATATTTTGCCCATTTTACAGTTTGATAAAATTCAATAAAAAACGATATTACTAAATAATAAAATGAAATAAATTAAGATATGGAGTGATGGGGTATATTCACAAAAAATAGTTAAGTGATAAAAATATGTGGAAGAGTTAAATTTTATTTTTATTTATTCCGATCGTGTACTAAAAATGAGTTTTATTGAAAAATTTCATACAAAATTATTGATTTTAAAACCTCACATTCTGAAACGGTTTCAATTGGCTACAGCTGCAGCGTCATTGTGACATAGAAACCAAAGCTGTTACCAAAGTTGCCCGGCGTGATGGCAACGCCGCCGAATTCAAGAATAAAAACGAACATGTCGTTTGGCGGCAAATCGAAAAATACACTTTTAAAATCAAATTTATTCGAGAATAACGAAAAAAGGGAAACTACCCTATTGCACGTCTAATTTATCCTTAAATTTATAAGCCAACTTTCTTTAAATTTTAGCATACTCATTTGGTACGCAAATTTTATATAAAATTCTTTGTTGGCAGTAATATTATTATTGTATAATTTTTCCATCAACTAAATTGCTGAATCTCCAGACTTATTAATTCCAATGATTAAAAGCAAGTTGTAATGTTGTTGTTGGTATGCAATAATAACATGCAAGGTATATGTTGTGATAGAATCCCACATTAGATTTCACAGAAACCCATTGTTTTTTTTTTAATCCAGGAAGTAATGCAGTGGATGCAATACCTTTAATATCATATAGAATTCAAGCAATTTAATTTGAATGACGCACACGTAAATTATTGTGTAGACAAATATGCATTAGAAAATTATTCTCGCTATTCAACTAGTTATATTAATGTAAAATGAATTCGGTAAACTATTATAGGGTAATGTTTTATACTGTTTAATTAACTAAGTGTATTTAATTTGTTAATCTACTTAATGATTAAATATTGGCAATCAAGTTTTGTACGACAAAAAAGGCTTGTGGATAAAATAAATAATAAAATATGGGGAAACGCCTCGCTTGAATTAAGTTACATGATATTACTAAGAAAAGTTTGGATTACTTATCCAAGAAAAGAATAGAACCTTAGAAAAAAATGCATTTTAATTATAATAATCATTTTTATTCAAAGTTGTTATGGAAGGTGAGTGCTATCCTACCATACACGTACCATATAGTTAAACATATTATTCTAGTTAAACTATGTAAGCTTGGTATTGATGGGAAACTATAAGAATGGATCGTTAGATATCTAACTGATAGAGTTCTACTAGTTAAAATGAATTCATTCCTTTCCAACCAATTTATAGCTTCCAGTGGTGTACCACAAGGGTCTCATCTAGGCAAAAGTTTGTTTTAACTATTTATAAAAACCGCCGAAGATTGTATCCGTCTACAAAATAACAGGATAATTGATTGGTGTACTCTTGAAAAACTTCATATGAACATAAATAAGTCTGATTCAATAAGATTTTTCAAAATAAGTCAGTCAATTATTTATTCACATGAACTCAATAAATCAACCCTTACCTTTGTCGAAGAAATTAATGACCTGTGCATAATTTTAGATTCAAAATTATAATATTTCATCTAAACGCAATTAATAATATCGTTTTTAAAAAGCTTGACTTTATTCTTTGAAATTTCAGATGATTTAGAAATATTTCTACCTTGAAAATTTGGCACACATCTATAGTTTAAAGTCAAGTCAAATGTAACTCTTCAATCTTCCTCCCCCCATTTAAAATACTCTCAAATTCAATTAAACTAATTCAACGTAAATTCCTTGACTAATTATTTTTAAAATCTGTATTCCCATTGAAAGCATAAACTATGTTTACTCCAATCTAAAAATCAAATTTACTAAAACTCTTAGATCTTGGAATTATATCCGACTTAATATTTATGTAGTAATTAGTCAATGGTAATGTAGACAGCCCTGATTTGATTATCTTCATTGAATTTCATATAAATACAAGAGTTCAAAAGCTCAAATGAAATAATTTCAGGACCGAGCATTTCAAACACTTTACAAATTACATGAAGCAGTATTAAATATGCGGAAGAGGTGGATCTGTTTAACTCCACAGAAGGTAGGCACAAAAATTCTAACTAGCCATATCATATATTTTAAATCAATGTTAATTTAACTTTAGTCTACTTAAATTGTTTATTATTTATCTCCTTCTAGAGCTTGTATTAATTTTATACTTCCTGTCATCATTTTACGATTAAAAGCCACAGTTAATATTTTTTTTGTTTAAATTATTTATTATATTGATTATACATGTTTACTGTGACATGCAATTATTGTGCATGGTATATTTATGCCGTAGATATTAAATTAATAAATATTGATTGAACAATAGATGTGTGAACACAACGAATTAAAAAAAAAAATCGTTTAATTTCTTTATATTGAAGATATAAAAGACGATAACCGACACTTTTGGCAATATACGATTACAAAAACCAGCTTGGGTACTCTCGGATGTATGGACATTGATGAAATCGTCAAATTGTTTGCTACTAGTGTCGTAGAAATAAGCGAATTATTTTCACTCAGTTGCAGTAATACCATGTGCTATTAATCCAATGTATTCTGTTAGCCGGAGATTTCTAGAAATATCGATTCATCTATCTGTAACCTATTATGTTAGGGAAGTGAAAGCATGCATCCGGAAACGAAAGTCAAGGGATCGAATTACAATCACCATTGAAAAATAATCAGGTTAGGAGAACATTTATGCCGACCAATGTAATTTTTCATTAACCTCAATATACATATTATTATATTATAAAATCATTCAAAGCTACTTTACATTGAAATTAAGTCAAAACTAAGTTTTGATACTAGCAATAAGCATACTTAAACTTCCTATCTAAATGAAACTCATAGCTAACAAAAATTGAAACTAATTTAGAAAATATGCTACTCTACGTAAACAATATGAGACTATACATTAAAATAAAATAAAAATACAGTTTTTTTGGATAAATATTTATTTTACAAATTCTGATGCTGAAACACAGTTTTTTTTTTGGTTGTATTTAATATAAATATTTGTTGTTTAAGAATATTGGGAAGATGCACTGAATAGACAATGTATACAAACTTTTAAATAAAATAAATGTTTTCCGTGTAGATTTGATTGATTTGATACACCTTTGACTATTAGATTGAAACTGTCAATCAACATTGCGTAGTACGTCTCTCTCACACCGCTTGACATCGTATATCGCCATTACATTTGACTTTGAAATAATTTTTGTAATATTTTTTTTATAATTATAATAAATATAATATACTCTTGTAAATATAATTTTATATATGAATTTTGATTTATAATTTTATTAATGAAATGCTTTCAACCATGGAGCCATTGAAACTATGGCATACCCAATCGGTGTATGTTGTGAGACTGAAGGTAGTGGAGAAGGGAAGGAGATGAGGAAGAGAAAGGTGGGGAAGTACCTGGCTCTTCAGATCTGATCACCAAACACGGCTTAAGCCTTTTCAATCAAAATTTCAATTCTGAATGGTGGCCTTACACCGGGCGATACTGAGAGTATCTACCAATTTGGAACGTGCTGAAAGTATACTATACAAATTAATTAAATAAATAATTTACTTGCGTACGCCAGGATTCAAACCCGCGACCTGCGGATTGCTAGGCGAGAGCCTAACCCCTATACCACGGAGGCGAATTGTACTGGAACGAATTTCCGAAATTTGAAATTTACTCTGGACTGAAAGAAATTTGAAATACGTCCACATTGCATTTTTTGTGTTTTTATTTTTCTTTGGATAGTTGCAAGATTGTAACGTTTATTAAATTTGAATATTGACTCCCGATATTCTGCCAGTTTTTCAATTCCGCGCCTGAAGGAATCCAAATAGTTTTGAAGGCAAATAACTCGTCAAGCCAATTTTATGGAGCAACGTCGTTATTAAAGAACATTCCTGGAAGATTGTTGAATGCAGGGTAGAAAATGAGAAAATTTTATGTAGAATAAAGTTCGAATCGAGCTCCTGAATAGCCGTATTACTTCTCTTGCGTTAATAACCGGATGGCGTCCTGTAATTGGCGCAAATAGTTTTAACAGCCTCCCTGATGCTGTTTTATGCATAACTGTATGCCATAACTTCTTGGTTATAAAACGAATCGATTATGTTCGAGGCTTTGTTCTATTTTTGCTAATAATAAATTAAGGGTAGCTTTCTTTCGACATCAGTAAACAAAAACCTTTTACAAGAAAGATGAAATTTGTTGAATAAATTAAATAATTGGAGGCCGATCAGGATGTCGGGGGTTCAAATGGCATACTCAAGTAAATCTAATTAATTTGTCTTGTTTCACAAATAATTTATATGTTTGCAGAGTGGAATATACTTTCAGAATGACCATGGTGAAGACTATCATTCAGAATTGAAATGTTGTTTAAAAAGGCTTTAATTACGTTTGGCGACCAGATTTGAATAGCCAAGTACTTTTTTTACCTTTGTCATCTCCTTCTCCTCTCCACTACATTCAGCCTAACAACATATTCCAATTGTGGATGCCATATTCTCACGGGTTCCAGATAGTTGGGACTGTTGTGCGGTATACACATATAAATATTTTTTCAATCCACAATTTCATAATATTACAGCAAACTGAGATTATCCTAGAGTGTCACTCCGAAAGATCCCGTACACTTAGCTGTCATTTCCCGCATAATGAAAAATTTGCTGTTCAAAACATTTCTATCGATGTAAAATTCTGCGTTTGATGGACGTTACGTAAAAAAATATCGTTGTTTGCTTGAGTCTTTAATAATTAGTAAAACCTCGGTTAAAATAAAATTATCGTATTAAAAATGCTACACTCTTTTCTCATTCAATGCAGTATACATAGATAATGATATTAATAAGTTTAACAAAAAAAATATATATATATAAATATATATATATATATATATTATATATAAATATTAAATATTATATTATATTATATATATATATATATATATATATATATATATATATATATATATATATATATATATATTTATATATATATAATATTTTAATATAATATAATATTTAATATTTATATATATATATATATATATATATATATATATATTTATATATATATATTTTTTTTGTTAAACTTATTAATATCATTATCTATGTATACTGCATTGAATGAGACAAGAGTGTAGCATTTTTAATACGATAATTTTATTTTAACCGAGGTTTTACTAATTATTAAAGACTCAAGCAAACAACGATATATATATATATATATATATATATATATATATATATATGTTAACTGCGATCATTTCAAATTTTCATTAACCCCTTGGGCATTTTCGAGAGATATATTTTTCACAGACAACAAACAGTTGTAGAGTCTTTTTAAGAAATATATATCTCAGCCTGACGCGGTCTCGTAAAAGGTGACAAATATGTTAGAAATAGATTATACCGCGCTTTTAGTTTACTTTAACAAATTTAAAGGCTCCCGAAAAATTTTTGGGGATCAATGGTGAGGCACGAAATGAAAGAAGGTTGTGAAGGTCACATGTGTTTATTGGTGAGTCAGTAGCCGTGACGAGGAGATGATGTAGGACAAAAGTTGAATACTCCGGTTGCTGCTGTGATGTGTTGGCAGGTCAAGCGCGGGTCAGTGAGTCGACGCCGGGCGCTGGTGACCGGGACTCGATGGAGGTCAGGCACTGGCGAAGAACGTAGGTCTTCAGGCACTCCAGTGCTGACGAGACGGCCGAAGGTGCGACGGACCTTGTGGGCAGTTGAACAGGAACGGCGTGACCAGTGAGGATGCTGCGTGTCCTCGTGGTGGTCATGGTTGCGTGGAAGAAGCGCTGGTCAGAGACACTGGAACCAGGGCGCTTGTAATCCGAGTAGCGCTGGCCGCGGACGTGGCCGAGGCGCTATGATGATGTCCCGATAGAGTCCATGATGATAGGGGCGAAGCCGGGTACGTGTCCCTCGCGCTAGTAAGAAGAACGCGGGTGATCACTCGTTGAACCTTGTAGACTGGTGGCAAAATTATGACTGACTGACTGGCTCGCTGCGTCGGGCTTATTTATACTACTCGGCCGACGGCGGCAGTAGGTAGATGGATGGCAACTAAATTCTAGGCACTCGCACAGACTGTGTGTTTCGGGAACCTTCGACATTGCGGCGATTAAGCATAGGCCGTAGACTCGAACCTTCTGGCGAGTTCTCGTAGTATCCCGGACTGAGTGCGCGTTAGTATTGTCGCGAGTATGCAAGTAGGTCTTGAAACAGGTAGGTTGCTTTGTTTTGATTTCGGCTGCAAATACGTACCTAAGTAGCAAGTACGTACCTAAGTAGATCGAGCGATTTATTATTAATTATTCAATGGATTAATATCGACGCTACAGACACCCCCTTCCCAGCAGCTTTGCTGAGGGCTGCGATAGAAGAAATAGCTCGGAGACGAATGTCTTTTAAACTGTGACACTTCATAAAAAAAATTGCAAAACACATGTTCACAACACAGGTTGAAGATTCACTCAGATAACCATGGTGGCACTATTATCCGCGCTTGTGCGGAGATGGTCTGATGCATGCTGCTCCGTGGTGCCTTTACTGATCACCCATTTTGAGACGGGGTTACCGGTGAGTCGGGGTAACACGATCACGTCGGGCTGCAGATCACGTCGGGCTGCAGATCACGTCGGCGTGCAGATCACGTCGGGCTGCAGATCACGTCGGGTTGCAGATCACGTCGGGCTGCAGATCACGTCGGGCTGCAGATCACGTCGGGGTCACCACTTTGGGGATCAATGGTGAGGCACGAAATGAAAGAAGGTTGTGAAGGTCACATGTGTTTTATTGGTGAGTCAGTAGCCGTGACAAGGAGATGATGAAGGACAGATGTAGAATACTCCGGTTGCTGCTGTGATGTGTTGGCAGGTCAAGCGCGGGTCAGTGAGTCGACGCCGGGCGCTGGTGACCGGGACTCGATGGAGGTCAGGCACTGGCGAAGAACGTAGGTCTTCAGGCACTCCAGTGCTGACGAGACGGCCGAAGGTGCGACGGACCTTGTGGGCAGTTGAACGGGAACGGCGTGACCAGTGAGGATGCTGCGTGTCCTCGTGGTGGTCATGGTTGCGTGGAAGAAGCGCTAGTAAGAGACGCTGGAACCAGGGCGCTTGTAATCCGAGTAGCGCTGGCCGCGGACGTGGCCGAGGCGCTATGATGATGTCCCGATAGAGTCCATGATGATAGGGGCGAAGCCGGGTACGTGTCCCTCGCGCTAGTAAGAAGAACGCGGGTGATCACTCGTTGAACCTTGTAGACTGGTGGCAAAATTATGACTGACTGACTGGCTCGCTGCGTCGGGCTTATTTATACTACTCGGCCGACGGCGGCAGTAGGTAGATGGATGGCAACTAAATTCTAGGCACTCGCACAGACTGTGTGTTTCGGGAACCTTCGACATTGCGGCGATTAAGCATAGGCCGTAGACTCGAACCTTCTGGCGAGTTCTCGTAGTATCCCGGACTGAGTGCGCGTTAGTATTGTCGCGAGTATGCAAGTAGGTCTTGAAACAGGTAGGTTGCTTTGTTTTGATTTCGGCTGCAAATACGTACCTAAGTAGCAAGTACGTACCTAAGTAGATCGAGCGATTTATTATTAATTATTCAATGGATTAATATCGACGCTACAAATTTAAAACAACATTTAGCATTTGAAAAATATTTGTGAAGGTTTCAGTTTTTTTTAATAAATATTTTAATATAAAACGAAAAAAGTAAAGTGTCGATAACTTTCATAACACTTTTGTCTAATTAAAGATGTAGAGATTTAGATGTTTCATATAAAGCAATAATTATAGTTAACACCATAAAAACATCGGTAAGCGTCTTTATCTTTGTTCACTTTCAAAATTTTATTATTTTTCACAGCAAACATCGATTCGCAATACTGTATTCTGAATGGGTATTTCATGTGCTTTTAAAAAAGTATTTTGTTTTGAAATACATTCAAAAACAGCGAATTTATCTGAAATCAAATGTAATGTTAAAATATTTTTCGCGCAATATGAATTTTGACAGTTCTCATTGAAACGTTCATTGCAAAATGTCACAATCTTTAGGAGATTTCAGATTATTGTTTGTGAAATCACATTTATTAGATAACAATCATCATGATTCTCCATAACATCGTTTAATATTATATTTAATAAAACACATAACAACACTTTTTTTTACAATAATATTATTAAATTAGATTTACATTAAATTTAAAAAAAATAAATAAATGGAGTTCTACGAATTAAACACAAAAACTATAAATAACAAAGAACATTTTCACTGTTAGCTTAAGTTATAAAAACTCTGAGCGACCCTCAGAAAACAAAAACTAAATAGGCCTAATTGTTTTAATTCGGGAATATTATTTAAAACCTTACTTGAAATTAAACAATTTAAAAAAAAAGTTTGATCGAATGATAAAAGTAAATAAATATATTTTTTCATGCTAATCTGACTCGATTTGTTTGGAATTAATTTACATTTTTCAAAATTAATCTTCCTATCAAACTAATTTACATATATAGTTGTTCTTTTTTCGCATAAGAGTGTCGAAGGGGAACAACGAGCACTTTAAGCCAGTCAAGGGTCTCTGGTATCGCCGCGCCGCACTATGGTCCCCTTAGAGGAAACTAGCTAGACAAAAAGATTTCAACGATGTTTTTATTTTTATACAAAAATATTCTCACAACATTGAAAAATGTCTATAGTATTATGTTCACATCGATAAAAAAATTAAAACAATATGCGCGATACGTGGCAACGTTGCAAACACGACACTTGGGATGTGCCAATCGTTCGCCCAGCGGTCAGTCGCTTTCGGGTGTGCACGCTGTTCGATCGTTAGTGTTGTTATTTGAAATCGGAGAGAAATTACACAAAGATAGAAATTGAAGTATATTGTATGTTATTTTAAATTGTTTTAGTTATTTTATAATTTGCCTATTCAACATTACTTTCATCATTAATTAAAAATCGTGAAAAAAGTATCAATATTTACAATTATTTGCCAAAGTTTGATTAAACTTTCAAAATCGTGTACCGATTTGTACCAACAAACGAAACTAGTTTCATATATTTTTTTATTTTTTATTTAGTTACTTTTTTAAATAATTAGGTACATTTTTGTATGGCACATGAAATAAAATATATATATAAAATTAAAACAGATCATTGAAGTCCTCCTCACTAGGAGATCCTGTGCTGAGGGGGACTATATATGTTAGTATACGTTTACAGCAACTAAGATGATGTTTTAAATATATTAGCTAGTTCTTCTTCCGATATTTCCTTAAGCCAAGATTTGATGTCCTTAATGTAGTTATTTTTCGTTTTCCTTTGTTTGATGTTGAGAGGGAGTTTATTATATAATTTAATTGCTAAAAATTCAGAGTTTCTTTGTCCAAAGGTAGAATTACATTTAAGAATATTTAGCATGTCTGTTTGCTTGGCTCTGGTTTTATGATCGTGAGAGGGGTTTGCCTCTGGTTTATTTTTTAAGTGATGAACTAGAACATTTTTAGCATAGATTTTTTGTAAACTTGGAACATCAATCAGATTAAAAATATCAGTAGTTGGCGTCCTTCTGGGGAGCTTTAATATGGTCTTTATGATCCAATTTTTAGTTTTCTTTAGTAGTTTAATATGGTTTGATGATGCTGAGCCCCATCCTATTATTCCATATTCCAGTAAAGAGTGGCATAGAGCATAATATACTCTCTTTAGATCTGTAGTTGACAAGATATTTCGTAATTTTTTGAAGAAATAGATGAGTTTTGTTAGCTTTTTTGAGGTTCCTTCGATGTGTGCATCCCAATGAAGTTTGTCATCAATTACGATCCCAAGATATTTAATTGTTTTAGTTTGGACTATATGCGGGCAAGAACATTGCGGATATTTGTTTAGATATTCATGTAATTTGAGTGTATGCTCATTCGTTGGTTGACCTCTTTTGGTTTTAGAGAAAGTTAGATATTTAGTTTTACTCACATTTAATGTAAGGGAGTTTGCTTTTAACCAGTTTTGGAGTACAGTCAGACCTTGGTCCGCTTTTTTATGTGTGCTTATCCAATTTTGTTCATAGAATATAATGACAGTGTCCTCTGCAAAGCTCATTATGTCTCCTTCAATGGGAAGACTCATAAGGTCATTAATATAAATGAGAAATAGTATTGGACCCAATACGCTTCCTTGAGGGACACCGTACTTGATTGAAAGAGTTTTGCTACTTTTATTACCAATTTGTATATACTGCTCTCTTCCAGTTAAGTAACTTTTAATTAGATTTAGAGTTGTTTGTGTTATTCCATTTTTTTTAATTTAAAAAATAGTATTTCATGGTCAATTGTATCAAAAGCTTTTTGAAGGTCAATAAAAACTGCCAAGCATTTTTTACCTTCATCCAGTTTTTATAATTGTATTTGTTACTTTAGCTATAGCATCACCAGTACCCAGGTTTTCCCTAAAACCGTATTGCGTCGTTGATAATATTTTATTTTCATCTAAAAATTTAACCATTTGTTTTTTTATTACTTTTTCCAATATTTTCGATAGCGTAAGTAATAGACTAATTGGTCGATAGTTAGATATATAATTTTTGGGACCGCTTTTGTATATTGGAATAATCGTAGCAACTTTAAGACGTGTGGGAAAAATACCTTTTCTTATTGAAAGATTTACAAGGTACGTCAGTGGGTAGATTAGCTCATTTAGTAGATATTTAATTGCTTTGTTTGATATCAGTTCATTTCCCGATGAGGTATTTGTGTTTAGGGAGGCTATGGTATTTCTTATATCTACACTTGTTATCTTGACTATGTTAAGGGAGTTTTCTTGATTGACATTTTCATTCCACACTGTTTTTTCGGCAGTAAATGAAGATTGTTTGATTTTATTCGCTCAGTTCGAGCCTATATTGCAAAAATAGTTGTTTGCAAAGTCGAGATTTTTTTCTGGATGTTCTGCAAAAGATGTTGGTATCCTGTCAATGTTTAATTCTTTAATGTTTTTAACATTGTGCGAGGCTTTAGCGTTTGTAATTTCGTTTATAATCTGCCAGAATTTCAGGGAATCATTATTACATTCCTCGATTTTCTTTTTATAGAATGCTTCTTTAGCATAACGGATTACATTTTTACAAATGTTACGATATCTTTTGTAGAAGCGATGTAAATGGATATCATAGGGGTGGTTTCTTACTGTTCTGTGGAGTTCGTCTCTTTTCCTGATTGAGTTGATAATGTTCTGACTAATCCAGGGTTTAATATGAATATTTTTATGAGATATCTTTTTTTCTGTCGTTATGGTGTTTGTTAGAATAATGTTCTGAGTAAAGTCAATAAAATAATTCCAAGCAGCATCAGTATCATCATTGCCAAGAAGGTTTGACCAGTCAGCAATTTGTAGCTCGATTTTAACTTTTTCCCAATTTGTTTCAGACTTTGCTATGACAGATTTCTTTTTTGATTTATAGATGTATTTTTATTATTAATAGAAGGGTAAATAATGGTTTGAGTTAATTTATCAGTTTTACTAAAAATATGATCAATGCATGATTTGCTTTCATTGCATACTCGTGTAGGTTCATCAACCAGGCTTTTAAAACCATGGTGAGCTAGTGTATGTATGTAATCATATTTTTTTGGATTTCCATTTTCCAGGATATCAATATTTATATCTCCGATAATAAAAACATTCTTAGTATTTTTGAGTAAGTTAAGCTCAAAATGTAAGGAGTTTAAGAATGGCTCCAGATTTTTTGTAGAAGGTGATCTATATATTGCGAGAACTGTTATATCCTTACCAATTGATATCCTTAGACAGTTTGCGTTATTAATATTGATCTCTCTGACTTCAAATTCAGTGTCTTCTTTAATGTATGCAATAACACCATCACTCTTTGTGTTATTCATTAGTGTGGAGTAAGAGACATATTTATCAATTTGTAGAGGGTAGTGTTTTTCAGTTAACCAACATTCAGTAAGGATAATTATGTCCCAGGTTAAATTTAAACTTTTAATTAATATTTGTAGCTCGTCAAAGTTTTTGTTTATGCTTCTAATATTTTGATGCAGTATGTTAAAATTTTTGTTCATTGTTGATAGGTTAGGTAAGTTTGCTCTTTTTGCATTAGGTTCCGTGGTTAATGTAGTATCAGCCATTTTTAATTTTTGTAATAGTTGTTATTTTGAGCCATTTTATTTATATGATGTTTTTCAAATCGTCTATATGTTTAACGTAAATTATTTTTTCGTTTGCATTTCTTCTTGCCATTATTTTTCCCTCTTTGTGCCAGACGTATGCATAGTTTTTTTCTTTTGAGATTTGTTTGGTTTTCCAAAGAAGTTCCTTATGGTAAGGGCTCAGTTCTTCAGCTATGTATATTGTTTCAGTTGAAATATCTTTGATCGCAGCATAATTGATGTTTTTTCTATTTGCAATAAGCTTGTATCTGGTCAATTTATCTGAAAATTGCACTAGTATTTTAGGTGGTGCATTGATTCGCCTATCAGGTATCCTTTTTACCTCTATAATTTCACCGTATTTTAGATCCACTCCTGCCGCCGCTGCCACTTTTTTAACCACTTCAATTTGCTGTTCCCCATTTTTTTGTGGAATGCCTGCTATTTCAATATAATTAGAGCGGGTTTCGTACTCCATATCTGAAATTTTTATTTCTAATTGTTTAATTATAGTATTTTTCTCCTGGTGCTCTTTTTTCAGGTTTATAAATTCACTTTCAATTTTTTTGTTTTGTAGGATTGTCATCTCTAGTTTTTTAATCAAATCATCGTATTGACTGCTCATAAACTCCATGCTTTTTTGGGTGTCCTGTTGTTGCTTTTCAATTTTTAAAATAATTTCTTTTTTTATAGCATCTAGTTTTTTTTTGAAAATCAGTGTAATTTTTTCTATGCTGAATTTTTCTTCAGGATCAATGTTAGCACGCTTTCCTCTAGTGTTAGCCATTATTTACTGTTAAATGTAACAACCTGCCCCGGTTTTAGATATTGAAGTAGAGGTACAATACCGATGATGACAGTTAGAAGTTTTGTTTTTATCTATGGATAACTATGAGTGACAGTTTTATAAGATTTATTCTCAATTTTTTTTTGTAATCACTTTAGTTATCCGGGATTACGGATATTAAATCGATTTTTTGTAATCTAACTCACAGTTTCGAGCACCTTTCCACACAAATCACTCATTTTCGGTATAGATATTATAAATAATAGCAGGATAACTTATTTGCACTTGTATACGTATTTGTAGTCCATGAAACCATTCTTTATGTATAATATCTTATAATTTTTTTTTGCTCAAACTTGCTCTTTTGTCTTTTACAGAGCCTCTACCTACAATCTATCGTTTGGATATTTTGGAGATTCTAGAAGTAAAGGGCACGTCAAAGTTGAATTGTGCTGCAATATGGCAGTGTTTTTATGAACATATAAAATATTTATTGAAGAAAAACAGTTTTAAAAGTCTCGAGGATAGTTTACTTAAGAAAAATATCCCTTCGTTGATATTAATATTTTGAAAATGGTTTGAAGTCGGAAAAAGTACTTTAAAATTGAAGTTTAAGCACGGAAAATGGCTTAACACAGTTTTTATTCTTCCTGTAGAGACGCGTGATGAGGGACTACATGGTAGACCAGAAAAAGAATTTGGTTTATGCTCGTCAAAACGCAAAACAAGAAAAATTAAATGTCTTCTGAACTCTTGAAGTCCACAAGAACTCTCTCATACTACTTGAGGTCACATGGAAAACGGGATGCTGCCAAAATATCAACAAAACATTGCGATGTCTTACCTAGTGGTGTCTTAAAATTATTATCGACTCCAGAAGTTCTAGCGAAGGAAATATAGAAGTCTGTTAAAAAAGCCAATGTTGGAACTTTAGCATTTAATAATACTGACGATAGCGACTCGGCCAGTAATTCATAAACAAAAAATGTCATTCGATTTTGTTCTTATATTATGTTAAAAAAATATTTTTTAACTAATAACTTAAAATAAGTACTTCGTTATGACTTAACCGAACCATTATACTATAGGCATTTTATTAGTAATTAATTTTATTTTAAAAAATCTGTAACAATGGCTAAAATAAATGTATATTTTTTTGAGTATTTTTTTTATTTCATTGTGACCCTTTTGCATCAAATGCCATGAACAAATATTTTTGTCTAGCTAGATCGGGATTTGGGACCACTGAACGCCGTTTGCACATCACCAATTCCCTTGGGAATGAACGAAGTGAGCGTTCGTCGATTCCATGCTCAGTAGTGTACAACACAACGCA
This sequence comes from Hesperophylax magnus, assembly GCA_026573805.1. Lineage (NCBI taxonomy): Eukaryota > Metazoa > Arthropoda > Insecta > Trichoptera > Limnephilidae > Hesperophylax > Hesperophylax magnus. The sequence continues at coordinate 4,716,595 of JAIUSX010000043.1, read as the reverse complement.
TTCACACATCGCCGAGTCTTTTACGCCCAGCCTATGACGGGCACAAGGGATGTGTTAGTACCAACCTAATACTATTGACAAAGGATCGTTTGTTTTATGGTTACCTCTAAAAATAGCAACCACATGTCATCTTGTTTTTGGTTTGATCCGCCATGATTACTCTGTTGATGACTTTCATAAGCCGAATGTTTTCACGATTGCATTTTCGTATTCATGTAAATTAGTAGAGTATGTATAGATAATCAAGTAGAATATAGATTTTGATAGGAGATTGTCTGTGGTTTTTCAAAAACAGAATATCATACTACAATATTGCAATATAATCAAAAATACTGATTTCGGTTGTGGGTCTGTCTGTGATTTTAATTCAAATTCAATAAACACGGATTTAAAAAAAACAATTTTTGATTAGTATTCCTACTAGTATATAATGTAATATTTTCAGAGAAAATTATATCAATAGTCATTTTCAAACTAATGTGTCAAGAATTCTAATACGCGAAAAATTAGTTACCTACCTGTAGTATAATATTTATTTACAAAAAAATTCTATGATTGTAATGCGTATTTCTTTTGTTTGAATTTCTTGACAAGTAAAGTTAGATTTCGTCATGTTTCTAAGGTCTGCACTTTCTAACTAAGGTCCAATTATCTAACTAACTAACTAAACTAACTAACCATCACGCCGTTTCCCCACAGGGGTAGGCAGAGAGGACGGACCGCCAAACAACTCGGTCTTGTCACACACTCCTTGCCTCATTCACATTCATACATCGTCTCATACATACTCTTCTATTGTTCTGACTCTTGACATGGCCCGACTCAAGTATCTGATTCACTTGGTCGTGCCATGTCTTCCTCGGGCGTCCCCGACTTCTGCTACCATTCACAATCCTACAATTATAATATCCCATGATTTTTTACTGGTAAGTCGTTTCTTCTAATATGCGAATGTGAAGAAATAAAATTGATCTATTTATGTCATAATCATACTGTTTATTTTAGTTCAGAGGTGGAATTTTCGAAACCAATTTTGAGATAACTATTCAAGTTTTTAAGCACCTTAATTGCAGTGGAAGTTTATTTCAAGCAGACCAACCATAATGCGACGAAACTTCAACATGTTCCCTAGACTGCTATTGGAATCTTAAACCATTAAAACTTATATTATTACATTACTAATGCACACAGTTGATAGTACCTCTGGGATTAAAGGAGAACAATAAACGAAAGAGTGTATTTGGCTCTTTTCGAGACCTACGGCTATAAACGTATATTCTAAGTTCGAGAAATGGGGAGTTTGTAGTGTTTTTGTCTACGCCGTAGAGCGACATTGCTACGATGGCCATTGTTGAGTAAGTAAGACGCTTATTAAATAAATGTTTACTGTTTTCAAGTTTTATTTTTAGAATTATAATTATAACTTAATTTTAAAAGGGTATTATTATTTAATGTAATAAAACAATTTATTTACACAGAAGTTCTGCTACTTATTTATTATTATGACGCATGACAGCTCAGATGTTTACATACAACCCGCTTATATTATTTTACACCTTTAGGTGCTTATAAATCTTTTAACATATTCGCTGCTAAGAGCTTTCATTACCTAATAAAATAGATATGATTGGTCAGCCCATGGGAGTGATTGGAACTGAACCGGTTAACTGTATTACCAATTTATTACATATTTATTTATTACCAATGCCTTAATGAATTTCTGAATTATTATTATTTTTATTATTAGTAATGATTATACCCTTTATGGTCTCTCTTACCAAAGCGTAAATATTATTACATCGTTTAAATTTGAGTAAAGGTCCTTAACTCCTCAGGCCTCTGACATATTCTGTCAGAAGGACAGTTTTCCGCATTTCAATAAAATTAAAATAAATTACATATTCCTGAAGGTATCCGAAAATTGAAAACTGTTTTTGAAAGTTGATAAAATACACTTTATTATAAAAAAAAATAATGTAGTTTTTGAAATATTAGAAAGTTTTAAAAAGGCTTTTCCTATTAAAATTACTGGTGGCGGAAAGAATGTCTTTTGTGTCTTTTCATGTAAAAATAATTAATAAATAAATCAATCTTTTTTTTTTAACTTAAGGTTGGGATCTTTGGATTCGTAGACTTGTATATTTTGATTCTCCTGTGGTTAACTTTTAGGTTTGAATATAAAGCGTAGTGTTCTTACTCTATGTATATCATATTTCTCACCATAACAGTAAGAGAGATACAATGATTTCTTTGAGACCTGTATGAGCTGTTGAAAGTGAACAAATTAGCCTGAGGGGTAAAGTAAAGCTGTGGCTTTACTTTACTTTACTCTCATTAAACTCTGCTTAATCTAGGAGTAACCAACGAATTATATAATTTCGTTCTCTTATTCAATAAGCATTAGAATTCTAAGATTTTTTATTAATTTACATCCGCTTAAAAAGATTTTTTATAAAAAAACAGTTTCTAATTTACTAAAAATAAACTTGAAATATGAAATTATTCGATTCGAAGTTCTCTCGTGGTTTTGATGCGGCCCATGTCTCGTTTTTATAATAAAAATATTCAACAAGCCACTTTGAATTTTTGAATTTGAATAATTATTTAATCATTCAAGAAGAATATTATTTCTAATGGCAGAAAAACAAGGTTATTTTTGGTAATTGTAGTCGCTTACAAGGATTCAATTAGTTTCGATTACAAAGAAATCGTTAGTGAAAAATCAAATATACATTTATTGCTTTTGTTCACCTTCAAAACGGCAATATTACAATCTCATTAATGAATTCCCGGAATTATAAAGACTCAACGTTATTTTATTTAACTGTATAAAATTTATGATTATTTTCAGAAAACAAAACAAACTTTTGCGCTTTCATAATTTATAATCTATTTTTACCGTTGTTTCTATTCCGGTTAATGACCCGTAGCTTCGATAAGATGACTTTTCACGAGAAATTCAGTTTTTTACTTGCCGAAAAGATTTTGTTCGTTTGTCGTTCCGCTAGCATCCCAAACTTTAAATACATATATATCTATGTTCAACCACATCATGCATTTTTCGATGTGAAAATGGACCAATAGGATAGGTACCTACATAAACGAAGAGTAAATACTTTTAAATTGTATTTATCATGCAACAGATCACATAACAACCATAGATATTTTCGGTTGACATTTTGAAACCTGGATTCTCTCCACGAAAATTGAAAAGCTATCAAACTATTATCTCATTAGTAATTAGTAATGCGCTACATGATGTTTCCAGAATGTTTTGATGATGTTTCAAGGATGTTTCCAGAAGGTTTCAAGGATGTTTTCAGAATGTTTCGAAGATGTTTCGAGGACGTTTCGAGGATGTATCGAGGATGTATCTAGGATGTTTCGAGGATATTTCCAGAATGTTTCGAAGACGTTTCGAGGATGTTTGAGGATGTTTCCAGAATGTTTCGAATATGTTTCTGGGCCGTTTCGAAAATGTTTCTAGGAGTTTACATATTTGTTTCACATAAAACTGATTTGTTTTCCATATTACATCTACAAATATAATTTAACAAAGTAAAAACTTTGCATGCTTTGAGGTTTTCAAAGTCAAAATTATTATCGTTATTAATAGAGACGGCGAGGTTCCTTTAATAGTTTTTTTAATCCGGTACTTATAATATGTATATGGCTACATCAAAATTAAACACATAAACTCATTCACGTGGGTTTCTGTATTTAATACCCACTTATAAACTAATTTATTAATATGCTGGAACATCGGCCCAAAGAGGATTAATGCGCGCAACACGATATCGCTTCTACATACATTAACACACACTTTATCACAATCTACGTATTGCTCTAAAAAGGGCTCCATAACGTAGTTGGATAAAGAAGGAGGCGCAACACGGCACAATAACCCACAATATAATCCAGATAAAAAATATTTTCCTTAATTACTTTCTCTTTCCAATAGTCAAAAACTCGTTAGGACCAACTGAATTTGTAGGTTTTCTTAATTTGTTTCAGAGGCGACCAAGATCTGAGTAGAGGCGTCTTTATCATATTGTGGAGAAGCAGAAGTCCTAGGGTTAATTATATTGATTTGCTCTACGTTTATTTGTAATTTGTACTTATTGTGAACCGCAATCAGCAATGGAGTACTAAATCAACATGAGCGTAAAGAAAGAGGCCTTAGATGCGGTGGGCGTTCTAATTTTAACCATTGTACGAGGAAAAAGGAAATTTTCTCATGAAATGTATTCGATACTTTTATTATTCCTTCATTTTCGTACTCATTGCTTTTTCCCCTTAGACGGTTGAAATTATTTTTGAAAATAAAAAGTCTATTGAAAAAAAGGTCCTCAATCATTTTTCAACTTCAGTTGTATTTGAATTACCTCAGATTAGAAGTGTACTGAATTTAGCTAAAGTATACCAAGCAAAGACAAATATTAATATTTCATACGGATATAAGAAATCAAATCAATTTCAAAGTAGACTCATGGCTCCCATAACAGGTACAAGAGCTCATTTTTTATGATACGTTATACATGACTTATAATAACCTTAAATATAATGTTTTGTAATATGTATATATATAAACTTAAGTGCAACTCATATTTTTTATATAATAATAAATATATTTTAATTTAATTTTTGAAGACAATATTAGCGAGTTTTAAACGAAAATTTGAAATTTAAAAATCAGAAAAATATAAGGTCGCATCTACGACTTGAACCCAGGACCCTCACCTCACCTACCAACTGAGCTAATGGAACCCTATCTCCTATCCCTATCCTATCTCCTATCCGAACCCTATCTCCCCTAAGTCCTAGATGCGACAGTATCTTTTCCTGATTTTTTCGTTTCAATTTTACGTTTAAGAATCGCTAATGTTGTCTTCAACTTTTAAATATTACAAGTTGAGGTTTGACTCATTACAAACATCGTTAATTATTGTATTATTTGGGGAAACATTTTGAAAATGAAAACATCTCGTTAATTTCTAGAATTTTTGATAATGCTTTCAGAAGGCGAAACAGCAGTCTCGTGTAGTATTAAATTCATAGAATAACTTGTTACCGAGACGATAGAGAAGTATTCCCTTACTAAGCTTTGCGAAGTCCTATATGATTTAAGATTTTCACGGCCAAAAGTATTTTTGTTATTTGTTTTTGGGGTGTTATGCCTTGTCACACATCTGCCCTGATGATGGACGCTGTAACGTTGTCCAAAACGTTGGCTAAAAAAGGAGTTAGCGCAATACGGCATAACACCCCAAAAACAAATAACAAAAAATAGCGAAGTCCTGTTTTATCTCGACCGTTTTTTTTGTTTCATTGTCCGTTCTTATGTCGTGTTAATTTCTTTGTACGTACCGTTTCCGAATAAAAATGGCGGTCGTTTGGATGGTTTAGTAAAGATTATTTCAAATATACTTTCATCGTGTTTATTTGGACTTTATTATTCGCATTTTTGTTGAATATTATTGTACCTATCTGCTTGAAGAAAATTTGAATAAAGAATTGTCAACACAGCAACGTTTCTTTGAATTATATTCTGTAATTTGTTGTATTTGTTAATAAGAAAAGTGTTAATTGTGTATGGCCAAAATCACCCCTAATGGGTGAAAGCCAAAATAAACGATAATAAAAATAATAAATTGTAATTGACATTATTTTTTTTCTTCTTTAAATATATTTTACATGTTTAATAATTAAGTAGCAAGGTATTTTACAAATATATATTAAAAACCTTATGGCACAAGAGGAAATTTTGCAGTATGTACATAAAACAGGCTTTTGTTTTATTATTGAAGTGAAACTTCTTTACGCGCGTCATGCGATTTCGAGGACCGGAGTAAAACCGACTCATGACCGTCACGAAAAACCGTGATCATTTCGCTATAGGAGCCTAGCTAATATTATATACCTAGTTTAGATCACCCTCCAAACTCAGCTTCGCGGTCTAGAGGCAGAGCGCGCTACTCTCGTCGTGAAGAACCGAGGTTCGATCCCCGCTTAACCTAATTTTTTTTTCTTTTTGTGATTTTTTTAATACGAGGAAAAGTGATAAAATGACTATATGATATTTTGGTCGAATACGTAATAACCGCGGTCTAGAGGCAGAGCGTTCGACACTCGTTATGCAGGACCCGGGTTCGAATCCCATACTTTTATAACTTTTAATTTTTTTTTATCACATTTTACTTATAAATATGTCAATAGACAGAAAAAAGAGAGAATGAAATGAAAAGAGAGAGAGAAGAATACTAAAAGTTTCACTTCCGTCGTGCATAGGCTTGCCACACACTGTATTTTTTTTTAGACAGGAGGTCTGTCTACTGTTCAAAAAACTATTTTTATAAATTTTTTCAATGAAAACTGTATTTAGTTTGGTACTTTAATTTATTACAAAACATAATCATGTGCCTCTGTCTTTGTTGGAAATGGTGTGATTGCAGAGTGAATTTCCGATTGACTCTTTTATTTAGCAGGATCGAGCAACCGCAAATGGCGTGAAACGACGCTTCCTTTCCCTTTCCCTTAATTCTTAGTTTGGCTCGCGTTTCGGTTCACAAATGTTTACGTACCACAACACAGCTGAGACGGTTAATATGCGGTTGTTGGGACGTCGCGCGACCGCTTGAAGATTAAAACAAGATACTAAATTAAGAATTTATTGCAGCAAATTTTATTTGGGTTGTTCATACTGCATGTCAAAATTTTATTTATATTGAAATAATAAGCAAGGGTAATTATTTAAGCGCGAGCAGAAATAGAAATAAAGTAAGTAAAAGTATGGATTCAAATAGAAATTCTGAATGAAATGAAAGTCAAATAGAAATTTTTTGTATCAAAATGTAAAATAACTTACCGAAATAGTATTATTGAGAATTTTACCTGTTTATCAAAACCCCATGTTCAAAACAATTTCAAGGACATACAATATAGCATATGCGGTAATTACCGACATACACGTTAAGAGAATGTGGCTAAGTTGCCTTAAGTGCCCTAAATGTGAACATGTTCTCCGATTTATAAATACTTTGCACGATTTCGGGAAAATTCAAACTGGAAATTAGTTACCAGATATTTGTTTAGCCTATGTCTATAAATATGTTCTATGTATCTAGTGAAATGATACACTTTTTCTCTGTTAACAAAAACCTTTCATACAATGTTATTCATGATTTTCAAGATTTATCCAAGGTTCCCTTCGAGGTAAAGCAATTATTCTCCTTCAAAAATTATAAAAACACTCTATGGCGTACATACCTACTACATTATATTTTTGTCTATGCTTATTTTTTTATTTTCATTTTTTAATACATTAATCCTCATGAAGAAAACTTTGGTTCTGAAACATGTAAAGATATTTTATTTTTATTAAAATAGTGTTTTAACAAAGTAATTTTTTTAAATAAAACGTTGCCGTTCCGATAGTATATTTAATTGCCCGCTTTGTGTTAATAACTTTTATTTTATTCGCAAAGGATCTGATAATTGAATTATCTTATTTAAAAAAAAACTTATTATTTTACAAAAAACTTGTTTATTTAGTGTAGACTGCATTTATGAAGAATTGCTTAAAATAAAATCTTTATTCAGTGCGTGTTTTCTCCAAAAACTTCTTCTAATAATGTATTTATTTGACCATTCCTGGCTTCACACCCACTAAGAATAGGAAGACATTTATTAGGTTTACGGGCTACATGATGTAAATTATACATGGTAAATGGATATTTGAAAAAAAAACGTCAAATTAGTCAACAGCTATGATATTAGATTAGTGATTAATAGGATTATCGTTCAAACTGTTAAATCATACGATATTGCAGCATAATTGTAAACTTCAAATGTTATTGTTCATATGCGGTTTCAATGGATACGGGCCTATCACAACGTTGCCACCTCGCTCTCGGCAAGCCCACAGCGTATTTATAGGGTAAGTTTGTACCTCTGAGTTTTAGTAGGTTTGTCTTTTTGTATGGGTAAATTTCGGAAAAAATTATTAAGATTATTACGTTCCTTTAAATATTTTCCATTTTGAATGAACGTCATTTATCATTGACCATTCTTATTATTTTTTATTTTTTGTAAGTAATTAATCAATTTTTTTGTTTAAATATATCAAAAAAATCCCTGGTTACGAATAACATGAAAATATTTTAAAATCTTCTACTACCACCATAGTAAGGTAAAAATGTTGATTGTGTCGTAATCTAGGACTTAGCCAGCGGAATAATTGAACTCACGTGGTCTGCGTGGGACCCTAACGCGATTCCAACACAGCCACTGAGTGGTTAATTTTTAGATTTTTTATAATTTAGATTTTATCTTATCTTCATTTTAAACTTCTGAAATTAATATCAAAATTGAAAAAGTACTAAACCCACAAATCGCCTCATGTTTGGGCGTATTTCACTATACAGTAGATGTAAATAGTACCTATAAATTCAATAAAAATCATTATAATTTAACCAACTTTTATAAAATGAAACCACTCCCACTAACCCCAAACATTTTTTCTAGCAATCTTCAAGGACAAATCTTTAACAGAAGTTAGAGGTTTTGTATTCGAACGCAAACCACACAAGGAACTGTTATTACACAGTAAACGGGTTTGTTTACTTCAGTTTTTACTCGCAGAGGATAGAAGATAATGTTTTTTTTTTATTTTATGTATGATAAAATTTTCTATTCAGTTAACATTTTCCTAAGAAAGGATGGTAGAAATAATATTACATTAATTATATTAAGGAGCTTGAAGTAGATATAATTGTTACTGTAAAAAATGGTGTATAATATTATATTAAGCTCAAGTGTTCCCTTACAGTATTTCATAAACACCTCATTAGGAGAACCTGTGCTCAGGTGTTAATGTGTTTTTGGCTATTTTATTAGAATGAAAAATATCAGATTTCGCAAAATAGATTTAATTTTTTTATATCGTTTTTGTATTGATCCCATCTTTGTTTGATGAAACCTTTATGAAACAGTGAGCTTTTTACTAAGAATACAAAATTTGGGTTACTATGCCGTTGCGCGCTTCTTCCTTCTTATGCTAAGGTTTCTGACAGCGTTGTAGAGTTCATCTTAGTAGCAGATGTGTAGTTTGTGGAGAAGTGTATATTTCTGTGCGTAAAGTCGTTTTTTTACATTAAAATAATTTCCCACCGAGCCTTTGTCAGCTTTGAAGATGCTGTGTGGAGGGTTTTTTTGAGGAGAGGAAGGAGTGCAAATTGTAGGAGGGAGGAAACACAGAGGCCGGCGAATCGTTCCACAGCCGAACTGTGCTTGACAAATTTCAACCGTGTACGTATGTTGGGCGCACATTTGGAGTGTTTCCCGACAATTCACTGATGCCGAATGGATTATGACCCTAGTTCCTTGGAGCATCTTCCATTGTAATATTAGTAGAATAAGAACAGCATATGTACCTGTGCTCTAAAGCTTGCACTCCGTTTGTGATAGAGGAATTAGATCAAACGGAGCATGTAGCTCGGGTTAATCCTCTTAAGACTGGTATTTCAGCACAATATATGTGTTAAATCAATGTAGTTTGCTGCGTTTAGTTCTGGTGTACCCGTAAAGTACTGGATAAAAAGAACATTATTTTTTTCTTTTTTTTAAAAAGAAAGACAAACATACCCGGGTTACGAATAAGCTGAAAATATTTGAAAATATCCTACTACCACCACAGAAAGCGGAAAATGTTGCTTGTGTTGTGATGGAGGACTTAGCCAGCCGAGGAATTGAACACACTACGCCTGGGTGGAATCCAAACGCTATGTCAACTCGGCCACCGACCGGTCTGTTACGCTTCGCCGCATCGTATCTAGTAATATTAATGGGGGTTTTGTAGATTAAAATTCCTTCCGTTGTTAGATGTGCTCGATGCGTTTTAGATCATTCAAGATCTTAAGAAACAAATTTAAGTAAACATTTTATTTACCATTGGCGTGCCATCTCTTCAGTGGATTGACGATGGCGAAGAACCTGTCCGCCGAGAGGGCAGTCAGTGTAAAGACAGACACGCCGATAGACACGTCCTTGATGGTCTCGGAGAGGATGCAGAGCGTGCTGCCCCAAGGCCAGGACTCCACCGTGTAGACGGTGGAGGTGAAGGGCAAGCTGGTGGTGATCACCAGCAGGTCTGCCAGGGCGAGGGAGAGTATGTAGCTGGAACAAATAATTGTATCGGATTATTGTCGGCAATACAGTATCCCCTGAACAAACAATATTTTAATGGGAATGATGACTGCGACAGCGAAGAAGAATAATGTATCTTTTTCATGTCATAAACTCAATTTACCTCAATTTACCTCAATTTACCCAAACCCAATTTACCGAAAGCTCACTCAACTTGCATAACATCCATGTGGTAGTAAATGATGTTGTGACTTTTATCAAACAGCTGGATACCAGGTCGAATTCGGGGCCAGATATGATTCCCTCAATATTACTTAAAAACTGTATTCATGTTCTAGCTCTTCCTATTACTATAATTTTCAATTTATCCTTATCTACAGGTTGTTTTCCTGAAATTTGGAAAAGTAGCTTTATAACACCTATTTTTAAAAAAGGAGATAAATGCCAAATTGAAAATTATAGACCCATATGTATTATGTCATCACTACCTAAACTTTTAGAAAAGATTATATTAAGTAAAATCATGCATCAAATTAAACCAATTATTTCAACATTTCAACATGGTTTTATGCCAGACAGATCTACGTCATCTAACTTATTGCTTTACGAAAATTTTATTTCTAATGCACTGTCCAAGGGTCTTCAAGTTGATACAATTTATACTGACTTTAGCAAAGCCTTTGATACTGTTTCTCATCGCATTTTAATGGAAAAATTAGAACACTTGGGAATAAGCGGCATCTTTCTCGAATGGCTTAGAAGTTACTTATCATACAGAAAATGATCTGTAAAAATTACATCCACAACTTCTTACACTTTTTTGCCTCAAGTGGGGTCCCCCAAGGTTCCCACCTAGGACCAATTCTTTTCCTACTATTTATTAATGATATTTCACTAATTTTCGATAATATTCACTTTCTTCTATTTGCCGACGATCTAAAGATGTTTAAATCGATCGGTAATTCTTCTGATTGTTTAACTCTACAAATTAACTTAAATAAACTCTATGAATGGTGCATCGTAAACAAATTACATCTTAATATCAACAAATGCCAAACGATCAGTTTCCATAGATCTAAAACCCCTTTATTATTCGACTACTCAATTAACAATGCCAATCTAAAAAGAGTTTTTGAATTCAATGACCTTGGAGTTATTTTTGACTCCAAATTACGCTTCTTGAATCACATTAATAGCATTACCAGTAAGGGATTACAAATGCTTGGATTTATTCTCAGAATCGCTAAAGACTTTAATAACATAAAAACTATAAAATTACTATACACGTCTCTGGTTAGAAGTCAGGTTGAATACAATGCAACCATTTGGTGTCCTCATTTCAACTCTCATTGTTTACAAATTGAAAAAATTCAAAATAAATTTTTACGTTTTATTAATTTCAAAATTGGTATTCCTATTATTGAAATCAATTATGTCAATTTACGCAGTAAACTTAACTTATCGAAATTATCTGAAAGGCGAAAAATATTTGATCTCCTTTTATTAAATAAAATTGTTCATTCAAGGTTAGACTGCCCTGACACTATAAACTTGCTATCTTTACATATACCTCCAAAATATACTAGACGGAATATTTTATTCTACAACAATAACTTCGCTTCGAATTCTGTGTTAGAAAGAATACATAGGTTGGGCAATGAACTAAGTGATGTCGCTGACATATTTAATTTCAACTTCAATACATTTAAAGCCAAATTAGTCCACCACTTTTTAAATGTAAATAATGTATGAGAAATCATTATATTTTATTTCTATTTTCTATTGTTTGTTTTATACTGTTGTAATTTGAAATTTGTAATTTTTTATGTAAGTACTTAAAAGCCCAATAGGGCGTCAATAAATAAATAAATAAACTATATTCTCCAAGTAGGTAGATATGCAAGTTAACACAGATACGTAGGTGCAGCAGGACCACCAAGGCGAAAAGGATGCAGCCCAATGACGAAAAAAATGAAATGTTAACCTTCAGTAAATCATATTGGCATAATATATTAAAAAGTTCAGCAATTATTGTTTTTCTTTTCCCTGTCCTTCATAATTTTTCCTCATAAAACACATTAATGTAACGAAAAATCAGTCAAGTAAATACAACCATCAGATGGTAATAGTAATAAGGCCAAATGAGCGGCAGTACTAGTTAGTTAGACACATGAAAGAGTATTGTTAAGCCCTAGCTAGTTAGAGGATTACGAAAGAATCCATAAAATCAAAAAGGAAATTATAACCGCCTGCATGTACATGAAACTATTTTTCAATTTGCATTTTAAAATCGCTATTAAACAAACAATGGTTGATCAATAAAGGTATTGCAATAACCAGTGAGCTCACCTAAGACAGACTCTTCATGTGTTATTTCCTATAATTTACCATTATCCATTATTATTAACATAACTCCTAATAAACTCTTTTAAACAAATGTCATTGAGAAAGTTACATAAGAGGAACGACTGTGCTATTTTATATTAATATAATTTTGGATTTTGGTGCCAAAATACTCTACTATAGATATCGAGTACGTACATGAGATATTTTAATTATTTGTAATCATTTAAATCATTTTGAATTGATATTTCGGCCAATAAAACGTCTTGTTTTCAATATTTAATGTTTAATTCATATTATTTCAATACATCTTTACAAGCTAGGCAAGATTCTTTTTTAATAATTACTTTTGAACTAGGTGACCTCTAAAATCGTGAAAATTGAAATATGTTTTTTAAAATTATTTTATTATTTAATTTATTTTTTATTTTTTAGTATTTTGGCCTGCAATCCAAAATTAAGTTTCGTATGAAAACTGCCGCGTAAAATAAACATATTTTAAACTTGTCCCTTGCGATACAGGCATAGTAAAAATACATAAATACGAACGAATGTATAAAAAAATATTATTTTTAGTACGAAAAAAGAGAAAAAAACATGCCCCGGTGATGGTCACTGTAATTCTTTCCGATCCGTTGGCTAAAGAAGGAGGTAGCGCAACACTGCGTAATACCTCAAAAATAAACATTATAATACGGCAGTGAAAATCTCAAATCATAAGTCAGAAAACTCTTGAAATTTTAAATACCAAAAGCCAATCATTTGAAAAGCACTTAAATTATAAATTGACGAACCGTGTAATTATTAGACAGTTGATATTTTTTAAAATGTTGGAAACCACATTGCGAGCTTAAAACAGTTAAACACGGAACAGTCCAGAATGAAAAAAAATAAAAGTGCAAATTTCAATTTGCTGCTAGAAAATTCTCGCTAACTTACTATTTTGTTTGTTCGGTTTTTTCAACGCCTGACACCGAGGCAAAGTGCCAAAGCTCTTCTCTTGAAGTGTTATTTTCAATCGAAGGATTAATTTTTAAAAATACAACAACCATCTTTAAGTTCAATAAGATCTTCGAGTTCGAAAAAACATTCAATTACTTTCTAGGAATAATCTCAACTGCATTTAATCTTGATGAAACCAGCAGCTCGTCTGATTTTCGAACTAGAACATTTCAACTTTTGTTTAAAGACAGCCTCCACCAGCTGAGGTCTAGGGGAGTTTTGACTGAAGACAATGATTGACAGTGCCCAAAGGAATGCGATACAATACTCTTCCAAAATATTAATTCCAGATATCCGTTAAGATTTACTCGATATCCGGACACATTTTAAATTTTTAAGAACAATACTATTTATCTGGAAAATGTATTTATAAAGAGAAGCTTTAGGACATTTAATAGATTATGCTCAGTAATCCGTGTAAATTTTCTTTGGACAGATTCAAGTCTAGATACCTGTGCGATATAATGTGGATTCCAGACTGTTGACCCATACTCAAGAACACTGCGGATTAACGAATTGAATAAAATTATTAGGCTATTAGAATTCTTGAACAGTTTAGTAGATCTTACAATAAAACAAAGTAATTTACTTTGATTTACTTACAATGTATTCAATGTATTGGTTAAACGTTAGTTTTTTGTCGAATATAATTCCTAAATCTTTGATCGATTCAACTGTTTCCAGATTGTGGCCACATATGCTATATGAATATAGAGTTTTGTTGGTGTTCTTAGTGAAATTTATATCTTTGCACTTAGCTACATTCAGTTACATTTCGTTCTCAACACACCTAGCAGATAAAGTGTTAAGGTCTTGTTGTAAGAGTTCACAATCTTCCATAGATTTAATTGCTTTATATAACTTGAGGTTGTCATCATATAGAGAAAAGTTACAGCGGAGTTTAAATGTAAAGTCGTTAATAAAAATTAAGAAAAGCAAAGGTCCAAGGTGTGATCTTTGTGGTACTCCCGACGTAAAAAAGATTGGGGAAGAGTTAAAACCGTTAACAGTAACTAATTGACTTAATTAACAATTTTTTTTTTTTAAATAACTAAATTAACATTAACACGAACCTCGCTAAATTCATAACATTCGTCATATGTCATAAAACTTATTATTGTATTGATGTTTTTTTTCATCACAAATTTAAATTTTATTTTTTTATTTTTTTAGAGTGATAGTTAATAATATATAATGGAATTAAGTAAGATCATCAATAGGTGTACAGAATAAAGAGGTTTAACTAATATTATTAAGTAATAACAAGTATATTGTTATGATTTGCCCCTAGCCTCATAAAACAATTAACAATGAACAGCAAATAGTTACAAATTCCGCCACAGAAACGCGGAAGATTAATTAGTTAATAAAAAAACGCATCAAGCGGGGAGGCGAAAGAGATATAGCAAACCAAGTAACGCGGACGCACCAGTTTCCGTTCGATTGTCAGCTGGAATCCATAAATTTGTCTTACAAAAGCAATTCTTCCCCAGCCCTAACGAAATGTTAACTCCAAATATCGCGTTAATAAAGTAATTATAAAAATAACCCAATAATTCCAATAAGGGATAAATAAACAAGATCCGAAGATTAATTAACAAAGCTAAATAACTAACATCAGACGGCCGCAACAGTCTCTAACGTTTCTCATCGATTCCCCGCTATAAGCGTTTTCAATAAATGGTACCCAAATATAATTACACAGAGCCCGTAACTTCCAGCATAGAATTGTTCCATGCAATAGGTTTAAAATTATTTCGCAATAATATGCATAACTATGTTATCAATAAATGTTACAACAGTAATATCAGTAGGTAAATAGTGTTTACAATATAGATCATTTCAAGATAAACCATACCACCCCCTCTGAGCGTCTACAAAATGGCTGCCGGCAGTCAGAAACGAGAGAATGGCCAAGGTAAATATCGATATATGTGTTTAATCTTTCCTATCTGCTCGCTTCCGATAATTTATTTATTTTATTTTATTAGGTACAATATTTTTTACAATTCAAGGTTTTCAGTAATGTAGGCCTCACTGGGTGGCTTGCCCGTGCTGAGGCCTTCATTTTATAATATAAAAAAACTACATAATACATTTAATGAGAAAAATTATACATTTAAAATTAAAAATACATAATAATATATTTAATATAATATATAATATTTAAAAAAAAAATGAAAATAATCTTGTGTGTTTGTGAGTGATGTGTGTTTATATTGGTTTTGTTTGTTACGTGTAGGTTTTATTTTTATTTTATGCTATGAAATTTTGGTAATATTGTCTTTTTTGTTCTTTAATCCATTTTGTAATTTTGTGTGTGAATTTATTTTTATTTTCCTCAATTTTAATATCAAGTTTTAAACTGTTGAAAGCTTTTATTGCGTGGTATTGGTAGTGTCTTTGTCCAAAGCTTGAATTTACTGTCAGAGTTTTTATGTTTTCTTTGTACGCTTGTCTAACTGGTCTGTTAGTGTTATTTTGTGAATGTTGAAATTTATTTTTTTTGTCAAAAATGTAGTTTAGTAGTGTTTTAACGTATAATTGGCGTATATCTAGTACGTCACAGCTGTTGAATATTTGGTCTGTATCAGTCAGTCTATGTTTTTTTAGTATTACCTTTAAGATCGTTTTCTGTGCGATTTCTATGTAATTGATTGCCGAGTTTGTTGCTCCTCCCCAAGCAATAATTCCATATTCTAGTAATATAATCTAACTATCTCGTTAAATGGTATTTACTTTAACAATATATACCAACCGTCCAATGACGGTGTTCAACAGTATGTTATATCAAATGATTTGCATTAGGGTAAACATATAAAATATGTTTCAACTTGTTAATTAATACCTTCATAATTGAGAATAACTCGTGTTTAGGGAGGTAGTTTCTTCATTTTCTCCTGTTCTGCTTTCAGTTTGAATTGAAAAAAAAACTGTTTAGATAGCAGAATAACAGCAGTTATAATTGAATAATATCATTTTCCCTCATTGTTATTATTGATACCTACTTCACGTTTAAATGTTAGTCTAGAAAAAATAAAGAGAAAAAAAAACAGCCTTTGTACCTTATTTACACTTTATCATAACTGCTTATATTATATTGTTTTGAATTTTTTAAATTTTGTTTAAAGTTTTTAATAACGTTATTATATTGGTCAATGATATAAACAATTTCTAAGATTCTAAAACATGAATGTGCAAATATTGTTTATAACGCAAAAACAAAAACAAAAAAACTTGTACATTATTATTTCAGACAAGTGGAAGAAAGCAAGCCGATATAATATATCTGAGACTAAATCTATTATGCTTACACGGAGAAAAATGAGTTAATATTTGCGTTATAAAGAGTCTTTATTACCGGTACTGCAATTTACCTACTGAGAAATAATATTGTCCATTTTTATGGTTTATTGAGGAAAGTATACATTAAGGTGATTTTTTATTAATATTAATTAATAAAGATTGTTAATAATCCTCCGGATATTACCAAAAATAGTACATATTATTATAATAGGGCTGATTTACGGCTAGAAAAAAAAGAATTCAAGTAAGAAGAGTTTTATAAAGACTATAAAACAATTAATATTTCAGAACCTCTGAGTAAGTTTATTGCGTTCTAACGCTTGTTGCGGATTGTTCACTGGTAAATGAATATAACTTGAACATCTTGGAAGATAATATACCTAACTTACTAACCATCACATCTTTTCCCGACAGTGGAAAAGATACATACGACGCACTCCCAAACAACTTGGTCTTGGTACACAATCCTTGCTTCATTCAAGTTTAAACATCATATTATACAGGGTTTTCCAATGAGAGGTGTTATTTTGAATAGCCAGCTATTTCGGTAGATGTTACTTTTCAAGCTGTCATTTTGACATTTGACAAGTAGAAACTACGCCATTGATAAAAATGGAACGATACACGCTTCAACAACGCATTGAAATTATTAAAATTCACTTAAGTGAATCAAATGCAAATCATCTTGAGTGATGAAGCCCATTTCCACCTCAGTGGCTTCGTCAACAAGCAAAATTGTCGCATCTGGGGCTCGGAAAACCCAAGAGTTATTGTTGAAAAGCCTCTCTATTCTCAACGTGTGACTGTTTGGTGCGGTTTATAGTCCGGCGGAGTCATTGGACCTTAATTTTTCAAAAATGAGGCTGGAGCAACAGTTACAATGAATGAATTGCGCTATCGAGAGATGATTAATGATTTTTTATGGCCGGAATTGGATGTTATTGATCTGGACAACGTTT
This sequence comes from Hesperophylax magnus, assembly GCA_026573805.1. Taxonomy (NCBI): domain Eukaryota; kingdom Metazoa; phylum Arthropoda; class Insecta; order Trichoptera; family Limnephilidae; genus Hesperophylax; species Hesperophylax magnus. Next base: position 4,698,842 of record JAIUSX010000043.1, on the reverse strand, counting down.
ACTTTCAACGACGGCGCTACGTGCCATACAAGCAACGAAACCATTGATCTTTTACGATTGAATATCAAAATAACACCTCTTATTGGAAAACCCTGTACATAACCTTATTTTACTCTGACTCTCGACATGGCGCGAATCGAGTATTAGGTTTACTTGTTCGTGCCATGTTTTCGTCGTTCCCGACTTCTCCTTATACTACTTTCTCTGTTCATACGCTTCACTTATACAAAACAACTAATCGTCCCTCTTTAAATACATTGCTGGAAATTTTATTCAACATTATGTCATCCCGTCATATTAAAAATATTTAATAATATATTCCAAATGCACAACAATAAATCTCTAGTTTTGAATCATTATTAAAACTGTTCACTAATATATTTATTTATTTATTTACGCCCGTCGGGCTTTTACAAATAACAGATAGAAATTAATAACATTACATGGTGCATTCAAAAAAAAAATAATAGAATTTTCCATCTGCATTAATGAGATTTGCAATTCCATTTATCCATGTTGGAAAAAGATAATAAAAAATATATAAAAAAATGAAAAAGATATCAAAGTTTATAAAAATAACAGATAAAATATATGGATGAAGATAAAGAAACAAAATGAATCATCGTTATACACGTACAACAAATACAAAAAATAAGAAAAAAAATGATATATTCCACGCAAGAGAAAGAAACAAAAATCAACATTAACAGAAAAAGTAAATTATAAGGTAAATATTTATATAAAAAGTAAGTCACAGAATAAATAATCTAATGTTTGTCGTAAATGATTACTATATGAAAGTCTAAAAATAATTAAATGAGGTACTTTTGTGTTCAGCAGACTTAACGTTAATTAGGTTGTGTGTTATTTCACAATTTATTATTTGCAAATAATATATGGTATACTTGCGGCATATTCCAGAGTGAAAAATACTCTCAGTATCCCCTGGTGTAAGACCACCATTCAGAATTGAAAAGTTGCTTGAAATATCTTTAGCCGTGTTTGTGACCATATGAAATACTCCCCCACCTTCTCTCCTCATCTCCTTTCCCTCCCCTCGCACACACTCCAATTGGATGCCATCGTCTCACTGACTCCAGAAGGTTGGCAGCAGTTGGAACTCTTATGCGGTATTTACACAAAAATGTACTTTAAAAACAACACCACGTCTTCACACAAAAGTTTAGTGTTTTCTCTATTTTTCTGGAAATCTTAGTTCCATTATGAGTAGAGGCAGCTGGACGCAGAATTTTCTGTAATTACTTAAATCTCTTTAGAAATTCCTCAGACAAGGGAAATACAAAGACTTGGCAACGACATTTCATTCTGTACCTACGTACCAACTCTTCCTCTGTCTAGAAAAGGGGATTAAATTGAAACTTTTTCAAAAATCAATGCGTTGGGTGCAAAGTTCTTTTAAAAAGTCAACTTTTTCTTGTGTTTTCAAATGCTTTTTATTTGCGTGGTTAAAAGCTTGTTCTGTAATAAAACAATGAAAGAGTTATAGCATTTTTATTTATATTTGGGGTAATGGATGTTGTATAACATTTTGTTAATAAAAATTGGACATGAGCCAGAAAACATTTTACTATTTGAAGCTTCCTGTTGTGTTGGTTAGACCGTATCCGTAAAAATATGATTAATTTACTGGTATCAATGAATGAGTATGATTATGAAAAATTGAACTACAATCTTTTGACAATTTACTGGTATCAATTAATGAGTAAGATTATGAAAAAGGGAATTACAGTAATTTGACAATTTACTGGTATCAATTAATGAGTAAGATTATGAAAAAGTGAATTACAGTAATTTGACAATTTACTGGTATCAATTAATGAGTATGATTATGAAAAATTGAACTACAATCTTTTGACAATTTACTGGTATCAATTAATGAGTAAGATTATGAAAAAGTGAATTACAGTAATTTGACAATTTACTGGTATCAATTAATGAGTATCATTATGAAAAATTGAACTACAATCTTTTGACAATTTACTGGTATCAATTAGGACGAGTTGTTTCGGAGAATTTGAACAATTCATCAAATTTCAACGTTCATTTTCAAGTTCTGTGAAAGATTTTTTCAAGTTCTGTTTTTATTTCAGTTTTGTCAAGCAACTAGCCTACAATGATATAATAACAGAACTTGAATAAGTCTTTCAGGGAACCCTAAAATTAACGTTGAAATTTGATGAATTGTTCAAATTCTCCGAAACAACCCGTCCTTAATGAGTAAGATTATGAAAAAGGGAATTACAGTAATTTGACAATTTACTGGTATCAATTAATGAGTATGATTATGAAAAATTGAACTACAATCTTTTGACAATTTACTGGTATCAATTAATGAGTAAGATTATGAAAAAGGGAATTACAGTAATTTGACAATTTACTGGTATCAATTAATGAGTACGATTATGAAAAATTGAACTACAATCTTTTGACAATTAACTGGTATCAATTAATGAGTAAGATTATGAAAAAGTGAATTACAGTAATTTGACAATTTACTGGTATCAATTAATGAGTAAGCTTTAAAAAAAGTGAATTACAGTAATTTGACAATTTACTGGTATCAATTAATGAGTAAGATTATGAAAAAGTAATTTGATAATTTACTTTTATCAATAAATGATTAAGTTTATGAAAAAAAGCGAATTACAGTCATTTGACAATCTACTGGTATCAGACCATGAGCAAGATTATGAAAAAGTGATTAACATTCATTTGACAACATAGCGTTGTATTGAATATAAATATCCATTCATATCATTTTTAATTTGGGAAGTGGTTGCCGCTGCCCCAGGAACCATGTATTTGATAACCAAAACCCCTGGCATAGGTCACCCCTTGTGATTCGCTACTTTTGGTGACTTAGCAGGGGTGGCCAGGTTCATGGGGAGAGGTTTGTCTAGGTCTTGGCAGCGGCCTTTTGGTGTTTGCCCAACAACTGCGTGGCGGGTCGGATCGGAAGCGACTGGTTGTGGGAGACCTTTTGACTTCTATGAATTTATACGTCCTTTACTCCTGGACATATTGACCCACCCCTCACACCTTTATCTTTCCCAGAACTTTATCTCCTTACTTTCCTTAAAAAGACCTTTCGCACAGCAACCCCAAATATGACATAGGCCCTGAGAGAAATAATTTTCCTCAGGGCCTACTGCGTGGAGCTAATGTAAATAAATTGAATCTTAGAATATTCAATTTTGAAACTGTGGTACTCGAAAACTAATCCAAGGTGTCAATTTTCACGAAATTCATAAAAATGCCAATGTTTCAAAAACAAAATACATTTTGCAAACATGTTCTAGTCCGTCATGAGTTGGCCAATCAGCCCTACAAGTGAAAACAATGATTTTTGGGACATCCCTGTACATATATTCAATATTCAGTACGTTATTATTACTCCAACCACAGTGCTCAATTTTATTGCCTATACAAATGTTTGTATTGCATGTCAAACTGGAATATTATGAATCCGATATTATGAAACAATAAAAAAAATTCGCGTTAAAACCACATTACGCATGCACGTGTGATTTCTCCAGTGAAAACAAAAATAAACTTTCATGTCAAATCTGTTCTTTACCAAACTCTAACATTATGAATTCCATGTGAATGAGTGATTTATTTTAACAAACTTCGATGTATACAATGTTTTCAATATGCTGAAATATGCTAGACTTGGTGATAGTATTCTGTTGGGCTACATAAGGCTCGTTTAAAATTAATTTATTTGTGGTATATTTTCAATTATCTCATATAAAATAATATGACGCATATATAATGCACGTTCGAGAGAGAAAGATACTTTCAGTATCGCCCTGGTGAAAGATCGAAAAGTTGCTTGAAAGGGTTTTAGCCTCTTTGGTGTCCAGATCTGAATTGCCAGGTACTTTTCCATCTTCATATTTCCCTCTTCCTCCCCCCTACTGTCAGCCTCAAAACATACCTCATTTAACGATGTCATAGTTTTAGAAGATTGGAAGCAGTGCCAACACGTACATTTTATTTCTCTGTATCCTAACTCATAGTAGTTTCATAGAAAATGTAAATTTTTTTAAAGAAATCGATTCCTCTGTGAATGTGAATACAACGAAAGCAGAGTTTTTTTCAAAAGGCAGTGCTACTATTCAATGGTTTCGTACACACGACCAATCATCGCCAATAATCAATCTATCCTCAAAACTGAGAAGTCTGTTAGCTACGTCTTCCATCATTGCACATCCCGGCAAGGCTAGAGGATCACGGTTCGAGTTTCAGTTGCGACCCTTAATTTTCTATATCTTCTTCACTTTTATATTTTCATACATCTAGATTGTAAAAATATTCTGTAGATTCTTTAAAAGCATTGCATTACAAAAAATGGCAAATAATTAAAGACGACGTTAGAAATTAAATTTAAAAAATGGTGGTGTGGGATTGATAGCAATTACGGAATATAATTAGGGACAATAGTTCAAATGGCATATAATAATGCTAGTCAAGGTAACACGGTAAGGCTAAAGACAAAGTGATCTGGGTTCAAGTAGGTAAGTTTTTAGATTTTCACGGCCAAAAGCATTTTTGTTGTTTGTTTTTGGGGTGTTATGCCGTGTTGCGCTAACTCCTTTTTTAGCCCACGTTTCGGACATCGTTGCAGTGTCCATCATCAGGGCAGATCCGGTAGATCCGGAATTTTAAAAATGGTGGTGTGGGATTGATAGCAATTACGGAATATAATTAGGGACAATAGTTCAAATGGCATATAATAATGCTAGTCAAGGTAACACGGTAAGGCTAAAGACAAAGTGATCTGGGTTCAAGTAGGTAAGTTTTTAGATTTTCACGGCCAAAAGCATTTTTGTTGTTTGTTTTTGGGGTGTTATGCCGTGTTGCGCTAACTCCTTTTTTAGCCCACGTTTCGGACATCGTTGCAGTGTCCATCATCAGGGCAGATCCGGTAGATCCGGTTCAAGTAGATTTTAATTTTCAATGTCTTTGTCTTTTTCACATTTTAATTAAGAGTTGTCATATAATTTTCTTCAATGATTAGGTAACTATTAATAAATTACTTTTGAGACCTGTTCCCATAGTGTGAACATTATTTATTTTGTACACTTTTGTTTCTTGTTTCCAGTCCTTCGATTTTCTTTAAGGTTTTCATTAAGATACTGGCACGAACATGCTTCTTAAGTGAAATAACCTTTACACATGGGGTGATTTATCACGTACATTGCCTTTTCATGGTCACATTTCATGGGGATGGGTCGTTTCATGCTGGAATTATCTATTTAAGGAATGTGCCCGACTCTTGTGTTAGATCTCCTTAAGTCCCTGGTTCCCTCCTAAGTACAAAAAGACTCTCCACACAGTGTTCCCAAAATTGACCTTAATTCTTAATTAAAAATCATTTTTTAAAGATAAAAATTAGTTTATCATTAAAAAATTCAGTTATTAGGTCCAGAGAACCTGACCGAACATCAGAAGGTGCGGGTTCAATTCCTGTCAGTGGCATTAATTTTTACTTGGGAGATATTTTCAATTTGTATGGATATTTCAGGCGAGTAATTAATAAACTAACTAACTAACTAACCATCACGCTGTTTCCCCGCAGTGGTAAGCAGAGAGGACGGACCGCCAAACCACTCGGTCGGGCACACACTTCTTGCCTCATTCACATTCATACATCGTCTCATACATACTCTTCTATTATTCTGACTCCTGACATGGCCCGACTCGAGTATCTGATTCACTTGATCGTGCCATGTCTTCCTCGGGCGTCCCCGACTTCTGCAACCATTCGCATTTGCATCATATATCCTCCTTACACTCCTATCTTCGCTCATTCGCTCTACATGCCCAAACCATCTAAGCGTCCCTTTCTTAATCTCACTCATTACGCTTACATCAGGCTTGCATTATTTGCGGATCTCCACATTTCTCACACGATCAAACATAGTTTTACCACACATACGCCTCAGGCATCTCATTTCAACAGCATTCAATCTACTTTCACAATTCTTAACAATTTGGTAGGCGGGAATGGGTACCGCTGCCCTGGGAACCATTTATTGGATGACCAACACCTCTGCCACAGGTCACCCCAAGTGGTTCGCTACGTTTGGTGACTTAGCAGGGGTGCCCGGGTTCATGGGTTATAGTTTGCCCGGGTCTTGGTGGCGGGTGCGTCGGCCCACCTTCTGCGTGGCGGGCCGGTTGGGAGATGCTGGTTGAGGGAGACCCTTTACAACCGGTTACCGCTGTCCGGGCCGCTCGATAGTACAGGGGCCCGACCCTCAGGCTCACGACCAAGGGTGGGCTGCCCCATCAGCGAGTGAAAAAACCCCGCCACTGCTGTTGTGTCGGTTCGTGACCGGAGGGGACCCAGCAGCAGCGTTTGGGGTGCATTGGATGCCCTCTCCAGCCGGACTCTCCCAGCCTATCGCCTAGCACCGCAGTGGGTGGGCTGGAACCAAACGCTCATCACTCCTGGATAGCCTGAACCCCAGATTCCTACCCACCCCTCATACCTTTCCTTTCCAGACCTTCTTTTCATCTCAACCCTAACAAAAAAAAAAATTAAAAAAAAACTAAAATCATGAATATACAAAATAAATTTAACATCAATACAGCGGCGAGTAGCAGGCGTCCCAGGTGCGGACCAAAACTTTTGGTAAATTTTGCCAACATTCGCGGCCTGTACACAAATTTAAACTCTGTTCATCACCATCTTTTGTCCCAACGTCCCAACCTTCTTTTCCTATCCGAAACTCAGATAGCCGAGCCGCCAGACTCCTCCTATCTGGACTGCCCGGGCTTTACCCTCGCAAGCAAGTTCCGACTCAAAGGAGGAGTCTGCCTCTATAGCCAAGCTGACGTCAACTGTGTACGACTATTGAGTCTGGAAAACTCCAGATTCACGTAATGTGGGTGCGCGTCAATCTTGCCAGTACGGCAACATTCTACGCATGTTTATACCGCTCACCGAACCATAGCGAATCAGACACTTCCGAACTCTTCAAACATTTGAGCGATACTATTGATGATCTTTTGCCCCGCTACCCTTCGGCTGAGTTTATTGTTCTTGAGGACTTCAATGTTCATAACGAACCATGGTTGAAGTTTTCAGGCCCAACGGACTCGGCTGGCCGACAGGCGGAATCCTTTGCCATTTGCTACGGATTAGAGCAATTGGTTCAGGAGCCTACAAGGGTTCCTGATGTCCAGACTCACCGCTCCAATCTGTTAGACCTATTCTTAACTACTGTGCTACACGGTTATAAGATTGACGTCACAGCGCCTCTGGGATCATCCAACCACTGCCTAGTGACGACATCAATCCCCGTTAACCTCAGACCAACCAATGAGAGGCTGAGGAGAAAAGTGTGGCACTATAGGTCAGCAGATTGGATCGGTATGCGGGCCCATTTCAATGCTTTTCCGTGGTCAGCTGTTTGTTTTCGGACTCCGGATCCTTCAAGATGTGCCCAGGAGATTGGTGAAGTCATCAAATCGGCGATGGATGGTTTCATACAATCGACTACTAAAGAAACTGGTGTGGGCTCAAAGCCGTGGTTCAGTCGACAATGCTCCGAAGCAGTTCGACGAAAAAACGCGGCTTACCGAGCCTACAACACATTACGAACGCCCGAAAGCAGATCAGCATACAACAAATCGGCAAAAGAATGCAAGAGAATCATTAATAGGTCAAAATTCGAACACGACCAGCAGATCAGCAAAAAGCTGGCTGCCTGCCCGCATGGCAGCAGAGCATTCTGGTCGCTTGCGGGCTCAATAGGTCGAAATTTTTGCAAACCCAGTTTGCCACCTCTTACCAGACCTGACGGCTCACTAGCAAACACCACCACCGAAAAGGCTAACCTATTAGGGAAAATGTTTGCGGAAAACTCGACTCTCGACGACGGAGGTGCTGTTCCGCCATCGGTTCCTCACTGCGGCTTCTATATGAAAAAGCTGAGGGTCCTGCATCGGGATGTACTCCACGTCATACGGGGGCTCGATGTTAACAAAGCTAGTGGACCTGATGGAATACCTGCCCTGGTATTGCAGAGGTGTGCTGCGGAAATAGTTCCAGTTTTGACAAAGCTCTTCAAAATGTCCCTGAAGTATGGCACTGTGCCCTCTGGTTGGAAGAAAGCGGTCATTTACCCTATTCCCAAGAAGGTGACCGCTCCAACCCGGCCAACTACCGCCCCATAGCGATCACATCAGTTCTGTCCAAAGTGATGGAACGTGTGATCAACGACAAACTGCTCACATACCTCGAGAAGAACAAAATTATCAACGACCGTCAATACGGATTCCGGCGGAACCACTCGTGCGGTGATCTTCTCGCGTATGTGACGCATGTTTGGGGACGTTGCCTGGAACGTCACGGTGAGACCCAAACGGTCGCACTAGACATATCCAAGGCCTTTGACCGGGTCTGGCACCGAGGACTTGTCAACAAATTGCCTTCTTACGGACTTCCCGCATCCCTGTGTACGTGGATTGCTGACTTTTTAAGGGATAGGTTGATTCAGGCGGATGCTGATGGTTTAACCTCTTCCTCGCACTCCATAAATGCTGGCGTCCAACAGGGATCGGTTCTGTCTCCGACTGTGTTTTTGTTGCACATCAATGACCTTTTGATATGTGCACCGATTCATTGTTACGCGGATGACAGTACAGTTCATGATAGCTTTTTGTTTGACAAGCCCCCAAAGGGCACACACACTCCAATGGCTTGGGGGGCTTTGAAGCAGAGAATGGACGGTTATCTCGAGTGTATTTCCTCCTGGGGTAAAAATAATCTCGTCGAATTTAATGTTTCAAAGACCCAATCCTGACTGATTACGTCTAAAAGGGATCCAAATTATAATCTAGTCTCCTTCAACGGAAGCAATCTTCCGAACAGGCCTTCCATTGATATGCTTGGTATAACATATAACAGTTAACAATTCACGTCGTACCTACAAAGCGTCGCGCTCTGTCAAGCTATCGTTTTATACATGGAAAACAATCTTTAATAATTCCGCCGGAAGAAAAAACTATATCGTAGTAAAAAACAATTTATGTTTTTCACGTGGTAGTGTTCTCCCGTGTTTTTTTAACATTTAACCATTGATTTTTTAATATTATAAACAATTGATTTCACTGTTTACCAAACCGAAGTGTTGTATACAACGTATCAAGTGCGCGGATTGGACGATTAATTATGAGCTCACTTCTCAAGGCTCCTATTGGTTGCGATTGTGCTGCGAATCAGTGATACCTATTGTTTACAATCGAAACTGTCAATATAAATTCAAAAACAATGTCGCAATCTGAAGCTTCTGATGATGAGAATGACCTTATCCCCTTGAACTCACAAGGAATTTTAAAAGAAACTCAAAATGCCCTCAAAACTTTACAAGATACCTTGGGAAATACAAAGGTTTCAAAGGAGCAACAGCTGAAGATTGCCAGTAATATAGCCTGCGTCCTGGGATCTGTTGGACAACTAATTTTGGAGAGAGAAACTCTCCGAGGTGAACTCGCCTTAGCAAAAGCGCAAAATAAAGTAATGCTAGCAGAAAAAATGGTGGTAAAACAGGAAAATAAGCAACTCCAATCCAAAATTATTCAGCTAGAATTAGACCTAGGACCAGTGATGAAAAGAGTGGCAGATGCTACGGAAGCGAGTCTCTCTTTTGCAGAGGTTGCAAGTAAAAAAGTGAACTTACCTCCACCATTATCGCGTTTGGACGTCCCCATAGGAAAACCGAGGCCATCCGTCTGTTTCTTTCCAAAATTACCATCGGTGGAAGATAGCGAAGAAACAAAGAAAATAATCAGGGAAGCACTGAAGCCATCCCAGCTAGGAGTAAGAATTACCGGAGTAAAAAATATACGAAACAAAGGAGTAATCATCCATACGGCTAGTGCTGCGGAACAAGAAAAACTACTAAGGTCGGAAATAGTAACCGAATCTGCGACTCTGAGCGCCCGACCCCCAACAAAAAGGCTACCAAGGGTCATTTTCTTTAACGTTCCAAGGGAGTTGTCTGATGAAGCTTTTCTTGAGTGTGCCCTAAATGGAATACAAAATATCGAGGAGACAAATGAAACCATAAAAAAATGTAAGCTTAGTCATCTAGCTGGCCCTCGAACTGGACCTGCATGCCATAGAATCTACGTGGTCCCCACATACCTGAGACATGCACTGGTCAAGCAAGGACGCGTATTTGTTGATTGGACAGTTTGCGGTGTTCGTGATTTTATTGGATTAACTGTGTGCTCAAAGTGTCAGATGATAGGACATTCTTACAAGTTCTGCAAGGAGACGACGAGATGTGGGCACTGTGCCCGGGAAGGACATACCCGTGAGACATGCCCTTCTGCTACTGCGGAGCCAGTCTGCGCGACATGCACGAGATTTCACAAGCCCGCAAACCACCCGTCCGGAGATAGGGACTGTCCGGCTTACAAGGCAGCCCTTCAAAAGGACTTAGCTAAAATTGACTATGGCGTCTAATATTGATTTTGAGACCTCAGATATAGAATATGAACGGATTCAAAAGTTCGAAAACTGGACCCAATTCAAACATGAACCAGGCGATAAAGCAATAACTGTCGTTAATTTGAACATTAGGTCTATCTCCAAGTACTGGAATACATTTCTACTAAGTATTTATAGTCAACTAAATAACATTGATATTATAATACTCTGTGAAACCTCGATAGACGAAAACAGTGTAAATCTATACAAAATATCAGGATTTAACTCATTCTATTATTGCCGAACAAAAAGATCCGGAGGCGGAATTATGGTTTATATTAAAGAAAACCATATATTCGAAAAAAAAGATATAATAGCTAATACATTCGAGTGCGTCTATGGAACCTTCTCCGTAAACAAACACAAACGCATACATCTATTTGCATTATATCGACCCCCAAACACGAACAAAAAACCTTCCTACAACAGCTCGAAAATATAATACGAAACATTGATATTAAGGAAACCATCTTGATACTTGGAGACATTAACTTAAACCTATTAAATAAACACGACTCAATAATTCTGCAATACGAAAATTTAATGGCTAATTACGGTCTAGTTAAATGTATATATGACATTACGAGAGAAGCGGTGGTAAATACCTACACAACTGCGACGTGTCTGGATCACATATATATTAGAGAAAAAGAAAAGTGTGAAATTAACTCATGCGTATGTGAAACAAGGATAGCAGATCATTATATAACTGCCGTGTCTGTATACCTTTACAATAAGGACAAAAACAAAATATCGCACCATGAATACAACACTGTACTATCTGAAAAAAAAGTTGGTGAAATGATTACAAAAACTGATTGGAACTCAATTCAAATTCACACTGATCCAGATATCATATATCAAGACATTAAATCACACTTTAAAAAAATCTACGAAAAAAGTAGTATCACAAAATTAGTAAAAAATACCTATCGCCATAATCAAAAAAGTTGGATGAACGATATTCTCATAGAAAATATACAAACGAGGGATAAATTATGGAGAAAATGGAAAAACATGCCAACAAACAAGAAATATGAAAAAGACTACAAAAAATACAGAAATAATCTAAATAAGCAAATATTAGATGCAAAAAAAACATACTTCAATAACAAATTCAATAATTGTTTTAAGGATATAAAAAAAACGTGGAACGAAATAAACAAAATATTAGGAAGAAAAAACAAATCCAGTTGTGACGCAGTTATATCTAAGTACTTCTTGAAGACCAAACCAACGGATGAAGTTGCAGAAAATTTTGCTAACTTCTTTGATGAGGGAGTAAATGAGTTACTACACAAATGTGATGTCCGTGCGTCTCCATACCAGCTAGACGATTTACCGCATTCTATGTACCTACCCAGAGCTAGCGTAAAACAAATAGAATCTATAATCGGAATATTGAAAAACTCAAAAACACCAGGATTGGACCAAATACGTATGTATGATATAAAAAAACATGTAAAAATACTGAGCCCAGTAATTACTCATTTTATAAACACAATAATTGATACTTGCCAAATACCTGAAGAATTAAAAACTAGTGTTGTTAGACCTATTTTTAAAGGCGGTGATCATTCAATTATAAATAATTACAGACCTATTTCCCTATTACCTGCCTTGGAAAAAATTCTCGAAAAATATATAGCAATATACCTAGACGGATATTTAAATAAATTTGGTATCATTGACGAATGTCAGTACGGGTTCCAAAAAAAAAAAAGCTGTGACGCACTACTAAATAATTTTTCTAATTTCATAAACACCCAGCTCAACTCTCAAAAACATGTACTTGTACTCTTTATTGATTTCTCTAAAGCCTTTGATACACTATGCCATAAACAAATAATAAAATTTCTACAAATTATTGGAATCCGTGGTAAACTGCTAACTTTTTTTAATAACTACTTATCAAATAGAAAAATGAGGGTAAGAATATTGAATGAGATGAGTAAATCTAAATTTATAAAGTCTGGTGTCCCACAGGGGTCAATTTTGGGTCCAAAATTGTATATTATATATGTCATAGCTATGTCGATACTATTTAGAAAAGCGCGCAGATTCATTTTCGCAGATGACACCGCACTTGTAGTATCTAATGAAAATCCTCAAATAGCGATTCAAGAATTGCAAACCGACTTCGATGAACTGCTAAAATGGGCACACGATGTAGGATTGGTTATAAATGTAAAGAAAACAAAATGCATGTATATCAGATCACCAAGTTTGAAAATGTGGAATATTCCCAAACTAACCGCACATAACTTTGAATGCATCCATAGAAAAATAATATCTAACTGCCAATGTGAGAAAATTGATTTTGTCAACGAGTATACTTATCTGGGATTAAAAGTAGATAACACATTTAAATGGGATAAGCAAGTTACTAAAATATGTAACCAGCTAAGAGCTCTAGCAAACAGTTTCTATAAATTAAAATTTGTCTTGCCTCATAGCACACTCAAACTAGTATATTTCTCATTAGTAGAATCTATTCTTAGATATGGAATTAGAAGCTGGGGAAATACAAGCATGACATATATTAAGTATGTACAAAATTTGCAAACCTCTATCATAAAAAAAATTGTATCACCTAATATGTATAGACAAAGACACAATGTGCAACTGTTATATTGTGCTGAGGGCCTGCTCCCTATAAAAGGTTTATTTTGGTTCCTTACCATTAAAGATAACTGGGACGATAGTAATTATAAAAAACCACTGGTACATAGTCACAGCACACGTCTTACAGAAAAAAAAGGGTTGAAAATACCTAAAATAACAAATAAGTATGGAAGCCGAACGCTGGAGTACTGTGTACCAGTGATTTTTAATAAGCTCAAAAATAAATTTGTTTTTTCAGATAATAAGAGTTTAAGCATGAAAAATGTAAAGATGTGGCTTATAAATGAAAAATCTGTATATCTATAAAAAATAGAGCAAACAAAGAAGAAAAGGAAAGACATTATTTGAAAGTTTTAATTCTAATATAAATTAATGTATTTATTTTTTATTTTTTTTCACTAACAAGCTTTTTATTTCCAGAAAAAAAAAATTAAAATAACATTTTTCACTTAGTTAACTAGAATTTTATTTCTATTACATTATGTTACAGTACGATGTTATTCACTTTCAATGTGTGTGATCGTATATGTATTATTTTGAATGTGTGTTATCTGTGTGCTATATTGTCCTATGTTAGTGTAGTTGTATGTAAGAGTCTGTTATTTATTTTATACAACGGGAGACTTATATTATATTATAATTGTATATTGAGATAGAACCTGCAGACAAGCAGCCATGTGGCAGCTTCGTGGGACTATCTATACATTGTCTAAAAAAAAAAAAAAAAATGTAAAATTTTCAGTCAATAAAGCTTATTTATTTAAAAAAAAAAAAAAAAAACTATAAGTGACCAGCTCAGGTACGGGGGCTCCATCGAAGCCAGAGTAAAGTTGGCCTCTCAGAAGCTGGGCGTACTGTACAGGGCCCGCAGATACTTTAATAATACACAACTGCTGACCCTGTACAAATTGCAAGTGCGCCTTACTGTCGAATTTGGCAGCCATCTCTGGTCCGGAGCCCCTAAATACCTGAAAAAAACCCTTGACTCTGTGCAAAAACGGGCGGTCCGTTTGATAGATTCCCCAATCTTAACAAACGGACTGCAATCTTTAGAGCACAGGCGTCAGGTAGGTATGCTGTCCTTGTTCTATCGGTATTACAATGGAAGATGCTCTGAGGAACTAGCGTCATTGATCCCTTCGGCACCGGTGCGTAGTCGGGATACACGCCAATCGCGCGCCCAACATTTGTACACAGTTGACATTTGTCACATGAGAACGGGTCGCTTCTACGATTCGTTCTTAAGTTCAACAGCTCGGCTGTGGAACGAACTGCCGGCCTCTGTATTTCCTCCCTCCTACAACATGGGACTCTTCAAGAGTCATTCAAGACCCATGTTCACTCCTTCCTCTCCACAAAAAGACCCTCCACACAGCATCCCCAAAGATGACATAGGCCCTGAGGGAAATTATTTTCTTCAGGGCCTCCTGTGTGGAGTAAATATAAAAAAATTAAAAAACAACTTTCATCCTTTTTTTGCCAGTTCCATGCCTCACTTCCATACATCAAGGTAGGTACCAGCACTCCGTTGTGGACTGCTAACTTCGCTTCTTTGGACAATTTTTTGTTAGCTCCAATGCGTTCAGTCCTCCATTAACGGAATTACCTGCATTTACCCTTCTTTCAATATCTCTGTCAGCCTTCCCATCTCTCGTAAACATACTTCCTAAATACACAAACTCATCTACCTGCTCCAAGTATTCCTCATTCACAACTATATTGCACACTGTTTTCGTACTCTCTTTTTCAAACACCATTACTTTAGACTTACTTACATTAATCATTAACTCATTCTTCATGCATACTTCGTTCATCCTAGACACGAGAGACTGGAGATCATCTATACTATTAGTAATTAATGCTTATAATAATTTGTTAAAAAAAATAATTTACTTAAATCTTAATTGGAATAATTGTATTTTTTATGCTGTGATCTAATTTATTTGTGATGAACAACTAATAAATTAATTTGCACAGGGTGTTTATTGTGTGTTTATTACTAAATGATTTATAACTATTTATACAAACGTTCGAATAACCTCTTGAATAAGGAATACAGACTTCCAAGAGAAGACAAAAATATACCTTTTCAAAGCCATATCATTTATTTATTTGACTTATGAGAACGTGATTATTACATTAGTAAGTATCTAGTTGGATGGAAAGGTAACAAATTGCATGATAAAATCACTTTCGAATTTATTATTGAAATAATATTTACAAAGATAATGAGAAAAATGATCCATAACTTTTTTGGGAAAATCTCTCCTTAATTATTTTTTGGCCAACTGCATAAGAGCTATAATTTTTAATGATTCTATTTTTGGACCGTAAGATAATAATATAATTATGGGTTTATTCTTGAGTTTATCAATTTCTCAAAACGTTTTTTTTTCAATTGAGAGACTTATAAAGCAATTAAGTGACTTAAACTGAAAGTTCTACAGCTTATAAATAAAACGAAAACCAAACACACGTAGTTATATAGATTGTCGCTAGGGTCGCATAGGAAATGCGCTTCCTGTTCGGAGTTTCCAAAGAACTCAAAATCCTGGGCTTTAAAGCGATTTCATTGAAAATTCGACAAAATAACTGACTTTTTTACTGAACGTTCCGTGAATACTTTATCCTGGTTTAAAGTTTATACGTATAAAAACCCTCATTATTTCAGTATCATTCTCGAATTATATTTAATCGAGGCAATTAATTCTAGCACTTGAATAAATCCTCGAACGCGATGGAATAAATTAATAAAAAATTATATATTAAGAATTAAGCCAAATCTAAATATCGATATATGCCTAAACATATATGGATAAACGTGCGTCAAGGTCAAGCTGCAAAACAGGTATATATGACAGGTCAATGTT
Source organism: Hesperophylax magnus (assembly GCA_026573805.1). Classification (NCBI taxonomy): domain Eukaryota; kingdom Metazoa; phylum Arthropoda; class Insecta; order Trichoptera; family Limnephilidae; genus Hesperophylax; species Hesperophylax magnus. Next base: position 4,682,816 of record JAIUSX010000043.1, on the reverse strand, counting down.
AGTTTCTAATAATGCTTTTTTTATGTGAATACCGTACAAGTGTCTGCTACCAACCGTCTGGACCCAGTGAAAATATGGCATACCCAATTGGAATATGTTGTGAGGCTGAATGTTGTGGGGAGGGGAAGAAGATGAGGAGGATGAAGGTGGGTGATATTCACATCTGGTCACCATACACCGCCAAAGCCATTTAAAGCAAACGTTTCAATTCTGAATGGTGGTCTTACACCAGTTCGATACTGAGAGTATCATCCGTATTTGTGCGGTTTCACATAAAAAGGTCAAATAAACTTTACCGTCATTTGGATAGGCGACGATTTCAGTTTTGTCAAAGGATGGGAATAATAATTATACCTTCGCTACAGTAAAATCCATTCAGTCGAGGCAACGATGATGTTTCTGAAATAGGTTCGTGTAAATGTCATGTAGGTACTTATTACATTGAATGAGTTTCAGCGAGTTGGCAAACATTGTTTTCAATCGCAAAACAATATTTTTTCAACGATAGAAGTTCGACATGATATAGACAATCCCCTATCTTTTAATCTATGTATATCAAATGTTTGTTTGTTTGTCCCCTATAGACTCAAAAACTTATCGACGGATCTCGCTGAAAATTTAAAAGTTTGTTATTATTCTTGCTACGAGTAGTTAAAGAGTATTATGAATGGTAGAATAAGTCGGAGACGCACGGGGAAAACTTCGGATTATCTCTGCACTGGAATGACATACGGAGTCCAAAAAAATCGATGAAATCAGTTTTTTTAATGTCTTAGACACATTAGGATATATATATATATAAATATATAAAGCGTACATGAATCGGGCGTGGCATGTACGTATTATATGTTGGGCTGATACTCTACGATATAATCTTCCTCAGGAGAGGAGGTCAGATCAATCGGGGGACTGCCGTGGAATATCATTTCTTTGTATGGGATCTGTCACCTTGACAGATGACAGCCGCGTAATTGCGGCGCTCCGTAAATTGTTCTGACCCCTTTTCCAGCCGTAGGTAGAAGAGGGGGTCGCATAATTTTCAAATATAGTCTGGCTAGCAGATCACAGCGCATATCGTCGCCACACTTACACTAATAGCATATATGGGATTGTATGGCGAGTAATATCAAGTTAAATAAAACGCATTGAACTTATAGCGTAATCTGTCACCCCCTTTATAAGTAACATTGTGGTATACAGTAAATAACAGTGGAAGTCCGAGGAAGCATGGCATGATCAAGTGAAACCAAATCCTACAAAAAGGAAAAAAAAAAATTCATTAGATTAACAAAAATATATATTATTTCCACCTTAAAACCTTACTCCAAACCATTCAAAACTCCGAAAAACGCCGGGTACACGTCAGCTAGTACTAAATAAAATATTTTATACGTCATATGAGACGATGTATGAATGTGAATGAGGCAAGGAGTGTGTGCCAAGACCGAGTTGTTTGGCTGTCCGTCCTCTCTGCCTACGCCTGCGACCGTGGAAACGTTGTGAAAGTTAGTTAGTCAGTCAACGTCAGTCGCCAAAACGACGGCAGACAATATAGTAATCAATTTATAGAAACGAATAATATTTATACGATTTGCGATTTTTACGGTGAAATTTTTGAGGTTTACGGCATAATTGCCTTGTTAAGCTTCCTTCTCCAGTAGCCAAAATTTTTCTTAGTCACAGCAAACTCGGCTATCCTGACAATTCGACAATTACGGATGAAACCAGCCACTAATTTAGATTTGTTCAAAACTTCATTTTTTTTTTTTTTTAAGAAAGACAAACATTCCCGGGTTACGAATAACCTGACAATATTTGAAAATCTCCTACTACCACCACAGTAAAATGTTGCTTGTGTTGTGATGGAGGACTTAGCCAGCCGAGGAATTGAACACACTACGCCTGGGTGGGACCCAAACGCGATGTCAACTCGGCCACCGACCGGTCTTTGTTTTTTTTATTTTATGTTGAAACAGTATTGTGATTATTGAACATCACAGTTCCTATTCAAATTCTTTTTTCCTATGTTCCTTTCCTAAGGACGGGTTGCTGGAACGGAGAATTGGAACAATTCATCAAATTTCAACGTTCATTTTTGGGTTCTGTCCTATTCAAGTTCTGTTATTTTATCATTATAGGCAAGTTGCTTGACAGAACTGAAATAATAACAGAACTTGAAAATTGACTTTGAAATTTGAATAATTTTTCATACTATCGGAAACAACCCGTCCTAACAGTCTTGCGTTGGAAGAAAAAAGAATTAATTAACACGGATAAAGTCATTTGTTTATGATACGATTATTTATGAGTGCATGTTATTTCGCTTCTCGTATCAATAATCTCGTGAAAGGTCTATTAAATAGGGCAAATATCATCCCTAAGTTCAATATTATCGTTTGCTGAATGTAAACAGAGTTCGTGTTGTGAAAATCTAACATTAATGGTGATAACCTAACCAAACCTAACTATACCGCCGCGTTAGCTAAAACATAGTTTTTTTAAAATTAATTAAAATTAAATTTAATAATATAATTATTAAGTTCTGCAAGTATTTTTTTGGTTTTTGTTATTGTCACAGCTGTTTTGGCTTTCAAGGCCATTCAAACTGTGGTTTTAACCACGATTAGACGACTTATTTATACCGCTATGGTACCGCCCTCAAATACTAAGATAAAAAGTACTATGAAGGTTAGCCCCATCATCTTTACTCATATTAATGATGTTTGATACCGGATTGGTATTTAAAATGAACTATAAGCTATTTGATAAGAACATCGCTTCTCGGCCCGTTGGCTAAGATCCAAGTGTAGATCAATTGATCGTATTATTATCACAAGGTAATACGAGGACAGACGAAAAGAAGCCTTTAACTGGTGGTGATATGTTTTTTTTAGTTCTGCTGCTCTCTTTAGCATTCCGTGGGTCACTTATACTGCCGTGGTAAATAAAAACACAGCGTCTTACTTGAGTCTCAAGGAAAATACTATGTTTTTATTTATTGTTTTTTTGTGTTTAATTCGTAGAACTCCATTTAATTTTTTTTGAAATTTAATTAAAATCAAATTAATTATAACACATCTGCCCTTATGATGAATACTGTAACGCTAAAGATGGAGCAAGCGTATTATGGCATAACACCCCGAAAATAAACTATAAAGGGTAAAAATATGATGGGGTACCCAACACAATTAATCTATCAATCAACATTATTTCTTCTCTCCACTGAGAATACTGCGTTTTAGACGGGCCACATCTTTCCTTTATTAATTCCACTTTAAATGCCAAAAGTAGTTTGTTTTTAAATGCTTCATTGCAGAAGGGAATATTTTAAACGTACATTCTCGTGGCCGGGTCATAACAAGGGTGAAGGAACTTCAACGAGCATACCACAGCTATGTGGTACCCGCACGAAGATGTACATCTACATATGAAATTTAATTATTTTCCACGCAAAACCGAGCATCTTAAAGGCGTACACGCACAATTCTCTTGAAATTATTCACTTGGTTTACCAAAAGTAAACTCGATTTGTGTCGCTTCAGAGGGGTTTGAATATTAATGAATTAGATGTTGTGCATGTTTTCTAACAGGGCAAATTCAAAACGCAGCTGTTGAACTATATTATTTTTAAAGACACACGATGTTGCTTTACTATATTACTATATTGACGGTTTCCGTGGTTGACAGGTAAGACGTTCAAATACCGGCGTGCGCAAGTAAATTTATTTGATTATTTTGTGTTCTTTTACAAAGTACTCATTAAAAATAATACATGTACAGTACTGAATAATAGAAGAGTATGTATGAGACGATGTATGAATGTGAATGAGGCAAGAAGTGTGTGCCAAGACGAATTTGTGAGTAAAATAAACATTTTCGTATATGGCTACAAACCACGCGAAATCCTAAGAAATTATGAGGACATGGTTGGCCTAATCGTGCTATTTCTTAAATTTAGGTTGCTTTGACCATTTATTTTTTTCTCCAAGCCCGTGTAAAATGGCTGAATATTTCCACAATATAAGATACACTAAAGGTGTCAACGATGATCTCTGTTCAAGGGGTGTATTCAATTGGGCCTGGCCCCTTCTCGTATCTTGAATATTCAAGTTAATGACCCTTGAATTTATTGTCACCTTGAATTTGGCGATGGTGCAAATTTAATCACAAATCCTATTTTTTAATCCATCGTAATCAAAAATCATAAATTCTGTCGAACTTAAGTTAGATTAATATATATTTTTATAATCTTTAGATTAATCTCAAAGTGCTTTTTCCAATTTCAACTTCGTCTCAACGTGGACTCATGTCGATTCACTTCGAATCTGTATCCAAGAGCACCCCTTGAAGGGTGAGAGGCAAATATATGAATCATATATATAGATATATCTGTTCAATACAATTACCAGACGTTTAATCATCGCACCAGATAAGTGAAATCCAAGCGAGGAAAGGCTTAACCTGTAAGGGCTTGCGATTTGACTTTTTTTATTCATATTTATTTATTTACTAACGGACCATACCCAATTACACATATCATATTACACGAAGTTAATACAAGGCGAATTGTTACGATACAGGATAGTTTCAAAAAATCAGCTGTGACAAAAATAGGGCACAAAACAATGAGAATATTGTCAAGTCAAGACAGTAACAAGGTTTTGATGGAGTAATATCAATACACAATATTACTTGCGTAACGACTGACAAAAATCATTGAGGCTTTTGCCGAAAAATTTAACGTCCTGACTTGAGTGTACAAATCTTGCCATTGGTGAATGGTATCCATAATTTGAGGAGTGTTGATTTAGGAAAGGCAAATCATTATTTCCTAGTCTACGGGAAAGGTTATTGAAATAAATTAGTTGCAAAAAACAAGGCGAGTAAATCAAACTGTTAATAATTTTGAAAATGCAGATGAGATCAAAGTCCTTCCTACGTTATTTTAAAGAAGAAAAATTTAATTTTTCTATTGGAGTTTTTAAAGTAAGTCTATTATTGAAGTCAGAGGTAATTCTATTGATGAAGCCAAATAGTTTAACCCGTTACTTCCGTGACAATGTCTATAGGCATCATTCAAATAGATGAAAACTTTGAATTTTTTTCACAATGAGAAAAACTGAATCCAACCAAGACGTTATGCAGCAATTCAAGATCGGTATTTTATTTTATCAATAAATAACATCATTTGAAATTTTTATGTTTATAATTTAATATGTTTATTTAATTGTTTGTCAAAATCCTGATAAAGGATCTATTTTCAAAAAAACTAAAAAAATGGATGACATGAAAATTGAAAAAAAATGTGTACCTCACATAATGTTAGCAGAAGACCAAATACCCAGTAATACTGTTTTTAAAATGGTATTACATTCACAAGATGTCCGCCAGGTGCCGCTCAAAATTGGTGATGTCTGTGCGCAACTTTTTTTATGTCAGCTGTGGCAGATGTTTCTTTAGGCTTTTGGTTAGCATGTCTTCAAACAAAGCGGTTGTGCTGTGTTTTTGTGAGTGATTTTCATTCAAATCGGTAGTTTGTCTGTGGTTTCCACACAGTTATCAAATATGTTGAAAATACCTACTTTTTCGCCTGTAAATTTTATTATATTATGAAACGGAACTGAAACTTTAAATATGTTGGCAATGTGGGTACTGTTATTGAGATTCCTCTAAAAAACTTCGATGGAAGAAGAGCATATTGACATCTAAAGGCTGATCCGTGGTTCAATATTTTGAATATAAAACATCAACGATTCGGTTTTTTCGTCCTAAAACTTTCCACCGACGAGCAAATGGTGCCATATTTCGGTCTTGCAAAGATGTACATAAATAATAAGCAAATAAAAATTGGCTCCAAGATTTTGTGTTTTGCTTCCGCTAATGGTTACTTATTTCGTTGCATCTTTTACCTATATAGCCCTGAATTATGTCAGGGATCATCCGTTGTATTGTCGATGATGGAATATGTAGAGTTACTGGCACGCCTTATTGTGGACAATTTATTTATATCCCTCCATTTGATGATCGTCCAGGATATTAGAATGTGCGCTATTTGAACTAATTTGTAAACCAGTTGGATTCCCTAATCTTGAAGTTGAAGAAGGACAAGAAATTGCCAAAAGCTTACATTCTCTTTTACATGTTTTCTTGTGTGCAGCTTTCATAACCGCGGTGTAACTCTCTCCGCTCTTCTAATTACAAGTGACTTTGATGCGGTGGTAGATGAATGCCATTGGCAGGTTAACCATGAGGTAATAGTGGCCACGATCTGTATCGAACTGTGATCGAAAGTATCCAGCAAGGCAAGTGCAATGTTTTAGAGGAAAATCACTGACATTGGATAATGACATATTGTACCCTTAATAAACGTTCACTTAATATATACTATCTAGCATTTAAAAAAAAAACATGAATAACTTTGGCTATTCTTTCGAAAGAAAGAATCGAAAATCGAAGTTAATTTGAATAATGAATTATTTTAATTTACATTTTGAATTACGTTTGTTGTTATTTAATAAGTCTTTGAATATTCTTTACACATCGCCTATAAAGCTTAATTTTCTTTTTGTATGTGAATAGTCCATCCATAAACACGAGCTCCTGGAGCTCACCTTAAAGAATTGTAGAAAATATAAGTTAAAAAAAATATTTTGCATAGGTTACTACTGTTTTAATTTTAATTAAAAGTTTTGTTATTTTGAAATAAATAGGTTTAAATAAAACAATTAAGTGGAGAAATGGTGGACGAGGTATCAACAGAGTAGACAGAGGAGAAGTGCTTAGCAAAAAGGTTAGCAATGTCTAGACCATTGGTAGCACGAGTTTCACTATAAAACATACTTCGAGGGAGATCATTGCCAGCTCGCTTTTGGAAAACAAATTTGCTAAAATTGTTTAGGTTTGAGATTTATCTTTGTCTCGGTAACTTCAATAAAGGATTTATAGCAGTTGGCTGATTCAATTTTAGACAATTCTCTGAGTTGAGAAAATTTCTGATTGAGCATTAAGTTGCCAGTCATTTTAAATAGCTGATAGATTTTCTTTTTTCAAATATCAACTGTTTTACTTTAATGCTGAACCATTTAGCATACTTTTGTTGGGAGTAAATTCACATGGGAATACACAAATCCATTGCATGAAATAAACATTAATTAAATTTAAATACAGTTTCTTTAATGTTTGTATTCCAAAAAGAGATTCAAGATGTTTATCCATGCTACCAGTCTTTGTCATAAAATTTGTAGCGATAAGAAATGTTTGGTTTTAAATTATTAACACTGAACAAGTTAGTAATGCGTATAGACAAAGATGGATGATAATTATCAATAGTCAGTAGCTTCGCTTACATGAACACTGGATAGTGGGTAAAATAGTGAAAATCAGTTCCAGACAAGAACCAACATAGTTATTAACAGTATTTAATTGAAACATATTCATATACGCAAATAAATGTACTATTGTGTAAGCTAACGTAGAAATTGTAATACAGAGAGTTTTAACACCTTGATTGTCATTGAGCTGCAGTATTTTTGGTAAATTATAATCACCACATAGAATAATAGAATTATCGTTTTTTTAAATGCTCTACTGATACAGTTTTTGACTTATATACATCTAATGAAGAAGAATGGGGATTATATACCCAACCAATTACAAGTATTTTATTGCAAGTAGAACACAAAAAAATATTAGTAGATGATTATAGAAAATGGCAAGGGTGCCTTTTGTTTACACATTTACAGCAACTAATTTATGTCTTAACGATATCATTTAATAAAAATATTAAATTAGAAACTGCATTTATTGGTTAATTTTAATACATACATTAAGTCAACTGTTATAATCATAATAATACAGTTGTAATCGTGCTACATTAGTAAAATTTGAAATAGGATATAATATTAATTAATATTTATTTAACTTTCCCGTTGAAAGCGGATAACTTTCTTATACTAGTTGATTTACACTTGTAATCAATGAAGTGGTTTCAAACGAAGTCATTATTTATCAACTAGCGCAGACCTGTGATTGCCTGAATTTTCGACAAATCTGTTTCAATTTTGAACATGACTATTTAAAAAATTACATTTCATAAGTAGGTGTACTTAAAAGCTTGTTTTAATTGTTTAAACAATTAAATCAGTACAAATTTTAAAAATGACACTTAAATTCACAGTAAATTTGAGAACATTTCATCCTAAATTAGTATGTTTAATGATAATTTAATTTTTATCCATACCAAAAAATAAATTTCAACATACACAAAATAACACTAACAGAACAGTTAGACAAGCGTACAAAGAAAACATAAAAACTCCGACAGTAAATTCGAGCTTTGGACAAAGACACTACCAGTACCATGCTATAAAAGCTTTCAACATTGTAAAACTTGAAATTAAAATTGAGGAAAATAAAATAAATTCACACACAAAATTACAAAATGGATTAAAGAACAAAAAAGACAATATTACCAAAATGTCATAGCATAAAATAAAAATAAAACCTACACATAACACACAAAACCAATATAAACACACATCACTCACAAACACACAAGATTATTTTCAATGTATTATATTTTAATTTTAAATATATTATTATGTATTTTTAATTTTAATGTATTATTTTGTCTTTAAATGTATTATGTAGATTAAATTTTCAAATTATAAAATGAAGGCCTCAGCACGGGCAAGCCAACCAGTAAGGCCTACATTACTGGAAAACTTAAAATGTTAAAAATATTGTACCAAATAAAATAAATATATAAATTATTGGCTATTTTTAATGATTACTTCCTATTATTACTTCCTATTGGGCGTTAATATAACGATTATAAATTAAATTGAGAACAACAGTATATAAAATAAATCAAAAGGTTTAAAAAATTAAGCACAAAATACAATAAACTTGTTTAGTTATTTTTTTATGAAAAATTTAATAAAAATCAAATGTAATAATGTTAGTGTTAATGAAGTTCTACTTTTTATTATTATTATGATAGCTGTTTCGGCGTCCAGGGCTTTTTTAAAACTGTAGTTCGGCCACGTTGAGACGACTTATTTATATGATTCTGTTTAATTTTTTAGCTCAATAATAAATACTAAACAGATTAAGAGGAATATTAGAGGAAAAAAGTAGAATAGTAGTAATAGAACAGTAAAAGAATAAAAACTAAAACAATTGAATAACTAAATTACGTTAAAAAATTTGAATTAGGTACATTAAATTATTATAGAAAATAAATGGAGTTCTACGAATTAAACGCAAAAGCAATCAATAAGTTATTTTCACACACTAATTTTAAAGAACGTATTACCATGTTATATCAATAATTTTCAAAAATGAATTTAAGAAAAGGGATTGTAAGTATTTTAAAATGCACCAGAATTAAAGCTTAGGAAAAGTAGACTGAAAAAGCAGTACACAATAATGTGCGCCATGTGCCAACTAAAATGTTTATTCTTTAAAAGACCTTTCGCGTGACTTTGAAATGGCAAGACTGAATTTAAATTGATTTTACTCGGGGATTAGATTGAGATAGAGTTACCAGCGTTAGGTAAACGAAAGCCCCAATTATTGAATAAATTTCTTATTTTACCAAGGCTCTTGCACTGAACACCGCTCTGCAGAATGAATGTAGGTAGTAAAATTAATATATAAAATTTGTAATGGAAGAAGAAGATATAACTAATAAATCTAAATGAAGCACAAAACTGTACAAGATACAGAAAAGTAAAAAGTTAATTATCTCAAAATCTCATTAATCAAACCCAATATCTCCCTGGTCTCAACCAACTCGACCAATCTCGGAAATTACAATGAATATCAACTTGACAAGAGACCACATTGAGAAAATCATGCGTTGTTCAAAATCATACGTTAAAATATAAAATGATTTTTTCCATTCAGATCGCGCTGGCACAATACGCAGCGCAATAAGTTACTAAATTCGAAGCTTACACACGCTCAGTGCGTTGTGCAGGCGTCATATGGACGGAACCATTGATCATGTTTGATTTTTTTAAATACTCCCCTTTCCTCTTCTCCCTTCTATTATAGGCAGAACTTCAATAAAAATTTCATTTATGTGTTTTGAATGCTTCGAAATCAATGTGAATTTTCTTCAACACATACAAATGATTTTTCATATTAAAAAAGCTTAAGGGACATTCTTAAAATGTTGTATTGAGTAAAATTAATAATACATTTAAAAAAGTTTCTATATGAGATTGCTGTTGGCTAACTTTGTTCTGCACAACGGTGTTCAATTAAAAAGTCGTTGGATCTAAAATGTTACGTTAAATCCATTCTCCCTACTGATCTCAAAAGAAAAAAAGTAATGAAAAATGGTTTAATAACGCAAAGAAAGGTTCATGTAAATATCTTTGGCAACCAATTTTCTTTGCGAGAAGGTAGCATTATCTAACTACGTTTCCTTTTTTTCTATATTGAAATGAATGAGGGAGCGATTTAATAAATTTGACCACCAGTTCATATAGGTCTCATAGTAATCATTACATCTCTTTTGCTGTCATGGTGACAATTATTATCTTGTATTATATTATATCTCTAAGTTTATTATATATAGATTATATGTACGGTGGTTTATAAAGCGTAGTATTTTTTGTTTATAATACATTAAAAAAAATTGAGGTGACGATTTGAAAAAATATTATGAAATTTGTTAATTTTTTACTTCTTATTTTTACATCAAACGAAAAAAAGTTAGGTGACTATATAAGACATGTCTAATATAAGGTGAGCCATTTAAAAAATATATGATATGTTTTAATTCAATATAATATGTATATTTCTAATTATAAAACTTAAAAGCGTACATTTGATACATAAAACACTTTTTGATGGATTTTATTGCAAATCCGAAATACTCTGACAGAACGTGTTAGAGGCCTGAGGGGTTAAGGATTTTTAATTAATGATCTCTCAGAGTAAAACTTGCCCTAGATTTGGATGAGAAGCAAGGATAACTAAAATATTAAGGGTTTATAGAGTGAAAGTAACGCAAAGTGAGATAGGGTAATTGAGACAAAGCGATTGGTAAAAGAAAAATTAGAAAAGAAAGCTAACGAAATAAGGAAAATCATACAAGATAGGTATTTTATTGTTAAAAAATAATGTTTAAAAAGTTCTTATGTACATTTTGTTATCATTTTGAAACAAATTAAACTGTGATGAACTTACAGTCTATTTAAAGGAAATCTACCCATTAATAAAATAAAGCAAAGCATTTAAAAAAAATTATTGCCCTTTGTGAAATTTCCGAAGACATTGTCAAATATTGATGATAATTACCAACAAACTTTTCTCATTATTTATGATTAGACGATGTACTAATTTGGCATTGTTTCCACTATTGACGAGAAGGCATAATCATGAAAGTTTATTGACAGTTTAGTCTTACGATATATATTGGAAATATTATGCTTAATTAACCCGTTAGTATCGGAGATAACCAACGCGTCGGGATTTGGCCCGGCCGTGGGTTGTTCAATTCTTCTGCTAGCTAAGTCTTTCATCATTCCATGAGCTTACACATTTTTGTAAATGCCGCATAAGAGCCCTAACTGCTCCCAACCATCTGAAGCCAGTGAGACTAAGGCATCTCTAATTAGGGTATGTTGTAAGGCTAAAGGTAGTGGGAGGAAATAAGTTTGGGAATAGAAAGGTGGGGAATATCTTGCTATTCAGATCTGGGTACCAAACTTCAAGCAACGTTCCAATTCTGAATGATAATCTTTCACCAGGCAATACTGAGGATATCCTCCACTTTGAAACGTACCACAAATTTACTATATGTTATTTGAATTAAGTCATCGGTAAACGACACAAATCAATAAAATAAAATTTACTATTCGTGATAAGATAATAAAACTTGTGTAAAAAATAGTAACCAAATATATCCAATGTAAAAGCCCTATGGCCCTATAAAAGAGTAATAAATAAACAAATTAAAATAATTGTGCATTTGAACACGAGACCTCTGGATTGCCAGTGTTGCTAGATGCTAGCAAGGTCGTCAAGAATTATTCGGCATCAGTTTTTTTTAATAATGTTTGGCTTTAATCATAGATTCCCAGATGACACAATAGACCATAAAATATTATAGTTCTAGCTAAAAATTTGGTTATATGTAGGGCGAGAACAACAAGTGCAGATTGGCAAAAAAAGAGTAAATTACTGCCATTAAGCTATGGCGTCCCCCAAGGAAGTGTATTTGGACCTATTCTACTTATTATCTATATAAATAATACCTCTAACCTTAACATTAAAGGAAACATAAACAGTTTTGCTGATGATACTATTATATTATTTCAAGAAAAAAACTGGACGAAAACATTTTATGTTGCTGAACAAGGGCTTAATACACTTCGAATGCCATAGAAATAATGTCACTGCCCAGTTATAGAAAAATCACAAAGAATAAAATATCTCGTAGTAGTAATTGATGAAAATCTTAGATGGGACCTACATATCAAAGGCATCACGGAAAAACTAACAAGCCTTATATTTCTTTTAAAATCTAACAATTTTGGTGAATAAAAAGAACGTGAAAAAAGTCTATTACGCTTTATGTCATTCTCAAAATGAAGATGGAATTATTCTAAACTGAATACAATTTAAAAAGGAATCATGAAGACCATAACAAAATTACCTATAAAAACGCATTCGATTGAAATTTTCAATACTTTGGATGTACCAAATGTACAACAAATATATGCTAAAAATAAACTATTTAAACTTTTAAAAAATTCAAAATCCTCTACAATACAGTGCATCCATCACACTAGATTAAATCACAGAGACACGAAAAAATATTGCAAGCTACAAAATCACATTTGGACAAAGAAATTACATTGGTTTTGCAACAAAACTACACAACATCCTTCCCCCAGATATAAAACGATTAGAAAAGTGTATACAAATCAAGAATAAACATCTGGCTGAAAGATTTAAATCTAAAAAAAATATAAAATAGAGCTTTATAACTTTGTTTCGCATCAGCACAAGTCTCCCTAGTGAAGAGAACTAAGAAATACAATTACTATTCATACATTCGCTATCAAATTTTGTATGTACAATGTTTAAACAGTCCCCATAGTATCATTATCATTATATCGGGGATCAGTGCTGCTAGATCCTTAAAGCAGGATCCATTAAACAACCTATGGAACACACTCAGCATGCCCACATTGTGTCTGTGCATTAGAGTTGGCAATAAGTCTGTTGACAATGGATTGTCAATCAGACGGACCGCCCTAATTTGCTCAGAATCAAGTAGGTATATCAAGTATTGTGGGGCTCTATCCAAGATGTGGCTCCTAAATTTATTTGCTGAGCGTTCTCTAGATTTGTATTGGATTAGCAGCTGTTCACTATCTAAAATCTGCTAGCCCTATACAAGATGCCCAGTTTTTTGGAAGCCAGACTTACTCGGGTTTCTATATAAACCCCGATACTTGAGCCGGTCTGATATACTTACTCCAAACATTTCAAGCGAGTCTTTATTGGGGAGAGTGCTTCCATAAAATTGCACCAGACAGTTGATTGAAATCAGACATGCTTGGGTTTTTGAAACGTTGAAACTGACCAGGTTGGCCTTACCCCAGGCAGTTCTGGAGGTGATGGTCAACTTTTTGTTTCAAAACTTGCTCAAAATGAGCAGGTTAGCTAAAGCCAACCCGGTCAGTTTATTTTTAGCCTCTGGCATGAACTTTCTCGAGGTTGATCGTAACACTGAAATACTAGTTGATATAAATTAAGCTTAAATCACTTTAATGATCATGCGTAAAATGAGGGTTTGTAATACTCACATGTTTGGAATGTTCCGCATAGCCCTGTGCCTGATAAACACGACCACGAGCGTACCGTTGCCCAGCACGCCCACCACGAAGATGATGGCGAACACGACCGGCACGATGTAGGTCTCCGGCCGCTCGGAGTAGGGTGTGTAGTCCAGCACCACGGACATGGAGTCATTGTCGTACAGGTAGTCGTCCGTGTTGCGCCAGAAGCTCTCTTGGAGCTTCGAACTGGAGGACGAGGAAATCAACTCAGCTGTGGTGTTATTCTTGACAGAACGATTCATCATTACAAGATACTCAACGCGGTTTTAATTCACTTGAATTTCACCAAATTTAATTTATTTTATAATGCACATGTTTTAATTTTAAAAACCACTCTCTCGTTCGAGTATTGAGGGACTTGCTTTTATATTTAAGTATTTATTTATTTTAACTTTTAACATAGTAGTTTATATGAACCTGAAATATAAATAAACTCACTTAATTGAGGAACAACAAATCTTTACGTGAAAATATTTTATGTTAAAAACTTAATAACCGAAGTCAGAACGTTTCTCCGTTTCCCAAATTCTATTTGCCATTTCCTTATCGCCGTCTTTATAGATCTCATATTTTTATTTGAGGTTTTACGCAATAAGTTATTCCACTCTAAACATATTGAATATTTATCCTAGACTTGTAAAAAAGTCGACAGACGTCGCATATTAAAATAAAAGTGGATGTATTATTCCAAGATGCTATCTGGATTTCAATTTAATTCAGGTAAAATCGAGCAATCATTCATAAAAATAGCAGCCAAAAATATGCGTTGAGAAAATGAAGAAACTGTAAGTTAGTTCGAAGTACGAGTAAGTTAGAGTTAAAAATGACGAATTTTGATATGGTCGAAATAAATTAGAGGTCATAGTAATGCCCCGGCAAGGCAGATGTCCTGGATTCAATTCCCTCATTTTTAGTTTGAGTGTGATTATTAATGTCTCCAGTGATTATTTATTTATTTCATAGTGATTAATTTTTGGGTTACTGTGGCGTGTTGCGCTTCTTTCTTCTTCGTCTATAATTACGAACAGATTTACAATCAGGACAAATGATGAAATATGTGTTTATGAATGTAGAAATGAAACCGTGTAGCGCGCGTTAATGGTCTCAGGATTTCAGTATCCAAATAGATTAATTAATGTAGTTTTCAGCGTGTAGTTTTGGTATGGTTTAGTAAGAGAAAACATTTCATTGATTTTTCCGTGAATGAAATATTTTTCATGTTCCTTAGCGAAGATTCTAACTGAATAGCAACTAAATTGTGTATAGGATAAAAATAATGTAGATGCGTCATTTTCCAGAAATATTTTCCTTGAAAGAGTAACCCCTAACAGGGTTAAGGGATTGAAACATGCAAAGAATTGGAATTTGAAAAACTGTTGTACGAGTAAGTCTACTTCCACCTTTCTTGTCTTGGCGGATTTAAGGGTAACACACCTCAGGCAGGTTTATGTGACAATCACAATACCCGCTGCGAATGCCTTAAAAATACGGGAAATTTGTGTATGTTTTATTAATTATTTGTTATTTAGTAATAAAATTTAACATTTTATTTCTTGTTTTTATCTATTCTTAGACTACTATAATAAGACTCATACGTACGTATAGACTTCATAACATTGAGAGATAACCTTTTAGCTTATCTAGATAAGACTTTCAGCTTCCTTAACATTTAAAGGGAGTTCATTGAACGAAAATTTTAATCTCGAAGGTCCTATTATTGTTCTTTCAATTCTCATTGAAAGAAGGTGTCTTTCCGGCGTTGGAAGTGTTCTCTTATCACACCGGTTTTTAAGTCTGCAACTAAAAACGATGTCCAGAACTATCGTCCGATATATAAATTACCAATTTTCAGTAAGATATTTTAAAAAATATTCATAAACAACTAAATGACTGCATCCAATTTGGAATAGTAAAATGAAAAATATATAATTTGTCTCTAATCTTGCAGATTTCATTGAAAATAATACTAGATCAATAGGTGATCAAATCTAAAAATATTTAAATATTGAAGACAATATTAGTGATTTCTAAACGAAAATCTGAAACAGAAAAATCAGAAAAGGAAACGGTCACAATATTACAATTTGAGGTTTTACTCAATAAAGTTATTCCGAAAAATAAATATTCATTCTAGACTTGCAGAAAAGTCAACAGATGTCGCACATTAAAAATAAAAAATAAGATAGGTTTATCTAAAGACGCTGTCTGGATTGCATTTAGTTCGGGTTGAATCTTGCGATCACACATAAAGATAGTTGCCAATAAAAATGTGCGGTGAAAAAAATGAAGACAATGTTGGTGGTTCTTATTCGAAGTATGATACAGTTAAAAGTGACCGAGGGGAATAGGGTCCCATTAGCTCAGTTGGTAGAGCACTGTCACGGAAAGACAAGGGTCCTGGGTTCGAGTCCCAGATGTGACCGTTTCCTTTTCTGATTTTTCTGTTTCAGATTTTCGTTTAGAAATCACTAATATTGTCTTCAATATTTTTTTTAATTAATAAATTACAACGATTAATAATAATAAACAAAAACTTAGCTAACAATCAATCTGGAAATTGCCATCTCAACACAGGAGTTACACATCTAGTTAGATGGGCAATATGTCATTATTGTAATTAAATGTATTAGTCAAATATGAAATTTAAAAATCGTGACCTAGGTGTTCTGCTTGATAGTAAACTTACATTTAAGGCACATAGTGATATGATTGTGAAGAAAACCCTAATGCTACGTATACATCCACGAGCCGAACTGCCGAAATGAACCAAAACTTATGGGAAAAAAACGAAGCAACCGCAAATGGCGCGAAACGCACCTTGCAGTTGATTCGTTCCTTTCCCGTAATTTGTGGTACGGTTCGCGTTTCGGTTCGTAAATATATAGTACTCTTATAATGTTAGGATTCTTATTCCGTGTTGGAAGAGAATTAAATAATATTCGAACACTTAAAACATTATATTTGTCTAATGTTATCCGTCATCTTGTATTTTCTTCTCCCATATCTAAACCTCAATATAATATTAACATAATTTTCATTGAAAACTTCCAAAGAAAATTACTCCATCATTAAAATTTTAAAACAAATATTGGTAATCATGACATAAACAGCTCGATGGACTATTATGGACTTAAGCCATGTAAAACTAGAACAGAATCAAGAATAAAAGACAGAACGCTTTTATAATCAGAACGTTAAACTTTTTAAATAAGAATTTTATTGATATTGACATATTTTCGTGAAATTCAAGAACATTAAAATATATTTATATATATCCTAGCTTACTTAATTTTTAATAATATAATTCAAGTAATCATGTTGTTGTGAATCTTGTTCAGTCGCATATAAAAATGTTCAGTTTAGTTATATATTAGTGATTATAGCTGTTGTTAGTGTAGCTAGGATAATTTGTTTTTATCTATTATCATGTATTTGTGTTCTTATATCTTATTTTATTATTTATGTAATATTTACAATATTTGATTTTTGTAAATATTTTAGCCCACGGATACTGGACCCTTAGTTTTTTTGTTGTAAATTAATATTTATGGGAAAATCTGTCGTAAGATTTTATTTGTATAGTTTATAAGTTTATTATTTATAGATGCAATATTGTTTTGTGTTGCCAATAAATTTGTCTAAGGAAGCCTAAAATCGTTAATATATGTGAGGTTTTCCTGTAAATAAATAGGTAGGTAGAGTACTGTGACTTTTGAAAATCGAATTTTTAATGACGTTCAATTTTGCGACAGCACTTGACTTGTCTCCAACCCCCTCTCTTACAACGATATCACGATAAAAATAACACCGGCCCGTGAAAAATGACGGGGTTTAAAATGAAAAAAAAAAATAGATAAAAATAATTCTTCCAGGAATTGAAACCCGATCAACTGAATAGGAGGCAACTGCATAGGAGGCTCATCATTATATCACCAACTATTGTAAAAACAGCGGCATAAATTAATTAAATCTACATTTATTATTATTTACGTACCTACATCACAACCAAAATTACAATTTTCAATTGTAAATTTACTAGCGCAGACCCGTGAAAATCACAGATTGTCTGAATTCTTGACAAATCAGTTCCAATTTAGAAGACGATAATACATATTTTCGTTCAAAAATACTACATTGACGGAATCAGTTTCAATTTTGAGAAATACCCTTAAATTTAAAGTAAATTCGAGTTTATTGAACCAAAGTTACTGACAACCGTAATAAGTATATTTTTTTATGTAAAATTGAAAATAAAAGGCAAATTTTTTGAAAAATTTGTGTCACTAACCCCTCAGGCTAATTTGTTCGCTTTTAGGAACAACTCGTACAGGTCTCTTAGAAATTATTGAATCGCTCTTACTGTCATGGTGTTAAAAACATGTTCAATGTTATGTTCAAATCTAGAAGTTAACCACAGAAGAAGTTAAATGTTCACCTTTATGAAACCAATGGTTCCGACCGTAATTTGAAAAAATAATCTGCCTCATGAAATTTTATAGGAATCGACATTTTTTGTCAAAGTTTCGGTAACATTTGTTTAATATTTTTTTGATATATTTTTTCGTTATCAGTAATTTTAGTTACATAAAACCTAAATTTAAAGCCATTTAAGTTTTATTTATTGTTTGTATGAATAGTTTATTTCAAATAATAATATTTGAATACATAAAATATAAAATATCATCTTTCGAAATATTTACGATACATTTAGAAGTATTCCATTTATTTAGATAGCGGAACTACTCAGACCTTCTGACAAAATTTGCCAGAGGCATGAGAGGTTAGTGCACATTTTCAATTTTTTTTTCGTTCTTATTCGGATCTAAAAAGCATTATTTTTAGTTACGTTAAATACGAGGGAGTTTTAGGGTTGGGGTATTTCAACACACGTAACATTAATGTGATTTGCCAACGAGCGTTTAAAGTTTTTGACTTCTGAACACGCTTAACTAGTTTCACCTTTAGATCAAAAGATGACATTGACATATTTATAATACTTTTAATTTTTAACCTGATATTTCGCGTAAAATTTTAATGTACGTACTTTGAATAGCTTCTCCCGTTCCGGAACTAGTTACTTAAATTGTCAGAATTCGAAACCATGTCATCATTGATATGTAAACAAATTTTAGCAAAATTACCAAATATGAGAGTGCAAATTAATAGTTTGCGAAGCTTGATTACTCTGTTTGTTAATGGTGCGGTGAAAACTCTCTTCCATCAAATGCTGTTAAGTAACATAAAACAGATCGTTTAGTTATAAATGGACCGAGCTATTAGGTCACTTGTTTGGTGCCTAATTTCGTCGATCAATATTTCAAATTGTTGTTATGACCCGTGCTAAAATCAGGCAAGTTTGTTAATCAGGAAAGTTAGAGAACAGTAGTAATACGATAAAATCTAACAGAATATAATAAAAGCATCTCGACCATTCGTGTCACAGATATTGTTATGAAAGGTATAACTTAAATGTAAATTGGCAGATAAGGTAGAAACATAGTCGTGGAAATGATATATTTATGTATAGATAATGCTGAACTCGAAACGGGAGAAAAATACCGTAAGGAAAATCATAGGACTTAGTTGTAATTATTACCCGAAATGAAATTTTGACGTTGAGAGGATGTAGGTTAGGTCTTACCCACCATATTACAAAACAATACACACAATTATGACCCAGGCATAGTGTGTTCAATTCCTCGGTGACCCGGGAATGTTTGTCGTTATTTAAAAATAAATAAAAATCATTTATATTATTATATAATCGATTTTATTGCATCATAATTTTTTTTAAATTGACGAAAAATATTGCTAAATTTACAATGATTGGCCACATGTTCATAGTGGTTCCGAAAATAGCGACAGTTATTGCCCACTTCAGAAAATCGCTACAAATCGTTAATAAACAACCCGAAGATAACACGTAATTATTGATTTTGTTTTATTATATATAATAAAAGGTAAAATAAATTAAAATAATAGAAGAAACAACTCAAAATTGAAAAAAAAACATCGACGCGTTCCACAAAATCTGACTTCGTTTTTCAACCACTTGGTTTTTTCCGCCGATATGATAATTTGTCGATTCACATTGAAGTAATAGAGACTCCTGTTAAGATTTCAGTTAGGTCGTTAGTGACAAAATGAGAGTGGACAATCACTACTTATATAAAATATAAAAAGTATATTTGAAACCACACAAGAGTCCCAACTGATCCCAACTGTCTGCAGCCATTGAGATAATGGCATCCCCAATTAAGATATATTATTAGTTTGAAGGTAGTGGGGAGGGAAAAGAGACAGAAAAGAGTAGGGTTGGGAAATACCTTGCTATTCAGTAACGTTTCAATTCCGAATGGTGGTCTTACACCAGGGCGATACCGAGATAATCTTCTCTTTCACTCTGGAACGTGTCTTAATTATACTGTAAATTATTTTTAATGAGTGAAATGTTAAATAACAAAAATTAATCAAATTAAATTTACTTGCGCACGCCGGGATTTGAATATCAGCTTGCTAGTTGATAAGCTTATGCCTCTTCACGGGCAATCATTGTCTATTAGTAGTATGAAGTAAATAAATAAAGCTAACCATTTTGCCATATTGCTCAAAGTTAGTCAAAGAGGATGAAACAAAGTTCAGCCCTTAACCCTTGTTTCATGCACATTCAAACATCATCTCATGTATTCTCAAAAATTCTTCACTTGACCCGACTCGAACTATTATTTTATGTAGCTCGTTCTGGTGGTAATTGAAGATGTCATATTAAGACAGGATATAATATGAATTAAGTTCAATACAGAATTTTAAAACAACAACAACAACAAAAACTTACTCATGGCGAAATCGAATATTTAATTATTAATGCATTTATTCCTGTTCCGGAGGGCATGATATAAAAATATTAACGATGTAATAAACACAATAAAAAAAACAATTTTTCAAGTGCAGGTATAAAACCATCCGTTAACTTTCATTTATTATGTTATTCGACAAGGTCTCTTTTGTTTACTGCAAATAACTAAATACTTACGTAGATATTAAGCCTTTTATCGCCCTGTGCGCGTGTGGTGATCCCGTATTTGCTGTAATAACGTAAATTAGTATTTAAAATCTAATAACCCGTACATATATGAAAGTAATCAAATATTTATGTGTAGTTTCATTTTCAGCGTAAAGTCGAAAGTTTAGTCAACCACAACGAAATTTAATAGAGTTAAAAGCCCTCGTAAAAACGGTAGGTACTTAATTATGTTATTTATTGATGAAAAAAATGTGATGTTCAGTTTAAAATATAAAATCAACTTTTATATTCTGGGAAATCGTTCAAAGCCGTAAACTTATCTGGGATGAAATAGTAGGTATAATAATATGTTTTTGTAACGTGATTGTAAAATAAAGTTTAATGAATCTTGACATATTTTCACTGGGTTCCAATTGTTCCTTTGATCGCCAGGTAATTGTGAGAATAGTACACTAAAGGCCATAGTCGACATTTTACTCATTATTGTCGCACAAACCCTAAGTTTCCCAACAAAGCAAAAGTCTGAAGCAGTATATTGCTTTGTAACTCGGGACAGTAAATTGCTTTCTAACAATAAAATCATTAAACTACAATGGTTTTTTTTTTAATAAATCGTTTCAAAAAGATCTTCTGCTTAAACTGTGTTCAGCAAGATACATAAGCTTTATTGCAACCATATTTCAATATCTGTATTTAAGTCTCAGTTGATTTTCTTAAAATGATAATATGAATATCTGAAAATTATAATTTTTTCGGTGATATTGAAAACGAATCGAGAAAATAACCAACATGATTGATTCATTTTGGTTAAACGTTTGAATTGATGATTATTTTTTTAATAACCAAATACAATTTGGGTATCCACAACCATCATTTTGTAATTCGTTGGTAATTCTAAAATCAATTAATATTTACATTTGCTAAAAACAACAACAAAACAAATTAACATGAATAAAGAGATGTTATGTCATGTCAGAGATGTCAACAAAACAAATTAAAATGAATATGTGAGAATAAGGAGATTAAAAATTGGTGTGGCCAACACTTGAAAAAGCTTGTATTTAATATTTGTGACTCGGGGGAATTCTTGAAAATTTATATAAAAAATATTTTTTTTTATTGGTGCCCTTTTTTGCTCATTTAAAGTACGCTCTAGCGTGTTTAAATCGCACTTTATGGAACGCGCGTTTTTTAAAGTTACGATGGCAACATCAACAAATCAACAAAATGTGAAGTCTAAATGTCAACTTTTAACTATAAATCTGACAGGAATATTTTAAACGTCAAATAAAACATTACAAATGTTTCAAAAATTTTATTCAAAGTTTACATTCTTTTTTACATCGTTTACATTCTAATTATTTAAATGGATGTGAAAAGAGTAGTTCGTATTATTTGAAATATTAATACCTCCGTTTTTTAAATCGGAGGAAATGCTGTTCAAATTAATAGTATTCTCGGAAGTCAATGAGGCTGCACTTCCATTAATGGCAGTTCCAATAATGTTTGAAACATTCTTCTTATTGCTAATGCTCTCTTCCACGTAACCAGTTGCCACAGCTGCCGATTTCCATCCTACTTGTCGTTGGATTTGATCAATTGTCATGCCACTATTTGCCATAATGGTAGCGGATGTACGTCGAAACGCATGTCCTGTATATTTCTCAGGATCGTTTAATTTAAGATAGCGTGCGATTTGTAAGGGGCATGATCCAAATGTGTTAATACCAACCACTTGATTGGTGCACTTACCCTTATCATACCGTAAGAAAACCCTGTCTGTACTGACATTTTGGGGTCGCAATGATAAATATTGCTTCATCAAACGCACATAATTAATTGCACCACTGTCGGCAACAGTAAAACGTCGAGCCTTCACTGTTTTAGATGGTCGGATGGTAATAAGCAATACAATTCCTTCTTCTTTGATATCATATAAGCGTAAATCACACAATTCACATCTTCTACAAGAGCCAAAGATTCCGCAAATGGCTACCACCTTCAAAAATAAGTACGTAATGTCCGGTGCTTCCGTGAAAAACTTCCGCAAATCATCTTCTTTGAATACATACGCCTTCTTAGCAACGTCATCCTTGCTAATTGCCTTCATGAATGCATGCACTTTCACAAATGATTTTAAATCAACCCCTTTATTTATCCTCAACAAACATTGCAATTTCGGGGAGGAATGCAGACTACGCCAAACTCTGGGAATTGAATAAAAATGCACTCTCTAGATGAGAAAAGTGTGTAGAAACTCATTAAAAAAAGAATTAAGGCGCGGAAGAATAAATTGAGGGAGATACAGCCGATCAAAGTTTAATAAAATTGCACTTCGCGATCTGATATTATGACCATATTCGGACATTCCGCCGCCATATTTTGTTACTGTTAAGAAAATCAAATTAATAACTTTTTAATACTTTTGAAATTTCAGTAGTGCCAACCAAAAAATAAAAAGTGTTGCCATATAATAATATCAATGCATGGAAAATTCTGAAAATTAAATATCATTTGCCAGATTGGTAGTTTATTATTTAAAATCTTGTAAATACTTAATTTATGTATATATATATATAACCTAACCTAACTGTGATTTTCTATAACAAAAAAATGACCCTTTAATAACGCCCACTCGCGTCCCCTTTAGAGTTTTATCCCAGTTTTCAAGTAGTTTGTGGGCTACGCTAGGTTTGTATAGACGGTTTGTGATTTAATACTAATACCTTTTTTCCATGTTATTTCCTGTTACACAAAATTGCCCCTTTAATAACGCCTGCTCGCGTCCCCTTTAGAGTTATATCCCAGTTTTCAAGTAGTTTGTGGGCTACGCTAGGTTTGTATAGACGGTTTGTGATTTAATAATAATACCTTTTTTCCATGTTATTTCCTGTTACACAAAATTGCCCCTTTAATAACGCCTGCTCGCGTCCCCTTTAGAGTTATATCCCAGTTTTCAAGTAGTTTGTGGGCTACGCTAGGTTTGTATAGACTGGTTTGTGATTTAATTCTAATGCCTTTTTCCCATGTTCTTCTGCCTACTCTAACCCAAACTAAAAACCTAACCTATTTTGTAAAAAAATATTATTATTATATGGCAACACTTTTCTTTTTTTGGTTGGCACTACTGAAATTAAAATAGTTATTAATTTGATTTTCTTAAGTCATAGTTGATTGTTGATAAAAAAATATGGTTTCTATGTATCGCGTACGAAATTTCAAAACCCTATAACTCAGTTAATAGTGCCGACCCCCACCTAATTCTTTCAGATTCGGATTCCCCAGCCCTAAATTAGTCTAAATCAAGTTCAATTTCGGTTATTCGAGTGACTCCGAATTTTACCCTCAGATCGCGAAGTGCAATTTTATTAAACTTTGATCGGCTGTATCTCCCTCAATTTATTCTTCCGCGCCTTAATTCTTTTTTTAATGAGTTTCTACACACTTTTCTCATCTAGAAAGTGCATTTTTATTCAATTCCCAGAGTTTGGCGTAATCTGCATTTCACCCCAATTTCGAATGTATGGCCCACATAGTCGATGCTTTGTACTGTTCCGACATTTTCTGAAGGTAAGCAAGCACAACTCGTTCATCTACATCTACTACATTTTGCTCCTCCATCCATGTTATGAACCTTTCATATTCTTTTTTATAAACGTCTTTGGATTTTTCAGGTATTAACCGCGATTCTGCTTTGGTATTTAAATTATGAATGTTAGAACTCATTTTACAACACACAATAACTAGTAAAATTGTGATGTCAACTATTAATCTTATGTGACAGATTGCAAATTAATGTTTTTTTTTTCATTTCCATGACAACAAGATATTGTGATGTCACATCAAGAATTCATTAATAGTTCTTATTTCCAAATTTTTAATAATAATATCAATATTTATGTTTTCAAAGTGTACCAATAAAAAAAATTGCGTAAAGTATTCGTGGATAACTGGTCTTTAAAACACTTGCTTTATTTCGAGCACTCGGCTACGCCGTCGTGTTCGAAAAATCACGCGTGTTTTAAAGACCTGTTTATCCACTTATACTTTAATATACTATTTAATGTTCCTTTTTTAACTGAATATTTACATGCATCTATCGATTTAAGAAAGAAAAATAACATGAAATTGTCGAAATATTCGTAGATACAGACAAAAAATAAAGTCAAAAAAATTTAAGATTTTTATTTATGCATTTATAATAGTTAAAGATGTATTATACAAATATATTTCACTTTCTAACTACAAAGCTTTTAATTTAAAATCTTTTAAAATCTCAGGCTTTTGAGAAGGAGATTATAAATGGGTATTCCCTTATGACCTATGCTCACTGTACCACTTTACTGTATAAGTATATAAATTACATTAGGGTTAAGCCGACAGACCGAATAAAGGATGTACATAAACTAAAGAACCTAAATCCTTGGTACCAATTTGCTCGGTTAGCGACAAACGTTCTGGCGTGTGTCTCTTGTTCAAAAATATTATTATTTATACAAACCTATTATTATATATTCTCGTATATTGTGTTTATTTATATATATATATATATATATATATATATATATATATATATATATATATATATATATATAATATACTATTACTTACCTGTTTTCTGAAACAATTATATCCCTATCAAACACTTGAAAGAAAAAAGAAATTATCGTCGCCAATATACTAAAATAAAAGAAAGCAATCCGACTTGAATTGAATGCGCCTAAGTAAATTAGTTTTAATAATCCCAACAAGAATAATAACATTTTCGTGATAAAAGAGTTAATTAAATACATCTCCGCAGATTTCTATGCCGGCTTAACCAGACACGAAAATCCCTCCGTAAACTCGTTATCTTTATATGACGTGAACCCCCCCCCCCCATGAAATAAAAATGACCGATATTTGTCCAGCGATCCGAGTGCGTAACAAATTCAAATGTCTGTTTTCGTACATAACGTCGTACACAAAGGGTTAAGCTTACTCCATAAAAATGTTTTGTTTGTATTCAAACTAATCTAAACAATAATACTAACTTATTGTCCATATGAAGCAGATGCTTTGTGATTTGATACTATAATATAAAATTAAACAATTTCCCACAAACAACAGATTACGTAACCGATGAGTTAACATTGTAGTCTCGCCGATGTGAGCTCTTTTGTAATCCTATCACCACATCGTCCAATGAAAAAGAGGGAGAGGTTACAACACAGCTATAATTGTATCTCAATTATTCAGGATGCATTAGTACCACTGGCTTCAGACGTATTCTTTTTTAAAAATATATTATAATAGCTACATCAATTTACAAATTTCATTTAAAATGATGGGCACTCTCTTCCCAATCCTCTATATACACCTAGTGACTCCTCCACTGGAGCTTTTTTCACACTTTTTTGCCCAATTTTTCACAAATCATATGTGCAAGCTTAATATTAATATTGACAACATATCGTACGACCGGATAAATCATCACAATGATAATTCATCACATCTTTAAAAAGTCATGGAAAGTGATGAAACAAAAACTTTATTAACTGGGTTAAGTAGGTTAGGTTAGGTAAAGTTAAAAAAAAATTTCATTGTTTCTAATGACTTTATATCACTTTTTAAAAGTGTGTTGAATTGTCACTGTGTGGAGTTATCATGGAACCCGAACAGTTTTATACAGCCCTGAACAAGCTAAAACATGTCGAAAATATGCATAACAATATTTATTTTATTTTTTTTATTTTAAATACATAAACGGCTATACTGCCTTTTATATGCTCGTACTCGCATTGATTATGTACTAAGTTTTTAAATGGGAATACATGTGGGTGTTAAATTATTTTTACGCATAACTTCATTGACATTAAACGATTAAAAAAATAATGTTTTTAAATCAAAGATATTAGAAAAACGAGATGTGCTATGAGCAGTTCATACTGTGTGGAATTGTTTTGCCCAGTGTCGCCGGTTTTGTTCACCAATACTACTGCACACCTTCGCTTACGCTAAGGTATCCGCACCAATACATAGAACAGATTTCTGTGCGTACACGTCCCGATAGTATTCAAAGTACCCTAATTAGGTAGTACTCCGCCTACGGTCCGGCGGCCAACATAGCATATCTCGTTCTTCTAATATCTTTGTTTTAAATCGACAAAGCCAAAAGCCATAAGTAGAGTTTAAGAGGAACGACTGCGTGGATTTTTAATGCAATATTTAATTTTGTATTTGAGACCAAAATACCAAACCAAACTGAATAATGGTATGTATTTATACAAATTTATATTCATAAGATAAAGCATTAATTATTTATCTTGTACGAATGAGAGCTATTTTATTATTTGTGTATTAAATTATAAAGTTTACGAATTTTAATTTTGGTTATCAATTTTGTAAATTTGAGTTAATAGTAATTATTAAAAAAAAATAATCTTGTAAAATTTACTTTATTAGCATAGTGAAATATGAGATCGTAGTTGAAATATTAATTAATACACAAGAAATTTTTGTTTCAACGTAAATCGGTCTTTAGTTATTATTTTGTGTCGCCCAAACCTCTAACGGTGTTGGACGCGAGTGAGCGCCGTAAGCGGTGAATAAATAAAATAACACCTTCAATCCAAGACAAATTATATAAATACATAAATTTACGGAAAATATATTTTTTTAACCTGAAAAAATGGAGGAAGCGGTTGATCCGCATGCCTTCATAACAAAGGCGAAACAAAACATAAGTGACTTACATACAATCATGGAAGAAAATAAACTTACCAAAGAAACCAAATCAAAAATGATGAAAGAAATAAATAACATCATGGAAATGATATCGCACATGGCAATAGAATTAGCTAAATTACAAGAAAAGTGTGATATTCAAGAAAAAAACCAAGCACAAAAATACCCATTTTCATACTCTTCTGCAGTAAAAAACTTAATATCAAAAACGCAAGAAAAACGATTTCCTATAATAATTAAAAGCTTAAAAGAAGAAGACACTGAAAAATTAAAAGAGAAAATACAAAAGATTAAAATATCGCAGTTGGGAATTCGAGTATGCGAAATTAAAAAAACAAAAAAAAACCTTATAATAACATGCCCAGAAAAAGAAGACGCAAAAAAATTAAAAGATAAGATAAATGAAGTCGACAAAACCATAATAGCGGAGGTACTTCTGAAAACGGATCCATGCGTAATATTCAAAGGTCTTGACAAAGACTATACCGAAAAAGAATTCTTAGAAGACATCATTGAACAAAACAACGACATCAAAATGATATGTGAAAAATACCAAGACAAAGAAATATTACAAGTTAAGGCCATCATTACAAACAAAAAAACTAACAGCAAAAACTTAATACTACAAACAAATCCCGAAATGAGACTACATCTTGTTAATAAAAAAAAAATTCATCTAGGATTCATGAGAATCTATGTAGAAGACTGCAGTCCTCTTACCCAATGTTTCCACTGTCAAAGATTTGGACACACAGCACAAAAATGCTACAATAGAATGAATAAACCAACATGCAAGCACTGTTCAGAAGATCATCCCATCTCCGAGTGTAAATCCCTGGAACTGCCACCCAAATGCGCTAACTGCAACTCAGCTAACAAGAAGAAAGAAATAAACTCCTTGAACAGTAAAATGAATGAAGTAGACCACCGAACAAACAGCGAAACATGTAAGTTCCGATCTTACATGCTTAAATTAGCCAAAGAAAGAATTAACTACGACATTGAATAAAAACCTTATAAATAATTTTGTAAAATACAACCGAAAATGCATTAAATGGATGATTTCTTAAGTAACGAATTAGAGTTAAATATTAAAATTCAAGAATATGAATGTATATGTACCGATTCGTGTAACAAAATTATTTCTAAAAACATCAATGATATAATTATTATGCACATAAACATCCGTAGCGTTCAAAAAAATTTAGATGAATTAATTCTAAAAATAAATAATTTAATTAAAAAACCGGACTTTATAGTGTTAACCGAAACATTTACGAACGCTGAGTCACCGTCTTACCACTTACCTGAGTACAACTATATTTCTACCAAAGTAGACATCAATAAAAATTCGGGAATAATAATATTTGCAAGCAATAAATTTAGTATTGTTAACATATTAGAACATCCAATACACTTAGTAAACTGCATCGAAGTACATTTCAAACTCGGCAAATCCATATACCATCTAATAGCTATCTATAGAACGCATGGCTCGAGTATTATTACATTTATTAATGACCTCAAATACATATTATTAAAATTAAAAAATAAACTTTGCTTCGTCGTAGGAGATTTTAACGTTAATATTAATGAAAAAATAGAAAATAATAACAAAAATGAATACATCAATTGTATGACTGAACAAAATTTTATATCTTGCATAAATAAAAATACTAGGGAAATAAAAGAACATACTCCATCTTGTTTAGACCACATTTGGACAAATATAAACATTAAAGATCTTCACAAAATAAAATCAATTGTTTGGAAAACTAACATAACTGATCATCACTCATGCTTACTTCTGTATAATAATAATATTAAACATAAAAAACATAATTTATTAACCAAAAAATCAACAATAGATATGACTATTCTCTCTGAAAAATTAAAAAAGGAAGATTGGAATAATGTTTTAAACAGTGATGATACTGAAATTTGTTCGACTAACTTCGAAAATATTATGTCACAACACATTAAAAATTCGACAACTGAGATAACAACACACATAAAATCAAAATTAAGATGTTTAAAACCTTGGATTACCAAAGGACTTATTATATCTATCAGAAATAAAGAAAAACTTTACAAAATAACTTTAAAAAATCCCCAAGATGAAAAAGCATATATTTTCTATAAAAAATATAAAAATAAATTAACATCTTATATTAAAAAAAGTAAAGAAGAGTATTTTAAAAATAAAATATTATCTTCAGAAAATAACCATAAACAAATGTGGAAAACTGTTAATTTCGCCATAGAAAATACAAAAAAAACACAAAACATTAAGTACATTGAACATGATAAAAAAATTATAGATGCCAATATACAGCCTAAACAATGTGCAAACATATTTAATTCCTTCTTTGCAAATGTTGGGAAAAATCTTGCGAAAAATATTCATAAGCCTTCAAACCAAGAAAACCATAAAAATAAAAATATACAGAAACGTAATATACTTTCAATGTTTGAAACAACAACAGAATGTGAAATCTCGAAAATAATAGAAAATATGAAAGGAGGTTCGTCCCCCGGTTTTGATTCTATTACGACACACATGTTAAAAACTATGAAACCTCACTTAATAAAACCTATCACTCATTTAATAAACTTAAGTTTAACAAATGGAATTTTTCCAATGAACTACAAAACCACAATAATCTCACCTATTTACAAATCTGGAGATCCACATCAAGCAACGAATTATCGCCCAATATGTCTAATTTCTAATATAGGAAAGATCTTTGAAAAAATAGTTAAAAAACAATTGGTAAATTTTCTAGATAATAATAAAATATTACACAAAAACCAGTTTGGCTTTATAAAATCACTCAGCACACAAGATGCTATTGCTAACGTAACTTCATACATTTACGAATCACTAGATAAAAGTAAAAAATGTGCGGGTATATTTATTGACCTTAGAAAGGCATTCGATAGCATATCCCATGAGATGCTATTAAAAAAATTGAATAATATCGGCATAAAAGGCAACGCGATTAAATGGATCACCGACTACTTAAAAAACCGTCCTCAATTAGTAAAAATCAATGGTGTTAATAGTGATCAAGAGATTACAAGCTTTGGAATCCCCCAAGGTACAGTGCTTGGACCAATTCTATTTACTATATATGTAAACGATATTTTTTTTCAACCTTTACACGGTCAAATTACGTCATACGCCGATGATACAGTATTAATAATAAGTGATAAGACTTGGGAAAATGTAGAATTAAAGGCCACGGAAGACATCAACACGCTCAAGAATTTTTTCGACACTAATTTACTGTCACTTAATAATGAAAAGACATTTGTAATTCCATTTGCAATACATACAAATGATACTCCTAAAAATTTTAACATTGTCATACATAATAATACTAAAATTCACAGCCAAAACTATTGCAAATCAAACTGTACAGTACTAAAAACAACAAATAAAATTAAATATCTAGGAGTAATTATTGATAAAAATCTGAAATGGAAAGAACAAATAAGTCAAGTAGTAAACAAAATTAGAAAATTAATATATATATTTTTAAGAATTAGAAACTTTCTGTCGATAAAAAATCTATATTTAATTTACTATGCCTTAGTTCAATCCACTTTACAATACGCTATTATTAGTTGGGGATCCGCGTATAAATGTAACCTTCTTCCAATTGAAATTATACAAAGAACAATTATTAAAATTATATTAAAAAAATCCTTTGACTACCCAACAGAACGCCTGTTTGAAGAATTTCAAGTACCTACATTTAAAGACCTATATATTAAAAACTCATTAATCCAAATTATAAAAGAAAAAGATAAATATCAATTTTTAAATGAAAACAGAACGCGACTTAGACATGTTTTTCTATGCCCAAAACTAAATACGTCTTTTGCACAACATCATTATACTTACCAGGGAAGAACTTTTTTCAATCGTTTACCAGAAGAAATCAGAAGCATTAATGATAAAACCCGAATACTGCTCTCTGTCAAGAGACACTTTAAAAATATTCTGAAAAAAAAAAAAAACTACTGTCACTTAATTAATCTCACAAATATCCTTAGTTTTCCATAGCTTCCTTTCTTTTTAAAAATTTAATAAATAATATATTATCCTTCACTACTTTCCAAAGAAATATTACAGCAAACATACATTTATGTACAATGAATTATTTAAGTACTAACTAACAACAACATTTATGTACACTCCCCTTCCATACACAAGCAAATGCTTTCAATGGAAGAGTAGTAAAAAACCAATGATGTAAAATGAATTATGTCCCATGTAAAACATATTATTAAAAATAAAAAATAATTATAAAAAAAAAAAAAAATAAAATTTTTTTTAGTATGATGAAAATTCTTTTTTAATCCTTTTTATTTTATATCTCATCTTATATAAATGGTTGGTAACGAAAATAAAAAAAATAAATAATGAACTCATAAATAATTTGTCAAAGTTGTGAGTGAATTGGTGTAAAACAAGGATTTAGATATTTCCTTAATGTGACTTCATGACTTGGTATAAATCATTCAGTGTATAAACTTACATCAGGATAAAGGCAAACACTAACTGGGATACAGACTTTAGCCGCAACGGAACTGGCTTTTGTGACAGTTTGTGCGTGAACCAGTTCTACACAATGACCTTTCCATACAATCTTACATGAACTTTCACAGTATTATCATTTCCTTATATAGGTAACAGTACACGACTATAACTACTGTTCCTTGAAAAAATTTCCTTGTAAAAAGTACGGTGTTAAGCTTTCACGTGGATAAAAATATTGTATGTACTTACTACTTACAATATTAAGTTATTGGGTATATTTGTATGTGTATGTGTTTTCTTAGTGATTTTAACCTTATAACCACAACTGTGCTAACTGGCAAACTATATACATTGACAGCTTCAATAATGTTATTGCTAATTCACTGTGTGGCATTATGTTAATTTAGTTTAAATAATAAACTGTGTACCCACTATTAAATAGTGGTTTGAACTCAGTAAAAAAATATTCATACTTATATATTACTTCAAATATATATATATATATATATATATTTTTTTTTTATAATTATTTTTTATTTTTAATAATATGTTTTACATGGGACATAATTCATTTTACATCATTGGTTTTTTACTACTCTTCCATTGAAAGCATTTGCTTGTGTATGGAAGGGGAGTGTACATAAATGTTGTTGTTAGTTAGTACTTAAATAATTCATTGTACATAAATGTATGTTTGTAGTAATATTTCTTTGGAAAGTAGTGAAGGATAATATATTAATTTATTAAATTATTAAAAAGAAAGGAAACTATGGAAAACTAAGGATATTTGTGAGATTAATTAAGTGACGGTAGTTTTTTTTTCAGAATATTTTTAAAGTGTCTCTTGACAGAGACACTTTAAAAATAAATATATATTTAGATTTAAAAAAGCCATCTTATAAATTATTTTTCACATCAATACCTTTATTTAGTTCCATGATAACTCAACACGGTGACAATTCAACACACTTTTAAAAAGTGATAGAAAGTCATTAGAAACGATGAGATTTTTTTTAAACCTAACCTAACCTACTTAACCCAGTTAATAATTTTTTTGTTTCAACACTTTCCATGACTTATATAACTTTTTAAAGATGTGATGATTTATCATTGTGATGATTTATCCGGTCACCCCTATATTTATAGTTTATAAATATATTTTTGTTCTTTAGGCATCATGGTTGCTTCCTGATTCCGTTGGTGTAATTGATAAAATAAATTCTTAGCTAAATACATTAATTATGGTATATATTTTTTACAATAATAACTAATGAATTACCTTGCTTGAATTGACTTTACAGAGTGGAAGATACTACCAATATCGCCCTGGTGTAAGACCACCATTCAGAATTGAAACGTTGCTCCAAATGGCTTTAGCCGTGTTTAGTGACTAGATCTGAATAGCCAGGTACTTCCCCACCTTCCTCTTTCCCTTCCCCACTTACCTTCAGCCTCACAACATCCCCCAATTGGGGATGCCATAGTCTCACTGGCTCCAGACGGGAGCAGTTGGGACTCTTGTGAGGTATTCACTATAAAAAAAAAAAAAAAAACCTTCTCCCATCGCTTATTGTTACATTATTTTGTCTTCGCTTATTTGTCCATTCTTCTGATGTCTTAATTTTCAGTATATGTACTCTCCGTATCCTGGTGAACAAACCTATGGTTTTGAAACATGCCGATAATTTTGTTGTTAAACGAAGTTAAATTTTTTTATCTATTTCATCTATCTATATAATTAAAAATGTAAATGTTCATTTGTTCAAAATCTTAAATCTCCGAAAGTTCACCGAATGCTTTGAAATTTTGACACCACGTTGCATTCTTATATTTTTAATATATCTTTTTTATATAGATGTCACTTGTGAGAGGTAAAAACATATTTTTTGAACCTGTGACAGGTAAAAGCATGTTTAATAAAAACTCCATATCTTGGACGTAAAAGCAACACGCGCTATTGTTTATCCACCATAGCAACGCGTGGCGGGGTACTACTAGTTTTAACTAAAAATAGTAACATTAAAAAAAGTTTTGAAAAAAAGCAAAATGAGCGAACTAGAAATCACTTTCCGTTATAAATCTTCAAGTATTTGAATATCGCTTGTCATATTTTTTTAGAATCAAGTTTTTGCAAATTGAAATACTTTGCAGAGTTTCTCAGTATCCTGAAATAATCGACTCCATTGATAATCTTTGCTAACACGTACAGGCACTGTAAATATTGATCTCTGTGGAATCATTAACTTATTTAATAGACTTTTTTACCAGAATATTTCACAATAAATTGGTCCCGACGGATTTAATAAAATCATGCAAAATGCGACTTTTCAAAATAGAAGTTCTTAGCAAAAGTAATGCTAAGTTGTTTAAAAAATAAATTGAATTAAAACAGAATATCTTTACTCCTAAATTCAAAGCCAACTTTAAAACACAAAAGGCAGGCACTACTGAAGAAACTTTTAAACCGTGGACTCTCAATACTTTTACCTATAAATTAATGAATTAAACATATTTTACAAATATTGTTCTTAAGTCAACTCGATAAGTCGACCAAAATATATTCCGATTAACTAACGTAATTAAAGTCATCCCTTTCATATGAATAACAAAGTATTTAATAAAATTCATTAACACGCTCGACGAAAGGTAATTATTTATTAATTAAGTTGGGTTGTTTTCATCTCTTTAAACAGCCTTTTATAACATAACCAAAACAAGGACAAACAACGGTCCAAACTATATGGCATATCTGTAGCAGTTAAATATAAATGTATTCGCATTGAGGCCCTGTACCTCACGATTTGGGCAATATGACCCAAAAAGTTCGTTACTAACTTTAACCTCTTAAATTAACGGAAAAAATGTTACTTTGGCGTCTTGCCATTATACTAACGCAGTTTGCAAGATAATAAAATGATTGGCGCGATAGTATAAAAGATCTGTTGTGAATTGAATAAATGTAAACAAAACAGTTTATTTTAGTTTTTTCCTTGAAAAACACTTAAAGTATTTTTTTCTAGCTTCTCTACAGAATCAACATAACAACTAAGATCCCATTATCTTTATATTCAATTTTTTTCTATCGCGGTGGCAGAACAGTAAGTTACTTGGCTCCAGAAGTGACACTAAAATGTTTAAATGCCTTCGAAATGTAGAGTGCCTACCTCGATATGGATAGCGACTAGCCTTCTTCTTCAACTGCGCTTGGGATGCCATAAATACACTGGAAACAGGAAAAATCCTCTTGAAGAAAATCTTACGAGGATGTTTTTACTACTTATTATTCATAAGTGTCATGTATTGAAATCTTACAAAGATGTTTTCACTATTTCTTATTTATAATTGTCATATATAAAAAAGCAGCAAACTTTGTACTTAAAAATTCAAGGTCGAACAGTTTTTCACTCTCATAATCGATAATCTTAAAAGAAAAAGGTTTAAGGGGAACGTCTGCTTGACCTTTGTCATAAAAATCTTAAATTTGGATTTGAGGCATAAACCCGACCCAACTGAAAAATTATTTTCTTAATCTTGTAATTTATCTTAATATCTAATATACGATATTATTTATGTTTTGTATTATAAAATATAGACCATTAAAGAAATAAATTTTTCGTGATTTTGGAGGCAACTCTGGCAATTATTTGTGAGCTTATGATATGTATTTAAAAATATATGAAATATAAAATAACAAAAAAACATTTTGATGGGCGTTAATTTAAATTTTAAGTTGGAACACAAATTTTTCGTATATAAATTAATATTTTCAAAAAGTAGGAATGGCAAAGTTATTTTTTTAATTACAATTAACACAAAAAAATGCCAAAATCGTTTACAAAATCATACAAAAAATAATTCTTTAATGGCCTATATTTCAAAATATAAAACGAAAACAAATAACTTAGCATATATCCGTACTAGAAATTATGCTGTATCTTAGGAATAAAAAAATAATATTTGGCAGGTATTTTTTTCTCAAATAAAATGTAAGTCTTGAATGAAAAGGGTTCCCACAGACGTTCCTCTTAAATATCCCATTCGATGCGATTACACAAATTATTAACGGTACAGATTTTTCTTATTTTATCATATTTTCATTTTTCTTCAAGAAACTTTGACTCGTTTTATTTATGTGATAACGATAATCCATCAAATTTGATCAAATTCTTTCAGTTTTGTTATTAGTTCACCTTAATATAATCTTTATCACAGTTGAATCTTGTTGATCTCAACGTGCTTTCGTATTAAAAAAAGTTTCCTTTTCTGTTAAATTCATCGGCGTCAGAGCGTGCTCACATTGTTACGAAAATAGCGTTAACGGGATTGGAAATGTATGTATCACTCGATTTAATAAAAGAAAGACACGCTTGAAAAACAATATTGTGCTGTTTCTAAAGATCTCCCCTCTTGCTTTTGAAGGATATCAACAGAGATGTGCAAAATGGATACCCAAAACCATTTGAAATGCAAAATGGAAATGGGTCAAAACTTTTCCATTTGAAAATGCAAAATGCAAAATGGTTTTTAGAAAAGCATTTCAAATGCAAAATGCAAAATACCTATTTTCAAAATGCATTGAAAATGCAAAATGGTTTCTCAGGTCAAACAATTAAAATATTTATAGAATTTTTAAACAATTTTGTGATCTAATAATGGACATCAATGTAGAACAAACATATTACATGATGGTAAATCCAAAAACACCACGACTACAGATTATGAAACCACAAAAAATTTGCGCGGGACTAATAGTCCAAGCGATGACCGTAAAAATCCCATCCCATAGGCCACATTAAACAAATTAGTACTGGGCTTTAACCCCAAATAAGATTAGTTAAAAAAATGCATTCGCCGAACGACATATTCGTAAACAGGGAATTTTTATCTAAATTCTGACATCGATTTCATTCGTGTGGCCGATGAGATATTTTGCCGCATCTGGAGGATACTTACAATGTCATTTGTTAGGTACTTCTCCCCACACAAAAGTTGTCCGAACGATTTTTTTTTTCATAACAAATTTGCAATCAACTTTTGCCGTTAGTTTTGGTAATGTGGCACGTCGGATATTTTCATAGCGAGGTTGAGGACCGACTGATATTTGGGGCTTATGAAAAAAAGATGAGTGGAGATAGTAGGAAGAATGTTGCAAAAAAGCATTTAAAATGGAAAATGCATTGAGAAAAGCATTTAAAATGCAAAATGCAAAATGGTTTTTAGAAAAGCATTTAAAATGCAAAATGGAAAATACCCATTTTGCATTTTGCATTTCCATTTGAAATGGATTT
This sequence comes from Hesperophylax magnus, assembly GCA_026573805.1. Classification (NCBI taxonomy): domain Eukaryota; kingdom Metazoa; phylum Arthropoda; class Insecta; order Trichoptera; family Limnephilidae; genus Hesperophylax; species Hesperophylax magnus. The sequence continues at coordinate 4,645,364 of JAIUSX010000043.1, read as the reverse complement.
ATTTGAAATAAAGCACATCTCTGGATATCAACAATACATACGTTGAGTTGTAAACCGCCATTGAGGTTTTCACATAAGCGCAATAGTTTCTCACGTAAACGGCACTTCAGAAACGACAGAAAAGACACATAGTCCAGTCAGTGGGGAGTTTTACCTTGCAAAAGGTTAGGTAGTAGCGATTTTGATATATGTTGTTAAGATTGGGACTCTAAGGAAAAAAAAAGTTTTCGACCTTGGGAGGGTCGAGCTCGACCCGCCATCTTGGATTGAAGGTGCCAAAATATGTTTTTTTCTAAATAATTGTGAAGTGGTCATTTTTACAACCAAATTTTTGAAGGCAAACTTAAGGACAACTAAATTACCTACATTTTTTTATAGAAAGTTTTTTTTTGTAAGTCTAATAGGTAACGAGTTACAGTGGCGGAAATGTGAATATTTTTCTAAAAAATGATGAAATTCCCAACTTTGTAATTTTTTCGGGTTATTCATTACATAATTATAATAATTTTGTTAACTCATTTCAACACCACCATGAGGTAGAGAACATGGCGCATTTTTTTATTGTGGTATCCCTAGTAGGTCTACTCCACAGATATACCAGCGATGGTAGATTTTGAAATTATGTTACATTACTATGAATTATGTTACTATAAATTATGTTACTTAATAACAGTCTTCGTCATCAATGTCATCATCTAACTCATTGCCTGTGATACTGAGATTCTGGGCTTCCATTGACAAAATCTCTTCTTCTTCGTCCTCGACATCGATGTGAACCTCTGGCGAATTTCGGCATGTTTGACCATTACAGCACCCACATACAATAGAACACTTCAATCCAGCTTTCCTGCAGCTACATGCGACGCCGCATCCTTTTTTACAATTGCATGAAATAAATAAGTCTCGGGTGCTGGTTTCTTTGTCATTCTTACTGGAACAAGCCCGTTGGTGTCACGTTTCCAGCCCCAGTTTTCTGGATTTTTTTGGATTCCATACCATTTTTGGACTTGATGGTACGTTCTAAATGCATGGTACCGTGCAGCGTCGTTCGTTGGTGGCAAAGAGGCAAGATGGAATTTGCTTTTTGTCGTCGAAACGTTTGTAGCGGACTTCTTCCAAGGTTTCCTTATCCATGTCACCCCCATACAAAGCAACAAGAAAGCGTGTTCCTGCAACTGCTATGTCTTCTGGTGTTGCATCATGTTGTTTGAAGATTCCTATCATGGCATTGAGTCTTGTGTCGTTTTGCACAAGCGAACAAAATTTTGTTTTTCCTTGGTTGAAGAAGGACGATGTGGTATCGCAGCCGCTAAAGGCATGAAGAAACAGAATGTTCTCAGCCGCCTGTTTGTATTTCAAACTATTCGCGGAATACAGTCATTCAAAAGTTTTGCCTCTCCCGGGTTTGCGAAGATATATACTATTTTTGGGTGGTGCTAATGCTGTCAACTAGGAGAATCTAGGAGAAACTAGAGAACTAGGAGATCAACGTCTTCGCCAATAATGAAAACAGCGTCATATGATGAACACAAGGAAATCGTAGTATTGACAATCAACTCATCGGCATCTTCTTCAGCCTGCTTAACTGTAAAATCATTCTGTATAAATTGCTTTGTAAGCATCGAAATCAGACGGACTTTGTTATTTTCATTGGCTAAAAATCGTTCTTGTGAAACTTGAGCTGGCATTGTTTCATCGAAAAGAACATCTGCAGACTTATGTGCTTCTTCGATCGGCGAAGTCTTTCTGCGGTTTTCGTATTTTTTTCACCATCATCAAGCGGATATCCATCGAAAACAATGACTGCATGTGATCCATAGTGATTTCTTACATAGTGAACGTACTTCTCGCAAATTGACCCAAAATAATCATTCCGATTCCATACAACTTTATGTAAAAGATATCCTCCATCCACAACATTAATTTTGCTACCTTCAAGTTGCACGCATTCTGGAAGTTGTTCGAAAACACCATAAAATGATGATTTCGTACCTTTGCGCATTCCTTCTTCAGTGAAAAGCGACAAAGGAAATGGGGCGAGTTCGAATTTAAGGAAATCTTTCAATTCTTCGTCGGTTTCTTCACAATACACATTCTCTGGAACAACATTAGCGGGTTGATGGAAATAGTTGTTTCGCCGATCTTGATGCTGCTGTTGACTGCTACTAATGGAATAACTTTGTCCTTACGTTTAAATTTTATAGATTCAAAATTTTCAGACGTGGTAACCATGTTCGACATCCTCTCGGTACCTATTTCTCTGGATAAATGACAATTAATCTTTTCATCCCCGACAATTCCAGTACTGATAGAAAGAAGTGAATTGATTTCGGGGAAGGGACAATGCTGAGAAAACCAATCCAACAGCTTTTTCAAGTCTTGATCGTCTCGAGTGATACGGGGATTAACCGAGCATCCAGGCAACGTCCTGTAACCAGGACTCAATCAGTGTTGCCAAGTCAGCTGTAGACTAGGATCCCACTATAACAAATCAACGTCATCGAGCACACGGATGATGCTATATAAGTATATTGTGACGTAGAAATACGTTAAAATGATATTGTGTAATATGTTCGTAAAAAATTTATCAAGAAAACTGGAGTTTTACAATTTTTTGTCAAAATTTTCTTCTTTCAACCGCTGTAACTCGTTACCTATTGGATTTACAAAAAAAAACTTTCCACAAAAAATGTAGGTAATTTAGTTGTCTTTAAGTTTGCCTTCAACAATTTGGTGGTAAAATCAACCAGTTCATAATTATTTTGAAAACACCAAATTTTGGCACCTTCAATCCAAGATGGCGGGTCGAGCTCGACCCCCCCAAGGTCGAAAACTTTTTTTTTTCTTTAGAGTCCCAATCTTAACAACATATGTGAAAATCGCTACTACCTAACCTTTTGCAAGGTGGAGCCCTTTTTTATCCCCCACTGACTGGACTAACAAGCATTTTTATTATTTCAATTTCGAATATAAAAAAAATTATGTAAATTTTGTTTTTTTCTTATCATTTGAATTATGTAATTCGCATTTTTTCAAGTAATTTACCGAATTCTACATATATGTTCCCTAAATCAATAATTTCCCTCAAGGCCTATGTCATCTTTTGGGATGCTGTATGGAGGGTCTTTTTTTAGGAATGGAACGAGAGGAAGTTCTGCGAAGATAAAAGGTATAAGGGTTTGGTAGGAATCTAGGGATCAGTGTATCCACAAGTGACGGACATATGAATACATCAGTCCCACTGCGGCACAAGACGACCAGTCAGAGACCAGTTGGAGGAGTCAAAGGGTCTCCCCAAACCAGATGATTTATACTTCTCTCCTATGATTTATACTCAGTTCCTTTTTTAAATTTAAAGTTCACTGAACGCATTGCGGAGGAATATATTTTAGAATCATACACTCATGCACCGAAAACCGAAATTTGTATGTTTTAGGTACTCACTTTATTTTAACACGAACACACCCTATCAAAATACTGACGAATTTACTGAACGGGATTAATTTATCAGAAAATCTAAAATGTATCATAATATGTTGATGCCATGATTTAAAATAAATGTGATTACATTCTGTGTTGCCATTATGTTCTCTCACATTAGTAATAATTCCTTATTGGAGTCCACAATGGAGTGCTGGTACCTACCTTGATGTATGGAAGTGAGGCATGGAACTGGCAAAGAAAGGATGAAAGTAGATTGAATGCTGTTGAAATGAGATCCATGAGGCGTATGTGTGGTAAAACCATGTATGATCGTGTGAGGAATGTGGATATCCTCAAAGAGTGCAAGGCTGGTGTAAGCGTAATGAGTAAGATCAAGAAAGGGACGCTTAGATGGTTTGGGCATGTAGAGCGAATGAGCGAAGAAAGGAGTGTAAGGAGAATATACGATGCAAATGTGAATGGTAGCAGAAGTCGGGGACGCCCGAGGAAGACATGGCACGACCAAGTGAATCAGATACTTGAGTCGGGCCATGTCAAGAGTCAGAACAACAGAAGAGTATGTATGAGACGATGTATGAATGTGAATGAGGCAAGGAGTGTGTGCCAAGACCAAGTTGTTTGGCGGTCCGTCCTCTCTGCCTACCCCTGCGGGGAAACGGCGTGATGGTTAGTTAGTTAGTTATTGGAGAAGTTACTTACCGAGATGATGTATGAAATATTTTTTTTAAATGTCGGGTTATCGGTAACGAAAATGTAAAACAGTAATCTTTTCCAACGTATTTTTAAGGAAATGCTTTTCCCATATTTTTTTATTTATGCTCTTTTTACTTAAAACAAGACTAAATAAATTACATTTATTAGTGTATTAAAATGCTGTAATATAATAATAATCGAAATAGCAACAATAATATATTTATATAGATACCTGCGTCGGGTAAGTGGCAAAAATCAACGTTCAAAGAAAAGTAGGGTATAAATACTAGGGTCAATATTAACATAAAAAGTTAAAATTTACAAGTCACAAAAGTTACAAAAAGTTACAAGTTAATACAGATTTTATAAAATAATATTAGGGAAACAAAATATCAGAAATTTCTCGATTAAAATTTTAGTATTAAACAAATTTTAATATCAAACGAACTGAATTAATATGCAGGCTTTTGTAACCTTTGTCCTGGGGAATTAATAAAATAGTTGTTTTAGATCAATGAACAAAGAACAACTCAGGAAGTCGAGTTACGATTTGTTACTCGGAATATGATTAGCTTAGTCAAGTCAGGTGCATCCATTGACCTATTAACTAATTTATATGAAAGTACCAAAATAAGTAAAAAATAAAATTGAGATTAAATGAAGTAATTTCATCTAGTTAACATAATTTATGTGATCAATGGATATATTTGGTATGAATAGTTTGAATTTGACGAACTTTGAAAGTTTGTGTTGAACTCTTTCCATTTTAATAACTTCAAATTGTAATATTTAATTATTGAAGACAATATTAGCGATTCCTAAACGAAAATTTAAAACAGAAAAATCAAAAAAAGAGACGGTCACATCTAGGACATGAACCCTAGATATCCTAGATGTGACCGTACCTTTAGCAAACTTTTCTGTTTTGAATTTGCGATTAGGTATTGCTAACATTGTCTTCAATAATTAAATAAATAATATTTTTTTAATGGTGGGTAATTAAAAATCTAACTTCGCTTGTCTGTATATTTTTTTTTTTTACTTTTGGTAGTTTATACACTTTGCAATAAACTTTGCGACGAACTCTTCTCTTCAGACGTGTAAATTCTGTACAAAATAATAAATAACTTTGTCTGTGGGATTTGGTAAAGATGTAATGCTGAAGTTACTCAATTTATCGCCCATGAAAAGCAAAACTTTTGCAAGCTGTATGTACTTTTACTCTATCTGCGGGGTTTACTTTATTCAACACCGTCTCAGGTTTACCTGCCTTGATAACCTTAATCCGCTGCTGATTCAAGAAGAAAAACCTAATAAAAATTTGTACTTTCTAAAAGACTTTTTATTTGATACTTTTTTATTATTATTTATTTTGGCTTTCACCAATTAAGGTGATCTTGGCCATACACAATTAACCTTTTTTTCTAATGAACAAATACAGCAAATAAGATTATCTAAATATACAGATGATTATACAACAACAACACCTACTAACGTTCGACAGTTGATAAGCATTTGGTATCTGTAATTACTGTGATTATTAATAAAAAATAATTATTCGAATCTAAAACTCAGGTACTAAATTGATACAGTTTGTCCCAATCTACAAAGTGAAATCATTTATCTGGTCCACAAGCGCTGTATACCAATAAATCTTTGTTACCATTCTGTGGAAAATAATAATATTTAAATGAGAAAATAGTGTCGTCCCCGTACTGTTATTAGCTGAGTGTTTTGAAATAAAACTAATCACTTTGACTATTATTATTTTTCAATTAACAATTGATATTCCAATTTAAACAAAAAAATTAAAAATTATACGAAGGCAAGCAAACATAGTACTGACGATAATTCTATAAATTAAATGAAATGCTTAACCAGCTCTCAAAAACCCTCGATGACAGACTTGAAGTGATGGTAAAATACATTGTTTGTAAGCTGGATGCAAGATTCATGAACTTTACAGATCAATTAGAACCAATTATAAAGTCAGGTGAATTTTTATCTTCAAAAATTCAAACACAAAAATGTTAGCTTTGTGCAGTAAAATCGCTAAAATTGATTCTCTGGAATGCGAAATTATTCATTTGAAGGAAGTTATAAAAACGACTTAAATATGAAAATGAATCAACGAGAACAATAATCACCACCAATCCACAAAAATGGCAAAAAATAATGTTAAAAACTATCGTCCGATTTCAAAACTAACAATATAGAGTAAATTAATGGAAAAAATTATTTACAAAGATCTAAGTCTACAACTCACTCATATCATAACAACAAAGCAACATGGTTTTACAAAAGGCAGAAATGTGTCTCGTTCTTCTTACTGAATTCATCGTCGATCACATGCACAACCGCACTCAAGTATATATCATATATACAGACTTTGCCAAAGCATTTGATAAAATTAATCAAAAATTATTATTAAAGAAAACTTTTGTCATTAGGTATACGTGGTAATTTAATTCGTTTCGTTAAAATATCACAGGCAGTAGCAATAATGGGCGTCGAATCAGATTTCAATGAAATCTGATTCGATGATCCTCTGGGAAGTTCTCATTTCGGACCATTGTTTTTCATTTTATATATTAATGATTTGATCAATGTTGTAAAATACTCTGAAATAAAATTATTTGCCGATGATGCTTAGCTAAACAAACCAATAAAAAGTCTACACGATTGTGTCAATTTACAACATGATTTAAACAATATATCCTTCTATTGCCAACAAAATCAACTATATCTAAATCACACAAATGAAAGAATATCTTTGTTTTAAACCACTTTATTACATTTATATACGTCGACCGGTTTCGGTTGAACTCAACCTTCATCAGGACAGTACAAATATAAACTAAAATATAATACAGAGGAAGATTATTAAGTAAACAATAAAGAAAGAGAAAGTATATAAATGTGAGGGAGAGAGCATCAAGGCAGCGGAATAGGTAGTGTGGTCGGGGAGGGGTGGGGATTACCCAGGGAGAAAGGAAACATCTTTAAAATAGGGCTTTTAGTAAGTTCTATCTGTTTGTTTAAAATTGGGTAATTATTTTTATTTTTATTTGCTTTTGAGATTTCCAATGATTCTAAATTATTGAGACGTATTCCTATTTTATTTTTATGTAGTATTTGAACTCCTGTCGTTCTATTAAATGTATGATTAGTATTAATTAGGTGTTCGGCAAATTCTGAAAAACCGGTATTAGTTAAACACCTGACATGTTCTTTTACTCGAATATTTACATTACGCGCGGTTTTACCAATATATATTGCCGGGCAATCGTTGCAATTAAGTTTGTAGATCCCAGAGTGGCTAAACGTATCTTCTTTATCTTTACAATTATTTAAAAATTTGGCTAAGTTATTATTAGTATAGAAGGCCGGCCTAATTTCTGATGGACGTTTAGATGTGCAAAGGGAAGAGAATTTACTTATGAACAAAATTCTACGCCATTGAGTAGTTAAATTATTATTATTAATAGTTGGTAGAGCATTATATAGAAATTTATTTGTTGCGATTCGGCGAAGTTTTTTTGAAAGGATTTTATCAATAAGATCAGAGTGATAACCGTTGTTATTAGCTATTTGTTTTATTGTAAGGAGTTCGTTAGAAAAATTATTATTAGATAATGGGATGGTGACTAGCCGGTGGATCATACTGTGAAAGGAGGAATGTTTATGTGAGATAGGGTGATTGGAGGTATTATGGATTACGGTGTCAGTAAATGTAGGTTTTCTAAAAATGTTGAAGTTAATTCTATTTTAAACGATAGACAAAGAAAGATCTAGAAAGTTTAAGCTGGAATTTATGCCCATCTCTAATGTGAACTGGATTTGTGAGTGGAAGGAATTAAGGAGTGTTAGGAAACTGTTTAACTGGCGCTCTGTGCCCGTCCAAATACAAAAAATGTCATCCACATAACGTTTCCACAAGAGAATATTTTTTAATAATGGGGATTTACATGCAAATATTTTATTTTCTATATTATCCATAAAGATATCAGCTAGTACAGGGCTAGTAGGAGCGCCCATTGGTAGACCAGATCGTTGCTGGAAAACAGTATCATTAAATTTAAAATAATTTTGGTTTAAACACAGGTTAAAAAGGCGAGTAAGATCGTTAGAGAAGTCATAAGGTTTTGAGTTCAAATACTACATAAAAATAAAATAGGAATACGTCTCAATAATTTAGAATCATTGGAAATCTCAAAAGCAAATAAAAATAAAAATAATTACCCAATTTTAAACAAACAGATAGAACTTACTAAAAGCCCTATTTTAAAGATGTTTCCTTTCTCCCTGGGTAATTCCCACCCCTCCCCGACCACACTACCTATTCCGCTGCCTTGATGCTCTCTCCCTCACATTTATATACTTTCTCTTTCTTTATTGTTTACTTAATAATCTTCCTCTGTATTATATTTTAGTTTATATTTGTACTGTCCTGATGAAGGTTGAGTTCAACCGAAACCGGTCGACGTATATAAATGTAATAAAGTGGTTTAAAACAAAGATATTCTTTCATTTGTGTAATAATGTCAAGCCACAAAGTGTTTGCTTCCTTCGATAATTTTATATCTAAATCTTTCAAAAAGTCATCACATTGTTTTTTCGAAAAATAAAATATTATTTAATTATTCTTTAAACAACAACAACATTGCAACAGTCTCAGATATTCGTGATTTCGGAATAACCCTTCATAGTAAACTACAATATAACCTTCATATATATCAAATCACAAATAAAGCTGCTAAAATGTTAGGCTTCATAAGATGAAACACAAAACTTTTTAATAGCATCGATATCATTAAGCAGCTCTACTTTGCCTATGTACGAAGTCATTTGGAGTTTGCATCAGTTGTTTGGTCTCCATTTTACAAAATCCACATAAACAAAATCGAAGCAATTCAAAACAAATTCCTAAAATATCTTTGTTACAAATCATTTGTAACATTTAATAATTATCCAGAGGAAGCTTCTTACTTTAAAATCGATTCACTGAGTGTATGGAGGCATCATAAGTATGCACTATTCCTGTATAAAGTAGTTAATAATAATAATAATAATATTTGGCTAATTTATATAGCGCCGTTTTCGTGAGAAAAACCTCGAGGGCGCTGTACAAATAAATTTCTTAAATATAGTTAATACTAGAACTACTGACTTATCTCTAAGACTTATATCTAGTGACTTGCGACTAAGGCCTATAACTACTATCTTAACGACATATATACGAGTATTTACATATTTAGCAACTTACAACTAAAATTAATATTAACAATCTAATCTTACTAACGCCAGAAGAAGAAGGAAGTTCTATTATATTAGGGTGTTTTTATTGTTGGCTGGATATATATGTTAAATTAATGAATAAAATCAATCGTCAATCTTAAACGCATCTAGATGATTCAAATGCCAACAATTAAACCGATTGACGTGTTGTGTTCCCGCTGATATTGTCCATTGCCCATTGGTAGGCAAGTCAAATAGCAAAATTGAATGAACGGAATCGCTAGATAATGTAACAATTACGGTATAAAAAAATGAAAAAAATAAATATTTGGATAGAATGACGGATTTATGGAAATGAGTGTCTGAAAAAGTGAGTTTTTAGTTAGGGATCTAAATTCTGTTGGGCTGGTTATACATCTCAATTCCATAGGAAGTTTATTCCAAGCCTTAGGGCCGGATACTCCGAATGCACGATCACCAAACTTAGTGTTCGGATTTCGCTTAGGCTCTTTCAACCTTCCAATTGCAGAAGATGTCGCTGATCTAAGAGTTGACTGCCTTAGACCAGTATTTTCCGGAATGCATAGCTCAGAGTTAACAATAATATTCAATGCCCAGAGTTGCTAAATAAGATTCCATTCAATGTACCTGCGCGTTCAAGACGTTCTTGTGTCCTGTTCAAGGTTGATCAAAGCAAAACAAACACTAAGCAGAATTCTTGCCTGAACAGACTATGCAATAATTACAATAGAGTATTATCCAAGGTTGATATTTTCAGTTGCAAACTTATCAAATACAAGAGGTCCATTAAATAATATTTCTCTGATGGTTTGTGAATAATGTTTATGACTCTATTGTTTATATCTCTACTATGACTTAATTTATATCTACAACCTCTCTCCATGGCTATAAATGTATTGTTTTGTAAATTTTTCGTTTTACATAATCTTGTGTTTTGTATAAATTTTTTAATTCATATTCCTTTCACATAAATTTATTTACTTATTCCATATTATGCTGTCTCAGTAGAGGTAAAGTCACAAGGAGCAAATCCATAATTGGTTTTATTTTAGCTATACAATACTTATGTACAAACTGATTAAATGTAAATTGTCGATTTTTTATTTATTGTTATTAAGTTTAATTTGTAGAACTCCATTTTATTTTTTATTTTTTTATATATTCAATAATATTATTATTGGGTTTATAAAAACAGTTTATTTTTAAACAAGTTCTGCTGTGTAATTATTATTACGCGTGACAGCTGTTTCGCCCTCTGAAGGCATTATCAAACTGTCAAAGTTTGATAATGCCTTCAGAGGGCGAAACAGCTGTCACGCGTAATAATAATTACACAGCAGAACTTGTTTAAAAATAAACTGTTTTTATAAACCCAATAATAATATTATTGAATATATAAAAAAATAAAAAAAAAAAAAAAAAAAAAAAAAAAAAAAAAAAAAAAAAAAAAAAGTAAATTGTCGATTTCCCGAAAATTAATAAATAAATACGATGGACCATGTAATATTGAAATTTACGAAGTTCCGATGTCAATAAGTGAAAACCTTCACGATATTATAATAAATATGTCCCAGAAAATTGGGTACCAACTACAAAAAGGGGACAATGACTTCATTCAAAGAGTGCGACCATGGCCAACGACAACTCCTAAAATCACATCCACACTTCTTCTGCGAGATTGCAAGGACGCTTTATTGGCAGCTGCTTGTCGCCACCGGACTTCAACTTCAGCAGATATCGGCCTTCCAGGAGTAGCAAGCATATATATTCCTCAATGATCACCTCACGCCTTCTAACAAGTTACTCATGAAGAAAGCCAGGGAACTTAAAACTGAAAAATATTTTAAATACCCGTGGACAAAAAACTGTCATATTTATGAGAAAAAATGACGGTTCTCCTGTTATTCGAATTTCCTCTGAGGCATATTATAAACAAAATAGCATGACTCCTTTCAAATGCTCCAATGATTTTACTTACAATATTTAATCATAATCTTAGATCGTAGAGCGGTGTCCCGGCAAGACAAGGGTCCTGGGTTCCAGCCCTAGATGTGACCGTATCCTATTCTGATTTTTCTGTTTCAGATTTTTGTTTAGAAATCGCTAATTTTGTCTTCAATAATTAAATATTATAATTTGAGGTTTTAGTCAATAAAGTTATTCCGAAAAAATAAAATAATCTTTTTTCTTTTCATTTATTTTCGCATTTGGGGTTTTTAAGGAGCATACACAATTTAAAACTATTATTTGATCTTCTAACCTCCAGTAAACAAATTGCTTTTAATTATTAAAGGTTAGGTTAAATAAAATAATAATATTACCTTTATAAATAATTTGTGCTTTTAAAGTGTAATATTATATGTGACTCGGGATGAAGTACTGAATGGAAAATATATTACAATACGTAACCGCTATTTTCATGTATTGTAACTAATAAAATATCCGACCATTATGTAACAGGAATAGCAATAGGGAAAGAGATACTTAAAAAAGATAAAAATTAAATTATATTGATTTGTTTTTGGGGTATTATGCCGTGTAGCGCTATCTCCTTCTTTAGCCAACGTTTCGGACAGTGTGTATCATCAGGGCAGATGTTTAATCCGAATTATTATTTTGATAGCGCAACACGGCATAATACCCCTAAAACAAATCAGTATAATTATTTTGGCTGTGAAAATCTCAAATCAGCTTAAATTAAATTAGTTAGAAAAATATTAATGATAATACCTTTGTTTATTGAAAAATTGTAAAAATGTGTGATTTCTTACAATCAAACTGAATACTACTCAGTTTTATGAGACACTGTCAAATACAAATGTAAAAACTGAATAAAGAAATCATAAAAAAGTAGGCACTATTTTGTCGGAATATTGTATTACATTTTTTTTTTTTTTTAATTTCCATCATTCAATTGTCTCTAGCCGTTCATTGTGTTTTCGTTTACAAATTAACGGTCCAAAATAATTAACTTATTTGTGGGACGTGCGAAAATATATTATTATGTCGTGGAATTGTTGTTCTTTTGGTATATTGGGTTTTTCGGAAGTTATAAGAAAGGAAGAGGTTTGATTAGAATGGTTGAGGAGAAAAAAAAGCGGCGGAAAAAAAAAGTGAAAAATGTGGAAATGTTTGTAGTTTTGCCAAAATTTTCTATAGATGTCAAAAAACTGATAGTTAGTGCCGGTCATAAAGTGCCGGTCACAGACGTAAAATCAGGATACCCGTGCGACTCTCAAATAATTCTGATTTATGGTTTGTTTACATTATATTATTAATTATTTCACATTTTTCTTTTCAGTTGTGTTCTTTATACTGGTTGGTAGAGTAAAAAATCATTGTTTCATGTCGCTAGTATTGTATACAAAATTACGCGGCATTGTTTTTCTTATCCGCATGAAGTCGGCTACTAATGTAGAATCAGTAATACCAATCGACAGAAATTATTTGAAATTGCTGTCACACCATACAACGAAAGCGAATTTTCATTTTACGTAATAAAAAATTAAAATGCTAAAATTGAAAATTTCCCAAATGCAGTCAGTTTCCTTTTATAGTAATTAATGTAAATCAGAGGGGTTTATTTAAAATTATGGTAAAGGTTACGAATTCCGCTTCACGGTAAATATGGAATGTTTACTTTGAATTAATACTTGAATTTAGTTATATTATTACTAAAAGTTACTATAAATGTTGGGGAACCTTTAATAACGCCTGCTCGCGTCCCCTTTAGAGTTATATCCCAGTTTTCAAGTAGTTTGTGGGCTACGCTAGGTTTGTATAGAATGGTTTGTGATTTAATTCTTATACGATATTATGAATACAATCCAACTCATGATATGAACATAGTCGCCGTCGGCTGCGACTATAACGGCGCCGCATGCTAATTGACATATCGCGTAAGTGACTTAATAAACGAAATTAAAATTAAAAGTGCGTATTTTTCCGTCTCCCCCGACATAATAAACCATGTTTTGAATTAATAAAGCTAAATCTATTTATTTGAAAGTAAAATATTGCGTATTAAGAGTGAAGCGGAATAAGAGAAAAATAATAAAATTATTTCCGTGGCCAGCGATTCCGAATATTCACTTCAAAAACAATTATTGACAATTCTCATTATAATTATATAATATTTTTTTGTGGCAAATAATTAGATTGACGACCAAAAATACTTTTCAAATGAACGCCATTAATATTAAGATTTAGATCTGTCAAAATAAGTACACATTCCAAATAAAGAATTACATTATTAATTAAATACTGTTGGTAGCTACTTTATCGCTAGTCTGACATGATTCATATTTGATATCGGTTTCAATTATGAAAACCGAAAGTTCATTGAACTTTAATAATTATACACACTACGCACGATTACCATTTCAAATCACGCATGCACCCATGCACCGACAACCGAAATTAGTATATTTAATTGTAAAGATGCGTTAAAAAGGGGAAACAAATATTTGAATTCCATTTAAGGGTGTAAAGAATAAGGCGCATGGGGCATTTGGAGAAAATAAGAATATTACGTGAAAACATTTAATTAAATTATTAATTAGTGTCAGCTTCAAATATAGATACTGAAATAAGACGGAGACGCGTCGCTTTGTCCACGCTTTTAGTCAAAGAAAGAACACGGTGCAAATCATTTCCGTGGAGAATTTAATGATAGGTACTATTAGTGTTAATGAGCAAAAGTAATTAACTAAGGAAAACAAATTATTAATCATCCAATTATTTATTTATTCATGCACTGTTGTGTTTTAAATGCCCACGATGACGATTCCGTACTTATTTCCTTAATTATGCAGTATATTCATAATCATGCGTTATACTATATATTTTGTTACAATGTTACGTTAATAATGTTACATGAAAGTCAATCATCCAAAGAAGATCAGGGAGTCCAACATGTTGTGAAAAAATAAGTCAGAAAATATTCGTTTTTGCAACAGTGAAGGGAAACCTAATGTTTCCAATGGGAATTCCTAGCCTATTACAAATAAATCTTTAAAAATATGTTGGTTTCGTTCGATAGTTTTTTCATAAATATAATGGATTACAAATGGTAGAGATAAATTCTTACTGGCTTCGTACAAGGGTTGTTTATGATATTTGTAATAAGCATTAACTTTGTGGCTCGCCAGTTTTAATATTCTCCTGACAAAGGGAGGGTGCTTCCGAAACCGGTAGAGTGTAATTAAAATTGAAGTGGTCTAAAACAAATTTATTATATTATATTTTTATTGTAAGATATTTTTAAATTTAAAAAAAATTGAAAACTTTAGAACTTCGTATTAATTTAAAACCCAACATTTGTGTTGCTTTATTAGTTATGTAATGTTCATTTTGGGTCAAATTTTATTCGCTGCCCTTTTCCTTCTTGTACCAATTTGATAATTCATAGAAAAGGTAAACATTTATGGGTTTTTTATACAATATCTCATGACAAGACACAGTTTTTACTGAGAAATAGTTCATTTTTGATACACCAAATAGAGCAGTTAATGTGATCCGATTGTAAGGATAATCAGTAATCAATAATATTAATAATTCGGTAAATTTTCATGTCATCTGCAAACATCAGAATATGAACATGAGTTATTATATTGATAACATCATTTATAAATATGCTAAAAAATAGGTCCCAATGATTTTAACAAACTATATGAGTATTGACAGTAGCACCCAGGATACTCTTGATTTGGGAAAACCTAGACCTGCGTTTATTTAATTTCGAATGAATTGAAATGAAGAACCTTTAAATAAGTCGAAAAACAGATTAAGGATGGTTGTAAAAGAAAAGTTGCAATGCAGCTTTCCTTGGCATCGGCATCAAATTTTCCATTATGTGAAAGAACAAAGAACTATAATATTATGGATATTTTGTGATAGTGATAAAGTGTGTACATTGCACAGTCCGTTAAACAGTAGGCTAGTACCTACACAGTGTGAAACAGTCTTTGTGGGATAATATTATGAATGTTTTATGATAGTGATATTGATAAAGTGTGTACATTGCACAGTCCGTTAAACAGTCACGAGTGTTACCTACACAGTGTGAAACGGTCTTTATGGGATTGCCATTTATCATTTACGCGGGAAGCTCGTTGGTTCCCCCCATTTATTTAAAAAAATAATGGTTTTCTGCCTAAAGGTGGACGTTAAAATAATAATGATAATGATGATTGTGTTTCTCAATAGTTAATTTCGCCAAAACAAAGGATTCCTCATGAATATGAAATAAGCAGATTATTCATTCATTCATTAAAAGTATACAAGTTCTCTTGTAATAGGTACCGTTATATAAAGTCGTAGTTATTCTATCGATCTTCCAGCTCAAGTATTAATGGTTCTAGGACTTAGATTCCTTAACTCCCTCAGTTAAACTCGCACAGATGTGTTGAAAACGTCCGATCATTAATGGATATACTCGTACATGTTATACATGTCAATTTATAGCAAGCAAGTAATAGTTATTTAATGAATAATTGAAAACTTCGTGCAAATATTTTCAATAAATTTGTGGTATTTTAGGTAATTATTCAATAAAACCAATGAATAATTTATCATATCTTATTTTTAACAAGATTCTGGCCACGGGCATTAATATTTATACAACGAAAGCAGGCTGAGAAATGTGATAAAAAATATTGAACATCTCGGAATATCGGTCTGCTCTTTTTATATTCAACCAATTATTTACACGAAGGTCGACAGAATCATCCTCCTTCTCTCAAATATTATTATGACAATTTTATTACGTAAACTTCATCAAAAGCAGTGACTGTTCATAATCTCGTAAAATTATAACATTATATAACTGACATATTGTTATCGGCAAGACGTGAAAATTTCAGGAACAAAATGTTCTGAGCTTCACTGCCTAGAATATCGTGTTCCTGTCTTTGGGATATAAAGTGAGATCTACGACCTTACAGAAAATGCGGTATCATGTACATACAGGGTTTTCCAATAAGAGGTGTAATTTTGATATTCAATCGTAAAAGATCAATGGTTTCGTTGCTTGTGTGGCACGTAGCGCCGTCTTGTTGAAACCAAACGTTGTCCAGATCAATACCATCCAATTCCGGCCATAAAAGATCATTAATCATCTCTCGATAGCACAATCCATTCACGGTAACTGTTGCTCAAGCCTCATTTTCGAAAAAGTAAGGTCCAATGACTCCGCCAGACCATAAACCGCACCAAACAGTCACACGTTGAGGATAAAGAGGCTTTTCAACAATAATTCTTGGGTTTTCCGAGCCCCAGAGGCGACAATTTTGCTTGTTGATGAAGCCACCGAGGTGGAAATGGGCCTCATCACTCAAGATGATTTGCATTTGATTCACTCATAGAATTTTAATAATTTCAATGCGTTGTTGAAGCGTGTATTGTTCCATTTTTATTAATGGCGTAGTTTTTACTTGTCAAATGTCAAAAAATGACAGCTTCAAAAGTAATATCTACCGAAATAGCGGGCTATTCAAAATAACACCTCTTATTAGAAAACCATGTAGACAAAATGTATAAATTCTTAAATTATAAAATGGGGGCCTCAGCACGGGTAAACAACCCAGTGAGGCCAACATTACTAAATTGAAATATGAAATATTGTAAAAAAAAATGTATCAACAATAAAAAAAAAAAAAAAAAAAAAAGCAATCTTAAAATGCGATATTTTGGACAACATGGATTTTAAGAACAGAAGTAGTAAACTATCGAAAATTATACACAATTATTTTAAAGCATGAAATAACAGTAAACTGATAAACTGAACATGAAACAATATTAGTAAAACATTTAACAGTAACGTAAAATAATATAGAAACTAGAAAAATACTACATATAAGACAAATGTCGAGCCACTCGAACGTGTGGATGTGACGACAAGCATGGTTCTAAGTCAACATGTTTAATCGAACCAAACCATCAAGCATGTACATACGTGTGTACATAGCATAAGATATAGAACCAAGACGCTAAGTAAATTTTTAAATTTCTGTCGAACATCGAGCAATTATTAGGGTCCTTGAATCTTTTTTGCATCGAGCCGTTGGTTCGATATCGAACAAAAGAGCATCGAGACAGACAGTACACAAGTTGAGACATGTTCGGATGAGCATAAAACGATCGAGCATGAACTTACTTGGGTACTTAACAAAAGGATTGGATAATTGGTGACATTTCCTATCTTTTTACTGAAATACAATAAACGTATTGTAGCAGAAATAGAAGATTCTTTCAGGAAAATAGGTTTAAGCAGATTGTAATAGGTTACGTTCACTTTTGTAAAGTATATTATAACAGTAAATATCTTCAGCTATAAACATAATTATCAGAACCTTTCAAACCATATTCTTCGCCCACAATTTCGTCAACACAATTCCATAAGAAATTGAGAGGGGCCATAATACCCCTGCCAGAAGATATTCACACAAATATCAATAGATTTCATAAAATGTTCGATCATACAATAAAGAATAACACAAGAAATGCCGTGTTTCAAATTCAAATGTTATGGAAATCTATAATATTAGGCGAGAATAAGTGAGACAGAGATACGGTTATTAGGCTAAATGTAGCATTTGTTTCCATTTAAATTCGTATGGCACTTCCAGTTTAGTATTGCTAAAACTAAGAAAATAAAACCCCAGTTTTCATAAAACTAATGAACAGGGTGAAAAATATATTCTGGATTTAAATTTAGAAAGCTGCTACAGTTTAAATTCCGGGATTTTTAAATATCGATGAACCTCAAAAATTATAAAGATAATGTCCAAAGTCTCAATATTGAGATGAAACGAAAACCACCTAATACCGGTGGATATTTAATTTCCCATATCTGTTAATTTGATATCTTGATATATGTGAATCGCTTCCTTCTGACTTGAGGTGGGGAAATGGGCACTGAGCACTTGTAACTATTTGAAGGACATTTTTACGCTCGAGTGAATCATTAATTTTCTGTGTGATTATTCTGTAATACCTAACCTATTTTTAGAACTGGATGGGATCTTTATTGCAGATTTATAATTTTATTTCATTGAAAGGATCAAGTTTAGAATATCTAAAAATGTATCATTAGATCATCCGCCCAATATTTTTAAATGGAATTTATTCTCTTTATAATGTGTTAAAAAATCGACACACCCACGGAAATACGATACGGGGTTTTCCAATGAAGGGAAATGATTGTGCGTGTTATTCGAATAAAAAAATATCTTCTATGTTTCAAAGGCGTAGTCTTTATTCAACTCACAAAATCAAATGATTCATTCACTAATCGAATTAAAGCCATTTGTTAAAATTGCACGATAATAATTTCGTGATAAAAACGATTATTCCATGTCTATTGTATCTAAGATTGAACAGTACCTACTTCTAACGAATATTATTCGATGTTGCCATTGGAAGATAATATTTTTGCGAAAAAATTATAATTGTATATAAAAGTTGTGCGTTTGCTAATAAAAAACCACATAGGTATAAAAAAATAAATATCTGTCGCTGAATGTATTGGAGATTATTATTGTATAATGTATTATATTATTCTTCTTATGTATTGGCGTAACTTCTGTTAGTTTCCAAATTTCACATTAAACATATGCACATTGAATTAAGAAAAATACTAAAACGATTTGCTGAATGTGTTTTTTTCGCATTGGTAGTATATATGTGTTACAATTCAACAATAAACCTACGTCGATTTTGTCAATGATGTGAATCATGTTTACTTGTTCAAATGTAATAATCGAATGTAATCATTAAAATATCGACTGTCATAGCATTATTTTATTGGAGATGAATGACGTTATTTTATATTATTTTTTTGTAAATAGATGCCATTATATTATGAAGTAGGAAATGACCACATTGTTTGGGTACACGATTGATGTCCCTTGAACGTAAAAGTACCAACATTATATAATAATCGGTTCTTCTGATTACTGTAATAATAATTATTAATAATACTAGCGGAGATCAGAATAATAATTGGCGGATTTGTGAATCTGAAAATATTTGTCTCAGAATCACATTTCCTTTAAAAAATAAATATTGCCAATTTTCTTTAAAATATAATAAGATATGAACAAATTATCAGAAATTTACCTTGCAAATTAACACCGCTAGAAAATATCGAAAAATTTTAACAAAAGAAATACACGTTTAAAATTTAGAATATTAATTAAATAACATAAACCAATTTTCTAATTATAGATAGGTGCCTGCTTTATAGCTTGTCTGAATTTACTCAATCATTAGTTCCAATTTTTAAAATTTCAAAGAAAATTTTAGTTCATTACAGGAACACGCACATCATCGCAGAAAACGGAAATCAGTATGTTTGATTCTCTTCAATGGGTTTTAGTCAGAGGTCAAACTATTATGTAGGTACATACGAACAACAGATTACTATTAAAATTATCTCTGCGTTGAACACAGAAATTGTGGATTTGAAATCCGCAAAATTCATGGCACCAAAGAAATAACTTTATTTTAGAATAAATATTGACTCAAAAACATTCTTTGGAAGCAACTGATCGATGGGTTAAATATGTCAGTTAGACGTCTCGATTAATTATACTTCCTCTGTTTACCTGTATCTAAACTTTGTGCGATTACACTTCTTTATTAAAAATTGAATTTACGAGAACAATACAAATAATCAGTGGCGGTTCGCAAAATATATACTTGGAAGTTCAATCAGAAGTTCTAAACAGAAGAAATTTTTTTCCATAATTATGTACCTGTATATGAATATGTTTTAAGGGACGTACCTTACTTACTTAAATCGGTGATTCCTGACCTTATTTGGAGTAAAAATGTTGTTGGAATTTTGGTCTAAAGTGACTTTTTTTTTTCAAAACATTTCAAAAACAATCTTCCAAATCCACTCATCACTCCGGAGAAGATTTTCACAAGAAGGCTTTTGAAAGTATCAATCTTCTGATTTTTTTTAATAATAATTTTGAGCTTCGACATTTATTTTAAATCAAAAACTGTCATTTAACAAAGTTAATTATCTAATAACTGTTAGCTAACTGTGTCAGGGGATATAGAAGATAAGAAATGGGACATTTTTCATCCGGCCGGAAGAAGGGTGGGGTTTGGGCGGAGTAGAATTTCCCGATGTTTAATGCTAAGGCCTACCTTAAAATATAGATGGCTCTAATGATAACTGACAACCAACCGCTAATAAGAGAAAGCCATTTGAAAAGGGGATCAAGTCATAATCATTTTTGTAAAATAATTTTCCCACACCTAAGACTTTAATACTTAATTGACGTTTTGCGAAATTTTTTGAGAATACTTCGAAAAAAAATTTATATAGCAAATGAATAAAAAATCTTTAACATATGATTGTAACGTATTGGTTTTTAATTGAACAACGTCACAGCATCATTTAGTTAAATTCAGGCCAATCATATAATGAATTGTGGTATTTACTTTCGTATGACTTTATTGTCTATTGGATTAAAATATTTCAGTTCTCACTGTGTTAATGTGAACACATATTGTGATGCAGGTGATAATTTGTTTTAAAACTAAATAAAACACGTTTTAGCGAACTTTTAACGAAATACTAAAATTATCAAAATACTTAATAATAATTTAATTATAATTTACCGGTCAGTGGCTGAGTTGATATCCCGTCTAGTATTAACCCAATGAGTTCGATTCCTAAGCTGATTTAGTCATCCATCACGATGCAAGTAACATTTTCTGCTTACTGTGGTGCAAATAGGAGACTTGTCAGGTTATTCGTAATCCAGGAATGTTTGCCTTTCTTTAAATAAAACTTTTAGGTAAAATTTCAAATATTCCCCTGAATAAATATAACCATATAAGTCGAGAATGGAAGGGAATTCATTTGGAAAAATACTAGAGGTCGGTAGTTTTTTTAGGTCTTGAGAAGATTGGACTAAAAGATATTTCACGGCAATCCTACTCGAGTATCTAGAAATGAGATTTGCTGAAAGTTTGACATACCTCCTCAGGATATTTTTTTGTTAATTATTTTGATTGTTTTTAATACTGCGGGACTGGGAGGATGGTGCAACCCCAGTCTGGTATATTACCCGAGATTTAATACTATTATTATTTTTAAAGAGAAAAATAGCAAAAAATGACACAAATTTTAGAAATAAGTGCTCATTGTAAATTTAAGTGTTAGTTCGTTTGCATTGACCAATATACCAAAGTACCTACTTTCCGAAGCCCTTGGTTATTAAATATTTATTTTAAAATTTGCCAAAAATTATTTCATTCAGGTGTAAGCAAGAATGTGTCCGACTTAATGGCCCATCCAGAGTACAATAATTGCAAGGATGCTGTTTCAACAAGGGCAACGCGAATAAAAAGTGCAAATTTCAAATACATTACTAAGATACATTGTAAATATATTTATATTGTTATGTAATGTCTTTTTGTTATGGCCAGGCGGAGAAAATTTTCCTAATAATGTCAACTTTACAACAAGAGTACTGTTGGCTGGGGTAATAGTAGTTGAATACCTATAGATTTAGTTAAATTAAACCCTTAATTTGAATTTTGCTATCGTGGAAGATCACAAAGTAGTCTGGTTAGCTGATATGTAGTTACGCACCTAAAGGTTAAGGGAAATCAGACCCCTTTGCTTAAGTATTTATTTATAATATATTGATAGAAGAAAAATCGAAGAAAGTGTTTTCTTGCCCAAATACAACGAAAAACCATAATTTAGAAAATAAAGATAAAATAATCGCCAATTGACTATAATACAGGGATATAAAAAAACATAGGGAGATAGATATAACATAGGCATACACACACTCAAAGACACACAGTATACTCAAACACCCTTATAGGCATATTTATACGTAAGATTATATGTAATCAGAGAAATATAAATGTTAAAAAAATCTTGATCTATTTACCGCTTTTTCTGGTTGTTTTTAGTTCAGTGGTGCAATTTCATCCGCTTTTTATATGCATTGGCATCACATTAAATATAGTTACTACAATATAAGTGAAAGTTCATTTATAAATATATAAATTAAAATTTCGACCCCAAAAAACGTTTTTTATTATTTAAAATACAAGTAATTAAAACAGTTCACATGCTTATTGGATATTTGCCACGTGCTTTGATTTTCTTGAATTATTTTGTTGCGTACGTTGGCCTCAAATTCAAAATTAAGTTTTGTATAAAAAAGTTGGCGCAGCCCTTCCTTTTAACTTTCATAGTAATTTTCGGGTTGTTAGATGGTGATATTTTGTGAAGAAATATTTAAAACGGTCATTTCGAACGTACGAATCCACAATATCAGTCCCGTTTAAAAAATAATTCTTTTTCGCTTTAAATAGGTCACCGTTTTAGACAAGAGTATTTCTAAGTTTTAGATTGCTTAAAACATATTTAAAGAAATTGTAAATTTAGCACTCGAAGCATAAAACGAAATGATTTTTGGTAATGGGTGATGTTTTTGGAAATGAATTTACCACTAATGGCCAAAGTGCGCCAATTTAGGGCGGAAATCTAACCTTAGGCAAATAAAATTAATATTGATTTTCCTACGTCTTCGAAATTCGCTTTTCGGTGTGGTTTTTCAATTGACTTTCTTTAAAATCAAGGAACATTCCAAGGTTACGAATAACATTACAGTTTTTAAGCTCATTCTATTAACATTTAATGACCTGAAAATGTTGCAGTAAATATACAGAAAATAAGAGATGGATAATACGCAAATTTACTAAAAAAACCACCAGGCATCAGTTACATAACGATGAAAAGTTAGTATTTCAGTTTCCGAAAATGGAACATAGTGAATTTTAGTAAGACAAAAACGGGAAATTTCACGTCTCTTCTTGACTCCATATTTTGAACTGTTTTTTAGGCTAGTTTTTTCTTTAATATTTATTTATGTTTTAATTAAACCCAAACTGACAACCTAAGAACCGATTGTAGGATTATAGGTTCATCGTTTTGTTTATGAAGATAAAAAATACTTAAAACTTTGTCATCAACAACAATGGCCGCCAAGTAAAAATTGGTTTTATTTTTAACGAAATAACTATTTAAATGTTTTATTTTCCATTTCCGAAAACTGAAAACCTTATTTCTCATTATTATCTTTCTACTACAAAATATTTTGAAAAAAAAATTTCGTAGTGTGTTCCTGTTTTCTGTATATTTATCAATGTTGCTTGTGCAGTGATGGAGGATGTAGCTAGCAGATGATTGAACCCACGATCAGGACGAATAAAGTTTTGTAATGCTTTTCATAACTCTTTCGAATCCACGCGCTATAACAATGTCCATTGTCCATCATCACGGTATTTTTATGTTGTGTCCTCACGTTCTTGCTTATGCAGAACTATATGGCTGACACGAAGAGAAAAATTACAATGGAGCTTTAAGTGGCATCACCATATTATGAAGGCAAAGTTACACACCAGTAAACATTATCAGTCTTACTAAAAAAACGTGGTATAAATATTATGCGCCGCGTAAGGTAAAAACAGTAAAAAAAACTTATGACCAAGGCGTTGGTTTGGTTAAATCGGTATTAAAACATGCTTGAAGCTGGCTTTACCACACCAACGTTGAATGGGCGTGTAAGAATCTAATTAGTAAGATGGTAAGTGCGGAAAAACTAAATCAACCAGGCATATTTAGTCTTTAGTATCGTAAACCATGTCACGTTCATTATCTTTTCAGCCTTTAGTATTCTAAACCGTGCCAAGTTCATTATTTTTTTTAGTCATTAGTCTTTGTTTTCCTAAACCGTGTCACGTTCGTTAACTTTTTAGACCAAAACTCACAGATGGTATAATAAAATAATGATATTGAATGTAGTTTAACATCCCTTTCAATTTAACTTTTGTTTTCGTGGATGAACACAAATCTTGAAAGTGATAATTAACCTATTTCCTGACATCCGTTCGAGCTGAAACTCAACTGATAACTCGTTGTCGATGACAATGCATTCTAACCACTTTTCAATCGTTGCAATCATGCGTACACACGCGAACATAAACGCATTTCTTCAAAATTGGATGACATAACAGCAATTATACGAAATAATAGTTAGTCCTATCCAATCGGGGTTTGGCGCAGTTGATGTTAAGGAATGACGTTTCATCTATTTTATGAAGTTAAAGTATTTAATGTTTCGTAAAATAAACATTGGATGAGAATAAGTGATATATATATGTAATGAATTTTGGTGTTTACGAAAAGTACCCAATAAGCACTCTAGGAAATCCTGAAAGGATTATGTAACCTTTGATAAGTTATTAAGAAGGGTCGATATATACAGAATCCTTAAATACAGTTATGTCGGCTTCCTCAACAGTATTATTAGGCATTGCGCAACTGCCATTTTATAAATATAATAAAACAGGATATTTTCAATCAGCCAACAATATAAATCAAAATGCTTCATAATCAATGTGAATGGCAACACTCACAAATAATGTACCTAGTTAACCTTTAAGTACCAACGTGTAGTCTGACAGACACCTTGACTAGAGACATATTTATTTTATTAAACTAAAGATATATAGACATCACGTGAGAACAAAATTTATTGAGTAATACAGGAAAATCACTGGCACTAGTTATTAAGCTGGGGCAGACTGTTAAACTTATGTAACTCAAATAGCACATCGGTACTTAAAGGTTAAATGTACCCAAGCAAGTCCGAAGATACAGGATGTAGACTTAATCAAATCAAATTAAAGAAAAACAGATGGAGTAATGAAATCTACACTAAATTTAAAGTTATTGGACCAAATAGGTCATATAATTAATTATTAGTAGAAAAACAGGGTTGAAAATTGGTAGAGAAATACGATGATTTGACACCTGTCACAATATATTATTAATTTACAAGTACCTTTAAATATAGCATAAAACAATTTTTATAAAAAAATATTCTGAGGAACGTACTAATATTATTCAAATAAAAAAATACAATCAGGCTATAGGAAACAAAATACTGTAAATAATAGCTTATAAGCAATAAGTATTAGCCTGAAACATACATACAAATTGAAAAATCTTCCTAGAAAAAATAAATTCGACCGACGGAAAATAAACTCGCATCCATTGTGATTGCCGGTCAGCTGTTTCAGGCTTATAATAATTTGTTATCCTTTGCGCTATATCTCGTCTTGCAAATTGTAAACATCTGTTTGTCATTACAAAAATAATAATATCTTACAGTTCTCAAAAAAAAACAAAATTCTTTTTGTATGTTATTTCAGTACTATCAAACATATCAGCTATTTCTGCAATTCTGGTTACCTCAGCTGTGTATGAGTGGTTAGTCCCAGCGAAAGCTCGTAAGGACGTTATCGATGTTCGTCCTTTTCCTTCTCATGCGTCTTGTTTGGAATCGAAAAAAGACAGAAGATACTAGAATGATTACTCGCGTACGATATTTTGATGGGACTAGTTTGTAAGGGAGCTTATTAGTTTATTGGGAAATAACTAAAAAATAATATTAAATTAGTTTTTAAAGTAACTTAAATATTAAAATTGTAATATTTAATTACTAAAGGTAATATTAGCGATTTTAAAACGAAAATTTGACTCAGAAATAGGATCATACATAAAGATAGCGGCTAGTAAAATGTACGATGGTAAAATGAAGATAATGTTGGTAGTCCTTCTTCTAAATATGATACAGTTAAATATGACGGTACGATATAGGGTCTCATTAGCTCAGTTGGTAGAGCAACGCCCCGAAAAGGCAAAGGTCCTGGGTTCATGTTTTAGATGCTACCTATCTTTTTACGATTTTTTGTTTCAAATTTTCTCTAAATAGTATACTATCAGCGTCGGTCTGTTTGTACGCAGTTTTTCTAAATTTCCCAACGGATTTTGATAGGTTTTTCATTATCTTTTAGAAAATTTCTTCGAGATGGTTTATGTATATATATATATTAGGGTGTCCCAAAAAAAATAAAGTTGTTATTTTTGAACGCATACCCTCTAATTTTGTTTTAATAATGACAAAACACTTATAAAAAAAAATCATTTACTTTGGACAACTGCAACCCGGGCCGACTTGCATCGAAAGATGTCAGTATTTGTACATTAAGACCCCAGCGAGCAAACGTGTTGATAAGCTTGTAGTAACTTGCTATTTTGTTAGTAAACGAAAATCACTCGTTCAGGCAAGATGTTGTTAGATTTACGCACTTCTAAAAAGAGTATATTTTTAATAGGAGTCGTAAAACACCAAATATCGGGTTCTAAACTGCCATCTAATGGACAAGTTCTTGAAGTTTTGTTCTACAATATCCGGAAAGTGAATTTAACTGTCAATATATACCAAATATAGCCATAGTTGGTTTTTTAAAGCTGTGTTTGAAGTAAAAATCAGTCAAGTGACTACAACCCCTGACATACCACTCTTCAAAAAGTTTCGAGATAACTGTAAAAATGTTAATCCTGATAAAATTCAGTGCTACAGAGAAAAT
Source organism: Hesperophylax magnus (assembly GCA_026573805.1). Lineage (NCBI taxonomy): Eukaryota > Metazoa > Arthropoda > Insecta > Trichoptera > Limnephilidae > Hesperophylax > Hesperophylax magnus. The sequence goes on along the minus strand of JAIUSX010000043.1, from coordinate 4,618,487 downwards.
CTCACATTGCACCTAACCGCTTCCGAAATCAATGATTTGCTTGACTTTTACCGTACTGCACTGACAAGAAAAATACTTTTAGATGACTATTTAGAGTTTTTAGAGCTCTGTGTGATAGTTTTAGGAGGAGATACAGCGAGAAAATTTAAGATTCGGCCTTCAGGTGCTCGATGGATGGCAAAGGCGCTTTATTCCTTGAAAATATCATTAATTTGTGCGCAATTTAAAATTACCGGTAAGGATAAGGCGGCACTTTTAGACGTTTGCCTGTTCATAGTAACATCCTATGTCAAGCCATGGTTACAATGTATTATAGCAGTTAAAGCACCTTACCAGGACTTGTGCTTTTTGAAATCGATGAAGGCTTAACAAAAAATTGAAGAAAACATCTCAATGGCCGCTTTATTTCTGTTCAGTAAGCAGTTATGGTATTTGACCGATGAAGGATCTATTTTATCGCTGTTTGACGACGCTGTGGATCAAACAACTAAAATAAAAATGCTCGAAATATCAAAAAAAATAATTTATCAACCCATGACAAACGTTACATCCCATCGAAGGAAGATCTTGATGGTAAATTGTATAGTAAGTTTGTTAAGTAGTTTAAATTATGTTTTGTATTGAGGTTTTTGTTCATATCATAATTTAGTGACTTTTGTTTCAGAGAAAAATATTTACGACTTTATTTCAGTTAAGAGCAAGTATTTGTTTGATCGTCTGAACACAGATGCCAGTTTTCTTAACGAATTCCCTACGATGTGGTCAAATAATGCTTCGTATCAAGAAGTCAGAAAGAAGGTGTCGCCGCTGAGGGTAGTGAACGATACAGCTGAAAGAACTGTTAAGTTAATGCAAGATTTTCATGGCTTAATCTCACGGTCAAAGAGGAACAAAAATAATTTTTGTTACGATGCGTTCAGGAACACCGGAAAATTTATCCTGACTGTAAAAAACAAATTATGAAGAAAAAATTTAATCAATAAACCATTTTTAAATATAAAATAGTACATAATTGAACATTTGTGCATTTTTAAATTTTATTTATCCGACAAAAATGAAAGTTGAAAATCCTTCCATATTAACTCTGTACCATATGTTTGGCATCAAGTGGGCACGGGTTGCCGTATTTAGTCTATGGTTGCCGGTGTTTAATCAAAATAATATTTATTATATGAGTTATTGGGATCAAATAAAATAAAATAAGAGGGTATGCATATTTAAATTCATGAAAAAAAAATTCTTCCTTATGTCCTGGGACACCCTAATATATATACCTATATTTTTTTTTATTGAAGAAAGTCAAACATTCCCAGGTTACGAATAACCTCACAATATTTGAAAATCTCCTACTACCACCACAGTATGCTGAAAATGTTGCTTGTGTTGTGATGGAGGACTTAGCCAGCCGAAAAATTGAACACACTACGCCTGGGTGGGACCCAAACGCGATGTCAACTCGGCCACCGACCTAAATACTCGTATATTATATTTACAGAAAGTAGAGAAAAGTCAATGTTTTTTAATCAAGTCATTAAAAAAATATTTTCGGGCGATTACATTGTTAACGCTGACTAAACCTTATAAAATACATGAAAATAATATACTTCGGAATTGTATTTCTTAAAGAGGCCTACAGAGAAGTCCGCAATGGTATATCTCTATCTCCCAAGGATAACCCCTAGCATCGCCGGGTACATGTCAGCTAGTTATTTAATTAAATATAACAGTTCAACAAAGAAATTTTACCAGTTGTCTTCAAATACAATGTTTGAAGAGATAATAAAATAATCAAAATATTTTGTTGGTGTATTTTTAACGCGAATATTTCCGTTTATTTCAACTGCTAAGCAGTATCACAGATTTTACTTACAATTCATATTTGTAATTAACTAACCACGTATTCGAACTGTCATATTTTTTTAAGTACCTTGTTTATAAATTTCCTTAGACTTTCACGTCAATGCTCGAAATTTATAGGGGAGATAAAAAAGGGATTTGGACGTACTTTATAAAAATGTTAATCAAGCTACTTGGTAGATGTTGAGTTATTGGATCGCGTCAGAAGCAGCCACACATGTGGCAAAAATCGTTTTATTCTATTCAAATAAAGGTAATAAAATTCCCGGAGAGATAACTACCAATCTGCTATTCAAATCTCTTATTTTAATATCTCTATTTCTATTTTTATGTACTTCAACTTCTGCTATAATATTACGAAATGCGATTACCATAAATGAAATAATGCACGATGACGTGGACGTGGGTACACCAAATTCAAATGTGTAAATGTTGCGTGGACTGTTATACAGTTATAATATGGTTTGAAGGAGGTTCTACATATAAATGATACTCCGAGATAGATGACTTCGTTTTTTATTGATCTATTTAAAGGCGGGTTTGGGTACCGTCGCCGCGGGAACCATTTATTGTATAACCAACACCTCTACCATATATCCTGGTGCCATGGTTCACTACGTTTGTTGATTTAGCAGGGGTGCCCTGGTTCATCGGGTGAGGTGTTCAGGATGCGCCTTCTCACCAGCTGCACGGCGTTCCAGATTGGGAGAGACTGGTTTGGGGAGACCCTCTGACCTCTCTAACTAGTCGCTCGACCCATCGCCTTATGCCGTGGTGAAAGGGATATATTCGTAACCCTCATACCATTAACCTTTTCTTTTCCCAGAACATTTTCTCCTTTCTCTCTTTAACAAAAGCCCTCCACAAAGCATTCTTAAAGATGACATCATTCGATAATTTTACAAATAATGTGAAACAACCCTTCCTTACTTTTCTTATTATCTTTCGCGACAATTTTATCAGTAATAATTCAATTAATCTTATAACGTACTTGTAATACGTTCAGATTCGAAAATATTATATTTAAAAAATATATATGTTATAGGATCAAGAAACAACCTTTTTGCATTAAGTGAGATTATTGATATTAAAATTAACGTCTGGGCAGAAGGAGAGAGGCTCCTCCGATTACCTCTCACCCCAGAAGATAAGTGGAAACTTGAGTGGCAAACGGCCAACGTGGGAAATGCCCATCTCATGCAGGACCCCACCGAGAGACAGCCTGGGTTCTCATTGCCTCGCAAAACCTGGTCCGCCATCAATAGGTTAAGGTGCTCCCATAGCCGCTGTGCCCACATAATGCACAGATGGGGCCTTAAAGAGTCGGCGATGTGTGAATGTGGTGCGTTGCAGACCACCGAACATGTGGTCAACGAATGCCCGCTCCATTCATTATCCGGCGGGATTGATGAGGTCCACGTGGCGACGCCTGAGGCCCTAGACTGGCTCGCAGACCTAGATGTCCCCCTCTGACCCCCTCACCAAACGAAAGAAGAAGAATTGGTATTAGAAATTAAATGAATTCATTCTGTGAAAAGTGCTCAAGCTTATGATAGTTGATGGAAAATAAAATTAAAATTCGCTGATATTAAAACAAAACTTAGTATTTATTATTTTCGACATTTGCCCTTAAAATACGAACTGTTAAAGAAAGACAATAATGATAAACTAATATAGAACAACAGCAAAACTAAACAAGTTCTTAATTAAAACATTTTTTTTTTAAATTTTACGGTCTTGAGAATAATAAAACCTATAATTTTCCAATAATATAATTTACAAAACACTCAATTCTAACCTCCTACTTATTTTAAGCCTTTCTTGAACTCTTTATTTATATATATTCCCCCGTAAACCCCCCACCCCGCCAATAATCCACCTGTCAAAATCACTTAGTAATGTACAAGCTTAACTGTCAGGTATGACTGAATTTTGTGATTTCAGTTAAAAATAGGTTTTCCTTTCGTTAATTCGTTTTTTCACCTGACCAGGAATGATAAATTTTTACCATACAGATATTTAGTGGGTAGCTACACATACAAAAAAAAAATTATGATAAGTAAAAGTCTTTTATGAAAGCACCAACCCTTATTTCAAAAGAATCCTTCAATATATACCTACGAGCTTCGAGTACGAAATGATTGGAAATAACTTTGTTTAACATTCAACACTGTTTTTGATTTTATATTGCAAGCCTTAGGTAGCCCTTTACTTAGCAGTCAAGATAGATTCGTTTACTTCTTATACATTTGCTGCCTCGAGCGGAGTACCACAGGGATCTCACTTGGGCCCAATATTATTTTGTTTGTTTATCAATGATATTGTTAATATTTTTACTAATGTTAAAGTCCTGTTATTTGCCGACGATCTGAAGATATACAGAATAATCAAAGACGATGACGATCGCGCAATTTTGCAGTTGAACCTTAATAAACTATGTGCGTGGTGTTCTGTCAATGATTTGCAACTAAATTTAGGTAAATGCCAGATTATCAGTTTTTACAAAGGCAAAAATCCACTTAATTTTTCCTATTTTATGAATGGTGCTAATCTTCTTCGTGTATCACAGATTCGTGATCTTGGTGTTATATTCCACGAGAGTCTACAGTTTAACGAACACATCGATGAAATAACAAGCGATGCGATGAGAATACTAGGTTTTATTTTGAGAATGGGAGCAAATTTTAAAAGTATGTCAACATTAAAACATCTGTATTGCTCGTTAGTACGAAGCAAATTAGAATACAATTCCACCGTATGGTCACCGTACTACAAGGTCCATTCTCAATCATTAGAAAAGGTACAAAATAAATTCCTTCGGTACATTAATTTTAAAATGAAAATTCCAATCGAATTTATAAATTACAATAACTTGCTTGCTGAAACTAAACTTCTTAAATTATCTGATAGAAGAGTGTTAATTGATTTGCTATTTTTATTCAAAATTATTAAATCTTTAATTGACAGCCCTAATTTGTTGGAACTTATTTGCATTAATGTTCCTGCTAGGCAAACTCGCAGTAAAGATACTTTTAAATTTAACAAGAACCTCAACACTAATTATTCTATTTTTTCACCAATTCCTAGAATTCACAACCTTGCGAATAAATACTGTGAACTTATAGATATATTTGGTTTTGACAATTTTGTGAGCTTTAAAAGGCAACTTATTTCGATTCTATCGGCTAATAATTAACTTTTATAGCTTTAATAATTTTATTACATCTTCTCCCATTCGAAACCTTTCAAGTAAATTATATCCATATTTGTTTGTTTTTTATTTGCTCTACTATACACTTATAATTGTATGCTTATACCTACTAACTACTTTTTATACATAACACTATGTTCCATCTCAGATCTTATTATTTCTTATTCATGTCGATATTGCTAAATTCTATTAGTTTTTGCTTTTTACAGGTGCAACTCTTATTTTGTTATTTTTTTTTTTTTAAATCTCTGTTATAATGTTCTTTACCTCACGAGTAAGTTACACTCTAATTTATATTGGTTTATCGATTTGTTAAACACACAATTAATACTGGGTTTAAACACACCCACTTACTTACTTTTTATGTTGAACTTTCTTTTACTTACTATTTCATGCTTGGGTATATTTTATATTGAATCCATCTTATTAGTGTTTTGCTAATTTGCACAAAATTTTATTATATGTGTTGCTTTCTTACAATTAACTCCATTTATCTTCTTATGTTCAATTATTGTAATCAATGTAAATGTATATTTTCATGTAAAAGCCCATTAGGGCGTAAATAAAATAAAAAATAAATAAATAAATAAATAACTTAAATACATCAAAAAACAGAGTAAGTGAGCTTTAAGTATCGAACTTGATACTCGACTGTTGACTCACCATTTTTACTTCTTTTTCTTCGCTTATGTGGTGGGAGGTCAGAGGGGAACATCTATGTCAGTGAGCCAATATAATGCCTCAGGCTTCTGCGGACTTCATTAATCCCGCCGGGGAATGAATAAATCGGGCTTCGTTGACTACATGTTCGGTGATCTGCACCGCACCGTATTCGCATATCTTCGACTTTTTAATGTCCCACATATGCATCATGTGGAGGACATTATCCTATTGATGGCGGACCAGAGTTTTACGAGGCAGCGATAATCCAGGCTGTTTCTCAGTGGGGTAGTGCTCGAGATGGGCATTTCTAACGTCGTCCGATTGCCACTCAAGTTTTCACCTACCTTCTGGAGTAAGATGTAATCAGAGGAGTCAATCTCCTTCCATCCAGAGGGTTTTTCGGGACTTCAAGCAGCATGGAGGGTGAGAGACGACATGCTAGTGCAAAAGTACCATTCTTGTATTCCATCAGTATTGTAATCTCTCGCCTTATATTTGGCGGGGTTATGTTTGCAAGTGTGGGGAGCTGAGGGAGAAGTATAGATTTAAGTCCCGATGATGGTTTGCATCATAGCATTACATTGAACATCGACCATGGAAGTGTCTACGCATACCGCAAGTCAATACTGGAGCACAGTATTCAGTTGTTGATAACACCAGGGCGATGGATGCCGTTATTAGGATGTTGGTACCGCATCCCTAGCTACTTACAGCTGACTTGTTGACTTCAGCCTTGTCCTGTTTTTTTCAGACTCTTGTCCAAAGTAACTCCCAAAGGAATAGAGGCCGTCGAGGTCATGGTAAATATGTTTTCCATCAAAATGAACCCAGAGCTTGGTATTAACCTGTGAATTTGACTTTAGTCGCCAATGGAGGAATTTCGCCATAATTGTATGTGGTGATCGTGTGATTGCGGATATGAAAGAGACCACGTGCCTGAGGGAGACACCATTAACGGCAGTATAAATAGGACATACATTGTCCATTGTGTCTCTCTTGTCTTGGATTTCAACGTGACAATAACTTTGCATTGTACACCTTGCAAAATAAACGAACGTATAAAGTACCTACGCGTCATTGTTATCTCGAAGACTAAATTCGTCTACGTGCTACGACTAACAATTACTTAATTGTATTGTATCAATATCCCGGCAAAACGTGACCCAGTTATTATTTTCTGTGTATTTGTCTCTTTCATATGTATACATTGAGAATTGTTGATATTCTCTTCTTCAGTGATTAAATTTAATATTACAGTGAGGTTTATAAGCTTCAATAAGTTAACCCTAATAAATACATTTTTTAAATAGCATGCAAGATGAGTAATTTGAAAGTAATCAAACTTTTGTGGAAAATTTCCTTTTCTCTTGGAAGAATCTTTAACAAGATTTTCAACTCTTCAAGAGGCAGCATTAATGGAAGATTTGTTATGCGTGTAAAAGGATGAATTATATTATATTTTCGCACTCCGGTGAAATTGCCGGGAATATAATAAACCATTTAAAGTAATTTCAGATTATTTTTGCGGTCATTTGCATATTAAAAAGCCTTAAAAAACCGCTTATTTCCACCAAGATTTTTAGGTTCTTAACTTTTTTTTAAATCGCGTATTTAAGTTTTGAACAACTTCTAAAATTTGTATATAATTCTCTCATAAAAGAAGTATTACAAAAGGTATTTGTATTATTTAATCACATTATTTGTATTGCAGGGAAATAAAATATGATGATTTTTCGATGTTTTTAAAAATTAAAGTTTCGGAAAAAAAGCCAACGAATAAATAACATCCAATGTTAACTATGTTGTCGCTATTCCTAGTAAGACATATATTTTTAAAACACAACGCTTTATACAATACTATTTGACATATGTATCGATATATATATATGGACCTGAGGCAAAGCTTTATGCAAAACAGACTGGCTGTAAACACAATGTTACTCGTATTTTAAATATAAATAAAAGCTCAAATTTGAAGCCGGTTGGATTAAATCATGAAGTAGGTGCTGTCTGCAATCTATTCTAATGTATGAAAACATTACAGAGAATTTAAGATGTAAGGATATTAAAATGTCGCTGTGAATACTTTTAATCGACAAATAAAATAAATAATTGACAAGTTAACATGATACACTTTTGACTGGACGCTGTTGGGATTCAACCAAAAACCCATAGTTTATTGGGCGTTACTACTAAATAATATTATTATTGGGTTTATAAAAACAGTTTATTTCTAAACAAGTTCTGCTGTGTAATTATTATTACGCGTGACAGCTGTTTCGCCTTCTGAAGGCATTATCAAACTGTCAGATAAACAGTTTGATAATGCCTTCAGAAGGCGAAACAGCTGTCACGCGTAATAATAATTACACAGCAGAACTTGTTTAAAAATAAACTGTTTTTATAAACCCAATAATAATATTATTGAATATATAAAAAATAAAAAAATAAAATGGAGTTCTACAAATTAAACTTAATAACAATAAATAAAGTTACTACTAAACTTGATTTAAAATTTACACAACTAATAAACTATTATTTATGTTGGTTGAATGAGTGTTCTTCAGAAATATAAAATTTCAAACACTTTTATTAAGTAAGTGTGTTTATTCGAGGAACTCCAGTTTTTTATTATTTTAAATAAATCGAATTTAATAATCTTCAAGTTCTGTACAATTTTTTTTTACTATTATGAAACCGTTTCGGCTTTCAAGACCATTAAAACTGTTCATGGTTTTTATTTCTTCCTACCCTCTTTTATTTGCACGACGCTTGAAGTTTTTTCCATATTATTTGCGAAAAAAATACTTTTTTCGAAAATCGTTTGTTTTAGGAACGTACCATAATTATTATTTTATTTTCCCCTCTTAATGATGTCAGGTTTGTATTCATTGTTTCATAATGACACAAATACTATTAAGTCAATATCTATTAGTTATTATTCGGATTTTAATAAAAATAACAGTTTTTGTTAAGTACATCAATAAAAAATACATTAACATAAAAATGGTGTCCACTATCCCACAGCAATACAGTAAATTTGTGGCATTTTTCAATTTTTATTCTTAGTTTATTGTAGAAACAAACAGTTATAAATATTTATTAGCAATCATTAATACGTAATAAAAATAAAATTTTGTGTTTTTACAACATATGCCTATATCATAGAAATACGAAATACAAGAGAGGTCTGAGATGTAATCCTTGCGGAACTCCAGATGGAATTTTATGGAAACGTGATGAGAAACCCTTAGCTCTAACTGCTTGACTTCTTTTTGTGAGATATGATTTGATCCATCTTAAAAGGTCCCCAATAATCCTAATGACATTACATAAAATAAAGGCAAAGCTTACCTAAAAAACATTATATACTCTGAGTAAGTGGAATAGTGCGAATCTGATCTATTTGTGTCAGTGAATGTATAGATATTGGGTTCGGCGCTCCCACCAAACAAACAATAACTAATTAACTAGTTGGAACAGACTCATAATTGATTTGAGATGGGGGCGATGGACGAACAAGTTTTGGTATAAATACATTTTCGGGAAAAATGGATGAAATGATCAATTATTTATCTTTGTAGAAGAAAATAATACTAAAAAATCTAAACGAAATATGAAACAGAACAATACACAGAATAAAGAGATAACGGTCACATCTAGGCACCTATGTTGTCTTACCGGGACAGTGTCTCAACCACTCCCATTTGAAACCTAGTTATTAAACGTCATATTTCAAATTCAAAATAAACAATATCATCTTGCAGCAAATTTTTCCCATATTTTTGACAGCTACATTTTCAAATGATCACAAATTGCTTATGCATTGGTTTGTAATCTAGATAGTATTACTATAAATCGGTTATTTTTTATTTAATTATGATGATTACATGATAAACATAATTTTAAATTTTTAAATGGAATAAATTTTTTGGTAACCTTTGAAGGTTGCACCAACCAATAAAATATTTAATCATTGAAGAAGAAGATAATACCAATAAATTGAAAAGAAACATGAAACAGAATAAGTCATAATTTAGTCGAATATAATGTTGTTAATTCTGAATTTGAATGATAAGATCATCAAAAATTACGTAAAAAATCAGGTCACAATAGCCGAGTATATAAAGGCGTTGTCCCGGTAAGACAGAGATCCTGTGTAGAGTGTTTTTATTTTTTGTGTCTTGTCTTGTTTTATGTTTCGTTTGGATATATTAGTATTATCTTTGTCTTCAATGATTAGATATAATTGCATTCATGTAGATATTTGATGAAATTATATTGAAACATAAGAAGATGAAAGATGCAACGTTATTTGAAATAATAATCACAGTAAGTGAAAAAAATAGAATTAGTTGTAATTTTCAGATTGTTATCATCATATATTATATATATTCTCCTTTTTATGCTGTCCACATTCGACGCATTGAATCTGTTAAACATCGGTTCTTAAGAGGGATTGCTAGGAGGCTAGGTTTAGAAAATGGCAAATACTCATATAATGAAATTGAACTAACTCTAAACCTCTCTCCTTTGGTAGTCCGTCGGGAAAGAAATGACCTCATTTGCTTCTTCAAAATTATAAATGGTATTATTGATTCACCTACTCTACTGCAACTCATTCCATTCAATATCCCCTCGCAAAGACTCAGAAATAATGAACTGCTCTTCCTCAACCATCATTCGACAAATTATGGATATTATTCACCATTGTCCAGAATGTGTAGACTGGTCAACTCAAGTCAAAACCTTAACTTTTTTGGGATAAGTCTGAATGATTTTTGCCAGTCGCTAAACAAGTGACGGAATATTTAAGCGTCCTGTGGTCTGACCAACGGCGTATTCTTGACTTGATTCGACTTATCACTTTATTTTCTTATATTATATCTACCATATGTCTTTGCTTTCATGTACCTTTGTCTACTCCTGTATTATTCTTTTTACTTTATTCATGTTATTATTTTGTAATTTGGACGATGTGCGTTAATAAATAAATAAATATATGATCACGCTTCTGGCGGGAAGGACAGTTCTACATTTTACGCCGGTCCTACTTGAATAGCGGAAAAGGCATTGCTTTCCTGTAATTTTGTATCAATATATTGTTAAGTTATGTGAATACGTATTTAAAATGTGAACCAAGACTACACATCTTCAAATACTTGTGTAGAAGAATATTTATCAAAAAGAAACTATATTAACACACATAGAACGTGTTTTTGACGGTTACTTCGTCATAATAATTTTATCATTTGAACTGACTCCAGCAAATTAAATACTATTTATAATAAGTATTTTCGTATAATATGGTACCATGCTGATTGAGGTGGGGGACTTTATAAAAATAATCAATTCGTAAATTAAACATGTGTAAAAAATAATTACCGTCGTTGAAATTTTTAAAACTTCGCGATGATATTAGTTTGGTTTTGTTCTGTCTTTACGGCCTAAACATGGATTGTGTTCTAAGCCACTCTAAACCCGACATAACAACCACGCCGAGCTTAAAAGCAACTGATATACCAGGACCATAGAGTACTTAGTTAAATTACAACCAACTTTAACTGATTTTTCGGGATTCCTAAAGAAATTTTGGTGTTTGGCCCTATTTGTGATATTAGCCATAATCGAAAAAAATATTAACCTAATATGCTAAAAATTTAATGAGCAACGCGGTGACTTTAACCTACGATTTATCAAAGCTGGTTTTACCTGAGCGGGTTCAACCAGACCTGTTTTGAGTGAAAGCTTTTTTTATGCTAGCTGCTAACATCGGAATTACAAGTTAAATTTGTTAATTAAAGGTTTTTTCATGTTGAATTAATGTAGACCTTCCTTCTTTCTTGTCTTTTCTTTAACAAAATGCAGGATATATGTTGAAAGACGGATATATGTTAACTCCACTAATGTAGGTTTGAGAGTAGTTGGCGCTAACAAAAAAAGGTCTAAAGAAAGGAAGCCAGTCCACAATGGAGTGCTGATACCTACCCTGACGTATGGCTTTGTGGTATGGAACTGGTAGAGGAAAGATGAAAGTATAATGAATGCTGAAAAAATGAGATCCCTGAGGCGTATTTGTGGTAAAACGTGTATGATCAAGAGATAAATGTGGAGATCTAAAAATAATGCAAGGCAGATGTAACCACAACGGATAAGATTAAGAAAGAGACGCTCAGATGGTTTGGGCATGTAGAGCAAATGAGCGAAGAAAGGAGTGGAAGGAGAATATATAACGCAAATGTGAATAGTAGCAGAAGTCAGGGACGCCCGAGAAAGACATGGCATGATCAAGTGAATCAGATACTTGAGTCACGCCATGTCAAGAGTCATAATAATAAAAGAGTACCTATGTATGAGACGATTTATGAATATGAATGAGGCAAGGAGTGTGTGCCAAGACCGAGTTGTTTGGCGGTCAGTCCTCTTTGCCTACCCCTGCGGGAAGCGGGGTAGTTAGTTAGTTAGAATATAGGTACATTCAGGTATATCAAAATGTTAATTAAATAAAATCAAAATATAATATAAAAAGCTTTCTCCTATCGGGTTTTATGCAAGGGATGTTTAAATATAATACAAAAAGCTTTATCCTATCGTATTGGATGCAAGGGATGTTTAAATATAATACAAAAAGATTTCTTCTATCGTGTTGTATACAAGGGATGTTTACATATAATACAAAAAGCTTTTTTCTATCGTGTAGGATGCAAGAAACGCTTAAATAGTCCCTAACAAAGTTGACGTCGAAAAATCGAATTATGCTAGGATGTTTAGTTTTACGTAGGAACAAATAAAAATTCTTACGTCTCTCAATGCTTACTACTAAACTATTTTCAGAGCGTTTATAATAGACCTCTTCAAGTATGTAGAAATGCAGAAAATAACAAAAGTGTTTACATTGTTTCGATTCAGTATTGTGAAATTTGAGACATCTGGACTCATGCTGGAGAAACTATACTGACGTAATTTATTCTCATTGGTGAAATGATTCCCTCTGATTTTTGCCTGGTGCAGATCTAATTCTATCAATGGTTTATTAAATAAACTCAACAGATAAGCGATTCGATCACATCAAGCTTATTGTAAAATTAAATGTACCTTTAAACTCGAAAAGTAGGTACCTTGTTATTTGTTTGAATACAATAGTTTAAACTTAACACAGTACCAATTTGATTTTTTGGAGGAAATGCTATGAAATCCGCAAGTTATCTCATGAACTAATGTAATAATGTTTGATATTTCCGAAAGCTCGGGCAATTTTCAAACTGCAACAATGAGTGAAGATCTGAATAATGTCAAGAATATTCTTAACAATGTTGATAACGTAGATACCTCGCTAATTAAAGTGTATCGATTGGGTAAAAAGGACACTAATAAAACACGCCCCATCAAGGTCGAACTGTCCGATAAATATCAAGCCAGAACTGTTCTACAGAAAAAAGGAATACCGTATGGAAATGTAATTATCAAGACCAAGAACGACTTAACAATGCTTCAACGGCAAGAAGTACAAAACTTGTGGAAGGAGCTGGAGGATCGAAAAAGCAAGGGAGAAAATAATTTAAGTATTAAATATATCAACAATAGACCTAAAAATATAACCAATATACCAAAAAACTTATAACCGCGCCACGTTACATCTTCTACTAGGACGTCAGGGGACTTCGGACTAAACTCAGTGACTTTAGAACTAATGCACCCACCATCAGACAGGACATCATCATACTCTCTGAGACCTGGCTGGAACCATCGATATACTCAGCGGAGCTCGGTCTACCTAACCACAGTATCTACCAAGTTGACCGAAATCGGAACACCAGCTCCAAATCAAGAGGAGGAGGCGTCCTGATAGCAGTAAATAAAAAAATTTCATCGAAATTATTAAAAAACAAAAACAATGATGTTGAGCAAATTTTTGTAATGTTAAACGATAAATCCAAAAAAACTATCATCGGATGTGTATGTATTCCACCAAATTCTAAAATAATAATGTATAAAAATCACTGTGAAGATGTCGAGCTACTCAAATCTAACCACCCTGATCACAATATTATAATTTGCGGTGAATATAATAATAAAATATACGAAAATATAAAATTGGCGAGTACAGCCATAAAAGCAAAAATGTATAAAAACTTTTCAATTAAGTATAAAGTGATGTGTATTAATATATATTTTTTAAAACAGTGCTTAAAAAAGAAAGTATTTCCGAACTACTTAAATGTCCATTTTAATAATGCCACAAGTAGTACTTCAATCCACAAAACGTCCATTCATCAAGCGAAGCTTGCATGGTTAAAAGAGGATTTAAAATATACATACAAACAACGTAACAATATAAAATTAAATTTAAAACTTTTACACACAGAACTTGTATACGAGTTGCACCCTATCGAATGGGACTTATTTGATGACAAAGTGAGATACTTGGTTTCTGTTAAAGCTTTTAATAAGCTTAATACAATTAATAAAAAACTTGAAAATTTGTGTTCCTCAAACAAAACCAACAATAAGAGTGATAACCTACAACCAGCCCATACATTTTTCGATCGTGTACAGAACCTGTCAAATGTACATTTTCTTCCTGAAGAAACAACCCTACTATCCAAAGGATTAAAATATAACCTGAAGTATTCTAATAATCAGTTTAATGCTGCAATAGAACAAGTTGCAGTGGATATAGATTCAGCTTTACATAATCATCCACAAAAATTCTTCTACAAGAGCGCTGAAACAATAAAAGAACTCATACCCAAATTCAAACCTATGCCAAATCCTGAGACAACTATTATGAAAAATATTCGTAAAAAATTAGCCGATGAAGATTTGATACTGACGAAAGCTGACAAGGGTAATACAGTTTTAATCATCCCACGAAATGTATATAATGAAAAAGTGAAAGACTTCATTAATAGTGATAATTTTGTAATTCTGAATAAAGACCCCACTAACAAGTACCTAGAAAATGTTAAACAAACACTTAAGGCATGTAAAACCAAAAAATTCCAAGATGATTCATATCACCAAGTAAAATTTTTAACTAAAAACCCCAAATCTCCAAAATTATATGGTTTTATTAAAATTCATAAAATTGACAACCCAATTAGACCAGTAGTATCATGTTGTAATGCCCCAAATTTTATAATATCGTCATTTATCACTAAAGTGTTTAATAATACCAATGTTTTCACTCCTAAATACACAATTAAAAATTCATTTACATTAGTGGAAGAATTGAAAGATTTGGTTCTCCCTAATAATTGTAAACTCATTTCGTTTGACGTGGTTAATTTGTTTCCTAATGTTCCCATTGGGGAAAGTAAATGTTTAATATCAGACTTATTAAATACTTCTAATTTATCTAAAGACTTTATAAATGATCTCACGTCGTTATTTAATATGTGCCTAAGTCAAAACTATTTCCAATTTAATAATGTAATATATCGGCAAAAAGAAGGTTTACCTATGGGTGCTCCCACTAGCCCTTTGATTGCCGATATATTCATAAATAACTTGGAGAGTAAAATACTTACCGGTAACTCACCACTTATAAAAAACGTCTTTCTGTGGAAAAGATATGTCGATGACATATTTTGTATATGGACAGGCACGGAACGGCAACTAAATTCTTTCCTCAACCTTATAAATTCTTATCATAAAAATATTAAATTTACATTAGAGATAGGCATTAATTCATCCTTAAACTTCCTAGACCTATCCTTATCTCTCATAAATAATGAAATCGATTTTAACATCTTTCGGAAACCTACCTACACCGATATTATCATACATAATACATCCAATCATCCGTTTTCACACAAACACTCAGCATTTCACTCAATGGTCCATCGCTTGGTCACGATTCCATTAACTAATATTAATTTCTCTAACGAATTATCAATAATTAAAAAAATAGCGTCTAATAATGGATACGATCCAGATTTTATTGATAGAATTTTAAGTAAAAAACTAAAACAGTTAGCAGATAAAAACTTCTTATTCGCGAGTCCACATAATATTAATAATAATAATCTTCCTTTCCAATGGCGCCGTATTCTATTCATCAATAATTTTTCTTCCTGCAGTATAGTTAACCTTCCTTCTGAAGTCAAACCGGCGTTTTATACCAACAACAATTTAGGTAAATTTTTAGTCAATTCTAAAGATAAAGACGACACACTTAGTCATGCAGGAATTTATAAATTAAATTGTAACAATTGTCCAGCGTTTTATATCGGGAAGACAACGCGCAATGTCAACATTAGTATTAAAGAACATCTTAGATGCCTAAATAGCAATGGCTTTTCAGAGTTTGCCAATCATCTTATTGAAAAAGATCATACTTTCAATAAAAGCACCGGTGCTAAGATTCTCCATAGAAAAGACCATAGTAACAAATTGAATAACCTAGAAGCACTAGAAATTAAGAAAGCCATTAAAACCAAAAGTTTAATTCTGAATAATCAATTAGATTTGTCAAAAAGCCCAATACTGGGAATATTCCCTGTAAACTGTAAAATTCCCAGTATCCCTTAATCACCTTACAATTATTAATGCCTATTCTCTATTATTATAATATTTATATACACTAATTGTTTTCTTTTAATATATTGTTGTTTCATTTTGGTTTTACTTTCTATCTCCCTCTGTATGTATATATAATGACACATTTTGTATTATTGATTAGTTTAATTTTGTACCCTGACGATGCTCGAGTGTAGCGAAACCGGTCGGTCTTAAAATTAATAAAAATTCGTGGTTTTAAACAAAAAATATTGTTTTTATTTCAGTAAATTTAATGATTTGGATTACTTACCATTAACGGCGTGCGAGAGAGAAATCTTAGACATGTCGAACTATTTAGGTCTATTTCAATGTAACAATGTGCCGAATTGCAGTAATCGGATACTTGATTTAATTTTTTCTACTGATGAGGATATTAAAGTCTATGAGTCAGCCGAATCCTTTGACCCAATTGATAATCACCACCCTTGTCGTAATTTCATTAATGCTAATTACCAGGACATTAATCATGCACTTAACAAAGTAAATTGGTCTGTTCTCAAGGAAAGTGATCTCAACTATAGCGTAGAACTGTTTTACTCTCAACTGAATAGTATCATTTCCGACACAATTCCTCTAATTCATCATAAAGTACGAAAGTATCCGATATGGTTCAGCAAAGAATTAATTCAGTTAATTGTTATAAAAGAAACACATAAAAAATATAAAGAACACAGAAAAATTCCCAACTATATGGCATTCAACAATATTAGAATAGATTGCAAAAAAATGACAAAAAGATGTTATAAAAATTACATTAATTCGGTTGAGAACACGATACTTCATGATGTAAAATACTTTTGGAAATACACAAAATCAATGAAAAACAATGATGCTGGTATTTCTGGTAATATACGTTACAGACAAAACAGCTCCAGTAAAATTTATGAAATTGTTAACATGTTTGCTGATTACTTTAAGGACGTGTGTGAAATTGATATTCCAGATGATTTAATTCCGTACTTCAATTCGGATATAAATTTACACTTATCGCAAATACACATTGATATTGATGACATTATAGTCTGTATTAAATCACTTGAACCCAAAACAAGCTAGGAACCTGATAAGATTCCTTCCATCTTACTTAAAAATTGTGTCCAAAGTTTATCTGTTCCTCTTAATATACTGTTTAACAAGTCACTCTCCACAGGACACTTTCCACAAATATGGAAACTTGGCTACCTAACTCCTGTATTTAAAAGTGGTGATAAATCCTTTGTTGAAAATTATCGGCCCATCTGTATTCAATCGTTTATACCTAAACTTTTTGAGAAATTGATTCTTAAGAAAATCAGCATCTTTGCAAACTCTTGTATCGCAACTTGTCAACACGGCTTTATCTCCGGCAGATCAACTTTGACTCACCTAACATTATATGAAAATTTCATTTCTAATGCACTTGCCAACAAACAACAAGTTTTATTTTTTTATTTATTTTTTATTTTTTTTATTTAACAAAATAGGTAGACCAACATTTAACAAAATAGTTGTCACATGCCAGCTTGTCTGCAGGATCCACCGAATCAAAATATCTTAAGTCTATGTCTATAACATTGTATGATTATGTGTACATGAGTAAGTCTAATTTCTAAGTAGGTACATTTCACGGATTTTATTTTATTGCAGACATTCGCAAAATATATTTATAACGAGTAATTGTAAATACATAATATATTTAATGCACCTCACTAAAAGCAAAGAGTTTGGGAAATTACATTGAGGTGTTCAAAGCTACATGGATTAATCATTTATTAACCACAGCTTTATGATTTTAGGGCAGGATCTCTCACTATTCACAATTTGTAAGTTTTTATTTAGTTTGTTGAAGATCACAGGTACCAAGTATTCAAGAGTACGGCCTCCACACTTATTTAAAATTCGAGGAGTTTTTAGCCCGTTTCCTTCTGTAAATCTTGTGTTGTGCCCGTGTACCAGTGGTTTTTTGTACAAGCTTTCTCCCGCATTGTCCATAATAGTAATATACCAGAGGAGACCTTTTATTGGAAGTAGGCTCTCTGCACCGTACAGTATTTTAAGATTTTTTCTTTGTTTATAATTTTTTTTTTTTATAGTGAATACCTCACAAGAGTCCCAACTGCTCCCGTCTGGAGCCAGTGAGACTATGGCATCCCCAATTGGGGGATGTTGTGAGGCTGAAGGTAAGTGGGGAAGGGAAAGAGGAAGGTGGGGAAGTACCTGGCTATTCAGATCTAGTCACTAAACACGGCTAAAGCCATTTGGAGCAACGTTTCAATTCTGAATGGTGGTCTTACACCAGGGCGATACTGGTAGTATCTTCCACTCTGAAAATGTTTGGTGTGACTATTTTTTTTATTAAGTATTGCAATTTGCAAATTTTGTACATATTTAATATAAGTACTGCTAGTGTGCCCCCAAGTTCTTATTCCATATCTAAGAATAGATTCAACCATAGAAAAATATATAAGTTTAAGTGTACAATGGGGCAGTAAAAATTTTAATTTATAACAATTACTCGCTATAGATCGGAGCTGATTACATATTTTATCTACATGTTTATCCCATTTAAATTTACTGTCTACTATTATGCCCAAATAAGTATATTCATTTGTAAATTCAATAGATTCACAAAGGCAAATGTTATCAATTTTTCTATGTATACATTCAAAATTATGTGCAGTTAGTTTGGGTATATTCCACATTTTCAAGCTAGGTGATCTTAATACATGATTCTATATATACCGATTTCAGTAAGGCGTTTGATAAGGTCTGTCATAAAATCCTCATTAATAAACTTTTGAAACTCGGCATTAATGGAAACCTTTTATCTTGGTTTAAGAGTTACTTACTTAGGCGTCAGTTAACTGTCTGTATTAATGATCACTTATCCTACATGTTCGAAGCTACCAGTGGCGTACCCCAGGGTTTGCATCTTGGTCCTTTACTTTTTAATTTATTCATTAACGACGTAACAAAAATATTCACCCGTGTTCTCATTCTAATGTTCGCTGATGATATGAAGATATATAGAATTATTGACAATATCGAGGACTGTCTAACACTTCAATCTAATATTTATAGCTTTTACGATTGGTGTCTTAAAAACAAATTTACTCTTAATGTAAAAAAATGTCAACCTACGAGATTCCACAGAAAAAAAACCCATTGTTGTTCACCTACTTTCTCAATAATCACACCTCATTATCTCTTGATGAAATAAGAGACCTTGGTATAGCCTTTGACACTAAATTAACATTCATTAAACATATTAATAATATAACCAGTAAAGCAATGCAAATGTTAGGATTTGTCTTACGGATTTCAAAGGATTTTAAAAATTTAAAAACTGTCATATTACTTAACACTTCACTTGTTAGGGGCCAACTAGAATTTAACACCACCATTTAGAGTCCTTACTACAGTGTACATGAGAATTTCCTTGAGCGAGTCGAACATAATTTTTTTACGTTATATTAATTGTAAATTGGGAATATTCATCGAAAACATTAATTACCCCTCTCTGTTACAATTATTGGAACTCGATACATTAAAAGAAAGAAGAATTTGTTCAGACCTATTTTATTTATTTAAAATCGTTACCAACCTGTTGAACTCCCCTGAACTTCTTTCGTTAATATCTTTCCATGTACCTAGTCGATCAGTTCGTTTCAAATTACCCCATCATTGCAACAATACAGGATCTAACGCTGAACTCAATTCCATAATGAATCGCCTCCATGTACTTGGAAATAAATATGTTTTGGATGAACCTATAAACATTGCTAGTTTAACTTCATACAAACACTACTTAATTAAAACTGTCTGTCAGCGCTTCTCAGACTGACTATAATCAAATACAGTTTTAAAATATTAATTTCTTAACACTCATTACATAATATCCGGGATTTATAATATGTTGTATTGTATTTATAATAACCTACTCATTGTACTTTTTATGTTGATACTACTATTTCTATTGTTCTCTTTTATGTATTTAATATTTATTTTTTTATCTATATATATTCTGTATTCATCTGTAAAACAATTGTTATTCTTTTGAAAAGGCCGCTATAATCGGCGTTAATAAATAAATAAATGAACTAACTGAATTTTCTACCCTACACAATAATATAATATTAAAATGGTTCTATCATTCCCCATACCATATCTTTAAATATATTTGCAAGTATGTGTAGTTTAAATACCGATCAACACATGTAATGTAAGTCAACAAAGTGTGTAGTTTCAAGTTAGGATATAAATTTTATGTAGTTTTAAGGTGTCTCCATAGTTGTCAGTAGAAATATCAGATGACAGAGATAACATGTTGGACATTTTGGTCTAATACCCGAATAATTACGAAGAAGGATATTGTTAACCTGTACAAGCGAGCATCTTCAGTAAGCGATCTTCCCGTTTCACAGCATTCTATCGAAGGGACGTGAGATTAGTTAAGTAATTATTGAAATCTCCCGATTGTTTCGATTATTACAGAAGAAATAAATATTACACTACCATATTTAAAAACTATATAAGCAAAATATCATTTTACTATGTAATGGCATCTAAGTTCACTAGGAGTTCATCTTTAGAAACATACTGGGCTGAGTACCTTTAACGTGAATGCAAAGTTCTTGAGCTAGTATGTAATTTATATACAATAAGTGAACCCCGCTGTTTGTGAATTAGATGTCTCAAACCTATATATAGTGGATTTAAGATGGCACTAATCGGCAGGAGCATGAGATTCGAATTAAGATATTGCCAATTAAAACCATACTGTAAACGATTTACGTTTTTATGGATTTTTTGTACCCATCAATTTAAATATTAGTAGAGCTTTTATTTCATTTGATTTTTTTTTAATCTTGACAAATCACATCAAATGACACATATTCATCAAATAAAATTTACTTGCGCACACCGGGATTTGATTCCGCGACCTTCGGATGGCTAGTCGAGAGCCTTACCCCTCGACCGCAGAGGCCGTCAGTGATGAAAACTAAAATGCGTTTTGAATAAAAATATGAAAACTTGTCCAATTTTTAATTAGTGACAGTTCCCACAGTACGTTTTGAACATCACGAAGATGTTTTACTTTAAACGACGAGTAAATAAGATAAATATGAATTATTTATTTATTGGTTCCGTAGAATTTTATTTATTGGTTGCGTTAAACATTTTTTCTAATTCTTTGTAAAATTACAGAGATTGCGTTTAATAATTTCCTACCCAAACCTGCCTATGTTTACAGTTCTGTACAGAAAAAAATACTTACCTAACCAACTAAATTGCCTGTCTTTCAACAAACATTTAATATATTTTGTTCTGCTTTCATTTCCATATTTTTTTTCTTTTAAAGTAGATTGATCACATTTTGAAATCACGTTTGTTGGTGCTCTCTTGCTAATAATTGATGTTCTGTTTTAATTGATATTGATTTCCTTTGATCGAAGGTTGTGTGTTCACATTAAGCTATGCTGAACAAATTGATTACGCCACCATTCCTAATTTGTTTTTTAATTGAATTTAGTCGAAATGGTTGATTTGACTGACAACATGTACTTAGAAATTAAGTCAAAGCCTTTTGAAAACCTCCGCATGAGTATTACCAGTGTTAATATTGATTGCTTTTTATTTTTTTCATATTGTGTTGTGATATCTTGTAAAACCACACACGCAAGTTCTCAACACAGAATTTTCCAACGAGATAAACACAGTACATTAAAATTAATTAAAATTGATATGATAATCCACAGAAAAATACTTATTAAATTAATTTTCTATCTTTCCAGCTTGGCTGATTTTTTGCAATAAATCAAAATAACTTAAATAAATGCTATGAATTGTATACACAATATGATACCAAGAACAAGTGAATTGACCGCTTTCCCGCCCTAGTAAAAGTAACAGATGTTTACTGCTTTAGGGCTCTCAAAGGGACTTTTTTTTGTAAATGAAGCTACACATAATTTAACTACTTTGGAACCGTATATACAATAATTTAACTACTTTCCTGCACAGAAGAGATTAATATAAGGGTGAATGGAAAGCAAAATATACTTATTATAATTAAATGTAGTAATAAAATTATATTCAGAATGAAAAACTAATCTTTTAATGAAGACATCAAAATGAATAAAAAATATTTGCAAATAAATAAATCAAAACAAAATAATATTTCAATGAAGTCAAACCTAATAATAAATATAAATCCTTGGTCGTGCGCCGCATCAATGGTCCAACCACCACCAAAAAGGGGAGGTCAAAAGTACAGAATATATTATGAATTTAAGGAATATCTGTTCAGTACAATCCATTTTTACGAACCACAATACAAAACCACAACAACATACTTTGGTTTAATAAATCCAATTTAATTAATTGGGAGGTACCGAATAGTACCTACAATTAACTATCGGCCACCTTTGTAGCCGCAACGATGGAGCGTGATTTTAGTCAAATTAATTAAAGCTCAGAGGTCACTAAGTTTGATTGATCACTGATGCCCCTAACCCCTAAATCACAAATTGCAGCGGTATTGATGTGGTAAACTGTATCGATTAATCGTTACATATAATATAATATGACATTGTAGACGTTTTTTCCGATGTTGATATTCTGTTATTTGCTGATGATTTAAAATTATATAAAAAAATTAAAAATATTTCTGATTGCATAATTTTACAAAAAATTTTAACAACTTGTTTAATTGGTGTATATGCAATAAACTGGCACTTAACATTAGTAAATGTCAAATAATAAGATTTTATAAAATAAAGAAACCAACAATTTATGAATACAAACTTGACAAAATTATATTAAACTCAGTAGAAACAATAAATGATCAACAATAAATAGGTATTATTTTTAACTCAAAACTTACATTTATTAGCCATATAACTAATATTATTAATAGAGCAATGAAGATTTTAGTATTTATTATTAGAATAACCAAACAATTTTGTAACATTGATACTATTCGCATTTTATACATAACGCTAGTGATAAGCATTTTGGAATATAACTCTACGATTTGGGCTCCACATTACAATATCCATATTCAAGCTATTGAAAAAGTTCAGCATAGATTCCTTAGGTACATTAATTTTAAATTAGGTATTCCAAGAGAATCCGTGGACTATAATTTGTTATTAAACTGGACTAATCTCGTAAATTTATCAGATCGCAGAAAAATCTGTGATCTATTAATATTATATAAAATAATTCACTCGGTCCTGGATACCCCTGATTTAATAGAACTAATACGATTTCATTGCCCTGGTCGCGCTAACAATAGACTGACTCTACCGTTCTACTATAATAACACACACACATTATCATATTATTACTCACCAATCAGTCGATTACACATTTTGGGAAATGAACATGCTAACATCGGCGACATTTATTTTTAAAATTAACGCAATATAAACATGCACTCAAAAATTATTTTTCCATAATGTGACTTTATTTTGATATTATTTTACTGAAATTACTTTTCTACTCAGTTATATGTTTATTTATAAAACGCAGTATAGCCGTTTATGTATTTAAAATAAAATAAAAAAAATAAATAAAAAAATAATATGAAATCCCACGCAGCACTGCAAGACAAAATGTGTTCTTCCAAATTTATTATAAGAGCTAAATATTTTAAAACCGCCTTTAGAAATTACGATTCTTTTTTCGAATTTTTTTCAGATAATTCGTAGTCCATGTTAATTTTAAATATCCTTTAAAATATTCATTAAAATAAAATAACATTATTATTCAATTTATTAATAAAAAAAAAAAAGTTTATATGTAAGCAAGTTCTGCCGTGTACGGTTGACAGCTGTTTCGCCTTCTGCAGCCATTTTATAATGACTTTGGAGACAGTTTTATAACACAGTAACTATTACGTGTAATAATGATGGCACATCAGAATTTGTTTATAAATAAAAAAAATTAATAATTTACTGTTAGGTATAAGTTGAAAATATCATTTTTTTTAATCATTTACTTTCTAGAATCTTTCTTCTTCCAATACTAACGCAGGTGAGCGAGCAGGTTCTTTCAGACTAACAGGGAGAAACTTGCCATTTCTAAGTGTAGATATTAAAATCATCATGCGATTGTTCCATGTGTCTTTTTTTTATTCTTCATCGAAGAGATCTTAAAAAATACTACCTTTATTATGTCCGATCATGACGTGGTGAATTGGACAGGCCAACGGTTGAATTTTCCTTATTAAATCTCTAAAATAAAGTGGAAATCTTAGCGATATAAGTGATAGAGTCTTGTAAAAAAATATTCGGCGTGCGGCCCAGCGTAATGGATGGACCTAAGGTTGACTTTGCCCTAGCTGGCCTAGAAAACCGATATTTCCCTGAGGTTTATTTTAATTATTTCTGATGAACCTGAATTACTAAAATCTTTACAAAAATGTGAATGAAT
The DNA here is from genome assembly GCA_026573805.1 of Hesperophylax magnus. NCBI lineage: Eukaryota > Metazoa > Arthropoda > Insecta > Trichoptera > Limnephilidae > Hesperophylax > Hesperophylax magnus. Next base: position 4,593,775 of record JAIUSX010000043.1, on the reverse strand, counting down.
CCCTAAGAAAGCTACTAATTCATCGTGTAGAAAAATAAAATCTGGAATTTACGGCTAATATTATAGTTTAAAAACCTTTTATAAAAATTTAAAACCGTTTTACATAAAATATTTTAATGGTAAGGTCCTGTTTTTATAAAACTTGCATAAATGGGGATCCCTCTATAAAAAATTAAGAAATACGTTCATCAGAAATGATTAAAATAAACACCACTAATTTTTAAATCAGTAAAAATTTGCTGAATGGATTTCAGTTCATTTAACAATTATGGCAAAATAATACTTAAATTAAGGATAGGTATTTTTGTCAGATCAATGCTTAGTGTATGGGCTTACTAGAAAACAAGGGTTTATTGGGCTTCAAAATAAAATGCCTTTCATGTGACCTTTTCAACATTTTTCTAAACATGAAAAGCTGTCGGTCGAGAAAAATGAAAGGATTTATTTTATAACCAGGCCATGAACAGAATTATAATGTAACGTTATTTTCACGAAAAGCTCCTTAGATCTAAGATCAAAACAAATAATGATTGGTTCTTTTATTTTTTTTTCTTTTAATTTCAGTTTTCCAGCTTCTTAACTATTCAAACCTCAGGGAGGCTTTTTAATTTAATTAAAAGCTCTAAAAGTGGTTATGAAAAAGTTAAGTTAAGTTAATTTTTATATTAAAAAGTAAAACCTTTGATGTTTTTGAAATTGCTGTATTTCAACATGTATCAAATTAAGTGATTCGTTTGGCCAATTAATTTTAATGGACTTAAAAAATAAGCTTTCTTCTTCCGGTTCCGTATTCTAATAACGGTTAAATAATATCGAGAAACCTTAATTTTTCAGAATGTAGCCCAAAACAATATAAGCCACGTTTTGTTCATCATGATTTTTTTTTATAGATTTCCATCTACACCCGTAGGGGTTCTATAACGAAAAAAAAAAAATTTCTCCCTTCCGAAAAAACGAATCATTAAATATTTATCTAAAAATAATTAAACACGGCGAATCCACATTTGAATACGAATTGTATGAAAATTCTTTGAAAATTGGCTTTGTTTACATTTACTCCAAATAGACGAAGAAAACTTGCTGATATAAAATATTGCAAATTTATTTAAAATTTCTTCAAATTATTCGTATTCCTCTTGAAAACACGAGAGCGGCCTTTAAAGAATGAATTGACAGATTTTCTAATAGAATATCAGTAAAACACGAATGTGTTATAGTGACGTCTGAACACGTGTTCATAAAAATACTAAAATTTTCGCATTTCATCTACGAGATATATTTAATTACAGGATAAGCACATCTACGTGAACACTTGTTCTGGTATATTGTGAAAATACTGATAGTTTATTGGGAAATGGCATGCTCTCACCTTTTTAACAGGATTTTAATAATTCAGCTGTACTCATTTTTCTTATGTCAGACATACCATATCAAAATGAAACGTTGCCATCTCTTTTGCAGCCATACAAAAACGTGCTTTTTGTACAAAAGTACAAAACAGAAATTTTATAGTCTTTATTCAATGTGCCACTAACGTTAACAAACTAACTAACAATGTCTAACGGTTGGGCAGTTATTTTTTTGATAAGGCTGCAAGTATTTTCTATGTAACTAGGTCACTATGGTGACTAGAGATCTGGTGCTGCCATGGTGAACAATATATATAATTTCAATTCAGTTTGCAAACTTCCTTTTCAATACCACGTTAAAATATCGTTAATGAAACACAAACCACGGTAACCTTCATTTATAAAATTACCTCAGACTTTAAACATATTTATTATAAGTGCAGAAAAAACTTTTTCTGTTCGTTGGCTCACCCTCATCTTGAAGTTGTTAGTGTCATTTGGTCTCCTTTCTATGCTGTTCCGTTCAAAAAGCAGCAGGGGTTTGTTGCAGATTAATTAGAGACTTGGGAAGCTTTATCATTTGAATGACTCCTAACAGGATTTCAAACGCACCCAATCGTCAACCACTCAAATTTGATATAAATCTAGGCGTATGGGTCAACTTTAGTATTATTTTGAGATGTTTTACTCAAGCGATAATTGACGGAGTAAAGCGAAGTCCTGTTTTAACTCAACGGTTTGCAATTCGTCTATTTGTTTGTACGTTCCGTTTGCTCCAAAAAAGCTTATTTTTTTCAAATGAAAAATCATCGAGTTTATTTGTACATTCTTATTTTCATTTTTTCAATATTATAGTTATCATATTCCATTTGATAGTGACGCTTCTTTAAACACATGGTATAAGTTCTCAATTGAAATATAATGGAAATATAAAACACATTGTTTATAATTAAGTGGTGTTAGATAAAGGGTTGCCACGGAATCGAACCACGTATAGAAATGTAATACATAATCAAGAATACCTGGCTAGCTCAAGCAGGTTCCGTGTTTTCAGTTCGTTTGTATTAAGAGAGAACAGACGCCTTCTAGAAGTGGATAGAACAAAGGGATTTCTTGGAAATCAAACTCTATTATTATGGTGCTTTTAAATGCCTTCAAGAAGACCTATATTACAGCACTTGAATCTACGCGTAGGAAAAGCTTAAATCTCTTTGTGGACGGTTAAAATAATGAAAATTGATGTTAAATATATGGGAACAGAGCAGAGACAGAAATTAATAGAATAAAGCATGGAACGATACCGCAGGGATTTTGTAGACATCCAGGGGATAGGCAGAAAGAAAAATGAATCGAAGTATACTAGTAATTAATTTTTTAAACACTTTCTAAACACTGTTTAGCAAAGCAAGTCTGGAATTCAAAGCGGAGAGCGTAACAACCTCTCGTTACGACAGCTAAAACCAAAGAGAAGTTGTCTCTCTTCCGAACGAGCTGAGGACTGGACTTTAAGAAAGTTCATTTCATAACAGTGGGTAAGTGTTTAAGTACCCAATATCTAATATTATAAATTCGTAATACATTTTCTTTTCGATTTCTTAAATAATAGGAAATTTAAAAAAAACACTTTTTTTGGACGTGAAGTCTACTGTTCACAGAGCTTCTTATTATGATGTAATGTTTTGGGCCGTATTTTAAAAGCATTCAACAAATCGCAATAAAATTGCAAAAAGCAAGTTTGTAAAATTTAGCATTATCAAATTTTTTTCCGCAGAGCATTATTTGCCTAAGAGCAAAACATTACATACATAAATAAAAACATTTATAAGATCTGGACAAGATATGAAAATATTACAAACTGCAAGGGGCGAGCAGGTGTCACGGGAACCTATATTCATACGAACGGCTCACTTATCATTCTGTCTTTTTTGAAAAAAAAAAGTTTGTTCGTAGATACGTGGTGGAACATAATTAAAAATAAAACCTTTTTCTATTACACATTAAGGTGGAGCGGTCTAGTATGGAGAATTTTTTTTTCGTAATATAGAATTCGGCATACGCGGGATTGATGCTCCGTTATGTACTTATCTTAAATACAAAATATAAAAAATATTTATTTATAATTACGACATCGCCACCACTTTGAATTTTTGATAAAAACAATGAAAACACCAATAATGTTCTCCCAATTCTTAGAAATGCTTATAAATATGTAAAAAAAAATTGAGTGTTTATTTATTACCTATGATATAATTACATTATTATTTTATAATATAATTATAAAGTATGACTGTAAGAACAGTTAAACTATTTCTACACAGCAACGAATCCTTCTACCCCAAACGCGTATCAAACAGAGTGAAGTGTATCGCGTATCATTTTGGCTAAGTTTCCGATCCGCTAGACATTATCTAGTAGATCGGGGTACTGACGCTATTTCTTCTTGTAGTTTAAACTTTAGACTCTCAAAAAAATGTGCTTCGTCTTCAATTCCTCAAGAAATAATGCAAAGTGAAGCACAACCAAATAATTCTCATCATGAGGTGAAAGACTTCCCTGTTGTGGCCAGAACACTAGACAGATATTGTATTTCAGATCGAGCAGGAGCTGCAATTGTTTTCGCTGTATTACAAGATGTTGGCTTAATTTCACAGAACAATACATCTCGCGTTGTGGATAGGAGTAAAATTCGTCGAGCTCGAATGAAGAAAAGAACTGCCCTTACTAGTAAGCCGTTAGTAATCGATTCCAATGAATTTGGTTTATACTTCGACGGACGGAAGGACAAAACTTTAAGCATAGAGGACAACCGGTGAAAAATAATAACTGAAGAACACGTTAGTTTAGTAAAAGAACCAGGTAGCGAGTACATGGGATACATTTCATTAAAAACTGGAAAATCTGAAGCAATGAGTAATGGAATTATTTCATTACTGTCTTCTAAAGATATTGCTTTGGAAAAAAATGTTGCAATTGGATGCGACGGAACTGCAGTTAATACGGGGTACAAAGGAGGTGTTATTCGGCGCCTTGAATCACATCTCAAACGGCCTTTACAGTGGATTGTCTGTCAATTACAAGCAAACGAACTCATTTTGCGACATCTCTTTGAGAACATCGACGGAACCACGACTGGACCGCAATGTTAAATAATATAATAAATAATTAATAAGTGTGAACAACTTCCTGTCGTGAAATTTAAAATCATTCAATGTTCATTACCAAGTATGACAAATACACAGGATTTAAGTACAGATCAGCTGTATCTACTGAAAATGTGTAGAACTATTGACTCCGGATTCTGCAATGAAAATTTATCAAAAACAAATCCCGGTAAAATTGTACAATCCAGGGTGCTCACTACAGCGAATCGGATTCTTCGGCTTTACATTTCTACCCTAAAACCATAAAAAAATATTGTAACTTTAACGACATTTGTATTAACAGTTTACGCACCTATGTGGTTCAACATTAAGACCAAACCATTATGTCTTTCCAGTGCAAGGCATTTACACGAAACAATAGTGCTTTCACGGTATTTGCCCAGTGATTTAAAAGATATTATTGATTCAGTAATCCAGCGTAACGGCTTTTTTGGGCATCACGAAAATATATTGTTAGCCATGTTAAACGACAACCGAAAATACGTAAGAGAGTTGGCGTTGAGAAGAATATTGAAAGCTCGGCAAATGAAAATGCAATCAGACTTTATTCGTACCTTCAAAGTGCCTGTTTTTGATTTTTCAGCAGATGATTATATTGATGTTATAAAGTGGGAAAATATAACTGAGCCACCACTAACCAAATTTGTAATATTGATGTTATAAAGTGGGAAAATATAACTGAGCCACCACTAACCAAATTTGTAAGTGACGAGACAATTTTACAAGCCATTACCGATCACACGATAATTGAAGATGTCATACTTTTTTTTTTTTTTTTTTTTTTTTACAGTGAATACCTCACAAGAGTCCCAACTGCTCCCGTCTGGAGCCAGTGAGACTATGGCATCCCCAATTGGGGGATGTTGTGAGGCTGAAGGTAAGTGGGGAAGGGAAAGAGGAAGGTGGGGAAGTACCTGGCTATTCAGATCTAGTCACTAAACACGGCTAAAGCCATTTGGAGCAACGTTTCAATTCTGAATGGTGGTCTTACACCAGGGCGATACTGGTAGTATCTTCCACTCTGGAACGTGCCGCAAATATACTATATATTATTTTAATTAATTAATTGTGAAATAACACAAATTAATCAAATAAAATTTATTTGCGCACGCCGGGTTCGAACCCGCGACCTTCGGAATGGCAGTCCAATGCGTTACCACTGGACTATGCCGGCCTACCAATGATACTCGAATACTACCAATGATAAAGAATTTTCCTTGCCACACTCAAGCTACAGAGAGATTATTGTAACAGAAGCCTCAGCCGTTGTTTGTGGACCCTTGAGGCCAGATGGATTAATAAAAACAAAGTAAGAGTCACGACACCTTATGCCTATTTTTAACACCAAAATGCAGTACCGTTCATAGTAACTTTTGTAATTTTCAAGTTTTTCAATGCGGTAAATAATATATGTACATTTTTTATTTCCACTATTTGTTCCATTCTAACAATCGACGAATGTATTATCTGTAAAATAAATGGTAAAATACAAATTTTATGTGTGTTTTATTTCGCGTATATGAGCTATAAATACTCAGGTAAAATCGTGAAAATGATAAAATATAAAGCTTTGGCGATGTCCAGGTATTGTGAATATATTTTTTTTATTATTTTGGTTGTAATTGTTAATATATGGAGCATCTTTCCCAACTATGTCAATTTCGAAATTCTCAAAAAAAAAATTTCACTCCACCTTATTACACATCTCAAAAGCGCTCCCTGTCTGTAAAGTGTAAAGACATGGGAATATATCGCTACTGGGTTATGCAGCATTGTGAGGCGGGTTAAAGTAATAGCTATAGGTAGGAATTTTTTAATTATGTTTTTAAAGAGGCCTGGATTACACGAAAGATAGAAAACATATGCCGATAACCCCGCATTCCGAATTTCCACAGATTCATAACTTTCATTTGACACTTTCAGTTTTTAAGCTCTTAAAAAAATATGTTTAATTGGTAACAGGATAATTAAAAAAAATACATCTGTCTCTGTTATTTAACATGTTATATGTTATGAAAAAAAAATTCAAAAGAGTTTCTTTAAATGCTAGACTTTTGAAGAGACATTTGAGAAGAGATTTTTTGCTCTTTAAATAAATCACGCTATATTTAACTTTCTGGTTCACGCTTTTTAATTATAAGAGTTTAAAAAAAAATATTATTGGGATCCCTCTAATATTCGTATTTTCAAGATCGTCGGCCGCTTCACATGTAGAAACTATTTTAATTAAACTCAAAGTTTGGTTTGTTTATTAATGTTTTATTGGCTGTGAGTTCACCCTCAAGAGTACCCATCTGTGCAATGGTTCCTAGAATGGCGTTGGTTTTGGGAACCATTTTGGAAATTTGCTCTTTGTTTAGTTTGGTACCAGGGTCGATTATTAATTCTGTTAAAGCCTCTACTGCGTTTCTCGCTAGACTTATATAATCCTGAGAATCCATGACAATATTTAATGTTTATGTATATTTTTTTTTTAAAGTGGAAGATGGGTCAGCCTGGATTTAAGGTAGAGTTGAATTGAAGTACTTGGTATTAGCGGCCGGATCGCGCGGTAGGTAATAGCTTGGGCGACAATAATTTAAATTAATTTAACTAATGTTAAATTAATATTAAACTATATATTTAACTAATGTTAAATTAATTAATATTGACAATGTTCAATTAGTTTAAGTTTTAAAAACTTGTTAATTTGTATTAGAACTTGTATCCTCATCTTGATTTCATCATCATAAAGAAATTTTCATTTTGATCAAATGTGATATGCGATGTCAGGCGATGATAATGATATGAGATGTCCAGATGTGCTAGAAACAAAAGGCATAAAATCATTGGCGACATTCGATTCCATTAAAATCGACAAGGAAGTCATTTTTAGTATGTATTATATTTTATTCAGTGGGTTAAATTAATAGAGGCTGTAATGATGTTTTCGCCCACAGGAAAAGAAGGAGGAGACAAGTTAAGTACTCAAAATTATTTATGAAAATTATCTGGCTTTAATTTGGTAAATTAAATAACTATTTTACCGCCTAACAGGCATGTTCCTTGTGATTCTTTTTTAAACCCATACAGGAGGCTCTGAGGAAAACAATTTCCCGAGGGCCCTATGTCATCTTTTGGGGTGCTGTGTGGTGGTTCTTTTTTTAAGGAAGGTGAGAAAGTTCTGGGAAGGTAAAGGGTGTGAGGATTGGAAGGGAATCTAGGGATCAGTGTGTTCAGGAGTGACGGATATATGAATATATCCTCTCCAATGTGGCATAAGGGTATGGGTCGAGAGACCAGTTGGAGAGGTAAAAGGGTCTCCACAAACCAGCCTCTCCTGTTCTGGCAGGCAACGCAGCTGGTGGACAGGGGCATCCTGAACACTCCTGAATTATGAACTCGGGCACCTCTGCTAAGCCGCTAAATTTAATGAACCACTTAGGGTTACCTATCGCAGAAGTCTTGGTTATTCAAAACCCACCTGCCAAATACAATCAATATAATACGTGCCTTATTATATTTTTTATGTGATTCCTCACAAGAGGGCCCTTGGCTGTACAGTGTAAAGGCAAGGGAGCTATGTCGCGACCCGGTTGGGCATCGTTGTTAGGCGGGTTAAGGCAGGGGCTGTAAGAAGGGATTTATTATTGCAGGTCTTGAAGTGGCCCGAATTATATGAACGAGGAGGAAAAGCATCAGTTATTGGATAGAGAAACAATTTTTTTTCACAGATACCTGCTAACAAAGGTTTATGTTGATTTTAAATTTTATATTAAATTATATAAAGTTTTAAAAACCTATAATGAATATAAATGAATATTTTTTTTCTTGCCAGTAAGCAACACATCTTAACCTTTACATACCAACAGGAAAAATATAGTATTTTAATATACAAACATGTATGTACTTATAAAAGTCATGCAGTAGGTACCTATTAGTAAAGCAAAAACATTTAAAATGAATATTAATAAAAATAACATAGCATTTATATAGCGCAGCTTAGTATCATTTCACTTCAAGTGTTGTTGTTCCTATGGTGTGCCTTACCCAATACAGATCTAATATTTTAACACTAAATATACTGTTTATGAAAAGTGATGACAACACTTAGAATACCAATAATAGCAGGATAGGACAAAACCGTGCGGTGATCTTCTCGCGTATGTGACGCATGTTTGGGGGCGGTGCCTGGAACGTCACGGTGAGACCCAAACGGTCGCACTAGACATATCCAAGGCCTTTGACCGGGTCTGGCAGCGAGGATTTGTCAACAAATTGCCTTCTTACGAACTTCCCGCATCCCTGTGAACGTGGATTGCTGACTTTTTAAGGGATAGGTCGATTCATGCGGTTGCTGATGGTTTCACCTCTTCCTCGCACTCCATAAATGCTGGCGTCCCACAGGGATCGGTTCTGTCTCCGACTTTGTTTTTGTTGCACATCAATGACCTTTTGACATGTGCACCGATTCATTGTTACGCGGATGACAGTACAGTTCATGATAGCTTTTGTTTGACAAGCCCCCAAAGGGCACACAAACTCCAACGGCTCGGAGGGCTTTGAAGCAGAGATTGGACGGTTATCTCGAGAGTATTTCCTCCTGGGGTAAAAATAATCTCGTCGAATTTAACGTTTCAAAGACCCAATCCTGTCTGATTACGTCTAAAAGGGATCCAAATGATAATCTAGTATCCTTCAACGGAAGCAATCTTCCGAACAGGCCTTCCATTGATATGCTTGGTATAACTATAAGTGACCAGCTCAGGTACGGGGGCTCCATCGAAGCCAGAGTAAAGTTGGCCTCTCAGAAGCTGGGCGTACTGTACAGGGCCCGCAGATACTTTAATAATACACAACTGCTGACCCTGTACAAATCGCAAGTGCGCCCTACTGTCGAATTTGGCAGCCATCTCTGGTCCGGAGCCCCTAAATACCTGAAAAAAACCCTTGACTCTGTGCAAAAACGGGCGGTCCGTTTGATAGATTCCCCAATCTTAACAAACGGACTGCAATCTTTAGAGCACAGGCGTCAGGTAGGTATGCTGTCCTTATTCTATCGGTATTACAATGGAAGATGCTCTGAGGAACTAGCGTCATTGATCCCTTCGGCACCGGTGCGTAGTCGGGATACACGCCAAACGCGTGCCCAACATTTGTACACAGTTGACATTTGTCACATGAGAACGGGTCGCTTCTACGATTCGTTCTTAAGTTCAACAGCTCGGCTGTGGAACGAACTGCCGGCCTCTGTGTTTCCTCCCTTCTACAACATGGGACTCTTCAAGACCCATGTTCACTCCTTCCTCTCCACAAAAAGACCCTCCACAAAGCATCCCCAAAGATGACATAGGCCCTGGGGGAAATTATTTTCTTCAGGGCCTCCTGTGTGGAGTTAATATAAAAAAAATGAATTTAATTATAAACATATATCATGTGGTAAATTTTTTTTTTTTTTTAAATAATTTTAAAATAAGTAAGATAGTGTTTTTATGTATAGTTCATTTTAGTAGATTCGGTTTTAGTCTGTGTTTGATATCAGTATATTTTCTATTTCAGATCTCCCTATATTAAGTATCCAGCGTTTTATTTGAGATTTAAATGTTATAACGTTGAGGTTTTTGAGTGAGAGTGGTATTTTATTGTAGAGTTTAATACTATGATATAATAAGCTTTTTTGCCTAAAAGTTGTATTAGTAGTTATTTGTTGGATAAGTTTTTGACCATGAGATCTATTTTCAGACGGTTTCTATTGTACGTGTTTGTTGTTATTTCTTGGGTTTTGTACTTATGAATGTAATTGAGTATAGTTTTAGAATATAGTTGTTTAATTGACATGATTTTAAGATTGGTGAAGATTTCGTCAGTACTAGTTCTTACAGGAACTTTCAGTATAATTTTCATTATGGCTTTTTGAGTTTTAATTAGTGGATTTAGTATATTTTTATTTGCACTGCCCCATCCGATAATACCGTATTCTAACAGTGATTGGCAGAGAGCCATGTCGATTTTGATTAAGTCCTTTTTAATGAGCACATTCCTGATGGTTTTGAAAAAATAACTTAGTTTTTTAATTTTATTATCTAAATAAAAAGCTATTGTGATTGGTCCATTTTAAATTTCCATCAATTTTTAGACCCAGATACGTTATATGGTCAACGTTTTCTAATGAAGGACAATTACAATGCTCATTTAAGTGATGCGGGCTATGAATTTTAGAGTTAAGATTTTCTTCAGAGCTTTTTGTATTTTTTATTTTGAAAGTGATTAATTTGGTTTTATTAGCATTTAGTGTAACTGAATGGTAGTCTAGCCATTTTTTACTCATGTTTAGTGTGTCTTCTACACTCTTAAATGTTTCTGTCCAATGGGTGTTATAAAGCTACTTTTCCAAATTTAAACAAAAAAAATACAGAATTAAAATAATTTACTGATAAATAATGTTATGTTATAAGTAGGTACTTTATCGCTTGTCTGAATTCTTGACACATCAATTCCAATATTGAAGAATACAATGAAATATAAGTAGGTAATTTATCACCTTTCTGAATTCCTCCAGTTCCAATTTTGAAAACGACATTTAAATTCAAAATAAATCCGAATTCATGTACCCGAAGTACAATCACCGGCAGACCCACAACTGAAATTATTATTTTTAATGATTGTTCGAAACACGTAAAGGCCAAAAAAAATCTGCACTGGCTCAAATGTCCTGAAAGAATCCAGTTCAAGGTATGCTGGATGGTATTTAAGTTACTTAACGGAATGGCTCCGGCTTACTTATCAGAATTGTGTATTCCAGAAGATTCCAATTCCCGACAGTCAACCCTTAGCCAAAGCGCACACCAGATACTAGGTTCGGTGAGCGTGCTTTCGCCGTGTCAGGACCTAAAGCCTGGAATGGACTGCCACATAATTTGAGAATGATCGCAGACTCGACAGAATTTAGGTCTAAACTTAAAACGCACCTTTTCAGACAGTCGTATCCATAATTTCAAAAAACCTCCACTTTCACAGTCGACGGCAATTTAAATTAACGAAATGTAAAAAATTTTAAAATAAAATAAAATAAATAGAAATAATAATTAAAAATAAATAAATTAAATGATAACAACTAACAATTTGTCGGCTTTTTAAGACAGTTAAACTAAAATAAAAACTATAGCAGACTTAAGGTCATGCGATGACCAGTGTTTTTTGATATAGTGTCCTCTGCGTGCAGTTTTATCTTGTATAAGCATAAACTTTTTAATATAAGTGTGTTTGTCGGAAGTGACTTGCCAGGTAAGTATGTTATGGTATCTTTCCTAAATAATAAATGTAGATCCTAGGAAATAAATTGTACAGCGCCCTTGAGGTGATTTTTCACAAAAACGGCGCTCTACAAATTGTCCAATTATTATTATTATTATTAAGAACATTACTAAAACACACTATAAAACAGGAGGCAGTTTGTGCTCAGAAGATTCTCATTTCTGAGCACAAACTGCCTCCTGAGCAGACATTTAAAAAAGATACAATAAGGAGGCAACCGCAACCATACAATTACCGGTAGTTTGAGAATATGGCTTTTAATAAAATATTAAAAATAAGTTAAGATTTATGAATGGTCAGATTTTTTATTTATTTTGTTTTTAAAGCCCGTTTAAATTCAGCTAAATTCTGGAGATAAGTAAGAGCTGAGGGATGTTTAGTTCAGATGAGCGGGCCTGTTACACGAAAAAAGCGATCATAAACGAACATTTTCATATTTGTATAATTTTGAATAAAGTATAAGTGTACATTATTCAACCATCCCTGCATTTGCAAGTTTGGCCATTAAATCTGAAGGCAATACGTTTTAATGCAACATTACCTAAGCTTTTCGAAATGATTACTCAATACATATTTACATATTTAAGTAACAAAAAGCCCTGTGAAATTGATCAAAAAATATCTGTTTGTTTAGGTGAATTATGGTAGTATGAAAAGGAACATCTATCCCAGGATAAAGCGGAAACTAATATTCACCGCCTTTTTTCCAAGGAATCCAATATTCCAGTCCCATGAATATCTACCCACTCAACTTGAACTATAAGGAGAAGACGCGAAGTTTTTATAAAAGAAAAATTGGAAAAATAAACTGTTTGTGTTTAATATTGAAACACTTTATGATTATTCCAACAATCCGGTTCCTACCTAAATTGCCCTCTCCCTTGTTTTTATTCCATTTCATAGATGTGTGCGAAAGACTCATTAAAGAGTGATAAAAAACCTTTAATATTATGAAACAATAAATATTTTTTATATAAAAATCGTTCGTTTTGTGAAACTATACTAAATGTATATCTATATTATGCACATAGAATATTGAAGACCAACATCAGAACTTCCAATTGAAGCAACAACATTTATAAGGTTTCCTCCTCTCCTACTCCTATTTTCCCTTGTAATAAACGAGATTGTTTAATCTTATTTTCTTTTTAAAAATTACAGTCCATTCATCGAGTACCAATCGATTTGGTACGCATCAGTTTGATTTAATCAAAAATAACACCTTTTATAATAAAAACACATAAATTTGTTTTTGACCACGATAGTTTTATTTTCACTCTACCGGTTTCGGAAGATCCCTTCCTTCGTCAGGAGAATATTTAAAACTGATTTTAACCAGTTTTAAATATTCTCCTGACGAAGGAAGGGATCTTCCGAAACCGGTAGAGTGAAAATAAAACTATCGTGGTCAAAAACAAATTTATGTGTTTTTATTATAAATTATGATGAGCCACAAAGTGAATGCTTTTTACAATTACGTAAAAATAACACCAACGTCTTTACGACCTTTGAATACGATAACAATATTAATAGAACAGTAATATAAACAGGTCATTAAAACATATTTTTTCTTGTGTGTTAATTTATTTTTGTGCACTAAATAAACAAATTATTTTTACATTTTAGGTACACAGTGAAATCATAAACATACAATTTTGTGTTTTGTGAAGGAATTCGTGGTTAAATACTAAAATTGCACAACTAAGTCATGAAATATTGTAAATAATTGTAATAAAAATTTAAAAAAACCTAATATTCAACGATAACTGTTTTTTAAGTGAAAATGTGTACTCTTACAGTTTTAGATTATTTTTCAAATAAATTCATTATATCTAACTGAAAACCTTTTGATATAATAAATTTATTTGTAAAATAACACAATATTACCTAACTGTAAATTTCACTATAATTATTTACTCACATCTTATTCATATGTGAGTTTTTTAAAATATAATATCGGAAATGGTATTAATTCAAAATATGCAAAAATCAGTTTTATGCCAGAAGTGGAGAAAAGATAAAATAAAGATCATCTGATAATAATTAATCTAGACAACGGTAGCCCTCGTTACTATCAACCACAACACTCAATCAATCTCAATGTGAGGTTAATCAGTGCTCAAAAAGAGTAAAAAAAATCGAATCATCCTGTCACTGAACTATAACTTACTTTTTTTTAAATACTAAATCTTGTAAGATTAAATTAACCCACTTCCCGATATCCGATCGAGCTGAAACTCGGCCGATAGACCCGTTGCATTGCATTCTATCAACTTTCGGTTGCAATCACATACACACGAGGACATAGAAATAGGATGACAAGCATTTAATACATGAAATAAATATCGGTTCTACCCAATGAGCATTTGGATAGGTTGACAATACATCTATTTTTAATTGTTTTAAAAATAGATGTATTGTTACTAAAAAAAATTGTGAGGGTTGTAATTGTAATTTTTTCTTTTACGTATTAGCAAAAAAACTTTTTTTTTGTTTAACTATTGTATTAATAACATTTCCTTTGCCATTTTACGCTAAGCAGCACTGCTCCAAATGACCATTTTTATACAGAGAAAGAGAGGCACGTACCTTTCGCTATCACCATGCGAGAAAACAGTTTGTCTATAGGTGCGTTCGAAGTTCCGCTCTTATGTGCTGATATTCCATACGGGCGGGTTGATTTCTTGTTTGTCATTGCTACTCGCTCCTTGTAAAACCGCAACTGCACTTAAGCAAGACTATCCATACCATGCTGTTCTTGTGCCACTGCTTAAATTACATTATCGATAAACAGGCATTACTTGTATAATTTCCACACGGCTTCTAATTTATTACAATAGTTTTGTCATACCTGTGGTAGTCTCTATAAAAGCGCTTCTTATTCAAATGTACAAGATAAACTAACGCTTAAATTAGAAGGCATCTTTTCAGTTTCTTTCTGAAATTAATTTATTTATTTATTGTTTTAGTTTTTACAAAGCCTCAAAAAAATGATCAAGCTATATACGAGTTAGTAATAATGCTTACATCTGTATTGCGTTGAAATAAATTCCTTTCTCGAAATTAATAGAATTAAGGCTATACTATCTGTTTTATTGTCCTGTTCATTTTTATGGAACAAATAATCTCAATCTTTGTACCGTTATTTTCCCAGATGTAGACTAAGTGAGTGACATTTCACCAAGTAAAACTGACATACAAATTCCTCGAAATAAGAAAACCAGCGGGACAAGATGCCTAAGGCCTGAAATGTGAAAAGTTTTCGGAGCTTCAGACCCACGATGGTTTTTTAATGCGGGTTTTATCTACAGTACTGGAGAAGGAGAAGCTTAAAAAACCGGAGTAACAGACTTAATTTTACAAAAGGGACCCAAAAGTATGTTTACCGGATGATATTCGAGTTTGAATGAATCGTTATTTTTACGAATATTTTGTCTCGAGTAAAGATGAAAACCTCTATAGTAAATATCTCAATTCTGAGAACGCACTTATTTTGGGTGCCGATAAATAAATTATTTACGAATAACATTTTTGATAGATTTTTTTAACGTTTTTTCTATGTAATTATTCAAATTCAAAGATAAAGCCAAATAAATCGATTTTGAAATATTGCGTAAAGATTTTTTTCATGTTGAGTTTTTGTAATAAAACTACCCAGAAAATAAACTCTGCATGCTTTTCCTTGGTATTTCGTACTCTTTTATAAATTTAATTCTTATTATATCCTTTATTTTGAATAACATGAATATCAAATTAAAAAATTACAGCCTTACTAATAAAGTAGAAATTTTTTATTCAATTGATAAAAGACCGTGTATGTGAAAACCTTACTAATTAAAACGTTAAATTGAAACTGGCATAAAATAGTTGATTGAAAGAAACAAGAAATACACATTGCTTATCTAGTCAAAGGGGGTTGTTTATCTGTTGTATAAACTTGAAATAATTATATATATTCTCATCGAATTTCTGAACTTTTCCAAGGTATTTTAAATGTTCTTTATATTTGTTCATTTTTAAGATGTCGTAAAAATAAAACCATTTTCGAAACTAGATAAAATTACCTCTAAGATTTTTGCTCATTTTAAAAAATATTTAAATATTAAAAATGTGCAATATTTTAATTTAAAATTTAAGTAATTTATTTCAATTGAAAAGATTATATTTTAAAATTGAAAAAAAGTTGAAAAAAAAACAAATCATATATATATATACTGAAAAATACTAACGATATAGTAAAATTGTCATAAGAATAAGAATTTTATAACAATTATTTTCAAAAATGTGTTTTAAATCGCACATTACGAATCACAGATCGAAGCTGTCGTAAAAAAAAGAGCATTGTGGGTAACGAGCATGCATCAGGCGCATGTGCCAGTTTGCCAAAGGGCAATATTGGCAGATCTTAAGCAGCCCGTTAAAGATAACTATACAAACTGTACAGTGCGTGACAAAAACACCGTTTAAACTTTATAAAGTGATTTTTTTCGGTAAGACCGTTAGAATAGGTACAGTTAAGGATGGTTCAAAAAATGTAGAACATTAGAACCAAAAGCCTCAAGGTTGTACGTTTTTCTTTACCAAATATGTGTCTATCATTTCATGTCATCACTTTGTAATACTTGTATCCCTTTGAATACGCATCCTGGAAAGGATAAAAAAGTGCACGCATGGATAAATAGATCCATTCAAAGTCTCTAAAAAATATTATGCCTGGGAAACCTTGATGTTTGCGATTAATTTTTCTTGGCTGAAAGCTGGCACAAATGAGTAGGCTCGAAAATAATCCAAAGGGTCGCTTATATAGTTTTTATTACATGCACCTGCAGCGGAGAACGTCAAAAATTGTTTTAGAATGATGATAATATGGTATAATAGTACCTATAGCTTTTTAATACCTACATGAAGCGCAAGTGATTTAGCGATCACTTTAATTTAATATTATAAGTAATGCCCTTCTTTCATACGGATACGTAATTATCCGATACTCATATTGTGTACTCACATCGTAAACAAATGATCGCGCACAGTCCGTTATACGTGTCTACTGAATTTACAAGACCCGCGTCCCGTCACAACCAATCATTATTAAATTCTCGGAACGTTGAAACTAGCAACCAAACAGTTGCTGTAACTGTCACTATAATATTCTGTAATTATTTGTTTCGTTCCCAGCTTAGTGTCCGACATAAGTGACGCCATGTTTAAAGTCTCGACGATGCAATAATCTTTCCCGGCTGGTCGCGGGAGACTGGCATCGAGTAAAATTTTGACGCCCTCTGTCAAAATCAGTAGACGCCTGGTAGGTGATCACTGTCCACAATAATATTCGGATTATTTGTGTAATTTGACTGCTCCAACTGCGCCCGAACAGATCCGACCCTTGCGTTATTTTATATCTACCAGCATTTAAAACATCTACAGCATCATACCGCGGGACGGTTTTACGGGTTTTATTGTCGTGTTTTATTACCCCCAATCACCAATTTTTCAGTTAAAATATTTGTTTTCAACATCATTATCACAATATCATTGGAAATTCATGTTTCTATTTTATTTAAATTTCCAATAAAGAAAAGAGACGTGCTTATGCAAAGTAAGACATACTTCCAAGTTTTGGAAAGCTCTGGGGCAATTGCGTCAGTTAAAATCAGTTCCCTATCGGATGTCACCCCAGGTACAAGAACGCCGGACGTATTCTTTCAATTCCGTTATACATTATTAATTTAACGAATAGCGTCTTGGGTATTAAGCAAGTTTAAATATAGATCTGAAAAATAATTGCAATGGACAGACTGAGAAACATTTTAAAATACCCTTATTAAAAAAAGACAGGCTGACATTTGAGAAAATGAGAAACATTTTAAAATACCTTTATTAAAATAAAAAAATATTTATTACATTTTAAAAAGATGCATATATTTTAAAGTTGTTTGTAACAATGTTGTTTTTACAAAAAATGTAAAAAAGCAGTTTGACAGTGAACGCTTTCGCCAGTTCTATCTGAGCTAACAAAACACCATTTAGACAAACATATTAACAATCTGATTTTTAATGTCTTAGTCTAAGAAGTGTTTTCCGAAAAAAAATGTACGTTATTTTTAACATTAGTCCCAAAAAGGAGGCTCTGAAGAAAAAAAATTCTCTCAGGCATTAATGTTATCACATAAATAGTTCCCGGACGGCGGTACCTACACCCGGCTCCCGTATTGAAAGTTCTAGGTACTGACAGAAAATAATGGGCCCTGTTCAGTTATTCTAAAGTACGAATGTTGATTTTTTAAAACGTGTTTTAAGTTATATCAGTCATTCTGCAAATGCAATAAATTTAATGCTATGCCTATGTATTATAAAACATTGAAAAAACCTTTTATATATTTATCTTATGGACCCGTAGTAAGCGTTGAAATATGGTTTGAAAGGGAGATATGTGAATACGAATATTAGAGGGAGCGCGCTAATATTAAAATACGATAATAATTAAGTGAAAATGGTGAAAATATTTAATTATACACGACTCGTTTGAAATAGAGCAAAAATCTCTCGACAAATGCTTCAGTTGCATTTAAATTTTTGCGAATTTTTTCATGTATATAATATATCGAATAACAGAACAAAACGTGTTTTTAATAATTTTCTAAGCTTACTTTGCGATTTTTTTCTATCGAGGGAATTTCATATTATTAACGTTTCGGCATAACAAATGTATAGATATTATCTTCAAATATACTTTTTTTTGGAACTTTTCAACCTAAATAGTTAATTAGAAACTTTTTATAAATCGGTAGAAATTAGGTATGCGGGGGCACAACTACATTTTGAACTCTCCTGAACAATAAAATAATTCGTATGTATTCAAAATAATTTGTTTTCGTCAGAATATTGTATTGTCCTTCAACGGTATTAACTTTAACAAGGAATTATTGTGAATTTAATTTCCACGTACTATACCATTCTAAATTGACTGAAAAATAATATTTTCTCGATAATAAGTTTCGAACAACGCGTTCCATTTTATAAATTTAATCATATCTTTTTATTAAGGATCTTATTAGGTATATCCTTCCAGTAAGGCTACTGGAAAGAAGAATTCAAAATCAATAACGGCCGAAACATAATTTTGAAAATTCTGTTTTTATTAAGGTTGTTTCACAGAATTCGAACAATTCATCAAATTTCAAAGTTGATTTGGCCAGTTGTTTTATGATTGTTCAGATGACAGAACTTGAATATAACCCTCAAAGAACTTGAAAATCAGATTTGTGAATTGTTCAAATTTTGTGAAATAACCGGTCCTTAGAACGGTAAAGTGTTCCTAGACTATAATAATGAGACATTATTTTCTAAAATCAATTTTTTAATTTTTTTTATTTTATTTAATATTTAAAAAAAATATTTTTTTACATAGATAAGTATACAGGATATAAACAAGATAAAAAAATAGAAATTAAAGTAGCCTTTCCTCACCATATAGAGACAATGCTCTTGTGTTTGGTGAGGGAATTCTAGTTCAATTATATATATGTTAGTATTAAGGTAAATAAATTATTAAGAAACAACGCAAGATTTAAACAATATTACTTCTAGATGTAAGTAGTGAACGTATTTTGGACTTATAATAGTTTAAGGTAATTTTTTAATTTAAGGTGCAATTCCTGAATATTTTCGATATTTTTTAAATTTAATGGAAGGTTATTAAAATAAACTATGCCTAGATAAAGATAGGTATTTTGAATGTGCTTAGTGTTAAATTTTGGGATTTTAATAGTTTTCTGGTATCTTGCTGATGAATTGCAAGTTATGAGTATTTGACTGTATTTCTTTGTAAATTTGAAGTATTGAATATTTTTGATACATTTTGTCTACTGTAGGTACTTTGAAAATTGAAAATAGAATTTCAGTAGAAAATTTTGACGGTGTTTTCAAAATTACTTTGATTACCAATCTTTGAACTACTTTAAGTGGGTTCAAAATTTTATTATATGTTCCTCCCCAACCAATAATACCATATTGTAATATAGATTGAACAATCGCATAGTACACTCTTTTTAGGTTTTCTAGTCTAAGAATATTTCTAAGTCTTATAAATATATAAATACATTTCCTAATCCTTTTGACGAGTTCACAAATATGTGTTTTCCATTTAAAATATTGATCTATATATACACCAAGATATTTGATTTTGGATGTAGGACTAAGGATAGGACAAGTTTTTTAATTATTTAATTTTAATTTTTAATATTAATATTTTTTAATTTTTCTTGTCTTTTTTTTAACACGGCACAAGAGTCCCTACTGCTCCCAACCGTCTGAATTCAGTAAGACTGGCATCTTTAATTACTGAAATTTATACCCATTGAACAGTTTTTTGACAATTGTAATTTCAGCTGGGGTAATTTATGTAAGTTAAATTCTCTCCATGTGTAATTCGGTAAAAGAACAATTGTTGAATACATTTTTTTAAATCTTAGAACAGAACAAGAGTCCCAACGGCCCACGCCATCTGGAGCCAGTTAGAATATGGCATCCCCACTTAAGGTATACTGTGAGGCTGAAGGTAGTGACAAGGAAAAGAAATGGAGAAGAGGATGATGGATAAGTAACTGTTGAGATCTGGTCACCAAACACGGCTAAAGCCATTTTAAGCAACGTCTCAAAATTGATTTGTAGTCTTTCACAAGGGTGATAATGGAAGTATATGCCGCAAATATGGGTGCAATATTTATATTATTTCAAATTTATTTGCGCATTGCGGAATTTGCACCCGCGACTTCCAGATTGCTATACGAGAACCTTACCCCTCGACATGCTCATAAGTCTCATGTAATAGCACTTATAATAAATTACTCCCTTCAATGACTCAAGTAAGCAAAAAAATTAACGGCGATCAACAATATAAGTGTGTGAAAGACTGTCCTCGTTATATATTTATTGTTCTATACTTGGGATCAATTGACTCTCAATCTACATAAAATGATCTCTATTTTTCTCATTGATCATGCCTGTGTATCACGATAGTCTTGATAAACGTAAGTCTCTAATAGTTTTTTTCAATCTAATTTCTCGCTGATTAATTCATCGAAGTTTTAACGCGTTGAACGCCATTGTGGAAATGAAGAAAAATTACCATTTTAAATTTGAAAAAAATATACTCAGATGGCATCGGCGACCATCAAAACGTATTCCTTTTTTTTACCAAAATTTTCGATAAAAATCAAGAAAATTAACTGCGGTCACCGGTGACCGTCATGGCGCTATGAGAGAAAAATGACGATTTTCGTTATGAGGTCACCGGTGACCTACATGGCGTTCAACGTGTTAATTATGTAGTTAGTAATAATTATTAGCCCGAAATTCAATAATAATTACCAATAATAATTTGCTATCCTTTGTGCTTTGCATAATTGTGCCTTGTATTAAAAAAATATATTCACAAAAAAAAAATTAAGTACTGTTTGGTCCACGTGGTGTAAGGGGATGTTGAATAATTATCAAAGGTTCCAGAGAGCAACTGAGTATACTCGGAAACGGTTGGAATTAAACGCATTATAATTTGTTCATGTCGATCGAAGGCAGGTGTGAAAATGTATTTAAACTTTCGACACATGTACGTTAACAAGTGCAGATTTTCAATATTTCATGTTCAAATTTCCCACAAATGTTTCCCAGCTGAGTTGATTTGCTGTGGAAAAGCTACGAGTACCTACGATTATACGGTATCACACCATTCTATAAATAACACTATAACGACCGGATACTGCTCTATACCTATAAAGACCGCGACCGTCGTATTGACGGCTGATCACATGTGAGTGTAATTTTTGGTATAAAAAAATAATAAAAGCTTTATCAATAAAATTGCTTAATTTATTTTATTATGTAAACATTTAAAGAATATAATCTACATAAACGAAACGAATATTCAGCTACTTGAAATCAATAAAACATTTTTTTTATATCTTGGGCATTAACTATGTAACCATTTCTAGACATATTTGTTTTATTGAGTTTTATTTGCCAATGTACATTTGTTACTTAAATTTTGTTTACTTTACTACCGGTTTCGGCACAATCGTGTCCATCTATGTAGCAAAGTAAAGAAAATGTAAGTAACAAATGTACATTGAAAAATAAAACTCAATAAAACAAAATTATCAATATAACATACTACTAACAACTGACACCAAAAGACAGTGACCAATCATCGTACAGATCGAGTTAGAATGATACGCTTTACTGAAAAAAAGAGACAGACAGAATCGTACTATCATTTTGCGAGGTGGAATGGGTGTGCAGTAAACTTGAAGGAAAAAGGTTGCAAAAAAACCTCAACGCAATGGCCCTAACCGTCACATTGACTGCGGCGGTCGGAATAGGTAAAATTCATTATATTTCAAAAAGTAAATAAGATACGTACCTGTTATTTCACCATAATCGTTCAACAGTTTAAATAGAGGATGCAATATTTTTCAATATATCTAAATCTTAAATGCCTAACGCTTCTTTCATTCTGATTACTAAAAGCCCATTGTTTAACGGACAGATGCTAATATTTTGCATTGGAGCAGTCATGGCTTCTTTTTGGCAAATCTTGAAAAAATGCTCGAAACATTAGCTTGCATTTTTAAAATTAAATGTATTTAAAATTGTTGCCACGTAATTAAACGGTAACAAGATGAATTAATATAGTGATGATATGTCACCGAGACATCGGGCGTGGTTTAATTGAAGTAGGTCCAGTTGACACACATTAGCGGCCCTTTTTTGCTATAACAGCTATCCTCCTCATAAGCTAACCCGTGCTACATTTTTCGTTTGATTAGCATGAATATAACGCGTCTATATTTTCATAATTTCATTGGATAGATAGATAGATGTGGTTACTTTTCAAGTTTACTGACATTCGAGGGGTATTTTTTAATTGCCTTAATTATTTATAGGTCTTGTAATTACCTCAATTATTTAAAGGTGTTGTAATTACAGTAGGCTATTATTTATAGGTGTTGTAATTATATAAAAGTGTTGTAATTACCTTAATTACTCATAGGTGTTGCAATTACCTTCATTATTTATAGGCGTTGAAATTACATTAATTATTTATATGTCATGTAATTATCTTAATTATACAAAGGTCTTGTAATTACCTTAATAATTTATAGGTGTTGTAATTTAATTACCTAGAATTTTTTTTTCCAACACAATAATTAAGTAAGCAATAATGCGTTGAAAGTAGACATTATGATAAAAATATATCTATAATGTTGATGGCATGGCCCTTATCACATCTAGTTCCTACATACATTAATTACCGCTAACTTACCCAAGTTTTATTAACATATTTAACTGCCTCAAAAGCAGCACAATCATTACAGAACCTCTTTGACACCAAACAAAAAGAAAGTTGTACAAAGAAACTAAAAAAAACGTTTCAGTTATTGTTTGGGCAATCTTAAAATAATTTCAACATCAAAAAACATACCTTAATACGAATTTTATCCAGAAACTAGTTATTTTTTAATCCTTAAAATTGCTTATAATTACATATTATTATTCAAATTATTAAATTCAGCTTCACCAATCTATTATTTTTATTAGAATATTGTTGCAACACTTCCTACAAAACCTTATTATTTTTATTTTACTTTATTCTTGTTTGCGTAAACCAAGATATTTTTGAACATGTATTAAATTTTTGATCGTCACTTATGTGTAAATTTCATTTTAAAGTGACTTCTTCATTTGCTTAGAATCCCACAATTTCGCACAAACAATTGACCAACAAAAATCAACAAAGCAAGATAACTTAAAGTCAGGCACACCCTTGCCGAAGTTAGTTAACTTGCGCGCCCACACTATAGTAAGCGTAAGTTCGGCGCTCACGTACGACTATATGCGGCGAAAGCGCGTTGAAAACTGAAGAAGATCGTACTCTCTGCTACGAGTGTCAGCCGGCTCTACGATTCTGCTACGAGAATCAGCCGGCTCTAAAACTCTACGCCTTGCTGCTACGAGTGTGGGAAAACTCAAACAGAGAGTTCATCTGTTGAATGATAATATCACACTGGCTATTTCGTCATAAATATATTCTAAATGATTATTTACGTTACATTACACATAATTATGTACATTATTTTTTATCTCTCTTCCATAAAAGCTGACTTTTGTGTTTAGGACACGATTGAACAGAACGATGCTTAGGTTTGACTCTACAATCCGGAAAATCATTTTTTTAATGGCACCTATTAACAGCATTTACTAACACCTTTCGAATAAAAAAATTTCACATTTCGATTGCTTATTTTGGCCTCAAATCCAAATTAAAAAGATTTTTGAATATGAAAAAGACCGCGCAACCATTACACATAATGATGATTAATAATTCCGTATGCTAATAACTTATTTTGGATCAAATTGACGGTTTCTGTGGTCGAGAGGTAAGGCTTTCGACTTCAACTGAAAAGCCGGAGGTTTCTGATCAAATCAAAGTTTTTTTCTAAGAATTTGTGATATTTCATAATTTACTCATTTAAAACAATGTATATATTATATTTGCGCTACGTTCTATATTGTCGTGGTGTAAGACCAGCATTCAGAATTGAAACGTTGCTTGAAATGGCTTTGGCCGTGTTTGGTGACCAGCTCTAATAAGCTAGGTACTACCACTCACAACATATCCCGTTTGGGGATGCTATTATTTCCCTAGCTGCAGCTGGTTGGAAGCAATTGGGACTCTGGTTTCTGATTGCCTTTACTAGGCATATGTCGTATTCAATTGTACTGGTGTTTTTTTATAGGCGGTAGAAGTATCTTTTTTCGTAGATATGTATATCGATGTTATGTACATGAAATATTTCAATTGTTACGAGAGACTGTGGTCGCTGCGACAGTTGAGCTGCAACAGTTGCCGGCATAATAATCCACTGCGGTATATGAAGGTGTGCACATGAGCGATGCGACATTAAGGAGACTTGTTTAAAATTTTATGAATTTTTTAATAGTTTTAAAACTGTCACAGCAACTAAAGTCTCTCGTTTTCGGGCGCCCTATGTGTTTTCTCGCATACGACTTTCAATTTTTTTTTAATATTATTTAGAATAATAATTTTTTTCGAACTAGAATATTAAATTTGATTACTATTTTCTAAAAAATTAGGCTTGTTATATAATCCTTTGGTTTTTAAATTCATCTATTTGAATTTCGATTATGTTTTCTCGATTGAATAATGTAGTATCTTGGAAGTTTAAATAAACCCAATTCCCGACACCCGATCAAGCTGTAACGCGGCAGATAGACTCGTTATCGATGATGATCAACTTTTGGTTGCACTCGTGCTCATTCGAAGACCCATGCGCATTTTTCTGAAATTGGATGGCATTTTATTTAATAAATAAAAATGTGTAGCAGTCAATTTACGAAAAAATGACGGTGCTATCCAATTAGGGTTTGGTATTAGTATTAGCGTTGTTTTCTCCAGTCCCTGCAATTAAGAGTCAGTCTCTGGGGAGAAAGGTTCAATTCTCAGTCAAACCAAAAAATATGTACATTTAAATGCACATATCAACACAAATAGATGAAATGTAAAACGTGTCCTCAAATGTGCTAAAATTATTAAATATTTACTCATTATAATTGACAATAAACGCAATTGGAAACACAGGTTCAAAAAATACATTTACCCTTTACAACTCAATCATAACATACGGTTGAATTTGGGTGAAGGGATATAGGAAAAACCACAATAAATCCACTATCGAAGGCATTGAAATCTATTTTAGGTGTTATTATGTATAAACCTTCCAGATATTGTCGAGACGCTATCTTCAAGGAATTCAATGTAGTGCTGAATATTTGAAAGTGTTCAATAAAAACTATCATAATGTATGTTCATAAAACACAAATTAACAACAGTCGAACACTAAAAGCATTTGGACCGAAAATATATGATAAAATCACTGATCACAACTGAAACTGTGTGAATTATCATCCTTCAGTTCGAAAATAGCAAAATGTTTTATAGATTTAG
Organism: Hesperophylax magnus; assembly: GCA_026573805.1. Lineage (NCBI taxonomy): Eukaryota > Metazoa > Arthropoda > Insecta > Trichoptera > Limnephilidae > Hesperophylax > Hesperophylax magnus. Next base: position 4,567,949 of record JAIUSX010000043.1, on the reverse strand, counting down.
GCACGATAGATTCATAAATGTTATTGAAAATTGTCATCTGATGATTTATTACGACCGCCTAGTTACACAGGGTGCCGGGCAAAGTAATAATTTTTTAACAATTTTTTCCAGGTTTTTCTTCTGTTCACCTTTAGTATGTTACCTTTACAAATAAATTAAATCTAAAATGATATTTAAAAATCTTTATATTTTGATAATAAATACCAAACAATAAAAAGTGATTTCATGTGAATGTGATGTGATGCTATTAGAATTTTCGATGTTCACCTAATATATATATATATATATATATATGTGATGTTACAAGATGAGGTTTTCAAGTAAAGCACAAATGATAACAAATTATTATAAGCAATAATTATTAGCCTAAAACTCAAATATAAATTGAAAAAACTTCCGAGAAAAAATAAATTCCGCCGAATGAACCCGCAGTCTTCTGACTGCCGGTCTTTATCTTATTGAATTATTTGGCAGTTAAAAATAAGCCGACGTTGCACAGTGGCTTAATACACCTGACCGGCAGTCAGAAGAGTGCGGGTTCGATTCCAGTCGGCTGCATTTATTTTTTCTCGGATGATTTGTGTTTCGGGCTAGTAATTAATTTTTCTTAAAATTTATTTTATACATTTTTTTATGCTTGGGCTTAAAACATTTAAGAAGCAAATGTCAAACTGCGGTGAAGACTCATATTTAAAAGCGATTGTGACTAATAAAAAAACTGGAAGGAACATAAAGGCGAAATAATCTGAAATCATTTTCAAATTAAATGGTTTGCCACATGAAAACAGAAGAAAAGTTCTAAGAAACCAAAAATATATCAAATTTTTAAATATTACACTAAAATTAATAAATTTTAAAAATATACTCAAAATGGTATTAGTTATTTGTCTTTTGAATAGGTACCTATTTATAAAACACAGCGTATGTGTAATTTTCACTATAGATAGCACTTGGTAATAAAATTTAAGGCTTTGCGGAACTACATATCTTCGTCACAGTCACAGTAAGAAAAATGAATTCAACTTTTTTTAACCATAAGATCACTATAATAATAATATATTGTCCTAAATCAATACCTTGGTACGAGACCAAAACAATTGTTGAATCAATACATTAAAAACAAAGTAACAATACAGTTTTCCAACTTAAATTACATTAAGACATACTGCACTGCCTTGAACACATCTGAGCTGATAGCAAGACCCAAGCTGAACAACAATGCATACAGATTAGCCAGCTTCTGGAGTAGGTGATGCACGGATGCCAACCAAAGTATTTGTCGTGTGGCTCAGCTGTCTAATCAATTAAAAATGGATGCAGATTATGCGGCGTCCTCCCTGAAGGATGTTTATATATCTATCGCGTTTTAATTTTATTTTATTGTTTGTTTTTCTCTTCAAATGTATTAATAAATGTTTATATCTCACGCAACATTGCAGATCACATTATACTACCAGTCACGCTGAATTAAAAACTTAAAATAAAAAAGACGCAAAATAGTCATGGACTACTAACATTAGTTACCCCATTTCGCATTCATCTTCATTTATCAATTTACAACAGCCAAAACCATGATTTAAATAGGTCCAGCCTAAACCGCACGTGTCTTGTTTCGTTAAAATAAGATATTTATTACAATTTAACCTAACATCCGGACATGTGTCATATTATCTAAGAAAATGCCCACATAATCTGCTGTGCCTATGGACTGCTTTTCCATAGAAAAAATTAATAATTTCCAAAATACGTTACGTTGAAATACGTGTTAGAAACAGTTGCTTAATTTATTCCCACTTGCAAATTTTCAAATCGATACTTGATATTTTAGAGAAAATGTGTGCATAAATTTGCGACAAATTCACAGTTTCAATCTCAAAATCAAATTTTATCTGGCATTTCTGAATATAAAATGCGGTTTTTAAATCGGCATACGATAGCTTAATTGTTCCATTTGACGAATTTCAGATCCATTATTCAGCTTATAAAAATAGAAAAATGTGAAGATTTTGTGCGAAAAATCAAAACTTTCAAATGGTTTTTAATTATGGCGATGCCATACGTAGTAATGCAAAATCATGTGTTTTGGTTTGAAAATTTGGTCGCCTAGAAATGTTTCAGATGCTTTAATTAAATACTGCGAGTAGAATACATCTTGGTCTTTGAAATAATCTAGTATTTTTTAGATAAGTCTTTTTATAAGCCAGAAAAAAATAATGTATAAGGCCTATGAAAACTGCTTTAAAGTTCAAAATCTTCTACTTACGAACCCATTTTCGTTTATGATTTTATTGTTTAATGTGGCAAATTTAGTTATTTATAAAATGATCGAAAAAAATTAAATATTTATGCCTGAACATCCACAAAATAAAATAAAAGGCACTTTTTGGCCATGTTATTTTCTTGCATAAATTAAAACAGGCGGGTGGTGTTAAGCGGGAATTTAACCCTTATCGCCATCTACGTAAGGGTTGTTATTGATAGCGGCTAAATTAAAAATATTACACGACGTACTGCATCGCCTTAAGTTTTAATTTTTAGAATTTTCAGTTCAATTATACCAAATTTGTGAAAAAACTGAATTGACTGTATCTAGATTTATAGTAATTATCTTTTCCTCTGTTTCGAATTATTAAAAGTATTATCCTTCAATTATCACATTTAGCTAAAAGTTGGACACATGTGTGGAATTCCACTATTTTATAAGGTTTTCAAAGTCATTCCCGAACTTTCATAAGCGAGCTTATTATTGTCTCGCAAGCTTAAATTTAATCCAGTGGGTAGATAAAGCTCCCGTTATTTAAGAAGTTTACGAGTTCGACGACCAAAATGTTTTTTACATTAACAGCTTTAGACTGTTGATTGTTATTATGTTGGCGGCCTATACTAACATCATCATATGACGGAATGTCATTTATAAATACCTTTTAACGACGTATCAATTATGTGGGTTATTTTCAGGGTACATTTGAGATGGAGTCACTCAACCGGAAAACGTAGAGCGTAGAGTGCTTATATCGACCAATATGCATCAATGATATTGTACGATATTATATAAACTATATCGTTATATAAATGCAACTCTACTACGAGGCCCAACCATGAAGGTAAAATTGGTATGTATTTAACTGTTTATTCTTGAGCGCGAAGACTAACCCTAGATCACTCTAGATTTGTAAGCTTTTGTCAAAATGACGAGTATTAAGACGATGCACTACGTCGTGTAATATTTTGAATCGAGCCGCCATCAATAAGACTCCTTACGTAGATGGCGATAAGGCCTAAATTCCCGCTTAACACCATCCATCTGTTTTGATTTAGGCAAGAAAAAAACATGGCCAAAAAGTGCCTTTTATTTTATTTTGTAAATGTTCAGGCATAAATATTTAAATTTTTTTCGATCATTTTATAAATAACTTAATTTTCCACATTATACAATAAAACCATAACCAAAAATGGGTTCGTAAGTTGGAAATTTTGAACTTTAAAGCAGTTTTCATAGGCCTTATAAATTATGTTTTTCTGGGCTTATAAAAAGAGTAATGTAAAAAATACTCGATTATTTCAATGGTCAAAATGTGTTATACTCGCGGTATTTATTTAAAGCATCTGAAACATTTCTAGGCGACCAAATTTTCAAACCAAAAACACATGACTACGTAGTGCATCGCCTTAATAAAAATCTATCGGCCTCTCTACTGCAGGGGTGGAGAACCTATTTATCATTGGGGGCCATTTGGATTGTTGTAGTATCACCCGTGGGCCATACATAAAATTTCAGAAGAAGGGTGAGTAGGGGGTGGGGATGAAATGGATAAATACGTGACCAAGAGTAATGTCTAAAAACGAGTCTGCTACTATTAACTTAAAATTGAACTTTAATCAAATAATATTAACAATACCTCCAATTTCTGAGGTTTCCCATACCTCCCCAGCGGCAGAGGTGCGCGCCTTGATTTTCTTCCATTCATTTTAATGGATTTTATGTGAAATAATCATATTTTTTATTTTACATTAATAAAATATTAGAAATCGAAAAAGAATTTAAAAATTAGATGACCCACGTACGATCTGGAAAAAATTGCATACAAAAGATCATACAATAGGCGTAAGTAACAAGCACGCAGAGGTAACGAATGTATTTAATTGATCATAACGTACGTACAAAAGATCATACAATAGGCGTAAGTAACAAGCACGCAGAGGTAACAAATGTATTTAATTGATCATAACGTACGTACAAAAGATCATACAATAGGCGTAAGTAACAAGCACGCAGAGGTAACGAATGTATTTAATTGATCATAACGTACGTACAAAAGATCATACAATAGGCGTAAGTAACAAGCACGCAGAGGTAACGAATGTATTTAATTGATCATAACGTACGTACAAAAGATCATACAATAGGCATAAGTAACAAGCAGGAAGAGGTAACGAATGTATTTAATTGATCATAACGTATTTACAAAAGAGCTCTTACTGCTTTATATGGAATCATAAAAATTCTTGTTGAATCAACTATTACGGTCACCATTATAAACCACTGCTGATTCCTACACAAATATTATTATCTAATTTTAACTACTATAATTAATAAATTGCTGACATTTTCAATCTAAAATTTTATCGCTCAATAACTTCTATTTGCTGCAAATTATAATTTTATTTCTCAGATCTGGATGAGATAGCTCTATTCCGATTATTTTAAAATTATTAAATATACTACAAGTAATTACATGTCTTTTACTATGAGATAAGTTTTTCAAAAAAAATTCTCTCTGGGATTAAATTGACCAGAAAATTGAACTACTTGGAAAATTTACCGCCAGATGGTGCTGAAGAAAAAGTCAAACAAACTCTTCGTTCAGAAATCACTCAAAATCCACAATTGGAGACTGAATTATAATTTTTATAGATTATAATATATAATAATAATATAACGTGTTATATAACCTAATAAAATGCAATGCTAAAATTGTTATAATAAACACAATGCAATTGAAATGATTTTGAAAGGGGTCAAAATAATTTTCAAGGGGTCAAAATAATTTTCAAGGGGTCAGAATAATCTGGCGGACTTTTACAGAAGCTTCTCCTAAAGCCCTCTGTTAAAAATATAGTTTGTGTAAATTTGTGCTTTCATATAATGGCGTATTGCTTTTGGAGCATTTGGAAAATTGTACTTTCCTCTTCATTATTAAAACGCAACTTTTTTTAAATAACACGATGTCAGTCTAAAACGTGAAATTAAGGGTAGATGTATTAATTTTATCAAAACTAAATTTAATTTTAATTGTATAATCTGCGCGTTCATAGATGGCGTTAATTTTATTTCTAACAAAAATAAGAAATACTCCTTCGCATGTTATGTTTAAAATATTAAGACGAATTATATCATCGCGCCCGTACATAGCAATATGAATAAATAGATTTGTCCTTGTACAAACTCGATTATTTCAGGAAAAGCATACAAGTACAATATTGGATTGAATTAAAGATACGAGTATAATATTGTTTTTGTTTGTCTTTCTTGAATTGAATTTTTATACGGAAAAAACTATTAATTCATACTAAAATTACGTATGTACGGGTACAAACAAATAATTCATACGTATATTTAATAAAAATATATTTGAATCAAATAAATGAATAAACGCCATCTGTGAGCGCATGGATTATTACTTACGTCACGGTTAACCTTAATAGTTGTTTTTCATTTTCATTAAAACGAAGTGTTATTTCAACAATAATTTTAAGGGTTGAATGAAGTGGAATACATAGTCAATTTTATCGATTTTTTAAAACTTTTTGGTGATGTATTATTTAACTCTCAATGGAACAAAGGTAGAGCGAGAAGCCATGTCAAAATCGTAAAAGTTTTCCAGAATATATCATAGATGTCTGGACGGTAGATAGTTTTCAAGAGTTATTTTGAGAAATTTTCGAAAAGTGAAATAAAGTATAATTACTTTGTTTCGAAACATATTTAAAAAACATACATTATGAATATTATACCTACCATTATTACCTACTTATTTTAAGGTTATTTATTCTAATTTTTTCAATTTTTATAAAAAAAATAATTTTAATCCAATTTGAGAATATTATTATTAAGTTCCGTAATTATTTATTAAATTACGACAGCTGTTCCCCGTTCAAGGCCACTTTCAAACTGTGGTTAGGTTAGGTTTAGACGACTTAATAATATGATTCTACGTATTTCAATTTCTAATTTTATGATGTCTAAAATGAATTATTATCGGTTAAAAAGATTTATTGAGAAAGTATTTGTGACAATAGATTTTCTATTCTTTGGGGTATTTTGAAATCTTTTTTCCCCACGTTAAATGGCATTGTTTTCTTAATTATTTAGTAATGATGTGACTGACATTTATTTGATTGCGTTATACTGCTTAGATCTTGTGAACAAACTAAGAATAAATACTTTTCCCATATTAATTAATGTTATATTAGGATCATTCGTTCGTTTATTTATTTCCAATTGTTGAAGTTAATTGAATCTAAAACCCTTTATTTATATATATATATAATGGAATAGGCTTGTTGTTGTCAAGCGGATCATGATTATTCAATATAAAATATTCTGCAAATTTCGAAGAAGTGCTTTTATTTTTGTAATATCGTATATGTTCTTTGAATCTAGAGTTTTTCCTTCTATTTTAATATTTGTAAATCCCACTAAGATTACCATTGAGCTTTACACGAACTTTATCTTAGAATAACGGTTCTTCTGCAATTTCTTAAGATAGTAAATCTCTTTTAAACTCTCAAATATTCAATCCAGAAGCTTTATCGAATTTATTGAAATTTTTAGTTTTGAATAAATTTTTATTACAAGCCAACTATCTTAGAAAATTAATTTTAGTGCCTCAAATGATAAGAAGCTATTTTGCTTGTTCACAATTGACGGTCTCCGTGGTTGAGTGGTTAAAATCACCGGTTGCGAATCTAGAGGTCTCGGATTCAATTTTCTGCATACTGTTAGCATATTATGTGTACAGCTTCAACTAGCCAAGAACTCCCTACCTTCATCTTTTCCATAATGTCCATCAGAGCCTACGTCATCTTTAGGGATGTTGTGTGAAGGAGAAAGGTAGGAGTAGTGGGTAGGAATCTGAGGGTCAGTGTATCCCGTAAAGATTAAAGGGTACCTCAACCGCCACGTCCGTGGGCAGACGCATCCGCCGCCAGGACCTGGACAAACATCACCCCATAACTCCGGACACCCTTGTTAACTTAACAAACTCAGCTAACCCCTTAAAGTGACTCAATAAATGGTTCCCGGGGAGGCGGTACCCATGTGCATCTCTTAAAATGGAGAACCTTTCCCTCTCCATCCCTTTCAGCCTCACAGCATACCTTAATAATTGGAGATGCCGACGTCCCTCTGGCTCCGGGAGTTAGAAGTCGTGCATAGTTTTTACATTAATTTAATAAATAAAACGAAAGGATAAAAAATATTCTATGATCACTTTATTTGTATCTAATTGTTTTCAGCTATTTACAAAAATTCGAATAATTTTTGAAAACTTTTGCAATAACTTACACCTAGATATTTAAAAATATTAAAGATTTGTGAACTTAACTTAATGAAGTGAAACTTCTATTTACATATTAAATTACTAAGCGTAAAATCCCGCTTTTTTAATGTACACTTAATCACAAATTATTTGTGTATAACTCATTTGAACAATGGTCAACATTTAATATTTATAAAAGCATTAACAATATTTACATTCATGCATAATAGCACTAAACTATAAAAAATCGCTTTATTAAATAATTTAAGGGTAAACATAACTACATTATAATCTAAAAGTTCATAGATGGCATTAATGCGATATAGGACTCTAATAACGGGGGCTAGCTTGACGCTCACATTTGATTTATTTCTGATTGACGTATTACTAAAATCTTAAATTTTTCTAGAGGGATCACTACGGATGTAAGTTATTTATATTTAAGGTTAGTAAAAACAGGACATTATTTTATGTAAAACGGTTTGAAAAATTTATAAAACGTTTTTCATCTATAAAATAAGCTGTAAGCACCAGATTTTTTTTACTAGATGATGAATTAGTAACTCCCCGAGGGATCCCTTTAGAAACATTTGTCATTTTTGTAATGCGTTCATCAGAAATAATTAAAATAAACTCCACGGAAAGATCGATATTCCAAGCCTGCTAAGGCAAAGTCGACTATAAGTCCGTCCATTACGCCGGGCCGCTGGCCGAATATTGTTTTTTACATGACTTCATCACTTATGGCGTTAAGATTCCCACTTTATTTAAAAGATTTGATAGGGCAAATTCAACCGCCGGTCTGTTAAATATACTTTTGTGAACAGCTGCTTCACTTAAGTTGTTAATATATAGCTTTATTTTCGGGTTCTGTCTTCTCTTAACTTACAAAACTATTCTTATTACATATGTACGGGCGCAAACAAATAATTCATCTTAAGATTTGAAAGCATAACTTGCAAAAAGGGCAAATTTATAAAATAGTTAAATTCACACCATCTATGTGTAGATTATAACGTTTGTTACGTTTAACTCTAGAATACAAAAAAAAAATGTAATTAAAATGTCTGGGCAAATCGCCCCATAAACAAAAATCCCAAAATGCCGATAAAATTGAAATGTCGAGAGCTAATGCATAATTTTGATAGCGCCATTTTAGTGAAATATCACTTTACAAAGCTAGAAAATACCTTAAAACTATAGATAATTACCTTAAAATATGACTTTTTGCCGGAAACTTATGTTTGATATAAAATATTGTTATATAAATTATGTTGGAGAATTAATCATTTTGTAAATAGGTTTAAAAAAACTTGGATCTTGCAAATTTGTTATTGATGAATTTGGTCATTCGGAATTTCAGCTTTCGGGAAATTGACTTTCGGATTCGGTGATAAACTTTGATATTGGTGGAACTGTTATTAAATACATGTGGTTTCTTTTTAACCCCGACATATGGGTATCTATTAATTCAATTATTCTAACGTTACGCAAGTTTTGACATTTGTCTGATGTTGTTTCTGCTTTCTGTATAAACTTATTAACTGAGAAAATAAAAATAGCCAATAAAGATATGCCCTCTCACTGCAGATACACAAAAATATTCTTTCAATGTCGTAGCTATGAAAGTTTTTAAGAACTTACATCTAATTAAAAAAAAATAATTGTTTTATTAATTCAATTGATTTCACTTATATTTTTTCAGCTAGGTGTGAAGCTAATAATAAATAGAATATATTAGTGGGCAAACGAAATATTTTAACCGGCGATACCTGAACATGAGCATTTTCAATTCAAAATAATGCTATTAATTTTGGTGTGCGATGATTTAAAAAAAAAAAAATTATGACACGGAAATATTTTTCCATCACACGTCGCCACTGGCTACAACCTAACGCATCACGTGATACTCTCTCCATCTCGTTCCAGTAACTACATACAGACGAGACAGAGACGGTTGATAAAAAAATGTTTTTAATTGAATAAAAATATCATCAATGACATCTACATTTTTACTCCCAACATGCTCTGAAAAAGCTGGTTAAAATCGTCGATACGTTCTGATACACACTGTATATAACATAAGCCATAGAAAGTTTGATGTAACGGTTTTTTTTTACAAAATGGTTACACAAAAATTCACGTCATTCTGCAAATAGAAACCATGGAACCAAAATATCAATTTTGTAAAATCATTCACATCGTATCAGAAAAATAATTATGTTATTTCCAATACAATCAGATATATAATATCTCACCGTTTCCGCACTGTGATTTATAATATTAATACATATTAATTAGAGGATGGAACAGCGAAACCTTTCTTGGCATACCTAAACCATTTTGTAGTAGGACATCAGTATGAAACATTTGCTCCATCACTGTACAGCAATTAACACCTACCAATATATTATTATTTTACGTTTCATTGTAAAATGAATTGTTTATTATTATGTACAAGCACTTACTTCTAAAACACAGCAAATTCAATAAAGGCATATAAAACATTCCGATAAATATGAATAACAACCTAAACTTAGTAATGTTTTTCATCGATATACTTTTGTATGCTTTATATATTTTACAAATATACCTACTATAGAAATTATACTGTTTCCCATAAAAAAATTTTTCAAAACAGTTTCTCTCTTTGACTGCGAAAAAAAGAACACACCGAGAATATTTACAGTAACAGATGTGACTAAATTATTTTTTTTTACATATATGCCAGTGTAGACCTGTCAAAAAGCACGGGATAATTATTATGGGGTGATTGTAGGATTTGTGAGGCTAAAATTTGAATCAGAGGACACATCCGAACAGTTCCATGATAACTCAACACAGTGACAATTCAAAACACTTTTAAAAAGTGATATAAAGTCATTAGAAACGATGAACAATTTTTTTTTCTAACCTAATTTCCTAACCTAAATAACCTAACCTACTTAACCCAGTTAATAAAGTTTTTGTTTCTTCACTTACAATGACCTTATATAAATTTTTAAAAATGAATTATCATTGTGATTATTTTACCGGTCACCGTATTTCGATATGGCGCAGACTCGTGAAAAATCACGGAATCGTCTGAATTCTTGACAAATCAGTTCCAATTTTGAAAATGGCAATTAAACTATTGTACTGTTAAATATATTATATTTGGTATATGGAGGTACTTTATCGCTTGTCTGGATTTTTTATACAATCAGTTAGATCAGTTCTAGTTTTAAAAATTATATTTAAATTCAAACTAAATTCCAGAGTTCATTGAACCATAGTTAAGCAGAACATACAAGAAACTGAAATTAGCATTTTTGATAGTATAATTTCATATATTTATATGTATTTCATTTGAAATAAATCATTTTCTTACACACCCATGTAGGAATTAATTTACTTAACGAGTCGTAGAAACAAAAAGGTGTAAATTCGAGGGATACCTCTGCTGGAAAGTATAAATATATATTTTATTATAATGTGAAAATGTTATATGAAAATAATAATAATAAATAAGCACTCAAAATGTTCACATTTTGCTGCAAACGATGTCGTTACTAAAGTGAACCGGAAGGTTTCCATTTCCAAGTGTGGTCACTGAGGTCTCTGGACCTCCTCTGAAAAAAAAACAAAATACAGTTACAAAAATGTGATTTGTTAAAATTGATAACAATGTTTCTTGGTAGGTACTTTAATGTTTGAAATAATATTCAGTAGACATTACAAACTTGTATTCAATTCAAGTTCAATATCAAAAAACAAAAGAAGTTATTAATCAAAAATTGGACATATTTAACCACCCTATAATATTAATAATACCAACTTTTGACATTTCGCATACATTCTGATGGCGACGTGCAACACTAGCGCCTTCTACCGGCATGAGTTGTGCGCCTGGTTTTTGTATCATATATTTTAACGAGTTTTATTTGACATATTATATTATTTATTTTACGTTAATTATATTCAATAATATAAATACAAATCAATATATTTACTAATTCAAAACACGTTTTACAAAAATGTGTAGGAACATCAACATCGACGATGATTTAAAACTTCAAAATGAACAAAGGATGGTACAAGGAAACATCACAGCTTTGATGAATTAACCTAAAAAAATAATAATTAAATTTTTCAAAGTATAATCCACTTTTTGCGTGATTAAAACATTTTATTTACTAAGATTTAATGAACTAATAACGAACATATCTAACATAATCATTATCCACCTAACTTGACAGCATTTTTTGGCATTCTGACGTTAATGACTTTTGTACATTTTTACTGTACAAGAGTCCCAGGTGCTACTCATCTGGAGTCTATGACATCCCCAAACGGGGTATGTTGTGAGGCTGAAGGTTATGGGGAGGGGAAGAAGATGGGGAAAAGGAAGGTGGGGGAGTACCTCGCTATTCAGATATGGTCACCAAACACGGCTAAAGCAATTTCAAGTAACGTTTCAATTCTGATTGGTGGTCTTACACTGAGACTATATTCCACTCTAAAACGTGCGCAGATACACTCTATATATTTTTTAAATGAATAAATTGTGAAATAAAACAAAATAATTAAATAAAATTTACTTTGCGCACGCCGGGACTTGAACCCGACACCTTTGGCTTACTAGTAGAGAGCTTTACCCCTCTTCCATGGAGGCCAAACATTCATTTGAAAAAAAAAAATATATATTCAATGACTATTGGCAGATGAACATTATTACATTATTTCGCTGTGGTATTTCAAATCCTTCAATTAAGTTGCCCGACCACTATTGGTAATAGAACACCTCGATTAATTACGTAACTAAACCTGAATTACTTCCGTCACCTTTTCTACCCATTCTACTTTTGTTTACCCTTTTTTCTTCCAACACTTATTATAATTATACCTCCCTTCTCTCTTTTATTCCCATCTTGACTAGTAATTTTCCAGAGGCTTAGAATTTCAAACCCAAATTCATCATCTTCTCAAAGCTAAGCTTAATCATGAATACGATCGGTCGTAAGCTGAGCTTAGAGATCCGTATTTCAATCGATATACTCTTACAAAGATGAAGGAGTTGGCATTTCTTGTACTACAACATACAATCGGAACTTAAAGCAATCAGTGAACCTTTTATATCGACACATTTTTAATGGAGCTTAACAGAGTTTTAACCTTTCAGGAGTGTGGAAAAAATAAATTCATGAAAAAATATTGTAGTTGGAAATGCGCAGTATTTTAATAATCTTTTATTTTAAATGCCTAATACATTATAAATAATTAGTTCAAAAAAAAAATACTGCGTAGAATGCGTAGATACGAAAACGTCCTGATTAAAAATATTGCTAATTTATTAAAAATCTATTCGAATTATACGTATTGCTGTTAAAAACGGGATTGTAGACCAACAACAAATGAATTGATAGATATCCTGATAAACTTTAAGTAAAATACCAATGTTTTGTCATGACGTCCGAACACGTTCATAAAAATCCTAACTTTCTTGCATTTCGTCATTATATATTATTAAAACCAACGCAGAGGGATCAATATGTGTATTCTGATATTAAAAGGAATTCACCTTCAATACCTTATCAGTAAATGGATTGCAGTCCCGTTTTTAGCAGGATGACTAATACTTCGAGATTTTCAATAAATCAACATTACTCTTTTTTCTCAGTGTATTTACCAAACGTATAAGGATAAAAATTGCAAACAGTGGAAATTAGGTCAATGTGGTAAAACGCTGACGCACAATAGTCCATATCCGAGGATATTTTTTTCAGAAACAATATAATTAACTCATCTTCACCGGGAGAACCATTGGCAGGTAGGTTTTAAAGGCAGGAAGATAGATTTCCCGTCTAACGATATTGTAATTCCTAATTCTGATATACTCCACCCACTCTTACCCCTCCCCCCTCCTTCCACTTCTTCTTTACAATTGTAATCTATATTTAATTTTTGACTTCAATGTATACTTACTCCTGATGAGGTGAACTTCGTTCATGAAACATGTAGAGGTTGTATGTAATTAAGTGATGTAAAGTTATTTATGTTTTAATAAAATAAATAATGCCATCACAAAGTGATAAGCTTCCAGAAGAAATCTCCTTATTAAACGCTTGTTGATAGTCATGTAATTTTGCGTAACTATGCGTATTGTTGGCTGCATATTTAAATATTCGCGCCGGTCATTTGATTCGTTCTTATACCGCCAGAGGGGCAGAGTGGTCGAATTTTGCCTGCAGACCCCCTATTCGGGATTTACCCGAAACATACGATTTGAATTCGACCAATGAGAGGGCCTGGATCGTCCAGACGCTAGCGTAATAATACTATCAGATTAAACTTAGAAAATATAAAAATGTACTTATTAGGTAAGAAATCATAGAAGTTAGGTACAGAACTGGTTGTAAATTGTTCGAAGACCGAGGTGGCAATCTTGTATGAAATTGGTACTTAATAAAATGCAACAACAATAAACGCATATTTCTTTTTTAATTTATTTTTTAATTTATTATTTATTTATTTCTATACATACATTACAGTGTCCACCAAAAATTTACATTTGTGTATAATACATACATTTAGAACTGTTGTTAATATGGTGTTTTTTTTATTTATTTTTTTATTTTTTTTATGCTGGGTATGAGGTAGGTTTGATTAGGTGACACTGTGGTGGGTAATGTTATATGTTTCGTGAACACTTCCCTGGGAGAACCTGTGCTGAGGTGTTTACGTGGTTATGATTAAATGGTACATGTATTTATGTGTATTGGTTAAATTTTCTTATATAAGTGTAAGTTAGGATTTTATTTATTTATTTTTTTAATGGTTATTGTACATTGTTATTTAAAGAAAAAGGAAAAAAAATATTTATTTATATGCACATATATACATACACCCATGTATACACATACATACATAAATACACATATATGCATGCATACACACATATAAGTAAACACATATATACATACACATTCATCCATGATTATGTTTGGTTTGGTGTTATCATGTTTTGTATAAAATGGATTTCGAAGCTCATAAAATAATTTTAGTTAAAATAAAGCGTTTTATTTTAAATATTACATTTTGTTTATTTTTTTTAATTAATTATCCATAAATTCATAACACGATTCAATCAATAAAATTAAAAATTGGCTCATATAATATAATCAATTATTTGAAAAATGTATCCAATGAAATTAAAACTTGTGATTATTGTTGGGTTTATCTAAAAGTTGTATGATTTGTGATTTGAATGTTTTATAATTCTTTCAGGTTTGATTTTTACCTGGAAGGGAGTTAAACAATTTTATACCGAATAATGGTGTTGACAAGCACTAGTTTTGCATTTAAGGATTTCTAAGTTACCACGTGATCTTGATCGGTTACTTATTTTTGTATAAATTGTTGAATTGAAATGGTCTTTATGATTTTGTAGCAATGCATTATTTTTTTTAAATATTGTTAAAGCTAAGAACCCTATAAGAGTTTAACAGCTGCGTGGTTGGAAAGATCGATGGTTTTCTTAGGATAACTTTTAAAATTAACCTCTGAACCTTTTCTTATTTATATCGATTTAAAATACAACTAACTGATACCGTCAGATTTACACAAGACTCCTCGACTTGTATGCCCTAGACAAGCCGATGAAAATAATTATTATAACCATAAAGAAAAATTTCAATTCGTGAAAATCTATTATATATATCTAGCGATTTTATTTCATAGTGAAATATTCTCTCTTTATCTCGCAGTGGTGAAGTTCACAATTCAGAATTGAAACGTTACTTATAATGTCTTTAGCCGTGTTTGGTGACCAGATCTGAATAGCCAGGTACTTCCTCCTTCCTCTTCTTGTTTCCTTGCCTTCCCCAGTACCTTCAGCCTCGCATACCCTATTACACTTCAATTATCTGGGATTTAATGGTCTCGTAGGCTTCAGCCAGAGCAGTTAGAACTCTTTTTCAAAAAAGCTATAAATATAATTTTTACTTTCTTTTTGCATACAGACACACCTACAATACACCTTTATCGGTTAAATTCGCAGGTACTAAGGTAGTTAGGCGTTTTAATTTTATATACTATATTTGTTATTGCGTAGACGTAGTATATTTGTCATTGCGTAGACAAACATTTCGAAGCTTCCCTTTTCTAATATAGTGTTATTTTGATTCGAGACAATATTATGTTACATTTGAGGAAATAATATGTTAGTGTTAACGGAAGGAGAAAGGTTTATTATTAGGGTGAAATAATAATATATACCGTAGGCAAAGAATTCACCCACTGCCAATTAGAGGAACACACGAGGCTTACCCTCGTGCCAATTACGACTCTATTTACATGAAAGACGTTAGATAATTTGACTGTGAGGGAATTGTGCGAATGAGAATGAACCAGATAAGATTTACCAAGATCCTATTTCCAGAATTGTAAGGATGTCAACTATGACAAAGCCGAATGGAGCTACCCACACTATTTTGTTAAAATCACGTGATTAGCAATCTTTTTTGACTCGATGCATGTTCTGGTAAAAGGAAATAAGTTGCAATTACCATCAAATAGGGTTTAACAATTTGTAGTGACATTTCCTGTGATGGATTGGTTTAAATAGTTCCATGATTACTCAATGGCAACTCAACATACCTTTAAAAAGTGTGTAAAAAGTGGTAAAAAGTCATTGAAAGCTATGAAAAAATTACCTATATACCTTACCTGTTTAAAATAGTGTTTTTTTCATGACTTTTTATCACTTTTTAAAGGTCTGGTGAATTGTCATTTTGATGATTTATCCAGTCACCAATATATTCATTTGTATAAACCTAACCTATTTAAAATAGTGTTTCTTTCATGATTTTTTATTACTTTTTAAAGGTGTGGTGAATTGTCATTTCAATGAGTTATCCGGCAACCAATATTTTCATTCGTATTTGGCGGTGTAATTTTTTAAAAGGTGCGTTGAATTTTTATTATGTTTAGTTATGTGGTTACCGGAAAACCTTAAGGGTATTGCATTTGTTATATCATAAAGTAGAAAAGGGAAAACCATCTCTGTCGAATTCTTCTAGTATCTAAAATCGTAAAACTTAATAATGTTTGTCAAACGCAGCTCGAAGTACCTAGCTATTCATATATGGTCACCAAACACGGCCGAAGCCATTTAAATCAGCGATTCAATTCTGAATTGTTGTGAACACCAGGTCAATACTGAGAGTATCTTCCACCTGGGAGATACTGAGAGAAGATATCTTCCACTCTAGAACATGCCGCAAATATCCTGTGCATTATTTAAATTGAGTGATTTATGGCTACGTTTGGTGAATTAGAAGGGTAAGGCTCTCGACCAGCAAGCCAATTTTTACGTACGTCATCCGGGCTCCATTATATTCATCATAGACACTGTATGGAGAAGCCAGAAATGCGATGTGGGCGTTCATTCTCACTTTATTGCGTCGTCAAGACATTTCAGAACTTATTGTAGAAAAGTAGTTTCAGTTGACATTTTAAAGTTCTAGCAGCAGGGTACTTCCCCCCTTCTTTTCCCCTTTCTGTGATTGTACCAAAATCAGCCGAAATTCTAAAATTACTTCAAACGTTGGCCTAAAATAGAAATATATTTTAATTAATGTTTTACTCTAAATATTATAAAACATTGGAAGAGAGGATGGACCGCCAAACAACTAACACAAATTACTCGAATAAAATAATTTATTAGCGCTCGCCATGATTTGAACTGGCGGTCTCCGGCTTGCTAGTCGAGATCCTTACCCCTCAAACACGGAGGTTCTAACCCGAACTGTCCAATAACTAAAGATTTTTTTAATCTTTCAGTTGAAAAAACAAAAAATTTCACCGATGGCCTAAATTTCATTTACAATTACCAAATGAGGAAACAATGTGTATTTGCGAAGAAATATGGTAACGAAATTCATGCATAACCTACCTATCTATCTATATTGAATAAATAATTTATTAATCGCTCCGAACACCCACATTAACGTTCCTCGTTTATATGAACGTGAAATTGCTCATCGAAGAGCCGTGGAAAAGCACGTATTCTGCCAGGAATTTATTTTAGGGTGAATCATGTTAATTTAATAATTACAACAGAATTTTAATACAATTTAAAAAAATATATCATTTCACCAGCTAAAAACCCGTCGATAATGATCAGAGAAAAAAAATCAGGTAACAGAGAATGATATCCACTCAAATTTAGAAAAATAATATCTCCAGACAGAAAGCTCTCCTGATGAAATTTTAACTCATGTTTTCTGCTTGTAACCTATTAATCAAGGAATGTAAACTATTTTTGAATCCCAAAAACATGTAATTTCCATCATTATCTATGGCGTTTAAACACATGTACAATTTAATTGTTTTTAAAAAAAATAGTATTTATCAACAAAAAAACATATCGTAGCTGGATAGTAACACTGCTAATTTATGGAATGTATTTTTTTATATTTTTTAAGAATTTACTTTTAGATAAACCAAAATATACCTTTAATTCAATAAACGCAAGAATTTTATTAAAGCTTGACGTTGAAACTCATTCAATGGGCAGAATAAAAAATTTTCTTCACGTTACAAAACTTAAGCGTAAGACCGAAATTTTAATAAGATCCCTTCTTATTGAACTTCTCAAATTCGTAAAATATTTCCACGGCATTTAACACTTCCCAATTCCTTAAGACGAGACAATACCATACAATAAAGAATCTTATCGAAATAAATGAAGCAGTCGTGCGCACAAATTTGCGATGCTCGGTTGGTGTATTGGATAGACCTGCGGTTGAATTTTCCCTATCAAATCTGTAAAATAATGGAATGGAATAAATAAAGAATGGGAATCTAGTAATAAGTAATGAAGTAGTGTAAAAACAACATTTGGCGCGCGGTCAAGACCTACGGTCAAGTTTGCCCGACAGGCCTAGAAAATCGATATTTCCGTCGTGTATATTTTGATTATTTCTGATTAACGTATTAATAAAGTTTCAAATATTTCTATAGGGATCCTCAGGAAATTACTATTTCTTTGTCTAGAAAAATGAAATCTGGTATTTAAACATAAAATATTTTAATGGTAAGGTCTGTTTTTATTAACCTTAAATATAAATTACTTACATGAATAGGGATCACTGTATAAACATTTGAGATTTAAGTAATACGTTCATCAGAATTAATTAAATGTGTGCGTCAAGCAAACGCCGTTATCAAAGTTTTATGTCGCCTTAAGAAGAAGCTACAAGCCGAAAATGTGTATATTCTTGGTAAACCTTATATCGTGGGTAATAGGCATTAAAATCGCTTGACAAACGGAGTCTAGAAACGTTCGATTTCAAGCCAAAAACTGGTTTTTATTTATTTTGTAAATAATTTTTTAAGAAAGCAAAAAAGTTAATCAAGTGAAACTGTCACAGATAATCTTAGCTATAATACTGTATTTTTTTAAAGTTTTTTCCTTTATGCGTTCATACATTTCTATTGAAAAAATATTTTTTTTAGTAGTTTGCATTTTTATTTTTTATTGAGTAATTTATATATTTATTTGTATTCTACTCAAGCGAAGCAATAGGAAAACCATCAATTTATCTAAGGCATATTTTTTGTATTCATAATGTACACCAATTCGTTATAAAGATTAATCAAACTAGTGCTTTGGCATAAAGCTTCCTCTTCAAACGAACGTCTTAAAATCAAATTTAAATATTTTATTTATTGTATTGCGCCTTTTAATATAAATATTATTCATCCATCAGTACACAAGAAAAGCGCTTAAATCGTTCACTAATTGCTTTTTTGGACAGGTATAAATAATAATATTACTGCGACATCTCGGATAAAAGAATATGTTAACATCAAATCCAATGCTTGAACACTTTCTTTACAATTTTTTAAATCCTAAATATTAATTATAATATTAATGACACCTCCAACTTCTGACATTTCCATACATTCTGATGGCAACATGCTATACTAGCGCCTTCTAGCAGCTTGAGTTGGCGCCTTGGTTTTCTTTCACACATTTTAATGGATTTTATGTGTATGAAATAAATTCTTTATTTAACGTTCATAAATTAGACATATATAAAATATATGTACCTCGTGAACGATTTTACCGTTTTTTGCTCATATGTAAAAATATTAAAGCGGCTATTAGCTCTGTCTTTGATGGCTTAGAGATGTACCTAATAAAATACTTAGGTATATAACTGAAACACATTTTTCTAAATTTCTTATTTGTAGATTTGACTTTTTACGTAAGAAAGAACATTCTATTTGCTAGAATTTAATGAACCATTATATTTCACCAAATAACCTGTCAACGTTTTTTGGCATCCAGAAACCAGCGTTTTTGTTTTTGATAATGATTACAACCGTAAAATGTTCACGCAGAATCTATTTTTAGGAACATTTTTTAATATTTATGAATAAAAATAATACCTACTGAATAAAAATTCAATTTGCCGCCATTGAAAAAAAAATCAAAATCAATATGCTACAATGGCGCATCTAGCGGTTAAAGTTGTTGATATTGCTACTATTTCACTCGTATCGTTAGTACTATAGGGTATTTGATAATAAATACGCGTATATACTCGTCATATAGGTATGATAGGTACCATGTACAATGTGACCTTAGAACGGGTTGCCCCAGTAATGTCACATTCTTTTCAACAGATGTAAAAAATTATAAAAAACAAATAAAATATTCAGTGTTTGCAATTTGGTCACGGATGTTAAATTGAATTTTCTCTTATCGGGAAATTAATGCAGAGCAGATTTTCTCTTCCCATGAAAGCTGATCATCTGCCAACAAAACTTTTAACGATATCTCCACATTCTAGTAACGGCCGCGTGGAGAAGTGAATTTTGAGGACTTTACTTCATCGATTATGGTGCTCCTGGGAAACATTCATTAAGCTCGCTCGATTGGAAATTAATGACGAAATTAGCAAAGATCTGTTCACGATAAGAATTATGTAAGTTACGAAACGCGTTTAGATAATTTTAGTATACACAACGGTGATGTGTTGTCACTTTTTCAGGATTTCCAGAGAAAATATTTGGTATTTTTATGTAATACCATATCCCACTGAGATTATAAATTATATTATAATATGTATATTAGAATACACATGGGAGGCCACGAGGAAAATAATTTGCCTCAAGGTCTATGTTATCTTTGGAGATGCTGTGGGAGGGTATTTTTAAGGAAAGGAAGGAAAAAAACGTTCTGGGAACGAAAAAAGTATGAGGGATGGGTAGGAATCTAGAGATTAGTGTGTTCAGGAGTGACGGGCGCATGTTCTGTTGCAGCAAGGCGATGTGTAAAGAGACATCAGTTGGAGAGGTCAAAAGGTCTCCCCAAACCAGCCTCTCCAGATCTGGCACGCCAAGGCAGCTCGTGAATCTCACCCGATGAACCCAGGCACCCCTGCTAAATCACCAAACGTAGCTAACTACTTGGCGGAGATGTTGGTTATCCAATAAATGCTTCCCGGGGCGGCGGTACCCAAACCCACCTCCCAATTTGACTGGACTTGGCAATACGGTATCACATACATAAGCACACACTTCACCCGAATCTTTACACATCTTCCCTGGTGATGGACACTGTCTTAAACTTTGGCTTTTGAATAAGATTGCGCAACACGGCATAATATCCCAAAAAATAGTCCTATGATACTTTCCTTTGATCATTTTGTACAGGTTTTTTATTGTGATAACGTCTTCACTTAATTTGATGTTGACGATTTAAAAATCGGAGTTCTAATAAAGTGTAAAGATTATGCAGCGTTTGTAGTAATATATACTTAAGTAGCAACATTTACATACATGGGATTCGAGTTTTTGCCGACAATTTGCGGCAATTCATATTATCACTCTCATTAATGAGAAGACGATGAAACTTTTGCTCTTACGTAAGTGATGTAATTTAATTAAGCGTTTATAATAGATGATGTGAGATATTTTAATTTTATTTTTGGAATACCTTTATGAGTAATACCTGGAAGTGTAATATTTGATCAATGAAGACAATATAAGCGATTCTTAAACGAATATCTGAAAAATATATTACGTAGTAAATGGTAGCGTTTACCCCGGCAAGGCAAGCATCCTGGGTTCAAGTCCTAGATGTAACCCAATCTTTTTCGGGTTTTTCTGTTTCAAAAATTAAGAATCCCAAATATTGTCTTCAATAATTAAACATTATTTTTATCATGGCCTGTCGTAACTTAATTATTACAAATGAAGATACATGTTGAGAGAAATTCTTAATTCCAAATTTAATATCTTTTTGAAATTATTTAGACAATCGTTCATTTACTTTTTATTGACCTTATATGATTTTATCCAATAGTATCATTTAATTAATTCGCTGGTTTAGCAATGCTGTTTTTTTTTTGCAAATGATGCAATGTAACGAATAGATATTATTTGAATAGCCATTATTTGTAAGTCAAATAACGATAAGCTTGACAATCTTTTATATATAAACAATTTTCTATTTCCAATTTTGAATTACTAAATTTTGGAAGAAAATTAAAGGGTTAAAAAGTTCTAACGATTCAAAACATTTTTTGCTTAGAATTTTGAAAAATCACTACCAACACTACTGGGGGAGCATATTTGGGGATTTGGGAAGTATTGTCAGACCGAAGCAGTATGGAAATCACGATTTGGGAAGTTTATTTAGGCCGAAGGACTACGGGAACTACGATTTGGGGAATATTGTTAGGCCGAAAGACTATAGAAACCATGATTTGGTGAGTATTGCGAAGCCGAAGGACTATGGAAACTACGATTTGTAGAGTATTGTAATGTCGAAAAACTATGCATATCACGATTTGGGGAGTATTGTTATTTATTTATTAACGGACATCGTCCAAATTACAAAATAATCACACGAATAAAGTAAAATGAAAAATATAGGAGTAGACAAAGGTACATGAAAGCAAAGACATAAGGTAGGTAGATATAATATAAGAAAATAAAGTGACAAGTCGAATCAAGTCAAGAAAACGCCGTGGTCAGGACCACAGTACACTTATAATATTCCGTCACTTGTTTAGCGACTGGCAAAAATCATTTAGACTTATCCCAAAAAAGTTAAGGTTTTGACTTGAGTTGACCAGTCTACACATTCTGGACAATGGTGAATAATATCCATAATTTGTCGAATGATGGTTGAGGAAGAGCAGTTCATTATTTCTGAGTCTTTGCGAGGGGATATTGAAGGGAATGAGTTGCAGTAGAGTAGGTGAATCAATAATACCATTTATAATTTTGAAGAAGCAAATGATATGCCGAAAAACTACAGAAACCATGATTTGGTGAGTATTGCGAGGCCGAAGGACTATAAAAACCACGGCTTGGGGAGTATTGTTATGCCGAAAAACTACAGAAACAATGATTTGGTGAGTATTGCGAGACTGAAGGACTATGAAAACCACGATTTGGGGAGTATTTTTATGCCGAAGGACTATGGGAACCTATGGAGTTTTATTGAGACAGAACACAATACGAAATAAGAATAAAATAAAATAATTTTTGTTTTAAAACCACGAGTTTTTAATATTTTTCAGAACCGACTGGTTTCGCTTTACTCAAGCATCTTCAGGGTACAAATAATTATTAAAGTTGTTATTATTATTAATCACAAAGTGATTGCTTTCTACAATAATACGGAATACGAAGTTTCGGAAATGTAAGAACTTATCACACACATACCTTCGTATTGAAGTCGCCATATTCCTCCTGTTCGAAGCCCTCGAGAAGGTCCGACGTGTGTTGGTCAGAGAGAGAGAGTTCGCTCTTCTGGCTGTACTCAAATCTCTTCCTGATTTTCTACAGAGAAGATATCTGGAAATATAACAAAATTTTATAGTATAGATTTTTATTTCCGTCTTTATGTCCGGGTTAAATCTTCCCCAAAGGAAAAACTAAACTCTTCCACACACTTTTCCACAGATGATCATCTAGTCAATCCGCATTATGCAAGTGCATTATATAAGCATAATAAATACAAAAAAAACATATCAAATCACCAGAGATCAAATGGGAAAATAATTCACCGACTCCAGATATTTTCATATCAGTGGGTTCGTCTCGGTAGAACTTCTAATTGGACCCATAAATCCTACTGATCCCTCAATATAAATATTTAAAAAATATTTTTCTATCCTACATTTATTTAAAATTACTGATTTTTGCATTTTTATGTATAAATTCTTTGTCAGATGTAAAAATACGCCTAAATTTTGAATGAGAGAGCTTGGTATAATGCCAGTAGCCGAAATAACAAATTGTAATATTTTTATAGTCTGAGACTGGCAAATTTTTTTAATTTCATTTCCTAAATCTGTGTATTTTCTTATTTTTTCAGAAACAGATTTTCGAATATTACAGGAATTTGGAATACCGACATCAATGATATAAGTTAATTTTGTCATGTAAAACAATATTGGATCTATTATGACTATTTTTTTGGTCTGTTAGTATAGTTTTATCATAATATATTTTATAAAATTCATTTTCCATAAATGAATTCGGTTCGTATTCATAATATTAATACAAACAGAAATACCGAACACTTGTACCACCCTTAACTTTTATTCCAAGCTTGCTTTTAATTAAAATTTTTGATAGCGGATTCAATGCTAAACAAAACCAAAGAGGACTCAATAAGTCTCCTTGAAAATATAATTATAAAAAATTGTTATATGTAATATAATATAACAATTGGTATAATTACGTAATTTTTTAAAACAGCAAATATTTATTACTCCAGATAACAACAAAAAGTAAAATCTTTCTTTATAATTATCCTCCTTATTAAAAGCGGCCTTTACGTCATTTATGCGACTGACAATTGTCAATTGATCGTTTAAATAGTCAGTTTAAGCAATTGACATTCGCTCTCTATTGGCGTGATAATAATGGATTTTTAATTGAGCGCATGGACAAACGCCACTGTCAAAGCAGAATGATCGTTCCGTCATTGCGATTAGCAATCGTTCGTTCAATAATTGCTCTATCTATCGAGCTCTTCGGAATTCACTTTTGTAAGCGTGATTTTATTTTACAAATAATAGCATTATTTACTTTTTTAGAGGCGAGTATGGGCACCGCCGCCCTTGAAAGCATTCATTTGATAACATATAACATAAAACCCAAGTTAATGTTACTACACCACAAGAGGCCAAACGGATCCCTATCGTCTGGAGCCAGTAAGACCATGGCTTCCCCAATTGGGGTATCTTATGAGACCAAAGATAATAGGGAGAGAAGGAATTAAGGAATAGAAAGGTGGGAGAGTACCTGGCTATTACGATCTGGTCACCAAAAGTATCTTCTATTCTGGAACGTGCCGCAAGTAAATTGTATATTATTTTAAATGAATACGTTGTGAAATAACACAAAATTTATTAAATAAAATTTACTTGCACATGCCGTGCATCAACCCACGCCCTTTGTATTGTTAATCGAGAGCCTTTCCTCGCGACCACGGAGACCGTCAAGTGGTTCGATATGTTTGGTTACTTACCAGAGATGCCCGGGCTCATGGGGTGAGGTTTGCCTTTACCTTGGCAGCGGATGCGGTGACGTAAGCAGTATGATAATTGACATTAATCGTCTTCGGATCCCTTTATGCGACTTGCATCACAAAAATATCAGACTGAATAATGGATTCAATCAAATTCGCGTAGGACCCAAGGAATGTACATTATTTCAGAATTAAACACTACATATTTCAAGGTGTCGAATAATCGAGTACAGTAGCTTAAAGATGGTCGCGGGACATGCAAATTGAAAAATTGACATTAATCAAGATGCTCGCAATGGCTTGCGATGGATCTCTCATGAGTTCGACCATACCTACCTGCTATGTTTTTAGTTATTTTTTTTGCTTCTATCTTACCAAAAATAATTAGGTGTTATTGTTTGAAACTAAACTTTACCATGGAATATTACTGTATCGAACATGAAAAATGATTTTATTGGATTTAATATCAATTGCAGCTAAAGTTGCACACCTGTAAGTTTGATGACCCCTTTTTCCAAATCATAATATTTACCAGTTAAAAAATGCATCAATCTGTTGCCAGGCGGCAAAACGACTGGATCGAACATGAAACAGTTCGATAATCCTATTTTCTAAAACAAAATTAAAATATTGACAAAGCCAAAAAACTGTTACTGGGCAAAATATTATTCCCACCACAATGCATTTGAAAAACGTAAACATGTTTTTGCAAGCTTGTAGGAGATATTATAAATAGCCCATTAAAAGAAAATATTAGAGGATTCAAGAATTACGAGCAGTACACGGAACACCTCCGGTTATAACGCGATGTGTTAAAATTTGAAATGACAAATTCCTGAGTTTCAACTGAAAACTGTATTCGCTTCTGTAACTCCATCACGGCACAATCATTTTAAAATATTACAAACTATGTGCAACGATCTGTTTACTGTGGGCACTCTATCAGCTGAGCCCGACGCATCTGTCATTATTACCATAATGGGGCGTCTCCGTGTGCCGGCCATTATAATCAAATGACCATGCCGCCGCTGAATTCCTGCTGGCTACCGACTGAATCAGCACTGATGCCGACAACCTAGATGCTAGCAGATTCTTCCTGGCTACCGACTGAATAAGCCATTGATGCTGACAACATATAGGCTGGCCAGTTCCTCGTGGCTACCGACTGAACCAGCACTGATGCTGACATCTAGAGGCTGGCCAATTCCTCCTGGCTACCGACTGAATTAGCCACTGATGCGCGATGATGCACAATGTGCTCCAATCTGAAATTATCGCTGAAAGAATTCCGATTGTCTCAGTTTCTAACTATGTATTATAATCCAGTTGTATTGAAATACATATAAGTATTTTTTGTGAATTGGGTTGGCTGTAAGAAATATGAAGTACCTATAAGCTACACCCCTTTGTACGTTCTGTATACCAGTACAATACATCTAATTAAAATGTGAATTTTGATTTGAATCGTCTTTCTTTTATGATGGTTTGGATAAAACACCTAACGGTCATTACCCAGGTTGAGGGCTGATGTGTGCCGGTGCTTATTATTTACAGTCTTTTTTTATACAGGCAAACACGTCCCGTACAATTACAATAATATTTTTTTCTCAATTCAATTAAAATGGGAAGGAAATATAAGGTTTTTTCCTCAAAATTGAGGTAAACTTGAAGCATTCCGTAAAGCATTTTGTAAACATTTAATTACGCTGCGTTCCGTTTTATGCGTTTTTAGTTGGACAGCATTTCTAATGATAATATTTGTATACAATATTCTATCGCACCCTGGTCCATTGTTCATTGAAACTCCCGGGAAATTGCAAATACTACAAACGGAATGCTGGAAACCGTAGATTTAAATAAAATTGGGTCGGCTCCGTTGGAAGGACACATGTCTAAATTATTTTTTTATAATAACTTAGGTTTTTTTAATAATTCTGAGACTTTAAAAGAGATAAATCCAGTTTTTTTTAACTTCACCAGCCCTATATAATAATTTGCTGTTTAGCAAGTTTTAATTTTAAGAAAACCTTCTCTAGTGTACCTAACGTTCTAGTGGCCCCAGAAAAACGAAAAACCTAACCTTACCTAACGTTGGCCCCAGAAAACGAAAAATCCTTTTTCGAAATTGACAGTTTCTTTTGGAATTCGGAAAATAACCCAATTTTCATGCAAAATTGCAAAAAAAATATAAAGTTTCGAAAAACTGACATGGGCTCTTTTAGGAGCAAGCCACGGAATTATCTAACCAATTTATCTTCCTCAATTTTTCTGTCCTAATAAACTTACATCGGTCCGTGTTACATTATAGATTTAATTGGTTTTAGATTCAATTAAGACGTGAAGTTTGTTGATCTAAGTCCTTGTGGATATTCGTACCCACCAGAGAGAATAAACATGATAGGGTTCGCCAACTTTCCAGCGTTTAATTTAATAAAATGTAAGAATGATTTTGAAAGCTGATTTAATTTTACTAAAGATCATACATAATCAATATCTTCTATAACGAAATTTGTTGCAGAGCGGTAATATATTGCTTTAAATCCAGTTGTCATGCGGTCAAAACCTTATAAAGTTTAACATCCTAGACTAGCAAAAAAGTCAAAAGATGTCGCACGTTATAATAAAAATGGATATATTTATCCCAGACACTATCCTGATTGCATTTAGTTCAGTCAGAATCTTAAGATCTCGCATAAAGATAAGAGCCAATAAAAAAAGTTGATTCTTTTTTTTTTTTTTAAACATACAACAAACGATGTTGCACTCCCGTGAGTTATCAAACTCATTAAGGGATCGCCAATTGGTAGTTTTGAAATAGAAGAGTAAAAAAATAAAAAAAAGAGTTTTGTACAGAAAAATTAGACCCAACCCAACCCAATGTGCAGACACAACATATGAAGAATCAATTTACAGATATGTCACAAAAAAAATTGTCTTATAAGACTTTATGAATTATTATAATCACTCATTTGATTTATGTACTGTTGGTGTCAAAAAGTTTAAAAAGTATCCTCAATGATGGACTATAGAAATGCATAAAAACAAAATCAGGAAAATACATTTAAAATTACGGGCTCAAAAATAAACAGACCTAATACAAGATGTTTTACATTCAAAATACATGAGAAGTTTAAAAAAGCCCATCATCTCTGGATGTACAAAGTTTGGTATTTGGAGATAATTAGGACGGCTATCAGAACAGAGTTTGTACCTACTTATGACTCGTTTTCCAAATAACATTTGAAAAAATAGGATTTCAATATATCGTTTCGAGATTTGTTAGAGGTCTTGTCTTGTCTTGTCTTAATTCTTCAGGCAATTTGTTATAGTTAGTGTAGGCAATATATTCTAATGATTTCAGTCCGAACTTTGTTGAGTGTATTTTTGATATATGTAGTTTGTTGTGTTCTCGTGTATTATATTGGTGAACATCGTTGTTATAGTTCAGTTTTATATTTGTGTGGGTGTGACACTGAATAATATTTAAAATGGTGTTTGTTATCTCAAAGCTAGGAACCATCTTAAATGGCAAAACAAGTGCGTGACGGTAAATATATTTAACAGGTATATTTAACACATAAATATTTTGTGACAAGTGTAGTTCTTGCTTAATTGGGTTTATTTTGTCTATGGTGTTTTTTTTTAGCTTTGGCAATATTTTTAAGGAAGGAAGCACAGTTTTGTTTTTGAGCACTTCCTCCCCGGTCAGCTTTGGGCAGCTGCTCGCGGATCTTGTCACTCGCCATTTAAGGTGTTTTTTAATCTGAGTTAATCATGTGAATAGAAGTCATGCTTTTCTTTTAAAAAGGGCGCGGGGTGTTTTACCTTTCACGAATAGTTCGTGTTGATTATTATTTTAGTGGTGATTATGGAATCCCGCTTTTTATCCAGTGTTGGCCGGTGGTCATGTGTGTAGTACTCGTGTTTCGGACGTGAAACCGCAAATAGATTGGTCCTAGCTGTGACTAGAAGTTTATGGCTGTTTATCCCCGCATCGCGAAGGAACGGATTGCTGTTCCCGAAGTCTGTAAGACGAGTCTGGTTGGTCGCCACGTGCTGCAGACTTGATGATCCTGCAGGCGCACGTTGAAGGAGTTGCGTCCTCCCGTTTCCACTAAGAGAAGGGTGTCCTGGCTCCTTAAGACGAGTCTGGTTGCTTGCCACGTGCTGCGGACTCGATGCTCCTATTGGCGCGCGTTGAAGGACTTGCGCCTTCCCGTCTCCATTAAGAGAAGGATGTCCTGGCTTCCGTCACGGGTCCGTTCCCCGTTACCGGAGACAAGTTTTCGTTCGCCTCCCGTTGTTATTCCTTCGTTTCTCGACCACGTAAAGTTAGTTTAGTTTGGTTCAGGAGTCCATCTGGTATGTGCCTACTTTATTTCTATTGTTACATGGTTATTATTTGTACTCCTTTGTTGTAACTTTTGATGGTATCAATATAATTTCTATTAAGTATTTACTCTTATTATTTCTGATTTTCCTCCTTACTTGACAGAGAATTATCCCCACAATCATGAGTTCTTTGCTCTACCGTATTTGTACCCTATAATTGATCCTGTAGATCTCATTATTACATGTAAACTTTGGAATGTTCCTACTTTACATATTACACCGTTACAATATCCCAAGGCAAGCCAAAAATGTTACGCATGGCTCTATTTTGGATTATTTGCACCTCCGATATCAATTTTTGGTAGCAAAGCCCAAGATACTCGAAAGATATGCCAAGTGGGAGTGAATCATAGCATAAATGATCGCAGTATGGCTGTGGGAAGCAATCTACGTAGTCTGTACATTACACCGGTCACCGGAGCAATCTTTGATTTAACATGGTCAAAATGGTTTTTCCATGTAAGCCGTGAGTCAATTAAAAGTCCTAGATACTTCGCGACATCTGTTTGTTCCAGTTTGTTTATTCACAAGGAAATGTTTAGGCGTTGTCTTTTCCTATTCCCGAATAGCACATAGTGAGTCTTTTTAATGTTAAGGCTAAGTTTATTGATTCTCAACCACTCGGCTAGATGACCCAAATCCCTTCCCATGTCTTTTTCCATTTCGTTTAAATTAGTATTATGATAGAATAATATTGTGTCATCAGCATAAAGTTGAAGGGTACCTTTCAACCCCCATTTTGCAATATCATTTATATAAATCAAAAATAATAAAGGCCCGAGAATCGAGCCCTGTGTTACACCACATGTTATATTTCTATGATTACTTGATTCGTTTCCAATAACAACCGAAGAGCACCTACCCGTAAGATAACTAGATAAAAGTTTTAGATTATTGCCCACGATGCCCAGATATTCAAGCTTTTCTAACAGAATCTTATGATCAACCGTATCGAACGCTTTTTGAGGTCTATGAAAATGCCCGCTACATATTTTGCTTGATCTAAGTGTTTTTGAAGAATTAGTATTAAATCAAAGGCAGCACATTTCGTGTTTGAGAATTTTCTGAACCCATATTGTTGAGGCGTGAGAATATTATTAGTTGTGAGATATTTGTTAATCTATTTTTGATTACATGTTCAAATACTTTGGAGAAGACTGGGAGTATTGATATTGGACGATAATTAAATGGATTTTTTTTGCAGTCTTCTTTGTGAATTGGAACGATTTTTGCTAGCTTTAATTGATCCGGAAACAGTCCACTCGCTAATGATTGATTAATGAGAATAACAAGATGATCCGCTAATTTTTCTTTACAGAATCTGAGTAAGTTAGTTGTCATACCATCGACCCCTGGAGATGCATTAGTTTTTAGTTTTGATATAATTTTTAAAACTTCTAGTTTGTTTGTATTGGCCATGTAGAGGGACTGTAATGGCTTTGGTTCGATGTTTATTGTATTTGCGTCATCTGAATGAGATGGGATGCTCGCAGCTAAATTTTCACCAACCGATGTAAAGAAGTCATTAAACGCTGTACATATCTGCTTCGGGTCATTTATGTCTATGTTATTGATGGTAAGAGTTTCAATTTTATTTGTCAAGTTCTTTGGACTGTTAGTTATGATTGAATTTATTGTTTTCCAGGTTTGTCTTGAATTATGTATGTTTTCTTTAAAAATATCTGTGTAATATTTTGTTTTGGCGAAACGTCTGTAATTAGTTACCGAATTTCTTGACTTAATTTAAGTGATATAAGAAGACTGTTTAGCGGATCTTTTTTCCACTGTTTGTAATTAGTATTTCTTTCTCTAATAAGAAGATCTAGTTTTTTGTCAAACCATGGTGTATTACCTTGCTTAGGGTTTCTTATTCGTAACCTTGGCTTAAATTTGCAAGTGTCAATCGCTGTTTTGATATATTTAAAAAATTGATTAAAATTTTCTGTTATATTGGTAGTGTTGTGAGAAAACGGTTGGGTTTCAAAATATGTTCTCAAAGCCCTCTTATTGATATTTATGTTTATGTTTGGCGGTATTCTGTTGTTAGAGTGGTGTTTCAAAGAGTTTTGGTAGTCTAAGATCATTATACTGTGATCACTTATCTGGTTTTCAATATTGGAGGTCGTTGAAGATATTAAGATCATTATACTGTGATCACTTATCTGGTTATCAATATTGGAGGTCGTTGAAGATATGTTTTCTCTATTTGATATAATATGGTCTAAAAGAGAACTGCTGGGTTCCGTAACTCTCGTGGGGTGTGTATTATTACATATGAAATAATTATATGAAAATAAAATGTTGATATATTTTTTTGTTGTATAATTTTTTTAAGAACATTAATGTTGAAATCCCCGAAGATGAGTGTATCTAGGCTACTTTTTTGTAACATAGATTCAAGAGATACTAGAAAATAATTTATATTGTTGTTAGGTTTCCTGTATATACCATATATATTTTATGGTTTAAAATGTTTATATTGAACCCTAATTCCTAAAAAAGTGTTTTCATTTGACCACTTTTCAATAACTTCACAGTTAAATGTTTTGTGAGTATATATCGCCACTCCTCCTCCTCTTCCAGTAGTCCGGGAAGCAAAAGTAACCTGATAGCCATCGATGTTGAACAAAAATCCTTCTCCATCTCCCAGCCAAGTTTCGGTGACAACTAAGACGTGCACAATATCCGGTATTCTTTTGAGCGTTTCTTCTATTTCGTCCACTTTGTTTCGAATACTTCTGGCATTAATGCAGAGGACTCTCAAGCTATTTTTTATAGGTATATAGTCATCCACCGATTGGTACTTCCTTTGTATGATTGATTGGTCAGCAGCTTTTTTCAACAAATTCTGGCGTAGTCTACTTTTTCCCTAACACGTTTATCCATCATCTTCCAGATTGGACATTCTGAGCTGGTGGCTCTGTGATCGTTATGACTTTCATTATTACAGTTGGTACATGTAGGCTGCTCTTTTTTGTTAGGGCAGGCCTCGAATTTATGGTTGCCCCCGCAGTGAACACAGGCCGTTTCTTCCTTGCAGAACAATTGGGTGTGTCCGAAACCCATACATTTATAGCATTGGACCAATGGTGACTGATCCTCCACTTTTAAACGTTGGTATCCCACATTGATATGGCCAGTTTTTATCAAGCTTTTCCAGTTTTTTGGAGATAATTCTAATACTGTATTGCAAAGAAGTGCATTCCTTTGATTTTTTGTATTTAATGGATATTTTTTGCGAGAAATCTATACCTATCTCATTATTTTGTTTCTCCAGGGAATGCATTAGGTCATCATTAGTAGCTCCCTTGATAAGGCCTCTAATTATAACCATAGGATTCAATTGTTTCCTTCTGCTATATTTATTTTGCCTTGTAGCCCTTTATTTAATTATTTTTTAAATTTATTTTTATCTTCCAGGGAGGCCATATTGAAGATTAATTTGTCGCTGTTATTCGATTTTCGCATGCGTGCAACACCAATCCCTAGAGTGCGAACATCTACGTGCTTTTTGATGAGTTTTTCAATGTCGGCTGATTTTTTCTGTGGGTCGTCGGAGCTTATTACTAGGGCATGATTCTGAAGGGTTGTCTTCTGCCTAGCTGCAATAATCGCGTACGTTGTAGCTTGAGGGGTTTGGTCCAACTTTTTATTGATTTTATTAATATCATTGGAGAGCGATTTGATGCTTCTCAAAACATTTTTTAAAGGTGTTTCGGAGTAGATTTGGGAGAAATGATCTGCCATTTCCACTACGTAATCTATTAAGCAACTTACGCCGTTCTTTATGGTCGTCCGTTGATCTTCCGTTAGGATGTTAGACGCCAATAAATTATTTATATCCTTATATAGAAAATTAAGAAAATATTGATAGTTCTAGTCGAAGTATTCACTACGGAATCGTGAATTTTTACATCTCAGTAAAGTGATTAATACGATTTCGTTTTATAACTATTACGAAATCTTTAAACATGTCTACAATATTACCAAATTTATAGCCAAAATGATGTAGTCTATTTATAGGTGTATGAGCTTCATATTTGGTTTGAAAATTGTCACAGAAAAGTGTTGAACTTTGCCTCGGGAGAATTTCAGGGTTGTCAATGCAATTTTTAATAATTGTATTTAATAGTACAAGGTCAGATATGATCCGCCTATCTGACAGCGTTATTGAGTTAAGTTGTTTCATCAAAAGGACATAGTTAATATTTTGAATTGGAATATTCAGTTTAAAGTTAATAAATCTTAGAAATTAGTGCTGTACCCTTTCAATATTGTCAGAATGCGTTTTATACAATGGGAACTATTATAATGGTAATTATTATAAGTATATAATAATATAATGCATTATAAGTATATAATGGAGACAGTGACATTCCTCTTGGTTTGAAGATCAAGTAATCAAAATGATCAATTTCGGAATAAAACTGTTGATTTGTATAAAAATCTAATAAACACTGCCTGTCCTGTGTACGCCCGCCACAGTTTTCTTTATATAAATAGATTTGTTAAAAAGAAATGTATTTTGCAAATACCAAACAGACCGTATAATGTACCTACCCGTTTATACCATGTTGAAAGAAATGCTGCTTATATATCAATGTAAGAAAAATGGACACAAGAGGTAAAAAAAATAATAAAATTGTAATATGCGTTCTACTTCTATCTCTAGAATGAATAGTAATGCACCGCCCTTAAGGTGATTTGGCACAAAAACTGCACTGTACAAATCATCCAAAAGTATTTATTTTTATTATTATGTTTATTTACGCAGCATTTAAAATAGGCAAAAACCACATTTTTTACAATAACTTTACACAGGAGGTGTATTTGTGGTAGAATGAGACGTACGTGATGAACGAAGAAAGAGGTGTAAGGAGAATATATGACTTGGAAGTGAGTGGTTGAAGAGGTCGAGGTCGCCCGAGGAAGACGTGGCACAATCATGTGAAATGAATACTTATTACAATGCAATATCATTATTTCCAGCTTAAGAATATATCCAGTTGTCAGGTACTCTAGAATTCACAACCTTAAAAATTTACCCCAAACAATTTATAAGTCACCAACCAACGTCAGTTAGTATTTAATAAACCACGACTTATTTGAAATTGAGTGAAAACTTCTTACCATGTGAGTTAAGTAACATTAAACAAACACTGTGAATTTTATTCATATCTCTAACATGTTAAATAAAAGAACAGAAACCTTCTGGTTTTTTTCTAAGAGGGATTTTCATATAATAAATGCATCTAAATAAAAATTATCATAAAAAAATTAAACATATTTTTTCAAGAGCCCACAAACTTCAAGTGTTCAAGGGAAGTGTGTTTTATTTCGGGGAGTCCATTTCCTGTCAACTGTGAATAGGACACCGGTATCCTCCACACAATAATCGATGATTTTTTAATGCGATGTTCACCCTTATGCACTAAATTCAGTCGTTTACGCTAAATATTCTTTCAGAAAATACTTTTTATTTGATGTATACAGGTTCTTTGACGGCTTTGGAATAAATTATTTACGATTTTCAGCGTGTAATTTTTTTTAACGGACGTCACGACAGTCAACTGGTTAAGGATAGTAAACGCCAGTGGAAGATTAATCAACCAAGGTATAGGACATTCGTAAATGGAGATACTTACAAGCGACTCGACTTTCATGCGGGCTTGACGCTTGTTGCATGCTAATGAGCGTGCTTACCAGCAAGCTACGCGAGTTTCTTTCGTATCGAGTACTCGTTTGACAGAAATGACGTCTAAACTTGATTTGAATGTAAAATTTCTTCTAGAGGTGGGAAAATTTCCAGATTTATAAAACAATAATTTTCCGGAATACGTAAGAAAGGATTTAGCGGAAATTCTCATATATTTCCTTGGCGGGATGAATGTTCTACATTAAACATTGATTTCGTTGTATGGGTGGATGCAAAAACTTATTTAAAATAGTTTGTAAATGGTTGTAAATATAATGAACTATTTTTTTTGTCTTCATCGCTAGAGTCACATGACATCGTATTAACTTAACGGCTGCACATGAAAAAATGATCAAGATGTACGGAAAACAGCATTAAAGAGTAGCATTTCGATAGTCTACTTGTGGGTGCGTCACAATCACGAAGATTGTAAGAATGGCTTTAGAAGTAGGTACCTACCTACTGATAACAAGCATTTTATTTTTAATAAAATTTCCGTATCTTCGTTTCGACGAGTTTCAATCTAGTTTTGTTCTGACTTAAAAACAAATTCTTATAACATCACTCTACGGTTATCGTCATTTAGAATGTATTGAAAACCGCCACAAAACAACTTTTAATAAATTTGATCAAAGAAAAAAAATTGTTTTGGTTTCTATATCAAATTACATTAGTGACTTGTAGAATAATTAAATCACATGTTTGAAATGGGAGAAAGCGTACCGACAAAATACAATTATCAGTATTTTTTTTATTTGAGACACAAACAGGACATTTAAAGTACATTCTTGTTTGGTATAAAATAAATTTACACACAAATATAAATCTCTCTAGACTATGTTGGCCAAAGAACAATGAAACAGAATGTGGTTATTACATATAATCACACTTTGAACATGAACAAAGAACTTAATCAAATCACATATGAACTTTATTACTCGTTTTTTTTTTTAATTCACGTATTTCTTTTAGAAATACGAACGAATAAAAATATATGTCGTCCGTTTTGGTGGGTGAAATATGTGCGGTATATTAACATAGATATGTCTCATAAAACGAGAATATATCTATTCCCTTTCAGGTTTTCACAATCAACCCTTTCTATTTCCTTTATTTTTTGGTTTCAAATTATTGTTTTTTTAGGGGAAATTTCTGAATAATAAAATACGAAAATCGTTTTAGAGGAAAAGCAATTTTACTTTTATTTCGACAACTTTGTTTTTTTCGCCAAGTAGGCTATTAATTTATAAACGTGGTAAATAAGTTTTATGAGGACTTTTATATAATTTTGTAGTCCCTTAGCTGTGCGTTTCGCATTTTTTGTATTAACAGAAGGGTACAAAATGCTTTCTTGCGGTAGTTTACGTAAAGTAAGGTAAGGCCTTCTCACTAATCACAATTTAACACTGAGCTTTCGCAAAGCATTGTTCGTGCAGAGTGATTTATGCGAATTTGAGTGGTTGTAAGCAGTTTGCATTTGAAAGAAAAGTTTATTTTTGAAATTCCATATTGCGCGTGAAAGAAAATAAAATAATTTCAGCGTCTTTTCTGAGAGTTGAATTTTTAAACCACCTTACGAAGCTTGGCAATCAGCCTCGTATTTTTTCTTATCGATAGATTACTCAACTAGTCACAATATAATTAACATAAAGCAACTTAGTTTAATGCAAAACATATTGTATCACTATATAATAAAGTATGAAAAATGTCTATGAATATTTATAGACTTAAAAAGGCGTTCGACAGTATATCACATAAAAAAACTAATAAATAAATTAAAATCCTTCGGAATAAATGGAAAAGTGTTGGATAATTAATTACTTAAATAAAACACCCCGAGAAGTTGAATCAATATACTGTTTAGGCCGTTTGCTATTTATCATGTATGTTAACAATATATTTAATGTCTCTAAATATGGCAAAATTCTTTCAAATGCAGACTCCACAGTATTGCTAGTAACAAAATGGCTAATGCAGATATCAACAAACTAAAAAAATGTGCGATATAAATATATTGACACTAAATTCGAAAAAAACTTATTATATACCATTTAACAATCCACTCTGAGACAAATGCACAACAATATAACTGCAATAACGTGTATTCATTAATATTTCATATATGTTCAGAAATCAAAATCTAAACAAAACACTAAGGACGGGTTGTTTCGGAGAATCTGAACAATTCATCAAATTTCAACGTTCATTTTCAAGTTCTGTGAAAGATTTTTTCAAGTTCTGTTTTTACTTCAGTTTTGTCAAGCAACTAACCTACAATGATATAAAAACAGAACTTGAATAAGTCTTTCACAGAACCCGAAAATGAACGTTGAAATTTGATGAATTGTTCAAATTCTCCGAAACAACCCGTCCTAAGTCATTATAGTAGACCAATGCCTAAAATGGTACACACACATAAACATACTCAAAGAAAGAGTGAGGAAACTGAAACCTTTAGATGTCATATGTAAACAAAATAAATATTTACTCAGAAAAACATACATTGCTTTCTTCAAAGTATGTGGTGGATCTTACAAAAAACACACACAACTCCTTTATATAGCACAAAAATTTCTATTTAAACCATATACATATTCATCGGAACTTTTATTTAAAGTCAGAAAACTAAAGTCAAAAAACTAAAAAACTAAAACTATACTTCTAACAATCTAACAATAGATTACTCAGAGAAACGTCAATACTACTAAACGTAGTACTTTTTTAAAAATTCTCTATCAAAAAGTATCCGAAAAATAAATAACAACAAAGATTTGAAACTTCACGTTAAAAACACCGGAAAATATATACTAAATACTTTGGCATATTTCATAAATAACTAACAAAATGATACATCCCCCATACATAGAAGCCTAGCTTTATTATGGTGTTAAATTTTATATTTAAAATTAGGTGAAATAACTACTCCTTTTTTCTGTAAATTATGTAATATTATTTTTTTTAAATGAATATTTAATACAAACAAATAAAAAAAACTACTTTTACGAAAATCGATCGCAGACAGTCAACAGTACATATTGAAGTCCTACTCTATGGTTGGTGAAGCATAACGAAGCCATTGGTCTGACGTAACTACAAGAATGACAATCGCCGTAATGGAACAATAGATATGATTTAAGATTTTTACGGCCAAAAGTAGTTTTTGGGTTATTATTTTTTTATTCATTTATATAATACGATCTTTTACAAACATGTAGCATACATAATAATTTAGTTGGACAGTAATCATGAAGTAAAATTTGACATTTCAATTATGTAGAACCCATAGAGAAGAATAATACTATTCTTATATTAATCATTATTATTGAGGAATGTTATTATAGCCATCTTGTAATATATTCCGTTCATTTGAACGCATCTACTATTTCTGCGAAATTATTGGCAACATTATGCAATCTAGGTACAAGTGAATATCTAAATGACTCAGTCCTGATATTGTTGTTGCAATAAAAAATAACTTGGATCGATAAGTTCTTACAGTGTAGAGCAACACTGAACAGGCGGTTCGGAACCGCTCGGGAAGGCCGAGCGCTTCCGATCCAGTCGCGTTAACAACGAGCGCTGCGCGGAGCCGCGCCAGACGAAAACTTACCCTGCTAGCGAGCACACGTTACTAAACTAAGAATGTACAGCTCGGTTGTAATAGCATTTATCGTAATAAATATGAAACGAACCATCATAGTTTCAATCACCTAACGAGCCTTGAGTTTCAGTAAAAGTGTAGTAAACACAAAACACTACAGTTCTGTTTGGTATGGAAGGTAATAAGGCTGAGTAAATCAGGGCTGTCTATAATTCCATTAACCTTTCCCTTACTGTGCTAAAAAAATACACGCGTTACGGTGCTGTGTAGTCAATACACATCTCAAAATAAGCGATTTAATATCGGAAAAATATGAATATTCATAGCTAATCGATTATGTTTATTATATTTTATATCAAAAGTGATAATAATTGTAATTTAATTGCTGAAAACATGAAAAAACCATCGGCAGATGCTAAAGAAACGTGCGAGAGGTCCACATCTAACGACGGTTCGCGGCCAACTGCCGAACTGCCTAGCGGCGCGGCTGGCGGCTGCCACAGACACAGCTGTGCGGTCGTAGGTATCGATGGTCTAAATCAAAACTATAACTGCAGAAGTGTGGATGTCTCATGTTCCCGCATAGCGAATTAAAGCGGGACATCAATAGCGTGTCATTTCCTCGCACACTCTTCGCGTATTTAGTATCACACGGTTGATTGTATCGGTGTATTTGTTCCAGATTTTTAACAAAAAACTCTGATTTTTAATTGAATTTGAAAAATATGTAATATATTATTTTTTAATTCAGTGCATAAATGTATATTGGAGGAATACCTAAAATCTGAACCCAGAATTTATTATATTTATAGAGTTATGAAAGTTATTAGAAGCAATGTGTAGTAAATACACACCACAGATGAGGAAAGGTTAACAAATTCAAATATAAAAGTTAAGTCGGAAACAAGTCTTCTATATGAGAGTTTTAATATAATATATGACAGCGTCCATCATCTAGACTAGACAGATGTATATATGCGTTAACGTTTGTGAAGTAATACCGTTCTGCGTGCGTTAATCCTTTATTTCAATTACATGTTTATTTAATTTAATACCACCACCGTCTAGTGCTGGATTCCGGAAATGTGTATTATGTAGTTCTGAAATCTGATTTACCTACTTCGGAATAAAAGATCTTGGCACGCCACTGGTTCAAATGTAGTACCCACTGTTAGTGTTCAAAATACCTATGCGATCAACATTGGAAAGAAAATCGATAGAAATACGAATATAATCAGTAGGATTTTTAAATATTTAATTGATTCCCACAACTATCTGGATCTGATTATTTGACATCTGTCACCTGTCATTGATTTATGTGGAAATGTTTCGTGTTTATTTGGTTTTATATTTAAAATATTTATGAAAAACACTTACTGTATGTTTATTACTGATTTTGAACTTATATCTCTGTTAAGTTTTGTGAATTTTGCGTGATTTTTTTCATGATTTGTTGACGGCAACAACATAGGAATGCTTTCATGTGATCTTTGGTTATTTTCAATGTGTTGTCGTTTATAGACGTTTCCCAGTCCAAAAATATAATTTCTTTTGTAATGGCAACTATCTGTGTGCAATTATAAGTATGACCATAATGATCGTGTAAAGCAAACATTTTTTATGGCTCCCGATATAGTTTCCATAATATAGGAATCGTGAAGAAAAAAGTCGTATTTAAAACGCCCATTACACACTTCTATTGATGCATCCCTTCAGTGGTGAGCTAGATTTTATATCGCCTATTAAGAGGAACGTCTACACGGCCTTTTTCATTCAAAATTTCAATTTTAAATACCTAACAAAACGGAATATTTTTTTTAATCAAAAACATAGCAAACATCTAATACCATAAATTGTAATTTAATTTTTGGTGTTTTAAATTATAAAATATTAGCTATCAAAGATTACAAAACAAATATTATGAAATATAATATTAAAAAAAAATAATAAAGAAAGTGTTTTCATGATTTTCATTTTTTTTTTTTTTTTTTTTTTAATTTTTTTTAATGAGCATAAGTTCTAATTAAAACTAACCGATTTATGTTGGAACACAAATTTTGTCGTAAATAATGGTTTTTAATGGCCCATAGATCATAATTTAAAACGAAAATAAACAAATTAGAACATAGAACTAGATATTTTCTATATCTTTTGATTTAAAAAAAATACTGTTCAGTTTGGTTGAGTATTTTGGCCACAAATCCACATTTAAAATTTGTATGAAAGGA
This sequence comes from Hesperophylax magnus, assembly GCA_026573805.1. Classification (NCBI taxonomy): domain Eukaryota; kingdom Metazoa; phylum Arthropoda; class Insecta; order Trichoptera; family Limnephilidae; genus Hesperophylax; species Hesperophylax magnus. The sequence continues at coordinate 4,526,947 of JAIUSX010000043.1, read as the reverse complement.
GCCGCGCACCCGTTCCACTTAAGGTGTCCTTTATTGGTAAAAACCTTCTTAGCTTTTCAGAAAGCGCAAGGAAAGACAATAATATAATTCGGGCCACAATAACCGTAAATAGACTAGCATACGAAAGTTCACGACTTCCGTAATGTTTATTGGACACTTTTCCTAGCAATATAAACATATTTCGCCTCGTATTGCTGACGCAGCCTGCTTAGAGACATACATACGTTTTATGGTTCCGTTCTAAAGTTGGGTACTTGGGCAAAGGAAATAATAAAATTTGTGGCATAATGTGAAATTTGAGTACGCCATTTCGAATCTTGTCGGAATTGTCCTGTTTTCTCGTAATTTTCATAAGATCTCTAACCAAACATTTTTTTTGATTTTGTTTATAAAATGTGTTGTAGATACTTTCAGTATCGCCCTGGTGAATGACCACCATTCCGCGTTGAAAAGATACTTGAAATTACATTAGACGTGTTTAACGACCAGATCTGAATAGCCAGTAGGTACTTCCACACTGAGGGAATACATGAAGGCAATGCAAAAAAGCGCAATACCTTTGCACGAAGATATCGTCTCCCACCCGGCATGTCGTTTGAAGTCCCGAAAGCCCTTCTGGGTGGAAGGAGAGAGGCTCCTCCGATTACCTCTCATCCCAGAATATAGGTGGAAACTTGAGTGGCAAACGGCCAACGTGGGAAATGCCCACCTCATACAGGACCCCACCGAAAGACAACCTGGGTTCTCATTGCCTCGAAAAACCTGGTCCGCCATCAATAGGTTAAGGTACTCCCATAGCCGCTGTGCCCACATGATGCACATATGGGGCCTTAAAGAGTCGGCGATGTGTGGATGTGGTCAACGAATGCCCGCTCCATTCATTCCCTGGCGGTATTGATGAGGTTCCCATGGCGACGCCTGAGGCCCTAGAATGGCTCGCAGACCTAGATGTCCCCCTTTGACCACTGTTCATGAAGTAGAGACAAAATAAAGCTGCGTTCGCACTCACCGATTAAAGTGTTTTCTGAAGGCGCCGCTGACGCAGTACAAAGCTACTGGGTTGACGCAACTGTTCATGAAGGAGAGACAAAATCCCACGATCCGGAAGATGTGCCAGAATGCGTTGTAATCTTCTTGAGCTGTTGGACTGAAAAACACAAAAAACATCACTCTTTTATTTGCTTACGACAATATGAGACAAAATGTTTGTCAGTGCTTTAAGCCAAATGTATCTATAGGTATGTGACACTCACGTCCGAGTATGCTCTAATAAAACTTAAGAGTCTTCATATGATCCTTATGATTACAATTTTCCAAATAATGAATAATAGGATGGATAAATTTTACAATTTTACGTGTATCATTCCTTCAAGTATCTACAGTCGCGTACACTCATCTATGAGCTGTAACCATAAATGTAACCGTTACGAATACAATATATTATAGTATATTCTTGGCTCGCGAGCCGGCTGCCGTCGGTTTTCACCGTGAATCAAAGGGCGCTCAACGCGCACCGGCTTACCATTGGGTGATGTGGAAAACGCGTACATACTAGATCCTGGTTACTGTGTCTGCAACGGTTTCAGTAACAGCTCGCAGATGAATACGCGGCTTAACATTTAACACATTCCACCTCCACCTAACCGTAGAAAATAAAATTAAAAATGCCTTTTATTATGACAATGAATGTAAAATTCCCTCTTATAATTAATTCTCTCAACTCTGGAAAGATTGAAAAGGGTTTTTATTTTGCGACTCAAAAAGTTTCTTTTTCTGATTCTCATTTTAAACCATTATTTATGTCGGGTATAAAATGTTTGAAATATAACATTTGAGTGATTTATCATATTTTAGAGCGGACTTCCTTAACATTATTAAGACAAAACCTTTTTTAAGTTGAAGTTAAATTAGCCGAAAAGATAATTCTGCCTTAATTTTCACCTCTCTTGTCAGGAAACCTTGATTATATTTTTGTAAAATTATTTTAAAATATAATTATTTTCACTGATTTTGCTTAGCAAAAAAAAGGTAATTTGAATATTTACTGGATAAAAAATCATTTATTAATCTCAAATAATTATAATTTATAAAGGCCTTGTGTTCTTCCCAAGCATTCCCCTTCTTTTTTCCACTCCATTCAGCTTCATAACACATGTCAATTGGGGATGAGGTGGTCTTACTGGCTCCTCTAGCCAGCTAAATGATTTCAGTCTCTTTTAAATGATTTACCTGTAATTGTATAGGCCAATATATTTATAGAAAGCATTAAATCTGAGAAATTTTTTATTTTGTTTTCTAAAATGTATCATTTATACTGTCAAGCTTAATTTGTAGAACTCTATTTTATTTTTTTATTTATTTTAAAACAAACAGTTTATTTATAAGCATGAACAGTGATGAAACAAAACATGGTAAGTTTTGTTTTTCTTTATCGCTTTTAATGAGTTTATATCACATTTTAAAGGTATTTTGAATAGTTATTGGGTTATGTTATCATGTAACTCTCGCTATCTTAGTAAAAAAAATTATACCAGTTCTCAAGTTTCAAGAATGTCGGCAAGAGAATGTTTCTTAGATTTACAGTAACAAGATAAAAGTTATAAAATCTCAGAAACATTTCTTTTGTTTAATTTGGATAAAAGTTTAGTTACAAGAAAGGGGTATTGATTGTTGGTGTCTTGCCCGGTACTTGAGGCCCGGTTTAAATGGGAAAAAATTACAAAATAATGATAATAATTTAATCAAATAATTATTAAAAACTCACCTGTAGTAAAACCACATCATCGTAACGTGGTACGGAAGGAAGCATATGGCGAATATCAGCACGAATGCTAGTACTGTTATGGCCACCTTTCTCCTTGCTCGCACCTAGAAATATAAAGGGGATTCATACCTTCAAAAATGGAAATATACTTACAATGTACATGAAGTAAGAAATATTATTTATTATTCATTAACGCCGTCGGGCCTTTACTGAGGAAATTGACAATTTATGTATGTAAGAGTAACATAATACATGGATAATAGCTTAACTATATAAAAAAAAAGAAAATCAAATGCTAATACTAAGATTAACATCAAATCCAAATAATAACACCTAATATGGTAAAAAAGCAAAGTTTCAAATATAAAGTATGTATGTACATTGTACATTCGTATATGCATCTAATTATTCATGTTTGTTGCAAATCAGTAAGACTGAAAACAGGAAAATAATTTAATATACTGATATGTATTATAAAACAAATGTTTAAAAAAGAAGAAAATAATATCTGTTGTATCTATAGAAAAAAAGGTTATGGCAAAATACCAACGCCCTAATCTATTAATTCTAATCGTAGAATTTAAATAATAGTACTTGAAATGGTAAAGTAAATCAAAGTATAATATACATATCAAGTATGACCGTACATGCATACAGTAATTATTATGCGTCTAAAAAAACAAATTAACTAAGGAGTATGCAAGTTAAACGTTGGAAGGTATAGAGACAAATCTTTTTTTAAAAAGCTAATAAATAATACATGTTAAAATCGGTCTGAAATTAGTTGTCTTTATGTATATAATCTCCTTTTATTGCATAAAATTATTAATTTAAGATGTGACTGCCCTGACGCTATAAGTTTGCTATCACTACGTGTACCTCCAAAACATACTGGATGGTAAATATTATTCACAACAATTTCTTCGTGTTCAGCTCTGCTATGGAGAGAATACATAGACTGGGCAATGTGCTTATGGTTGTCGCTGATATTTTCAATTTAAATCTTGTCACATTCAAAGGCAAATTAGTAAAGCACTTTTGTAAATAATCATATCTAGTAATCATAATTTTTACATACGCCTAAGTATTCAAAATTTTTTTATTTATTACATATTTTTCAATTTCTGCCCATAATATTATTTTCACCAGTAAACAACCGAATTTATTTTTGTAGGAAAGGCTTTGTTAGTGCTGAATTTCCCACTAGATGGCGTCGAGATATATTATATTTTATAAGCAATAATTATTAGCCTGAAACACTCATCCACATTGAAAAATCTCCTGATAAAAGATACATGACGCCAACGGGACTTGAACCCGTGTCCTTTCGATTTCCGGTCGACAGCTCTGACCACTGAGCTATGGCGGCTTATCTCTTATCCGCGTAATAATTCAATATATACTAGTGTTTCATTCAATAATTACTGCTTGTTACATTTTATTATATATATTATATCTACATTTGTTGGTGAAATATTTTGAAAAAAATATTATAATAAATGCAGTAATTGTCGATTGAATTACTTGTACATATTGAATTATCTGGCGGGTTGGGAATAAGCCGACGTAGCTCAGTGGTCCAGAGATATTCCAGGAGATTAATTAATGCTTATAATAATTTGAGAAATTATGTGTCAAAAACAGCTTTGAAAATATTAGTGAAATTTTCTTAATTATAAATTAGATATGCTTACATAGAAATCAATGGGAAACTATATTTTCGCTAGGGTTGTGGAGCTGTTCAAAAAAATTATGAAGAGAATATGAATTTATAATTTTATTAATTAATTCAAATAAACTTAATATTTTATAAATCATTAGATTTTTAAATTAGATTTAATTAATTAAATTCAATAAATCTTCAAATAATTCCAATAATTAATTTTCAGCGATAGGGGTGATCAACTTTTGGAGATTTAAGATTTTGAACAAACGAACATTTACATTTTTATTAATATAGATAGATAGATAATAATTATTTTCATCATTTTTAATTGCGGTTTTATTATTTTTGGACTAAATGCCCGCGTGTAATGCCTCATTGGTCACTTTTTCTCAGTAAGCAGGCGCTTCCTAATACGCAATTAATTTCACAGGCAAGAGCGCAATGATGCTGCTCCTAAAAGCTTCATAAACGTGTAACATTTTGAAACTCTTCCAAACCGACCCTTAAAGAGTGTTATTACGACCACCCAAGAGTCTTCTTCCTCCTAATGTCATGATATTAGTTCAACACGTAACAAACAGTTTTTAGGTGACACTTAAAAGGCACCTAGTTATGAAATATTATATCTGCTGTATAAAAATGGTTAGAGATTTCATTTTTTTCAATTATTTTTCTACGTTTTGTGCTTTTAAAACTCTTATAATCATTTCCTCGAAACACCTTACATACATTGTGATGAATCGAATTTCGTAACAAGTAAATTTGAATAAATAAGAAAACTGAAGGTAATGCTGGTTTTATTTGAAGTATGATACAATTAAACATGACCGAAGGAAATAGTGTCCCATGAGGTCAGTTAGTATAACAGCGCCCCGGCAAGGCGAAGGTTCTGGTTCAAGTCCTAGAGTTATCTTCAATTATCTCTAAATAGTATAAAATAAAGTCGGTATTCGCGTCTAACTGTTTTGGGGTTAGTTCTTCTAAACTACGCAACGTTATTTTAAAGTGTTTTCACTATCATTCAGAGAATTTCTTCCGGAAAGCTTATGTATATAAGACATGTATTATACATTTATAAAAAGTAGAGAAAATTCGATGTTATATAATCAAGTCGAAAAAATATTATCGGATACTTACATTGCTTTACTTAATGCTGGCTAAACGTTATGGGATTCATCAGAATATCTTTAAAGGGCTAGTTAAAAATAAGTTAGATTTATGAAAGAACATCTCTCGCATTTTACATTCAAATGAAGTATTGACAGACATGGGTTGCAAGAAGGTAAGAAGGGAGAAGTGCGGAGTAGAGTCCTACGAGTTCATAGAGCACGGACAGTCAAGACTGAGAGAGAAGAACGTCAAGACCTAGACTGGAGTGGTGGTGAAACACCTTCCCCGCCCTGCGACGTGATGCCAGGCGCTGGATGAAGAAGTTGCAGTCAAGTTCGAGAAAGTGATTCGCAAGATATGTGTTCCTCCTGGCGACATAGAGTGCAATAAAATCTAAAGTACAAAGGAGCTGATAAGGAGACTTCACTGGACTCGACTAGGAGGCCAGAGTTGCCGAACTACAGAAGCTGATATCGAGGACCTTAGACTTATTTAGACCCACGCAGAGAACTCAGAGACAACAAGGTAGTAACGGTGAACAATATTGTTCGTTTAATTAACATTTACGATGGAAGCAATGAAAATGCAACCCCAAACCACATGAAAAATAGTTAAGCTTTGTATGTATTAAAACTTGCCAAACCTATTTAAAATCCATATTCATAATACGTAAACAGATCTTTAAAACTAAAATTCATCCCTTTTTCGAACTTAAGCGACCCAAATTGTTGAGAAGGCAGAGTGGAGAAAGTACACGACTGAAGAGGTAAAGTTTAAAATTGCATTTATTTAAATATTCATCATTTATTCTAAGCTAGTTACCGGAGGCAAAATGGAGTGTTTCATCATTCCTTACATATTATTGTAATCCTTAGATATATTTCGTATATTATATACTCCGCAATACAAAAATTTGAAGGGTATTCTTTTTTTTTTTTTTTTTTTTTATTAATATCAATAGCAAAATTTGTACATTATGTAGGTTTAAAGTATAATATAAGTATATTTTTTGTATTTTTTTCACAGTCCTCCTCACTAGGGTTTCCTGTTCTGAGGCGGCCTGTAGTTTTTCTTAAATTTTTGTATTTAGTTTTGAATTGTCTTTACATTGTCTTCATAATGTTTGTAAGTTGATTATTACTTTGATCTCTAAGCCATGTTTTGACTTTTGTTTTAAATATACTCATTTCGTTTATTTTTTTAGTTTCATTTGGTAGAGCATTGAACAATTTTATAGCATGGAATTTATTATTTCTCTGTCCAAAGGATGTGTTCAAACTGGGAGTAATCAGGATATTTTCGCTTTTTGCCCTGGTTGTGTATTTATGTTGGGCAGTGGAGTATTCGGATATGTTTTTTTTCAGTTTAAATAAAATATTTTTTGAATATAGTTTCTGCACATTGTAAACATTGAAGTTTTTGAATATTTCTTCTGTCGGAGTTCTAAGCGGAACTTTCAGTATAGTCTTTAATACTCCTTTTTGTGCTATATTGAGCCGCTCTGTGTGAGTGCTCAAGGCAGACCCCCATCCAGTTATTCCGTACTCTATTTGTGATTGACACAAAGCATAGTATACTTTTTTAATATCGTTTATATTGAGGATATTGCGAATGTTTCTAAAGAAGTATATGTACCTGGTTATTTTTTTTGTAATTACATCTATATGTGAGTTCCAACGGAGATAATCATCAATTTCAATTCCAAGATATTTGATGCTTTTGGAGTGTGCTATAGTGAGACAGAGGCATGATAAGCCTTAATTTTTTTGATAAATTCCTTGGCATGAATGTAATTTGAGATTAAGGTCCTCTGACGGCTGCCCTCTGGCTGTTTTAGAAAATGTCAGATATTTTGTTTTATTGACATTAAGCGTCAGGGAGTTTCTTTTAAGCCAGTTTTGCAGGAGACCAAGTCCGTGTTCAGCTTCTTTGTAGGTATTTATCCAATCTTTTTCTTTAAATAAAATTACTGTGTCATCAGCAAAACTAATGATTTTTCCTCTTGTTTCTAGGTTACAGATATCATTAATGTATATTAAAAATAATATCGGACCTAGTACGCTTCCTTGTGGTACTCCATGGTTGATTAGGAGAGGTTTGCTTTTTCTCTTATTAATTTGGACGCTCTGTGTACGCTCCGTCATATAGCTTTTTAGTAAGTTTAGTGTAGTACATGACATACCAATTTTTGAAAGTTTTGAAAAAAGTATTTTGTGATCTATTGTGTCAAAAGCCTTTTGTAAGTCTATGAAGATTGCCAAAGTTTTTTCTCCACTGTCTAAACTTTTAGTGATCATATCGGTAATTTTTTCTATGGCGTCACTAGTACTTAAGTTCTCCCTAAATCCATACTGAGTTTTTGATAATTTTTTATTGTCTTCTAAGTAGGATAAGAGTTGTTTTTTTAGTATTCTTTCCAATATTTTTGAAAATGTATTTAGTAGGCTTATTGGTCGGTAATTGTTTATGTCATTTTTACATCCTTGTTTAAATATTGGTATAACAATCGCTTTTTTGAGGGCTGTAGGGAATATGCTATTCGTTATAGACATGTTGACTAAGTATGTAAGTGGTTCGATAAGTTCTTTACAGAGATATTTTATTGCGTTGGTTGAGATTGTGTCCTCCCCTGAAGAAATATTTGATTTTAAAGAAGAAATTGTGTTTTTGATATCGTCAGCTGTAATTTGTTTAAAATTGAGCTGATTTCCTTGCTCAGGTGGTTCGTTTATTTGTACATCTTCATTACATTTTGTAACTTGCTTTGCTAGATTTGATCCTATATTTATGAAAAAATTATTGACGTATTCAAGTATTTGGTCAGGATTATCAGCGTATGTCCTGGGAACATTGTTTATATTCAGCACGTCAATTGATGTAACGTTGGCAGATTTAGAACTGGTTATTTCATTTATTATTTGCCACATTTTCCTGGGATTTTGTTTACAATCTACATTTTTTTTCTTATAGTAGGTTTCTTTTGTACACATAATAACTTTTTTGCAAATGTTTCTGTATCTTTTGTAGTATCTTAACATGTGTATATCGTATGGAATTTTTTTAAGTTTCTTGTGTAACTCGTCTCTTTTTCTTATGCAGTTTATAACATTCTGTGTAATCCATGGTTTAATATGTACATTTTTGTGTGAGATTTTCTTATTAATTTTTGTGGTATTAGCTAGTATGTTATTCTGAAGAAGTTCTATGAAATAATTCCATGCATCATTTGTATTGTTCATACTTTGCAGTTTTTTCCAATCGGTACATTGTAGATTATGTTTAATGATGTTCCAGTTGATTTCTGTTTTTTCTGTTGTTAATGGTTTTTTCTTCATTTTATTTGACTTGTTTATTTTTATTGAAAGCATAGTTGTATAATGATCGGTTATAGTTGAATTAAATACAACAGTTTGAGTAATGTCTTTTGTTTTACTCATTATATGGTCTATGCAACTTTCACTGTTGTCCACTTTTCGAGTAGGAACATTTATTAAGCTTTCCAGTCCATGGGATGCTAGCATCTGCAGATATTGAATTCGCTTAGGGTGTCCATTTTCTAAAATATTTATATTTACATCTCCAATAATAAATATGTTTTTCGTTTCTTTAAGAAGGCAGAGTTCCTTGTCTACGGATTTAAGGAATGGGTCGATGTTTCTTGTTGAGGGCGATCGATAGATTGCTAATATAGCTTTTTCTTTACTGATTTTAATTTTTAAACAATTGGCATTTGTGATAATAATTTCTTCAACTTCGGCTTTTATTTCGTTTTTAATGTATATAATTACACCATCGTTTTGTTTTTTGTTATTCAAACTTTAGTAGGTTGTATATCCAGCAATTTCCAATTTCATGTATTTATGATTCATCCAACATTCAGTAAAAATTGATTTGAAAATTAACTTTTAAATATTTCAATAAAATTTGCAATTCATCAAAATTTTTTCTTATGCTTCTTATGTTTTTGTGTAGTATATTGAAAGAGTTGTTATTTAAATTCGATAGATCATTTGGTTCCGAGGTTAATATAATGTCAGCCATTTTTATATTTTTTTCGTAATCGTTTTTGTGCCCTTTTGTTATACAATATTTTTTATATCATCTACATGTTTTATATAAATTATTTTTTCGGTTGGCATTCTTCGCGTCATTATTTTTCCATCTTTGAACCAAACGTAGGAGTACATTTTTTCATTGGCAGATTTTTTCGTTTTCCAGAGCAGTTCCCTTTGATATGGGCTCAATTCCTCTGCAATATAGATTGGTTCGGTGGAGATATCTTTTATAGCTGCATAATTAATATTTTTCCTTTTAGAAAGAAGATTGTCTCTTGTCTTTTTTTCCGCAAATTCCACAAGCAGTTTCGGTGGCGCATTGTTCCTTCTATCATGTGTCCTTTTTATATCAATTATATCATTGTGCTGGATTTCCATTCCTGCCGCCGCCGCAACTCTTTTTACTATCTCCATCTGCTGCTCTCCATTTTTTTGGGGAATGCCCGCTATTTCTAAGAAATTAGACCGAGATTTGTATTCGAGGTCTGAAATTTTTATTTCAAGTTGTTTAATAATGATATTCTTTTCCTGGTGTTCCTTTTTTATGTTTTCAAAATCATTTTCAATTTTTTTATTTTGTAGAATTGTTATTTCTAGTTTTTTTATTAGTTCATCGTACTGACTACTCATAAAATCAATGCTTTTTTGAGTGTCCTGGGTTTGTTTTTCAATTTTTGATATAATTTTTTTTTTCATGGATTCAAATTTTTTTTCAATAATCTGTATAATTTTATCAATGTTAAATTTTTCTTCGGTTTCCGTTATAACTCCCTTTCCTCTTGTATTTGCCATTTTCTATTTTTTTTTTTTTTTTTTTTTTTGGTTTATTAATTATATTTTTATTAATGTTGGAACAAAAATGCCCCTAAGTATATATTAATTTATGTAAATTGTCTATGGCGAAATAGTTTTGTATTGTCTATGGTTATTGTATGTTTTCACCAAAGTTGATTTTGGGTTACAATGACAATACTCTTTTTGCACTTCAATTTACAAATGTTTAATTTCACTGCCACCGTCACAAATACTGCCACTTTGTCTAGCGTATCACTATATATTGTTTTTTTAAGCGGGTTATGTTATTAGGTTGTTTTATTGACACTATATTGATATTATTTACGGAGCTGTCAAAAACGGCTATTGAGTCAAATCATAGACGTCTGGAATCTGTTGTTTTATAAGTTTTCAGAAAAAATCGAATGTGACGTTGGTTTATTTTACAACCTTTATTGTATTTGATATATTTTCCTACTAATTTCTCACGTAGAAACTCAAAGCACAGCTCTCAACCGTAAGATATGGTAATCATTTTCGTTTTTGCAGTAATCCCTTATGCCACGCACACACGAAAGATGCAGATATGCAGAAGAGCAAATATTTTTAATAGCACCGAAAGAACTTACAAAAAGCATTTCACATATTTAAAATAAATAATTACTAGTTAACATTTTGTTTCCTGTAGCTTTATTGTAAATATATTATCATACTAGTATGCTTTACGTAGTTTGAGAAATATCTATACACATAATTATAACTATTATAAATATTACTAGCTGACATATATCCGGCATTCCTGGGGGTTATTCTTAGGAGATAGACATATTTCATTTCAGACTTATCTGTAAGCCTTTTTAAGATATACATGTCTCGTCACCTCAGTGCTTAATTGTCCAAACGACCATTTGCAAATTTTACAGGAGGAGGTTTTCTTTAATTATTTCAATGAAACATTATGACAGGTGTTTAAGATGAAGATATTTCCGTCAAGCTAAAGGTCTGATCAGTTTAAGTAATTCTTTGTAAATTGACTAAGGATAGTTTTTGATACTTTTTTTACATTTTAAAATGGAGATTGAACAAAAACGCACCACCAGAATTTTGTAAAAGGAGATTGAACAAACTGGAATTGGAGATAGGGCAACTTTTGCGTAGAACTTTCCGTGCTTGTTTGTTCAAACGACCACCTTTAGTTATATACAGGATGAGTTTATTTTCTATAAATATATATATATATATATATATATATATATATATATATATATTTATATACATTTATATTAGTGATTTTTTCTTTGTTTGTTCCTTCTTATTTCCTATACCTTTTCTATACATAAAAGTGAGCTCTGGCGTTATGAAATTTATATACAAATTCACATCTTATTTCCCATACCACTCTACCGACTGCGATAAAACTTTGTAACTTTGAGTTGTGCGCATGCCCGCGAAGGTTTCCCTATATTATATTGAACAATGGCGTTGTGAAATTTGTATAAAGATTCTCTTATTATTTCCTATATCATTCATCCGATTGCGATGAAACTTTGGTGAGTTGCTTTGCGCACGCCGGCGAAGGTTTCCATACATAAAAGTGAACTCTGGCGTTATGAAATTTGCATTCAGATTGTATAATAGGTGGCGATCGAGTTGTTATAAAAATGTGTGCATTTTTTCTTGTAGCTTTGCAGTAGGGACTGAAAGAGGGAAGGGTGAGGGTAATCCGTGAGGGGGGAGGGTTCGTGGGATGCGGGACACATCTTTCTTTGAGTGGCATTGAAACGCGTGCCAGGTACTCGACATTTCCATTATATTAATTTACTTCCATGATAATAATATATTAAACAATGTCCACTTTTTTATTTTATTTCTGACCGTGACTGGGTTTAGCCTATCAACCATCTTTAGACTTCCATCTTCGTTGTTACGACATAGCAACGAAAATGGGATATCCATATAATTTGAATAAAATCATTGCATTCCACCCTTTTTAATCCCCCTCCCTAAATTTAATGTATATGAACCACAGTTTAAGGAATATCTGTACCAGTCTGAAGATGACCTCAGTAGGCTGAATCTCTTACGATCAGAATTTTTTTTTATGTGACACCTCACAAGAGCGTCCCTGCCAGTGTACAGACTATGAGAACTATGTAACCACCCGGTTGGGCGGCGTTGTGAGGCGGGTTAAGGTAGGGGCTGTAGGAAGGGATTTATTAATGCGGGCCTTGAAGAGGCTCGTATTATAGGAGAGAGATGCCGGTAGATCGTTCCACAATTCGAGCCGACAAAAAACGAGTCGTAAAAACGACCTGTTCTCATGAAGCTAACGTCAACCGTGAACGGGTGTTCCGCTCGTGTCCGTCGAGTTTCACGCACGTGCACCGGTGCATCAGGGATCAATGCTGCTAGCTTCTTGGAGCAGGCCCATTGAAATACCTGTAGAACAGACACAGCATGCCCACATTGCGTCTATGCATTAGAGAAGGCAATCGGTCTGTTAACAACGGATTGTCAATCAGACTAATGTCATTAGAGAAGGCAATCGGTCTGTTAACAACGGATTGTCAATCAGACGGATCGCCCTCCTTTGCACAGATTCAAGTAGGTTAATTAAGTATTTTGGGGCACCAGCTCAGAGGTGGCTCCCAAATTTAACTGTTGGGCGGACTTGAGACTTGTACAGGGTCAGCAGCTGGTCACTGTTGAAGAATCTCCTAGCCGTGTACAAGACGTCCAGCTTCTTGGAAGCCTGATTTACTTGGGCTTCTATGGATCCCCGATACTTGAGCCGGTCTGATATACTAACTCCAAGCATTTCAATTTAGTCTTTATTGGGGAGAGTGATCCAATAAAATTGCACAGACTTTATTGAAGATATCAACGATGGCGTCGTCATATACTTTCATGATGGAGACTTTATTGCCTTTCTTTAAAGAAAGGTCATCAAATAAAGAAGGTGGGTGCGAAGTATATTGATCTCCCTCTTTGCCGAAATCAGACACGCTTGGGTTTTTGAGACCTTGAAACTGACCAAGTTGGCCTTACCCCAGGCACGAGCTGTTCGGACATCATAGGTGGAAGGAAGCCTGTCAAAAAGATAACCCTAGTGAACGGTGCTGTCATCAGCGTAGCAGTCAATTGGTGCATCGACCTCCTGGACATTACCGTGACCGGGTTCCGAAAATTTTTGGATAATTTCTATTATGTTCTTTGAGTCTTCACTCAGTAGTATTTTATAATTGCCATACCCATGTGAGAATTGCGATTTTGGGGCACGCACGAATCTGACCATAATATTAATTTATTAATAGTGGATGGTAAATGTTCTATAACGCTCTTCAAAATTTTTATTAAGGCGCTTGCCAGATCGTCTCCACTTCTGCCATTTGTTGTTTCATCCCACAATGCGTTAGTTGCCGACTTATTTATATTGCAGTGTCCTGTTAAATTATATACTGTTAATTTGCTTGAGTAGTAAAAACAAGACACTATAGCTTTTAGTAGGCTAAATATGTTTTCAACGTCAAAGGTAACCACGGCTGTATCTGCATTAATATTATTATCTCTATCTTTGGCTCTTTCTTCGTTTCCTTATATTTTGCGCTTAATGTGCTCCTCGTGTTTATGCATCATATCATCGCTTGGATTTTTTTGAGCTTTAAATTGTGAAAACATATCACAGACATCTTTTTTTGGGCGGTGAAAACTTAAGTTAAACTTTTCATTGAACATTTTCCGGTATATATTTTCCTTTACTGGATCTTTATGTTTTTCCACAAGCCAAGTATTTACGTTTTGAATTCTCTCTACAAAAATGTGACTCTTGCGTTGGGAATAACTGAATGTGACTTACCACCTCTTCAATTTTTTCGGTGGATGTCTGTTTCTTAGGGTGTTTTCCTCTAGCGGGAGTGGGTACTATATGCAAGCATTTCTTATTTATTTTATCGTGAAAGTAATAAATCCTGCGCGCTGAAATATCTAAAGTTGTACAGAAAAATGTTTTACATACTCTCTGTTTAGGACTGTTTGGAGTCAAAAAGTAATAATTAAAAGTATGTTTCCTTCTGCTTAGTTCCTTATTTGTTCTTTTTCTACATTTTTGTTTTTGTTTGGTATACTCTTTGTAATATTTATTTTTTTGTGCATCAGTAAGTTTGTAAAAGGCGTTTCTTATTTGTTCTCTTTGTTCTCGAGAAAAAAGTGAAGTGCATTTATAGTGGCAATTATTGTCACATCCAGATATAACTTTTTTTCTCTGGTCTTAATTTCCCTTCAATATTTATTTATTCCTCACCTTCTTCTCTAAGTTTTTTTTAATATATTTCTTTTCCATTTGTCCGGTTGCCTTAATCTTTTTCTCGTTGGTGATATTATCTGTTTACTAATGATTGTTTCGTTATTTACAATATCATAGTGTTTATGTAAACCATCATTGGACAGCGATGGAATATTATGTGGTGTTTCTATAGGAAGGAAAATAACATTATTTTGACAAACATGTTCAGGTTCACCGGGTCCATCGTTGTTTTTGTCGTCAAAAAACAATATTTTTTTCACTTTTGTGATCCTGTAGACAAAACACACAAAAGTGATGAGAATCAACACTAATAATACAACATTCTTACAAAATCTGATAGTACTCATTTAGGTAATTATTCCATTATTCAATTTTATAGCCGCCGACTTTTTGGTATAACTTATTGAAACTACACTTCGCTTCAACAATAACTATATGAAACAACTATTTACAAGCACAAAATAGGTTATTAGGTTCGTGGTTTGGGTAAATTAAGTAAATACAGCACATTTAAGCAATAGGCGGCTTATGGAATATTTTGTTTTTTTTTTTTTTTACAGTAATACCGCACAAGAGTCCCAACTGCTCCCGTCTGGAGCCAGTGAGACTATGGCAACCCCAATTGGGGTATGTTGTGAGGCTGAGGGTATTGGGGAGGGGAGGGAGATGGGGAAGAGGAAGGTGGGGAAGTACCTGGCTATTCAGATCTGGTCACCAAACACGGCTAAAGCCATTTCAAGCAACGTTTCAATTCTGAATGGTGGTCTTACACCAGGGCGATACTGAGAGTATCTTCCACTCTGGAACGTGCCGCAAATATACTATATATTATTTTAAATTAATTAATTGTGAAATAACACAAATTAATCAAATAAAATTTATTTGCGCACGCCGGGTTCGAACCCGCGACCTTCGGATCTGTAGTCAAAAGCGTATACCACTAGACCACGCCGGCCGTCATTCATAAAAAGTAAAACATAATTCTATGATTAGGTACAAAGGTAGGAACTGACTTACCAAGCCACAAGTAACTTTTTTAGATTTTATTATTTAGGTTGGATTTCATAAAATATAATATGTGATATCTACACAGAAAAAGTAAAATTTAGTACTCGTTTTCGTTTTTGCCGTCAATTTCAAATTCATTCATCAAATTTTAACTAGGAGTTGTGCCTAAACAGTACGCGTGGCCAAAAAACTAAATCACTTAAATTATATGAAATTTATGCAAATTATTTCATACATGTTTTACCTATACATGTTTTTTGGTGTAAAAATTAAAATCCCACCCTTTTTGTTGGTAATACTCAGATTCGTAATCAAAACCCCAACACACACAATTGAGGAAAAAATCAGATTTATAATTTATTATATAACTATAATTTATTATATAACTACAATTTATTGTATATCTATAATTTATTTCAACAAACTGCCTAATCACTATAGATCAATTTGTAAATCTCAAACGGCTACATACAAATACGGATATACTGAAAATTTCGAATTGAAATACTAAGTTTAATATGAATCGTCAGTCAACAAAACCAATTTTGACAGCAAAAACTTGCAAAAAGTAAAGTCTGAGCGAAAACAGAAAAGTGAACACGCTGTATAACAAAGTTCATTCCAATGTAAAAAACAAAACAAATTTGGTATTGATAGAGATCTTTAAAACTAAAACTTACCGCTCTATTTCCGCACTGCTGCGTATGTATGCACTTTTGTAATTAGTTATTGACATTTTCCTGTTGTTTTGTCAATCAAAAACTCCTTGGTATATATTTAAATGCTTTTTTACTTCCGTTTAATACCATAAAACAAACACCGTTGGAATGTAAAAACATAAGATGGCGGCGTCACGTGATCCTCGCATCGTGCTGTAATTGGTCGGTTGGTGGAGTTTGAACAAACTAGCACGCAATTTTAATTCTTGACTCTAGGAGGTTGGCCTAATAAGGAGATTGGCCAAACAAGGACTCACTTTTAGAATATTGTTGTGGACATTGACATTTTAAAATGCTTATAATTAATTGTAGCAGGCTTATAAAACTATTTTTTCTTCATCGAACGACGCGTAATTTCATCCTTAACAATATTGCGTTAAAAACTCATTTTCGCCAAAATGGTCGTTTGGACAATTAAGCACTGGGGCGACGGTCTGTAGAACATTATTTTGATTTATCTTAGAAGGTTTAGCCAGCGTTAGTAATTTAAGCGCCCGAAAATATATTTTTTACGACTTGAATACAAACCATCGACTTTTTTCTACTTTTCATAAATTTAAATTGCATCTATTATATATAAAAACCTTCCAGAAGAAATTTTCTAAATGATATTATAAACTATATCAAAATTCGTTGCGTAGTTTTGAATAACTAAGCGCACAAACAGACAGACACGGATAGCAACTATATTTTTTACTATTTAGAGATAAGAATGTTTACACTTTGTAAAATTGTTTTGAAATCCTTTTTTAGTTAAATAAAACTTTTATTCTGTATTTGCAGGTACTTGAACCGTAAATAAATACTGTTGCATTGAATAAAATTTTCGTATTTACTTTGTTCAAAAGACTCATCCAAGTAATATTGTAATACATTTTCGTAATTCGTTAATCTAAATTTGAACTACCATTGTCATGCCAGCTTTGATAGGAATCATAAATAATAACTCACTGCAAATTTTATTTTGAGTACTAATCTTGTTCAGAACAGGTAAACCTGCAAGAACTCTGAATTACTTTAAAACTGATCTTTTCACTTCCCGCTTCGTTGTAAAATATTTGATGTTAAGTTTAATCCAATAATAGAAAATTTTTGCTCTACGTAGATATAAATAAGTGTTCTTGTGCAAAATTATAAATGATTGTTAAGATTTATAATAAAAACACATAAATTTGTTTTGACCACGATAGGCTTGAGGGATATTCCCCATCTATGGTATAGGGGCGCGCCCTGCCACTATCGTGGTCAAAAACAAATTTATGTGTTTTTATTATAAATTACGATGAGCCACAAAGTGAATGCTTTTTACAATTACGATTGTTAAGATTGTTAACTTTTTGCAAGAACGCATAGCTTTCTTCCAAACGTATGTTGTGAGCGAAGTTGAAATGAGACTGCTACATAAAATTAGAGTAAAGATTTAATTATAATAATATTGTTTTTTTTTATTTTATTTTAGCTGAACATTAATAGTTAGTTGAAAATAAAATAAAATAAAACATATTTAGCACTTGTAATACGGTGGCTTGAGGGATATTCCCCATCTATGGTATAGGGGCGCGCCCTGCCACTGGGCTGCCCGGTAGCGCTGACTCGTCATAACATATTTCATGAATGAATCATTATTCAAATCCTTCTACCAATGATACACCATAGCTGAATGCCAATTTTTAAGAGAATAAAAAAACATAGGTTAATGCACAGTGATTGCCCAATTATTCATATTGATTCTCACAACATTGATAATATCCTACTTTAGTTATGTGATAAAAATCGCTAATAAAACAACCTGAAGATGGAGCACACTTGGTTTTTTTGATTTATTATGGGTTAAATAAGACAATATTAGAAATATCTGCAAAATGGAAAAAAACTTCGACTTCCTTCACAATCTGATTTCACAAATCTTTACTATTCCACAGCTTGCCTATTTCGATCGATACGACAGTTCGTCAATTCATATTGAACAAATTGAGTTTAAGCATAATTGATTATTACCTTTATAATATTGATTATTATATGGAAAATTATACTTTACCTATGTTCTGTGAGAAACAATAAATAAATAAATCCGTTAAGAAGAAATCTGACGAAGTAATACTAGAAAAAAATTATCAGTATCACGGGCTTTATCGCAGAGTGAGCGAGCTTCCAGTGGGCGGAGTAAGAGACCGAACCATTTCGTATTTTGAATATCAAGTTTAATTTCGCTGCGCCGTCCAAAATATTGCACACTATGGTTTTGATTCCACCCTGAAAATTTTTATAAACACAAACATCACTTATTATTAATAATAATTATTATTATTGTTAGCATATGTTAGTTAGTTGCAAAATTTGCATGGTGTTTGGAAACTCTTGGTACATACGTACAGTGAAAAAACATATTCATCTGCAGCATGTAAGGGATTCCAAATAATTATGAATCACAAATCACCTTTTTTGGTTAGTAAATGTATATTAATTTGGTGGAAACCTTTGATAGGGGCCAAAGAATTTTTATTTTTTTAATATTTCTTGCTAGCGCAATTCCGATGAGTTACAAAACTCATTGTAGGACGGGAGGAACTTATAAAACATAGGTGGGAGTTAATAGTTACAATTTTCCATTGGTATCTTGATATCAAAAGTTTCACATAGGAAACAGTACAAAAATAGATAAATATTATATTTAGGTAATGAAACTTCTACATACAAAATAGTTTTTACATATCAGATTGTATATACTACGCTTCCTTTATAAGCATAATTATTTCACCGGGCTGGAATCCGCCGATTTTAGCGAGGTACCTACTCTTCAATTTTCATGGCCATAGATATCATGTCTCAGCGATCACTGTACGAGTCGGTTGTGCGCGCGAATATTGAATGTTATTTTTTCTTTTTACAGAATAAGGAACTCCAATCCATTTTTTAAATCAATATTCACACCAAAATGTTTTTTTAAATAAATATTCACAACAAAATGATGTTTTAATGCCATCTAAACACCAACATTACAACATTTGTGTTAAATACTTATTTTTTCAATGAAGTCAACTATCTGAGCTTTATGAATTCATTTTTTATTATAGATTTGATACAGCGAATTTATAAGTAACGCATTTAGCCAAATGATGTAATAGGATATTGGATATGTGCATAAATCATGTAATAAAATAATAAAAAGTACAAGGTACTTCGAGGATAAGCTTCAATACAGACATGAATACAACCATTATGGCTTCGTCAACATTAATTTCTAACTAGGTAGTGCCTGTTCTAAGAAACTAATCATGACAGGTTGAAAGCAGTTAGGATTTTTGTGAGGAGCACAACAAAATATTTTTTCAAGAAAATTCAAGATCTTATCATCCTTTTCCGCATATTAATATTATTTATAGCTCAGCAAAAATTTTATTAAGCTTTCAATAGTCTCTTTGGATTTATTATACCTCAATTACCATAAAATATGTCTACTTTACTCGCCGAAATAATGCAGATCAACAATTTAAAACCTGCTTAACATTGCAAAATATTTTACAACCCCTTTGAATGACTCCCAATAGTGTAGTTCGTTCATTACAATATGTCAATATTTCGATCCGCGTAAGCAATTACCCGTAAAAGGATATAAATTTTACCCATAAAACTTATTGATTATAATTATTATCAACATGCTTATTACAATTTTACGACAATCAGTTAAGTTCAAATTAAACCATGTTGTTTTAATTGGCCAACTTTGGTAGAAAGCGTGAGATGTCTGACATGCCGGAAAAAGAGAGAGTGGTTGACGGAGACCTTTCGACCTCTCCTGCAGGACTCTTTCGGAACATCGCCTTGCACTGTGATGGATTCATACGTCCGTCACTCCTGACACATTGACCCCAGATTCGTACCCACCATTCTTCCCTTTTCGTTCCCAGAACTTCCTCTCCTTCCTTTCCCAAAAAGACCTTCCTCGCAGCATCCCCAAATGTGACACTGGCCCTGAGGGCCCTGAATTGCACATTTGTGTTTGTTAATTAATTAATGAAAATCTTGGAAGCGCAAATTTACTCACTTCCCGACATCCGATTGTGACAAATTCTGTCAATGGTGGCTATCATGCTAATAGAAGTTAAAACGATATAAATGTCAGTCCTACCCAATCGCGATTCAATTCAAAAGCGATCAAAAAAATTTAATTACTTTTACATAGGTAGGTGAATGATAAACGGAATTAATGATTCCAATTCCATCACTTTACTTTTATTGATTTTTTTTGTAAGTTATCAAAGATATTATATTATTCAACTTTGTGTTACACTATGCACGTAAACGGGAAAAGAGAAAATTTTCATTGGACAGTTCTGCGTGTGTGCAAATGAAAAATTCAGTTTGTCGGGTTGGTTTTGTACGTGGATTTTTATAAAATTGGTAAACTTAAGCGAGTCCAGGCAATACAAAATGGATATTTCTATAAAAAAACTAATGTAGTCCAAGTAGTCTTGCAAACACATATGAAGACAGCAGCCAAATAACGACATGGTCGGTAAGGAAGTAATTAACAAACTGACCATCACGCCGTGCCCCTACAGGGGTTGGCAGAGAGTACAAACTGCCAAACAACTTGGCCTTGGCACATACTCCTTGCATCAATCACTTCATATTTTATACAAAAAAAAAAAATTATGTAATTCCGACTCTTGACATGGCCTGACTCAAGTAATTGGTTCACTTGAACATGCAATGTTTTCTTCGGACGTTCCCGACTTCTTCCACCATTTACATTATATACGACCAAACCATAAAAGCATCCCTTTCTTAATCTGACTTATTTCGCTTACATCAGCTTGTAGTTATATTTGCCACGCCTACAACTTTATAAGAAAGAACTGTTACTGCATCTCGACTGGCCACAGACACTTACACTAGGCTGTTTGCGCCACTCGGTTATTGTTAAATTAAAATAAGAAGTAAGGAACGCGTGGCCAGATGGTTTTGACCGGAACCGGGAGAACTCAGTTCTCAGCTAATTTATAGAGTCTCATGTTTTTCTTTATTTTGGCTTTCACCCATTAGGGGTGATCTTGGCCATACACAATAAACATAATGTAACATATTTAAACCAAACATAACATAAACATAACAAATTATAGGCCAATATGTATAATGTCTACTTTACCCAAACTTTTTGAAAGCCTAGTACTAGATAAGTTGATATCCCGAATCAATCGAACCATCTCTCCCCTTCAACATGGATTCATTAAAGGTAGATCTACTCTTACCAATTTGATATTGTACACGAATGATATTGTTAATGCCCTTAATGCATCACATCAAACTGATTCCATATATACTGACTTCAGTAAGGCATTTGATAAAGTAAACCACAAAATATTATTACGTAAACTAAAATTGTTGGGAATAAGAGGGAGTATGTTGGAATGGTTTAAGAGTTATCTATTAGGAAGGTACTTAGCAGTCAAGATAGATTCGTTTACTTCTTATACATTTGCTGCCTCGAGCGGAGTACCACAGGGATCTCACTTGGGCCCAATATTATTTTGTTTGTTTATCAATGATATTGTTAATATTTTTACTAATGTTAAAGTCCTGTTATTTGCCGACGATCTGAAGATATACAGAATAATCAAAGACGATGACGATCGCGCAATTTTGCAGTTGAACCTTAATAAACTATGTGCGTGGTGTTCTGTCAATGATTTGCAACTAAATTTAGGTAAATGCCAGATTATCAGTTTTTACAAAGGCAAAAATCCTCTTAATTTTTCCTATTTTATGAATGGTGCTAATCTTCTTCGTGTATCACAGATTCGTGATCTTGGTGTTATATTCCACGAGAGTCTACAGTTTAACGAACACATCGATGAAATAACAAGCGATGCGATGAGAATACTAGGTTTTATTTTGAGAATGGGAGCAAATTTTAAAAGTATGTCAACATTAAAACATCTGTATTGCTCGTTAGTACGAAGCAAATTAGAATACAATTCCACCGTATGGTCACCGTACTACAAGGTCCATTCTCAATCATTAGAAAAGGTACAAAATAAATTCCTTCGGTACATTAATTTTAAAATGAAAATTCCAATCGAATTTATAAATTACAATAACTTGCTTGCTGAAACTAAACTTCTTAAATTATCTGATAGAAGAGTGTTAATTGATTTGCTATTTTTATTCAAAATTATTAAATCTTTAATTGACAGCCCTAATTTGTTGGAACTTATTTGCATTAATGTTCCTGCTAGGCAAACTCGCAGTAAAGATACTTTTAAATTTAACAAGAACCTCAACACTAATTATTCTATTTTTTCACCAATTCCTAGAATTCACAACCTTGCGAATAAATACTGTGAACTTATAGATATATTTGGTTTTGACAATTTTGTGAGCTTTAAAAGGCAACTTATTTCGATTCTATCGGCTAATAATTAACTTTTATAGCTTTAATAATTTTATTACATCTTCTCCCATTCGAAACCTTTCAAGTAAATTATATCCATATTTGTTTGTTTTTTATTTGCTCTACTATACACTTATAATTGTATGCTTATACCTACTAACTACTTTTTATACATAACACTATGTTCCATCTCAGATCTTATTATTTCTTATTCATGTCGATATTGCTAAATTCTATTAGTTTTTGCTTTTTACAGGTGCAACTCTTATTTTGTTATTTTTTTTTTTTTTTTTTTTTAAATCTCTGTTATAATGTTCTTTACCTCACGAGTAAGTTACACTCTAATTTATATTGGTTTATCGATTTGTTAAACACACAATTAATACTGGGTTTAAACACACCCACTTACTTACTTTTTATGTTGAACTTTCTTTTACTTACTATTTCATGCTTGGGTATATTTTATATTGAATCCATCTTATTAGTGTTTTGCTAATTTGCACAAAATTTTATTATATGTGTTGCTTTCTTACAATTAACTCCATTTATCTTCTTATGTTCAATTATTGTAATCAATGTAAATGTATATTTTCATGTAAAAGCCCATTAGGGCGTAAATAAAATAATAAATAAATAAATAATAAATAAATAAATAACATACTTAACATAAACGGTACAGAGCTGGTAACAGTAGGTTATCACAAAATTATAAAAATAGGAACCTGTGTACAATATAAGTGGGCGCTTTTCGTTATTTAACCAAAGATTTTTCTAAAATTAGTGGCGTTTTTTTTCAAACAGAACTATGAAATTGGTAATCTTATAAACAAACACAGCATATGAGAGTAAACAAATGTGATTATAAAACAAAAAGATAAACATAACACAAACATACCATGAACATAACATAAACATATCACAACATAACATACACATAAACCTACCATAAACATAACATAGACATAAGGTGCGTAGTCGGGATACACGCCAAACGCGCGCCCAACATTTGTACACAGTGCTAAGATATGGATAAACCGGGACTCGAACCTGGTTATTAAATTGGCTAAACTCAGATAAAATGGTAGAACAGGCGACTCGTGTACAATCAGGGGTGGGCAGTTCTTTGATCAGCAGCTCGTCCATCGGTCAGGAGGTTGGAAAAGGACATCACAATAATAACACATAAGTAAGGGCACAAGGTATATTAAATGTCTCGAGAAATACAGGTATACATTGGATCTCCCTACTAACTCTCTCTACTAATTTATGACGACCAGATAAAGCGTGGATTCTACATGAAATTTACGAGAATTGAACACAAGAAAAAGGGGGAAGGTTGAAAGCTTACGAATCGTCCCGATGAGGTAAGGGGCATCAGGTTGAGCCAGAGGTACCCGCGCTCACAGGCGGCGGGTCAGTTGAGGCGGTGAAGTGCACTCGGGATTTTACGCGGGAACGGGACTCCATTGTGTAAGCCCGAACCGTAATAATAAACATGATTGTAAGTTTGATGGCGAAATGCATCTAGTAGGAAACTGGCACGAGATCGCGTCTGTTTCTATTATTACGTAATTCCGCGCGCTCGAACATTGTGAGCGTTTGTGGTTCGCTCTGCGAGAAACACACTGTTGCAATGACCGAGGTCCGCTCTCGACTGGCGGGGCTCGGCGGTGGCGGGCAGTGTTGAGCCGAGAACGCTCCCTGGGTGGTCTTGTGCGATCACGCGGCGTTGTGTCGTTTTAACACGTACGCCACGATCGTTTGCATGGGGAAAGCGAGGCTAAATTATGCATCTTTTTTATAGGGTGACTTGTATTACGTAACACATTCCCCCTCCGCCAGTAAAAGGCGACGTGGTAATGAAGCTTTAGGCGCTAAAAATCCTCTTCACCTTGTCGTGAGGGAAGAAGAGAGAGAAGAAAAAACAGTGTTGATTTACAAAAAAAACAAAGAAAAAAAATACATGGTTATGCAATGGTGAAAAGACAACATACAAGGTTATGCAGTGATGACAAGAACAACATACAAGGTTATGCAGTGATGACAAGAACAACATACAAGGTTATGCAGTGATGACAAGAACAACATACAAGTTTATGCAGTGATGAAAAGACAACATACAAGGTTATGTAGTGATGAAAAAACAAACATACAAGGTAATGCAGTGATGAAAAGAACAACATACAAGGTTATGCAGTGATGAAAAGAACAAACATACAAGGTTATGCAGTGATGAAAAGAACAAAAAGGACTCTAAAATTTCATTGGTCTGTAAGCTAAGTTTGAAGAGCGTAGTGTTTTCGTAGAGTACCAAGTAGACGTAATTTCACTGAAGTTATAAAGTTACATTTTCACTGTAACTTGACCCATTTGAGATTGCACTCAAGTATCACTAGGGCCATAGAAATTGAACTGTGCTTCTTGGTTGTGGTTGAGGGATGGTGATGCGGAGGGCCAGAAGTATCCGGGTTTTTGTTGTTGTACCAGCGTGAATTCCATTATGCTGATGCGGTGGAGCAGTGGTTGTCAAGGTGAAATGAAGTTGGTAATAACATGGAGTAATAACAATAAGTTGATTGATGGTTGATGCGTGTAATGGTTATTATGTTGAGTTTGCGCATCGGCAAGTGGTTGGTTTGTACAAATGGCAAGTGGTTGATTTGTATGACTGCCAGTAGTTGATTTCCACAAACGGCAAGTGGTTGATTGCACAACGGCAAGTGGTTGATTGCACAACGGCAAGTGGTTGATTTGCACAAACGGCAAGTGGTTGATTTGCACAAACGGCAGGTGGTTGATTTGCACAAACGGCAAGTGGTTGATTTGCACAAACGGCAAGTGGTTGATTTGCACAAACGGCAAGTGGTTGATTTGCACAAACGGCAAGTGGTTGATTTGCACAAACGGCAAGTGGTTGATTTGCACAACGGCAAGTGATTGATTTGCACAACCGGCAAGTGGTTGATTGCAGGAACATAATTAACCTTGAGCTGGCATGCTCTGAGGTTGGTTCTTTTGAATGTGGTTTGAATGATGAGACAACTTGATTTGCAACTGCACGCACGACTCACACCTAATTTGGGTGCGGTCGGGTGTTTTTGGTACGCAGAGATTGGAGAGATGTGAGTGATGGAAGTGAAGGCGGCAAAGAAGAGAAGCTCAGCTTGCAGGTGATGAGAAGGGCTGCTGGTCTTCTTTTTAATCCAGGGACAGGTTATTATTAGAGCCAAAATTCTTGAAGTTTACCTGCCTAGTAGACCAATGATGCAAAACGTTTGGAGAGAAACAAATTGTGTTCAAGAGAAAAGAAAAAAAGACAAAAAAAAACGTCGTTGGTTAGAGAGAGTAGAGAGAGAGTAGAGAGAGATCCAATATGCTGACTATACCATGAGTATCCCGAGATTGGGGAGACAAAAAACTATCACGACTGGCGTGAGGTTACCTATTTGATATACAAGGTATAGGTAGGTGGTTGTACAGTAGTAACACCAAGTTTCTGAAAGAAGTTGGCCTTCCATGGCCGGTGTTAGCGCTTGAGCGATAACAACTTACGACTTTCAAAATTACAAGAAATGTGTTGATTACCTAGGTATGGGGTGAAAAGGAGAGATTTGAAGCAAATTTCATGGATAAAGATTGTCTTATAGACAGACGATACGCTATGTGCGTAGGGTACACCTTCCAGATTCATGAAATTAACCTCAAGGATAATGAGGGAGAAAAAAAAAATGGCGATGAGTGAGAAGGTCTGCTGGTGATGGAGCTGATTCTCCGTTCGATCTCTTTCAGAGAACGAAATGTGGTCAACCAGCAGATTTCCTAACTTTTACAAATGTACAAGAGTTTGATGGAGGGGTGAAGGATGGAGGATTGAGTAGCGAAAATTGATAGTGACTGAGCTAATTCCCAATTCGATCTCTATGTGAGGACGAAATATATCAACCAGCAAATTTCCTAACTCTTTACACAAATATACATGAATTTGATGGAAGGGTGAAGGATGGAGGATTGAGTAGCGAAAATTGATAGTGACTGAGCTAATTCCCAATTCGATCTCTATGTGAGGACGAAATATATCAACCAGCAAATTTCCTAACTCTTTACACAAATATACATGAATTTGATGAAAAGGTGAAGGAGAATACACAGTAATAACAATCTAATCTTTCACGTGTATTTGGTGAAAGATTAGGGGTCGTATTTAATCTTCTACAGTTTGTGAGAACAAGACAGACCCTTGCTCAAGTTTCACAAACCTGGGAGTTTTTCTTATTCGTCTCCCAGACAACGAGTTAGGTGGTTTTGTGTCACTGTCTCAATTAACTCCCACGACACGATACCTCATAACCAACAGTGAAGCTGATGGCTAGTCCATGGTCAATGGATAGTGGATGGTTCTTGGGTCCGCTGACAAGAAGTCCACAGGTATCAGTTAGCGTAAAAAATTGCTGAATGCACAGCTTCATGTTTGTTTGAAAAGAACAAAAAAAATTCTCACTACAGTGAAAGACATTTCCCTCAGTGTCATGAGTTATACAAAAAGGTTCCCAATTAAGGGTGACAAGTCAGGGTAAAATGATCTACGTCCGGTAGAACAAGTACATAGTGTCAACTTATTTAAAGAAAACAACAACAAGATATTGTATCGTTCGCACGAATCATGGTAAGTATTATAACGTCTCCACGTCTCATGTAGAACAAGTACATATTGTCAACTTATTTAAAGAAGACAACAACAAGATATTGTATCGTTCGCACGAATCATGGTAAGTATTATAACGTCTCCACGTCTCATGTAGAAATTGAACGAATTACGAAAGAACCCTAGTATTGAAAGGAAAGGTACAACATAGATATTTATAACCATTTAATGGAACAAATTATCTCTTTGGCCACAGTGTATGTAAGCCAGTAAAAAGTAATTATAACGAACTTCTCGTATCATGGTAGATATTATAACATTCTCATGTATAGTGTTAGATTTTATAACGATCCCTCGTCTCATGGTGGATATTGTAACATTCTCATGTATCATGAAAATAATATATCAACGTTCAATAATAAAAAAGTACCATTTCAATACCGGAAAAAAGATACATACACAATGTCAAAAACAATCAAGTAGTGGCTATTGGTATTATCAAAAAATGACAACGGCATAACCTTTGGTTGGGTTTATGCGTTAAGTTGGCAATAATACAAGACATATGCCAACAAGGATGTCTTAAACAAGACACAAATATAGCAAAAGAGACCTATTTGGTTTTACTAACTCTTTGCTTACAAAATGTTGTGATGACATAACCTTTGGTTGGGTTTATGCTTTAAGTTGGCAATAATACAAAACATATGCCTACAAGGATGTCTTAAACAAGACACACATATAGCGAAAGAGACCTTATCGGTTTTACTTACTCTTTGCTTACAAAAAAGGTTTGTAGTGGTTTATTTAAGACCTGATTGGGTTTTACTTACTTAAAATGACCAAACAAAAACAAGGAAACACACTTGGTGTTACCAAAATTGCCACAAACACGAATGTTGTGAACTTTATGTTACAAATTTGATACAGAAGGCACCTAGAGACACAGGATGACTTAATATGAGTGACCTGGCTCGGTGTATTTGACAAGGCAAATTAATGCTTATTTAAGTCAAAATATAGTACATAATATAACAAATTGGGGTCAGGAAGTTGAGATCTTAAGATTTTACATACTCAATGTGACCGAAAGGTGTTATGTATGTAACATTGTTATTGATGAGGAGGACAAATCGGTGTTTGTTCTCCTTTACAACAACCTTTTTCAGAATTGACGTGTCAATATCAAATTCTGAAAAAACAACAAATAGAGCAAATGGGAATGTTGAGCGCCATTCAATTTTTTAGAAAAAACTGAAAAAACTTTAAAACAAAGTTAATTGTAACTTTTTATTTGTTACACCTATGTAAACTTGAATCAAATGACGATACCAAACTGGAATTTACACACGCATTATGATTACAAGTTACAGGGGTAGAATATTCACCTCAATTGGGTGTATGTTGCAAAGGGGCCATTGTTTTATGTACGATGGAACCCATTGGAACAAATGTGAAGAACAAATGTGAAAGAACAATGTAAAGAACAATGTGAAGAACAAAGTGAAAGAACAATGTGAAGAACAAAGAACATAAAAAATATTTACAAAACAATGTTGTACGTGACTTTTTGTGGTATTTATGACAAAAAATAGTTATGTATTTAGTGTCGTAAGTGTCAGAATGGTAACGACTAACAAATGATGTCCAGGGTCGACTCCGGGAGCATAAATTGTTCGGGAAGTGGAAAAAGTCTCTTGACTAGAATGATCAGTTCTAGAGAAGATACGTACAAAATATTAGTACAATTATAAACATTACACGGTGAGGTGTGACAAAGAAACAAAAATAACAAAGGGTTTATACAAAAGAGCATAATAGTACAAGTATGGGTGAGAAATGATTTAAAAAAAACACAGTTGACACTTCTGTGTTTTTAGAAAAAAAGGTTACCTTGCAGAGGTCGAAAAAAAGCGAGTTTTTATATGAAACTAACGCATTAAGACATGCTATTTGTCTGCACGAGGGCCAAGTCTCGTGGGACAAAGGTAGAGCCAAAAGTTTGTTAGTTATGTGAGTGTGACCTAGTGAAGGTGGTGTCTGTTGTGTCCACACTTCCTAGTTTGACAATATCTTTTACGTGATAGTTGCCGATGTGTTTCCCAGAGGCATCCGATAGGGTGTACACTAGATCGGAGATTTTTCTCAGGACTTTTGCTTTAACAAAGCGAGGAGCTAGTTTTGCAGAGAAATACAGAGCACCTTGTGAGAGTGTGTTGTTGCGTCTCCAAACTATGTCGTTTTCCTTAAAGGTAACATGTTTCCTGCGTAAATTGTGTCTGTTTGCGACAGAGATTATACTGCCTGGTTGAAATTGCAGCCCTTTTATGTATTTCCTGTTGTAAAATGTTGCGTGTTTGATCAGGACGTTTTTGGTTTTGTTGAAAGGAGAAATATTCCTGTCTTTCAATTCCTTTTCTAAGCTTTGAGTACTTCGAGAGCAGATGTTGGCTATTATGCCTAAGGTGTTGTTTCGAGGATTCATTTTGTGGCTAGTTGAGTTAGACATTGTGAAAAGAAAAAAGAATTGTCAGAGTGTTGTGGCTGGTTGTTTTTCAAAAAAAAACCAGGGGTTTACTTGTGATGGTAGGTGAAGAATTTTGTGAAATTTTTGAAGTCCCAGTATGGAAAAAAAAAAATGGCCAGCGGTCTCCTTGTGTTTTTAATGGGAAGGTCCCTGAGATTGTGCGTTTTGAAAAAAAATTTCAAAGTCCTAGATGAGTGAAGGAAATTTTTTGAAAAATTTCCAAGTCTTTGATTTGAGAAAAAAAACGGCCAGGGGTCTCCTTGCAATTTTAGTGGAAAAGTCCCTGAGATTGTGCGTTTTGAAAAAAATTTTCGAAAAAACCAAATTTCCGAAAAAATTTTCAAAGTCCTTGATTTTTGAAAAAAACGGCCAGGGGTTGTCCTGGGATTTTGATGGAAAAGTTCCTGAGATTGTGCGTTTTTGAAAAATTTCCGAAAAACCAAATTTCCGAAAAAATTAAAATTTCCGAAAAATTTTCAAAGTCCTTGATTTTTTTTGAAAAAAATGGCCAGGGGTTACCCTGGGATTTTGATGGAAAAGTCCCTGAGATTGTGCGTTTTTGAAAAATTTCCGAAAAAACCAAATTTCCGAAAAAATTTTCAAAATTCCGAAAAATTTCCAAAGTCCTTGATTTTTTGAAAAAAACGGCCAGGGGTTGTCCTGGGATTTTGATGGAAAAGTTCCTGAGATTGTGCGTTTTTGAAAAATTTCCGAAAAACCAAATTTCCGAAAAAATTTTCAAAATTCCGAAAAATTTCCAAAGTCCTTGATTTTTTGAAAAAAACGGCCAGGGGTTGTCCTGGGATTTTGATGGAAAAGTTCCTGAGATTGTGCGTTTTTGAAAAATTTCCGAAAAACCAAATTTCCGAAAAAATTAAAATTTCCGAAAAATTTTCAAAGTCCTTGATTTTTGAAAAAAATGGCCAGGGGTTACCCTGGGATTTTGATGGAAAAGTCCCTGAGATTGTGCGTTTTTGAAAAATTTCCGAAAAAACCAAATTTCCGAAAAAATTTTCAAAATTCCGAAAAATTTCCGAATACAGATTTCGAGGAAGTATTGTTTTTTCTTTCAACAATTAATGGAGGGTTGTTTGTGATTCGTGACCAATTGTCTGAATTTAGGCAGAACCAGCTTTTGGTTATTTACACGCAAGCATCCCTTTCCCTGGACACGACAGGCTCGAGGCGGAGAAGGGCCGAGAGTCGGGGATTTACGTCAATCGCGAATCTCAATTATATGTAAAGGGTAAGTCGGCTTTCAAGACTTTTCTTTCAAAAAGGATACTCTACCCACCTTTATTACATATAAAGCGAAATTATCAGATGACAGAAGGGCGTTAGTTTTCCTTGTCTATGAATTTTGCAGAACGATGCTGGCTTATGGCTCCACTAACAAGGAATTTATTTTGTATCATGTACAAGATTTGAAATTGTTGAATTGTAGTTTAATGTAGCTCGTTTCCTCTAATAGTTGTAACCGGAAAGTAAACCTTCATGGTTAAAGATCACTATGTGATGTTTGAGATGTCCGAAAAGAAGTGAATGTTGGTTGCGCACCTTGTGATAGAATACCGGTAATTAAATTTTGTCGAGTGACGATTCGTAGAACTTGTAATTTAACACAGAATAGTTTTAATGTGACACGGTTGTTTTAGATTTGACGCGATGGTTTGTAGAACAGCTATGATTTATTGGAAGAAAACATAGTTATTCAATTGTTAATACAAAGCAAGACATAAAACACAGTGAAAGAGTTCAAGATTATTTCCAATTTGACCTCCCGATGGACTACTAATAACCAAAGAAAAAAATCCACGTTGAAGGGGCCAGTGCTAACTTAATAAACACAATAAAGGCACAAGGTATATTAAATGTCTCGAGAAATACAGGTTAACATGGATCTCCCTACTAACTCTCTCTACTAATTTATGACGACCAGATAAAGCGTGGATTCTACATGAAATTTACGAGAATTGAACACAAGAAAAAGGGGGAAGGTTGAAAGCTTACGAATCGTCCCGATGAGGTAAGGGGCATCAGGTTGAGCCAGAGGTACCCGCGCTCACAGGCGGCGGGTCAGTTGAGGCGGTGAAGTGCACTCGGGATTTTACGCGGGAACGGGACTCCATTGTGTAAGCCCGAACCGTAATAATAAACATGATTGTAAGTTTGATGGCGAAATGCATCTAGTAGGAAACTGGCACGAGATCGCGTCTGTTTCTATTATTACGTAATTCCGCGCGCTCGAACATTGTGAGCGTTTGTGGTTCGCTCTGCGAGAAACACACTGTTGCAATGACCGAGGTCCGCTCTCGACTGGCGGGGCTCGGCGGTGGCGGGCAGTGTTGAGCCGAGAACGCTCCCTGGGTGGTCTTGTGCGATCACGCGGCGTTGTGTCGTTTTAACACGTACGCCACGATCGTTTGCATGGGGAAAGCGAGGCTAAATTATGCATCTTTTTTATAGGGTGACTTGTATTACGTAACAACAGTTGACACTTGTCACATGAGAACGGGTCGCTTCTACGATTCGTTCTTAAGTTCAACAGCTCGGCTGTGGAACGAACTGCCGGCCTCTGTGTTTCCTCCCTCCTACAACATGGGACTCTTCAAGACCCATGTTCACTCCT
The DNA here is from genome assembly GCA_026573805.1 of Hesperophylax magnus. NCBI lineage: Eukaryota > Metazoa > Arthropoda > Insecta > Trichoptera > Limnephilidae > Hesperophylax > Hesperophylax magnus. Next base: position 4,494,356 of record JAIUSX010000043.1, on the reverse strand, counting down.
TCCTCTCCACAAAAAGACCCTCCACACAGCATCCCCAAAGATGACATAGGCCCTGAGGGAAATTATTTTCTTCAGGGCCTCCTGTGTGGAGTAAATATAAAAAAAAAAAAAAAAAAAAAATAAGTATAACATAAACATAACATAAGTATAACATAACAAAACATAATATAACATAACTTAACAAAAACAATACAGAGCTGGTAATCATAGGTAATTACAAAATTATAAAAATAGAAACCTGTGCACAATAGTAGTGGGCGTTTTTTGTTATTTAAAACCCTTTAATTATTAGGAGACCAAATTTGTCCCCAAACATCATACGAATTTGGGTTTCTGATATTTAAAGGGTTAAAAGAACAGATTTTTCCAAAATTGGAAGCAATATGTTTTTAAAAACAGTACTTTGAAATAAATATAAACAAATACAATAAAAGAATCAAGAAAAATTTTGTTTGATAATAAATATTTGTTCAACTTTATCATTCTTTTATTTGAATTCTACGGTTGGTTTATTCTATAGATGGTTTGGCGATTATTGTTATCATATCTAATAGCTAAAACTTTTCATTACAATGGCGTTCAAAGCGTCATTTATTTGATAACTAAACAACTCTCATTACAAGCTTTGCATTCTTTGGAAATCTCCACATTTCTCACACGATCATACACGCTTTTAGCACACACACGCTTGAGGGATTTCATTTCTCCATTATTCAACTATCTACTTTCGTCCATCCTCTGCCAGTTCCATGCCTCACTGCCATGATATATCGAAATGTGATACAGTTAAATATGACGAACATTGGCAGGGACAAATTAGTTCAGTTGTAAAGCAATGCCCCGGCAATGCTGGGGTCCTGATCTTTTTCTGATTTTTCGGTTTCAAAAATTTGTTTCAGATATGTCAATATTTTCTTCGAAGATTAAATATCACAGCTTGAGGTTTTACATAATAAGTTTTTCTACTTTAAAATATGAATGCAACTTATTATTTTCCTGTCGCACGTTTAGCGATTGCCTTAACCTTGATATAATATCATAGAATGTCGATTTAGCAAGGAAACAAAAAAGTGAGAACCTTATTTTTTATCTCTATCAGATCAATAAACTTAGTCTAAGTAAACACTAACCCTTGTAAATTAGAAATTGTATTATTAACCTTAGTTGTGAAAATGTTTATTTTTCCAAATTAATAAACCCTTTGATGTAAAACCTACAGAACAGATCATTAGCTTTATATTCCAGAAGTCTACAAACTATCTCCAATGAACAAATGATGCCTAGAAGTGAGTTAAAACCATTTAACTTTTGTACCTGAAAACTACCTTTAAACGTGAAAATTTCGAAATAAGTAATTTTTAATTTTTTTTGTAATATCGAGTAAAATCACCTCCAAACTTTGTGCACTTTACCCCCGGACACCCTAATTTTCAATCAAGCACCCTGTATAAGATATTTATTACACTTATTACCAATCCAGGTCAACGTAATAATTGTTAGTCTGCTCCAGAAATGTTTTTGATATTTACAAACATTTGCAGTAAAGTGAGGTAAAATTGGGCTTTTCTGGCACACGGACATGCCCAAAACACGCTTGATTGAAACATTGCTTTAAATGGCTTTATTGATCAGATTTCAATAGCCATATACTTTCTCACCTTCCTCCCTCCATCTCCTTCCCCCCCCTCCATTACCTTCAGCCTCACACTGTTGGAAGCAGTTGGGACTTCAATGCATAAAGAAAAAACGCCTCTATCCGTTTATATCTTCAGTGACTATTAACTAAACTGAATCAACAAATTTAACGAGAACCTTCTTGCCAGAATAATAATCTATTTCCTTCAAATCGGTTTCCATTACAAATAGATTACGTAATACGATCAAATAATTATTCTTAATTAACTAATCTACGGAACAATTGCTCTCTAAAGCAATTTTTCTTTTATACAGCTGAGAATTTGGAAGTGTTTCTTACACAGTTTTAATCATATAAAAGCTCTCTAAAACTTCGAATGCTAGATAACATTATCATTTTAGCAATGTTTCTATTATCTCAAAAATCACACAAATGGTTGGGATGTCTTAACAATAAGCCTGAACCATAGAACAAAGAAGAAAACTGAAGTGCCATCCAAACAAATATTTCATTTAGCTCTTTTGAAAGGCCCTCAGTCTTACATACGCTCGCCTTACATCGAATATCTCCATTCCATTTGAATTTCGTGAACACAATAAAGTACGAGGATAAAGTATTGGAAATTTAAAGCCAGATTGGACAAAAATATTTCGGTGACTTTTATAGTCCAACATCGAGATTTTGGGGAGAGTATTTTCAGCAACTTTTGATTTTGAGTTTACTGTGTAACTTTACAGCTGAAAATTAAAGCATCTTTGTTCAATGGTTGTATTTCACATGGGTACATTTAGCTTTTCTACTAGCTTGGCTCTAGTTTTATGATTCTGCGCGATGATGTAAAATAATATCTTTAATATAATTATTTTTGTGTACTTAGAACGTCATACTTTTTAAAGACTTCCGATGTTGACGTCTATATGAACCATTAAAGTATCATTTCTTACTTATAGTTACTTTGTATGATTTGGTGCTGCAGATTCCCATCCTACTCCTATCCCCACGGTTCAAGAGCTCATACAATTCCACTACGGAGAGATCACCATAAAAATCTCCAAACGTTGAACAAATTGAATATTAAAACTTAGATGGCAAAACATAAATTACTTCGGGAATATCATTAGTTCATCATTCATCGAAACACAAAATAATGTTTAGAATGCAGTTTTAGTAAAATAGTGTTAAAAATGTTAATACCGAAATAAACTCGGATTCAATCATAATTTGAAAATTTTGAATATATATATATATATATATATAATAGTTTATTTTTTATGTCTATTCTTGACTACATATTTTACAAATGATTACAGTGGTTTATATTGTAGTACAGAAAAAATGTACAAAAAATAAGTTGATATAGGTAAAACGGTGTGTGGGTGATATTGTATGTTACGTGAACACCTCACTAGGGGAACCTGTGATGAGGTCTTAACGTGTTTTTATTAAGTGTGACAGGTATTTATATGTTGTTGCATAAAGTTTTTTTTTTTTTTTTACAGACATATATTGGAACATGAAAACACACATTTCTATATGAGTGTATGTATATTTGGATAATACTTGAAAAACGCATATAGTATTTAATTTTATTTTTGGCTATGTTTTGTTTGGAATTATAATCTTTGAATAAAGTGAATATCTTGATTTTTTTATCCAGGCTAAGATATGTTTTTGAGAAAGTTTGTAAATGTATTTGCAGTCAGTAATTGTTTCAAAGTAATAGGCATACTGTTAAAAAGTTTGGTTGAGTGGTATTTGGAAGTGTCTTTGTCAGTGTGTGGTGTGTTTCATCGGAATGTTCAGTGTTTTATTTGTTGTGGACCTGGTTTTCATAATGGCTTTTGGTTGATTTTTAATATGAAGATTATTATGGATGAGGTGTAGGAGAGCAGTTTTGGCGTAAAGTTGTCTTATTGAAATGACGTCTAGTGTTTTGGAGATTTTGGTTGATTCTGTGTAGAATTTTTGTTATTGCCTTTTGAACTTTTTCAATTGGGTCAATTGTTGTGTTTGTAGCGCTTCCTCAAACTAATATTCCATAAGTGGCAATAGATGGACAGAGTGCAAAATATATTGATCTGAGTATTTGTAGTGGGAAAATGTTTTTGGACTTTATTAGGTTCAAGACTCGTTTTAGTTTATTAGTGATGAAAGTAATGTGTTCAGTCCGTTTTAAGTGTGTATCGATTATAACTCCTAGGTATTTTATTTGTTTTACCCTTTCGATGTGTTCGCATTGGCAATTGGGTGATGTTTGTTTACAGTAATGCAAAACAAGTCTAAGTTAGAAGGAGGTTTTAACCTTTTTGTGTAATAGTATGTGTAATGTATTTTGTTTTGACTGTGTTAATGGTAAGAGTATTTTTGTTTAGCCATTTTTTGACAATTGACAAACTTTTTTCAGCTCTTATGAATAAATCTTTCCATGTGGTTGCTTGACACAGAAGAACGGTATCATCAGCGAAGGTCACGGTTTTACCATCAATTTCAATGTCACATAATTCGTTTATGTATATGAGGAATATTAGTGGGTCAAGTACACTCCCCTGTGGGACTCCGTACGTGATTAAAAGTGGTTCACTTGTCTTTTTGTCAATTTTAACTTGTTGTGTTCTGTCAGACATGAAACTTTCCATCAATTCAAATTCTACTTCATTAATGCCAATGTTTTTTAGCTTCTTGAAAAGTTGTTGGTGCAAAATTTTATGGAAGGCTTTAGACAAGTCTAGATAAATTCTGGAATATGCAACTCAGGTGTAGAACACAGTACAAAAAAATAAAAGAAAGAGTCTAAATATTCCGCCCTTTTCAATCTCGTGTTAGCAATGAAGATTTTGCAAAATTCTTCAATATATAGACATTAATTTTCCGAAAAAATATTGCGGTAATGTTATTTGAAGACGCAACTAACAAAAAAAATTGTCCAAAGAAGCGAAGTTAGCAGTCCACAATGAAGTGTTGTTATCTACCCTGATGTGTGGAAGTGAGGCATGGAGTGGAGAGAAAGGATGAAAGTAGACTGAATACTGTAAAAATGAAATCCCTGAGGCGTATCTGTGGTAAAACCAAGTATGATCGTGTGAGAAATGTGAAGATCCGCAAAGAGTGCAAAGCTAATTTAAGCGTAACCAATAAGATTAAGAAAGGGACGCTTAGATGGTTTGGGCATTTAAAGCGAATTAGCAAAGAAAAGAGAGAAAGGAGAATATATGACGCAAATGCGAATGGTAGCAGAAGTCGGGGACGCCCGAGAAACACATGACATGTCATTCAAATTCTGAATTGGAATGACTATAATAATTAGTTCCCAATGGTCTAGTGGATAAAGACGTTTTCCCGGTAACACGGAGATCTTGGGTTCAAATCCCAGTTGAGACCGTTATATTTTAATTTTTCTGTGTCTTGTTCTGTTTCATGTTTCGGTTAGATTTAAAACTATATTCTTATTCTTCAATGATATCCTTATATTGTCAATTGTCACACTTCTATCATTCAATATCATCAGTGGAAAGTTCATAATTAGAATAGTTAACTATTTTAAATTATAATGTCATGCCACAAGTATCTGCTTCATATGAAAAAATGTAACATGTAATTTTAAGAAAATATGATGTAAACATTCCAAAAAACATAAATAAATAACGTCACCTGTCGTGCCGCTCCGCGCAGCTCACCGGGCACGTTGCGCGCGCTGAGCACGAGGTGACGGGCCATGAGCGCGTAGAACACTCCTATGACGGCCAGGGGCAGCGCGTAGTACAACAGAAAGCGGAGCAGTACCATCAAGCGAGGGTAACCGGGGCCCCTTTCCTCGGGGAAGGGGTAACACACCAGGATCTAAACAAAACAAATAATAATATTATGACCGTATAACCTGACAAGAAAATGTACATATTTATTTTGGATTGTTTCTATCTCTCATCACGTTTAATAACTATTTTTTTGGCAAATGCAAAGGGTTAAACTCAGATTCTCATTCCGTGTTATCTTTTGATCAAATTTTTATCTGCTTCCTAGTTGGTTTAGCGGTCATGTGGTAATTGCCATGATCATAATGCGGGGATTGTCCCACCTTACGTACGTTATCGGGTTGACCAGGAACACTCGCGCGGAGGAGCCATGATCGTAATAAAGGTATTGTGCTAACTTACTTGCGTTAACGGGTTGACCTGTAACACTCACGTATAAGAGCCATTATCGTATTGCGTGGATTGTGCGTCCATTGACCTGGATCACTTGCGCACAGGAGCCATGATCGTAAGGCAGGGATTGTACTAAATTATTTGTGTTAACAGGTTGAACTGGAACACTCGCGAATATGAGCCATTATCATAATGCGTGGATTGTGCGTTGTCGGGTTGACCTGGATCACTTGCGCACGGGAGCCATGATCGTAGTGCGGGGATTGTTTGTGCCAACTTACTTGCGTTTTCGGGTTGATCTGGATCACTTGCGCACAGGAGCCATTGTCGTAATGAAGGATTGTGCATTGTCGGGTTGACATGGATCATTTGCCCAAAAGAGCCATAATCCTAATGCGGGTATTATGATAACTTACTTGCGTTGTCGGGTTGACCTGGAACACTCGAACATAGGAGCCAGTGGCGGCCGGAGCAGCACACAGCATTGCGAGCAACCATATACACACGGCCGCCATGATCGTAATGCGGGTTGCCCTCTTTCCACCACCTGTGTAAAAAAACACACACCATCATTAACCTTGACATAAAGGTATTTCACATGTATGCAAAATTTTGTCGTTCTTTTAACCAACACCGGTACTACTATAACTTCTGAAACTCATACCAGCACCTGTAAATATTATTTAGGTTTGCGTATTTATTAACTTATTTCACCACGTTTACCAAACGCGTACAGTATCAATAATGTTTTGTTTGTCATACCACGATCATTTGAAGTAAAAACGAAAGTAATTCTTACTTATTTTATGTCTAATCACGTGTTAAAAAGAAAATGGTTTATTCGCTGAAATAACTCTAATCTTAGATTGAAAAACAATTTACGACTATTTTTATTATGTTCGTTTAAGTACAACACTGTTTCTAGTTACAACTCCATGATTATAACCACAATCTGCAATAATAAACACATTTCACGGGCAAGTTGAAGTAAACGTAATAAGAATACTTTTTTACTACTGAAGTTATCCTTAGAAACTCGTTAGCTTTGATGACAACTTACCGCACACTTCTTACCTTTCATTTTCCTTTGTATTATGTAGTTTCCTTGAAGTGAAGCCGACATTATCAAAGAATGTTTGAACATACATATATATATTTTTTTAAACTCTTTGAATATTATATAACTTACCATTACTTATAAATAATAAGTTTTTTTTAGTTATTAATTTTATTTTATCCTTTTGCACATGGAAGTTTACAAATGTCTAATTTATTATTAATTACACACGTAATTGTTATATTTTTACTATTCATTGCATTTTCTTTTTATTAATATGGCTCCTACAACCATCTTGAATCTATTAATTAGTGCAGACTTTATAGTTTCCTGTAGCGCGCCTAGCAAAAATATAAGAGAAAGGAGACGAAAAAATAGACCCTAACTCTGTAATGAAAAAGCAATTAGAATCAATTGTTAAGTTTCCGCTTTTGTATCCATTATAATTTTCATAATAATTTCGAAATTAAAATATGTATTTAGATTACTTAATGACTCTTCCTACTCCAACGAAAACATGTAACCCTTAAAAAAAAATTAAAAAATACATATATAATAAATTCAAAAATCCCATAAAACATAAAAATAATAACGTTTTTACAGTAAAATTATGTCATTATAATTCAAATTAATTGCAAGGTTTTTCCCTGAACAATACTGAAGTGAGCTACAAACCCAAGGTTATTAGCCTACTGGAATTACCAAAATAATTAGAAATTCGACAATTCTAAAACGACTTAGTAACAAATATAATTGATATAATTGATTTAAAACCCTTGTAGACCACACCTCTCCCCCTTTCCCATATGCTATGTATATAAACCGTAGACTAAGAATAATTTGTACCAGTCTGAAGATGGCTTTAACGAGATGAAACCGGTTGCGGTTAATAAAATTGAAGTGGAAAAATATTTTATATTTGTTTTATTATGATATATTAAACAAAAGAGGGTTTCCAGTTACAATTTCAACACTTTTTATGCCTATCCCCATCAAGAAAGAAAAGTTTTACCAATCTGCTAGTTACGTTAACTTGTGTTTGAATCATCAATACACAGTTATATACATATTTGAAAGCTATTATTAGACATTCTCCTGCATAATAATATTACAGAAAGTGTTAAAATTGTATTTATTTGTACAGTAAGCTATTTTGTGTAGTGACTTCGTCCTTTTTTGTTAATCTAATTTCTTTGCTCTTTCTTGTATTATGTTTGTGAATATGTTGTATGTACTTTTCTTTAAGATGTATTTTGGTAAAAGGTTGTTTATTATTTTATATATAAATATCATCGTGTTTAAGGTGATAATCTGTTCCACTGTTAGCCAATTTAGAATATTTTATTTTTTGGTTATGATTGACGTGATAAGGCAAGTCATTTTCCGAAAACTGGTCCACATTTTATTTGTATTTAGAAAAATTGTGTAAAACTTTCTGAACCATTTCAGTTATTTCATAAATTGGGTTTTCTGCTTTATATTATCATCGTTTGATATTTATTATAACCGTGCAACAAAAATAGGAAGAAAATAAAAATACAAAATAATTCTGTCAAGACTGCGTTTCATTCAAAATCATTTTCCGTAGGAATCAATAGTAATCTTCAAATTAATTTACTTACTACACCTCTGTTCTTCAAAAATTAACTAGAAAACATGTATAAATACAAGTTTTCAATTTAAAAAACTCCACTAACAGTATCAAAAATGTCTTACATTGTTTATCCGTTCTTATTTTGCATTCTAAACTTTGGGAAACTGCATGGTAATACATTTCAATTTATTACTATTTCTAAATTTACATATATACACTATTACGTAGGCACTAAGAGTTAGCTCGTACATCAAAATTATCAGAGACAAAAAGTAAAATACGAATTAATAAGTGTTTCAAATTCTCTTGAAACATATATCTTCAATGTAATTGCAAGTTTCAGAATAAAAGTTAAAATTATACTGAAAATTAAGACTGAGAATAGACAAATAATATTTTCTTTGTGGATACTTATTTATTTAATCTTAAGTGTCTTAATTTTCAGTACACTAATTTCGATTCCACTTTGTATACTGATGAAGAAATTTTTAGTTCTGAAACAAGTAAATTTTACACGGTTTGGGTACCGTCACCTCATGAATCATTTATTTGATACACTTCTGCCATAAGTCATGCAAGATCTGAAGAGGCAGGTTTAAGGAAACCCTTTGACCTCTCCAACTGATCTATCTTGACCCATCACCTTCGCCCATCTCTCCTGAAAATACCGATTCCTATATTCTTACCTATCTCTAATACCTTTTTTCTTCACGGAACATTTTCTCCTTCCTTTCCTTAAAAATACCCTCCCCACAGCATCCCCAAAGATGACATAGGCCATGGAGGAAATTATTTTCTCAAGAGCCTCCTGTGTGAGGTTAATTAAAAATAGTTGATATTTTAAATCGAAATAGTGGATTTAAGAAATTTTACTGTTTACATTTATTTTAAATTATGCCACAAGTTAAGTTAATTTACAAAAACTATTGAAGAATTAAGGAATTTTTTTCAATTCTAAAAATGTGATTAAAAATTAAATAATATCTGGCCCCTTTCGTAGAATTTAGCTTTTTTATTTGTTTTTTATTACTAGCTAACGAGTACCCGGCGTTGCTCGGTGTGATGAATGTTTTAGAGTAAAGTTTTCAGGTTACGAATTCTAGTGTACCTGTAAACTGGCTGCATTCTTAAGGTGGCAATAATATTAAGCTTATTAAAGCTTACTTTTTCAAAGTGTTTGTTTCACTTGATCGTGCCAATTCTGCCTTGGGAGTCCCCGACTTCTTCTACCATTCTAACCCTCCATTCTTACACTCCTGGCACTAATAAGAACGACCTTTGCAATTATCTACGAAATTGGTACAGTAGTTTTTCAGTCTATAGGGCACAAACAAAGAAACATTAATGTATATACATATACATAATGTAATCGTATTTATAATATTATTTTTTTTTACTTTAAATATATTTATTAAATAATTAATCAATTTACAGAGTATAATCAATAATGTTAACAAAGATAATTCATACAATTAGTTGTCACTGCTTTTGATTTTTTAATGTTCCTCTTCTATAGAAGCTGGCGCTTGTGTCTAGAAAAGTGGTGAGTATCAAGATGAAGAATATTTAGTGTTTGGAATAATGAATATTAAAATTTATAATTATTACAAATATAGTTTCATCATTTTGGTATTTTTACATTGAACTTTTCTTTAATTGCTTTTAGTAGGTGTTTATCGTTTTCTATTGTTCTGATACTTTCGGGTAGGCTGTTAGTTAAATATTTTTTCCCTAGATATATGTAATGATGTTGAGCAAAAGTGGTGTTTCATTTTTGTGTTGGAAATATATGTTTTTGACGAGTACGACATTCAGTTAAAAAGCTGTGATTTTTTTTTCTTTTATTATTTGAGTTATTATGTTTTTATGGACAATATCAGTAAACTGGCATTTAAAAACCCGCTTCGCCCAGTTTAAGTGATACCAACAACAGTTACATTTAATAGGTAGATATTAGTTCATTCACAGAGAGAGGGTGAGTATATAATGTTAAAACACGGAATAGGAAGGAGTTTAGGCATAATAAGAATGACAGTTGTTCGGGTAAAACTTTACCTTTCCCGAATAATTGCCTAAAAGGGTTGGTAAATTAATATAGTTAAATATTCGGAATCGCTGGACACGGAAAATACGAAATATTTTTAAATAATACCTTCTGATTTACCTTAATTACTATAAAAGGAATCGAACAGCATTTGGGAAATTTTTAATTTTAGCTTTTAAAATGAACATTCGCTTTCGTTGTATGGGATGACAGCTTGAATAATTTCTGTTGATAACATTTTCTTTTGTCGGTATTCCTGAAATGAGCGGCTAGAGACAATTAAAAAAACGTAAATTAAAAAAATATAATGTATTACAATATTCCGGAAAAATAGTGCCTACTTAAAAAGCATAAATGTTTTATTTGGCTATTATTATCATTATTATTTTATTTAACCTAACCTATAATAACCCAACCTAACCTAACCTATAATAATCCAGCCTAACCTATAATAATCCAACCTCACCTATGTCCAAACCTAACCTATAATAATCCAACCTAACTTATATCATATCCTAACCTATAATAATCTAACCTAACCTAACCTAACCTCACCTATAATAATCCAACCTAACCTATATCCTAACCTAACCCATAATAACTCAACCTAACCTAACCCATAATAACCCAAACTAACCTTACCTAACCTAACATAACCTGACTTATCCTAACCTATAATAATCCAACTTAATCTAACCTAACCTATAAACTAACTTAAACTATACTAATCAAACCTAACATAACCTAACCTAGCATAACCCAACCTAACCTATCCTATCCTAACCTATAATAACCTTTTTTAAATATTTCATTGTTTGTAAAACAAACCTAAATACCCATATTTTAGTTTTCGAGCTTGGCGAAAATAGTACCACCTACCTAGTATTTGCATAGAGTAAATAGTAAAAATTCTAGCCACTCATATCAGTACCAAAATAAGAAAATGTCATCAATAGAAATTATTCCGGCTGTCATCCAATACAACAGAAGCGAATTTTCATTTTACGTAATTAAAAATTAAAATGCTAAAATTAAAATTTCCCAAATACATTCAGATTCCTTTTATATTAATTATACATATAAGTACATGTCAGATTAGAGATTTGTTTGATAATTTTACAATCAACGAAGCGTTTCTATCTTCCGATTGTGTTTCATGTTATTTTATTGGGTTGGCAGTGCCTATACTTCCTCGTATATCATATCGCTGTTCTGTCAAAATAGTGTGAAATTATTATTTACGTATATAATATTAAATATAAATATTTTTCAAAATCGTACATGCAAAGAGTTGTTGTTTATCGTCATTAAGTTGAATCAAATGTTTGTTTTATTTGTAAATGCGTATTAAAACGGTAGTTTCACGTAAATAATTACCGTTGTTTGAATAAATGAAATTGTACGTATTTGTATATCGCTCTTATGCGCTCTGTCGGCCAATAGGGAAACTACTCCAACGGCCGGTAAAGGAGGGATTGACATTTTTAAAGAACCTTAGAATATTTGATTCTTGACAGACGTCAAATATATAAATCGTAATTGTGGATAATTTTTACTGTAATGTAATTAATCCAATGGGTTGTGAACTTTCTAAAACATATTTTCTTCGATATTATCCAAAAATTATATGAGCAGAAACGATGCTTTTGGAGAAATCTGGTGATCCTATTTTAGTATGAAATCTGGTCTTAATTTTCAAGTTAGCGGAATTTAGCAGAAACATACTATTTGAATTCGACCAATCAGAGGGCCCAGACCGTCCAGACGCTGGCACAATAATATTATAGATTCTAATACTTTAAATTCTTCAAAAATTAGGTGTGTTGGATAATCTCATGGTATTTTCAAAATTATTTTTGTAATTAGACGTTGTAAAATTTTAACAGGGAGTAGATTTGTTTTGTATGCAGCTCCCCAGCTAATTACAACGTATTGGAGATTTGATTGTACCAAAGCGTGGTAGACTGATGTTAGAATTTCTAACGAGAGAAAATTTCAAATTTTCAAAAATATAGATATTAATTTTGTTATTTTGTTGACGGTTTGGTTGATTTGATCTTTCCAGTTTTTTTTTATTATGATATTATGAAATTTTTGTGGAACGTCATTTGATTTGATTTTATTGCAAATGGTAATTCAATACAATATACATTCATGTATATACATATACATAATGTATATATAATATACAATAAACATTCATGTATATACATATACATAATTTATATATGTATACACATAAATTTCCTGACACCAATTGCAAATTGCAAGACCACATTTTTATGATAAGATGCAATTTGAAAGCTAGTATTGAGTAAGCTTACAGATGTTAAAGATCACAAAATATTGTAAGTAAGTTCCTTTCTTTGGTACCTACGGGAAGGTCAAAGATACGTTTCGGTTTTCCATCAAAAGGCCACTTGCATTCCTTTCTATAATGACTTGGACAAATAAGTGTTGATTGATCTTTCTACTAATACTTCGAACTGTGAATGTCACTTAAAAAAATAAAAATGTACTTATATACCCGAGATAATGAGTGCGATAACGGAACGCAGTTCTTGTCTAAGCCAAAGATTTGGATAAGATCTTTACCGTTGATAGACGATTATACTGTCATACCAGTTCTCTGCCAATTCGCATTCCGTTCTTGTTACCGATACACAACCAAACAATTTTCATTTTCCATGAAGTGGTGAATCATTTAAGTATACTGATTTTAATGAAAATGTTCTTTGTACGAATAAAAAGGCATCACAATTTTTACCTCATATGGGGGTTTAAAATGTTACCTGGCTATTTAGACTTGCGTCATCATCAACCCAAGCATCAGCACCAGCAGCCAACATAACATTTATTACATATATGACTGTTTTTGTTGTATTGGGAGTATGAATGAGTCAGCCATGGCCTATTTTTAGGATTTTCTCCGCATTTGCCTGTTTAATTAAGCTGGCTCTTTATTTAAATAAACATAAATAAAGAGCCAGCCAAACAATAACAAGAGGAAACCTTTCATTTGCATTCCAGAGATCTGTAATGAAATTATTATTCCACGTAATAAATACACGTAAAAAAGTCGTAATGGTATGTTTCGCTTACACGCAAAAAAGCCTGAACTTGAAATCGGATAACGATACTGCATGATGAGATAATAATAAAATAAATAATTATTTTCTTTTTGACTTAAGTTTGGTGATGTTTGCAGTTGCTGCTGAATTTAGGCATGACTACTCATATGAAAAAGACACTGATACGTACTACAAAGCTCACCTCCCGAAGGCTTGGATGGACGCTGTGATGATTTGTGCTGCAGAAGGGGCAGTACTCGGATCTCCATCCAATTATCTCGAAGCAAGGATCATGGAACAAGTATTCTTAAGCTACGGTTTGGTCGCACCACTCTTTTGGATTGGAATATCATCTTTGTACGCGGATGTAAATAATGGCACGTACCAAAGCGTAGACGGTAAGTAATAATAATGCGACTTCTTGGTTTAAATGATTTTAGCCATACTAGGGTGTAAGGTTATAAACAAGCCACTTACGTAGGAAGGTTCCAAAGGCCACGGAAAAGCTGTTTTCAAAAGTTTTCAGTAAGCTGGAGTATGCTAGTGGTATATGGACTCACCAAACTAAACCAGTTTTTTTCTAATCATGTATAATCACCTCTCGAAGTTAGCGCACTTCTGGTTTCGCAATTCCTGGACACCCTTACAAATATGCTGGAACAAGTCCAGAAAAAACAATACTCAGGTGCGTCTTTATGCAGACGCTTGGAATTTAAGAGAAAACTTGAAGAGGTTAATGCATCATGTAAATATACACGAGGCAACAAATAGATTTAGCCTTAGTTTTAACATAATTCATAACCCTATTGATATCCCATTCCCCTAGGAATAATAGCCCATTCCCTTGGAATGATAGCCCGTTCCCTTGGAATGATAGCCGATTCCCCTTGTAATGATAGCCCATTCCCCTTGTAATGATAACCCATTCCCCTTCGAATAATATCCCTTTCCCCTTGGAATGATCAGCCGTAGTCGTCGCCAAGACTTGGCCAAGATACCGCACGGCAGTGATTTTATAAAACTACATAAAATATTTAATAAAAAAATTTGCTAATAGGCACACCAATGACGGATATTCTTCAAACTTGGAAAAAGGGTTATCCATCTAATACATTAATGAACCTATGCGTCGTACTGCGTACAAGAAGTTTGGAATTGGAAAATATAGCATGCGATAAGACCAATAATTTTGTCTGCCAACACCGCAAAAAAACAAGTATTTATAAAGTTTGAATACCTTAATTTTATATTTTTCTGCCTCAAAAGTTTTTCAATACAATTTTATAAAAAATCTTTTTCGAAATGATTTAAAAATATAGACAAATTAATAAAATGGCTTCGACATATTTTGTTACACTCATCAAATCACTTTAAAACTTAATTCTAACTGCATTACGGCGTTAGTATCAAGCTGTGCGTACATTCTTTTACACACGTGATTCACTAACCAATCTCACCAGTCGTGTCATAATTTTTCTTATACATAGAGACGTAACGAAGTAATATTTCTTACTGTTATGCATGTGCGCGTTTAAAGGAGGCGTTAAAATATCGTGATACGATAAACCATCGTTCTGTACCCGAGAAGCGTAAGGATGCAACTCCAAAACACGATATGTTCAGGTGAGCTGAAAACTTTTGTGTTTATAGCAAAACTCGTTATTTTCACAAAAAAATCATTTATAATCGAAGAAAACAATATTTCGTTCAATATTTAAATACTGATTTGCTAAAAACACATAGATTTTCGGCTCTCCTGAACATTTCGTGTTTTGGAGTTTTATTTTATCGGGTACAGAGTTATTAGCCCAATTGGTCCGGCTGTAAGTTTTCAAATACCAGCGGTAAATCTTCCTAAGATTAATCAAGTCGTCAACACTTGATAAACAATTTGTTATGAATGAATTAATTTCATAAACATGCAATTCTTTGACTGCGACTTAAAGTAATTGTAGGATTGATTTCGTATCGCAAATTGGTGTTTTTTTAATTATTGGCAACACCGGATCCAGAGCAGATATCCGCAGGGGGGTTAAGATTTTTGTTCCGTTTCCGCACACTGAGATAGCGCAGAATGAACGGCTGTGCTTCAACGATTTGTCATATTTCATTTTCTTTAATTTCACTATCATGATCCTGGCGGTTTAAATAATCGTGGGTTATTGTTTAATTAAACATACTGCAATGCACTGTTTGCCAATAGTTGGAATTAGAGATTCGTGTTTGTTTTGAAAGAGCCAAAAAAATAATGGTGGGTCCTTTGAAATCACTTGTCTTGCTTTTGACTACCCGATCTTAGCGGCTGATATCGCTGAGATACACGACGAGTTTTTGCATTACAGATACAGGAAAGTCGTTGGATCTCATCAACGTGACTTCAACGTATGTTGGTTACACAAGTGTGACAGGATCTATGGATAGCATGATCAAGGTTCATAATACCAAGACTGATTTCCTTACGGCGATGCAGACCTGTGCTAGAGAGGGATCCAAACTGGGAGGGCCACTAAATGCCATTGAACTTGACATTTACAAGCTTTTGTTAAATGAAGACGCCTGGGTTGGAGTATATAACCAAAAATTTAAATCCACAGAGATGAGTTTTCAATACGTTGATGGTAAGGCTAAGCTATTAATGATTTTTTTTCAATTTTTATGATTTATTGTAAAACTTCTGTCACGACAGGTTATTTATAAATATCGATCAAAAAGGCTATCTCCAAATTGCACTATCACGAAATTACCTTCCCTCACCCACCTTGCTTCTAGGTACAAGCCTGAAAATCTGGCACGACATGTATCTAACACGAGTTAAGCATGCCGAATTGCAGAGCCTTTAGCTTTATTCTTATGTGGCTTCCTAATTGAATTTGCTAAGAAAACCATGAAAATATGTATTGTAATTCAATATATTTTACTGTTTTAAATTGATAAATAACAGAAATATGATTACTTGCCTATAATTTTTCCAATAATGAATATTGAAAAATATGTCAGTGCTTCGTCACGTGAATGGTTTTTTTTTCTGATTTTAGAAAACTTGGGTCCAACTCCCTACTTCAGTTGGCTTAAAGGTTACCCAGTTGCTGAATCTCTGAAATGGTTTGTCGCCCTTTCAAAAGATGGTCTACATTTTAATGACCAGGGTGGTGTATCTCGTTCGTTCATCTGCGCGAAGGACAAATTAATTGCTTTTCATAATAACCCACTAAATTTTCCACTTTTTAATTCTTCCGCTTCTGCCAACAGGTTTACTTGCCAATGTTTTTAAAATAAAAAATAGGACGCATATTAAATCTGCAAGTGAATAGTGCGATTGGATACAGTATCCTGGCATGAATTGGTGTGCTTGTTGGTTTAACTTCTGTTTTTTAATAATTTTTCAAGATCAATTTTTTGACTGTATCATTAACAATTTACAATATGACTGTATGATTAACAATTTACAATAAAAATTACTTTGATGGCTTGAATTCATCTTAAAAAAATAAGTAAGCAAATTACACAAATGTTTCAAATTTTAACAACCGTTTTCTCTGTGTATCATTTAATTAAATTAATTTAAAAAAACATTGCTTAAAGTTTTTCGTTCTTGTTTTTATTTTTATATAAAACAGTGCATTTTAAATTATTATTATTACGCGTAGTAGCTGTTTTTCAAGGCATTGTAAAACTGTCAAATTCCTTCGGAAGGTGAAACAGCTATCACCCTTAGTAGAAATTAAACAGAAAAACTTGTTTATAAATAAATAATTACACAACTGATAAATAGCCATTAATGTAGGGTTGTTTAAAATTTGAAGCACGTTTAATTGTTTATTGTTATTAATGAAACAGTAATATTATTGAACATATAAAAGAAACGAATTAAACTTGCTAACAATAAACACATTAGTTTCTACTATCGTAATGTTAATACACCAAGGCAAAGCAGGAAAACACTTTAGTTTACCATAAAAATGCGTACGGTCTGGGTATCGATTCTCCCATTCAAACCGCTCGCAATCGCCGTCAAAAGTATCAACAATGGTAGACACTCTTATTCTTAAGTCTCGCCAAACGTCTAAAGTCATTCCACTTGAACTTCGATCGAGCGATCGAAATGGATCGAACCACTCGTTGTTCGAGTGGAATTACTTCGTCGTGAATCGAGGCCCTGGTTTCTCTTCGTCTTGAGCTTAGGTACGTGTATACCCATAATCTCCACAATCATTGCCCTCTAAATACTATACATTTATCTTATTAGATTAGATATTTCAATATTTCCTGGTTCAATGCATTGTCGCCTGTGTCCATAACAGCACCTCTAAAAAAATGTTAAATGTGAAAAAAACGTTAGATCAACGGACGTTCTCTCTTACCCAGTTAAGATCAAATATTAAAAAAACTTTTTTTTTTAACTTTATAACTGTCATCTATAATAAACAAGATGAAAAAAAAATTTACAAAAAAGAAAACATCTTTATACTTCATTTATATATTTCTATAAAATATCTAAATGACGATAGTAGTAATAATAATAACAGCATTTATATAGCGCAGTTTTGTGTCATTTCACTTCAAGTGCGCTTTACTATGGCAAACTTAAAAATAGTAATTTAGTGTTGTGGTCATGTTTCTTAAAATAATTCCTACAATGCTCTTTACCCGATACAGATTAAATAATATAACACAAAATGTACAGTATTTACAAAGTGATGTCAAAATAAAGAATAACAATAAAAGTGCTTTAATAGCACAGGATAATAACTAGCATGACATAAAAATGTACTGTACACACCAAGCGATGATATGAGAACAAATAATTAGCAACAACAGTGCTATTAGGTATAGCACAAGACAAAACAAGAATATTAAAACTAAAAAATAATATAAAACAGGAGGAAGTTTTTGCTCAGAAATGAGAATATACTGAGTAGACATTTAAAAAAGTAACAATAAAGAGGCTTATTATAAAACATTGAAAAGATATTAAGGATTATAAATAATAATAATATATTTCACAAAAAATATACAACCAAACAAATGCGGAAACTTTGACTAGCCAACAAAAATAATATCTTAAAATACAAAAATTAGTATCGAATGCTTATGTTTCAATGTTTGGTTATTTAAATCGCTTGCAAAAATCGAAAAACAAAACATTCTTCAAGCGTGATTACAAAATATTATACTCAGAATGAATGACTTGTCCCCCAGCTTTAGGAGCCGGCAAAAAAACTCAAAAGGATGCTACTCGAAAAGGATGCAGCAAATGATTAATAACAGATTGATATTTATCTTAAGTAATAACAGATTAGTATTTAGCTAGAGTAAGTGTATAAAAAGCGACATGAGAAAATGGTTGAAAAAAAAATATATCTCAAAATACAAAATGATTATCGAATACTTATGTTTTACAAAAGATATATGTTTGGTTATTTAAATGGTAGGTTTATTTAAATAATTTTGTTTAGCCCGTATAAATTCAGCCAAATTCTGGATATTAGTAAGAGCTGAGGCAAGTGTATTACAAATGAGCGGGCCTGTTACGCTGAAAGAGCGATCATAGTAAATGGCTCGATTTGATCTAGAAAGTTCGATTAGACGATTACTAACGTCTAGATCTGCTGACCTCATAGACTAAATAATATATCAATGGCTGACCTAGACCATCTCAGTAAGATGTGGTATTATGTTTTAAAACTACGTAAATCAGCGACCTTTAAAATCATTTCCATCCACTAAAAAACAGATAAGTATTTAAAAGAAAAAAAATATCATCCAATAAAACAGTGTTTTAACCACCCCAAATAAATAAATAAATTTTATAAATTCAATGATTTCATTGGAAATATTCAATTTTTCAATGTAAACAAAATACATAAAAACTCTGCATCTCTGACAAAGCGGACGTTTCGTGACGGCGTGTTCCGTAAAGTATTGTTTAAACGTAAACGTATTAGTGCATTTGACTGGAGGAATGAATTTACACCGTGGAGTATGTTCGTGTAACTTGAAGGAAGTGTATCAATTCAAAGTAATACTATTGTGTAATTATTAAAATTTATTTATCAAACTTAAGTGAAGACTATTTTAATTTTTTTTTTCGCTTGTATTCGTTGAAATATTATTAGAATTCAAAATACAACTAAAAAAGTATACACGACTTCACACGAGGATACTACAGAAGGAACGACAGTATTTTCCTGTCACAACTCCGTGAACAGCCTCGACCGCGTAGGACAGGACAATGAGACAAAGACAATTCTACGTTTCAAATCAAATTAAATAATATTACTAAATAATAATTTTTGCAGAAAACATATGGGATGTAAAGAACAATTAACTATTGATTCTGTAATTCTAAAACAGATTCAAACTCGAAAGCGTAATTTACGTACTTGCTATATAGACAACCAAAAGGCTTTCGATAGGGTCCCGCACTCGTGGCTGATCAAAATATTAAATATATATTAAATTAACCCCATTATTATTAGCTTTTTGGAAAATATTATGTTCTTTTGGAATACCAATTTACTTATAAGTTTTAAAGGTGGAAAAATAGTAGAACCGGGCATTTGAATTAAAAGAGGGATTTTTCAAGGAGACTCATTGAGTCCTCTTTGGTTTTGCTTAGCATCGAATCCTCTATCTAAAATGTTAATTAAAAGCAAGTTTGGAATAAAAGTTAAGGGTAATACAAGGGAGAGTAGTACAATTTCGCATTTATTATTTATGGATGATATAAAATTATTTTCGAATTCTGAAAAAAATTTAGAGAAAATTATCAAGATAGTTTAAAACTTTTCAAATGTATTAAAATGACTTTTGGTTTTTATAAATGTAGAACAATCCATATAGAAAATGGCAAAATTGTAGATGTGAACGAGAGTATATTAAGAAGTTTCCAAATTTCTAGTATGAAAAGGGATGAGGTTTATAAGTATTTAGGATACCCACAATCAAATAGATTCGACCATACTAGTATTAAAAATTATTTTAGGATTAAATTTCAAACTAGGATCAGGAAAATTTTAAAATGCAATCTCTCTGCTAAAAATTTAGTAAAAGCAATAAATACTTGGGCAATACCTCTATTAACGTACTCATTTGGCATAATTAAATGGTCTAATACAGATTTAGATAACTTAGAAAGATTAATTAGAACTACGCTAACAAAATTTAATTAGAACTACGCTAACAAACACAATGTTTAACTGTGAAGGTTGCCTCAACCCAATAAATAAAGATGAGTATATGTTCACGTGTACCAAGTGCAAAATAACATTTCACAATAATTGCCTCAATATCTCTGATTCCAAATACAAAAAAATGGCAGAAAAAAATAGAACTTCTTGGAAATGCCCAAAATGCCTAATCAGACCAGGATCACCGTCTACATCCTCGGCTGCAAATACCGATGATGATGATATGCTCTTTATTCGTCTGACCAAACATTTTGACCAAAAGGTCACTGAACTTAAAAAAATGTTCGAAAACGAAATTAAGGAACTGAAGAGAAGCAACGAATTTATAAGTAATCAATATGAAGATCTGTTATCAAATTTTAAAGTACTACAAGACCTACAAAAAGATACACAATCCTTACGTGAAATAAATATAAAGAATGACTTAAGAATTTCAAGCCTGGAAACCAGACTAGCCACTATGGAACAAAATAATCTCTGCGACTGTGTGGAAATGGCGGGTGTTGAATTGCGGCCGGGAGAACAACCAGCTGAAGCCGTTCTTCGGGTAGCCAATTCCCTTGGTATGCCATTGTTGCAGCAGGATCTACGCCTTGTGACCAGGACCCAGGACCGCAGAACTAACGCCCCCGATAAACTGCAAGTAAATTTCTACAACCAGAAAACGAGAGATATGGTCTTATCTTTCAAAAATACAGCCAAAATACTTAACCCAAAATCACCTATTTATATTAGTGAAGTGCTTACGCCTTACTATAAGGAATTGCTGTGGAAAGCAAAACAAAAGGCTAAAGAAACAAAATTCGAATTTGTGTGGTTTAAAGCCAATAAATTACTCGTTCGTAAGGGTCCGGGGGAAAAAATCATTCAAGTCAAACATGAAAGTGACATTAAAAAAATGGTATTGTAGATTTTTAATTCTAGAGAAAACCCTTACTGTAATGGATATTATTAAAAATGGAATGTATTACCAATTATAGGACGTCAAATCCTAAATTCTGTAAAAATGTACTACAAACACACTCATCCTCTCTTCAAATCTTACAGCAAAATATTAGATCAATTTCCAAGAATTTTGACGAATTCTTGCTACAACTTGATAATATTGGAACCTCTTTTCATATAATTATTCTTACTGAATGCTGGATACCAAAAAATTATGCTCCTAAAATTTTGAAAGGGTATGATCACTACAGCACTTCAATACATACTAAACAAAATGATGGAGTTGTTGTCTATACCAGAACTGACCTGATTGGTTTATCTGTCAAGGAAATCCAAGTCAGCGGTGCAAACTGTTTGCAAATAACTCTCAAAAATGACACATGTATCTTAGCAATATACCGTTCTCCATCCTCTTATAATATTTCACCATTCCTAAAATCAATTAATAACTGTTTAACTGAATTATGTAATATTAAAAATTGTATTATTGCTGGTGACCTCAACATAAATATTCTGCCCACAAACGAACATTCTCAGTGCCAAGAATACTTAAATACGCTCACTTACCATGGATTCCAAAGCACCATAAACACTCCCACACGTGCTACATTAGACTCCATTTCATGCATCGACCACATCATGGTCAAATCCAACTGCCCAGTATTATCTATTGTATATGAATCTACACTTACCGACCACTACACCACTATTCTTTCCATACAAACATGCAACAGAAAAGACAAACATAAAAACACAACAAATAAGAAAAAAATCATTCAAATCAATTATGATTGTGTTCGTCAATCTCTGATGAGTAAATCATGGTCAGAATTACTTAACATTATAAATCCAGAAGACGCCTGGACGTACTTTATCAATCACTTACAGACTACCATTAACGAACATACAAACATAATTATAAAACATATACCAAATAATATTTTACCAATTAAGCCATGGATTAACCACACTATTATTAAATCTATCCGTAAACGTAACAAACTCCACAAAAACGTTATTAACAATCCTTATGATATACAACTTCGAAACTTTTATAAAAGATATAGAAACATTTGTACCCAAATAATAAGAAAGGCTAAAGAGATATATTACAAACAGAAAATAGAAAACTGTAATAATGATCCTAAAAAACTTTGGAAAACACTTAAAGAAGCCACCCACTCTCAACCTAATCCTACGAATGACTTAAAACAACTAAAAGTAAATGATAAAATATTTAGTTTTTCTAGTAATCCCGATATTATTGTTAATCATGCAAATAAATACTTCTCAAAAATAGGTGAACAACTCGCAAAAAATATCGATGTAAACCATACCAACTCCAGTTCACTAAGCTGTAATACAAATTTGCCCAACAACTTGCATTTTAGTCTAAAACAAATTTCAAATGAAGATACTAGATTGATCATAAACTCATTAAAAAACTCGTCTTCAACTGGCTTGGACGATATATCAAATATTGCCTTAAAAAAACTTGTATCAGAAATAACCACTCCCTTAACAAATCTTATTAACCTAAGCATCCTAAAAGGCCGATTCCCCGACAACCTAAAACACGGAATCATAATCCCAATACACAAAGGAGGCTCTAGAGCGGACATAACGAACTATCGTCCAATTACATTACTAAATTCACTATCTAAAGTCTTTGAAAAAACTATTAATAATCAACTAATTGAATACCTTGAACAAAATAACATACTATCACACAACCAGTTTGGATTCAGGAAAAATAAAGGCACCTCCGAAGCCCTGGCAACAGTTACCGATTTTCTAAATGAAAACTTAGACAAGGGATCAAAATGCATATCGATATTCTTAGACCTGTGCAAAGCATTCGATACTATCTCTCACTCTAAACTTTTACAAAAACTATCTAATATTGGTATAAATGGTGATGAACTTACTATTATTAGCGATTACCTGTCAAACCGAAAGCAAAGTGTGAAAATCAACAACTGCAATAGCAATCAATTACCAATTAGCTACGGCGTGCCTCAAGGAAGTGTTTTAGGTCCTACCCTGTTCTTAATATACATAAATGAATTATGTAATCTTCAAATAGATGCCAAAATTGTAAGTTTCGCTGATGATACGATTCTCCTCTTCAAATCAAGCAATTGGAATTATGTATACATAAAAGCTAACAGGGGCATAACTGTGGTTAAAAGATGGTTAAACAATAATACACTAACAATGAATGTGACCAAAACTAAATACATTGAATTTAGTATTAATCCATCCTTAAGAAACCCAGAAAATCAAATTAAAATTTGTGCTTGCAACCTGACAAATCCGATAATATGTGATTGCCCTTATTTAGAACAGGTAACTAAAATTAAATACTTAGGTATTATTTTTGATAGCAATTTAAAGTGGAAAGAACATATAACCTCTACAGCAAACAAACTTAGAAAATTCATTTATTTTTTTAGACAAACTCGCAACTTTCTCAACCTAAGCCAGCTCAAAACAATCTACTATGCACTTTGTCAATCTTTAATAGAGTATGGTATCATAGCATGGGGAGGAGCAAATGCTGCCGCCATTGATCCAATATCTAAAGCTCAGAAACTTATAATAAAGATTATCCTCAAACTACCAATCACAAGCAGTTCGGATGAAATCTTTAGGAAAATCTGTGTTATGGACATTAGGCAACTTTATGCCAAAAACATACTAACATACCTCTTCAAACACAAAACTACTTTTGACAATATCCAAACTGCTCGTGATACTAGAACAAAAGGACATAATTTCTTACAAATCCCTTTCGCTAAAACAACTTTTGGCCAGAGAAATTTTAGATATTTTGCAACAAGGCTATATAATGCTCTCCCACTAGCCATTAGACTGAACGAATTTTTTCTGAAATATAAAACAGACATCAAATCTTGGATCATCAGCCAAGACAGATCCATGATAAATTTTTTTATAAAAATCCCTACATAAGTATGTACTCCAACTAGATGCTGATTAACAAATGTATCATTTATTATTATTATTTATTATTTTCTATCTTTTTCACAATGTCATTTAATGTAGTGAAATATTTAATGTATCAAAAAATATGTAAACATTTTTAATGTATCAAATACGTCTGTCTCGACACAGGTTTATCCTAGTGAGACAGACATCGAAAAAAAAAACCTGTAAAAGAAACTTTATATTGATAATAAAAAAAAAAAAAAAAAAAAAAAATTGCCATCATCCAAATTCAGCTATAGAACGAGTTAATTTACCTAGAAATTTAGGAGGTAGAGGCATAGTCAAAATAACTTCTTTGAAACATAATCAGGTAGAAATGCTAAGAACTTTTTTCCATAGGAAAGCTAACAGCTCAGATATGTACAAAATAATTTGCAAGGCAGATTGAAACATTACAACTTTATATTTATTCGACGAGAATACCAACATTTTTATAAATCCCAAACAGGAATTATTAGATTCCTGGACAAATAAAATTATTCACGTAAAACACTTCAATTATCTCAACCAAACGTATGTTGACAAATTTTCGTCTAACAAATGGTTGAGTATTGGAGAGTTGACCGCAGAAATATAATGATTTATTCTTGTTATTCAGGATAGAGTCATTAATACTAAAAATTATAGGAAGCATATAATCAAAGATACAAATCAAATTCATGATTTATGTAGAAAATGTTTGGCTTTCCGGAAACTATGGAATATAGGTATTATATCGGGATGTTCTGTATTAGCGCCGTCCGAGTATAAATTTAGGCACAACCAAGTTTTAAAAATAATTCACCAAAGTTTGGTTATTAAAAATAACCTGATTGACTGCCGTAATATAGTGCCATATTATGAATACAAACCAAATTCATCTTTATAAAATGAATGTTTTAAAATATATCATGATAAAACTATACTAACAGACCGAACAATTAGTCATAATTGACCCGTCTTAGATGACAAAATTTAAAAAAATAACTTATATCATTAATGTCGCTATTCCAAATTCCTTTAATATCGAAAAATCTGTTTCTGAAAAAATAAGAAAATATACAAAAGTGATTTAGGAAATGAGATTAAAAAAATTTGGCATTTTCAGACTGTAAAAAATATTACCATTTGCTATTCGGCTACTGGCATTATACCTAGCTCTCTCATTCAAAATTTAGGCTTATTAGATCTGTCAAACAATTTATATATAAAAGTGCAAAAATTAGTCGTTTTCAAAACATCTAGGATTACGAAAGATTTTTAAAATATTTATATTGAGGGATCAGTAGGATTTATAGGTCCAGTTAGAAGTTCTACCGAGCCGAACCCTCTGATATGAAAATATCTGGAGTCGGTGAATTATTTTCCCATTTGATCTCTGGTGAGTTGACGTGTTTTTCTTGTATTTTTTTGTATTTATTATGCTTATATAATGTGGATGGACTAGATGATCATTTGTGGAAAAGTGTGTGGAAGGGTTAAGTTTTTCCTGTGGGGAAGATTTAACCTGGACAGTCGGAAAAACAAAATAAAATAAAAATATTTCTATTAAGTTTTGCATGTAGATATTTTGTTTTTTATTGTTGTTACAGCTATTTTGGCTATCAAGAAGATTTTCAAACTGTGTTCGTAACCACGTTTAAATGACTTATTTATATGATTCTATGTTACCCCCCTCCAATTTTGATTTTATGATGTCTAAAATTATTTATTACAGGTTAAATCGATTTACTAATAAATTAATTGTAACAATTGATATCTTATTCTGTAGGGTATTTTAAAGTCAGTTTTCCATTTGACATTTTGATAATATATTCGTTTTCGTAATAAGAAACTTGTTAATTCATTCTTTAAGCCTGCAAACCCGTTTTTAACCGGAAATACCAATAATTTGAAGAGAGCCTTAATAAATTTTCAATTGAAATTTTTTTCCGTGAAGCAGATTAGTGAAAAATCACGGGAAAACCTGAATTCTTAAAAAAATCTCTTTATTTTTGAAAATGGTAATTGAAACCATTTTCAGTTTAAAATATTAAATAATAGTTAATAAAATATTAAAAAGTTCTTTGAACCAAAGTTGCCCGAGACACACCGACAACTGAAATAAGGTTATTTCAACAGTATTTTATTATTATTATTTTTTCCATTGTAATGTTTCTTGAAAGAGGCCCGATACATAAGACCGATTTTTGTGGGCTTATAAAAATTATTCTTAGTCCACCCCTGAAAATATTAAAATCAAACAGTGTGATTAACATTATGTAAAATAAAACATAAAGGAAAATCAGTCAGTTAAGAAAAACGCCATTCGTTTAAAACAATGTACTGGAGCGGGTTCCTTTTGTTTTTTATTGAAATCTTAATGAGCAAGCAGATAAAAGGTTAAATTTTTGCGTTTGTGTGCATAAATTATTTAATTTTAGTTTCGTACGTATCTACTGACACGTTTTACTCATACGCATTTAACGTGACATTGTTGTATCTTATATTTTTTTTTAACATATCTTGACAGTAAACGATATTTATATTACAATATTTATAATCTGCCAGCGCATGCAATTGTTCTGAATGCCAGATTCGTGAAATTGTTACAAAAAATGGCTAAATGAACGTAACATCACAAAAAAATACGCTGTACAATTTATTATGGATATATTTTTTTTAAGTTATGATGATATACGCTGTAATGCTGTCAGAAACATTCAAATATTGGAAGATAGTGTTAGATTTTCTTCTAATAAAAATCCAGTGATCTTTACCACATCGATAACAATACTCTTCAGAAATTACCACAAATCAAAGACTTTTCATCCTTTTCAGGCATCACTTTTCAATCAAATCTTTCTTTTTTAACGATATAACGGAAATTTCCAGCAAGGGCTTAAAAAATTTTGTATTTATAAATGGGTTAACTAAGTGTATTAAGTGGTTATATTTTGCTTTTGTTAGAAGTCAACTTGAGTAAAATTCTCGCGTCTCGAATCCACAATAAAATAATTGTCTTGTTCATTTACAAGCTATTGAAAGAATACAAAATAAATTCTTGCTTTTTATAAGTCATAAAATGGATGATCCAGCAATTTTTTAAACTACAACAGCCCCTTAAATGAAATTAACATGCTTAAATTGTCTGACAGAAGAATTTTCACTGACTTAGAATTTCTATATAAACTTCTAAATTATCCATTTGATAGTCCAGAATTGCTTGCATTGATAAGTTTCCGGATTTCACTACGTAATACTAGAAAATCGAACTTATTTCAGTGCAGAAATTATGGTATTAACTACCATATCGCTGCCTTAGTGCTTGTATGTTCAATAGACCATTTAGCAAATTTTACAGGAGAAGTTTGTTTTTTTTTTACAGGCGAATTCTAAAAAATTCTCGATTTTGGTCTTTTCGTTTTATACATATGCGTAACAAAAAATGTTTATATATCATTTTTTGAAGATTGAAGCTATAATATGCCCATATTATGACTTTAAAGGTGGACGTTGAACATGGCTTGAAAATGATGAATGATTATTTTGGATATTGAACATATCGTCTGGAGATTGAACAATTCGGCTACAATTAGTTTGAGCTATTTTTTTTTTCAATTAGTCAATTAGTGGTTAATTGTATATACAGGGTTATTATAGGGTGCATATGTAAAATCCCCTAAAAAGGGCCTTAATAAAGTAATAAATAAACAAATTAATACGTTGTCATTGACAACAAAGTTAAGTTTAGTTTAGTCTATATGTTTGGTTACGTTAGCCAAAACATAAGATTATCTATTGCTTACTATCGTCAATATGACTGAAATGGTAGTTTAGACTTTCTAAATAATTTTTGCAAACAAACCCATTCTGTTACAGCCGTCACCATGACTGAAATGGAGTAATATGGGCTTTGTAAATACGCACTCATGACTGTCCCTATAAATGTTGTCACATGTGACGTCACTTTTCACGTTTCAGAGGCTGCTGCTTTTAGACATGATTACAAATATGAAAACGCTACAAACACATATTACAAAGCGCACCAGCAGGAGACTTGGCTGACCGCGGTTCAGATTTGCGCAGCGGAAGGAGCGTTTCTCGCATCTCCGGACAGTTTCTCGGAAGCTTCGCTGATGGTAAAAGTATTTCAAAACTTCGGATTGGATGTATCTGAATTTTGGACTGGGAGTTCGTCTATTTATTCAAAAAATGCTGAAGGACCTTTTCTGACTGTTGAAGGTAATACATTAAAGAACATTCTTTTTTTTATTAAATCACTTACGCCGATACATTTTCAGGTAAGGTAAGAAATATGCAATGAAAAGATAACCGAATAGATGCAATTCGGTGGAAATGAATTAATTAATTATTATTAATTCGGCACATTATTCATTACTAATTATTGATCAATTAATAATGAATAATGCGCTGTTTCTTGCAATAAATCAACTCAAGATCACTTGAGGGTTGATAGAAGATAAAAAAAATGTATGTAGTATCTCCCTGGTGAAAGACCACAAGTGTTCTGAATATCCAGCTTTTTATCAAGCTTTACCTTACGCATTCCCATTAAAACTATTTATTGTATTTAAAAAATTGTTCATCACATTTCATTTTTAAATACATATGAAAATAAGAATTATTTAATAAATATAAACAGTGGGTATATTAACTATACAAGTACTAACAGTAGTAGCCTTTTATAGGCAGCTTCATTGATGCTAAATGTGTCGATGCCCGATTTAATAATGTTGCAAGATTGCTGTCTCCACCGGCATGACCATTGGCAAGTTAGTCCTACAGGCTGTGAGATAGAACGGTCTATGCTGTCAATGACGGAAAAAACTACCAGGAATATAGAAATGAATGATCCCCATAATAACCGAGTTTTCAAACCATCAACGAATCAGTTAAATGTGTAGCAATGTGTATATCCCTTCTGACTTTGAAGGTACACCCACCCTGTCCCACCCCGGTATAGGTGACTTATGGTCACCCCTTCGGAGCTCTCGCATGAATCTAATTTTTTGAATAAACGGCTCTACAATTTATATAAATGAAGCTAGGCCTTCAAAGTCCCCGCATACGGTGTTATGAAGCGGTATGCAAGCGCTTACAAGTACTAAACTAAGGACAACACAGAAAAATAACAACAAAACAATCAAGTTCAAGTGTCAGGCAGATAGTTGGTGGAGGGGACCCACACTCCAGTACCTGTAAACACATAAAAGTAAAGTAAACAATAGAGTGACGGGGGAGTTTCGCCGAACCACGACTGGCAGTCCTGTTGAGAAATTGGTGGTGGTTGGGGCGACTGGTGCAGGTCAGGACTTCCACACCCCTTAGCCGACCACCCGGTGGTGCCCTGAAGATAAGTATTGGAAAAAGAGGGATAAAACCCTAAAGAACCTAGGGGAAAGAAGCGTCAGGAGGTCGGAGGCAGGGTGGAGGTTACCCCAGCCTGCACAGTCACCCCTCTGACCACCAACGCTCATCAGGGGTGGCGCAGGTAATTGGCGGAGTCCTCCGGTAAGAAAGAATAATAAGAAGCTCCAGTCGTGCATGCGGGGACGAGGCCCGTTATCCAACCCCTAATGGGGAAAATAAACAAAACAAAACAGACAACGGAGTTCAGTTCTCGCCTGTAAACTCGTTGCTGTTACTAAAAAAAAAAAGAAAAGAAAACCGGAAAAAAATACATGTAAAAAGAAGAGAAAATAAGAGGAAAAATGAAAAACAATAATCAATCCAAAAAGTGCCACACAAGGGCAACGGTAAATAAGTAAAAACAAAAGTAAAGGTGTAAAAATAAGATCTGCATGGTCTGTAAAGAGGACAGTAAGTATTGAATAAGATAACAAAGTAAAGTAAGAGAGATAATTAGTAAACACAGATATATAAGAGTGCTTACAGTGTCTGTAAAAAGAAAAACAGTGTGTTAACCTTAGACAGGGAAAAAGAAACATATGAAAAGAAAACAGAAAATAAGAATTAAAAAGTACAAGACAAGTTAATTAAAAAAACAAAATATAAACGAATGGAAATCATCTGCAACAGCTGGTACAGTAAAAAAAAGAAATAAGATAAGAATAATAAAATAAGAAAAACAGAATAGCATATACAATAATGAAAGAGTTGTAAAAGAATAAGTCATGGAGCAGGAGCAGTACACCGGGGTTTCCCAATTATTACACTAGTCAGCGACTCTAAGCACAGGCCATCTCTCAACCCAGATCCTAGTAAACTTCCTCAAACATTCGAAATTCACACTGTTAGAAACAAGATCGGTGTTCCACACCGGTCTAATGGGGACATTCAGACCTTCTATCATTTCGTCTCTGGCATCCTTCAAAATCTCACAGTGCCACAGAATGTGCTCGGCCGACTGGTAATTATTGCCACAAGCGCAATTGGGGTGGGTTGACAGGGCAAAGCTGTGAAGCCTTCCCCTGAATTCCCCATGTCCTGAAAGGAGCTGCGTAACGTGATGGTCCAGTTTGAGGAAAGCCCCTTCCATTCTGAGTTTAACTGAAGGGAAGAAGGAGAAGGTCCATCTTCCCTTGCTCGACCTATCCCAACGGACCTGCCACTCTTTGAGCGACAGGTCCCTCATCGTTCGGAGCAGTCCTGGGAGAGTTCCTGGTCCACCCGGTGTCAGAACGACACCAAGGTGGTTGGCCGGGGATCCACGGATTAGTCGCTGCTTCGCTAACACCTCCCTAATTTCTAGATCGATTGGTAATATACCAGCCAAAATTGGCAAAGCGTCCGAAGCAACGGTTCGATATGCCCCAGATAGTGCCAGCAGGGGAGTGCGCTGACCCCTAGTGAGAGCAAGAAGTATTAAGCAGTTATCCAGGCGATGCTCCCAAACAGAGGCGGCATATGCGACTTGCGCAACATATACCCCCTTGTAGAGAGCGTGCAAAGCCGGTCTGCGAAGTCCCCACTCTGCCGTGGAGATTCTTCGAAGCTTCAGAAACAGCGACTGAGCCCTGCAGGATACATCTTTGACATGAGCCAGAAAGGAGGACGATCGATCTAGAGTGACACCTAAATATTTAACGTTATCCACAAATTTGATATTAGTGTCTCCCATACGGATGGTAGGGTTTCTTGTCTTATTGAAAGAACCCTTCATCAGGAGGCCCATAGTCTTCTGGGGAGCGAAGGTCATTTTATTCCTCTCCCCCCATTTAAGGAGGGTGTCCAAACCTTCACCAGCCTTACGTTCGACTTCTCTTCTACTGTCCCCAGAGACAAGATACATTTTATCATCCGCATAGTCGATCATGATACATCCTTCAGGTAAGGGTAACCTAGAGGAGTCATCGAAGGTTATATTCCAAAATTTAGGACCTAGGACGGAGCCTTGAGGACACCCCATATCGGTCTCGCGTTCAATAACAGTGTCACCATGAGAAATGATGACAGTTCGGCCCGATAAATAATTGTCTACTGATTTAAATAGAGTTTTTGGGCAATTCCTATTTTTAACCTTGATACGTATCATGTCCCACCATGCGTAGTCGAAGGCACCAGTGATATCTAGGAAGATTGCAACTACATACCTCTTTGTACAAGCCTTCACCCAGTTAAGCGCAAACGAAATGGCGTGCACGGTGGATCTACCGGAGACGAAGCCAAATTGGAGATCACTAGACGGGGAGAGTGATTGTTGTAGCCTATGCCGGATAAGTTTTTCCAGGATCTTGCCAAGCACTGGAAGTAAGGTGATGGGCCGATAGGCCTTGACATCGGTTAGTGGCTTACCGTTCCCCTTTGGTATGACCCTGAGCACGCCTCTCTTCCATTCAGAAGGGAAAATTCCTCTTCTCAAACACGTTTCCATCACTTGGAAGAGCTCCTCCCTAGCGTGGATCCAGACTTGCTTCACTATCATGCCATTAAGTCTGTCATGCCCTGGTGCCTTCTTAGAACCCAAACCCTTAATTATTAGGTCGATTTCTGCTCTAGTGACTGGAATGACTCTGTCCTCTTGGGCGAGGTCTCTAGGTGGAAGCCGTGCCAGGAGTCTAACCTGTTTATGGTGGTCACTTTCCCCAATTACTGATTCTACAGGAACTAACTTGCCCAAAAGTGTATTGAGAGTAGAGGCCACATCTATCGTCTCAGCGTTCCTACCTTCTGTGATCCCAATGAGACTAGACAAAAACCGATCCGATCCTTTTCCGGATTTTTCAATTGCGCTGTGGATTTCCCACGGGTTGGCGTTTCCCACATTATTAACCCAGTCATGCCAAGCAGCTCGTTTCGCAAGGAGAACAGCCTGTTTGAAAGTTGCCCTGGATCTCCTGAGAGCTGCCTGAAGGGTAGCTGTCTCCTCCTCCGTACAGCATCCCCTCCTGGACAGTCCCAAGGCCCTATAGGCTCCTTTATAGGCCCCCTTTAGCGAAGTCAGCTCAGGTGACCACCACGGCGTTCTAATTTTCGTCTTTGGGTTTGATCTGCCCAGAGAGGAATCAGCCGCAGATACAACGGCAGAATTGAAAAAGTTCCCCAAATTGTCTGGATCACTAGCTGCTACGTGGTGAAAATCCCTTAATGTATCTCGTAGCGCCTCCCCAAAGTTATCCCAATTCGCCCTAGAGGTGTTGAAATTCCAGGAGGATCTCGGAGTTTCAGTTTTCTTAACACCTATTGTAAATGTGATTAATCTATGATCCGAGACTATTGCGCATTCATGGACCCTCCATTTAGATATCCTGGCCGCAACTGATCCAGAGCAAAGAGTTAGATCAATGTTGCTCTCTCCCATTGTGTTTGAAAAGGTAAAGAACGAACTCTGTTCGTTAACGATACAAAGGCCTTGCGCAGCAATAAGGTCTTCAACGGCGTCAGTCCGTGATCGTACTGAATGGTTTTTATTATTGTCAAACCAAAGAGGAGAGCGAGCGTTAAAGTCCCCTCCGATAACTACGTTACGACCTTTAAGCGCGTTTAGGGCGCGCGTAAGACTCAGGATATGTGGTCCTACCGGATTCCCCCATTTAAAATAAACTGAGATCAGATAGATTTCAGTATCAGCAAATTTAATACATACACAGGTTTGGTACTCATTAGACAGCCCTGCCAGAAGGAGGGGGCTGATCAATGATGTATTGACCAGAACACCCGCCCCCGGCGATGAGCCGACTTCGAGTACCGCTCCCGGAAATTCAATTGGTGTTTTACCTTCCCAGGTGTACTGCTCCTGTAAAAGCATTATGTCAATATTCAGGTCAGACATGACCCGCTGCACATCCAGTGTGGCCAACCGGGATCGCTGCAGATTGATCTGACCTAAGGAGAGAAGATTAACAGGAGCCATAGTCAGTCATTCTAACTTGTGCATTGATGGCTGCAAGCTGTGCAGGACAGTCTCTATCCCCAGTTGGATGATCAGCATTCTTCCTAAAACGGGTGCAAGTGGCACAGACAGCGGGAAGTGCCTTCTTGGGGCAATCCTCATGTTTGTGTCCCACAGCGGCGCAGTGGCGACAAGTTTCTTTCTCCTGAGAGCAGGACTTACTAATATGACCATACTGTTGACACTTAAAGCATCTGGTCGCGCCTGTATAATCGCGAGTGCGACAGGCATTCCACCCAAGGAAGCACATTCCGCTGTCTAGTAGGACCTTTCGAGCAGCTGGATGACATGTCACCACCATATTCATGGTGGGGATGTCCCGTTTTCCGAAGAGCGAAACTCGTCGCATGGTCCGAAGGTGATCCTCCAAAGACAAAGAAGTCTGGCCAGATAAATTACTCGCGTAGATCTCGGAGAAAAGCTCCTGGTCGGCAGATTGTTCACATTTAGGAACATTATAGATGACAATTTTCGGAAGACGGCCTAGAGGGTTGATCATCTTTAGACCACTTGCCACGAGTTTTGCCTCAGCCTTTTTAATATTTTCCAATCCCTTGATGTCCTTGGCTTGAAACGCCATACCAGCGCCTTTGATCTTCCTGGAGCGTACGATTTGGAAGTCGTCCTTCCTCGGGTTCAAAATTTTCTCCAGGGTCTTGAGGGTTTCCTCCGATGTTTTACCCTCTGGAGTTTGCGGATAAACCAAGATCGTTAGTGGCTTCTGTGGAATTGGACGCTCAAAGCCATTAACAACTATCTTTTTGGATGCTGGCATTCCAGCTGCAGCATTTGCGTAGGAAAGTGTTTCCCTGTGAATGGGAGTGTGAGAACTGACTGTGCGACTTTTAATAGCTTGATCCAGTTTTGTGGAGAGCGTCGACTGTGCACTTAGCATCTCGTCAATGGTAGAAGACCTGGTGGAGAGCGTATTCAACTCAAGCATCAGCCTGGTAATGTCCGACATCAAGTCGTCTAATGTGGTGTTGAGAAGGCTTTTGTCCGCCTTATTTAACTTATTGGTACCGTCCATCAAAACTGCTCTTATTTTCTGGCACTTATCCAAGGCTGGGATGGCCCTCCATTCCTGGTTACCCGGGGAATCGCTATAACGAGTGCGTTTTTTGTTCTCCACATTAGGGGTGGTAGAGGGCACAATGGAAGGCATCTCATGGTTATCCGACGAGAATGGATTGGGACGAGTGGTTGTTTTATCGGTTCCCGGTTCACTATCAGAGTCAATAACCGTTTTGTCCCTCTGGGATTTTGTTTTGAACCTTTTCCGAACTTTAGAAGGCCCGGGTCCTGGTGATCTAGGATTAAGTATGTCTTTTATTTGTTCCATAATTTTTTCCCTTTCCCCCTTAGGTAAATCTGGATTTTCAGAACGGCCATCTGAATCCCCAGACGAAACTATGTCTGACGGCATTTTTCACGAAAAAGTGGGGTAAATGTAAATTTACCCCAGATTTTGAAAATTTTCCCCAAAAATGGGGAAAAAAAATGGGGAATTTTTTTTGTCCAAACTGCCCTTAGATTTGTAAAAATGTTACTTTTAAGGGTACAAAATATTTTTTTGGGACTTGGCAAAAATTTGACTGAGAATATAAAAATTTAGTATCCCTCCCCAAAAGGAAAAAGAAATTTAGATTTAATGTTCAAATGTTCACACTTTACTAGACCTCCACTTCAGAATGATTATTGAAAATTTTTAGGAAAAGAAATGTCACTGTCACTTTGAAAAAAATTTATGCTTATCAATACAAAAAAGGAAAAATATTGTCTAAATTTGACGATATTACAAAGCAAAGGATGCGTCCTCCCATAAGTTCTTTCATCACTTTACATAAATTGTCGTGGTATGTTCCAGAATAAATGGACACGTGGCGCACACAAAAACTCTACTAGCGGAAAAAGTATAACACCCACAGAAAAAACACGACGATCACTAGACGCAGAAAAAAATTCTGCGTCGAATAAAGTATGTGTCGTCGAGATTCACTTATAACTGTGCACTTAAATCGTATATCGATGAGGAACACCGCACATAAAAAGAAAATCACTATAAAAACTCAGAAAAAGGTGTCAAAAGCACCGGGAATTTTTACAAGACGATTCAAATGGGAACTTTTCACCCAGTATCAGTAGTGGATACCGGGGATGTGGTAGAAACCACCACTAGGGCGGATTTTTAGTTTTTTGACACTGAAATACAATTATAAAACTAAAGAAACACAATCACAGAAGAAAAAGTATTACAGGCGGATAGCCCGTAAAAAAATACACCTGGTGGCGCTTTAACGATTGTAGAAATCTTGACCGGAACCGATTTTTAGAGTAATAGATTGCGGAGCAAAATTGTGTCATGTTCTAACCTCGGAGGCGAGAACTGAACTCCTAACTATCCCTTCTGACTATTGATGTATACTTAGTCAAGAATTCTGACCCATAAATATTTCATAAATGCAAAAGAAAGTCAGTAGAATATGGCCACGGGTAGTAGCCATACTCCCTTATGTAAACAATGCTCAAAAAAATCTTCTGAACTCTCTCCAACATTAGAGATTACTTTACCTGGAGTGAACACCTCCACCTACACCAAATTACCGACGTGCTTTCAAGTATACTCCTTAATAATGAATTGAAGAAAACTATGAGAATCCGGCCACCTCTAAAATTCCTTGCAGTGTATTGAACAAAACCCAGCATTCTCAATGAAGTGCTACAAGCCAACTCAATATATGAACATGAAATCTCAGCTTACGATCAACGTACCCCAATTTGGCATGTCATAGTCACACTGTCTCCGAATAGTAGGAAAATATTCGGACTATTTATTGTGCGGTAATAACGCAAAAAATTAAAAGCGCTAAGAGGAAAACATTGCAGCGTCTGAAATCACTAATAATAATACACATACTATACATAAAATTGAACAGCTATAAATTGTTATTTTATGTGTGGGTTGTTATATTATTTTCTCTTGAAATGAAAACTTTAATAACAGTCGTTATCGTAGAACGGTTGGAACATTTAATCGAAAAAAAATGGTTCGGTTTGGGTTGTTTTATGAATATGTTTAACAGATTTTTTCGATATCGTTTTTCGATCTTTGAAATCGAAGATGAAATTATTTTTGACTGATAAAAATATAGTAACTCGACCGGTTGGCATTTTATCCGTCTATAAATTTATTTGTACGTTCCTTTTTCGGTATCGAAAATGTGCTGCATCCACTTTATTAATCAATCAAGCCTTACTTTGATTAGTTGGCAAACTTTAATGGTGCCTACCTGCCTGAAGAAAGTTTGAAAAAGAATTGTATTTGAAAATGTAACGTTTCTTCGAAAAAATTGTATCATTATTTTTTTTTAAATAAAAGATGTTTCATAAAATATTCGGTGTCTGGTTCATAATAAAGTAGATAGGAGTTTAAGTTCCCACTTACAAATCTTATGATTTCAAAGGAAATTTTGATTTATTGAATAAGAGAAAAACGTACTTTTTTACAAAATTACTAGTAATTTGCTTTTAATTGTGTTTGTGGTTCCAGGTAAATCCATGGATAAGGTGCTCACTAATTGGGAAAAAGGGTATCCAATAAATGTTAACGTTAGTCGCTGCGTTACATTACAATCCACAACTTTGAAGATGAAAAACGTTCAATACAACAAGACGTACCCATTTATATGTCTAAAGCGCAACTATATCGGTATGTTAAATGCCTTGACTGATTATAGTATTTTCTCCGTGTCACTTTTAAAAAGAGCATAACTTCGAGACTCAATGGAAACCAGCAAGAGCATATCGATAACGAAGCAATTTCGGTAGGATACATCGCTGTCGAAGTTTGTTTTTTTTTGGTTTTGACAGGACCGGACTTGCGTCTAGACAGGTCGAGGCCCCATGGCTAGCGAATT
The DNA here is from genome assembly GCA_026573805.1 of Hesperophylax magnus. Classification (NCBI taxonomy): domain Eukaryota; kingdom Metazoa; phylum Arthropoda; class Insecta; order Trichoptera; family Limnephilidae; genus Hesperophylax; species Hesperophylax magnus. The sequence continues at coordinate 4,456,417 of JAIUSX010000043.1, read as the reverse complement.
TTGAAAAAAATATATAACCTTTCTTTCAATTAGTACCATTTTGGCAGCTAGCCAGGACCCTTCCGAAGTCAGGGGTCTAGTAAAAATATGTGTCGATTTTTTTATCCAAGGTCCGCAGTGTGTATCATTTTGGCGCCTTGCCTGAGTTCCCTCCGAAGTGTTCATCTTACGCGGAGAAAAATAAGTATTGCTATTTTATTAAGAATCTGATTACATATAAATTAATACGAACCTCTTAAAATTTATGAAAATCGCGTTAAAAACGGGATTTCAGGCCTTAGGGAATGAATTCACATGTTTTCCGTTAAACTTTTAGTGAATAACGAATACATTATCACCATGTCAAAACGTGTGTTCATGAAAATCATAATATATTCACATATCTTCATGATACATTATCAAAAATATTTTCCTATATATTAGAAATTAACTAAAAGTTTATCAGGAAACGGGCCTCCAATTTCGTTTTCAACCGGATTACCAAAATCGCGATACTATTTTTTTCTGTGTAGGTAAAATTAAAATACTTCTTTCCGAATTCTGTTTCTTCACTGTGTACCATTTTCATACATTCACAAAGATGAGATGCCCAAGGAAGATTGGTTTGTATTGAAAAATAAATAAAAAGAACGACACCTGGCCGGGACACCCTCCAAGGTTGGGCCCAAGGCACGGGCCTTGTGGGCCTTGCCGTAAGTCTGGCCCGAGTTATCGACGTCCCGAAGTGGACGATATTTGATTTTGATTGCTAGGCGAGTGGGCCAAGAGATTGTTGTTTGGCGTTTAATCCTAAAATCGCAATTTTTTTTATGAGTGTGAGAAATAAATATCAAATGTACGTTTGTTTACTTTAGAGCCAGAAAACAATTTGACTAATTACAATGTTACCACGGCGTACCTTGGATACACCAGTGTATCGGATTCATTAGAATCTTTGATCAAAATATACAGGGAAAATGTAGATTTCCTGACTGCGATGCAGATCTGTGCAAGAAAGGGAAGCAAACTTGGGGCGCCCTTGAGTGAAAACGAACATAAAGTGTACAAGAGTCTCATCAAGGAGGAACTATATTACTGGTTGGGCCTAGCGGATGGTTTTGGCTCAAGATATTTTAACTACATTGATGGTAAGCGTTAACATTACTCAATATTTGCAATTAATTCTGTTCAACGGTAAATTCTATCACATGCATAGATAATATCAGCGCCACAGAAGCACACGGTACTAATCTACATCACGATATGTCCAGGAGAACCGAAAAACAAGTATTTTAGCAAATCTCTCGTAACTTGCATAAATAAAGATAAATTAAATAGATAAAAATGAAATTATTATCATTTTACATGTTTGACTTTAAAACTGAATTCTAGTAAACCTTTTCAGAAAGGATCTGCATTTCTCTACATCTGATGAACACCATCATCAAAAAAAAATCCATCATTAACTTATTTCCTCGAAATTTGGACTAATCTGTATATGTAGTCACAATGAATAACTTATTAAGAAATTTGGACTAGCATCTGTGTATGTAGTGACGACGAATAAATTATTAAGAAATGCAATTTGGACTAGCATCTGTATATGTAGTCACGATGAATAACGTATTACGAAATGATATTTGGACTAGCATCTGTGTGTGTAGTAACGACGAATAGCTTATTAAGAAATGCAATTTGGACTAATATCTGTTATATGTAGTCACGATGAATAACGTATTAAGAAATGTAATTTGGACTAGCATCTGTTTATCAAATCATGATGAAAAATTTATTAAGAAATTAAAATTTTATATAATTTTTTATTGGTTAAATAAACCATTTTGATAGATGCGATACATCCGCGGTGAATGTAATTACATTGAAAAATCACTGTGACCATTACAGCGTGTTAGTTACTCTCAGTATCACCCTGTTTAAGGATCACTAATCAAATCATTATTTGATATGGCTTCAGCCGTGTTTAGAGATCGAATCTGAATAGCCAATTGTTTCTCAACTTCCATGTTTTTTTTCCTTACATTCAGCTTCTTAACATACTCCCACTGGCTCCAGTTAGTAGGGAACAGTTGAAACTTAATTTTTACACTAGCTCCTAGGCCTAATGCCCTGAGGAAAAAAAATCCTCAGAGTCAATGTCATCTTCAGGAATGCTGTGTGGAGGGTCTTTGTAGGGATATGAAGGAGAGGAAGTTCTGGGAAGGACAAAGGTATGAGACGGTGGGAATCTGGGGTCAATGTGTCCAGGAGGGACGGACGTCCGGGGAATCCGTCCCTCCCATTGAGTTGCGAGGCGATGGGTCGGGAGAATTCGGCTCGTGCTGCGAATTGTGTGGAACCTATCAAAAAAAAAACTTTTATTCATAATGCTTTGGATGCAGAAAATGAAATTAAATTGCGTATTGTGATAAGTTTTATCGCCCATTATTGAGAAATTCAAACACTGATTCCGAATATATAAACTTCATTATATATTATTATGCGTAGAGTTTTGAAATCGTCATTCAAAAACACATAAAACACACGGTTTGGTTGGTACGACTGAATTTGTTGATTCTGGCATCACAACCAGTCTACGTGAGTAATATATCTATATTTTACAGCATCTTTTCTTTTCGCAGGCTTTTAAACACCCATAAATTGTTTACCGGGTGCGGTCATGAGTATATTTTTGCACTTTGGTTCAATACAATAGCATCAATGTCGAAATGCTAATATTTTACTTAGTGTTCTTTAATGTTAAAAGCGGGTAATCTTAAAACTAAAACAGCAACGTCTCCCATACAAAATACGGCACCGGTTGAAAAAAAAAGGCTTTTGGAGACCGGCGATTGGTAACACGTCACGTCCATAAATTTGGTGCGATTTTGAGAGTCTCGAAAAATTAAAGCTTTTAAAAATATTTTAAATATTAAAACTTCTCATGGCAATCAAAAATACTGGTTTTTAAGTTAGAATTCTATTATGGATAATAAAATGAACAATAGTTTCTTATTAGAATTTTTCTGCTTCAGATGGTGTAACTTCAATACCGTTTTTAAACTGGAATAAAGGAGAACCAAACAACCGGAGGCATAGAAATTGGTTTGCTGCAATTAACAAAAAAGGAGTGTATGCTGATTATGCTGGAGATACACTGATGTATTTTTTTTGTGCTAAACACAGAAGCATGACCTACTACAACAATCCGAAGAATTTTGCGCCATTTTATGCAAGAGTTGACGAGAACTCCTCCAAATAGATTACGTTACGTAAAATACGTTTTTTAACACTAAAGTTACTACATTAAACATAGTTTTATGTTTAAAGTTCTTCCGATTAAATTTCTTAAATGAATATAAAATAAAATTGTATGAAAAACGAAGATTATTCTGTTATAAGCTCGTTTCAGTGCGTATTTGGATAGACTAACAGCGTCGTACACCGCCCCTCCATCCACTCTTTCATTTTCCGTGTTCAATAGGAGGCAGTCCTGCCTTGAAACACGCACGGGTTTGTTACGCTAATTCACTTTTTAAACTCGTGTTCAATTGAAGGCGCGCATCCTCGTATCGTGCACGGATTTCCAACGTTCCATTTCCACACTGCAACGTGCTCAGTCAATGAGCATGTTAAACGCCCGTGCTTGATTGGAGAATGCTCGCCAGAAATTGAAAATTATGCAGGACGCTTACTAAAACCGTGTTTTTACCCACAACATCATTACATTGAATTTAGTATACATCGAACAAAGGTATGATTTGAGATTTTCACGGCCAAAAGTATTATAGTGATTTGTTTTTGTGGTATTATACCGTGTTGCGCATAATCAGGGCAGATGTGTAATCATTGAACCAACCAGATTACACATGGTTTTAGATTAGCCCTGATGATGGACATTGCAATGCTGTCCGAAACGTTGGCTAAAGAAGTAGATAGTGCAACACAGCATAATTTCCCAAAAACAAATCACTATAAACCATGCCCAAAACTTCTAATTAAAAAATTACAGTCAGAAAACTAATGCAACATTACAAATTTTCTAAATAAAAATGCACAATTTAAAAATAATAAAAACTCAGACAAACTTCAATTCTCACAACTCAAAAAATGTTAAAAAAATCAATGGGGCAATTGAACTGTAAATATTTTGGAATAAAGCTTTTTAGTACATTACCACAAAATATCAGAAATTTAAATAACAATAAGGATTTTAAATTTCACACTGAAAATAAATTTAATACTTTTACATAAAAATAAATAAATAACGAACATAATAACACATCCCCAATACACGCAAGTCCAGCTTTATTATGGTGGTACATCTATATATATGAAAATATGTGAAATGACTACAATGTCCAGTGTGACCATTGACATAAATAAAAGACGCATTATGTTCATACTAACAAAAAATATAGCCCGATCCAGATGCTAGCAAAATAACGAAACGAGTAAGAAAAGAATAGCCAATAACAATGCGTTAATAAATTAAATATCTACATATAACAGCCTGCCTAGCATACAACGGAACGCATTTGAAAGGGATAGCCATTCAAAGAATATCTGTGTACGGGTGAAACAGCTATATTATTATGAACGACCGTCATTTCTGTGTGCGAAGGCCCACTGGCAGGTGAGCGTATAAAAAAAATTCATGTGAATCATTGACCTTATTGAAATAATAAGTGATTTTTGAACACATACGACTGGAAATAAATTTCATCAGATTTGGTTTTTTCTCGAGAATAATTTGTGCACCAGTTTTTTCTGCGTAGCCTAGAATGACTTATTTCTGGCAGCTAGTGACGGCTTGTCTGACCAACAAACTTATATTCGATACTAAACGCAGTAAATCTCCACAAAATATGTCCACTGGACCTAGTTCAGTGAAACTGCGCGCGTTGTATCCTTAACCAATCTTCCCTTTTAATTAATAAGATTGTAACACATTTTCTGTAAATAAGGAAATATTATAATTTTTTCGAATAAACGTTTTAAATATATGTTTATGAGTATATATCCTTATATCCTTGTATCCTTATATCCTTATATCCATATATCCTTGTTGGTCAAAGATCAGATCTTCAGAGAAGATTTTCATTTGTCAGTGGATCTTCTCTTGGGGATTTTAGTCATTTATTTTTCAAACCTTATACAAACAACATAATTTATGCGTTACAACTCTATGTTTCTTATAGGTCATAATGACCAATTTGGACGACAGAATTAGAGGTTTATTTATCAGATAAGGGTTCCGTGGTAACTCGGGTAGTTGCAATTCAACAGGCTTGAAAAATGACTAATCGTCATTAAAGGCGATGTTAACAAAATGGCCGATAAACCTAATCCAACGTAACTTATCTAACCCATTTTTTTATTTACCGTTAACGTTAACCACTGTCATGAGTTGCCCGGTTACCCAGATAAGAGACACAGAATTACAATTTTGCGGAAAATCAAGTTTCATGAATTTTCCCCGCAAAGGTAGACAGAGAAGACGGGCCACCCAAACATGTTGATCTTGACACGCACTGCATGTTTCATTCACATTCATACATCGTCTCATACATACTCTTCTATTATTCCGACTCTTGACAAGGCCACAAATATTTGGTACACTCGATAGTGATATTATATTGTATTATCGGATGTCCCCGATTTCTTCTATCATTCTTATTAGCTTTAGAAATATATTTTCCTTGCACTCCTTTCTTCGTAGATTTTTCCTTCATGCCCACACCATCAATACGTCATTTTATCAATCTTAGTCATTACGCTTGCATAAGCCTTTGCATTATTTGCCAATCTCCACATGTCTCTCACGACCATACGTGGTTTTACCACACATACGCATCAGGGATTTCATTTATACAGCCTTCAGTCTGCTTTCATCCTTCCTCTGTCAGTTCCATGCCAAACTGATATACATCAGGCACGTGCACGCACACCAATTCAGAATGATGATTGAAGTGACCGGATAACTCGTCAAAATGACAATTCAACACACCTTTTAAAAGTGATTGTAAGTCATGAAAAGTGATGGTTTAATCCGTCACATAGGTTTGGTTTATATGTTAGTTTTTCATCGCTTTTAATATCACTTTTTAAAGGTTTGTTGGTTATCATTGTGTTAGGTCACATGGAACCGATGATGACCTACTTGACAAAAAAGGTAAAGGTAGGTAAAAGGTAAAGGTTATCCCGCGGAGTGTTACACCGAGAGAAATGATTATTTCTGATTTATTGAAAATCTCTTCAACTTATTGGTAATCCTGTTAGACCGCTAAAGAGTGCCTCCGTCCCGTATTAATGGACAGAAGTTTCGTTGATAACAGCTCAATGATATGCTCACAGGTTCCCAAGGACGAAACCTGCCGAGCCACCAGAGTTATTGTCTATTGAATCCACTAGGCTCCGATATGGTAAAGCCTCGCCGCACCACCATGGGCCGGTTACGTTCCTCGCGCCAGCCGCCATACCCCTGCCTCAGTGATCGGGGAAACGATCGCTGACACCCTGGATTGCCACCCCTCGCTAAGCCTTAGCATAACACTAGCGAAGAAATTATCAAAATGAGAAAAATAAATATTTAATTGATATTTTTTATTTATTTATTTATTTAACGCCCAGAGGGCTTTTACATGGTTGGTAGTATAATTTTAATTTGACAGATATTTTGAAACATAAAAAATAAGAATAAAATTACATTTGATAAAAGCTATGCAACAAGTCATACAAACACAAGAAAGAAAAACAGAAAATTACAGCTATTTGTAGGTTTACATGATGTGTTTAGGAGTATTGTTGAAATAAATGTTTTAAATGATCCACAAAACTTGCCAAGTTGGTATTGAATATGTCAACATCACCCAAGTAATGATTTCCCATGGTGTGAAGTCGTTGAATCGGAGAGTGGGCAATGTAGTTACGCTTATGTGTGCTGCTGTAGAATATTGTATTTTGTCGTGTTGTTACTGTGGGTGTATGTATGTTTATAAGTTGCAGGAGTTCACAACAGTCGAATTTAGAGTTAAGTATTTTGAATAAGAACGTTAAATCGTTTATTTTACGTCTATCTTCTAATGTATGTATTTTTAGAGTATTTAATAAAAAAATGTATTTTAAGTCTTCGACAGGGATATTTAATTTAAAATTTATAAAACGTAGAATTTTTTTTTGTATTCGCTCAATGTTGTTAATGTGAATTTTGTAAGATGGAGACCAAACTACTGAGTTATATTCAATTAGACTTCTTACTAGAGATACGTATAATAGTTTAATGGCTTGTAAGGAATTAAAGTTTTTAGTTGTTCTTAATACGAAGCCTAGTGTTTTCATACCTTTGTTCACAATTTGATGGATACGATTGGTGAAACTTAGTTTTTTTTCCAAAATAATTCCAAGATCTCTCATTTCCGTGACTCTTTCTAAAGCTATGTTATTGATGGAATATTCGAATAAAACAGGATTTTTGTTTCTGAAGAAAGTCAAGGTTTTGCACTTTACTACATTTAAAAATAAATTATTTTGAACGCACCAATCTCTAAGCTTACTAATATTTGATTGTAGTATATGGCAATGATTTATGTCAGTTATTTTCTTGTATAGTTTGATGTCATCTGCAAAGAGCAATACCTCGACATCGTTGAAGAAATTGGTTATATCATTGATGAAAATGAGAAACAAAACCGGGCCAAGGTGACTACCTTGCGGTAGGCCACTGGTAGCCCGGAAAGTTTTCGACATCCAAGGTTTTATTTTAACGAACAGTTTACGGTCCCAAAAATGATGTATCAAACTATCGACCAATTAGTATTTTAACTACACTATCAAAAATATTAGAAAAAGTTATAAAAAAACAAATGCTTACATTTTTGGATTCTAATAAAATATTATCATCTACGCAGTATGGTTTTAGGGAAAACCTGGGTACTGGTGACGCTATAGCTAATGTAACAAATACAATTATTAGAAAATTGGATGAAGGCAAAAAATGCCTAGCAGTTTTCATTGATCTTCAAAAAGCTTTCGATACCATTGACCACGAAATACTGTATTTAAAACTAAAAAAAAATGGAATAACCGAAACAACCCTAAACCTACTTAGAAGTTACTTAACGGGAAGAGAACAATTTGTACAAATTGGTAAAAGAAGGAGCAAAACTCTACCAATTAAGTACGGTGTCCCCCAGGGAAGCGTATTAGGACCTATACTATTTCTAATTTACATAAATGACCTTATGAATCTTCCCATCAAAGGAAACATAATGAGCTTTGCAGAGGACACTGTAATTTTATTCCATGAACAAGATTGGACAAGCACATATAAGGAGGCTGAACATGGACTAACTGTTCTTCAAAACTGGCTTAAAGCAAACTCCCTTACATTAAATGTGAATAAAACCAAATATTTAATTTTCTCCAAAAACAAAAGAGGACAACCAATGAATGAGCATATACTCAAACTACATGAATGTCAAAAAAAAATTCTTCAATGTTCCTGCTCGATTATAACTCAAACCAAAAGCATAAAATATCTTGGTATTGAAATTGACGATAAACTACACTGGGATTCACACATTGATCGAACTTCAAAAAAGTTAACTAAACTCATCTACTTCTTCAAAAAAATACGGAACATTTTGTCAGCTAGGGATTTAAAGAGAGTTTACTATGCTTTATGCCACTCCAAATTGGAATATGGAATAATAGGATGGGGCTCAGCAGTATCAAAACATATAAAACAGCTGAAGGTAACTCAGAATTGCATCATAAAGACCATACTAAAGGTTCCCATAAGGACGTCAACAACAGAAATTTTTAAACAATTTGACGTTCCAAGCATACAGAAAATCTATGACAAAAACATTTTGGTACAACACCTCAAAAATAATTCTCAGGAAAACACCTCACATACTCATAAAACCAGAGCCAAACAAACAGAGATACTAACTATACCAAAGTGTAACTCTACCTTTGGACAAAGAAGCTCTGAATTTTTAGCAGTAAAGGTATATAAAAAACTCCCACTTAGTATCAAACAAATCAAAACAAAAAACAACTGCATTAAGAACATTAAATCTTGGCTTAAGGAATTACCGGAAAAATAACTTACTAGCATATTTAAAACATCGTCGTAGAAGTTTCTGGAAACCCTTACCCAAAACATGGAGTCATACCATAGAAGTCGCTGAATAACTTATCCAAAACCTAGTCCCCCTCAGCACAGGATCTCCTAGTGAGGAGGACTACGAATATAATCAACATCTATTTTTTTATATATATATTCTTATAAAAATGTAAAAAAAATGTATAATATAGCTACTAATAATAAAAAAAAAAAAAAAAAAAAAAAAGTTAATAATCTATGGACGATACGATATTGAGGAAATCTGTCATCTCGAATCAGTTAGCAATATTTGCGATTACGGTCAGAATATGATTCCTACAGGCGCGTCGGGAGAAGAAAGCGCGCACCAAGGTGTCAGATAAGCTATCAAAATACACAACTTTTTTTAATAATGTCGTTCGTTATGCAAAATAACTGGCTTATTAATGAATGCAGATGAACTGACGAAGTTCTTATAATAGAAAATAAATCGTATACACGGTCCATAGACTTAATTAATTCATCTAAGATGCAATCAATTGATTCCGTTTCAGCTTAGAGAAACAAAGTGGTTGAGTAAATTCCTCATTAACTTATTAACTCCTTTTTCAATGTGACATGTGGACTGCCAATATTTCAATTCGACAATGTCGAATTACCAGTATTTTTTAAGTTTTTTGAAGTTTAGGAATGTCAATTCATAGTCAGATGCGCCAGTGTTGCTATAGCACTCGTATAACGATTTACTACTACATTTCGTGTCAAGATCGGTTTGGGTATTGACAGCGCAACCGTGCTCGAAATATATTAAAATCGTCAGAAGAAAATTCTATTAATCCGATGTTGTTAAGTTATCAATTTGATCGTGATAGACCTCCTGACCTGTTTCCTGTTTAAACCAGAAAACAGATTGGTAGGTACATGTATAAAAGTTTATATTCCACATAACACAGATCCGTCTAAAGCCATTATTAAATGAAATTGAATATAATACCTGCACATTGCATATGAATTATTACTCTGCAACAATTATTACTAAATATCAACATCACGAAAAATATTCAACAAAGCGATTGTTACAAAAGTTTTACAACGCAATAAAATTGCTTTAAAAAAATATATTCATATTTTATATTTATATTTGTTATGAATTTATTTTCTTGCGTTGTAAAACTATATGTATTGGTACTTAGTTCACGTTTATTATAAAACCTGTGAAAAATCATGAGATAATCTGAATTTTTCCAATGAGGGTGGTAGACAGATAGGATGCGTGAAGTCGCAACACCGGTGGGGTTCACTTCAGTTCTGAGAGCCCGAGAGACAAGAGAGAGACAAGACAAGACAAATAAACAAGAGCGTGCAGACGCGAGACCAGTCGCTGTCCGCGGTGCGGGTGATCAACTAAGCATAAGTGACAAGGCCGAATGCAGAGTTATTTCAGATTTACTCTACCTCTGGATAGATAGAGACACGCAATGAAGACCTGAACAGTGACGAGAACGTCCCATAGATTCCACGCCTTAAGCGCTTTCCATAAATGGTACCTTAAAAATAATCGCTCGGAGCCCATAACTTATAGTAAAGTATTGTTCCATGCATAAGGTTTAAGATTATCTCGTAATAATATGCATAACTTTGTTACTAATAAATGGTACACTGTTATGAAGCAGTGTTAAATTGTTATTTACTCACTGTAGTGAAATAAACACTGCTTTATAACATAATCCGCCGCAGTACAATCTGCATCAGTTAATTACTAGATAATTATTTCCTTATGGGTTTTCTGATGACTAGAGCAACACTAGAGGAAGGAGACGAGCAGAGTTTCCGTTTCCGAGCAATGGCGGTTACTCTGGGATTTTTGGTGGACGGGCACCATCGGAGATAGCACAGTCAACTAGATTATGAATTAATTAGACGAATTTAATGTCTTGATTCGGGCGGAAATCATGGTGTTAAAGTTCTCTTATCTCTAATATGAGTAGTGGTTATTCAATTCAGAGTAAATACTCTAAGCATATCAGTAGTTGAGATGTAAATGTAAAGGCGTTAAAAACGTGAAGATCGTGAATGAAAAGTGACAGGTATCGAGGTCATCGGTAGTGTATCCGCAGCGTTTGGATAATGCCGCTCATAATATTCATTGGTGTAAAGTAAATTACGGTTCTTTTGTCATACGATAACTGGATAACCGCAAGTATTCTCCGCGTCTCCAGAACCCCCCATCCCACTGATGGAAGTACGGCCTTATCGGGCCACGCTACCCTGCAAAGACGGGAACCGTTCCTTGATTTATCTACTGTAACCTTTCTACATTTGGTAACAATATATGAATTCATTGATTTTATTTACTCCTTTACAAAAACGAATTTGCATGACTATGCCTACGTTCTGAGAGCAAAGTTTCATGCCCTACCTTCCACGGACATAATCTGGCAAGGGATTGCTGATTTTGGCGCTCAGTAAAACACTGTGAAGTCCATGGAAAGGCTCGATATATCCTGACAAATCTCTATTTACAATAAACCCTCTCTACGTTTGTGCCTAAATGTGATTCAATGTGAATAACTACATATCAACAGTAATACAACTGTAAATAGTGTTTTAAATTGGAATGAATCCTTGAGATATGGCCTGAGCCCAAAACCCCGAAAGTCTACATAATGTGTACGGGACGTGTTTGCCTGCAATAAGCACCGGCACACATCAGTAAAACACCGTCAGGTGTTCTATCCAAACCATCATAAAAGAAAGACGATTCGAATCAAAATTCACAATTTAATTACAAGTATTGTACTGGTATACAGAACGTACAAAGGGGTGTAGCTTATATGTACTTTCTATTTTTTACAGCCAACCCAATTCACAAGAAATAGTTATATGTATTTTCAATACAACTGGGATTTAAAACAGATAGAAAACTGAGACAATCGGAATTCTTTCAGCAATAATTTCACATTGGAGCACATTGTGCATCATCGCGCCATACGATACAGCAAATGGCGTAGGCGGCTGCTGGAGCAGTGGCCAGCCAGCCTCTAGGCTTCAGCATCAATGGCTAATTCAGTCGGTAGCCAGGAAGAAATGGCCGGCCTCTGGGTTGTCAGCATCAATGGCTAATTCAGTCGGTAGCCAGAAAGAATTGGCCAGCCTCTAAGTTTTCAGCATCAATGGCTAATTCAGTTGGTAGCCAGGAAGAATTGGCCGGCTTCTAGGTTTTCAGCATCAATGGCTAATTCAGTCGGTAGCCAGGAAGAATTGGCTGGCCTCTAGGTTTTCAGCATCAATGGCTAATTGAGTTGGTAGCCAGGAAGAATTGGCCTTCCTCTAGGTTGTCAGCATCAATGCAGCAGAGATTGACTAGCCTCTAGGTGATCAGCGGCAGTGGAAAGTTCAGTTGGTAGCCAGCAGGTATTCGTCAGCCTTTAGGTTGTCAGCATCTGTAGCTGGTTCAGTCGGTAGCCAGGAGGAATTCATCAGCCTCTAGGTTATCAGCATCAATGCAGCAGGGATTGGTCAGCCTCTAGGTGATCAGCGGCAGTGGGCAGTTCAGTCGGTAGCCAGCAGGTATTCGTCAGCTTTTAGGTTGTCAGCATCTGTGGCTGGTTCAGTCGGTAGCCAGGAGGAATTCATCAGCCTCTAGGTTGTCTGCATCAATGCAGCAGGGATTGGCCAGCCTCTAGGTGATCAGTGGCAGTGGGCAGTTCAGTCGGTAGCCAGCAGGAATTCATCAGCTTCTAAGTTGTCAGCATCAATGCAGCCGGGATTCGCCAGCCTCTAAGTGATCAGCGGCAGTGAGCAGTTCAGTCGGTAGCCAGCAGGTATTCGTCAGCCTTTAGGTTGTCAGCATTTGTGGCTGATTCAGTCGGTAGCCAGCAGGAATTCATCAGCCTCTAGGTTGTCAGCATTAATGCATCAGGGATTGGCCAGCCTCTAGGTGATTAGCAGCAGTGGGCAGTTCAGTCGGTTGCCAGCAAGAATTCATCAGCCTCTAGGTTGTCAGCATCAATGCAGCAGGGATTGGCCAGCATCCAGGTGATCAGCGGCAGTGGGCAGTTAAGTTGGTAGCTAGCAGGAATTCATCAGCCTCTAGGTTGTCAGCATCTGTGGCTGGTTCAGTCGGTAGCCAGCAGGAATTCATCAGCTTCTAGGTTCTCAGCATCAATGCAGAAGGGATTGGCCAGCCTCTAGGTGATCAGCGGCAGTGGAAAGTTCAGTTGGTAGCCAGCAGGTATTCAGCGTCTGCATGATCATTTGATTATAAGAGCCGGCACACGGAGACGCCCCATTATTGTAATGATGACAGATTTTTCTGGCTCAGCTTATAGAGTGCCGGCCGTAAACAGCTTATTGCAAATAGTTGTAATCTTTAAAATGATTGTCCCGTGATGGAGGAACAGAAGCGACTACAAATTTCAGTTGACACTCAGGAATTTATAATTTCTTAAATTATAATTAACAGATCGCGTTTTATCTGGAGGTGTTCCGTCCACTCGTGTTAATTTTTGAAATTTGACTGTTCTATATTGTGTTGTTTTTAGCCATTTACAATTTCTCCTAACAAGTTCTTTTGACGTCAATATCATCACCACAACTTGTTTACGTTCCAGACGCAGGTGTTTTAGGTGCGAATAATAATTTCGCCCAGCGACTGGTTTTGTCAATATTTTGATGTCGTTTTAGAAAATAGGGTTATCGAACTGTTTCATGTTAGATTCAGATTTTTTGCGGCCTGGTAACAGATTGATAGATTTTTCAACTGGTAAATATTATGATTTGTAAAAGGGGTCATCAAACTTGCAGATGTTCAACTTTAGTCGCAATTAAAATTAAATGCAATAAAATCATGTTTTCATGTTCGATACATAATGGTTGCCGGCAATCAGAGGAGCGAGAGGGTAGCTGAGGTAAATTTTAATATGTTTATTATGTTTAATCTTTCCTATCAGAAGCAAGAACGCTCACAATAATCTATTTTTCTCGAAAATAGCACAATTAAGTCTGATTTGCTATAAGTGTTATTTATCATAACACTTAATAATAAAACAAGATAGTAAAAAAGATTCTTAGTCCGCCCCTGAAATTTTTTTAATCGAACAGCGAGATTAACATTATGTATAAAAAAAATCAGTTAGTCAAGAAACACGCCATTCGCTTAAAACAATGTACTGGAGCGGGACTCTTTTGTTGTTCGTTGGTATTTCAATGAGTAAGCAGTTTAAAGGTAAAATTTAAGGTTTTGATTTTTGTTTGCAAATAATTTTATTTAAGTTTCGTGCTTATCTACTAATACTGTTAACTTCCAACATTTAACTTGGCATTGTTACTCCTCTGCGGCTAATTTTGGTTTTTAATATATCTTGAAACAATGCTTAGTAACGTGACTTATATACTTGACATGCTTTCAATTATTTTTTTATTCAGAAGTCTAAAAATATACAATTCATTATCAATATAATCATTATTATTTGAGTATCATCTTCTTCTTCGATTTTATATAACATTGATCGTTATAAACTTCAAAACTTAACAAAATTTCTTCCAAAAAAAATTGCACATTTATTTAGACTTTTGGAAAAAGGCAATATGTATCCCATTTAAATATAAATCTGTTATGTTTATCCGAGACAATATCTAAGTTACAAACCAAATCTTCATTACTTTGATATCAATCAAAAAGACAGCTGCCAAAAATATGATAAAAGTTAGTTGCAAGATAATATTGTTAATATTTTTTTAAATATGAGATCGATAAATATTACTATAATAATTAGGTCCCAATGGTCGAGTGGATAAAAACGTTGTCCCGGTAAGACAAAGATCCTGGGTACGATTCCCAGTTGAGACCAGTATTCTTTTATTTTCTGTGACTTATACTGTTTTATGTTTCGTTTAGATTTGTTAATATTATGTTTCTCTTCAATGATCATTAACGAACTGAAATTTTGCAAATTAATTTTCATATCTAAACAGCAATTACCTAAACGCCATTAACGCCATTAGCTGCCACAAAAACCAGGGACGCGTTTTCACAAAGCATGTACAATGTCAATCAGGAATGCTTATTTATTAATGATATTAGAATAATTCATTGGGATAGCAACGTCTGGTAATTTTGTATTGAGGTAGGGTAAGCTTTGAATAAACAAAAGCTAATCCATTGGCCTGGTTCATATTACTTCGGACCGACACGCTCTGTCGGTCCGAAGTGTCTCTCTCTTGTCGGCTCTAGCTCTAATTAACACATGCCGTGCTGATATTTGTATCTTTAACCAGCTGTCATTTCGCTGGCATTTCTAAATTGGCCGGTAATATCCGACCCGACAGTAAAATCGTGACAAAATGTCTGGAAAAACCAATAATGTGAAGGGTGCTTTCAATGCAAACGTCTATATACTTTCAACACATTTATCGGGCCGATAGATTCTTATTTCTAAACAAATGGATTGCAATCTTTAGAGCACAGGCAATTCAATTTCAATGAAAGTTGCTTTGAAGAAATAATGTCATTGATCCATTCGGCGCACCGGTGCATAGTCAGGAACTCGCCAAAAACCCGCCAAAAATTTGCACATTGTTGACATTAATCCCATAAGTTCGGGTCGTTTCTACGACTCGTCCTTGAGTTCAACACCTTGGCTGTGAAACGATTTTTGTATTCCTCTTCTCAAAAAGATCCTCTATAAAGCGACATCCAAAAGACGACATAGTCCGGAGGGAAATTATTTTCCTCACTTTCAACCCGACAATAAAATCGTGATAAAACGTCCGGTAAATGTGTCGTCACTGATAATTTTATCGGATTCGACTAATGTGAATGGTGCTATTAATACAAATGCCAATATACGTCCGACACATTTATATTTTATTTTGACCTAAAGTAAACCTGCACGCTGTAAAAGATTTTGCACAAACAATTATAAATATATCTTACAGCCATGTATCATCGTGACATACATTATAGGCTTTGTAAATACGCACCCAGTATATCCTTACAAATTTAGTGTCACAAACACCCTTCTCACGAACATATCGTTTTGGTGTCAATTCAAAATTGATATATTCTAAATCGTTATAGAAAATCTATTCATTACTTCTTTTAGTGGCTGCTTCTTTTGATGATTACAAATATGAAAACGCTACGGACACATATTATAAAGCGCACCAGCAGGAGACTTGGCTGACCGCGGTTCAGATTTGCGCAGCGGAAGGAGCGTTTCTCGCATCTCCGTACAGTTTATTTGAAGCTACGCTCATGGGGAAAGTATTTCAAAACTACGGATTGGATATATCTGAATTTTGGATTGGGAGTTCGTCTATTTATTCAAAAGATGCTAAAGGACCCTTTCTTACTATCCAAGGTAATACATTTTACAACATTATAGCCAATGGTCCTGAAGGAATACCTGCCCTGATATTGCAGAAGTGCGCTGCAGAAATAGCTCCAATATTGAAGAAGTTTTTCCAAATGTTCCTGAAGTCTTGTTATGTACCCTGTGGATGGAAAAAAGCGGTCATTCATCATATTCCAAATAAAAGTGACCGCTCCAACCCGGCCAACTACCGCCCAATAGTCACATCTATTCTATCCAAGGTGATGGAACGTATGATCAACGACAAACTGCTCACATACCTCGAGAAGAACAAATCATAAATGACCGTCAATACGGTTTCCGGCGAAACCGCTCGTGCGGTGATATTCTCGTGTATGTGACTTATATATGGGGTGGTACCTAAAACGTTACGGTGAGACCCAAATGGTTGCACTAAACATTTCCAAGGCCTAAGATTGGGTTTTATCAACAAACTGCCTTGTTACGGACTTCCCACATCCCATTGCCAACTTTTTGAGGGAAATGTTGTTTCAGACGGTGTCTGATGGTTTCACCTTTTCCTCACACTATATAAATTCTGGCGCCCCACGGGGATCGGTTCAGTCTTCGATTTGTTTTTTTGCTGCACATCAATGATCCTTTGTTGTGTGCACTAACTCACTGCTCCGCGGATGGTAAAGTCCATGACAGCTTTTTGTTTGACAATCCTCCAGATGATACACAAACTCCAACAGCTCGGAGGGCTTTAAGGCAGAGCATGGATGGTATTCTAGAGATGATTTCCACTTAAGGGAAGAATAACATACTCAAATTTAATGTTTAATAGAACAAATCATGTCTGATTACGTCTAAAAGGGATCGAAATGACTATCAAGTCTCCTTTGACGGAAGCAATCTTCCTAACATGCCTTCCATTGATATGCTTGGTTACGTTAGCCTCAGAGAAGCTGGGTTTACTTTACAGGGCTTTCCTCAAAAATACCCTCTACACATCATACACAGAGATGACAAAGGCCCTAAGTGGAATTATTCTCCCCAGGGACTCTTGTGTGGAGAATTGTTTTTTTTTTTTTTTTTTTTTTTAATTTAACGCCTTTCGCGAATAAACTAATGAGTTTGGTAATATGTACGTCTATTTATATATATAGGGTGTTTGAAGCGGACGGCATGGCTTTGTTTTTTATACAAATCTGTCGAAAAAAAAGTCGTTAAAATTTTCCACACTTGACTATCAAAACATAAGAAAGGTCACTTTCTATTATTTAAAAAAAAAAACTTTCCCCTTTTTCAATCCCTTAAATCAGAATTTTGATAACTCTCTATAAAATTGTGCACACTTGACGTTCAGAATACGAGAAAAATAATTAATGTCCATATCTGATTTCAAAAAACTTCTGCGTAAGACCCGGACAAAGCCGGGAACTTAGGCAAGTTTGCTTATAATTTTGTGTTTGTAATTCCAGGCAAACCCATGGATAAGGAGCTCACTGATTGGGAAAAAGGTTATCCGATAAATGTTAACGTCAGTCGCTGCGTTATATTCAATTCCATAACTTTGAAGATGAAAAACGTTCAATACAACAAGACGTACCCATTTATGTGTCTAAAGCGCAACTATACCGGTTTGTTGCATTGCTGATTAGTACTTACAATCCTTCTTTTTTCCATGGCATTTTCAAATAGGGCATAACTTCGAGAGCAATGTAATCTAGCATTTTGTGACGAACACTTCTTCCGACTTCCTCATAACCTTATCGTGCTTTACTGGTAGTTTGTTATAAAATTTGTCAAATCATTCGTTTTAAGCCACCATTCTCGTTTTTAAACGAATTATTTGACTTGATTTGTAATAAATTAACAATATTTCAAGTTTTCTCTGTGTACTTGTGCGGAGTTTAATCCTTATGAAAACCTTGTTGGAAAATTGCTGGTATTTTAGTTTAATAAAAAATAAAAACCATAAACTTAATTCAAAACCATAAATAAATAAAATAGATGAGATAGATATATATATATATATATATATATATATATGTACAAATAAGATGTAACAAATGGTACTTTTGTTTATTTTAGAGCCAGAAAACATTTTTATGAATTACAACATCACCGCGACATTCCTCGGATACACCAGTGTAACAGATTCAATAGAGTCTTTGGTCAAATCATACAGGGAAAAGGAAAATTTCCTAACTGCGATGCAGGTCTGTGCAAGAGACGGTGGTAAACTTGGAGCGCCCTTGAATGAAAAGGAACTAAAAGTGTACAAGAGTCTTCTCAAGGATGAACGCGAGTTTTACTGGTTGGGCCTGACGGATGGTTTCGGCACAAGATATTTTAACTATATTGATGGTAAGCATAAAAAAAAATAGATTATTTTCCCTTCAAGACGCAAAACTATTAAATGTCATTGTACTTGAAGGTATGTCTGCGCAAGACTGTAAATTTGAAGGTGCCGATTCAAAAACGTTTTCACCCATTTCCAGTGCTTGAAATGGGGGTGGTGCGGCAATAAGTGGCGAGGCCTTTCAACGTAGTAAATAGTTAAGGAGACTTTTTCTTCCGTAAAAAATTTTATGATAAGAAAAGGATTTATCACTGGTATTTTCAAGATAGTTCTATTATCGAAAGTGAGCAGATAGGAAAGATTCAACACATTTACATTTATAGACTCTTAATCTCAGGGTTCGGGTATAGGTCATCTTTTAAGGAATCATCTGAATTGAAAACACATTTTTTTACAGATATTACTGACGAACAATTTATTGATAACATAGTTTTACATATTATCTCTAATTTCTAATTCTAATAGTATAAAATAAAGTCATTTTTCACGTCTATCTGTTTGTGCGCTTAGTTCTCCTAAACTACGCAATAGATTTTGATAGAATTTTTATTATCATTTGGAGAATATCTTTTTAAATGTTTATATATATGTTCATATTATGTTCATAAAAAAGTGTAGAAGAGTCGATGTTTTGTAACCAAGTCGTAAAATATTTTATCGGGCGCTTGCATTGCTAACGCTGGCTAAACCTTATGACATACATCAGAATAATTTATCATGGAATTGTATAGCTTAAGGGCCTCCAGAAAAGTTTGCAATGGTATATGTCTATATCCCAAAGATAACAGTAATGCACAGTAATCATTATTATCTTTGAAATATATGTATTATTTACGTAGCTATTTTGACCAATATAATATTAATTCTTATCCAATAAAATATGTTAGTTACCTTGAACATTAAATTAAGATTAAAATTGCTCTTTTCAGTATATCATTTACATGAAAATGTTAGAAGATATCATCAATTTAAAATTATGCGGAACAAAAAAAGACACGAAGCTTATTTGACCGATATAGTTTTAATTCTGATCCAATTACTCAAATTGTTTTCATATCTTAGAAGATATCCTAATTTGAACAATAACTTGAAACAAAACTATTTGCCACACGCACAAAAGCCGCCACGGCGAATACTTATAAATGGAGCAAGCTTTGTCGCGAAATGAATTATTTCGGAGCTCTCCGTGTTGGGTTGATTATTTGCGGATTTAAAAAATATTATTTGGTTTTCAAGGAAGAAACACAAGTTTTTTTTTGTTTTAGTTTTGTTATTTTGTGAATGTTTCGAGTATCAGTTCTTTTGTTATTTATTTTTCTGATCACAGTTTTGTATTTAAATTATGTCCCTAAAACGAAGTTTGAGTATAGGTCTGTACAAGGAATGCAACACGAATGCTTTTGGTACGTCTGTCAGTTAAATTGGGTTTTGAAATAGCAGTGAAAGTACTTCTTTGCGAAGAGATGGAGAATCGTCTGTTGTTTCAGAGAATTTGAACGATTCTTCAAATTTCAAAGTAAAATTTCGAGGTTTTTTTAGGTTCTGTTTTTATTTCAGTTCTGTCAAGTAACTGGCCTATGATGATGTCATAACAGAACTTGCATATGACATTCACAAAACTCGCAAATGAACGTTTACATTTGATAAATTGTTCGAACTCAATGAAACAACCCATTCTTAAATATGGAATATTAACGAACCAATACAGGGTCGATAAATATGCAAAAAGAACACATTAGCGTCATTGTAAAGTTGGTTATACTACTATCATCGTTCAAGGGTGGGCTTCGATATTAGCATGAAAAATCGCAGGATGCAATGAATTATGTCAGATATCACGGTAAATCGGATCTCTTTATAACCTCAACGTGTAACCCAAACTTGACAGAAATAACCGAAAATAATAAAATCAAATTAACTCCACAATACAGATATGATATATTAAATAGAGTACAGTAACTCATATACCTCGTAAACAAGCCTCATATGCAAATAGAAAAAGTTATTTCAGCGTTACCGAATAAAAGAGAAGACCCTGCACGTAATTGTTAAAAAAAACACATGGTCCACGGCCCTTGCGGAATCTTAATCCTAATTCTGCGTGTATGCAGGAAGGCAAATGCACTAAAAAACACATGGTCCACGGCCCTTGCGGAATCTTAAATCCTAATTCTGCGTGTATGCAGGAAGGCAAATGCACTAAAAAACACATGGTCCACGGCCCTTTCGGAATCTTAAATCCTAATTCTGCGTGTATGCAGGAAGGCAAATGCACTAAAAAACACATGGTCCACGGCCCTTGCGGAATCTTAAATCCTAATTCTGCGTGTATGCAGGAAGGCAAATGCACTAAAAAACACATGGTCCACGGCCCTTGCGAAATCTCAAATCCTAATTCTGCGTGTATGCAGGAAGGCAAATGCTAAACACCTATCAGCGACGACGGATATCCTAAATATCGTCAACGTTTGCCAAACTTAGGTGGACAATTTGCAACCGTGCAAAACCATGAAATTGACAACCGTTATAAATAATAAATACAAATATATAAATAAAGCTACGTTCAGCATATAATCACCAAAATAAGTGAAAAATTATCAATCTAGTCGTTAAATCTGCAGCTCATTTAATATAACATGTAGCATATTTGCAGCACGTTCCAGAGTGGAAGATACTCTCAGTATCGCCCTGGTGTAAGACCACCATTCAGAATTGAAATGTCACTTGAAACGGCTTTGGCCGTGTTTGGTGACCAGATTTGAATAGCCAGGTACTTTCCCATCTTCTTCCCTATCTCCTTTCCCTCTCAGTTACTTTCAGCCTTACAATCCCCAATTAGGGATGCTATAGTCTCACTGGCTCCAGATGCTTGGGAGCGGTTGGGAGTGGGGTTTCACATAAAATAATAAAAATAAATTTGTATGCTTCCGCAAGTGCTTTCCGTACGTGCTTCCGCACCTTCTTACGTCTTCTTCCCTTTCCTTCAGGCTCACAACATACTCTTACTGTTGTCGGTTAGTAGAAAGCAGTTGGGAATAGTGCTGGGAATACACAAATAAAATTTTGGGGATCGATGGTGAGGCACGAAATGAAAGAAGGTTGTGAAGGTCACATGTGTTTATTGGTGAGTCAGTAGCCGTGACAAGGAGATGAGGTAGGACAGAAGAATACACCGGATGCTGGCTGATGATGTGCTGGTCAAGCGCGGGTCAGTGAGTCGACGCCGGGCGCTGATGACCGGGACTCGATGGAGGTCAGGCACTGGCGAAGAACGTTGGTCTTCAGGCACTCCAGTGCTGAGGAGACGGCCGAAGGTGCGACGGACCTTGTGGGCAGTTGAACGGGAACGATGTAGACCAGTGAGGATGCTGCGTGTCCTCGTGGTGGTCATGGTAGCGTGGAAGAAGCGCTGGTCAGAGACGCTGGAACCAGGGCGCTTGTAATCCGAGTAGCGCTGGCCGCGGACGTGGCCGAGGCGCTATGATGATGTCCCGATTGAGTCCATGATGATAGGGGCGAAGCCGGGTACGTTGTCCCTCGCGCTAGTAAGATTAGCGCGGGTGATCACTCGTTGAGCCTTGTAGACTGGCGGCAAAATTATGACTGACTGACTGACTCGCTGCGTCGGGCTTATTTATACTAGACGGCCGACGGTAGCAGTGGGTAGTTGGATGGCAACTAAATTCTAGGCACTCGCACAGACTGTACGTTTCAGGAACCTTCGATAGTGCGGCGATTATGCATAGGCCGTAGACTCGAACCTTCCGGCGAGTTCTCGTAATGTGTAAGACGGCCCGTGACGTTTTGTCACCTGGTAGACAGGTAGGTACCGTAGTACGTAAATTACTTTGTTTACGATTTAACGATGCAAGTATCAAGTACGTACCTAAGTAGCAAGTAGCAGTTTATTATTAATTATTTAATCTGGATAATTCGACGCCACAAAATTATTTGCAAATCATTAAATCTAATAATGTTTTGAATGAGGTAAATTTAATTCTTATGTTGTGTATATTGTAATCACGGCGACCAAAGTAACGTCGTCCATTTTTAACAAATTCAAAAATGTATGCTTTTTAACAATGAGAACTTTTCTAATTTAGGAAGTGCAACTCCAAAACCCTTTTTGAATTGGGCTCCAGAGAATCCGGACAACAAGCAAACTAGAAATTGGTTTGTTGCAATGAACAGAAATGGAGAGTATCAAGATTTTACGGGAAATGTTCATAGAAAATACATGTTTTTTTGTGCTAAACACAAAAATATGACGTACTACAATAAACCAATGAATTATTCAATTTGCGCTTCCTTGAATGTATTCTAAAATTATGGCCACAGAAACCACAGAAAAGCCACGCATTAGTACCTAAATTTGATTTCATTTGTTATCCAAAGCATATATTGACATTTTAAATGTCTCATTATTCTATTCCACTTCAACATTGCTAAATGCACATGCTTGTGTTAAATATTTTATGTACTCGTAGTAAATTAATTTTTGGCCTTCCTGAGTTGTTCATAAAAGTATAATATTTAAAAAATTACTGTTACTCAGATTGACTTTACAATGAGAATATAATTTCTTTTGCGATATATAAAGAGAATACTAAGGCGACGAGTGAAGCTAATACCAAATATTGTCATTTTTGGTGAAAGAAAAAAACATTTAATTTTTTTTTAAATCTTTGGAGTAAATCAGGGTTGAAGGCTTTTACCAAACCACTATATATATTTGTATTATGTTTTTTTTTAAATTTGTTTTACAGAACATTTGTTATTAAATATATCACTATTTTTAAATTTCCTCTTGTCATTTTATGCTGTGCCAGAACATCTATTATGCTATTTGGTACAGGTCGTGACGATGACTGTATAAGTAATCTCATTTGTGTTATTATTTCCATACAATCTATGCGAGTCTTTCCCACCTAGTTCTTATTTTGGTTTAACATGTAATAAAAGTGTTGTTGAAATAAGCAATATTTTAATAATAAAATACTGTTCACATGTTCCAAGCGGATATTTCTCAATCTTTCAAATCTTCTTCTACTCCTCGTTTCCTTCACCCTCTCAACATCACAAAATATGGATTCCATAGTCTCCTGGCTCCGGGGAAAAAAAAAAAAAAAAAAACAGAAAAAAATATTACGAAAAATTACCTGAAGTGTGCAGTTTCCTCAAAGGGTCCACAATGGCGAAGAACCTGTCGGCGGAGAGCGCAGTGAGAGTAAAGACAGACACGCCGATGGACACGTCCTTGGCCGTCTCAGAGATGGTGCACAGTGACTCGCCCCACGGCCACGACTCCACGGTGTACACGGTGGAAGTGAATGGCACGCACGTGATGATGACCAGCAGGTCTGCGAGGGCCAGAGACAAGATGTACCTGGAACGAAGCACAGTCTTAAATCCAAATGTGTGATAGTTTGAGCTACAAGACATAGATGGCTCTAGTATAAATAAATGATTTTAAAGACTTTTCGACAGTTGTCGGTAGTGTGTAGGTTTGCCCCTCCATGTGGGTGTTAACCCGTAATGGGAGCATGAAAATGTGTTTTTATTCGTTTGTTTTCTTATTATGAAAATCAGATTTATGTCCATTTTACATCGTTTTTACAGATTCGTGATGGTATTTTAATAATGCTTCATCAGATTTCTAATTTATTATAATTAATTCACTAAAATAACTGAAATACGAATCTTTAAAATTTTAATTCAAAAAGTCTAACACGTGTCAATTATGTTAAAAATAAATAAAAAATATGATGGTAAATAATTATTATTTATAATCGATATAACTCTTATATTGGTCGATGTTATTCATGCGTGTTTATTAAACAACATGCTTTATGAGTACCTACGCAGTCGTTAAAAATATGTTTGTTATATTATGTTCAATAGCTTTTCCCTAACAAGTCAAGATAAGAAAGGAAACACCATTCTTAAAAAAATAACATTTGTAACAAGATTAAAGCTAGTGACTGATAACTAAAAATCTGACAAACTTCGTATCAGAATTTGTGAGGCGGGTACGCCAATAACACCCCTGCCATAGGTCCTCCCAAGTGGCTTAATACGTTTGGTCACTTTGCAGGGGTGCTCGGGTTCGTGGTGTGAAGTTTGTCCAGGTCTTGGCGGCGGATGGTTTTACCTTCCTACTGCTTGGTGGGTTGGATAGGGAGAGACTGATTTAGAGAGATCTTTTGAACCCTCCAGCCGGAATCTCTCTACCCATCGCCTTGCACCGCAATGGGAAGGATGGATTCATACGCCCGTCACTCCTGACCGAATTGACTCCTATATTCCTACTTCCCCTCATACCTATTTCCTTCCCAGAACTTCCACTCCTTTCTTTCCCTAAAAAGACCCCTACACAACATCCTCAAAGATGACGTATGCCCTGAGAGATTTTTTTCTTCAGGGTCTACTGTGTTGAGGAAATGAAAAATAATTTCAGAGAGGCTTAGATCCTTGGCTCTGAATGTTTTTGAAATTATTGCTTTTACATTAATTCACATAGTATTTGAAAACGTATTTAAAAAAACACATACAATATTTACTAAGTATGACACCAATGAAAAACTTCCATTCGGAAATATATTTTCTTCTATTCCACTTCCTTCAGCCTCACCAAACGGGGATGCTATATTTACGTATTAAAAATAAAGAAAAAAAGACAATTGAAGTGATTTATTCGTAAGCAGGGTGTACATAAATACGCAAATTTTCATAACACTCTTCACCTCATTATAAGATTCAAGATTTGCCTCCCTTATTGATATTGAATCTGAGTTACTTCTTTGAGTAACGTTGTACCTACTGAGTGATCAGAAAAGACGTTTGTATGCATGGTTTACTTTTTGTACAGCTATCCAAAGAGTTTTTTTATGTATACGTTAACAAAATTTGCAGGTTGCGAGTAATCGGATAATATTATATCTGAATACTCCACTGCTCAATGTAAATAAAACCAGGGAAATAATCCGAAAGATACTGGTTATTTCCAGTTTTAATACATCCTTTGGAAAGAAAAATACTAAATTTCTACATAATGGTCAACCAAACTAAATAGTCTTAACTACATAATGGTCTACCAAATGAAACAAATACGAATAATATTTGTTTCGTTTAAAACTGAACTACAAACATGGCTGAGAGAACAGTTAATCAACTTGTCAACATTATGAAGACAATGCAAAAACAACTAGAAACTAAGTAAATATACCACAGGCCGCCTCGGGACAGGAAATTCTAGTCTCTAGTGAGGAGGACTGTGAAAACTTTCACTTTATTCTAATATTATGCTTTAAACTTAGATCATGTTCAAAATTTCCCATAGAAAGTAATAAATTTTAAAAAAAAAGTATTATTCCTTTTCTCATCACAATGTAAGCGGAAAATGTTACTTGTACAACGATGGAAGACTTAACTGGCAGAAGATTGAAACCACGACGTCTTGGAGGTAAACCGACGCTTTGGACAGCTCAACCGACTAAATGAATAAGTTGTTCAATTATCTTTCACAATCAACTGGCAGATAACGTTGATTTTTTGATTTAGAGTGAAGACTTAGAATAAATTACAAGTGGATCAATGAAGTCAGTGATATTCCCTGACAACATGGTACGATAAATAAATGGATAAAAAGTATGGGAGTGGGAACTATTATAATAATAATATTACGAAATGTGGGGGTCAAGCACAGTGAAATATATTATATACTTATATTTTGAGAATGGTCAAAATATAATTCCGACAGTCGATAGGCAAAGGCCACTTTTAGCGAGGGCTTCAAGGTGTTGAATAAGATGTCAATAAGCATGACTTTTTTGATAATGTCGTTCGTTATGCAAATAAACTGCATAACAAAATAAAGTAATTAATGGAGGTGAGCTAACGAAGCTCTAAGAATTGAAAGAAATCGTATACATATGTGATTTCGTTCCATCTTGGAGTAACAAAAGTTGTTAGTCATAACTAAGACCTCGCGAACTAATTTTTTAATTTCATTTTTAGATGCTTTCGTTTAGTTATAAAAAAATATATTTTTTGAAATCTAGTATGACTTACATGTACAACTTATTTATATGGCATTTAGGCACACTTGACATCATTATTTTTTTCAATTAAAATTTATTTTTTATAGCATTTAGGCATAACCCACGAAAAGCTGCAACCTTCTTTAACATCCGGTGGTAGTTCGTTGAAAATCTTGAATCCTGTAAAAAAAGATTAATTTGGGTTCAGGACAAATTTGTGATTAGAAGTCTTAAAACTCCACAGCTTCTCGTGGGGTTTTTCGAAATAAAAATTTACATTCTTAAACATGTATTTTGGGATCATCCTGTTTTTTAGCATAAATATAAATATTAAGGTATTGTAAATTATACGATCTCTCACACTTATCATACCTAGTTATTTGTGCATATTACTTACAATATAATACTTACTACAATCCAATACTGCTCGCATGCCTCTATTTTAAATTATTTGCAATTTTTCATCTGTGTTCGATTGCACAGGAAAAACACTAGAGGAGTAATTTAAATTATATAATAATATAAATTAATTTACTTGTATTGTATTTATATCTTACTGATTAATTATTATTCTTAAAAAAAACTACCTCTTTTGCCATTTTCTTACATCATAATTTAGAGATAAATTTGTATTGATTGTCTATTATAATGCCCAAGTATTTGATTTCCTCCACTTCCTCTATTTCTTTGCTGTCTATGATAATTTGATTTGAGTCAGTTGATTTTTTTACTCACCATGCATGTATTTTTAAATTATTGTAGACAATATTAGCGATTTCTAAACAAAAATCTGAAACAGAAACATCAGAAAAAGATACCGTCACATCTAGGACTCGAACCCAGGACCCTTGCCTTGCCGGGGCGCCGCTCTACCACTGAGCTAATGGGACCCTATCCGCTTCGGTCACTTCTAACTGTATCATACTTCGAATAAGAACTACCAGTCTTCATTTTTTCACCGCACATTATTTATTGACAACTATCTTTATGCAAGTTTTGCGCTCTAAAATTCTCAGAACAGGTCAAAAGTTTGGCCACCCCTACTGTACACCATTCAACAAATTAGCACACATATAACACGCGCGGCTCGTTTTTGGCATTTTTAAAAATTTATGATTTTACATAGCTTATTCTGAAACCTTGATTTTTTAATTACAATAACATAAAAATGTAATCTATACTAGACTCCTTCATTCTATACTAGTCCTTTTCATTCTCAAACGACTTGCATGAAATTGAAAAAGTTTTCGATTAGCTAAATCAAATAAAACTGTTCTCCCTCTTTATAGTAAAGACATGCTTTTCTAAACTGATTCTCAGACATCGTTTTTGACGTGATACCTTTCTGTCAATTTTATTTTATCCAGATATCTTACAGCTGAAATTGTAAAGAACGAAGGACCCGCCTTTTAGCCCTACCTGGCATCTGGCGCCCTCATCTTTCAGACCTCCCCCCCTCCTAAACCTTCCCAACCAAAAAATGATACATCAACCATCCCTCATGTTCTGGCATGTTCAAAAATAAAACTTTGAAAAATGATCTCTAATCTGTAAAAAGTTTTTCTTTCGCAATATCCACTCTCCTTTGCATTAACCTTCTGGAGCTTGTGGCGTTTGGACAGCACGTTAATAATATAAAATTAGCATATCTATCATAAATGAATATCAAATCAGTCCCCTGGTAGATTGCTAGTTACATATTGCCCCCTACTAATAAACGTGTTTCAAAAATTTTACATAACTTACTAATAAACAAATATTTATCCAAAAATATTGATTGTTTATTGGTTGTGTAAATTTTAAAACGCTTTTTATTTATTTATTTATTGGTAAAGGTAAGAGACAAACAGCTTATACATAAAAAATAGAATAAAAGAGAATGATTCGCTAAATAGCGCATGTACCTACTTCTTCCCCACTCGGACACATCAATCGCTAAGGGCAGTCATCATGTTTTTAAATCACATTTTGGATATTATTTCTTTGTTATCTACGAAAATTGGAGCAAAGTCTAACCAATTTGATGAAGACTTATAATTCCTTTAATTGATAAAGGGTTTAAAATGAAAATTTGAAACAGAAAAATCAGAAAAAGATTTGAACGCATCTAGAAATTGAACCCAGGAACTCAGCCTTGCCGGGGCTTTGCGCTAACCGTTAAAATGCGTTAAAAAATGAAGATAATGTTGGTAGTTCTTAGTCGATGTATGATACGGTTAAATGTGACCGAAGGGGAATGGGGTCAAATTAGCTCAGTGGTGGAGCAAAGCCCTGGCAAGACTGAGGTCCTGGGTTCAATTCTTGAAAAAAAAAACTCGACCGAATCTTTTTGTTTTAGTCTCTAATATTGCCTTCAATGATTACATTTAAGTAGTAATTATCATTTAGTTTCTTTTTTAAGGTTATATTTGTATTATCTTAAGTTAATTTAATTTCGAAATTAAAGCAGTGAAAAATTGAAATATTCTTACATAAATGAAGTCGGATTGAAGTGCTGTGTGAACACCGCTGCGCGACCGTAAGGTGAGGTGGTATATTAAAGAAGTAGTCGATTAGAGGTGGTCGTTTAAAGAGGTCGTCAATTAAAGAGGTGGTCCATTAAATAAGTGGAAGATTAAAGATGTGTTCGATTAAAAATAAGGTCAATTAAAGAGGTTATCGATTAAAACGATTGTAGAATATAGAAGTAGTCCATGAAAGAAGCGGCCGATTAAATAGTTGGTCGATTAAAGAGGTGGTCGATTAAAGAGGTGGTCAATAGTCCAGTAGATAGACACTTGGCTAGCAGTTCAATGGATCGTGTTTGATCCTCTCAAAAGCTATCGACTGATTCCTTATTCAGTAGGAGTTTTGTGAAATAATAATACGGTGTATAAAGTTTTTTGTTAATCTTCTCTCGTAAGATAAATTCCTCAATGTTTTCTTCGTTATTATATCTTTCCTTGGCCTTTTAGTGATTTAATTTTATTTTAAGAATTCTAAACCAATTTCCAATACTTCAGTAGGAGTTTTGTGAAACAATATTACATGGTAAGTTTAAAAACATATTTTCGCGTAAGATAAATTCCTTCATGTTTTCTTCGTAATGTTATCTTTACGTGGGCTTTTATTAATTTAACCTCCTCAGACCCAAGAGCTTGTTCTTTTTTTATTAAGGGAAAAATAGAGAAATTTACTTTAAAAAAAAAAACGTACCGATTAGGGCAGGGGGGAGTTATCATGTATGATACTTTAGTTCTGAGTAACAAACAAAAACCGTTATTTTATTTTCACTATCAATTATATAAATTACGGTTTTTTCAACTTTATATGTGAACACATGGACAGATTATTAAATAACAGAATATTGTAAAAAAATATATATAAATAAACGTTTTTTTAATAAATATATAAACATTTCTATCTTCTGTAAAATATAGAAACACTTTGCATGGTGAACAAAAAATAAAGATCAGGATCTTATACCCAAGAGACTTTAACCATTTTCTGGTAATCATTTTTCATGAATTGCAAATGCATTGCCTTTTTGGCATGAAGATCTCTATGCAACAAAAAGGTTCCATGCCACATCCTGATTGCTGGAGGTTCATTTGCTTCATCGCCATTATGTCTATTTTCATTTTCGTCTCTCAATCCTGACACTAAAGTTTCCAAATTTCCGCTGGAAGCTATGTTAATCAAAGTCCTTTCTGGGAAGTAAAACCTTATTAGCTTTCAAATGATATTCAAACCATGATGCTGTAATAGCAAATCAAAAATTGATTACATTTACTTCCATTTTTTGGTATGTTTTCACATAGCCCACATTGTGGATAAGGCCCTGTATAGCAAATAAACCCCCCACCCCATGTATTTAAAAAATAAATATTTTTGTTGTTTGACGTAGGCTGGTTGAGCTACCGTTATGTTCAGTTTGTCTGATTATGAACATGTATTACATTCGTTAAGAGGTTCGATGGCTCGTGATGAAAATGAAAAAGAATTAATCTGCTCTCTAGCCATTTTACCATCGCTTATATCGAGGGTTTCGGTAGCGAACTGACCACGATTCGTTCAATTTTAAGTGACGGTAGTGCTAAAATTGTAAAATTGCCTCCGACTTCCTGACGCTTTTCTCCCCTAGGGTCTTTAGGGTTAATCCCTACCATCCCATATACTTTCTTCTGGGCACCACCACGAAGTCGGCTTAGGGACGCGGCACTTGGATCTGCATTTGTCTTCCCAACCACCACCAATCCATCCTCGGGACTGCCAGCTGCGAGGCATTGAACCACCTTACTCTTGTGTTTTCTTTTTCTCTTGCTTACAACTCACCTGAATTCGGTGACCACACGATATTCGTGATGGTTACTGAACATGTCTCTTTTTCTTTTTTTTTCTTATCTACCATGTACTTCTTATCTCTTTTCTCTACTTTAGGTTGCTGATACTTTGGTACTATATGTTCCTTTTTCTTTTTACTCTTTTTTCTGTTCTCGTAAATAGACTGTGAATTCTACGCTTTCTAACATTGCCCTGATTTTTTATGCTTATCTGTTCTTGTTTAAATTTTTGAGAAGTATTCATTCATTGATCATAACACCCATTGTAGTCACTCATCTGTAAGCGCTTGCATACCGCTTCCTAACACTGTATGCGGGGACATTGAAGGTCTAACTTCACTTTAAATTATAGAGCCGTTTATTCAAAAAAATTAGATTCTTGCGAGAACTCCGAAGGGGTGACCATAAGTCACCTATACCGGGGTGGGAAAGCGGTGGGTCACTTCAATGCTAAAATTGTGTGCCCTTCATGCAAGTACTCGTACAACGTAACTGCAGGTACTCCCCAGGTACTAGCGCCGGCGCCAGACTTAAATGTGTGTGTGCGCTCAGCGTACGGCGATATCACTAAGCAGCTGTCTAGGACACCTCCACCGCCCGGCTCCCCCGGCCCCGCCCCCGCTCCTGCTATTACCTTAGCCGCTCTAGCCGGCCAGACTCACCTTCCCGTTAGCGGCGTCCAGCCGCTCACTACCCGCAAAATGACCACAAGATCCACTGCTAAAAAAGGAAAACCGGAGGAAGATCTACATTCCGCTTCCACATCTGCTGCAGCGGCGTCTTCTCCTCCACAACCACAGAGTACAATACAGCCTGTTGTGCCCAAGCTGCCAACCCAGCCAATAACATCGTATAGCGATGCCCTCGTCAACGGTAGACGACGATCTCGGCCAATCTGTAAAGGGACAGGGTCTATCGACGACAGCTTGGTCACTATTCCCAAAAACCTACATCTGCATGTATTCATGTTTCACCCGAATACCACAGAAGAAAATATATCTTCATTCTTAAAAAAGAAGAAGCCGGATTTAATTTACACTGTCGAAAAACTGGTTACGAGGCATGAACGTTATGCTGCCTTCAAAATAGGCATACCGGAAAATTACTTCCACTTTTTCCTGGACCCCACGATCTGGCCTGAAAACGTGGCCTTCAACGAATGGTCATTTCGGAGACCACGACCCCAAACTAGGACGGTCGATACGACGTCCGAAAAAGATAGACATTAGTGGAGTATACCAGAACGTTCGAAGTCTGAATAATAAAATTATCGACTTCATGACAAACGTAATGTACCAGAAACCACTTCTGATTGCTCTTACCGAAACTTGGCTAACTTCAAGCACCTTTTCGTCGGAGCTATTCGAAAACCTATACCACGTCTACAGGAAGGATAGAGGCAGTCGCGGAGGAGGGACTCTCCTAGCCCTCCGAGCTGACAGCCACTCACACGCGGAAAGAATGGACTGCATAGAAACCCAAGGTGAAGACTTGTGGGTGAAAGTATCGCATAGAAATATCATCATTTATATATGTGTTGTATATTTTCCTCCAAATACAACATCTGAACAGTATCAATTATTTTACGACAAAACTATAAGTGAAAGTGTAAAGTTACAATCAAAAAATATTATTATTTTCGGTGACTTTAACTTCCCCTCAGGGAAAAACCCAATTGACGTTTTCGATTACTTTTGTTCTTTTTATAATTTAACACAATTCAACACTGTTTATAACATAAATGCACACATGTTAGACCTAGTATTAAGTAATGTAAATTCTAAAAATGCTGTTATCTGCCGTCATGACTCCCCATTAGTCAGAGAGGATATTCATCACCCTTCACTTTCATTCACATTCGATTACACAACTCAATCACATATACAAACAGACACATTGCCTCCAGACATAAACATGGGTTGGATTTTCCACGAAAGCTCAGATAACACACTTAAGAATGCCTTAGAACAACATCACTGGAATCATTACGATTGCCTTGACGTAAATCTAGCTGTCGAAATGTTTTATGAACAGCTCAATAATATTTTCAACATTTGTTTTAAGAAAAGATCTACACGTATGCTCAAAGATGTTAGACAATATCCGAAATGGTTTAATGGGGAAATCATTCACCTCATACGAGAAAAAACTAAAATGCACTATCTTTGGAAAAAAACAAAATCCGAACATGCCTTAGCTAACTTTAAAACTTTGCGAAAATCAATCAAACGGTTAATTGGTCAGGCCTACACTGACTTTACACGTGAGGCCGAGAACAGTATAATAACAGACCCAACTCGATTTTGGTCTTACACTAACGATAAACGCCGCGGCTGTGACAAACTTAACCACATGGACTACAAAGACAATAAATATAATGGATCGTCTGAGATCGCCGCAGGTTTCGCACACTATTTTCAATCAGTATTTAGCGACAATATCCCCAAACTTGACATATCCTCTATAGCTTCATCGTCATTTAACTCTTTACCTGTAAAAATTCATGAAATTAACGATGACGATATTATTACAGCTTTCCATAAGCTAAAACCTAAATACTCCGTCGGCCCAGATTGTATTCCACCTATAATCCTCAAAAGATATGCAAGTTATTTTGTTCAACCTCTAAAACATATTTTTAACCTATCACTTCGCAAAAATATCTTTCCGGAAATGTGGAAACTAACGAAAGTAACGCCTATACATAAAAAAGGAAAAAAGTCAGAAATAGATAATTACAGACCTGTAGCTGTGTTGTCAGCACCCGCAAAACTTTTAGAAACCATAATTTATTCACAGATATATAACCAAACAAAACACGCACTCACCGAAAATCAGCACGGATTTCGTCCCACACTGTCACCTTCAACGAATCTTATGAATCTCATTACCTATATTAATAATTCATTTGAAAATTTTGTACCTGTTGATGTGATTTATACAGACTTCGAGAAAGCATTTGATAAAGTCGACCATGATATTTTATTAAAAAAATTAAGTGACATCGGATTCTCTCAGAATTTCCTCGCTTTTGTGGCTAGCTACTTACGCAATCGTCGTCAGTATGTCAGTTACGGACACCATATCTCTCACGAATACAAAACTAACTCCGGGATTCCCCAGGGATCGAATCTAGGACCCCTTCTCTTTCTCTTATTCATCAATGACATTGGCAACACTATAAACCACTCAAAATATCTCCTTTTTGCTGACGATATAAAACTTTTCAAAGCAATCAAAAGTTACATCGATTCCATTCTTCTGCAGAACGATCTTGATTCTCTTGTCAAATGGTCGGAACTGAACAACTTACCTTTCAGTATTCAGAAATGCAGTATCGTTACATTTACAAGGTCCAAAGATACATTCCTGTTCCCCTACCACATTAATAAACATGAATTAACACGTAAAAATGAGATTCGAGACCTTGGCGTAATTTTTGAAGCAAATCTCTCTTTCAAATCCCATATATCTGATATTGTCTCCCGTGCCAACAAAATGCTTGGATTTGTTCTTCGTAATTCAAGATCATTTACCAACGGAATCGCAATCCGAAGAACGTATGAAGCACTTGTTCGCAGTATCTTGGAATATAGCTCCATTATTTGGGCCCCTTCTGAGCAAAACCATATTCTCGAAATAGAAAAAGTACAAAAGAGATTCATGCGTTACCTATATATGAGGGAATATATGTACTACCCTTTCCTGTATCCATCCTTATTCTTAGCAGGAATGCTCGATCTTAATACATTAGAAGCCCGCCGAAAAATATTTTTAGGAAAACATTTTTTTAAGATAATCTCTGGAACTATACATAATCCACCTATTTTGAAAGAGATTAACTTATATGTTCCAGACAAGTATACTCGTGGAAGGTCCCATACCCTTTTTTATGCTCCAAAAGCGAGGACTTCTGCCTATCAGAACGCCCCAGTCAACAGAGCGACTGAACTGCTCAACGAGTCTGCATTGACCATCGACATTTTTAACGTAACCTACAGGCAGTTTAACAATTATCTTTTGACGTATGTCACAAAGTAGTGAAACTGACCTTTTTATGTGTTTTGCTATACTTTTTGTCTAATTTGTAATCTTCTCCATAATGTATTGGTGAATAACCGTTTTACGGAGAACATGGAAAATAAATAAATAAATAAATAAATAAATAAATATCAGTGCTCGTCATCATAGAGTCACAAAGGTCAATGATCAGTTCGTTTTAGCCGAAAATCGGTTACAAAATATGCAGTTTTTCCTCATGGTACCAAGAATACTTCTTTCTTATAGATTTTTTATCGGTGGAATTAACGTTTAATAGCTGCTTACAAACAGTCAACCAACATTAGAACATAACATCTTCCAACATCTATCTATCTGTTCAGATGAAGGATAATTGGGTCTCCAAGAGCTATTAGGATGGTGACATGTTTTGTGTTGTGTCGGAAGATTATCAGTACCTCCAGTCATCATCTGATTCCACATCCATAGTAACCAGACTCAAAGTTCATCCGTCGGTGGATCAGATTCAAAGTAGTTTGTAAAGTCAAATATACGCCTTCGGTTACACATTTTTGCCTTTAAGCTGATACTCCGAGCCTGCATTACCCTGACAGCATAATCAGTCAATATACTTTTAAAAAACGTCAACTATCAAATATGAAACCGTAGACTTGAGGAGGTTAATTTTATTTTAAGAATTTTTAATCAATTTCTACTTGAAAAACTTTTACTAGTTTCTTCTCTCTGACTCTTGATAGAGATCAAAGGAACAAAAAGTCTTATAAAAACCCTTTGCCTTCCCATCCTATCGATCCTGATTTTTTATTGTCATCATTCAATTAAATTCCTTAGCATATTAGCATCTCGAAAACCAATTTCATCCCGGTAAAGTCTAAAGGTTCTTTTCTATCATCGGAGAAAGAGCCCCACGAATAAGTTCATATGATATTATATTGGCATAGTATAATTAGCAATATTGAAAGACTGGTTTATTACTTAAAAAATATATTTTCAAAGTGTTATCAAATTATTAATTTTTAAACCATTAAAAATACGCGTGTATTTGTGATGTGCTTATTAAATATTATACTATTTTTTATTTGTTTTAAGGAACATTAACAGTCTTAATATTAATTTAATACACAAAGGATGATGCAAAAGAAACAGACCAATTATAAATGTCCACAGATGGTTGATTTGGTAATATAAAACTATTTAGTGAATGTAGATTAAAATATCAAAAGCAGGACTAAGTGCGAGTAACAAATTCAAAAGACAAACTAAGTAACAAGTATAAAATGGAAGTAGAACAAATGTAATACACCTATATAATGCATTATACAAGAATATATGTGTTTTTAAGTATACAGGACGGATGGGGGAGTAGGAGACAGGTTTTGGCGTTGTAGCGGGATGGGGGAGGAAAGGTATGAGGGAATGTTGCCGCGCAAGTGAAATTAAAAAAAATAATAAATTAGCAATTTAAGGATAAAATAAGGTAGAATTAATTTAATTAGTATGATTTTGTTCTATTCATACATAAAATGTGATACAATGAACTTCTATAACGATAGCAGTGAATATGTCAGCATGTATGTCTATATTTGCAAGGTTTTTGTTGTACCAACTGCAGGTTCTGTTCATAAATTCATTTTGATTGGAATTGGTGTTGGATTTGTCAATATAGAAAAGAGTTTTCTGTCTGCAATACCGAAGCGGTGCGTGGACATTTATTTTGTTTAGCATCTCTGGGCAATCAACTATTGAGTTGATAATTTTGTAAATGAGCATCTGATCAGCGACAAGCCTCCTGTTGAGTAGTTTTGTGATTTTAAAACGTTTCTCGATTTCATCGAAGGAGTTGTATATGTTGAATGATTTAAAATTGAGAAATTTTAGAAATCGCTCCTGAATTCTTTCTAACCTGTTAATATTCTTTCAACAATTTCATTGCTTCTAACTGACATATAATTATACAACATACTAATGTTATATTATATATTCTGTAATTATTTGATGAAATAAATTAATTAAAAAATATATATATATATATAAACAATGTAGTGCGGATTCCAAACCTGTGAACAGAATTCCAGGTGTGGACGAATTATAAAGAACTAGATAAGTGTCAATGTTGTTGAAGAATTTGCATGTTCTCAGTACAAAACCTATACTTTTGGTTGCTTCGGTGACAATATGATCAACGTGTTTCTCAAAGGTGAGTTTAGTGAAGTCCAAAAGAACCCCAAGATCACGTATATAATCCTTATTTTTAGTAGCGATCTAGAAATGGCGTAATCATGCAATATTTTCGAAATGGGTTTTTAGTTATCTGCTTCACACTTAATTCCCGATTTATGGATTGGTGTGATGTAGGCTCTTTTCCATGTATATGGAAATGTACCAGTCTTCCACTGGAACGATTTCGGTCGAAAAATCGACCACTTTTATTTTTCTGCGATTGATATCGGTCCAAAAATGGACCGATTTTTCTACCATTCGTAAAATATTTATTGTAATTATTTAAAACGCTTCCTTGGCCAGCTACTTGTTTTATCGAATAGCTGATAATATATTCTCTTTGTCTATGAACTTATCCGTTGTCTTTGAAGTGATATTTAACGAGTTTTCGCGGTTTTATAAGGCGTCCTGTCAAAAAACAAAACCATAAATTTTTAACATTCACGAAATTTTGGACTCTTCCTAAAATGCCGTAAGTAATTAATTTATTGGGTTTTTAACGCATAATTATATATCTGTGTTATTGTGATTGACTTATCTATCTTTGAAATGCGTTTTTAATTAGTTTGTTTCTAATATATTGTTTTGGTTGAAGTTTTTGTGTAAGAATACGTCAACTGAAGACGTCATCTGTTTTTGATTTACAATAATGTCTTATATACTGCACTCGCGCATTTGAAATATAGATATTCCATCACAGTGATTCAAAACAAAGAGATATATATAAGTTTTATTTGAATTGGTTCATTATTAATACAGATATTTGCTAACCAATTATTTTAAGTCATATGTCAAAAAGTTGACTCTTTTTTACATGTAAAATGGTGTAA
The DNA here is from genome assembly GCA_026573805.1 of Hesperophylax magnus. Taxonomy (NCBI): domain Eukaryota; kingdom Metazoa; phylum Arthropoda; class Insecta; order Trichoptera; family Limnephilidae; genus Hesperophylax; species Hesperophylax magnus. Next base: position 4,418,214 of record JAIUSX010000043.1, on the reverse strand, counting down.
AGCCTTCGTCACACAATAAAAATTTAGTAATTTAGTTGTATAATTAATTAATTTCTTCACTTTTACCAAATTTGTTCAGAAACAGTTGTCGTCCAGGGAAAGGGAGCACTCCACGACCCAATAATTATTTTCAAATTTTATATTAGTGCAATATTTAACAAAATTTAAACATTTAAGTACTTACATTAAGTGTTTTCAATTTAAAATATATAGAGTGGTGCTGACTGCAAGAGGAGGCAGAGGAAGAGGGAGAGGTGGGGTACGAGCTGGTGCCAGACTACCTGCACGTGGACGTCAACGCAGAGCTGCAATTGCAGCCTCGTCTGGAGTGTTAGTATTTTTTAATGTTTTTTTATGAAAGTACTTTGTTGTGGCCGTTGAACTCATCATATATTTGTATTTATTTAAACAGCGACCCTGCTTTGCTACTGGTGCGAGAGGATCGCGTCAAGGCCCTAAAGGCTGTTAGGGCCCTGCCTGCTTCCTTCCGGCTAGAGCTGGAAAGCCGAAAATTCAAGAAGCAGGCGGCGCGCATTTTGCTCCCTACCGCACCTCCAAGAAAAACTAAACAAAAGTAAGCAATCGTATTTAGATGCTTGATACAATATTATTGTTTTTTCCTGACAGCGTTCCACTCTTACAGTGATAGTTGGTAAGATCAGCGCTCTGTGCATTTGGCACATTCAGTGCATATTTTACAGAGTTCTAATTTTATTGTTTATTTACATACTGTACTTACTGTTTCACACGTGAATGAGAACAATTTATATGATTTATGTAAATGTTTTCAGAATTCCATCTTCGGAGAGAACAACGTGTCCCTTTTCACAAGGGACGCCTTCACCGTTGCCACGACCCGTACCACCACCGTGGATGTCCACTCCCGCACAGATCCAATCAACGGCTCCCAATGCACCAATTATGCCTATCCGTGCAGCATCTCCCGAGCCGTTACCTGGGACATCGCGGAGTGGGGAACTCTTCTCTCCGGAGGCCCGCTATCACAGCGAGCTGTGGGTGGACGTGCCATTCTACCAAGAATTGTCGGCGTTTGGGAACGGTGAGTTTATTTTTTAAAATGTCATACCAGGGGCTCAATATAAAATCAATTATCTATATTTTATATTGATATCTTTAGCACAGTTTCACTGTTGGTATATTGGCAGGAAATAAGCATAGTACTTAAAAATTCCACATAACAAACATACAAAATGTATTGTTGTTATGACGTGGATGCATCATTACACATCTTTTTTTTTCTGTAACGGGTATTGCAGAGTGAGAAATAAGACATGCCGAACTTCTTTGCGAGGATTACATTTGATTCACCGGCTTCTAAACGGTGTAATACAGCATTTTTTTCTTAAATTGAAAAAACACTTTCGCTTCACGGGACTCATTGTGTCGAGCTTCCTAGTCAAAAGCTAGGCTGTATTGGTAGGTGGGTTTTGTAACCGGACAAATTATCATTAAAATAGGTCGCTTTACGTAGTTGGTCACTTTAAACGGATACGTTTTCCTACTAAAAGCTATGAAACCTTACTAGAGTTTACATTATCGTCACTTAAAACAGTAGACCGTTAAATGCAAAGTCATTATATCCAAATTCTACTGTAAATTTGTGTTTTCTTTTATTTCAGAGTCAGACATGGGCAGTAACGTGGACGAGGCAGCTGTACTAGAAGAGTCTGTACTTGGAAACCGTGAGTTATAAAACTAACTAACTTACCTTCACTCCATTTCGGTAGGCAGAGAGGATGAACCACCATGCAACTCGATCTTGGCACACACACTCTTTTCTTCATTCCATACCTACCTGACTGTGCTATTCTGACTCCTGACATAGCCCGCCTCAAGTATTTGATTAACTTTTTATTTATTTTTTTATATGAATACCTCACAAGAGCCTCAGCTGGAGCCAGTGAGACTATGGCATCCTCAATCGGGGTATGTTGTGAGGCTGAAGGTAGCGGGGAGGGGAAGGAGGTGTGGAAGAGGGAGGTGGAAAAGTACCTGGCTATTCAGAACTGGTCACCAAACACGGCTAAAGCCATTTCAAGCAACGTTTCAATTCTGAATGGGGTCTTACACCAGGGCGATACTATGGGTATCTTCCACTCTGGAACGTGCCGCAAATATAATATATATTATTTTAAATGAATTTTGTGTGAAAATAACACTAATTATTCAAATATAATTTATTTGATTTGATCCCGCGACCATCGTATTGCGAGTCATAAGCCGTACCAGAGGCAGTGGGTTATCGTAATATAGACACATTAAATTAATTTGGGTTTTCTGTTGTTTCAGAAATGGACAGATCGAGCGACGAGGATGACGAAGCGAGTGACGTCGACCACGAAGAGAGCGATGAGGATACCTTCTGCATGCCACCAATACCTTATCATAATATTATCAACGTTTCACCTAACTCCGCTATGGCCATAGACTTTAGTAGACAAGACCAGGTAGATAGTGAGGCAATGCGTTCGATTCTGCCGCCTGAAGGTTACTCTTTCGATTGGTCTAAAGATATCTTACGTTTTACTGGGATAAGGGAGACTTTCACAGGCACGCCGGGACCAACTTTCAATACCGACGAAATGGGCAAACCTGTGGATGCCTTTCTTAAAATCTTTGATGCAGATTTCGTTGAACTGATCGCGAGAGAGACCAACAGGTATGCAGATCAATGGATTGCGAAAAAACAATTTAAGCGTCATGCGCGTACCAATAAATGGGCTCCCACGAATAAAGAGGAAATGTATGTATTCTTGGCAATTTTAATGTATCAAGGTATTAGTCCCCTTCCTGTTGAAAAAGACTACTTCTATTCAAAAAAACTCACCGCCATGCCTTATTTCAGCCGAGCCATGGATTATAATCGTTTTCTTCTAATTAAAAAGTTCCTTCACTTCACCAACAATGAAAGTCTTTCTTCTGATGCACCATTATCTGTGCGAAGGTTACAAAAGATTCAACCCGTCTTGGACCACCTCTCAAATAAGTTTGAGACTTTATACCTGCCCGAGCAAGACATCTCTCTGGATGAATCCTTACTCTGCTATAAAGGCCGTTTGGGATTCGTCCAGATGATCAAAACCAAAGCGGCCAGTGCGGGTATAAAGTCTTACGAGCTTTGTGAGTCCAAGTCTGGCTATCTTTGGAAATTCCAAATTTATACGGGGAAGACCATTTCCAGACAGGCTGAATCGACAAATCCAGACCAGGAAGATATGACGGAAGACATAACGGAAGATATGACGGACGACATGACACAGGCCAACTTTTTGGGTGCTCACAATATCTGCCCAGTTGGGGCCACTGCAAAGATAGTATACGACCTGGCCAGCCCTCTGTTTAACAAGGGGTATACATTAATAATGGACAATTTTTATAATAGTCCATTATTGGCACGATGCCTCAAAAGAAATGGGATGGACTGCATGGGCACATTGCGGTTAAACCGAGAATTTGTGCCCTCTGCATTTAAGTCCCATCTCCGGTCCAAACTGAGGGAAGGTGAGGTTGTATACTCGAACTGCGGGGACCTCAATGTAATGGTTTGGTTGGACAAAAACCTGGTAAGTATGTTGTCCACCTACCATAAGGCAGAAATCGGGGCAGTTGAAAAGTTTGGTACCTGGACTTACAAACCTCAACTCGTACTAGACTATAACAAGGTAATGGGGGGGGGTTGACCGAAAAGATCAGCTTTTGTCAGGCTTCCCCATTGAACGACAGCGAAACCTGGTCTGGTACAAGAAGCTTTTCAGGAGACTACTAAGCGTTTCGGTGCAGAATGCGTATATATTGTACGGCTCAAAGCTCCGCAAGGAAAATAAACGCATTTTGTACCGAAACTTCAGGAGTGAGGTTGCGGATGAACTCCTTCTGCTGTTCTGTCGTAGTCAAATTGACACGACTGTGCGGACCATTGGCCTAATAGCTGAAGGAAAGACTCTGCGACCTATCCTGAAAGGCAACCACTTCGTGGTCCGTAGCGGGAAAAAGGTGAAATGTGCGTGGTGCAACATAAATAACATTTTCAAAAGGACCCTTACAAAGTGTGATGTGGCATTATGCTATGATTGCATGAAGCCATATCACACTACAATATAGATTTGCTGAGGGTTTTTTTTATTTCATTTTTTTCTTTTTTGGTTTTTTAGTTATGAAATTCTAATTTATAAATTTAATTAAATTTGTTTGAACATCAATTATGATGGCCTGGATGGCTGGACTTATAATCATTTCTTTCCGCATACTCACGTCTCATGTTATGTTGTCCTCAAAGGTTCTATATGATAAGGTTCGGTGGACATTTAATATGTATATTTCAATTCTGATCATTGAAATATGCATGTTAACAAATGCACAGGTATTCTCATTTTTCCCTGTTTATTGTACACATTAAATAACTCGTTTTATTTTTATGTCTTAATTATATTTTGTCAATTTTTCTGTAAAGATGCTTTTCCAGATCTAGTCACTGAACAAAACTAAGCCAATTCAAGCAATGTTCAATTCTGAATGGTGGTCCCTCACCAGAGCGATACTCAGAATCTCACTCTATAGCGAGGCACAATGATATTATTATGTATTGATTTTCTTAAATTATGAATGAACCAATAAACTGAATACATTTTTATTATGACAAAGTGTGTAAACAATGTTTAAATCAATATACTGCTCTTTCATTGTAACCATACAACTGTAATATTGATTTAAAAGGATATTAGGGCTTAATAAATAAATCAATTATTGGTTCCATCAATTATTTTCCATCCCCCATTTTTTTCGATACCTTTGCGTTTAGATATAAAATTATCACTATGATTTTATTTGCCATTCTACGGTCATACAAAGGTTTGATATATATATACAAATTTATCATCATTTTACATATTCCGATTTAACCTATGTAGATTGACCTTAAGGTAGCTGTCAGAAGTGATTTTTCGTCAAATATTGGTGAATTTCATCAACTTTCAAAGTATCCCCCTGAAATATTGGCAATGTTTATATCTATGATATATATTTAACTTTAAGCCTTATTTCCTCGTTTTGCACGTAATATAAAAACATGGTTACAAATCTCCAGTTCTAATTTACAATTATTTAAAAAGTAGCACCATGATTTTGACATCGTGAAATAGGCTCTCTGTATAATTCATCAAATGAATAAAATAAAGCCAACACGGCGACTATGCTTATTAATAATTGTAGACAGTTAATGTATCTTCCTAACGTTATACCAGTTTTTGTGGTAAATTTATTATATAGTATAATACAGTGATTTCAATTTTGACGCGTCACGCACTCAAATTTTACAAAATTATTTTCTGACCAAACTTTTGAAGAGATCTTAACATGCAAAAAAATATTTTTCTATTACATTCTTGCATCTGTGATCATCAAACAGGCCATAGAGAACATAAAAACGTAGAAAATATTCTATAAAGATTTTTAAAACTGCCACTGGCGGCAATTTCAAATCACATAAACGCAAATTTCGCGCATTTATAAAGTTTAAGATTTTTTAATAATTTATCTATCAATTCTAAAAATATAGAATAATTATTAAAATATAGGTGAATTCATTGGCTGTATAGCACTACAATCAGTTTTATGTCTCCGTATTAAAATTCGGAGGTTTGATTTTTTTAATGTTGGCGGAAAATATTCAAAATCGTCGCCAAAAAACCGCGAGCAATCGGAGAAAAAAGTTTTTTGACGCGCGATCGTTCGAGTGGTTAGCGATATATTGAACAGTATTAACAGCGGAATTGACAAATGGTTTGCGCACTCGGTAATGAACAGTGGTGGGATACCATCCGGTCCAGCTCCCTTATTAAAATCAAGCCTTTTTAAATATTTAGATACAAGTTCAGCATCGATTTAAACTGATCCCACCGCGCTAACCTACAGAGTCATCGTAGGAAGTCCCCAGTGAGTCAGCCGGTTCGTAAACGGAATGGAAATAATCCGCAAACAAATCACAGACCGCCTGGCCACCCTCCACTGTTTTATCACTAAGATTCAAAACGCTAGGAATAGAGGCTGATAGTTTTTTAGATTTTACATATGACCAAAATGACTTGGGATCTTTGGCGATATTCTCTTCGGCGTTATTGATAAAGTCTTCGTAACATTTCTTTGCCATTTTTTTATGTCCGGTTCGTAGTCTTGAAAAAGTAGTATAATCGGAAAGGTTCTTATACTAAAGATATTACTATAATAATAGTAATATTTTTCTGGTTTATAAAGCGCCGTTTTCGTGAAAAATCACCTCAAGGGTGCTGTTGGTACTATGTGTTTTTGCTTGTTTTTTTTTTTTCTTTTTTCTGTGTTCGTTTATTTTGTTTTTATTCTAAAACTGCTAAAATCAAGGCTCTTCATAGTAAAATTTTGGTAAAACCCTTTAAGCTAAATTTTTCGGGATTCTTGGTTTTCGGTGGTTTCGTATAGAACGGTCCTTAAATTACAAGATAGTAAAATATTTTTTGCTGATTAAGGCACTTTTAACTAACAATTTATTTGTACAACTTTCAAAATAAATTGGACATCTCCCAACCTTACACGTTTTTGATTGAGCGAAGTTCTGTTTTAACGTGACCGTTTGGCTCCATTGATATGGCTATTACATTTAGATGAGACATGAAGCAAAAAAATGGGTTCCGCTTTTTTACCTCCAACTCTCCCAATACTCCTAATAAAACAACCGATTCCGGTCTGCACGCACGGCTTCGCGTTCTAATATTTGAACAAGTTTCGACTAAATATTAAAACGCAGTAGCGTCTCCAATAGTAGCTCTATGTTTGGCTCTAATTAATTTAATGGTTAAGTTGTTTTCCCACCAATCATTACCAATTTATAAAATCAAAGTGAATCCCTAGAGGTCATTGAATCGGAATTACACATAGACACACCACCGAAATAATTATTTTTAATATTATAGAAACAAAACAGTAAATTGGATTCAGTGATGAAACAATTTATACCGAGTATTAGCATAATAAACAATTATTAAATGTTGTTTCATATTAGCTACCTATAACTTAATGTGAAAAAAATTAAAATGCCACTAATCTTCTTATAAATGAAAAACCAATATCCAGTTTTTTTCCTATAGTGTCCTCTGCGTGCAAAGTCGTGAGCTTTTTTTAATAAAAGTGTGTTTATCTGAAGTGACCAGTTAGGTAAGTATATTTTTTTAAATCTATTTGTAATTAAATTAATAGATAGCGACTAGGAATTCGTAATAAATTGTACAGCCCATTGAGGAGATTTTCCACAAAACGGCGCTATACAAGTTATCGTGATATCAAAAAGGCGCTATAAGTTATTACTATCCAATTATTATTATAAAACCGAAAATCTTGTGTAGTTGTGTGTTGTTGTTATTTTACATGTTGGTATTGACAACAGATATATGCATATTTATCGCTGTTATGGAATCCTCTGTCGTCAGTAATTTGATTGTGGGTCTGAAAATTGCAAAACTTATGCTCACAACACACTGGTATCAGTTTATTTCTTCAGTAGACAAGATCAAAATAAATTGATTTTTTTTTTTCATTGAAGAAGAAGATAATACTAATAATTCCAACCGAAACATGGAACAATACAAGACACAGAAAAATAAAAACATAACGGTCACAAATAGGAATCAAACACAGGATCTCTAGGATCTTGACCATTGGGACCTATTTATTAAATGTCATATTTTTCGAAATCATATTTCAAATTCAGAATTAACAATTCCATCTTGCAACTAATTTTCCCCATATTTTTGGCATTTATCTTTGTAAAGGAATACAAAGTTTCTAATTAAATCAATTTGTAACCTGGATAGTGTCTGATTAAAAATTTCCGTTATTTTTTATTTAAATGGGGTACCTTGACTTTTTAAAAGTCTAAATGAATATACAGGGTGTCCGGAAACTCGTAGTACAAGCGGGAAACTGGTGAATCTACATCACATTTGGAGTCGATTTTGTAGTATATTTTTTTTGATTTGAGCTTTCGTTATCGAGTAAATCGAGTTAGAAGTTAATTTTTTTTTTTTTTTTTTTTTAATCAAATTCTTATAAATTATTACTGAAGATCAAAGTACCCAACTAATTAAAACTATTTGAAAGTAAAACAAATGAAGAAACTCGGATTTGAAGCATTATTTTGAAATCACCCTTCATTTAATCCGGTGTAATCATAAAATATTTCTGCTCTGCAGGGTTAAAACATCTGTTGTTCAACCCTAAACACCAGAAAAAACTTTAACCCAAAAATAGCCGAAAAATATTTTTTTTTGGTTTTTTTTTTTTTTGTGAAAAAGCTCAAATCAAAAAACTTTATGTTTTTTTGGGTTCCCCATGTGGTGTAGATTCTCCAGTTTCCCGCTTGTACTACGAGTTTCCGGACACCGTGTATATAGGAACAATTTTTTTTTCTTTTAAGCTTATTTTGAAGGTTATACTAATTTATGTGTATCATTGAAGAAAAAGATAATATTGATTAATCTAAACGAAATATGAAACAGAACAAGACACAGAAATATAAAAAAAGATAACGGTCACAACTAATCATAGTGAGACAGATATCGAAAAACACCCGTAAAACAACTTCATATTGGTAATAAAAAATAAAAATAAAAACTAGAAACCGCAAATAATATATCTTGATCAGAAACAGCTTTCTTCTTGACCCAAATTATTGTGCGTGATTTTTCTTTAGTGTGAGATGTTATATTTTATTACACCCATGAGTATATTAGCGAGGATTTATTATATGAAAACGCTTTTGTTTGCACGTATCTCGTCCATAGAGTATTAACGACGGTCGACAGACCATCATAAATATCGCGAATCGAGGCTGGCTTCTGGCCACCGGCTACTGTGGATTTCACGACCTATTTACTTGAGATTATGATTGTTGAAGGGTATATTCATACATTATGCCGGAATGATTTTTCATTTATTTTTAGAATAATTTTTTTTTTTTAAAAGTTCAAATATCCCTGTTTGTTTAATCATTAATACCCTTTACCATAATAAAATTTAAAAAAAAAAACTATTGACATACGATGACATCTTCAGGAGGTGCGGTAAAGCAAATTACAAACGTATCTTGTACACATGTTACATGAGCTCTTTACAAGGGGCAATTCAAGAAAATTTTATTATTATTATTTATAGTGGCGCGAGTTGGACAATTGTTTCTCGGCCTTGCAACTCTTTCTAGTGTTTCGTTAAAACAAGCAGTCGCAAATTTTACTAGACGCAAAATGCGTGAAACTAAAAATCAATCCCGTGTATCGATTTCTTGATTCCACACTTATTTACTAAAAAATGCCCAGCGAAAAAAAGGTTTTGTGATGTCCTACGTTTGGTCGACCAAAACAGTTTGAACAGAGTCAATGAATAAATATAAAACAAAAACAAAAAATCACTTCAGCCTAATATTTATTTTGTAAATCATATACGTTTTAGTACTGCCTGTTCAATAATAAAACAGGGCAATTACTGTTGTCCTTCCATTTGACTTTCTTCTGAAGAAGTTACATTAAGGGAAAGATCGCCATGTTTTTAATCCTACTGAAAGTTTTTTTTATGTTTTCCCTCAAAACTTATGTCATCTTTGGGGATGATGTATGGAGGATTTTTTAAGGATATGAAGGAGAAGAAGATTTGAGAAGGAAAAATGTACGTTGGGCGTAACCCCCACGTTGGGCGCCATTTGTAACAAATAATCTTACCAGTATTAAATACTTCCCTAAAAGGAACTCGAGGATACATGTGGGTAGATTAAATGCTTGCACCAGTAATAAAAAAACTCTTATAACAAATATAACATTTATTATATAAAATGCGGTTAATAAACACATAGCTCTAGGAAGTTAATAAATGAAGCAAGAGACTCATTATAAAAGGTTATATCTCAAAGCGTGTCGAGATAGATTTCTCGATAGTTAAAAATGCAAGTCATGTCAGTTGAAAATTACGAAAGAATAAGTGATGCTATAAATAAATAAATGGGCGCCAGCTCAGAATTAGATAATTCTGAACAAATTTATATATTATCAGAGTAATCCCTAAGAAACTAAAGTGTAAAATATCAATCTCAATTTAGAGGGCTTCTTACGTATATTCCAAGTCCGCCCAGGTCGGCAAGTCTTCAGCACCGTTCTTTGTCACACGAGTCTCGAGCCACAACTGACAGAACAAAATCCAAATGCTGCGCAGCGCCTTTCAGACTAGATCGCAAAACAAGACGGCAACTTGAGAATGCTGTCTGTCAATACGGTAGGTACTTAACAAGAGAGACTGCTACAATTTGATAAAAATGTGACGGTCTGGGGAAAGTGACGGATGTTTGAATTAATTCCTTACACTGCGATGCAAAGCCATTGCCTTGATTTGGAGAGGAGAGACCGGTTGAGAGAGATCTTTTTACCTCTCCAGTCCATACGATGGTACACAGTAGTTGGGCAGATACATCCACCGCTAAGACTTAGACATGAATTCGGGCACCCCTGCTAAGTTATCAAACGTAGCGAACCACTTGGGGTGACCTATGGCAGAGGTGTTGGTTATCCAATGAATCGTTCTAGGAGGGGCGGTATTCATACCTGCCTCCCAAATTGTAAATTGGAAAGATATTTTTAAGACACAAATGAAAGAATATCTTTGTTTTAAACCACTTTATTAGAATAACAATATTTTATTTACAATTTTATTTACTTTATTAACAATAATAATAATAATACATAGGTGATTCCGATAGGCACAAAAAAGCAGCTGTTTATGGATGATATTTGCACATCTCCCGTCTCCAGAGGGCCATCAGAAGGGACTCCATCCAGGCAACCATCGCCGTGATGATTTTGTTACTTGATTGGCGTAGTCTGCGCCATAAGCTTCCCATGTGATGGCGGAGAAGTGTTCTGAAAGAGTGTACTCGTCCCTCCAAGAACATTTCCGTGGCGCTGCAGTATCTCGGTAGGCGGAATAGTTGGCGATAAGCATTATTGTAAGCGTCTTTTAGCTTATTCCATTTGGATGCAGTGTAATTCACCCACAGTTCTGACGTGTACAGCGAAGTGCAAAATGCGTTGAAAAGTATCTTTTTCACGTTTGTACTGCAAAAGTGAAAAAGCCTTGAAAGCATACCTGCACTAACGGATATCGCTCTTCTTTGCCTTTCCATATCCTCGATGTTTTTCAGGTCGTCTGTGATAATATGTCCAAGGTATTTGACGCAACGACTAACATCCATTTTCCTTCCATCTAACCATACTGAAGGTGTTAGCATGTTTTCGTTTTTGCATTTGAAAACCATATCTATTGATTTGGACGTATTATATACAAGGTTATGATTTTTCGCAAAATCTTCACATATTTGGAGTAGTTTCATTAGTGCGCTAAGTGATGGCGCTAGAAGAACCATATCATCTGCGTAATTAATATAGTTTACACATACTCCTTTAACATGGCAACCTATCTTACTGTTATTATGTCTTTGAATCAGTTCATCAGTGTATATATTAAAGAGTGCTGGAGACATGCTTCCTCCTTGCCTTATGCCACTTTTCAAATAAAATGGGTTGGAAAACTCTCTAGACCATTTCACCACTTTTTCTTGCTGCGGGTGCCAAGTAAATCTATTATATAGTGCCATAAATAAAAGTGTGTTTATCTGAAGTGATAAGCCTGGTAAGTATGTTTTTCTGTATCTGTTTTTAAATAATAAGCATGTTTTTCCGAATTTGTTTGTAAATAATAAAATTAGATAGCGACTAGTAATTCGTAATAAATTGTACAGCGCCCTTGAGATGATTTTTCACAAAAACGGCGCTATCGAGTTATCCAACTATCATTATCATTGTTATTAATGTGAATGGAGGTTTTTTAATGAACAGTATCAACACTATGATGATAAGAATGGTTACAAATATACATCTGAAAAAAATATATTTTGCAGTTACTCTAATGTTTCTAGTCTAATACACGCAGCTGTTGTTGTTTTGAAGATAGTAACACAAAGCACGTGATAAATAACTCGCTCCAATAAATAAAGTGGGTAACGTAACCTTTTCCCCTGTCTTCTATTTATACTTGTTTTCATAATAGCGACATAAAACGGCTTTTTTAAATAGGCCTTAAACCAGACTTAAGCTGGCTTTATCACACCAACGTTGAACGATTGTATAAGAATCTAATTAGTAATTATTCACTAGTTCATTTTATATGTAATTACAATTGTCTTATTTTGAATGATTAAAAGGTATAGTTTCTTACTTTGGTATTTTACTGGTACCTACATAAAATGTAAAAATTATTTAATTTGTATTTGTTTTAAAATCATCATACAAATACAAAATTTCTGTATCATTATATTAAATTCACTAAAAAATTAAGCGAAGATTTTTTTGGTTTCGTTTTGCCGACCCAACGTTTATGGTGTGTACGAAAATTGAAGTCATAAAATGATGTTTATAATTCCAATACATGTACGGGGTGCGATTTATGTTCCAGATCGATTTTGTTTGGCGGCCATTTTGGTTTGGATGACATTTGTCAGTTAGCATGTGAGTGGTTATTTATGGTTGTAATTTGACAGTCATAGACAGTGAATGATTTTTTTTTTTTTTTTTTACAATAAAACCGCACAAGAGTCCCAACTGCTCCCGTCTGGAGCCAGTGAGACTATGGCATCCCCAATTGGGGTATGTTGTGAGGCTGAGGGTATTGGGGAGGGGAGGGAGATGGGGAAGAGGAAGGTGGGGAAGTACCTGGCTATTCAGATCTGGTCACCAAACACGGCTAAAGCCATTTCAAGCAACGTTTCAATTCATTTTTTAAGGAGCATATAACGCCCTCAACAAATTATTAAAACATTTCATTCAAATTATTGTTCAATTGTGAACGCGGCGATAATTACGTGACTAACCGTAAAATATCAAGAAGTGAAGATAACGACTGGTCCGGTCTGGATTTTTGACTACTTGAAGGAAAGGGTTAACACCAATAACCCAGCAATACTGCAAAGTCAAACCAGGGCCCAGGAAGGGGTTTGTGGGGGCCAGTCGATTGAACCATTGTTAAAATAAAATATTTTAACCACTTCAACACGTTGTTGCAGGTTAGATGCTCCGTAATAAATTGTTATCGACCACTCTCTACGACTGTCAAACTGACAAATGTCATATACTTGTGAACCAACACGGTGGCCAAACAAAATCGATCTGGAACATAAAACGCATCCTGTAAAGCAAGAATTATTATAAGGGAAGGATTATTTATAAAAAAAAACTCACCCTTATTTTCTGTTATTCCGAATGCGGCATCGGGTGGTAATTTACAATCGATCCCACTAAAAGGCCGTGTTAATGTTCTCTCTGTGATGTTCATAATCTCTTTTTGGGGAACGTTTATTCATTTTGTAATTTTTACGACGGTAAAGCACGTATTCTAGAACGTTACTCGCACGCAGAGCTGAACTTACGGAACTGTGCCTCTTTGCACTACACTTGATTATGAGATAATGTAATGTTATGAATTTACAACTTTCGCGTTTGTGAGCTTGTCTGGCCTCCGTGGTCGAGGGCCAAGGTTCTCGGCTTGTAAGCCAGAGTTCGCGGGTTTAAATCCCGGCGTGCGGCAAGTAAATTTTATTTGATGAATTTGTGTTATTTCGCCCTGGTGTAAGCCCACCATTTAGGATAGAAACGTTGCTTGAAATGGCTTTGGTCGTGTTTGGCGACTGAATCTGAATTTGTAGGTACTTCCCCGCCTTTCTCTTCCCCATGTCCTTCCCTTCCTCATTACCTTCAGCCTCACGCACCCCAATTGGGGATGCTGTAATCTCCCTGGCTTCAGGCGGTTGGGAGTAGTTAGGACTTCTTTACGGTTTCACATAATAAAAGATAATTTTTACTAAATTATTGTTTGATTTCGTTAATTTTTGACATACATTGTCAAATAAATTGCCCAAACTTTTTACGTGGCGTTAAGATAATTACTTATTAGTTTTATCTAATAATGAATCCAAAAATTTTGGATTATTCCAATGTTAATATTTCGTTAAGATATGAAAATGTTTGAGTTGGTCGGTTTGAATTCCTAAATTACGACTTCCTACTTTACTCATTCAATTTATTATAAATATCTGAACCAATATTCGATGCCAGGACAGTACCTACGGCATTATTGTAACAAGTCTTCTTCAACGTTGCAATAGTATACGCCTAAGAGACGCCCAAAATTTGGAAAACATTTACTCCGATGTTGTAGACATATTAAGCTCAACAATATTGCATCAAAATTTGGCTTTAATACGTTATTTGTCTTCAAATAAATTTTGATTTATATTAAAGTTAAATAGTTTAACTCTGGAGTTGCAAGATAAAATTGGTTTGATATCTGATAAAATTTAAAAATTTACTTTTTTTCTCGTTTTATGTTTGTTAAGATATTGTATGAAATATACAAATAAATTTCGATTTGTATTATGTCTGTAAAAGCCCTACAGACGTTCAATAAATACATGAATAAATAAAACTACTGGCTTACCATTTTATGATATTTTAATTGCTAATATCGTCTCAACGAACATCTGTAATAATGTTCAACCATCAACAATATAGTTAGTGGGTAATGGGTGGAAGACCACCATTCGAAATCAAAAAATAGCTTGGAATGGCTTTAGAATTGTTTGGAGACCAGATCAGAATAACCAGAAACTTCTTTTTCCTTATAGTCTTCCCTTTACCACTTCTTTCGACCTCATAAGGCACCTTGATTGGAAATGCCATAGTTCCACTGGATCCGGAGAGTTCGGAGCAGTTGGAACTTTTGTACAATATTCATAAAAAGCTAAGAAATATATATTAAACTAAACATTGAAAGCATTTAATTATCATGTTTTATCTCGAGTCGTTTTGCATTTCGTCTGTCTGTAAATTTGTTTATATGTTCCAAAAAATGGTGATCGTTTTAACGGTTCAGCAAAGATTATTTTGTCAAAAGTGCAATGGTCGTATTTATTTGGACATCGTCATTCGCATTTTACCTACCTGACTGAAGAGAGTTTGTTAAAAGAATTGTCATTAAGTTTGTTCCTTTTCTTTGGACAAATTGCATGATTCCTTTTTCTTATTTAAATAGTGCGTAATATTTTGTGGTTTTTAATATAAATCTTACAATTTGAGAGGAAATTTTGGTTTTGATTTATGAGGTTTACATACTGTTTACAGAAAAACTCGTATTTGACAAGCATATTTTCTGTGGGTACCTGAATAAAACAATAAATACATTTAATTAGCATTCAACATTAACCTTCTTAGAAATATAAGAACACCATTCCTGAAAATGAATAACAAACCGCTTCGCAAACATAAGCGGCAATTGATTAACGATGTTCGTCTTAATTGCTGAATTCACCTCATTTCGTATGTTTATTTTGGCAGTATTCCTCTGATACAAGCAAGTGCAGTAATCAAACTGCCTCTTAAAGCACGTTAGATTTACCAGATGCCAATAATATCAGTTCAATGATAGTGAGATTTGTACATGAATATTAAATACATACAGGATACCTGTGTTAAAATAAGCAGATTTTCTATTTTTGGAGGTATCGTGAGAGAAGATGCGTATTTCACTTATTAATGATATGGATCGTATAGCACACTGTTTCATTAACAACAGATTTCAATTTGGTGTAATTCGATTACACTGAAAATAAAAGTTTTTTAATGGCTCAATATTATGGATATGGTGAAATTTGCATTATTAACTCACTTTTTTTTTCTTTCCCCGAATTTCTTATTTTTTTTATATTGTACGACCGAGTGGTCAAGATGCTCAGCTCTGAATCTTGTTCAAATTTTTGTGTCATTTCATGCTGTAACAGGACGAAATTATACTTTCCCGCTCTCACCTAAGACAGCTCAGAGTTTACTAATAAGTGGCTCGTCCTCCTGCCAACTACCGAAGGATGTACCGGCGGCGGCCTACACAAGCGAGTTCCCGGCCTTGAACCAAGTCGGTCGTAAGCTCAAGACCTGATACTAGTAGCAAGATGTTTCGTTTCTTCCAGCGAGGTCTTAGTGAAATCCTATGCTGAATACCTGATACTGATAGCTAAATGTATTGTCTCTTTCAGTAAGGATGAATAGTACAAATAGGAATTTGTTATATTAGCATGTAGTCGGAGATGCGCGCGTGTCACCTTCACCGCGATGTTTACTATATTTATTTTAGTTGCTTACTATTATTTTATTGTACACAATTATTAATATGAAATAATGTATAATATATTTATGTGTATGTTGTTTGAATCGTTTTTAATAGGTGTATTAAGGAAAAAATAATATAATTTTAAAATTAAATCATACCCGCAAATAATTGTTCATTATTTCATATTAATTGTGTATAAAATAGCACGAAAATTTGAATATGATTTGCCGCCCGGCCGGAGGTCATACAATTTACAAAAATAAGGGAATTGGGCTTCCTTCTTCTTTAGTCAACGTTTGGCGATACAGTGTCCATTATCTGCGCTGATACGAATCGAGTGGGCACGGTATTACAATCCCGTGGTAAGCAAGAAATTATTTTTTTTACTTTGATTAATTTGTGTTATTTCTGAATGCATCCATTAAAAATGAAAGTATATACCTGCTTCCTCATCAGCCTGTTGAAAACTACCTTTCGGAATCGAAAGCTTAAACTGTTTGGTGACCAGATCTGATAAACCAAGTAAGTATTTCACCACTTTATTCTTCCCCATCTTCTTGCCCTTCCTACTTCCTTCAGCCTCACAACATACCCCGATCGGTGATGCCATTGTTACACTGGCCCCAGACGGTTGGGAGTAGTTGAGACAAATAAACAAAAAAAAAATATAACGATAAGTTTCCATTCTTCGAAAAGGTGACGTTTACTAAAAATAAATAGTTATTTCAACCCAAACGGTTACTAGTACGATTCGTTCTTCACGTGAAAAAAAATTAAGCCATAAACAAGTTTAGTATGAATTAATAAAACGAAATGCGTAGTGTTTCTTGATCCAATTGTACATGGTGGGGCAAAAGTAATCACCCGATGTTCTTTTACTGTAATTTTTTTATGATAAACTTTGGTACTGCTTGTGAAATTTGGTTATTTAATCATCAAATTATTATTAAATTCGTTATTTAATCATTAAATTTCAAAACCGAATTGATATTTGGCGCCATTTGCAAAAGTTATAGCGTTTTCCAATAGGGTGAAAACTTTTGCCCCACCTTGTATAAACTGCTCCCAACCGTCCGGACTATTGACGGTTATTGAGACTATTGCATCCCCATTTGGGGTATGTTGTGAAACTGAAGGTAGTGGAGAAGGAAAAAAGATGAGAAGAGGAAGGTGGTAAACAAACTAGCTATTCAGATCTGGTGGTCTTTCGCCAAGTTGACACTGGGAGTATCATGCACTCTAGAGCGTGGCGCAAATAAAATATTGTTTATTAATTATTCGTGAAACAACACAAAATAAATTTGGTCGAAAACCTTACCACTCGACCACGAAGGCCGTAAAATATATCTAATAAAAATGATTTTATTTTTTAAAAATTTTAAATTTCGTAAATATAATGTGTATTTATGCAGTTCATAATATAGGCAAGTTAATATATAATGTAAGTGTGTGGAAAACCTGCCCGATACAACCAATCTCATCGCGGATCTGATATTCTTTAAATATTGTGGGCACATACGACGTACAACGCTCGTCCATTTCTTAGTGTGAATTGAGACATTTTTTCTTTCCCAAGAAAATTCTCGGGCTGCCGGCTGTATTAAATCTACCAGAAATTTTCATTATTCAAGTTTTCATTTTCACATTACTTGAATTCTCAACGTTTGTAGTTTTGTTCATATGAATAATTCAGGCATTTGCCCTTTGCTTTATCTAAAATTCTCGTAACCGAGAGAGCTTTGGTTGTTACGTTATTTAATTATTTATTTATAGAATAGCATTAAGTGCTACTGTAACTTCTTACATAAATCTGGTTTTCATGTAAAAAATGGTGGTCAGAATTCAATACACAATAATGAAGATCGCAATCCTGGCGAATGAAAATGGTGATTAAATTAATGATGTTTTTATTTATACAGTTATCATACGCAAATGAAAGACAGAAGATTATTATTGTAGTGTTGATGAAAAGTTGTAGTTTCAATACCGCTCATATACGTCAGTAAAATGTGTATATTAAACTTATTGATACTTAGCTTATGTGATTTTAATATATTTCCGTAGGTGGAAATAGTAACCCCACCTGGAGTATAGGCTGTACTCGAATAGTTACGAGTACATCCGATGCTAGCTGATCTCCGGGCCGGCAGCTCCGAGTTCTTCCCTCGCCAGAATATCTCAGTCTCATATAAAATGGACTTATGTACTGCTAATCTTAGACGTACTGACGTATTTATAAGTCCCAAAAGTTTTTAGATATTTGTATTGGGGTTAGAAATAAAAACTACTGTAATCATTTATCCAATTGGCCGTGCGTGCAACATGTAAATAAATTTTCACATAAAAATCGAGTTGGTACTTCGTACTTGTACTTGTAAATAAATTGTAAATTATACAGTACCTACAATATACAACAACATTAAAGAGTTGGTAAAAAGAATCTTAATCATTTAAAATAATATACTATTTAATGATCTGAGAGCTATAACCACACGAATGCACATTTCTAATAAAATTTATCTTTTGGCAAAAAATAGTATTTTCATTCTCTGGAAGAAATTTATAGCACAATATTTTCAATTGTTATGGAGCTGCATGCTAAAAATCCTCCGCGAAACCTTATTCATACGTTATTGAGATGAAAAGCCAAAAAATAATTGTTTTATTTTATTCAGATATTTTGTGCTTGGCATGTCGATAAAGCTTGAAGAAAATGAGAATAAATCGAAGTGAAATATATTTTTTGATTTTCCGACATATTCTGTGAATTTCGCTTTTTTTCTGCTAACCATGCATTTTATTTTGATTCAAGCCATTAAATTCGCAATAAAAAATTTCTTCCTTGGAATGGGGCTTTATTTTCAATGACTTCATAAATAAATCTTGAATCTAAAATTTTCTTGTATTTGAAAACAGTATCCATTTATTATTATATACCTGTTTTTTTAAATCACTTAAAATACATTCAGAATCTATTAACACCTTTTACACACAGTTTTTAAATTATTCTTCGGCCGCTAAACGAATACCTAACTCTCAAACATTTCACACGATAATAGTTGATATCGGTAGAATGAGAACGATTAATTTATCTTACTGATTCTATCAGAAAGATGCTTTATCTGGAACGAGCTACATTAATCTTTCTTTCTTCAATTTATCATTTCCTTAATCCGCCTCACAGTGTTACAGCTTAGAACCTCAACAATTGCACTCGTTGCACTTGAGCAAATTTTTGTTGAAATGCACTGTCAGTTTGACGTTTCATTTTAAGTGCAGCGCCGCCTTCTGATGACTCATAAATTTGTATAAAGCATTTATTGCAAAAAGGGTACAACATATACACAAGTGCCATGTTTTTGGTTAGAACGGTTATCATTTTTCGTGAAATTAAAAATAAGGACGCATTTAAATTAATTTTAGTCATTCACACAGCTTTTTCTAGTCTTACGTTGTTTTTACTTCCTGTCTCTGCAGACATAACACTGAGATATAATGAGATTTTTTATTCAAAATATATAAAGGCACAATTTTTGTAATTATTATATATTCATTATTGCCAGTGTTTTTTGTAAGTGCAAGTTAATCCGATATTTACAAATGAAACACTAGCTTTATGTAAAATTAAAACACATCTTTGGGTTGCATCTTGAATCTTAAGCAAGAGGTGGAAATCTATTTGCGAAGCAGAACAAACAACTGAATGAAATTGAAATTTGATCATCTATTGTTTCTCGAGTTCCAATGTTTATTCATCTATTTTAATTGTGGAACGTAAAATCCAATTCTCACAAGGAAATTAAATATGAAAATAGCTTCACCAATAAATTTATTTACAGCATATTTATATTTATATTTCACTGATAGTTTCATTTATAAGAACATCAGTTTCAACAATTCAATTTAAGTTTTTGCTGAAAATTCTTAATTAATTTATTGAAATTATTAATTTCCAGTTATAAATTGGTTTGGTCGGTAATCATCTCGTTTGATTTATTCGAAACAGAAATTTCACTTTTTTTAATCACAGAAAACACTTTAAAGGCTTTGTGATATTTCCATTGAATTCACAAAAAATACAACTTATATGTATCACTGCGGTATACCTAAGTTAGGAAATTAAATTGCTATAATTAAACAGTTGAGACCGGTCGGTGTCTGAGTTGACATCGCGTTTGGGTCCCACCCAGGAGTATTGTGTTTAATCAAAACATCGTGATTGTACTGGACGGGAGTCCGCACAAGACTGTAGATTTAGGTGCCGGGTCCAAACCGTGTCTTCAACCGTTGAAAATGCTCCTTTACGGCCGATGATGATGATTGTAGTTGATATTGATGATAAATCTGCCTCCCGCACCCAGTGCTTGGTGAATGTTGGGTACTGGATGTGCTGTCATCTCTGCTCGCTTCTGGTGTTGGCGGTTTTCCAGAGGAGGGCCGGCTTGTCTTGAAGAGGTAACACCAGAAGATCTTGGAGCAGAAGACTTGGCGAGGTGAGGCAGATGTTGGGCAGGAGTCACTTGTAGATAATAAAACGCTTGGTTTCGGTGGTAAAGATGAACTAATTTATTTCTTATTATTTGGCTGCTTATATTCAATAAGCATGACTCGCACCCGACATTGGGCTTTGAGTCCAAAAGTGGTGGGGGATTGTACCCGCGCCAGATATGTGTTTATATGCCCCGGAAAAATGTTGCATATTTATTTTGCCGGTAGCACAGTCGAAGGCAGTTGCTTAAATTTGCGAGTTAGAAAAGATTTTGAACGCTTACATGAGTAACAATTACATAGTTTAAATGCATAGTAGTTATAAGAATGTGTATCTTGACAACTAGATTTTTTGTTTGCCAAGATACGACAAAAAATAAGAAATGTTTGTAAATAAATGTGTAAAAATGATCTCAAAGCGATCAAATTTGTAAAACATTGTTAAGTTGGTATTTTTCCCAGGTCCCCCGTAACATAGCGCTCAGAAAGAGATAAGATTCACTATGCTACGAGGTTCCTGGATTTTTGTACACGCAAAAAAGGTAAAAAATATTGTTCATAAAATGGTTATACATTTATGTGAAAAACAGCCTTTTTAATATCTCCTCAGCGGTAGTATATAGAAAATAGTGTTTATTTGACTACCGCCGAGGGGATGAACAAGTAAAATATAAACATTTGCAATATTTAAAAATTGATTTTTCCTAGTAAATTTTACATAGAAAAAAATGCTGGACATCGATCCACGCGGCAGGTAAGCCGGCGATGCGGTATCGATGCCGTTCGTAGACAAAGTTTTTCAAGCGGCCGGGAACAAAATGGCCAGTGGCGGGGAGTGATGATTTCGCCAGTGGCGTGGGGTAGGCACATTTTATAAATGTAAAACAGATTTTATAAAATTCAATAATGTGGTCAACTACGTCCGTTACAGTGATCTAGGGGGTTTTAGTTGCAACTCTTCGGCTGGCTAAGTCCTCCATCACAACACAAGCAATATATTCAATTTACTATCATGGTAGTGGGAGATTTTCAAATATTGTCAGGTTATTCGTAACCCGGGAATGTTTGTCTTTGTTTTTTAAAAAAAAGCTAACCGAATAAAAGGTTTGGATGTGATTGTTCGATACCTGCCTTGTCGGAGATAAATAAAAGTGGAATAATGTTTTTAAATAATTTATTGGTTTAATTATTTTTATTTTAGCCATTATTACAAATGTCTAATTTTTTAAATTTACGTTCATACATAATAACATTTTTCTAGTTATTACATTTTATTTTGAGTAATATGGCTCCTATAACCCATCTTTAATCAATCAGTTGGTGAGGGCCTCCGTGGTTGAGGGGTAAGGCTCTCGACTGGCAAGACGAAGGTTGCGTGTTCAAATCCTGGGGTGCGCAAGTAAATTATATTTTATTTATTAGTGTCATTTCACAATTTATTCATTTAAAATAATATAAAGTATACTTGTGGCATGTTCCAGAGTGGAAGTTACTCTCAGTATCGCCCTGGTGTAAGACCACTATTCAGAATTGAAACGTTGCTTGGAATGGCTTCAGCTGTGTTTGGTGATCTGATTCGAATAGCCAGGTACTCCCTCGCTTTCCTCTTCCCCATCTCCTTCCCCAACACACTGACTTCAGCCTCACAACATACCCCAATTGGGGATGCCACAGTCTCACTGGCATGTGCGGTATTGGCTTTGTAAAGTATAACTATTGTGTTCATTATAATACAAAGGACTTTGGGAACTGCTTTGTGGATTCAATTTACTCAAAGGTTAAACAGATTAATGGAATAGTTAGTATTTAAAACATATATTTCCGTACTAATAATAAACTGGATTTTAGCAACATTCGTAGCATATTGTTCCTCTGTTTGACAGAGAAATATTAAACTCTATGTTACGAAATTGCCCGCTCAACACGCTTTTCTGTCCAGTTCAAAGTAAATCAATACAAAAAAAATAAATTCTTTCTTGAACAGACTGTGTAATAATTACAATAACATAATAACAAAAGTGACCATTTACATTAGCGAGCTTAAGAAATATAAAGTCCTTAAAGGGATATTTCTCTGATATGTAAGTTTTATTTTGTTTATACTAATAATTCTGTTACGAGTTGTATTTTACAAGGAACAAAGCAAACAAAGCGAACAAACCGTTTTTCACCGTTTGCGGTTGCTTCGTTCCTTTCCTGTGATTCGGGACTCGGCTCGCGGAAATGTTTTCCTGTTTATACGCAGCATTAGAATATGAATTTTTGTAGCTGTGGCACTCAGAAACCGATCTAAGTTGTCGATGTTTTCGAAATCCATAAATAATATCTCTTAAACTACCAACTTTTCGCCAAAGTCACGTTTGATATTCTTGTCCGTCATGATTTGGCCTATCAGCCCACCAAGAGATAATGTTCAGTTTTGGGACATCCTTTACGTTTAAATCGAATCAATTATCTCAAAACTCTATTGATCTATTGTATTATTGGCAAATCAATTAAACATTTCGGCTACAACAGAATTTTATCATATTATTCTGAAATTAAGTAATTCATTAATAGAATATGGTAGTTAACAGATTGTTTTAATGAGAAAACTAAAAATGGAACTTTTATCTTCCGGGTTGTGTTTATTATTATATGTCAATATAATTGAAAAATATATATTATGTGTATGTGTAGAGAGAATGATGTTAAACTTTTACAATAATTCAGTATCTGTTCACCGTAATAACTCGCCAACTTCAAACATTCACGTAGTCCTACCCTTCGCCGAAAATCAAAGTGTACTAGTTTCGAACTACTCGTACAAAGTTGGTACTTATGAGCGAGTATGAGAATCTAGTCATTTCTTTTAAAGGCTTGTGATGTTAATCGTACGTTAACATTTTTTTCTTCTTCTTTGGACTGTGATATTTTGAATATTGGGGACCATTCTCAGTCCTACACCAACTGGGATAATAGCCTTGCACACCTTGGAACACGAACCTGTTCATTAATTGGATCTTGAATTTGGAAAGTCTCTCTGCGTCCTTTAATATTATTCAAAATTTGGGAGGCGGGTATAGGTACCGCCACCCCGGGAACCATTTATTGGATAACCAATACTTTCAGTGGTTGGCCAAGTTTGGCGACTTGGCAGGAATACCCGGGTTCACGGGAGAGAGGTTTGTCTAAGTCTGGGAGGCGGATTTGTCTGCCCACCTGCTGCATGGCGGGCCGCATC
Source organism: Hesperophylax magnus (assembly GCA_026573805.1). Taxonomy (NCBI): domain Eukaryota; kingdom Metazoa; phylum Arthropoda; class Insecta; order Trichoptera; family Limnephilidae; genus Hesperophylax; species Hesperophylax magnus. The sequence continues at coordinate 4,394,264 of JAIUSX010000043.1, read as the reverse complement.
GAGAGATATTGTTTGAAGGAGACCTCTTGACCTCTCCAGCTGGACTCTCTCGACCTATCACCTTGCACCGCAGTGGGAGGGATGTATTCATACGTTCGTTACCACTCCTCATACCTATTTCCTTCCCAGAACTTCCTATCCTTCCTTCCTTTAAAAGACCCTCCAGACACCATCTCCAAAGACAACATAGGTCCTGAGGGATTTTCACGTGATCACTGAAGAAACAAACCGATAGACGTGTATCGTGAGCTTGTCTGTCTACCTGAAATAAGGTCTATTTTCCTTTACATTTTCATTAACTGGAAGATTTCCAACGTCAAAATTCTTTCTTTATTAAATAATAAATTTCAAGAGCCTGTCTACTATTAGACCACAGGAGATAAAATGTTTTGTGAAAATGGTCATCGGTTTTCTTTCAAATTATTCTTCAATACTTTCTATAGTATAGTTTTGCACAATTAGTATTGATGTTAAATACAAAAGTTAGCATTATGTCTGTTGTTTGTTAAATGAAACGTACAATAATTAATAACTCCAAGACGATCGAAATGGGTAGAGGACAATGAACACGCTTACAGGACTTTTATACCTACGTTCGCGTTGTACATTTATCAAAGGCATACGTTCTCAATTATTCTAATTAAGTTTTAATTAATTATTTTATTAAGCTCCGAGATATTCTCTTACAAAACTTCCACAGCCAATTTTTATGTTAAATTATGCGATAAATTAATTTTAACACTAACGATTTCAGGGAGGTATTGGAATTAATATAACTTTGCTATAAATTATCTTAACCCTTTGGTACCACTCGTAAAATGCATAGATTGTTTTCCTGCATATCTAGAGTGATTAAAAACAGACAGTTTTCGTTTTCAAATAAAATTATTGATTCATTATATTTTAGCCACTCGTTACTACGATAGCCATTTAAATATTTTGAAAGGTGATTTTTGTATTATTTTCGTCCGAAGTTTTCATCTTGATTGTTTTTAATGTAAATTTCGACGGCCTTTATTGTATATTTTGCAAGCAGTTTTTCTCAAATTAATGAAATGTTATATTTTTTTAATAGTTTACTGGTGTAAGTTTTGTCATGTTTTGTGAAACACGCGTTTGAAACCATATATTCTTTCAAACAAAAATAGCAATAACTTATGGGTAGGTAGTAGTATCTAAAATAAGGGAGGCGGGTTTGGGTACCGCCGCCCGGGAATCATTTATTTGATAACCAACATCTCTGATAAAGGTCACCCCAAGTGGTTCGCTACGTTTGGTGTTTAGCAGGGGTGCCCGGGTTCATCGGTTGAGGTGTGTTCAGGATGCTCCTGTCCACAAACTGCGTGTACATCGGGAGAGGCTGGTTTGGAGAGACCGTTTGATCTCTCCAACTTGTATCTCGACCTTGCGCCGTAGTGGACGGGATATATTCATTTTTCCGTCACTCCTGGACTCACTGATTCCTAGATTTCTACTGAACCCTCATATCTTTTATCTTCCCAGAACTTCCTCTCCTCCCTTCCCTTAAAAAAGACCCTCCACACTACATCCCATAGGATGACATAGGCCCTGAGAAATAATATTTTTCTCAGAGCCTTCTTTGTGGGGTTATATTAAAAAAGTACTGAAAATTTAACATTTGTTTAAAGTATGTAAATATGGAACGATTAGTATTGTTGCAGCACTATAGCAAAATATTAAAATTTTGCGGCCATTAGCAAAATATGTACTGATTTTATGATAAATATTAAAATTAATAAATAACGTTAACCAATTTTAAGTACAAAAAGTATAACATCAACTATATAACTAATAAGGCTTTAAAGATGCTTGGCTTCCTTTGCAGAACTTTTACTGATTTTAAGACTTTAGATTGTATGAGAACCCTCTATATTTCATTAGTCAGAAGTCAGATGGAATATAATTCACCTATTTGGTCCCCTTTATATAAAGTTCAATCATACAATATAGAAAGAGTTCAGCACAAACTTCTTAGGTACGTAAATTTTAGGCTGAGAATTCCAATTGATTACATTAATTATGTCAGTTTGTTGAATCAATTGCAACTAATAAAGCTATCTGACAGGAGATTTATGTCAGACCTAGTTGTGTTACACAGAGTCATAAACAACTTAATTGACAGTACTGCCATCGTTTCATTAAATTCCATGTGCTGACTAGGAATACAAGAAAAAATATGACATCATTCTGCAATACATACAAAACCAACTATCAGACACACTCAATGGTCAATAAGATGCATGATCTGGGCAACAAGTATGGGGGTACTATTGATATATTTATGACTCCATTTATAAGCGTAATCTATACCAGCACTTTATTGAATCCTACAAATTAGTACCGTTGGTAATGTAGTTTTAGAGATTTGTCTTATGTGTAGTATTGCTCTAGTCTCTATAATATTTTTTGTTACTGTTACATGTTTTGTAGCAGTTCAATTTTGCCCTGCCACTAATTTTCTAACAACTGACAAGACTTCTCAGTTGTCTATGTGACGTATGCTCTATGGCGCCTTCTAGAAGAGAGCTGGAGACAGAATTTCGAGAGCGGCGAGTTCAGTACCAATCGGGCAGCCAGCTGGGGGCACGTCTTGAGGGAGATACGAGCGAGCACTCCAGTCGATGTCTTCTGGGTAAGCGATAACGCAATCAGCTTGTAAAATTAATTCACTGGTCATTGGATTGCACCGTTTCTAAATTTAACAACGCCTTAAGTGTTGTTTGGCGCCCTTCACTCGTTATTCAGGTCAGATATTTTATGTCATCACACACAACGTCACAATCAATCATTTGCTACCAATTTAAATTCCGTCCCTGCGCTCAGTACTTCGTATTGACGCTCACCCCTGAGATCTAACTAATATTGTTGTTAAATAGAGATCTCTTGCTCTTTACGATGTAGGAATAAATGTAAAATTGAAATTCTTTTCTGTTTTATTTTACAATCGTAGCAATTCCGATGTTGGTTTTCCATACCTGTTACAATGGCCCAAACGTGGCTTAACTAATAATTTATAACTGTTACAATTATGATTTATTGGAATTATTATTTTTTATTGTTATAGTTTTACTATTATTATTTTATATTCATCAGCTTTAATTTTTTTTTGTCTAATTTTCGATAACTTACTAGATATATTCTGTTTTAAAATGCACGTCAAAGCCCGACTGGGCGTAAAACTAAGCAAAATAACATTAAAAAAAAACCAACTATATACATATAAACATGCATTTGAAATGTTTTACAAACACAAATACACAGAAAAAAATACAATTTTAAATGTTTATAAACTCAAATACACAGAAAAAAATACATTTTTAATATGCAATATCAAAAATGAGATTTTAAAATAGGAGAAAAGTAACTAAAGTTGTATGTAAAAAAAAACTAAAACAATATAGCAAAATTTAAATTAAAAAACTTTCATCAAGAGGGAATTTAAATAATAATACCTAAGATTATAAATACGACAAATTATAACATAAAACGATAGTATACATTAGGGTGGTTACAAAAAATCAATGTTGGAATTTTTTGTGCTGACCCCCCTAAAAGCTGCCAATTGGCTAAAAAATTAGATTGGTGAAGTTTCAGCTCAATTGGATAAGGTTAACCCGTGCCTCATCAAGGTTGATGTTTAACTTTCTATAATTTTTTTTTTTTTTATAAAATACCTAACAATATTGAAAGATTTAATTACATGTGCTGTCCAGATTTTGCTTTATTTATTTCCTCAATCGGTACATAAAAAAGGGTGTAGTTAAAACTGTTTTCAAAGTAAATACAGCACAATCCAAATTGAAAATGATGGATTTACGAGAAAAGAAATGCAAAAAGGTATAAAAAACAAGAAGAAATAATGTTCAAAGTTTTATTATTTAAAATATACAAAAGAAAGCATTATGAAAGAAAGAAGTTATTCTTATTATTATTTACATTTACAAGTAATAATCAGATTAAGGTGGTAATGGCTTAGCTAACGTGGCTTTTGAAGAGTCAGGAAAAAAATTTCGACATGATACAACTTGTAACAGAAACTGTCGTTGTTTTTCGTCTTTTGTCACACAGGAATTGAACTCTTGGATTAATTTTACTCCTCTTTCAGCTGTGTCATTGACAACCTTGAAACCGTTCACTATTTTTTTTGCTTTTAAATAATGTGCATTTTCACACCATAAATCAGGATCCGTATTTAAAAATTCTGTATCAATTTCAAATCTTTTGAAAAAAATTAGAGTTTGATGAGAAACAAAAAAATCGATATCTTTGTCCAATAAATTATTCACTTGATTGAGACTGAGTTTTGCTTTCACGTGTTTGTTCTTCAATTGGAATTAATTGTAGACTTTTTACAGCCATGCTTGTTTTGACACTTTTTTCTAAATTTTCATCGAAGAAAGAAAATGCGACTTGCTGCGAATTGAGGTACCACAGATGATTTATCATTTTAGACAGTGCCTTATCTGCAAGTTCTTTATCGATTTCTCTATATTTTACAAGAGATTTTAAAAATTGTAGGTCTTGGTTGGTGGCCAAAGTGGGTTTGGAGGCGTTAAACCACGCTTTTACATAAATGTTTATTAAAAATAAACAAATGTCAGTGATAGCTTTTTTTTCTAAATTTGTTAATGTAAATTGATCCCTGAAAAGATATATTTTGATACAATAAATGGCCTTTGCCATCCATCTAGCGTGATGAATGGCACCAGGAACTTTGAAAAAAGTATCTTTTGGGGGAGTACGTCCTAACACAACTAACGAAAGTTGAATTAATTCTTCGTAATCATCCCTTGGCTGTTGGTTTTTTAATTGTCATATTTCATCTGAATTCCCTATTTTACGTCTAATATTTTTATCTTCAATAGCAGTTTTGTATTTTGTCTTGTCTAGTTTCGACCACCCAGTCTGAAAGTTTTTGAAAATATTTGAGTGGGGTCCAGTAGTTGTGCCCATTTGTAAATCAAAAACTGATTTGAGAATAATTTCTAAAATATGGTGGCGACATGCTAAATAAAGAAGATTTTGCTCTAATAAATGCTCCAACAAAACGCAGGTTCCGTTGAAGCGACCAGTATTTACCGCAGTGGTATCAAAACACATTGCCTGGATTTTCTCAACTGCCCCCACTCTTCAACTGCTGAAAATACCTTTCAAGGGATATAACTATAAAGCAGATAATAACCATTGATTTGCAATTCCTAAAAACATTTATAAAGTTGAAAAAAATGTTTGTTTTATGTTTTATTATATATTATATTATTTTATTAAATATGATGTTGTTTATTATATTGTTTAAAAATGTATAATGTTCAAAGGAAACAAAAATTGATCAAAAGTGATTAAATTAAGTTTTTTTTTTGCAAAAAATCGTTTTTTCATATTTAATCTCGATGAGGCACGGGTTAACATTATCCAATTGAGTTAAAATTTTCCAAATCTTATTTTCTAGACAAATGGCAAATATTAGGGGGGTCAGGCCGGCATTAGGACGAAAATATTTTTTCACCTTATACCTTGTAACCACCCTAGTATACATACAGTATATCAACAAAAATAATACATTGTACTCGTACAATATTGAATAATAAAAGTGAATACGTATTGAGATTATTAAAAAGAAGAAAGTTACTAGAAAAAATAATATATATTATGTGCTACAACTGTCAGTTTTAACGCAGGTTTGAAAGGGTTAAGGATTTCACTAATATCCTAGAAACGACGGTTTAAGCTCTGATTTATTACCGTCTATCCGAGAGGGTTGATTACGATGTCTGCCGCAGATATGTAAATTTGATAACAATGATTTAGGTGTACCTGCTCAGCGGTAGCCTGGTAACGTGAACTGATGCCTTTCCGTGTATTTGCACCACAGGAAATTAAGCCTTTAAATCCGCTCCATCTTCTGCTCCCCCGGGACTCGACATATTTATCTCCACAAACTCCTTAACTAACTTATAGGAAAATCGATGGAATGTGTCAACACTCAGATACCCAGTAATTAGCGTCGATCAATACGGGTATACAGATTTACATTACAAGTATTTGAGTAAGATTTTATTGAGTATTAGTTTTTAATACGCATTTAATGTAAACAAAATTATATATAATAATGAATGGCTTAGTTTGAATCACCTTTATTGATACAATTCAATAATTTAGACATATCGTAATAAAATTAATAGAAATTAAATTCTTTATATCACACTACATCATCTAATGTTAAGCATATTAAGTATTGTATATAAAGTATTACAATATTATGCATTAAGTGTTATAATATTAAGTATTATGTATAGAGTATTATAATATTATTTATTAAGTATTATGTATAAAGTATTATAGTATTATGTATTAAGTTTTTTTATTATGTATTAAGTTTTTTTTATTATCTATTAAGTATTATAATGTCATGTTAAGTGTTAAGTTCTTTTTTTTGCAAACAAATAAATTTTCAAAATTAAAGATTTCAATCAAACTGATTTGTGTAATAATTCTTAAAAATATTGTACATAAAATGAATGAACATTTAAAAAAAAAAGATTTTAAATGGTTCTGCTCTATTATAAAAATATGATAATTTTTGGAAAAAAAAAATTAGATATTCTATGTATCAGGACTGATACATAGGCAACATAAAATATTCCTTAATTTCCTTAATAAACTCCAAAACAAAATTAAAATAACCGTAAAAATTTTAAAAAAAAATTTGGATAATTTTATATTTTTCTATTGTTAAAAATAAAATAGAATTTAACATTTTTCGTAAATACACTTAACACTTATGGTTGGACATATTTTTTAAAAAATTTTATTGCATAATTTTGATTATATTAAATTCTGTAATCCGCTAAACATCCGTTTGCTCCATGTTCCCTTGTCTTATTGGACAGTGTGTCTGAAATGGCGGTCTTATTTTACACAGATATAAATACATTTCACAACTTGTCCAGTTTGTTGTTCAGTTGTTGTGTGTTCAGTTAACAACGGCTATGATGATTAATTTATAATACAAGAAAAATATAAAAATTATTCTATCCACCAATATAAACTGACGGTTTGAAACCAAAGACTTAATAAAATACCAAGGTGTGAATCAGTCTACAAAATAAATAATAATAATTAAAACGTTTATTTGGCAATAATTTTTACATGTTTGCATATAGTTAGTATACATACATTTAGATGATTATATTGCCAAAAGGGCAACTGCTCAGCTGTACATTCCTGATTTCTCCGGGAATGTAGCTGGTTTTCAGATGTTAATATGTTATAAATTATCAAAAACTATGCAACCAAAATTTTTGTACTAACAATTATAAAAAATAACAAGGCTGACTGTAAATTGCCAGCTTCCTCTTGAGGTTCCTTGGGTAAGGATTTGCAAATGATATACAGACTTCACGAAGAATGTCATCGGACAACTGACTGATTGGGCCAGTTGCTTGCCAATGTATTGGGCTAAAAGTGTACAGTGTCTGCGTGTGTTAATGTGGAGCAATTATTCTATCTCTAACTAGCACTAGAGAGGATGCATGAGAGCATTAAGGAACAAAGAAAGACGAAAAATTTAATTGTTAAAACGAAATTTAGTAACAGCACACGCGTGGGGTAATGAGAACCATTTTCAATATGAGTTTTCTTGTAAATATATGAGAATATATAAACCATTTTTTTTTAATTAGAAACTGTTTGGTAATAATCCTCTGCTGTCCGATACAAGGATGATATTTTAAACAAAATCAAAAATTTGAGCATTTTTGGAAAGTATAGATTAATATTTACGTCGATACAACAAAAATATGGAAATAAATTAGAGATATTCGGATAGCAAAATAAACAATTGAACATTAATATAAAACATCTATCTCTAATATTCATTTTATCAGATGATATTATGTTCTAAGGATTTTACGGTATATTTAGTGTTGTCTTTAATTATCATTGGCAGGCTATTGAAAATCATGGGTACACCATAGTTCAGAGTACTTTGAACATTGGCACGTTTAGTTACAATTGCCGATCCTTAATTATGATTGAATCTTGTGTTATGGCACGGTTAAGCTACAGATATAAACAAAAGGCCCTTAGGGTGATAATGGAACACATAAAATATAGACACTGTAGTAAGAACGAGGTGAGAAGGGCTGGTGGGATAAAATTGAGAAAAATGATAATGCAATAACCCTTAGTACCTAAGAAGTACGATAAGAGTAAATGCATGTTATGAGTACGGTCGCATTTTTTTCAAAAAACAATCCCAATTATTTTGATGCTTAATACAATGGATAGGCTTTTTAAAATAGTCACGTTTACATGTCTGCAGGGTGTCTATGTTTGTTTGAAATGAAATTTAAAAAAAAACTCTGAATTAAATCTGCTTCACAACACGTAAAAACACTCAATTTGACGAGACTTTTCGCAGACGAAGGCACAAAATATAAAAATAAAGTTATACTAGTTCTGTTTTATTCGAAGTCGTTATCTCACTCGGTAGGAAATGGTTTTCAAAGCATAAAAATCTTCTTCGATCATGAAAAATACTGAACAGAAAAGGCACATTTTCTTTTTCGTGTTTTGCTACTAACGGACTAATGACGTCAACGAAACCTGAGCGGTCAAAATTGCCGCCCTAGAATGGTATTTATTTAACGTTGTTGAAATCCATTCATCGGCCATGAGGTTAGTAGACCTCTGCTCGCACTCCGTTTGCTATTTTATTTAAAAAAAAATGAACTCGTCAGTAGCCACTCGAGCGATTTTTTGAATATATAAATATTTTACATTTTCCATACTATTTAAATAATATTATTCCTCAAAATATTAATATGAAAACATAAGAACTTTTACAACAGTTTAAAGCCGATGAATTTACTTGAATTTGTTTAGGTTCTATATATTTGGCACATTATTTACATTTGGAAGAGATCGCTCAAAACGTTTTTGCAAACTGGCGATAATATACCAAAAATCGATCGAGTGGATTAAATTTATTTTTATCATTTAATTATGTTAGCATTATGATTGAAAGCTAGTCACTATTTGAGCAGAAGCTGAAATGGGTCTAGAATTAGCATTTTTCTGGGGCCATTCAAAGATCTTAATTAAAAACAGCAATATTTGACGATTATATAGTCATCAAATGTGATTTAGCTTGATATACCATAGCATAAGTTATGGAAGTTGATTTTTGAACGCTGAAAGTTTGCAATACGCTGTTTGCTGCTTAATGATTAATTTATCTACTGTCGGTAATCAAATTATTATGTGCCAATGTGCAAAGTTTGCATATTTACCCACTTACCAATAGGCGTGTTTTTTTATTCTACACAACTGATGAACAACCAATCACCATACATTAATGGTTGTTTATCAGTTGCGTAAAATTAAAAACACGTTTATTAGTTTAGCCTTTAGTGCTTGTGGTGAAATTAAGACAAAGATGCTTCCTCAGACCAGGGGATCTAGCACAATATCAGATAGATTGGCGTAACTATCGATGATTTTATACCGATTTTCCAAGCACGGTCGCACTATTGGCATCCAGACTGATGTTGAAGAAACAAAAAAATCAGAATTAGATATTCGCTGCCAACACTGTTTACACAACAATATCTCTATGAATTCACAACAATATTTCTATGAATTGACATTCCTAAACGTAAGAGGACTAAGTAAAAGTTTAAAATGCTAGTCATAACTAAAAACTATTTTTCACAAAGTTGGAACGGAATCATTGGCCGTGTCTTGAATGATGAGTTAATTAAGTCTATGGATCGTAAATACGATTTCTTTCATTTCTATGAGCAAAGTTAGTTCACCTCCATTCATTAATAAACCAGTTAATTTGCATAACGAACGACATTATCTTTACAGTTGAACATTTTAACAGCTTATTCGACACCTCGGAAGCCGCGCTAAAAGTAGTGCTTGTGTTAATCGACTGACGTAATCATATTCTGACCGTGCTCGCAAATATCGCTAACTGACATAGATGACGGATTTCTTAAATTTCGTATAGACATCGATCGTCCATGCCACACCTCCTGGGAGTAATTTCCAAATGGGGACCATATATTTTTATGCACGACTAAAGACTGAAAACCAAAACCATGACAAAGTTCCTCCAGGTGTAACACGTGAATAATATTTTCTGGCTTAACAGTTGCCTGACCTCAACCCAATAGAGAACGTATGAAAAAGAGTATTTCTGAAATAATGATCATAAACAAGCGCCAACTGATCGAAAGCTTGATAGATATCTGACATAAAAGCGAAAAAAAAAAGTGTTAATATCACAATGAGTTCAATGTTGCATAGTTGCTCTAATAATTTGATCATTGTAAATGTAATAAAAAAATTAAGCTACATTATAATATATTACTGTCTGGAGTCTACACAAGGCTGACTGAGTGCAGGCCTGAGCGCGCGTCAGCTAAATTACGAAGACAGTGTTATCGCTAAGTGGATTTCACTGTTTATTATGGTCTTATCACTCGCGGTAAATGAACACACAAATTAGCAGTAACAACAAGTATCAACCATAATCATTGCCATTTGCAAACTGTCGTTGCTCGATGGCACTGACTTGACCACGTGACACTTCAAAAACTGTCGCGCTATAGTCGGCCATACATTAACAACTTATATTTATTGTTCTATTTTACTTGGAAGCCATTTCATTCTGTGGGAGTGAAGTGTGTTTGCCTTTATTATACATAAGAGTCACTCCATTAACGGTGATTATTTACAAAAGGGGGCTGTCATAGTCACATAAGTATATGAATACTGTATTTTTCTGACATTTGCACAATTTTGAGAATTAACATTTTTTATGTACATATTCAGTTAATTTACTTATTATAATTTAAAAAGAATTTATATTATTCACTATAATTATGTAGGACTAAGTAATAGAAGTAGGCCTAAAGATTGAACTTACTGTTATGCGACTGTGCAAATAATTTAAAAAATGAATGGTAAAAAATTTGACTGCCTCAAAACCATTAAAAAATTATTAATGGTTGCATCTAATTCGATCACATTAACCAGTCTTGTTCAATGACATTTTACATAATATTTTATTATCTTTATTTATACATGAAAACATTAAAATAAGTATGAACAGTAAAAAGTAAAAAGGAAAAATTAAAAAGTAAAAAAAAAAGTAAAAAGTAAAAAGTAAAAGTAAAAAGTAAAAAGTAAAAAGTAAAGAGTAAAAAGTAAAAAGTAAAAAGTAAAAAGTAAAAAGTAAAAAGTAAAAAGTAAAAAGTAAAAAGTAAAAAGTAAAAAGTAAAAAGTAAAAAGTAAAAAGTAAAAAGTAAAAAGTAAAAAGTAAAAAGTAAAAAGTAAAAAGTTAAAAGTTAAAAGTTAAAAGTTAAAAGTTAAAAGTTAAAAGTTAAAAGTTAAAAGTTAAAAGTTTAAAGTAAAGAGAGTCCATCTGCCGAGTTTCAGTTTGATCCGATCTCGTGAGGTGGGTTAATTGTCGCTTCCAGGATTTGCATTCATACATTCCCGAAAATAAAAGTGAAATTCAAATACATGTATCTAAAAAATAAAAAAGTAAACATTTGAATGTAAAAGTAAAAATGAAAAAGTAAATTAAAAAAGCATCGATCATAATCCTAAATACTTAATAAAAATATTATGAATTATATGACAATGCGAAAATATGTATGAATTGTGTATTGATATTATAATAATAATATTTGGGTAATTTACATAGTGCCGTTTTCGTGAAAAATCACCGGAGGGGGGTTTACAAATATATTTATTAAATTATAGGTTATTTATTTGAAATTACAATTTCTTAACACCGCTCTGATTTTTGGAATCTCTTAAAATGAGTGCGAAAGGAAATCTCAGCTGGAGAATAAATTCTAAGCCTATATCAGTGAGCCGTGAAAATAGGATCGGATGAAACTATCCCTTGAATTTAGAGTACATAAAGTAACCCCTGAAAAGGTTTTTCGTCTTTACAATGATCATTCTTTTCCTATAAATAGAATTCTCGCACTGTTAAGCTTACAATGAAATGATACGCATTAACATAAATATATAGAAAATTCTTGAAAGGAATTTTTTATGTACTTTTGGGGTTGAACAGCAGCTTGTTCTATGTTCTACGACATTACCTTATTTTGATCAGCTTCTTAGTATGGAGACATGACCTGACCATATCGACAGAATTGCGAATTTTCTCTCAAACGGATTCTCTTGCTACTAAAAAGTACATAAATATTTAATTTATTTTTATAAAAACATTTTTAATAACTGAAGACAATATTACTGATTCTCAAACGAAAATTTGAAACAGAAAAATCATAAAAAGATACGAAATGTAGATAGATTTAGGCTAAGGTCCTGGGTTCAATTCCTGGGTGCGACTGTATCTTTTTTAATTTCAAATTAATGCCGACTTAAAAAGTCGTCTTCCAAAGATTACCCAAATTTTCGTAGGAAAATCGCTAGTATTGTTTTCAATGATAAGATTTTACAATTTGAGGATTTACTCAATTGATTATTCCAAAATAATTTATTAGATGTTACATATATTCGATTAAATGACTAACAAGTATTGATATTCGGCATCCCCAAATGGGTTATGTTATGAGGCTGAAGGTTATGGAGAGGGGTAGGAGGTGAGGAATTACCAGGATATTCAGATCTGGTCACCAAACATGGCTTAAGACATTTCAAACAACGTTTCGATTCTGAATGGTAGTCGTCCGAGAGAGTATTTTTGCTATGGAAAGTACTGCAAATACACTATATTGTATTATTTTGAATTAATTAATGCTGAAACAACACAAATTAATTAAATAATATTTACTTGCGCATGCCATGTTTTGAACCTGCAACCTTCGAATTGCTATTCGAAAGCCTTACTCCTCGACGACGTAAGCTATTTCTTTCCCACCCCCATGTCTTCAGCTTTCAACCTTACTTTAACGCAATTTCTCGATTTTGCGACGGTGACGAGAATTAAAAAATCAGAATTAATTTCACTAATTTATTTTTCACGATTTTAGGTAAATACCTACTTTAACTATGAAAAATCAATGGTGCCTTATTGATTATAGAACTCGTATACACATCATCATGGAGCGTTCGAAAGGAACGTACGTCCTAACTTGCTTCTTATAAGTCAATCCGCTCACGGGGCAACTGAAAAAAAAAACAGTTTGGCAAATCATGTTGCTATCGTGAGTATTTTAATGGCCAGTTCCAATCAACCAGTTTTCAACTGCGACGCAACTAGTCACTCGCAAATTGCCTGCGTGTGTCAGTTGCCCATAGATAAGTCAATTTTTAAGAAATTTGTGATTTGTAAAAGGTATGGCTCAAGAGCTGAGATTACGATATGTCCGAGCATGAAAATATTAAATTGATTCAGGAGGATATGCAGGAAAAGATAAAAAATAATTGAAGCTTCATCATTACTTGGTTTTGCAGACATTTTTTAACCCAATATGATAGTGACAGATGACATCTGAAGTGTTCTTCTTCATTATACATATGGTTAAACAAGATTAGACAATTTGTAAAATCGTATACTTGAGTTGCGGCGTGAGAGAAACTCCATAGCCAACCAGTTTGCAACCGGCAGTTGCCAACCAGTTTCAGTTGCCCCGTGAGTGGATGGACTAATGATGATAATAATTAACGGCTTTTATGGTCAATAAATAAACCACTCACATATCATCTCTCCCTAAGACTAGCATACGAACGATTTTTGAATATTACTAGCCTGCAAAAGTAAGACGCACATTTCAAATTAACATAGAATAAATGGAACAAATTGCATGATGCAAAAAAATATATATTCTTGTACTTACCCACAATGAATCATTTTTTTCTCCAACGTGCGAAGCGCTAATAAACCCAACTACAAAAACATCCTTCACCACGTGAAGTGAGGAAAAAAAACTCGTAAGATAAAAAGTGTCCTTTTTTTCTGACTCGAATCACCGTGCTTTATTTATGTGCTGATTTTTGAATGTTAAAATTTGTGGGAAACCAGTAACAAAAAATGGAAAATAATGCATTTTAAAAGACATTTTGTTAAAAAGGGTAAATATAGAAAAAATTGCGCAACGGTTAACAAGCACATTTTATTTTAAAACACTTTGTATCTGTTGATAATGAGAAGCAGGTTAATATTTCACTTTACAGATATGAAAAATAATGCATTTACACAAATTAATCAATTAACATTCGCACGTCGAGATTTGAACACGTGACCTTTAGCTTGCTAGAGCCTTACCCTCGGTCAAGGAGGCTGTCTAAAAGTTGTTAAGTAAAGGTTTGTTGTAGCTCTATCTTATTTTTCACTTATCTGTACTGTTCTTAAAGTTCTATTATATAGTTGTTCTGTTTTGTCACGGAACCGTGAGGATTATACCTCTTAATATCGCCCTAGCGACCAGATTGCTAAGCAAACATTCAACTAATATTTTTATCCAAATCGGTGGCGGGTAAATATAAATAGACTAATTGACGTGTAGCCAGCATTGCTCGGAGACTTTTATCTACTTTTTTAAACGCAATATGCGTACGTTATATATTTTATTAGTCATAAACGCCCTGATGTTCAAATGTTATAAATGTTTAAATAACAACAACAATAAAAACGACAAAAAACTTTAAAAAATTAACATAATACATGATACATATAATTTTAAATATACATAGTACATGAAAAGAGAAAAAAGAATAGAATAACAAGTTTCAAAAGTGCAGATGACGTAAGAATAATTAAAAATAATTGACATAATACATATAATTTTAAATATACATAGTACATGAAAAGAGAAAAAGAATAGAATAACAAGTTTCAAAAGTGCAGATGACGTAAGAATAATTAAAAATAATTTTACGGGTTCATCATATGTTATTTTCAAGTGAATACAAGTAATTTGCAATAAGAAAAATATGATGAATATTTGCTCCTACGCGATGCTCCTAAGTAATGACATAAAACATCATTCAAGTATGTCTAATATACTGGTAAACTTAAATTAAATACCAATATAAAATTAAACCTATTAACTCCCACCTATGTATTGTAAGTTCCTCCCGTCCTACAATGAGTTTTTTTTAAATAAAAAAAAAACCATATTCGGGGTGAATTTATTTCCAAGTGTATGAAGGCGAGAAATATGTGCGTTTGTGTGGTAGTTAGACCCGGAGTCATATAATATATTTTGCCTGGTCGGTTAATTTAGTATTTTTTCTTTTATTTTCCAGGGTATGTATTTTAAGCATATTTGGTAAGAATGTAAAGTCTATGTGTTGAATATGTACTTGAAGTTTGATGTTAATAAATCGCAAAAGTTTGTGCTGCACACTTTTAATATTTCTTTCGGCTATATATTTAAACCTTCTGGAAAAAATATCTAAATGAGAGTAAAAACCCTATCATAATCCGTTGTTTAGTTTAGAAAAACTAAGCGCACAAATAGATAGACGCGGATAGCGGCTTTATTTTTAACTACTGTATTTAGAGATAGCAAGAAAACTTGGATATTTCGGTTTGTTTTCTTGATAAATATGGTACATTCACCCTCGGTTGTGCACATAATTTCCCTTGGGCTTACCATCAAAAAGGATCACAAAAAGATATTGACATTACAATGTCAACAAATGTAGGGCAAAATCTCCACTATTAACCCTTTGACCTTTAAGCTTCCGAAGAAAAATAATATCTAATATTTATATTCCAAGGGGTATTTGATTAAGTTTACCAAAGCAAAACTTTATTGATATGTGATTGGGTGCTGATAAAAAAGATATCGCAATAATCCGTAACCGTCTCAAAAGCAATATTTTTACATTCATTTCAAACAGAAAAATAATTTTTTCTTCATATGAAGCGGTTACTTTGTGATGTGACATTATAATTTAAAATTAAACAATAACTTTGTAAACATCACTTATAGGTAAATACTTAATGCCGACCGGGTTTCGCTACAACACGTAGCCTCATCAGGGCAGTATAATACTAACAATCTAAAAATTTTAAAATTAACATGTGTGGATTTCACAGTAAGTGGACAGTCTGAGCTACAGTGGAAGAGGTAGGGATATGTGGGAGATTGAGGGGCGAGTGTTCTTTGTCAATAGGGAACAATCGGAGTATAGGGCTTTTATTAAGGTTTATTTGGTTGTTGATGACTTTGCTATTGAAATTTTTAGATTGTTAGTATTATACTGCCCTGATGAGGCTACGTGTTGTAGCGAAACCCGGTCGGCATTAAGTATTTACCTATAAGTGATGTTTACAAAGTTATTGTTTAATTTTAAAAGAAAAATAATTTCCCTAAGAAACCTGTCATTTTTGGGGATGCCGTGTAAGAAAAAATTATGAGGGGTAGGTAGGAATCTGGGGGGTTAGTGGGTCCAGGAGTGACGGAATACAAATCCATTCCTCCTACTGCGCTGTAAGGCGATGGGACGAAGGAGTTTGACTGGAAAGGTTAAGGAGTCTCCCTTAAACAGCCTCTTCAAGCCAGTCCGCCATGCAGCTGGTGGGCAGGCGCATCCGCCGCCAAGACCTCAATTAAACCTCACCCCATCAATCTAGGCACCCTTTCTAAGTAACCAAAAGTAGTGAACCAATTGGGGTAATCTACGAAAAAGGGGTTGGTTTTAAAATATATGGTTCCTGGGGCGGCCGCACTGCTCCCAACTGCTCCTCACCATCAGAAGCCAGTGAGTCTAAGGCATCCCAATTGCGGTATGTTGTGACGCTGAGAATTTAATGATTAGGGGAAAGGGATGGTGAAGAGTAGGATGTGAAATTACCTGGCAATTGAGATCTGATCTCCAAACACAGCTAAAGTCATTTAAGCAACATATCGAATTTGAATGGTGGTCTTACACAAGGTGATACTGAAAGTATGTATGTACGTAATTTGCTCTAATGTATCGCGACTGTGCTTTTTATTATTTTTAATAAATAAATTGAGCTCTTAAAGCTTAGCCAAAGAAAAAATAAAATGATTTTCATTGATAGCCGGTCATGCAAGGTATCTTTGGGATACCGTAATTTTAAATCCAAATCAATTCAAGAGATACTAAAAAATTCTTATAAAATTTTAATGATATAGATTGTAGATTGACATTCCATGTGCGGCTTGTAATTTTTGTTGTTTTACGAACACAAAATCGCTTTTATATAAAAATAAATTATTTTGGAGATGTATCATATTTATATATATTTATCTGGGATTATTAGTTTCTCAATATAAAACAAGGATATTTCGAAAGGCAAAAGCTCAGACAGGTGATGGAGGTACACAAAATGCTCGTATTTGTGGCTGTTGGATCAAACAGAAAACTTTAACTTCAAAGGAGCAGCGCACTTAGGAGCGATATCCTGTTTTACATTGGATCCATCCAAGTGAAATAGATCTCAGCTGGGGTTTAGCGTGTACGATGTAGTCAGGTTTTCTTTATAAAATCCTAGAATTGTATAGATTAAAAAACTCTTGTGGTTTTTGTTTTTGTTTATGTTTTAAAAGATTCTTCGTGATCAAATAAAAATAATGATATTAATTTAATATTTGCTCCACGCTTAGCTTCTCTCAAAGCCTATGGCATCATCTTTGGGGATGGCGTGTGGAGGGTCTCAATGAAATGAAGAAGAGGAGGTTCTGGGAAGGATAAAGGGATGAGGTGTGGATAGGAATCTAGGGGTAAATGTGTCCAGGAGTGGAAAACATATGAATACATCACTTCCAAGGCGATGGGTCGAGAGGGTCTGGCTAGAGAAGTGAAAGGGGCTCAACCGGCGTCTCTCAATCGGCCCTCCGCGCGTTTGGTGGGCAGACACTTCCGATGCCATGACCTAGGCAAACTCATTCCATGAACCCGGCTACTCCTGCTAAGTCGTTAAACATAGCGAACCACTTGGCTTACCATATAAAAGTTATGATTTTCTTTTCACGCTTGTTTTCATAAAATTAAAATTGGAAAAAAAAATTCGTTCAATGTAATCAATGTAATGTTCAACGTATCTGAAACTTTATTTTAATGCTGAGTGTATTTCGAGCAAAATTTAAAATTACCTTTTCGAAGAGGGTACTACTATACACCCACGATATTATACAAATAATTTTCATTTTTGAGATTTTTCTTTCACGGTAAATAATCATCATCTTAATATTTATTTAAAAAAAAAATATATATATATATATATATGTATATGATTGTTCACTCCAAATCTAACCCTAAAGTGTATAGTAATTATTCAACATGCATAGAAGTTAACTTCAGAAGATTGTAGAACAAATTACTTACAAGATGGGTACTGATTCAAAAGATAATGCAACTATTGAAAGTCGAAAACAAAATAGCGGTAAGAAAATCAACAAATAAATAAATATTCAAGCAGTAATGTTTCCACTATTATATCTGAAATGGAGGGAACCTTAGAAGGCAGCGCTAAATATCCAAAGAGAATCACGTGACTTAGGAGACACGCTGTGAAATCAGGAGATAGCGCTAAAGATTCAAAGACAACCAGATGACTTAGGAGTCATATTGTGAAATCAGGAAGCAGCGCTAAACATCCAAAGAGAATCACGTGACTTGGGAGTCATGCTGTGAAATCAGGAGAAAGGGCTAAATGTTCATTGAGGACCCCGATGAACTTATTTAAAAGGAAATCGACTATTGAGTGCCAGAGTAACACAGTAAAATAAAATTGAAGGTCTTTGATATGAGTTCTTACGAGAGCTTTACAATATATTTCCATTTCAAATCAACCAGAACAGCTCTTTTAAAGACGCATTAATTTCTAATTATACACAAAATATATGAGTTGATAGTTAGGAATTAGTTTTTAATATTTCTATTTTTGAAACTGGCATTGATTTGATATTGAACAATTTTAAAAAATGTCCACTTATTTTATATTTGACCGCTACCAGTATGATCAGAGTGATCAAAAATATACTAAAGTATATTGTTGATCACTCTGGCAGTCAGACAGTCTAGATCGCCATAATAGGCTAAAATTGGTAACGGTCAAAAATAAAATAAGTGGAAAATTATAAAATTGTGAACCAAAAGAAGTTTATTAATTCTTTAAAGATATTAAAAAAGGATATTTAAGTATATTTTAATTCAAAAGTACATTTTTGCAATAGATTTTCGGAGTTTTAGAATCGAAATAAATTAAATAACGTATCTAAATATTTATTCAACGTCAAAACTCGCGGTGCCAGAAGAATGAGAGAATCACAATGAGTTTAGTAGGTAAGTTGAAATTCTTACTATTCCTACTGTCACACCTGCTTTTTTGTACGGTTAAGATATTCTAAATTTGACATTCACAGCGAAGACATTGAATTTGCTTAGATAGAATAACTGATTTCGATTTTCTTTTATTTGAGCATATTTTCCGTCTTTCTATCAGAGTTGAAGGTATTCATTAACTACCGAGTAATATTTGCACCACAAAGAAGAATTTTGTCTCATCCCGTCTGCAGACTTGGGCCCAATTGTTTTACAGAATTTGAACACTTCATCAAATTTCATGGTTAATTTTCAAGTTTTGTAAAGGTTGAATATAAACTTTAAAATTTTTCAAATTTTGTAATACAACAACTGGCCCTTAAAGCTCGCGAAAGTAAAAACAGTGCTAATTGACAATTTTCTGATAATTCGTAAAAGATTAGCTGAAGGACAAAACAAATGAATAAGGTATATTTGAAAAAATTCTCATTTCTGACAAGCTGAACCTGTTTTCCGCAAAATTGACTGGTTATTTATAATTAATATTAATTAATTTAAAAAAATAAAAACTGTACTTACGTATTTGGGACATTCCTCATGGCCCTGTGCCTCAGAAACACAACGACCAAAGTTCCATTTCCAACTACACCGACTACAAATATGATGGCAAAAACAACAGGAACAATGTACGTCTCGGGCCTGGTGTAATAAGGCGTATAATCCTCTACCATAGGTCCACTGAAGTTGTTTGGGAAGCCGGAGTCCAGGATTGACCTGGTGATATTTTGGTCAACATCAGTAGTCATGTTGCCGATGCCCATTGTCTGGAGGTCAACAGGACCCATTGTGAAAGTCAATCAATGAAGGGATTCAATGTCAAATCATTTTTGATATTGTTTTTTTCAAATCCGCCATTTTGAAGTCCACTTATCAATACTAACGCATCGTTTTTGGCACTGATATTTGCTGGAAATCCTGTAACAATAGAAGAAAAAAAACACTATTAGCTTTTTTAAAATTAATTTAAAAAGTCATATTTTTTTAGAAAAATCCAAGACTTATGCATTGATTATGTACAAGTGTCCAATTTAATAACTTTTTGACGATAGAACAGCACAATTTTTAACTAACAATAATGATATTTCCCGCAATGCTTTTGACTTACCCACAACTTTCTGAAGATTGCGGGTTCAAATCCCGGCATGCGCAAGTCAATTTTATTTGATTGATTTGCGTAAATTCGCAATTTAATCATTTAAACTTACGAATACCTACAATACCAATACGACAAAATACACTATTCCACTGCAACACACATAAGCGCAATTACATTGCGAACTCCCCAATACAACGGTTTCACACTATGGGAAACCAATACTTAGGTGATTTCGATATATTTAATATTAACTTTGCGTATTTTGTGAATTATGTAAAAGACTTATTTCAACACTATTCCTAAATGGAAGTTATATTTTTGTAAACCAGTCAAATCGCTGTATTTTTTAATTTATGTTCTTGTTATTTTTATTTTTTTTCTTGTATATATTATTTTTTGATGTAATTTTATTTTTATTATTTTTTTCTCATATTTCAAAACTGTCTGTCATTAAAATTGTACCACCTACATGTAAAAGCCCTCTGGGCGTTAAATAAAAAAATAAAAATAATAAACATTTAAATAATATAAGGTATATTTGCAGCACATTCCAGAGTTAAATACCTATACTATTAGCATCACCCTGGTGTAAGACCACCCTTCAGAATTAAAACCTTGCTTGAAATGGATTTAGCCGTGTTTGGTGACCAAATCTGAATAGCCAGGTACTCTTCCACCTTCCTCTCCCCTATCTCCTTCACCTCCCCAGTACCTTCAGCCTTACAACATACCCCCAATTGGGGATTCCATAATCTCACTGGCTCCAGATGTATGGGAGTAGTTAGGACTCTTGTGCGGTATTCACATACATGCGAGACTTTTGGTACCGAGATATACCACAGCTTTTTCTCAAAGACATCACATGTATACAGCGTATTCTGCATACTGCTATTACAGAACATAACAATAACTAATATTCGTTCAACAAAAACATCACTGAATGGCAAATGAGAAAAGATCACAAGGAATTGGAAAACCTTATGAAATATAACTTGTTATTCTTGCATTGCTAATAGTACTGTCTGGGAAAATTTAATGAAAAATTTCATAGGTGGCTGATAGTAAAAGGATTTGATTATTATTAATATTTAATTCACCGTGAAAACGCTTTCTCATTACTAATATTGTAAACTCCAGTTATTTATCCAAATTTTCTAATCCCTATTTAAACCAAAATAAAGATTTGTTTCCTAAATAACGTTGGCGAATTCAGAATAGTGATTATTGAGAACACCTTAGGTGCTCTTTGCATCCAAAGTTTAAATTTTGACCATTTTTTTCTTGAAAAGATAGTTGCTATCGTCACAAATTAAATTGTGTAATATTCCTTATCCTTGTTATTTAATAAATAAATAAAAATAATTTGTGGACCCCAATTTGATTAATTTATCTTACCCATGTTATTTAATAAATAAATACACATAATTTGTGGACCCCAATTTGTTTAATATATCTTACCCATATTATTTAATAAATGAATACACATAATTTATGGACCCCATTTCTTTAATATTAGTTATCCTTATTATTTATAATAAATTCAAATATTTTGTGGAAGCCATTTGTTTATTTTTCCTTATCCTTCTTATTAATTTGTATTTAATAGTATGTTGTTGTATAAAGTTGGATATATAATATTGTATTAGCTAAATTTAAATTATGAGTATGACTATTTAAAAAAAAAATTTCACCTTGACGTCTTCACGTTTCCTACTGTCAATTATTTCAAACTTATTAAAAAATGGTGACACAAGTTCTTTTCATATTTAAAAAAAGAGGTGAATATATTTGTATAGTAATTAAAATAAAATAACTTTGTTTGAATACACCTTTATTGTATTTATTTAAATACAACCGGTTTCAGTTCAACCCGAACCTTCATCAGGGCTAATAAAAAAATATTAAACCACTATGAATGTTCGGGTTGAACTGAAACCGGTTGGTCAGAAATATATATAATAAAGTGGTATTCGAACAAAGATATCTTATTTTAATTATTATAATTATGTATACCCACAAAGTGTTTGCTACAAGATAAAAACTAATATATTAGTGTTAAAAATATCTCGATGAAACCTTTCGAGGGTTTAAATCAATAACTCAGAAAAGGGCCAAACCCAACTAGTTCTAAATACGTCAGTAGAAAGTACTTAATTTAGATTGGAATGAGCTATGGACAGCTAATAAAACAGTGGAATGCTTCTCATTAAAACAAAAACTATAAATTAGGGCAAGAATGTAGTCACGCTTGGCTAGCGTTTAAAAGGATCGAGTTATAAACTCAAAGCGGATACTGGCACCGATTTCAAATAAGGTAAGCTGACTGAAATTGTCTCCTTTTTATTTGCTTGTGTTTAAGCTGTTCAGTTTTCAATTGTTCACAGAATTATTTTTTCGATTTTAGATAAAGCTTCCTTTTATCGTATTTTTATATGCCACCACGCGATTGATTAATTAATGTTAGATCAATACGGTCAAATCCATTAGCCTATTTGTAAAATTTCTTGTTTCAACATAACTTTACATGTATCATCAACCCGTAAAGTTTGTGAAATACAAAGCGGCCGAGTTTTAAGAAAAATATTCAAATTTCAATTTTTTTTAAGTCTCTCGAAAGACACAGTTTTCATTACATCACAATTTATTGCAGGTGCCAGTAAAAGAAAACTGTTCTTGCAGAAGAAAACCATGACACATCCGACAGAATGATTACGCATTTGTAGGGACGCCAACAAACAGATTTTTTTATAAGATACCCTTTAATATTCGAAGAGCAATACTGAGTGGGGAATTATAACTATAACGCGTTATTTCTTATTTCTCTATATTCGAAGAGGAATACTGAGTGGGGAATTATAACTACAACGCCTTATTTTGGAGTTACTATATCAGACCAGCTCAAGTATCGGGGATCCATAGAAACCCGAGTAAATCAGGCTTCCAAAAAGTTGGGCGTCTTGTACAGGGCTAGGAGATTCTTCAACAGTGACCAGCTGCTGACCCTGTACAAGTATCAAGTCCGCCCAACTATTGAATTTGGGAGCCACCTTTGGGCTGGTGCCCCAAAATACTTGATAAACCTGCTTGAATCTGTGCAAAGGAGAGCGATCCGTCTGATTGACAATCCGTTGTTAACAGACCGATTGCCTTCTCTAATGCATAGACGCTATGTAGGCATGCTGTGTCTGTTCTACAGGTATTTCAATGGAGCCTGCTCCAAGGAGCTAGCAGCATTGATTCCTGATGCACCGGTGCACGTGCGCGAAACTCGACGGACACGAACTGAACACCCGTTCACGGTTGACGTTGGCTTCATGAGAACGGGCCGTTTTTACGACTCGTTTTTGTGTAGGTCGGCTCGTATGTGGAACGAGCTACCGGCATCTGTTTTTCCTCCCTCCTATAATCCGAGCCTCTTCAAGGCCCGCATTAACAAATCCCTTCCCACAGCCCCTACCTTACTCCGCCTCACAACGCCGCCCAACCGGGTGGTGACATAGTTCCCCTGTCTGTGCACTCCACAGGCAGGGACACTCTTGTGAGGTGTCACATAAAAAAATAAAAAAAATTTCAGTTTGTCACAGGGGCTCTTCTCAAAGTAATCAGCACTAAGATCAAAAATGTTTTAAAAATCGAGTAAACAGATTTACTATGTCAAATATCGAACCTTGAAATGGTGGGATAGTTCTCAGTATTTTATTTATGTCTAGAAATAGAATTCAGTGCCTAATAATGTTGAGATTATTCACTGTTTGCATAATTTTCTGTAATAAATTTTATTTCTAGCGTATGTGTCAATAATAATTACAATAAGTTACGATTTATGAAAGTTTTTCCAATTAGGTAACTATACTTTGAAAATAAAATGTTCATCTTAGGCACACATTACTAGAATTCACCACACATAAATGGTATGCAAATATTTACCGTTAGTTCCTTTACGAAAGTTTCCTTGCTGGAAAAGTGTTTTAAATTTGGAACAATGACAAGAACATGGTGCAAATTCGAGTGCATTTGTTTTGAAAACAGAAGAAGGATTGGGACTAACTTGAAAGCAAGCTATTGGTGTTTTTTGTGTACATAATCTCGATGAAAAGCAAAAGAAGGAAAAAATTTAATATCGTGGATAATACCAATTAAACGAAAGCCATATCCATCCGGTTTCACAAATTTTGATGGTATTTTTTTATATTTTATTTCTGTGTATTTTATTATTGTAAGTTTACATATACATTACATATAAAGCAGTGAGGAATATATCCCAGTTTGTGTTTTGTTTTTAATGATTCCACGAATGGTTGAAGGCTAATGGATCAAAATTACTAACAACGAGAATTCTATGAGAGATGCGAGTCCTTATTGAATCTAAGACATTATTCAATTAACCGTTCAATGACAATACTTCAATACTTCAATATACGAATGAATACGCCATACTTGTTGGGAATACTCTTTTATCTTCAACAACAGGTTAAGGCGATGCACTACGTCGTGTAATATTTTAAATTGAGCCGCTATCAATAACAACCCTTACGTAGATGGCGATAAGGTTTAAATTCCCGCTTAACACCATCCGCCTGTTTTGATTTATGCAAGAAAAAAACATGGCCAAAAAGTGACTTTTATTTTATTTTGTGGATTTTCAGGCATAAATATTTATTTTTTTTCCAATCTTTTTATAAATAACTTAATTTGCCACACTATACAATAAAATCATAACTGAAAATGGGTTTGCAAGTAGGAGATTTTGAACTTTAAAGCAGTTTTCATAGGCCTTATACATTATTTTTATCTGGGCTTATAAAAAGACTTATATAAAAAATACTCGATTATTTCAAAAGTCAAGATGTATTCTACTCGCAGTATTTAATTAAAGCATCTCAAACATTTCTAGGCGACCAAATTATCAAACCAAAAACACATGATTTTGCATTACTACGTATGGCATCGCCTGAAATATAAACTATCTATTTCAGGAGGATACTTACAGTTATGAATTTCTCATTAAATGAACTCTACTTAAATGGGACATATTACATGAATGGTTCATTTGATGTCTTTGACAAACAAGATTGAACAATGAAATTAGAAAACTCTACACACCTACATATTCACAAAATTTTATGAATTCAATAAAAAAATCGTTAAAAAAGCCATGGCTGATGATTTTTATTTTTCTATTCGTAGTAATTTGGTGAGCTTCTTCCGGGAACATCGCCAGATGTCGTCAAATGTCCGATATTAATCTGGATCGGGACCAGTAACGGCCGGTGGTCAAAATATGTGTGGGTTCACCAGAGTACACAGAATTAAGTCGGATAATAAATTTAATATTAGATACATACCTACTTATAAAGAAGCTCTATTCTCCGCTCTTTTTTAACGAAAACCTGTACGACCATCTGGTTGATATATGGCCACTGGATACTATCAGGGGGTCTAGCATAGTAAAATTAACAAAATCGGATTGATAGGCGTAACTACCGACGATTTTATATCGGTTAGATATAAAATCACCAAAGATCAGAAAACTAACTCATCTATTCATGTCTGTTAGAAATATACTTTAACATTAAGATAAGATTAAAGATATAAGATTTAAGATCTTAAACAAATGTACCATGCCTTGTGTAACTCATTGATGGAATATGCATCCTTGGGATGGGGAGGATGTTCCAAAACTTTACT
The DNA here is from genome assembly GCA_026573805.1 of Hesperophylax magnus. Lineage (NCBI taxonomy): Eukaryota > Metazoa > Arthropoda > Insecta > Trichoptera > Limnephilidae > Hesperophylax > Hesperophylax magnus. Next base: position 4,368,160 of record JAIUSX010000043.1, on the reverse strand, counting down.
TAACCCTCTAGCAAAAGCACAAAAATCACTTCTAAGGGTCATTCTTAAGAAACCATTTAGGTATTCCAGAGATCTATTATTTGAAGAGGTATGAGTTCTTGATGTGCGGCAACTGTATATAAGAAAAATTATTTTACATACACAAAAACATCGATACCACTATCCATTGATCATCTCCACAACACCCGTCACGCAAGGAGGAATCCAGTAGTTCCACCCACTACAAACACATCACATGCACAAAGACAATACTCCTACTAAGGACCTAAAGTGTTCAACCTCATTCCCGATGCATGGAAATTGAAAAGTACTAGCGCGTTGCGAAAATTGGTTAGCAATTGGCTTATGGACATGGGGAGAGTCGAGAGTGAACTCATGCTAACACAAACGCACATATCTAATATGAACTAATAAGTGTTTAATTAAAAAAAAGTTAATTAAATTTTTTCTAGTACTTGATAGAAAAAAATATATAATAGCGTTGATAATATTATTTTAAATTTTATTTTTTTTCTTCCAAAAGGCTATTTTATACTAATGAGAGATAAGGATTTAAAGTCACTTTTTATTTCAAGTTTAAAAATTGTTATTTTGTTCCTAATAATTGATCTTCATTGTTGTTATTTCGATTACTGTATAATAATGACTAGTCATTTTAAATAAAGATTCGAAATTTTAAAATTAGAAATTCATATGTCATACGGCATATATTCTGGTATAGTAATGTGTAATTTCTATCACCTAAGAAATTCTAAATAAAAGTACTATAGGATTCATATGTCATATACTGATTTATAAATGTAGAAATTCTAACCATACAATTGTAAATGTTCTCCAAACTGCCCTGGAAAGAATCTCAGACTTGTGATGTCCCGAATGAAACCATTCATCTGTTCTGAATGCAATTACTATGTTATCCAAATTGACCCTGGTAATAAATTACATCTTTGCGATTCTTTCAAGGATAAAGGAACCATCCTGTCACTTCGAATGCAATCAACAATGTTCTCAAAATTGGTTTTGACAGCATCGCCATTCCATTGTAAGAATATTATGTACTAAATACACAATTTGGCTGTCCTGAAACGGGAATCCTTCCCAGTTGGACAGACAAAGCTTCATTTTGTTTGTAATTTATATATATATAAAATAAAATAAAGTATAACATTATCCAGCTTTTGTCTACCGACCATCGGAATCGTATTCTGACCGTACTCGCAAATATCGCAAACTGACCATAGATGACGGAATTTGGCAATACCGTATCATATTGACTTTGTCAATATCGTATTGACATAGCTCTCTATAGACCATCCGTGATAGACCTCCAGGTAGGGCTGCAAACAGCTGTTTATATTTCAACCCTATCTTTTGACGCACGCCAGTTATGTCCCCCATCACTCCTACGTGATTCTTTGTTATGTTATTAATTAATTTATTTTCCTTTTATTTCATTAAATTATTATCGTATAATTGAAAAGAAAAAATATATAATGCTGGTCCTCTCAACTACTTTCACCACACTCGAGCGATTGGTTATTGGTTGAAATGTATATTGTATATATAATTAATATTATTCCTCAAAATATGAATATGGAAACAAATAATATACTTACTGCAGTTTAGCCAATGAATTCACCTAGATTTCACCGTTTATACCATATTTTTAGGTTATATAAATTTGGAACATTAGGACAAGCGATCGCTCAAAAGGTTTTAGTAAACTTGCCATAATAAGCCAAAAATCGCTCAAATGGATACGAACATTTTGAGTGATAATTTAAAATAATATTTTGCGATAATAAATTACAGAAACAAAGAAATAAAGAAAATAAACTTTATCGTATTTACTAGAGGAGACTAATTAAATTAATTAATATAAATTTTTCATGGATTTAAATAAAGCTGTTCCCCTCAAACTCTATTTTAGCAAATGTACTCACCAAGATCACTTGACAGATGTACAAAATATTTTTTCCAAACAAGGGGTGGATAACAATGAAAAAAAGTTGACAGTATTGAAAATGATCACAAAAACATTTCTAATGCTAATAATTTCTCCATTAGCGAAAAATAATTTTTCTGAGAAATTGGTTAAGTATCATAGACATATGAATATTAGTAGACCTGCCCTAAGTGATTAAAAGCGTATTATTCCCCACTCACCATACCGGTTCCATTGGAGCCGGCTGTGCTCGCGTATGGCCTCAAGTGAATTTAGAAAACGTGACCTCATCATTCTTGTACGAACTAGCGTCGAGCTATGGTCGAGGCATCATCGGTTCATTTTACGAAATAACACGGCAAGATGGTGACTTGTGCTATGACAACTTGTAAAAATAGATGTGAAAAAGAGAATAATCCCAATTGTCGTATTACATTCCATATATAAGCATTATTTTACTTTATTTTCAGCATATTCACATCGTATAATATGGATCAGTTGTAGAAATATATACTATCACATCGAGATACGTCTGGACGCGAAACACAAAGCTGGTTGGTTGCTGGGAAGTAAATTATGAACATTTATAAAAGTGTCTTAACTAAATACGTAAACGAAATATTCGACTCTGAAAATAGAAGAAATTTATTTTGCCAAATTTGGACTTCGCAAATTTGTTCATAACGTGGCGAGTAATTTGCGCTCCCATGTAAAAATGTCTATTCATTCAAAAGCAGATTTTACTTTTAAGAACTAAATGGTGATATTATAATGCGAGATGCCTATTTACTGTTAGATTGATTTATTGACGAATCACAGTCAGCTTTCCTCTTTGCGTCCTGCAACTCATGTTTTAACCCCTCGTCCTTAACTTCTCGTCTATTAATATTCATATGTCTGTGTTAAGTATAAACCAAATGAGTTTCTGGTAAACAATAAGACTATTAAAATATGATTTTCACTAAAAATTAACATGGTAAGTATAAACCAAATGAGTTTCTCGTTAACAATAAGACTATTGAAATATGGTAAGTATAAACCAAATCAGTTTCTCGTTAACAATAAGACTATTGAAATATGGTAAGTATAAACCAAATGAGTATCTCGTTAACAATAAGACTATTGAAATATGGTAAGTATAAACCAAATGAATTTCTCATTAACAATTAGACTATTGAAATATGGTAAGTATAAACCAAATGAGTTTCTCGTTAACAATAAGACTATTGAAATATGGTAAGTATAAACCAAATGAGTTTCTCATTAACAATAAAACTATTGAAATATGGTAAGTATAAACCAAATTACTTTCTCGTAAACAATAAAACCATATTCTTCAACATAACGTTTATTTTTTTTCTAACGAAACATGATGCATTCCGGGAAGTTTTAAAAATACTTCCCGAAATGTGATTAGACAACGAATAGCTTCAACATTCTTGATAAACAAATCTCCTACGCCAGAAATTTAGTTGAAGGAATTTAGCAATTTCGAAATAATTTTAAAATGTTGAAAAGGTGATGTTATAAATTTCTTATATAACGTGATGAAATCTCAAAAGTTTACCAAATTCAAAGAAGTCAAATATAGCTCATTTTTTTATCGAAAAACGCATCATTAAATTAAATTTTAATTACCTTTAAATTATTATAATTAAATCTTTTGTAAATATTTATTTTATGCAGATTACTTAAAAAAATTTCATCCCGTGAATTCACAAGAAGACAGCGAAACTTTGCAAAAAGACCTACTCACATTGTCTCAATGGTGCATAGATAATGCAATGGAATTAAATATTAGCAAATGTAATATCATCTCGTTCACGAGAAATGTGCGTAAAATTGATTTCTCTTACACGATCTGTGATGAGATCCTAAAACGAGTAGACTCCATTAGAGATCTGGGAATCTTACTTGACTCGAAGCTAACCTTCAGAAACCATTAACAAAACATTTTCAATCAGGCTAATAGAATGCTCGGTTTTATCACTATAGTCACTAGATCATTTAAGGACCTCAGTAGCTTCAGAATCTTGTACTACTCATATGTCAGAAGCATCTTAGAGTACGGCTCTGTGATTTGGTCATCACATTATGCAATTCATATTAGAAAAGTGGAGTCCGTTAAAAAAAAATACTTAAGAATATTAGCTTACAAATCTGGAGTACATCGGAATCTCGGTAACTATGCTGAAAGACTTACTCACTTGAAAAAAAGTTTCACTCGCCAAAAGAAGAAACATATCAGATATAATCTGTCTGCTTAAAATCATTAACAATGTGTATGATTCATCTTTAATTAATCAAATTAACCTTTATATAAGAACGAAATCGACAAGAAACCCTGTAACTTTTGGATCGACATTTGTCGTAGTAATACAAGTTTTTTCAAACCAACATCGAGAATGACTCGATTGTATAATAGATACTGCAATCTTCTAGACTTAGATACATTTTCAAACTCAATTAATAACATCAGAAAGAACTTATACATACTTATACCTGATGATCTCTTCGCTTAGAGCCATTTTATTATTTCAATTTCTTTAACAATCACCTACTTATGCATTAGCTCCACAATATATGTATTTGTGCGTGCATGTGTGTGTACATGTTTGCGTACAATGTGCGTACGGTGTGCACATCTATCCATGTGTGTTTGTGTTTAGGTGTGTATTTGTTTGTATATAATATGTATGTTCCTAATAATTGATTGTGATCCTCCTTGTTTTTATATACATTCTTGTATTATTATTACTGTAACTGACCAGTTGCTACTACACAGAGAGTGTTGAGATAAATGTTGTGCTCATCTATAATTGGAAGCATCATTGTAACCATGTATAAATGTAGATTGCTGTAAAATTTATGTGATGTATTCTGTTTGTGAGCCAATAAATAAAAAAAATAAAGTAGTGAAAAATTTACTTATAAAAAAAGTATTTTTTTAATATTTCTATTTTTATTGAAATATATTTTTTAAAAGTTTTTTTTGTTTGCTGGGGATTGAAACTTCCTCTTGACTTCCTTATTACTTATTACATAATATAATGTCATAAAATTTCAGAAACATTGGACGTGTGCGCATGAGTGCCACCAAATTTTGATAAAATGCATTGTCATCGATAATGTATTCAATCTGCCGGGTTTCAGCTCGATCGAATCGGACGGAGGTGGGTTAATCTCGACTTCCAAGATTTCACTTCATTCATTCATTTAATCAAGAAAACAATGTCTTAAATCAATATTATCTTTAATCAATGCTAAAAAACGTGATGTAAATATTACGTGGCGCGTAGGGCCAGAACAATTAAAAACTTATTTCCATGGCTTTGTTTGGTTAAACTGTCTTAAGCCAAGCTCAAGGCCGGCTTTACTACACCTAAGTTGAACAGGTGTAAGAATCTAATTAGTTACAGCGCCCTAGAGGTGTTTTTGCACAAAAACGACGCTATACAAGTCATCCGAGTATTATTATTATTATTATTATTAGTTATAGTCTCAATGAACTCTGAATATTATTATGCATTAAAATCGATTCAAAGTTTATGCGACTTTAGCATTTTCATCTCGTTATGCTACAATGCCTTCATTTAAAATTTATAGCAGCCATAAACGTGCAAATATATTCTCATAGTTCTCAGAAACAGATAATTTAAAATAAAGTTTTCTGTGCGGAAATGCTTGGGAAGTCATCCGGATCCGAAGTTTTACGGTTTTTTATACACGTCCCATAAAACATGAGGAGAGGAGGGTTCATCACCATTTCTATTGCACGTGATGCTTTATCTCCCTCTATATTCGTGACTGAAGTAAAATATTGTTATCGAAGAAAGCAATCACTTAGTGGTTTTTAACCACTTCATTATAACTAGTTCCAAATATAAGTGATAACTTTGCGTCATTCTCTTATTGCTGCTGTATCTATGTATATAAATAACCTGAAAACAATTCATAAAGGAATAGTGAAGATCATATTGAAAGTACAAGAACGCCTTCGATTGAAATTTTCAATAGTTTTGATGTACGAAATGTACAACAAATATATGCTAAAAATATACTATTGAAACTATTCAAAAATACTGAATCCTCTACATTCATTCATGATACATTCATCACAATGATAAAAAAAATTATAAATCGTAAAACCACATTCGTACAAAGAAACTACATTTATTTTATGTCAAAACTACACAACATCTTTCCTCTAGATATAAATCGGATAGAAAATGTGAATGATTACAAATCAAGAATAATAATCGGGCTGAAAAGGATTAATGAAAAAACTCGAAATCAATTACTTTATTCCGCCTAAACACATGTCACCCTAGTGAAGAGGGCTAAGAAATACAATATACTAAAAATTTATTCACATATCATATTTTCATTCATCATATTATGTATGTACAATGTTTAAATAGTCGCTATAATAAAAAAAATAATAAAAAACTAACCTTCTTCAGTATTATTATCAACTAATCTTAGTAGAGACATTTACATTTTAAATATAGAGAGATAAATCATATTAGAGGGGGACCGAGCATCTGTGTTTTTCCTACTTTATAAAATCCGGGCCTCTTCGAGACCCGTCTTAATAAATCATTTCATATAGCCCCTACCATAACCCGCCTCACAACGTTGTCCAACCGGGTGGTTACACAGCTCCCCTGCCTTTATATTGTACAGACAGGGGCACTTTTGTGCAGAAAAAATAAATCCAAATCAGATAGGTGGTGGGATATGATCGAGGGTCCAAAAGTCAAAATTTATAGTTTTTTTCATTCTCCCCTTTCTCCCCATATAAAGAGGAATTTAACTCACGACTACGCCCAGTAAGGAATCAAACGCGATGCCAACTCAACCACTGACCGTTAACTCTTGCGGCATTTTGTCTTTGGTACTAAAAAAAGAAGTTTCACATTCAAAGTGGTGGTATTTTGTTGAAATCGATTTAAGAAAGGGTTTGTAAGCTTATAAAACACGTTAAAAAGCTTTGAGACAAGTCGATAAAGTCCTTTTTGTAGTTAGATTCGATCCGAAAGGTCAACTATAAAAAATGATCCGACCCTCTTAAATTTAGCAGTTAATTGAATTGAATGTTTTCACGCATTTTATCCAAATAGGGAAGAACTAAATTGGATAATAAATCCCTAGCATTAGAGACAAGCGGACAAGCAGCAATGATTACACCGTCCGAAACATTGAACGGATTTTGTATTAAAATTAAGACTTTGCTATCAATAGATAATCAACGCACCAAAAAAATCTTCGGTAAATGTGTTCACGCTAATGTTTACCTTGTTCAGACACATAACGTTTTGCGAAATCGAACTATTTTGAGATGTTTTACTTGAGTTTGTTATAGGAATTTTCAACCTTTAATCCCTGATCATTTATTTTTGAATAAGATAAGTTCGAATATTTTTTCTCTTACAATGAACGTTTTGTAAAAGTTGTGGTTTAGGTATGAAATCACGATCATAGCTTTTCAAAAGAATAAAATGTTAATATACTTGAATATTTACGACATCCATCGAATATTAATATACAGGGTTTTCCAATAAGAGGTTTTATTTTTAATAGCCCACTATTTTGGTAGATGTTACTTTTGAAGCTGTCATTTTTTAACATTTGACAAGTAAAAACTACGCCATTACTAAAAATGGAACGATACACGCTTCAACATGGCATTGAAATTATTAAAAATCACTTTAGTTAATCAAATGCAAATCATCTTGAGTGATGAGGCCCATTTCCACCACGGTGGCTTCGGAAAAAGCAAAATTGTCGCATCTGGGGCTCGGAAAACCCAAGGGTTATTATTAACAAGCCTCTCTATCCTCAACGTGTGACTGTTTGGTGCGCTTTATGATCCGGCGGAGTCATTGGAAATTACTTTTTTGAAAATGAGGCTGGAGCAACAGTTACGGTGAATGGATTGCGCTATCGAGAGATGATTAATGATTTTTTATGGCCGAATTATTGATCTGGACAACGTTTAATTTCAACAAGACGGCGCTACGTGCCACGCAAGCAACAAAACCATTGATCTTTACGATTGAATATCAAAATAACACCTCTTATTGGAAAACCCTGTATATTAATGAATTAACGAACAGAAAATGTAGCACCGCTTAGGAAACGGACATCCATTCAAGGAATATAATAATATTTAGGTATACAAGCTTCTTATATGAACGGGCCACTAAAGTATGTCCACTGAACCTAGTTCATTGAAACCACACGCGTTGTCTCAGTAATATTTCACCTAAGCGTTTCAACAAAACCGATACGCATTTAATAAAGAATTTATGATTATGCTGGTACCTACTTAATCGATTGTTCGATAATAATAGGTAGTTCCAATTTTGAAAATAAAAAGTTAATTGTTCAATGTTACGCATCACACAGGAATATCTCACTTACTAACCCATGCACCAACAACCGAAATTAGTATGTTAAATACTGTTTTTTTACGACTGATGGACGGGTTGATCCGCAGAATTTGAACAGTTCATCTATTTTCAAAGTTAATTTTCAAGTTCCGTAAAGGTTATATTGAAGTTTGTTATTATATCATGTTGGCCATTTGTTTCACAGAAATGAAATAATAACAGAACTTCAATAGAACTTTCACAGAACTTGAAAATTAACTTTAGTTTGAAGAATTGTTCAAATTCTATAAAACTATACGTCTTAAGATTAACACGACTAACAAATAACTGAAAAGCATGGAAACTACCTATTATTATGCAACGGCTTTTTTTGGATAACACACAAAAGATTTTATGTAGCGTCACACATTTGAAGGTTGTCGACAATCTTGTTTACGTCACGTTTTATTTGTGATATCAAATGCCTTTTTAAGGCATGGTTGAAAATCTCAGCAACACAATACCTGTATTGTATTTCAAGCAATGAGATGATGAGAGCCAGGATAAGAAAGGCTTCTCTCACGTGGTTTTTATCAACAAAATATTTATTTATTTATAAGCTCATTGGGCTTTTACATACATGGTTCTTAAGAAAAATATTCTGAAGATTGTAAGTTCACAATAGTAACAGTAATAATTCATTTAACCATATCCATTTGACATATTATGACAGCAAGTAAATATTAAATGCATACAAAAATTATTTGTAGGTATAAACCTCTTGTACAAAAATAAGATATTGCTAACAAAATATAGAGCGTTTAACTGGTTGTCGTGGCCTGTTAAATCGAGGGTGTTCGGTCTGCCATTTTACATATTTTGAATAGTTTATATAAAAATTTTTGTGAAGATTACAAGTATAGAATAGTAAAAGCAATAATATAATCTTCACCATTTGACATATAAAAGCAAGCAAAGAGCAAATGGAAACATGATAGTTTTAGGTATAAGCCTGTTGTAAGAAAATAAGAATACGCCTACTTCTAAGGTATAAAGATGAAAATTGTTTATAAAAATGTTAAGTTTAGTAAGACTAGGTAATAGTTGTATTAACATAATATGTATGCGACACATAAAAGCTAGTGTATATATTTATTCATTCATTTAATTATCTTTTCACGAACTAGCGGGCTCCATAAGCCAGCCAGTTCATAAATTGATAAATAAATAAAAATAACATTGTTACTAAATGATTACAGTACATGTGAATAATAATGCAGTTGTAGTAATTGCAAGAAGACTACACCTATAATTGTGTCAATCTTGAGGAAATAATTCGATAAGAGGTGCAATAGCTAGATGTTTATTGTTTTATTATAAGAGTTCTAATACAGTGGTTTTAAATTTGGAAACAGATTGGAAACGATAGACATCGATTGAACTATATTTGTTTTCAAGTGTATGAAACCTTTGAATTGGGGAGTTTACGAAGTAATTATTGGCAGATTTGGTAACAAAATATAGAGCATTTAAACGGGTATCGCGGGTAGGTATACGCAAATTAATTAAGCTCGTTAAATCGAGGGCGTCCAGGCAGCCATTTGATATATTGAAAAGACAAACTAAGTCACTCACTGTGCGTCTTGAAGTTAAATCGCTTAGGTTTAGTAATTCCATTAGACATGTATAATTAAGTTCTTTGATTGGTATTCCAAGTTTGTAATTAATAAACCTTAGAAACTTATGTTGTACTCTTTCGATTTTTTGCTGATGAGTCTTACAAAATGGAGCCCAGATTGTTGAGTTGTACTCCAAATTACTTCTTACCAACCCAGTATACAGCAATTTGAAGGAATTAATTGTTTTAAATTCTTTTATCGTCCTCAGAATGTACCCCAGGCATTTCATGGCCTTGTTGGTTATTTCATTTATATGAGGAACGAAAGTTAATTTACTGTCAAATATTATACCAAGGTCCTTAATTTGTTTTACTCTTTTTAGGAAATCGTTGTTGATGCTATATTGATATTTAATGGGATTATTGATTCGGGTAAAAGTTATTGATTGACATTTTTCAATATTGAGAAACAGTTCATTAAGGGTGCACCACTCTTGTAGACTCACAAGATTTGATTGCAATACGCTACAGTCATTATGATTAGTTATTGTTTTGTAAATTTTTAAATCGTCCGCAAATAAAAGTATCAGAACTCCATCAAAGATGGTAGTTATGTCGTTGATAAACAAGAAAAATAACACAGGGCCCAGATGTGACTCCTGTGGAACTCCGGTGAAGATTTCAAACTGATGTGAAAAATGTGAATTGATTCTTACTGATATTTTTCTTTTGTGAAGGTAGCTTTCGAACCATCTTAAAATATGCCCAGTTATACCTAGGGATCTTAGTTTGTTTATAAGAATTTTTTGTGAGACTTTGTCGAAAGCCTTACTAAAGTCTGTATACACTACGTCTGTTTTAAGACGATTGTTCATGGAATTAGTTATATATTCCTGAAATATCATTAAGTTTGTTAAAGTAGAACTTTTTGCTATGAAGCCATGCTGTCGATGTGAAATTACTTTATTGATTTCAGGCGAGATTTTAGAGAGCAGAACAGATTCAAGTATTTTCGTGATTGACGACTGGATACATATAGGTCTATAATAAGATATATCAGATTTATCACCTTTCTTGAATATTTGAGACAGAAAGCTTGTTTTCCATTTTTTCGGAAAAATGCCAGTTTGTATGGACAAATTAAAAATTTTAGTTAGAGGATAAGTCAGGACTGATGAGCATTTCGATAAGAATATTGGTGGAATTTTATCAGGACCGGCCGATTTGTTAAGGCGAAATAGGTAGACTTGATCTGAAATTTGGCATTTTTGAGGCCAATTTTAGACGTATGGACACTTTTCTAGAAAAAAACACAAATTGATTTTGAAAAATCGTTATTTTATCTTGTAAAGTAAGATGTTAAATTTTGAAATATAATATTATTTTCATATCATAATAAAGTGTTACCGTTGGACGATGCGCAGATTTGTTGCATTTTCAAAGGTGAATTTGTATTATACAACAAATATTTCAAATAATATAATAATACAGTATAATCAATCAATAAATTATCTAACAAAAATATGTATAAGAATTTTGTTTTTATTTCAAATAAAATTACTAATAAATAAATCCGAGCACGGGTTTTGTGACGAAAATCCCTCAATTGGACAATTTATTTATGGTCTTACAAATTGGTATAGTTCAGATTTTTTTACAAAAATAATTTACCAAGACATTATTGAAACATTAGGAATAATTTATGAAGAAAAAATATATTCTTAAAGTATATAATAGTAATTAATTTCGATTCGCGTTTGTGCATTTTTATTAACTCGGCACAAGACAAAATTTTGCCAATCTCCGCCGCGACCGGGTGGCGAGCGGACGTCTAGTCCAAGCCAGTCTAGTTAATTAATAACATTTAGAAATTCCTCGCTTAAAAATGTGGAGTGGAGAATACCCTTGGAAAAAAGTTTTATTAGAAAACACAAATTACGACATCAAATACGTGCGTGGGAGATATATTTTCAGAAAAAACAAAGGTTGGTAATATTTAATTATCGGTCGTTCGAAAGAATGAGTCAGAATAAGCACATATTTTTTACAACATTTGGCGATAATTTTGTGTTGTTTAATTTCCAGGGAAAAGAATCAACTATGGACTATCAGGAGTTTATGAGTGACATTGATGTTTCATGCATAAATGTTAAAACTTATGCCAAAGTACGTAAAACTGTTTGTGATTGGTGGTCAAAAAGTGCCACGAACCAAATAAATTTTGATTTGTGATGTGCGATTCAAATAATTTTTTTGTTAATAATTTTTATTTTATTGTCCAATTGGTACATTGGTATAATTCAACATATTTAATATTTTTAGTGTTACTTTTTGTCAGTTTCATAATGTCATATTGTGAATTGAGCTTCCTGTTTTAGGAAAAAAGACCAGGTTATTTTTGACATAGTAATTAATATTTAATATATTTAATATTTTTACCTCGTGAATTCAATAACATTTCGAAAGCGATACAATATTATGCAATCGCATAACTACATATGTAGGTAGGTACCGTAGAAAATAGTTGGAAATAAAACCCAGTTTTAATATATATACTACTTCAGTTGTAAGGAATAAACCCTATTTTCAATGTCATATGTATCAAATCAAGTTATACTTTAAAGATAAGTATTAGAAATAAAACTTACCGGTAATACCATTCGGACAAACGAATAAATATGTAAAACAAAAGATTTTTACTCACCTTTGGAAAACCTATGTAAAATAAATTTTTAAAAAAATCAAATTAAACAAATATTTGAATTTTTTTTTAAATTTATATTTAAATACCTACATATTTTATATCTACCATGTCAACTCACTGCATTTGTATTTATTTATATTTACGCACTCCGACGTATAATTTACAAATATCTATGTTACTACTTATTAGGAAGTAAGCTATAACCGAGAATTCAACAACAATAATTGTTATTTCATCGGAACCATGCTGTAGTTTTCGTCAGCCGCGCGGATGTACGGCTCGCAGTAGAATGAATTCGATTTTTCTGTCTCGTTCTAAAAAAACGTCCGATCGCGAGACCTTCTTTCCGAAATTTGAATTCTCGTCCGCTGGTTAAGACGCCTTAAGGTCAAGGGATTTTAATTTAGTTCTTATGTCACGTTCTTCAAATATGCATTGATTGAAATCGATGTTATTATTATTAGGTGTTGTGGCGTCGAACATTGGTTTGTAAAAGCATAGATTTTACTGAAGAATTCAGCAAACAGATTAACAACTTTTTGGGAATTATATACATGTTGGAGGGAATACCGAAGTCATTGTTGTTGAGTAATTTTGAAAATTTAAAGATGTTATGGGGGTTGGCAAGAGCCAATTCTTCACAATTTTCGATGCATTTTTTATAACATTGCTTGAACATTTTTTTGGTTGACTTTCTGAGTTCGTTAAATTTAGCGTAATCAATAGGATCGCGTGTTGATTTGTAGATTTTATGAGCTATTTTTTGTCTCTAATTATTTTAATTAGATCGTTACTAAACCACTTTGGATAGTTATGTACATACATTTTTGAAACGGGTACAAGCAAATCAATAGATTTATTTAGAATTGAGTAAAATGTATCTACCATTTCATTTATGTTTTCTTCAGAGTCCAAGAAGTTCCAGTCAGTTGAAAATAAAAGACTAGTGATTTGATTATAATTGGCTTTGAAGAAGTTAAATTTTGTTGATTCCGATGGATTTATTTTTTTAATTGAACTGTTGCAATCTATCAGTAAAGGGGGGGTGATATTTGTATATTGGGAGAATAGATTCAATAGATGCGGATACTTTAACAAATGAAGAATTTGAAAAGACTAGGTCAAGAAGACGAGAATTAATATTGAGTACATAGTTTAACTGTCGTAGATTTAGAAAATTCTACATCTCGATTATCTCATGAGAACCATGGTTGATGTTGTCCGTGGCAGAAGTTTTATTGTTATTTATGTCCCATATGATATTTGGCAGATTGTAGTCTCCTGTCATAATCATGGTAGCGCCAGGAAATTTTCTTCTGATTGTTTCGATTTCGAAGTAGTGGTCCTTTTATAGTTGTGCGTCGGAAGATGGGGGAATGTAGATACAGCCAATGATTATTTTTTCACTTTTGGTAGACACCATGATGAATAATTGTTCTTAGATGTGTATGTATGCACTTGAGTTTTCTTGATTTGAGTCTATTGTTTATGGATAACAATACACCTCCTCCTCTGGTTTTAATGCCTACGCTTCTGTCTTTTCTGTATACTATGTGATTACAGAAGCCCAATTCGGAAGTTTCAGTGTTTTTATTAAGCCATGTCTTAGTGAAGGCGTAAGAGTCGTGGTTCAGGGTTGGTAAGTTTTATTTGAGGTCCTGTAACTTTGTCCGAAGTCCCCGTACATTGTGATAATATAATAAAATTTTAGTTTTTTGGGATCTTTTTAACGATTGAAGGATTGTTATTAAAGTATTTTATTGTGATATCCGTTTCACCTGAAGACTTTCTTTTTTTTAGTTCTTCTCTTAAATCTATTAAATGTTTACGTTGTAGAAAAGAATGGTTTTGATAAATTCGGATATGATTTTTCAGAGTGTCTTTCTTTTTTAGTAGAATTTTCGGCCATTTAGCTTCAGGAAATTCAACTTATATACTTCTCGGTTTATCAGTTTTCCGAATACCTAATCTGTAGATTTTTATGTCAAGGTTTGTTGTCGAGGCATCCATATCGGATATTATTTTCTTAACTGCTGCGATATTACTATTTATTGATTCAGTCTGGGATAATGATGTATTCTCCGGAATGATGAGAATAATTAAATTTTTGTTTCTGTAGTTTTGTTTTTTCATTTCAGCGAGGATTTCGCACACGGTTTGGGTTTGGGCTTGTTGGGAGCACACATTTGGAATTGAACTACTTTTTAGAGCCGTTAACTCGCCCTCAAGGTTTGCCATTTTTACTGCCATTTGGGCCATGGTTCCTAATATATCGTTAGTTCTAGGTATTATTTTTGCGATCTGCTCTTTTGTAAATTTATTGTTAGGCTCCATTATCATATTGGTCAATAAGTTGACTGCGTCCTTCACCAGTGATATATACGCCTGAGCATCCATATTAATAAAAAAAATGTAAAATTTTACTTGAAGATATGGCTGGTGGGACTGCCTTGTTTCCGCTGCGTTTGTAGTAGCCGCTATGAATGGTAGCGAGTAGGTACCTCTGGCCAATACACTGCAATACACTATGCACTGTTTATGCGGAGAGCGAGTGGTACCCGCCACCCACACAGTTCGAGTAGAATAATGTCACAAATATATTTAGGGCTTAAATTATTTTAGCTTGTACAAAAAACCACTGGTACACGGGCACAACACAAGATTTACAGAAGGAAACGGGCTAAAAACTCCTCGAATTTTAAATAAGTATGGAGGCCGTACTCTTGAATACTTGGTACCTGTGATCTTCAACAAACTAAATAAAGACTTACAAATTGTGAATAATGAGAGACCCTGCCCTAAAATCATTAAGCTGTGGTTAATAAATGATCAATCCATGTACCTTTGAACACCTTAATGTAAATTCCCAAACTCTTTGTTTTTAGTGAGGTGCATTAGATATATTATGTATTTACAATTACTCGTTAGAAATATATTTTGCGAATGTCTGCAATAAAATAAAATCTGTGAAATGTACCTACTTAGAAATAAGACTTTCTCATGTACATTGTACACATAATCATACAATGTTATAGACATAGACTTAAGATATTTTGATTCGGTGGATCCTGCAGACAAACTGGCATGTGACAGCTTTGTTGGTCTACCTATTTTTTAAATAAAAATAAATGAAAAAAAAAAAAAAAAAAAAAAAACTTGACTTTTTTGTATTATTCGTTTCGAGTTATTTTGTGATGGTTAATCGTGAACAAAGTAAAGCGCTATAATGACTTTAATGCTTAAGCATTTCGAGGAATGGAATTTTCACTATAACTCTCGGTAGAACTCTTTAAATTTTGTTTTTTTTTGCGAGACAGAATATTGTGCGTATGAACTGTACAATTATTATTGTTACTATATGTATGTGTACATATATCTTACTTTTATGTTGCATAAATTACATTTTGTAAGTCAATGTTTTTCGTGGCATTTAAAGTAGTTGCTTAAATACGGTATAACAAAACTGCAACATTAAGATAAATTGTATATTTTTTTATAAATATAAATATGATTTCACTATAGCATGTTTTAAAAACTGATTTTGCATCAACGTTTTAAGAATTGAATAGTCACATAAAAGCTACATCCTCCGGCTTATTCTATGTATATACAAAGGTGAAATAAACATGCCATCAAACTTTACAAATCTGAAGCGTAGAAATTGAAATTGTGAAAAATATAAATGTTTTCAAATAAATTTGTTTTTAACCACGTCTGGGCTCTCAAAGGTTTAAACACATAATACCCTAATTCGTTGAAGTTTTCAATTTTCAATACTTTTTCACACTAAAACTATCTCGTATCTAGAGCGCCGTGGTTTTATCTGGATTAGTGAGTTTAATATTATTTTATATTAAAGCCCTTGGGTAAACTTCATACTATGGGTGCCAAAAGATATCAACTCTAATAGAAAAATTTATATCCATTGGATGATGTATTTGTGGTAAGATAACAAATTAAAAAGTAAATCGCGATAAAATTAGATGTCAAATTTTTTAGCACAGCTTACTTGTTTAAAATTTTCAACGTAAAGCTTGTAAATTTCGTGCCCAAAGATACTTTAATGCTTTCAGTAGTAGCCCCATTAATTAATTCCCTCTAAGTGTGGATCATTTTTTTTCTTTAATGATCACGTTCACATCCTTGCTCCCCTTCGTTACATGTTGGTGGTATGTTAACTTTGTTAGTGAACTTTGTACGTCCATTATTATCCTTACCAGATGTGTTCAATGCTCTGTATTTTAGACTGCATACAGTACTTTAAATCGTAAGCTTATATCAAGTTTCATGCTTTGTTTCGAAAATCATTGAATACCCTATTTCTCAATAAAGCACTTTGTGTTGTCTGCTAAATTTATGTACGCATATAGCACGTTAAGTTAGAAAAGCGAAATATTGTTAATCTATCATTTTTATTGAAAATGTGAGAAATTTGAGGATTAGAAAGAGGAAATTAGAAATTATCCAAATGGCGCAACTAGTTCGAAAATTGAAAATGGACGGATTATAGTAAAAAAAAATTTTTTCGGGTTGACTTTTATTCCGTCTTGCAAACTCGATAATTTTTTAGTGAATTCAATGCATCAGTAACCATTTACAATTTTTCTTGTAAAAACTAGTTTCACGGTAGTAAGGGCACGTCGTAAATTTAAAAATAAAATATTTTTGATAATTCAGTGGGTATGACGTTTGTATGTCAATCGAACCGTACATGTGCTAAACGTTTTTAAATTTTATGAAATATGAAAAAATGTGAGGAAACGTGATGGAATGTAATGAAATGTGTTGAAATATTATGAAATGTGATGAAATGTTAGGAAGTGTGATGAAATATTATGTGGTGAAATTAAAAATTCTAAGATATTGTTGAATGATGTCGAAGAATATACATGGCATCACTTACAAACTTCAATTAAGTGCGCACATGAATATGGGTATTTGATTTGTGTCAAAGTTTTTTTAATTACGAATACCAGTGTTGTCATCTATTAAGTCGAATTCTTAAATAAAGCGTTTACCAGTTACTCACCTGTGGAATTCAAACTACGTAGAAATACACAGCGTGTCAACAAACATAAAACATCGCAATGTAGAAGCTCACAAAAATATCACAAAAGGAAATTAAATGTCAAAGTGGAACGCGAACTGAACATTTCACTATAAGCACCAAGTCGAAAATATGTATTATTTCCTTTTTCATTTTGTTCGGAAAAGACCAAAAAATAGATAAAAGCACTTTAATTTTCTGATTCTCGACATTTTCATTTAGATTTTATTTTTTTTTCTAAAAAATGTACCGCTTCAATTTAAAGAAACCACTTAAGTTTCTGTACTTTAATGTTATATTTATTTCAAAAAATCTTTCAATCAAACTCATCAAATCATCAGTAACGATGGAAATTTTCGTTCAACCATTGCTAAAAACATTCATGAAAAATTTTATATAATTATTGAAAAAATTAGTATCTCATCATGATATTATATTATTCATTCATCATTTATTTATTTATTCACGCCTTGAAAGCTTTTACATGTAGACATTGTTATGGGTTAGTTGTTCAGGAGTACAATGACAACTTTATAGCACATAACATAATATACTGAGTATGAACGATATACGAAGGTATAATACAAGTTATCATAGAGTTTTCTGTTGTACAAAGTCGGAAGCTTAAAGACGTAAGTGAAGAAGCCATTCACAAAATATGCGCCGCGCGGTCCTATGTATTGGACAGACCTATGGTTGAATTTTCCGTGGCAAATATCTAAAATATGGTGGGAACCTCAACGACATTTATTAGTGATAAAGTCATGTAAAAAATGGACCAACCTACCGTTGAAATTGCCCTAGCAGGCCTGGAAAATTGATCTTTCCGTGGGGTTTATTTTAATTATTTCTGATGAACGTATTACTAAAACCTCGAATGTTTTTGGAGGAATCTCCCGATGAGTTACTAATTCACCGTATAAAAAAAAAAAGTTGGTGCTTACTACCAATTTTATAGCTTAAAACAGTTTTACAAAATTTTCAAACCGTTTTACTTAAAATATTTTAATCGTACGGTAGTGTTTTTATTAATCTTAAATATAAATAACTTAAATTCATAGGGATCGGTCTAAAAAAATTAAAATATATAATTATATATATTATCGTCGAATTCATAGGAATCAATTATTAGAGTCTCGAGCCAACCCCTGTTATTAGTCTTGTGTCGTCTTAAGTAATAATTAGTACTTATAATTAATATCCAGTTGTATTGTTTTTTTTAGTAGTGTTTAGGCAAAAAGCGACCGCTCTCCCCCTTAAGTTGTTTCGACTCGAGGTTCATTTTCGCTTCTGCGGCGTTTAGAAAAAAGTCCCATTCAATTGTTTCGGGCTTCAGGCGAAAAGCGACCGCCGTCTCCCCAGAGTCGTTTCGACTCGAGGTTCGTTTTCGTGTGCCCCGTTTTTCGAAAAAAGTCCCCGAAAAGAGTTCATTTGTTTCAACATCAGGCGAAAAGCGACCGAGACGCCTTCCCATCCGTATTGAACCCGAGGATCAATTCGGTCTGGCAAAAATTCGACAAAATTCAGTGCGAATTTGTTTTGAAATTTTTCCCCGAAACTCGACCAGATTCGTTCGGGCTCGATGTCGACAAAAATTTCCGGAAACTCTGGCAGCGGAAACTGGAAGCGCTCGCGGCACGCTATACGAAAGCGCCGCAGTACGCTTTTCGGCCGCCGGGATGGCCACACTCACAAAACGTTAATTTCTTACTGTTTAATTTGCACAGCTTCCCGGTGACAAATTAACGTTTCGCCACGAGTGTTACCACACGCGCGGTTTCAAAACTGCTAGATTTCGGTTCATTTTCACAATGTTTCGTTTTCATCGATCTGTAAAACTTTTTTTATTTCACCGTTTATATTTTTATTCAATTTCGAACGCACCCCGAACACGAAATGATTAAAAAAAAATTTTCGTGCGCCTTTTTTTCTCTCAAATGTTTCATTTTTCGTATTATTCAAACTACAATTAAAAAGACGATTGATTTTGATCAAGCGTCGGGTCTGATTTAATCAGTTATCGTTGTTTTTTTTTTTAATTTTACATAAAGGTTTACGAAATTTCCCCCTTTATCGGGAAAGAGGTTTAACAATCGCAGTAATATTTTTTTTTGCATAATGGTATCATTGGCCAAGAGAGTAGTCACGTGGTCACTAAAAACCACGTAGTTCGCTTTGTTTATCAAAATCTATATGGTCAACCTGATGATTGAATTCCGTCGAAAACGCGTAGTCTGCGGTTAAAATTTTCGAAAAAAATCATCGTCCAAAGGTTTAGGAACGTTAATCGGCCGTCCTACATATGGCGCTCGGTTCAAAATGTCTCACAATAACCGGCTAAAGTTTTGACATTGGCGACTTTAACAAAAAAATGCCATTTTAGAAAAGAAAACAGTCGGGCTTTTGGCCAATCAGATATCAGCCAATCATAGACTAGCACCGAAGTTTTGTAGTATAACTTTAGTGTTGTGAATTCAAAGAAATGATAAAATCTGTGTAGGTACTTACTTTGGCAGTTTCTTTTTAAAATCGATAATGCTTTTGAACGAAAAAAAAAAAGTTTGATAAAAATAATTTGCCATGGGTACCGTCGCCCCGTAGTTAAAAACTACATCAATAGCGTCACGCAAATTTATAAATTATACCAGGAGCGCAGAGGTTAGTAGGGTGAAGCGATGATTTTTTTTGTAAAATTACATTTTTTTAATCAAAAGTTTTTGCAGCTTGCCTGTTGACAATAATACTTAAATTTGGGAGGCGGGCATGGGTACCGTCGCCCTGGGAGCTATTCAAATATAAGTGTTTATCTCTTTATTTTTTAAGGAGTAGGTACCTAATTGCGTTATGAAAAAAAAATTTCGGTAATTTTTTTTTAAATTAAATTAAGTTTGAAATGACTACTTTTTTCTTCCATAATGATAATTCTTATAAAGCCATTTCTGCGAAAAATTACATAGAGGACGCTGTAATCTACCAGGAGCACAAATGTTTGGTAAAGTAATTTTCTATTAAAAACGGTTTATTTAATTTTTTTTTTTTAAATATAATTTTTTCTATTAAAAGTTTTTACATATGGGAACCGTCGCCCCGTAGTGAAAAACTACATCACACAAATTTATAAATTATACCCGGAGCGCAGAAGTAAGTAGGTTGAAGCGTCGATTTTTTTTTGGAAAATATAATTTTTTTTGATTAAAAGTTTTTGCTTTTCGCGTGTTTATAATAATATTAAATTCGGCAGGCGGGCATGGGTACCGTCGCCCCAGGAGCAAATCATAAATAAAGTGTGATCCCTTTATTTTTTAACGAGTAGGTACCTTATTGCGTTATGTATGCGGGGACAGGTGGATTTTGCTTATTTCGAACTGGAAAAAGCATTCGACAAGGTTGACATCGACATTCTTCTAAATAAGCTAGCTTCATTTGGTTTTTTCAAAAGACTACTCTGTTTTTTTGCTTCATATTTTCGAAATGGTAGACAGTTTGTTTATTATAAGGGTTCCAGTTCTTTTGAATTCATAGTTTTTTCTGGAGTTCCTCAGGGGTCTATCCTTGGACCACTTCTGTTTCTGATTTTTATTAACGATATTGGTTCAGTCATCACACATTCGCTGTATTTACTATTTGCAGATGACTTGAAACTATATCGCTCAATAAAAAACCATCTTGACTGTATTCTCCTTCAACGTGACATTGACTGCGTCTCAAACTGGGCCAAAATAAATGGCTTGAACTTCAGTACACCCAAATGCAATATCGTCTCGTATACAAGATCAAAGAAACCGCATGTATTTGAATATACAATCAATGATATTTTTCTCCAACACCTAAACCAAATCAAAGATCTAGGAGTTATTTACGACAGCAAACTAACTTTTCACCAACACATCGATGATTTAATAAGCAGAGTAATAATAGCTCGGCTTAGTAATTAGAAACTCATATCCGTTTCGTAACACAAAAACACTGAGGTTATTATACAACACACTAGTCCTCAGTGTACTTGAATCAAACTCGATCATCTGGGCTCCACATGAATTAACATACAATTTACGCATTGAAAGAGTCCATAAATTTTTTTTAAGGTTTTTATTCTCGCGGCTCTATGGACGTTACCCTTGGCTTTACCCATCGATTTATATATTAGGCATGACCAATTACCACTCCCTAGAGACACGTAGAGGTATTGCTTTGCTTAAATATTTTTTCCAACTAATAAACGGTCACTTATCTAATAATGAGATACTGGCCCAATTAAATTTTTTTGTACCAGAGTCTCACTCTCAAGGACGTCATCACAATCTTCTATATAGTAGAGCAAGCCGCACTAATTTATTTATGAACTCACCTGTGGAGAGAGCTACGTGCATTTTGAATGCGGTAGATAAAAAAATATATTTATTTTTTGTGTCCTATAGCGCATTTGCGAGATTTTTGGCATTGCATATACACTGCATAAATGGTACAATTATAACGTCTTAGGCTTTTATTACCTGTAATTGTTATAAATAAATGTACAAATTATGTTAATAAATAAATAAATAAGTGTATATTTTTCCGATGTTTTTTTTAAATTAAATAAAGCTTGAAATGAACGACTTTTTTCCTCCATAATGATAATTCTTATAAAGCCATTTCTGCGAAAAATTACCTCGAGGACGCTGTATTCTACCAGGAGCACAGAAGTTTGGGAAAGTAATTTAATATTAAAAACGGATTATTTTATTGTTTTTTTTTTATATGATTTTTTCCAATAAAAGTTTTTGCATTTTGCGTGTTTATAGAACAATGTTTTTTTTTCAAAATAAAACTCGCTGGGACTTTTGAAGAATGTCGGTTACAATAACCGTACATACGATATGGGTATCAAATTACGCGTCTCAACCTACACAACCCTAACGGCTCGGTGAAAAAATGATCAGTAAGCTCCTTGGCAAATTTTTTTCTCAAAATATCATTTTTTTTTTAAATTTTGTAGTCCCACGCTCTTCGTCTCATCTACACTCAAATATCAAATGGCTTAGCACATTTACCCATTAGTTGCCTGGAACGAGCGAAAAGCTAATTTTAGGTACATACATTCAAACATACATATATTTGAATAAATTTGTAGGCACACACTCATTGCTTCAAGCACATGCAAACATTTATTTATTTTATTTATTAAAGAAAGACAAACATTCCCGGGTTACTAAGCTGAAAATGTTGCTTTTGTTGTGATGGAGGACTTAGCCAGCCGAGGAATTGAACACACTACGCCCGAGTGAGACCCAAGCGCGATGTCAACTCGGCCACCGACCGGTCAATATGTTATATATACATTTTTTGAATTTAAAAGTTTTTACATTTTGCGTGTGACATAAAACTGAATGAATAAATCGGTAAACTCCCTGGGTCTTTTCAAGAGTGTCGGTGACAAAAACCGTACATACGATATGGGTACCAAATTACGCGTCTCGACCTACACAACCCGACTGGCTCGGTGAAAAAATGATCAGTTAGCTCCTTGGCACCTTTTTTTCTCCAAATATTCTTTTTTTTTAATTTTGTAGTCCCACACTACTGGCTTCATTCACATTGAAGCATTACAACACGCACCACATTTTTACTCATTACATCACATCATAAATATAAAAGTAGGCACACACCTCTCGCTCCACCCGCATTCAACGCCAAATCATACATTCAAAAGTATTTTTACCCATAAATTGCCTGCAACGGGCAAAAAGCTAGTACTTATTATTATCCACTCATTATAATCAAGACTTATCCATTCATTTCAAGGGATAGATGTTAAGTTAATTTTATTATTGTTCATATTTGAATTATCAAACCAATTCAATAATAAAATGAAACCGATTCAATAATATTTTAAACCGATTCAATAATATTTGATTCGGTTTCATCATGGTGTACCAAATTATGTCCGGTTAATAAAATAGTTAAATTCGAAAATTAAATTTAAAGTTAAATTCGTAGGTATACTTTTAATTAGTAGTTTCATTAATTTATCATGCCCCTACTTATATATTTATTTTCGAAATATAAAAATTATTTAACAAATAAAATATGCTATGATGGAGTACACACTTTCATTGTGATATTATGTCAAAATAATGCAAAAAGTTTTAAAATTCACTAAGGAAAAACGTCGAGTTTTATATGTCACCGTGAAAAAACCCTAAAGTAATGAAATTTGCGGCCGAATAATAAATTATGATCTCAGTAAAGAATATCCCAAGAGGAGAAAATGGGTATGAATTAGGTGTTAGAAAAATGGGAAAAGTTTGGGAAGGATTAGGGTTTGACACCTGCCGATGATTAGTCGAAATATGCATCCTTTTTCTGATGACCCTCGTGGCACAGTGGTAAGCTCGTTAGCTCCGGAACCATGGGTCGTCCTGCAGTTCATAGGTGTCAGTAGTAGTACCACATGAGACAACTATCGGACGTTTGGGTCTAATAACCGAATGATTTTCCTTTTTTAATAGAAGAATTAATTGCTTAGTTCGGTTGGACCGATTTTTAAATTAATTCGTTTTGTGAAAGGAAGATGTTTAGGTGCAACTTTTTAAACTTGAACACAGAATGCCCCGAAAAATTAATGTTCCCTCTTGGCCTATGTTGTATTTGGGGATTCTTTGTAGGAGATCTTTTTTAGCAGAGGAAGTTCTGCGAAGAAAAGGGTATATGGGGCGTATAGGAATCCAGTGTCCAGAAGTTTTTTTTTTGTGTTTCTTTTTCATAAAAATTTAATTGATTACAATTTTTTGTTGTCTTTACAACCACCATACTAGGCTCATGCCCGTATTATGGTAGTAATAATGTTTTCAATTACAATGTTAAGATGTACAGAATAGCATGTTGTAGAACAAAAAGTAATTAAATAAATACAAAATAAAATAAAATATGCAAAATTACTTACAATATTAACATGAAGAAAAATAGCATATTGTAAATCAAAATATAATAGGTGTAATAAAACATAAGAAATATATTGGTCTATAGTTATTCACGGATGATCTGTCCTCTGATTTAAAAAAAAACTAACTAACTAACTAACCATCACGCCGTTTCCCCGCAGGGGTAGGCAGAGAGGACGGACCGCCAAACAACTCGGTCTTGGCACACACTTCTTGCCTCATTCACATTCATACATCGTCTCATACATACTCTTCTATTGTTCTGACTCTTGACATGGCCCGACTCAAGTATCTGATTCACTTGGTCGTGCCATGTCTTCCTCGGGCGTCCCCGACTTCTGTTACCATTCACATTTGCATAGTATATTCTCCTTACACTCCTTTCTTCGCTCATTCGCTCCACATGCCCAAACCATCTAAGCGTCCCTTTCTTGATCTTACTCATTACGCTTACATCAGCCTTGCACTCTTTGCGGATCTCCACATTCCTCACACGATCATACATGGTTTTACCACACATACGCCTCAGGGATCTCATTTCAACAAAAAATTCCTCTGATTTAAAGATAGAAATAATCGTTGAATGTTTTAGTGTGTTTGGAAAAAGGCCAGTTTGATAACTTAGATTTGTGATATGTTCAAGAGGTTTAGCGATGATTGGTTTGAGATGTTTGATTATGTGTGGGTATGTTGTCAATTCCCGTGGAGTGTGTATTTTTGAGTGACGTGATGATTTCAGTAATTTCTTGTTCTGTTGTTGGAGTAAGTTTAAAAGATTTATATCTGAGATTAAAGAAAGAGATATTATTTGCAAGATTATTTTCATTCTATTTTAGACATTCTATTTTTTTAAGATACTATTTGCTAGGTCTGATCCAATTGTGGAGAAGAATTGGTTGAAGTGATTTGCGATTTTTTCTGGATTTTTTTTTGGAGTGACGGATTCATCCCTCCATCACTGATATACAAGGTAATGGGTAGATAGAGGTCCCCCTCGAACCCATTTGCCACCAAGACCTGGACAAAACCAATTCTCTTGAACCCTGACATCAATGCCATGTTCCCTGAGGTGTTGGTTGGTTACTCAATTAATTGTTCCCGAGGTGGCGGTACCTATACCGGCATCTCGAATCGGAGCATTTATATAAATGTTTTCCTATTTTATTACGCCATTACTCGTTTACAAATGGTAACTTCATTTTAATTGCTACATCATGTATTTACTACTAAAGATAAATTAAGTTAATTAAATATAGCAATCAATGTTAGTTTTCGTTGTTCCCATAAACTAAACGATCGAAATTTTATGTACCTACCCGAGTAATACATTGTTTGATTATTTTAATATATGGTTTTACTACTTAAATTCTATCGAGAATCAGAAATCCTTTGCAATGTTGTTTTCTTTTAACTGCTTTTTGACGCATTTGTTATTCTTCAAACAAATGGTTTTTAAATTTTTCCCAATTAGATAAATCGATGGATGAAAATGGCGATAGATATAGAAAGTGTAAAGTCATTGGTGTATACCGTATAGGTAGAAGGCTCAAACGGCCTTCGGTGTCGAAGTTTAAAGCTCTCGACTAGCAAGCTGGAAGTCTCGACTTCGAATCCCGGTGTGGCAATTAAACTTTGTTTCATTAATTTATGTTATGTTACATATTACTCATTTAAAAATAATATAGAAAATATTTGTGGCACGTTTAGGAGTAGAAGGTACTCTCAGTATCGTCGTGATGTAAGAACACCATTCAGAATTGAAACGTAGCTTTAGCCGTGTTTGGTGACCAGGTACCATAGCCAGGTACTTTCCCACCTTCCTCTCGGCAGTTGGGAGCAGTTGGGACTCTTTTGCAGTTCCACGCATTAAAACAATCTCACTCTCTCGGACTATTAGAAAAGTTACGCGATAGCGCAAGATAACGTCAATATGTTTGTTTCCAAATTCCGCCCACATTACATTTTTATCGGTTTACTTCTTCAATGCTGCCTATCCAACAGATGTGTTAGAATCGTTATCGAATATATATCTAGGTAGGTACACATCAGTTAATTATTAAAAAAACTACGATTATTCCAGCAACAATATTACGTCTCAAGTTAAATTAATAGCATTCAAGAGATGTGTTCCTGCATCCCATATAAAACAGTGTTAAATCCATCAGCTGTAATAAAATCTGCACTCGCCGTGGAAGCACCCACTTGTTTTCTACAAACGGAGATGCTGCCATCTCTTATAAACAACGAGAGAATCGGCGGCAGCGCATTTTTATATGCCAGTTTTCATTGGTCCTATAAAGACCCGTTGTAATATCTATTCTCACGGCTAAGAAATAATATCTGAATTAGACGCCACTTACTTTCTTCATTGTTCTAGTACAAACATTTATGTACCTACCCTGTGTTATTATACTAATTAATTAATTAGTACCACCGCGTAATAACGCCGCAGTTATTGATATGAGGGTGCGCCGGCATGACTAAACTCAGTTAAGTGTGTCCATTATCAAGGGTCATATTTCCTAATGAGAAAGACGTCACCTTATATAAGTTCCGGTCCACTTCACTTGGCGTAATATGATATAGAGATGTTACATTGACAACCATGTGGAAATAAACTAACTCTTGCAGAGTTTTATTTTTCGTTTTATCCAACATTTCGCACGCCGCGTGAAAGAGACAACCATATTTTGTAAACAAGTTTTCAAAATACTATATCTTTTATTTTTTGGCTACCTTCTCAATCATTATTCTTTTTTTCGTTTTTGTAGGATTCATAAATCGTGTAATTCAGTGGCGCACATGAGAAACCAAATAGGCTCAACACCTTTCTAAGACCCGCTGTATCGACGAGATAACTAAATTGCTTGTAGCACTATGTACGTAACAGTATGCTTGGGAGGTATGATATGAAAATTGGAAGCGGTGGCAGGTGATGACAATGAATAATGAATATCCATTGGGTCGCTACTAAAAACAAAAACTTGCTTATCATACAGGCGGTAGAGCTAAAAGTTTATGGGTTCTGTATCATGAGCGCGTGTTCACGGATACAAATGAATATGGCTAATTTAATAAGAATCTCTCCAAAGAAAAGAATTTATTCAGACAAGCGTTTCTACGTATTGTTTAATATTTAAAACTGATTTTTTTTTGAATTACCATTCTCAAAATTGGAACTGACTTTTCAAGAATTCAGACATTCCGGTAATTTTTGACGAATCTGCTACACGGAGAAAAATGGCTATTGCTAATTTATTAAGAAGCTCTTCTAATTATTAGTAATTCCAGGATTAAAACGGGATTGCAGGCATGACGGATGAATAAACCGGTTTCCTGATAAACTTTTAATAAATTACGAATATATTATCACGATATATATATATATCTATATATTTTTTTTTTATTTCCTTTATTTTTTCCCAATTTATACATTTGTCATTACAGTTTTATAATAATAAGAAAGGGAACCCACTAAGGCGCAGCCTGTGCGTGAGTAATATAAGTGTATACATTATATTTTTGTACCTAAAAACGCGTGTTCATGTAAATCCGAATATTTTTGAATTACAACAAAAGTCATTATATATTATCAAGGCAAATGGATAAAACATTTTTTGATTGATGTCCTGTGAAAAATTTTACTACTTAAAATTTAGATAATTGATTAAGCCAAATTGATTATTACTCATTTACTTAGTCGCCGCATTATAAGGTTCACAATTTTAAGACATAAATAATACTAAATTTTCTTTTTTTTTTTAAATCCGACTTTATGTCCGGGTTAAATCTTCCCCACAGGAAAAACTAAACACTTCCAAACACTTTTCCACAAATGATCATCTAGTCAATTCATATTACGCAAGTGCATTATATAAGCATAATAAATACAAAATAATACAAAAACAACACGTCAACTCACCAGAGATCAAATGGAAAAAATAATTCCACTCCAGATATTTTCGAATCAGAGAGTTCGGCTCCGTAGAACTTCTAATTGGACCTATAAATCCCACTGATCCCTCAATATAAATATTTAAAAAATCTTTCGTAATCCTAAATGTATTTAAAATGACTGATTTTTGCATTTTTATGTATAAATTTTTTGACATATCTAATACGCCTAAATTGTGAATGAGAGAGCTAGGTATAATGCCAGTAGCCGAAATAACAATATAATAATAATATATTACTAAAACTACTATTTGACGACAAATCTTAAATGAATGAAACTCTCGGACGGAAAATTGATATACGATGTCACTTTTATTTTTAAAATCACACTGAGAATTTATTGAAAATCTTGACAAATTATTCGTTTTCCTGTTAAAAATTGTAATGAAGACCTATAACGAATGATTTGACAAATTTTCTTAAAAACTCTCAGTCTTTTTTAAGTCTTTTGTAATATATCTACATTACGATTGCTCTGAAAAAGAGAGATCATTAGGGAAATACTGTTTTTTTGTTCTGTTCAAAAATTATTACACTGGTTTTTGCGGCCAGCTTAAATGAAGCAATCAAAACAAAAATAAATAGTCAAGAGAGCAGTCTCCACGACTGTAAGCTCTTTTAATAAAAAGTGGTGTGGTGAAGAATTATCAGATCCACGAGCAAAAGCATAAAACAAACACCGATTCAAACTCTTCACTTAAATAATTAAAAATTCATAGTTTTTCAACAGTGAAAACTTTAGCCCTATTTCGTATATTTTTATGTATTTTTCCGTAAAGCCGCAGCGTGTTTTTGTTAGAGCTTAAAAACTAATTTTGGTAGCATCGTTAACTAAACACTTTATTGAAAAGTAGTTACCTACCTAAATAAAACAGCTTAGAAGCATTACAAAAATATGTTAAAAACATATATTTATTTATATTTATATACGTACACATTAAAAAAAAAACTGGACGAAAATAAATAATATTTTCTTTTCGAGTAATAAAGCTTTTTATGAAAGTTTTTTGAAAGTTCATAGTTAAAATTATTTTCTGAAATTCTTTCTCATTTCCAATCTTCCAGATTAAATAAAAAAAAATCTCCCCAATTTCTTCAAATTTTCGTCAAAGTATTTTTTTTTTTTTAATTATTTTAATAAAGATCATATGGGTTACATTAATACATACATATTTTGCAAAATATAATATTAATGTTCAAAATTGGTCATGTATACTCTGTATAATTATATTCTATCACATGGTTTTTCTTAAACCTCTTTACGAATACTTATCAACCCTTGATCAAACTGATAAGAGTAATCAGCTTTTTTGAGATTTAACGAGTCTGAAATTTAATCCTTAATATTTTGGAAAAAATTGAATGCTTTAATTTCGTTTTTCATAAGGCGTGCGTGAACCACGAGTCATGAACACATAAAACGTTATTAATGATTGTGAAATAGTGTTCTTTTTTAACAGATACCTCTGCAAACAGAACTAAATAGCTGAAATTTTCGCCTTGTCTTTAAAAAGACATTGGAGTTAAAATTTGCCGTCTGTCAGCATGATAGCGTGAACATATAAGTAAAATTATAATCAGCGTAATAATCGTTCACAAATTGCTAAAACTATTGTTTCACTTATCATCTTATTCATCGGGATTACTAATAAGAAATAAGATCGTTTTACATGATCGCAACAAAATTCAATATTATTGACTTTCCTTGCTATCCGTTATCACTCCGCCACGGACCTACCTAAGGGGTGGGTGATGAGGTGTAGGTAGACCCAGAGGTTGTTAATCAGGTCTATTAACTTAATCCTAATTCATTTTATTTCCTAATTCATTTCGGCGTCTTAGAAAAGCCATTATTTTAATTGAACACTTAACCTACCACACATTACTGATAATCGAATACCGAAAACTTTCATCTTTAATTAATGTACTTCATAAAGTCAAAAGGTTACGGAAATCTTACAAAACTGAGATATTACGTTGGTCCCATCTCAATAAATACTACAGGGTTTTCCAACAAGAGGTGTTATTTTGATCTTCAATCGTAAAAGATCAATGGTTTTGTTGCTTGTGTGGCACATAGCGCCGTTTTGTTGAAAGTAAACGTTGTCCAAATCAATACATTCTAATTTCGGCTATAAAAAATCATTAATCATCTCTCGATAGCGCAATCCATTCACCGTAACTGTTGCCCCAGCCTCATTTTCGAAAAGTAAGGTCCAATGACTCCACCGGACGATAAACCGCACCAAACAGTCACACGTTGAGGATAGAGAGGCTTTTTAACAATAACTCTTCCAGTTTCCACTTGTTAAATGTCAAAAAATGACAGCTTTAAAAGTAATATCTACCGAAATAGCGGGCTATTTAAAATAACACCTCTTATTGGAAAATCCTATATGTTACTTCTACGAAATATCTCGAACGAAGAGTTGAAATCGATTACTTTATTTATTATGAAATTGACTATATCAGTGTGAAAATAAATAAACAAAAGGGATGCATAAAGCCGAAGAAATCGTCATTCAGCCCTCAAAACGTATGTTGTTTCATAGAATTTTAACAATTCGTCAAATTTCAACGTTCATTTTCGGGTCCTATTCAATGTATGTTATTAATATCATTATAGGCCAGTTACTTGAAATAACTGAAATAATAACAGAACCTGAAAAGAACTTTCACAGAACTTGAAAATTAACTTTGAAATTTGAAGAATTGTTAAAATTTTCTGAAACAACCCGTCCTAAGGGTTCATAAATACTTGAATATTATTTCTTCTAAGGAGAAAATATGTATTTTTCTGAACAGCCATAAGTCCAAAATAGGGCAATATGACGCAAAAAGTTGCAGGAAGAGACCCGGAGGTAAGAGTCAAGAAGAAGCACGAAGGAACAAGAGAAACCCAGAATAATCAAGACATTGCAAGACGATCCTAGAAAAACCAAGAAGATACAAGAAAATATAAGAAGAGCCAAGAAAAGACAAGAAGATCAAACGAGAGATAGGAAAAAACATGGACACCCAATAAGAACCATGAAGTGACAAAAAGATGTAATACGCCTTGAGTTTAAAAAAGACAAAAACAACGCCCAGTCAATACTTTATTCCTGTCCATTCTAAATTCTAATATTTGCGTATTAGGTTGCCTTTTATGTATACCGGTCGATTGAACTCTAACCTCCTTCCCCTCCACAGAGCGCGTATTTCAAGGCCTGACAAACGAGTGTCCTTTGGTATACTGGTCGCACTTGGGCAGGACTGCGCCTAGTTTAGATGATACATTCGTATCGTCTTTCATCTATGTATTTTGGAAATGGTCCTGATTCTTGATCTTTCCAGAATATAAATAAAGATAAGTGTTGAGTTTTGAAGGGAAGGAACTTGAATTGATAACGCAGAAGAAACTTTAAAGGACTCTTGGTGTTTTATTGCTCTATCCCCAATTACATTGTGAATATTCCGGAGACCCAAACTTCCCAAGAAGACTAAGGAGGGCTTGTATTTACTATTTAAGAGTTAGCGAAGAAAGAGGAAGTATAATGAGATTCAAGCCTTTTTATAATCTGTTTTGAGAGCTTGGATCTACCGACATCTATGAATGATTTCTTTAACTAATTATCTTGTCTGCATTTATAATGCAATTTTTACCTACTTAAGAGGTGTGAGTCCTAGATAACAAATTATATTATTCAATTTTAAACATATATCCCGCCAAAAAACGATTAGCAATAGAGTTTTTTTACACAAATAAAATTACTAAGAAAAAACAATACTAATAAAAATACTTTTAGTACTAACGATAAATGACAATATTTATAACTTTAAACACTTCACACCATATTAAATTAACTAATAATTCATATTTTACTAGTTCTAAACTGAAGTTAAGATAAAGAATCAAATCAATATTTTTTTTTTTTATAATAATAAAACATTTAATTTTAGGACAAACACAATACAATGATGGTTGGGCCAGGTCTTCCTTCCAGGACTGCTAATTTTGTATAATATTTTGAACAGGCACTTGCAGTGTTCTTCACTTTTCCTTTCATTAAATTGTCATCTTGACCTTTCACTTAGACCAATGTCTCACTAAAGTTTCACAAGAGGTCACGACCTCCACCACCTTTATTCATTTTGCATTTTATTTTTTATTTTTGATTGTTTATCACATAGTCTGATTTTAAATTTCCCAGCTTCTCTGAAATTTCTTCTGTTCGTTAGCGCCACACTGTGTATTGGTGCTGCCGGGTCGCTTATTATTCTCCCTGGTCCGTCCTAGGTAGGTGGTCTCCGCATTTGTTGTCCTCAATTGGCAGTAGGCATAATTTTGATATTGCCCTCTGGACCGTTCCCTGTGCTGTGTTGATGGTAGCTACTCGTACTCTTCCATCAGGTCCTGGGTGTACAGCGTGCACTCGTCCTAGCCTCCAAAAGCAAGGAGGCTCGTTATCTTCCTTCAGAATGACCATCTGGCCTGGTTGCAGCTGCCTTTGGTGGTTGCCAGTCCATTTCGTCCGGGTCTGCAGCTCAGCCAAGTATTCTTTGCGCCACCTCGACCAAAAGGATTGTATTAGTTGATTTAATTTTTGGTAATGATTCAGTCTATTGACTGCTACATTCTGCAAGTTCTGCTCCGGGATTGCTGCTAAACTCGTTCCAATGAGAAAGTGACCAGGTGTCAGGGGATTTAGGTCTTTGGGGGTCATTGGACAGCGGACAGAGGGGACGGGAATTCAAGCATGATTCAATTTGACATAATACTGTGCTAAATTCCTCATATGTTAATAGTGAAGTATTTGCAACCCTTTTCAAATGATATTTTACTGATTTGACCCCTGCCTCCCAAAGTCCACCAAAGTGCGGAGCCCTTGCTGGTATGAACTTCCACTGAATAGATAAATTGGCTAAGTATTTATCGATTTTTTCATTTGAATTTTCCAAAAATTCATAGATTTCCCTTAGTTCATTATTTGCTCCCTTAAAATTAGTGGCGTTATCTGAGAACATTTTACTGGGTTTCCCTCTTCGCGAAATGAAACGTTTAAACGCATTTAGGAAGCTATCAGTGCTCAAAGACATTACTACTTCTAAATGTATCGCCTTGGAAACCATACATATAAATAGACATATATAAGATTTTACGCTGTGAGTCTTACGGCTAACACCTGATTTAATCATAATGGGGCCGCAGTAATCCACTCCGGACAATTGAAATGGACGACATTCCGTTATTCGTTCGGCCGGTAGGTCTGCCATCAGTTGTTGTTCTGTTTTCGGGTTACATCTAAAACATATAATACAGTATTTCAGAATCTTTTTTATTAAATTTTTACCCATAATTGGCCAGTATTTCATTCTTATTAACGCTAACAATGCCTGCGTCCCTGCATGTAAATATAAATAGTGGTAGTGCTTGACAATAAGCTCACTTAGTTTATGATGTGAAGGTAATACTATGGGGTGTTGTTGACTTTCCGATATCATTTTTCCGTTGGATAACCTACCCCCCACCCGGATTAAATCCTTAAACAAATAAGGATTTAATGACTTCAACCTACTACTATTCCTTACACTACCCTTGGCCTGTAAAGCCCTCATTTCTTCCGGGAATGCAAAACATTGTGCGCGAGATATTAAAATGTGAAGCGAATTTTCCAATTCGTAGACAGTTAGCGCTCCGTCACGCCTTGATAAAGAATTTCTGCAATTAAAAATAAATCGTAACATATAGGCTGCCACCCTTTGCAATTTGGTTAAACAAGAGTATCTGGAAAATATTTCCCAATCCTGTTTTACTGCTGAAATTAAAGTTATTTTTAATTTTTCTTCTGGCAGATCCAACGGCGTAACTTCACTGCTGGTATTTGGGTAATCGCCTGACGTCAACCAGGTGGGCCCATGCCACCAAATGTCAGACTTTAGTAGTTGCGACACCTTAGCGCCTCTGGATAAAACGTCCGCCGCGTTATCCTCCGATCTTACGTGTCTCCATTGTGCGGGTTGACTGGATTCCTGGATTTCAGATACCCGATTCGCCACAAATGTGTTCCACCTTGCTGGTTGTCCACGAATCCAGAATAGTGCTATCATGGAATCGCACCAGTAGGTTGTATCTATTTCATTTAAGTTCATAGCTATTTTGACATAATTAACTAACTTTGTGAGTAACACAGCACCACAAAGCTCCAGTTTTGGTAGCGATATGTTCTTCAACGGTGCCACCCTTGATTTTGATGTGACTAAATTAGAAGTTGTGTTTCCCGATTCATCAGTAGACACTATATATATACATGCTGCATAGGCTTTTTCTGACGAATCACAAAATCCATGCAGATGCAGTTTAACTTGATGTTTGCAAATTACCTTTCTCGGTATTTTTAAATTATTCAAAAGAGGTAATTCATTTATATATGAATTCCATGCGTTCATCTGGTCAGATGGAACATCTTCGTCCCACTGAATCTTAGTTTGCCACAAACCTTGCATTATCAATTTTGCGATTAAAGTTACAGGTGCTATCAGCCCCAGGGGGTCGAAAGTAGAAGCGATACATGATAACATTTGGCGTTTACTTTTAACGCACGTTTCTAAGGGCTCTACAATGTACTGAAAATGGTCTTGCTGGTTATTCCATGACAACCCTAAAATTTTCTTTTCCTTGGGGTTATCAGTAATAATCATATCTGTTTCACTCTCTGGTTTCGAACTTATAGAGGGTAAATTTGATCTCCATTTTCGTAAATTCATGCCAGCAGATGCCAAAATGCTGCTTAATTGATATTTAATAGTGAGACAGTCTGCCTCATTTTCGTCGCCAGTTATTAGATCATCCATATAAAAGTTGTATTTTAGGATTCGACTGACCTTTTTGTATGCTTCCTGATTTTCTGTTCCTAACTGCTCCAAGCATCTGGTAGCCAGAAAGGATGATGGTCCCAAACCGTAGGTGACAGTATTGAGTTGATAGTGCTGGATTTCCTTTTCCGGAGAGTCCCTCCAGACTATGCGCTGGTAATCTCTATCCTCCGGCTGCACCAATATTTGACGATACATCTTCTCGATGTCGGCAGTTAATGCATACTGGTGCTTTCTGAAAAACAATAGTTGTGCACATAACTCCTTTTGCAAAACTGGTCCTACCATGAGGGCGTCGTTTAATGATATACCAGTTGATGATTTGGCTGATCCGTCAAACACGACCCTGGTTTTGGTTGTCGTGCTAGACTCCTTTATCACTGCATGGTGTGGCAAATAATAACAAATTTTATCTTTTGGCGCTGCTTCGCACAGCGTCATATGCCCCAATTCCTGATACTCTTTCATGAACTTTTTATAATTTAGCATCAGGTCTTTATTGGCAAGGAATTTCTTCTCCATATTATAGAATCTTTTTTCAGCCACCTTTAGGGTTTCACCCATTTGATTAATATTAGGTCGCAGCGGTAATCTTACCGCAAAACGTCCTTTCTCATCTCTTTGATGCGTGTGTAAGAAGCTCTCCTCACATGCTCTTTCTTCATGGCTTCTATGTTTTACAGGAGCTAGTTCCTCTATTTTCCAAAAGCTTTCTAATTGCTTATGTAATAAATTTAAAGATAAATGACAGTAATTTACTGGCCTTTTTGGTTTCGGAGTGGCGATAGGTCCGGATACAAGCCACCCTAATTCGGTCCTTTGTAGTGTGAGTCCTGCTTCTCCAATTCTCATTCGATCGGCATGCAAGACTTCCCAAAATACCTCCGCTCCCAACAGCATATCTATCGGGCTGGTAATGTTGAAGTTTGGATCAGCTAATTTGAGACCGCTGGGGATCCCAGTGTCCTTTTTCTGAAAGGAAATTTGCGGCAGATTACTGGTCACTTCAGATATTATCAGGCATTCTATCTTCTTTTCGTATTCGGAATAGTTTGAAGTTATATTTAATTCAACTTTAGATCTTATATTTAAAACCTTATTGTGAATTCCGGTGACTGGAATATTTGCCCTTTTCGCTTTCAATTTTAATTTATTTGCAAATTTCTCACTTATAAAGTTCGATTGCGCCCCAGAATCTAGTAAAACTCTGGCTTGAATTGACTTTCCAGCATTGTTTTTTATGTTGATGATGGCAGTGGACAATAACACGAAATTTGGTTCTACCTTCGCGGCATGATTTGATACTAAAGGCGCTTCCGTAGTGGAAGATGTTGATGCCCTTTCGTGTTTTGAATCTTCTTCCTTCTTAAAATGAAGTAGTGTATTGTGATTTTCACCATCGCATTTACGGCAATTGAATTTAGATTTGCAATCCTTTAATTTATGACCGAGGTTTAAACATTTTAAACAAGCGCCTAATTTATGTATTTTATCAATTCGTTCTTTCGGCTTTAATTCGAAAAATTTGCGGCAATAATAAATCTTATGATTATCGTTGCAATGTAAACATTTTAATTTTTGTGCGGATAGTGACACCATAGTTTCTTTTTTATAATTATGCGGATTCGCTTTTCCCGGATTAAATTTTTTATCATTATTCGCCGATGCTTCTAGTACTTGGGCCCTTGCATACAAACATTTAATAAATTCTTCGTAGGTAGGCAGATTATTTTTTGTTTGGTATTGTTCCCAATGAGCTCTTGTGTTTGAGTCTAGTTTATTTGATAATAAATAAATTAAAATTACATCCCAATTTTTAGTAGTTATATTTAAATTATTTAGCGATTTTAAATGCAATTGCGCCTCGTTCAATAAGCTTCTTATTGCGACGTGATTTTCTGTCTTTACGTCCGGTAATTTAAACAACGCGTTTACATGATTATTTATAATTATTTTTGAGTTTTCGTATCTGTCTGTGAGCATTTCCCAAGCTGTAACATAATTGTCCATATGCATAGGTAATGCAGTGATTAGCTTAAATGGTTCTCCTCTGAGACAACTCTTCAAGTAATAAAATTTCTGGATGGCATCTAAGTTAGTATTGCTGTCCACTAAAGATATAAACGCGTCTCGAAACTCCATCCACTCACAATAATCCCCTTTAAATTTCGGCAATTCGATTATCGGTAACTTAATATTATTATTTGTCTGGATTGATGATTCTTTTTTATATAATCTGTCTTTCGCGTTGGCCAATGTATTAAAATAATCGTTTTCAAAGTTCGCCCGGTCATTTTGGTCATCTTCGGGAGATAGTGCTTCTATTTTATCCTGAATTCCTTCAAAGTCATCTAGCAAAGGTTCGAAACGCTTTATACGCAATTCTAGTTCGCTTTGCGTTGAAGAATCTTTGGCTAAAAAATCACTGAATCTAGTAATTTTTCCTTTACAAATTCCCCGTTGAGCGATCAGCGATTTTAAATCCATTTTGATTCAATCAGGCGTTTACTTACAGTTCACTGAGTTATCCAATTATCACATTCACTATAAATACACTTAAAAAACACTGATAACCTCCCAAAAAACGATCGTTATTGACTTTCAAACCCGTTACAATTTGACAGTTGCACAATGACAATGACTAAGCGGTTTGATAAGTTCGCCCATAGGGTATTTCTTTAAAAAACTGCCTTACCGGCTTCGCGGGT
Organism: Hesperophylax magnus; assembly: GCA_026573805.1. NCBI lineage: Eukaryota > Metazoa > Arthropoda > Insecta > Trichoptera > Limnephilidae > Hesperophylax > Hesperophylax magnus. The sequence goes on along the minus strand of JAIUSX010000043.1, from coordinate 4,330,032 downwards.
AATTCAAATAAACATTATTTTAATCTCGGAACTAACAATATTACTGTAGTTTTTTCGCAATAATCTTATTACCTACATAACTGCAATGTCGAATTATTTTTTGTTAGACTTGATCATACAGGCTTGTAACAATTTTTTTATGAGTAAGCACAATATTGATGTCATTAATTTTGCTTCTAATTTTAAGGATTTTAATTGTAAGGTAGGTAAGGTATATGGATTGGTCACTCGCCCATTTTTGTTGCTGATGTCTTCTGCTGCTTGCTGGATGCTGGAAGCTGCATGTTGGCTGGATGTTCCTTCTTCAGTGCTGGTTCATTTTTATTGATTTAATCACTCGCGTTAAATCATCCGGCTCGAAGGACCATATGTTGAGTTTTGAAGGGAAGGAACTTGAATTGATAACGCAGAAGAAACTTTAAAGGACTCTTGGTGTTTTATTGCTCTATCCCCAATTACATTGTGAATATTCCGGAGACCCAAACTTCCCAAGAAGACTAAGGAGGGCTTGTATTTACTATTTAAGAGTTAGCGAAGAAAGAGGAAGTATAATGAGATTCAAGCCTTTTTATAATCTGTTTTGAGAGCTTGGATCTACCGACATCTATGAATGATTTCTTTAACTAATTATCTTGTCTGCATTTATAATGCAATTTTTACCTACTTAAGAGGTGTGAGTCCTAGATAACAAATTATATTATTCAATTTTAAACAATAAGTATCGAATACAATCGACGAAAACTTCAAGTCTACCCTTCTGATACAACGGTAACTAAAAGACAGCTTGACATCAAAACTTGATCGGAAGAGGGTAAATTTAATTATTTGCCCCGTCAGACGAAGTTCGTAGCAACTCCTAACGCAATTAATAATACGTGCTTTACATCGGTGCTTTGTTTTATATTTTTATAGTTGAGAATGTAGCTTTAGATGTAATATTTTTTATTTATAAAATAATAACTGATAAAAACCAACACGACAACTTTACAGCAATAAAATATAAATCTGTTCATAGATAAAAGACAAAAAGTGGAAAAACATTATCTAAAAATACATGAATTGGACGCTCACTTAATGGTATTAAAAGAAAACTTTCTGAATTAAGTTTTTTAATTAGAAATGTTTTGTTAAAATTACGTAAGTTCACTATGCCCAATGCCACCATCATCTAGAATATGGTGTACTTGGATGGAGATCTGCGACATTAAATCACATGAACCAACTACCTTAAACCCCAAAAGGTATTATAAAGACCATTCTAAGCGCTCCCATAAGGACGCCAATAAAAAACTTCAAGTTTTTTGCTCTTCTAAACATTCAAAATATCTATGGTAAGAAAACTTTGATCAAATACTTCAAAACACAAAAGCGATAACCAAAATTGCAATATACCCAGTATATTCAATTTTCAGACTGCTTTCGGACGAATAAATTACAAATACTTCTCCACTAAGCTCTGTGATTCAGTTCCAACATCAATAAAGAAAACGGATGATACAAATGATTTCAAAAAACAAATCAAGACCTGGCTTAAAAAATCAAAGCAGCGGAGTTATATTAAACATTTTGAAAAAACCGTCGTAGTATTTGTAACATTTTAAAAATAAAACCAGAAAAAGTAAAAGTCCAGAACCCCTAGTGAGGAGAACAAAGAAAACATTTTGAATTATCTTTTATACTAATGATTTGTTATTATGTGATAAAAAATATAAGTTTTAAATATGTATTTAAAAAAATCTCACTAGCCACGCGTAGATAAAATTGCCAACTGAAAATGATTGCTTTGGCTGAGGAATTCTAGGGAGAACTACTAATATAGCACAAACTGGTATTTCGGAGTTCAGATTTTCCCCGGTGTCCTCCTGTTATGCCTGGGCGACAAGTAGTTGAGCTCATAGGGGTGATCTGGTCCCCGCGGTATTGGCGAGAAGTAAGCACGGTGTCTGCGAGTTGACCACACATTGCGTGCCGTTGTGCAAGCGCTTGTCCCGAAACGAGGCAATGCCGTTACGGAGCTGATTAGTGTGCATTACTGTGTAAAGTTATATACATCCTGCTGAATGTCACAAGGCGAGGCGATGACGTTACTGAGCTGATTAGTGTGCGTTGCAGTGTGAAGTTTCATACATCCTGCTGAATGACTCAAGGCGAGGCGATGCCGTTACGGAGCTGATCAGTGTACGTTGCAGTGTAAAATCTCGTACATCCTGCTGAATAGCGAATTAATTAATGCAAATGCTAAAATACCTACTTATGTTTCTAATGGTCTATTTGAACCTCAGCCACTCTCCAACATTAAAAACAGGACAAACTGCAAGACTGCCCAGGCTGCTAATAATGAAGCCACTGTTGTATTAATTTTGAATGCTTTAGCAATTATCGGTTTACTAACGCAAATGCTAAAATGCAATAATTTCTCATTATTCGTAAACTTTTGAAAATTTATACAATCGGTTCACGCATAGTTAATTATTTGCGCCAACGGAATTATCATATTTATCATGTTTAAAATTTAATTCTGCCTGCTGACTAACCACACTCATTATTATCTGTTATGAATTCTTAATCCGTGTTCCCAACCAATTTGGTAATAAAGGTCATAGCGGGAGCGACCAATTGGAGAGATGTTGGAACATAACAAAAACAATGACTCGGATTCTGAATATGTATTGAGAAACAACATTTTAAGAAACGCTTTGGTTGTATCGGTGTTTCAATCCAATATTTTATTTGTATGCCTTTCTCGAAAGAATTGATTTTTTATAGGGACAAAACCAAAGATATTAGAAGAACGAGATATGCTATGTTGGCCGCCGGACCGTAGGCGGAGTACTACCTAATTAGGGTACTTTGAATACTGTCGGGACGTGTACGCACAGAAATCTGTTCTATGTATGTGCGGATACCTTAGCGTAAGCGAAGGTGTGCAGTAGTATTGGTGAAAAAAACCGGCGACACTGGGCAAAACAATTCCACACAGTATGAACTGCTCATAGCACATCTCGTTCTTCTAATATCTTTGGACAAAACTAATAAAGCCTTAGACCAATTGCGCTATATTATACGCGCATAATTTGGGCGTGGCATATAAGTATTATATGTTGGGTGACATGCTACACAGGTTATAATCTTACTCAGGAGAGGGAATTAGATCAATTGGGGAACTGCCACGGAATAAAATTTCTATATATGGGATCTGTCACTTTGACAGATGACAACCGCGTGATTAAAGCGGTAATGTGGCAGGAGAGGGAGTCACATAATTTTCAAATATAGCCAGCTCACGGCGCATATCGTCGCCTCGCCAACACTTACAACACATCATCTTTTTAGGTGTGACAGGTCTATGTGGGATTGTATGGCCAGCAATATGGCGAGCAATACGGAGATATATAAAACGCGTTGAACTTATAGAGTAATCTGCGCAAACAATTGTATTTTTCTAAATTAATTAAATTAGCGCCATCTATAAACAACCAGATAATTAATAAATTTAATTTTACCCATAAGCCCTTTTAGGTTTCCGGTTAACATACTTGCCACTTGTCTTTGTAATTCCACAAATGATCCCTTTAAAGGTGAAGTTGCAATATTGTATGGAATCAGTTTTGTGGTTTTATTGTGGAATGTAATCAATATTTGACACAACTATTGGGGTAGCTGTTGTTGACAGTTAGAATTGGAAAAGATTCTGACTTACCCTTTGTATTATGAGTACCGATATTATGAACTTGAGGGACACTGCGTGGTCCTCGCTGCATAGCTTTCGTAATACTTGAAATAAACGCACTGAGGGAACATTTAGCGTGTGCACTGCACAGGTTTTCTTTACAGACTGGTGTTGCATGAATTTTTTTTTTCAAATGTCACTGATGTAGAAACTCTACACTGTCAGACAGGGACAGATAATTGGGTGAGGGAAAGTAGGAACATATGTTAGAGGGTGATGCATATAGTTGCGTGAACAAAAGGGTTAACTCGTATAAAGAAATTTTCTAGATCAGTTTGGTCATAACACATAGCTCTTGATGCATTTTCCAACCTCCGATAAGAAAGCACTGTGAAAACGTAGAAAACATGACTATATTTTTCAAATTACGGGTAAATGATTAACCACTATTTTCCAGAAGAAAACTGCATAGAAAACTCTCCTACAATAATGCATTATTGTAAAACGTCCTGCTTTCTGTATATTCCACTTCAATCCGATAGTTTTCTCACTTATTTACTAAGTTTTCTTGTTAAGCAATCTGCACAATAAAAATATTTGTCATAAACTTTATTCCAGGCATCAAATAACTGGTTGAACAATATTATTTCCCACGTTATTGAAAAAGTTTCACCACAGAAACAATTTACAAAATGCAACGAATTTCTTTTCAAGTGAAATTTATTGTTTTGCCACGTTTTTTGTGAGGTTATGTCTATCATTTGTCAATCAAACTAATTTCGATAGTCTGTAAAGTGCGTTAATCCTTTGTGAAATGTTTCGTGTTCAATTAACTCAAATAAGCTTTGAATTAAAATGTTATTTTCAAGTTTGGAATGTTCGTATGAAGAATATTTCAGATCAGAGATAAAATAGTTAACTATAAGTATTTTAACAGGAAATTACTTTTATTGTCTTTATCAAAATTGGAATTGAACTACTAATAAAATGATATAACTTCGGTTGTCTGTGATGTGCGTTATTCCTGCGAGAAATCTGGTTCAAGGAAATCAAATATGATTTCAATTTAAGTGAATTTTTTTAGCAAATTTTATTTATCTTTAAAGTTTTATATTGTATATCTAAGGTACATCTATTTTTAAAATACTATAGTAAAATTTTATTACCTGCGTATGATATTTGTGCTTCACAACATTGAGACAACCCACTAAATAACAAATTATCAAATTGAACTGTTTGAGTGCATGTATTAAGAATAATTCAGACTAGGGATAAAGTAGATACCAACATATAACACAATATTTTAACAGAAAATTCTTTTAACTGTCTATTTTGAAATTGGAATTATAATATCCTGTGATTTTTCAAAATTAGTAATTTATTTTTTTGGAAAAAAATCTTTCCTACTACTACTACACACTAAGCCAAAAATGTTGCTTGTGGCGTGAAGGAGGACATAGCCAGTCGATGTTAGATCTAAACGCGATGCCAGACATAATATATTATTATAATGAATTCAGTTTTATTTTACCCCCATTTTCAGAGTGATAATATTATGTGGTTTTGAAAGTGACATGTTTAAAACTTCAATGTATCCACTTTTGAATGTCCATTCTTCTCGGGCGTGAAATCTGACAATGAACCTTCCTGGAATCTCTTTCATGAGAGTCCCCATTGTGCCACTCAGTATCATCTTTGTGTTGTTTCTGTATATTCTTACTCTCATTGTGTGGTTTTTATTTTCCACTGCAAAAGAAGTATATACCCCTTTAGAATGGAAAGCGGTGATCTCTGTAGCAGCCACCCTCTGTGGATACTGTGAACCATGTTATGTAAGATGTGTTTTGTATGTATCGACGGTGGTCAGAGTCATTTTTTTGCTTTACCTACTTAACTTTCTGTTGCAAAAATCTTGTCGAATTGAAATAGCTCTCAAAGGAATTTTTGGTGGTCAGAAGCCATTTTGAGAAGATATTTTTCGATAGAGTTTGATGACCTCTATAGTCGAGGGATAATACTCTCCAGCAAACCGAATATTATCGGTTTGAGTCCGGGGGTTGGCGGCGCATGGTTACCATGGTTCACTATTGCCTTCCAATATTCCTACATTACCATCATCTCCGCACTACTTCAGCCATACGGTTAGGAGAAGAAGTTGGGACTGTCGTGCGGTTTTCACATAAAAAAGTAAAACAAAATTATCTACACTAGAAGGATTAAAAATAAATAAATTTGATTTTCAAACGTGTCACAAGGGTATAAACATTACACATAGACATATAAATTGATAGACTTGCCCTATCATGAAATCTATCTATCTATCTATCTAAAGTATGCCAAAGGTTTTGTAGTTAATTCTTTTACGCAGTCAGCAATTTGTGCGCCATTGTAAAAAAGACTAGTAATTCGTAAGCAGATTTTATTTTGGTGGACTGAATAGTGATATTACAATACGAGTTGCCTGTATACTGTCAGATTCATTCATTGAAAAATCGCTGAAAGAGAGACGGTCACGTAATCTCCCGCGCTCGGCGCTTCTTGGGTTGTTTCCCCTCTATCTGATTGGCTGATCTATTTATTGTATTATTGTCTTTGACTTTGCAGCATTTTTGGTGGCAAAGTTCTTCAAACCATATTTGTTTTTAAAAACATCGGAAAGTAAGAACAATATTCTGTGTACTTACCTCACTCATTGGTGTTTTTTTAATCTTAAATTAGTGTTCGACAAACTTACATAGTTGGGGCACCATTGGTTGGTTGTGTTGAAAATTGCGTTAACGTTTTCGTTAACATTAACGCTTATTACTAAACTTTGAAGAATAAAATAGAGTTGTGACACTCTCACGCGTCCATTAGATGCCAGATATTTAAGATTTGTTTGAGGAATACCCTCATTACGCCACTAATTGAGGCTTAAACAAACCATACTATTTTACAAATCATGTATAAAATTCTCACATTTATTTATTAAAAATTAACTTTTGCTTTGTGCTTCGGATCAACCCAGGGATTAGAAAACCAGAGATTATTAAATTTAGTAGTATGTAATCATTAGAAGGAAATAATGTAATCTCTTTTGATGTTAAATAATAATCCCCTTACCCTAGCAACAAAACTCTAATTCTGTTTAAAATTTTACTTAACTGAAAAACAACCAATAATTAAGGATAAATGGTTGTTCTTCAGCTATGTAAAATTTTAAACACGTTTATTAGAAAGTTGGTTATCTTTATTTAGACTAGAAACTTTTATGACCGGGAACTTGTGTGAAGGACTATTCTCTCAAAATCTCTCTTTTGATAGAAACCTTACTGCTAACTCTGGACTGAACTGGAGGGGCAAACCTATATACTAGAGACATATCTCGGTAAACTCTGTGAAGTACTAGAACTAGTGCCATCTATGCTACGCATCTCGATCTATCACAAAATCGATATCTTCAACTCTTTCTTTAAGACGGCGGTACTGCAGCACAACAGGTTAATACACATTCTAATAACGAATTTTATTGAATCGTGTGTAATGTTCACTTTGAAGTTCACTTTGAAAGCTCATATCTTTGTCCTTTTTTGGATATATCGAAAAACAATTTCAATAGTCATTATTGACTCTTTAAATGTGACGACGAAATATGAGAAGACTACATCAGATTGTGCCGTGATTATTCATGGGTCTGCGCTAGTATATTTCATGAAAAATATAAGTTATAATAATGTAATCTTTTGGATATACTATTGGTCTTAGGCCAAACTGGCCCTAAATATGAATCATGCATCAAATAGTATTAAAGTTACTATATGGTTTTAAATCTTTATGACGACCGGCATCCAATAATAATGTTGATAACCAATACCGTTAGATTCATTGGCCATTAAAGTGGTGATAAACTAGCTATTATGCCGTACGGCTGACCATAGCAAAACCGCGCGATGGTGTTTCTATAAGATTATAGCTTCAGGTTGCTAGACTTTGGAAAAATGAAGTCAAGCAAGTTTGAATCCTGGTCGAGTACAGAAAAGCTTGTCATACTAGTACTTGATATGATATTATGTTTTATTGCATTAATACAATTTGTCAACGTTAGTGTTTCGCAACTAACTATTAAAGCAAAATGAAAAGCAACCTGTGTTCAATCAATGATCCAAGGATCTAAGGCAAACCTTAAGCATTTAATGTTTAAAATGTATTTACACGCGTCCACAAAGTCAAACCATTATATCCAAAGATATGGGTACTTCTTTATTGTATGTGCAGTACCCCCATTGCAAAACTAGACTAGCCCAAAGACATAAATGCCTTATAATGCCCTACAATGTACAATTCACTACATACAACCTTTGAAGTTGAAGAGACAATGTTGCGTCAAATTAGAAAAATTAGAAAAAAACTATTTTATTTAAATATTGAAGACAATATTAGTGATTTCTAAACGAAAATCTGAAACAGAAAAATCAGAAAAGGAAACGGTCACATCTGGGACTCGAACCCAGGACTCTTGTCTTTCCGGGACAGTGCTCTACCAACTGAGCTAATGGGACCCCATTCCCCTCGGTCACTTTTAACTGTATCATACTTCGAATAAGAACTACTAACATTGCCTTCATTTTTTCACCGCACGTTTTTATTGGCAACTATCTTTATGTATGATCGCAAGATTCAACCCGAACTAAATGCAATCCAGACAGCGTCTTTTTAGATAAACCTATCTTATTTTTAATGTGCGACATCTGTTGACTTGTCTGCAAGTCTAGAATGAATATTTATTTTTCGGGATAACTTTATTGAGTAAAACCTCAAATTGTAATATTTAAATATTGAAGACAATATTAGTGATTTCTAAACGAAAATCTGAAACAGAAAAATCAGAAAAGGAAACGGTCACATCTGGGACTCGAATCCAGGACCCTTGTCTTTCCGGGACACTGCTCTACCAACTGAGCTAATGGGACCCTATTCCCCTCGGTCACTTTTAACTGTATCATACTTCGAATAAGAACTACTAACATTGTCTTCGGCGATCATACATAAAGATAGTTGCCAATAAAATTGTGTGGTGAAAAATGCGAGGGGTTATTCCGAAAAATAAATATTCATTCTAGAATTGCAGAAAAGTCAACAGATGTCGCTCAATAAAAAAAAAATAAGATAGGTTTATCTAAAAAGACGCTTTCTGGATTGCATTTAGTTCGGGTTGAATCTTGCGATCATACATTAAGATCTTGCCAATAAAAATGTGCGGTAAAAAAATGAAGACAATGTTAGTAGTTCTTATTCGAAGTATGATACAGTTAAAAGTGACCGAGGGGAATAGGGTCCCATTAGCTCAGTTGGTAGAGCACTGTCACGGAAAGACAAGGGTCCTGGGTTTGAGTCCCAGATGTGACCGTTTCCTTTTCTGATTTTTCTGTTTCAGATTTTCGTTTAGAAATCACTAATATTGTCTTCAATGTTTAAATATTAAAAATTATTTAAATATTATTAAATATTGAGGTTTTACTCAATAAAAGTATTCCGAAAAATAAAAAAAACTATTTTAAATATATTTCAAATCTTGGCTAAAAAATGCATTGTCTTCATTTTTTCACCGCACATTTTTACTGGCAACTATCTTTATGTATGATCGCAAGATTCAACCCGAACTAAATGCAATCCAGACAGCGTCTTAGATAAACCTATCTTATTTTTTTTTTTTTTTAATGTGCGACATCTGTTGACTTTTCTGCAAGTCTAGAATGAATATTTATTTTTCGGAATAACTTTATTGAGTAAAACCTCAAATTGTAATATTTAAATATTGAAGACAATATTAGTGATTTCTAAACGAAAATCTGAAACAGAAAAATCAGAAAAGGAAACGGTCACATCTGGGACTCGAACCCAGGACCCTTGTCTTTCCGTGACAGTGCTCTACCAACTGAGCTAATGGGACCCTATTCCCCTCGGTCACTTTTAACTGTTTCATACTTCGAATAAGAACTACTAACATTGTCTTCATTTTTTCACCGCACATTTTTATTGGCAACATCTTTATGTATGATCGCAAGATTCAACCCGAACTAAATGCAATCCAGAAAGCGTCTTTTTAGATAAACCTATCTTATTTTTTTTTTTATTGAGCGACATCTGTTGACTTTTCTGCAAGTCACGGTCACATCTAGGACTCGTTCGAGTCCTAGATGTGACCGTTTCCTTTTCTGATTTTTCTGTTTCAGATTTTCGTTTAGAAATCACTAATATTGTCTTCAATATTTGAAAACTTATTCCTTCATGATGGATTGACGTTGCCAGCTCAAAATAATTGCGTTGAGCTAGAAATTTGCAAGAAAGACAGGGTGCAAATTATGTATCGCTTAAAGCTTAATCGATATCGCTGTTTGAAATTCCGACAAAAATTCAGATTTTTAAAAAGGTACTTTTTTAATACTAGCTGAAGTACCCGGCACCGCCCTGGCTATACACATTTTTTTAGAAATTAAATTTAAAGCGTAATTTTCCTCTTGTTTTGAATGTAGAGTGTGCAAAATGTGTTCAAAAAGTAGCAAGATTCTGTTTTAAGAGGTGAAAAAATAAAGGGGTAGGGGCGTTAGGTTTCAAGAACTCATGCACCTCGTAAACCTTCGTCCTGTTTTGAAGTTCACGTGCAAAATATTATTTAAAAACAAATTAAACGTGGCATACACAACCCCGCGACACTTTTCTTTATAAATAGATAGATGGATAAAATGAATGCGTTACGATTTTCCAGGCATAAAATAGAGTCAGACATTCAATACTAACCAAAAATAATTTAACTTTTTACATCCAAAAGTATTATCGTGATTTATTTTTGGGGTACTATGCCATGTTGTTCTGTCTTATTCTTTAGCTAACGTTTTGTTAAACATTAGAATGTCCATCAGAGGGCATATGTGTATCTGCCCTGATGATGGACACCGTATTGCTTTTTGAAACGCTGGATAAAGAAAGAGGTAGCAAAACACCACACAACACCCAAATATGAATCACGATAACTAATCTAATAAGTTTTTTTTATTAATTGGCTTAAGAAAATAACAATCAATTCTTAAGAATTGAAACCGATTCATTGCCTTAGGTTTCTCAACCAAGATAACTTTTTCCTACTACTGAAAACCTTCCCTTCAATTATTCATAATTGCAAGACGAAGCACTTCGTATTCATTCACCAGAGATATTTAATTTCAGTTCAATAGCGTTTTGATTAGTCAAATTTCACAGCGGGACCACTTTATACAAATTCTCATTACGGCCATTATTTCAGAGGACAGGTCTTAATTTTATTTTATCTTCCAACGTAGTAATGCAGAGCAAAAAATTCTTACCTTGACAAATAAATAATAATTTAAAATGGTTATTTTAAATCCGTTTTTGCAAAAAACACCCCTATTCTTGTAAATTTGGCAGGGTCAGTAATGATCTGACCACACTACAAAAGTCCTAACAAGCAAGACTTTGGGAAATCGTAAAAAATAATTTATGACTCTGGATAAAATTTCAAACAATGTTTAGATTCTACGTTTAGGTCTTTCGCCAAAGCGATGTTGAAAGTATATACTCTGCAACGTCCCGCAAATATACTGTATATAATTTTAATTTAACAAATAAGTAACTTAAAACCTTACCTGCAATTATTACTTATTAATTCAAACAGTAGAGACATCATTTTACATTATGTACATAGTTGAGGCGTTTACAGAATTTATAGTATAACTCGTAGGTACCTTACTCACGTTTTACGAATGTTTTTTTAAAGCTTTCACGATTATATTACTGGCGAGTTGTTACATTCCTTCAATGCCAAATGGGACTAGTTTGACGCTCTCAGAAAATATTCAAAAAATATGTGAGCATGTTGTGAACATTAAATTGCCTAAAATATGTGCATTATTTTAAACACAAATCTTAGACTGTGCGACGTACAATGAATTTAAATCTTTCTAGGGAAAAAAGGGAGATTCTTTATCTTAAATCTTATAATTTTATTTATGTAGGAAACTTTGAAGTAAAGAATTGGCTAAGTACTAGCGAGATTACTTCAGGGTCAGATATTTTAGTAAAATAATGAAAAGCGTTAAAAAACCGTAAATTAATTTTTTTACTGTAAATTAATATTTAAAAATATGTATACATTTTTTTTCGACTGAGAATTGGACCGTCCTCTCCAAGAACTGGCTCTTAACTGCTGTGAACTTTTAAAACATTTTTTTCGTTTGACTAAGGATTAAACCCTCCTCCCCTGGGATTGGAGTCAACCGTTAATTACTGAGCTAAATCAAAACATCTAAAAAAATAGCAAAAATCCCGATTGGGTAGGACCGACATTTATTTCGTACATGAACTACTGTAATGTCATCCAATTCCAGATAAATACGTATGCATTCGCGGGTGTTTATGCGTGATTACAACAAGTCTATCTGCTGAGTTTCAGCTTGATCGAATGTCAGGAAGTTGGTTGATCGAAAACAAAAGTGAAATATTAAAAAAAAATGGAATTATATATTGGAATACCAAGAAATAACATCAATTAAATCATTTGGACATTAAACCATGTTTTCGTCGGCGGTAAAAAACAATCTGACTCCATACGTAGTTATGTTAGGTAAGGTATAGGTATAGGTAAGGGACATGATGTGTTGACCATTCTTGTTCTATTTGCTGACCACTAATGGTTGCTCAGCTGACTGTATTTGCCAGCAGAAAACATTTTAGAGTTATGCTGACCATTTCGATTTAAATGATATGATATGACTTAAAAACATTATTTTGGGTTGAATTCAAAAATATTCTTCAAACTCCAATTAGTAGAAAAACAAATTACCGTTCATGTCTTTGAAAATGAACATTTATAAATACATAATTACCCCACATTAATTCCCCTAATTCTTGTTTCGTCAACACTTACAGAAGTCGGCGGAAGGATCTGAATTACACCCCCTCCCCCACTTCTGCCTTTCCTTTGTTGTTACAATTTCGAAGAACCGCGGAAGATAATAACGCTAACAGGGTGAAAATAAATCATGACCCAAAGTGGCTCCATTCACAAATGCGCGCCCTGGAAATAAACTCTAAATAAATTGTGGACAGAGTTAATAAAAGCACAACGGGTGTTTTTAATACTCGGTTTAGAATAAGAGCACTGGCTCTTATATTTTTCTTCATTGAAATTATTATTATAACTAAAATTTTTACCATTATAAAATTATATTATATTACATTATTACAAAATTATAATACATTATATAATAAAATTATTATGAACTCATATACTGAAAAGCCTGTCACAACTAATGATGTATGTTTTTTTCACTGTAATAATGAATTATTCGAAATAATGGTTTATTATTTAGTTCATTTTTATCATCATGATGAAGAAGCCATTGGCTTTGAAACATGTAGATTATTATTGATTAAAAGTGATGGATACAAAGTATTTTACTTTCGTATAATTTGTTATTTGTTTTGGCTCTATTCCTATTAATATCGTCACTTTCATTCTTTGATAAAATCTTTAAATGTCTTTTTTAACATGTCAATATTATTAAGTGAGTTGTTAGCATTCATTTATCGACATTTTTCTGGCCCCTGGCATACTGACAGTTATATTTCTAACAGAAAGTCTGAGAATTTGGGCTTTTTTCCGCTTGTCAACAAAATCCAAATTGATGGATTATTTCTGAACGTATTCGAAAACTAAAAACTGTTTTAGATGGGTGATGGAATAAGCTTTCTTCCAGCTTATTCCATCAGATTCAACAAAGGCTTTATAGTTATAAAATTGATATTTTTAATTATATATCATCTAATTGATGGCTTCAGTATAATTGTGTACTATCTCTTTTACTAGAAAACATTACTAAGTACCAATAATCCCTTAACGAGCTTTCCTTTATAGAAATTAAAGAAAGATAAGGCAATTGTAATTGCTTTTGCACTTCAATCATAAGAATAATGTTTTTTTTATTGCTCATCAAATAACTTCCAAGTAACATCACGCGCAAGGTTAATAATTTGTGAAAGCCGGAACATTAAAAAAATATGGCACAAATTCACGACAACCTTACGCCAAATGTCGCTAAAAGGAAATAAAATAATAATGTCTTTATTATTATAATAATTCGCTAAAAACATTTTTTGCAGAGCATCACATTACGGGAACATTAAAAAATAAATTAAATGGAATTGTTCCAGAGCGTACTTATTACTTACTACTTTTAACTGATGTGCACGTAAGTATTATTGTGTAAAATAAAATAAATATGAGATAACTTTTTTGAAATTGAGGCCCTGAAGAATTTCCTTTAGGCCCTTTCCTTGTCATCTTTGGGGATGCTGTGTGGATGGTCTTTTTAGAGAGAGAAAGGACAGAAAGTTCTGGGAAGGAAGAATATATGAGGGGTGGGTATCTTGGGGTCAGTGTGTCCAGGAGTGACAGACGTGCGAACCCATTGTTACCGGCCATATTTTATATTAAATGCCATCCAGAACTTTGCAGATTTTCTGCGCGCCAATACTCGGTCCTCGAGTAATGTTCGGGATGGGCAGAGCATGAAACTGTCGCCAAGGCATGGGCACACAAAGGATTACAGGTTCTACTGATTGTAGTGAAATGAAAGCTGTAGTTTTGTTTTTGCACATTATAAAACATGGAGAATATATTTAAGTTAACATGTTACATATTATGACTCGGCACTTACCCCCAGGGATCAATAATTGGTTTTTTAATTCTATCTAAAACTGATTAACCACTTAATTACGGGAAGTGAGCGGGGAGCTTCTATACGGCCGGCGGTGGTCTGTCCCCGACAGATCGAGCTGGCACCATCAGGGCTTTGGTCCAGGAGACGGGTCCAGCGTCTCCGACAAGGTGGCTGATAAGCGGTTCTGGAGCGTATCGGGTCTATCGTTTATGTAACATTAATGGAGCGAATCCATCCATTGAGCTGATCGGCAGATTACTTGAGCGGGTGCCGTCCGGGCTTGTGATTTTATTATCCGTTTCTTATTAAGAAAAATACGGCTTGTATCGCGCCACTTGAGGTGAATGCTTCATTTCCCGGAGTCCGCGGTATAACGATTTGCAAGGGATCGCGTATATAAACTTCAGTAGAACATTATTTGTGATCTTCACGAACACACACACGGTCATCCATTATACGGACGTTTATTTAATAGAACCTGCACCGACTTGGTTTTTGTAAAAAAAGAACCGAATAACCCGCATCAGGAATACTGATGTACACTTTTTTAATACGATCGCCCATCCAGGGTAAAAATGAATTATAATCTAATTGACTGTGCGATCATTACACGGCCGCCCCGCTCGTGTAACAATTCCAGAGTGCCCAGCGAAAGGAAACGGAAACCAACAATAGACTGCCCGGCGGTCTATTTGTTGCCAGACCGTGCTCTCTATAATTTTAATCAAAATTAATGCTATGAATGGTACTTGTTCTGAAGAGGTGTTTTAAATAATTACTTTTAAATAAGACTTAACACCGCTTCATAACATTACCCCCCGCGCCACACAAATGTTTGTCCCCAAACATTAATACAACTCTAAAAAAAACTACAACTGCAATAACTAAGCTTGAAAAGATCCTCTGGGTTTCTAAAAAAAACAATCAACAATTATACATGAGCATCATAATTTGTAAGATAAGTAAGGAATAAGACAAAATCTACGATTTGGATAGCAAAACTTATGATGAATGGGTGTGCCGCAGCTTCAATCGCACCCATCGAGCGTGCAGCCGGATGGTTGAGCCTGCGATTCATCCATTCTAGAACTTAAAGATAACTTAAGATTAATGTAACTTAATTACAAATTTTAGAAGATATTACGTGAACGGAGTCTGCAAGCACCCACAGTATCGGAATACCGGGTGATGATAAATTGACGATTGTCGAAGACTGCCGTTAGCGTTACATCTGTGACGGAAAATATTCTTAAACAAAATTGTAGGTAAACCTGTAGGTATATAAAAAAATATTATTGTTCTTCTCAACACATCTAAACAACTTAAGCGTTAAAGCTTCACTGGCCCTTTAATAGGGCGATAAGCCACTCAGGCAACACTTTTTTAGGGAGGTAAACCAACCCTCACTTTTCACTGAGTCTACTTCTCCGTTGGAGATAAAACACACTTCGAAGAAATTCTATCTACTCTACCTGACCTGGTTATTGGGTAAGTTTTTCGAAGAGAATTTATACAATAAGACAAAATAATCATCCTTGGAAAGCATTATTTCGTAATAGTAGAAAAAACTTTTAACCTTTACACACACGCAGGTGTGTAAGGTGGTTTAATCGAGTGGAACTGTCAACAACCAATCTTATAGATGTGGTGCAATTAGTAGTAGTATACATCCATTGTTGTAAATGGAGTCATTGGTCGAAGATTGTATACATCCATTGTTGTAAATGGTGCAATTGGTAGAAAATTGTATACATCCATTGTTGTAAATGGTGCAATTGGTAGAAAATTGTATACATCCATTGTTGTAAATGGTGCAATTTGTAGAAAATTGTATTATTGTACTAATTTATAGATAAAACCTACTTTTACTTAATATAACTAAAGTTATAGAAGGAATTTAAGGAAAAGACATATGCTGAACCAGCTCTTATAATTGTAACATTAATTACTATGAAATTATTAAACAAAATATCAAGAGTACTAACATAAGTATACCATTTTCAAACATGACAAGATAATTATAATAAAGTAAACAAAAATATATTTGGTAAAATTCAATTCTTAATAATAAAATTTTTTAAAACTGCTTAGAAAACAAAGATGTACTGGACCGGTACATCTTCACTTTCTAAGTAACGGGCGAACGTATACAATATGAACATAAGTATATATTAAGAAACCTAGAATATACGGGGATAGTGGAAAAGTATCACCGTGCATTCCAAGATTTGGGCAGTTTATATATCCCATGCTACCTAACTTTCACTTGTTTAGTCAAAGCCATATTTCAAGTCATTTTTTTTTTTTTTTTTTTTTTAAATTATTTTCCTATAAGCTTATCTGAACAACATCATTGTCGTGTAACAAACTCGAGTAGGATACTGGAGTGTTATACTAAATTTATTATGTTTCTTTCTATTATTTACCGATTATACTAACCATTTTACGAAATTTCTATATTTTCTAAAAGAAAATTAACTAGGACAGGACTAAGGACTGTCATAATGCTGGGTCGCTCCAACTCGGGTGATCAAGCCGCTTTGTGCTCCCGTGCATTGAAAAATATTTGAAATATTAATTAATTGAGAGTACTTGGTAGGGTGGCCAGACCCACCAAAGCACTATCAGAAACATATTAATCCGGTATATTTTCTGACTTGACGATGTCTTTCACGTGAAAGTTACCAGTTTCCTTACCTTTGAGGTCTGCTAATGTATAGATTAAGTCTGATTTTTTCTTCACGACTATATTTTGCACAAAGCGTGGAGCTAGTTTCTGTGCAAAGTAATTTAAAGCGTTTGATTGGACGAAATTTCTACGCCAAACCCTATCTCCGACTTGAAAACTAACATGTTTTCTCCGCAGGTTATAATGGTTTGCTCCTTTTTGATAAGCTTTTAGTAAAGCATCTGAGACTTGCTCATAAACTGATGACAGTTCTTCTAATTTTTGTGCGTAGATTCTCTGACTAGTACAATTTTGTAAATTAGATTCCGTATCAGCTATAGGGTTACGATGCAAATCACCGTCTAATATTTGCTCCCGACCATGCATTAGAAAATAAGGTGTAAAACCCGTAGCGCAATTTACGGAATTGTTCATAGCTGATTGTATTTGTGGTAAAAATTTTGACCAATTACGGTGGTCTGATTCAACTAATATCGATAATGCGGTGCCCAAAGTTTGGTTATATCTCTCTACCACATTATTTTGAGGGGTATAATAAGAGTTATAAAACGGAGGAGGTATATTATAATTATTTAATAAGTCCTTAAATTCTTTGGATACAAACTGACGGCCGTTATCACAAACAATGGTGCGCGGTACGCCATGTACAAGAAAGATACTTTCTTCTAAACTCTTCACAATGCTTCGCGCGGTACCTTTGCGCAACGGGAACAGCCAGGTAAACTTTGAAAAAACATCGACACAGGATAAAATAACGGTAAAACCAGAGTAACTTCTCGGTAATGGACCTACCAAATCCAACGATAACATTTGCATTGGACGTGTAACTTTTTTTGGATGTGATGAAATACCGTTAGGTGAGGCCGTACTGATTTTGTGGGCCTTACAGACCGTACAGCGATTTACAAATTGTTTAATGTCTCTGTACATATTTGGCCAAAAATACCGTAATTGTGCTTTTTTATAAGTTTTAAAAACGCCGGGGTGACAAGATCGAATAGACTCGTGAACACTACTTAAAATGTCTAATCTTTTTTCTTGAGGAATTACTTTTTTCCACGCAGTGTCTTCACACAGTGCTAAACGAGTTTTCGTGTGACGAAATAGTTCGTTTTCCCGAATTTGGAAGTTCTGAAAACGTTGGGGAAATTCTTGACAACCCTTCCAAATATTTTGATACCACTCATCTTGAATATTTCCTGAATCTATAATGGAGATTTCGGCAAGATCCATTCGCGAAAGGACATCTGGGACTATGTGTTGAGTACCTTTACGATGGATTACGTCAAACGAGAATTGGGATAGGCGTGAACTCCAACGCGCGAGACGACCGCTGGGGTTGGACAGAGAACCTAACCATTTTAGGCTTGAGTGGTCGGTTACAACTGTAAAATGAGTTCCTTCAATGTATGGTCTAAAGTGTGTAACGGAGTCTAGTACGGCTAAAAGTTCGCGCTCAGTTATTCCATAATTACGTTCGTGAACGTTTAAGCATCTCGAAAAATAAGCTATAGGGTGCTCCTGTCCATCTATAGTTTGAATTAATACCCCCCCAATGCCTACGGAGCTTGCGTCACAGTGTATAGCGAAGGGTTTCGAAAAATCTGGACAACTTAAGACTGGGGCAGAAGTAAGTGCTTGCTTTAGTGCAATAAATGCGGATTCAGCTTCCGGTGACCATTTAAAATTACTAATTCCCTTTTTTGAACCAGTAATACTTGTTAAAGGAGCTGCAATGCTTGAAAATCCCTTGATAAACCGTCTAAAGTAACCGCACAGGCCAACAAATGCCCGAATTTGTTTAGCATTTTTCGGTATAGGAAAATCTTTAATACTATCTATCTTACTTGGATCAGTGCGAAGTCCCTGGGAATCCACCATATAGCCCAAGTATTTAAGCTCGGCTTTACAAAATTCTGACTTTTTTAAGTTAATGGTGAGACCCGCGTCTCGTAGACGTTCGTACACCCGATTTAACAAGTTTAAATGTGATTTCAAGTCTTCCGATACTAATATAAGGTCATCTAAATAGCAAAAAACATTATCATCGAAATCAGGTCCAAACAATGCATCCGCTAGTCTTTGTAATTCGCTAGGAGCATTTTTCAAACCAAACGGCATGCGAGTGAACTCAAAGAGGCCCCGCCCAGGAACAACAAATGCTGTCTTTTCACATGATTTTTTGTCCAAGGCTATTTGCCAAAATGCCTTGGAGAGGTCAATCGAGGAAACATATCTGGCACCGCCCAGTTTATCTAGGATACGCGCAATATAGGGAAGAGGGTAACTATCACGTACCGTGACGTTATTAATTTTTCGAGAATCAAGGCAGAATCTAGCTGTTCCGTCTTTTTTTGTTACAATTATTACTGGACTGGACCATGGTGAACGAGAAGGTTGAATAACCCCTAATTTTAGCATTTCATCAACTTCTGTTTCTAATTGTTTCTGCCGTGCGGGTGAAAGAGGGTAATACCGCTGTTTGATGGGTGGTCCTGTTGTAATTATTTTGTGTTTAACTAAGTGTGTTAGACCTAACCCCTTTTTTTCAAAAGAAATTGACTCGAATTTTTTAACTATTTTAGAGAGTTCCCTGTTCTCTTCAATAGTTAGGGATGAGGCTGGCCGAATAGCCCGCAACCCACTAATATTTCCTTCCGAAACAGGAAGAGTAGCTTTCGAAAACAGTTCCGGTGCGATGTGGAACTCCTTCCAAAAGTTAACTCCTAGAATAATTGAAGGCGACAATGTCGGGATGACGTAGAAAAGAATTTCCTTTGTGGATGATTTATACGTGACCGGCAATGACATTGTCCCTAAGACTGGTTGGTTTGAACCGTCCGCTGTATAAACACTAAACTTAACTTTAACTAACTTAATACCTAATTCCTTAAAAATTTTATAACTATTGCCTCCTAGACATGACAATGAAGCGCCGCTGTCTAGCATTCCACTGTAGAAATTATTTATAATATGTACATAAGTATAAGGACGGTTATCATTTTCAATAGCCATCTCCCGTGGCAGCGGGCCCACTGTTCCGGTTGATGGGGATGAAAGAAATTTATCAACTATTCGGAGCCAACTCTCCCACTCGCTTTTCCTCTGCGCCAAGGACGGCTTGTAGCAAGAGAGACTCCGACCTAGTTTTTTGACTTTTTATGAGCTTTGTCATTGATAGCTCCCACTTTAGGATTGTTAGACCTTGAATTTTTCTTCCTGCAATCTTCTATAACGTGTCCCGATAGTTTACAATATGAACAGAATGGTTTATTGTAAAACGTTCTAGAATTTTCGTGTGCAGTTTTTGTATATGTGTTAGAAGTAGAAGAAGACGGTTTATTGTATTTATAATTATTATCTCTGTTTCCAAGACTAACTTTAGTATAGTTGTTGGAATTGTTGTTATTTGGTTTTCTGTACTGATTTTGGCTATAACCTTGGTGTCTATGAATATTATTATTATTAAAATTAGGTGTTTGTCTAGCAGTACTATCAAATTTCTCCGGTTTATTAGTGACAGGTAAGTCTACTTTTGGTTGAGAAACGTTGAAAGATACGAAATCATCCGACAGTGATGCATAAGATTCCAAGTTGCCTGCATGAGTAGTCAATTGCTCGAATGTCGATATATCTCTTGAGACTAGTAAATTTGTATACATAGGCAATAAAGCTTTTTTTGCCAACCGCAAAAGTTCTAATTCCGGTAGTTTAGCTTCAAGCATATTGTTTAATGATTTCATTCTGAGAGTGAATTCTAGCACTGACATACCTTTAGGTTGTGTCATGTTAAATAGTTTTACCTTAAGATCTGTTTGAAGGTCGTTTGCTTCAAATTGTCTTATCAAAAGTTTTGAAAGATCGTCCCATTTCAAATCCTGAGTGTAAATAGACCTGAACCACAGGAGTGCTAAACCTTCTAAAAGATCAGGAAAAACGCGTACAAGATGATCCTGGTTAAAATTTTTTGTCCTACATTTCTCCTCAATTAATAGTAAGAATTCCCTTACACTACTTTTTCCGTCATATTTCAGTTTCCAACCGTCTACGTTATTTGAGTGTGAGTCCCTATAAATAATCTTCGTTTGTTTAATTATGTGGGCTTTCTTAATGGTTGTGTCGTCTAATTCAGAATCCGATGATTCAGAATTCACTTCACTTATAGCAGGTGTTTTAATCTCTTTATTATAAGCGCGCGCCTGTAAACGTAACTCATGAGAAGTCGACGATGGATCAATATTCCTGTCTTTAAGTTCTTTAATGAGAACCTCCTTCGAAGCCCCATTGATATTTGGTATTGGTATTGGTGAAGACATGATTACGTTCTTTGATGTTCAGATAGGAAGAAAGAAGTAAAAGAAGAGAAAAATAAATATTTAATTTTTTTTGTTTATAAAACAAAAGAAACTCTTCATTGACGGCTGTAGTATCATTAGACGTAATATTAGCTCAACTTCTATTGTACAATTGTGAAAAAAAACAAAAAAAAATTGTTAAAAAAAATATGCTCCACCCTAATGAGAATTGCGAAAAATGGACCACCCTATTATATTGTGAAACGTTATTAAACGTCGGCCTAATGTAATTGTCAATCAAAGATATCATTTAATTTGGGCGAAAGAAAAAAAAATGACGTAGGTATGTATATAAATAATATTGAGTGTTTGTTGACTTACGAGTAATTAAAACGCATATCGATTGTAATGTGGACTTACAATTTGTATTGTAGAACGCCGAGACATAAATGTTTTTAATATTATGTATATTAGCGTAAAAATCTAATAATATTATAAAACGCAAATATGCCTTGATCAAACAAGTGAATGACATCGTAAAATAATCGTAAATAATTATGAATTAGACAGTTTGACATAACCTCCCATATAATCATCTTGTTTACCAATTAGTGTTGACATAAAATTTGACAGCTACAAAAGCATAGATAAATCATAGATTTCATGAAAGATGAAAGTTTACGCAAGATTTTACCATAGAATAACGCAAATTATGAATTATCGTTACAAGAATACTGAGTGTATTTGAGGTTATGAAACAATATTCAAATCACTAGACATAAGTGATACAATATTATGTCAATTAATCATGAAACATTTCACCAAAATCAGCACAACATGCAATCACCACGAGCCAAAACACGTTGAGGCGCCAATTGTTACCGGCCATATTTTATATTAAATGCCATCCAGAACTTTGCAGATTTTCTGCGCGCCAATACTCGGTCCTCGAGTAATGTTCGGGATGGGCAGAGCATGAAACTGTCGCCAAGGCATGGGCACACAAAGGATTACAGGTTCTACTGATTGTAGTGAAATGAAAGCTGTAGTTTTGTTTTTGCACATTATAAAACATGGAGAATATATTTAAGTTAACATGTTACATATTATGACTCGGCACTTACCCCCAGGGATCAATAATTGGTTTTTTAATTCTATCTAAAATGATTAACCACTTAATTACGGGAAGTGAGCGGGGAGCTTCTATACGGCCGGCGGTGGTCTGTCCCCGACAGATCGAGCTGGCACCATCAGGGCTTTGGTCCAGGAGACGGGTCCAGCGTCTCCGACAAGGTGGCTGATAAGCGGTTCTGGAGCGTATCGGGTCTATCGTTTATGTAACATTAATGGAGCGAATCCATCCATTGAGCTGATCGGCAGATTACTTGAGCGGGTGCCGTCCGGGCTTGTGATTTTATTATCCGTTTCTTATTAAGAAAAATACGGCTTGTATCGCGCCACTTGAGGTGAATGCTTCATTTCCCGGAGTCCGCGGTATAACGATTTGCAAGGGATCGCGTATATAAACTTCAGTAGAACATTATTTGTGATCTTCACGAACACACACACGGTCATCCATTATACGGACGTTTATTTAATAGAACCTGCACCGACTTGGTTTTTGTAAAAAAAGAACCGAATAACCCGCATCAGGAATACTGATGTACACTTTTTTAATACGATCGCCCATCCAGGGTAAAAATGAATTATAATCTAATTGACTGTGCGATCATTACACGGCCGCCCCGCTCGTGTAACAATTCCAGAGTGCCCAGCGAAAGGAAACGGAAACCAACAATAGACTGCCCGGCGGTCTATTTGTTGCCAGACCGTGCTCTCTATAATTTTAATCAAAATTAATGCTATGAATGGTACTTGTTCTGAAGAGGTGTTTTAAATAATTACTTTTAAATAAGACTTAACACCGCTTCATAACACCATCCCTCCCGGTGTGATACAAGACGAAGGGTCGAAAGAGACAAGCTGGAGAGGTGAAAGGCTCTCCCTAAATCGGCATATCCCGATCCAGCCCACCATGTGGCAGGTAAGTAGGCGCATTCGCCACCAACACCTGAAAACATCTTATCCAATGAACCCTGCCACTCCCGCCAAGTCCACAAAAGTAGCGAACCACTTGGGTTGACCTATGGCAGAGGTTTTGGTTATACCCACCTGTCAAATTGAATGAATTAAACTCGTACACACATTAAAGTGGAATATAGATTCGACAAAATTTTGCATTCGAAATAATACACACTCTTTGTTTTCTGTACCAAAATCTTAAAGTATTCAAAATCATTGTTTTTTTTATATCTCGAATACCCTGAAATATCTTTTTTGGTTAAATATTAATTAGATCCTTTCAATTTATTTGATAAAAATTCTTTACGTCTAAGGAAAAAAAATCATCATGACATTTAATAAAAAAATGACAAAACACGCATACTGTTCATTAATCACCAAAAATTATAAATCTATTACTTAGCTACATTAAGCATGCTAATCAATTAACAATATTTTGAAATTGTACGTAATTTGTTCTAAGTGCTTCAATCCAAAGTTAATATATACTAATCTATTAATAAAGTTTCCATTTCTCTCTTCGGGGTTTTTAAAGGATAACAGCTTAATTAAGGCAGTTCGAAAATGGGGAATTTAAAAGAAATATTTTGATAATACATGAGCAGAACAAGAACAGCCACGAAGAACCAAGAAGATACCAAAAGATTCAAAGCGTCCCAAGAAGAGACCAGAAGATTCATGGCGTCCCAAGAAGAGATCAAAAGATTCAAGACTTCCCAAGAAGAGACCAGAAGATTCAAGACATTCCAATAATAGGCCAGAATATTCAAGGCGTCACAAGAAGAGACCAGAAGACTCAAGGCATCCCAAGAAGAATTGAGATGAGCCAAGAAAGGCAAGTAGAAGGAAGACATGAAGAAAAAAAACAACGCCCAATCTATTCCTTTATTCCTAACCATCCTAAAGTTCAATATTGGCTTATTAGTTTGCCATATATACTTGTATACCGATCGGTTAAACTTCAACCGCCTTCCCATTCTAATAGCACGTATTCTTTGTACTGACAAATCTGTGCCTCCTGGTGTACCGTTCACACCGGGATAGGAGTGCTTCTCGCTGGGATGGTACTATCGTATAATACATATTGATATAACACGTCATTATTACCTAATTTGTCTTTTTTAACACCGATTTATAATATTTGTATCTATTCATGTATATATTTTAGTATGCATACATTATGTAAGCCTCTGCCAACGTTTTTTTATTAGGTAGTGGAGTTTAATGTCAAACTTGTTTAGAAAGAATGGTTTTTCTCGATTTTTTTTGATAACTCAATGTCCATTTGTTTCCAATTTCTTATGATTCACATCCAATAATAATTAGCTCATGACCAATATGTTTTATGACGAAATATATATTAAGTTTTACATGTAATATATCAATTTGTTTAATCAAAATAATGTTTGATAATACAAACGTCACTTTCTTATCTTTCAATTAATCTGTTTTACAAAAGCATATAAATATTGTTATAACTATCAAAAATTACAGACGACGTTACAGAACATTATATAATTATTAGAACATACTCGTGAAAAATTATGAGATAGTCTGAATTTTTGATTCTCGAATAATCAATTCCAATTTATGAAATTAATAAATTTAATTTTACCATAGATAGTTACTTTACAGTTGGTCTAATTTCTTGACAAAATCAGTTCCAACAATTTTGAATATGACACTTAACCCCTCAAGCTAATTTGTTCGCTCTTGGGAACAGCCCAAACGGTTTCATAGAAATTGATGTGTCTCCCTTCGGTGTTAGAAAGATCAAACATCACGCTTTATATTAGAATTTCAAAGTTAACCACAGAATAATCAAAATGTGCACATCTATGAAGCCATACCAAAAGTAACGACCGCGATTTGAGAAATATCTACGCTTCTTTGTGATTTTTTGTAAATAATTTTTATATTGAAGACAATATTAGTGATTTCTAAACGAAAATCTGAAACAGAAAAATCAGAAAAGGAAACGGTCACATCTGGGACGCGAACCCAGGACCCCTGTCTTTCCGGGACAGTGCTCTACCAACTGCGCTAATGGGACCCTATTCTCCTCGGTCACTTTTAACTGTATCATACTTCGAATAAGAACTACTAACATTGTCTTCATTTTTTCACCGCACATTGTTATTGGCAACTATCTTTATGTATGATGTCCCAGATGTGACCGTTTCCTTTTCTGATTTTCCTGTTTCAGATTTTCGTTTAGAAATCACTAATATTGTCTTTAATATTTAAATATTACAATTTGAGGTTTTACTCAATAAAGTTATTCCGAAAAATAAATATTCATTCTAGACTTGCAGAAAAAGTCAACAGATGTCGCACATTAAATTTAAAAAAAAGATAGGTTTATCTAAAAGACGCTGTCTGGATTGCATTTAGTTCGGGTTGAATCTTGCGATCATACATAAAGGTAGTTTCCAATAAAAATTTGCGGTGAAAAAATGAAGACAATGTTAGTAGTTCTTATTCGAAGTATGATACAGTTAAAAGTTACCGAGGAGAATAGGGTCCCATTAGCGCAGTTGGTAGAGCACTGTCCCGGAAAGACAGGGGTCCTGGGTTCGCGTCCCAGATGTGACCGTTTCCTTTTCTGATTTTTCTGTTTCAGATTTTCGTTTAGAAATCACTAATATTGTCTTCAATATTTAAATATTACAATTTGAGGTTTTACTCAATAAAGTTATTCCGAAAAATAAATAAAAATAATTTTTATGTGAACCAACAAAGAGTGGGGTGATAATAATGTTTATAATATTGTTGTCTGATAAAATGTGTGTGTTTTTAAAAAGTAATTTTAATTCAGTGTTTATTGACCGAATACATGACAAAAAGTGTCAGAGGCCTGAGGGGTTTAATTCAAAACTAGTTTTAATTCAAAACGAGAGTTCATTGCCCAGAGTTACTTGCAGACCCAGCCGAAATGAATAAGTTTGATGATACTTCAACACCATTTTTTAAGAAAAATAGCTCTTGGCTATACACTATACAGCCGAAAATCTGTTTCTTTACCTGAAATACTTGATTTTTTCATGCCCCTGAATTTTACATCATTTCCTACAAGAAATGTTTAGGTCTATGGAACAATTTTCAAATTTTGAACCCCTTTTTCCTTGATGATATGTGGTAGACCCTTACGTTCTTAGTGCTTCACGAGGTTTTGACGCGTAAATACGGGTTTAACCAAGGAGGAATGAATCCATTAATGTTAGTTGATCTAATTAACTATTTGCACACCCGCAGAATAGTTTGAAACTGTCAGTAGTTTTCTATGTATTTCTAATTTACTCACAAATTCGCCATACAAAGAGATGTCAATCTAATCTTCCACATTCCCATTTAGGGAATTTTATTCTGTGTCTCGCTTCCTCCTTCTTTAGCCAACGTTTCGGGCAGGATTACAGCGTCAATCATCAGGGTAGATTTGTAGATGGGTGGTGAAATATGTGCTAATGAATGTAGAAGGGATAACTTGTTGCGCTCATCCATCCTCTTAGGACCGGGCGTTCAGGATATTAATTTGTTTAATTAATGTGGTTTTCGGCGTTTAGTTTTGGTGTAGCAGTCAAGTGCAGAATAACATATGAATATTATCCACGTTGTCTCTAATAATATTAGGCGTGCTCGATGCGTTTTCGGTATTCCCAGGAACAACTTCAAAGTAATGGCTGGTTTCAATTAAGGTCTCGGCAATTGTCAATTTATTCGGATGGCTGATTTTGTATACGCGTATGTGTTCTGAGGTCCTTTTGGAGATGGTCCGTTCTGCTGGGCCTATATATATCTTGTCACACTCAGTGCAGCTGAGTTTGTAAATTCCACCTGTCTCAAGAGGAAACTTGGTTTTTGCAGGCCTTGGATTCTTGGAAGGTCTTGGATTCAAGTATTTTTCTGAAGACATTCTTGATCCTTTCTTTTCTCAGAGTTTGAGAAAGTGAACTTAAGTCTAGAAAGCGCAGCCTTTTAGCTCTTATTCAATTCTGTCTTCATTTGGGGTAGATTTGGTCTTATTAGTATCCTTAGTATGAAAATGTTGGCTTGAAAAGGAGGAAGTGCAGCACGGCGTAATACCCCAAAAATAAACCAATATGGTACTTTTGGCAGTGAAAACCTCTAGTTAAAGTTATTTTTTAATTAGTTCGTTTTAATGACATTACAATTCCCTTTTGGTTGAAAGACGAAAGACGTTATTAAAATTCTTTCCAGAAGATGGAGCCCAACACGTTTCGTAAGAAAACTGCGGTTTTTCCAGTAATTAAAATGTATTCACGTTGGCAAACGAATTTCTTAAAAGCAAACGCAATTTATAGGAGGCTTTAGAAAATAAAACTCAGCGAGGGCTCCAGCTCGCTTGGGGAATATAAATAATTATTAGAATTGTCTGAACTTGAAGACTATGTTTTTGTTGCTGGTGAAATGGTGTCACGTTTTCTTTAAATAATAACGTGGAAGTTTTAGAATAATATCGCTGTAAAGTGCCCTCAAGGGGATATTATTTTACGTAAATGGAACACAGAAATTTTCCCAGAATCTGCAAATATTTCCTTTAGAACTTTCTGACTTTGTTAAATAGAGATTATTATTAATTAATTATATATTATTTAATTCTTTCCGTAGCTTTCGGTAGAAGCATAACTTAAGGCGAAGCTTAATGCCAAATCACCATTTTGATGAATCTTTGTAACGAATTGCTGTACATTATGAACACCAAAAAATTTGCTTTAGATAAATTGAAAGTTTTCCTATCTTTTTGCTTGAGTAGAATACAAATAAAAAAATAAATAACTCAACAAAAAATATAAATGTAAACTACTAAAAAAATTTTTTTTTTCGATAGAAATGTATGAACACATAAAGGAAACAAATTTTTAAATATACAATATTATATCTGAGATTTTCTGTGACAGTTTCACTTGATTAACTTTTTTGCTTTCTTATAAAATTAGTTACAAAATAAATAAATACCACTTTTGTGCTTGAAATCGAACATGTCTAGACTGCAATTGTCAAGCGATTTTAATGCCTATTACCTACAATATAAGGTATACCAATAATATACACATATTCGGCTTATAGCTTCCTCTTAAACAAAGTTACTTTTTTCCGATATTACTATTACTTTCTGATAAATGTTTATGTTAAAGAAATTTAAAAGCTTACATAACCATTACTGAAGCCCACATTGTACTTCAAATTACTAAAAAACAAATATCTCAAAATATCTGACGAAGATAAACTTGTATTGCCTTAATATAAAGACTGTTTTCATTTGAACATTTTATGATAATAACAGAAGTTGACTCTGGCAATACTTAGTGGTCAATTAGACAGTATAAATTGTATTAGAGTAGGTAGTTCGGTCTAAATTACATTCGAACTGCCCCAGAGTCAAGATCGTTATCAGCAAGTCACCCTCCTCAGCGCCAACAGCTGATACAATAAGTGCCACAAAGTGTAACAGTAAATAACAAACATCAACGATTCTATGCGTGCAACATTTTGCACAACTTGGTACAGTTATATTTATTTCGAAAGATAAAAAAATAATATTCCAGTATTCCAGTGTGGTGAAAACGACCTTGCAGGATGTTAATAATAATTACCGTAAGTAAATATTGACTTATTAGCATTAGCATTTATACATTAGCTCCACCTGAAGAAGGCACACCCGAAGGAGGCCCTGAGGAATAAAAATCCCTCAGGTCACATGTCATATTTAGGGATGCTGTGTGGAGGGTCTTAAAGAAAGGCGAGGATGTCCATCTCTCCCACTGCGGTGGAAGGCATAAGGTCTCTCAACCATCCGATCCATCCCACCTCGCAGCTGGTGGGCAAACGCATTCGCCGCCGAGACCTGTACAAACCTCACCCCACCAAACAGGGTGCTAGGTCAACACACGTAGCAAACCAGATGGTGGTGACCTATGGCAGAGATGTTAATTATCCTATGCATGATGCAGAACAAGATATGTTTTATTACTAAAACAAATAATATAAGCACACTAACATACCAATAAATTATCGTCAAATCAGTACAAAAAATACCGATTAAAGGAAACAATAAACTCTTATGTCTCATATTACTAACTGCTATTTGTTTTGGACAGAAGAAAATCATTCATAAATAATAATAAATGTCAATACGAAAACAAGTTTAGTTAACTTTAATTACACCGCCGTCAAAACAAGTCTATTGCGAAAACCTACTGCAGATACCTGATATTAATCTTTAACAGTGAAACTTTTAACCTGAATCGTTACTGTCATCAAACTTCGCGTTCAGTCAGGTTTCAAAGTACTATTTTATTAAAAGTAACTCAAATTTCGCGGCTCTGCGCGAGGGGATAAGATTTCACACTGAAAACAGAATTCTAATTAGATGTGACTTTCTGATGGATTATTTTGATAAAGTTCTAATTATTTTGGTATCAATCCTTCGCGAGTCACAAGACCCGAAGTTCGGGATTTTCAATTATTCAGCTGAGCTTTTATCACGATGATAAGTCTGAATTTCATCATTCTAAACCTAAGGAGAACTAAATATTGGGCTTTTCTAATCTTGTAATGAATCTCAACTTCTTGTTCACTGAGAAAATGTATTTTCTTCTAGTTTTCTTGTTTACGGGTGAATGAGATATTTTTTTTATGATAGTATAGTTAACACTACACTTACACTCACTAACCAATAGGATGCATGATCTGGGCAACAAGTTTGGGGGTTCTATTGATATATTCATTGACTCCATTAATAGAATTAAAGGCAATCTATACCAGCAATTTGTTGAATCCTACAAATTGTAGCGTTGGTAATGTAGTTTTAGTGATTTGTCTTATTTGTAGTATTGTTCTAGTTTCCTTGTTATTTTATGTTACTGTTACATGTTTTACTAAGATTATTTTATATTCATGTGCTTTAATTTTTTTTTTAATAATTTTCGATAGCTTTATGTTCTTAAAATCCATGTAAAAGTCCGGCTGGGCGTATAACAAATAAAATAACATAAAATTAATTTAAAAAATAGTTAAATATTCTCAGGTAACTCTTCGTTCGGCTTGAAGGGCACGAATAAGTTTGATCATTTTAATACACAACTTGTGGTCATAAATTGTATGCAAATCAGCATATCTGTAATCAATATATATCTTTTTTGATTGGGATAGCTGGTTAACAGTCAGTTAGAATTGGGAAGGAATTCTGATTAAATACATCTTGTTGGAAATCGTTATTCAGTTTTAATAACAGACTTGATACTATACACACTGAGGGTCTTAACACACGTAGCCCTTTCAGACCCGAGCTTTATTGCAAAGTGTTTTAATTTTTTAATATAATTATATGAATAAGCGTCCCAAAATAAGAAAAAAATATTTTAATAATTTTTTTTTGGAAAAGCAATTCTTACAATTGTGAATACTGCGTCTCAACAGTGCATTCATAGGTAAGTTAATAAATCATTTATTTTTTGCAATTAAATTTGACATTTTTTTTTTTTTTTTTTATATTTACTCCACACAGGAGGCCCTGAAGAAAATAATTTCCCTCAGGGCCTATGTCATCTTTGGGGATGCTGTGTGGAGGGTCTTTTTGTGGAGAGGAAGGAGTGAACATGGGTCTTGAAGAGTCCCATGTTGTAGGAGGGAGGAAACACAGAGGCCGGCAGTTCGTTCCACAGCCGAGCTGTTGAACTTAAGAACGAATCGTAGAAGCGACCCGTTCTCATGTGACAAGTGTCAACCGTGTACAAATGTTGGGCACGCGTTTGGCGTGTATCCCGACTACGCACCGGTGCCGAAGGGATCAATGACGCTAGTTCCTCAGAGCATCTTCCATTGTAATACCGATAGAACAAGGACAGCATAACTACCTGACGCCTGTGCTCTAAAGATTGCAGTCCGTTTGTTAAGATTGGGGAATCTATCAAACGGACCGCCCGTTTCTGCACAGAGTCAAGGGTTTTTTTCAGGTATTTTGGGGCTCCAGACCAGAGATGGCTGCCAAATTCGACAGTAGGGCGCACTTGCGATTTGTACAGGGTGAGCAGTTGTGTACTATTAAAGTATCTGCGGGCCCTGTACAGTACGACCAGCTTCTGAGAGGCCAGCTTTACTCGGCTTCGATGGAGCCCCCATACCTGAGCTGGTCACTTATAGTTACACCAAGCATATCAATGGAAGGCCTGTTCGGAAGATTGCTTCCGTTGAAGGAGACTAGATTATCATTTGGATCCCTTTTAGACGTAATCAGACAGGATTGGGTCTTTGAAACATTAAATTCGACGAGATTATTTTTACCCCAGGAGGAAATACTCTCGAGATAACCGTCCATTCTCTGCTTCAAAGCCCTCCGAGCCGTTGGAGTTTGTGTGCCCTTTGGGGGCTTGTCAAACAAAAAGCTATCATGAACTGTACTGTCATCCGCGTAACAATGAATCGGTGCACATGTCAAAAGGTCATTGATGTGCAACAAAAACAAAGTCGGAGACAGAACCGATCCCTGTGGGACTCCAGCATTTATGGAGTGCGAGGAAGAGGTGAAACCGTCAGCAACCGCCTGAATCGACCTATCCCTTAAAAAGTCAGCAATCCACGTACACAGGGATGCGGGAAGTCCGTAAGAAGGCAATTTGTTGACAAGTCCTCGGTGCCAGACCCGGTCAAAGGCCTTGGATATGTCTAGTGCGACCGTTTGGGTCTCACCGTGACGTTCCAGGCACCGCCCCCAAACATGCGTCACATACGCGAGAAGATCACCGCACGAGCGGTTCCGCCGGAATCCGTATTGACGGTCGTTGATAATTTTGTTCTTCTCGAGGTATGTGAGCAGTTTGTCGTTGATCACACGTTCCATCACTTTGGACAGAACTGATGTGATCGCTATGGGGCGGTAGTTGGCCGGGTTGGAGCGGTCACCTTTCTTGGGAATAGGGTGAATTACCGCTTTTTTCCAACCAGAGGGCACAGTGCCACACTTCAGGGACATTTTGAAGAGCTTTGTCAAAACTGGAACTATTTCCGCAGCACACCTCTGCAATACCAGGACAGGTATTCCATCAGGTCCACTAGCTTTGTTTACATCGAGCCCCCGTATGACGTGGAGTACATCCCGATGCCGGATCCTCAGCTTTTTCATATAGAAGCCGCAGTGAGGAACCGACGGCGGAACAGCACCCCCGTCGTGGAGGGTCGAGTTTTCCGCAAACATTTTCCCCAAAAGGTTTGCCTTTTCGGTGGCGGTGTTTGCTAGTGAGCCGTCAGGTCTGGTAAGAGGTGGCAAACTGGGTTTGCAAAAATTTCGACCTATTGAGCCCGCAAGCGACCAGAATGCTCTGCTGCCATGCGGGCAGGCAGCCAGCTTTTTGCTGATCTGCAGGTCGTGTTCGAATTTTGATCTATTGATGATTCTCTTGCATTCCTTTGCCGATTTGTTGTATGCTGATCTGTTTTCGGGCGTTCGAGATGTGTTGTAGGCTCGGTAAGCCGCGTTTTTTCGTCGAACTGCTTCGGAGCATTGTCGACTGAACCACGGATTTGAGCCCACACCAGTTTCTTTAGTAGTCGATTGTATGAAGCCATCCATCACCGATTTGATGACTTCACCAATCTCCTGGGCACATCTTGAAGGGTCCGAAGTCCGAAAACAAACTGCTGACCACGGAAAATCATTGAAATGGGCCCGCATACCGAACCAATCTGCTGACCTATAGTGCCACACTTTTCTCCTCAGCCTCTCATTGGTTGGTCTGAGGCTAACGGGGATTGATGTCGTCACTAGGCAGTGGTCAGATGATCCCAGAGGCGCTGTGACGTCAATCTTATAACCGTGTGGCACAGTAGTTAAGAATAGGTCTAACAGATTGGAGCGGTGAGTCTGGACATCAGGAACCCTTGTAGGCTCCTGAACCAATTGCTCTAATCCGTAGCAAATGGCAACGGATTCCGCCTGTCGGGCAGCCGAGTCCGTTGGGCCTGAGAACTTCAACCATGGTTCGTTATGAACGTTGAAGTCCCCCAGAACAACAAACTCGGCCGAAGGGTAGCGGGGCAAGAGATCATCAATAGTATCGCTCAAATGTTTGAAGAGCTCGGAAGTGTCTGATTCGCTATGGTTCGGTGAGCGGTATAGACATGCGTAGAATCTTGCCGTACTGGCAAGATTGACGCGCACCCACATTACGTCGAATCTGGAGTTTTTCAGACTCAATAGTCGCACACAGTTGACGTCAGCTCGACTATAGAGGCAGACTCCTCCTTTCAGTCGGAATTTGCTTGCGAGGGTAAAGCCCGGGCAGTCCAGATAGGAGGAGTCTGGCGGCTCGACTATCTGAGTTTCGGATAGGAAAAGAAGGTTGGGACGTTGGGACAAAAGATGGTGATGGACGGAATTTAAATTTGTGTGCAGGCCGCGAATGTTGGCAAAATTTACCAACAGTTTTGGCCCGCACCGGGGACGCCTGCTACTCGCCGCTGTAATGATGTTAAGTTTGTTTTTATGTATATTCATGATTTTAATTTTGTTTTTTTGTTTTGGTGACACAGACATGACATTTTATGCATTTGGTGCAAAATCGCTTTGCACATTCCTCTAGTCATATATCATTTAATTTACCTAGCTAAATAACATTTCTCAAGTAGTTAACCACGTTCACAATCGATTGAGTGAGGTCCCAAACCTGTAGAAGCATTTGCACCATCCGAAATGAAATATTGAACTTACCCTCACAATTGTGAATACAGGATCTAAAAATGGGTCAGGTAATGCATGAACATAGGTTTGAAGGAGAAGTATATAATTTCTTCAATACAACCCATAAAAAAACGAAGGTATTAGAATAATATGTTTGCAAGCCTATTACTATGTTTCAACGCATTATTCTCGAAGTAAAACAATGATGATTAATCAAAAAATGTACATATATGAAAACAGTCCAACCGAAGGCTTTCACACCCGTTTGAGAAAAACAATATAAGAATGTGCAAATTAATAATATAAAGGAATTTTGTATATATTTATATTCTATGTACAGTGAATAAATAAAGCATCTCCCTGTGTCATAATTGCATCTCAGAACAAACCAAACCCAAAGTTGCGAAGAACTAACAAAATTAATTCCAAAATAATCATGGCAATTCTTTTGGCCGAGAAAACCTCGAATAATAAATATTAATCTGTACTACCTAACATTATTTTTTTATGAAAGTCCTTATGGATGGAAGTTTCTATTTGTAACCTGCGCTCTTTAAGTACCTTGAGTGGCAGATAGTTTTCAAATTAGTTTGATAAATGATCAATATTTTACACACTTCAAAATTTATTTTTTTTGGAAAATCTTATTTTAACGTTTTGGCCGAGTATCTTCAGAAAATCATATTGAGATAAAAGCTAATTTAAAATTTGTCAAGAGTGATAAAGAAGACAAAAATATTTTCTTCCGCGTCTCAAATTGAAATTTTTTTCTTAAAAATATTATTTTTTCCACATCTTTCAATATCTTCAAATTTCCATCAAAATTTCATCAAAACATCAAATTTTCAACCACAAAATATAATTTGTAATGCTTCTCATCAATCATCTTCAACAAGTCGTGGGAATCAAGACAAATAATTAATAACAAGCAGTTAAAAACCCGCTCCTCGGGTTTTTTTCTGCTAGGCCCTGCGGGCGGCTCTTGGTTGGGCTTCGCCCATTTTAAGTGGTATTAACAACAGTTAAATTTAATAGATAAATATTAGGACATTCACAGAGAGAGGGTGAGTACATATATTGATAAAACACGGAACAGGAAGGAGTTAATTAATAATAACATGCTAAATTTACGCATAGTAAGAATGACAGTTGTTTGAATAAATTAAATTTTACGTATTTGTGATGGATTATTTCAAATGAAACACTATTATTGACTACATGTCTACAACTGATATTAACTGTTATCGTACCTAATATAATTAGCTCATAGGAGACTTGCAGTGCTTAAATATGTGTTACAACCGTCAATGTCTATAAGTTTAATCAATATCGTTTAGTTTGTCACAATTAAAGATAGTTATAACAAAGTTGACTTAAATAATAGATTATTACATATTGATTAATTGTACCCGTGTTTATGAATAAAAGGAGGGTAATCATTTTCGGTAATCATTTGGTAATTCTTTACCTACAACTGTTACTATATCTAATAAAGTTTAAAGTTAGATTATATATACACCTTCATCAGGAGAGTAAAAATCTATATATAAAGGTAGATTATTACAATATAGCGCCCCTGAGGTGATATCTCACAAAAGTGGCGCTATGCAAATTGTCCAATAAATAAATAAATATAATGTTTACATTTTATTGTGTTTGCACCGAAGTCAAAAATTAAATATAGACATGTTTCCTCATTTCTAAAATTTCAAAATTATTTATAGTGAAGTATTTTAAGACCTGAAAAAAACAAATAGAATATAACCATAAAACAATATATTCATAAGACAAATAGCATTTAATAACGGTTATTCCAATAAATTGATAGTTGAAATACTAAATTAAAAAAATTAAACATATTCTCTTCAAACGGTCTTTCTAAAGATAGAAATAAACAATGGCGTAGAATTCTGCTTGTGGATAACGATACTTCTAAAATTATATATAAAAACAATTCTGGTACTATTCAACTGGCGTTTTACACTAATAACAATGAAGAAATATATTCTTAATAATAAAGATACCAAAATCCAAACAAAAAAATCAGGAGTTTAAAAACACAATTGGGATGATTGTAATCTCTTTTACAAAGGTAGAACCAATGGAAACTTTGAAGTCAGAACTAAAGAATATCGCAGGGTTCTAAATGGAAATAGTGAATTTGAGTTTGCAAATCATCTTTTGAATAATGATCACACTTTCGATAAAAATTCAGGTCTTAAAATACTTCACTCGGGATATAAAGCATCGCAAATAAATAATTTTGAAATTTTACAAATTAAAAAACATGTCAATATAAAATCAGATATAATTAATAAGCAAAAAAAATATAAATAATAATGAAAAATGCCATTACAAAGTGATAAGATTACCAGAAGAAATCTTCTTATTAGATGCTTGTTAATCGTAAGTAGTCAAATATTGTGAACTGCATATTTAAATATTCGCGCCATTCATTTGGTTCGTTTTTAAACCGCCAGAGGCGCGCTCTGTCGGCCATCTATAGCTGTGCGTATCCGCCATATTGAATAAGGAACGCGTGATTTTTTATAAACGTCAAACATAATCACGTAACTGTGGATAATTTTCATTGTAATGTAATTAATCCAATGGATTATGAACTTTCTAAAACATATTTTCTTCGATATTATCCAAAAATTATATGAACAGAAACGATGCTTTTGAAGAAATCTCGTATTATTATGAGGCGATCCTATTTTAGTATGAAATCGTGTCTTAATTTTCAAGTTAGCTGAATTTACCCGAAACAGACAATTTTAATTCGACCAATCAGAGGGCCTAGATCGTCCAGACGCTGGCGTAATAATACTATCAGATTGTGAATAATTTAATAATTAATATTTTTTTTACCAATTTTATTTATTTTGTATTAATAAATATAGTCATATAGGTAGGAATATAATAGGGTTAATTTATTAAAAAATAATTATTATATCTGTACAAAAAAACCACGAGATAAATATACAAGTACATAAAATCATTTTTATTTGTTATCCAGTCTTGCCACAAAGGTGTGAATATGGCAGAAATGTACCAGTTGGAAAATGCACGTGATCGTTGGTAACCTGTCCATTAAATAATGCTTATATTTCATCACCGAAAAAAATGGCTGTCGAACCTTTTAAACAATTTCAACTTGGTGATTAGCTGGGGTACCCGGATTCGTCGGGTGAGGATGCACCTGTCCATCAGCAGCGTGGCGTGCCAGATCGGGAGAGGCTGATTTGGGGAGACCCTTTGACCTCTTCATCTGGTCTCTCAACACATCGCCTTACACCGCAGTGGGAGTAATATATGTCACTAATGGACACACTGACCCCTAGATTTTTAACGAACCCTCATACCTTTAACCTTCCCAGATCTTCCTTTTCTTAAAAAAAACCCTACACAAAAGATGACTTGGACTCCCTGGGAAATTATTTTCCACACCGAGGAAAATAGTCAGTGTAATGAACAAAATACGTTAAAGGGTTTTCATAATTGTGCATATATTTATCTATTAATGAATATTTGGAAAATAACAGTAGAATGTATATCATTTTTAACATTACAGATTTGCCTTCATTTGTTAAGACATGAAGGTAATCCTTTTATTTTTATATTTTTTTATCTTTAATCACAGAATATAATGTAACAGCTTACAGAAAAAAAAATATTCTAAAAAAAATTTATTAACACCTCCCTAATTGAAAATAACTCGTGTTTAGGAAGGGAGTGTGGGAATACTACCATACATTTGAACTGTGAAATTGTGAACATATGTGTACAGAATTTGTTTATACGCTAGATATTGAAAAAAAATACTTTTATATGTATTTACAGAATTTCCGTGTATAGGTGTACAAATATTTTTAACACTTTTTTTACACAGAAATATACTAAATAACTAAATTATTCTAAGGTGTATTTAAGGTTTAATCTTAAAATTCTCTTTTTTTTCTGCTTGTATTTCTTTAGGGAGTATGTGCAATGGTGTTGTGCCGGATTATATTAAAATTGATTGCACATTACTGGTCTGACAATTTTTTTTTTTTCAAAACTAATGTTTTAATTGGTTTTTGGTAGCAACACTAGTAATAGGTACATTTTATTATTTTGTTAAATAAAATTAATTTAGCAAATCATGTACCTACTTTGTAATTTTTTCTTCTTCTCTCCCCGTAATATTGTCTGAACGCGAATGTTATACGTTTGAATCCTCGAAAATGTCATCTTGTCACGTATATCATTGGGTAGGGTAAAGAATGTAGAATAAATTTTCACTCAACTCCTGAATAATTGACAGAGCCTAGCGAAGTCCTGTTGTATTATGTTTTACTATGTGGCATTTCATCTGTATGTGAATATGTTTGTTACGTTCCAGTTTCGGTTCAAGATGGTGGCCTTGTTGGTTACTACCTTTTTATCCCACCAGAGTTCGCATGATTGTGTTTCCTACTACGAGCTTTCAAACTAAAATAATCAATATTATAGTCTTTATCGGCCTAAAAAAAGCTTGAAAAATAATTATAGTCATTAAGATGGTGACATTTCTTTGGACAAATTGTATAATTCCTTACATGAATAATATTTATGGCATATAATTTTGAAGGTAGGTATTTAAGGGTAAATGTAACGTAAATTATATTCGACGGGTTCATAGATGGCGTTAATTCAATTATTTTATGAAATAAAATAAAATGTGCTTTGTGCAAGTTATGCTTTTAAATATCATTTCCAATTATTTGTTTGCCCCCGTAAATGCTCAATATAAATATGATTAAATAGTTTTGTCCGTATAAGAACTTAATTCTTTCAAGTAAAGCATACAGATACCATACAAATTGTATTTGCATGCCTTTTTTTTACACGGACAAAACTATTTATTTATACTCTCACAGTTCTTCACCGAACTACTTCTTGTAGAATAAAAAAGAATTACATAATATGGGAATAATTATTGATAAAAAAACATTTTTAATTGTTTAATGGTGTAATATTATTTTGACATTCATATTAATTACAAATCAGAAAATCAGAACATCTGACAAAAACGAAGCGAATGTTGAGAATTAAAATGATAAGAACTTTTCTGTCTGTGGTCGCAGAAGAGTTGGGGCGAACTACAAATTCTTTGATTCGGATGTATTGGTGCATATGTATACACTTCCTTCAGAGATTTTCTAGTGAATTGTCAGTGAGGAACACCTTTTTGTCTCGCACGTGCCTACTTATCATTGTTATCATCGGAAAACAGGCGTTAATTATCGACATATATAAATACTTAGCATCAAGTTTGAATAATATATTATACGATTTTTTTACAAGAATTTAAAATCAAATACATAAGTTTTGTATTCGTCAGTGATTTTTCACTAAAACGGCACTATGCAAATTATTTTAATTTTTGAAATATATATATATATATATATTTTTTGTAATAATAAGACACCACATCATATTGATCCATATTCATTTATCCGTACAATTTAGTGATGTAATTCAAACGAAACCGGTCAGCTAGTTTATTCAGCATTCGCCATCCTTTGGTGAAGTATTCACTTCATCCTAATGTACGAAATGGAATTTAAGAGACTAGAAAAAATATAATGAGGTCAAAATTGGATTCCTTTGAAATGTGAACCTTCCTGAATAAACGGTTTACTAGCGAGGGAAGATATTTACAAATAAATTTGTGGTTGGTAAATTGTTTGATAACTTATCCACTGATTCAAAAATAATGATGCTACTCTCTTTTTAGAAAGCTCAGGAAAATCGGATAGGAACCTATCCTAACCTGAAATGCAAGAGGCCAGATGGTTGTTATCTCCTTCACGCTGTAGAATCTCATAATCACTACAAATATAACCTTATAAAGCCCGTAGTAAAATAATCGTCGTTTTGCCAAATCATTTGCACAAACATAAATGTCTCTGCAAATTTATTTCTTATATCATGAGAGATGGTTAGTAAAAAAATGTATGTTGTATGTAGCATTTTAAACAGCTTATACTTTTTGTTATAAAATCCGTCTTTTAATTTTGTATCTGAAATGGTTTTTTTCCATATTTTTTTTTGTTTTGAGTGATTATTGAAAGCTTTTATTGCATGGTATATATGGTGTATTTGTCCAAAGCTTGTGTTTACCGTCGGAGTTCTTATGTTTTTTGCGACTATATATAAATCATAAGACGGTCTTCAATTATTTTGCGCCAGAAGAAAAAGTATTTAATGTGATCTTTTTAATAAAAATTTGCTAACCAAACCACGTCAATGGATACTTTACATCTGACAGCGGGCGCTGAGATTAAAAAACAAACTTGGTTTTGCAAATCATAATCAAACAAAGGGCTTTTTAATATTATTTTTATCAATCCTTTTTAGTGGACTTCAAAGCCTGCTTTTATGACGTTAATGTTTGTGTTAAATTATTATTTTTTTTGATTAAAAAAAAAAACATTTCCTTGCCTTGAAACCTTTTTTCGTTGCCAATTAAAATTGTTGCTTTCTAATAATTTGATTTCAAGGAGGCGTTTGTTGTTTTAACTAATGGAAAATCTTTTACAATATCAAATATAATCGTTTCACAAAATTGTGAAAAGATTTTACCTACGATTAAAGTAGTCCCTGAGAGAGAGGACAGGTCGCGCGTGACGGTATCTTCAGTATTTTTGTTTTCATT
Organism: Hesperophylax magnus; assembly: GCA_026573805.1. Classification (NCBI taxonomy): domain Eukaryota; kingdom Metazoa; phylum Arthropoda; class Insecta; order Trichoptera; family Limnephilidae; genus Hesperophylax; species Hesperophylax magnus. The sequence goes on along the minus strand of JAIUSX010000043.1, from coordinate 4,289,203 downwards.
GTGCGTAGGAAGATTTTTTATCGATGTCGTACGTAAAAAGACAAAACGTCTTCTTTCTGGAACTACCAGGTCTAATTTATGTACCTACTCCTTGGTAAATCATTTGGATTCATTCAATAAAGACAAAAATAGAACCATAATAAAGTTTTGTTGTATTAATCTATTGTCAAAGCAAATCTTGTACAGTTGTAAAAAAACATGTTCTGCCTTTCCGTAGTTTTTTTTTAACTTCGTAACACGCATTCATCTTATAGTAGTCCGAGAAAGCATGTAGGTCATCTACGATCTACGATCATCAGAGAGATGATAATAGAACGATAGCATCACGTACGACTTATTTCTGGGAATACTATTGATAAAATTCTGATACTGGGAGAGATTAAATAAGCCCCACCCCTCCAAACATAGATCACGAAAACATTGTTCAGAATTGCACAGCCATTCAGAATTGAAACTTTGCTTGAAATGGCTTTAGCGGTGTTTTATGACCATATCTGAATAACCAGGTTTTCCCCCACCTTCCTCTTCCACGTCTCCTTCCCCTCCACATAAACTTCAGCCTCACATCATACCGAAATTGGGAATGCGATAGTCTCACTAGCTCCAGACGATTGGGAGCAGTTGGGACTCTTGTGCGAGATTTCATATAAAAAATATGCTAAAAAGGCGCAGGAATAAATTTCGAGAATTTGGTACAAAATGTATGTGTTAATAAGTTTTTTAAGAGTTTTAGGAACGCGTCGTATTTAATAATTTTCTGTATGAAATATTGGAACCAGAAATGTTTTAATGCACATTCTTGTAGTCATTCATTACTCATATAACATTATGTACCTGTAAGCATTTAATTTAGGCAGAGTAATTTTAAACTTATCATTAGAATATTGTCATATTAGTATATAAATATCCGCTTATTTGTGAATTCCGCATAAGAGTCCTAACTACTTACAGATTCAGTAAGAAAATGGCCTCACTAATGAAGTATGTTGTTGGGGGGGGGGGAGAGGATGATGGGAAGTACTTCAGTTATTCAGTCTTGTCACCGAACACGGCTAAAGTAATTTCAAGCAACGTTTCTTTTCTGAATGGTCGTATTTTGTGTGAATATTTTATTAAATATTGTTATTTGGTTGCCATTATTTCCCACCGACACGCTTTCTGACAGAGTAAGAAAAATAAAAGTACGTGTTTAGTATGGAAATTTTTTTATATCAGCGGTGAACAAATGCGATATTTGTTTTTAGAGTGGTATGTTCTCAACCCGCCACTTGAGACGTGAATTTGACTACGTTTTTGGTGAAGCCGGTCCTACGCATCGTGTTTTTCACCCTAAGATTTTACTAACAAGCAACACTCCTTACTTGCCCAAATATAAAAAGATTTGTTTATATACAATAAAACCAAGTTATATCATATATCACATCTTGTTTTTAATCTTTACACGTATGAACTTATTTATTAATTTTCGGGAAATCGACAGTTTACATTTATTTCAGTTTGTACATAAGTATCATGCAGCCAAAATAAAACCAATTAATGATTTCCTCCTTGTGATTTTACCTCTACTGAGACAGAATATGAATTAAAAAATTTATACATATCGAAAAATTTACAAAACGAAACATTTATCAATACATTTATAGCCATGGTGAGAGGTTGTAATATAAACCAAATCATAATAGAAATATAAATAATAGAGACATAACATTATTCACAAACCATCAGCGAAATATTCTTTTATGGACCTCTTGTATTTGGTAAGTTCGCAACTGAAAATATCTTCCCTGGATAATACGATACTGTAATTATTGCATAGTCTGTTCAGGCAATTTAGCAATCATATAACCACTCGAACGATCGCGCGTCAAAAAACTTTTTTCTCCGATTGCTCGCGGTTTTTTGGCGACGATTTTGAATATTTTCCGCCAACATTAAAAAAATCAAACCTCCGAATTTTAATACGGAAACATAAAACTGATTATAGTGCTATACAGCCAATGAATTCACCTATATTTTAATAATTATTCTATATTTTTAGAATTGATAGATAAATTATTAAAAAATCTTAAACTTTATAAATGCGCGAAATTTGCGTTTTTGTGATTTGAAATTGCCGCCAGTGGCAGTTTTAAAAATCTTTATTGAATATTTTCTACGTTTTTATGTTCTCTATGGCCTGTTTGATAATCACAGATGCAAGAATGTAATAGAAAAATATTTTTTTGCATGTTAAGATCTCTTCAAAAGTTTGGTCAGAAAATAATTTTGTAAAATTTGAGTGCGTGACGCGTCAAAATTGAAATCACTGTATTATATTATATAATAAATTTACCACAAAAACTGGTATAACGTTAGGAAGATACATTAACTGTCTACAATTATTAATAAGCATAGTCGCCGTGTTGGCTTTATTTTATTCATTTGATGAATTATACAGAGAGCCTATTTCACGATGTCAAAATCATGGTGCTACTTTTTAAATAATTGTAAATTAGAACTGGAGATTTGTAACCATGTTTTTATATTACGTGCAAAACGAGGAAATAAGGCTTAAAGTGAGATATATATCATAGATATAAACATTGCCAATATTTCAGGGGGATACTTTGAAAGTTGATGAAATTCACCAATATTTGACCAAAATTCACTTCTGACAGCTACCTTAAGGTCAATCTACATAGGGTAAATCGGAATATGTAAAATGATGATAAATTTGTATATATATATCAAACCTTTGTATGACCGTAGAATTTCAAATAAAATCATAGTGATAATTTTATATCTAAACGCAAAGGTATCGAAAAAAAATGGGGGAGGGAAAATAATTGATGGAACCAATAATTGATTTATTTATTAAGCCCTAATATCCTTTAAAATCAATATTACAGTTGTATGGTTACAATGAAAGAGCAGTATATTGATTTAAACATTGTTTACACCTTTTGTCATAATAAAAATGTATTCAGTTTATTGGTTTATTCATAATTTAAGAAAATCAATACATAATAATATCATTGTGCCTCGCTATAGAGTGAGATTCTGAGTATCGCTCTGGTGAGGGACCACCATTCAGAATTGAACATTGCTTGAATTGGCTTAGTTATGTTCAGTGACTAGATCTGGAAAAGCATCTTTACAGAAAAATTGACAAAATATAATTAAGACATAAAAATAAAACGAGTTATTTAATGTGTACAATAAACAGGGAAAAATGAGAAAACCTGTGCATTTGTTAACATGCATATTTCAATGATCAGAATTGAAATATACATATTAAATGTCCACCGAACCTTATCATATAGAACCTTTGAGGACAACATAACATGAGACGTGAGTATGCGGAAAGAAATGATTATAAGTCCAGCCATCCAGGCCATCATAATTGATGTTCAAACAAATTTAATTAAATTTATAAATTAGAATTTCATAACTAAAAAACCAAAAAAGAAAAAAATGAAATAAAAAAAAACCCTCAGCAAATCTATATTGTAGTGTGATATGGCTTCATGCAATCATAGCATAATGCCACATCACACACATCACACTTTGTAAGGGTCCTTTTGAAAATGTTATTTATGTTGCACCAGGCACATTTCACCTTTTTCCCGCTACGGACCACGAAGTGGTTGCCTTTCAGGATAGGTCGCAGAGTCTTTCCTTCAGCTATTAGGCCAATGGTCCGCACAGTCGTGTCAATTTGACTACGACAGAACAGCAGAAGGAGTTCATCCGCAACCTCACTCCTGAAGTTTCGGTACAAAATGCGTTTATTTTCCTTGCGGAGCTTTGAGCCGTACAATATATACGCATTCTGCACCGAAACGCTTAGTAGTCTCCTGAAAAGCTTCTTGTACCAGACCAGGTTTCGCTGTCGTTCAATGGGGAAGCCTGACAAAAGCTGATCTTTTCGGTCAACCCCCCCCATTACCTTGTTATAGTCTAGTACGAGTTGAGGTTTGTAAGTCCAGGTACCAAACTTTTCAACTGCCCCGATTTCTGCCTTATGGTAGGTGGACAACATACTTACCAGGTTTTTGTCCAACCAAACCATTACATTGAGGTCCCCGCAGTTCGAGTATACAACCTCACCTTCCCTCAGTTTGGACCGGAGATGGGACTTAAATGCAGAGGGCACAAATTCTCGGTTTAACCGCAATGTGCCCATGCAGTCCATCCCATTTCTTTTGAGGCATCGTGCCAATAATGGACTATTATAAAAATTGTCCATTATTAATGTATACCCCTTGTTAAACAGAGGGCTGGCCAGGTCGTATACTATCTTTGCAGTGGCCCCAACTGGGCAGATATTGTGAGCACCCAAAAAGTTGGCCTGTGTCATGTCGTCCGTCATATCTTCCGTTATGTCTTCCGTCATATCTTCCTGGTCTGGATTTGTCGATTCAGCCTGTCTGGAAATGGTCTTCCCCGTATAAATTTGGAATTTCCAAAGATAGCCAGACTTGGACTCACAAAGCTCGTAAGACTTTATACCCGCACTGGCCGCTTTGGTTTTGATCATCTGGACGAATCCCAAACGGCCTTTATAGCAGAGTAAGGATTCATCCAGAGAGATGTCTTGCTCGGGCAGGTATAAAGTCTCAAACTTATTTGAGAGGTGGTCCAAGACGGGTTGAATCTTTTGTAACCTTCGCACAGATAATGGTGCATCAGAAGAAAGACTTTCATTGTTGGTGAAGTGAAGGAACTTTTTAATTAGAAGAAAACGATTATAATCCATGGCTCGGCTGAAATAAGGCATGGCGGTGAGTTTTTTTGAATAGAAGTAGTCTTTTTCAACAGGAAGGGGACTAATACCTTGATACATTAAAATTGCCAAGAATACATACATTTCCTCTTTATTCGTGGGAGCCCATTTATTGGTACGCGCATGACGCTTAAATTGTTTTTTCGCAATCCATTGATCTGCATACCTGTTGGTCTCTCTCGCGATCAGTTCAACGAAATCTGCATCAAAGATTTTAAGAAAGGCATCCACAGGTTTGCCCATTTCGTCGGTATTGAAAGTTGGTCCCGGCGTGCCTGTGAAAGTCTCCCTTATCCCAGTAAAACGTAAGATATCTTTAGACCAATCGAAAGAGTAACCTTCAGGCGGCAGAATCGAACGCATTGCCTCACTATCTACCTGGTCTTGTCTACTAAAGTCTATGGCCATAGCGGAGTTAGGTGAAACGTTGATAATATTATGATAAGGTATTGGTGGCATGCAGAAGGTATCCTCATCGCTCTCTTCGTGGTCGACGTCACTCGCTTCGTCATCCTCGTCGCTCGATCTGTCCATTTCTGAAACAACAGAAAACCCAAATTAATTTAATGTGTCTATATTACGATAACCCACTGCCTCTGGTACGGCTTATGACTCGCAATACGATGGTCGCGGGATCAAATCAAATAAATTATATTTGAATAATTAGTGTTATTTTCACACAAAATTCATTTAAAATAATATATATTATATTTGCGGCACGTTCCAGAGTGGAAGATACCCATAGTATCGCCCTGGTGTAAGACCCCATTCAGAATTGAAACGTTGCTTGAAATGGTTTTAGCCGTGTTTGGTGACCAGTTCTGAATAGCCAGGTACTTTTCCACCTCCCTCTTCCACACCTCCTTCCCCTCCCCGCTACCTTCAGCCTCACAACATACCCCGATTGAGGATGCCATAGTCTCACTGGCTCCAGATGAGGCTCTTGTGAGGTATTCATATAAAAAAATAAATAAAAAGTTAATCAAATACTTGAGGCGGGCTATGTCAGGAGTCAGAATAGCACAGTCAGGTAGGTATGGAATGAAGAAAAGAGTGTGTGTGCCAAGATCGAGTTGCATGGTGGTTCATCCTCTCTGCCTACCGAAATGGCGTGAAGGTAAGTTAGTTAGTTTTATAACTCACGGTTTCCAAGTACAGACTCTTCTAGTACAGCTGCCTCGTCCACGTTACTGCCCATGTCTGACTCTGAAATAAAAGAAAACACAAATTTACAGTAGAATTTGGATATAATGACTTTGCATTTAACGGTCTACTGTTTTAAGTGACGATAATGTAAACTCTAGTAAGGTTTCATAACTTTTAGTAGGAAAACGTATCCGTTTAAAGTGACCAACTACGTAAAGCGACCTATTTTAATGATAATTTGTCCGGTTACAAAACCCACCTACCAATACAGCCTCGCTTTTGACTAGGAAGCTCGACACAATGAGTCCCGTGAAGCGAAAGTGTTTTTTCAATTTAAGAAAAAAATGCTGTATTACACCGTTTAGAAGCCGGTGAATCAAATGTAATCCTCGCAAAGAAGTTCGGCATGTCTTATTTCTCACTCTGCAATACCCGTTACAGAAAAAAAAAGATGTGTAATGATGCATCCACGTCATAACAACAATACATTTTGTATGTTTGTTATGTGGAATTTTTAAGTACTATGCTTATTTCCTGCCAATATACCAACAGTGAAACTGTGCTAAAGATATCAATATAAAATATAGATAATTGATTTTATATTGAGCCCCTGGTATGACATTTTAAAAAATAAACTCACCGTTCCCAAACGCCGATAATTCTTGGTAGAATGGCACGTCCACCCACAGCTCGCTGTGATAGCGGGCCTCCGGAGAGAAGAGTTCCCCACTCCGCGATGTCCCAGGTAACGGCTCGGGAGATGCTGCACGGATAGGCATAATTGGTGCATTGGGAGCCGTTGATTGGATCTGTGCGGGAGTGGACATCCACGGTGGTGGTACGGGTCGTGGCAACGGTGAAGGCGTCCCTTGTGAAAAGGGACACGTTGTTCTCTCCGGAGATGGAATTCTGAAAACATTTACATAAATCATATAAATTGTTCTCATTCACGTGTGAAACAGTAAGTACAGTATGTAAATAAACAATAAAATTAGAACTCTGTAAAATATGCACTGAATGTGCCAAATGCACAGAGCGCTGATCTTACCAACTATCACTGTAAGAGTGGAACGCTGTCAGGAAAAAACAATAATATTGTATCAAGCATCTAAATACGATTGCTTACTTTTGTTTAGTTTTTCTTGGAGGTGCGGTAGGGAGCAAAATGCGCGCCGCCTGCTTCTTGAATTTTCGGCTTTCCAGCTCTAGCCGGAAGGAAGCAGGCAGGGCCCTAACAGCCTTTAGGGCCTTGACGCGATCCTCTCGCACCAGTAGCAAAGCAGGGTCGCTGTTTAAATAAATACAAATATATGATGAGTTCAACGGCCACAGCAAAGTACTTTCATAAAAAAACATTAAAAAATACTAACACTCCAGACGAGGCTGCAATTGCAGCTCTGCGTTGACGTCCACGTGCAGGTAGTCTGGCACCAGCTCGTACCCCACCTCTCCCTCTTCCTCTGCCTCCTCTTGCAGTCAGCACCACTCTATATATTTTAAATTGAAAACACTTAATGTAAGTACTTAAATGTTTAAATTTTGTTAAATATTGCACTAATATAAAATTTGAAAATAATTATTGGGTCGTGGAGTGCTCCCTTTCCCTGGACGACATTTGTTTCTGCACAAATTTGGTAAAAGTGAAGAAATTAATTAATTATACAACTAAATTACTAAATTTTTATTGTGTGACGAAGGCTTTACACCATTTTACATGTAAAAAAGAGTCAACTTTTTGACATATGACTTAAAATAATTGGTTAACAAATATCTGTATTAATAATGAACCAATTCAAATAAAACTTATATATATCTCTTTGTTTTGAATCACTGTGATGGAATATCTATATTTCAAATGCGCGAGTGCAGTATATAAGACATTATTGTAAATCAAAAACAGATGACGTCTTCAGTTGACGTATTCTTACACAAAAACTTCAACCAAAACAATATATTAGAAACAAACTAATTAAAAACGCATTTCAAAGATAGATAAGTCAATCACAATAACACAAATATATAATTATGCGTTAAAAACCCAATAAATTAATTACTTACGGCATTTTAGGAAGAGTCCAAAATTTCGTGAATGTTAAAAATTTATGGTTTTGTTTTTTGACAGGACGCCTTATAAAACCGCGAAAACTCGTTAAATATCACTTCAAAGACAACGGATAAGTTCATAGACAAAGAGAATATATTATCAGCTATTCGATAAAACAAGTAGCTGGCCAAGGAAGCGTTTTAAATAATTACAATAAATATTTTACGAATGGTAGAAAAATCGGTCCATTTTTGGACCGATATCAATCGCAGAAAAATAAAAGTGGTCGATTTTTCGACCGAAATCGTTCCAGTGGATAAATAGCTATATCAGTCTTATGACACTAATAACTAAAAAAAATGGTTATCCTTCCAACCAAAAAAAGCAAGCAACTAATGTGATATGTGCAGGTTGGCACTACATTCTGTAGACACAAATATATATTGTAATAGTAGCAAATATATTTTGTATTACGGATTTATTATAATCACAATAATCATACTAACAAAATAAAACCATTAATAAAAATATAAGCGTATAATTTTTTTGAAATTAAAATATTTTACAATGACTTAAGTACCTAGTCTCAAAACTCCAAGAAGGGCGGGCGTTCGCGTGGACTAACGGTGGGGGACGCGCAATTCGATGGCGGGTAAAATAGTTATCCGATTTGAATCACCCAGTCTTACGAAAATTTACGTCACCGATGACTGGTCAATCTTTGAATTCAAAGGAACCTTTAAAATATTCGTAGAATGTCCTTTTTCTGGAACAGATCCTTTCAAGCTATGGCCATGACTTTGATGGTAATCCTTTTGAATAGCATAGTCCCTCATTGACAGCATAATACGTATTTAAAGATTGTGCTTACCATATTTTTTTTCCCTCTTACGTTTGCTTTTCAACATTTTTGGCATAAATTTTTTTTAAATCCATACATCTGCGAATTTTTAATGCCACATCTATAGTGAACCTCAATATTTTCGTACTGCTCGCGCTAAATCGTAACGATACCATTTTTCTAAAAATTTTATAAATGCCACTTAAAATAATCTCACATCCATTCGTGAAAGGTTGAGTGAATCAAAGAATAATGGGCTCATGCATGAAGAAAACAAAAAGCCTCAAACAAAACACAACAAAATTGAAGCTGTGTTTACTTGAAGCCTTATTTCTAAGCGATTAACTGTTGCAAAAAGATTGCAGGAGGAGGTTGTTTAGCACCCTGAAAAATGTTCGCTGAAATAAATTCTTTGAACAAATAAAATGCCTTGTTAATCGCAGTTCACTGGATAAATGTGAAAACGTGATTTATCATTTGTCAAGTGTAGTCACACCATCTTTTTTAGATGTTTAGTATTATTTAGACGGGGATATAATATAAACTGACGCAACAGCGAAGCTATACTTGTTTAACGAACTGCCGGCCTCTGTGTTTCCTCCCTCCTACAATATGGGACTGTGGCGTCGAAAACAATACATTAAATAATTAATAATAAACCGCTCGACCTACTAAGTACCTACTTCCGAATTATGTACCTGCATTCCAATTCGCCTCGTAAACAAGAGCTACCTACGTACTTCAAGACCTACTTGCCTACTCGCGACAATACTAACGCGCACTCAGTCCGGGATACTACGAGAACTCGCCAGAAGGTTCGAGTCTACGGCCTATGCATAATCGCCGCAATGTCGAAGGTTCCTGAAACGTACAGTCTGTGCGAGTGCCTAGGATTTAGTTGCCATCCATCTACCTACTGCTACCGTCGGCCGTCTAGTATAAATAGGCCCGACGCAGCGAGCATATTATCAGTGTTCAGTAATTACTATCGTTCGGCTGCACCTACCTACGATTACTACGGCTTAGTCTCGCGCGCATTCCTAGTATTTGTACACAACAAACGTCAAATATTGTGATTGTAAAATCAGCTGACAATTTATCAATAAACGCTATACTGAGTGAGAGATCTTTTCATTTATACACCACGATAACCACAGGACTCTTCAAGACCCATGTTCACTCCTTCCTCTCCACAAAAAGACCCTCCACACAGCATCCCCAAAGATGACATAAGCCCTGAGGGAAATTATTTTCTTCAGGGCCTCCTGTGTGGAGTTAATATAAAAAAATAAAAAAAAAAACGTACACGCATTCGGACATATTCGCATTCTTATTTCTCTGAAATTCAGCAGTTAATATACGAAATAAATGTCAGTCAATCATTGTCAATCATTTCACGAAGCTTTAATCGTGGTTAAGTTCCTAAGGAGGAAGGTTCAATAGACATTCAAAACAAAAGAAAAATCTTTTAAATTGGTTACGAGCCGGCCACTAGATCGAATATTGAAACTTATATTTATAACTTTTCGGGACGACCACCGCGATCTGTCTCGCTATTTCATTTCATCACGCCAAAATGAGATTATCACCACTGTTGGTAGATTTCGATAATTCGTCACAATTGTCTTGTAACTTGGTGGAAAAATTCACAAAAAACTGAAAAATTGAGAATATTCTAAAATTCGCTTAAAAGAAATTCCAAAATGGAGAATAATTCCACGCAAGACTTTATTTAATAAAATGTACCACCATCATTGGAGAGATTACACTCAAATCACAATCTTGTCGGGCCATTTCTAGAAACCAAAGATTTTAAATGTTGTTTATTTCATTTGAAGAGATTTTATGGCACATTGAGGCAATTATCGTTTGGTTTCATGTTCCTTACATGATTCTGGGAGCACACTGAGCTTTCAAAGCATTCCATTTTCCACATTAAGCAAAACATTACGTTTTATGCCTACGTATTCACGTTCAATTTAGTTTATTCGCCAGGGATTAAAATTTCTGTAAACATGTTAAATCCTGTAAAAGGAAGAAATATAATATACTAGAGCAGACCTTGAAAAACCACATTAAAAAAATGATAGTTAAAAAAAATTCCACCGCCGAGAATCCAATCTCGGTCAACCGCTTGGAAGGCAACTATGCTGGCATAAATTAATTATATTTATAAGGGCTCGATTCTTAATTCTCAATGAGTGGTTCGATCAACTCGTTGTTCAAAGGACCGACTTTTGACGTTTGGCGTAAGTATGTGCCTCCGACGAGACTCAAGAATAAGAATGTCGAGCAATGTATGTACTTATGACGTCGATTGCGAGCGGCCTGGATTGGAGAATAGATACCCTGGATGCCAACAGTCCGCACGATGGATACCGTATTCTATTTTTCATAATAATATAGATAAAACCCAAATTATATATAAAAGGTTCGTGCGCTTGGGAAAGGGATAGTAAAGGAAAAATTATTTGGAAAGAGATTATTATCGGACAACATGTTTAATATTTATTGTGTGAAAGATTATATATCCATTTACAGTACAAGGGTTTTTATTTTCACAGGTTATTCATTAGTTTTAAGGTTTTTTGTTATTATTTAAAGAGTAGTTAAATATAGCAAAATTTCTCTTGTCAAGCTTTACTGTGCTAGAATATCTGTTTTTCAGTGTGTTTTAGTCGTGGCGACAATTACCGCTGAAGCATATAGGATATTAATTAAATTTTTAGCTGTTTGAGACATATTCTAAATAAAGAACTACTGAGAATGACGTACTTCGCATTCTGTCAATCCATAATCCAATATGGTATAATAGGATGGGGGGGCGCCTATAAAACTCACACACAACCTCTTTACATTGCGCAAAAACTAATAATTAAAATAATATTAAAGAAATCATTTTTATATTCATCTGAACTCATTTTCAAAGAATTTAAAGTCAGAAAATTAAATACTCTTTTCCTGTATCACGCAACCTTACAAGTTTACAAAGATGATATCCTAAACAAAACCGTACCATTCAAAAACATAGCAAATCTCAGGCAAAAATACATGTTACCAATTCCGATTTGTAAAAAAACTTTGGGTCAGCAAAACTACAAATACTTAGGAACAAATTTCTTCAATAAATTGCCAGAAAATATAAGATCACTAAATGATAGTTTCAAAGAATTCAAAACACAATTAAAAAAATATACTGAAAACCTAGACTAAATTTAAAAAAAAAATAAATAAATAAAAGAAAAACAAAAACAAAAAATTAAAAAATTAAATAAAAATCTAAGAAACTAAACAAATAATACCTCATCCCATACACACAAGCAATTGCTTTTTATGGGAGAACATTGAAAAATGATAAATATTAATCATATCATAATATCTTATCTTATTACTAGTGAAATATATATATGTATATCACACATTGTAAATTTGTTTATTGAATAAATTGAATTTGTTTAAAAAAAAAAAAAAAAAAAAAATATTAGGTATTGTAATGTTTTGTCTTTTGTGTAATCACATTTTTCATTTAGAATTTTACTGGGTTGTTACTAATGAAGTTGGGATGGTGGAATAAGAGTCAACTATAACCAACACAATGTACTGACCGGTTAGTAGTATATTGTTTTACGAAACCTGGGAATGTTTGTCGCACTCATTCCAGTAACAAAATATATAAAATAACACCCCACAAGATTTCCACCATAGCAAACAACTTTACTTGATATGCCGGAAATCAGCGTAGGGTGAGAAGAAGGTTGGAAAGTAAATTACTTATCGGATATGGTTACTGAATATACCTAAAGCCATTTCATACGGTATCCCGATTTCAAAATGTGATATCTTGAACTCTAGAACGAAGTAAAAATATATATTTTGTATTTTATAATGTTGAGTATTAAAAATTTATACTTTTTTTAATGACTTGGTAACTTTTGAGAAAACATTTACCGTAGCGAAACAGTCCCATTGCAAAACACCTAATTTTTATAATATTGAAAATTTGACTTCAATGTAGAAAACGCTCATGAAAATTAAATGAAAAAAAATAATGATGTTTCACGTGACTTCAAAGACTAAGAAATCACGTAATGTGTTGTTAGAGAAAAATATAATATCTGAATTATCTCATACGTCACATTATCATGCTTAAAATATTATAAATATTTGCGGTGTTTTCGGTTTTTCCTTATTATAAAAGTACCTTCCCAAAGCAAAACCATAAAATGTTAATGGTTTCCTTCAGGAGCTTATAATAATAATAATTGTTTATTCCAGAATGTAGGGAGGTAAGTGCAATCCCACACAATCCATAAAATATAACTACAATGTTATATACAGAGATACAATTAAGTACAAATAAAATAAAATATAAAATGTAAGTTTGATAAAGCAAATAAAACATAAGAAAAAGTAAAAGGAACTATATAGAATGGAGAGTGATATCATAAAACATTTAAATTTCTTGTAAGCTTATTGGTATATCGGAGCGATAATTATGGGGGCCAATATTTTTCTCCAATGTTTTTCGATGCTCGATCCTGAGGTCTGGTCTGGTCTTATGACCGCTTTGATGATAATATGCAAAGTACAATTATACACATAATGGAGAGAATAATGATAATACAGGATTCGACACGGGAATCGGATGGTTTTCAAATAAAAAGTACTCAGTCAGTTTGCCTTAAAAATTTTTTTTTTAAGACATTTCATAGTGTAAGTTGTCGTTAGTTTATGTATGGAAGATCACGTCGGCGTCTCTCGGATGTTCGCCATTGATATGTATGCATGATTGTAGCCGGTCCCGAAAACTTTAAGTAACGTTAATTAACGTGGAATTCGAACGTCTCCTTCTGGATTTTCATCTTGAGATCTACAAGGCAGTCTGGCTTGTCAACAAATACCCTGGACTTAAAATATACCCACAAAAAGAAGACACTTAAGCTTAGATCAGGGGAGCTAGGTGTCCTGTGAATATTACCTTATCTGGTAATAAGAACGCCTGGAAACTGATCCCGCAAAGCAGCCATTGAATTACGAGCAGTGTGTGCAGTTGTTTTCACAAACTCGCAATTTTCGGTAGATTATCTACGAATTTAAATCTAGATTTAATCTAAAATCGGTAGATATGTCCTCTAGTTTTCCGCGATATCGCGGCAACTAAACATCCCACTCTAACAGATAAATCAAGGCCAACCCCCACTCTCTGAGACAACACTATCAAAAACATTCGGTTTCCGTGGAGGACCTTGTATTTCTAATGTGAAAATCTTCCGGGTCTGTGAAATTCTGTACGTAAAAGGAAGCAATAATAAAATGTAGCTGATCATTTTATGTCAATTTGTGTGGCGTTTATTCTCTCAGTTACTGACTGATAACGATTTTAAAGATTTGATTAAATTATTAAACGATGGGAGATTTGGGCCTTGAATGCGCACGTTTTCTCATTTAGTACTCCTAAAATTACCTCTTCTACTACCACCGCAGTCGAAACTTTCCTCTAATGACAAAAAAATAATTATCAATAAATTGTTTTCAGATGTTAAACCCAGACTCCACCAAATTCGTAAGAAAAATAAGGGATTTACGTGTTACAGGTGATATTTTATAATTCCATTTAAAGGGTCTTACTATTAAACGTGTTTTAAATGTTACACAACTAGTAAACCACTAACGTAACGTTAATGGATGTTTATCAGTTGTATAGAATTTAAAATACAAATATTCCATTTAAAGGGTCTTACTATTAAACGTGTTTTAAATGTTATACAACTAGTAAACCACTAACGTAACATTAATGGATGTTTGTTAATGGATGATCAGTTGTATCAAATTTAAAATACAAATATTTTGCTAGCGTTTATCTATGAGAGAACGGCGTAGTGGTGAACAGTGGGTAACTCCAAACGATCGAGTTCTAGAAGGTTCCGATACCTCCACAACAACTGGGCTATCCAAAAGCCGCTTTGCTCGCCAGCACCGATCTGCATTTCATAGAAGGAAGTCACGCACGCCGTTCAAGGTGAAAATAGATGTACGAGTATATTCACTCACAATAAATATTTGTCACGTTTTCAGTGGTGGTATTTCTATTCTTAATAGTACTGATACAATTATTTACAAATATAATTACGACCTACAAACGTATTCATGTAGTGGTAAACGAAATCATTGTTTTGTGGTACGGATTTGTTAATATTTCTTTCGGGAATATTCGATGATTTGGAGAAATGGTGATTTTTTTGGTAGGCAATGTTCACCATTGAATTTGCCTATGGACGTTTGCCATAACCCCTGGTATGAAGAAGTAACTGACTCATTTTTGTTTTTCAGATGCCGCGCAAGGAATACTAAAATAATATATTCTCTGAAGGACCTCTTTGCTATAGAAGAAGTCATAATAATTGAAATACCCTCTGCATTTCAAAGATATCTATTTTTTACCCACGAACGTAAAATATTTCGAAAGTGCCAAAAACAGAGAGGAAGCCGGTCTTCAGTAATGATTTAGAAGATAAATTTAAATTATGTGTACACAAATGGTGCAAGTTCTTTTACTATACTGCGACAGTAAAAAAACTGCTTTAGAGGGTTTATTGTGATATTTTTTCGAAAAAATCATCGTTTGCCATTACCACGCGGGCTTCGAGTAATTCCGAACGAAAAGAATTTATTTTGTTGTTAAATTTTCTTCGTGTTTTATTTTAAAATGAGTTTTTTACAAAAACGTTTAGTAAATTAAAATGATTTCTTGTTCCTCGTTTTTCTCGTTTTTTCCGTTACTGTCCGTTAGGTATTTGTCATTACCATATTTTCCCTACATTATTATGGCATTATCTAAATGGTTAAAAAGTTGTTTTGTAGGTACAGAATATTGGTTGGAAAACCGTTGTTAAAAAATCCGATTTCATCATCAAGTCAGTCAACATCCTTGGGTTAATACGTTAATAGGAAACAAAATCTGTGAGCTTAGATCTTTGATCAATCTCTTCAAAATATACAATTAATTATTAGAAGATAATAAAATATTATATACAATTATTATTTTCCCTGAAGGAAACCATTAACATTTTATGGTTTTGCTTTGGGAAGGTACTTTTATAAAAAGGAAAAACCGATAACACCGCAAATATTTATAATATTTTAAGCATGATAATGTGACGTATGAGATAATTCAGATATTATATTTTTCTCTAACAACACATTACGTGATTTCTTAGTCTTTGAAGTCACGTGAAACATCATTATTTTTTTTCATTTAATTTTCATGAGCGTTTTCTACATTGAAGTCAAATTTTCAATATTATAAAAATTAGGTGTTTTGCAATGGGACTGTTTCGCTACGGTAAATGTTTTCTCAAAAGTTACCAAGTCATTAAAAAAAGTATAAATTTTTAATACTCAACATTATAAAATACAAAATATATATTTTTACTTCGTTCTAGAGTTCAAGATATCACATTTTGAAATCGGGATACCGTATGAAATGGCTTTAGGTATATTCAGTAACCATATCCGATAAGTAATTTACTTTCCAACCTTCTTCTCACCCTACGCTGATTTCCGGCATATCAAGTAAAGTTGTTTGCTATGGTGGAAATCTTGTGGGGTGTTATTTTATATATTTTGTTACTGGAATGAGTGCGACAAACATTCCCAGGTTTCGTAAAACAATATACTACTAACCGGTCAGTACATTGTGTTGGTTATAGTTGACTCTTATTCCACCATCCCAACTTCATTAGTAACAACCCAGTAAAATTCTAAATGAAAAATGTGATTACACAAAAGACAAAACATTACAATACCTAATATCCTATATGCTTCAGCGGTAATTGTCGCCACGACTAAAACACACTGAAAAACAGATATTCTAGCACAGTAAAGCTTGACAAGAGAAATTTTGCTATATTTAACTACTCTTTAAATAATAACAAAAAACCTTAAAACTAAGAATGAATAACCTGTGAAAATAAAAACCCTTGTACTGTAAATGGATATATAATCTTTCACACAATAAATATTAAACATGTTGTCCGATAATAATCTCTTTCCAAATAATTTTTCCTTTACTATCCCTTTCCGAAGCGCACGAACCTTTTATATTTAATTTGGGTTTTATCTATATTATTATGAAAAATAGAATACGGTATCCATCGTGCGGACTGTTGGCATCCAGGGTATCTATTCTCCAATCCAGGCCGCTCGCAATCGACGTCATAAGTACATACATTGCTCGACATTCTTATTCTTGAGTCTCGTCGGAGGCACATACTTACGCCAAACGTCAAAAGTCGGTCCTTTGAACAACGAGTTGATCGAACCACTCATTGAGAATTAAGAATCGAGCCCTTATAAATATAATTAATTTATGCCAGCATAGTTGCCTTCCAAGCGGTTGACCGAGATTGGATTCTCGGCGGTGGAATTTTTTTTAACTATCATTTTTTTAATGTGGTTTTTCAAGGTCTGCTCTAGTATATTATATTTCTTCCTTTTACAGGATTTAACATGTTTACAGAAATTTTAATCCCTGGCGAATAAACTAAATTGAACGTGAATACGTAGGCATAAAACGTAATGTTTTGCTTAATGTGGAAAATGGAATGCTTTGAAAGCTCAGAGTGCTCCCAGAATCATGTAAGGAACATGAAACCAAACGATAATTGCCTCAATGTGCCATAAAATCTCTTCAAATGAAATAAACAACATTTAAAATCTTTGGTTTCTAGAAATGGCCCGACAAGATTGTGATTTGAGTGTAATCTCTCCAATGATGGTGGTACATTTTATTAAATAAAGTCTTGCGTGGAATTATTCTCTATTTTGGAATTTCTTTTAAGCGAATTTTAGAATATTCTCAATTTTTCAGTTTTTTGTGAATTTTTCCACCAAGTTACAAGACAATTGTGACGAATTATCGAAATCTACCAACAGTGGTGATAATCTCATTTTGGCGTGATGAAATGAAATAGCGAGACAGATCGCGGTGGTCGTCCCGAAAAGTTATAAATATAAGTTTCAATATTCGATCTAGTGGCCGGCTCGTAACCAATTTAAAAGATTTTTCTTTTGTTTTGAATGTCTATTGAACCTTCCTCCTCAGGAACTTAACCACGATTAAAGCTTCGTGAAATGATTGACAATGATTGACTGACATTTATTTCGTATATTAACTGCTGAATTTCAGAGAAATAAGAATGCGAATATGTCCGAATGCGTGTACGTTTTTTTTTTATTTTTTTATATTAACTCCACACAGGAGGCCCTGAAGAAAATAATTTCCCTCAGGGCTTATGTCATCTTTGGGGATGCTGTGTGGAGGGTCTTTTTGTGGAGAGGAAGGAGTGAACATGGGTCTTGAAGAGTCCCATGTTGTAGGAGGGAGGAAACACAGAGGCCGGCAGTTCGTTCCACAGCCGAGCTGTTGAACTTAAGAACGAATCGTAGAAGCGACCCGTTCTCATGTGACAAGTGTCAATCGTGTACAAATGTTGGGCACGCGTTTGGCGTGTATCCCGACTACGCACCGGTGCCGAAGGGATCAATGACGCTAGTTCCTCAGAGCATCTTCCATTGTAATACCGATAGAAGATAGAAGGACAGCATACCTACCTGACGCCTGTGCTCTAAAGATTGCAGTCCGTTTGTTAAGATTGGGGAATCTATCAAACGGACCGCCCGTTTTTGCACAGAGTCAAGGGTTTTTTTCATGTATTTAGGGGCTCCGGACCAGAGATGGCTGCCAAATTCGACAGTAGGGCGCACTTGCGATTTGTATAGGGTCAGCAGTTGTGTACTATTAAAGTATCTGCGGGCCCTGTACAGTACGCCCAGCTTCTGAGAGGCCAGCTTTACTCTGGCTTCGATGGAGCCCCCATACCTGAGCTGGTCACTTATAGTTACACCAAGCATATCAATGGAAGGCCTGTTCGGAAGATTGCTTCCGTTGAAGGAGACTAGATTATCATTTTGATCCCTTTTAGACGTAATCAGTAATAAAACGTAACGTGATAAACAACAAAACTTGATAGAATGCATCGTCATCGAGAACGACTCTATCTGCCAAGTTTCAGTTCGGTGGAATATCAGAAAGTTTGAGATTGGCATTCATTCATTCCCGAAAACAAAATTAAAATTCAAATAGATTTATTTCAAAATAGTTGTAAAAGTAAAAAAAATGTAGGATATGATTGGCGACTCATAGTATATTCGTTTTGTTTTTTTTATAAATGCGTGAATATTTACATATATATAATAGAATAAATTTTTAACGCAGCTGGAATTTTCAAACGGAAATAATAACATGTAATGTAATGCAATGTCAAGAGGTCTAATCATATGATTAAGGTTAAGATTACACTATTTTGTATCCACACAGCATCCCCAAAGATGACGAATGAAATTGTTTTCAGGGTCTACTATGTAGAGTTAATATGAAATTTTCTTTTGATTCTGTGAGTTGCGCACATGACGTCTGGAAGAAGCCAGTGAATTTATCATAGTTGTATGTGCATATTACAACAAGATGGATTTATTAAAGTAATAATTAGCTGTGAAGTTCTGCCTGTTTAGCTTGGGTTATAACGTAGTAGGTTGGATTACAATCAAGATTCTTGTTTTAATGATGATGCTTTTTGCACGTGCGCAGAATTCATATACGGATTCAAATATTTTTATTCCTCTCACGTGAAAGCATTTTAGTATACGTGACGTTAAACCCTGTTGCCAGACACTAATAACTTATGACAACTGTCTCGCTTCTTGGAATAAAATACAATATTACCCATTGGATGTAGACCGTCGCAATGCTTATCCACTTGTCTTTGTTAAGTCATCATAAATACAGTCTAATCCAACAACACGTCTGATTAAAGCTAGCCACTCTATAGTCAAATCATTTTAAAGAGGACGCGTTTTGATGTATTTGTGTACATCAATAGTATTATATTTTTGTTTAGCATAAAGATAAATATTATTGGAGAAGCAGTAAACTAAAACTTAGTTAACTTAATATTTTAAACTTAAAATTAAAAATAGTGGACAGGATAGACCTCTCTGGGAATTCTCGCATAGATTTTGCTCTGCAGGTGAAGTGATAATGAATTACAGTCATCTATGCATTAAACAGCTGGATTTATCCGAATTATGTTGTTTGACAAAAGAGGGCACCACTATTCCTGTTTGGTCGATTTAAGACTAAAAGATTAAAATATTTTTGTCACAATAAAGTGACAGTACTATATAATTACAATGTGTTGCAAAATTCAATGCGAGTGATATATTCGGCGAGTCTTCTGTTTTTATGTATTTGGTGGCTGGATTATAATTTGTTACGTTTCCTGCAGAGTGAATTTTGTGATAAATCCGTTTTTTCATAGGGAATTAATTATTCCCTGATGGTCTGTGAGGCTTACAAGCCAGATCATCACCAATTATTGTTAGGGAGATGCAATACATATGCTCATAAAAACGTTGGCTGGAGATTTAACAATATATTTTAATAATATTTTATTTTTCGTTTTGTCATAATTTATTCTTTGTAATGTCATTATTTATTTTATTAAAAAGACAAATAACTTAGTTTGCACGATTTTATAATATCTGCTTATATTTTTGTGATGGTAGGTTTAAGAGATACAATATATGAAATCAAAAAAATACAGGCTATATTTTGTACACATCTGTATTAAACTCAATTTTTACAAAAATTTTCAGATATAATATTTTGGCTCTAAGTCATCGATATTTCAATTTTTGTTGACTGCGTTCTTTATTTTTATGTCATTTCGTGGCATTGAAATGCTTGTTTTATTGTCCGTCAATCTAAACAGAGGTCACAATGGGACACTAATTCGACAAGTCTGCGTCTCGTCTGACCCCAATGGTGCATTGTTCGCTCCACAATGGGACAGTTAATCATCGTACACAGTCGCGATTAGTTGCAACAATCCAGTCAGAAAGGATCAATGCGATTATATATCTAATTGTAGCTAGCTACTCAAATTTATTTATTTGAAACGGAAATAATGGAAGAAAATAATAACTGATCGATAAGGTCACTCACTTCCATCAATTTTATAGTCAGGTTTTTGTGTGTAGAATAAAAATTGTGATTTATTTTCCGGAAAAGGCTTTCAAACACTTTTATACATACTTAAATCTAACAAGATTATTAATATTTCAACGCTATATATATACAATCGTCGGCGTTGAAACAGTAATCAGAGTCAAGTTTCTTCAGCTTCAAGCCTCTCAGAAGCTGGGTGTACTGTGCAGGGCATGCATATACTGCAGATAGTACACAACTGCTGACCCTGTACAAATCGAAAGTGCGCCTCTTTGTTTAATTTGGCAGCCACCTCTCGTCTGGAGCCCTAAAAATAGCTAAAAAAATCATTGTCTCTGTGCAGAAACGGGCGGCTCGTTTGATAGATTCTCTATCTTAAAAAGCGGATTGCGAATTTTCAGAGCACAGGCGGCAAGTAGGTATGCTGTCCTTGTTCTGCCGGTATTACAATGGAAGATGCTCCTAGGATCTAGCGTCATTGATCTCTTCCGCACCGGTACATAATCGGGAAACGATAGCGCTCAACATTGACGTCGATATTTGTCACATGAGAACGGGTCGCTTCTACGACTAGTTCTTGAGTTAAACAGCTTCGCTGTTGAATGATATGTCGGCCTCTGTGTTTCCTCTCATGTTCATTACTTCCTCTTCTCAAAAAGACCCTCCACACAACATCTTCAGAGATGACATAGCCCCTGAGGGAAATTATTTTCCTCAAGGCCCCCTGTATGGATTTTAAGTAAACAAAATCATAAAATTAAGTATTGAATTATATATTGTACTATAAAAATGTTAAGTTTAAAAAGTATAGGTAGAAGTCAAGTGTGCAAAATTTCATTAGTCTCGGAATAAAGGTATAACGCTGCTAACCCAAGAGTTGACTGTCGTTAATTGGAATTTTCTTGGGTCGCTTCTATTGGGGTACCGACTTGGTTATTATTTTTGGTGTGCTGTCATCTAGCATTATTTCATCAATCTATAACTAGTATTACGACTGTCGATTTCAGCGTCAACTTTACTTGTGTAAGTTCCTGATCAGTGTTTTTATAGACCTCCCATTATTACTGTTGTTTTGCACATGCATTTAAGGACAGCAAGGTTAACTTTACTTCTGTAAGTTCCTGATCAGTATTTTTATAAACCTCCCATTATTACTGTTGTTTTGCACATGCATTTAAGGACAGCAAGATTAACTTTACTTCTATAAGTTCCTGATCAGTGTTTTTGACGACCTCCAATTATTACTGTTGTTTTTCACATGCATTCGAGGACAGCAAGGTTAACTTTACTTCTGTAAGTTCTTGATCAGTGTTTTTATATACCTCCCATTATTACTGTTGTTTTGGACATGCATTCGAGGACAGCAAGGTTAACTTTACTTCTGTAAGTTCTTGATCAGGGTTTTTATATACCTCCCATTATTACTGTTGTTTTGCACATGCATTCGAGGACAGCAAGGTTAACTTTACTTCTGTAAGTTCTTGATCAGTGTTTTTATATACCTCCCATTATTACTGTTGTTTTGCACATGCATTTAAGGACAGAAATGTATTTTTATTTGGGACATAATTCTGGACACATCAGCTAACAAAGTTAATCTTTCGATTGAAATATGAACTGTATTTTATAGCATTTCATTTATTACGATTAACCATTCCTACAAAGCCACAAGTTGAAGATTATTTTGCACCGCGCGTGTCGGTGGCATTAAGGCAATTTCGTTTCCATTACAGAAGACGTTAGCTCAGAAAATCAAAATCGTTATGCAATCATTTCCATTTATTTTGATAGAAATTTTACGGCCTAGTGGCACGAGTATGATTTTATTTTTGTGCGTCATGACCATATAATTTATTTTAGTTTTACATTTTCCGCAGAAATTTAATTAACTTCATTAATACTTTCCGGCGAATTAGTATAATCTTTGGAACAGAACGCAAGTATCTAAATGCATGTTGCTTTTTGAAATTTGGGTGAAATTTTATGTTAAATCTAAACTGACCTTAGAGTTACTGTGATGTGATATTTTCACCATTTTTAACGATATTCCTCTCGGAACCAGTGCAGGAAGAACTCCAAAAAATTTCCATTGATGACACCCATGTGGTCGAGTGGTAAAGATCGTTCGCAAGGGTTTGAATTTCAGCGTGCGCAAATACTTTTTCATTATTTTTAAGGCAATGCACTACGTCGTGTAATATTTTAAATTGAGCCGTTATCAATAACAACCCTTACGTAGATGGCGATGAGATTTAAATTCCCGCTTAACACCATCCGCCTGTTTTGATTTATGCAAGAAAAAAACATGTCCAAAAAGTGCCTTATGTTTTATTTTGTGGATGTTCAGGCATAAATATTTTATTTTTTTCCGATCATTTTATAAATAACTTAATTTGCAACATTATAAAATAAAATCACAACCGAAAATGGGGTCGTAAGTAGGAGATTTTGAACTTTAAAGCAGTTTTGATAGGCCTATACATTATTTTTTTCTGGGCTTATAAAAAGACTTATATAAAGAATACTTGATTATTTCAAAGGTCAAGATGTATTCTACTCGCAGTATTTAAAAAGCATCCGAAACATTTCTAGGCGACCAAATTTTCAAACCAAAAACACATGATTTTGCATTACTACGTATGGCATCGCCTTAATATATTTAAACACCATTAAAAATATGTAAAAAAGTTTGTATTAAAATTTGTTAAAAACGAATGGAAAAAAATTGTATTTACATGAGTTTGATTTCCATCTAAAAAACTTATGAAGCTGAATGCATTTGCGGTCTGATGTAAATCTTGCTAAACATGATTCTGCTCCCAGGCTAGTTTAGGCAACATAAGACTCTGATAACGGTGGTTTGCTCGAGGTTCACAATTTAAATTTGGAAGGCGGGTATGGGTACCCTCACCCCGGGAACCATTTATTGGATAACCAACACCCCTGCCATAGGTCAACCCAAGTGGTCCGCTACGTTTGGTGACTTAGCAGAATTGACCGGGTTCATGAGGTGAGGTTTGTCTATGTCTTGGCGGCGGATACATCTGCCTAACTACCGCGTGGCGGGTCGGATCTAAAGGACTGGTTGAGGAAGACCATTTGACTTCTCTTGCTGGACTCTATTTCAATTTATTTGGATGAATTCAAACGTCACTCCTGGACACACCGACCCCACCTGGTTCCTATCCATCCCTCATACCTTTTTACTTCCAGATCTTCCTCTACTTTATTTCCTTAAAAAAAAACCTCCACATAGCATCCCCAAAGATGCAAAGGCCCTTAGGGAAATCACTTTCCTCAGGGCCTCCTGTGTGGAGCTAATGAACAAATAATAATATAAAAACAGAGCGATAGATAACTTAGATTAATTGATAATTGATAGATAACTTACATAACTTAATGTAAAATAGGATGTAAGTTATATATATTTTTTATTTGGTCTCCATTCTATGATGTTCACATCGATCATATCGAATCCGTACAGCATCGCTTTTTAAGAGGAATTACTTGGATGTTAGGGCTAGAAAGAGGCGATTACTCATAGATTACTTTAGAAATGTACGCAATATAGGTACTAAATAAAAATGATCTATATAAAGTCCACTACGCTCTTTGCCAATCACGCATAGAATATGGGTTTATTGGATGGGGATCTGCCTCAAACCTTCACACGAAGCAGCTCGTTAAAACACAAAAAGTAATAATAAAAATAATTCTGAAAGTACCCATAATAACTCCATTAAAAGAATTTTTTAAAATATTTAACGAGTTCAGCATTATAAAACTGTACTCAAAAAATGCACTACTCAATTTTAAAGAAAAATATGAGTACCTTTCTGAACTACACACCTATACTACAAGGACGAAATCCTCAAATCTACTAAACATTCCAAAATTTAATACATCTTTCGGCCAGAAAAACCACTAGTTCCATGATATAAAATTATATAATGCCCTTCCTATTGAAATTAAAAATACCACGGATATAGAAAAGTTTAAAAAATACATCAAATTATGGCTAACTAAACATGAAGATGATGAAATCATTAAATCCTTGAAGTAACCCCAACGAAACCTACAGACAACAAACATAAATACTTTTTACTTAATTTATTTTATATTTTGTGGGAACCAACAAATTAGAAGATTTGGAAATCATGATCAACACACATACAACAACCTACAGTCCGCCTCGGAACAGGAATACCTAGTGAGGAGGACTGAGAACAAACTACATCAATTTATATTTTTATTTTACTCAATATTGTATCTTTTTTACTTTACTTTATACTGCCGTTAAATTAAAAATAAAATCTTTCTTCTGTATAAAAACGTAGGAAAGACGTTTATCTCTTCTGCATTTTCAAAATAATTGATAGCGTCACTCACCTACTTTGTTAAAACTCATCCTTTTCAATATCCCTTCCCGTAGACTCAGAAATAATGATTTGCTTTTCCTGAATCAACACTTCACAAATAATGGATACCATTCACCAATGTAAAGAATGGCCAGACTTGTCAACTCAAGTCATGACCTTGAATTTTTTGGTGTAAGCCAAAATGATTTTTTTCACTCATTACGCAAGTAATATTTTGTATTGATATGGCAGAAGTCCTGAACTCCATCAAAACCTTTTTCCTGTCTTGACTTGACATTATCTCTATTGTTTTTATGTATTATTTTTGTCATAGCTTCATTTATTGTAACATTTCTCATTGTATTAACTTCGTTTAATATCTAATGTGTTAATTGGACTTGGCCCGTTATTAAACAAATCATAATTTAAGATTAATAATTACAATACCATACCATTAAAATATTTTATGTAAGATGGTTTGAAAATTTTTATAAAATGTTTTTCGAGTATAAAATTACGAGTAAGCACCAGATTTTATATTACTAGACGATGAATTAGTAACTTTCCGAGAGCTTCCTCTAGAAGCATTTGAGATTATAGTATTAGGTTCATCAGAAATAATTAAAATAAACTTCACGGAAAGATCATCGATGAGTGCTTTTTTATTGCGAAACCATTATTTATGAATGGTAAATGGGCATTGTCTCCGAGGCAACTTTCTAGGCCTGCTAGGGCAAAGACCACCGTAGGTCCGTCCATTCCGCCGGGCCGTACGCCGAATATTGAGTCCCACTTTATTTTAGAGATTTTCTCAGACAAATTCTACCGCAGGTCTGTCCAATATACCAGGGCCGCGTGTCGCAAATTTGTGTGCATGGCTTCTTCACTTACGTCGTTAAGATTCTGACTTTATTTAATCTTGTCTTGTAGACTTCTGATACTATCAGATCCCCGTGACGTAATATATTATTATCTCCGATAATGTCAGTTCGCTGCCTTAGTGCTTGTATGTTCAATAGTCCATTTAGCAAATTTTACAGAAGATATTTTTTTGTTTTTAAAGGTAAATTCTAAAAAATTCTCATTTTGTTCATTTCTTTTTTTACATGTGCGTAACAGGAAATGTTTAAAGATGATTTTTTGAAGATTGAAGCTATAATATGCCCATATTGTGACTTTAAAGGTGAACGTTGAACATGGCTTGAAAATGATGAATGATTATTTTGGATATTGAACATATCGTCTGGAGATTGAACAATTCGGCTCCCATTAGTTTGAGGTATTTTTTGTTCGATTAGCCAATTAGTGGTTAATTGTTTATACAGGGTTCTTTTCAGATTTCAAACACTTAGCTTTTGTCTTAGGTAGTAGTTGACTTAAAGTATTACTTTAAAAATACAAACAGCGTCCTTGCGGTGATTTTCCACAAAAACTGCTCTATATAAATCATCCAAATATTATGTAAATTTGAAAACAACGTACAAGTACAAAGGTACCTATCGCTAATATACTACTATCGATTGTCGGTGCATGCGTGATGTGAAATATTCTTACATCGTACGTATTACGGCCTCCGTGGTCTAGGGGTACTCTTAACTAGAGGTCCTGAGGTTGCGGGTTCAAACCCCGGCGTGCGTAAGTCAATTTTATTTCATTCATTTATATTTTTTCACAAATTATTAATTTAAAATAACATATAGTTTATTTGCGGCATGTTCCAGAGTAGGTATAAGATATGTTGCAAAGACCACCATCAGAATTGAAATGGCTTTAGCCGTGTTTAGTGACCAGATCTGAATAGGTACTCACTTACCTTATCTCTTCTCCTTCCTCTCTTTCTGCTCTCCATCTCCTTTCCCCTCCACACTACCTTCAGCCTCACAATATACGAATATACCCTTAATTGGGGATTCCATAGTCTCACTGGCTCCAGATGGTTGGGAGCAGTTGAGACTGTGTGCGGTATTCCATCAAAAAAAATCCCGAGTGATGCGTAAAATTATTCAAGTTCAATTTTCAGTTGAAAATTGGAACTGATTAGTATTAAATCGAATAAAATTGCCCATATATATTAAATACGATATTTGAATTCGACATTGTCAATTTATTATTCATTTATTTTAACTGTTAGGTATCCGCTCTATGTTTAGGAATGCCAATACATAGAGTATATAGAATTCTGATTTATTGCGTTATCAACATCTGTCTTGGTAGCAACAGTGCAACCGTGTTCGAAATCACCAGCAGTTATGTCTATCAATTCTAAATTGTAAAGTTAACGATTTCATTGTGCTAGACAACCGGATCCAGAGGCTGCTGTTCAAAATAAATTACATTTAATTTAAATGCGTTATATCCATATGATAAATTAGAACACAAGAAACGCCACGTGGACCACAGACTTAATAAACACGTAATTCATCTATGATGATTCGTGTTCCAAAAATCTGACCATTCTTTAGATAAATTTCGTCTGCAGAACCGTTTTTCACCAATAGGCTGTTTCACCATAGTTATTTAATTCAAATTGTATTGTTATGTGTAAGAAAAACAGACCGCATGCTAAATGGACTATAGCCAATGCATTATCACTTAAATAAAGGATTTTTTACTAATAAACAAAACAGACCACCGTAGTCGTCTTTAGTTACCAATGTGCAGCCAGATAGGTACTTCCCAACCTTCATATACCCCATCTCCTTCACTTCCTACCCCTTCAGCCTATGGTTTCGGACAGTTCACACTCAGTTGCGTTAATCATATGAAATGTAAAAGTTTTCTTAGAAACACAAATTTTATTTTGTTCACAACGACACGTTTAATCCAAGGTGTTGTATTTCGAATTGTTTTTATAGATTTGTTAAAATGTAAGTTGCACTTCAGATGTTACATCACTAAAATAGTCCCGTAAAATAAACCTTTTTCTGCTATTATTAAGGTTAAGGAATACGATTTACTTTTAAAAATATCCAATATTAATAGTGGCTAACAGTAGCTGTCACAACAAATATCTAAAAATAAATCACAACATTATTTTGTTGCTTGTGTCTTGCTATGAATGAAAACATTTTCCTTTACAAATATCCATAGGTTCCACGAGAAGACAAACAGTTAGCTAACGCTCTCTAAATGTATTTGTAGTTTACATCTCGTGTGTGATGTATTTTCAGGATCTGACATTACGAAACAGTTTTCTTCATTATATGTACTTTCAAAACTACTTATCGAGGTTTGTATAATCTATGTAGTTATGTAAATAAAAGTATCTGTAACGGTCCGGAAGGCGGCATGACTTTGATATTTTATACATATCTACAGTTTTATTCCGAGTTTGAAGAAATTTTTCATATTTGACTCTCAAAACAAGAAAAAAGATTTCGAAAATACACTCCTTTCCCCTTTTCCCACCCCTTAAAGTCGTATTTTGATGAAAATTACGGTTTACATCTAATTTTGAAAAATTCTGCGTAACGCCCGGGCAACGCCGGCCGCGGACTTCAGCTAGTACTGCTTATTATAGGAATCATGAAACAGAATCCCTCATAATCAACACTGCCGTTATTCACGTTAGTGCAATCGCCAAAATGAAGAGATATGATCTAGAATATTATAAACAATAAAAAAAAATAGGTAGGTACCGTCAAATGTTGTAAAACATGTGGCTTATTCTCTTATGCGCTTCTAGTACCTATACTAATGAAGGCTCGTGACAAATCACGGGATAGTTTGAACAAGGTCGTCACTAATATTTTAAATTTATTTATTTTTTATTTATTTATTAATGCCCTTTTTCAGGGCCTTTACATATCAATATTAAGAAATATACATTATTTTTTATACATAACTGAATTGCTTCATTAACAACATTTTATATTTGTTTAAAGATAATTTGAAGAAATCCACTGACTTGGTAAAACTGTTTCCATCCATTAGTATTCTGGGCAAAGAGGAATACATATGGTAGTTAGTCCCAGAATTTCTGCATTGAAATAAATCGTGACTTCTAGTATTAATACATGTGAAATACATCATATTCAAAGAGGTAATGACGACAGTTAGATTAATTTTCGAATGCTGTGGTGTTTCGTGACGTTAAACGAGACACAAATTAGAACAATTCGGTTCCATGATAACTCCTCAAAATGACAATTCAACACACCTTTAAAAGGTGGTATAAAGTCATTAAAAGTGATAGTTTTGAAACAAAAACTAGGGTAAATAGGTTACCTATGTAACTAGTATGTGATAGTTTTTGTTTCATCACTTTTCATAACTTTATAACACCTTTTATAGGTGTGTTGAATTGTCATTTTGATGAGTTATCCGGTCACCATATATATTATATTTATAAGCCTAAAAAGGCTTTTACATCAAAGTGATACATGATGAAGTGTACATAGGAGAATATCTGTATTATATAGGAAATAATAACAAAATAATTTAGTTGCCATCCGTTAGATGTAG
Organism: Hesperophylax magnus; assembly: GCA_026573805.1. Taxonomy (NCBI): domain Eukaryota; kingdom Metazoa; phylum Arthropoda; class Insecta; order Trichoptera; family Limnephilidae; genus Hesperophylax; species Hesperophylax magnus. The sequence continues at coordinate 4,259,518 of JAIUSX010000043.1, read as the reverse complement.
GTACAAAATAGATCTACGATTACACAACTATAAAACTGTGATTATAAATATAATGGATATAAACTAAAGATGAAATAATATTAATAAAACGTAACATTAACATACATCAAAATAAATACCAGAACAATACTACATATAAGACAAATCACTAAAACTACATTATCAACTCTACTATAATTCTTAAGATTCAACAAAGTGCTGGTATAGATTAGGCTTAATTCTATAAATGGTGTCATTAAATATATAAATATTACCCTCAAACATGTTGCCCAGATCATGCAACGTATTGGTTAGTGAGTGTGTCCGAAAGTTGGTTCTGTATGTATTACAGAAGAATGTTACATTTTGTCTTGTGTTCCTAGTAAGTACATGGAATTTAACAGTGGCGACTATGGCCGGGCTGGAAATTAAATTATTAATGACTTCTGTCGTCTGAAGGCGTTATTAGGTGCAATTGATTCATCAAACTGACATAATTAATGTATCCAATTGGAATTTCAAGCGTAACATTTATGTAGGTACCTTAGAAATTTGTGCTGAGCTCGTTCTATATTGATAGAATGAACTTTAAACAAAGGGATCCAAATAGTGTTGATTAAATATTAGTATTAATTAAATATAACATGTTCATAAGTACCGTTTATAACGCGATTGTTTGTATGCTTTAGTCATTCCTCCTTTCATTCATAAGTAAGTGGAAGGTTTAGTTCAATAAGGATAAGTGTTATGTCAAGAGAGATCCCAACTAAATTCAATCAACAATCCCAGATGGATCCCCAAATGTCTGAGACCGATTATTAATTGACAAAGGGAAAACATGGAACAATAGAAACCATGGATACAGTACGGGATTTATGAAACAGATTGGTAACATAATGGGGTTTATAGGCAGAGAGCAGGATCGATTGGATTTGGGCTTCTAAGATTTGAGTTGGCACGTAATAATGTGTTTAATTTAGCAGAATGTTCTGATGTTATTCGTAAACTGGTCAAAGGAAGTTTAGATACAAACTCCAAGGTTTGCTGGAAGAAGGAAGACATTAAAATGATTGCAGTGGAAATTAAATCACTGAGGCGTACCTATTATCATTTGCACTGAAGCTGAGAACCATCGTAATATTATTAAATGTGAAATCCTTAAATGGTGCAATATAGATGATAGCGGTCTGAACAAGATTACAAATGGAACTAAATGTTTAAGCAAAATGTAAGGGATGGAAGCAGAAAGGGATATTAACAGAATATACGATGAGCAAGAGGAAAGTGGGAGACACCTCCAAAGACATGGTAGAAATATGCAAGTGAGTGAAGTTACAAGAAATTGTATTTGTCATAATACTTAAAGGGTTCCGCTTTAGAAATATCACACTGAGATCATTTCAATGTTTCATTGAAATGAATATTAAGAGATCATAAAGGAGAATATTTGAGTTTATGATCGGGACATGCAAAGCCTATCTAATTTAGTAGAGGACAAAACATTGCTGGTTTACCATACAAAAAAATGATAGATTTAAAATGGCGTGTTTAAAATTACTTTCGGATAAGGATTTGTAAAGTTAAAATCGATATTAGACATCCACTCTAAAGTGTGCCCATGATGGGCTAGTTAAGTAGCACAGTTAAACGAAGATGTAACGAAGTATCATTGGTCAGATCTTGATTTTGCTCAGAAATGTAAGTTTTAACTATTTTTTGTAACTTCACTGTTTTTATTTGATGGATTGTAAGGTGTACTGTTAATTGTCTTTTTAAATTGCAATACATTTGATGATCGCGAAAATTCAGTAATTAGTTCGGTTCGTCAGATTTTGAGTATAATTATTATTATGATATATTTACAATGATTGTTTATGTGGTATTATCAATGTTTATCAGGATCTGAGTTATTCTGAAGCTGTAGGGAACTCTGACTGGGATGCTCGCCTGTAGATCGGCTAGAATCGGCTTTATTCGTAATTACTCGGGTATTCTAAACGCCCAACATTTTGTCTCTGTCATGTGGTATTACTTCTGCCACCTATATATACATCTACATAAAATAAATCTAATGGAACTACTTATATTTACCAGCAAAACAAATAGTAATTGATAAATTACAAGTACACTTCATACTAATAGCTTAACCAGGTAATCGGTTGTGAAGTGAAATTTTACGTATTTGTCAAGACATTGATCAGATCTTGAGCTTTTACTATTTTATTGTAACCTCGCTGTTCTTGCTTGATGGATTGTAATCGACAAAGTATGTCGACACTTCATCCCAAGTACGCTTAACCCTAATTGCTTAACCTTTATTATACAACAAATTTATTCAAATTATCTATTCAGGGTTTGAAATTGTTCCTTTAGTGGTCTCACCATCCCATTAATTACAAGAAGTCTTACTTACAGCTTTGTAATTAAATATTAATATAAATCAAACCTTGAAGTGAGTTTAACATTCAAAGACAATATTCCGAAGCCAAATTAAGATAATAAATGAGCAAGGAATAAGATACATTTTAGATTAACCAAAGGAGAATATTTTTAAGTTTATCTTAAGTTGAAAGATGTAAATCTATTTTTATAGACAAAATAATGACAAGGTCTTTAATTAGTCGACAGGGTATATCGTTATATGTGCTGACAGATGAAAATATACATTCTAATTGTTTGTAGCCAGCAAATTAGTATATTGTCAAAATCCAGCAAATATAAAAAAGAGTGAAAACAATGCACGTAGAATTTAATATTTTGGGTTTTACAGATTTTCTCACATGCACTCACGTACAATCTACTTACATATACGGGGGTTTGCTCGAGGCTCACATTTTAATTAAAACCGACAAATTCCGAACGATAATACCTTTTTTCAGACCGATACCCACGTATGTAAGTTATTCATAGATTTATAAAAAATAATAAATTACTATTAAAATATTTACGTGAAACGGTTTGAAAATGTATAAAAAAAATATATATATTTATATATATATTACGTTTTTCCCCTATTAAATTAGCGGTAAGCACTAGATCTTATTTTTCTATACGATGAATTAGTAATTTCCTTAGGTTAACCATTATAACATATTTTTTTAAATGTTTAATAAATTTATAAAACGTTTTTCAACAATAAAATTAGCGTTAAGTACCAGTTTATATTTTAATTTAATTTGTAACTTCCCGCGATATTAAGTTACAAACATCTGAGATATAAATAATAAGTTTATATGAATGAAAACTGACCGGTCGGTGGCTGAGTTGACATCGCGTTTGGGTCCCACCCAGGCGTAGTGTGTTCAATTCCTCGGCTTGCTCTTCCATCACAACGCAAGAAACATTTTCCGCTTACTGTGGTGGTAGTAAGGAATTTTAAAATATTGTCGGGTTATTCGTAACGCGGGATTATTTGTATTTCTTAAAAAAAAAATAATAATAATTAAATTAAATCCCGCAGAAAACAGATTTTTCTAGGCCTGCCATGTCAAATTCTTCCGTTGATCCGTTCATTACGCCAGGCCTGTTACTTTGATTATAGAGGGAGAGGTCGATATACAGTTTTATATTGTGTAGTTGGGTATGTTGATCTGAGTTTTTGAGATGATTTGTGGTTGTCTTTTTAGTTTTATCGATTGTTTTAACTTAACTCCTGACAATACACTATTATTTACAAATATAATTATTTATTAGGTAAGGTACATCAAGGTATTGCCGTCAAGATTTAGGTATTTTCGGCCAAGTTATTATTTTATATTCATCTTATATTACCCTGTCTTGCCGATGAGTTTCCTCGGTTACCAATATATTTACTCCAAATCTATCTCCTTCTCGCTGTTACATAATATGCAACTATGTTCGCCACCTACCCGCTACCTATTTGTACCTACCTTCATAACTACATTATGCCACATGTATAAGTATTCTCCAACAAATATTTAATAAGCATGAGTAGATACTACCAATATAGCTGTACAATTAGAGGCGCTATTGCAAACTAATACCTCGTCGAATTATGATCCACTATTAGAACGCGAGAAGCGGTGCGCGTAGACCGGATTCGGTAGTTTTAGTTAGAGCGTTAGGAGCGTTGGATGTTACTTGGAGGTAAAAAAAATGGAACCTGTTTTTTCGCTTTACGTCTCATCTTAATATACATCAATTTACCACCCGAGTTTCAACGTCATTTTCTCTAACATTATTTGCTCTTCTTTGCCAGGCATTATTCACGCCTTTTTAACTTACTTCGTTGAGATTCTTTACTTTACTTTATTTAAGGGTATTATGTCGTCTAAATTTACAATTAGGTACATAAAATTACAAAATTACCTTATCAGTCAAAGGATACCTACATAATATATACATTAAAGTACAAAATTATACAAAAGGTAACTCAAATGACAAATAATACAAAGAGGTGCAGGGAACACAAGAAACAATAAAAACAAAAAGAGTGACATAAATGATATGTATTATAATTAGCTCAACATACGAGTATTTATGAGCAATAGCAAGACATTTTATTGAATACGTATAAATTATCAATGAAAATGTCTACTTCAGCACACTCTATTTTATTATATAGTCGACACATTTAGGTCGATTTGATTTTTAAATGTATTCAGGCTATACATGCTATAGCGTCTTAAACAATGGGAATTGGAAAGATTTATTTCAATATTGTTAAGATATAATGTAGTATCAAGAAGGTCGTGAGTAATTTTATGTAAACATATTAGATCACTCAATTGAACTCTAATTTAATTTGCATTAATCTTGAAGTATTCAAGACATACGTCGATGAACTGATATAATGAGACGATAATCGTTAATTATGAAATGGATCAGAAAATACAGAGACGTGGTCTTGAACTTCTGGAGGAAAAATACCTAATTAATAAATTTAGTATTTATAATATAGCAAAAAAATTAAATTTTAACAATAATTCAATTTTTAAGACTAATTTAAATTTAGCATTACTAAGGACGGGTTGTTTCTGAGAATTTGAACAGTTCATCAAATTTCAGCGTTCATTTTCGTGTTCTGTGAAAGTTTTATTCAAGTTCTGTTATTATATCCATATAGGCTAGTTGCTTGACAGAACTGTAATAGTAACAGAACTTTAAAAAAATCTTTCACTGAACATAAAAATTTACATTTAATTTTGAAGAATTGTTCAAATTCTCCGAAACAACCCGTCCTTAGATGTTAACAAGGGTTTTGGAAAGTATATTCCATATAAACGGAAATTCGGAAAAGACGTATTTTCATTACTTTGGAATATTCTGCTTTCAACTATAATAGCTCGCTGCGACTCCTCGATTCGGCTTAGCCCGTTTTATCAAGGCGGCCTGCTTTCTGATTTTTCCATTCTCGGATGTACAGAAAATAATCCGGCAGTCTTTGTTGGCTCGAACCATTGTTGGTATATTTCCGTACTAGAACGTAAAATAAAATATAATGAAAACATTAAACTAAAGGGATGTGATGTGAATCAGATATATAAATTGATAACTTAGATGAATTAAATGTCATACTCAGCTTAGATGAATTAAAAAAAACTCTGAAGGATCTTTTTTATACATAATATGTACACTGTGAATATTAGAAAAATTGAATGAATCGAAAAAACATACACTTAGTAAGACACCACTTTATTTTTCAACCGGGTTTCGCTTGTCCCAAGCTTCATCAGGGCTAAATATCAACTAAAGCTAATTAGAGTTTTTATAATATTTTGCTTTTTTGGTTGAAAAATAAAGTGGTGTCTTACTAAGTGTATGTTTTTTCGATTCATTCAATATGTCACACCCCAAAGTATTTGCTTCCTTCGAAAATATTATATCGGCTAGTACTGCCAAAAAAGCAAAATATTATAAAAACTCTAATTAGCTTTAGTTGATATTTAGCCCTGATGAAGCTTGGGACAAGCGAAACCCGGTTGAAAAATAAAGTGGTGTCTTACTAAGTGTATGTTTTTTCGATTCATTCAATATGTCACACCCCAAAGTATTTGCTTCCTTCGAAAATATTATATCGGCTAGTACTGCCAAAAAAGCAAAATATTATAAAAACTCTAATTAGCTTTAGTTGATATTTAGCCCTGATGAAGCTTGGGACAAGCGAAACCCGGTTGAAAAATAAAGTGGTGTCTTACTAAGTGTATGTTTTTTCGATTCATTCAATATGTCACACCCCAAAGTATTTGCTTCCTTCGAAAATATTAGAAAAATTGTTTACTTTCTCTACATTCTATAAATAACACTGGGCTGATATAAGCGTAATGAGTAAGATTAGGGAATGAATGTTTATGTAGCTAGTTTGGGCATACAGAATGAGGAGTATAAATAATACAAATGTAAATGGTATAAGAAGTCGGAGATACCCGAGGAAGACATGCCATGATCAAGCAAAGCAAATACTTTAGTCAAAATAAGCAATAAGTGAGACTTATTGTAAAATACAATCATTGTAAAAAAAAACAACTAAATAAAAAAGGGTCAGAATAATAGATGGTATTTATGAGTGTGAAAGAAGCGAGGAGTGTGTGCCGAGACCGAATTGTTTAGCGGTCCATCCTCTCTGTCTACCTTTGCCGGGTAGTGGAGTGATGATTAGTTAGAAAACCATGTTACACTGAGTCCGGTTAATATTTGAAAATCTCCTACTACCACCATAGTAAGCGGAAAATTTTGCTTGTGTTGTAATGGAAAACTTAGCCAGCCGAGGAATTGAACAAACTACGCCTGGGTGAGTCCCAAACGCGATGCCAACTCAGCCACTGACTGACAGATATATTCTTGAACAATACGTATCTACTCGTACTTTGTAAGTTTTTTTTTCAAAAACAGAGAAAAATATTTCTGTGTTGCAAATAACCTCATAATGCTTAAATTTTTGTGTCTTCCATCATTCATCAAAGAAAAATTGGCTTGTGCAGTGATGGATATTTTCTTTAGGTTTCTAAATGTATGTAGATTAAGTAGTATCTATGCAAATTTTTTTATAGCTACAGCACGCTTGTTAATAGCATACATCTTAATGTTTATTTAAAAAGCATTGTCAAATTTTGACAAGTGATTATTTTATTTAACCGTTCGAAATAAAATCAAGAGTTTTCCAAACTTGTCTTCTCTCTGGCTTTAATGTGCTAATTGCTTTGCTAAACTGTTAATGATCTTAAACAGTTCATTAAGCCCGATTTAACGGAATGGCGAGGGAATTAAGTTAATCCAAGTTTTGTCGTCTGGTGAAAACTTGGTTCCAGGATTAAATATATTTAAAGGCAGTAAAAAGTGTGAAAATTTTAAAATCCTTACGATGGAATTTAAAATTTGTAAGAATTAAAGAATATTCATTATAAAACGAGCGTAGACTCTTGAAAAATTACGGAATACTGTAATTGTGAGATCTGTGAATCTCATTGCTATTCAAAAATATATATAATAGCAACTGTAAATCGTGCAATATGTACTGTCCTTTGCGTGCAAAATGGTTTGGTCTCAAAGCTTAAACTTTCAAATAAAAGTGTGTATGTCTGGATTGATTTGCCAGGTGAACCTGTCAAAAATGTTAACAAAACAAATACACATTTCAAATGATGAATTTATCTACCTACTTCATATAGCTTGTCTCATATGATTAATACTTCTCAGTTCCTATTAAAAAAATGAAAAGTTCACTGAACTTGAAGAATTTTACGCATTACGCAGGAATACAATTTAAAATCACGCATTCATCCATGCTCCGACAACCAAAATTAGTACTTTCAATAAAAAATACTATTAAATACTTGCAATGAATATTCAATTATCTTGTACCTTTTTATTTATGCTGTCTCAGTAGAGGTAAAGTCACAAGGAGGAAATCCATAATTGGTTTTATTTTCGCCATATAATACTTATGTACAAACTGATTAAATTTAAACTGTCGATTTCCCGAAAATAAAAATAAAATAATAATAAAAAAAGATGCCAGTGCATGTAAATAGTGAATTAAATTTTACCAGTAAACTCAAAAAAAATCTGAAAAACTGTTTAATACGTCAAGATTTTTTATATTGATTTATCCCAAGTTCAACTGAAGATATAATATCAACGTAGAAAAAAAAAGTCATTTTCTTATTGTAAAAGATTAAGGTAGGTAGGTACTAAAATGGATCTAATACCAAATTTCTTTCTCCGACTATAAAAAATCTTTTCAATATATTTTTTAAATAATTAAAAACAGCTCGTTTGAGGCCTACAAGTCGAAAAGACTTTGATAATCGGCGACAACCGTTTTTTTTTCAAATCGGTAACTAGTTATAGATGATACATTTCAAATATTGAAATATTGAAGACAATATTAGTGATTTCTAAACGAAAATCTGAAACAGAAAAATCAGAAAAGGAAACGGTCACATCTGGGACACGAACCCAGGACCCCTGTCTTTCCGGGACAGTGCTCTACCAACTGCGCTAATGGGACCCTATTCTCCTCGGTCACTTTTTAACTGTATCATACTTCGAATAAGAACTACCAACATTGTCTTCATTTTTTCACCGCACATTTTTATTGGCAACTATCTTTATGTATGATCGCAAGATTCAACCCGAACTAAATGCAATCCAGACAGCGTCGTTTAGATAAACCTATCTTATTTTTTTATTTAATGTGCGACATCTGTTGACTTTTCTGCAAGTCTAGAATGAATATTTATTTTTCGGAATAACTTTATTGAGTAAAACCTCAAATTGTAATATTTAAATATTGAAGACAATATTAGTGATTTCTAAACGAAAATCTGAAACAGAAAAATCAGAAAAGGTTACGGTCACATCTTGATACATTTCAGTTGTTATAATACCCGATTTCGTTTGGTTTTCAGTAAGCGATGTCTGAATATCTTCTAAACCATTTTATTTAATATTAACGGTGTAAAATATACCATAAAAAATAATTGCACATCACCGTCATAGGAATATGAAATTTAAAAAAAAATCAAGTATGAATAGCTCTAGAGGCATTTTAAAGTAAGAGATACAAGTACCACAAAATAAATGTAATTAGAAATACATTTTCTTAGTATTTATTGAAATTATATATGATAGTGATAGCCTTCTAGTATCTACCGCCAGTGTAATTAAATAGATCCGCCACCTTTGCATTCGCATTACTTAACTTCGTTTAATATAGGTGCAAATTTGGTGGTTGGAATGCTCATTGCTCAGCTCTGGCATTGTTCCATTTAAACAGGATTTTCGAACGAGTAGCTCTCAAAGGGAAATTAAATTTAACGATTTTAATAGAATTAAAATTAAAAAACTAAAAAACTAAAAAACTTTTTCACTTTGTTCCACTTATTTATTATTACCAGGACCGGTTTCATCCTACTACGGACATTTTCAGTTTCACCAGTCTGAAAATGTCCGTAGTAGGATGAAACCGGTCCTGGTAATAATAAATAAGTGGAACAAAGTGAAAAAGTTTTTTAATTTTAATTCTATTACAATGGAATTCCACCACGAATTAACAGTGCAAAAACTAGACTCATTAACGATTTTAATTTACCCAAATCAGGGCTGTATATATTACCAAGCAGTTACAATTTTTAGCATTAAGTCGGAAAAGATTAACAATGGAAAATATGATGACAATACAATGGTGTCATTTCTTATGTTTATGCAGTCAAAATGATATTAGATGCAAACAGTGGCGTGTACAGTGGCGTTTTTAGTCAGGGTAGACGGTATGAAAAACAGCGAAATAAATGATATTTTGGAATACACTCATACATGGTAAGTTTTCGCTGAGAATAGCTAAGCTGCTGGCTTTAGCTGGAGTTAGTCGGGATTATCTAAGCCATGTCAAATATCCAAATAACCTCTTCATTTACGCATAATACAAACCAATTCGTGGAAAGAATGCCAACATAATGTAAAAAATATTTCATTCGTAAAGCTGTACTAATTGATAGAGGTACCTTCTGATGTAAAAAACTAACACAAACGCATCATCACTTGAATGTACACACGTACATAACATTCTGCGTACTACGTAAACATAAAATGATCTGCTCTGACGTTGGCGGCACTTAACGCTTATGTAGAGTTATAGTAAGGCAGTTGGCAGGGCGCGTGCGTAGCTGCAATTCACAGCGGAAATTCACGCGTATTTTTTGAAGTGTGTATTTATTTATCGAATAATTTAATGAATTTGAATATTATATACATTTTTTATGATATGCGAATACGGTAGGGTAGGCGGTGCTTACGTGTCCATTTGAAATGCACACCCCTGGGCACAAAGCTTTATGAAAAATCTTCATGTTTGTTGAGAATGACGTGAGCTAGCGGAAGAGTTACGCTGATCGGGAAAAATAAAGATACATAAATGTATTAATAACACGTTATTTAATATAACAATTAGGTAACATGTACACTAATGAACAGATTTTCTGCTTTATTGTTAAGATGTAAAAAGTTACCCTTTTCAAAATAATGAATGCTTCAGCAACAATGGTAATAATGCCAATCATGAGTTAGCTGAGAACACACATTATATTTTATTTCGAAATCAGTGAACTATGTGGAAATGACGAGTGGCAGGTATCGTGGTTATTTAAAGAAAGACTATTATTACATTATGTACAAACGTTATTATCAAACGGGTCGTGAACCTTTATAAAGAGGCTAGGTGAACAATTTTGTGACCTGCGTAGCTAGAGGAATCATTGATCATGGTCTTAAGGAAGCGTTATAAAATCTTTTGGATACAAATTAAAATTTAACGAAGTAGTTAACCTTTATTAAATATTTTAACCTTTTCCCAGTATGAAAAATACTTTAAATATCGCCATGGAAAAAAGCACTAATAAGGCTGAAACTTTGCTTAATATTGTCATGGCTATGTTTATTTAACAAACCTAAGTAGTTAGCCAGATATTACACAACCTCCTATCTTCTCTTAAACACTTCAAATTTGTACACGGGTACAAAATATTATTATTTCCCCGGTGAAAGGTAACCATTAAGAATCGAAACGTTGCTTGAACCGCTAGTGAGCAGCCAAATAATAGCCAGGTAATATCGAAACACTCTCTTCTCCATTTACATCCCCTCCCTATTACCTTCGGCACCACAACATACTAAAATGGGGAAGCAATAGTCGCAATGGCTCTGGACAGCTGCAATAACTCGTGAAATAACCCATAATATATATTTTTATTATATATTCTTACCGTTTTTATTTTTCATAGCCTCAAAATATGTTTTGTAATGGAGAATACACATACAAGACACCATAAAAAACATTACTAATCGTAATATTTCATTTCATCTCTCAAAACTTTGTTAAGCTATATGTTTATTTTGTTCTAATTTCCTCTCAATTACTGTTATTTTATTTATATAATTTCTGGTTCTTAATTCTTGTTTGACAATGATCATTGTTTATTTTGTATTATTTCTATTAAATTGTAAAATTGTTAACCACGATACAAGCTTGGTCAATAATTATTACTGTATCGAAAACTATTAATTTTAATTATAAATAAACAATACACAAACAGTCACACTGTCTTTGAATTGTTATAAATCTTACATTTAACCAGTTGACTGTGGTGACTGAGAAAGACGTGATTTTGAGAAAAAAATGACGCGTCGAAAAATCATAGATAATTTATTCCAAGAGTCAGAGAAGTTGCTTGAAAAAACTTTTTAATTGATTAATTTTCTAGAGCAATGCTTAGCGCAAGTGATTCTGAACTTATTATTAATACAGTTTCCTTGTAGATAAGAGTTAAAATCGCTTAAGAAAAATTCATCGATTTTTGTGTGGACGATACCGGTGTCCCATCCACAGTTGACAGGTTAGATAAGATACTAAAAAAAAAAAAAAAATCTCTCTGGAAGCATCCATAATTCACACAACTTATTGTCAACTATCTGTGGAATGTTGAAGCCGACATTATTGATAAATGGAAACCCTCTATCCAGGAATTTTATCACTTTTAGTTGAAATGAATGAAGTTGATCGGTCGTCTACTTCAGTGAAGTGTGAACCATTGTTTCTAGTTGACACCAGCTCATCAGGTAAGAACAGCTTGTTTCAACTTCAATATTATTATTTTCTTCGATTTATCTGGTTGAATAGAGCCACATAAATTTATCCTGTTTTAGAAAACGCGTAATCTATGTATTTATAAATCCATCTTTAATTAGATCAGATCGTGTTTTAATGTAAAAACTTAAACATAATCAGTGCCGTCGAGATGATTTTTCACGAAATGCGAAACGGCCATAAGTAAATTTTTATTGTATTTACGGATATTCAAATGTGGCAAAACTATTTATGACGATAATATGTATGTTTAAATAGGTAATAGTTTACTTGGGAATGAACAATAAGATGTTTAAAAGAAACACAAATGAAAGTTCTATAACCCCATAAAAATGTTGAGGGATGTACTTGAATGACTTTGACCAGTGATTCATGACATTATATGGAGTAAAAAAATTAAGTGATGTTTTTGGTGTTTTTTTTCAACAAGAAACATAGAAAATCGATCTGAAGGGTTGGACGGTTGTGGAGTAAATAGTTACGCTATGAGAAAGATTTTTTTTTAATTGTTTGTTGAAAAAAATGTCTTTTAAAAATCAAAAAATCTCACTGGAGACAAAAATTTCATTCACTTTTTTATTCCAAAACATGTCAGGAATCACTGTTTAAAGTTAGACAACTACTTCAATTCACTTCTCAATTTGGTTTTTAAACAATTTATTTATTACGACTAGCTGAAGTCCTAGGTTGCCAATTTTTTTTCGAGGGTGGTTCTAAAAATTTTCTCATATTTTGAACGTCAAGTGTGCAAAATTTCTTAATTTTCAGAATAGGTAAACCTGTTGATTTGTATAAAAAAATAACGCCAAGCCACACGCCCGGCTTCCACAAAAACTCTTCTATGTTGTCGTGTAAAGAAAGATAAATAAAGAGATAGATTTTCCCACAAATATAAAATAAAAACAGACATTGGATCACCGAAAATATTTTTTTGTTATATCTGTTATGAACCATAAAAGGAAAAGGAACATATTAAGTCATTTCTCAAAATATTTTTATTGAACAGATACTTCTTGAAAATGTTCTCCTAAAGTAAAATCCCTTATCTAAAATGCATATTTTCCTGTCCAAAAATATACATTTTACGTCCTTTTAATTAAAATGCTCTTTCTTTCGCCCTTAATTATTAACACGCAGGCCTAACAATGTCACATGACTTAATATCTTTATTACAAAACGGTTCACTTTTAAAAGCTTGACACATGGGACACCGTGTTCAATTTATTTTTTCGTTCAATTAAATAAATAGTGGTTTATAAAAATTTAATCAATCATTCTATAGCTGCCAAATTGGGATTGATAATTTTGATTGATAAGTTTGATCGATTTTACAAAAATGTAACTCTGTCATAAGGAACAGAGGATATGATCAATTATGGTGTCTCCAGGCCTCCAGGGCCTTTTCAAACGATTGAAAACATTATCCACTTTATAAAGAGACGAGTTTTTTCACAGTTCTTAAATCAATATTATTATTTGAGGCAGAGAACTGACAAAAAATGGAAGAAAGAAAAGTAATTGCTGGAATGCGATGCCTGGGCAATCTAAAACCATGTGGGTATGATCGGATATGATTTGAGATTTCACGGCCAAAATTAGCAGCGTGATTAATTTTTGGTTATTATACCTGCGTTTCCTCTTTCCCTAGACAATATTTCATACAACGATGTTATAGTGTCCGTCATGAGACAAGATTAGCAGATGATGGCTAGTATAGAGCTGTCCAAAACTTTCGCTAAGGAAGAAGTAGAAATAAGTAAAACACAAAATTATTTACGATAAATGTGATCTTATTACAAATGCGGGGATCCGGCAGATGACACCATAACAAACACTCTATTTGTGTGGTGCGTGGTATGATCAGGTAGACTTTAAGTAATACTTCGAGATAGATTATTACGTTAATTACACCGAGTACAAGATTGTGGAAACGTCTTTACTAGCTAGCAGCTGGGATGTGAGAGAGCGATTCACCTACTACATTAGTATTAATACTGTGTCTATCTGTCTCGTGCTGTACTGACAGAGTTAACCTCACTACTTGTTTATTCCGCATCTTCCCCTACTTAAATTAGAGGTAACCCTTAATACATAACAATTATGCTTAAAACGATACAACACCCTAAAATAACGTCGGAATCTTAACATAGGAAGCAATGCACAACAGTATGCAACGCTCGGCCCTGAGTATTGGATAGAGCTATGGTTGAATTAGACATTGCAAATCTCTAAAATAACGACGGAATCTTAACATAGGAAGCAATGCACAACAGTATGCAACGCTCGGCCCTGAGTATTGGATAGAGCTATGGTTGAATTAGACATTGCAAATCTCTAAAATAACGACGGAATCTTAACATAGGAAGCAATCCACAACAGTATGCAACGCTCGGCCCTGAGTATTGGATAGAGCTATGGTTGAATTAGACATTGCAAATCTCTAAAATAACGACGGAATCTTAACATAGGAAGCAATGCACAACAGTATGCAACGCTCGGCCCTGAGTATTGGATAGAGCTACGGTTGAATTAGACATTGCAAATCTTTAAAATAACGTCGGAATCTTAACATAGGAAGCAATGCACAACAGTATGCAACGCTCGGCACCGAGTAATGGATAGAGCTAAGGTTGAATTAGACATTGCAAATTTCTAAAATAAAGTAGGAATCTTAACGACATAAGTGTTGAAATTGTGTATAAATAACATTCGGCCCGCGCCCCGGCTTAAATCCATGGTCAAATTTGCCATAGTAAATAAAATTGGTCGTTTATTTGAATTATTTCTGATGGATCTATTACTAAAATCTCAGATGTTTCTAGAGTAATTCATAATCTTAAAAAATAAAATTTTTGCTTACCGCTAATTTTATAGTTGAAAAACGTTTTACCATAAGTATCTGTATTTATTTATCTTAAATATAAATAACTTACGTCCGTTGTCGCTCTAAATATATATATATATATAAAATAGTTACAAATTCGTCGAAATTAATTCAAATGTGAGACTTGAGCTACCCCCGTTATTAGAGTCTTGTTACGCCTTAAACATATTTCATAATAGGTACCTATGATCGTGTTACAAATACGGGGATTCAAAAGAAAACAAGGTATAAATCAGGTATTAAACACCAGAATTTTGACCAGGAACCCAGAAAGAAAGTTCTTAATGGATGCTTAAACATGTAAAAGAAAGCCCATCCAAAAATAATACAGATACTTTTTTAAGGGTTTTGGCATAATCGCAGTTTAAGGGTTTGAGCCATTTTTGGATTCAGGTCATCTGGAGAACCTCGGAGTATCCTCTTCAACTACTTACGGTCGTTAAGCTCACGTGGCCGACGATCATGCAGATTTATGTGAACGCCAAATTGCTTATAAGATTTATTATCATGGCAACAGTGACGTGCGTGTTTTGATTTTATGTTAGGATTGGTGGAAAGGATTGAACTAGATTTATTACAAGAATTACTTTATAATAATCGTTAAAATATGTTGTTCATTTATTGTTCCAAGATGTTTGTTTTCTTCTCGTTTTTTATTTGTTTAGTCTCATTTGACAAAACAACTAATAATCGTGTAAAATAATTTGTAGTAGTAAACCGGTGTGTGAGTGGAGTCAGTGCAATCAAAATAGAGGATTTGCGTATCGCAAGGTCAATAAAAGTAACAATCATTTTACAAGCAATAATTGTTCGCCTGAAACACTCATCCACATTGAAAAATCTCCTGATAAAAGATACATGACGCCAACGGGACTCGAACCCGTGTCCCTTCGATTTCCGGTCGACAGCTCTGACCACTGAGCTATGGCGGCTTATCTCTTACCCGCGAAATTATTCAATATATACTAGTGTTTCATTCAACAATTAGTGCTTGTTACATTTTTCACCTGAAAACAACCAACTTTATTTTATATCAGAAAGGCATTGTAAGTGCTAACTCTCTCACTAGATGGCGTCGAGTCAAATTGTCTACATTTTTTCCTTTTACTTTTCCTGTTTGAATATTTCGTTTATTTAATTTGGTGTTTATTTTCGTTAAAGCCTCACCATATAAAGCTTGGATGTAACTGCACGAGCTTGATGTTTGAACAAATTAGCATCCAAATTTCGGACAACATTGTGAGTAAAATGGAATCACATTAAAGGATTTTAGTTAACGTTTTTAAACTGTGTTATTTATAAGCATTCTCGTATTTATGGAAAATAGACAACCGTGTTCATTTTTCTTTAATCAAATCTACGATAAAAATATGTTCCTTCTCTGGATGCCGCTACACATCAATGTAAATCATTTTTATAATTCCAAATTCACAAATTGTACCAGAACCATTATATTTTTAATTGACAAAACGATTTTCCTTTCTGGTCGCCTATGTTATCAGCTTATTTTGGTTAATATTTAAATTAATTCAAAAAAATATTTCACCGTTTTGGTCGATATTTAATGAATAACAATTCTTATGGTAATGGAATTTTCAGAACAAATTCGTATAATTTTTATAAAATATTTTATCAGGGAATTGCCTAATACGTATTTTACTTTTAATTTAAATATGTTGATACACTTTAGTGAAATCAATTTATATGCGAAAATCTGCTCGTTGAGGACGTAATTCAAATTAAATTTGATTGCTAATTACACACACAAAGTATTTCATAATTTATATAAATTACTTTGTTGGATTTTTAGAACCGTGTCAAACTAGAGACTTTTATAAGAAAATACCAGAAAAAAAAATTACATAAATTATAATAAAAAGTCAATAGATGCTTTCAATAGTATATTATGGTGGGGATTTTCATTCAGGATTACAAAATGAATCCTCAATTTTTGAGGATTCGTTTTGTTCAAACGGCTTCGAAATTTTATTTCTAGTTCACCAAAACGATCGATTTTGGAAATTGAATGCTCTTTTGGGTTTATAAACATTTTAATAACTAGTAGTTCTGCGAACAGTAATCTTCGCATCCAAAATATTTCTAATTTTCACTTGTTTACATCATTAATCATCACCAATATTTCCTCTGAAATCGTAAGATTTGTAAATACTTACCTACTTAATTATAAACCATATATTTCATGTAACATTTTTTTGTATTTCAAATAATGAAATATACAATTTTTCCAAAGAGAAGTTTTTATTTTTTTTACCAACCCCACACCCTGAGCATTGAGGAAAATATTTTCCCTCAGGGCCTATGTCATATTTTGGGATGTTGTGTGGAGGGTCTTTTTCAAGTAAAGGAAAAAGAGGAAGTTCTGGTAAGGTAAAAGGTATGAGGGTTGGATAGGAATCTAGGGATCAGTGTGTTCAGGAGTGACGGACGTATGAATATATCACTCTCACTGCGGCGCAAGGCGATGCGTTGAGAGACCAGTTAGAAAGGTTGTGATGAAAGGCTTAAATCACAGTGAAAAACAGATAAACCATAGCTGCTAAAAATATACAAATTATTAATGAAAACCGTCATTCTAGCGACATCTGTTGAGGTTAAAATTGTTTCAGTTTGTTTTTCAGTAGGCACCTGTAATAGTTGGAATTATGTTGAGATTCTATAGTATAAACACAGAGGTCATTAAAATCGTCTAGGAACGACTAGGAACCCCCTTTTGAGGCTTCAAAATAAACATTGAATTTTGTCAACCAATAGATCTGAACAAAGAGCTATAAAATTTTGAGTAACCAATCAGTGAACGAAGAGGCGTACATCAAATGCAGACAAAGGAATGAACTGTGGATCAGGCAATAAAAAAGATAATTAACGACATTTCGATTCTCACAGAAATTGGAGGTGAACGCACTTTAGGGTCAACATCGACTTTCAAGGTGACAAACTCCTGAGAATGTTTACAATAACTGAGACATTTATGGGGTATCGAACCATTGAAATCGGGTGCTTGGAAGCTTTACAGGTTGTAAAGCGCACACACAAAAATGCAATGAAAAAAATTATAAACGTGATAGTATAAAAAAGGGACGGGAAAAGCAAAGGAAAGTTACTGGCGGAATTTCAACTGTAGTGCAATTATTTATGATAGAAGGAGGGTGTCATGTTCGATAAAAATCGTACTAAAGAGAGGAGTGAGTGTTGGAAACAATGGAAATAAATCGTTATCAATTTAAGATGAAACGGACATATTGGTAAATCAATCTTGAATGAAAATCTCGCAAAAAAAATAGACATTTTAGAAAAGTGCGGCGACCGGATGGAAGGATAATATAGAGATTTTGGACTGCTACGAAGGTCCTAGGGACGTGAAAATCGAGTATCAGAAGAAGACAGAAAAACTAAAACATATAGCGATAGATTAGATTCAGGAAAAGTAGACATTTTACATAATTATTAGGTTAGATATATATTGGAGTTACCCAATATTACGGAGGGATCGAAACAAGATAAAAGGTTGGCGGTCTCATGTATATTTTGAAGGGTAAACAATCGAAATCCGAACATGGTTTTTATTTACGTTAAGGTAATAAATGATTAGAAAAGCGATTAACTTTAACGTTGGGCTTATGAAGTATTTAGATTAGGAAAAGAGATTAAAACTAATGGCTCTAAAATTAAACTAAATTTACGGCCGTAGTACATAAAATCTGAGACGTAAACATATGTCCAGACGTATAATTTATGTGAAATCTTGTAAGTGAGGGATGGAGAATGGGCGGAGATTGGGTAAAACAATAAAAATGACAGATATCCCAGAGTCTAATTAGGTATATCTCCCGTAGAAGTGTGGAAAACTATATATTAATTAATAATAAATGAAGTATGAAATTTTCCTGGAGACCACACACATCGGGAAAAGTGAAGAAAAGATAAAAGGAAGGGTAAAGAACGGAGATAGGAAATGATCCATGTGGAGAAAAGCGATACAATTCGAATTTATCCGTGAAATTAATAAATACGACTTGGAAAATGAGTAATTATAAGAGTTATGAGAAATGACATAAGAATCAAGAAGAAATTGTGCAAGAAAACGTCGCGGATAAATATAAAATTCAAAGATAAAGGAAAAACTCAAATCTGCGACAGGGAGATAGAGAGTACGGGTGGAAATGGAAAAGCTCATATAAGTAACAATAAAATTAAGTAGAATTTAAACAAATCGAAATTCAAAAATGCGTAGTAAAGATTTCGACATGGATTTAAACAATTTTCGCACGAGATGCATAAAATTGAGATGTATATATATATTATTGAGGACGGACCTATCGCAAATTGAGAAAAAAAGGAACACAAAATCATGAGAATTTAACTACATTTTGTATGAACACAGGACAAAGGAAGCTTGGGCGATTAACACAGACTTACCCGATTCGGACCCTATCAAGTTAGCGACGTGAGATAAAAACTGGCCGCCGCCCAAAGCTGGACGACGAAAGATCGTATGAATGTATAAACAATATTAGTGAGAGAGATATTCAAGTTTACGAGTTGATAGGAAATAGAATTAAGCATCAAGAGAAATTCAGATACGTCTTTTGGGACCTGAGAGGGGTATAAAATGACGGTGCAGACCAGTTTTCGGCAGTCGCGCCGAGGATTCGAAAAGTTGTTACGTGGCGGTACTACGTTCTTTGGTAGGATTAACAGTGAAAAATCTTTAAGTGTTAAATTTTAAATAAGTCCCTGACTTAGGAAAATTTTGTGAAAAGTACAAATGCTAGAGTCAGTGAAATTTAATTTGGTTAAACAGTGAAAATAAATATAATTTAAACTCAGTGCTTAAAAGTGTTAAGTGAAGTGCAGAAAGTGATTACGGAATTAAGAATTTAACTAAAATTTAAAAATAATTATTTCATTCAAAGTGAAAACATTCAAATTAAATTTAAGAGTTTGTTATCGTTAAATTAAAGTGGATGTGCTCGTGAATTGATATTTAAAAATAGATTATAATTTTGTTTAAAATTATTAATAGTAAATACTTCATCTTAGGTTAAAAGAAACACAAAAACAAAAAAAAGGATTCGATAATAATAAACGTTTAAACCTTTGTTCTAAAATTAACAGTTAGAAAAAAATTTAATTTATTAAGAGTCGAGTTTAATTAAAAGTTTGCACAATTCGGAATAAATTTTCTTATCAATTTATATAAAAAGAAATTTAGAATTAATAAATTGTTCAATTAAAATCCATCGTGCGTATAGCGACAGTGTTAAAAGTGTTTGTCGTTTTAACCGGAATTTTAATCATCAGTCTATCATTTCGAAAAGGAATTTGAAACAGCTATCATTCAAAAGCCTAAACTAGAAAAGTGTTATTAAATCAACGGGTTTTCTGAATTAGGATTTCGTTCGGAAGAAAAATTAGATATCAACTAATTTATACGATTCAAGCGAGAATAAAATATTAAATAGGAATAAATAGTCGAAAAGATTTATTTTGAAATTAGTTGAAAAAATACAATTAATTAGGTAGGATTTCTTCATCAAGGTTGTTGTGTACACCCGACCGGAAATACCTTGACGGGGGGTAAGTTTTCTTTCTATAAATAATTTTCAGGACCTAGGAGTGAGGAGATACAGCTGATTATGGTATATCAATTAAATTATTAAAAACAACAAAACAAAGCATTACACATTAATATATGTATATTATGTATTTATTTATATAAAATAAAGTAATATATTGTATATAAAGAATAAATATATGAGTAATGTATTTATATATATGTATTTTACTTATTAATCGAAGCATCGAAATGGTAGCGATTTTTAATACCTACCCGAGGACATATCTATATTATTGAAAAAGAAAATATGTATTTATTAATATTCCAGACTATGTAGAATCATATATTTTATATTTATTTATTAATATATGTACTCTTTTTTTAACATATTTTGACAATCGAGATATGTGTACTTATATATATATATATATATATATATTTATATTTAATTTTCACCTAACTTCTAGTAAATTTACTAAATTCGGAAAATGAAAAATAGTTTAACTTCAAAAGGAATTAAAAATATTTTAATTAACTATGCACAATAAAAGGTAACATAACTGAATTATAGGGAGAGGTAGAAATATTTCTTAAATAAACAATCTCGCATCTAGGTTAGTGTGTCAAAGAAGGTGTTTATATTATTCGATTTGTTTACAAATAGAGATACCAAAGATCTGGGTCAACCGCATGGTTTGAAAACGACCTTGGCCGTAACTAGATAATTTATCAGGGTTATAAGGATAACCATCAGGATGTCATTGTGCAATGTGCAGCGATATGGGTCATTTACAAATACCTATCATTCACAATCTACAATTGAAAAATCATGGGTTAGCAAGATTTATATCAAAATATTACATGAAACATTTGAATACCATTGATTAGATAGTCATATAGATTTTATTAGTTACCTGAACCTGCTGGGAGCCGCGTGTTTACAACTACCTACCATTCACAATCTACAATTGAAAAATCACGGGTTAGTAAGATTTATATAGAAATATTATACGAAACATTTGAACATTATTGATGGAGTGTTCGCATAGATCCCATCAGTTGCCAGAGACAGTTGAGAGTCGTGTACCCTCTTATGTGGCAATCAATTACTTGAAACAATTGAGAAATCACGGGATAGGATGAACGAAATTAATGTTGAAACCTGGAGGTAAAGTTTAAAACAAATACAGTTCATCAAACAGGAGGCAGTGGTCGCTCCTACAACAAGACCATTGACCAAACCAAATAGAGATGACGATTCTCTTAAATAAAAACGTCAAAACCAAACAAAAAGCCTGGAGTTCGATAGCTCTCCAAAACAAACTATCAAATAATTTCTTATTCTACTAGTATTTATTAGTATAACCTTATTCTTACGTATATATTCGGTTACCAAGCTAAGAATTGTGCAGAATTCTTCGTGCGAGATCCGAGCTCGGAATGCGAGGTAGATAGCCTCGTATTGCGAGTTATAAACCTTTCCCGAACTGTATGTATACATATATTTATTCGTATGTACTGTTTACTGGAGAATGCGGACCTGCATACAGCTTGCATTTAGGTCGGTAGACCACTCTCGCATTCTCTTTTAAACGTGGAATGAGGATTCACGACCCGTAAGTCCACACCAACCGTGAGTATATGATTGTATATAGGACGAAACCGGTTCGCCCTAAGTAAATAGTAGACCTTGGAGGAGATGGAATTTGGAGGTATCGGGACCCGAGGGGAAACTTGAAGGCAGTGCATGATGACGTGGAAGGCTCTTTGGGACGCGATAACTTAGGTATCAATCAGAGAGCCGTGTCAAAGGATTGTGCAAATTTCTTGTTGACTCACGATCATCTCGTTTACTTGCAGGAGGATTTGGAGCCAAATTATGCCAGCAAATGGGCTATTCCGAGTTCGTCAAATATGCAATTAACTAATTACATTAACCTACTAAATCAATCTTTACATGTACCTTATAGCAGCAGAATCAAAAAGGAGTGGCGCCAACCAGACACAATAATTAATCATTGCCAAATTTACTAACAATTAACCATTTGAGTTATATTTAATCACCTGTTCAAATAAACATGTATAATATCTTTTATCAGCGTTTAACTACAACTTTGTTAGGGTGCAGGGAATCAGAATAGTTACAATAGGAAAGTTAGCTCATCCAGAGAATTCATTTAAGTCTAGGTTTGCAATGGAAAGACCAATTAAAATTGTAAAACTCAACACCTCGATCAGAACCGAGAGGGTTACCACAAAATGAAAGTAATTAAAATCCTATATCATAAATCAAAAAAATTACACAACGTTTGATGGAATTTAATTACAATATAAATACGGGTATATTTGCGTTCAAGATCGTAAATAACGTATTAATTAGTTAAGTACATATGTCTATAAAGATATACAGTACAAGAGAGCTTTAAGTAGCTTTCTGAAGTTATCAAAGAAATTAAGGGTCCAATTTTCATGGAGGCTTATGTGTTGTAGGGGAGGAATTTTCCAACCCTGCGAACACATATGCAAAGCCTTAGAGAAAAAAAAAGAAATATCGATCATAGCCAAGAGAGAAGAAAATTTTATATTGTTTTAAACAAGTAAAAGAAAATGGTGAAAAGGCGAAAACATTACAACTGGTGCCGTGACCAGGAGGTTCAGGTTTTATAAGATTGGAAAAAAAAAGGTTTTATTGGTCAACCTATTGCAAAAACGGAGAAAATAATAATAATAAATAGGACGTAATTAATTAAAGAATTAACAAAAAAAAAAAATCAGAAAAGTGCGACATTACATAAATACACAGTGAAATAAAAAAAAATAATAATAGATTAACGTAAATAAACAATAAATCCAAAAAGAATGTGTTAACGAATAAACTTATAATACAAAAAGTGTCCTTATAAATAAAAATGTGTTCATTCAAATGACCGTGAACTTAAGAGTCAATAAAAAATTCCTTTCATACGATAATGTAAACAAAAACAAAGGATATGTAGGTTAATGATGTCATTCAGTCAAAAGGAATGCGTTCTGTAAACAAAAACATTGTTTATGTTTTGGGTTCACCGAACAGATCGGAATGTTGATATGAAGCAAGTTTAATAAACAGACAAGCCCGAAAAACATCGAACTTATTGTGAAAACAAAGAACATCGAAAAAATTGATAAGATAAACATCGGGCGTAAAAACATCTATATATCTTAAAAGTCGGAAACATCGTTAAGTAATACGTATCACTCCGAGGAACAAAAAATTAAATAACAAACGTCGAGATTAAATAAACAATGACACAAAAACGAGATAGCTGGAACAAATATAACATAAACATTGCATTCGGATATCGTGGAGTATTAACGTAAACAATTATTGTTTATCTTATATTCAAAAATACAGACCAGCGGCGGGCCGTGGTACTTAACAAATTATTCACAAAGTCAGGAAAAGATATTATTATTTTTATCACTAGACATTCGACAGATTTATTAGAAGAATAGAAAGGTTTAGACAAATTAAATTGATTAATGTTTTACAACACCCAATGTACCTTACTAGATATTATTGGTTTTGCAAAAATAATGATTACGAAAAATATAAAATTGATTAATATCAATTGATTAACAAAAAAAAAAAATATTTTTTTTTTGATTAACATTAATATCATTATAAAACAAAAGAAAAAACGATTATTTTGAGATGTTGGGGTGTAATCTATTATGATCATGTTATAACATAATAAATAGAGGAAATATTACACCCATATCATGTGATAGATAGATCTATAATAACAATAATATCAAAATAGAGAAGTGTAATTGTATTACATCATAGTTAATCATTAGGACCACGTGTTAGATTCAAATGGTCGCGCTACGTGCCGCCAATGTAGATAGTTGTTGTCAGGATCACAAATCTCGATAATCGACAGAGTCATTAATGAGGGTGAAACATTTGATGTTTTGTTTTGTGAGGTAAGATTAATCTTACATAATATAATTTACCATATAAACGGGTAAGTTGAAATAACGTAAGATTTACTCATGATAATTTTGTTGACATTCGGGTCAGGTAGTTGACTATTAAAACATATTTTAAGACACAGAGAACTCAGTCAATGGATTCGATAAGGAATTCAAGTATAGGCCAAACAAATAAACGTTGTTTTGAAAAGACAAAATGTTAGTTGAGAATTCGACCTTCAATCTCAAAGAAAAAAAAATACAATTCAGAGTTGGCTCGAGATTTTAATGTCGTTGACGAATGTTTATGATGGGATATATATATGTGTATATATATATACCTATTTCGAAGAAACATCGTGATAGGTATATGAAAAAAAAAATCATGTTAGGTATTTCAAAATCATAATAGAATTTACAAATTTTGCAAATTGAATATAGATTTGAACTCAACAATAAATAAATATGGCAGAGAAAAGAAAACTCGATGACGCGAAGGTAAGCACCGAAACAGTTCCTTTAGCTGATGAACTAAGAGAAATATTCAAACGATCGCGAAAAAGTTCGTTACAAGTCGAGAATTTGAAGGCACCTGAAAATATGGGTCAGTCAGAGGGGGAGGCTAGAAAATAGGTCGGATATCGAACAAAGCAAGTGTATACAAGAGGATGATGTGAAAATCATAAACGAACTTGAAATTTTACAGGAACAGCCAGGTGATAAAATACAAGAAAAAAATCTAGAAAAAGAAAAAAAAAAATAAGAAAAACGAGAAAATTTGAAAAAAGATATATAGAATAAGAAAGGCAACATATATATAAATAATTAAGAAAATTAAAATAGGAATATTGAGGTTGTCGCTTAGTAAGAAAAAAAATAGATACATAAGCCGGTAACATTCGGAAGATCTAAGAAAATGGTGGGAAAACGTGGAATGGGGAGGCAAACAGAAGCTTTAGTGACGGCAATCGAGGAAAATGCTACAGCTGGGACGTCTACAGTGAACATCGGAGATATTACTACAATAATTCAAGCAGCTTTAGCACCGCTTGTTGATAAAATGCAGGAACTTGAGAAACAATTAGGAAGACCAACAACAGTGGCGGTGACAGGAGAGGATAGTGCGCCGAAAAACGTTCTCCAAGTAGTGGAAATGCTACCGCAGCAGGAACGACCTTCATTTTCCGGTGGAAACCAAAACCCCATAAGTTTCTTAGAAGATTTAAAAGAATACACTAGAAAAGTTAAACGTACAGATCCATTAATTGTCGTACGGGAAAATTTGAAGGGAGAAGCAAAAACGTGGGCCAAGTTATACAACAAGCGATGGGAAACAATGTTGGATTTCGAAAGAGATTTTTTAGCTACCTATTGGGGAGATATAAAGAAGAATGAGGTTCGCCGTCGTCTTGCGGAAGGGGTATATGATTCCAAGAGAGATATATCCATGCTCACTCATTTCGCAAATTATTGGGATTTAGCGAAAGCATTAAAAATTACCGAGACACCGTTGGGCGTAGTTGACGAGATTATGAGACATTACCCTAAAGATGTTCAATCGCTATGGTTTTCAGGGCAGTCAGGAGATGAGATTGTCGCTGCTGAGTTTCTTCGAAAACTAGATACAATGGTTTGCACACCGGAAGAACGGAACACAAAGAAAAGGAGTGGGGAGGAGATCAACAAGAAGGACAAATACCGTGACCGTTATCACGCTATAAAGAAGAGAATTCACGCAATAGAGAGTGTGGAAGGAGGCGCTAGCTGCAGTAAGTGTGCAGAAGCTACGACATCTTCACAGGGAGGTTCTACAAAAACTACAAGCGGCAAGGAGCTAGTCATCGCGAACAATTCGGGAAACGGCCGAAGGTTGATTCATTAGCCCTCATGAATACGACTCACACAGGGAGAGGGACGCCGGCACCAAAACACAACACTGCATTGAAGATTATGATGAAATGGGGGTGGAATCCAATGAAAGGATTGGGAAGAAATGAACAAGGGATGACTGTTCCAATAAAAGCAGAAAGGAATGTGAGAAGACGAAAGGATGGAGCGGAAGAAACGAGAACGGAAGCGGAAATAGATGTGGAAGTATGTGTCAATTCCTTACAACAAATAACGGATGAATGGAATCAATTGAAAGTGAACGAAGAGAAAACAAGCAGGGAAATTAGTGGGTTCAACAACATTTTCGAAGACAGAGATTATGAGGAAGTAGAAAAGGGTAGCACTTTACCGTTATTACCGGAAGCCAAAGCACAGATAGATAACACGGAAGTTCACTGTTTAATAGATACCGGAAGTCAAATCACGTGCGTTTCTCAAGAGTTTTATGAAAATTATTTAAATGATCAAACAATTTATCCTATTATGCCTGTAACGACTATACAGATTAAAGTAGCGATAGGACATAAAAGTCAGAGAATATCTAGGTTGGTTCTAGTACCATTGCGATTTGGAGATGTTATAATAAATACGCCGTGTTTAATAATACCGAAGTTAATTAGGCCAATTATATTGGGTATCAACTGGTTAGACGAATATACAGCTGAATTTAAATGTGGAGAAAACAGAAAGTTAAAAATAAAAACAGGAAATGGAAAGAAGGAAATAGAGTTAGTAAATTCATCCGTAATTCATAGGAAACCTAAACACGAGATTAGAAATCAAAATTGCACAAGTGGAAAAATAATTAATATTGAAGTAAACCCTGAAATAAATAATACGGCGTGCCTCGAGCGTAGAATAACGACATTTGTGTCCGAGTTAAATTTAGATTCAAAAGGAAAAGAAGGGTTAGAAAAGATTTTAATTAAACATAAGAATGTATTTATAGACAAACCGGGCCTAACTACTTTGTACACTCACGAAATAAGAATGACGGACGAGACGCCTTTCGTTAAGCGATCCTACCCAGTACCTTTTGCTTACAGGGATAAGATTGATGAGAAAATTAGAGAATTGGAGTTATTAGGAATCATCAGTAGAGAGGCCACGCAGTTTTCTAGTCCTCTAACATTTACCTTGAAAAAAGATGGGACGGTTAGGATACTCTTAGATGCTAGATTCTTAAACACCAGAATGCAGGCGGAAGTAGAAAAACCACCATTAACTTCAGAAATTATACAGCGTTTTCATGGTGTAAAATTCATAACCACAATAGATCTAAATTCAGCTTACTTTCAAATACCTATCAGTCCAGAAAGTCGCAAGTATACTGGGTTTGTATACAATGGAAAATCTTACGTATACAAGGTATTACCGCAGGGGTTAAAAACATCAGTAGGGAGTTTTTCAAGAGGAATGGACAAAATTCTAGGACCAGGGGTGAGGGAATTCTGCGCTAATTACCTAGATGATTTAATAATATATACGTGTGGTAGTCAAGAAGATCATTTTGAACATGTAAACGCGGTACTTGAGAGGTTAGAGGAAGCAAACATGACTTGTAAACTCGAAAAATGTCAATTTTTATTCACAGAAGTACGTATGTTAGGACATATTATAACGCCTTTGGGAGTTCAAATGGATCCGGAAAAGATTGACGCCATTAAAAATTTTCCGGTACCCAAGAAAATAAAACAAGTTAGAGCTTTTCTAGGACTTTGCAATTATTACCGTAGATTCGCGAATAAATATGGGGAAACAACACGGGTTTTGTGCGATTTACTTCAGAAAAATAGAACCTGGCGATGGGGTGACTCAGAACAGCGCGCATTCGAGAGGGTGAAAACATTATTTTTAGAGACAGTTATTTTACATCATCATGACCCAAATAGTACTTATTATTTACAGACAGATAGTTCGGGGTTCGCCATAGGAGGAGAATTATATCAGTTGGATGAGGAAGGGAATCACCACGTTATTGGATTTATTAGCAAAGCTTTAAGAGGACCGGAGTTGAAATGGACCACGTCAGAACAAGAGTTATGGGCGATAATATATGCTTTACACAAATTTGAGACATACTTAAGAGGAGTACACTTAATAATTAGGACGGATCATCAAGCATTGACATTTTTAAAGAGCTGGAAGATGTACAGTGGCCGACTAACACGGTGGATTTTATATTTAAATCAATTTAACTTCACTGTAGA
Source organism: Hesperophylax magnus (assembly GCA_026573805.1). Classification (NCBI taxonomy): domain Eukaryota; kingdom Metazoa; phylum Arthropoda; class Insecta; order Trichoptera; family Limnephilidae; genus Hesperophylax; species Hesperophylax magnus. The sequence continues at coordinate 4,230,917 of JAIUSX010000043.1, read as the reverse complement.
GTACGTCAAAGGGAAGGAAAATATAGGGCCTGATATTTTATCTCGTTATTCTTGTGATGCAGAAAATGTACAGGAGGAGAAAAACACGTGCCCAGAGATAGCAGCTTTTGCAGTTAAAGGTAGACAACAGATTCGAAAACACTTAGAAAATATAACTGAACTACAAAAACAAGACACATTTTTGGGAGAAATTTTCGGATATTTGCGCAAAGGAAAATTCGGGCCGCCGACAAAAGATGTAAATAGGTATTTGAAAAATTACAAAAAAATAGGCAAGACTTTATATTACACAACAGGACTAAACAAAACGGTGTTAGCAGTACCACAAGAGTTGACTGAAGAACTAATAAAAATGATACATTTAGAAATTGGACACGGAGGAGTTTTTAAAACAGGGACAGCTTTGGGAGATAGGTATTATTGGCCAGGCATGCACCGAGATATAAAACGCATAGTGAGAGGGTGTCACCTATGTCAGCTGGCGAAGCGCGAAATTCGACCAACTGTAGGGCCGAGTAAATCCATAATTACCAAAGAAGTAGGACAATTAGCTATGGCAGATTTATACGGACCTTTACCGAGAGGAATAGGAGGGGTTAGATTCATTTTCGTGATACAAGATTCATTCAGTAGATTTGTAAAATTATATAAATTGAGGATAGCAAGTACTAAGACCGTGTTAAATTGTGTAGAGGATTTTAATAAAACAATACAAATAGATGCTTTGTTAACGGACAACGGATCTCAATTTACATCGAAGAAATGGGAAAGCAACTTAAATAGGATGGGCATACGAATCGTACATACTTCAATACGAAATCCCGGACCGAACATAACAGAGCGCGTGAATAAAGAACTAGGTAGAGTTTTCCGTATTTATTGTCACGAAAAACATACCAAGTGGGCGGCTTTCCTTAAAGAAATAGAACAAACCTACAATAATTCGATACACTGTTCAACAGGATTCTCACCTAATGAAATAGCTTTTGGGAAATCACCAACTTATAGTTTAGACAGGTATACTCAAGGCTGCGGAAAATCTACGAAAACAATAGATGAAATAAGATTAGCAGCACGGAAAACTTTAGAGAAAAGCGCTGCAAATCGACAGAAATACTATAATCTCAACAAAAGATTAATAACTTATGAGATTGGGACCCTGGTCAAGTTGAAAAAATTTACACAATCAAACCTACTCAAAAAAGAAATAAAAAAATTCAATCTGCTTTACGATGGACCTTATGTAATTGGGTCAGAAGTTTATAGTAACACGTATACGCTAATTGATCCGGTAACTCGGGAAATAAAAGGAGATTATAGCGCAATTCATTTAGCGAAATATTATACATGTAATAAGGAACAAAAACCAAGTTTAGAAATAGTGGAAATCAACGAATAAAATGCGAAATTTACAAATATTTGAAACCTTAAATAAATAAACGATTGAGAAAAATTTAAAATCTGTTAGGATACGATATAATTTAAGGAGAAAGAAAATTACTAAAATATTAGACTATCAGTTTGTTTGCGAGGGGCGGGTCGTCCTTAAGTCTTTAAGGTTGAGTGAACAAATTTCTTAAAAAGCGACAATCATATTCTAATTTACTAATAGAGTAAGAGGAAAATTTTTTCGATAATATTGATTTTCTAGTTTAGAAAAAAAATTTTGTGTGTTAGTGTGTAGGAAAATTTTGTTAGATAAGTAAGAACACAGAAGGAAAGCGTATGGGAGTTATATACCCACAAAAGGAACTAAAAAAAATATATATTATAAATAGGATAGGGTACGTTTTATAAAACAAGATTTTAAATTGACAATGCATAGAGTTAGAATTTTTTTTGAAAACTTGAAATAAGGTTATCTATAGATTTAGAGTAGACATTAGGTAAAGATAAAAAGGGAACATTAGAATTACGATATGGTTAGGTTAAATTTTCAAAAAAAAAAAAAAAAAAAAAAAATTTAAAAGGAAACAGGAACGATGAGAAAATTGGAGTTTAGTTAAGAACATTTATGAAATTTAAAAATTAGGATGGGTAACACCTAGGCTAGAACAACTTGTTTGAATGATCTATGAAAAGACAATTAGAAATTACACAAAAAAAAAAAAATTTGCGAATAAGAAAAAAAAAAAAATGCTGGAAAAGTTTAAATGAAACATGTATACCACTGATTTTTGGATTGGGTGAGGTCGTGCAAAGATACATATTTCACAAAAATTATCATACTTACAAAACAAAAACAAAACGAAAAATTATTTGCACACCAAGAGACCATCCACTTTTCAGTTGGTCAATAGACCGCGAGATTGCAAACAATCTTTATCTGAATCATTGTAAGGGAGGTCTTAGTCCAACTAGGTTGAGGGCCACCTAAACACGCGAGTCGAGGGGCGTGTTCTAGCAAAAAAGAGATTAATTTTGAGTTTATCAAAATTAGAGAAAATTCCATAAAATAAAATCTACGCGAAAAGAAAATAGAAAATACAATGTGATTCAAAGTCAAGGTTGTTAACAATCCAAACAAAATGGAAAGAGAGATAGGGAAAAACAGAATGAGGGGGGGGAGAAAGGAAAAAACAGAATGGAAAGAGAGATAGGGAATAACAGAATGAGGGGGGGGGAGAAAGGAAATAACAGAATGGAAAGAGAGATAGGGAATAACAGAATGAGGGGGGGGGAGAAAGGAAATAACAGAATGGAGAGAGAGATAGGGAATGATAGAGTGAGGTAGAGAAAGGAAATAACAGGAAGTGATGTAGGAAAAGGAATAACAGAACGAGGGGGGGAGAATAGTTAGACTACATTTGAACACAATTTCGATGTCTAAAGTAGTATACAACGTTAGCCACAGCAAGTTGAGTTCAGAGGGGGGAACTGTGATGAAAGGCTTAAATCACAGTGAAAAACAGATAAACCATAGCTGCTAAAAATATACAAATTATTAATGAAAACCGTCATTCTAGCGACATCTGTTGAGGTTAAAATTGTTTCAGTTTGTTTTTCAGTAGGCACCTGTAATAGTTGGAATTATGTTGAGATTCTATAGTATAAACACAGAGGTCATTAAAATCGTCTAGGAACGACTAGGAACCCCCTTTTGAGGCTTCAAAATAAACATTGAATTTTGTCAACCAATAGATCTGAACAAAGAGCTATAAAATTTTGAGTAACCAATCAGTGAACGAAGAGGCGTACATCAAATGCAGACAAAGGAATGAACTGTGGATCAGGCAATAAAAAAGATAATTAACGACATTTCGATTCTCACAGAAATTGGAGGTGAACGCACTTTAGGGTCAACATCGACTTTCAAGGTGACAAACTCCTGAGAATGTTTACAATAACTGAGACATTTATGGGGTATCGAACCATTGAAATCGGGTGCTTGGAAGCTTTACAGGTTGTAAAGCGCACACACAAAAATGCAATGAAAAAAATTATAAACGTGATAGTATAAAAAAGGGACGGGAAAAGCAAAGGAAAGTTACTGGCGGAATTTCAACTGTAGTGCAATTATTTATGATAGAAGGAGGGTGTCATGTTCGATAAAAATCGTACTAAAGAGAGGAGTGAGTGTTGGAAACAATGGAAATAAATCGTTATCAATTTAAGATGAAACGGACATATTGGTAAATCAATCTTGAATGAAAATCTCGCAAAAAAAATAGACATTTTAGAAAAGTGCGGCGACCGGATGGAAGGATAATATAGAGATTTTGGACTGCTACGAAGGTCCTAGGGACGTGAAAATCGAGTATCAGAAGAAGACAGAAAAACTAAAACATATAGCGATAGATTAGATTCAGGAAAAGTAGACATTTTACATAATTATTAGGTTAGATATATATTGGAGTTACCCAATATTACGGAGGGATCGAAACAAGATAAAAGGTTGGCGGTCTCATGTATATTTTGAAGGGTAAACAATCGAAATCCGAACATGGTTTTTATTTACGTTAAGGTAATAAATGATTAGAAAAGCGATTAACTTTAACGTTGGGCTTATGAAGTATTTAGATTAGGAAAAGAGATTAAAACTAATGGCTCTAAAATTAAACTAAATTTACGGCCGTAGTACATAAAATCTGAGACGTAAACATATGTCCAGACGTATAATTTATGTGAAATCTTGTAAGTGAGGGATGGAGAATGGGCGGAGATTGGGTAAAACAATAAAAATGACAGATATCCCAGAGTCTAATTAGGTATATCTCCCGTAGAAGTGTGGAAAACTATATATTAATTAATAATAAATGAAGTATGAAATTTTCCTGGAGACCACACACATCGGGAAAAGTGAAGAAAAGATAAAAGGAAGGGTAAAGAACGGAGATAGGAAATGATCCATGTGGAGAAAAGCGATACAATTCGAATTTATCCGTGAAATTAATAAATACGACTTGGAAAATGAGTAATTATAAGAGTTATGAGAAATGACATAAGAATCAAGAAGAAATTGTGCAAGAAAACGTCGCGGATAAATATAAAATTCAAAGATAAAGGAAAAACTCAAATCTGCGACAGGGAGATAGAGAGTACGGGTGGAAATGGAAAAGCTCATATAAGTAACAATAAAATTAAGTAGAATTTAAACAAATCGAAATTCAAAAATGCGTAGTAAAGATTTCGACATGGATTTAAACAATTTTCGCACGAGATGCATAAAATTGAGATGTATATATATATTATTGAGGACGGACCTATCGCAAATTGAGAAAAAAAGGAACACAAAATCATGAGAATTTAACTACATTTTGTATGAACACAGGACAAAGGAAGCTTGGGCGATTAACACAGACTTACCCGATTCGGACCCTATCAAGTTAGCGACGTGAGATAAAAACTGGCCGCCGCCCAAAGCTGGACGACGAAAGATCGTATGAATGTATAAACAATATTAGTGAGAGAGATATTCAAGTTTACGAGTTGATAGGAAATAGAATTAAGCATCAAGAGAAATTCAGATACGTCTTTTGGGACCTGAGAGGGGTATAAAATGACGGTGCAGACCAGTTTTCGGCAGTCGCGCCGAGGATTCGAAAAGTTGTTACGTGGCGGTACTACGTTCTTTGGTAGGATTAACAGTGAAAAATCTTTAAGTGTTAAATTTTAAATAAGTCCCTGACTTAGGAAAATTTTGTGAAAAGTACAAATGCTAGAGTCAGTGAAATTTAATTTGGTTAAACAGTGAAAATAAATATAATTTAAACTCAGTGCTTAAAAGTGTTAAGTGAAGTGCAGAAAGTGATTACGGAATTAAGAATTTAACTAAAATTTAAAAATAATTATTTCATTCAAAGTGAAAACATTCAAATTAAATTTAAGAGTTTGTTATCGTTAAATTAAAGTGGATGTGCTCGTGAATTGATATTTAAAAATAGATTATAATTTTGTTTAAAATTATTAATAGTAAATACTTCATCTTAGGTTAAAAGAAACACAAAAACAAAAAAAAGGATTCGATAATAATAAACGTTTAAACCTTTGTTCTAAAATTAACAGTTAGAAAAAAATTTAATTTATTAAGAGTCGAGTTTAATTAAAAGTTTGCACAATTCGGAATAAATTTTCTTATCAATTTATATAAAAAGAAATTTAGAATTAATAAATTGTTCAATTAAAATCCATCGTGCGTATAGCGACAGTGTTAAAAGTGTTTGTCGTTTTAACCGGAATTTTAATCATCAGTCTATCATTTCGAAAAGGAATTTGAAACAGCTATCATTCAAAAGCCTAAACTAGAAAAGTGTTATTAAATCAACGGGTTTTCTGAATTAGGATTTCGTTCGGAAGAAAAATTAGATATCAACTAATTTATACGATTCAAGCGAGAATAAAATATTAAATAGGAATAAATAGTCGAAAAGATTTATTTTGAAATTAGTTGAAAAAATACAATTAATTAGGTAGGATTTCTTCATCAAGGTTGTTGTGTACACCCGACCGGAAATACCTTGACGGGGGGTAAGTTTTCTTTCTATAAATAATTTTCAGGACCTAGGAGTGAGGAGATACAGCTGATTATGGTATATCAATTAAATTATTAAAAACAACAAAACAAAGCATTACACATTAATATATGTATATTATGTATTTATTTATATAAAATAAAGTAATATATTGTATATAAAGAATAAATATATGAGTAATGTATTTATATATATGTATTTTACTTATTAATCGAAGCATCGAAATGGTAGCGATTTTTAATACCTACCCGAGGACATATCTATATTATTGAAAAAGAAAATATGTATTTATTAATATTCCAGACTATGTAGAATCATATATTTTATATTTATTTATTAATATATGTACTCTTTTTTTAACATATTTTGACAATCGAGATATGTGTACTTATATATATATATATATATATATTTATATTTAATTTTCACCTAACTTCTAGTAAATTTACTAAATTCGGAAAATAAAAAATAGTTTAACTTCAAAAGGAATTAAAAATATTTTAATTAACTATGCACAATAAAAGGTAACATAACTGAATTATAGGGAGAGGTAGAAATATTTCTTAAATAAACAATCTCGCATCTAGGTTAGTGTGTCAAAGAAGGTGTTTATATTATTCGATTTGTTTACAAATAGAGACACCAAAGATCTGGGTCAACCGCATGGTTTGAAAACGACCTTGGCCGTAACTAGATAATTTATCAGGGTTATAAGGATAACCATCAGGATGTCATTGTGCAATGTGCAGCGATATGGGTCATTTACAAATACCTATCATTCACAATCTACAATTGAAAAATCATGGGTTAGCAAGATTTATATCAAAATATTACATGAAACATTTGAATACCATTGATTAGATAGTCATATAGATTTTATTAGTTACCTGAACCTGCTGGGAGCCGCGTGTTTACAACTACCTACCATTCACAATCTACAATTGAAAAATCACGGGTTAGTAAGATTTATATAGAAATATTATACGAAACATTTGAACATTATTGATGGAGTGTTCGCATAGATCCCATCAGTTGCCAGAGACAGTTGAGAGTCGTGTACCCTCTTATTTGGCAATCAATTACTTGAAACAATTGAGAAATCACGGGATAGGATGAACGAAATTAATGTTGAAACCTGGAGGTAAAGTTTAAAACAAATACAGTTCATCAAACAGGAGGCAGTGGTCGCTCCTACAACAAGACCATTGACCAAACCAAATAGAGATGACGATTCTCTTAAATAAAAACGTCAAAACCAAACAAAAAGCCTGGAGTTCGATAGCTCTCCAAAACAAACTATCAAATAATTTCTTATTCTACTAGTATTTATTAGTATAACCTTATTCTTACGTATATATTCGGTTACCAAGCTAAGAATTGTGCAGAATTCTTCGTGCGAGATCCGAGCTCGGAATGCGAGGTAGATAGCCTCGTATTGCGAGTTATAAACCTTTCCCGAACTGTATGTATACATATATTTATTCGTATGTACTGTTTACTGGAGAATGCGGACCTGCATACAGCTTGCATTTAGGTCGGTAGACCACTCTCGCATTCTCTTTTAAACGTGGAATGAGGATTCACGACCCGTAAGTCCACACCAACCGTGAGTATATGATTGTATATAGGACGAAACCGGTTCGCCCTAAGTAAATAGTAGACCTTGGAGGAGATGGAATTTGGAGGTATCGGGACCCGAGGGGAAACTTGAAGGCAGTGCATGATGACGTGGAAGGCTCTTTGGGACGCGATAACTTAGGTATCAATCAGAGAGCCGTGTCAAAGGATTGTGCAAATTTCTTGTTGACTCACGATCATCTCGTTTACTTGCAGGAGGATTTGGAGCCAAATTATGCCAGCAAATGGGCTATTCCGAGTTCGTCAAATATGCAATTAACTAATTACATTAACCTACTAAATCAATCTTTACATGTACCTTATAGCAGCAGAATCAAAAAGGAGTGGCGCCAACCAGACACAATAATTAATCATTGCCAAATTTACTAACAATTAACCATTTGAGTTATATTTAATCACCTGTTCAAATAAACATGTATAATATCTTTTATCAGCGTTTAACTACAACTTTGTTAGGGTGCAGGGAATCAGAATAGTTACAATAGGAAAGTTAGCTCATCCAGAGAATTCATTTAAGTCTAGGTTTGCAATGGAAAGACCAATTAAAATTGTAAAACTCAACACCTCGATCAGAACCGAGAGGGTTACCACAAAATGAAAGTAATTAAAATCCTATATCATAAATCAAAAAAATTACACAACGTTTGATGGAATTTAATTACAATATAAATACGGGTATATTTGCGTTCAAGATCGTAAATAACGTATTAATTAGTTAAGTACATATGTCTATAAAGATATACAGTACAAGAGAGCTTTAAGTAGCTTTCTGAAGTTATCAAAGAAATTAAGGGTCCAATTTTCATGGAGGCTTATGTGTTGTAGGGGAGGAATTTTCCAACCCTGCGAACACATATGCAAAGCCTTAGAGAAAAAAAAAGAAATATCGATCATAGCCAAGAGAGAAGAAAATTTTATATTGTTTTAAACAAGTAAAAGAAAATGGTGAAAAGGCGAAAACATTACAAGGTCAAAGGGTCTCCCCAAACCAGCCTCTCCCGATCTGACGCGCCACGCAGCTAGTGGGCAGGTGCATCCAGAATACATGTCACCCGATGAACCGGGCATCCCTGCTAAATCACCAAACGTAGCGAACCACTTGGAGTAACCAATCGCAAAGGAGTTGGTTATCAAATAAATTCCGTGGTCGACGGTAACCGAACCCGCCTCCCAAATTGTTACTCTCTCAATGCCGATAATTATTTTTTCAAACTTTCTTCATGCAGATGGATAAAATTATTAAAAAAATGCGATTTACTTGTTCAGTAAAGAATCTTTACTGAACAATTAAAACGATCACCATCTTGAACCGGAAACGGGACGTACGTACAAATTTATAGACGGATAAAATGCAAAACGGTCGAATTAAAACAGGATTTCGCTATGATCAGTAAAAAAATAAGTTATTATGTAACCATTACCTATTTATTTGGGAACATTACTGCTCCTTAGAAATACTATATTACGCTATTCGCATCACGGCTTAGCCTAGTTCAACTTATCGTTCGCCATACTAGCTGAAATAGGCCAAGCGACAAAAATATAGCGCGCCTATAACTTGGTAATAGGCATAAAGCATAGGTTCATAAAAATGGTTGCGGTATAAAGTTGTATGAAAGATCGCCATAGATGGTTTTGGATGTGTGTTTAATAAATATCAAAATAGCCAATAAGAATAATACACATTTCATTACCCCCCCAACTTACCCTTCTGCTTCTCTTAAGTTTATATTGTATATTAACTGTAGTGTTTTTTTGCAATAAGGTCTCATTTTGCTGAAGTTGTTAGCCATACCAAATCCCGGCAACATTTAAATTTATTCTTCATAAATGATATCATTGAAGAAGAAGATAATACTAATAAATCTTAACGAAATATGAAACAGAATAAGACATAGAAAAATAAAAAAGGTAACGGTTTCAAATAGGAATGGAACCCAGGATCTCTGTATTACCGGGACAACGCTTCTAATCACTCGGCCATTTGGAACTAATGATTTTACCGACCCGTGTGCTTAGAGGCGTGTCCCGTCACGAGCCTGTGTTCGATTGCCAGTTGAGACCGTCACCTTTTTACTTTGCTATGTCTTGTTCTGTTTCATGTTTCGTTCAGATTTATTAGTAATTATTTTCCTAACCGCCGCACTTTTAGGCACAGATTATGGAAATTACACTTTTTTCAACCATTACTTCAAGAAACAACTAATTACACGCACAAAATAGGTTATCAGGTTCTTGGTTTGGGTTAATCAAGTAATTTATGCGTATTCGGATTAAATGAAGTTATTGCAAAAGTCATTCCATACAAAAGAAGGTACAAAATGGCAAAGGATTTTTATATATTGTGAATTTTGAACACTGAATAAAAATGTAATTTTAGTGAATCTTTTACAATCGTGTATGGTCAGTTAGGAATATACAGAATATGATTCCGGCAGTTAGTAATTCAATTTCTAATTTATTGCATTATCAATATCGGTATGGCTATCCACAGCGCTACCGTGCTCGATAAATCAGTATAAAATCATCGGTAGCTAATCCGATATTGTAAAGTTATTGATTTCACTGTGCAAGACTCTTTAGTAGGTTTACCGAAAACAACCGATGGTTTTGGAAGAGAATAAGAATTTTATATGGTCCACAAATTTCACCAAATTAATGTTAAAACAACGTAAGTGTGCAGCTGCTTAGCTGTACAAATAACTAAAATATATATTTTCAAATAAGCAAAACTGAAAACCTCTGTAGGTACATATCAGATTAAAATTAATTATCGTCACTGCTAATACTTCACCACACAATATACGATATACATGTCACATTACCGTGAAAGTGATTTGGAAATGCCATACGCAGGCAATTGAGAGTCCTCGTCAGAAATATCATCAATTTTTTTCATTCTTTGAGAATGGCTCTTCGACGATAATGTGCTATGAATACGTAAAATCTGCGCGTGATTTTGTCTACTTAAATGGGGAGACTGGAAATTGAAAGCAAACAAATACAAATATCCCAGCACATGACACAGTTTAAGTGTTATTTTTTTCTTTATTTCCATTGTAATACATTAGATTATTATAACCAAGACATAATTTGAAGATTTACTAGGAGAAAATATAGGATACGTGCACAATAATTTTAAAAAATTTACTTATATTTAGATGTCCTCAATCATAGAACGAGCAACAGTTTCCGCTCATTCGCCTGATTTAGGGGAATTTAATTGTGTACCTATATGTACATTCAGGCTATTAACTTGTGTTATTAAAATATTTTTCTTTAAAAAAATAAATTCAGAGGAATTTTTGTATCTTGTATCTTTTATCAGGAGATTTTTCAATGTGGATGAGTGTTTCAGGCTAATAATTATTGCTTATAAAATAATTGTGTGCATCTTCAATTATATACACGTAGTTCGTCGAAATTACAAGTTGCTTTATTGACAATTAGGTATACAATAGTAATATTGTACGGACGGAAGTCCTGTGCTAGTGAGCCTTTTTGTTATTCTGCCAGTGGCGGCTAAGCAAGTGGCGGCTGGTAGCCATGATCGGCTAGGTCCGAAATGGTCGGAACCTTTCGGATGTCCCAACGCTCATTCGCGTGTTACTAGTTAGAAGCTTACAATTAATAATAAAAGTAAGTACCATCTAAATCGGCACTACTAGGAACTACAAGGTAGACTGGTGTTGCGTCTTTTTCATTCCTACATCCTCCTTTTTCCCTTACCATTAATCACACTCCCCTAATCCTTAAGAGATATTATTTTCTTTCTGATTATTAAGCTATCATCTTCTCGCCCACAAGTATTTTGGGTATTTAATAATCTATTGGTTTTGAAAGTTCTTAAAATTGAAATCATTATTCCGAACCATTAATTTACGAGTTTCAGGAGCGCAATTAGTTATTTGAAAACGAATTTTAATTCTGACCCTTGAATCCATTAAGGAAGAGATCAATGTGGACGAAAAATTAACGTGCGTCAAAACAGGACTAAACTGAAACCAGGATAATTTATTTTATTTAAATCTATGGTAATTTAATTAAAAAATATAAAATTTATCGTGAAAACTGTTTGAAAATAACTACATTTTACAGAACTTTAATGAAGACTTTGTGAAGATTGTTCATACTCAAATTTGCCAACCTTTTTAGAAATCTGCATTTGTCTGTGAAATTTTTATTTTTAATTGAGTAACCCCAAGAATCCCAACTGATCCCGTCTGGAGCAGGCAGTCTATGGCATCCCCAATTGTGGCCAATTGTAGGGAGGGGAAGGAGATAGGGAAGACGAAGGTGAGGAAGGAATAGTCTACAGTAAATTGAGTAGACTCTACATATTGTGTTGAAAGGTTATATTTCCTGGATTGTAAATGTAGGTATATATCTGAGATCAGTGTAAACACCTATTTATACTAAAATGTTTCGACTATAGTCGACATCGATAGAATTCGAAAATCAGATACAAGCTAGTTGTTTCTTTTTCTTCGCATAAAAACCTACGAACTTATTTATAAAATAATAATCTTTTTTGACAGAACCCTTGTCAAGTATTTTATTCACTTGTTCGTGCTATATCTTCATCTAACGTCCCACGCTCTTGATTCATTCTATTCCTACGACATATTTTTTCTCCAAACACTCGTGTTTAAATTATCTTAGCGACCAGTGGCGTATTGACAGCTTGGGCAGCCGCACAGGGCGCCTCGAAGGGAGCTGGGATAAGATATTCAAGAGAATATGCCAATACGGTTTGATGAAGAATTCGAACGTTGAAACAGCTGTCACAATAATAGAAATTAAAAACAATACCAGCATAATTTAACAGTAATAATATAGAATTTGGTTACATCAAATTTTAATAAAAAATCTGTCCTATCTCCGCCATTCAGTAAATCCTGGTTGTGTAAATTATGTATAAACCTACATAATGCATCCCTGATTTTTTTTTATAAATAAAGCCTGCGTTGTTCGGAAATAATTTGTGCATACACTCCCTTCAGAGGCGCTCTACATCCTTGAGCCGAGAGTTTTTTTTTGGTAAGGATGTATGAAACATTTACGGATACGAACATTATGAACTAAATCTTCCATGGAAACGTCTATAATCCTTGCCGGGTTGCAGTTTATGCAGAAGAATTTTTAAACTTCAACAACTCAACTAAAAATAGACATAGTGCCCCTACAAGTTTAGAAAGAAAATGTTGAAATTTTGCGCTTAAACTGATCCGATATATGCGGCGACTGGACATCGTGAACTACGCACGTGCAAAGTAAACCCACGGCTTTCCGGATTCGACACGTGTCCATGAACGGGATTATATCTTAGAAACTAAATGTTATATATATATATGTATGAAACTAAATGTTATATAGAGAAGTTATATTATTAGACTTGGAGAGGTACACACATCGTAGTGGTCTCAGGGAAACTATTATCCATAGTTGGTGTAGAAGCGATCCAACAATATCACAATTCTTGGAAACTTGCAATAGTTATATAACCAGTCGACATATACGTAACAATATTCATAAATATTGATGTATCAATTTATTATTTTAACTATACAAGTACAATCCTTCAACGATGTACGATATGTGACTTAGCCTGTTGTGTTCTTAAATGTCGTTGTGTATTACTTGTGTCATGTCTTCTTGTACCCGCAGTAAATTTGTTATATAATATGTCTTAAAACCGAAGGCTGCTCCAACTTGTATTTTCTTGAATTACTAGTATATATATTTAGTTTCTCATTTGATTACGGGAGTCTTCAATAACTTGCTCGGTTCGTCAAGATTACAAGAGATTTATTCACATAACTGATTAGTGATTACTGATTACATATGCGTCATACTGGACATACGTTCTTACCGTTTGAGGTTTTTTTTTAATTATTCTGTCGAAGCCAATAGAGATGACTGAGCTCTGCACCTAAGATCGGCTAGGCTCGGGTTCTAATCGGAACCATTCGGAGCTCGGCTTGCTAATTAACTCAGAACTATGTATCTAACATGATATTACTAACATTATAGATATACGTATATTATTCTTAGTCTAAAAGAGCGCTTTCTAACAAAAACGGCGCCATACATATTATCCTATTATTATTTTCCTCTTGTTAAATGCAAAATTGTCTAACGATATTTATCTTCGCTATTTCTCGTCAGCTTCACAATTTCACCAAACGGACACTGGTGACTGAGAAATTTACATTTCAAACATAGTTTTAAAAACTACCAACTACCACCATCCATTTTTAGAAAATAATTAATTTATGCTAAAACATCATAATTGTAGGCGTTGAAAAATAATTATATGTTTCGTTTCAGTAAAAAGTTTGTCTTGGCATATTATAAAGACGAGATAATACCCTAAAAAAATAGTTACAGACGTTTCCACTGAACAGTTGGATGAGTAACAGACGAAGAATCGAGTTTAATTTTTAATAAATAACTTTTAACAACTAATACATTGAAACGTACTCACTAGCCGGTTTCGCTTGACGTAAGCATTATTTGCGTTACGAATTCTACTACCATATTTATTCTGTTATACTTACATACTGTAACCTAATATTAAATTCCTTACAAAAACCTATTAGGGTATTAATAGAAATAGTAAAATAAATTTTAAAATTATCTTTTTGTTTGGACATTAAATTCCTTATTAGATACAATGAAAGCCTGTGTCCACAAGCTGCGTGGTGGGCTGGATCGGGAAAGGCCAGATGAGAGAGTCGATTGTGATTGACACTTCACTCATGGTCACACTCACCCACAGATTCCTACCCAACCCTTATACATTTTTCCTACCTAGAACTTCCTCTCCATCTTTCCTTTGTTTAAAGACCCACCACACAGCATCCCCAAAGATGTTATAAGAAAGCAAACAATTTTCCTCAGAGCCTAATGTGTAGAGTTAATTTTAAAATCCCTAAATATCGTTAACTTTGAAAGCAAGTTATAAATTTTCAAAAAACTTTTCTCGTCGCACAGTTTGGGAAACTCTGTTGAAGACCCGTTAGATAATTGAATTAAACCTGGTAAATCAACGTTAATGAACAATGAATGCAGAATTCGAATAACAATGTATGCAAATGATTTCAATTGCAATTCAACTAAATCCTTCGGACGTGCCCGAAAGGCACCCACAATATCACGAACGATAAACGCGAACAATGAATGTGATAATAATACGTATATTCATTTTCCTTCTTTGACGTCATTCACATTACGTAACGAAGGATCATTCTGTAATGAAGTACATTAATTAAAGCTCCATATTCAAACGCGATATCAACTATATGTAAATAACCTAACCCTAACCAACTATAATACTTTTGGCCGTGAAAATCTCAAATCATATCAGATGTAATATATCCTAACCAACGAACAGATGTAATATATACTTACCAACGAACAGGTGTAATATATACTAACCAACGAACAAATGTAGTATATTCTAACCAACGAACAGATGTAACATATACTAACCAACGAACAGTTGTAATATATACTAACCAACGAACAGATGTAATATATACTAACCAACGAACAGATGTAATATATTCTAACCAACAAACAGATGTAGCATATACTAACCAACGAACAGATGTAATAAATAATAAACAATGAACAGATGTAATATTTCCTAACCAATGAGCGGATGTAATATATCTTAACCATTGAACAGATGTAATATAGTGTTTTATTTTTGCAACGTCCTCCTTTAGTCAACGTTTTAGACAGCATTGCGGTGTTCATCATCAGGGCAGATTTGGATTACATGTAATGCTTTCCGAAACGTTGGCTAAAGAAGGAGGTAACGCAACACGGCATAATACCCCAAACATAAATAAAAATCATAAACCGTTATAACTGCATTAAACAATACACAAATAAAATTATAATGAAAATGAAATAAAATAATTTTTGTTTTAAAACCACGAGTTTTTAATAATTTTTTGAACCGACCTGGTTTCGATTTACTCAAGCATCTTCAGGGTACAAATTATTACTATTAGTAATAATTTGTACCCTGAAGATGCTTGAGTAAAGCGAAACCGGTCATAGTAATAATTTGTACCCTGAAGATGCTTGAGTAAAGCGAAACCGGTCGGTTCAAAAAATTATTAAAAATCGTGGTTTTAAAACAAAAATTATTTTATTTCATTTTAAATATGTCAAACCACAAAGTGATTGCTTTCTACAATAATAAAAATTATAATGGTTCATTATCTACCACCTTGTATACAAATCATTTGAAAAGTTTGTCATACTAGGAAATTTCCGCTCACCCTATATTTGACTTCAATGCCATTCGTACAAAATGGCCAGGGCTTTAGACCCATGCGCACGTACACCGTACACGTGATTCCACTAATATCCCATGACAACATCAACTTTACAATATCGGCATAATCTAAAATCCAGCATGATTTTTCAGAAATGTTGATTTCAAATCGAGAAAACCAGGCGTCACTAAAACTTAACTGGATACTGGTGGTTGAATAAATTTGTGATCTCGTAAAAAATGTCGACGTGCGTGACGTCTAATTCCATATTACCCTGGAGACTATATTATTATTAGCCTGTGATCCGATACGGTTCATTGGGTTTATGCATCCATCACTATCGGTATCTGCTCTCCCAGCAAAACATTCGCCAGATATGAATGAACGCTCATAAAAATATATAAATCATTTTAATTTGAATGTGTTTATTGTAGACTATTTATATTATCTAAGCAACATGATAAATAATTGATTTAAATTGTGTTTTTTTTTCAATTAGCAATTAATGTTCATTGAAAATGAAGAAAATAATAAATAGACTAGTAATAAAGTTAATTCGTAAATAATTGATTGAAACCTGAAAAGAGATAATATATGTTATGTACCCCATCTTAAAAATAAGATACTGGAATGAGATTTTTGAGAATCAAAACATTTGTTTTAAAAACTAATGCCCGTAAAATAATGCGTTTCTGAATTTAAGTCGTTAAAAACTAATTATATAAAATTGATAAGGAATTCTACAGTAATGAAGATAATTTTAAAAACTCTTGAAATAACATGAAACAAATAACGTGAAATAGAAAAAAACATAAAAAGTTTTGGTTGCATCTAGGAATTAAGCCCAGGACCTCAGCCTTGCCGGGCTTTGCTCTACCACTGAGCTAGTTCGACCATATCAATTTCGGTCATTCTTAACTGTATCATACTTCGAGTAAGGACTACCAATATTATCTTAATTTTCTTAACGCATTGTAAGATCTTACCTGAAGTTACATTCATTGGCATTTGCATGCCATTTATATAGTTGTAGTATCTTCGTAGTGGAAGTCGTTTTATATAATTCGAACCAGTGTAATCAGACTTTACCTCAAGGAGTACAATACCAGAATGTCTCTACTACCAAGCCATATACAGTTATACAGTGACCGCTCGCCGCCTATCTATCTAGAGGTAGGTACCGCTACCACAATAGTGTCAATACGTTAATTTTTATTTTTAACTTGCGAAATCTATTGACTTTGTTACGAGTCCAGCATAAATAGTAAACATTTAAATATTGGGAATTGTTAATATAATAATTCAATGAATAAATATTACAATTTGAGGTTTTACTCAATATTGTCACATAGTTTGACCCGGAGTGACGTGCATTTTGTGCACGGCTGCTCAAGTTTTAACACATTATGGACGTGCTAAAATTAATCGAAAACATTAAAAGTGACCTAAAAAATATAACTACCGTAAAAGATTCGAAAGTGCGAAATAACCTCGAATTAACCATAAACCTCTTAGAAGAAACCTGGAAACAAGAGAGAAACAATTTCCAAGAACAAATAATAGATCTCCAAAAAAAAGTTATCACCAAA
Source organism: Hesperophylax magnus (assembly GCA_026573805.1). NCBI lineage: Eukaryota > Metazoa > Arthropoda > Insecta > Trichoptera > Limnephilidae > Hesperophylax > Hesperophylax magnus. The sequence continues at coordinate 4,213,424 of JAIUSX010000043.1, read as the reverse complement.
CTCGAAAAAAATAATGAACCAAAATCGTACGCAATTGTACTAAAAGAACGAACGGTACAAATCGAAGAACCTAAATATGCCGTTATGATTGCTGCAGAAGGCAAAGAAACATCTGAGGACATAAAGAAAATTATTACAAAAACAATCAAAGCACCTAACCTAGGAATTGGTATAAATGGGATCAAAAAAGCATCAAACAATAAAATAATTATGACTTGCTCGAAAAAAGAAGACGCAGACAAACTAAAAACGGAAATAAATAAAAATAAAAACGGAATATCTGCTACAGAATTAAAAAAGAAGAGACCGTGCTTGATCATTAAAGGTGTGGGAGGGGAGTATAGTGAAGATAATTTTCTTAACGACCTTTTATTGCAAAACAATGAACTAAGTGATGCCCCACATGATTCAATTAAAGTAACTAAAATATTAAAAAACAAGAAAAGTGACCAACTGCGCAATGTAATAATAGAAACAACAGGCCCAATCCGAAAGATATTACTTGATAAACAAAGGGTCAATATTGGTTTTGTCCGAGCGCACATAGAAGATTGCAATCCCTTAATGCAATGTTATCACTGCCTTGGTTTCGGACATACTTCCCTAAAATGTCTGAACAAAATGAACAAGCCCAGATGCATACACTGTGCAAAAGATCATTATTTTAGCGAATGCGAAAAAACCAAAGATATCGTAAAATGCTATAACTGCCATAAAAACAATGCATCGTTTGGGACAAAAAATAATATTGAACACAGTGCAAATAGCGAAAAATGCCTTTACCGAAAAAGAATGTCCATCATAGCACAGCAGAGAATCGACTATGAATAAGTCATGGATGACTTTATAACGGAGGAAATTGACAAATTAACTGAAGTTTCACAGTATACTTGCAATGAATCAATACAATGTAATGCCTTATTAAATAAAGTCCCGACTGCATTCGTTGTTCTACATCAAAACATTCGAAGTTTACAAAAAAACCTGGAAGAGTTTGTACTAACTTTAAGCCTTATTGAAATATTACCGGACATCATTGTGTTAACAGAGGCGCATTTAAATATATATAATGCTGACGCCCGATACGATATACCTAACTATACATATCACTCGTCTACAACTCATATTAACAAATGCAGTGGTATTGCGGTGTTTATACTGAATAAACACAACAATGTTACAGTTACCGAAATTACTATGCAATTAGCGAACTGCTTAAAACTGAGTCTAAAAGTGAACAAAATCATTCACCATGTTATTGCTATCTATCGCACACATGGATCTGATCAACATAATTTTATAATAGAAATGGAACAATTATTACTAACTCTGAAGGATACTTGCAATATCGTCGTAGGCGATATCAATATAAATATTGATGACAGTATATGTAGTAAAGTGAAAGAAGATTATATAAATGTAATGACATCACTAAATTACAAATCATATATAAATAATGCTACACGAAATGTGATCGGACAAACACCTTCCTGCATCGATCACGTATGGTGCAACTCAAATAACATTGAAAAAACCATGTCAATATTATGGAAAACCAATATTACTGATCACTACACTTGTATATTTGTTTACAATATTGATAAAAGAAATATAAAATCTAATCAAATTGGTGAAAAAAAAAATGAAAAAAAAAAATTGAATTTGGAAATTTTAGGAGCAAAACTTAAAACGGAAAACTGGTCATCAGTATTTGAATCCGAAAATCCAGATACATGTTCAGAAAATTTCGAAACAATTTTTCAAGATCACATAAATTTATCTACAATAGTAACAGTTTACAAACCAAAATCTAAACATAGATTAATTAAGCCATGGATAACAAGGATTAGTCATATCAATCAGAAAAAAAGAAAAATATTATCAGGACTCCAAAAAATTCCCAAACGACCAAAAAAAAGTTAATTTTTACAAGAAATACCGAAATAAACTTACGCTCCTAATAAGACTAACAAAAGAAAAGTACTTTCGTGAAAAAATAAAAGACGCTGGTCAAGACAGCAAAAAATTCTGGAAGATCATCAGCACAATAACCAACAAAAACACAAATCGAAAAGTACCTAAGGAAATATCACATCAGGGAATCACCATTGACACCGAAAAAAACCCAAAACTATGTGGTAATGTTTTTAATAATTATTTTGCAAATGTTGGAACAAACCTTGCTCGTAATATTATCCTTGACAATACACAAACTAACCAACCAGAACAAAACACATTTTATGGGGAAGGTTTCCAAACCTTTGTTTCAGTAACTGACAAAGATGTTGAAAATATTATAATAAGTTTAAGATCATCAGCAAGTCCCGGATACGACAATATAACGGTTACAACATTGAAAGCCGTACATAAGGAAATCAGTAAACCAATTGCTCATATAATTAATACCAGTTTAAAAAAAGGTGTATTCCCAAATAATTATAAGAAAACTATCGTTACCCCAATTTTTAAATCGGGTGATGAAGAAAATATTTCTAACTATCGTCCAATAGCTCTTACATCAAACATAGCAAAAATTTATGAAAAAATTGTTAAGAAACAACTTAACGACTACATAAAAGACAAAAAGATAATGAGTCCTCATCAATTTGGCTTTAGGGACAATCTCAGCACACAAGATGCAATTGCTAAACTAACATCGACAATCATGCAAAAGTTAGATAATGGAGAAAAGTGCCTCGGTATCTTCATTGACCTCCGCAAGGCATTCGATAGCATATCACATTCCAAACTAATAGAAAAACTAAAGCAAATTGGAATAGATGGAATAGCGCTATCATGGTTCCAAAGTTATTTAAATGAGAGACTCCAATACGTTAAAATAAATAATACCTTAAGTGAACCTGAAACCACCTCTTTTGGCATTCCGCAAGGAACTGTCATCGGTCCAATCCTTTTTACTATTTATGTAAATAATATGTTCACACTCCCAATAGTTGGAGATATCATATCGTATGCAGACGACACTGTACTGATAACAAAGGGAAAAACATGGGAGGAAACAACGAGGATGGCAAATTCCAACATAAACACTCTAAAAATATGGTTTGACCAAAATTGCCTGTCACTAAACACTGAGAAAACATATTTTATCCCATTCTCATTGAAAGAAAAAAACGTCGAAAATAATGTTCGAATTAAAATCCACTCTGCCGAGTGTGAAAATAAAAAAGAATGTAATCATGTGAAATGTTCACCCATAACCGGAAAAAATAGCATTAAGTATCTGGGTGTTATAGTTGACAGTCAATTAAAATGGAGCGAGCAAATTAAAAATACTATAACTAGAGTAAGAAAACTAATATATATATTTATTAGATTAAGAACAATCCTATCATCCAGTATGATTAAAATTATATATTTTTCTCTTGCTCAATCCATATTACAATATGGTATAATCGGTTGGGGAGGGACTTTCAAAACTAACCTGTCACCTGTAGAAAAGGTTCAGAGGTTAATTTTGAAAGTCATCCTAAGGAAACCATCGATATTTCCAACCACGCAGCTGTTTGACTCGTTTAGGGTTCTTAGCTTAAACAAAATTTTTAAAAAGAATGCACTGTTACAAATTCATAAAGACCATTTCAATTCAACAATTTCTACAAAAATAAGTAACCGATCTAGATCACGTGGTAACTTAGAAATTCCTAAATGTAATACTAGTGCTGGTCAACACCATTATACTTATCAAGGTATAAAATTGTTTAATGCCCTTCCGGATAAAATTAAAACTGAAAAAAATTACAAAACTTTCAAATCACAAATCAAACAACTTTTAGATAAACCCAACGGTAATCACAAGTTTTAATTTCATTTGATACATTTTTCAAAAAATTGTTTATATGAACTCATTTGTAATTTTTATTGATTAAATTTTCCTAAATTCACGTCATGAATTTAGGAAAATTGATTAATGATTAATAAAAAAAAATAAACATAAACAAAATTTAATATTTAAAAAAAAAAATACATATCCTCTAAATTTATATTATCCGCTTCCTAATATGTGCTAATATGCGTTTATTGTTGTTGCATTTTATTAAGTACCCATTTCATACAAGATTGCCAGCTCGGTCTTTGAACAATTTACTACCAGTACTGTACCTACCTACTATTATTTCGTACCTAATAAGTACATTTTTATTTTTATATCTTATTTTTTCTAAGTTTAATAACTATTATATTATTTAAGTTATATTTTTTATTTTTTAATTTGTAATTAAATTTCTTATTTTTCTTAATTATATATTTTTATATCTTATTTTTTCTAAGTTTAATAACTATTATATTATTTAAGTTATATTTTTTATTTTTTAGTTTGTAATTAAATTTCTTATTTTCTTAATTATATAGTGTTATCGAATTTATCATCTAGTTTTATAGCTATTTTGTTAATTTTTAGCTACATCAACTAGTGAAATTTTACAACCTATAAACCATAATGACTCACAACACTCCCCAACTCAAACACGAGAAATAATTTCTCAATTGAGTTGGGTAATTTTTTGTTAAAAATTTCAAATTTTTTCGCAATCAGCCTCAAAATATCTACATTTGTAAATTATTGTAATGTGTTTGTATATTCAATAAATAAAAAAATAAAAAAAAAAAGTTATTCCAATACAAAAATATCAGATTTTTTATAGCGCATAAAAAAATTGTCGAAAGAAAACATGTGTTCTGATAACCCTCCGCGAACTTAAAAGGCTTTCAATTTCTTTCAGCTAACCATGAAAATATAGCAAACAGAATTCTGCTGTCCGGAGCAAGTGTTGAATGGGAAATGAAGTGACACGAAGGAAATGAAAACGACACAAAGAACACGAGGTGCATGCCATACTGTTGAGTTTGGCAGCTCAGTTCTGGACGTGACAACTGAGGTCTGATAAAAGCTTTTCGCGTCTTAAAGATATTTCAATCTGGCGATGGCGAATTACAACAATTATTTTTATTTAATAAATTTAACAATTATGCAACTCTAAGGAGCCTATCAATTTGCAAGTTGCCATAAACTCAAAAACATTTCCCAAACGCATTTGGAGGTACAACTAATTACACCACTCAAACCCGTAGATCAGTGTTTCTCTACCTTATTTATGTCATGTCCTAACTTCAGCACTTCAAAAATCTTCAATTTTCATTTTCGTAATCTTAAAAAATTTATATATCTAATAAATTTATTGTAATTGCTTTTAAGGCGAAGCTTAATGCCAAATCACTATTTTTATTAATCTTTACAACGAATCGGTGTACATTATAAATACAAAAAAATATGCTTTAGATAAATTGAAGGTTTTCCTATCGTTTCGCTTGAGTAGAATATAAATAAAAAAATATGTTACTCAATAAAAAATATAAATGTAATCTACCAAAATAATATTTTCTCAATATAAATGTATTAAGTCATAAAGGAAAAAACTTTTAAAAATACAGTATTATAGCTAAGATTATCTGTGACAGTTATTTGCTTTCTTATAAAATTGTTTACAAAATAAATAAAAACCACTTTTGTGCTTGAAATCGAACTTTACTAGACTCCGTTTGTCAAGCGATTTTAATGCCTATTACCTGCGATATTAGGTATACCAAGAATATACACATTTTTGGCTTGTAGCTTCCTCTTAACGGTACATAATATCAGTCTTCGCTTTTAATGTGTTTTTATTTTTGTTGAAAAGAAATTATATCCATTTGAGAATTTCCGCAATAGGAATCTACAAAGAAACGTCAAATAATATTTAAATTATTTGAATATTTCAACTTTTCCATTAAAAAATATGCGCTTGGATGCTTTGTGAGGAGGTTTGTTTGTTTAGTAGAAAATTAAATATTTTTGGGATATCCCCTACGTGAAAAGCCTTTTAGAAAATTATGGAATCGTTGCTTTATAATAGAACTTTTAATGTAAACGCCAGACGACATAATTTTTTAACAGTGCCATTATTTTTTTTAATTTGAATAATTCCCGAATTCAGATATGGCGCTGATCCGATTATCGGTAACATAGCTATTTTTGATCGAGCAAATAATCTAAAAAACATGAATTTGATCTATTAACGACTGTATATCAAATATTTTGGCTTGTAATCTTGTTATTATTACTAACGTAAAATTAGTTTTTCAATGTCTCCAAAAATGTCGAAGTTATAAGCTTTCAAAGTGAACTTTTTTGAAATGTTTGCAATGGTTTATCGTGACGTCACCCGAGCCATGAATCAGTAAAATTATATATCGACTCGAGCGATTGGTGTAAGTATATATATTTACCAATAAATGATAATTTATATAATATTTTGAAGAATGATATTAATTAACTACAAGATATTTCGTTATAGGTGTAGACCTCATTAGAACTTGGACAAAAATTATTTTAGAAATGTTATCAAAAGTGGTGTATATAACTTAGTTTTATCTATTGGTCATGCCAAGCGTCAGATAATTAAAGTGGTGTATATAACTACGTTTTATCTATTGATCATGCCAAGAATCAGATAATTGAAGTGGTGTATATAACTAAGCTTTATCTATTGGTCATGCCAAGAATCAGATAATTAAAGTGGTGTATATAACTACCTTTTATCTATTGGTCATGCTAAGCTTCAGGTAATTAGATCTTACATTGTGAAAAGTAACCTTAATAAATCTACTTTAAATAAGAAAACATTGTTATGGGAATATTGAATGTTAAATATTGTAAAGCTGGGAAAGGGTTATTTTTGCACCTTTTATTTGAGATAAAATATTCATTACCACGTATGAAAGATAAAATTTCAGTTTGTAGGAATTTTCTACCTGGCTTTCAGAAAGGATAGGAATTTTGCAATTTCAGAACACTGACCCCATAAACATAGGGTGCAAACTGTTACTTTCTCGCATAACCACCATAGATATTTTTATAGACCTGACATTACCATGAATCTGGGTTAATACATCTATTGGGAACTATTTATACCGATATTTTAAAAGGAAATACGAGTGAAAACCAACCCTGATATTGACACTAAAATAAAAATATCTTTCGACCTAAATGTGATTCCAGGTGTATTAGGAAATTGAAATACATGAAATTGGTAAATTGACATTTCCACCTTTATAGAATGGTAGAATTAATGCGTGGCTGAGTTTATTTAAAGAAAAATTGGAATCCGGTGCCCCGGAATTATCAATCCTGCGGTCAGTAGGTCTTTGGATATTCTGCCCTTCAAATTTTGTGCCGCACATTCAAAATAAACGAATTGACCCAGAACCCAGCTTAGTGTAATTTAAAGACCAATAAATTAAAGAGTCGAATTCGCAAGGAGGGGGAGAAAGCATGTCGATCGATAATTATCGATAATTTCTGTACGATCTCTTTGGAAATACTGTAACTGCGAGTTAGAGTTACTAACGAGTGAGACATCAACAACTGGCGATTTTTTTTTAATACGATTCACACGCAAGAATCACAACTGCTCCCAATCGTCTAAAACCAGTAAGACTATAATATCCCCAATTGGGATACGTTGTGAGACTGAAGGTAGTGAAGAATTGATTGGGATGTACTAGCTATTCAGATCTCGTCCCGAACACGACTAAAGTCATTTCAGCAACATTTCAGTTCAGAATGGTGGACTTTCACCAGGGAATGTTATGAGGCTGATCGCTGTGTGGGGAAGAGTGGGGAGGGGGAGAGGGGAGGGGTTGAAGAAGCATCTGGCTATTTAGATCTGATCACCATGTTTCTAATCTTAATAATGGTCTTACACCAGGGCGATACTGATACCGATACCCACCACTCCGTTACTTAACGGCTCGAGCTATTTTAAACATGATTTTGACTCTGGTAGTTTTCCACTAAACCATACTGAAAATCTCTTCAAATCGATATCGTTCTAACAACACAAATATTATAATACTGAACGTGCAGTCATCCGCATGATGGTAACAAGCCAAGCAAAATCTCTGGAGTGTCGTGTAGTCGCCACTTCCTCGCTTATGGAAGCACCAACCAGCTAGACAACACTAGTGTGATACACGTAACAAATCTCTGTAAAACACGCAAAGGCACCCTCCAAAAACTGCACCCACTTCTGCACGTAACGCTTCAACCATTATTTAGTTAATTGAGTAAAAAAACTCTTCATTAGTGGACCAAACGCGGCATATTCATTATATTTTTTAATACAAGCGATTTTTTCATTTTATCGTTCTTTCCTGACCCTGCTTCCCAAGATCTAACTTACGATAAACAGTTCCAACTGCCTAGAGCCAGTGATGTACGTTGAATGGCTGAAGGGATTGAGGAGGGGAAGGAGATTAGACCAAGGCAACTTTGTAGGTACCGGGTTAATCAGATCTGATCACTAAACATAAATTTGACTAAAGTCAAATTCAAGCACCGTTCCGATAACGAATGGATGCCAATGTAGAGTAATTCGATCAAACTTTATATAGCTAAGCGATTATATTATTGGCTTGATTAAATTATTCTTATTACTAATTATGTATTTAATCGCTTCGCTTCATTCACCGTGATGGCTATTTAATTTTTTTTTTAATTTCTTTTATGTAGATACTCAATTATATTTTATTCAATTTATAAAAACAGTTTTTCTATAAACAAGTTCTGTCAAGCTGTCACACGTAATAATTATATCATATGTATTTATTTATTTCTGTATAATATTTACAGAGTTCACATAATTATTTATATTTTTACATGATATATTTCAAACTTATAACTATAATATGTTGTGTGTATGGTAGGTTTGAGAAGGTGAAACTGTATGTGAGTAATATTGTCGATATAATTTTTAATATTTAATCGACCACCATAACACGGGCATGTGCCTAGCATGGTGGTCGAAAAATTCCTCAATGCATGTAACTAATAATTTCATAGAATAAAGAAACTTAAAAAATAAAAAAATTGTATGTTTCGTGAACACCTCACTAGGAAAACCTGTGCTGAGGTGTTTACGTGGTTATATAGGTGTGAAAAGTATATATGTGTTGTAGAAGAAAGTTTTTATTTTTTATAAGTTTTAATTTAATTTTTTTTTTTTTTTTTGGTTTTTGTAAATTGAATATTCATAAAATTGTAATGGTTTTTCTAAATTGAATATTCATAATAAATATGTAAAAAAATATATATGTAAGTGCATATATTTGTATTGTAAGTGTGAGTATAGTTGGTAAAATCTCGAAAAACGTGTTTATTTACTATACACTTTGTATGGTTTAGTTATGTTTGGTTTGGAGTTATTATGTTTTGAAAAAATAAAATATCTTGATTTTTGATCCAGGCTGTGATATGTTTTTTGTGAATGTTTGCGGATGTATTTGCAGTTAGTAGTTGCTTCAGAGTAATAGGCATACAATTAAACAGTTTAGTAGCGTAGTATTGAAAGTGTCTTTGTCCGTGTGTGGTGTGTGTTATCGGTATGTTTAGTGTTTTATTTGTTAAGGATCTGGTTTTCAACGAGGTTTTTGGTTGAATTGGAATATGGAGTTTGTGTTGGAGGAGGTGTAGTAATGCAGATTTGGCATAAAGTTGTCTTATTGACAAGACTTATAATGTTTTATAAATTTCGCTTGATTCTGTGTCGAATGGTACTTTTAGGATTATTTTAATTATCGCCTTTTGAATTTGTTGAATTGGGCAATTGTCATTCTTGTAGCACTTCCTCAAGCTAGTATTCCATATGTGGCTATGGATTGACACATATCCTTGTTTAATTACAAGTAAAGACGAATATAATTCTTTTATCTTGTCCTCTCATTTAAAAATCCACTCTGATTCTATTAAAAGAAATCTCATAAATTTCTAAGATACATCAACTCGGTTTGCCCATGGAAACCATAAATTACAACCATTTGATGATAGAATTTAAAAAAAAAATATTAGAGAGAAGACTTGTTTCGGACTTGGCTTTCATTCTTGAGTTTGTGAATAGTATTATACTCGTAGACATCTCTGATTTACTTAGCCAAATTACCTTCCATATACAAACTAGGAAAACTCCATAAAAATTTTACTACATAATTTTCCACTATTTATCACGTATTTGTAACATCTCGTTAGGGCGTATAACATAAATGTAAAAATAACCTTAGCTATTATGCTTTTACTGAACTTTAATCGTTCTCCATGTATTATTTATTCCAGAAACCCTTTATTTATCGTTGTAAAAAATATTTTTTTTTGTAAAAACGTTTAGTATCTCTCACAAATAAACCTACTCTAGATAAGTATCCACACAGTTTAAAAAAACTTATCTTTTAATAGTGTATTTGACAGAAAAGTTTTATTTCACATCGTTAATGTGAAAAAAAAAAACAAACTGAGGAGTATTCTGGTATTCAAGGCAAAATATAAAAACAGATGTCACGAATGCGATGAACGTAATAATGTACAGAATATTTTTTTTTTAAATTTCGCTAAACGATTTCATCTGTTTGATCAAACGATTGTATCTGTTTCTTCAGTAGTCAAAATACTACTTAATGGAGCTATTGTTAGAATTATTATCAACGTTTTGAAGGCACTTTAATAATGTTTCAAAGTTTTAAACTATAACCAACCAATAACAAATTTCGAAGTATTTACTCTTGGCTAATGGTACACGTAAATACGATCAAGTATTTAGATAATACGTTGTTTTCCAGCGCTGCTTGAACTATTTAAAGGTAAAATAAATACGATAGTTAAATTAATTCAAAGTTTGCTAAAGTTTCAGCTCAACGTACCAAACATATTATATTCTTTACGAGCTCAATTATGAAACCTTTTGAACACAGGTTTTAAGGGACGCAAATGAAGAGAAACTAGCACCGCATCATCAGCATACAATTATAGTAAACCTACGTCTAGATTCAAGTCCACCTCTTTCAAATTTTGCGCATAATTGGTATTATTTTAGCTGGGGCATGTAAATAGCCCCAAACAAGGAGTGCATAGAAAAAATAAAAGTAATTTATACACGCGACGTATTTTTCTACCTCAAGGATTGTAATAAGAAAATTGCTTGAACATTAGATGCACCATACTGAAAGTGATGCCTTCCTGCAAATATTAAGGCTCTTAAGCATCTTAAATGTTTTCAGATTAATCCATCAGAGCAATGGGCACCTTTCACAGTTTTTAGACTAGACCCGAAGGAAACCAAATGAATCGCAGGCGTTTGATATTCATAAATATGTACATGCAGATTATGATTTTTAATTTTGAATTTCTTTGTCCAAAAGGATACATAGAAGCATTAAACAATCCTTTTAAGATACACAGGAGATAAATAATTTCTCTCAGGGTCTATGTCGTCTTTGGAGATGTTGTATAGAAGATCGTTTTAAGAAAGAAAGTTCTAGAAAGAAGAACAAAAGTATCAGGGGTGGATAAAAATCCGGGGTCAGTGTGTCACAACTGCCAACTGTGACAACTGTGTGTGACAACTGCCATAAATCAGGGTAGGTACCAGTACTCCATTGTGGACTGCTAGCTTCGCTTCTTTTAACAATTTTAGTTAGCGCCAACAGCGTTCAGTCCTCCATTAATGGGGTTTCTTGCATTTATTGTTCTTTCAACATCTCTATCAACCCTTGCCCCAAATACACAAACTCATCCACCTGCTCCAAGTTTTCATCATTCACACCTATATTGCACATAGTTTTCGTACTCTCTCTTTCAAACACCTTTAGACTTACTTGTTGGTGACTTTATATCACTTTTTAAAGATGTTTTGAATAGTCACTGTGTTGAGTTATCATGGAACTTTTAGTATAATATAAAAGGAATTTAAGGCCAAGTGTAATAGGTACCTTGTTCAGAACGAAACTACAACAATGCCCCCCAGCGGATGAACTAGGTTTTACTAGCCATTTAAAGACAGTTCTGTACTAAAAAAGTTCTGTTGAAATTCGTAAGATGTCACTAAAACAATGTCATGACAGAAGTAAAAATAAATTACTACTAAATTGCTACTTATATATTCACATATTAATTTATAAGTAGCATGTGTTAAAAAAAAAAATTAAAAGTTATAAAAATATGGGATTCGAACCCGGGTCCTGCATAACGAGTGTCGAACGCTCTGCCTCTAGACAGCGGTTATTACGTATTCGACCAAAATATCATATAGTCAAAATATCTAAAAGTCGCAGCACGAGAGCATTTTATCACTTTAAAAAAAATTATTATTAAAAAAATCACAAAAAAAAAAAAAAAATTGGAACAACGTTTCTATTCTGAATGGTTGTCTTACACCAAGGCGATACTGGGAGTATCTTCCACTCAGGAACGTGCCGCATATATAGTATTTATTATTTTAATTAATCAATTGTGAAATAACACAAATCAATCAAATAAAATTTATTTGCGTACACCGGGTTCGAACCCGCGACCTTCGGAATGGGAGTCCAAAGCCTTACCACCAGACTACGCCGGCCGTCAGATGTACGCATTGTAAAAAATATACCTAGGCATCTGGTAAAAAAACAGAGAACCTGTGTTCGTTCTCCCTCGGTCAACAATAACCGACCTAACCGTCCACAAAATGTGTTCGTGTTTTGATCGGAGGAGACCGGCCTTTACAAATACATGGAGAAACGCCATCGGGCCCAAAATTCGCTTGTATTCAACAAATCGCATCTGGAACGAAACTGGCAAATATTCAACTTGACTAATTTTAACAATTAGTTTGAAAGCTTGTTCATATTGATATCCAAAATACTCATCATATCGCAATGTCTGTGGTGGTACTCACTTTCATGTATGAGGTGTATGAACCTATACCCATATATTCAAACGTAGCGACACTTTTTGAGAGATGAGGTTTGTTTGAGTTGCCTTTATGAGCGTTGACTCACACGTGCATCATAATCACGTGGCACTAGTAATTACGCTTGCTCGCTTGGACTTTCAAAATACTCTAGCCACAACATATGGCAGTCAGGTTATTTGTGTTTGGTATTTTCATTCATGTTTTTTGAGAATAATTTACAAAAACAATAATAAATCGATATAGGACCGCTGACCTTCTGTCTCTTGATATGGCCCGACTCAACAGAATGACGACCTCCGTGACGTCGCGGGTTACAATCTTGGCGTGCACGAGTACCAACCTACATTTTATTTGAATAATTTGTGTTATTTCACAATGTACATAAGTATTACATTTGCGGCATTTTCCAGAGCGTTAGATACTGTCAGTATCGCCCTGATGAAAGACCACAAATCATTATTTAAATTTAGACCTCAGAACGGGTATTATTTATTGAATAAGTGAATCTACCTGGCTATTCAGATTTGGTCACTAAACACGGCTAAAGCCATTTGAAGCAACGTTTCAATTCTGAATGGTGGTCTTACACCAGGCGATACTGAGAGTATCTTTCACTATGGAACGTACCGCGAATATACCATACGTATATTAATTCACTAATTGTGAATAACACAAATTAACCAAATAAAATTTACTTGCCCACTCCGGGATTATAATGTACAGAATAGCATAACCTAAGCCAGTGGCCGTTTGGCTTGAATAACTGAAACCGATTTATACGTTGAATATTGGCTTATGGACATGGGAAGAGTCGATAGCGAACTCATGCTAACACAAACTCACATACCTAATAGGTTAGATTTTTTTTTCTCTTTTTCTTTTTGTACTTATTTAAGTACTTTGATATAAAAAACAAATTCCTGTAATATCGAAAAATCTGTTTTTGAAAAAATAAGAAAATACACAGATTTAGGAAATGAGTTCAAAAGAATTTGGCATTCTCAGACTATAAAAATATTACCATTTGTAATTTCGGCTACTGGCATTATACCTAGCTCTCTTATAAAAAATTTAGGCGTATTAGATCTATCAAAATATTTATATATAAAAAATGCAAAAGTAAGTCAGTTTAAATACATGTAGGATTACAAAATATTATCATATTATTAATATTTAATTTTTAAAAATTTGGTAAAATATCATATAATTTAATAATAATAATATTTTATTATATTTTAATTATAATATATATTTTAATAATTATCATATAATAATAATAATCATATAATGATGATACCATGATGGCGCCATCTGTTGGGATATTTAAAAGAAGCTTTTAGTTCGATGTTATACCGTATTAAAAATTTCAAATAGGCGCCACCGGACGGCCTATATTAATAGTAATTTAAAAATCTAAGTGTTCTTTCTTAAATTGTAGTATAAAAAATATTAAATTAACTTTAAAAAATGGAAAAATATAATATCAATAATTTATCGTTTAGTTTTGTTAAATAAAAGTATCCAAAGTTTTATAATCTGCATTTTAAAAACAAGTACAATTAGTGTTTATGAAAAAATTAAACTACGAACCTATTTTATTTATTTTTTAGTTTTTTTTTCGTACGTTTAAAGAAAACCCCTTCAGGTATTTTTTGAGGATATTTAGCCTTTAATAGTATTTTTTAAAACGCGCGTATTACGGTCTGAAAAAGGTCATATTTTCGATTTGATTTTGATAATTACTAAGCCTATGTTAATTTAAAAAATGTATAAAAAAAATTTACTTTTTGAAAACACTATCATTATCGATTTGCTTAATAATATTATCATTATTTTAAATTAATAAAAAACTACACTCGGCCTTAATAATTTTATTAAAATATAAAAGTAAAAAAAAAATTTACTCATAAGGTATAGAATAATATTATGAGAGAATTAATAAAATAATGTTTGATTAGTTAATAAATTAAAAGACCAAAAAATTATATATGTTGTACCAATAGAAAAACTAATATGAATATTTAATTTAATTCAATATGTAAAGCAAGTATATTCGTACATGCATACAATCATAATATATTTTAACACATATATTACGATTGTATGCTGGTACGAATATACTTGCTCTACATATTATACTTATATTCATTTAATATTTCACAATTATTAAAATACTTTTATCTTTTAAGACTAAGTAAAATATAAAAGTAAAACAGAATTGAAATAATAATACCAATATGAATTTGATCTTTGATTTGATGTTTGGTGATTTGACGTGTTGTTTTTGTATTAATTTGTATTTATTATGCTTATATAATGCACTTGCATAATGTGGATTGACTAGATTACTAGATGATCATTTGTGGAAAAGTGTGTGGAAGGTTTTATTTTTTTCCTGTGGAGAAGATTTAACCCGGACATAAAGTCGGAAAATGATAAACATATGAATATTGAATTTAAATAATAGGTCCTGAAATAGTAAATAAATCAAAGTATAATATGTAAGATAAGTATATCCGTAAATGTATGCAATCATAATATATATGTTGAAAACAAATTAAACTGAAAAAATTGAATGTGATGTACTCGTACGTACGGGATAGACAAGAATAGACAAGAATTAAAAAAGACGAGAAATAATAAAAGTTAACAACCAACAAGCAGATCTGAAATAAGTTTTTATTTAAATTACTTATCAATTAATTAATTATTTTTTACTTATAATTCTCTGTCTTATCGGGAATATTAAAAAGGTAAATAATATTAATATTACTAAGGTATTGAGAGATAATTATTTTTTAAATGTTTTATGAAGAAAATATAATCTCGACTTAAAGCATTAATAATTTATTTTTTTCTAAAGTGGTAAATTCCTTATATTTTATCTCCTAAAAATAGTTTTATTAACTTTCAAAAAGAGGTCACACCAACTAATTTTAGTCCAAATGAGAATTCGGTCACCTGATTATTTTTATTGTCGTCTATGATTCATAATTCCAATAATAAAAAAATGCTACATCACTAATCCTATAGTTTTCCCGTACTTAAGATGATATGAATTTGACCACATATTTGTTCCTACATTTTCTTTTAGCAAAATCAAAATCGATGTAAATTAATCACTAAAATCGTTTTAAGCTTAGGTGTAGGCATTCCACTTTTTTATGTTCTTGTTGAATTTGCGGTAATTTAACAACATGAATTAATATCGCTTCGGTATACACACGCCAACATCGTGAGTTTCTTCATGAGCGCTGGACAGTCCTTAATTTGAAAGTGCTCTATAAGTTTGACTAAACTAACAACTTATTTTTTAACTAAATATGTCCTAAGCAATTACACTGTATTCTGTATTACTTTTTAGCACACAACGTAACTAGTTTTAGGTCTAATTTAATATTTATTTGAATTAGTTTAAAAATATAGCTGCAAAGATTGTCTACCATGTTTTTGGACAAGGTTTTAGTGATTAATGCAAATTTCTTGTTTCCTTTTTCCCATAAATGTGAAATTTCTTTTGCCAAAGTCGGTATTTATTTTTTATTTATTAATTTATTAACACCCTTTTAAGGGGGTTTTTACACATGTGTAGTAAAACTTATACATTTCATACTTATTATATATAAATAAACTGGCTCGGTAACAACCTTTTGTATTTGTTAAGTGATAAATTTAAAGATGTCCACTGATTCGGTTTAATTATTTCACTCCATAAGAATTCTGCGCACTGAGAAATACTTTGGTATTTAATCCCAGAAGTTTTGCACTGAATTGAACCCCAACTTCTAGTATTATTTAGTCGAATCCGAAAGGTTACCAATGCATACAGTTATGGAATATCAATGGAATTTCTTTTAGAATTTTATACGGAAAAACTAAGTCAAAGAAAATCTCTGTGCTTGAAAAATCATGTATTTAAAAATGTGTAGTAGTTCAAAAAATTGCTGGATTTCCCATTTTAAGAATTAGAAAACGTAAGAATTTATTTGGTTTTCTTTCAATAGCTTGCACATGAATATTGTAATGTGGGTTCCAGACGGTGGAACTTTTCTCAAGCTAACTTCTAAATTTAACAGTTTAATACACCATTTTTTTATTATATATTATTCGTAAATGGATAATTCGACTGCTTTCTCAAATTATTCGAGACAAGAACGAGGAATTGATGGAGTAGATATAAAAATTTAAAAAAACATCATCAAAAATATAACTTCATTGTAATGTGTATTATTGAAAATATGGAATGGATGTTAATGAAACTTATTCAGTTGTGCAAATGTGCAAAAATAATTTTACTTGTGACTTCATATACCTACTATAATGTTCTGAAAGAATACATGGAATTAAAAATAACAAGAAGGATCACATGAAAATCTTTTGAACATCCTACCTTTTGAATCTTTACAGTGATCTTCGGCCTTTTCACTTTACTGTCGTTTTCACTTTTAATATTATTTTAAACAATGCACTTTACATGCTTAATTTCTTACATCACTTATATTTGAAATCAAAAACTTTATTTAATTAATTATTATTGGATTAAATATGATTTATTGGAGACATCTACACAATAAATATTATATTCTATTGAAAGAATGGAGTTAAAAACACTTGCGAAAAGCTATAAAGTTTTGGGTTGGCGCGCGAAACGCACAGTGGCGTCGTTGTGTTGGGCACTACGCCGCGACGCTACGTTGGCAGTACTAAGTGAGCGTCGACGGTGTTGGGATCGCAGCACCAGCGGGGCTCGACGCTCCGCGCTCGCTACCGTGGACCGGTGCCGCGGTGCGCAAGCGTGTGGGACCGGAAAAGGAAGATTGCATTCAGTCTTCAATGAAAGGTTGTTACCTACTTTTCACTCGCTGCTTGCCAACATTCAAGGGGATATTAATAATCAACTGCAGCGGAGGCTGTCTACGATCAAATATTAAATAAAGACGTTGGTAATCTAAAATTTTTAAGATATTCAAATTTAATAATTTATAAATGCTAATATTTTATGTTGCTACACGGCTATCCCGATGAGTTATCAAAACTCTTTTTTTGAATAATATAATTTAAACGGACCAATCATCTGCAAAAATCTGATGCATATTTAAAACGACGTTCGGAGTATTTCCGCTTTGCAATGAAATCCAAATTAAATAATTCTGAACGTATCGGAACACTAAAAACTGTTTTTTAAAGGTAATGAAACACGCCTTTAAATTTTATTATTTAAAATAAACATAATTTTTGAATTTTTGAATAGAGCGGTGCCCCGGCAAGGCAAGGGTCCTGGGTTCGAGTCCTAGATGTGATCGAATCCTTTTCTGATTTTTCTGTTTCAGATTTTCGTTTGGAAATCGCTAATATTGTCTTCAATAATTAATAATTTTTTAAATATTAAAATTTTGAATGCAAACATTTTATTAGACAAATGTAATATAAACATTATTTTAGCCTGATTTTTTTAATCATTTCTTATCAAAATTTCACGAAGTTTCATAAATTGCGGACCCTTTGGTTTCATAGAGCTATACATTTTAATTTGTATGTGGTTAACTTCTAAATTTGAGTATAAAGCGTATTTTTATCTCTTTTTAACACCGTTTAGATCATATTTATATCCATGGCAGTAAGTGAGATAGACACAATGATTTTAACGAGACCGATCAAATGCGCTGTTTCCAATATTGTCCTGCAACCTTGTAAATAAGAACAGAAAACAAGGGCGTTACGACTAATGACTAAAACCTTCAAAATCATAGCTTTTAAATTATTAATAAATCAATTTCGTTGATTGATTGGTTCAGAATTTCATTCCCGATAAATATCTGGCAACAATTAGTCCTTAAAATTGCGTGTTTATTACTAATTACTTATAGGCAATTACCATACAATTCCATCAAATTATAATAATATGGTTTCCCAAAAACGTTTAACATATAACATAAAACTTAGACTAACTAACATCAGGTAATAAGTAATACAACATAAAATATACATCTGTAAAAATACATTTAAAAATACGTGTTTACTATTAAACCACTCTATAGACTTATTGATTTTTTTAGTGAGAAACCGCACAAGAATCCCAACTGCTCCCAACCATTTGGAGCCAGTGAGAGCATGGCACCCTCAATTGCGGTATTTTATAAGGCTGAAGATAGTGGGGAAAGGAGGGAGACAAGGGGGAGGAAGGTGGGGAAGTACTATGTTCGATTATCATTTTATACTCCAAATAATGTCAGGAATCACTGATTAAAGTAAGTTAAGTACCTACCTTAACACTTGTAATATATAATAGTCGCTTACCATAATGCTTATTGCCAACTATTCCACCTACCGAGATACTGGAGTACCACGGAAATGTTCCTGGAGGGACGAGTTCACTATTTCAGAGCACTTCTCCGCCACCGCATGAAAAGCTTATGGCGCACACTACACTCATCGAAGAATACCATCATCACTGCCATCGTTGCCTGGACATAGTCCATATAAAGCGAAATTATCCATGTAAAAATTGAACAGATACCAAGCTTTGAATTGTCACCGCAGTCAAAAACCTCCTGGATATCAGTAGGTAGGCAATAATGATAATTTTGCAAAATGCAATATTTTTAACATTCTTATAAGGGTTTGTAAATAAACCTTTCTGTTGTTACAGAATTAAATAGACCTTAGAACTTTCAATGCTCTAGCGAATCTTAAGAATTCCTTCGGTGTTACGAAAGAAGCCTGCCCCTGAAACTCTAAAATCCTTTGTCGGAGTTATATTGCTTGTATATTTGTAATGTTTCTCTATGTTCCTACAACTTAATGTGTCTCTACCAGATTTAAGCAAAGCACGCCTGAGGAACGCTCCGTTTCAGGGAATCAATCGGTCTTAACAATTCTGTAGGTACATTAAATTTTTAATTAAAATTATTACAGCTCCGGTACGGAGTCATAGACCTTGCTTTTAAGTAGGTATTTCACTTTACTGCCATTAAAAATCAGCCAAGGGGATGAAATGAGCCTTTTTAGGTCTATGTTTCTCTTCTTACGCTTTTCGTTATTCGCTTTTAATCTAGAAACTGGAATGTGCTATATTTTTTATTAGATGAGTATAAGTTTGTATTTATGTCAATGGAGAGAACTCAAATTAACTCAGAACTTTTTGTTAAAGAGGTTCAACTCTTTTACAAGTCTACAAGTCGCCCACACAGTGGTGTTCTTCGATACCTGTAAAGTACCTACTTACCACCCACATGATATTCCAATTTTTGTTTATTGTATATGTGATTTCATCAAACGTGAATCATCGACGGTACAAATATAAACCACTGAATTCATGTATCTATTTATTTATAGTATTATATTATTACATCTAGCTTGTCCTTTCGCGCTTTTACTTATTATATATACAGAATATCTATTGTTTATTGCAAATCTAAAGTAGGGTTTACACATATTTTTGGTAGTGCTGTGCCAATCTGTAGTGATCTTCTGCACGATCTGATGTAGTGATCTGCTGTGGAGGACTGGATCTTTGTATAAATATAGTATTCTTCTGGGTTTATGATAATACTCGAGTGTGGGTACACTTTATTGTCGCACTACTGGTTCATGTTACTTAGAAGGAAGCTAATGGTAAAAGACATGAAACATCGAAGACCTACCCATTTATACTAGTAGGCCTAATCATGCTTTCTATTTGATACATTTAGACATAAGTTACACTTTTTTAACATTTTTTACTACGCTTAGAATATCCTGTTTCGAGACAGGCTAGTTTGGAAATGTTTTATTTTAACATTAAGTACCTACATTTAAGGTTAATTTATACAGGTAAATATTTATGATAAGTCAGGTGAGTGACAATAATAGGATTACAGATTATTTCATTTCTTCTATTTTCGGATTGTGAGATATTTTTTTTGACTTACCTACTGGATGTAATGTTTAATTATTGTTGTAACGAAATATTATTATAAAAGTTCATTTTTCATGGTCACCAAATTATTGCTACCAAATCAATACCTCTGAAAAGGTACAGCTTTACCCTTATTCAAAGAACAAAGCACGCCACTCTGGTACATATAAGCCCAAACCAAACGTCCGACCGTTCCTTATTATAAATTAAGACATTCGACGTATTTAGTGTTTTTAAAAGGGAAAATATGTACATACCCCTATTCGATGTGATAAAAAGTATGTTTTGAAATTTGAGTTTTCAATTGAAGGATGATCTTCATTTTTGTGCGTACGTGCCGGTTAGCAAATTTTCTTTAAAATATTGCGTCTATGTTAATGATCTAATCGTGCATAGGTTTTAGAAAAAGGTTTTATGCTGGAATTTATATGTTATTCAAAATCGAAAATATTGGCGCAGACTCGTGAAAAATCCCCGAAAATAGACGCTATTCCATACTTACATCACTCAACGTGTTCCACTACTATCACATGGAATAGATTCAGTAGTTTCCGGTCATTTGGCGTTAGAACGTTGTGGGTCGAATTCGACTAATCGGAGGTAAAAAAGTTTAACCAATGTTCTCGCTTCACATCTCTTCTAAATGGGATAATCTCAATTCTCAATCAGTTTTGAAAAAGGCAAATAAAAATATTCTATTAACCGTCGGCACTTTATTGAATTCTCCAAACACTTTCAATTTTGAAAATAAAACATTATTTTTATTAATATTTTGAGATGTGTTAAAATTTCAGACTGCGATTGCGTCAATGAAGAATGATTTTTTATAATAATCTCTTTTTTTCCATTTGATTCTCTCCTCACTGACCAAAAAATATATCTATGTAGTAAGAGATTTGATTCTGGAGCAATACGCTCCTCCCCAGCGGTACAACCATTAGCAAATTGGCCGGACAGACAGTAATAATAATAAGTGATGATGCTAAGGGTACGTATACAAATTACGGGAAAGGAACGAATCAACTGCAAGCGGCGTTTCACGCCGTTTGCGGTTGCTTCGATTCTTTCCCATAAATTGAGGTTCAGTTCGGCACTTCGCCTCGCAGATGTATACGTAGCATAAAATAGTCATCAGGGGCATAGAGACTAGAAGTGAGTCGTTCAACGATTCGTCGATAGTCGATAACGATAGTCGTTCAGTCGTTCGAACGACTTGGCTCAGTGATCCAGATCTTCATACGAATCATTAAAAAGATCCGGTTCCCAATGACCGATCTTCACTGCTTCTTGTTCAGCCAAAAAAAATATGATTTTGAAAAGGTGTTTTTCTTTATGATAGCAGAATTAATGTACCGTACATATAGTATATTATTTTGTTCGTTGTGTGTTTCGATAATTTGTCAAAATGCTAGGCGCAATAAGACATTGTCAAATAAATTAGCGAAAGGCTCTCCTTGACATGATTGTTCGTCAATAGAATTAATTCGAGTGCCTAGGAGGACCCTTTTTCCACGAATCGACTAAATATTATCAGACACCCTCAGGAATTATTGAGAAAATGTGATTTTTTTGTCAGATGTTGAAGTACCCACTTTTGAAAATTCAACAAGTTGGAATGCAAAATTGGCATAAAATCTGCAGAAACTTATTCTAGCAATTAACATGTTTTAAGACGATTGATAAGACACGTGAGTTGCGACATATGAATATTAGTTTAAAAACTTATTTTTATTGAAAAATTATCATTTTCTCAGATTTAAAAAAAAAACCTTTACATTTACTTTTGTTTCGTCGTTTGATTGGTTATAGATAAAGCCAAATGATATTTGGCAAATAATAAGCAAATCATTGTAACCAAATAATTATGTGTGTGTGTCATGTTTCAGTAAAAATATTTGATATAATTACGTCAATAATTTATTTTATGAGATAATGTACAGTACACTGCAGTGCATACCTACTGAACAATAAATATTAATACTTGTCGTTATCATATTAAATGCTGGGCTTACATAGTTCATATTTCGCATATCTAAATAAAAGTAAACAATCTATTATCTAGGTAATATACGTAAATAAAATAATGCACGTACAGTACATAAACAATCTTTTACTCTGTTCTTGAACTTAACTGTTTGAAAAATCTCCTGATAAAAGATACATGACGCCAACGGGACTTGAACCCGTGTCCTTTCGATTTCCGGTCGACAGCTCTGACCACTGAGCTATGGCGGCTTATCTCTTATCCGCGAAATAATTCAATATATACTAGTGTTTCATTCAACAATTACTGCTTGTTAGATTTTTTCACCTGAAAACAACCAACTTTATTTTATATGAGAAAGGCATTGTAAGTGCTAACTCTCTCACTAGATGGCGTCGAGACAAATTGTCTACATTTTTTGGTGAAGATACTAGAACTTGTCAAATATCAATAATTATATTTTTTGGTAAACTAATGTTTAAGATAAAAAATTTTATGCATAGCACAAAGGGTAACAATTATTTTACAAGCAATAATTATTAGCCTGAAACACTCATCCACATTGAAAAATCTCCTGATAAAAGATACATCTCTTTTATCAGGAGATTTTTCAATGTGGATGAGTGTTTCAGGCAAATAATTATTGCTTGTAAAATAATTGTTACCCTTTGTGCTATGCATAAAAAATCTTGTCTTAAACATTAGTTTACCAAAAAATATATTAATTAACTGTTTGATTTGAGTGATGACTATCATTTTCTTATTAATGATCTTTTAAGTAAAATTACAATCATATTGTAATTACGATCATTACAAGATCGAGTATTTAACAAATATATTTTTTTATTTAGTACATTTTTAAAATGACGATCAATTGAAATTTACGGTCTTTTAATCTTACATACGATATTTTTGCTTACGATAGGTTACCGTTTATTTATTTAAATACATTAAGAAATGTGCGATTATGTTCATCCAAAATGTTAACATATAAAATAAAATTAAGGAAATCAATATTAATTGCTCAGAGATCTTATTATTTTTTTTGTTTTTGTAAATATCGCACACGAATCCCAACCGCTCTCAATCGTTTAGAGTCAGTGAGAACCCAATCGGGGTTTATTGTGAAGCTTAAGGTAATGGGGAGGGGAAAGATGGGAAGAAAGGAGGGAAAGTACCTGGCTATTCAGTTATGATCACTAAACACGGCTTAAGCCATTTATGAGATCTGTATCTGCAACTCTATTATATATAATTTTTTATTTCAACATTATATTTGAGGAAGATAGGTTAATATGCAAAAAAAATAAATGTTATTTTAAGATTAATTAAATATATCCAGTGTTTTAGAAATTTCATGTAATAGCACCATTCCTCTGTTCATGCTACGCTGTGCTAGAATATCTGAGCCGTGTGGTATCCTGAACGATCGTGGCGATAGCTCAGATGCAATAATTTTTATTCCGGTCGAGTAAATTGAAAATGAAAGACAACTGTTGAGTGTTTTCATATTCACGAGGCATTTAATTCTCTTTTCGCTTTACAATTTACTCTTCATACTAAATAGCACAATTACGTATATTATGTTCATTACAAGTTTATTTGGTTAGTAGCTCTATATAGTGAGTCTAAACTCGGCCAGTTGAATACTTTAATTACTTTTTAATCATCGTGCATTGCAACTAGAACTCTATTTGTATTTTTTTGTTTTATTTTGTCTCTCTGCCTGGAATGGGAACAATTATCAAAGTGGGTATGTTGTGAGGCTGATGATAGTGTGGAGGGGGGAGATAAGGAAGAGGAAGGTGGGGGAGTATCTGGCTATTCAGATCAATACGGCTGAAGTTATTTCACCCAACGATTAAATTATGGATGGTGGTCTCACACCGGGTGATACTGAGAGTATCTTCTACTCTACGAGAAAAATATAATTATTTTTAATTAATTACTTGTGAGACTTTGAATCCGCGACCTTCGGATTGCTAGTCGAAAGCTTTACCTTTCGACCATGGAGGCCATCAAATGCTGGGAGATTTTGTTGTTGTAATTAGTAATTAAAATTTTCAGGTGACGTTTCGATTTTGATTATGTATTCGTAATAATATAATTTATTTAATTTTAAATTCAACTTTTTTATAAAAAAAATATGACTCGTTCGGTACAAGAACTATTATAATATAATTTATCAAAGAAACGAACTTGAACACACATTAAAAAATATTTTTGATAAAGAAACATACAAAATATAATAATACAATACCTTTACCTCGCCGACGTTTGACCATGCACTTCTGAAGAAAACAAGAATATCACCATAAGTTGATTTATAAATTCATTTAAAAGCTGTCGTGTAAGCTATTCTAGTCAGTTTTCTTGTAAAATAAAGGATTCTATTGAAAAAAGGCCTACGCTCTGAATGAAAAGTACGGACAGTTTTTTCGATGTTACATCCAGAAGAGTTAAGTGATTGAGTGCTCACTTGTAAAAAGGTAGAAGAAAGCTATTGTTAGGGCACAAAAGACAAAATCCAGTCACAAAACACAAAGAAATGTTTGCAAGCTACTGTTTTTTTTTAAGAAATTGTTTCTTAGTGTCAAATAAATGATGGCAATATTTTTATCGGTGCTTGAAGTACTTGAAACTTTATACCTGCGTAAGGTGGTGGGTGGTAGGTGTCGAAACGTTATACTATCGCTTTATTCAGCCTCACAACATTCCCAATATTGGGAGTTCCATCTGCCCACTGGCTTTGAGCAGTTTTTGCATAATATGGTATTCACGAATAATAATGCATACCAAAATAATCCTAATATTCTCATATATCAAAACATTTCAAAATTCTTCACTGGCTCAAATCTTCTAGATCAAAATCAAGTTAAAGTTTTACTGGATGGTGTGTAAATCACCAACAAAATACCTCCAGCTTATTCACGAAATTTACAATTCTTGACCGTCAACTTTTAGATCAGCGAAGTCATCAGTTATCGGAAAGTTGAAGGAACGAAATCGCAATCCAAATACTATGTTTGGTGAGCGTGGTTTCGAAGTGTGAAGCGTTGCAAGCAGATTATTTTGTTTACTTCTGGGCGAATGGTACTAACTCTATTTGTAACTTACACTGTTTTGATTACGTGTAATTTCTTGCAAAGTTTCCATTTTTGGCCGAGGGCTTGCTTCTAAAAAGCACGTGTGTTGAATTGCTTTCTTTGAGCACGCTCATTCACTACTGTAAAAAGCACGCCATGCGCAATAAAATGTGTACAGTTGAAGAACATGCTAACAAGTATTCTTATTTATGAGCATGTGTGACCGTACCTTAAAGCATGCTCACTAGAGCATGCTCAAAAATCATCAGCCGGCTGTTTTGTGAGCATGCTACCTGAGGTGCGGGTGGAAGGGGTGTGCTCTTAGCATATCTGAATAAGTTTGATTTGAGTACTCTGGTATCGATTATTGTAGGGAACTGACGTTGTTTTGATTTTTTTATTTTCTTGCAAAGCTTCCATTTTGGCCATGAGCTTACTGTTAAATAGTACGTGTGTTCAATTGTTTGCCTTCAACGCTTATTCCAAAGTATTCTTAAAACAAATATGCCTGACACAAGCAAACATGTACAGTTGAGTGCGTGATAGTTTTAAGTATTCTCGCAAGCATGATTATACGATGAGCATGTGTGCCCTTACCTTTAAACATTTTTTTTAGTTTTGTTACTAATGTTACATATCCCAAACAATTTTAAATTTGTTGTGATTATATTTCGAATTAAAAACCATTACAATTATTTGGGCAGATACGTATTGCTTATATTATTTCTCTACTTTTCTCGCAGTAGTACTATATTTATTCAGTAAATTTCACTGTGTTTTCGCAGTATAACGACGATATTTTATTAAATATATGACTGCCCGTCATTTCGAGTGTGATCAAATTGTATTTTTAGGCAAAGAGACTAACAGAAGTGTGAAAACTTTTTTTATCTGAATTTAAAACAGAGTAATCTAAAATTATTTCAAAGCAAACCCAGTTTTGCGCAAAACGCTTTCATACTAAGCAATTTGAAAAAGGGAAACTATTGTATTACAATATCGGAATATTTTACCCTTTTCAAAACGAATTTATTTGATGTTCAATCTTTCAGTTTTGAAATGAAATATTTCAAACATAAAATAAACAAGTCCATTTCTACTGTGAAAAATAATTATATTTATTATTATTTGTTAGTTTTTGAAAGCATGTTATATTATGGTTTTATTGGCTATATCACTATTAGTTAAGATTCTGGGATTATTTTTTATTATTATTTTTTTTTAATAGTAAGGTACAGTTTTTATTAATCTTAAATATATATTTTTTTATTAATAACAAAAAGATACACGAATTACATTAGTCAATATAATACAGTTATTAATTACATAATATAAGTATTTGATTTACCCCCATAAATAAGCAGGGCTTGTGTGTATGGGAGGGGGGAGGCGTATGGGGGTATTCATATAATGATACTCCGAGATTGAACGCTTAATTTATTGTTAACCGAGTACAAAGACAACGGATGCTTTTTTTCTGGTTGCGATCTTTAATGTGAGAGGGAGATCAAACTAATACATGGGTTTTTATACTACTATAATATATCTTTCTCGCTCTTCACTGACATGGTCATACACCTGACTTTTTTGTCACACAAAGCATTATTTAAATTTTCACGAAAACGGTTACAGTAAAATTTTATTATTTTTCATGTTTTTTTTTCTAATTAAAGTATTTAGGATCTGTGAATTGGTAAACAGTTAATTTTTTTAACAGAATTTGATTCTTATAAAGTTTTCAATGGCTACGTACAGACTAAACCGCACAACGCTCCCAACTGGAAAATAAATAATTAAACCACTCTGAAAATGACCAGAACAGACTGAAAATGTCCGTAGTAGGATGAAACCGGTCCTGGTGAAAATAAATAAGTGAAACAAAGGACAAAAGTTGTATAAATTTCAAATTTAATACAATGGAATTCCACCATGAATTAACAGTCCAGACTCATTAAATAATTAAACAGTCAAATGCATTGATGTATTATATCTATTGTCAAAAGGAATAAATAAATAGTATTAAATCAATTATTGTGAATAACAGTTTCTTCTCATCAAAGTATTAGCCCTTTTGACTGTATCACTCAGTTTCACAATAAATAAAAAAATGCAACGGCCTTCGCGGCTTCAATTCCCGGCGTCCCTAAGTCATTTTTATTTGATGAATTTGTGTAATTTTCGAGGGAGCAATTTAAGAGGGAGATTTGATTACTTAAGGTGACACATGAATACGGATGTAATTTATTTATATTTAAGAATAATAATAAGTCTACCTTATCAATAAAATATTATGTATGAAAAACGGTTTGAAAATTGTATGAAACGTTTTTTAACTATGAAATTATCGGTAAAACCAGATTTTACTTTTCTAGACGATGAATTAGTAACTTCTAGAGTGATTCCTTTTGATATATCTGAGATTTTAATAATACGTTCATCAGAAATAATTTAAATAAACCCCAGGGAAAGATCAATTTTCCTGCTAGGGCAAATTCAACTGTAGGTCGTTCCGTAACATCGGGTCGTGTGCCGAATATTGTTTTACACGACTTCATCACTTTTATCGTTAAGATTCCCTCTTTATTTTAGAGATTTTCTAGGGCGAATTCAATCTTAGAGACCTTAGATGTGTCCGATGTACCAGGGCCGCGCATCGCATATATTAATTTGTGCAAGGCCTCTTCACTTACGTTATTTTAGGGTTTTGTCCCAGCTTAATTTTAGTATTATTAATTTGCTAGTTGGGAACGGCTCAGTGAGTTGCACGGCTTAGTTTTGACGTGGTCATTGATATCAAAGAATTTTACGTGGTAAACAACTTTGTATTGTGTTCATTTTTATTTCAGAATGTGGATGCAAAAATTGGAAAGTAAATTAAACTGCCAAAAAACGTATTCTGTTCCTAAATAAAATTTATAAAATATTATGTGCTTATATTGCACACCAATGAAAATGAAATAGAAAAAAATATTCTTAGAGTTGTAATCATGAAATATCAGGTAATAAAACATGTTTCACAGCTTGCAGTATGAAAAAGCAACATGCTCAAGAACATTTAGAGTGTGAAGTGAATGTACCGAGAAAGATTTGAACCAAGAAGACATAAAGAGAACGGTAATACTGATGACGAATGACGAGTAATATTTGGGATGAGCAATATTGGATTAGATAAATAAATATTGTACTGTAGCGTCGATATTAATCCATTGAATAATTAATAATAAACCGCTCGACCTACTTAGGTACGTACTTGCTAATTGCAACTTAGGTACGTATTTGCAGCCGAAATCAAAACAAAGCAACCTACTTGCCTACTCGCGACAATAATACTGAAGCCCGTCTGGGATACTACGAGAACTCGCCAGAAGGTTCGAGTCTACGGCCTATGCTTAATCGCCGCAATGTCGAAGGTTCCCGAAACACACAGTCCGAGCGAGTGGCCTCGATTTAATTGCAATTTACTACCTACTGTCGCCATCGGCCGGGTAGTATAAATAAGCCCGACGCAGCGAGCCAGTCAGTTAGTCATAATTTTGCCGCCAGTCTACAAGGATCAACGAGTGATCACCCGCGCTAATCTTACTAGCGCGAAGGACAACGTACCCGGCTTCGCCCGTACCATCATGGACTCTATCGGGACATCATCATAGCGCCTCGGCCACGTCCGCGGCCAGCGCTACTCGGATTACAAGCGCCCTGGTTCCAGCGTCTCTGACCATCGCTTCTTCCACGCTACCATGACCACCACGAGGACACGCAGCATCCTCACTGGTCTACATCGTTCCCGTTCAACCGCCTACAAGGTCCGTCGCACCTTCGGCCGTCTCGTCAGCACTGGAGTGCCTGAAGACCTACGTTCTTCGCCAGTGCCTGACCTCCATCGAGTCCCGGTCATCAGCGCCCGGCGTCGACTCACTGACCCGCGCTTGACCAGCACATCACAGCCAGCATCCGGTGTATTCTTCTGTCCTACGTCATCTCCTCGTCACGGCAACTGACTCACCAATAAACACATGTGACCTTCACAACCTTCTTTCATTTCGTGCCTCACCATTGATCCCCAAAGTACAAAAATCGAAAGACAACAATCGCTTCACTTTATATGATTTTTATTCCAAAGAATTTCGTGTCTTTTAGGGCATTAAAACAACTCTAACTAACTTTTACGCCGTTTCCCCGTAGGTGTAAGTAAGGAGGATAGACCGCCAAACAAGTCGGTCTTTGCAGATACTCCTTGATTCATTCACACTCATACATCGTCTCATAAATACCTGCTCTTCTCTTCTTCTGCTCTGACTCTTGACATAGCCTGACTCATTTGGTTCCTCCTCGTGTCTTCCTCGGGCATCCGGCGTCCGAAATTTCTACCATTCATATTCGCGTCATACATTCTGCATATACCCAAACCATATAAGCGTCCCTTAAAAAATAAACGTGTGGTTGCGGGCAACCAAACTAAATATTATTTTTTTTAGAATAATGACAATATACGGAACATTTTCAGTAATAAAACTTTAGACTGCAGTTTTTGGAATAAAGGACGACTAGCAAATAGAAATTCGTTTTGAGGCGGTATAAAATATGACGTACAGTTCAGACTTCTTGCCATTCACATAAACTGGGGAGTGGATGCTTTTCCTTTCAGTAAAAAATTATAAAAATAGCTCTTGCTGACTAAACTTCAAATGCTCTTTACCTCGAATAAACATGATATATTATTATAAGTGTTCATGCTTCTCTTATGAAGACGTTTTGATGAGTGGCGGTTCGTGATCTTTTTCCCTGGAGTTCGGAATTTCAAGAGAAGATAATATCATATATACCTATTTTATCAAATTTGTATGGATTACAAGTCCCTCTCCACGTCAACTTGCATATATTTTTTTATGTCAACAATACTATATTTCGCCATTAGATATCTTATAAGAATAACTGCAAAAAATCTAAAAATGCAACGGCTTTCTAGTCGAAAGCTGAAACCAAACTGGAGAAATAATAATACAATATTGAGTTACTAGCGACTTAAGACATTTAAGACAAAATCTGTTAATTAGAAGTTACTAGTTAATTTACAGATGCCATTAAAAGTAAACAGTTGGGTAAATGCAGGAAAAATAAATTTAACAATTTCTATAAGCTACTAAAGAAAAAATACATTTATGAAATACATGGCATTTTTGTAATGGCTCGGCCAATATCGGTGACACTCGTCAAATTTCCGGGTCAAGTTGTAACAAACACTCTTTATTGCGGTGAACAAAGATCGTCATGTTTAGGCGTAGGTTATAAGATTTCACTCTCAGGGGGATTGCGTTGTATGAAATATTTTGAGTTGATTCCATAACACACTGCACGGGAATATTGAGTTGCTCTTTGATCGTATTTGTTGGTCTCGTCAATTTTAAAGTCAGATTTTAAATGGCGCATTGTTTATAATGTTCTAATATTATTATCAAGTAAGCTTAACTCTTAATTTCATCATTTTAATGGGGAGTTCACTTCACAAACTCACTTAAGAGAAAACCGCCACTGGTTTCGATACATGTACAAAGGAGGCCAATGCAATGAACTCCTTATAAAAACATACATTCATTTCACTTTGAAGTTAACACATGGGATATTGGTCCGTTTCAATGAGAGATTTGATTATTAATTTTGTTGAGGATATTTATTTCTTCTCGGCAATGAGTGAACTTTTTGAAATATCAGTTAAGATTATTTCACTTTTGGGAAATGTTTATGACTGAAAGAAATGGGGAAAAAATAAGTACCTATAGACTTAAAATACAATTTATTATTAAATACTCTAAAAATACATACATTAGATGATAGACGTAAAATAAACGATTTAACGTTCTTATTCAAAATACTTAACTCTAAATTCGACTGTTGTGAACTCCTGCAACTTATAAACATACATACACCCACAGTAACAACACGACAAAATACAATATTCTACAGCAGCATACTTAAGCGTAACTACATTGCCCACTCTCCGATACAACGACTTCACACCATGGGAAATCATTACTTGGGTGATGTTGACATATTCAGTACCAACTTGGCAAGTTTTGTGGATCATTTAAAACATTTATTTCAACAATACTCCTAAACACATCATGTAAACCTACAAATAGCTGTAATTTTCTATTTTTGTTTCTTGTGTTTGTATCACTTGTTCCATAGCTTTATTCAAATGTAATTTTATTTTTTATTTTTTATGTTTCAAATTATCTGTCAAATTAAAATTATACTACCAACCATGTGAGAGCCCCCTGGGCGAATAAATAAATAAATGTACCGTAAAATGGGGTGACATTATAAAGTTTCATCATTGAAACTCAATAACCTTTTTACTAAATCATTTGTGTCGGAAAATGTCCTGCCATATATTGTGCACGTGTTTAAAATATCCAAATATATTTTTTAAATTCCTGTTTGGAATTCAAAAAACAAAACTTATTTATCAGAGTTACTGCGACAATCTGTAATCTAGTTACCTGAGATGGAATAATGCATGAAATAAAACAACGTTCACTATGAATTCACTTACGGTTTATTTAGGAAAACTTAATTACAAATTACTACTTCTTCCATTATTGAAGCTGATAAGCGAAGGTAGGAGCCTCGCAGCCAGGAATGCTTGTGCAAGAGAAATGCAATGAAGTACGGTCTGTGTAGCTACATTCCGATGTCACGTTGTGTTGTTTACAATCTAATCGCTACTACGGTGGTGCCTTTTTCCATTTCCAACACGCCAAATAATTCAATATGTACTAGTACTTCAATCAACAATTACTGCTTATTAAATTTTTTTCTCACCTGTAAACAACGAACTGGTAAATATTGAATTATTTGGCGTGTTGAAAATAAGCCGACGTGGCTGAGTGGTCCAGAGCATCTGACCGGACATCAGAAGGCGCGGGTTCAATTCCCGTCGGCGGCATTTATTTTTACTCGGGAGATATTTTCAATTTGTATTGATATTACAGGCGACTAATTAAAGCTTATAATAATTTATTATCCTATGTGCTATGCACAAAAACCTTGTCTTATAAACATTAGTTTATCATTAAAAAACTCATTGTTTCTGTTTATAACATGACGAATATAAATTCGAAGTCGGTTGCTGTCATCGGGATAAAATTAAAGAACTCCGTTCAATTACGCGGTTAACGGAAGAAAAGCGCGTTGAGAAATGTTTCTCCCAAGCCAACTTCGAAATCGCGTAAATTCGACAGCAAATCGTTGTAGACAGGAAGCCATCTTACCGTCCTTCCGCCATCCTTGCGTAAGTGATATTTCCGAAAAACTTCCGTGAGCAATCATTATCATAAGTTGAATGCTTGTGTAACCTCTCCCGTAAGTAACTTATCGAAAACTTACGTAAGTCGTAAATTTTACTTACGAGTGTAAGGGTAGCTTTACAACGATATGTACGCCAATACCAAAAAGATTTTTTTTTTAAATACACAATACTATATCGATGGACACTTACGAGCACTTGAGCAATTTATAAAATGTGTTTTCATTGTTCTCTTTCCCAAAATATCTAAATTAAACAGATTCACAATAAATTTCAACCTCCAATAAGTTTGGATATAACTACAAAACAACTAATTAGATACTTATTTTCAAAGCGTCATTGTATCCACATTGCACATGACTAAAGTTACCCCCCGATTCAAAAATCGCTCCATATTATGGTACCTGGTTATTCAAATTTGATCAATAAACCTGCGTGCTCACCTCTAGCCAGGACGATCAACTGGTAATCTTAGGAGCAGAAGTACCTAACTTATGCAGAAAAATAAGTTTCAAATTTATGCAGAAGAATCTCACTTGGGGTAATTTTAGAACTATTCGTTTTATAAAAGGAATTTGAATTAAATCATCTATGGCGCAATTTCTGTCGCAATTGTCACCACATATTGGATTTCGAGTAGGGTTTTCAATACGTTTGAGAACGGTGGAAGGGTCTGATTATTAAGGGCCTTTACTTTTTCCCAATAATGGTTCGATTTAAATTCTATTATGCGGTTATTCATTGTCATTAAAGCAAAATATTTCAGAAAGTTTTTATTCACAGGTAATCTTGGAGGATTCTGTGTTGAGGGTCTTTCATAGAAAGAAAGTAAACGAATTTAGAGGAATGGAAAAGGTAACGGAACGGTAAGGATTCTGGCAGTCAGTGTGTCCGGGAGTGACGGGTGTATAAATCCATCCCTTCCAGTCCGATGTAACGCGATTCGTCGAGATTACAGCTGGAGAAGCCAAGAGGACTCCCTCAACCAGCCTCTCCCGATCCGGTCCACCATGCAGTAGATGGGCTGACTCACTCGCTACCAAGACCTAGACTGACCTCTCCCCATAAACCCGGACACCCCTGCTGTGTCACCAAATGTAACGAGTCACTTGGGATGACGTATGACAGAGGTGTTGATTATTCAATGAATGGTTCCCGGGGCGGAAGTATCCATACCCGCCTCCAAAATTGAAAACATCAACAGCATCCATGAAGTGATTTTTAAAAATGCTTAAAAAATATCAAATATTAATTTTATATTGTTCCAAAAGCAAGATTTAGCACATTCACAAAAAATATATTTAATTGCCACCGGAATTGAATAATGTGAATGCTGTGTCGTCAACCTTTGTTTTACTGTCAACTTTTATTGCATGTGGTTTATAAGATTCACGATCAAAACATAAATCTGTTCATAAAATAAAATGTAACAAGCAGTAATTGTTGAATGAAACACTAGTATATATTGAATTATTTCGCGGATAAGAGATAAGCCGCCATAGCTCAGTAGGTCAGAGCTGTCGACCGTAAATCGAAGGGACACGGGTTCGAGTCCCGTTGGCGTCATGTATCTTTTATCAGGAGATTTACCAATGTGGATGAGTGTTTCAGGCGAATAATTTTTGCTTGTAAAATAATTGTTACTACTATACTCGTAAGCCAATAAACAATTCTATATATGGGGTCATTTATAACACGTGGCAGAATTTTTTTTCATTTCAAGTGTACGGTACCTGCGGTTCCTACCTAATAGGATTAATTTTAGTTTAAGTTCAGTCTTTATTTGGCTTCTACTTATTCTTAATTACCTTTTCCTCCTTAATTCTGTTTCCACTAGAATAATTTAATATTATTTTTTGTCTATTTAATTCTTCATTTAAATTTTAATAATATTAACAATACTTCTATATAAATAAAACACTTATTTTGTTTAAAACTGCGAGTTTTTATTTAACAAGTATTCATTTTTACGCTTATTAAATTTATTAAATACCTAAAAGAATATTTTGTTTAATGTGAAACCGCGCAAGAGTCCCAACTGCTCCCAACCGTCTTGTGCCAGTGAGACAATGACATCCTCCATTGGGGTATGTTGTGAGGCTAAAGATAGTGGGGAGGGGAAAGAAATGGTGTGGTGATGGTGGGAAAGTACCTGGATATTCAGATATGATCACCAAACAGGGCCAAATCTATTTCAAGCAGCGTTTAAATTCTGAATGGTGGTCATACTGATAGTATCTTCCACTCTGGAACGTGCCGCAAATGTACTATTTTATTTTTTAATGATTAAATTGTGAAATAAAACAAATAAATCAATAAAATTTACTTGTGCACGCCGAGATTTGAGACCGCAACCTCTGGCTTGCTAGTCGGGAGCCTTACCGTTCGACTACGGAAGTTATTTCAATTATTGTTGTAATAATTAAG
Organism: Hesperophylax magnus; assembly: GCA_026573805.1. NCBI lineage: Eukaryota > Metazoa > Arthropoda > Insecta > Trichoptera > Limnephilidae > Hesperophylax > Hesperophylax magnus. The sequence continues at coordinate 4,177,948 of JAIUSX010000043.1, read as the reverse complement.
TTTTTTCAAAAGTGCGATATCCACCGGAAAGTTGATTAACGCTATGAAGAACATTCAAAATTAAATGAAAAAATAAACGGTAAGGGACTACTCGAAGCAAAATTCATTGTAACAATAATATCAGGATTGATTGATTTATAAACTCGCTTCTTCCTATATTCTACGCAGAATTCGAACCAAGAACTAGAAGTTAACTAGAAGTCTTGATGTGTTCGTTGTAAAAAAAATACTACCATTGGTTCTGTTTTTGTGAGCTATTCGTTTACTCCATGTTTATTCCTGTTTCATTGTTATTTTATTTACTCGTATCATCATTAATCTAGTAATAAATATTATGGGCGTGTATAATAAATACATACATACAAAATAATGTGAATATACGTGGCTGAATGCTCTTTGCTACCACTGAAGCGATGTGAGAAAATTACTATAAGTTTTGGACACAATACCCAGCATTGCAATGGGACAGGGTGAGAGTGTGCTACAAGCATTCAGACAACTTTATCAAGTAGCAAGGTTCTGAAGTGCCTCCACGATGTTCACATAAGGGATGGCGAACTCATTCCCCGCCTTACTTCGCCACCGACTAGCTAACTTCTGGGGCAGTATACAAAATTCAACCAACATCATTGTGTGACATTGAGTGGCTCAGCTCTCCACTAAATGAGTTATGAATGCAGATGATGCGACCTCTTTGATAGACGACCCTGAAATTTTAATTTAAATGATATATTTATTGTGTTTCATTCGTATAACTCCATTTATTAAAAAAAAAAAATTATTGAAATCAAATTTAATAATGTAATTATTAAGTTCTGCAAGTATTTTTTGGTTTCTGTTATTGATATAGCTGTTTCGGCTTTCAATACAGTTTGAAAATGACATTGAAAGCCGAAACAACTGTAACAATAACAAAAACTTTTTTTTAAATTAAATTTAAATGATGTTTTTATTTCATGTTATCACTAGGTACGAGTACCCACTATTGTGTTTTCTCGTTTTATAATTGTAATTTTTGTTAAAATCTCATATAATATGGCAGACTTATATCGCACTATCCTCCCATTGTTGTTGGATTAAAAACTAATAATTAAAATAAGACATGTGAAAAAAGAGTGTAAAAAAACGGCGAATACCAGAATTTTACGAAGAGGCATGATGACAGGTTATGTAAATAATATAAAGTTTTTGGGAAAAGCCTAACTTTTGTGATGTAATGTTATGATTAAATTCCAAACAAACGTCAAAGTAATTTAATTTTCAAAACTATTAATATGTATTTTTGTGACGTGCGTCGATATAATATAGGCAATCAAGATGGTTTCTGTATAAAACTTTATTAACCAACAAATAGTTATAAATTGAAACCAATAATTATTTTGGTTTATCAAAAAACATTTTTGCTCTCTGTACTATAAAACACTTTATTTTCCTTTGAAGATATTTGGAATACCAAATAAAACTAGTTTTTCTCATGAGAAGTAATTATTTTGTGGTTCGGTATTATATTTTTAAATAGATTAAACATGTTAAATATAACCACGAACATTGTTATCTTACACTGAACACAGGTTCACAGTTGATGTTTGCTTTATGAGAACAGGCTGTATGTGGAATGAGCAATCAGCTTCTGTTTTTTTCTTCCTTCATATATTCTGGGGCTCTTTGTTGGGGCTGACTCGCCTCAGAACGCTGTTCAATTGGGTGGTGACATAGTCCCCCTGCCTTTACACTACGGGCGCTCTTGTGAAATATCACATAATAATAAAAAAATGTTCACTACATGAACATTTATTAATTTAACTATCTTTAGTCCCCGGCATTGCCCGGGCTTTCAACAGAGTTTTTCGAAATCTAACTTAGACAGTGACTTTCCTCTTCTTTTGAAGGTCAAGTGTGCAAAATTTCATCAATTTCGGAATAAATTTGTAGATTTGCATAAAAATCAAACAAACGCCGTCTTCTCGTTGTCCCCATACGTCTGCCGCAATAATTAGTAAGTGCAAATAAATAATTAGTAAATAATGTTAATGACTAATTATTGCCTATAATAATTTGTTATCCTTTGTGCTATGCATAAAAAACCTTGTCTTATAAACATTAGTTTATCATTGTAAAAAAATAATAATATTTGACAAGTCAAAATGTTTCACCAACAAATGTAGATATAATATGTCTCGACGCAATCTGGGAAATTTAGCACTAACAAAGCCTTTCCTACAAAAATAAAGTTGGTTGTTTACAGGTGAAAAAATATAAAATGTAGTAATTGTAGATCGAAATATATAATAATAATTATATTTGGATGATTTGTATAGCGCCGTTTTTGTGCAAAATCTAGTACATATTGAGTTATTTGGCATGCTGTAAATAAACCGACGTAGCTCGGTGGTCCAGAGCTCCTAACCGGACATCAGAAGGTGCGAGTTCAATTCCCATCGGCGGCATTTATTTTTACTCGGGAGATATTTTCAATTTCTACAGATATTTAGGGCGACTAATTATAGCTTATAATAATTTGTTATAAATAGACATGAATTGAACCCGGCGTTGCTCGGGGTTATGAATGATTTGAAATAAATGTTTGAGCTTGTTAATTCTAGGAAACCGGGTGTAGTTTTAAAGTGGTAATAAAAATATTGTCAATAATTGAAAAAATATGTTAAAACTTGATGTTCCCTCTTTCTAAAACTGTCTATATCATAATATGACATATTGTGTCTGACCGTATGGTAGGCGACATATTACGCTATACGCATCATGGCTTCATTTCAGCATAGGAATTTATGGCGAGCGATATGCTGAAATAGGCCAAACCACAAAAATATATCAGAGAAAGTAAAAACAAAAATAATAAAAATAACAACTGATTACAGTGAGGTGGATCTCTTTTAAGTGTAATAAATAAAAAAAAAAATAATGAAAAACACCTTAAATAGACGTTATTAATTGCTCACGGAAACCTTAACTTTGTTTAATTTAAATAATTTTATCCGCAGCGAGTACCGAAGATTATTGGATTTTCGTATCACCAATGATCTTATTTGATTCTGTGGAAAAAGGTGATGGGTTTTACATCACTGGTAACGAGATTCCTATTTGAGGTTGATATTTTTTCTTTAAGTCTTTCGGGAAAATCATTATTTTTTATCTGGTTACGTTAAGTACGCGATCTAAAAAATATGTTTTCTCATTTTTCTTTTTATGGTTTCAGTCAACTTTACGTTTAATTAATGTATAGACGTTTAATGACATAGTGATGTGGGAGCACTTTTAAAAAAAAAAAAACAAAATATGAAATTCTTTGAAATTGGTGGTATTTTACGAAGATTTATTAGCGTCTTGTATCGTGTAATGAAAGAAGCAGAAAATCAAAGTGAAAATTTTGTTTAAACATCGTTCTTCTCAAAAGTCAAACATAAACCATTTTTATTACATTTCTAAGAGAGCAATTTTCTTTTTATATCTTTTAGTTGTTTATTGGACCCGTTGTCTTCAAACGATCTTGAAGAAAACTGCTTGCTGTCAATTCTATTATATCTTACTTTTCTAATTGCTAACATGTTTACTAAGGAAGAAATGAAAATTAGTTTTCACATAAAGCATACTATTTAACGATCCATTTACTCAGTGAGACATCCAGTTTTCAAATTTGAATTACTGGGTAATCTAATTTTAAATTTGACTATTATTTGCGGAGCTAGTTTATGCATCAAAGTAAAAAATGCGCATTATATTTTTAATCATATTAAGGACTGTTTCAATTTTTAGTTAAGAGACTCATTTTTTTATAAAAATGCTGAAATTTTTGTCTTCTTCGGTACCTTGTAAAAGAAGTAGCTCCCAACTTGCAAATAAATAATTAAATTACTCAATCAAAAGGGGAAATCACATACACGAAATGAATTGTGTATTGTATTGATGATGATCGCATCACCCGGTTCCGAACAATGATATTGTGATAATAATATATGAAATATTTATAAACTTTGCGTACATTCAATTGAGTTGCGTCACAAACAAAATATATTCCCCGCGCCTTTTTATAACTTGGGCATTTATAAAAAAGGCAAAACTATTCGGTTACGATTCACCTCATAAATTCCTTCGATCGCAAACGCATGGCTAAATGAAACAAACACTTGCTTCTTCCGGACCGATCCAGGCCTTCGGTGTTGAGGCGAGCGTGCAGAAAGAACAAAGTATATTCGCTCCCCCAAAGCAACTGCACTCGTTTGCGTGAAAGTGCCAAAGCAATGAAATATATAAATACATTTTTTTTTGGTAGAAAACCTAATTATTTATTCAATTATAAATGTGTATGATTATAACTTATACATACAAATGTGGAAATTTTTTAAATCGTATTCATTGATATTATTTTGTTAATTCATTATTGTGAAAAAAACCCGTTACTTTTTACGAAGGCATTATCAATCTATGGCTAACGCATTGAGCGAAAGAGGTTTCGAGGTGTTCGGCATTCTATTCGACAGCGCTCATTACAAAAATCATACCACCAAATATTAATTCGGAAACATATGAACTGCTTACAAGCAGTAGTCAATATGTAAACATTCCTTCATCTCTAGATCCCTACATTCAAAATATATTATCCGATGTAAATTTTCTTTGAAATTAAAAAACGTATAATGTGTTATCTAGCCGAATCAGAAAGTTTTATTTGTATATACAATAGTTAAAACAGTTCCACTTGCACCATTATCTCCTAATATCTCATTTATTACTTCCGTAAATACTCAGAGACAAGTCCACCTTTTGTGTACAATTTTGTAAAAGATAATTATTTGAACATAGTAAAAAAGGGCTCGTAAATTGATAGAAGTTTCATCGGTTGGATAATTATTAGCAAGTGCGATACCAAATAATAATATTAATTCGAATTTTTATCCATGAAAACATGTTTTTCTTTGAGTGTTGCTATAAATCTGAGTGCCATTTAGTAAAGCGATATAAAATGAAGATAGACGAGTGGCGGAAAATTGAAATATACACAATAATCTCGGAGCAATTACGATTCAGAGATTTTCATTTTAGCGCTTGTCTTATTTACTTTATTTTGTGAATCTTGTTGAATTCAATTCCCAATTCAATTCTTCAAGAAGGCTTTTCTCTTATAACAGATCTGGACTCAAAATTGATTAAAAAGCGAAATGACAAACAAGGTCCTTTTGTAAGTCAAGGCCGATTATAGTCAAATTAGATTGAATTGCCTATCGGGATGAGGAATGCCTGCTTGTACCAGTCACTTCTCTATGTATTGGGTAAAATTTTACACTTCCTACGTGTGTTTAATAGGAACAATTATGTTGTACAGTGTAGATAATCCTTAACTCGTCACAAGAAGCATGACATAGCAGAGTTTAACAAACGACATTATTTTTAAATGCCTGTTAAGGCCAAAAATTTATTAATATTAATTGCCTCGGTCTCAGCTTGAGGAAACGTGATATGATAATAATTTTATGTAAGAAAATCATTCGTTAAAATGTGAGGTGAGCAACTATGTCGATCACGTCCAATATAGATTTTTTTTCAGAGCTGAAAATATGTGTGAGACACAATCGAATACGTTGATTGACTTGACCGTGGCCCGATTAAGTTACTAGTTCTCAGAAGCCAGGTTTCAATTTGGGAGGCGGGTAAGGGTGCCATTGTTAAGTCATCAAGTGGTTCGCTACGTTTGATGATTTAGCAGGGGTGATCAGGTTGATGGGGTGAGGTTCTTCCTAGTCTTGGCGGCGGATGCATCTACCTAATAACTGTATAGCGGGCCGGTTGAGCCCGCCTACTGCGAGGATGTGGCCAGAGGAAGGGATGATTCATTTTCCTGGATACACTGACCCCCAAAACCTACTCATTCCTCTTATCCTTCTCCTTCCCAGAACTTCCTCTCTTTCCTTTTCTTAAAAAGACACAGCATTCGCAAAGATGAGATAAACCTTGAGGGAGAATATTTTTCCTCAAAGCCTTCATTCAATGTATAAGGAGTATGGTTGAGTTATGTATATTTCTTCTCAAACATTTCCCAGTAGTGGGACTGACTCCGGACAATTTGACCGAATAAATCTTTCATAAAATCCCATGAAAACTGTTGATTTTATCGTAACTGATTTAAAAAAAATAAACATTATTATTTTGTGAGAAATCATATTTTTAATTTCCAATTTTTTTTTGTTGGGGGTTACTTTGAAAGTAATTTGTAGTTATCTTGGTATACTAAAACAAATGTCTCGATTTAGTCAGTTGGAGCGTTTATTTAAGAATGCACAAATAGCAATTACTACACAATAATAACGCGTTTATTTTACTCGCTGCGTCGGGCCTATTTATATAGCCCAGCCGGTGGCGGTAGTAATCATACGAGACCGCTGGTAAACTACGAGTCACTCGCTTCAGCAAGATTCGTCTGATAGTTTCGATGGCACTGGAATTATGCCTAGGCAATATGCTAGAACCATCTAGCGAATGCGCGTAATGTGCTAGTCCAACTCGCAACGTACTGTCGTAGGAAGTTCGCTCGCAAGTAGGTGCTCGTAAACGGGTAGGTAGCAAGATAGGAACGCTTCGCATTATGTCTGGAGTTTTCGGGTTACGATGCTTTTTGTATTGGCGAGACTTTCTAGATGAATCTCGTAGCATCGCTACAAATTTATTAAGTAAGTAAGTTTAGCGGTCCCTCCACCTATCCTTTGCGTAGAAACGGTGTGATGGTTAGTGAGTTGTCGATCTGAGCCAGTTGCGCATGTTTCAGGATATAACCGATCTGGTTTAAATAAATCAACAGAACAAAGTTAAAAGTTTTCTTCATTTTTTACATATTCTATTCATTTTAAAATATTACTTGATTAAGTACCTTCTAAGTTAAAATTCTAATTGAAACTACTTAAAAGACAAGAAGAGTTGGTTTGAGTTATAACAGGATGTTAAACGAAGTTACCGATGAATGGTAATTGATTTTAAAGACACCTACCTAGAACTAATTAAAATAAGAATTAGAGCTAATAGAAAACTATATTAATTTAATAAAAGTGGCTTACACTCGCTTTGCTAACTAACTTACGGACCAACACAATCATACAGCAGGGATAGGCACAAAGAAAGGACCGCCAAAAAACTCAGTTTTGGCACACATTTCTTGCTTCATTCGCATTTATACATCGTCTCATACATACCCATCTTCAATTCTGACTCTTGACATGGCCAAAAATATTTGGTTTACTTGATGTATTTCGTCATCGGGCGTCATGTCTTAATCAGGCGTCCCCGACTTCTTCTACAATTCACATTCGCTTAATATATTTTTCTTACCCTCCTTTCTTCGTTGACGTACTCCACATTCCCAAACTATCTAAGCGCTTCTTTCTTAATCTCACTCATTAGGCTTCCATCTGCCTTGTTGTCTTGTTGTATTTTTGAATCTCCACATTTCTCACATCCTACAGCACACAGAATACTTTAATACTCCTTCTACCAGTGCCATACCTTACTGTCATACATCTGGTTAGGTACCAGCACTCCATTGTGGTCTGCTAGCGTCGCCTCTTTGGAGGTTTTTTGCTAATGTCAACCGCTCATTTGATCTCTCGTAAACATATTTCCCAAATACACAAAATCATCCACCTGCTCCAAGTATTCCTCATTCACAACTTTATTGCACGCTGTTTTCGTAGTCTCTGTTTTTTGCTTTACCAATTTATCACTTTATAATCTGGTCCCAGGCGTCTACGTAAGCCTCAATTATTAATAGTCAGCAAGTATAACAAGTGGATACGCCCTGATCATTATGTTATACAAGTAGTTTGCCCTCAGTGTTAAGAAAAGGACTATAAAATGGTCACACAATTCTGCTGGCTAAGCATGAAACGATAAAAAAAGTCAAGCCTACAACGTTTCATAGTTTTTGTTCCAATGCTCTTGAGATTCAACGTGTTTTTTTTCTAACTCGTTAAATTAAATACTATTGCCTCTCATGTTAGGAATTGCTGACATTTGATTTTTTCACCAGACCCATCGAGACTCTCCAACGTAGTTATTTAAACATATATATATTTTTTTAATTATTTATTTATTTTCTTAACAAGGACGGATTTTTGAACTAAACTTGAACAAATCAACAAATTTCAAAGTAATTTTACATTTTCTGTGACAAATTTCCTATGCCGACGATACAGTAATCATTTAAAGTGGGAATGGGAATTAGTAAAACTAAAAGCAACAGAAGACATAAATATTCTTAAATACTGGTTTGACATAAACTTACTATCTCTGAATAGCGAAAATACTCATTTTATACCATTTTCAATAAAATCAAATGACATTCCACAAATCTTTTACATAAATATACATGATAATTTAAAAAAAACATAAAAAAATAACTGCACAATTAAATGTTTCACATTGAAAATTTCAAATGAAATTAAATACATGGGAATAATAATAATTATTATTTTTTGGTAAACTAATGTTTAAGACAAGATTTTTTAAGCATAGCACAAAGGGTAACAATTATTTTACAAGCAATAATTGTTCGCCTGAAACACTCATCCACATTGAAAAATCTCCTGATAAAAGATACATGACGCCAACGGGACTCGAACCCGTGTCCCTTCGATTTCCGGTCGAAGTGCTAACTGTCTCACTAGATGGCGTCGACGCCATCTAGTGAGAGAGCACTTACAATGCGTTTCTTATATAAAATAAAGTTGGTTGTTTTCAGGTGAAAAATGTAACAAGCAGTAATTGTTAAATGAAACACTAGTATATATTGAATAATTTCGCAGGTAAGAGATAAGCCGCCATAGCTCAGTGGTCAGAGCTGTCGACCGGAAATCGAAGGGACACGGGTTCGAGTCCCGTTGGCGTCATGTATCTTTTATCAGGAGATTTTTCAATGTGGAAGAGTGTTTCAGGCGAACAATTATTGCTTGTAAAATAATTGGAATAATAATAGACAATAACCGGAACTGGAAGGATCAAATCAACCAAACCGTCAACAAAATAAGAAAATTTATTTATTTATTTTTGAAAATTCGAAATTTCCTCTCATTGAAAAATCTAACATCGGTCTAACACGCTTTAGTTCAATCAAACCCAATACGCTGTAGTCAGCATACAAATAAATCTACTCCCTGTTAAAATTGTACATCGTAATTACGTTAAATCTTGTCCGATAAAACATAATAATTCAAATAATAAAAGAAAAACAAAATCACAGCTTTTTAACTAACAGTCGTACTCGTCAAAAACATATATTTTTAACACCAAAATGTAACACTGCTTTTGCTCAGCATCATTACATCTATCTAGGGAAAAAAAATACTTCAACAGTCTACCTGAAAACATCAGATTAATCGAAAACGATAAACACCTACTAGAAGCGATTAAAGAGAAGTTCAGTGTAAAAATACCACAATGATGGAACTATCTTCTTAATTAATTATTAATTTTAATTTTCGTTCATTTACATATATTATTATTTTGTATATTATTTTCAATATATTATTTTATATTCAAATTTACTTGAATCATAATTATTAACATTAAAAATTCTTCATACTGATGCTCGACACTCTTTTAAACACAAGCACCAGCTTCTATAGAAGAGAAACATTAAAAAATAACAGAAGTAGTGAAAACTAGATTTATTGACTATCCTAATTAACATATATTATTATACTCTGTAAATTAATTTAATAATGAAAAAAATCATTATGCATTTGTTGTTCACAGAACTGAAATAAAGCAAAACATTGATAGCATTTTCACAGAACTTAAATCAAAGGTTTGAAAATGGCTTTGAACGCCGAAACAGTTGTCAAAAATAATAAAAAAATAAAATTCTTAAATAATAAATAAATAATAACATCATTAAATTTGACTTGCATAAAATTAAAAAAAAAACGATTCCTTGGATGTTTATTGTTAATACAATGGGTTATTAGTTTGTTAGGCAACCATTGAAAGTTGCAACAAATAATGCTCAACCAGAGTTAAAAAGCACACTTTTTTCAAAATGTTTCCCCATCCTTGAAAAAAAACGTGTATAGGTACTCAGCTATTTCTACAAATAACCTTAAAAATATTCGTAATTATCGCAAAGTTATCACATTTATAAAATTATAAATAGCTCATTATCAAAATAAATATGTTGAATAATGTGAACGCAATAAACTATTCTTTATGGATATTTCTCAATTAACTTATTCAACGTATTTAGTTAGTCACACACACACTGAAATGCCCATTGGTTAAATTTATTGGTAAAACTAGTAATACACGAGAGATATAACCTCGTATACCTTGTAAATTTATTGGTAAAACTAGTAATACACGAGAGATATAACCTCGTATACCTCGTATACCTTCCACACTGGATTAAGTTAAATTTTCTTTAAAACGGCAACCATTAAGGATATTAAGGGTGTCCGGGGGTAAAGTGCACAAACTTCGGGAGGTAATTCTACATGATGGTAGAAGTTAAAAAGATTTATACCATTTTTTGAAAATACCTTGTTTTTTCACATAGAAGAATACTAGTTTCTCCATACGAACAATTCAACTTTTGTATCCGAAAACTAGTAAACTAGTAGATATAGTAATATAGTAAAAACTAGTATATAGTAGTGGGTGGGCAGCCATCTTGGACGTTTCTTCCTACGTTATTTCAAATTTCGACGACATCTGACGGTGTGCACATCTCACTAATCATATGATTAAACAGGTTTTTATTAATTATTATTTTTTTGGTAAACTAATGTTTAAGACAAGATTTTTTATGCATAGCACAAAGGGTAACAATTATTTTACAAGCAATAATTATTCTCCACAAGTTCTAGTATTTCACCTAAAAATGTAGACAATTTATCTCGACGCCATCTAGTGAGAGAGTTAGCACTTACAATGCCTTTCTCATATAAAATAAAGATGGTTGTTTTCAGGTGAAAAAATGTAACAAGCAGTAATTGTTTAATGAAACACTAGTATATATTGAATTATTTCGCGGATAAGAGATAAGCCGCCATAGCTCAGTGGTCAGAGCTGTCGACCGGAAATCGAAGGGACACGGGTTCGAGTCCTGTTGGCGTCATGTATCATTTATCAGGAGATTTTTCAATGTGGATGAGTGTTTCAAGCGAATAATTATTGGTTGTAAAATAATTATACGTTTTTATTAAATATGTTTATTCTTTTTTTCAGGAAGGATATTGTATGCGTGTACACCCTCATGGCCTATGTTGCTTTTACCACTTTCAGTGTTTACTGAATTTGTGTATAATTTATTATGTTATCTGGTTTAGTGTTAATGTAATTGTGTTGTTTTTATAAAAAGTTGTTGTCGTGTCTATAAATCGATTTTGGATTTTGTTGATTAATAGGCATATAATGTACAATTCGTTCAGTTTTCTGATTTTGGTGTGTGTATTTCCCCATATTTCTATAAAATAATAAAAATGGGACTAGATTAAACTAAAATATAATCTCGTCTTTACTTGTGCTGGTAAAAGACGAACTATTCTACCAAATACAGCATATGTTTACTTTTAGTTTGTGTATGTGCTGTTTAAAAGACAAGTTTTTATCGATATGAAGTCCCGGGTATTTTTACTATCCGATGTGTAGGCTTTTTCATTATATTTTCAATGATTTATGATATGGTTATAATGCTTACCCTGTAAAATGTGAGATAAAAGACTTGAACAATATAGCAATGCAGTGTTTTGTTTTTACAGGAAGTTGGTAATACGGAGTAGAAAGATTCTAGCCTTTATTGATTTATTAAACACATATTCTCCTGGTTTTATTTCGTTCTAAAACCTTTTCTGATTTAGGAGACTATCGCTTCAAGAGACACACTCGGGTTTTATTTACGTGTTTTTTTTTTAAACATAAATCAAATTACGTCAAGTCGCGAGTATTTCATAGGTCAAGGGTGTGCGCCGTGTGGTGTACGAGGTTGTGAATGTGTGGAGATACCACTTGAAACCCTCTCACGGCCTCCATTGAGCCCAAATTGCGGCCTCAAGGGTCGGGACACGCGGGAGGGTTAATGAGCACAAACATGTTTCACCCCTAAAAGCTAAACGAGGTGTTTATGTGGGTCGCTGCTTCCGTCGAGGTCTGCCACAGTCAAGAGTTTAGTATCTCCTTTGTATTCAAACACTGATAAGAAACCAACAATCGGATCCCAGAAAACCCAGATGACAGGTGAGCTCTGCGGCACTGTGTTAAATAATTTTCCTATCAAAGCTGTGAAGTCGCCCTAAATTCGGTCACTGAAAAAAAATGTGTTTCTTACATATTAAAATTTATAAAAAGGTAGCAGTAAAATAATTTATTTAACTTCATTCTGTTGAAAAAATACGTTTAGTGGGAAAAGGGGCTGGTATTTTATCTTTTCTAAATCTGCAAAGAATTGACGTCAAACTTGACATGTAAAATTTGTTAAAAGTCCTTCTCAAAATTATTAATCGAACTTGCTCGCACCCATTGTAGATTAAAACGCTAAATACCACATAACTTTAACCGCACGCCTGCAATTTTTTTAACTATGATAGTACAGGAAGGCTGCATACTTTAGTAACTTATACATTAACAATGTTTTGCTAGAAAATATAAATTCTGTTTAAAATCCCGAAAAGTATTGAAATTGTCTTATAATTTCATTAATCATGGAAAGATCTTCTAAGTTCGAATAAAATATCTGGCAGTTTTGTAGAAATTCTTATCCGTCAGTTGGGTAACATTTTTTTTATTATATTCAACTACCATACTAGGGTAATTCCCGTATTATGGTAGAAGTACATGAATTATGTAAGAATAAGAAAATAATATTTTGTAGAACAGATAATAAAACATAAGAAAAAAGGACGTGCTATAGTAAAACAAAAATCAAAATAAAGATTAAACCTCTCGTCCCCTTTATATAGATAACCAATGTTGGAAACGAAAAATGGAAAAAAAAGATTTATTTGACTTTATATCGGTGTTCAATGCATTGTATATTTTAGGAGTGATGAACAAGAATTGTCGCTGAGCAAATGTGGTTCTAGTTTGATGAAAATCAGGTATGTGCTTGATGTTGTGGAGACACGAGCAGGTTATTTTTTCCGTATGAAGTTTGTCTTAGTAAATAACTGGCGAATATATAATACCCTAATTTTAGCAAATAGTTAGTTTAAGAGGTGGTTGGTTTGATATTTAAGCATAATTCTAAAATTAGTTTTTTTCACTGTAATAACTTAATTGATAATAGATTCAGCAAAACCACGCATCCCACAATATCCTATCACAAAATAGAAGCTTCTCGTAGTCTCCAAGACTAACTTGGACCCAAGAGAGCAGAATATATGGCAGAGCTTATAATTACTGTAAATTTATTCAGCGTCCAATAGAAATATGTTCTGCTTTAAAAGATTGTTCCTATGCACATAGGTATGGTTATTTTTAATATAATTTGTCCTCTACGTGCAGAACTATGCAGACTTGGTAATAAGTATTAAGTATAGTTCAATCGATGTTTACTATCCCTACTCAGTGTCCAAACCAAAATTCAGTCTATTAGAACATCTGTAACAGATCTTTTTTTTCATGTGCACATTTCATCTTTGTATTCATATTTCTATATTCTGTATAACACTCAAGCGGGCGTAATAAAGGCTTGTTCATTACAAACGTACTTTACAGCAAACTGTTCATGTATATTATAATGATATTACATACTTACTTTAACTCCTGTAAAAAGTACTATAATACACTCTTCAAACTCTATTGTACAACTTTCGATATATCATACTTCTTCATGTTCACCATTTATCGCTGCTTTATTTTGGTTCTGTAAAACGCCCAATCTGGAGTAATAAAGGTTTGCTATATACAAATATGCTTTAAAACAAACTGTTCATGTTATTTTTTATAACTATCAACAAACTTACTACAATTGCTCTGTAACCACTTTCATAGTAAATAAAGTACTTTTTTTATTATTTCCGATTTTATGTCCGGGTTAAATCTTCCCCATAGGAAAAACTAAACCCTTCCAAACAATTTTCCACATTTTATTTTTATTTTTTATATTAACTCCACACCGGAGGCCCTGAAGAAAATAATTTCCCTCAGGGCCTATGTCATCTTTGGGGATGCTGTGTGGAGGGTCTTTTTGTGGAGAGGATGGAGTGAACATGGGTCTTGAACAGTCTCATGTTGCAGGAGGGAGGAAACACAGAGGCCGGTAGCTCGTTCCACAGCCGAGCTGTTGAACTTAAGAACGAATCGTAGAAGCGACCCGTTCTCATGTGACAAATGTCAACCGTGTACAAATGTTGGGCGCGGGTTTGGCGTGTATCCCGACTACGCACCGGTGCCGAAGGGATCAATGACGCTAGTTCCTCAGAGCATCTTCCATTGTAATACCGATAGAACAAGGACAGCATACCTAACTGACGCCTGTGCTCTAAAGATTGCAGTCCGTTTGTTAAGATTGGGGAATCTATCAAACGGACCGCCCGTTTCTGCACAGAGTCAAGTGTTTTTTTCAGGTATTTAGGGGCTCCGGACCCGAGATGGCTGCCAAATTCGACAGTAGGGCGCACTTGCGATTTGTACAGGGTGAGCAGTCGTGTACTATTAAAGTATCTGCGGGCCCTGTACAGTACGCCCAGCTTCTGAGAGGCCAGCTTTACTCTGGCTTCGATGGAGCCACCGTACCTGAGCTGGTCACTTATAGTTACACCAAGCATATCAATGGAAGGCCTGTTCGGAAGATTGCTTCCGTTGAAGGAGACTAGATTATCATTTAGATCCCTTTTAGACGTAATCAGACAGGATTGGGTCTTTGAAACATTAAATTCGACGAGATTATTTTTACCCCAGGAGGAAATACTCTCGAGATAACCGTCTATTCTCTACTTCAAAGCCCTCCGAGCCGTTGGAGTTTGTGTGCCCTTTGGGGGCTTGTCAAACAAAAAACTATCATGAACTGTACTGTCATCCGCGTAACAATGAATCGGTGCACATCATCGGTGATGATCATCTAGTCAATCAACATTATGCAAGTGCATTATATAAGCAAAATAAATACAAAACAATACAAGAACAACACGTCAACTCACCAGAGATCAAATGGGAAAATAATTCACCGACTCCAGATATTTTCATATCAGAGGGTTCGGCTCGGTAAAGTATTATTATTATATACAATAATAATAATAATAATTCTTGGATGACTTGTATAGCGCCGTTTCAAAAACACCTCAAAGGCGCTGTAAAAACTTATAATACATTTCTACAGTGATCTTTTTTTTTATGCTTCCGATTTTGTTGTCCGGGTTAAATCTTCCCCATAGGAAAAACTAAACCCTTCCACTCACTTTTCCACAAATGATCAGCTAGTCAATCAACACTATGCAAGTGCATTATATAAGTAAAATAAATACAAAACAATATAAGAACAACAACACGTCAACTCACCAGAGATCAAATGGGAAAAAAAAATTCACCGACTCCAGATATTTTCATATCAGAGGGTTCGGCTCGGTAGAACTTCTAACAGGGCCTATAAATCCTACTGATCCCTCAACATAAATATTTAAAAAATCTTTCGTTATCCTACATGTATTCAAAATGACCGACTTTTGCATCTTTATATATAAATATTTTTATAAAATACGCCTAAATTTTTAATGAGAGAGGTATAATGCCAGTAGCCGAAATAACGAATGGTAATATTTTTATAGTCTGAGAATGCCAAATTCTTTTTATTTCGTTTCCTAAATCTGTGTATTTTCTTATTTTTTCATTAACAGATTTTTGAATGTTACAGGAATTTGGAATAGCGACATCAATGATATAAGTTATTTTTTTAATTTTGTCATGTAAAACTATATCGGGTCTATTATGACTAATCGTTCGGTCTGTTAGTATAGTTTTATCATAATATATTTTATAAAATTCGTTTTCTAAAAATGAATTTGGTTCGTATTCATAATATGGTACTATATTACGGCAGTCAATCAAGTTATGTTTAATTACCAAATTTTGGTGAATTATTTTTAAAACTTGATTGTGCCTAAATGTATACTCGGACGGTGCTAATATAGAACATCCCGATATAATATGTTCTATAGTTTCCGGAAAAGCCAAACATTTTCTACACAAATCATCAATTTGATTTGTATCTTTGATTATATGCTTTCTATAATTTTTAGTATTAATGACTCTATCCTGAATGGCAAGCATAAATCCTTCTATTTCTGCGCTCAACTCTCCAATACTCAACCATTTGTTTGACGAAAATTTGTCAACATACGTTTGGTTGAGATAATTGAAGTGTTTTGCGTGTAAAATTTTATTTGACCAGGAATCTAATAGTTCCTGGTTGGGATTTATAAAAATGTTCGCATTCTCATCGTATAAATTTAAAGGTGTAATATTTCTATCTGCCTTGCAAATTATTTTGTGCATTTCTGAGTTATGAGCTTTCCTATGGAAAAAAGTTCTAAGCATTTCTACCTGATTATGTTTCAAAGAAGTTATTTTGACTATGCCTCTACCTCCTAAATTTCTAGGTAAATTAACTCGTTCTATAGCTGAATTTGGATGATGGCAATTAAATTTTGTTAGCGTAGTTCTAACTAATCTTTCTAAGTTATCTAAATCTGTATTAGACCATTTAATTATGCCAAATGAGTACGTTAATAGAGGTATTGCCCAAGTATTTATTGCTTTTACTAAATTTTTAGCAGATAGATTGCATTTTAAAATTTTCCTGATCCTAGTTTGAAATTTAATCCTAATATCATTTTTAATACTAGTATGGTCTAATCTATTTGATTGTGGGTATCCTAAATACTTATAAACCTCATCCCTTTTCATACTAGTAATTTGGAAATTTCTAAATATACTCTCGTCCCCATCTAAAATTTTGCCTTTCTCTATATGGATCGTTCTACATTTATCTAAACCAAAAGTCATTTTGATATCATCTGAAAAGTTTTTAACTACCTCGATCATTTTCTCTAAATTTTGTTCAGAATTCGAAAATAATTTTATATCATCCATAAATAATAAATGCGAAATTGTACTACTCTCCCTTGTATTACCCTTAACTTTTATTCCAAACTTGCTTTTAATTAACATTTTAGATAGAGGATTCAATGCTAAGCAAAACCAAAGAGGACTCAATGAGTCTCCTTGAAAAATCCCTCTTTTAATTGAAATTCCCGGTATTACTATTTTCTTACCTTTTAAATTGATATGTAAATTGGTATTCCAAAAGGACATAATATTTTCCAAAAAGCTAATAATAATGGGGTTAATTTTATATATATTTAATACTTTGATCAGCCACGAGTCAGACAGATAGGGACACTATCGAGATAGTCGAGATAGGGACACTATCAAAAGCCTTTTTGTAGTCTATATAGCAAGTATGTAAATTACGTTTTCGATTTTGAATCTGTTTTAGAATTACAGAATCGATAACTAATTGTTCTTTACATCCCATATGTTTTCTGCGACAACCTTTTTGTTGTTCAGATAAAATATTTTTTTCATCTAAATGAGTATATATTAAATCTGTTAAACAAGAGGTTAAAATTTTGTGTATTGTCGGTAAACATGTAATGGGTCTGTACTGAGAAGGATTATTAATATTTTCGCTTTTGGGTAACATATAAGTAATGCCCTTAGTTAGAAAATTTGGAAAATTTTGAGGTTGACTGACAAATTTTGGAAGATTTTTTGCCAAAAGAGGATGTAAAGTAGTCAGACGTTTGTACCAAAAATTATGTATCCAATCGCAACCCGTGGCTTTCCAATTATGAGTATTTTTAATAATTTTGGATAACAATTCAACCGATTGATAATACTGATAATAATTTCTCCATAAATAGTTATTACTTAACTATTTATGGAGAAATTATTATTGAACTTCTTTGTACAATATAACTCTCTATATTAACTTGGATTTTACATGCTTATATTGTTAAAACTCTGATTTTTATGGTACGTACACCCTTATTATTGTACTCCTGAACAAATTTCCTATAATAATGCATACACTTAAAATATTGTGAAAGCCTTTAAGGCGTGAACAAATTGAAAGGCCTACATTAAAGTCAACAATGGTGTATGTCTATCTCCTAAGGATAGGCCCCAGCAGCTCCGGGTACACGTCAGCTAATACCTGCATAAAATAAAAACAAAAAAGAATTGAAAACAAATATATAAGCAAATAGTGGTCTATGGGAGATATTTGACCATCTATCGTCTCCAGATGTACTCTATCATAATAAATAACTAAATAAATCTCTATAATACAGGGTTTTCCAATAAGAGATGTTATTTTGAATAGCCAGCTATTTCGGTAGATGTTACTTTTGAAGCTGTCATTTTTTGACATTTGACAAATAAAAACTACGCTATTAATAAAAATGGAACGATACACGCTTCAACAACGCATTGAAATTATTAAAATTCACTTGAGTGAATCAAATGCAAATCATCTTGAGTGATGAGGCCCATTTCCACCTCGGTGGCTTCGTCAACAAGCAAAATTGTCGCATCTGGGTCTCGGAAAACCCAAGAGTTATTGTTGAAAAACCTCTCTATCCTCAACGTGTGACTATTTGGTGCGGTTTATGTGAAAATGAGGCTGGAGCAACAGTTACGGTGAATGGATTGCGCTATCGAGAGATGATTAATGATTTTTTATGGCCGGAATTGGATGGTATTGATCTGGACAACGTTTACTTTCAACAAGACGGCGCTATGTGCCACACAAGCAACGAAACCATTGATCTTTTACGATTGAATATCAAAATATCACCTTTTATTGGAAAACCCTGTACTAAAATTCAGTCGCTTTCCGCGTCTGTCTGTTTGTGCGTTTATTTTATCTAAACTACGCCATGCATTTTGTTAGGATGTTCACTATCATTTAGAGTATCTCTTCCGGAATGTTTATATACATAAAAGAAAGTAGAGAAAAGCCAAGCAACGCCGGGTACACGTCAACTAGTAAGCACTTAAATGACCAGCCAGGAAAGTGCAGTTTTGAATTCAAAATTGGAACTGATTGAATGAAAAATTCCGACTAGCCTTAGATTTAGGACGGGTTGTTTCGGAGAATTTGAACAATTCATCAAATTTCAACGTTCATTTTCAAGTTCTGTGAAAGATTTTTTCAAGTTCTGTTTTTATTTCAGTTTTGTCAAGCAACTAGCCTACAATGATATAATAACAGAACTTGAATAGGACTTTCACAGAACCCGAAAATGAACGTTGAAATTTGATGAATTGTTCAAATTCTCCGAAACAACCCGTCCTTAGAATCAATCGTTATTTTCAAAATTGGTAAAAAAACTACCTACTTATAATATAACATTAATGATAACATCCAAATAAGGAACTTACTTACTGTAATAAAACAATGTACACTCCTCTTCCAGCCACAAGCTAATGCTTCTATGGAATAGGGGTCTTGAAATATTTGATCATATATTGTAACAAATAAACAAAAATGTACTTATATAATAAATAAATAAAAAAATAAAAAATAATAATAAAAAAAATACTAAAAAATAAATAAAAAAATTTACCAGTAAATTATTTTAAATAAATTAATGAAATACGTATTTCTTTTGTTAAAATTTCTCATTGTTAATCTTGACAAGTCAAGTCAGATTTTATGATTTTTCATGGGCCTGCCATTTTTAGCCAATACGCAATTATCAATCCCATAATTATAATAGTAGTGAAGCGTTTATGGAAATTAAGAAAAAAATGGTTAACCGACAGTTAGAACAAAAGCAGTAATTACTCTAAATCTCAAAACAGAATCTGCTGGCGGTCAGGTGAGGGAGAGAACGAAATTTATCTGAAGGAGAAGTAAGTGGAACCTAAAGTATCTCTTTAATTTTGCCTTGAAAGTGTCGTCTGAGTAGGGTTCCTGTATGTCAGAGGGCAGCTTGTTTTAAAGACGAAACTTAAAAATAAAGGGCAAAATAAAATGTAACAAAGTTATATATAATGTCATTTTAAGTCAAGGACTGATTCAGACAGACTCTACCTATCTGAGCATCTTTTAATGTGAAATGTTTTGAATTATAGCGCTCACTTGTACGACACGAGTGTTTAAATCGAACATGAAAGTAACATACAAGTAACATTGATAGGGAATATACTGACTGCCAAAACCTGTCAATATTGATAGCTGCAAGCAATGACTGCGCATTGATTTGCAGTTTACAAAAAAAAACTTTTCAAAATACGGGAACTGCCGTGCATTTTGTAGCAACTGCTTAAAACTGTGAAACGGGTCAGATAAATTTGATAAAAATTACTTTGCACGATCAATAGATATACATTGCGTTTTATCCAGAAAAGTGCCTGTATGAGCCAACCTTGTTAAATACATTTTGTACTAACCTTGCAACGGGCCTACTAGGTATCGCATATATTTATGGAGGCTGGATATTATATTACACTGACAACCAAGTACATTTCATGGAATGCTCTAAACTGGAATTTATGAAAGGGTACTTTTACTGGACGTGCTTGGAATACTTTGATGGCATTGTTTCACCGTCTGGTAATGCTGTGAGATATTATTTGAAATATGTCAATCGTTTAATAAACTGCTATAATATTTCGGGTAGGTTCCATCTTTCATATTTCAATTGACAAGTGGGTGTAAAAAGAAATAAATCAAGGGATTCTAAATTATGTGAGATTTATTGACATTTAACAATTTAGAGTTCTTTATTCTCATAATAAATCAGTTGATACAATCTGAAATTCACAATAGACCACTCACAATTATTATCTAAATATCCTCTAACTTAACGACCCCTAATATTTGCCTTCTTTTAAATTTATAGTAATCCTAAAAGTCTCATAATGCGTGAATGATTTTACAATACCTAACAAACACTTAATTTATGTTGAATCAGTTTCACCGAATGCTTACATAATATTACTTTTAAAATATCATGTTTCTGTAATTTTCAATATTTCTTACCTTTCGAAAATATCTGTGAGGTAGTTATCAAGTTTATACAAATAGATTAGAAAAGTTATGATTTTGGGAATCTTTAATATCTACTTGATTGAAAGGTCACGAGTGAAATTATATATAATATTATTTATAACTACAAGGGAGAAATCTATAAATATGATTTGTTATTTATAGTTAATTTATACGCAGATTTGATAACAAAGAATTTTATTCAGATGTTACAAAAGAAAAATAATCAATAAACAGTTATAGATAAACAATATAATTATACATAAACAATATTATACATAAACTACTCTTGCGGGAAAGGTGACACGGCGCATTATCTCTGACTATATTTTAAATATAAAAAGAATTCTTCTATGCACTCTTCAACCTTCCTAAAAGGGACGATACATCCCACAATCGGTTATCAGGTATTGCGCATAGAACTTCATTAGAACCTCGCTGGAAGGGACGACACATCACGCTACCAGTTTCGGGTCTTGAGAATACAATGGTGACGGGATCTCTTCTTAGTTCAAGGCCATGCACTCGCTTTTATAGGCTGCTAGCGGTACATCCTTCGGTAGGTAGTGGAAGGGCGAGCCACTGATCGGTAAGCTGTAGAGAGAACTTTGAGGGGATCTACGATGACCTCCGTTTGTAGATAAGGTTTTAATATTAAATGGCAGAAGTCAGGTAAGATTAAATAAATAAATATATTGCTTACTTGATGTACTTACGATGTTAGGACATATTATAATATAATACATTACATATGTGTAATAGGGTGACCGGATAACTCATCACAATGATAATTAATCACATCTTTAAAAAGTTATATAAATTCATGGAAAGTGATGAAACAAAAACTTTATTAACTGGGTTAAGTAGGTTAGGGTGAAAAAAAATCACTTTTTAAAAGTGTGTTGAATTGTCACTGTGTTGAGTTATCATGGAACCGTGTAATAGAATTGTATGAAGTTCTTTCCGCTCTTCCAACCCAGCAGAAAAATGACTTTGGCTGTTGATGATATTTTACTAAATAACGTGTGCACAGTTTCGGCGCACCATGTATTATAATACGTAAGTGAATGTAATTTGAACGCATTTGTAAATTCCCCAAGCAGGCGTACAGCCATGTGTTATCAATCGAAAATTGGGCACAATCGCGCTAGTGGAATACCCCTCGCACCCACCGTTCTACTGCGCCAGAGCCGTGGCAGAACGATTAGGTTGCTACCTTACTCCATATTATTGGAGAGGTATTCTAATAGTTTAATTTAAAACAGTTTAATTCTATTTTTCCTTGATGTGTAGCTTAATATCAAATCCACTCTTATTATCAGTAGTCTATGATTGTTTGCTGTGATGACTGTATGAAAATAATACAGCATTATAAAAATGTAAAGGTTAAACTTATAAAGAAATATGAAATTGTATTAAGAGTCAGTATCTATCGGATAATTGCCTAGAAGTCAGAAGATACTCGGATAATCAAAAATCGTTTAAAATCCAAAAAAATTTCAAACCAAAGGCCTCCATTCATAATGTTATATTTTGCGTATTTTACTTTGAGTGTAGATATATTTGACTTTGAGCTATATTAATGCACATTATATTGTATAATTAACAGTTATATAAACAAAACTTACACTACTGTTTTTAGCAAAATCTGTGGCAATGAAAATAATTCAATAAGGAGATCGAAGCACGGAGGATCTACAGGTTGCAGCACAGCACAGTGGTTAGAGCTATTACTTGGATAGTTGATTTCTCTCTCTGTTTTCAAAATGCCGGTTAAGATAATAACCTTTTTTCTCGTGTTTTTGAAAGTATACTTGATTAAGTATTATTTATTAATTCGATGGATATGCTTTAGAAAATATAGCAAGTATAAATTTATAATAATATTAAGTACAACAAAAGTATGTATCAACTAAATTGTAGATTTTATTTCTGTTCTATTTTTAAATAAATAATTAAATACGAAGTAGTAAAACAAAATTGAAAGCCCCTCCCGTAATAATGAGTTTGGTGTTTTATGTTCGAAAATATTCCCGAATGTTGGCAAATTGAAAAGTGATTAAATGATGGTACCTACCTAGTTAGGGTAAGGTGGGGGAATGCCGGTCAGCGGGAAATGCCGGTCACTGTGGAATACCAAGTTCCTGAATTATTTAAAAAATTATACCTATACCACCATCTAGTCTTCACTGGGGACAACTAATTTACATGGCCGCGGCCATCTTGCATCGCACGTCAGTATGGCAGTGCGTCGTTCATGTTTCGGAGTGTTTTGTTGTTAAAAATTGGAATTTTCAATCAAAGGTAAGCTTAAGTATATTATTTACGGCTGGATTTGCTTTTATCACCAATTATAACAAATTTGTTATCACTTTTGATGTGCCGGTTTGATTTTTGATAGCTTATTTAGATTTTTAGTGAATGTCAAAGAAAAAATTTCTTTTGTTTTGGGGTTATGCCAGTTACTCGAAGTGGGTAATGGCAGTCACCGACCGGCATTACCTCATATGAAAATATAGGGCTAATTTACATGATGTGGCTTCTATATTCAACAAAGCCTACTGTGACACCGCTACAATTCAGAAAGGAGTTTCTGGATTTAAGGCGAGTGGAATTATGCCTATCGATCCTGCCGTTTTTGGAGAAGAAGATTTCATGGCCTCAGACTATCTATTAGATTTCCAAAACGACACTGTTACTATGATGAATGATTCCACAGCTAACCCTTTGGACCATGATCAAGGAACATATTTTACCTTTCCGCTTGAGGCCAATAATTTGCCAGGACTCAGTGCCCAAGTACAGATTACTCCTGAGGCCAATAACTTGCCAGAAACAAGCGCCCACTTACTGAATACTCCCGAGGACAATAATTTGCCAGGAACGAGCGCCAAAATACAGAACGCCGTATTGTCTCCGTTGCCACTTTTGACAACTCAAGCCATAAAACGTGCAAATACCAAACAACACACTGCTATCTTAACAGCAACACCCCTGAAAGCAGACTTAGAAAACAAGGAAATAAAAAGACAAGAGAAGTTATCAAAAGATAGCAAGAAGATTGACAAGAAAACGGACAAGAAAACTGACAAGAAAACTGATAAGAAAAAGACAAACACCACCACCAAACGAAGACAGCTTAAGACCAGTAAGAAATCAAGGATCGATTCAGAATATTTTTCTTCAGATGAAGAAGTTTTGGCTTCTAAGAAGAAAAAGTCAATCCCAGACTCGTCAGATGAAGAGAACCTTGAAAGTATAGATGATGGTGAGCAAGAAATATGTTGCGTTTGCAAAGAATTTGGGAAAAATGAAATTTGGTTCAGATGTCGAGGTTGTGGAAAGTGGGCACACAGAGAATGCACCGGAACCGATTCTCCTGACAAATACGAATGCGATTCTTGTGTGCGTAGAAATAAAGTTATAAATCGATTTAGGTATAGCTTTTTAAATAAGACTTTGATAAATCTTTGTAATAAAAACATTGGGTTACATTTAAAACATTGTTTTACTGATTTCCAGTCATTATTAGTTTTTTTAAATGCAAAGCTCTACTGATTTTGAGCGACTGTTATTACCCCTCATAGTGACTGCCATTTCCCGCAAAGT
The DNA here is from genome assembly GCA_026573805.1 of Hesperophylax magnus. Lineage (NCBI taxonomy): Eukaryota > Metazoa > Arthropoda > Insecta > Trichoptera > Limnephilidae > Hesperophylax > Hesperophylax magnus. The sequence continues at coordinate 4,153,293 of JAIUSX010000043.1, read as the reverse complement.
GCGGGCAATACCAGTCAATGAAAGGTTTAAAAAATGTATAAAAATAAGTAAACTACTTAAGCTGGGTTATTTACAACATAGTAAACATAAAGTGTACTATTTTAGCTATATGAAAGTTTAATTACTTTTACACAAAGTTCTTTAATAAAAGAATTATGTCGTTTTTCGCTTAAGTGACCGCCATTCCCCCACCTTACCCTACCTCTTATTAGTGCATTCACGAAATATTATTATTATTATTAACAACCTAATCTGAAATATATACGTGGGCGTTTATTCCAGTCGGATAATAAATAATATTCAATAGGCAATAGCAATATTTGACGGCCTCCGTGGTCGAGGGGCAAGGTTCTCGACTTGCAAGCTGAAGGTCGCTGGTTCCAATCCCCTCGTGCCCAAGTAAATTTTATTCGATTAATATGTATTATTTCATAATTTACTCATATAATATAATATATTGTATATTTGCAGCACGTTTCAGAGTGAAAGATACTCCCAGTATCGCCCTGGTATACGCCCACCATTTAGAAGTAAAACGTTGCTTGAAATGGCTTTGGGCGTGTTTGGTGACCTGATCTGAATAGCTAGGTATTTCCCAAACTTCCTCTTCCCTATCTCCTTCCCCACTACTTTCAACTTCGCAACATAATCCAATTTGGGATGCTATAGTCTCACTGGCTCCAGACGTTTGTGAGCATTTGAGACTCAAGTGCGGTTTCACACATAAAAAATTTATATTGATCAAAATGAGGAATGTTCTATTATTACCGGCGTGATATTACTTTTAGTGGGTCAAAACAAAGATTCTTGTTTTAAAATGACATTCAGAAGAAACACAAAACCGCAATAATTAAAGAATTATCCACGGAATTCGGAAACTTCTGGTAAAAGCGGGAAACTGGTGAATGTATGTCACATTTCGAGTCGATTTTGTGGTGGAACTTTTTGTGATTTGATCAACGGTTGGTTCTTTGTGTGATGTAGATTCACCAGTTGGTAGGTATCTGTGTGGTGTAGATTCAACGGCCGGTTCTCTGTGTGATGTAGATTCACCAGTTGGTTATCTATGTGATGTAGATTTACCAGTTGGTTCTCTGTGTGATGTAGATTCACCAGTTGGTTCTCTGTGTTATGTAGATTCACCAATTGGTTCTCTGTGTTATGTAGATTCAACGATTAGTTCTCTGTGTGATGTAGATTCACCAGTTGGTATCTGTGTGGTGTAGATTTAACGGCTGGTTCTCTGTGTGATGTAGATTAACCAGTTGATTATCTATGTGATGTAGATTTACCAGTTGGTTCTCTGTGTGATGTAGATTCAACAGTTGGCTCTCTGTGTTATTTAGATTCACCAGTTGGTTCTCTGTGTTATGTAGATTCACAAGTTTTTCGTTTATATTACGAGTTTATAATTCTAAAAACTACAGTTACAACAATGGTACGATTTTTCTGCACTTAAACATAAATAAACTAAGACACTAGTTATTCAAGGTCTGTGTTATGCATTTTATGCCTGTATTTATTTTCTTTTTGCCATTATAAATTTATTTCAATAAATTTATAATGGTTCTGTTACATACCTACCTTGATATATTTTTTTTGAAAAAAACAAATTGTTTATTTTTCTATTATAATAAATACATAACATACCTATTATACAAAATAAAAGTGTTTGTATGTTTGGCATTTGTTAATTTGTGTGTATGTTACGTTTCCGTTTTCGAAATTCTGCTGCATCTGATAGTATTATTACGCCAGCGTCTGGACGATCTAGGCCCTCTGATTGGTCGAATTAAAATTGTCTGTTTCGGATAAATTCAGCTAACTTGAAAATTAAGACACGATTTCATACGAAAATAGGATCGCCTCATAATAAATAATACGAGATTTCTTCAAAAGCATCGTTTCTGCTCATATAATTTTTGGATAATATCGAAGAAAATATGTTTTAGAAAGTTCATAATCCATTGGATTAATTACATTACAATGAAAATTATCCACAGTTACGTGATTTTGTTTGACGTTTATAAAAAATCACGCGTTCCTTATTCAATATGGCGGATACGCACGGCTATAGATGGCCGACAGAGCGCACCTCTGGCGGTTTAAAAACGAACCAAATGAATGGCGCGAATATTTAAATATGCAGCTCACAATATTTGACTACTTACGTATTTTAAGACCTCAATTTTTATCGAAAGTGTGATCATTATTCAAAAGATGATTTGCAAACTCAAATTCACTATTTCCATTTAGAGCCCTGCGATATTCTTTAGTTCTGACTTCAAAGTTTCTATTGGTTCTACCTTAGTAAAAGAAATTACAATCATCCCAATTGAGTTTTTAAACTCCTGATTTTTTTGTTTGAATTTTGCTATCTTTATTATTAAGAATATATTTCTTCATTGTTATTAGTGTAAAACGCCAGTTGAATAGTACCAGAATTGTTTTTATAATAAATTTTAGAAGTATCGTTATCCACAAGCAGAATTCTACGCCATTGTTTATTTCTATCTTTAGAAAGACCGTTTGAAGAGAATATGTTTAATTTTTTTTATTTAGTATTTCAACTATCAATTTATTAGAATAACCGTTATTAAATGCTATTTGTCTTATGAATATATAGTTTTATGGTTATATTCTATTTGTTTTTTTTAGGTCTTAAAATACTTCACTATAAATAATTTTGAAATTTTAGAAATGAGGAAACATGTTAATATAAAAGCAGATATAATTTACCAGAATTTTTTTATAAACTCTCTTTTAAATATTTTCCCACTTAACTGGTCTTTCCCGTCTAACGATATTGTAATTCCTAATTATTATAAACCCAGCCTACTCTTACCCCTCCCCCCTCCTTCCACTTCTTCTTTCCCAATTGCAATCTATATTTAATTTTTGACTTCGGTGTATACACAATAAAATGTAAACATTATATTTATTTATTTATTGGACAATTTGCATAGCGCCGCTTTTGTGAGATATCACCTCAGGGGCGCTAAATTGTAATAATCTACCTTTATATATAGATTTTTGCTCTCCTGATGAAGGTGTATATATAATCTAACTTTAAACTTTATTAGATACAGTAACAGTTGTAGGTAAAGAATTACCAAATGATTACCGAAAATGATTACCCTCCTTTTATTCATGAACACGGGTACAATTAATCAATATGTAATAATCTATTATTTAAGTCAACTTTGTTATAACTATCTATAATTGTGACAAACTAAACGATATTGATTAAACTTATAGACATTGACGGTTGTAACACATATTTAAGCACTGCAAGTCTCCTATGAGCTAATTATATTAGGTACGATAGACATGTAGTCAATAATAGTGTTTCATTTGAAATAATCCATCACAAATACGTAAAATTTCATTTATTCAAACAACTGTCATTCTTATTATGCGTAAATTTAGCATGTTATTATTAATTATCTCCTTCCTGTTCCGTGTTTTAACAATATATATACTCACCCTCTCTCTGTGAATGTCCTAATATCTATCTATTAAATGTAACTGTTGTTAATATCACTTAAAATGGGCGAAGCCCAATTAAGAGCCGCCCGCAGGGCCTAGCAGAAAAACCTCTTTATTATTCAAGCAAGCCTTACTTTAACTGAATGCCTAACGTCGAAAAATTAAGAATGTAAAAAATAATAAAGACAGCAAAGATTATTTTTTCATAATTCACACACAAAATTACAAAATGGATTAAAGAACAAAAAAGACAATATTACCAAAATTTCATAGCATAAAATAAAAATAAAACCTACACGTAACACACAAAACCAATATAAACACACATCACTCACAAACACACAAGATTTTTTTCAATGTACTATTTTTTTTTTAAATTTTCAATATATTATTATGTATTTTTAATTTTAAATGTATAATTTTTCTCATTAAATGTATTATGTAGTTTTTTTATATTATAAAATGAAGGCCTCAGCACGGGCAAGCCACCCAGTGAGGCCTGCATTACTGAAAACCTTGAATTGTAAAAAATATTGTATCTAATAAAAAATTGAAAATGTCTGTTTATTTGGACATTCTTATTAGCATTTTTATGGTATATTATGGTACATTTGCTTTGACAAATTATACAATTCCTTATTTTACCTGTCCGGAGAAGGTTTGAAATAAGAATTTTCGTTGAGATAGTGACTTTCGCTTTGATAAATTGTATAATTCCTTATTTTACCTGTCCGGGTAAAATGTGAAACATTAATTTTCAATGAGATGTGACGTTTTTTGGATGAATTGTATAATTCCTTATTTGAAATAAAAACAAATTCGTCTATAAATAACTCATAATTAAGTCGGTAGTTATTTTTTGATCATAAACTAATGTTTATAAGACAAGGTTATTATGCATAGCACAAAGGATAACAAATTAAAATAAGCATTAATTATCCATAAAAATTTACAATATATTCCCGTCGGTGGCATTTATTTTTACTCGGGAGATATTTTCAATTTGTATGGATATTTTAGGCGAGTAATTAATTCTTATAAGAAGTCGGTAGTCATTTAAGCACCTTTACTTACTTACAAATCTTGCGATTTCAGAGAAATTTTGGTATTGATTTATTAAATATGAAAAAAAAAATTTTTGATGCAATTTGAGAGTTATTCACAGAATTAGTAGTAAATAATTTGTTTTCCAAAACTAAGTGCGTTTAATTTGAAATGTAGTCGTGTAACTCATTATAAAAATAATGATTATCAATTTCTTAGTTTAGAAAACGTTGTTATTTTATTTAGCAGCATTAGAGCAGGTAGCAGTTTTTTAACTTACAGCCGCTGATATTCCAAACGGAATATTTAATAACTTTTTGAAACTAGAACTCTCGATAATATTATTGCAGGTTATTTTAAATGGGAACCTTTTAACTGTCAAAAAAAAAATGGCGCTGAAAGGCCATTTGATAACTTTGTCACATGGGAATTTCTGCGAAACAACTGGACCTAAATCTTACCTCCAATATGAAATAAAGGGGCAGGTTGAATTGTTTTGCATCGGTGATCGGTAAGATAACAGCGTGATCGAAAATTTATTATAATCGATCAAATTTGTAAAATCATCTTTTCGACATATGCAAAGGTACATTGGGCACCCTAAATTATGTTTGTGTAGGTATTATCTTCACCTACTAGGTAATATTAATCAAAAAGAAACTCAGTTTACAGAAATATGCACGTGACAAATTCAATTAGTAGCTACATTGTAAACGTTTGCATGATAACTCAACACAGCTTTAAAAAGGGATGAAATTATTAAAAGCGATGAAAAAAAAACTAACCTAACCTACATAACCTAAAACCTAGTTTTTTTCCATAACTTTCAAGGCTTTACAGCACTTTTTAAAGGTGTGTTGAACTGTCATTGTGTTTAGTTGTCCGGTTACCATTGTAAACAGTGAAACAAAAAAAAGAACAGCTTGCAGAAATGCTCATAAAGCAAAGTGTTTTCAATTTAATATTAATTAAACAAGTTGAGTTTCCCGTAAATACGTAGGAAAAACAAATTTAGAGCAAAAAATTCAAAATTAAAGGCATTTTAAATATTACTTCTTCATTAATTTAACATGTTTTAACATTTTTTATGTAAGGTCTCGAGAGGAAAGATAAAACGCTCATTTTATGGGTATTAAAACCTTTTTCACTTTTCAACCTTTTTGGTTTTTTTACAGGCTCTCTTAAGCTGTTCCCCTCAATATTCATTTTAACTTTTGATTTTTCACTACTTTTACGAGGTTTTACGATTTAAGGAAGACAAAATAGGAAGTATAAAGTAGTTAATTTTGTTGGAACATCGCAGGGGAAATTCCGAATTTTATAAGGTTTTTTTTAATGTTGGTACATATCTTTACATTTCTCATTTCTAAAAGCTACTAAATAAATTCACAAGAGACAATTTTTTTGCGTCAAAGAACATTTTTAAAAAGCAGAGCCAATAGGCTATTTATTTATTATTTTCATTAACCCATAAACATTTCATAATTTATTTTTTAACTAATGTGTACGTTTCGTAATTGTGGAACAAATACTGTCAAGTTCAATAATACATGAATCGTTTTAATTATTCTGATTTAAAATATAATTCAATATGACTGTTATATATGTTACATGTGTGTTTATTAATTTTTTTATAGTTCACATTGTAAAATCTCTCCATTGATACAGCATTGGAATAGTTACACAAATAAAAATGCATTGTAGTAGGTAGCAAAAAATCCCACAAAGTCAAAACCAGTGCGTGGTTATTATAGTTTTTATTGGTTTTCTGATCAATTCGTCGAACTCCATTTAATTTTTATAAAAAAAATGATATTGTTATTATTAAGTTCTGTATTTTTAGTTTTTTATTTGTGTTCGAGGTCATTTTTATTGGTGTTCAAGATCATTTTTATTGGTGTTCAAGGTCATTTTTATTGTTGTTCAAGTCTATTTTTAATGGTGTTCTAGGCCATTTTTATTGGTGTTCAAGGTAATTTTTTTTTGTATTTCTTTGGCATTCACTATGTAACAATTTCTAGACATTTTTGATTTTAATGAGTTTTATTATTCCAATGTACATTTGTTACGTATAAATTTGATTAATTGGCGACCGGTTTCGACACGTCCGTGTCATTAACTAGCTATTTTAAAACTAGTTGTAAAATATCAAGTTAATGACACGGACGTGTCGAAACCGGTCGCCAATTAATAAAATTTATACGTAACAAATGTACATTGGAATAATAAAACTCATTAAAAACAAAAATGTCATTTTTATTGTTGTACAAGTCCATTTTTAATGGTGTTCTAGGTCATTTTTACAGGTGTTCAAGGTCATTTTTAAACTTAATTATTCATATGATTCTATTTCAGTTTGAATTCTTATGATGTCTTATTTAAATGTTTCATTTTGTTTATATCTTGTGAACATACTGATAAATGGGGTATAAATATTTTTTCTTGCTTTATTAATTTATGATATATTTGAACCGTTATTTCTTTGTTTGTTGAAACAAATTTTTAATTGTTGAAAGAAATTAAATCCAAGATCCTTTCTTTCTATATGTAAGAATTTAGGCTCGTTGTTCTCAAATGGGACATGATTTTTCACTAAGAGATGTTCTGCAAATTTTGAAGATGTGCGTTTTATTATTTTTAGAACATAAACGATGTCCTTAGAAAGGGGAGTTTGAATAAATTCAGGGGTTTTATGTGATTAAGGTAGGTTCCACAACAACCAATTATTCCATGGGAAAGGGTTAAATGAGGTAGTGCTTTTTCATTATTTAAATGATAATATACCATGATTTTTTACGGTGTCTGCACTAGTTTTTTTATACTATTTACGGTTATTTTCAGTTTCACTTTAAATTTTATGGAGCACTCAAAATTTTTGCAAAATTATTTTACAAAACCCGTGATGAATGAAAATCTTCAAAGTAAAAATTCATGGAATTAAACACCCAAAGGATTAAATTCTTTACAACTTTATAAACATTCATTCGAGTGTTAAAAATACATTCGCAAAGTAAAACGAGTTAAATTACTCCAAAATTGTTTTTTCTCGTGCTAATCAAAGAGAAATCATTTTACCAATCGGGAGCTTCCGTCGAATGATTTTACGACTTTAGAACACCTCGAAGTAAGTTTATTTTTGTATGTTATATAAATAAGAACATAAAAAATGCTTAAATTCCCAAGGTTGTTGTACAAAAGTAAAACTAATTATATACGTTCAATATTGACTTTATATATTTGAGTTTTTTATTTATTAAAATGATTATAATTAAAGTGACCAGATTATCATATTTATTTATTGTTTCTTTACATTGTATCTGTTTTACGTTAGAATTTTTAACCTCACTAGGACAAGCTTGTAATGAGGTTAATAATTTTATAAATAATAAAAAAAAAAATTGTACAAAGATTTTATATTAAGGCGATGCACTACATCGTGTAATATTTTTAATTGAGCCGCTATCAATAACAACCCTTACGTAGATGGCGATAAGGTTTAAATTCCCGCTTTAAACACCATCCGCCTGTTTTGATTTATGCAAGAAAAAAACATGGCCGAAAATTGCCTTTTATTTTATTTTGTTGATATTCAGGCATAAATATAATTTTTTTTTTCCATCATTTTATAAATAACTTAATTTGCCACATTATACAAATCATAACCGAAAATGGGTTCGTAAGTAGGACTTTAAAGCAGTTTTCATAGGCCTTTACATTATTTTTTTCTGGACTTATAAAAAGACTAGACTAGATCTAAAAATACTAGATTAGTTCAAAGGCCTAGATGTATTCTACTCGCAGTATTTAATTAAAGAATCTGAAACATTTCTAGGCGACCAAATTTTCAAACCAAAAACACATGATTTTGCATTACTACTTATGGCATCGAGATAATAATATTGCTACATTAACGATTCTACGAATTGGGTACCTACATGGTACGTATTAATCTAATTCCAGCCAATTCATTTCAGAATAATGTAGTCAACGTGTTAGGTAACTATGATATACATTGATTGCAAAAAAATTTAAAAAAAACTTGTATTTAAAAAAGGAGAGAAAAAATAAATAAAAAAATAAAATATATATATATATTAAAAAAAAAAGAAAGACAAACATTCTCTGGTTACGAATAACCTGACAATATTTGAAAATCTCCTACTACCACCACAGTAAGCTGAAAATGTTGCTTGTGTTGTGATGGAGGAATTGAACACACTACGCCTGGGTGGGCCCAAACTCGATGTCAACTCGGCCACCGACCGGTCAAAATATATAAATATGTACTATTATTTTTTTTCTGTTTTGGTATCCTCTCTTACCGGAGGTTCGATATCGTCAGGCAAATCTTCAACATGAAGACTGCAGCCAAGAGTTAAAGAAATATTTCAAACGAGGGAACACTTCATCATCGGAAAATGATACCCATGAATGGATCTAATTTCAACCACTTTTTAGTAATTCAGTCAATGGGAGTCGAGTGTATAAAATTTTATGGAATCTACTGTACCGATTCTGTTTTTAAATACGTAATATATAAAGCAGCGTAAGATAACACACGTAAATATTATGTTGTTGCGCGGCTCGGAGCAGTAGTTGTAGGGCCGCACGGAGAATTCTAGAATTCGCAGGTAGATCTGCGCGATTTAGTCGCGTCTAGAAAAGCTTCCAGGTGTAATACGCACTGCCCGTACGAAGTCGCAAACATTGAATGTTGCGCTGCGAAATGCTCGTATTATCATTGTAGCTTGCCACTACAGCTTGTATATCTATTTCCCAGCAAATAACGCGCTGAATAGTATTGGTATATAGATTTTCGCTCAACGATCATTTGCGTTGATTGGTGATAGCGAATGTAGGATCAGAAATCTCTAAATTTTTGGCTGGCTGTATTGATTTCAGGAATAATTCTCTGTGCGAATAAAAGAAGAAGGGTTGACTGAATACGCAAAATCGCGTTTGGAATAAAATATGCACAGTCGCCAATTAGAAAAATTGCGTGCGTCCAAAAAAAAAAAAAAATTAGAAGAAATTTAATGGTTAGCCATTCAAATTTTGGTTTAGCAAGAAAATATATCTATCAAATCATTTGGTCAAATTTTGAGCTGACGAAAATTTCAGTATTATGCTCACCATTTATGATAGCCTAGAAACATATGTTATACATAGCAGAGGATATGCAAGAATTATATAAAGTTTCCAAACCGCGGTTAGCGTTTGGTATTTTAGAGTGCCTATATACTAATCTTCGCTAGATAAATATATAAGAATACAGTTTAGCCTGCTTTTTAATCCATTTATTTCACAACTCGGCTTAAAAACTTTATTTTAAAGCACCCCTTTTTCCCGAGATATGAAATCAGGAGAATTTTCCACAAAGACGTGAAATTTGTTTTTAAAAATCTTCTGAGCTCAATTTCGCCTACCTTATCTGAAAAGACGATCTTAAAATATGAGAAAGTTTTCGTCTTATTGAACAATTTTAAAATTCCTTATAATTTGGATTCAGCTTTCGGAAACATAGTTAAAAAAGGTTTTACCAAATATCATGGCTTTTTGTCTTTCAAGTCCGGGTTTAATAAATATGCGTTAACATTAGCTATGGATATTATCGAATAAATAAATTTAAATACAAGTTTATTCTAATTAATCGTAGCCATTGAATACAATACATACTACCAATGCTTTCCATTTAGATTTTAATGGAAACCAATGTCGCCATTGACTTTATTACCTTTTGTTTCTAGCCCATTTGGCACGCGCTATCTCTCTCATATTTGCCTAGGAACGTATATTGCTATCTCGTTTAATTGAAATAAAAATTTCATACTTACGATGATACAAAGTTATGTGCATGTTAGGAAATTTAATCAAATAATCATCACACTTTTGGATAAGGAAACACGCACCAAGCATTAATTTGATTCTGATTTATTCTATGATCTAGACTAGGCAATATTTTGATTAAAAAAATACTGATTTTCAATGTAATATTTTTAACTAATCGATTAAAATTATTTATGATTAAATACTCGGATTCGACCAACGCACGGTTCAATCCAAGATTAAGTCTTTCAATACTTCCTTTTCGTCCTGCAGGCTCATAAAGAGTATACGATGCGAAGGAAATAATCAATTCGTTTCCTAAAAAAATGATTGGAGAACTTGTAATAATACGACAGTAACGACCGATCAACTGTTGAGCCAAAATTTTACCTCAAACGCACAACTACGTTCTTTTTAACGGAAAGGTGACTACTGAGTGATCAACCAATTTAAGGAAGCCAAACTACAGGATTAAGATTGCCTTAGTAAATGTTATAAAAAGTGTTTTAGTTATTAAAATTGACCTGATCAATTGTTTTTCTTATCCAGAAAAGTAAAATCGTTTGAAAAAGCATCCGATTCGTTAAATGTTTCTGAAATGTATAAATTATTCGACCACCGTTATTTCGTTATTTTTCTATTTCCAATGGGGTGGTGAAATTTGAATAGTTAAAGCTTATTTAGTGTGTTTTATTTCAATGTCATTCGAAGACAAATTGTTCCGTTTCGGGGTTCGCGCAATGATTTTATTTTCCGAATGAATCTGATTATTTTCCTTTTCTCTGAATAAATAGCCGAGAGCCGAAGAGAAATCTGTTTAGCCCACGTAAACACTTTTTATGTGGACTCACTTTGACCAGGAAATGCCGGCTTTTCGCATTACCGATGGTCTGTTAGAGGCGCGGAGAGGAAGGCTGAGAACAAACAATATAGAATTACACAACTATTTACTTAAGGAATTGTTGGGAATAACTCAAGAAGTGCCTCTTTAACCGAAGAAAAAATAGAAATTTCTTTTGCGAAATACTCTACTGCATATAAAAATGTGTACCTACTTTATTTATGGACTAGCTTTTGTACATTATGGCGACTTTGCGGACATTTTGTTACAACTTATTCGTGTTATACTTTTCCATAAACTTTATACCAATATGATTATTTTTGTTGAATTATTTTCATCCATCCCATGTTTGGATGCTCTATTTTGAAATTACTCAAAAAAAACTAAATTAACTCCACATACGAGGTGCTGAGAAAAATAATTTATATACCCTGATATATTTGGGGATGCTGTGTGGAGAGAGGATTTGAGGAGAGGAAGAAGTGAACATGGGTTTTGAAGAAACGACCATGATAAATGTCAATGTTGGATATGGAATTAGATTATGCACGCGCAGAAATTAGTATTGCTGTTTTTTTTTTTTTTTATATATTCTTTATTCAGTAAAGTTTATACATTACAGTAAACGGGTAAATTTTTGGCCACCACACTAGGCACATGCCCGTGTTTATTAAAAATCTTTTCAAATTATTGTAAATCCGGTTTAAAACCGGATAAATTTTAGTAAATTCGTAATAATATTGGAACACGCACCTGCATTTGTCTTGATAATGTATAGCGACGAAATGCGAAAATGCAAAATTTTATGAACACATGTTCTGAAAACGTGATAATTTATTGGTATTTTACTAATAGTTTATCAGAAAACCTTTCAATTAATTCGTTAAAGTCCTGTAATTCATTTTTCAACCCGATAATGAATAATTTGGAGAGATTATTAATAAATTAGCAATATTTGTTATCAATAAGATTTCTCCGTGCACCGGTGCGGAAAGGATCAATGACGCTAGTTCCTCGGAGCATCTTATTTTTTGAAATACCTGTAGAACAAGGACAGAATTCCCACCTGACGCATGTGCTCTAAAGATTGCGATACATTTGTTTTAAGATAAATGAATCTATCAAACGAAACACACTGAGCAATCTGAGCATTCTTTGGGTTGGCCACCCTTGATTTAGAACCTTCTTTAACTTTCTCCTTTCAGAACCTTCTAGAGCATTCAAGAACCTTCCAGAGTCACCGGCACAGTCAGTGAGCCCATTCTGAAATAATCTGAAGCATTCGCACCCTTCCCATAACAAAGCACATTTTCTTCACCCACTCCCACCCACCAAAATTTTTACTTTCGATGTGACACCGAGAGCTATCTGAACACCATAACCACCGGTGGGTGGCAGTCACTGGTTGTGAAGAAAATTATGCGGGTGGGGAAACGCGGGTTTCTTTTTATAATATATATTAGGTTATATTAAATTACATAATCTATGTCTACGAAAGTTCTTCACCGATTTTTTTGAATTTTTACGCAACGTTAATTTATTATTTAAATTATATAAATGTCACCTGTGACAGGTAAAAAAATGCTTTTTAAAACAGCACCATTTGTGGGATGTAAAAGAAACACGCACTATTGTTTCTCTTTCTGCACAGACAGACTGAGATACAGCAACGCGTGGCGGTGTACAGCTATAATAAATAATCAATGATTTGTGGTTTTGATCGCATAAAATAAAGTTTTAGCAGTGGAAAATGTTGTTACAATATGCAGTGGGTTCTTCAGCACATTATTTACCGCGTTGATTTGTAGCTTCTCGCTGTTTATTTAACTGTGCATGGTAAAAATGCGGTGAATGCTTCGAGAAGAAAGGAATACTCTTTGAAAAAGGACAGCACACTGGCGAGACGCCTTCAGGTAAGCTGCTTCAATTACATCGTGAAGTTACTGTCTACCCTCATTTTTCTGTTCTACCTGGTTGCAGCAGTCCACGTTCCAATTATAAATCGTTCTGGCTTAAAAATAATATTGCCATTAGTTCCATTGAAGTAATAGAAAACATTTTGATCAGACAATTATTTTTTTTACTTATATCACTGACGAAGAAGATAATACTAATAAATCTAAACGAAACATGAAACAGAACAAGGCACAAATAGGTAACGGCCTCAACTGCGAAAGGGACCAAGGATCTTTGTCTTACCGGTACAAATCCTCTGACCACTCGGCCATTGAGACTTAATCATTTTACGATATTTTTGTCGATAGATAGGGAACATAGCAAACAAATAAGTATAAGAAGGACAACCTGATAGCAGTGGGTCGTCTCATACGGTATTCCGTGTTCATCTTATAGTGAAAGCGAGTAAGCGTATCTTGTTATCTCAGTCACACCCGTGATGTAGAAAGCAGTATTAAACGCAAATTCAAAAACGCCGCCCGTTATCGTTTATTTGGTTCATACGAACATATATTCTTTGAATGTCTGTCTTTGTCATGCATGAACAACTTTTGAACTAAGGATCTACAGGAAACCTAAGAGTGTCTCTTGCTTGCCACATTTTATGTTGAGTTTTTGAGGCAACAGCAAGTCTAGATTTATTTTAGCGTCTTTGTTATGTGTTTAAATAATATGCACGGAGAAAAATCTAATTATAGTAGGTTCTAGATTTTCAGGAGAGTACCTGCCCATGAAGATTATTAAAAATTTAAAGCAAATCAAATTAAAAATATTTCTTGTGTTGAATTACTGCAAAAAGTATTTTTTGTGAAAGCTGTTTCGAAGTTTAAGGCCGTTATCAAACTTCACAATATTTTTTTTTGTCGTATCTATCAATAATATAAAAATATGTAGAAAAACACTTTTCTTCAATTGAAATGTGCCGAAGTGTTGTTTTAATTATCTACGTAACGTATCCCATGAAAAGCCATTTTAAAGCATACGTTTATGCGTTTACACAACGTAAAACAATGCTCTTTTTTAGCAAATATTTTTCCCTCCTGAAAATGAGATTCAAAAGACAATATTCATTATTTTAACAACGTTTGCATTCTGCAACTCTGAATTTTGTATTCTTTACCAAAAACAAACATTTGAAATAATATGTTTTTTGAACTTCTATTATTTTTAAACATTCCTCAGATAAATTTAAGTAATTTTCCTAAAATAATTAATTTTGACGAAACCATTTACAAGAGCACAAAATGTGGCCTTGTTATCTTTTCTTTCAAAGGGGATTTTAATCTCTCAAAATGAGAGGTTATCTCATGAGAGAGGCTGGGCTTTAATTAAGAAATTGTTCGCCCACTAGATATATTTTCTTCGTTTTCGTTTGTAAATTATAAACAATTTAAAAAAAGAATACTCCATGGTAAATATCTTTCCTCGGTTATTAGAGGAATTTCATCAAATGGTTGTTCTAATTACATTCGTGAATTATCCTTATTTGATGTCTCATTAAATAACTTATCATATTTTCTTAATAACGGTGCGATTTAATACATACATACATATATACATAATATATATTTGTATATGAAAAATATAAAAGATATCGAATAACATTTGGTTAGGTAGAGAAAGACAATAATTTAACATGTTCTTAAACTTTCTAAATAATATTTTTTATTTTTTTATTAAGCACCCGCTAAACTGCCAAAGCAATATGGCGGGTTTGGGCACTAAGCCCCCGGGAACCATTTATTGGATAACCAACACCTCTGCCATAATTCACCCCAAGTGGTTCGTTACGATTGGTGATTTAGCAGGGGTGCCCGAGTTCATCGAATGAGTTGTGTTCAGGATGCGCCTGCCCACCAGCTGTGTGGCGTGCCAGATCGGGAGAGGTTGGTTTATGCTCTGTGAGAAAATATTTTCCTCAGGACCTCCTGTGCGCGGTTAGTGTAAATTTCTTACATTTAAAAGATACGCATACCGATTTTGTCATACATAATTAATCTAATG
This sequence comes from Hesperophylax magnus, assembly GCA_026573805.1. Lineage (NCBI taxonomy): Eukaryota > Metazoa > Arthropoda > Insecta > Trichoptera > Limnephilidae > Hesperophylax > Hesperophylax magnus. Next base: position 4,138,133 of record JAIUSX010000043.1, on the reverse strand, counting down.
ATCCCTTTTCTTTAAAACTCAGGGCTTTACACTATTATTTATGTTTTCTTTGTATGTTATTATTTATATGAACTTCTGAAATAATTCTCGTAAAAGAATTAGCAATTGATAATGGCTATTCTTCTAAATTGGTTTATGAAATACTTAGTTAAAAAAATTATTTTAACTTGATGAGTATTTATTGTTTTTGTGTTTAATTCGTAGTGTGTACCTAAAATCAAATTTAATAATTTAATTATTGTTCTGCGAGTATTTTTTTGGTTTTTATTATTGTTACAGCTGTTTCGGCTTTCAAGGCCATTTTCAAACTGTCAAACTAACAAAAAATAAAAAATTCTTGGGAACTTATTAATTATATTATTAAATTTGATTTTAATTAAATAAAAAAAGGATAAGTATTTACCTAAAGTCTAAAGAGAATTTTCAATAAACACTATCCTAATTTTGGGTAACATTTTAGACTATACGGAATGTCGAGATTTGTTAACTCAAGTCAGGACCTTGGAATGTTTGATGCCAGAGTCTTTATCAAAACCTTGTTCTGGTTTCGACATGAATATTTTCCATAGTATATAATTATTATATGCCTAGTATATGTCTTAATATGTATTTACTGTTCCTTTTCTGTAAAATTTATTTGTATCATTTGGTGTATTACGTAACATCAATGATTACGTATTATATACTTGAACAGTGGTTAATAAAATGAATAAAAAATCTCAAGTGCGGTAACGAGTTTTTTAATTCCTCGTACTGCCATGGTGTGTATCCAATGATGAAGGAATTTACTAACATGTGATTGAACCAGTGAAACCTGGATGGGAACCTGACGCATTTATCCACTCGCCTACGAAATGCTGAATAATATCGGGTACCTACTAATTATTTGTTGTTTTACTATGTAAGGCACCTTATAAAAAACATTCAATGTGACCTTATGTTAATTTGTTAACATTTCTATTTTCTTTTATTAAAAACATCGCTAGCCATAATGTTCCGATAACGAGCATGCTATCTTTTTATTTATACTTATTAAGGAGCAGATTTATTTCCCAACCCAAAAATACTTTCATCTGATATGATTTCCCTTGTTTACTAATTTTCTCAGAGGATCTCTTGCCTTTTGTTCCTTTCATTGATAGAACAAAGTTAACATTATAACGAAGTTATGCCTAGGGTTCTTTTGTTATTCAATTAATTGTTGAAACAGAAAAGCTCAACGTTAAAGGTTTTGGCTTTTACATTTGACCATAAAATAAAACTATTTTGTAAATAAAGTTAGTATAAAACATATCTCAGATAATTTTAAATAATTGCATTTATTTGAATTAAAAGTGTTAAACGCTAGGCTTAAAACCAACACATTTCGTTTTTGATAAGTATTTCGGAAAAAATAAGCCATTAAATCATAGAGCTACAATTAGGGGTGCTAATGCGTACTAATATCTCGTAGAAACTTGTTCCACTGTTAGAACGCGGTAAGCGGTTTGCGTAGACCGTATTCGATAGTTTTAGTTACAGCGTTGGGAGTGTTGGAAGTTAGTTGGAGGTAAAAAAGCGGAATCTATTTTTTTCGCTTTATGTCTCATCTAAATAAAATACATCAACGCAGTAAATCAGCTACGAACCAAAAAAAAACAAAGCAAACACCCCATTGTTCGCGATTGCTCGTAGAATGGACTTATTTTTAGGATTTAATTTTATATTTTATAGGATCATTGTAGAAATTTATTATATATTTGTACAGCGCCCTTGAGGTGATTTTGTACAAAAACGGCGCTATACAAATCATCCAAATATTATAATTATTATTAAATCGCACAAGACTCCCAACTACTCCAGACCGTCTGGAGCCAGTGAGACTATGGAATCCTCAATCGGGGTATATTGAGGGGCTGACGATAGTTGGGAAGGGAAGGAGATGGAGGGAGGAAGGTGGGGAAGTATCTGGTTCTTTTCATGATGTTTTTCAATGCGTTAAAAAAATAATGACCTTTTGATTTTGTGATATCCTAGAGAGTAGTATAAAGGGTTACTCATAGATCGCACTAGAGAGTAGTTAAGGAGGTTACCCGTAGATGACATATAGCTGTCGATAATGCAGGGATTGAGGCTATAATAAATACTATTCCAACCTCGAGGTCGGGGCCCAGAATAATTCCTACCGTCTGCTAAATAATTCATCAGAGCACATTATTATCTATCACAAACAAAGTTCATAGTATATTTTGTTCACCCGAACATATTTTAAATTAAGTTTGATTTAAAAAAAATAAAATATTTGTTTGGAGAATTCAAACAAGCGATAAAGTACCTAGGTACCTCTGATTACTTTTTTTTTTAATTTTCCGTTTTCGAAATTGGGAGTGATTTTTCGAAAATTCATTCTCCCTGTGATTTTTTAGAGGTCTGCGGTTCTGCGCTTGGTATTTAAGGCTGGCCGCATACATACGTTTTTCGTATTCGATTTCCGAATTCGTTTTCCGTATTCGGACATCCGAATGCATGGAATCAGTAGAAAATACATTAACTGCCGCACACGTTCGTTTTAGTTCCGAACGGAACAAATTCCTTACGCACGTTCCGAATGCGAGCCGGCGCGTTCGGAGAAACCGAAAGGAAAAAACCTAATGACGTCATGTGGAACGCAGCTATTGCATACAGTTTGTTTGTGCCGACGCAAACATACGGAAATTTCCGTTCGTAATTCAGTGTTGCCAACGGATCTTGACCTAATATCGCCGTTTCTCATACATAAAGTAGCGTAAAGTAGCCGAATTTGCTGTTAGGTGGGACGTGTTTAAAATTGATGTTTTTACGTGAAAATAAAAATTTCGTGGGGGGGGTGGCTAGAGAATTTCAAAAAGATAAAATTTGTCCCCAGAAAATAAAAAAAATTCATGGGGAGGGTGGCTAGAGAGTTTCAAGAAAATATAAAATTTGTCCCCAGAAAAGGAGTAGAGAATTTCGGGACATGTTTAAAATTGATGTTTTTGAAGTAGCTTAATTGGCGACCAGTCGCCTTTTAGATTTTTTCGGCGCCGATTCTCGCTCTGAGTAGCCTAAATGGCGATATATCGCCCTTGTTGGCAACACTGGTACTGACGTTTATACATTCCGAATGGAGAAAAACGAACGTTTGCGCTAGTCTCACGGAATTCCTAATACGGAAAACGAATTCGAAAATCGAATACGGAAAACGTATGTATGCGGCCAGCCTAAAACGTGAAGCTGTTGAATGAGCAAAATGGAACAACGAAGGAAAATAACAGGAGCACAGAAAGGTCAGAGTAATTTCTGTTAATTTCCGCAGTGACGCTTATTTCACAATGTATACCTACCAACAAGAACACAATATCAGGAGCACAGAGATATGATTGGGTATTTTTCATTCGGTTATTTCATGTCATTTCGTGCAAACATTTGTTTGCAGAATTTGAAAAAGCGCAAAGCCTAGTGTAATTATTTTGACACGAAGACAAATCAAATAGTAAACACAGCCATTAAAATAATTGGATAAAAATTTTCCAGCAACTTTCATCCAAAATAAGTCGCGACATTTTCTCCCCTCCATTCCGCTCCAGCCCTCTAATTTCCTTTTTAATTTGAAACACAACTGAAAAGAGTCTAGAAAGTGGACGTCTCACAGATAAAGATATAATTAAAAATTCTTTGGTAATTTAAATTTTGGTGTGGTTAATGATAATATTTCAGGAGTTAGCAGTGGTATGACTGATAGCTCTCAGGGTGCTATTTGGTGTTTACCGTCACCCCTGTTAATTAGTGTCAATAGAACCCTCTCTGTTTCTGTATCGCACAGTTAATATTGGAGACTTTGACGCATTAATCATTAACCAAGCAAGTGACGGATCAACACTTTTGTGATGGTTATTTTAAATTATTGAATAGACGAGTAATTTTAAATATTTAAAAGATAATTTTTGTACTGACCTAATTAATTATTTTTGTTTATTAAATTTATTTTCGTGTTCAATTATTGAACGTTTTTGGAGGACGAATAATTAGGGCAAGGGATAGCACAACTTTTTAATTGAAAAATTGCAAATTTTCATCCACACCTTTTTACACCAAATTTTATTTTATTGATTTGTGTTACTAAACAATTTAATCATTTTAAATAATATAAGGAGTATTTTTCTTACTATTTATAATAAAAGGTATTTAAAATAATATAAGAAAAATACTCCCATTCACCCTGTGTAAGACCACCATTAAGAATTGAAATGTTACTTGAAATGGCTTTAGCCATGTTTGGTGACCAGATCTGAATAGGCAGGTAATTTTCCACCATCCTCCTCTCCATCTCCTTCCCCTCCCCACTACCTTACAATATACCCCAACTGTAAATGCTATAGTCTAGTTCTAGATGGTTGAGAACAGTTGAGACTCTTGTGCGGTATTCACATAAAAAAATTCAAATCGGTAGTGCCAATGACTCCGGGAAATGGATTTCTAATTAACTAACTTATCAAAATGTTAATACTCATCCTAATTTGACTGTCCTAAAACGGGAATCCTTCTAGTTGGGCAGTCAAAACATTTAAATAATGTATATAAATGTATAATCTTTTACTAAATTAAAAAAAAAAATGTAACTAAAAAATATATTTGAATGAAAAATAAGCCTAGTCTAGTAAACTGAATGGGATTACCTATTAGATGGATTTATTTTCCACGTGTTTTTCATAACCACTCTTGTTCATCTTTGTGACTGGCCAGTTTAATATGAATACAGACAATGTGACATGACGTGTGTTCCAATTATGTCCTCTGCGTGCGACCCGTATCTAAATTTCTCTAATAAAAAATAAACATATTAATCTCAAGTGACCTACCAGGTAAGTTTAGTCGTGTATATTATCTATCTGTAGAAAATATAAATAAATAAATAATAATAATATATGTGCATTTAAGCATTATATTCATCAATCAAATGCATTGCAAATGTAGTTTTGTATTAGTGATTGACGAACCGATGGATGCAATCTGACTAACTAACCATCACGCCGTTTCCTCGCAGGGGTAGGCAGAGAAGACGGACCGCCAAACAACTCGGTCTTGGCACACACTCCTTGCCTCATTCACATTCATACATACTCTTCAATTATTTTTACTCTTGACATGGCCCGACTCAAGTATCTGGTTCACTTGGTCGTTCCATGTCTTCCTCGGGCGTCCCCGACTTCTGCTACCATTCACACTTGTATCGTATATTCTCCTTACACTACTTTCTTTATTTATTTAAAGCTCATTTGCTCTACATGCCCAAACAATCAAAGCGTCCCTTTCTTAATCTTACTCATTACGCTTACATCAGCCTTGCACTCTTTGCGGATCTCCACATTTCTCAGACGATCATTAATGGTTTTACCACACATACGCCTCAGGGATCTAATTTCTACAGCATTCACTCTATTTTCATATTTTCTCTGCCAGTTCCATGCTTCACTTCCGTACATCAGGGTAGGTACCAGCACTCCATTGTGGACTGCTAGCTTCGCTTCTTTGGATATTTTTGTTAGCTTCTACTGCGTTCAGTCCTTTATTAATAGAGTTATCAGCATTTATCCTTCTTCCAATATCTCCTGAAATATTAACGTTGATTCACTTTCATATTCCTACCATCAGACCAAGGTTTCCAAGTATGTATTATTGTGACAATTATAATAATAATACGGTTCCAGGCTTTAAATCTGTTACTAATAGATTACACGCCATTGGAAACTCTTATGCTATGTTAGCTGATGTTTTTTTATATGCCTCTATTGAAATATAAAGCAGTAATAATTTCACATTTCAGCAGTGCATAGTTTAACGAGATCAATACAAACAGGTTTTTTGTTTTTGTTTCTTCTTCATTTCTTTCATTGTATACTTTTTTTATCGTGTTTACTTATTAATCTTTTTTTTCTTCTCTTTACTATGTTGTACCTCGACCGTCAATAACTATCATTTCTTTCATTCTTCATTTCTTTCATTGTATACTATAATAAGTATGTAAATGATATTTTTGCCGTTAATTCAAAAAAAAATTACGTTATTTTTTTTTCTTATTCTCGTTATTTTATTTTCTTATTTGCAATGAGAAATAGGAAATTGGTCTTTATTTAATTATTTATCTAAAAATCTATATTTTATCAGATTCAAAATACAACTTACCGAGGTAATGCCCAACCTGGAGAGAAAGGAGAATGGAGGTGGAGATAGGAATTAAAAGAAATGAAACATGAGAAGAGGAGTGGCACTGCTTTATTGGAATCAGGGGTACGTGCAAGTATTATATTCAGACATTTTTAAAAGTAGATAACAAAGAATATTTCCCAACACGTCCCTGAAATAAACCTTACCTGAGTGTAATTTATCTCCTAATGGCTGAATTGAAAGAAATTCCACTTCGCTGGATTGAATCTTGAAGTAACGCACATAGAAACAGGTCGTTATTAAATCTGATAAAAAACTCAATGGATTTATTTAATTATATCAACAGTATAAATATATAAGTAAAGTTGTAATATTTAGAAATCACTTCATTTTGGCGAGTATTTAAAAAAAATATATTTATTAACGTTTTCATATCCAGTAGAATTTGTTTGTGACTCTACGGCTATTATTGACTATTGTAGTCTTTACTCAAGAGTAAAGTAAAGTTACAAAACAATTCAATGCATGTTAAAATATCCGGAAGTCGCAGGGTCTAAGAATTCAAAAATGTTGAAGGAGATTGAGTAAAGTTGAAGAATTTGGGAAGGAGATTGAGAAAAATTGAAAGATATGGGAAGGAGATTGAGTTAAGTTGAAGGATATGGGAAGGAGATTGAGTAGAATTGATGGATATGGGGAGAACTTTAGGGTAGAAGATTGAGTAAAGTTGAAGGATATGGGGAGGAGATTAAGTAAATTTGATGGATATGGGAAGGAGATTGAGTAAAGGAATATAATAATTAACTAAACCTGGATGGTTTACTAAATAATAAAGTATTTGAAGTATAGAAGAAGAAATTTAATCATTTGTAACGTTATTTTTGGCCTCATTACTTTTATAAGTAAAAGCACCCTACGCGATTACTACATTTTAATGAATTAGCTTTCTTCATTTTGGTAGTTACCAAAGAAGAAATATATACTTCCTCCGTGGTAGATTTCCATTATTTGTAAGAAATATTAATTTGACAATACTGTTCTTTCAAATTATTATTTTGTGTTATTTTATAAAAGTATTGACCTCAAAGACTAGTCTTAAAGAGGTTAAAAATTGAAATGCAAAGACATAAATAATAATATAAAAATTAAATTACACCCCCCAAAGGAGATAATTTTAATAAACCTTAACGAAACAGAAAATGACCGATAAAATAAAAAGGTTACATTCGCAAATGGGAATTGAACCCGGATCCTTTGTATTATTGGAACAAAACTCGAACAAATTGAGCTACTGAGACCTAATTATTTTCCTTCATCTTTATCGACATCATATTTCAATTGAAAAAAATACTAATATTTTTCTTAACTGTTTCTATAATAAGTTGAAAAAAAAATTTATGAAAAAATCTATTCATTATTCCACCACTCACTAAGATTTCAGACCAATAGAAAAACTATTTATCGCTAGATGTTGCAATATTGTATTAAATACAGGATATAATTGTTTGCTTTGTTATTTACATATGTTCTTAGGCTCTGTTTTCTATTATTTTCTGTTTTTCGTGTTTATAAGGTTTAGGTCTTAAACTGCAAGTTATATCATATAAAAGCCGAAAGGCGTTAATGATTAAAATAAATAAATATTAATGTCAACATTTAGAGTTACGTAACTTGCCAGGGATATAATAATATTTATTACAAATCAAAATTAGCCGGAGTATCGTGACGACTTTTGTAAACTTATGAATAATACATTGTATTCAAAATATGATCTAACAGAACCATGGATACAGTAGATACCAACATCGCATGACAAAATTCAGTTAAATCTAATGGTGCTGCAGAGTTGTCGTAAAGTTTAAAATAAAATCCGTAAATACGTTCTCCCGCATACGTTTAAAGTTGATACGGCACACGCTAAATTAAAAACAGCACCAAAGCATTTTCACGGTAGTCGTAAAGTTAAAATTTGACAAAATATGAACTTCCCTTACCACAATGATAAAGTGTGTTCCCCCACGCGGCCTAATCTGATGGAAATAACCGACGAGCAACCCAGTTGCCCCCTTACTAATAAATTCGTTTTAAATTTTACACATCCGATGATCAGCCATTTTCCCTACATTAATGAATGGTTGCTTATTAAATGTGTAAAATTTAAAACACGTTTATTTGGGTTATAGGTAAAATTATCACAATTAAATTATCATATCTCTCAAATGATCGTCAGTAAATAATTCTAACAACTGGTATTTTACGATCATTTACGATTAAATACGCTTCCAATCCCATGACAAATACTATCATTTGATTACAATCAGAATATCGGTTGCCAATTGTTGTTAAGGACCTATTATTTATTAGCTATGTTTAATGATGCTATTCTTGCCTCAATCAGATTTTAATTCCTAAATAATTGTCTGAGCGTAGTCCTTTTTTTAACTAGACCGTTTTGCATTTCGTCCGTCTGTAAATTTGTTTGTATGTTACGTTTACTTTTCAAGATTATGGCCATTTGAATGGTTCATTAAAGATTCGTTTTTCATATGTAAAATCTTCGTGTTTATTTTGACTTGCTTATTTGCATTTTTCAATATTATGGTACCTACTTAGCTGCCTGAATAAAGTTTGAAAAAAAGAATTGACATCGAGGTTGAACATCAGATTTATTTGGACAAATTGTTTAAACCCTTAATAATTAAAAATTTGTATAAAATACATGGTTTATAAATATTGAGTTAGTAATATTGATTACTAGCGACCCGCCCCGGCTTTGCACGGGTGCAATGCACTAATGTGGCATTATAATATTCCGAGCGACACATATAAAATCCGACCCCTTTTTAGCGCTTTGACATTGACAGTCAATGATTGACAATCAATCAATTGGTGACCTTCCGCCCTGCCTCCAGGTTCTCCGACGCTTTCTCTTCATGGTCTTCGGAATCTTCCCAACCCCAACTTACATCTTTCGTCGAGGCACAACCGGTTTCTTGGCTTAGGGGCGCGGAACCTGATCCTCGTGAAACCTATCCAATGCCCTGCTTTCTCCCCCTAGGACTGCCTGGGAGCGGGTGACGACACCCCCCCCCCACCACAAAATGAGGTGCACATTTCACCATTTTCTTTTGTCTCATAATTTTTCATTTTTGAAGGTGGCTGTAAATTATTATTTTTACCTGTTATTGTTGATACCTTGAACATATGACCTGTTAATCTAATCAAATAGAATAGAATCTAAGATCTATTCAATAGATCTTACTAACAAGTAACTAATACGCAGCACTTGCATACTGCGAATAACATTGTATGCGTGGACATTTTGGAGGTCTCGTTTTGAAATTTTAAATGTAGACTCGTTATATCAAAAAAATTAGCGTCCTTGCGAGAGCTCTGAAGGGGTACCATCAGTACCTAAAACAGGGCGAGAAAGTGGTGGGCCTCAACCAGAATTTTCCGATTCCATATCCAGTCAGTATTGCACCCTCTATTATAAATGTTTTTAAAGATTTTACCTCCAAACGTTTAACATTGCACATTTTTTTCCGTAATAAAATAATAAGACGCCTTACTTTCAACACCAATTTATGTGGGAGAGTCCAGAAGGCTGCAAGGAATTGAAAAATTCCATGAGAAAATTAACAGCCCCTTCAATATCGAGCACAGTGTCTACTGAGTAGCATGCTTGTATCCGTGCATCAATCATCGAGAGAATCAAGTTATTTATCTTCTTTACTTGTTTGTTAGTATGTGACAGAATTGCTCTCTCTTTAAACTAAGGTATAGTCTCACAACTTATGTCATACATTTCAGGATAAACATTGTCGACCAATTCTTGAAGGTCATTTAGGAAAACGCAAAGGTTTTCACTGTCGAGATTAATTCTCCCATTGTGGTAGCTGCCCACTTCCAATTTTGAGCAACAACTCTGCCAAAAGCCGTTTTAATGTGTATACAATGATTCCCTTTCGTTGGTTTTTAAGTTCCAATTTATTTACTTATGTGAGCTTTATTTATGAGGTATAGGAGTTTCTGTACTTTTAAATGGAATACTCTATTCAATATATCGTATCTGTCTTGTGGAGATAAATTGATGATGATATTTTCAAATCATTGTCCAGTTCGGGTTACATGTTGCAGTCATAAAGAGATCAGATTTCGGGTTACATGGTGCAGTTATAAAGAGATTTACCGTGATATCTGGCATAAGTCATTGCGTCCTGCGATTTTTCAGGCAAATGTCGAGGCCCACCCGTGAACGATGAAGGTAGTTTATCCAATTGTCCAATGTCGCTGTTGTGTACATTTGACCGTAAAGCATGAACGTAAAGCATGAATGTAAAGCATGAACGTAACGGAAGATGAACGTAATTTCCTGCTCTCAATTTATTTTTGTAGTTACTTTATCGTTACAGATGGAAGCTAATCGCTCTGATTCAATTTTTGCATATTGATCGACCAAGTATTGGTTCGTTAACATCCCATATTTAAGTAAGGGGTTAAAATTGTTATGTCTTATCATTATACGATAGCATTAGTAGTTCATGTATGAAAGCGTTTTACATAGAGGTGTTCCACTAATCGGGTGAACTTGAGAAACATTAATGGCTAATCCGTCTTATCTTCACATACCATTAATGGAGACTGTAAGCTGTCATAAAATCAGATTTGTCGTCACGGCTGCGCAGAAAAATATCTATTTTTATCAAATTTTTGTCGAGATGGCAATACTGCTACTTCACTTATGGATGGGACACTTTACGTCCAATTTTTTCATCAAAATATAATTTATTTGCATGGATTACGACATTGAAGTGCAAGTGAAGTGAAGTGTGCCTGGTGGAACGCTCTCAATAGCAGTTTTGAAAGACTACATTAGTTGTTATGGAAATGTAACATATTTTGTAGAGATCTTACCAGACCACTATCAATTGACTGTGCGACACTTTTACTCCGTGTTGATGCTTGGTTTCTGGATCTGAGATAAAAGAGATTTGCAAAATGTATGATCATCGAGCTGATATGGAAGCAAGCTCCCTGCTAAACGATAAACTTGCCTCTGAATTTTAAATATATGCCCACTCAACAACCTGCGTACTCTTAAAAATATACAAATACGATTATATATACATATATATATTATATTATCTTTGGTACTCCAAAAAGAGGACATTTGAAACGCGTTATTTTATCGGCGTATATTGCGCATGAATTGTTTTAGGATGATCACCCGTCAAAAGAGAGTGTAGTGGTTAGGGTGGAGGACGAATTTCCTCTAATCTAACTTTTCCCTGTAAGCAACACATACCTTCAGATTCATCCTTCCATTTCAGAGTAAAGCAATGTTCAAAGACAACAGACATTGTACCTACTGAAACTACAGGATCATTCAGTATTCAATTGAAGAATCGTAATTCACAGCAGCATTAACTTTATTTGAACACAAATCAGTAACCCTCATGGACCGGTGATTATTTCGTCTATTTCGATCGGTGAGTAATCAATTGTTTCTTTGTACAGAAGATTATTTGGCTCTTTGGGATCTATGCCTATCCCGGTCAAGACTAAGGCGAGCCTAACGTTCAACAGACGATTATCTATATCTTCGCGAAGAAGTACTTTCTCTGCTATTTGACAGCCGGATTTACCTTTATTTTTCGTTTTCGACATTAAGACGTCCCAAACGCATTATTTTTGCATTTCTTATTGAAAACTATATCTACATTCCTATATTTAAAACTATTAGGTTTTCGAGACATAATTTAAATACAAAACTGTGATCAGGAAAGTAAACAAATAGTAAAGTAAAAAAATAATCTCGTCGAATTTAATGTTTCAAAGACCCAATCCTATCTGATTACGTCTAAAAGGGATCTAAATGATAATCTAGTCTCCTTCAACGGAAGCAATCTTCCGAACAGGCCTTCCATTGATATGCTTGGTGTAACTATAAGTGACCAGCTCAGGTACGGGGGCTCCATCGAAGCCAGAGTAAAGCTGGCCTCTCAGAAGCTGGGCGTACTGTACAGTATTGCCATATTTATTTTATATGGCAATACTAAATTTTTTTTGGTTGGCAGCAGTGTCTATGAAATATTTTGTAGGTATGAATTACGATATTATGAATATAATCCAACTCTTGATATGAACATAGTCGCCGTCGGCTGCGACTATAATGGCGCCGCATACTAATTGACATATCGCGTAAGTGACTTAATAAATGTAATTAAAATTAAAAGTGCGTATTTTTCCGTCTCCCCCGACATAATAAATCATGTTTTGAATTAATAAAGCTAAATCCATTTATTTGAAAGTGAAATATTGCGTATTTACCGTGAAGCGGAATTCGTAACCTTTACCGAACTAATAACAACACTAAAATAAGAATAACTTGTGTTTCATCCTTGAAAGCCAAATGATAATGCCAATAAACAACCCAACACGGAGAGCTCCGATATACTTGTTATCGCGACAAAGATAGGTACTCGCCGCGGCGAATTTCGTGCGTGCGGCAAATAGTTTTGTTGCAAGTAATTTTTCAAATTGCGATATCTTCTAAGATATTGATTTAAGTTATATGTTATGAAGGGAAATTTTAACATAACTAACATATTTTTATATGCATATTATAAGTATATAATATTATTGGTAAAAATAGCGTCGCAAATAACAAATAATATATGTAAAAGATAAAAATAATTACTGTGGGTTATACTTAGGAGATAGACATATACCACCGTGGACACAATTCTGTACTACATTATTTTGTTGTATATACTAAGATTTAGCCAGCGATGGCAATGTTAGCGTCCGAAAAAATATTTTTTTGACTTGATTACAAAATCACAACTTTTCTATACTTTCTATAAATATAATATGCATGTATTATATATATAAACCTTCCGGAGAAAATCTCTAATTAATTATGAAAATTTTATTAATATCTGTTGCGTAGTTTAGGAAAACCAAGCGCACAAACAGATAGACACAAAAAGCGACTTTTCGTGTCTATCTTTTTGTGATTTAGCGATTTCGAGATGTATTTCTGTGTTGTGTGGATAAATATTTAAAAGCGCAAACAAATATCTAAGCGTGTCATTTCATCGAATTTACACAAAAATAAACCTATAAGATTTTTCATCTTCATTTAAATCAGGGATATTGAAAAAAGTACACATCATTAAAACACGCCGCGGAAACTCGAGCAAATGTAATTGTGCAACCAACCTTTAAAAGTGTACGGTGATAATAATGTTATAATATAATAGACATAAAACGTCACCACTTCTACAGGGCTCATATTTTTAACGACCAAATCCTCAGGACTCAGTCAAGGACTTGTTTTGTTTTACTTTCTTAATTTTCTTTGTTACCAGTTTGTACGCACTAGTTCTAAATAGAATATTATTTTTTCGATCCTGTTGTATGATAGTACGAAAAACTGTAGTCATAAACCGCAAGATATGTGTTGTGGGTGATGTGAGATAACCGTTTGCTAATTTTGGGTGAAATTTATTAATATTATTATTAATATTTTTTGTTTTTTTAGAATATCGTGACTAATTTAACATGTCTGGGGCATAGGAGTCGAACTGTCTTATATAAATTTGGCTACACCAGTTTTATAAAAATGATTTTTTTGAGCCAGTTGCGGCTCGTGAATTTGAGTGTGATTAGAGTGCTTTGCTTGAAAAATTTTACATTATTGGTGTTGTTTAGTTCAAAACGATTTTTCATTTAAATTTCAGTTAACAGTGCGCAGCACCGATTTCCTGTAAATCTTCATAAAAATAAACTGAATCAATAATGCCATGTTTTTAATATTAGCAATCTAGTACGTCCAAAAATCACGAGCCCTCACTGATTCGAACTTGTGGTAATATCAAAAATCGACCAAATTAGACGAGGCAATTCAAATATATATACCTACATCGCAACATCCAATAGAATAGTTATTCACGAGATGTGTATTGAAAACATTTGGAAAATACATTGAAATAGTGAATTCTTAATTTATACTGGATTTTTAAAAATGTTCTCACTTACGTGAAAATTATCCAGTTACAAAAACTCAGTTAATTTACAGGAAAAAAACTAGAAATTACATACATACAGGTAAACATGCAATTAAATACAGGTTACGTATAATTAAAAATTTAGATTAAAACATATTGAATATGTACCGAAAATTTATTTGAAGAATAAATTGTAAATGTTTTGAAAACATATTGAATTTGTGTTGAAAATGGTTCTATGCTAACTCAACACAGTGACTATTCAACACACTCTTAAAAAGTGATATAAAGTCATTGGAAACGATGAAAATTTTTTTTTAACCTAACCTAACCTAACCTACTTAACCCAGTTAATAAAGTTTTTGTATCATCACTTTCCATGACTTTATATAACATTTTAAAGATGTGATGAATTATCATTTTGATGATTTATCCGGTCACCGTTGAAAATATATTGAACATGTATTAAAAATATATTGCATATTTAAAATAATTGAAAAGTTTTTAAAAATCGATATTTTGAAATTATATAATTATATTATATTGAAGATTCATTGAATATGCGCTGAGAACATTTTGAAAATATATTGTGAAAATTAATTGTGTATGCACTCGTATATTGAACATTATAAACGTTGCAAACGGTAATCAAAACTGTGACCCCTTATATATTTATTGGACAATTTGTATAGCGCCGCTTTTGTGAGATATCACCTCAGGGGCGCTCTAGATGTTATTCTCCAATTTGTAGGTATGTACTATGCTGGATACTCTCACTCTCTTTTTAACAGTATTTGTGACAAAAGAACGCCTAAATCTTTGTTTTAAAGATCCGTATCTGCTGCGCAGATACGTAATTTAATAATGATGAACATTTTTCAAGAACTCCGTCAAAATAGAGCAAACGCTTCGTGAGATATATTTTTACACAAAAATACAAGACGGTAATCCAGATAAGAGAGATGGCTATTCGTACCCAGGTTTTCTTATCTCCATGACTGAGTTTTAAGAAAATTTTCATCGTGAACACAAAAAAATCAGTCAGAAATTTATGAAGCATTATTACATTATCATTCTGAAAAGTAAGTCTTGAAAAAACTTGTTAAATGAGAATTTGCATAAATATATCTAATGCATATATCTAATGCGCACTGTATAGCACACTCAATTATAGTTTTATAATGTGGATATGAACATCTTTAAAATGTCCCTGACAGAAAGGGAAAATTTATAATACAAAGATTCGGCAATGAATTGCAAAAAATGGCGTAATGTGATGTAACTGCACCAACTGCATGGCGGGCCGGATCGAGAGACCAGTTGAGGGAGACCCTTAGACCTCCCCATCGCCTTGCCCCACAGTGGGAGCCATGATTCATACGTGTTTCACTCCTGGACACTCTGACCCCCAGACTCCTACCCACCCCTCATAACTTGTTCCTTCCCAGAACTTTATCCGTTTCCATTCCTTAAAAGACCCTCCACACTGCATCCCCAAAGATACCATAGACCATGAGAGAAAATATTTTCCGCAGGGCCTCTTGTGCCTTAAGGTTAAAAAAAACAACATTTTGATTCTTAATGGAGGTCTTCAGCTATACTGAGAGTATCAACCGCTCTGGTATTTCTAAAAAGTATTTATACGTATTTTAAACGTTTAAATTCTAGTTTATATAATATGGTTCAAGGCTAGACTATTCTGGTCCCCCACAAGAATTTTCGCGGTTTAGCTAGTAATCAATTTTCATGTAAATAAATTGAACACGCAAATATTTACCGTTAAAAAATACAGGTCTGAATAAATATTTTTCAAACGAAAAATATAACCAAATTAGTTGAAAATTTCAAAAATCACTTAAAAATAAACATTTTTAAAACCACACTAGTTTGATAGGCTGGAGACCCAAAACACTTGGATAAACCTAATATTTGATTCTATGCAAAGGAGGGCGACAATCCTTTGTTAACAGATGGATTGCATCTCTTATACGAAGACGCAAAATGATTATGCTGAGTCTGTTCTACAGGTGTTTCGATGGAACCCGCTCTAAGCAGCTAGCAGCGTCGATCTCCAGTGTTCCGGTGCACGTAAACTAAACTCAACGGACACGAACGGTATCGCGAAACAATCAAAATAATAATATTTCGCTTGTAGCGTTACGATAACGATAATTCTCTTAGGAGTGAAAAACTCTAATCTTATTCAAAATAAATTTGATTATTTTCGAGACATTTGAACTCTATTTTAAGTTTCATAAATATGTACTTCAGAACATGTACTTCGTAAACTTAAAAAAGGTTATATAAGGGGATGATTTTTTTTTTTAAATCGGTTTTTGGAACCGATTTAACACTTTTATGAAGCAACTTGGTTATTTTAATTTAATTCAAAATGACCAGAAATTAATTTCGTAATTATTCGAAAAAGTTGTTTTTATAATACTGATGTAGCAGAATACGTTTTTTAATTTTTTTATTATAAAATATGTTTACAGGATATTTGTTTGAATTTGTGGATATTTGTAAACATTTGTAGATTTATGTAAACATTTGTGAATATTTCTAAGCATTTGTGGATATTTGTGGACATCAACATTCGACAATACTGTGTGCATTTGGACATTATTTTATGTCCATTTGAACTATATTCCTGTAAGACAAAGATCCTTGCTTCAATTCCATTTTTTTTATTTTGTGTGTTTTTAATATTTTTTATATATGAATACCGCACAAGAGTTCCAACTTTTCCCAACCGTCTGGAGCCAGTGAGACTATGGCATCCCCGATTGGGGTATGTTGTGAGGCTGAGGGTTGTGAGAAGAGGAAGGAGATTAGGAAGGGGAAGGTGGGGAGTACCTGACTAATTAGATCTAGTCCAAATACGGCTAAAGCCATTTCAAGCACCGTTTCAATTCTGAATGGTGGTCTAACACCAGGGTAATACTAAGAGAATCACTCTTGAAAAATGAATCCTAAACCCTTCTTGTACATGGTTCTGTTTTACTTTATTTTGTTTATGTCTCATTTCGAAAATAATATTACAGTATTCGCATTTTTTATTTTGAAATATTTTTTGTTTTTTATCCCAAAGACAGGCATCGCCTTGGTGGAGTCAATAAACCTTTGGGGGTGTTAAGGAGACGAGTGAAAGAAGTTTAGTAGAATTGCAGTGTTTATTGAGGTCGGCATAGATGTAACAATGACTTCGGACCGATTTTCAATGCATTTTATATACGTTATAGGTAGCGAATACCCAAGGCCAAAGATCTGCACCGCGTCAATGGATGTAGTCGACGGCGAATTCTACAGGCCGATTGTCAACACCAGATGAAGCGGAGACGGTTGTGGAGTGGTCGTAGCGATGAAGTCAGTGGCTCGAAACCGCGTCGGTGGAGACCGGACTTGTGGGTGGTTTTAAGCAACATTTTTACAGGGCGATACTGATAGTATGTTGTGATGGACCAAGGTCTTTTCCGAGGTAAATGATATAAACCGTCATAGTAGAGCCATCTATCGGAACAGACACATATTAATTACAGGGAACTGCATGCAAAGGTGGGAGGTTTCCTTTAGGGTTGCGACGGATGGGTTGAGTTGCCCAATCATGATTACACAGAGAAAGGGGGCGCGGTTTTCTGACAGGACAAAGAATATTTAACTTTAGGCTTTGATTTATATGGCATCGACCTTGGAAATATTCCCACCAAATGATTAGGTGAACGAACGGAGCTGGATTCAAGGCTGAATCACTTGACATTTTAGGGGTTCAAAACCTTTTTTTGAAGCGTAGCATCACTGGGAACGGGGCGAGGTTTGGTGGTAACAGGTCTGTTACTTGAGGTTAAAAGAGGGAGAAAGGTGTGCGATTTCTGACACTCGAGCGGGTTAATTTTGGAAAAAATTCGAACATGGTTTTGCATCATTTAGACAGTAATAATCGTTAACGAAAGTGATAAAATTTACCCGAGGCTTATGGAAGACGAAAATACATTAAAATTAATGGATAAACGATTAACAGAGGAATTATGAGCGAGTACATTCGGTTTTGTTGTGACAGGGGCTTAAAGTCTCTGATTAATGTGAGGTGAGAGGAGAGACAAAGACAAAAGATAGGCGTGTGCTATTATATTTAGAGTTAACACCCGTAATCACAGAGAGGGACCGTGAAAATTCAGTAATAAATCTTGAAATAAAACTGGCCGGAGGGATAAACAGGATATCAAATCGAAGCGGTCAAAGGTGAATAAATGTGCAATGTAGGAGACGACCTTACGAAAGGGATTTAGCATACGGTGGAATGGGAATGATTGTCAGAAGTGATCGATTCGGAAGGTAGAGGGAGGAACGGACGTGTACACCGTTTAAATTGTCGGAGGTAATTGGTTTGGAAGGTAGAGGGGGGAACGGACGTGTACACCGTTTAAATTGTCGGAGGCAAAGTGAAGATGATCGAAGCTAAGCTCGTGAAGGCGTTAAAAACAAAGCGTACCACATCATAAACGACAGTCATTAAAGCAATTGTGCGGACACAATAGCATTTTAAAATAAAAGGTCCGGAATTCACACTTCAAAATGACAGCTCTCACTAGAGTGTTATATAGAAAACGCCGTACAGGAATTCGGAACCGCTTCCCAGTCCACGTCTGATCATTTGGTCACATGAAACGAACGCCAGGGTATTAACCTTTTTGAAATGATCAGAATGGCCTAATTAGCATGATGCAACTATGACCTAAATAGAAAAGAAGATACGAGTCGATAAAGGTTAGAATAGCATATATTTAACGTGATTAGTGAGGAAACACGATTATAAAAGGGCTGAACATAGAAAAAACTGGGAGTCTTTTCGTGAAGTTAAAGATAGTTCGACAAATCGCCGGGAACCGTTCAAAGACACGTCGCGCTACGTTTAATATCACTTGATAATTATTCTGGACTAAGAGAATTTTTCTGGTCAAAAACATACGGTTAAATTCAGTGTTTGAAGAAATGATAAACCGGACCTTAAAGAATTTCGAAACTACGAACAATTAGTTAGACTCGGTATTATTGACGTAATAATTAATTCAGGTTGAAAAACTTAATTGGTTTAAATTCAGTAAATAAAATTAATAAACCCTAAAATTCATTCTCGAATAAAGTTGAACGCGATTGTTATGGATTTAAATAAAGTCACGTATTATAAATGAAATTGTAATTAAAAATAATAAACCCTTAAATTTCCTTCTCGAGTAAAATAAAACGAAAGTGTTAAGATCTCACGTAGGGATTTTGATAAAATCTCGGACTAAAATTAAATTATAATTGAAAATCTATATACCTAAGTGTCTCGCTATCGCGTGTTAGGCTCGATCGAAGCCGTGTTACAACAAATTTTTTTCAATAATTACTAGGTTAGGGAGGGAAGATCGAAGTACATTCATTACGGCAAAGAAAGAGGGTAACACAATAAAAATTAGGAAAATAAGATTGAGGATGTCTCAGGTAAAGAAAAAATATTAGGTATAAACTCAGGGTAAATCTAGTGATATTTGCGAACACCCCGTTCTAAATGACAACGGTTGTGTAAAATCCCACATGGATATTGCTATTTAGCGGGTAGAGGCTTGGTAAGTGTTTTTTTTATTTCCAATTCAATACAACCAAATTCCCAGATTAACTTGGAACGCGCGATGCTGACATCTGCCGACTAACAATTACCACTAATCCATTTGAATATGTATATAAAACCAACATGTCAATTTTCAGGATTCCCCGACAAGATCAATATTACCACCCTCAAGCCTTACCTCATTCCCAAATTTAACCCTCGATCAAACTTCATAGTTGGTTAATGTCTGATAGTGTCGCTGCAAATTCGTATCCCACAAATTCGGACTAGACAGAAGGATTTTTTTCTCACGCTATCACGCGGTAGGGGTTGCCAACGTGGACGGATCGGACCAACGGGGCGCTGGGGGACTACTCCCTCTGACGGGGCCGTGTTGAAAAAGGGGCGCGAAAGTGGAATGAAAATTATGATGCCAACTGGTAATGAACGGGAACATGGTCAGCAGTTGGGGCGTATAGGATGAAGGCACTTCGGACGTCTGTGAAAATCCACGTGGAGGGGCGACGGCGTGATATCACGTGGGAATAAGTCCGTAGCTCTATCACATTATCCAATGGTGTCGACCGGGAAGCTGATGTAAGCCAACTGGAGCGCTCCCTTGGCGGAATTACAGCAGCTTCTTTGAGGTGGAGTGTAGGTCTGACAGCACGTAGGAGTTTGAGCTTCATCAGGCGAAACCTACACGACACACTTTTCGCGTTAGTATCATGATATGGGATGCAATTACTTTCCCCATCTAGACTCAGTAAAGTAGTTCGTCCGGAGGAATGGGCGTTGGAGCGATTTCGGAAATGGCGTGATGACTTAATTCGCTTTCTCTTGGACGTGAACGGATCCGATAGGTCAGGGTACCTTTATGAAATGGGTTGCCAGCTATGGGGTATAGTCTAGCCACGTCGGAGTCAGCGTTTGATTTCTGATCACCATCCACCGTTTTCGTATTTGGTCAGTGGAGGAGCCAACGTAATTTGAAAAAATATTTCGATCATATAGTTTACCTTTTCTCCCCCCCCCCCCTCTCGTCCCTTCCCTATAAAAGATTAAGTGTGAGGTTATGCATAATATTACTAAATTAGCTTAAACTATTGTATGGAACAATTGTACGCTGGAAGTTACTGGCTCTGTTTCATTACTTTTGTTAGAGGTACCATATATTTCAAAAGCGCTTTCTGCTGTGCACTGATGTGGGACATTTCTGTTGCTTCTCTCGTGTCATCATCGCGTCGTTCAACCCTCCAGAGTATATCTGCATTCGGCCTTGTGGGTAATAGCCACCCACACAGCGGACGGCGGCTCGCTTGATTTACCACCTGAAATCCACGGCTCTCCGCGCTGAAGTGGGGAGTTCTCCATCTCCAGTGCCCGTCTCGCTGTTCCCGTTTCCTCTCCCGTTTCGTCTCTACCCCTCTTCTGTAGTTAATCATTTATTTTACGGACATGATTTTTGCGTTAATGGCCCGTTCCCACTTCCGTTTTCAAATCGGAGGCGGGTCCCGTTTTAAAAACGGATGCTCTACGGCCCTGTTCACACCTCCCTCCGTTTTAAAATCGGATCATACTCAACGAAAACAAATAATTGTCAATTCAACCAAAACATTTTATTTGCTCATTTTTCAGTAGACGATGATGAAGCTCTTGTTGTCATGTAGTATTTATTAAAAAGAAGGAAAAAAATGAAAAGAAAATTTTGGGTTAAGGATTTTTTGTAGGAACTTTACAAGTGTTAATTGGTGAGTAGAGAAGTGATTAACTAAAGTTCTTTAATTATTTTAGAATGTCTATCACTTCCTTAAACCTACTCTCTACTGGAACGAATTTCAGAGAGCTTAACGCATCAAAATACAAAATTGAGAGAGTGCATTTGTCCTGAAGAAAGGCTATCGATATTTTTAAGGTAAGAAAACAATTACAACTCAAATATTTTTTTATTATGTGTTTATTAAACTAATGCGCACTTCCGTGCATCGTGCAGCTCATTTAAATTTAAAAATAAAGAAAAATGAAAAACAAGTAAAGTTTAAAAAATAAAAAATATATTTTGTAACAAGTTGATAATTTTGATATAAAAAGTTGTGCACGCCAAGCGTTTTGTTTTTATTTAATTATAAATAAAATATTGTAGTTTGTTGGCTATTGGGTCTTCCAGTGGCGGTCCGTGAGTTTTTAGCGAGCTAGATTGCTAGGATAAAAAATACGTTTTCATTTATTTACATACAAAATAACCAAATACAAGCTGGCAGCGTGCCTGCTTCCTAGCGACTGGGAGCGGGCGGGGAGGGGTCGGGGTGTGGCGGGGACTCTTCCGGAACGACTAGGCGACAAGTGTGAACAGCTCCATATAAAACTATGAGCGAGCGAGTTCCGACACGATTTGAAAACGGACGCGCTGCGCTGGTGATCCATCCGACAAAATATGCCGGATCCGTTTTCAAATCGTGTCGGACAAGTGTGAACAGGTCCATACATCCACTACAGCCGCTAGGGCATCCGTTTTTAAAACGGGACCCGCCTCCGATTTGAAAACGGAAGTGGGAACGGGGCCTTAGCGCTTGCTGCTCTACCGTCGATCATCATAATATGATGATACTTCTGATTGCACGTGACCAAGGCATGTTTTACACTATATTGCTGCGTGATCGATGTGATGGTGTATCCCATATGATTTTTAGTCGTTGGGATACTTGATTAATGGAGGATATGGGCAACTCATAACATTAAATATGTATTTTTTTAATTAAACAAAGAACATTAATTTTGATATCGATCAATAATATTATAATAATTGATTTCGCATGTAACTTAGATTTAGATCAATGTCCTATAAGAAGCTCTAAAATAAATTTAAAATTCGATAAAAAATTTACAGGTTGCAAATAGAATAAATCTTCACCCTTTTATCTTACTCGAGACACCAAATTGGGCAAAACGTCGATAGGAAATGTAACCAAAATGCTTTTGGAATATTTATTCAAGCACTCCATTCGATTTAGCCGGGTGCTTTCTCAAACACTTCAAGAATACCTCCCATCTCGGCTTGCTCCCAACACTTTCAACGCTCGAAATTCTTTCCAACTACCACCCAACCTGAACGATTTTATGATTTTAAACAATTAAGTTTTTTTCCCTTGCATGCCAGAGTTCAGCTGGACACGCTGGATACGAATATTTTCTTTTAAATAACACTCCGTTCCAACTTACTCTAAAAGACAACTATGTACGTCAGGGGAGATAGTAAAAGATGCATTAAAATTCCATATTTATCAATGTTTAAAAATTTTTTGACGTATTCTTTACTAAGCATCAATCTTCAAATTTTACCGGTTATTTTAAAATTAAATCAAATCTAAATTATTAAATTATAATGAAATGTAGTATATATGCGGCACATTCCAGAGTAAAAGATACTCTCAGTATCGCCCTGATGTAAGACCACCATTCCAGTGTGAATCTGAATAGCCAGGTACTTCATTTCCCCCATCTTATTCCTCTCTTCGCTACCTTCAACCTCACAACATGACATAGTATCACTGGCTCCAGCCTCCTGGCTCCTGGCTCCTGGCTCCGGTTGGGAGCAATTGGGATTCATGTGCTGTATTCTAAAGTAAAAACAATAATAACGATTAAAATATACCAAAATTCTTTATCAGGGACCATATTCACCATAAATACGTATTTCTTAAATAGTTTTTAGATTTGTTAAACAGAGGTTTTGTTTCATTCTGAAGCAGAAGAAAGAAAGAAAAGCTTTACAAAACAACAATATTATTTTTTTTTAATTTTATTAAAATCAAATTTAATAATATAATTATTAAGTTCTGCAAGTATTTTTTGGTTTTTGTTATTGTTACAGCTGTTTCGGCTTTCAAGGCCATTTTCAAACTGTGGTTTAGCCACCTTTAGACGACTTATTAAGCCCCCGCATTCCAAATTTCTACCGATTTATAACAAGTTTCTCGTAACACTTTAAGTTTCTAAGTTCTTAAAAAAATATATGCTATTTTTCAAGATATTATCTGAATATGTGTAGGGCCGAAACGTTGATTACATAAAATTCCCTCGATAAAAAAAAATTGCAAAGTATGCTCCAAAAATTATTATTTACACATATGTTTCTGTTATATTACAAGTTACAGGTATGAAAAAATTAAAATTGCTTCTTTAAATGCTATTTAAGATATTTCTAAAGAAATTTTTGCTGTATTGTTAATAAGTCATGTTTAATTAAATATTTTCACAACTGTCTCTTACGCTTATTGCTTTTAAATCACATTTATTATAGCGCGCTCGCTCCGACATGAAGATTAACCTATCTTTCATTGTAAAATTTCATTCGCCAACTCGAGGGCTTTGGGGGCAGACGTGTCGTTCAACGTTTTATGATATACAGACGTGCGATTAAGTGCAAATATTTGAACTTATAAAGATAATTTTAAGCGTATATCAGTTCATAAATATTGTTTTTTCAAAGATGGGAAATAAGCGAAAGACATCTCGTATTCCAAAGAAAACAATATATCTCCAAAGGGTTCAACGCATGATAGGTGAGAAGAAAAAAGTACAATATTTGATTTACAAGCTTATATTTATTATAAACGATAATTTATTATAAAAATTTGTAATTCATATTTTTATTTATGTATTGTGTAGTAAAAAGTTATAAAAATTATTATTTTATTTTTTTCAGAATACGATAAACGATAATTTATTATAAAAATTAATTATTATTTTTATTTATGTATTGTGTAGTAAAAAGTTATAAAAATTATTATTTTATTTTTTTCAGAATACGTACTTTGGGAAATAAAACTAATTCCAAAACATTAGAAATTACGGGGCAAGTTCTTATTAATTTAGTTTGCTTGTTGAGGATACTATATGATCGTGATTTATTTGTGAATTAACTTTCTACGTACACAAATACACACGTCACTTTACAATATTACTCTAAGATCTGCTCTAATGATTCACAATGCAACGATGTCCGAAATATAATATAATATGTAATAATAATATATGGGCCATCTGTTTCAAATAACAATACTCGAACGTGGAATCCAGAAAAATAATGAACGTGCGAGCGAAAAAAGCTATTGAAAGTTCTGAAACTGTGGGGAATATAATTTAATAAAATAAAATACTTTTTTGTTTTAAAACCACGATATTTATTAATTTAAGAACCGACCGGTTTCGCTTTACTTAAGCATCATCAGGGTACAAATTAATACTAAACAAGAAGTACATAATGTGTGCATATATATAACAAAATATAGAGGGAGACAACATGATACAAATATAAGCAACACAAAGACGGTCATAAAATACATTAACATAAGTGCACAAGTAATGGAAAAACCGCTAGATAATTATGTAGACTAATGGGTTATACGAATAAATCGGGAGAAACAAAACATCAACTGGCAAGGTGGTAAGGAGGTAAGGAGAACTGGGATTTTTTTATGGGTTTATTGGAAACAGACTTAATATTGGACTACTTGATATGTCTAATTGATTATTAAGTATCTGACTTTTGGTTTTTACAGCTTTTTTAATTTCTAGTGCCTCTAAATTGTTTAGTCTGTTACCATGCCCGTTTTTATGTAAGATGTTAGCACCGGTGCTATGACAAAATGTATGATCTTTATCGATCAAATGATTTGCAAATTCGGAAAAACCGTTATTATTGAGGTTTTATTGATGTTTTGTTTCTCCCGATTTATTCGTATAACCCATTAGTCTACATAATTATCTAGCGGTTTTCCATTACTTGTGCACTTATGTTAATGTATTTTATGACCGTCTTTGTGTTGCTTATATTTGTATCATGTTGTCTCCCTCTATAATATATTTGTATCATGTTGTCTCCCTCTATATTTTGTTATATATATGAACACATTATGTACTTCTTGTTTAGTATTAATTTGTACCCTGATGATGCTTAAGTAAAGCGAAACCGGTCGGTTCTTAAATTAATAAATATCGTGGTTTTAAAACAAAAAAGTATTTTATTTTATTAAATATGTCAAACCACAAAGTGATTGCTTTCTACAATAATACAAGAATATAATTTAGTTCAGTGATGTTATTTGTTATGTCGGAAGGAGGCCCTGAAGAAAATAATTTCTCTCAGAGCCTGTGTCATCTTTGAGAATGCTGTATAGAGGGTCTTTTTTGAGGAGGAGGGAGTGAACCTGTCTTGAATGTCAACTGTACAATTTCTACCCAGAATTAACTTTATTGTACGTTTTTTGATTAACCGTACGTTGGTGTTCTATTTTCAATAAACTCTTTAATTATGTTTCAGATGTGAAATCTATACTCCGCTACAGAATGTTTTGCCCAAGTCTTGTAAAGATGCAAAGGCACGGAGGTAATAATAAAATCATTTGAGCCCTTTACTATTATTTAAAAGGTCACTTGAAGTGCAGTTATAATCAATGATTTTATTTTTTTCTAGCTTCCACGAATAATCTGAAAAGGCATTATCTAAGGATTATACTCTTAAGGAGAATATAGAAAATGTAGAAAGGTGAAACGGATTTAAGATTTTCGATGAAATTATTGTGTTGTGAAATATTTATTTTGTTATTTATTACATTATTTTTTTTACAGTTTTACCGTACGCGGTCTTGTTGTAGAGTGGTATATCTAACTGTCATGGAAAGTTTTTTTCTGAGCTTTAAGAGAAAGGTTTCTTAAAGATACTGGAGTTATTCTAGGGCTATGTTAGATTTTTAACATCGATCACCGTAATGCTTGCCTTCCTGAATAAATCTAATTTTATTTAATCATTTAAGGCCAAGATATTTTTGACAATGGTGTATTTTTATCTTTCTGTATTCCAATCATTTAGCTTTGCTTCTAGGGTTGTGCCCCAGTATTGTTTTTTGGAGACTGTAAACGGATCTCTCGCCATTTAATGAAACTGCAGCAGAACAAAGGCTGTTGCTATATTGACGTTCATGGTATGTTTTGCTCAGATTGACGATAAGGTTTCCAGATCCGCATTTTGCTCGAAGCATGTTTAGGGTAATAAGTTTATAGTTTAGGGTTCTTTCACCGTATTTATGGGAACATTTCAGAACCACCAATCTTTCATTTTGAGTGAATCTTGTGTTTGTGATTAAATTATATTTGACAATTTAAACAAATAATATTTAGAGAAGTTAAAAATAAAATTGAAAGTTCACTGAAAGCTTAAACTATTAAAAGTAGTAATTTCATAAAAATGTAAATAAATAGAGCCCCTTTCACATTTTAGAATGTAATTTTATGTTGCTTACATGTTTTATTACTCTTTATAATTATTGAATTGTTTAAATGAATAAATAAATAATTACAAAAAAGTCTTCTGATTTGTAAGTCCTCAGGAAGCACTAAGGATCTTTCTATCTATCTTTATAATATAATAAATTTGATGAGCATAAAAATGTAAACGTGTATATAATTTATATAAATGTACAAAAGTAGATATTACACGTGTATAAATATTATATTGCGCATATTATACAAGATGTCGGGGGTAAAGTGCACAAACTTCGGGAGGTGATTCTAATTGATAGTACAAGTAAAAAAGAAAAAAAACTTTCTTTGGAATTCCAACGTTTTAAGATAGTTTTCGAGTAAAAAAGTTTAATTTTTTGTATAGAAAAAAAAACAATTTCTTCTACGGAAAATAAATTTTTGTGGAAAAAATTTGGAAATTCGAATAATTTCCATTTCTTTTTTACTTCTTCTAGCATTTAGAATAACCTCCTGAAGTTTGAGCACTTTACCCCCGGACACCCTGTAAAGATAACCATATAAGAAAAACCTTATTGATGTAAAAATATATTTATTGATTTTATAAAAGTTATAAATTACTTTTATAAAAGTGATAATAATATTTTAGTAAAGTAAAGTAATTTGTATACCTATACAAATAACTTTCGTAAATGTTTTTTGTAAAATTAAAAAAAAAATTAATTAATTAAATCCGTAATAAAACCCATATTTTGAGAACCATCTTCATTTCGACTTCGTTCTAATTTGCTCGGTGCTAACTAAAAATGGGTCTGTTTTTCTAAAATTACAATAAATATCGGTAATTTAATTTCGTTATTTAAATTATTAAATAATCCCCAAAATTATTCCTAATACGAATTTAGACACCTCTGTCGGATTCTTTTAACACTAAATATTGTTTATTTTGTGGGTGTTGCCCAAATCTAAATTCTTTACGCGGAAAGCGGGCCCTTAATATGATTCTATTTTACCCCCTACCAAATTTAAAATGATTTATTACCGGTTAAACCAATTTACTGATAAAAATAATTGTGACAATAGATTTCATATTATGTGGGGGTATTTTGAAGTCTGTTTTCCCCACATTAAATCCCCACAGTTAAATTTAAAAAAAAATTAAATGGAGTTCTACGAATTAAACACAAAAACAATAAATAATACCACATCTTCGGATCTACCGGATCTGCCCTGATGATGGACACTGCAACGCTGTCCGAAACGTCGGCTAAAGAAGGAGTTAGCGCAACACGGCATAACACCCCAAAAACAAACAACAAAAATGCTTTTGGCCGTGAGAATCTAAAAACTAACCAATAAATAATATCAATCATAATCAACAATAATTAAATCGAGCTTAAAAATCATTCTATGAAATAATAGACCATAGAATAGATATAGGTGATAACCCAGCATTAGTGATAATTTATTATTATAAGCAATAATTGTGAAATGAAAAATACTAGTACATGTTGAATTATTTTGCGGGTTTGGAATAAGTGGACGGAGCGTAATGGTAGAACAGTTGACCCGCAATCAGAAGTCCGCGGGTTCAATTTCCGTCGGCGGCATGTATTTTTTTCTTTTTTTATGAGTGTTTTAGGCTGATAATAATAATAATTTATTATTCTTATTGCTTTGCATAAAAAAACCATGTCTTAAAACTTTGCTCAAAAAACATTAATTTATCATTTAAAATAGTAATATTTGACAAGTCAAAATATTTCACCATTAAATGAAGATATACTATATAATTTACGCCATCTAGTAGGAGATTTAGCATTAACAATGCCTTTCTTATAAAAATAAAGCTTGTTGTTTTCAGGTGAAAAATAAACATTATTTGTTGAATTAAAAATAATAGTACCTATGGAATTATTAGGCGGGTTTTGAATAAGCCAACGTAGCGTAATGGTAGAACAGCTGACCGGCAATCGGAAGGCTGTGGGTTTAATTTCCGTCGGCGGCGTGTATTTTTTCTCGGAAGATTTTTTCAGGTTGTTTTTCAGGCTAATATAAATTCTAAACATAAGTTTATCATTAATAATATTGGTGTTAAGTGATTGACTTTCTTGGTCCAATAGTCAAAAAGTTCTATGTCATGGTGACATTAGATTTCATTCAAGGCAACAAAGTGATTATAAGGTATTGAGCGAAAATGGATTAGTAATTATTTCAAAATGGAAATGGTCGGAAATTAAATAATATATATTTCATTGCTAATATGGTGAACGGTCATACAAAAAATCAATTTCATTGACCTCTTCTCCAATAGGGCCCAAATCTTCTTTGGGGATGCTGTGTGGAGGGTATTTTTGAGGAGACGAAAGAATGCACGTGGGTCTTTGACCCATGTTTTAAGAGGGATGAAACACAGAGACCCTCCTCTGTCTTTACATCGTACTGAGTAGGTACTGACAGGAGCATTCTCAAAATGCGTGTCACAAAAAAAAGTTGCTTTTAAAAATCATGCTGAAAGTAGGAAGGAGGGTCAATAAATTGTGCCACAGTCAAGCTGTGTCGTAGAAATGACCCGTTATCATGTAACAAAATCGTGTAAGGCGCGCGTTTGGCGTATCGAAGGGATCAATGACGCTGTTACCTCTTTATTCCACATGAAATTCGGTGACATCCGTTTTCCTTATATCGGTAATGGTTTAGATCGCTCTTCTGGGAACGATCGTCTAGTGATTTTAACCTTTCGCACCATTAAACTTCAATGGTAATGTGTTTGGAACATTTTGCAACTACTTTCTGCCCGTTTCAATATAATTCCACATTGCTTGCCATGAAATTAGGCGAATTGAGTCGAATGCCGTAGTTACTGCACTCATAAAGGCAAACGAGTGTCGTAGAGTTTAAGGTCAATGTAGTAAGCGGAACTAAAACAGGTGAGCGGACGTGTATACCTGTATCACTGGGGAAACTTTTGAAAGCTTTCGAAAATCTGTTTATCTTATCCGGCGGAAATCTTCATGTCTGTATCAATAACTTCAATTAATACAACAAGAAAATGAATTAATTTTTAATCATTACCAATCTATTAACATTAAAATAGTTTATATAAATAGTCCCAACCGTCTGGAGCCAGTGAGACTATTTCATCCACAATTGGGGTGTGTTGTGATGCTGAAGGTAGTAGGGAGGGGACGGAGATGGAAAAAAGGAAGTTAGGGAAGTACCTGACTATTAGTTCTGAGAGATCTGTTAAGTAACACTATATATATATTTATTTTTTTTAAGTAAGACAAACATTACCATTGTATAGTAAGCCGTCATTTTTAATACTTGGTGTGGACGCCTTATATCTGGCGACACTGATGAATAACTGTCCCGAGATTGCTAACAGAATGAGACTGGATTACACGGGTCTACGAATCAGTATTCTGGCGGCGGTGTTTTCAGTCAGACGTACGGAAGAAGGAACTCCGCGGGTTGACGTCACGGATACGTGAGATTCTTCCATCATACATTAGATTTATTTTAAAATTGGTTTACTATAATTTATTAATTTTGTTTCATCCTTATTAGATGAAACTGGTGCCCTAATGAATAATCCCGCAATGATATTATTTAATATTAGAATCATTAGTTGACTACCCACAATTTTTATAACATTTATTCACCATGACAGTTTTAATATAAAAATAATACCAACCCATTAATTTTTCTTAGAGGTTAGTCACGCTCTAGGATTACTTCTATTTATTAATTTTGAGTCTCACGGTATTATGTTTTACAATAAATTACATTTTCTATTTTTATGGATCTTTTATTTAATATTTACATCCTTATTCTTTACACTTTAAGTAGCATTAAATAAAGGTTACATTGGCGTCCAACGTCTAATGTTCATAGATCCCTAAATTTAACTACGGTACACGGTTTTGAACTTGCGACCTCCAGCTTGCTAGTCGAGAGCCTTTCCCCTTGACTACGTAGGCCGTGCATAATAACTTTTGCCTTTTTTTTTAATCGATGGCCTATACATATGGAAACCCTGATTGCGGTATAATGTAAGGTTGAAGGGAGTGTAAGAAATTGAAGAACAGCAGTAAGATAAAGATTTGGAAACTTCATGGTTATTCATATCTGGTCACCAAACACTAAAGCTAAAGCCAGTGCAAGCAACTTGTTTTGTGTTTTTTTGTTGTTGAGTTACTTCGTGCAATATTAATTTTGCCCGAAGCACATTAAATTCCATAAGAAATTCGTGATAATAGAATTCCACGAAAATTTAAATAACCACAAAGTTTAATGACCTCGGTGCAAATTTTAATAAACTTGTGATAATAGTTAAACAAGTCATTTCAGGAAATATCTTTTGCCAGGAAAATTGCAGACTTTGTGGTTCCATTGCATTATTTACTACGTAGGTTTGGCTTTTTTATTTGGTATACACTACACAACCTGCAAATTGCGTAGCTTATGGCATATCTCGAATTTATCAAGAAATGGAAGTAAATCATTCTGAATTTTCTGGGAAATCTCAATATGTTATCCAAATAAACTTTATTTTAAATTGTCCAACAACTAGGCAGCTTATAAATAAATAAATAATATTATTTCTAATATTGAAGACAATATTAGTGATTTCTAAACGAAAATCTGAAACAGAAAAATCAGAAAAGGAAACGGTAACATCTGGGACTCGAACCCGTTTAGAAATCACTAATATTGTCTTCAATATTTAAATATTAAAATTTGAGGTTTTACTCAATAAAGTTATTCCGAAAAATAAATATTCATTCTAGATTTGCAGAAAAGTCAACAGATGTCGCACATTAAAAATAAAAAATAAGATAGGTTTATCTAAAAAGACGCTGTCTGGATTGCATTTAGTTCGGGTTGAATCTTGCGATCATACATAAAGATAGTTGCCAATAAAAATGTGCGGTGAAAAAATGAAGACAATGTTAGTGGTTCTTATTCGAAGTATGATACAGTTAAAAGTGACCGAGGGGAATAGGGTCCCATTAGCTCAGTTGGTAGAGCACTGTCCCGGAAAGACAAGGGTCCTGGGTTCGAGTCCCAGATGTGACCGTTTCCTTTTCTGATTTTTCTGTTTCATATTTTCATTTAGAAATCACTAATATTGTCTTTAATGTTTAAATATTAAAATTTGAGGTTTTACTCAATAAAGTTATTCCGAAAAATAAATATTATTTCTAATTATAAGTGTAAATAATATTGTACTAATTATAAAATATGCATATTATTATTATTGGCATGCATAATCTAAAATAACAGTTATATTCTAGGGTTCGCTGTCCGTATTTATATTTTGGAACAAGCATGCTTTCATTATTTGTGAACCTAGTGTTGTATTCATGTTCCACTTTCCTCCTATGTCCAGAGTCAGATATATGCAGAATCAATATTCTGTCCCATAGTAAGGCCTGCACATGCAAGATTTATAACTCAAAAAGAATAAAAACTTTATCTCGCTCTAAAATTTATTTCCGATTCCGTAATCTCATAACCTGCAAAGAAGTGCGACGATAAAACGTAAAGTCTCTGTTAAACCAACGGTTTTATATAAGCCATAGAAAGACGAATGGCGTTAGAAATACGATCTATTCCGATTTCAAAGAATATTGACGCAGCTAATTTACATAAAGAATTTAAAATCCTTGTCGGCAGACAAGCCAATAAAATTGATTATCAGTTCCTAAACGAATTTCGACTTTTGAAAATGTTTGCTCAATTTCCCTTTTGGTTGAATAAAATTTAATTTTTAGACTTTTCTGACACAAAGACACGCCGCGGTATCGGTTTATCTCGGTCATATTAGACTTATTAGCTAAAAGAGCATTCTCATGATCGATAAATCATATTAATCACATATCAATCTTTTCAACTTGCGACCTATATATATATAAGTATTGAAGACAAAATATTAGCGATTCTTAAACGAAAATCTACAGTTACATTGAGGTATTGAAGCCAGGACCCTTGCCTTGCCGGGGCACCGCTCCACCAACTGAGCTAATGTGACCCTATCTCTTTCGTTCATATTTAACTGTATCATATATCGAATAAAAACTACCAACATTATCTTCATGTTTCTCAACACACTTTTTTATTAGCTGGTATCTTTATGTATGATCGCAAGATATTTAAATATACGTGGTTAATGTCAAATCTTTATTGTTATATTGTCATGGTAACTAAGATGATAAATAAATTAGTCTAATAAAATAATATACATTTCTGAAGGTAGAGAAGTAACAAAATAGAACAAATAATAAAACGAACACTTTATAGCTCATGGCCACAATAGGCCTATTTTACAAATGAAGAAGGTTTAATGAAACATATCGTTATGTTGTGGAGGTCTATTTCACGGTTTTTATTGATGTCTGTTACCCTAGTATGTAATTATTAAAGGTAAGTATGTTTTCTGTTTCAGTTTGTCATAACTAGATATTGTCTGGGACGTCATATTTGTACAGCGTCCTTGAGGTAATTTTTCACAATTGTTCAATTATTATTATTATTCATACAGTCCTGATAAAGCATATTTGTTATTGAATAGGTTTTGAACAAAATATTGTCTTATTTAAATTAATGTCAAAAACGTCGTAGAATATTCGTGATGTTCCCGTTTCATTTCGAGTTTACAGTTTGCATTAAATTCTGTGGTTTGGCACTGCAAGTGTAAAGCCTTTTAGTAACATTACCCACCCAAACCCACCTACCTCTGTTCTCCACCCCTCCTCCCTGACCTTGAGTGAAGGTAAAAGGTTCTAGTATCGGAAGCGGAAATGCATCGTTCTTTCCAAGAACTCCACTAAGTAACAGAGGAAAATAACTTGCGCTTCCTACTCCACATCCAGCGTCTTATTGGATTTCTTTATGTATATAGAAGCCGTTTTCCTTCACGGTTCGTTGATTTCTTTGAACAGCAGTTTCCCGATGTTGTAATAACT
The DNA here is from genome assembly GCA_026573805.1 of Hesperophylax magnus. Lineage (NCBI taxonomy): Eukaryota > Metazoa > Arthropoda > Insecta > Trichoptera > Limnephilidae > Hesperophylax > Hesperophylax magnus. The sequence continues at coordinate 4,104,135 of JAIUSX010000043.1, read as the reverse complement.
GCTGTATTGCAATTTAAATTTTACAATGGGAATTGGTTGTACCTAGTGGTTTTTATATCAGTTTTGGTGACTACAAATCTGTGATTATTAAAATATTATTTTTCCACTTAAAAGAATATTAACAAATCCAATTGCGCATATTTAGTATTACTTTCAAAGAATCTTGACATTATTCAGAGTGATATTAGACCTTACAGAATAGCACAGACCCTTGAAAAACTACGAGAAATTTTATACATAAGATTAATCTTGTCGAATTACACTGCACGCTTAATACGCAAAAAAATATAAACAGCACTCGGTTTCAACTTAATTACTACAAGAAACAACTATTTATATGGTGGAAGGTGGTAAAAGATGCATTAAGGTTCCGTTTTTTTTTAAATCAAGTTATGTTGATGGTTAGAAAATACGCACAAATTATTGAAATAACCCAAAGTAAACCCTAAAAACTTATGTTGTGCATGTTCAAGTCCCCGACTTGAATAGTTATCTTAATTCAATATTTAAGTTGAAATAAAGTGGTTTTTTTTAAAGAGCTTTTCACATACGGCGGAATTCGATTATTTTAGCTAACATAACGAATTGCAGAATTGATCCCAGTTGAGTAAAGAATTTTAAAAGTTGATTAGAATTGAGTTAAGGACCCTTGAAAATTTTGGAAATTTACTTGTCTATTTTTCAAATAAAGAATTTATGATTGAAGAAGAAGATAAAATTAAAAAATCTAAATGAAACATGAAACAGAACAAGACACAGAAAAAAAATAAGGGTCACGACTAAGAATTGAACCCAGGAACTCATATTTTACCGGGACAGGCGTCTATCTGAAACTCTTTTTTTCAGTATCATATTTTAAATTCAGAATTAAAAATATCATCTTGCAACTGTTCAGTGTTGTGTTGTCTGATTAAATATTTATTTTCATGTTTTCGTATTTATCAATTAAAATTAACTATACTTTTCTTATCTCGATGTGTAGAATCCTTTACATCAAATTCGCGTCTGTGTGTCACCTTTCCTGTCATCTTTTCAATGTATTGTCTGTCTATGCTCCGTTTTGTCTATGTGTTTCTATGTCAAAACAACGGGTTTGGGTTAAAATGTGCAAATCATTGTGATTATCTCTCTGCGCGTATCCCTGCGCAAAGACACGAAGGACTTCAAGAAAAGCAGCTCGCCTTACAACCGACGCGACGGCACAAGTCCTGGAGACATACGCAGGGACCGTCCAGCAACTAATTTTTCCCATATCTTCCCATGTAAGAATTCATTATAACATTGATTTTCTGGTAAACAAATAAAATGTGTATTATCATGGATCGGTGCTTTTTAAATTAATAGCCTTTTTATTTTAATTGATTAAAATAAAAAAGGCTAAATCATAAATGAGACATAAACTCCTTTACAGACAGACAAACAACTGAAATTAGTAGTTTTGATAATAGATATTGTTCCTCATAATAGCTGTAGTTAAGTTTTGTACAAATTGTTGAAGAATAACATAATAGAAGTGTATTTTTTTAAAATAAAACAAAAAAGAATGACTTTTTCTATTCGTAATACATTATTGTTAATTTTGGTTTATAAAGTGATGATTTGTTAGTGATAATACATTATTTTTAATCTGGGGTTATAAAGTGATTATTTGTTAGTCGTAATACATTATTGTTAATCTTGGGTTATTTATTTATTTATTAAGACATACACAGTACAATAAGATACAGATACAGCAATAGTTAGGATTGTATTTTTTTCCTTCTCGTATGCTTTCTTGTCGAGTGGGATGTTAGTACATGTTGGGATGTTGGGACAACATAAATTATCTGCCTACCACTCAATGGTACATAGGCTTACTAACATCCCACTCGACAAGAAAGCATACGAGAAGGAAAAAACTACAATCCTAACTATTGCTAAAAATAACGGCTTCAAGGGTAGAGACATTGAAAAAATAATTAATAATAACAAACACAAAAATAAGCTTGAATTAATTTACCCAACGACTAATAATAAGACGAATAATAAATTCGGGTGTTTAGAATTCATCGGACAGACATCTAATAAAATTGCCAAAGTTCTCAAAAATGTGGCTTAGATATTGCATTCCGCACAAATAACAACTTAGGATCTCTTAAAAACTCATAAAGTAAAGTACTCAAATTACAAAATAGCGGCATTTATAAACTCCAGTGTGACGAATGCAACGCTGTTTATGTTGGACAAACTGGCCGGTCCTTTAACACTAGGTTCAAAGAACCTATAAGATCTTTTAAAAATAATAATAAAATACAATCACAATTTTCCAAACATCTCCTAGATGAAAATCACTCACTTAATGATAATAATAAACTAACTCCGTTACCCGAACAAAATAAAAGCCGTAAACTGAATCTTTTAGAGCAGTTAGAAATTAACTAAAACTCTAATAATCCGAAAGCTATTCTAATTAATGAACAAACAAATATAATTCGTTCACCCCTACTAGATATCTTCAAACCTAGTGCAAATATGAGTGCACTATGAAGTACTTAATTATGCTATTAAAATAACCCTATGAGTCATCGTTTGAGAATAACTGACATAAAGACATTCAGTCACATTTAAACATTACAGTAATTGGGGAAACTTTACTGGGGTAATAACCATAAATAATTTCTAACATTTTACTCAGAAATCAATTAAGAAATCAGTAATTGAAATTAAAATACCTATCTACAAATAATATAAATGTATCGTCTGTAAGTGGGCTACCCACAGTTTGATAATGCCTTCAGAGGGCGAAACAGCTGTCACGCGTAATAATAATTACACAGCAGAACTTGTTTAAAAATAAACTGTTTTTATAAACCCAATAACAATATTATTGAATATATAAAAAAGGCAATTATTTCTGAAAGAGTAACTTCAGTTTTAGTTTAAGTGTGTTAATATCCTTTAATTTCTTTATTTCAATCGGAAGGTTGTTGAAATACTTTATTCCTAAATATTTATAGTTGTTTTGCATTTGTTTGGTATTACATTTTGGAATTTTGATATTGTATTGATATCTTTTAGATAAGTGCGTTTCAAATTTTTTGATTATATTATCGTTTTTATCTTTATAAAATTGGATAATTGCATTTTTCTTGAATATATCTTCTACTCGGGGCACCCCGAAATCTGTAAATAGCGTTTCTGTTGGATACGTGGAGGGTTTCTTGAGGATTACTTTGAGGATTAGCTTCTGGACCACTTTGATCGGGGTTAGAATCTTATTGTATGACCCCCCCATCCTATAATTCCGTATTGAATTAACGACTGGATTAGTGCGTAGTATACTCTTTTTAGGTTATTTCTTTTTAAAATATTTCTTAATCTTATGAATATGTATACACACTTTCTGATACGCTTAACCAATTCACAGATATGTCTTTTCCACTTCATATGTTGTTCTATTATCACTCCGAGATATTTAATTTCTGATACTGAGTTCAATATTGAACAGCCTTGGATACATATGTTTTAATTACATTTCAATATTGAACAGCCTTGGATACATATGTTTTAATTACATTTGTTATTGTGAATAATTATTTTAGTGTTAGGGAGTGTTAGTAGTTTGTTAATTGAGAAATGTATATGGTATGTCTTGTTAGTGTTCAATGAGAGAAGATTTGTATCAAACCATTGTTTCAATGTGTTCATGCTATTATTTGCTTGTTCGTTTACTATATTCCAGTCGATCCCATTCACTATGATAGCTGTGTCGTCGGCATAGGATATTATGTTTGCGTTAAGTGGTAGTTCGAAAATATCGTTGACATAAATTATAAATAGTAGGTGTCCTAGGACTGTGCCTTGCGGTATCCCGAAATTACTTGTTAGTGGTAGACTAAGTGAGTTGTTTATCTTGACTACTTGGCATCGTTCAAATAAATAGCTTTTTATCCATTTTAGAGCTTTATCGTTTATCCCAACATAATTCAATTTTTCAATAAGTTTATCATGAGAAATACTATCGAAAGCTTTTTTAAGATCTATGAAGATTCCGAGACATTTCAAAGATTTGTCTAATGTGTCCTGGATTATGTTCGATAATTTGGCAATTGCATCTTGGGTACTTCTATTTTTCATAAATCCATATTGGTTGCCGTGAATTACGTCATTTTTGTCAATAAATTCAGTCAATCTTTGATAATTTTTTCAAAGATTTTCGCAATGTTTGAGATCAGCGATATTGGACGATAATTTGACACTTATTCTGTATTGCCAGATTTAAGAATTGGAGTGATGATGGTTTGTTTATATACAGTTGGGAATATTCCGCTTTGGAGACTTATGTTGATTAAATGTGTTAAGGGTTTTGAGATATGTTTTTTGATAATTTTTAGTGTTTCTACAGTAATTCCATCGAAACCTGGTGCTGATCTTCCCTTCATGCTTGAAATGATTTGCTCGATTTCCTGTGCTGAAGTAAGGTGAAACATGTCAATTTTGTTTGAGATATTAATGTTAAGGTTCTGTACGTCATTGGACGGTACTTTTTGAATTTGATTTGCAAGGTTGGCAAGTTAGTTTTGTATGTTAGAAAGGAATCATGAAAGATGTCTAAGTCTATTAATTTTTCGTAGTGGGTGTAATTACTGAGTTGTTTGCTGAATTGGTATTATTGGCTTCAATATGAAAAAAAGTGTAGTGTGCCTGGTACGCCTCGTTGGAACATTTAAACCAATGACGGATAGCAATTCGGGACTATCTCTTTTATTATTTAGCAGATTATATACAAACAACAGATCTGACAATGTGCGTCATTTTTGTAAAGTTAAGATATTATTTGTAGTTTTGTTGTACTTCTTGAGTAAATGTTTCGAAAATTTATTCTGTATACTTTCTACTAAATCGATGTATACCTTATATTGAGGATTCCATATTGTGGAAGCATACTCCAGTGGACTTCTTACCAATGAACAAATCAACATTTCTAGAATCTTATCACTTTTGAAAACTTTGCATGTTCTTAATAATAAATCTAGCATCCTGTAGGATTTTGATATATTGTGTTCGATGTGCTTACCAAATTAATTTGCTATCTAAGTAAACACCTAGATCTTTACACGTAGACATAGGTTGTAAAGGTTTGTCGTTTAATTTGTATGGATAGATCATTTTGTTTTGATTTCTAGTAAACGTAATCGAGTGACACTTAGATATGTTTAAGGACAGTAAATTTGATTCACAGCATGCGCACAATTTATCAAAATCGCTTTGCAATTCCATACAATCAGGTAAACACTATATAACTTTATAAATTTTCATGTCATCCGCGTATAAAACGAAGAAACAATTTTTTAAAGCATACGTAAATGTCATTTATATAAATATTAAATAAGAGTGGTCCGATATACAACCCCTGGGGCACACTTGAGACGATTTCCTGTAAGCAAGATGCAAAACCATTGAAAACCGTGATTTGGTGCCGATTACTGGCGTAAAAGTGATCACGGTATAAAGTGATGATTCGTTAGTCGTAATACATTATTGTTATTTTTGAGTTATAAAGTGATGATTTGTCAGTCGTAATACATTATTGTTATTTTTGGGTTATAAAGTGATGATTTGTCAGTCGTAATACATTATTGTTATTCTTGGGTTATAAAGTGATGATTTTTCAGTCGTAATACATTATTGATCTGGGGTTATAATGTGATGGTTTGTTAGACGTAATAAATTATTGTTAATCCAGATTATAACTCCATTATTAACTCCAGAGTTAATGTGATGGTTTATGTGAATTCGTTTTGTTTTTTATTAAACAAATACATATTATTTAAAACATTGTAGCATCTATTTGTAATATATTATTGTTAATCTGGAGTTAATGTGATGGTTTTTTGTGAATCCGTTTTGTTTTTTATTAAACAAAAAAATATTATTTAAAACATTGTAGAATCTATTTGTAATACATTTTTGTTAATCGAGTTAATGTGATGGTTTTTGTGAATTCGTTTTGTTTTTTATTAAACAAAAAAATATTATTTAAAACATTGTAGCATCTATTTGCAATACATTATTGTTAATCTGGGGTTATATAGTGGTGGTTTGTTAGTCTAAGGGGGTATTTCACTATGTCGGGCTAAATATCTGAATAGCTATCCGTTGGCTGGCTTTAAAGTTCAGAATAACATCGTTATTCAACGGCGACCGTTTCACCATTGTTTCGAGCTGCCGGATAGATAACACTCGAAATAGTCTGGCAACATCGCAAAATGTTTGCTGTTTCTCCATCTACTGCCACGGCTGTCATGCGTCACAGTCCGCACACCGCGAAGTGTGCATTTTTTTGGTTATGTTATGTTGATTATCAGGTCATTTTAGATAGATTCATGTCGAATTAATACATTGTTTCTTATTTTGAACACAATCAAATAATTCAGGATGGATCATACAAGCATTCAAATTCATTCTACAAAATTCGACTCACTTCTCAGCTGTTAAACTCGGAATGTTTTGACGCCATCTTTGATTCGAGGAATAGCGCCTAACGTGAAGTTCGAGCACTGATTAGTCAAATCAAACTTTAACCCGAGCGTTAGCGTTATTCAGATATAGTGAAAACGAAAAAATGACTTATCCGCGGATTAGTGCTTAGTCAGAACATAATCAGATATAGTGAAAAACCCCCTTAATGTGTAGATTACGTTGTGATTTTAGCTAACAAACAAACTTAAATATCATTTAAAACACTGTAGCATTTACGTTATCGTCCAGTATTTACAATATTACAGATTTACAATATTAGTAGGCGCAAAAGTCCGTACTCGATTTCCTAAGTAAACGTTTGGGTTGTTTGAGCAGTACTTAATTATGCTACAAGTTCGTTGTATGGTATTAAGCGAATATAACATAATAATACTAATGAAAATCAATACAAAAAAATTCTTGTAACTAAATATAATTTAAATAAAATGACGCCCCAATGTTATTTTACAATTATTGCAGGAGTGAAAAATATTTATTTTTACATTAAATGCACACATGCACATTGCATGCACACTGTGTCATCTTTAGGGATGCTGTGCGGAGACCCATGCTGTAAGAGGAGGGAAACACAGAGGCCGGCAAATCATTCCACTACCGCGCTGTTGAACTGAAGAAGCGACCCGTTCTCATGTGACAAATGTCAAACAGTGTACATATGTTGGGCGTGCGTTTTACGTGTTTACCGAGAATGCACCGATGTCGAAGGGATCAATGATGCTAGTTCCTCGGAGCATCTTCCATTATAATACCGATAGAATAAGGACAGCATGCCTACCTGACGCCTGTGCTCTAAAGATTGCAATCCGTTTGTTAAGATAAGGGAATCTATCAAACGGACCTCCTGTTTCTGACTCAAGGGTTTTTTTCAGGTATTTTGGGGCTCCAGACCAGAGATGGCTGCCAAATTCAACAATGGGGCGCACTTGCGATTTGTACAGGGTCACCAGTTGTGTACTATTAAAGTATCTGCGGGCCCTGTACTGTGCACCCAGCTTCTGTGAGGCGAACTTGACATTGTCTTCGATGGAGCCCCCGTGCCTGAGCTGGTCACATAGAGTTATACCAGGCATATTAATGGAAGGCACGTTGGAAAAATTGCTTCCGTTGAAGGAGACTAGATTGTCATTTTAATCACTTTTAGACGTTTGATTCAATTATTCCGCGTTCTTGAGAAATATAGCGATCCATTGTTTATCAACCTGTTTTCTGTTTCTTTTTACTTCACGAATGTCAAAGTCGTGATAACATACGACGCCAATTGAAAAAATGAGAATATCGTCTGTCGAAGTGATAACTTTAGGGCTAGCTTTTGACTTTTTTTCAGTTCTCGGTAGAGGCAACTGCGTTAATTTAAAAAAAAGTTTTAATAAAAGTTTTTTACCCCTAAAATACAGCACTTCATCCCTTCATGTTGCTTATAAGTGTCACCTCTGTGCTGTATCACAATGTCACACTCCCCTGCGTCGCTTCGTACGCAAAATGTATGAACTGTTTGCTTAGATGTTTATATTTAATGCATCAATATGGTAAATATCGAAATATAAACATGCCCTCTTGTCGTAAAGCTAGTTTATTTGTGGTTCTTAGCTCAGCTTCAGGGTTGTTTTTCGATGCCTACCAGCTTAATCTTGCAAATATTATCGTTTGCCTTCTGAAAACTTGGAATAATTTTATGGGAGGTTTAAATATATTTACTATCGACCCCCCTTCATCACCGACTCTTCAAAACATCATCGTCAACATCATGATGAAACTAAACTTACGCATACTAAGCCCGCTTGGTGTTAATTTCGGGCTACACAGCAATTTTTCGATATTCGAATTAACGTAAAGTTATATTTTATCCACAGTTTTCGATTAATACAAACTTTTTTGATTTATCTGTGCTAATTAAGAATACATAAGCTGTCCATGACGAATTATAAATGAAATAATTCTATTGATTTTGAATTCAAACCGATTTTTTTTATTTTTTATTTTGGCCATACATTACAACATTTTTCTTATTAATAAATACAACAAATTACAGGATATAATTGATTACACAACATGACATAACATAACGTAACATAAATAAACCAAACATAACATAACATAACATAACATAACATAACATAAAATAACATAACATAACATAACATAACATAACATAACATAACATAACATAACATAACATAACATAACATAACATAACATAACATAACATAACATAACATAACATAACATAACATAACATAACATAACATAACATAACATAACATATAATAACATAACATAACATTACATAACATTACATAACATAACATAACATAACATAACATAACATAAACATAAACATAACATAACATAAACATAACATGACATGACATGACATGACATGACATGACATGACATATCATGACATGACATGACATGACATGACATGACATGACATGACATGACATTACATGACATGACATGACATGACATGACATGACATGACATGACATGACATGACATGACATGACATGACATGACATGACATGACATGACATGACATGACATGACATGACATGACATGACATGACATGACATGACATGACATGACATGACATGACATGACATGACATGACATAACATGACATGACATAACATGACATAACATAACATAACATGACATAACATAACATAACATAACATAACATAACATAACATAACATAACATAAACATAACATAATATAACAACATAACAACATATAATAATTTATCATCAGAGGATGTAACAATAATAATGGGTGATTTTAATGTACCATCTATTCAATGCCCACTAAATGTCAATGAAATTCACACCAGACCAGTCATATATAATAGCCAAAAATCAATATCCCTACTAGACTTTCAAAATTTGACTGGACTTAATCAGTTCAATCACGTCTCTAATAATATAGATCGAATTTTAGATTTAGTGTTTTCCAGCCATCACCTTGAAATTCAAATTGCTTCACATGTGCTATCTAAAGTTGACTCCTATCATCCTCCCATTGAATTCGAGTTTCTAATGTCTAAATACAGACCCCTACCCACCAACCCAGATCACATCAAATATAACTTCAAAAAAACGGACTACACTAAATGCAATGAAATGCTATCACTAAATAACTGGAACGATCTTAATACTCTGAATTGTAATGACTCCCTACTACATTTTTATAACCTATTATGGCTATCAATTGAAAAACACACTCCGCGCTTAAGAAACAGCAACAAAAGGTTTCCAATTTGGTTCAGCAGTGCTTTGATACACCAACTCAGAGAAAAAGAAAAGTTTAGAAAGAAGTGGAAAAAATACAAAAATCAATGTGACTATGACAGTTTTTCCATCTTGAGGGCTAGAGTAAAATTATCAATACGTTCCTGCCTTAAAGCCTATGTAGATTCAATAGAAAATTCTCTCCCTAACAGTATCAAAAATCTGTCAACCCTCATTAAATCGAAAAGAGTTTCTAATTCTCTCCCAAAAATCATGCATCTCCACGACAAATCAGCAACAAATGGCAAAGAAACATGCGAACTCTTTTCTACTTACTTCTCTTCTGTATTTAGCTCACCATCTAATTCTAAAAGTGACTCTAAACTTTCTTTCCCACTCTATAATTATCCACTATCTCATATCAAAATAACCCTAGACGAGGTCAAGGTGAAGTTGAACACTCTCGATATCAATAAGGGTTCCGGTCCAGATGGTATTCCTCCACTATTCATTCGAAATTGTGCAGATCAACTTGCAGCACCTTTACACAAATTATTATTTCATAGTACTGTTTTAAAAAAAATAATGCTTCTAATTTTGGAAAAATCTGTTCTTTTAAATAACAAAAAATGCCCACTACTATTGTACACAGGTTCCTATTTTTATAATTTTGTAATTACCTATTATTACCAGCTCTGTATTGTTTTTGTTAAGTTATGTTTATGTTACACCCATGTTATGTTTATTATATGTTATGTTCATATTATGTTATGATATGTTTATGTTATGTTCATGGTATGTTTGTGTTATGTTTATCTTTATGTTTTATAATCACATTTGTTTACTCCCATATGCTGTGTCTGTTTATAAGATTGCCAATTTCAAATTCTGTTGAAAAAAAAAAACGCTACTAATTTTAGAAAAATCTTTGGTTAAATAACGAAAAGCGCCCACTTATATTGTACACAGGTTCCTATTCTTATAATTTTGTGATAATCTACTGTTACCAGCTCTGTTCCGTTTTTGTTAAGTATGTTGTTTATGTTATGTTATTTATTTTAATTATTTTATTTTTATTTTTGTTTATTGCAGAAACAAACAGTACATAATTACATAGATGACAATAGTTACAAAATTATAAAAGTTAGTACAATAATTGGTACCAATGACATGTCGCTGACATATATACATATGAGGTATATTATACATTTTACGGTTAAGTTACATTTTTAATTTCAATTAGTGTGCTGGGGAAGGAGAGAGGTGTGTGTGAGTATTTGTGTGTGTGTATGTCTGCAATGTGAGGGTGTGTTTGGTTGTGTGTGTTATGTGGGCAAATTCAGTGTGCTAAAAAAGTTTTTCTTAAATAGAGGGAGAGAATCAAAAAATATATCGGTATTTGTGCTTGTTTGAATTGAGTTGAATGTTTGAAGGATGCGAGAAATAGGGGAATTGGCTGCAGCGTTTGTATTATTACAAGTTGTGTAAAAAAGGTTCGTGTGTCGAGTTCTTTTAGATGGGGTGTTAAAATTTGTTTGGGATAGAAGTTCTGAGCAGTCTATTTCGTTGTGTATTATTTTATGGAGAAATGTCATGTCAGCTACCGTTCGCCTGGATTTCAGGGATTGGAGAGTGCAGATGTAATTATTGTTGTATTTATAACCTAGGTACTTAATAAATTTATTTTGTATGCGCTCTATATTATTGACATAGTAAGTGTATTTGGGATTCCAGACAGGCGATGCATATTCCAGTATGATGATATTGATGTCATGTCATGACATTTCATGTCATGACATGACATGACATGACATGACATGACATGACATGACATGACATGACATGACATGACATGACATGACATGACATGACATGACATGACATGACATGACATGACATAACATAACATAACATGACATAACATAACATAACATAACATAACATAACATAACATAACATAACATAACATAACATAACATAAACATAACATAAACATAACATAAACATAACATAATATAACAACATAACAACATATAATAATTTATCATCAGAGGATGTAACAATAATAATGGGTGATTTTAATGTACCATCTATTCAATGCCCACTAAATGTCAATGAAATTCACACCAGACCAGTCATATATAATAGCCAAAAATCAATATCCCTACTAGACTTTCAAAATTTGACTGGACTTAATCAGTTCAATCACGTCTCTAATAATATAGATCGAATTTTAGATTTAGTGTTTTCCAGCCATCACCTTGAAATTCAAATTGCTTCACATGTGCTATCTAAAGTTGACTCCTATCATCCTTCCATTGAATTCGAGTTTCTAATGTCTAAATACAGACCCCTACCCACCAACCCAGATCACATCAAATATAACTTCAAAAAAACGGACTACACTAAATGCAATGAAATGCTATCACTAAATAACTGGAACGATCTTAATACTCTGAATTGTAATGACTCCCTACTACATTTTTATAACCTATTATGGCTATCAATTGAAAAACACACTCCGCGCTTAAGAAACAGCAACAAAAGGTTTCCAATTTGGTTCAGCAGTGCTTTGATACACCAACTCAGAGAAAAAGAAAAGTTTAGAAAGAAGTGGAAAAAATACAAAAATCAATGTGACTATGACAGTTTTTCCATCTTGAGGGCTAGAGTAAAATTATCAATACGTTCCTGCCTTAAAGCCTATGTAGATTCAATAGAAAATTCTCTCCCTAACAGTATCAAAAATCTGTCAACCCTCATTAAATCGAAAAGAGTTTCTAATTCTCTCCCAAAAATCATGCATCTCCACGACAAATCAGCAACAAATGGCAAAGAAACATGCGAACTCTTTTCTACTTACTTCTCTTCTGTATTTAGCTCACCATCTAATTCTAAAAGTGACTCTAAACTTTCTTTCCCACTCTATAATTATCCACTATCTCATATCAAAATAACCCTAGACGAGGTCAAGGTGAAGTTGAACACTCTCGATATCAATAAGGGTTCCGGTCCAGATGGTATTCCTCCACTATTCATTCGAAATTGTGCAGATCAACTTGCAGCACCTTTACACAAATTATTATTTCATAGTACTGTTTTAAAAAAAATAATGCTTCTAATTTTGGAAAAATCTGTTCTTTTAAATAACAAAAAATGCCCACTACTATTGTACACAGGTTCCTATTTTTATAATTTTGTAATTACCTATTATTACCAGCTCTGTATTGTTTTTGTTAAGTTATGTTTATGTTACACCCATGTTATGTTTATTATATGTTATGTTCATATTATGTTATGATATGTTTATGTTATGTTCATGGTATGTTTGTGTTATGTTTATCTTTATGTTTTATAATCACATTTGTTTACTCCCATATGCTGTGTCTGTTTATAAGATTGCCAATTTCAAATTCTGTTGAAAAAAAAAAACGCTACTAATTTTAGAAAAATCTTTGGTTAAATAACGAAAAGCGCCCACTTATATTGTACACAGGTTCCTATTCTTATAATTTTGTGATAATCTACTGTTACCAGCTCTGTTCCGTTTTTGTTAAGTATGTTGTTTATGTTATGTTATTTATTTTAATTATTTTATTTTTATTTTTGTTTATTGCAGAAACAAACAGTACATAATTACATAGATGACAATAGTTACAAAATTATAAAAGTTAGTACAATAATTGGTACCAATGACATGTCGCTGACATATATACATATGAGGTATATTATATATTTTACGGTTAAGTTACATTTTTAATTTCAATTAGTGTGCTGGGGAAGGAGAGAGGTGTGTGTGAGTATTTGTGTGTGTGTATGTCTGCAATGTGAGGGTGTGTTTGGTTGTGTGTGTTATGTGGGCAAATTCAGTGTGCTAAAAAAGTTTTTCTTAAATAGAGGGAGAGAATCAAAAAATATATCGGTATTTGTGCTTGTTTGAATTGAGTTGAATGTTTGAAGGATGCGAGAAATAGGGGAATTGGCTGCAGCGTTTGTATTATTACAAGTTGTGTAAAAAAGGTTCGTGTGTCGAGTTCTTTTAGATGGGGTGTTAAAATTTGTTTGGGATAGAATTTCTGAGCAGTCTATTTCGTTGTGTATTATTTTATGGAGAAATGTCATGTCAGCTACCGTTCGCCTGGATTTCAGGGATTGGAGAGTGCAGATGTAATTATTGTTGTATTTATAACCTAGGTACTTAATAAATTTATTTTGTATGCGCTCTATATTATTGACATAGTAAGTGTATTTGGGATTCCAGACAGGCGATGCATATTCCAGTGTACTTCTGACTAGTGAGGAATAAAGCATTACTAGCGTACGTGGATTTTTAAATAATTTACTCAGACGCAGTATGAAACCTAACATTTTGTAAGATCTAGCAGTGATTGAAGAAATGTGCGTATTAAATATAAGTTTACTGTCTACGTATGTTATTTTATTTTTTATTTTATTTTTATTTTATTTATTCGAGACACAAACAGGATATTTATAAAAACATTAATTATGGATTACAAAATAAAGAAAATACAATTATAAATATCCCTAGACTAATGTGTCTGCAGCAATCACATTTGCACATTCACATAAGCAAACATGTAAAACAATGACAGTATTTATATACAAAACTTAAAACTTAATTACAAAGATTGAAGCACACAATAAGGAGAAAAATTTAAAGAGTACATATTAAAAAAATTCTAAACCACTTAACAATTTTTTTATTTATTTCTTTTTATTTTATTTTATTTAATTTTTTTTTTATCTAAGTACAGAAATCGTGGAGATATTTCTTGAAATAAGTTAAATTATTTGCAAAAATATCTACGACAGTGTGTCTTTTAGCAAGATCATTGTATGATCGAGATATTCTAGACATAGGATTAAAATATCCAGTATTATTGGCAAAGATTTCGGTCCAAAATATGTTCATATTTCTAGTATATTTGGGCCTGGCGTAAAAATTGATTTGATTGACTAAGTTACTATTTACACGATTATTCACAATATTGTAAAGCATTAAGAGGTCATTTATATTTCGTCTTTTAACTAAACTCTCTAGTTTGAAATATGTAAGTCTTTGTTCATACCCATTTAGAAGATGGTAGACACCTGATCGATAGGACAAAATCCGTGTAAATTTTCTTTGGACAGATTCAAGTCTGGATACCTGTGTAATGTAATGTGGATTCCAGACTGTTGACCCGTACTCAAGAACACTACGGATTAACGAATTAAATAGAATTATTAGGCTATTAGAGTTCTTGAACAGTTTAGTTGATCTTACGATAAAACCTAGTACTTTATTTGATTTATTTACAATGTATTCTATGTGTTGGTTGAACGTTAGTTTGTTGTCGAATATAATTCCTAAATCTTTGATCGATTCAACTGTTTCCAGATTGTGACCACATATGCTATATGAGTATAGAGTTTTGTTGGTGTTCTTGGTGAAATTTATAACTTTACACTTAGCTATATTCAATTCCATTTCATTGTCAATACACCAGGCAGATAATGTGTTAAGGTCTTGTTGTAAGAGTTCACAATCTTCCATAGATTTAATTGCTTTATATATCTTGAGGTCGTCAGCGTATAGAGACAAATTACAGTGGAGTTTACATGTAAGGTCGTTAATGAAGATTAAGAAAAACAAGGGTCCAAGGTGTGATCCTTGTGGAACGCCCGATGTGACTAATATTGGGGAAGAGTTAAAGCCGTTAACAGTAACTAATTGACTTCTATTTGATAAATATGATTCTAACCAACGAAGCAGATTTCCGTGTATGCCGATTTTATCCAGTTTATTCATTAAGATAGGGTGACTAACTTTGTCGAAAGCCTTACTGAAATCGGTGTATACGGCATCTACTTGTGTTTTTTTATTCATTGATTTACACAGAAAGTCCATATACTCGATTAAATTAGTGTTTGTGGATCGTTTAGCTACAAAGCCATGTTGGAACGGGCTAAGTATGTGTGTTACATGATTAAATATGTCTTTATATACAATGGACTCAAATATTTTGCCAAAACAAGATAAAAGGCTGATAGGACGGTAGTTCTTTACATCGTTTTTACTGCCAGACTTATGGATCGGAATGACGTGGGCAACTTTCCACAGATCTGGAAATACCCCTTCGTTCAGACTTTTGACGAATAATTTGTGTAAAGGTGCTGCAAGTTGATCTGCACAATTTCGAATGAATAGTGGAGGAATACCATCTGGACCGGAACCCTTATTGATATCGAGAGTGTTCAACTTCACCTTGACCTCGTCTAGGGTTATTTTGATATGAGATAGTGGATAATTATAGAGTGGGAAAGAAAGTTTAGAGTCACTTTTAGAATTAGATGGTGAGCTAAATACAGAAGAGAAGTAAGTAGAAAAGAGTTCGCATGTTTCTTTGCCATTTGTTGCTGATTTGTCGTGGAGATGCATGATTTTTGGGAGAGAATTAGAAACTCTTTTCGATTTAATGAGGGTTGACAGATTTTTGATACTGTTAGGGAGAGAATTTTCTATTGAATCTACATAGGCTTTAAGGCAGGAACGTATTGATAATTTTACTCTAGCCCTCAAGATGGAAAAACTGTCATAGTCACATTGATTTTTGTATTTTTTCCACTTCTTTCTAAACTTTTCTTTTTCTTTGAGTTGGTGTATCAAAGCACTGCTGAACCAAATTGGAAACCTTTTGTTGCTGTTTCTTAAGCGCGGAGTGTGTTTTTCAATTGATAGCCATAATAGGTTATAAAAATGTAGTAGGGAGTCATTACAATTCAGAGTATTAAGATCGTTCCAGTTATTTAGTGATAGCATTTCATTGCATTTAGTGTAGTCCGTTTTTTTGAAGTTATATTTGATGTGATCTGGGTTGGTGGGTAGGGGTCTGTATTTAGACATTAGAAACTCGAATTCAATGGGAGGATGATAGGAGTCAACTTTAGATAGCACATGTGAAGCAATTTGAATTTCAAGGTGATGGCTGGAAAACACTAAATCTAAAATTCGATCTATATATTAGAGACGTGATTGAACTGATTAAGTCCAGTCAAATTTTGAAAGTCTAGTAGGGATATTGATTTTTGGCTATTATATATGACTGGTCTGGTGTGAATTTCATTGACATTTAGTGGGCATTGAATAGATGGTACATTAAAATCACCCATTATTATTGTTACATCCTCTGATGATAAATTATTATATGTTGTTATGTTGTTATATTATGTTATGTTTATGTTATGTTTATGTTATGTTTATGTTATGTTATGTTATGTTATGTTATGTTATGTTATGTGTCATGTTATGTTATGTTATGTCATGTTATGTCATGTCATGTCATGTCATGTCATGTCATGTCATGTCATGTCATGTCATGTCATGTCATGTCATGTCATGTCATGTCATGTCATGTCATGACATGACATGAAATGTCATGACATGACATCAATATCATCATACTGGAATATGCATCGCCTGTCTGGAATCCCAAATACACTTACTATGTCAATAATATAGAGCGCATACAAAATAAATTTATTAAGTACCTAGGTTATAAATACAACAATAATTACATCTGCACTCTCCAATCCCTGAAATCCAGGCGAACGGTAGCTGACATGACATTTCTCCATAAAATAATACACAACGAAATAGACTGCTCAGAACTTCTATCCCAAACAAATTTTAACACCCCATCTAAAAGAACTCGACACACGAACCTTTTTTACACAACTTGTAATAATACAAACGCTGCAGCCAATTCCCCTATTTCTCGCATCCTTCAAACATTCAACTCAATTCAAACAAGCACAAATACCGATATATTTTTTGATTCTCTCCCTCTATTTAAGAAAAACTTTTTTAGCACACTGAATTTGCCCACATAACACACACAACCAAACACACCCTCACATTGCAGACATACACACACACAAATACTCACACACACCTCTCTCCTTCCCCAGCACACTAATTGAAATTAAAAATGTAACTTAACCGTAAAATGTATAATATACCTCATATGTATATATGTCAGCGACATGTCATTGGTACCAATTATTGTACTAACTTTTATAATTTTGTAACTATTGTCATCTATGTAATTATGTACTGTTTGTTTCTGCAATAAACAAAAATAAAAATAAAATAATTAAAATAAATAACATAACATAAACAACATACTTAACAAAAACGGAACAGAGCTGGTAACAGTAGATTATCACAAAATTATAAGAATAGGAACCTGTGTACAATATAAGTGGGCGCTTTTCGTTATTTAACCAAAGATTTTTCTAAAATTAGTAGCGTTTTTTTTTTTCAACAGAATTTGAAATTGGCAATCTTATAAACAGACACAGCATATGGGAGTAAACAAATGTGATTATAAAACATAAAGATAAACATAACACAAACATACCATGAACATAACATAAACATATCATAACATAATATGAACATAACATATAATAAACATAACATGGGTGTAACATAAACATAACTTAACAAAAACAATACAGAGCTGGTAATAATAGGTAATTACAAAATTATAAAAATAGGAACCTGTGTACAATAGTAGTGGGCATTTTTTGTTATTTAAAAGAACAGATTTTTCCAAAATTAGAAGCATTATTTTTTTAAAACAGTACTATGAAATGAATATAAACAAATACAATAAAATAATCAAGACAAATATACAAATACATAAAAAATAGTGTTTTAACTCAGTCAAAATATACAGAGTTGGGATTAGTAAAAATAGATGAAAATAAAGATGAAAATAGGAACCTGAACAAATGAATACAAATGAAAGTGAAAGAAATTTGGTTTATATTTATTATTATGGTCAGATATTAAGGCCATTTTTATAAATAAATTTTGCCAACAAATAGTAAATTTCACTAGTGTTTAGACTAAGAAGGCAGGGTATACTGGTAGGCAATTTAATATCAAGTTTTAACAATTCATGCATGAAGTTTGGAAATTGGTCATTGATAGGACACTCAAAAAAATTATGGTCCAGAGTATCCTCTGACCCACAGTCACAGTACGGCGAACTGACTATGTGGAACCTGGCAAGATGGCTAAGACAACAAGTGTGACCCAGCCGCATTCGGGTTAAGGAAGAAATATATTTTTTAGGCATGGTAGTGTATTTGTGAAACCAGGGTTTAACAGGAATAGAAGGTTGAATTAATGAGTACTGGTGACCTTTTATCAGAGAAGATTTTTTCCATTCAGAAACCATTGGAGTTGGTACTTAGTTTTTAGAATAGAGAAATGGTCTCTAACCGGAATAGGGATATCACTTAACGGACCATGGGCAGTGGCTTCCTTAGCAATATAATCAGCCATGTCATTCCCAGCAATACCGAGGTGTCCCGGTATCCAGGCTAGGACCACTGATGCAGGAACCAGTGACATGGAATGCAGAAGGTTCCTGATCGAGCAGATTAGAGAGTCGCTACTGGAATTGAGTGGGGATGCGCTTATTTTTTGTAGTGAGCTAAGCGAGTCTGAAAGGATGAGTGCGTTTTTAATATTTAATGATTTGACGAGTTGAAGAGCTTCTATGATAGCTATGCATTCAGCAGAGAAAATGGAGCATTCTTTGGGAAGTTTGTGTGGGAAACACAATTTTCTGTGAGGAACATAGACACTGGCCCTGCAATGGGAGTCCTGACTGAGTTTGGAGCCATCTGTGAAAAATTTTATGTAATTTGGCCAGTTGTTTACAATAATTGTGTTAAATTCTGCATTATTTAATTGAGTTGAGTTTTTAATGTTTTTTTTACTTATTCCGATAAATTGATGGACCTTCGGATAGAAAGTAAGGCTTTCATAGGGGTATGAGTATAAGGGAAGAGATTCATTTAGATAGGTGTTTCTAGATAAATCCAGGAAAGAGTTGTAGCAATCATAAAAAAGTGGAGGGGTATGATATTTCCAAGAGTGATTTGAATTAACCTCATACTTTAACGATTGAAGTATAGGAATCAAGGGATGGGATGTTATTGGACATATTTTGTAAACATATTTTTCTGCCAGGCATCGCCTTCTTATATGTAAGGGAGGTTCGCAACATTCCACTTGCATTGCGTTGATTGGAGAAGATTTCATGGCTCCTAAGACAAGGTGAAGTGATTTTGACTGGATTTTATCTAATTTATGAGAATTTGACGTGGACATTGGATCAAACAGACAAGATCCGTAATCGAGATGGCTTCGGATGAGGGCATTTTATAGAAGTTTTAAAGAAGCTGGGTGGGATCCCCACCACACTCCGGCTAGAAATCTAAGAGGATTGATGTTGCTTTCACATTTTGTAACAACGTGATTTATATGAGAGTTCCATGTAAGCTTGGAGTCCAAAAACATTCCAAGGAACTTAACTTCCTTCGAGATAGGGATCACTTCATCGCCAAATATTACCTGAATATCCGGAAGCTTTCGTCGACGAGTGAAGATGACAACTTTGCTTTTGGCAGGGGAAAGTTCAAGAGCATTAATATTTAACCACGCCAAGAGTTTTCTAAGAGCGTTGTTAATTGCTGATGCTGCGATGAAAAGATTGGCGGATATTTTGTAAAACGTTAAGTCGTCAGCATATTGGAGTACGTTGCACATGAAATTAATAGATTTTTCCAGATCGTATATGTAAATATTATACAGTATCGGGCTTAAGACAGACCCTTGCGGGAGTCCTTTGAATATTTGTCTTATGTGGGGAGAGGATTCGGATCCATCTACAAAAACAGTTCTCTCGGAGAGCAAATTGATAATGAATTGAACCAATTTAGGAGGAATACCAATCGCCAGTAACTTTTCTTTAGGAATGGGTATATTTACATAGTCGTATGCTCCACAGATGTCTAAAAATACTGCAATACAATATTCGTTTTTAGATAACGCTAATTTGACATCTGTAACAAGAGAGGAAAGGTTGTCAAGGGTACTTTTACCCTTTCTAAATCCAAACTGGGAAGGGGGAAGAATATGATGTTTCTCTACAAACCAGTCTAATCTATTCCTAATCATTCTTTCAGCTACTTTGCAAAGTGTTGAAGAGAGAGCAATTGGTCTGTAACTTGAGCCTAGACTTGGATCTTTGGTACTTTTGCAAATGGGAATGATTTTTTGAATTTTCCAGTCCGGGGGAATAATACCAGAGTCCAGGAAGATATTGATGAGAGAGAGAAAGTAGGAAAGGGAATCGTCATCAGTGTGGCGGATGAATATGTTCAAGATTTCGTCATTGCCCGGAGCTGAGTCTTTAAGGGCTTCCGTGGCTCTTTTTAACTCGTCTATGGAAAATGGAGCATCTAACCAAGATGAAGAATTTGGGGAGTAAGATAAAACAGGCACTTCGTCAAGATTAGGTACATAAGGGGGAGCAATTTTGTTAAGAAAGTCAGAAATCCAAATATCAGAATTGTGAGATGACTTCGGCAGGGAAAAGGAAGACCTAAACCTGCGAATCATGGACCAAACCTCCCACGCCGGAGTAGCAGGGGATATATTAGTGCAGAAATTACGCCAACTGTTTTTTTTTTAAAAACGAAATGTACCTTTAGCAACAGCTTGGGCATTCTTGGCTTTCAAGAAATATTCCATTGTCATCTGTTGGCAGTATGTCTTATTGGCCGCTTTCTTCTCCCTCAGCACTCGAAGGCATTCTTCATCCCACCAGGGGGAAGGGTGAGCCTTCGTGCCTACAGGGGATGATTTGGGAATAGACTTGACTGCAGATTTTAGAATGGAATCAGACCAAGATTTGTAAGAGGAGGTGCAGTTATCTGAAGAAGGGGTAGGCAGGGAAAGGGTGTGACCCTGGTCAGACTCTCTAAAATGGCACCAGTCGGCTTTTTTGTGATAAATTTTGGCTTTCTTTTAAAGAGGTTAGTATTTAACCCTTGAGCCAGATTTATAATGATTGGATAGTGGTCACTGCCGCAGGGGTCTGATGAAGTTCTCCAGGAAATTATTGGATATATACTTGGGGAACAAAGAGTTATATCCACTGCACTAGGGCTCTGCCCAGGCAGACTTAACCTTGTTGGAGATCCGTCATTTAGAAGGCAAATGTTCAAGGAGTCCATAAGGTCAATTATTTTGATTCCTGAGGGATCCGTGGATGAAGAACCCCAGAGAGGGGAGTAGGCATTGAAGTCACCCAGAATGACCAGGGGAGAAGATATTTTTCTAAACATGTGGATCCATAATGAAATGTCAAATGGGGTAGAAGGGGGAATGTAGAGGGATACAAACGTAATATTAGAGACAGTAGCTGCCACTAACTGGAAGGATGAATCTGGGGGTTTAATGGAAATTGGGGTGAAGGACAGGGAGTTTTTGATTAGAAGGGCTGCACCACCCTTCCCATCAATGCGGTCGTCCCGCAGACATTGGTAGCCACTCACCTTGAAGAGCTGAGATGGTTTAAACCAAGTCTCAGAGATGGCAGCAATAGAAATTGTGTGTAATTGTAGAAGGCGGATGAGGTCAGCCTTATTGGAGAAGGCGCTTCTACTATTCCACTGAAGAATCCCTGCTGTCAGGGCAGCCATTGGAAACAAGAGAATTTAAGGAGAAAAGTAAAGAGGCAGCGTTGGACGGTAGGGAATTATTGTTATTAATTATAGAGATAAGTAACATGATGAGAGTTTGAATAATATTAGAATTATCATTAGAAATTATGTTGTTTAAAGAATTGCCATTTGAATCAGGGATAAAGGAATTGCAGTTCAAAGTATTGCTGTTAGGAAAGACGGTATTTTGTGGAAATGGGGAGCTGATGTTACCATTTGGGAACAAGAGCTGGGAGTTATGGCCAAGATGATCATATCCGGGGGATTTAAGAGGACGAGAAGCAGATTTTGTCATTACAGTCTTCCTGTATGACGAGTTTGGAGGAATAATGTTTTGAGATAACTGGGGTTGAGAGGCGACTTCAGCAAAAGATTTTTTAGAGGGAGCTATTGTTTTAGAAGCGTGGAAGTACGATACGCTATTGGAAGCCATATAACTTTTAATGTTTTTTTGGCGTGAAATTTCGGGGCAGGATGGATTTATGGCTGTGTGAGAGCCTGAGCAGTTGATGCAAGTAGGGGGATTGGAAGGGGAGGGGCATTGCTCTGCTAAATGACTTTCTGCACATTTAAAGCAGCGAGGAGAAGAACGATATGATTGCTTGGAATGGCCGAACCGACAACAGTTAAAGCACTGAATTGTCGGGTATGAATAAATTTCCACTGGGAGAGAGTTGTGGAAAAGGTACACATGAGAGGGAAGAGATTGGCCTTCAAATGTAAGAACTACAGTTTGGGAGGGTTTCCAAATTATAGAATCAGAAGTCCTATCTTTATAATTCAGCCGCCTAGTCTTTAAAACTTTCCCCGAAGATGCTGGGATAATAAGTTCCGTGATGAGTTCTTCATCGGATAGGTCTGTGGGGATACCTCTCACTAGACCAATGCGTGAGATGTTGAATGAAGGGATGAAAGCCTTGTATTTTTTGGCAGAGAGGAAGTCAATGGAATTTATAAATTTATTGGCATTGAGTGCAGTTGTGAACTCTACATAAATGCGGAATCTTCCCTCCGATCTGATACCACCTGGGGAAATGCCAAGTGGTTTTTTTCCTATAAATTTACCAAAATCAAGGGGATGCAGTGAGTGGCCTTGTGTGTTGTTTTGTACATACACGATGAAGGAGGCTTTTGCTGAAGTCGGGTACAGTGAAGCGAGTGGAGGAGCGACAGTCTCTACAGGAACTGTAACCTGAGAAGATTCCTTTTTCGGAAGGACGCTGACTTTTCTTTTTTTGGGAATAGAGGAATCAGTCATTATTTCAACCTCGCTAGCAATGTCATGTTCAAAATTAACAGGGTCAGAATCTAAACGCAAGTTCAAACCGATTGAGAATCTATTTAATAATAAGAGGTACCGCCAACCATTTTTTCCCCAAAGTTAAACCAAAAAATTAACAGAAACACCCATAGTTAAAACCAAATCTCGAATGAAGATATTCTACATTGCTTCTCTACAAAATCTAAGACCAAAACTAAGACATTTGGTGAGATAAACCGTGTTTTTTAAAGCCAGTTTTGAGATAAATATTGGGTATATGCCTTCGAAATCATGTCCACTGGTAACTTGCGAAAAAGCGTTCCGGATGCTCACTTTGTACACCTGAATAGGGAACTGAAAATTACCTTACACTCGATTTCTTTTATCCCATTCGATAAAAACTATTACGGATTTTATTTTTTCGGAAATAGGTTTAATACACTGAATATATTCTATAATTATAATTCTGTATTCTCTATATATATATGCATTTTATATATGATCTGGCGCACGAGAAGACAAATCGGAAACCACCACATTACGTGAAGTCGATTGTTTACACAACTAATAGTAATACTCACGGTTTCAACTTATCCAATACTATTTGCTTCCGCATGGTTCTTACACTTCTATTTATATTTTTAATTCAATTGTTGCGTTACATAAACATAACCCAGATAACGATGTCTACAGTTTTAGAACGAAAGACTTTATATCGGTCAGCGTTAACTCCTATTTGTGGTGATCTGCCGTGTCGATCACTCAGATAAGATGTAAATAATAGTCGTTTGGATACTCCATACTATTTGGTTTATTTAGTGTTATTACTAATGTACAGTATTCGAGATGTTGTTGCAAAGAGAGGACGAGTTACAACAGACACGCCTTTTTATACGTCTCGGTCATGCTGTCTCACTCAGATATGCCTGTCTCTTTCAT
Source organism: Hesperophylax magnus (assembly GCA_026573805.1). NCBI lineage: Eukaryota > Metazoa > Arthropoda > Insecta > Trichoptera > Limnephilidae > Hesperophylax > Hesperophylax magnus. The sequence continues at coordinate 4,079,592 of JAIUSX010000043.1, read as the reverse complement.
ACCGACAGACATACGTTCACCACATCCCTCCACACTTAAATCAGCAGACAGTAACACAACATGATTATCATAATAATAATTATAAAACATACATACACATATTTAATTATTATTTTACAACATTTTCTTTTTTATTTATAACCATGTTGATTCGGAGAGTTGACTGCTGCTTATTTTGATTTCTCTGTCCTTGGTCGAAGGCGCTCCTTCCAGTTCCCCGACGTTGACGCCACGGGTTCACTGGAGCTGGAAGGAAAAAGAGGGTCACCCGTTAGATTGTCATCCGAAACAAAGTCGGAGACATCGTACTCATCGAACGATAGCCTCCTCGTCTCAGACTCAGGAATTAAAATACTAGGGTTCTTTTCCCATGATACACACAGTTTGGATAATTGATCAAAATGTCTTTTCCAGTACATGATTTTATCATTCAATTTAACCTCAATTAAATATAGTTTATTTCCCAAACGTTTATGTACTTTCCCTGGTACCCACTTATCATTGTTTTGGTCTCTAAAATCCCTAACCATAACTTTCTGATTAATCTTAAAATTCGTAGATACTTTGTTATTCCTTTTATAATAGAATTTCTGATTTTCCTGACATTTTGACATTTTCATTTTGGTATCTTTATCAATCACATTTTCCTTTACCTTCCCCCCTCTAGGTATAAAATTATTCAAATTTGACCTTAACCTTCTACCAAACATTACAACTGCTGGCTCTAACCCTGTTGTACAGTGTGGTGCATTCCTATAATCTATGAGAAAACATTCTAACTTCTCATTATAACCTGACTGAAATTTTTTTTCTAACAATATTTTCTTTAAAAAATTTTTACACGTTTTGACTGCATTCTCTGCCAATCCATTTGATTGAGGATGATTTATAGGTGTTGTTAAATGTTTAATGCCATTTCTCTCGCAAAACTGTTTAAAGTCTGCTGACATGAATGCTGCTCCATTATCAGAAACTAAGGTTTGTACACTACCGAAATAACTGAATAATCTCTTTAAGATTTTAATGGTATTATCTGAGTTAGGTGAATTTACTTCCACGCAATCCAACCATTTTGAGGTTGAATCTATGATTACCAAAAAATATTTATTTCCGATAGGCCCTACGTAATCTATATGAACCCTACTCCAAATTTCTTCCGTTATCGGCCATGGAGTTAACTCACTCTTGGGTTGTGATGGTTGAATTTCCGCACAAATTCCGCACTCTCTAACTAAAAATTCAATTTGACTGTCAATCCCTGGCCACCAAAAATAGCCTCTAGCTAGCCCTTTCATCTTGGCAATCCCTAGATGAGATCTATGCAATAAGCTTAATATCTTATCCCTTAAACTTATTGGAATTACTAACCTATGGTTCCAGAAAATACAATCATCAATTATTGATAAATCGTTCCTTTTTATCCAATAAATCCATTTGCAATCATCCTTATTGACTTTATTTGGCCACCCTGTTCTAAGATAATTTTTTATCTCTAATAATAATTTATCCGTATTAGATTCTGCTTTAACTTCCTCAACATCTATTGGCATCACGCTATTATTTTTGAATAAACACAAAATTCTTGAATCAAAATTATTATTTTCCTCAACAGGATCTCCTACAGGTACGCGAGATAAGTAATCCGAACAATTTAATGTTGATTTTACGTATTGAACTTTATAATTGAAAGATGAGAGAATTACACCATAACGTTGTAATCTATTACAAGTTAAAACAGGAATTCCTTTTTTTTCACCAAAAATTCTACATAAAGGTTCATTATCTATTTCTAGAATGAATTCCCTTCCGTAAATGTACTCGAAAAACTTCTTAAAAGAAAACACAATTGCACAAGCCTCGAGGTCTAAAATTGAATATTTCTTTTCCGCTTCTGTCAGTTTACGAGAAACAAAAGAAATAGGTCTTTGTAAATTATTTTCATACACATGTAACAATGTTGCACCCAAACCTTTCGTTGAGGCGTCCGTAACTACCTTCAAAGTAACATTTGGATCGTAATGTGCTAACACTCGATTATCACATAAAATTAATTTTATTTTATTAAAAACTTTTACGCAATCTTGATTAAAATCAAAATTCGTATTTTTTTTCAATAATTTGTGCAAAGGATCTAATAACATAGACATATTTGGCACAAAAGATCGGTAAAAATTTACCATTCCTAAAAAACTGCGTAGCTCTGATAAATCTTTTGGTTGCGCGACTTTACTAATTGCGTTCGTTTTATCTTCCATAGGTTTAATCCCTTCCTTCGAGATTTCAAACCCTAAGAAACATACCGATGAAGCGTTAAAATTGCACTTTTGAATATTTACGCACAAACCGCAATCTTTTAACCTATTAAGAACTGCATTTAAATTAGCATTATGTTCCTCTATCGTTTCTCCTGTAACCATAATATCATCCAGGAAAACCGCTGTTTTCTTCAAACCTTGTAGACATGAAGCTATAGTTCTACAAAATATTGCCGGTGCACTGTTAATCCCAAACACTAGCCTAGTGAATTTAAATAATCCTAAATGTGTAGAAATCGTAGTATATTCCATACTTTCTTCGTCTAGTTCCAACTGTAAATAAGCTTGACGTAAATCAATTTTTGAAAATATTATTCCGCCCGAAATTTGTGATAATAAAACTTCTATCTTCGGCATGGGATATTTGTCAACAATCAATTGTGGGTTCACAGTACATTTATAATCCCCGCAAATTCTAATGCTTCCATCGCTTTTAACTACGGGCACGATAGGAGATGCAAACTTGCTATAACTAATCGGAACTAAAATTCCCTCTTCCTGTAAACGGTTCAATTCCGTTTCAACTTTCGCTTTCAAAGCGAAAGGAATACTTCTCGGATTGCAGAATTTCGGTTCTGCATTTTCTTTCAATTTTAAATGAACTTTAAATTTATTGAATCTACCTAGTTTACTTGAAAATACCTCCGGATATTTACGCACTAACGTATCGACACTATTATTGTTTACGTCGTGAATATTATGCGTGAGTATTTCACTTTTCAACTGTGAAGAAACCGTCTCGAAACCCGTAAAACCAATGTTAAATTCTTTTACGAAGTCTCTACCTAGCACAGTGGTTGAACCATCCTTTACAACACAAAATTCCATTATTTTAGTAATACCATTGAAATTAATTGACAAAATTAAACATCCAAGTAACTGTAACTTACAATTATTGTAACCCTTCAGGGTTAAATTCTTCGGCTTCAATTGTACATCTTTAAAATGTTCCCAATAATCTTTATCCGATAGGATCGATATTCCTGCACCCGTGTCAAATAATCCTTTTATGATGATACCGTTATTAACTTTTAACGATAAATAAATGGGATCGGTATTACTTGTTAACCTTGAATTTATTTCACTTGCATTCACAAACACAGATGAAACTTCCTCCCGTTTTTTTTCGCGACAATTTTTACTAAAATGTCCCTTGTTTTTGCAATTAAAACACGTCACGTTTTTTAATCTACAATTACTGGAATCATGATTATTTAAATTACAATATTTGCACTTCAACTGTTGTATACGTTCTACTGATTTCTTTCTGGGAATTGTAACATTTTTGTCTTTCGCCCGCGCCGGTGAAGTAGAATAATTCCTACCTGCACTACTATTAAAATTTTTCTTACTTCTAGAAATGAGCCCGACACTCTCGGATTTAATACACGTAATATTTTTATGAAATGAATCCATTCCCGATGCGCACTCTAATGTACTTTTTAAAGTCAGCTTCTCTGCATCTAAAAACATTTTTTCTTTAATACGACCTTCTAATAAACCAGTCACAAAAATATCTTTTAAGTTTTCTTCCAGTCTGCTTTCAAATTTGCAGAATCTTGTTAGACAACGTAACCTAGCTATATAATCATTTATAGATTCCCCAACTTTTTGTTTCGCCGCAAAAAAATTTCCACGTTCCTTAAACACATTCTTTGAAACACCAATGTGGTTTCCTAATAACAAAAATATATTTTCAACCGATAATTCTGTTATTTTTTTTGGAAAACATAAATCTATCAGTAGATTAATCGTGTCTGTGTGTAGGTGGGATATTAAAACCGCCCTCTTTTTATCCTCGGATTTAAATTTGTCATCATTGACGAGGATCAACTGCTCAAACTGTAGCACGAACGTCTCCAGTCCGTCCCTAAGGTGACAAAACCTGGGTAAACCCACTCCCTCCATTTCCACACAGATTACCAATAATCAGAAAAAACAACAACAAACAGCACTCAACTCACGAATCTGATGATTGATGCTGCCGCCGATCGCCGCCCTTCCGCGTCCGACCGTCTTCTGGCTCCGTCCGGATTCCTGGTCGTCCTTCTCGTCCGGTCACCACCGCCACGCCTTCCCGTGTCGGGTCCCCGTACAAGCTGCCTGGATCCGTTTTTCATCCGGTTTCTCGGCTGCTGATTCCTTGAGCTCAGCGCCTTGAATCTCCTCACCAGTTCCTTGCCTTGATGCTCCTTCAATGTCCGATACTGTCCGTGAAGCTGCCCCCAAATTATTTTATTTTTTTATGCGACAATAATCCCTTCCGCGGTGCTCGGTGGGATTATAACCAAACTATGGTTCTTTCAGCTGCGCCTACTGTGGTTCTTCCTCCAGGAAGAATTTAATGGCTGATCAGCTTCCTTTTTCGGCTGCTCCAACTGTAGTTCTTCCTCCAGGAAGAATTTAATAGCTGTTCAGATTCCTTTTTCGGCTGCTCCAACTGTAGTTCTTTCAGCTGCGGCTACGGTTCTTCCTCCAGGAAGAATTTTGCGGCCGTTCAGCTTCCTTTTTCGGCTGCGCCAACTGTGGTGATCTGCCGTGTCGATCACTCAGATAAGATGTAAATAATAGTCGTTTGGATACTCCATACTATTTGGTTTATTTAGTGTTATTACTAATGTACAGTATTCGAGATGTTGTTGCAAAGAGAGGACGAGTTACAACAGACACGCCTTTTTATACGTCTCGGTCATGCTGTCTCACTCAGATATGCCTGTCTCTTTCATACCGACAGACATACGTTCACCACACTATTTATTGCCACAAACATATGGTGAGAGAATATTTACTGATTTTGTAAACATATCTTTAAAGATGTATTCTTTTTGAGCACAAATGAGAAGTAAGGAAGGATTCCAACACTATGTAAGAATAGCGTAAACAAAAATATCTTCCAAAGTTTTTTTTTTTTTGAAAAATAGTACATTGACTCACAAGAAAAGAAACCTTATTAAAGGCTTCCAATTAGGTGACATAAATAGAGGATTGCGGAAAAATCTTTATATTTTATTCCAAAGCAATCCTCTGTCTTATGAAAAATTAAGTTTATAGAAAATTTTCTACTGAAGCGTGAGAAAATAAAATATTAATGGAGAGAAAAGTAATGAAAGATTCCACTAAAGTATGGACGATTAGAGAAGGAGCCATTGGCGAATGGGTTTTAGCGATTCATGATAAAATTCTATTGAAGTGTTTTTAGGTGGAATAAACTGGATTCTAAATGAGCAATTTAGATATTAAGTGCAGTAAGTTTATCTGTCGGTTCGTAATGCACAGTTAAGGGGATGAAAAGACGGGATAAGATGCTGAAACTGCGAGAGCAATCTCTTCACAACAGCCAAGTGCCAGACAGTGTTCAAAGATAAGTTAAGTGTAAAATCTATCATATTTAAATGGATAACTACATTGTTCAGTCTATTGCATTCAAGTTTCTTAAAGGTCACCGATCAGAACGTCAAATATGCCCCTTTGAGGGACTTTGAAAATCACCGGTAATTTATGAAATATGCGATTTTGTCGCATTTATTCACATTATCAAATTATATTCATGGATGTACTAGAGGATGAACATTTTTTAAAGATATTTGCCTCGTAATCATTGCATTTCAATAACAAAAAAAGACTATTAGAAATTTTCCGTTGAACGAACACCGTTGGTAAACTTAAAAAACCATGAAACTTTTCAATAGTTAAAAAAAAAAAAAATTAAGCACATTTCAAATAGAATTATTAATCAAGAAAAAAAATCTGGTTGAAGATAATAGGTAGGTACTACTTTATCGCTCTATAAACAATCAGTTTGCAACAGTCAAAGTATCTGAACAGTTTTAATTGTTGTAGACGGAAGTGGCGTCTTCTGTTATTTTCAAAAGGAATCGTTGAAGTTTTCAAACACTATCCCGATGAGAAATTTAAAAAAGAAAATTAACAAAACTTTGAATTTCTCAGTTCTAACAACTTTAAACAATTTCCCGACCCATGGGTTTCCTGGATTTTTTTAATGCAAAAGGGGGAAAAACTCTACTCTCAGAGAACTTTAATAAATCGGGCGAAGCCCATCAAAAAGCCTGCGGTAGCAGACTAGACGGTAAGCTGCTAGACGGTATTAATATGTTTGATGATGAAGGTGGAATTATTACCTTGTGGAAATTTCTTTCAACCAAACCAGAGTAATGCCGATAAAAATATCACACTAATCTTACATTTTCGGCAAATGTTCTGATGACAAAATCAAATACGTAACCGAAAATTATTTTTTTAGTACCGGAGAAATAGTGGAACGAATCCGGACCCCAAACTCGCAAAACGTTCATGAAAAGAATATAAACTCAAAGCAATTGCCTAAATATAAATGTACCTATTTCACTAAAATAATAAATAGATTTATGCAAATCACATGGAAATCTAAATGTGGTATCTAAATAATAACACACGATCTTACCATTTGAGATATTTACCTAATCCTGATTAAAACAGATCAGATAGTACCACATTATCGGATGATTCTTGTTGAAATATGTCACGCCAATTTATTTGTTTGTGTACCAAACCGTATAGTAAGTAATCTCACATTTCCAACGGTGGTTTGCCCTCTCACGGTTGTAGCGAAATGAGATTTAAAAAAAAAATTAACAGTATCACCATTATTAGTATTTAAAGTTTCTTGTTTTATACATATCTTTTACTTATATAATAATTATATTGAATTTTGAATTTGAAACAATTATTAAAGAAGTAATTATTATTTTACAAGCAATAATTATTCGCCTGAAACACTCATCCACATTGAAAAATCTCCTGATAAAAGATACATGACGCCAACGGGACTCGAACCCGTGTCCCTTCGATTTCCGGTCGACAGCTCTGACCACTGAGCTATGGCGGCTTATCTCTTACCCGCGAAATTATTCAATGTATACTAGTGTTTCATTCAACAATTACTGCTTGTTACATTTTTTATCAGGAGATTTTTCAATGTGGATGAGTGTTTCAGGCGAATAATTATTGCTTGTACAATAATTGTTACCCTTTGTGCTATGCATAAAAAAATCTTGTCTTAAAAAACATTAGTTTACCAAAAAAATAATAAAGAAGTAATTATTTAAACCTTTCAAGTTTTCAAGCCATATAAAAAAGCAATTAAAGCTGTCTAGTTTCGATAAATTTTCGTGCCCTACGTAAAATAAATATGAGTCTGCATGTTTAAAAGTTTTTATTATCAAGTATTTAGTTTAGTTATAAAATATCTTATATTTTATTACTGATATAAAAAGCTACGTCAATCTTTTCATTAATTATTAATATCATTATATGACATTGTACAAAATATAGCTTTTAAGTTTGCTCTTCTATAAAACACAGTTCTGAACATAAAGATGATAAAGTGAAAAGGTAAACAAAATAAATTTCAATAAAAAATAGGAAAGATAGTATACCGTACTGCATTTAAAGTGTTCACACATCATCACATGGCCACAACGGCTGAGAGAACATCTTTTCGGCTAGAGTTTACGAGGCAGTGAAAACCCGGTGACTGTAAAGCTTAATCGTGCACCATTTCCAAAGCATCTTCGGTATTAAATTCAAATAACCAGCGGACGGAAATTCAAATTTCGCCAAAAGACGGTCCTACGCGTTAGGGCAATTTTAGAGCGAGATAGATACACCGTATTCATTCCGTTATAAGTTGCTTACCCTGCGCAGCTGACCGCAACAGGCCCTGTCTACAGCATGGTTCAGAAGAAATTAATTATGATGAGTTTTCGGTTCCAGAATTTTACCGAATAAGTTGTTGGACAACGAAGTGAGTAAACATAAAAATGAAAACATACACAAATATTTTACATTTTTATAAATATATTTTTTTACTGTATGTTATCATCAAAAACATAACAGGATTATAAACAAACATTTTATTCAAGGTAACATTAGATGTTTTAGAACAGTAATAGAAAATGTATACTGGCACAGTAATAAGGAGACAATAATAGTAGGTATATTTATGTTGGATTTAACCTGACTGACTACTCACCAGCACCAGTAACAGTAACTAGGCGAACCTGTAATGAGGCAGAATTTTGAGCAAAATTAATTCGTGCACTGTCTATGGTTTACCAATACATACAGGGTGTCTGGGAGTAAAGTGCGCTAACTTTGGTAGGTGATTCTACATGATGGTAGAAGTAAAAAAAAATTTAAAACATTTTAGAAATTTTAATGTTTATTTCCATACAAAAATATCTTATAAAATAGTTATTTAACTTATCACCCCACGCAGTAAGCGCACTTTACCCCGGGACACCCTGTATAACAAATGTGTATAAAACCTACAATATTACTAATTGTCCATCGTACAACCGTATATGTTGATTGCTTGTAACTCGCGCAACGTAGGGTGTTAATGATATTACTGTTTACAATTACCTCGGTATTTACGGTTATATCGGTCACTTAAATATTACATATTATTATAAATTACACGTAACGATGGAACATACTTAGCTTTAGAATAAAGATAATTTTAAGTTGGTTCTTTCCTCTAGAAAATAAACAACACAAAATTTTATAAAAATATATACATCTTACTGAATAACATTGGTTCGTTCAGACAATTCTATGCCTTGTAAAGTACGAGAATGTATTTGGAAAATTAAATTTCAGTAATCTTTTTTCTTTCTCAAAATATATTTTCCAGATGTTGTAACATTTATTTTCTAATGAAACTTTTCTTCGTAATTTTTTTAGCTCATTTTTAGCCGATGAATTTCTTCAAAATGTTATTACCGCAAGTGCCACGAACCACACGTCCACTCGCTGCCGTGATTCGGCAGATAATGAAGAATTGTCACTGAAATACAAAATAATAAAAAAAACACTCTTTCCACTTTCACACTTTACGCGATTCGTAAATTCATTAGAATTATGTTATTTTTTGGTCATAATTATTTTTAATTTTTCAATAATGTCTGAGTAAAATATGTGTTTAAAAAATCATTTTTTAAGACGGTAAATAAATGGTCAAATTGAGAGATTTTCGTCACGAAATGCGTGCTAGAATTATTTTATTAATAATTTTATTTGAATTGAAATTGAAATTCTGAAAAGCGCTTCTACGGGATAATTTAGTGATTTATAAGAATATATTATTGTACGATATGAATTATGTGTGGTATAATACAAAATTTCGGTTGAAATTCAAAAAAATCTGTGTAAATTTTAATAATAATAAGAAATTACATACTTTTTTCATAATTTGAAACGTGATTTTACTTGATAAAAGAACTAAATTTCGAAATCAATTTTAATTTTTTTGTAGAAAATAGTTGATACGTTTAGAATTCAATTAAAGATTACTGATTTTCGGTTGTATCTGGTAATACCCTCCGTGAAGTACCACCCTAAGTGACCACTACGGAGCGGTCGCATTGATCTTATTCCCTCTTATCTTGTTTTTCTCCTCCGCCAGGTTGCATTGGATATATTTTAGCGATAATTCAATGTCATCAACATTGAAGTTACCCACCGCTTTCCCACCCCGGTATAGGTGACTTATGGTCACCCCTTCGGAGTTCTCGCAAGAATCTAATTTTTTTGAATAAACGGCTCTACAATTTAAAGTGAAGCTAGACCTTCAATGTCCCGCATACGGTGTTAGGAAGCGGTAATGCGAGCGCTTACAGGTACTAGTCTAAGAACAACACAGAACAATAAGCATCAAACAATCAGGTAACAAGTGTCAGGCAAATAGTTGGTGGAGGGAACCCACACTCCAGTACCTGTAAACACAAAGAAGAAATAAGTGACATAATAGAGTGACGGGGGAGTTTCGCCGAACCACGACTGGCAGTCCTGTTGAGAGATTGGTGGTGGTTGGGGCGACTGGCGCAGGTCAGGACTTCCACACCCCTTAGCCGACCACCCGGTGGAGCCCTGAAGATAAGTATGGGAAAAAGAGGGATAAACCCTAAAGAACCTAGGGGAAAGAAGCGTCAGGAGGTCGGAGGCAGGGTGGAGGTTACCCCAACCTGCACAGTCACCCCTCTGACCACCAACGCTCCTCAGGGGTGGCGCAGGTGATTGGCGGAGTCCCCCGGTAAAAAAAAAAAAAAAAGGAAATAAAAGAAGCTCCAGCAAGGTATGCGGGGACGAGGCCCGTTGTCCAACCCCTATTGGGGAGAAGTAAACAATACAAGACAAACAACGGAGTTCAGTTCTAGCCTGTAAACTCGTTGCCGTTACTGAAAAAAGAAAAAAAAAAACCGAAAAAAAATACATATAAAAAAAGAGAAAAGAAAAGAGAAAAGGAAAACAATAAACAATCCAAAAGTGCCACTTAAGGACATCGGTAGATTAAGTAAAACAAAGTAGAAAGTGTAAAAATAAAATCTGCATAGTCTGTAAAGAGGACAGCATGTGAAGTATAATATAACAAAAAAGTAAAACATAAGAAAAGAAAACTGAAAATAAGAAGAAAAATAAGAGACAAGTTATTTAAAAGAAAAGTAAACGAAAGAAAATCATCTGCAGCAGCTGGTACAGAAAGGAAAGAAAAATAATAAAAATAAGAAGAACAGAATAGCATAAACAATAATCGGAGAATTGTAAAAGAATTAGTCATGGAGCAGGAGCAATACACCAGGGGTTCTCAGTTATCACGCTAGTCAGCGACTCTAAGCTCAGACCATCTCTCAACCCAGATCCTAGTAAACTTCCTCAGACATTCGAAATTGACTCTGTTAGAAACAAGATCGGTGTTCCACACCGGTCTAATGGGGACATTCAGACCGTCTATCATTTCGTCTCTGGCATCCTTCAAGATCTCACAGTGCCACAGAATGTGCTCGGCCGACTGGTAAGTATTGCCACAAGCGCAATTGGGATGGGAAGACAGGGCAAGGCTGTGAAGCCTCCCCCTGAATTCCCCATGTCCTGAGAGGAGCTGCGTCATGTGATGGTCCAGTTTGAGGAAGGCCCCTTCCATTCTGAGTTTAACTGATGGGAAGAAGGAAAAGGTCCATCTTCCCATGCTCGACCTATCCCAACGGACCTGCCACTCTTTAAGCGAAAGGTCCCTCATCGTCCGAAGCAGTCCAGGGAGAGTTCCCGGTCCACCTGGTGTCAGAACGACACCAAGATGGGTTGCCGGGGATCCTCTGGAAAGTCTCTGCTTGGTTAAGACTTCCCTAATCTCCAGATCGATTGGCAAAATGCCGGCCAAAACTGGCAAAGCGTCCGAAGCAACAGTACGGTATGCGCCAGATAGTGCCAGCAAAGAAGTTCGCTGGCCCCTAGTAAGAGCGAGGAGTATAAGGCAGTTATCCAGGCGGTGCTCCCAAACAGAGGCAGCATACGAAACTTGCGCAACGTATACGCCCCTGTACAGAGCACGTAGTGCCGGACTGCGTAGTCCCCATTCAGCGGTGGAGAGTCTCCTCAACTTTAGGAACAGCGCCTGAGCCTTGCTTGAAACATCTTTAACATGAGCCAGAAATGAGGACGATCGATCGAGTGTTACACCTAGGTACTTGACCGTGTCTGCAAATTTGATGTTGGTGTCTCCCATCCGGATGGTAGGGTTTCTTGTTCTACTGAGAGAGCCCTTCATCAGGAGACCCTTTGTCTTGTGGGGAGCGAAGGTCATCTTATTCCTCTCCCCCCATTTAAGGAGGGTGTTCAAACCATCACCAGCCTTTTCTTCAATTTCCTTTCTGCTGTTCCCCGAGACAAGATACATTTTATCATCCGCGTAGTCGATCATGATACATCCTTCAGGCAAGGGTAACCTAGAGGAGTCGTCAAAGTCAATATTCCAAAATTCAGGTCCCAGAACGGAGCCCTGAGGACAGCCCATATTTACTTCGCGTTCTATAGTAAAATCACCATGGGATATCGAGACAGTTCGTCCCGATAGGTAGTTGTCAACCGATTTAAACAGGCGTTTTGGACAATTCCTACTTTTAACCTTTGTGCGTATCATGTCCCACCACGCGAAGTCGAAGGCACCAGTTATATCTAAGAAGATTGCTACAACATACCTCTTTGTACAGACCTTCACCCAGTTAAGCGCAAACGAAATGGCGTGCACAGTGGATTTACCCGGGACGAAACCAAATTGAAGTTCACTGGGCGGTGATAGTGTACTGCGAAGACGCTGCCGAATAAGTAATTCCAGGATCTTACCGAGGACTGGGAGTAAGGTTATCGGGCGATAAGCCTTAACATCGGTGAGTGGTTTGCCGTTCCCTTTAGGTATAATCCTGAGCACGCCCCTCTTCCATTCAGAAGGGAAAATTCCTCTTCTCAGGCACGATTCCATCACTTGAAAGAGCTCCTCTTTAGCGTGGACCCAGACATGCTTCACTATTTCGCCGTTGAGTCTGTCATGCCCTGGTGCCTTCTTTGGACCCAAACCCTTAATTATAGCACCTATTTCAGCTCTAGTGACGGGAGTGATTCTATCCTCTTGGGCGAGGTCTCTAGGTGGAAGCCGTGCTAGATTTCTAATCTGTTTTTGGTGGTCACAATGTCATCAACAGTACGTTCCGACTGTAACTCTACCAACAGTATCGTGAATGAAATATAAACGTCCAATTCAAACAGACTTCATTGTCTTTATAATGGGCACATTAAATGTTCGTTCATTTTCATCACCGATCAAGTTATTTATTAATTTTTTGGGAAATCAGTTTGTACATAAGTATTATATAGCCAAAATAAAACCAATTATGGATTTCCTCCTTCTGATTTTACTTTATTTATTAATTTTATGTTAGTAATTTGTACATTTAAGTCTACAAATTACTAATTAATTTGTTACATATAAATAAACTATATTTTTTCTTGCTTGATGTGGCTCCTACACAACATCTTGAACTTTCCAATTGGGGCAGACTTTAGGTTTTCCGGCAGCGCATTATAGTATTTCATCCCATTATATAGAATACTATTCTGAGTATTTGCCTTGTCCGTTTTTGGTAGCCTGATTTCATTTCACGTCCTTGTTTTATGTTTGTGTATGTCCTTGTTGTATACAATTTTATTTGAAAAATATTTGGGTAGCAGGTTGTTTACTATTTTGTGTACAAATATCATTGTGTTCAAGGTCAACATCTATTTCACCGTTAGCCAATTAAGTTCCTTTAATATTTTATTTACTTTTTAATATCTATTTCGTCTGAGAATTGTTCTCATTGCCCAATTTTGGAGAATTTGAGAATTTGAAAACCTCAACTGAGACAGCATAATGTGGAATAAGTAAATTAAATTTGTGAGAATGGAATATGAATTAAAAAATTTATACAAAACAAAAGATTATATAAAACGAAAAATTTACAAAACAATACATTTATAACCATGGAGATAGGTTGTAGATATAAATCAAATCATAATAGAAATATACGAATAAATAATAATACGAACCAAATTCATTTTTAGAAAACGAATTTTATAAAATATATTATGATAAAACTATACTAACAGACCGAATAATTAGTCATAATAGACCCGATATAGTTTTACATGACAAAATTTAAAATTTTTGTCGCCAAAATTCCTGTAACATTAAAAAATCTGTTCATGAAAAAATAAGAAAATACACAGATTTAGGAAACGAAATAAAAAAAATTTGGCGTTCTAAGACTATAAAAATATTACCATTCGTTATTTCGGCTACTGGCATTATACCTAGCTCTCTCATTAAAAATTTAGGCGTATTAGATCTATCAAAAAAATTATATATAAAGATGCAAAAGTCGGTCATTTTGAATACATGTAGGATAATGAAAGATTTTTTAAATATTTATGTTGAGGGATCAGTAGGATTTATAGGCCCTGTTAGAAGTTCTACCGAGCCGAACCCTCTGATATGAAAATATCTGGAGTCGGTGAATTTTTTTTTCCCATTTGATCTCTGGTGAGTTGACGTGTTGTTGTTCTTGTAATGTTTTGTATTTATTTTACTTATATAATACACTTGCATAGTGTTGATTGACTAGCTGATCATTTGTGGAAAAGTGAGTGGAAGGGTTTAGTTTTTCCTATGGGGAAGATTTAATCCGGACAACAAAATCGGAAGCATAAAAAAGAGACATAACATTATACCTACCAAAATACGGGCATGTGCCTTGTATGGTGGCTGTAGAAAAAAAACTGTAATCATTTAATTTGTAATTAATAAAGAAACACCAAAAAAAATATATATATTCAAAAACCATCAGAAATATTCTTTTAAGGACCTCTTGTATTTCGTAAGTTCGCAACCGAAAATATCCACCTTGGATAATACGCTATTGTAATTATTGCATAGTCTGTTCAGGCAAGAATTCTGCTTAGATTTCGTTTTGCTTTGATCAACCCTGAATAGGACACAATAGCGTGTTGAACGCGCAGGTACATTGAATGGAATCTTGTTTAGCAACTCTGGGCATTGAATATGATTGTTAACTACTTTATACAGGAATAGTACATCCTTATGATGCCTCTGTACACTCAGTGAATCGATTTTAAAGTATGAAGCTGCCTCTGCATAATTATTAAATCTTACAAATGACTTGTGAGAAAGATATTAGGTATAGGAATTTGTTCTGAATTGCTTGGATTTTGTTTATGTGGATTTTGTAAATTGGAGACCAAACAATAAAATAGAGTAAGACTCTTATTATTTTAAACGTGGAATTCTGTACTTATTGTTATCGCTGAATATAGTTCTTTACTTGCGAAGAGTTCTCCTTGGCTTTTTTACCCAATAAATTTAAAGTCATCACTTTAATTTAATATGTAAACATATAATATTCACGCGAATTTTACCAGTTAATTATTACATATTGTAAGTCCAGCACTAAAGGCCGCCAATATATTTCCCTAAATAATTTATCGACTACCCTTTCAATTGACTGGCAGAAACATGAGAGTGTGGAGTTGGAATAAAAAGATCCTAGATAGGTGTAAAAGTAATGTGTTTTTTTACGTTTCTCGGAAAATATCATTTTTGTTCAGTATCTTCATTTTGCACGTATTGAGGGGGTATGAAAATAAGGGAAGGAATTGGGAACTGGGATTCCCCGAGACGCTTTCGTTAATATAACTCAATTCGATTTCATCAACTTTGTGGTATAAAGAATTTTTTTTCATTGAATTGTCGGAATTAACGTTCCAGAATCACAATCTTATTTATGGTTAAATCTTATCGTAATACGCCCTGTTTAGAACAGTTTGAATTAAAGTGTTTTATTATTTTGTTAGAATTAAGAAAGAAATGGTAAGGGAAACAGGCGTTCATATTATTCAATTTCATAAAGCCCAAACACAATTCAGAATCGAAATTTTTCTTAAAATGACCGTGTTTGGTGACCAGATCTGAATAGCCAGGCACTTCCAAACCTACTTTTTACATTAGCTCTACACAGGAGGCTCTGAGGAAAATAATTTCCCTCAGGGCGTAGATCATCTTTGGGGATGCTGTGTGACGAGTTTTTTTAGGGAAAAGAAAGAGAGGAAGATCTGTGGAGGAAAAATGTATTAGGGATTGTAGGAATCTAGGGGTCAGTGAATCGAGGAGTGACTAATGAATTAATCCCTCCTCCTGAAGAGGTAAAAATATCTCGTTCAACCAGTCTCTCCAAATCCGGCCCGCTACACTGCAGGTCTCCTGACGCTTCCGCCGCCAAGATCTAGACAATCCTCAATCCCCGTGAACCCGGGAACCCCTGCTAAGTCACCAAACGTAATCTACTTGGGGAACCAACGCCTCTGCCACAACCTAGGGGAGAGGTTTTGGTTATCCAATAAATGGTTCCCAGGGCGACGGTACACATACCCGACATCCAAATTGGATCAATCAGTTCTTTGCTGGCACATCAGATGACGCAAAGCAGTCGTAATTAGTCATATTTACAACAGTGATTCCTCATTGACGCACTAATTTCGTTAAAAAACAATAAAACATTTCCACTCTTTCATTAAAAAAAAAAATTAAAACCAATTTATAAAAATTCAATTTAAAATACTTAAGAGAGATTTATTTATATTTTTGCATTATGTTATAAGGTTAGCATTGTCAGAAGTCAGAACGAAAATGTTACAATTTCCAATTCAAAAGCAATTACTTTGTGGCTTGCTATAATTACAATATGAACACATGAATTTGTTTTAAACAACTTTATTGTAAAACATTGCTCAACCGGTTTAACAAGTACCCATCATTTTCCCCCCTTGTTGACCTCCCACTCCAACACTTTAATATTTACGAATATGTATATCGTACATCTGTTGGTATTTTACACTTTATGTTAGTTTTAATATTTTTCTGATATTTTCTGATGAAGAAAAGAGAGGAGGTGCAAAGTGTTTTAAAAAAGAGGCTTTTAATCTAGTTCGTACATATTTATTGTCATTATAATTTTCATTTCAGTTCAGTTTCGATAAATAGGCTTTTATTGAAGAAAAAAATGTACTATAATTAATTAATCAAAAACAATTAAAAATATATTTTCAATTGGATGCACAGCGAGTCAGCGTAGAGTGAGTACTGTGAATGCGGTACGGATTAACTCCCCAGATTCATAATGTTTTGTTTTGTAATATTTTGGCTAACTATTTAATGATAATATTTCCTATAAAACTTTTGTTTGTTTAATATTTATACCTTCTCGTGATAAATAAAAAAAAACTGTTATGTAAAAGGAACAAAGAAAAATAATGACACTCGGTAAAAATATTGCCGGTATGTTAGTATATTTTAAGCATTGTTTCACTAGGCTTATCTATCTTGCGTGGCTAATATCAAAGAACAACTTCACAGACGTAATTATCTTTCAAGCCAAGCTTGAAATGCAACTGATATACAGGCTCATTTAATGTTTGCTATGAGAACGATTTACGACCGTCCAAGATATGCATATTTATACCACACAAGCATCACATTCTCATCAAGTTCTCCTGGGGTAGAATAAAAAAAACTTTTACTAGGTGACAGGTATATACAATAAAAATATTTTATTGAGAGATTAGGCAGACTTAAGGGTAGAAGAGTGAAAGAGAAGAATGCACATAGTGATTGAATGAAATTCACACATTATTGCAATTTATCGCAACCCTTTGTCAAATCGCGAAGAATGTGTTATATTGAGAATTTTATTTTTTCTCTGAGTTCTTGATGTGCAGACTGATTTTTAAAAAAATAGGCGAATATTTGTTTTTAATCCAGATATATATATGATTAATTTATTTTGCTCATTCAAATGAGATAATAAGATAAGATGGGGAGAAGATTGGTTAAAGATTTCAATGTTAGGTTACAGTGGCTGGTGCTGACAGAGGGCTTTAATTGAAAACAATTTTCAATTTAATTCGTCGAAGCTGATTTTTCGTTTTTTTCCTTCTGGTTTTGAAAGCTTTGATCTTATTTCATTTTAAGAAATAATTTTTTTTTTCAATCATTTTCTTAATTGGTAAATCAGAGATTTTCATTTGTCTTGTTTTTATTATGTTCCCAAAAAACAGAGTGTTAACGTAAAAAAAATGCAAAGAACAAATACCAATCAACCAATAAATATGTACAATAATATGTTGGCATAAAACAAAAAGTAATTAAAACAACAGAAACAAAAAAAATGTAAAAGACAATAAGTTTGGGAAGTGAAGTCAAATGAAAATAATAGTTAATCATTGAAGACAATAATAATAGCTATTCTCAAACGAAAATTTGAAACATAGAAATCAAAAAAAAAATCAAAAAAATAGATTCGAGAAATATGTCCGGACTTTTTTCTTTTTTTTTAGATTAGTTTTCAAAAATTCCCTCAGGGCCTATATCATCTTTGGGAATGCTGCGTGAAGGGTCTTTTAGGGAAAGGAAGGAGAGAAAGTTCTGGGAAGGAAAAAAAGGTATAAGAGGTGGGTAGGAATATGGTGGTCAATGTGTCCAGAAGTGACAGAGATATGAAATCAACCTTCCCACTGCAGTGCAAGGCAATGGGTCGAAAAAGAATCCGGCTGAAGAAGTCAAAAGGTCTCCCTCAACCAGGCTCTCACAATCGGACCAGTAGGTGGACAAACGCATCCGTTGCCAAAACCCAGAAAAATCTCACCCCATGAACATGGGCACCCATGCTAAGTCACAACTTAGCGAACCACTTTTAGTCCAGTCAGTGGGGGATAAAAAAGGGCTCCACCTTGCAAAAGGTTAGATAGTAGCGATTTTCACATATGTTGTTAAGATTGGGACTCTAAAGAAAAAAAAAAGTTTTCGACCTTGGGAGGGTCGAGCTCGACCCGCCATCTTGGATTGAAGGTGCCAAAATTTGTTTTTTTCAAAATAATTGTGAAGTGGTCGTTTTTACAACCAAATTGTTGAAGGCAAACTTAAAGACTAAAATTAAAACTCGAGCTCGACCCTCCCAAGGTCGAAAACTTTTTTTTTTCTTTAGAGTCCCAATCTTAACAACATATCGTCGCCCCAGTGCTTAATTGTCCAAACGACCATTTTATCGAAAATGAGTTTTTAACGCAATATTGTTAAGAATCAAATTACGCGTCGTTCGATGAAGAAAAAATAGTTTTATCAGCCTCCTACAATTAATTATAAGCATTTTAAAATGTCAATGTCCACAACAATATTCTAAAAGTGAGTCCTTGTTTGGCCAATCTCCTTACTAGGCCAACCTCCTAGAGTCGAGAATTAAAATTGCGTGCTAGTTTGTTCAAACTCCACCAACCGACCAATTACAGCACGATGCGAGGATCACGTGATGCCGCCATCTTAAGTTTTTACATTCCAACGGTGTTTGTTTTCTGGTGTTACGCGGAAGTAAAAAAGCATTTAAATATATACCAAGGAGTTTTTGATAGACAAAACAACAGGAAAATGTCAATAACTAATTACAAAAGTGCATACATACGCAGCAGTGCGGAAATAGAGCGGTAAGTGTTAGTTTTAAATATCTCTATCAATACCAAATTTGTTTTGTTTTTTACATTGCAATGAATTTTGTCATACAGCGTGTTCACTTTTCTGTTTTCGCTCAGACTCTACTTTTTGCAAGTTTTTGCTGTCAAAATTGGTTTTTTGACTGATGATTCATATTAAACTAGTTAGATTAGTATTTCAATTCGAAATTTTCAGTATATCCGTATTTGTATGTAGCCGTTTGAGATTTACAAATTGATCTATAGTGATTATGCAGTTTGTTGAAATAAATTATAGTTATATAATAAATTATAATTCTGATTTTTTCCTCATTTGTGTGTTTTGGGGTTTTGATTACGATTCTGAGCATTACCAACAAAAACGGTAGGATTTTAATTTTTAGCCAAAAAAACATGTATAGGTATATTATTCACTGAAATAATTTGCATAAATTTCATATAATTTAAGTGATTTAGTTTTTTGGCCACGCGTACTGTTTAGGCGCAATTCTATGGGAGCACTCTCCCCAATAAAGACTCCATTGAAATGCTTGGAGTTAGTATATCAGACCGGCTCAAGTATCGGGGATCCATAGAAGCCCGAGTAAATCAGGCTTCCAAGAAGCTGGACGTCTTGTACACGGCTAGGATATCCTTCAACAGTGACCAGCTGCTGACCCTGTACAAGTCTCAAGTCCGCCCAACAGTTGAATTTGGGAGCCACCTCTGGGCTGGTGCCCCAAAATACTTAATTAACCTACTTGAATCTGTGCAAAGGAGGGCGATCCGTCTGATTGACAATCCGTTGTTAACAGACCGATTGCCTTCTCTAATGCATAGACGCAATGTAGGCATGCTGTGTCTGTTCTACAGGTATTTCAATGGAGCCTGCTCCAAGGAGCTAGCAGCATTGATCCCTGATGCACCGGTGCACGTGCGCGAAACTCGACGGACACGAGCGGAACACCCGTTTACGATTGACGTTAGCTTCATGAGAACGGGTCGTTTTTTGTAAGTCGGTTCGTATGTGGAACGAGCTACCGGCATCTCTCTCCTATAATCCGAGCCTCTTCAAGGCCAGCATTAATAAATCCCTTCATACAGCCCCTACCTTAACCCGCCTCACAACGCCGCCCAACCGGGTGGTTACATAGTTCCCCTGTCTGTATACTGGCAGGGACGCTCTTGTGAGGTGTCACATAAAAAAAAAATCTGATCGTAAGAGATTCAGCCTATTGCGGTCATCTTCAGACTGGTACAGATATTCCTTAAGCTGTGCTTTATATACGTTAAATTTAGGGAGGGGGATTAAAAGGGGTGGAATGCAATGATTTTATTCAAATTATATGGATATCCCATTTTCGTTGCTATGTCGTAACAACGAAGATGGAAGTCTAAAGATGGTTGATAGGCTAAACCCGGTCACGGTCAGAAATAAAAAAAAGTTGGACATTGTTTAATATATTATTATCATTGAAGTAAATTATTATAATGGAACTGTCGAGTACCTGGCACGCGTTTCAATGCCACTCAAAGAAAGATTTGTCCCGCATCCCACGAACCCTCCCCCCTCACGGATTATCCTCACCCTTCCCTCTTTCAGTCCCTACTGCTAAGCTACAAGAAATAATGCACACATTTTTATAACAACTCGATCGCCACCTATTATACAATCTGAATGCAAATTTCATAACGCCAGAGTTCACCTTTATGTATGGAAACCTTCGCCGGCGTGCGCAAAGCAACTCACCAAAGTTTCATCGCAATCGGATGAATGATATAGGAAATAATAAGAGAATCTTTATACAAATTTCACAACGCCATAGTTCAATATAATATAGGGAAACCTTCGCGGGCATGCGCACAACTCAAAGTTACAAAGTTTTATCGCAGTCGGTAGAGTGGTATGGGAAATAAGATGTGAATTTGTATATAAATTTCATAACGCCAGAGCTCACTTTTATGTTTAGAAAAGGTATAGGAAATAAGAAGGAACAAACAAAGAAAAAATCACTGTTATAAATATATATATATAGATTCCACCACGAATTGTCAGTATCCATAATAGAAATATTGAAAATAAACTCATCCTGTATATAACTAAAGGTGGTCGTTTGAACAAACAAGCACGGAAAGTTCTACGCAAAAGTTGCCCTATCTCCAATTCCAGTTTGTTCAATCTCCATTTACAAAATTCTGGTGGTGCGTTTTTGTTCAATCTCCATTTTAAAATGTAAAAAAAAGTATCAAAAACTATCCTTAGTCAATTTACAAAGAATTATTTAAGCTGATCAGACCTTTAGCTTGACGGAAATATTTTCATCTTAAACACCTGTCATAATGTTTCATTGAAATAATCAAAGAAAACCTCCTCCTGTAAAATTTGCAAATGGTCGTTTGGACAATTAAGCACTGAGGTGACGATATATCAAAATCGCTACTACCTAACCTTTTGCAAGGTAAAACTCCCCACTGACTGGACTATTTGGTGACCTATGTCAAGAGTGATCCCGGGCGGCGGAAACCATCTCCGCCTCCCAACATTCAGAGAAAGTTTAGTTAGTTCTTTGGAAAGGAATATGGAAAGTTTCGTGGTTTCTAAGCAGACGATGATTGATATTGATTTTAATTGTGGCCAAGAATGAAAATTCTACGTGGTTATTATTTATTAATTTTGCCTATTTGTAAGATCATTTTATCCCGTGTAATTTTAACAAGCATTGTCCATTTTTAATAATGTACAAATTGCATGTCAGACCAACATGGTAGCCATTTATTCTCCATTCGTGAAATGGTGCAGTGTTATTTCCAGGCGTATATTACGTACTAAAATACTAGTTTGAAATCGTTATTTTCTAACAAATATTCGTATAAGCTCAACTCAAACCTTCATAATACATGATACACGAATACTTCATATAAAATAGCACATTATTTTGTAGCACGATCGCTGATATCTGATCGCTAAAGTAGGAGGTCAAAATATATATGTGCTCACTGGTTGAAAGACAAAAAAAAAATCAACAATCTATCAAAAAAAAACTCTACTTTTAATAAATAACTTAACATTCAAAGGCTTCATGGCCTTGGAAAAAAATTCAGTTCCGTTGATATTTTTATTTATTCCTTACTTAAATTATAATCAGAATTTGTGAACATTTTGTTCCAACAATATTATAATAAACTTACTATTTATTTTTATTTTTACTACATGTAGCTGAGAATTAAACTATTTGTATTTTTTTAATTATTATTGTGTTAATTTTAATACAGCTACGAAATTTTTTAATACTTGTTTAATGTAAAAACCCTCACGGCGTAAATAATTAAATAAATAATGCATTAGGCTGAATTCGTGGTATGCCATGTATTTGTTTATTTAATGTAAAATAAAATTGGCATCCTATTATTAAGTTCTGCAAGAATTTCAGTTTTTTTATTATTATGTTTCGGCGTTCGTGTCCATTATCTAACTAAGGTTATACTGTGAGAGTTCAGCGGAAAATGCTTACATACTTTAATCACATAATTACTTTGTATATGTTATAAATTATTTATTATTATAAGTTAGTAATTTATGCGTTCGTTAATAAATCGTGATTGTTAAGGGGTTATAACAATCTTATATCCGAAATTATAGAGAACCTGCCACCCAATAATATGAATAATTTATTTGATTTAATACAAATCTGAATTTCAAGATTCATCTGTAGAACACCGAACATGAAATAGGGATCAGACCTTGTAACTTGGAGGCACTAGATTTACGGAAAGCCAAACACATTAATAACAAAGTCATCATCAACCAAATCAAACAAAATAAAATTCCAATACTTACGTTGTTCCCTATTGACAAATAGCACTATCTTCGCAATCCTCTACCTACACTACCTCCTTCACTGGAGTTCAGCCCAATTTGTTGCAAAACTTTATATAATTAATATATATTAATAACACGTGTTACTTTAATGATTTTAGATTTTAGTTTAGTATTGTACTGACCTGAAGAAGCCCGGTCGGCATGATGTAAATAAAAATGTCGTCGTGTTAACTATTTAGTTTTGGTCATTGTTTTATTTTAAACAATAAAGTCAGTTCATTCTAAGTCGTAGCTTTCATTATTTCGAAGCTCTCTTAAAATAACTAAAATACTTGTAACACTTTTGGCTCTTCCTGCGTATAATAATTATTTGTCATTTTGTCTTCCTTCCTTTCGTGCTTGTTTATTCCAGCGCATAACTTTGAAGTCTTGTTATAACTTTACTTAGATTCAACTAAATTCTCCAGTGAAAATTATCATTGGTTTACGACGAGATGCAGTGGCGGTTAAACTTGTTAGGATAACTCTAGAAGTTTTGAAATGCTTCATAGACCAAGTTTAAATACGGAAAGCATTGTTTTCAAATATATGGGGTCGTCTTTGTGGCAACTAAAATAACCTCGTCTTTATCAATCTATATACTCGTATATATTATTCATATGAAAGGCTATTGCATAATGACAGATTGATAACAACGAATAAAAATGATAATATCTGCAATCGCAGAAAATCTTTTTTTTTTTTTTTTATTAATATCAATAGCAAAATTTGTACATTATGTAGGTTTAAACTATAATATAAGTATATTTTTTGTATTTTTTTCACAGTCCTCCTCACTAGGGTTTCCTGTTCTGAGGCGGCCTGTAGTTTTTCTTAAATTTTTGTATTTAGTTTTGAATTGTCTTTACATTGTCTTCATAATGTTTGTAAGTTGATTATTACTTTGATCTCTAAGCCATGTTTTGACTTTTGTTTTAAATATACTCATTTCGTTTATTTTTTTGGTTTCATTTGGTAGAGCATTGAACAATTTTATAGCATGGAATTTATTATTTCTCTGTCCAAAGGATGTGTTCAAACTGGGAGTAATCAGGATATTTTCGCTTTTTGCCCTGGTTGTGTATTTATGTTGGGCAGTGGAGTATTCGGATATGTTTTTTTTCAGTTTAAATAAAATATTTTTTTAATATAGTTTCTGTACATTGTAAACATTGAAGTTTTTGAATATTTCTTCTGTCGGAGTTCTAAGCGGAACTTTCAGTATAGTCTTTAATACTCCTTTTTGTGCTATATTGAGCCGCTCTGTGTGAGTGCTCAAGGCAGACCCCCATCCAGTTATTCCGTACTCTATTTGTGATTGACACAAAGCATAGTATACTTTTTTAATATCGTTTATATTGAGGATATTGCGAATGTTTCTAAAGAAGTATATGTACCTGGTTAGTTTTTTTGTAATTACATCTATATGTGAGTTCCAACGGAGATTATCATCAATTTCAATTCCAAGATATTTGATGCTTTTGGAGTGTGCTATAGTGGGACAGAGGCATGATAAGCCTTGATTTTTTTGATAAATTCCTTGGCATGAATGTAATTTGAGATTAAGGTCCTCTGACGGCTGCCCTCTGGCTGTTTTAGAAAATGTCAGATATTTTGTTTTATTGACATTAAGCGTCAGGGAGTTTCTTTTAAGCCAGTTTTGCAGGAGACCAAGTCCGTGTTCAGCTTCTTTGTAGGTATTTATCCAATCTTTTTCTTTAAATAAAATTACTGTGTCATCAGCAAAACTAATGATTTTTCCTCTTGTTTCTAGGTTACAGATATCATTAATGTATATTAAAAATAATATCGGACCTAGTACGCTTCCTTGTGGTACTCCATGGTTGATTAGGAGAGGTTTGCTTTTTCTCTTATTAATTTGGACGCTCTGTGTACGCTCCGTCATATAGCTTTTTAGTAAGTTTAGTGTTGTACATGACATACCAATTTTTGAAAGTTTTGAAAAAAGTATTTTGTGATCTATTGTGTCAAAAGCCTTTTGTAAGTCTATGAAGATTGCCAAAGTTTTTTCTCCACTGTCTAAACTTTTAGTGATCATATCGGTAATTTTTTCTATGGCGTCACTAGTACTTAAGTTCTCCCTAAATCCATACTGAGTTTTTGATAATTTTTTATTGTCTTCTAAGTAGGATAAGAGTTGTTTTTTTAGTATTCTTTCCAATATTTTTGAAAATGTATTTAGTAGGCTTATTGGTCGGTAATTGTTTATGTCATTTTTACATCCTTGTTTAAATATTGGTATAACAATCGCTTTTTTGAGGGCTGTAGGGAATATGCTATTCGTTATAGACATGTTGACTAAGTATGTAAGTGGTTCGATAAGTTCTTTACAGAGATATTTTATTGCGTTGTTTGAGATTGTGTCCTCCCCTGAAGAAATATTTGATTTTAAAGAAAAAAATGTGTTTTTGATATCGTCAGCTGTAATTTGTTTAAAATTGAACTGATTTCCTTGCTCAGGTGGTTCGTTTATTTGTACATCTTCATTACATTTTGTAACTTGCTTTGCTAGATTTGATCCTATATTTATGAAAAAATTATTGACGTATTCAAGTATTTGGTCAGGATTATCAGCGTATGTCCTGGGAACATTGTTTATATTCAGCACGTCAATTGATGTAACGTTGGCAGATTTAGAACTGGTTATTTTATTTATTATTTGCCACATTTTCCTGGGATTTTGTTTACAATCTACAATTTTTTTCTTATAGTAGGTTTCTTTTGTACACATAATAACTTTTTTGCAAATGTTTCTGTATCTTTTGTAGTATCTTAACATGTGTATATCGTATGGAATTTTTTTAAGTTTCTTGTGTAACTCGTCTCTTTTTCTTATGCAGTTTATAACATTCTGTGTAATCCATGGTTTAATATGTACATTTTTGTGTGAGATTTTCTTATTAATTTTTGTGGTATTAGCTAGTATGTTATTCTGAAGAAGTTCTATGAAATAATTCCATGCATCATTTGTATTGTTCATACTTTGCAGTTTTTTCCAATCGGTACATTGTAGATTATGTTTAATGATGTTCCAGTTGATTTCTGTTTTTTCTGTTGTTAATGGTTTTTTCTTCATTTTATTTGACTTGTTTATTTTTATTGAAAGCATAGTTGTATAATGATCGGTTATAGTTGAATTAAATACAACAGTTTGAGTAATGTCTTTTGTTTTACTCATTATATGGTCTATGCAACTTTCACTGTTGTCCACTTTTCGAGTAGGAACATTTATTAAGCTTTCTAGTCCATGGGATGCTAGCATCTGCAGATATTGAATTCGCTTAGGGTGTCCATTTTCTAAAATATTTATATTTACATCTCCAATAATAATAATGTTTTTCGTTTCTTTAAGAAGGCAGAGTTCCTTGTCTACGGATTTAAGGAATGGGTCGATGTTTCTTGTTGAGGGCGATCGATAGATTGCTAATATAGCTTTTTCTTTACTGATTTTAATTTTTAAACAATTGGCATTTGTGATAATAATTTCTTCAACTTCGGCTTTTATTTCGTTTTTAATGTATATAATTACACCATCGTTTTGTTTTTTGTTATTCAAACTTGAGTAGGTTGTATATCCAGCAATTTCCAATTTTATGTATTTATGATTTATCCAACATTCAGTAAGTATTATTATTTGAAAATTAACTTTTAAATATTTCAATAAAATTTGCAATTCATCAAAATTTTTTCTTATGCTTCTTATGTTTTTGTGTAGTATATTGAAAGAGTTGTTATTTAAATTCGATAGATCATTTGGTTCCGAGGTTAATATAATGTCAGCCATTTTTATATTTTTTTCGTAATCGTTTTTGTGCCCTTTTGTTATACAATATTTTTTATATCATCTACATGTTTTATATAAATTATTTTTTCGGTTGGCATTCTTCGCGTCATTATTTTTCCATCTTTGAACCAAACGTAGGAGTACATTTTTTCATTGGCAGATTTTTTCGTTTTCCAGAGTAGTTCCCTTTGATATGGGCTCAATTCCTCTGCAATATAGATTGGTTCGGTGGAGATATCTTTTATAGCTGCATAATTAATATTTTTCCTTTTAAAAAGAAGATTGTCTCTGGTCTTTTTTTCCGCAAATTCCACTAGCAGTTTCGGTGGCGCATTGTTCCTTCTATCATGTGTCCTTTTTATATCAATTATATCATTGTGCTGGATTTCCATTCCTGCCGCCGCCGCAACTCTTTTTACTATCTCCATCTGCTGCTCTCCATTTTTTTGGGGAATGCCCGCTATTTCTAAGAAATTAGACCGAGATTTGTATTCGAGGTCTGAAATTTTTATTTCAAGTTGTTTAATAATGATATTCTTTTCCTGGTGTTCCTTTTTTATGTTTTCAAAATCATTTTCAATTTTTTTTATTTTGTAGAATTGTTATTTCTAGTTTTTTTATTAGTTCATCGTACTGACTACTCATAAAATCAATGCTTTTTTGAGTGTCCTGGGTTTGTTTTTCAATTTTTGATATAATTTCTTTTTTCATGGATTCAATTTTTTTTTCAATAATCTGTATAATTTTATCAATGTTAAATTTTTCTTCGGTTTCCGTTATAACTCCCTTTCCTCTTGTATTTGCCATTTTCTATTTCTTTTTTTTTTTTTTTTTTTGGTTTATTAATTATATTTTTATTAATGTTGGAACAAAAATGCCCCTAAGTATATATTAATTTATGTAAATTGTCTATGGCGAAATAGTTTTGTATTGTCTATGGTTATTGTATGTTTTCACCAAAGTTGATTTTGGGTTACAATGACAATACTCTTTTTGCACTTCAATTTACAAATGTTTAATTTCACTGCCACCGTCACAAATACTGCCACTTTGTCTAGCGTATCACTATATATTGTTTTTTTAAGGGGGTTATGTTATTAGGTTGTTTTATTGACACTATATTGATATTATTTACGGAGCTGTCAAAAACGGCTATTGAGTCAAATCATAGACAATTTATTTATGGGTTTAATTACTTTAATTACTGGGATTGCAAATACTTCTTGCCAGTAATGTTGCTGTATGTCAGTACAAGTTATCTGCCAAGGGTACTTACCCTGATCAGATTTTAGTACAAATAATTTTAAAAAACTAGTTATTTTAAGAAATCTTATGTTTAAATTTATGTCATATCGCATCAGAGCACTTAGGTAGCATTTCTTACGGTAAGCGTCCAAACTGATTTCATAAACTGTGAGAAGCTGTAAGTTCGCGCGGACTCCTGTCAGAAACTTACGCCTCTGATGACTTCTGTAATTGCTGTAAATTACAGTAAGTTTTTTTTTATATTAACTCCACACAGGAGGCCCTGAAGAAAATAATTTCCCTCAGGGCCTATGTCATCTTTGGGGATGCTGTGTGAAGGGTCTTTTTGTGGAGAGGAAGGAGTGAACATGGGTCTTGAAGAGTCCCATGTTGTAGGAGGGAGGAAACACAGAGGCCGGCAGTTCGTTCCATAGCCGAGCTGTTGAACTTAAGAACGAATCGTAGAAGCGACCCGTTCTCATGTGACAAATGTCAACCGTGTACAAATGTTGTTATAAGTGGCTTATAGCATCGTTTACACTGGTAATTTTGCCGTAAGTCACTTAAACGTAAGCGACTTCCAAGACAAAATTACGTGTATAAACGCATCCTAAGCATCTTAAATGGGTAAATGCTATTATGACAGTTAACTAATTAACATTGCACTTCGCTGATGTCTGAGACCGGAAACATTTGTTAAATCGTCAAATTTTGAAGAGTAAATGAAGCCACATTGCTTCTTTGGGAATTGGAAATGAAAATAAGGTAGGTCCGTGGCCTGTATTAGCGCGGTGAGTAGGAAGCTAAGTACATCTCGATGCTGCCGTTATATAGGCGCTGGTGCATCGAGAATCTTCGGGCGTGTAGGTAGATTCGCCGTACCTACGATGCTTCGCTAGAGGGTTCTAGATATGATGCGTTTTGCTTGAGCGAACATTACCGAATATTCTAGTAGTCGTTACATTTCGTTCAAACACGAATTGGTTAAAAGTAGAGGATTATTCTAGTATTTTCCATTTCGAATGAAGGAAAATTAGTTCCCAGAAACATGAGAAATCAATTGCATTGAAATGCAAGATCCAACGCAGCTCACTGTAGTATAAATAAGCAAAACTGATTTAATTCCGGTAGATTTGAAGAAAGACAGAACTGAGAAATTATTATTAATTTCTCACAAATAAAGGTTTTACCATCTATTTGGATAACATTTTCCTGTTCATGGTCTCTGTTGTTTATACACTAGATTAATAAAGAACAGAGATATCATTTTTCATTCGTATTATTTGTTCGTTGTGGGCCATCACTTAATCATCAAATGGTCCACATCGGTTTCGCTAATGTAAAAAGTCTGTTGTATTTCTTTATTCGGCAGTTTTATTTTACAAAAGTTTTACGTCTTCATCTCGCATTAATCGAATTAGCTTAACGTTATAAATTACACTTTGTTCTTCTTGTATTAGGTTTCGACAGGCAGAATTCAACTAATTTTATTAATTACTAGTATTCGCATTCGGTTTTTTTCGCAAGTCGTATATTTGGTACTTGACATTACGAAATAAGATCGATTTCGATAGTTATTTTGGATGCTCTGTTCTTTATTCAATCATTAAACATATCAATTTCGGTTGTCTGTAATGTACGTTATTTAACACGTTCAATGAACTCAAATTTTCATTTTAAATATTGAACTGCTTGTGTTGAGTTAAAATCAGGCATGCGATAAAGTAGGTACCAACCTACACGGAGAAGATTTAATTATTAAGAATTATTAGTTCATCCGGTTAAAAACACGTGTTCGTGCATCTGCATTTTCCTTGATAATAATATAATAAAGAAATTTGAAATATTAGGATTTGTATGAACACGTGTTATGACATCGTGATAATAATATATTCGTATTTTTCTAAAAGTTTATGAGAAAACTTATTAATTCATACTTATAAATTATAGTGTTGTATAATATTATATTAGAAAAATATTTAAATTGTTGTTTTCAAAATTGAAATTATATTATTCCGTTTTTTTTTGCACGGGTGCACTATCCGATCTATTATTCTGTTAATGAAATTAGTTTATTTACTATTGTCTTCGATTTTTTTAATAACATTTTTTACATAGCACCAAGCACAAAATATTCCATTTTGAATTATCGTATTTGAAATTTTTTTCTTTTTAAATTTGTAATTCCTGTGGGATGTTTATTGAAACTAGTTGGCGTGCGTAAAAAATTATTTATTTCTGTCAATAAGAAACACGAAATAGTGATGTACACAAAGTGATTAAATTTAAAAAACCTAACTGTTGTTCTTAATAGAAACATCAATGGAAAAAATATCTCGGATGTAAAACACCCTGCGACCTAAAAACAGTTGCGTGGAAGACAAATATACAAGCAGAAGAAAAAGATTTGAAGAATATACAGATAAATTTAACGAAATAATTACATTACTATAATTATTTCCAAGTATTATGCACCTTCATATTTTTTTACTAAAAACTCATGGACTCATTGACGGTACAATACGTTTAGACTTTCTATTTTCTCACAAACTCAAGAAAATGATAACGGACGGCGATTTGTTTCGAATACTACATTCTATATCAGGGATATGACTGAGATAACAAGACTTGCCTACACGCTTACCATATAAGATGAACACGAAATACTGTATGACACGATCTACTGCTTTTAGATTGTTTTTCTTATGTGTTGCTACGTTCGCTATTCGCTTTCCCTAATGGCGCTGAAAATCAATATGAAATATTAATTACTTATTCATTTCCGCCAGTAGGTCTTCGACATTAAACAAGTATAAATTAATAACATAAATAGTGGAATCAATTTAACATAATAATAATATTTATACAATATCATAATGTACATGTATAGCAATAAAAGAATATGGAAAAGAATGTATGAACAAAATGAATTAACGTAATACACAATACAACGAATACAATAAAGTGAATACAGAGAAGAGAGATAAAAGGTAAAAAAAAAGATACCTGCCTGCAGTAAATATCCAAAATCAACATAAAAGGAAAAGTAAATCATAAGTTAAATAATTACATTAAAAAAATTAAGTAACAGATTATATTATACAATAATGTTAGCGAAACAAAATGATATAAATTTCTAATTTAAATTTTAGAATGTAATAAATTCAAATGAACACTTAAAAACTAACATTAACGAGATTGCCCGAATTCGGTATTACAGCCACCTCTGGGCTGGAGTCCTAAAATATTTAATAAACCTACTTGATTCTGTGTGAACGGGGGCAGTCCGTCCGATTGTTAATTGTCATCTCTAAGTCACATACACAATGTGGGCATGCTGAGTCTGTTGTACAGGTATTTTAATACGTGCTTTAAGGGCTAGCAGCATTGATCCCCGGTGCATCAGAGGACGTGCGTGCTCGCCTAAACTCGCCGTGCACGAGCGTAACACCCATTCACAATTGATATTAGCTTCATGAGAACGGGCCGCTTCTTCGACTCGTTTTGGTGTAAGACGGCTCGTATGTGGAACGAGCTACAGGCATCTATTTTTCTTCCTTCATATAATCCAGATCTTTTCAAAACCCGGATTAACAAATGCCTTCCTACAGCCCCTACCTTAACCCGCCTCACAACGCTGTCCAACCACATACACTGCCTTTAAATTGGACAGAGGCGCTCTTGAGAGGTGTCACTTAAAAAAAATAGATTTCATACACTTTATTTTGCCCTATCGGTTGCTAAAAGATTTATTTGGTAGTTTCTATCAGTTCTCCATAAATTTTATGCAAGCTTAAAAAGTACGTTAGCATTTCGTATTTAAGTCTTCACATAAATGCCATCAAATTTAGATAAATAAACTGATTAAAAAGCTTCACTTCTTCATTAATTACATTGCAAAGTTACCTGCGATACCTATAGATAACCTTAATCTCAATTGGCTATTGCGTTACGTCTCCTTTATTATATTCTCATGGCCAAAAATCACGTTCCATCAAAAAATATTAATATTTAACACAATTTATTTCAAAATATTTAACTTATGATAAATTGATCGGTAGGTAGTAGGTACCTACCAGCGAATTCATATATTTTTAAACAATTAAATGATTTTAATGATATGATTTACACTACTTCATTTCTGAAACCTCAAATATTTTTGGTGGTTATTTATATGTAAACAAAATTAATTTATTTTAACATTTACTTTCATTTCACATTTATTTTCATATTTAGTAAACCTAGATGTTTATTTTCTTCTGTTGCTTAGTTATTTTTTGCCAAAAGAAATGTAAAAAAAAAAAATGAAAACGGAATTTCGAAAAATACTTTTCAGTCGATATTTTTCTAAAGGTCGTCACACATTGTAATATTTATCGTTTTTATTTATTTATTTATTAAGACATAGACAGTACAATAAGATACAGTTAAGGATATTTTTCATTATTACATAGTTTTAGTACCTATTACGTGTGTCCATGATATATGATTATGTAATTTCGCCTGAGATTGTTCTGAAAACTAATGATTTTAAGTTAAAATCAATGAATTTTGTTAGTAGTTGACTTACATCGTGTTTAATTAGACCCGAAACCGCACAATAAAACCAGTTATATTAAGTTATCAGGAGAGAAATTTTATTGTTAATTAAACCATGAACAATGCTTGATTATATTCCTTCACTCCCATAAAAACAAGTTATGAAATCTGATGAAATTGAGTTTCAAAAATGCTATATATGACCACTTCAATTTGTTGAGTTTCAGACAAATCAAGCTTCGCTTTGATCTGGGAAAGCTTTTTGAAATTTGTAAGACGATATACGGCGAGAAACGAAATTAATGACCGGAGTAAAATAAATAAACAGTTGCAAACGTAAATAAGAGTAGCTCACACCGATAATTGTTTTGTTTCGTTTATTTTTCTGGCAACGTTCGCCAGATTTAATTCGATGGCAATAAAACTGCCCCACATGACTGCTTTGAACGCCGACTTCTTGGCTTTGAAAGATTTTTTTTGATATATTTTTTTAAACTTTTAACTCTGTAAGAAATTATGAATAGAAAAGGATTTCAATGGGAAGGGTTTTATTTCTTTCTCAGGATTTGGGATGATTTTTTTAATAGATTCCCTGCCAGGAGTTGTCTTTTGATTTTTTTTATTCAAATACAGTTTTTTTGTTTGGTGAAAAACTTCTAAGAAAAATAAGGTCGTGATCATTATTTGAAAGACACAAAAATCTGTCTTTGTATTTTTAGAAGCATGAAAATCTCATCATTTAAATTTGATGTTGAGTATTGCGAATAACTGCTGAGAAAAACAATTTCAGATATGTTGGATTGCCAATCTTTCGTACTGGAAAGAAAACACAAAGGGTTATTTTAGTTCTCAAAAGCTTAATTGCTTTCTAGGTGATAATAAAAACAATAAAAAAACCCCTTAGAAAGTCGTCTTACACCGTCCTTCCTTGCTCTCCTACTTCTATGCCCAGAAGATTAACAGCAGATGAGTAGGATCACTGAACCAAAATCGTGAAGTGATCTTATTGGTATTAAGTTCATTCACGTAGGTACACTGATAAGGGTCGCCAGAGTACCTAGATGTTAAAATCATTAAACCATTTTCAATGTTAAAAAATATTTTTATTTTTTATAAAATCTTATAAATATCAAAAAGCTTCGCCAAAACAAAGTGGAGCTTGGTTTGCGTGAAACTCTATAAAGTGAAGAGGTCATCTAAAGCAATTTTGTGCAATAAAGTGACACCTCACAAGAGCGCCCCTGTCTGTACAGTGTTAAGGCAGTGTATGTCGCCACCCGTAGGAAGGCGTTTATTAATGTGGGTCTTGAAAAGACCCGGATTAAATGTAGGAAGGAAGACATATGCCGGTAGCTCATTCCACATACCAGCCGGCTTACACAAAAACGAATCGAATAAGCGGCCGTTTTTTGGACGTGTTTCTCGATCCAAATACAAGCCCAATTTTGGCCTATATTTCCATGGAAAACTGTGTTTTACCATGATTACTAAATTCAAATGGGATGGCTATATACAAATTCAAGTGTAAGAGAGACAGACCGCGTGCTAAATAGTCTAGAACCAAAAGGTACCAAGTCAGTGGCACATTACTTTCCATTCAAATTTATATGAAATGCACTTTTAGTATTCTTTTTTATTCTATGCTTTGTGTTATTGGTTACTTTTTCAGCCTACTTATAAAAAATATTTTTGAAATGATAAATGTTTGATCTATCGTGATTGGTAATCAAGGACTTGGTAGTCAATGAATATTTAGCGTAATGGCCAGTGGAAGTGCATTGTTAACTGAGTATAGCGAAATCCTGTCTAAACTTGATTTTTTTTGCATTTTGTTTCTGCGTAAATTTGTTTGTACTTTCCATTTCCGTTTAAAGATGGCGACCGTTTTAATGGTTCAAAATATAATGTTTTTACAAATGTGAAATAGTCGTATTTATTTGAGCTTTCTTCATCGTATTTTTTTCAATTTATGGTACGTGCCTGCCTGAAGTGAGTTGAAAAATGAATTGTCGTTGAGATAGTGACGTTTCATGGAATAAATTTTACAATTCCTTATTTTGATTTTTTAATAAATGTTTAGTTTTTAATAAAGCATGTAGATATTGTCATAATATACCCAAAATTTCCTCTGAAGTCAAATGATTTGAAAGTAGATACTTAAGCAATTAAGTATGAACTTACAAATCTTATTTTGGAAATAAAGAACATTTTGCGTTTTCATTTATTAAATAAGAGTAAATTAGAAACCCACTTTTTTAATGCTACTTACTGTTCACAGAACTACTAGTTTGGCTTTGTTGCAAAGTATCTAAAATTTTATTGTACAAATAGTCAGGTGCTTGACTTTGTCAGTCTAGAGCGTGACAGATAGATGACAGTTGTATAAAAGTCCATGTTTTAGGATCTTAGCCAATAATCACGTATTCGTAATCATTGTACTCGGTTAATAATAAATGGAGTATCATTGATATAAATACCAGGAGCTTATAATAATAGTGGACAACCTACATAATAACATCACAATAAATTTGTTTTCCCAAATCCCAATCTTGTTTTAGCGAAAGGAATAAGTAAGAGATATGCCATTTGGATCTTATATCGCGATCAGTTTCGACATAGTCAAATAGAGCAGAGTTAGATCAGAAGAAGTATCCGAATTACGTCGCTAGTTTGTGATGAAAGGCTTAAATCACAGTGAAAAAAACAGATAAACCATAGCTGCTAAAAATATGCAAGTTATTTATGAAAACCGTCATTCTAGCGACATCTGTTGATTTAAAATTGATTCAGTTTATTTGCAGTAGACACCTGTAATAGTTGGAATTATGTCGAGATTCTATAGCATAAACACAGAGGTCATTAAAATCGTCTAGGAACGAGAAAGGATTCCCCTGTCTACGCTGAAAAATAAACATTGAATTTTGT
Organism: Hesperophylax magnus; assembly: GCA_026573805.1. Taxonomy (NCBI): domain Eukaryota; kingdom Metazoa; phylum Arthropoda; class Insecta; order Trichoptera; family Limnephilidae; genus Hesperophylax; species Hesperophylax magnus. The sequence continues at coordinate 4,044,002 of JAIUSX010000043.1, read as the reverse complement.
CAACTAATAGATCTGAACAAAAAGCTATAAAATTTTGAGTAACCAATCAGTGAACGGAAGGGCGTGTGTCTACGGGAGACAAAGGAATGAATTTTGGACCCGGCGATAAAAAAGATAAGTAATGGCTTCTTCATTCTCACAGAAATTAGAGGCGAACGCACTATAGAGTAAACAATCGACGTTCAAGGGAACAAGTCCTGGGAATGTTTACAATAATTGAGACATTTAAGAGATAGCGAACCATTGAAACCGAGGGCTTTGGGACCTTTCATGTTGGAAAAAAAAACACACACAAAAAACAATGGAAAGTTTAAATGAAGTATAGTATAAAAGAAGGGCGGAAATTAGGGAAGTTGCTGGCAGGATTTTCAACCGTCGTACAATTACTTATGATAGAAGGAGGGTGTCGAGTTCGATGTAAATCGTAATAAAGGAAAACGAAAGTGTTAGGGACATTAGAAACTAATCGTTATCAATTCTAGTTGAAGCGGACATATTGGAAAATCAATTTGGGAATGAAAATCTCGCATTAAAATAGACATTTTAGAAACAGTGCAGAGACTGGACGAAAGGAAAATACAGAGATTTTGAGCTGCTACAAAGGTCCTAGGGACATGAAAATAGGGTACCATAGGAAGGCAATAAAACTAAACATATAGCGATAGATTAAATTCAGGAAACGTAGGCATTTTACATGATTATCAGGGTAGATAGATATTAGAGTTACACAAGACTGCAGAAGAAATGAGACAAGATAAAAGGTTGACGATCTCATGTGTGTTTTAGAGGATAAACAATCGAAATTCGAACATGATTTTTGTTTACGTTAAGGTAATAAACGATTAGAAAACCAATAAAATTTAACGTAAGGCTTATGGAATATTTAGATAAAGCAAAATAGATTAAAACTAATGGCTCTAAAATTAAATTAAATTTATGGCCGTAGTACATAAATTTGAGATGTAAACAGATGTCCAGACGTACGATATATGTGAAATCTTGTATGTAAGAGATAGAAGATGGGGCGGAGATCGAGTAAGTCAATAAAAGTGACAGATATCCCAGAGTCAAATAAGGTATATCTCCCATGGAAGTGTGGAAAACTATATATTAATTAATAATAAATGAAGTATGAAATTTTCCTGGAGACCACACACATCGCGAAAAGTGAGGAAAAGATAAAAGAAAGGGTAGAGAACGGGGATGAGGAATGATCCATGTGGAGAAAAGCGATACAATTCTAAGTTATCCGTAAAATTAATAAATACGGCTTGGAATATAATTAGTTATAGAGTTATGAGAAATAACATAAGAATAAAGAAGAAATTTGTGTAGAGAAACATCTGAATAAAGAAAATTCAAGAGGAAAAAGGAAAAACTCAAATCTGCGACATAAAGAGAGAAGGTACGGGTGAAAATGGAAAAGCTCATATAGGTGACAATAAAATTAAGTAGATTTTAGACAAATCGAAATTCAAAAATGCATAGTAAAGATTTCGCCATGGATTTAATCATTTTTCACGCGAGATGCATAAAATTGAGATCTATATATATGTTACTGAGGACGGACCTATCGCGAATTGAGAAAAAAAAGGAACGCAAAATCATGGTATTTTAACTACATTTTGTATGAACCGTGGGACAAAGGAAGCCTGGGCAATGAACGCAGGCTTACCCGATTCGGACCCTATCGAATTAGAGACGTGATAGAAAAATTAACCGCCGCCCAGAGCTGGACGACAGAAGATCGTATGGAAGCACAATCGATATTAATCGCAGAGATGTTCGAGTTTACGAGTTGATAGGAGATAGAATTAAGCATCAAGAGAAATTCAGATACGTCTTTTGGGACCTGAGAGGGGTATAAAAGATGGAGCACACCAGTTTAATAAGTCAGTCTAATTTAATCAAACAGTGTTAATAAATAGATAGAGTTTACATTCAGTGCTTAAAAGTGTTAAGTGAATAGTGCAAAAAGTGAACGTGTTCGCGAATTGATATTTAAAAATAGATTATAATTTAGTATCAATTTTGTTTAAAAATATCAATAGTAAATACTGACATCTTAGTTTAAAAGAAACACAAAAACAAAACGGAAACAAAAATAAACGCTCAAACCTTTGTTCTAAAAGTAACAGATCGAAAAAAATTAATTGTAGATACTTTAAAATATTGATGAAACCAGTGCAATTTAGAAGAAAGTTGTAACAGATATTTAATTTATTCAGAATCGAAATAATTAAAAGTTTGCGCAATTCGGAATGAATTTTCTTATAAATTTATATAAAAAAAAAAATTAAAAAGTAGTGAAAATAACAAAAATAGTTCGACCTAAATAATTTATAATTTTCCGGCACATCTATATCACAAATTTTAAATATCAGCTAATTTATATGAATCAAGCAAGAATAAAATATTAAATAGGAATAAATAGTCGAAAAGATTTATTTTGAAATTGGTTGGAAAATACCGTTAATTAGGTAGAATTTTCTTCGGCAAGGTTGTTGTGTAGAACCCAATCGGAAAAACCTTGGTGGGGTGAGTTTTCCTTTAATAAATAATTTTCAGGCCCTTGGAGTGAGGAGATACAGCTGATTATGGTATCCCAATTAAATTATTAAAACAACAAAAGGAATTACACATTAAAATCTGTATATTGTGTATTTATATATATATATATAAATATAAAATAATATATTGTATATAAAGAAAATATATATGAGCAATGTATGTACCTACATGTATATATATATTTATCATTTTAATCGAAACATTGGAATGGTAGCGATTCTAAATACCTACCCATGGACATATCTATTATTGAAAAGGAAAATATGTATTTATTAATATTCAAGTCTATGTATAATCATATATCTTATATTTATTTATTAATATATGTACTCTTATTTAACATTTTTTGGCAATCGAGATATGTGTACTTAAATATATATTTATATATTTATTCTTCATTTAACCTCTAGTAAATGTACTAAATTCGGAAAATGAAATAAGTAGCTAGTTTAACTTCAAAAAGGAATTAAAAATATTTTAATTAACTATGCACAATAAAAGGTAAAATAACTGAATTACAAGGAGAAGTAGAAATATTTCTTAAATAAACAATCTCGCATCTCGCGGTGATTATAACCTACCTAATTGTAAATTTAATGATTTGGATTACTTACCATTAACGGCGTGCGAGAGAGAAATCTTAGACATGTCGAACTATTTAGGTCTATTTCAATGTAACAATGTGCCGAATTGTAGTAATCGGACACTTGATTTAATTTTCTCTACTGATGAGGATATAAAAGTCTATGAGTCAGCCGAATCCTTTGACCCAATTGATAATCACCACCCTCCACTAACAATACTATTACCTATTACAATAGAGTGTGACCCCCTAATTAAAAATTGTAGTCGTAATTTCATTAATGCTAATTACCAGGACATTAATCATGCACTTAACAAAGTAAATTGGTCTGTTCTCAAGGAAGGTGATCTCAACTATAGCGTAGAACTATTTTACTCTCAACTGAATTGTATCATCTCCGACACAATTCCTCTAATTCATCATAAAGTACGAAAGTATCCGATATGGTTCAGCAAAGAATTAATTCAGTTAATTGTTATTCAAAAAGAAACACATAAAAAATATAAAGAACACAGAACAATTCCCAACTATATGGCATTCAATAATATTAGAAGAGATTGCAAAAAAATGACAAAAAGACGTTATAAAAATCACATTAATTCTGTTGAGAACACGATACTTCATGATGTAAAATACTTTTGGAAATACACAAAATCATTGAAAAACAATGATGCTGGTATTTCTGGTAATATACGTTACAGACAAAATAGCTCCAGTAAAATTTATGAAATTGTTAACATGTTTGCTGATTACTTTAAGGACGTGTATGAACCTGATATTCCAGATGACTTAATTCCTTACTTCAATACGGATTTACATTTAAACTTATCGCAAATACACATTGATATTGAAGACATTATAGTCTGTATTAAATCACTTGAACCTAAAACAAGCTCGGGACCTGATAAGATTCCTTCCATCTTACTTAAGAATTGTGTCCAAAGTTTATCTGTTCCGCTTAATATACTGTTTAATAAGTCACTCTCCACAGGACACTTTCCAAAAATATGGAAACTTAGCTACTTAACTCCTGTATTTAAAAGTGGTGATAAATCCTTTGTTGAAAATTATCGGCCTATCTGTATTCAATCGTCTATACCTAAACTATTGAGAAATTGATTCTTAAGAAAATCAGCTTCTTTGTAAACTCTTGTATCGCAACTTGTCAACACGGCTTTATCTCCGGCAGATCAACTTTGACTAACCTAACATTATATGAAAATTTTATTTCCAATGCACTTGCCAACAAACAACAAGTTGATTCTATATATACCGACTTCAGTAAGGCGTTTGATAAGGTCTGTCATAAAATCCTCATTAATAAACTTTTGAAACTCGGAATTAATGGAAACCTTTTATCTTGGTTTAAGAGTTACTTACTTAGGCGTCAGTTAACTGTCTGTATTAATGATCACTTATCCTACATGTTCGAAGCTACCAGTGGCGTACCCCAGGGTTCGCATCTTGGTCCTATACTTTTTAATTTATTCATTAACGACGTAACAAACATATTCACCCGTGTTCTCATTCTAATGTTCGCTGATGATATGAAGATATATAGAATTATTGACAATATAGAGGACTGTCTAACACTTCAATCTAATATTAATAGCTTTAACGATTGGTGTCTTAAAAACAAATTAACACTTAATGTAAAAAAATGTCAACTTATGAGATTCCACAGAAAAAAAAACCCATTGTTGTTCACCTACTTTCTCAATAATCACACCTTATTATCTGTTGATGAAATAAGAGACCTTGGTATAACCTTTGACACTAAATTAACTTTCATTAAACATATTAATAATATAACCAGTAAAGCAATGCAAATGTTAGGTTTTGTCTTACGGATTTCAAAGGATTTTAAAAATTTAAAAACTGTCAAATTACTTTACACTTCACTTGTTAGAAGCCAACTAGAATTTAACATCACCATTTGGAGTCCTTATTACAGTGTACATGAGAATTCCCTTGAGCGCGTCCAACATAAATTTTTACGTTATATTAATTTTAAATTGGGAATACTCATCGAAAACATTAATTACCCCTCTCTGTTACATTTATTGGGACTCGATACATTAAAAGAAAGAAGAATTTGTTTTGACCTATTTTATTTATTTAAAATCATTTCCAACCTGTTGAACTCCCCTGAACTTCATTCGCTAATATGTTTCCGTGTACCTAGTCGATCAGTTCGTTTCAAATTACCTTATCACTGCAACAATACAGGATCTAACGCTGAACTCAATTCCATAATGAATCGCCTACATGTACTTGGTAATAAATATGTTTTGGATGAATCTATAAACATTGCTAGTTTATCCTCATACAAACACCACCTAATTAAAACTGTATGTCAGCGCTTCTCTGATTGAATATAACCAAATACAGTTTTAAAGTATTAGTTTATCCGGGATTTATTGTAAATTAATTGTTTATATATTTATATATACACATTGTTGCATTGTATTTATAATAACCATTTCTATTGTTCTCTTTTATGTATTTTGTATTTATATTTTTTTTATCTATATTCTGTATTTATAATAAGTAAAAAAAAAAATGTTATTCTTTTGTAAAAGCCGCTATAATCGGCGTTAATAAATAAATAAATAAATAATAAATAAATAATCTAGGTTAGTGTGTCAAAGAAGGTGTTTATATTATTCGATATGTTTATAAATATAGTGTACACTGGAGAATTGGGTCAGTTACATGGTTTGAGATCGACCTTGGCCGCAACTAGATAATCACCAGGATGTCATTGTACAATGTGCAGCGATGTTGCGTATTTACAAACACCTATCATTCACAAACAACAATTGAAAAATCATGGGTTAGCAAGATTTATATCGAATAATTTCATGAAACATTTAAATATCATTGATTAGATAGTCGCATAGGTTTCATTAGTTACTTAAAATAGCTGGAAGCTGCGTGCTCACAAATACCTATCATTCACAAACAACAATTGAAAAATCATGGGTTAGCAAGATTTATATCGAATAATTTCATGAAACATTTAAATATCATTGATTAGATAGTCGCATAGGTTTCATTAGTTACTTAAAATAGCTGGAAGCTGCGTGCTCACAAATATCTACCATTCACAATCGACAATTGAAAAATCACGGGTTAGTAAGATTTATATCGAAATATTATACGAAACATTTGAGTATTATTGATGGAGTGTTCGCATAGATCCCATCAGTTGCCTGAGACAGTTGAGAGTCGTGTACCCTCTTATGTGGCAATCAATTACATGAAACAGTTGGAAAATCACGGGATAGGATGAACTAAATTTAATGTTGAACCCTGGAGAAAAATTTAAAATAAATACAGTTCATCAAATAGGAGGCAGTGGTCGCTGCTATAACAAGACCACTAACCAAACAAAATAGAGATGACGATTCTCTTAAATAAAAACGTCAAAACCAAACAAAAAGCCTGGAGTTCGATAGCTCTCCAAAACAAACTATCAATAAGATATTATTTTACTAGTATTTATTAGTATCACCTTATTATTACGTATTTATTCGGTTACCAAACTTAGAGCTTCGCAGAGTTCTTGGCGCGAGATCCGAGCTTGGAATGCGAGGTAGAAAGCCTTGTATTGCAAGTTATAAACCTTTCCCAAAACGTATGTATACATATATTTATTCGTATGTACTGTTTACTGGAGAATGCGGACCTGCATACAGCTTGCATTTAGGTCTGTGGACCATTCTCGCATTTTCTCTTAAACGTGGAATGAGGATTCACGACCCGTAAGTCCACACCAACCGTGAGTATATGATTGTATATAAGACGAAACCGGTTTGTCCTAAGTAAATTGTAGTCCAAGGAGGAGTAGGAATTTGGAAGTTTCGGGACCCGAGGGAAGACTTGAAGGCAGTGCATGATGACGTGGAAGGTTCATTGGGACGCGGTGACTTAGGCACCAATCAATGAACCGTGTCAAAAGATTGTGCGGATTTCTCGTTGACTCACGATCATCTCGTTTACTTGCTGGAGGATAGGAACCAAATTTTGCAGGCAAAGGGCTATTCCGAGTTCGTCAAATATACAATTAACTAATTACATTAACCTACTAAATCAATCTTTACATGTACCTTATAGCAGCAGAATCATAAAGGAGTGGCGCCAAACAGACACAAGAGTTAATCAAAATCAAATTTACTAACAATTAACCATTTAAGTTATATTTAATTACCTGTCCAAATAAACATGTATAACATCTTTTACCAGCGTCAAACTACTACTTCGTTAGGGTGCAGGGAATCAGAATAGTTACATAGGGAAAGTTAGCTCATTCAGAGAAATCATTTAAATTTAGACTTGCAATGGAAAGACCAATTCAATTTTGAAATTCAACGCCTTGATTAGAATCAAAAGCGTTACCACAAAAATGAAAGTAATTAAAATCCTATATCATAAATCAAAAAATTACACAATGTTTGATGGAATTTAATTACAATATAAATACGAAAATATTTGCGTTCAATATCGTAAATAACGTATTAATTAGTTAAGTACATATGTCTATAAAGATATACAGTACAAGAGAGCTTTAAGTAGCTTTCTGAAGTTATCAAAGAAATTAAGGGTCCAATTTTCATGGAGGCTTATGTGTTGTAGGGGAGGAATTTTCCATCCCTGCGAACACATATGCAAAGCCTTAGAAAAAAAAAGAAATATCGGTCATAGCCAAGAGAGAAGAAAATATTATATTGTAAAAATATAATAAAAAGGATGGCGAAAGGGTGAAAATATTACAAGTTCAATACCTAAAGTCGATTTACTTACAACTTGAGCGATATTTGTCATATTATGCCAAGTTTGCAAAAACGTTTTGAGCGATCGATTGCCATAATGTGCCAATATAACCTAATAAAATAGGATTAAATGGTGAAATCTAGGTAGAATTATTGGCTTTAAAACTCGGTTATTAGTTTCGTATTTTTTTCATATTAATCAAATGTGGAATGGTATTAATTAAATAATATGGTAAAAATATAAATTTGACACCAATCGCTTAAGTGGTTTAGCAGATTTTACAAATTTATAAAATATTTTCGCAAAGATTAGGTGATTATCTTTACGACAAAGGGTTAACAAAAACAAAGCTATGACTTTTTTCTTACGCCTCGCAATAAACTTTGCCTGCTTAAACTTTTGTATGGGAAAAACTGAAATAGAGTATTATCATTCCTGAAAGATTAATCATCAGGAAGCTATTTTTTAGAATATTAAAATAAAAAACCTTTCTTGAATAAATTTCTCATTTTCCACAAATTCGCAAACAATAAAATGGTAATTTTAAAAAAAGCTAAGAAAGTATTCACATAAAAAATAAAAGCGAAAAATTACTTTTGACATACAAACCTACGAAAACAAAAATGTTTTGGTTTATAGAAAAAGATTGCGAAATAAAATTAATATCGCTGTTATTTGTGTATATTATAACAGAGACTCGATCAACCCAGCGGTTGAGTTTATATTTTAAATGTTTTGTTTGTGAAGTTAATTGGTTCGTATTTTTTGTTAAAGTGTTAATTGTTTTGCAATGTTTTGTTCTCTGCCATAATACAATTCGAGGCAGCAAATGAATCCATTGTCACGTCGCGTAGTCTGGAAGTTTTCTTTTAATCGTGGAACGATGGTGGTAGGTAAGATAGACTGTATGAACCATCACAAAATGGAACATTAAATATCTGGTAATATTTTTACGAACAATATATGACATTGTGAAAATCGAACAAAGACAACATCTTACAAAAAATAAACATGATGAAAATTGAAAGATGACAACATCTTACAACAAATGAACATGATGAAAATTGAACGAACACATCATCTTACAACAAATGAACATGATGAAAATTGAACGAACACATCATCTTACAACGAATGAACATGATGAAAATTGAACGAACACATCATCTTATAACGAATGAACATGATGAAAATTGAACGAACACATCATCTTACAACGAATGAACATGATGAAAATTGAACGAACACATCATCTTACAACGAATGAACATGATGAAAATTGAACGAACACATCATCTTACAACGAATGAACATGATGAAAATTGAACGAACACATCATCTTACAACGAATGAACATGATGAAAATTGAACGAGCACATCATCTTACAACGAATGAACATGATGAAAATTGAACGAACACATCATCTTACAACGAATGAACATGATGAAAATTGAAAGAAGTAATATTATTACGTCAGGCGAAAAATACTAGGGTGATTGAGAATAAAATAGAATCTCACTTTCAGTAAAGTTGTTTGAAATTAACATTACAAAAACCAATAATTTTTAATTTTTGCATCAAATAATGGGTAAGTGATTTTTTCTTTACTTTAAAAAGACATCAACCAGCTCCAGTCCAGTTATTCTTGAAAGTCAACCCGTTGCAGTTTTTGATCATAACATGAACGTCTGTAAAGCATAACGGACAAATTCTGTATATTTGTCAGCTAATCATATTTTGAATGTTAAAAACTCAAATGATGACGATCGTCAATGTGATATCATCAATATAATGAAACGATCTACTTATTGACTTTAATTTGAGTATTTTATAAAAAAATATTTTCTTGTAAAATGGCAAAATTGTCATAATTTGAGCTACGAGATATATATCAAAGAATTATAGAGTTGGGGGAACCGTGAGATCCGAGAAACAGAGACATATTTTGAGAGCATTATTATGCCATTATGTCTAAACAAAAACAAAAGTATTTTGTTGGAACGCATTATTAATTCAAGAATCCATTCACAGCAAACTGGCGAAGATGGTAGGAACATAATAAAATAATATTTAAGAGTCTCCGGAATACAGTGATAATTAACCGATATGTTCCTGCTAGGGAGATATGCGCAGAATTCACACGGGCGGATCTGCTCGGACCATCGGTCCGCAGTCCATCTGTCCGTCACGAGCCGAACCGTGTACGAATATGCGCAACGGATCGGTTCGCCGAGCATGACATCATTCGCAGTCGATGAACATGAATGTGTGTGAATGTAGCGCGATAACCAGATGTATCCAGAAGCATCTGAACTTCCTAATATATACATAGGTACCCAAGAAAATCCGGATATCCCTTCTCTGTGATTAGGGAGTGTTTCTCATCTCTTGCGTATGTCTCTTCAATAACAGAGCAACTTCCAAAACACTAGGTACAAAGCTATAATATAACTGCCATTTTCACCCGCGAAGATTCTTATATAGTATTAAAACATCCCTTCAGGACCCCCGTAGATATATGTTAGTTGAGATCGTCGACTATGAATCCTAAAGTCATAATTTAATAATAATATCAAGGTTCCTTAGTATGTATTATTGTAAAAATCATACTACGGTTTCAGGCTACAATTTTGTCATAAATATATTACACACCACTGGTAATTTGTATGCAATGTTAGCTGATGTTTTTATATGCCTCTGTCGAAATATAAATCTATTCTAATTAAACATTTTAGCAGTGGACGTATTTATGAGATCACTGCATAACAGGTTTTTTTGTCAATTTTGTCGATCTCAAATTTCAAATTCAGAATTAACAATATTATCTTGCCACAATTTTTTTCCCATATTTTTATCATCTAAAAAAGATCTGAGATCGACAAAAATGACCTATAATAATTAGATGCCAATGGCCGAGTGGTTAGAGGGGAGGGGTTGTCCCGGTAAGACAGAGATTCTTTGTTCAGTTCCCAGTTGAGACTGTTATGTTTCGTGTGTCCTTTAAATTTATTAGAATTACCTTCTCCTTCAAGGATATATCACATTAATAGGAATAACCTCTTAAAGTTATCAAAAGAAAAATTGTTCAAATGAAAATTAAATAATGTAAATCACACTTTTTAGTGTAATTCTTTTGTTCGGTGAGTGAGATGACAATACAAGAGGGATGATTTTAGTTTTCGTTGATATTACTGATTAAAGCTTAAAGCTGATTTCTTAGCTTTTTAAAGGCTTCTTTCATTGTTTTATTTTATGCCCGGTCAAGCCTGATGTACCTTTACATAAAGCTTTGTTTGGGTTGCGGGAAACTAGGTAGCAAAATAAACCTGGGGTATCCTTAAAGACATTCTATCGCCCCGGGTAAAATTTATTTGCAATGGAATCCATTCAAAGTTCTCTCAACGTAATTGATATTTGATGCGGAAATTGATAGATAGTCATACCTACAGGAGAAAGTTTAAAGAATATTTATTCTACAACTCTCAAAGATAATATTCATTTAGGTACAATCTTGAGTAGAAATAGATAACAGAGCGGAAATAATCTATTATGTTGGCTTAAAGTCCAGTGAGTACGAATATAAACATGATTAGTCTTACTTATAAAGATTCCCTAATACTCCTGCTAAGGGTATTACTGTTTTTTACATTTTCATTGCACGATCAATCGTTATTTGTCAAATCAACTGGATTGTTAACTAAGTCCGCGAACTTGGTCTTAATACGATGGTAATACGCCACTAATACTGCGCGATTACGGCCGGTATACGCAATACGCTTGCGGGTGATTATGAGTAACGTTTTCCACTAACCTGTTCTTATCCCTCCGTATTATCTATTACGAGTAAGATGGTTTAGGTTTATTCTTTGCATATTAACATATTAGTATTGATATTGTTGGTCGCTTGCATTTTTGCAATGCCACCATTTTATTGATTGTTTTCTTCATATTTGCTCTATTTATGTCGAATATTGGAAAGACGTATGTTTTTAATAGGCAAATTTATTTAAGCCAACATAAGACTCTAATAAGTGAGGTTTGCTCGACGATTTTAGAGATTTGATAGGGCAAATTCAACCGAAGGTCTGTTCAATACTCAGGGCCGCGCGTCGCATATTCTTGTACATGACTTCTTCACTTACATCGTTAAGATTCAAACGTTATTTTAGGGTATTGTCTCGTCTTAGACACAACTGTCGAACATCGTCGCGTATCTACATTCAATTAAAGAAATTTATTAATTGGGAAAGATTATTTGTGGTGTCTATAGCTTATATTATGCATTTTTATAAAATATACAAAAATATAAAAAGGACAAACATTTATAAAAACACTTTTAGTATTTATGATACATTTTCTTTTATTTTCAATCTGAAACTACATTGGTCGAAACTTGTGTAAAAGACGAATTGAAATGCGTTAGAACATGTACAAAGATTTGCGAGATTGCGAAAAGACGATCCAAAATATATTTAGAAATGTTTAGTGACTAAATATGAATGCCAGGTATTTTCTGAAATAACATTGCTTTTAACCCTTTTCCTTTTATTTATTTTTCCTATTTGAAGGAGATAATTATAAAACATTCTAAAAAAGATTCTCAAATTATCAGTACATACCTACACAAGTTCCCGTTTCTTTCGTTCGTTATTAATGTTATTCCGAGAATTTCGCCGTTCAATAGTCCGAACGTGAATGAAACTGTGATCTAGTTTTTGTCTTCCTTCTTTGATCATAAATCTATCGTATGTTCCCAGCGTTTTGCAGGAAATAATAATTTTTTTAACCCTTCAAGTTGTCGTCAAAAAAAAGTTATTTTATAAACTTAATAGAATTACCTTAGAAATTTTTGTATTTGAAGTAAACATTAATGTTTTAGAAAAACATTTTTTTAATATCAAACATGAAAATGCTAATATTAAACTGATCGGGACATTTTGACTCGGAACTTCCATAATTTGAAAGAGTTCGATATTTATAGAACACATTCCTTTTGTATAGGTAATTAGTAAGAAAACCGTCACTTCACTTTTTATGCCATTTATACAATAAATAAATATAAATGTTTATTTTAACTTTTAACTGTCAATGAAAGAAACCCTTCAAATTGCAATTATGCACTTTGACATTTTTATAGAAAAAAATATAAAAATACTTATATAATGTATTGACGCCTCGGTCATGTCTGTCCTTCAGAGTCTCTAATGGAATATGATGTTTGTGGCTAGTACTGCTAGGCATGTCCTACCGAGGCCTGAAGGGAAGAGATGGTGAAATATATATATCTTTTTGTGCGCCAGTTTTGTGAGAATATTTATTAATATACGAACAAAAATGTTGTGATTTCATTACTAAATAATAATATTGTTGTAAAATCAACACGTAGATAAATGGTGAGGTCTGTGAGCAGATGGTTCTTTCGATTACCTATCATTATATCTTTAATATTTCTTTATTGCTGTAATACCCTCCTAACTAAAAAAAATAAAGCCTAACTATGACTTAAGTAAACAATTAGATATATGCCGAATATATGGCATATGCCAAATCTCCGCTCCAATATCCATTGTTACTTTTATCACATGTTCTAGATATATATTACCTTTATATCGAGTATATTAAAATATCATGTCTACACATATGTGCCCGTAATGAAATATGTTCCCTTTTAAATATAACTTTACTTCACCAAGTGAAAATTCCAGGAATCCATACTTATAATAAAAATAGTAATAGATACCTACTTGACAAAATTAAAGTCAGTAAATATTTCAAATAAGGTATTCCCCAAATAAATATTAATCTACTGTTATCATTTCAGTTGGAAAGCAAGACACAACAATGAAGATAGGAAAATTCAAATAATTAGAATAAACACAAAGTATGGCACCCCCTGCCATCCCCTCCCCCAAATGTAATGTATTATATAAGCCATAGGTTAAGAAATATTTGTACCAGTCTGAAGATGGCCTTAACAGGCTGAAACCGATTACGGTCAAAAATATAATATGGTAGAAAAAAGTTTTAAAACCTTTTAAATATATTATTATCTTTATATTTATAAATATCAAGAAACTTACTACAATTGCTATGTAACCACTTTCATGGTACTTTATGTATTTATTTTGTATTCGTGTTATTAAATACAATTATTTAACTCCTTTGTATAACAGAACTCTCCATGACAACTTGTATTGTACCTGTTTATATCGTTCATACTCGTTTATTACGTTATGTACTGTACACTTACTTACAACAATGATACTCCTGAACAACTTACTTACAACAATGTAAACAATGCTTTCAAGTCGTGAATAAATAAGTACATAAATGACAAGTGGTTAAGGCGCTGTCCCGGTAGGACAAGAAATCCTTGGTTCGATTCCTTGTTGCGACCGTTCTTTTTTTTCTGTGTTTTGGTTCATGTTTCGTTTAGTTTTATTGTTATAATCTTCTTCGATGTTTATCATCACATCGACATTTTATATACATTATAATTTATTTCAGAAAGAAGAACATCAAATTTAATATAATTTAAATATACAAACTATATAGCTCTGTTTATGGTGTCTATTATTGTAATTTTCCTAGTGTTAAATTTTTTCATCTTAACATGGTGGAGTATCTAGTTACGATTTTATTTCGTTTTTGAATTTTAAATTGAGTACGAAGAAATTTCCCAGTGGAGGTGACTAAGTTACTAGTCACGCCATGTGTTGTTTGGTTGTTTCACGTCTAAATAATAGTTACGGATCACGGAATATATAAATTATTAAGCTTCATTCAGTCTTCAGAGCACCTGCACGAGTCTTCACCTCACCTTTCTCAATATTCTATACTACAGAATACCTGGCTCTAACTTCCAAAATAGAATTTGCTGGATGGTTTGTAAAACAATTTACAGAACATAGCAATGTTACGGAATGGCTCCGTCTTACTTACTCAAACTTTGCATTCCTGAAAATACTAAAATCATGAATTCATCGGAAGGTTAAAGGAACCAAAAGCGCTCACCAGATACTTACTTGGAAGATCGCGAAAGCCCTAAAAATATCATTGCGCGAATTTTACATCCATAGTGTATGCCAATTATCAGCTGTTATTTTATGCAGCCTTATTTTACTCAATCTTATTTCACGAAAATAACAACTTTAAAAAATGAATAATATTAGTATAATTTTACAATATATATTTGTATGTAAGTTAAAATTTTATGCTCGTATGCACCAGCAGTACCTTCCGTGGTACACCAGTACCACGGCAGGTAGCTATTTTTAATCTAGTTGACTGAGATTGTAAAAAATGTTCCGATTGTTTTAAAAAATATATGGAGTTATGAAAATTAAATACGAATGCCATGAATAACGCTGGTGGCATTTTCAGGTGGAAGGATTCCTGAGATAGGACAAAAGGCATTTATTTTAAAACTATTCAGCAGTTGAAAACATTCTCAGTCCGCCCGAAGCCGCTAAAATCTTCAAACGCAAATGAAATTCTTGGATGGTTGATTCTACGATCCATCTGATAAAATAATTACTAATTTAGTTAAATCTTTTACGTATTTTTCTAAATATTTATTCCAGACATCAGGGAGGGTGGTGCAGTCCTTTCAAATATATGAAAGTAGTAAGAGAAATGTACTTCAATGTTATAATTGTTTAATCACATAATATAAATATTGTGAACGCTTCCATTGCATGAAAATTACAATATCAATATGAAAGAATGTCATCCTTTTTCATTTATTTGTTTCTAGGAAGTTGACTAGGAGGGAACGCAAATATGAACTTTCACT
This sequence comes from Hesperophylax magnus, assembly GCA_026573805.1. Classification (NCBI taxonomy): domain Eukaryota; kingdom Metazoa; phylum Arthropoda; class Insecta; order Trichoptera; family Limnephilidae; genus Hesperophylax; species Hesperophylax magnus. The sequence goes on along the minus strand of JAIUSX010000043.1, from coordinate 4,028,276 downwards.
GTTATTGAAGTGTTACAATGTAGGTGATATTTGTCACAATATATGGAGGGGCAAGAAAGGAAATAGGCTTAGGATAAATAGACAAAGGAATTGAGTAAATGGAAAGGTAGATGAGTTTGAATAATATAATATTTTCAGAGAAATAGAATATTTTCTTAGTTCTTCTCACTAGGAGAGAGTGTACTTAGGCGAATTCGCTTTTGAATTAAGGGTTTTCAGCTTTATCAGTTATTCTGTGATGTTGTAAAAAATATCAAATATTTATTTTTCTGGTAATTCCTTGAGTCAAGATTTGCTAGACATAATGTAGTTAATAATTGTTTTAATTTATTTAATACTGGGTGGGAGTTTGTTGGGTTTATTTTATGTAATTATACAGATAAAGATTCAGATCTTCTTTGTCCCAAGGCAGTACCAATTCCAAAGTGTAATCAACTTGTCTATTTGCTGATTATTATGATTTCATAATTAAGAGAGATATTTCGTTTTGAGAAGATGAACTAGAATATTTTGGCATCTAATAATAATTAAGGGTATAGTAATTTTACCCACGTAAAATTGTAAATTTTGTTTTTCCATTGTTCTTCCTATCTAATTTCCCCACAAAATTTTTGGTGGTGTGCCGTTCAGTAAAAATATTATTTATCCTGCTTTATTATCTCCGCTAATTATGCTTTGATTTTAAAATAAGAAACATTTAAGTATTTTAATTTATTTAATAATCAAATTATCATTTTAATAAAATATCATTTTAATTTATTTAATAATCGCCCTTCGTGGCAGCCGGACGCGTCCTCCAACGCATCCTCCAACGCGTCTTCAACCAACCGCTTTGAGTTTTTTTTTTGTATTTTCTAGGTAAATGAGGCTACATACCTTTGAAATTATTTGTTATTTTTCTTGGGGTTGGCAAGGCTTTTCAGTGTTTATTACTGCACGCCACCGGTAGGTGGAATAAATTCCAACACAACTCTGTCTTCACGCGTACATTGTCTGTCTACATTTGTGCTCCGTTATTCTTATTCATTTATTATTTCGAATACATAGTTTTTAACACATTTGTCTCAAGGATATCATTTCTACTGAACGAAGTCAACTTTTGTCTTTTCAAACCTCGCTGTCAGACATTGGGATTAGTATTGAAACTCCATTGAGGACTGTTGACTATTCTTACTTACATTCATAAATTTGCTATGTGGAACTCTGTGTTCAAATAGTTTAAACAAAATGGTTTGCTCCTTCCGATGTTCACACATAACCGTGATCTTCGTTCATTATACTTCGTTATAATCACTGAGGTATGCAGAAAGAGCTTGATTTGGCGTTCGAAGTATGGGCAACGCATATCGATTCATTGTCCACTGTGAGGTGTCACGGGCATCAGTTTGTTCAAGTGGTTCAACAAGCGCTCGCCGAGCGCAGGTCTCCGGCGATAACTTCAAAATGCCTACATGCCCACTGAGATATTGCCTAAGTCATACTGGAAAATATGGAGAAAACAATGGTATAACCTTTCACCATTAAGTAGGGGTTTTCCATATTCAGTAGTCGTGTAAATTTATTTTTTTTAATTTTCTTTATTCATTGAAATTATTTGTTACATGCATTGAGAATTTTTCGACCACCATGCTAGGCACATGCCCGTGTTATGGTGGTTGAATTGACGTATTAATGTTAAAAACTCGTACTCAAGTATTTTCGCGGCCGAGAGTCACCTTCGACTCGATCGTTGAGTTCATTCGGGTGACATCGACAGTCGCCACACCCCTTTCCTACTTCCCGCCCGGGAACAATATTTCACACTGATATTGTAAGGAATGTATACTCTATTCATACACAACTCAATGGTTATAATAACGTTAAATTGGTTGCTAGATTCTATATTAATAAAACATCACTAATTATTTTACATAATCGACTAGGCAATGAACCCTTGAATATTGGTTTTTCAACAGGCAATTTAGAAATTCTAACTACGCACACATTACTCTAACATAAATTCAACCAGGAAAACACTTGTCCCGTTTCATCAGGAGAACGCTAATTACCCTACTGTGTATACATCTAACGTACAGCGCTGTACTTGAGATTGCGGAAAACATTTTACGTAGGCGTTTTCGTGTTTTCCTTCTACTGTTTGTAAATCTGAAGCACTTTACAAATTTCATTTAAATTCCTGGAATTTATGTAGATGATGTAATGATAGTTAAAAATACCTTACAAGTCGAACATTTTAATTATAATTAGAGGCACTTTAAATGTGTGGGCCTTTAAAAGTAAATTCATGGCAAGAGACATTTTTCATGAAAGCTGCCACAAGGAATGTTTTTTTTTATTTTTTTTATAGTGAATACCTCACAAGAGTCCCAACTGCTCCCGTTTGGAGCCAGTGAGACTATGGCATCCCCAATTGGGGGATGTTGTGAGGCTGAAGGTAAGTGGGGAAGGGAAAGAGGAAGGTGGGGAAGTACCTGGCTATTCAGATCTAGTCACTAAACACGGCTAAAGCCATTTGGAGCAACGTTTCAATTCTGAATGGTGGTCTTACACCAGGGCGATACTGGTAGTATCTTCCACTCTGGAACGTGCCGCAAATATACTATATATTATTTGAATTAATTAATTGTGAAATAACACAAATTAATCAAATAAAATTTATTTGCGCACGCCGGGTTCGAACCCGCGACCTTCGGAATGGCAGTCCAATGCGTTACCACTGGACTATGCCGGCCGTCAATTAATTATTATTTATTAATTCATAAAATGGTACATTACAATAGAATCCTCCGCCGCTCATCTCATTGGAGAAGTTCTGTGTCGAGATGAGCAGCTTTACAATTATATTTTACAAAAGAAAATAATTATCAAATAAGAAAAGTACATAATACATCCGTAGATATGGATTATATCGAATATGGGGTTACTACGGTGATTTATGACAAAAGCCACGATATGGGTACTCCAAAATCACCACTCTGAGCTAGTTTAAAATTGTTGATCATTTTCTTGAATAGATTTAACGAACCTATGGTTTTTATTATATTTTCACTGCGCATATTATAAAGCAACGGAGATTTATAAGAAAAGTTCCTTTGTCCAAAAGATTTTCTGGTATTCACCTTCTGAAACATTAAAGAAGAACCCAATCTAGTGTTGCGCACTTGTTGTGATATTGTGTTGTTGAAAAAATTACAGAGAGCCCGTATTATGTACAACTGCCTTACTTACATAATTTTACTTCCACTATATAAAAACTGTGAGAACTACAAAAAACTTTTCTTTTACACATTTTTTTTAATTAACTTTTGTACAACATTTAAAGGCTTTAAGGTAGTCTTGTGACAAGAACCCCAACAGACAACATTATATGAAAGCATTGATTGAACAAGTGCGTAATATACCGTTTTTAATGTAACTGTCCAAAATATTTCTTAGCGTCTTGACAATGTAGGCTAACTCTTTTATTTTGTTTTTAAATATAGTAATATGATTGTTCCATTTTAGATTTCTATCTATTATTATGCCAAGATATTTGATATTGTCTACTCTTTCCAAAGGTTGACAATTACACTCAATTTATTTTTAAGGAACGGTCCAAATATGGCTGATATACACAGGAGATGCTAAAAGCAATATATTTAGTATTAGCCATGTTTAAGGTAAACAGGTTTTGATCAAGCCAAATGTTTCTGCCCTTAATCCCGCCTCGCACTTAGCATAAGTTTCATTCCATGCATTACCAGCAAATACCAAAACAGTTTCATCTGCAAATACAAATGAAGTACCGGAAAATGGCAGCTAACAAAGGACGTTTATTAACGAAATCAAAAATACAATTAGACTTAGAACAGTACCCTGAGGAACACCATTTACAAGGCCACCTGCGTGAAGACGTGTTCAGAAATATTCCGAATGGCATGTAGTCACATTTTTAACGGTATCTTGATAAATCTTATTCATTTTCGTTTTACTGTTGTTTTCAATTGAATTTATTCTCGTATTGTAAGAGCCCAATAGGACGTCAATAAATAAATAAAAAATTAAATTAATTTATATATTTTGACAATTTTTTTGTAAATTTATAAGTTTTGAAACGTAAATTTTGTAAATATTTCAAATAAGTCGTGCATGTGTGCCCGTTCATATTCACACCGTTACTGAACACCTTTAGTAAACTTAAAAATCGGTAAATAATCCAAACAAAAGAAATGCGCATTTCAAATGCAGAATTATAATTATCAAATAAAATAATTTTCTGACTATAGGTAATTTTTCAAAGCGGTGAATTGGTAACTTCCCGAGGGATCCTTCTAGAAACATCTGAGATTCTAGTAATAGGTTCATCACAAATAATTCAGATAAACCCCACGGAAAGATCAATTTTCTTTGCCAGCTAGGACAAATTCGACCATTACGCCGGGCCGCGTGCCGAATATTGTTTCTACAAGACTGCATTACTTAGTTCGTTAAGATTCCCAGCTTATTTTAGAGATTGGCTAGGTCAAATTCAACCATAGGTCTATCCAACCCACCAAATCCGCGCATCGCATATTTTTGTAAATGGCTTCTTCACTTACGTCGTTAAGATTTCGACTTTATTTTATGTTATTCTCTCGTTTTAAAGATAAATCTATTTGTGATTCCACATATTTACTTAACAGATTAAACGTGTTGTTTGGCTGTTTCGTTCATTAGAATAAATTTACTAACCTACATATTATAATGGGATGTGTGGGATTGCACTAACCTCCCCACCCTTAGAATTAAGACTGATTTTGTTTTCTTATTAATTTTAATTAAACAGTTACGCTGATTGCAGTATTATATTTTTCTTTTATTGGCAGTTGGAAATATTCTCGGTACACGAGTTCATCCCTTACCTACGTCATTAAGGCCTCAACCTTCCGGTTAGTATTATTAAAAACGTTTCCGGTACCTCCAGCGCATATTACTTCGGCACAATATTGACGCAGAGGGTTCGTGTTTCCGCCAAACAAAGGTAGTACCGCTTCCGCACCAAGATACGACGCTTCCGGAACTCCTTATTAGGGTGATACTTCGTGGTGACATCCGGTGAGGCAACTTGTAATGATCCCTCAGAGGGTTGTGACTGTGACTTGTGATCAACTTAAACAAGTCGGAAAACACAAGTATTAGAATAATCCGCGTCTTATAGAGTTAGACATCAAAATTAAGCCTCAACGAGATTAAACGAAGCAAGAGTAAATACACAAGAAATAATATTTTGAACTTATTTGAAGTGTAGATTGATATTATGAGAAACTAATAATACTTATTTCGGTTGTGACTCTTTCGATCTGTCTGTTACTGCGCTTCAATGAAATCTACAGGGTTTTCCAAAAGGTGTTATTTTGATATTCAATCGTAAAATCAATACCATCCAATTCCGGCCATAAAAAATCATTAACATCTCTCGATAGAGCAATCCATTCGCCGTAACTGTTACTCCAGCCTCATTTTAGAAAAATTAAGGTCCAATGACTCTGCCGGACCATAAACCGCACCAAACAGTCACACGTCGAGGATGGAGAGGCTTTTCAACAATAACTTTTGGGTTTTTCGAGCCCCAGATGCGACAATTTTGCCTCTTGACGAAGCCACCGGGGTGGAAATGGGAATAATCACTCAAGATGATTTGCATTTGATTCACTCAAGTGAATTTTGATAATTTCAATGCGTTGTTGAAGCATGTATCGTTCCATTTTTATTAATGACGTAGTTTCTACTTGTCAAATGTTAAAAAATGACAGCTTCAAAAGAAACATCTACCGAAATAGCGGGCTATTCAAAATAACACCTCTTATTGGAAAACCCTGTAGTTCGTTTGGAGAATTCAGAAAAGCGATAAACATAGTATGATTTTTGACAGAAGTTGAATTTATATCCATTTTCGAAATTGGATCTGATTTGTTGAGAATTCGGTTGCATCCATGATTTTTCACGGCTAATTAATATACTTCTAACAAAATACCAGGAGCATTGTAATGTCGTAGGGTAATTTGTTTAAAATTTCGCAGCAGTTTAATGTCACACTGAAAAAAATGATTATTGCTGATTTATTGAAAATGAGTTAAAAACGTGATGGCAGGCTATCTCCTAATAAACCATCGGTATATTCAGAAAATATCGGAAAACGTGTTCATGCAGCTGCGTTTATCCTAATTAATATAATGACGATGTAAAAATAGTTGAATTTTTTTAACACCTTAAAAAAGGCACCTTAAAAGCCTGCAGTCCTGTTTTCAATTAGGTCACACAACGCACCAAGCCGCAACTAACTTGCAAATAAATAATAACATTATACAATTTTGAACGTAGCTCTATAACAGTATTACTAGCTAGAACGTAGCTCTATACGTGTTATTTTGTTAGAACCACTATATTTTTTTATATACGCCGATCGGTAATGAAACAACCGTTCGTTCCTTCCTCAGGGCAAAATATACTTACTTAACATTACAAAACAATGGGTGAAAATAATAGATAGCTAAGTGTTGAAGTGGGGGGCTGAAGGCGTGACTAGGGATTAATGAAGAGTGAAGGGATGAGATGGAAAGGACGATGAAAGGATATAAAAAATATCGTGGTTCAAACAATATTACTTTTATAAATTACTAATAAATTATCAGTGAGAAGGGCAAAAGTGTGAAAACAATTATGACTATTGTGTGACAGCGTCACTCAGTTTCCAATAGTGATATTTATATTAGTATTTCCTTTGGAAATGTCGAGCTGCGTAAGTATTAAAAATTATTCCATGCGCCAAGCAATTACTTGCGCATTTATAAAAAACCAAAAATACTACAATATTACCGGTCACAAATCATTTCATACATTCTTTTGACCTTTTGCTGTAAACGAGTATAGCTATTTTGAAGAAACTAATACTTCGGGGAGTGCGATCCTCGACAAGCATCCTAGAAAGGAATGAAGATTGATAGAGGCCTAAATACACTATTATAGTCACAATTTATTTACACTTTATTTTGCTTTTTTGACTGTTTTATTATTTATTTGCTAATTGGGAGCGGCTCGGTGCGTTGTGCTACATATTGTGGAGGCTCTTACATAAATAATTTCCCTCAGAGCCTATGTCATCTTTCGGGATGCTGCGTAGTCTTTAAGAGACCCATGCTATAGGAGGGAGGAAATACAGAGGCCTGCCGACGTTCCATAGCCGAGCTGTTGAACTCAAGAACGAGTCGTAGAAGTGACTAAAAAGCGTGTACTACGCTGGGCGCGCTTTTGTCGTATTTCCGACTATGCTATATGGGATCAATTATAGTAATTCCTAGGGGCATCTTCCATTGTAATACCGATAGAACAAAGAGAGCATACCTACCTGACGCGTGTGCTTTAAGGATTTCAATCCGTTTGTTAAGAGATGGGAATCTATCAAACGGACCTAATGTGGACGTGACCAATGGATATTCAAATTTAAATTGTTGAAAAACGCTGCTTTATGACAACATAATCGTCGAGTAATGAACGGTGATTTGATTGAAGTCAGTAATTTTATTCAACATAATAGGTGTATCGGTGAATAATTGGATTATTTTGATTTTTGTTTGAGATCATCATAGAGTGAGCGGTAATGCATATTAACGGTGCTCAATTTCATCCTGATTATCCATTCCAATGTCCTTTTAGCTCATTCCGAGCCAAAGGTAGAATTAGAATATATCAATACGGTTGACTTTGAATGTTTTGTCTAACATTGCCTTTCAGCGCTCACAGTAAACTGTTAAAGGTAAATTGATTGGAATCCGAACATCGGAGGATTTAGTTTGTCATTTGTGAGGACAGAAGGGATAAGAATTTACTGCAAATGTATGCCTGCTGATGTATTTCAGGTATTAATCGAATTCACAGAGACTGATCGATTGCTCATTCTATTACACACAGACTTACAAATTAAGTCTTTTGATTTATGTAATAATCTGGATTTGAGTACCCATCTGAAAGACATCTAACTTTTAGCAGGTAGCTCTCCCACTTGTAAGGCCCATCTGGTGCTATCTGACGGATCCCTCTTCATTCGACTTCAACTCACCTGATGAAGCACGGCCACGTCAAGGGTTCGACCGGCCTTCTCCAGACCCAGCTACTAGTATGTGATTGCCACGAAACTTATTAGATCAGTTATGGAAGGAATTATGGGTCGTCAGGTATGAATTTATTGGATAATCACCCAACCCTTTCAGTAGAGATAAATTTTGTATTATGTATATATTATATATTATATATATATATATATATATATATATATATATATATATATATGACCCTGTGGACACCAAATATACACCTAACATATTTTACCCGAACAAGTTTGTTTACGTTCTTGCTTGTTCTAATAACAATATAACGAAATTGTTTTTACGCGAACAGGCACATGTTAATCATATTAAACATTGACAGAAAACAGATCGGTTTGAATTGGGTCATCCGCTTAAGCCTCGCATACCTAATTTCTACCAATGTATAACAAGTTTCTTGCTAACTTTTTAACTTTCAAAAAATTGTATATATGTTATTTTTTTAAATAATATCTATACATTTGTTATACCGAAAAGTAAATCGATTGAAAAAAAATCGTAAAATAAGCTCCGAAAATTATTAAAATACGTTTTGTTCTGTTATTTTATGTTATAGGTTATGGGCATTTAAAAATTCACAGGGTATCTTTAAATACAAGTAAAGCATTCATTGGTCGATAGATTTTTGCTCTATTTCAAACGAAAAGTGTTTTATTAAATATTTTCACCATTTTTGCTTAGTTAACATATCTCCATTTGATTAAAACCATATTTGAAAGCTTACTACGGGGACTCAAACAATTTTATTAAGTTATTAAAATAGTCGATTCAATTTGGGAGGTGGCTATGGGTACCGCCGTCCCAGGAACTACTTATTGTACAACCAACACTCCTTGCCAAAGATCACCCAAGTGGTTTGCTACGTTTGGTGACTTTGGTGGCAGCAGATGCGCCCAGGTTCGTGGGGTGGGGTTTGTCTAGGTCTTGGCGGCGGTTGCGTTTGCCCACCTACTGCATGGTGGGCCGGATCGGAAGAAACTGGTTGATGGTGACCTTTTGACTTGTCTTGCACCGTGTGATACATGCGTCCGTCACTCCTAGACACATTTACTTCCAGATTCCCAACCATACCGCATAAGTTTTTCCTTTTCAGAACTGTTTCCCTAAAAAACAACCACACAGCATCCTCAAAGATGACACAGGCACTGAGGGAGGCCTGAGGCCTTCAAAAGTCGAGTACTTAGAAATTGTCTTTCTCCTCACCCAGCCATTTCCTTGGGCTTCACAAAATGTTCCTTTAGTTTGTAACATTATCCATTTAACTTCAAATTGCGAGAATCCACTAAGAAATTCTCACTGAAATATGAAGCTAGACCAACTAAAAGGTTTTGGTTTGAGTCCTTCTTATAATAAATAAGTCATGTATTCTGCTTCTTCCTACTACACACACACACACGTACACAGCTAACCTCTATCATATTTTGGGATGCTATGGGGAGGGTTTTTTTTAAGGAAAGGAAGGAGAAAAGTTCTGGGAAGGTAAAAGGTATGAGGTTTAAGTAGAAATCTAGGGGTCAGTGTGTCCAGGAGTGACGGACATATGAATATATCCCTCCCGCTGCGGCGCAAGGCAATGGGTCGAGAGACCAGTTGGAGAGGTCAAAGGGTCTCTCCAAACCAGCCTCTCCCGATCTGGCACGCCACGCAGCTAGTGGGCAGGTACATCCTATACACACCTCAACCGATGAACCCGGGCACCCCTACTAATTCACCAAACTAAGCGAACCACTCGGGGAGACCTATGGCCGATGTGTTGGTAATCCAACAAATGGTTCCCGAAGTTACCCAACATAGTTTTTGAGAACGTTTTGAAATAAATAAACGGATTTCGTTTAATAATTTTAAAATTCGTGTTCACTAGAAAGGCAAACGAAAAGGTAGCAACAAAACAGGTAAAAAAAATAATTCTATATACCTAGTTCAAATATATGTTTTCTTTTTTTAATAGAAACACAGGTCCAAATAATAATAATGTGTGGCTAATTTACATAGCGCCGTTTTCGTGTAAAATCACCTCAAGGGAGTAAATAATGGAACGTAATAAACCAACATTTGATTTTAGCAGTGCAGCTCAAAGCACTGTGAGAACGACAAATAAACACCCACTCGGGAAATGCCGCTTGGTCCGTTATTTGTAAAGGGAGGCTCTGTTCCGCCGGTGCAATGTATTAGCAACCTCGTAAATCCTCCCCTATTTTAACCACGATCTGCCTGAAACATGCCATTCATTATACCCCCTTCTCACAATATCCTAACTGCAACTTTAAATTGTTATCATTATTTCACAAAGCGTTCATTTTTTATAAAATATCTTAAAGTAGTGAGTAATACAGCTGAAGCTTCATCCCTTAAATTTACATTTAGTTCCATTTTCTCTTTAGAGCTGTGCTCGGGAACCTTTTTGCGGTCGGGGGTCATTTGGATGTTTGGATCACCCGCGGGCCGCCCTTAGATTTTAGCGGCGGGGGAGGGGGGTGTGTAGGAATCACCTGCATGATGATGACCAAACGTCACGCACGCATTTCCAGTTTTTACAAAGGTTTCAAAGTGGGTCAAACAACGAGTTGGTCGAACCACTCGTTGTTCGAGTGGAATGACTTCGTCGAGAATCGAGGCCCTGGTCCACTGTGTAATCCTCAGTTCTCTATCTAAGTGGCTTATTTTCTTTGGTAAAATTACTCCAAATTCGCAATCCCAGAGTCTGCCAAACCGTTTGCTAAGCCACACTAGTGCGCCGCAAGAAGTCTTAGGTGTGCCGCAAAGGAAGAAACCTCTAAACTGTTCAATTCAAATAATTCCTGTTCATTTAAAGTTTCTTCAATCGTATTTAAAATATTAAAATGAATATTTATTTGTTCATACCTTATATACTCCAAAACTACTAGACATATTTCGCTGAAAATTTAAATCGTTCTTATTAATACCTGGAGCGTTTAGAGAGTGGTTTTAATGGTATAAAGAGTAGGGGATGCTTGAGGAAAATTAACGCATTTTCTCTTTACTGGAATGAGATAAATTGATTTAATGTATTTTTGTGTAGTAACAAAATGGTATATATTAGTGAATGGTAGTTTAAGGTCGGGGACACCGGAGGATGACTTAACGCATTATGTCTACACTTTTAACAGTGTACACATAATGCGTTACGGTATTCTATATTAAATAATGAAAATACGGGTTGTAATATTTTCATTATTTCGGTCTTGCTTTTTATTATATTAAACAATATAATATTTTCTTCTCTCTTGGCTATGACCGATATTTATTTTTTTTTCTAAGGCTTTGCATTTGTGTTCGCAGGGATGGAAAATTCCTCCCCTACAACACATAAGCCTCCATGAAAATTGGACCCTTAATTTCTTTGATAACTTCAGAAAGCTACTTAAAGCTCTCTTGTACTGTATATCTTTATAGACATATGTACTTAACTAATTAATACATTATTTACGAAATTGAACGCAAATATTTTCGTATTTATATTGTAATTAAATTCCATCAAACGTTGTGTAATTTTTTGATTTATGATATAGGATTTTAATTACTTTCATTTTTGTGGTAACCCTCTTGGTTCTGATCGAGGCGTTGAGTTTCAAAATTTACTTGGTCTTTCCATTGCAAACCTAGACTTAAATGATTTCTCTGAATGAGCTAGCTTTCCTATTGTAACTATTCTGATTCCCTGCACCCTAACAAAGTCGTAGTTAAACGCTGATAAAAGATATTATACATGTTTATTTGGACAGGTAATTAAATATAACTCAAATGGTTAATTGTTAGTAAATTTGATTTTGATTAACTATTGTGTCTGTTTGGCGCCACTCCTTTATGATCCTGCTGCTATAAGGTACATGTAAAATTTATTTAGTAGGTTAATGTAATTAGTTAATTGTATAATTGACGAACTCGAAATAGCCCTTTGCCTGCAAAATTTGGCTCCTATCATCCAGCAAGTAAACGAGATGATCGTGAGTCAACGAGAAATTCGCACAATCTTTTGACACGGTTCATTGATTGATACCTAAGTTATCGCGTCCCAATGAACCTTCCACGTCATCATGCACTGCCTTCAAGTCTTCCCTCGGGTCCCGAAACCTCCAAATTCCATCTCCTCCAAGGTCTACTATTTACTTAGGGCGAACCGGTTTCGTCCTATATACAATCATATACTCACGGTTGGTGTGGACTTACGGGTCGTGAATCCTCATTCCACGTTTAAAAGAGAATGCGAGAGTGCAAATGTGTTAAATGCAAGTGCTAAATGCAAGCTGTATGCAGGTCCGCATTCTCCAGTAAACAGTACATAAGAAGATATATATGTATACATACGTTTTTGGGAAGGGTTTATAACTTGCAATACAAGGCTATTTACCTCGCATCCCAAGCTCGGATCTCGTGCCAAGAACTCTGCGAAGCTCTATGTTTGGTTACCGAATAAATACGTAATAATAAGGTGATACTAATAAATACTAGTAAAATAAGATCTTATTTGATAGTTTGTTTTGGAGAGCTATCGAACTCCAGGCTTTTGTTTGTTTGGTTTTGACGTTTTTATTTAAGAGAATCGTCATCTCTATTTGGTTTGGTTAATGGTCTTGTTATAGGAGCGACCACTGCCTCCTATTGGATGAACTGTATTTGTTTTAAATTTTACCTCCAGGGTTCAACATTAATTTTTGTTCATCCTATCCCGTGATTTCTCAATTGTTTCAAGTAGTTGATTGCCGCATTAGAGAGTACTCGACTCTCAAATGTCTCAGGCAACTGATGGGGTTTTGTATGAGCACCCAATCAATAACATTCAAATGTTTTGTATAATTATTCGATATAAATCTTACTAACCCGTGATTTTTCAATTGTAGATTGTGAATGGTAGGTAATTGTAAACACGCGGCTCCCAGCTGTTTCAAGTAACTAATAAAAATCCATGCGACTATCTAATCAATGGTATTCAAATGTTTCATGTAATATTTTGATATAAATCTGGCTAACCCGTGATTTTTCAATTGTCGTTTGTGATTGATAGGCATTTGAGAGCACGCAGCTTCCAGCTGGTTCAGGTAACTAATAAAAATCTATGTGACTATCTAATCAATGGTATTCAAATGTTTCATGTAATATTTTGATATAAATCTGGCTAACCCGTGATTTTTCAATTGTCGTTTGTGATCGATAGGCATTTGAGAGCACGCAGCTTCCAGCTGGTTCAGGTAACTAATAAAATCTATGTGACTATCTAATCAATGGTATTCAAATGTTTCATGTAATATTTTGATATAAATCTGGCTAACCCGTGATTTTTCAATTGTCGTTTGCGAACGATAAGCATTTGTGAATGACCCAAATCGCTGCACATTGCACAATGACATCCTGATGATTATCCTTATAACTCTAATAAATTATCTAGTTACGGCCAAGGTCGTTTTCAAACTATGCGGTTGGCCCAGATCTTCAGCGTCTCTATTTGTAAACAAATCGAATAATATAAACACCTTCTTTGACACACTAACCTAGATTCGAGATTGTTTATTTAAGAAATATTTCTACCTCTCCTTGTGATTCAGTTATGTTACCTTTTATTGTGCATAGTTAATTAAAATATTTTTAATTCCTTTTGAAGTTAAACTATTTATTTCATTACCCGAATTTAGTAAATTTTTCTAAGAGGTTAAGTGGAGAATAAATATATATTTAAGTACACATATCTCGATTGTCAAAATATGTTAAATAAGAGTACATATATTAATAAATATATATAAAATATATGAATCTACATAGTCTTGAATATTAGTAAATACATATTTTCTTTTTCAATAATATAGATATGTCCATGAGTAGGTATTTAAAATCGCTACCATTTCGATGCTTCGATTAATAAATAAAATACATATATATAAATACATTACTCATATATATATTCCTTATATACAATATATTACTTTATTTTATATAAATAAATACATAATATATATATTTTAATGTGTAATGCTTTGTTTTGTTGTTTTTTAATAATTTAATTGATATACCATAATCAGCTGTATCTCCTCACTCCTAGGTCCTGAAAATTATTTATAAAAGGAAAACTTACCCCCCACCAAGATTTTTCCAGTTGGGTGCCACACAACAAATCTTGTCAAAGAAATCCTACCTAATGTTTTATTCTATTTAATGTGGATGACTTTATATTAAAACACTGATTGTATTTTATGAGATAGACTTTTATTCTCGTGACGGTTATACAGAGAGCTTGTTAGCGTGACCACAGACGACAATACAATGTGTTACAATCACCTCTAGCACTAGTGATGTGCGACACCAATAGTGATGTTACATCCCCTTTCTTTATTTATAAAAACAATAAAAATTCAAATACATTGATATTAGACATTATGCTTACATACAATACAATAAAATCTTAAATACACTGACATTAGACATTATACCTATCGGGTTGTTTGACCACTCTACCATATCTGGTAATGTAAGGGTTGTTCAAATTATTATATTCTCCCACCTGTCCCTCATCTCCAGCTTCTGCCTCTTCAAGTGCCGGATCAGATCGCATGGACAGATGGTCATTATTAACATTTGTATTATATCTCATTTTTAAGTGAATTCTATTTCGTCTGTACGTGTTACCATAATAATCTTCAACAATATAAGACCTGTTACATTTTAATTTTTCCTTGACCACAGCTGGTAACCAATTACTTTTAGGGTTTTTCTTAAAATACACATAATCTCCTGTTTTAAATATAGACATAGGTTTTGCATTGACATTATAATATTTAGAATTTTTTGAATTATTTTTTTCAACGCAGTTTTTGTAATCTGAGAATCTTACAACCTTTGGTTTTAATTTAATTTGAGTTGAAGGAATATTCATTCTTAAAGTTCTAGACATTAATAATTGAGCAGGTGACGGTAAATTGGCTTTAGGTGTGTTTCTATAATGTAATAGAGCTATATAAGGATCTGTATTTGTTTCTTTTGACTTTTTTAGAATATTTTTTATAATTTTAACAGAACTTTCTGCCTGACCATTAGATTGAGAATGATATGGACTAGTAACTACATGTTCTATATCCCAATCGTATAAAAATGATTTGAATTCAATAGCTTGAAAAGGCGGACCTCCATCAGAGACTAAAGACATTGGTATACCATGACGTGCAAAAATAGATTTTAAGTGAATTATGACATTTTTTGCAGTAGAATTATTATTTAGGAAAGCAGTTTCAATAAACTTTGAATAGTAATCTGTTACAATGAGGTACGTTTGATTATCAAAATACATTAAATCAATACCTACTTGTTGCCATGGAAACTTATTAATTTCATAATTTATCAGTGGTTCCTTCTGATTAGAAACTTTAAATTTATTACATATTTGACATTGCTCAATTAAATTTTTTATATCTAAAGTGATACTAGGCCAATATAAAGTATCTCTAGCTAATCTTAGACATTTGTTTATTCCTTGATGTCCTTCATGTATTTTGTTTAACATTTCTTTTCTCATAGTTTGAGGTACTAGCAATTTATTACCCTTAAATATTAACTCATTAATGACATGAATTTCGTCTTGAATATTATAATAACATTTTAAAGTGTAATGAACTTTATCTTTGCTATTCGGCCAACCTTCATAATAATATTTTTTTAATATTTGCATAGTTTCATCCAAAGCAGTAGCATTACTCAATTTTTTACGATATTCTTCACTAATAGCTAAGTTCATATATATTGAATTTACATGACAATGTAGATCAGACTCATAATCGGGTATATAATGATCTTTTAAAGCTGCTCTAGATAAAGTATCTGATATATACATTTCTTTACCTGGGACATGTATAACATTTAAATCATAAGATTGAAGAGCTAACATCATACGTTGCAATCTAGCTGGTACATCATGTAAAGGTTTTTTAAATAAATAGACTAAAGGTTTGTGATCAGTTTGTACTGTCACTTTGTTACCATAAATATACTGATGAAACTTATTACAACCAAATTGTATGGCAAATAATTCTTTTTCAATTTGAGCATAATTTTCCTGCGACTGTGTCATTGTTTTTGAACTAAATGCAATTGGACGGTTATTTTGCATAATAACTGCTCCTATAGCTGATTTTGATGCATCGACTGATAAAGTTAGTGGTATTTTTGGATCATAATGACTTAAAACTGTTGCATTTGAAATAGCCTCTTTCAAAGTTTTAAAACATTTTTCACAATTTTCATCCCATGACCATATAACATTATTTTTTAATAAATTTCTCAAAATTTGTGACTTATTTGATAAGTTTTCAATGAATGGACCCAAATAATTTACCATTCCTAAAAATCTTTGTAAATCTTTGACATTTTTAGGAGACGGCAACTCTAAAATAGCTTTGACTTTCTCTTTGTCAACTTTTACTCCTTCCTTACTAAAAATATAACCTAGGAAACATACTTCCTTGACTAAAAATTTACATTTCGACTTATTTAATTTTAAGTTGACTTCTCTAGCCCTTTCCAAGACTTTTCTTAACCTAAAATTATGAATTTCTTCAGTTTCTCCATAAATTAAAAAATCGTCGACAAAAATTAATATACCTTCCAGATCTCCAAACAAATCTACCATAATCCTATAAAAAATTTCCGTTGCTGCGTTTATTCCAAACGGTAGTCTTAAATACCTGTACCTTCCAAATGGAGTTTGAAAAGTACATAAATCACTACTTTCTTCATCTAACTTCAATGACCAAAATCCAGAATAAGCATCTAGATGTGAAAAATATGCAGCACCTATAAGTTTTGATCTAATTTCATCGATGTTTTTTAATGGAAAATATTCTCTCATTATGCAGTTATTTAATTTTCTAGGATCAAGACAAATTCTTAATTTACCTGACTCCTTGACAGTTATGACAACAGAATTTACCCAAGAAGTAGGTTTAGTAACCTTTTCAATGACCTTCATCTTGTCCATGCGATCTAATTCCTCACGAAGTCTGTTTTGTAAGGCAAATGGGACTTTCCTCGGAGGATCAACGCACGGAACGGCATCTTGACGAAGTTTGAGATGAACGACAGGTGGTAAACATCCGAGACCCTGAAATATGTCATTATATTCAGTAAATAAGGTGTTATGATCATATTGAACATTAAATATTCTTTTTATAATTCCAAATTTCTGAATAGTTGGAAGACCTAAGACTGATTGACATTCTATATTTGTGACAAAAAATATTATTTTACTTATGACATTTCCATTGATTTGACATACAATATCACAATGACCAATAATAGGTATTTTATTACCTCCAAATCCTGACACTTTTGTAAAAACTTTTTGTAAAATTGTATTACATAAATTTAACTTTTTAAAGTTTGTCAATGACATTACATTTATATCAGCTCCTGTATCCAAGATACAGTCTAATGTTTTATTATTAATTATTATATCTATGTGCCATGCTTGACTTGAATAATTGTTATTATTAATATTTCTGATTGTTGCAATAAAATGACCCTCAGTGAAATTAGCACTGTCATCATTGGGTTTTGATGACTCTAAGTTTAAATTTCTGACTTTATTGTGACAATTATTTTTAAAACAATATTTAGCAAAATGACCAAAAGAATTACATGACCTGCATTTGACATTGACTGCTGGGCACTTGTAGCGATGATGCTGACCACATCTTCCACATGGATTGATATGACCACTTGACCTTGGCTGTGATGATGATGATGGTGATCCATGACGACTTGAAGATCCAAACTGACTTGATCTTCTTGAAGTTGACCCTCTTAGACTTGACTGACATGATGCTCTCGACTGTCTTGAAGTATTTTTATTATGACTGATTTGAAGAATATTTTCTGTGTGTGTTTGTTGGTTAATTTTCTCTGCATTGCTTTGTGACAATAAGATGGTTTTTGCAATTTCAATCGTTTTTTGTAATGACAATGTAGAATCTTGTAATAAGCGTTGACGGATATGATTTAAATTTGCACACATATTTGCAATAAATATGTCTCTTACCAGAGATTCTCTTAAATTTCCAAATTCACAATCCAAACTTAAATTTTCCAAGTCCAATAGAAAATTATTGATGTCTTCTGAATTATTTTGTTTTCGTGTAAAAAATGAATTTCTTATCATTGTTAAGTTTTTGTGAGGTGCAAAATATTCATCAAACTTTTTCTTGACTTGTCGTAGCGTGCTTGATTCCATGTTCATGTTAAATGATTTGAAAATTTCCATACCTTTGGAGCCAATTGAATGAAGCAGAATTGCGATTTTTCTTTGTTCTGTAGCTTCTTCCAAACCTGACGCTACCAGGTATATTTCGTAGTCTTGCCACCAATTTTTCCATTTTGAATCATTATTCATATTATTTGACAACACTTGCAGATTTGACAGGGCATGAAAATCATGTTGTATGTGCGACTTTTGCGCGTCCTTCGCCATTTTAAATTATACTTAATATTTTCAATTTATGTTATTAACATCCAACTTCCAGTATTATTATTATTTATTATCGAGATCGCACTTCTGACACCATGTTTTATTCTATTTAATGTGGATGACTTTATATTAAAACACTGATTGTATTTTATGAGATAGACTTTTATTCTCGTGACGGTTATACAGAGAGCTTGTTAGCGTGACCACAGACGACAATACAATGTGTTACAATCACCTCTAGCACTAGTGATGTGCGACACCAATAGTGATGTTACACCTAATTAACTGTATTTTTCAAATAATTTCAAAATTAATCTTTTCGACTATTTATTCCTATTTAATATTTTATTCTTGCTCGATTCATATAAATTAGCTGATATTTAAAATTCGTGATATAGATGTGCCGGAAAATTATAAATTATTTAGGTCGAACTATTTTGTTGTTTTCATTCCTTTTTAATTTTTTATAAAATTTTATAAGAAAATTCATTCCGAAATGCGCAAACTTTTAATTATTTCGATTCTAAATAAATTAAATATCTGTTTAAAACTTTCTTCTAAATTTCACTGTTTTCACCAATATTTTAAAGTATATACAATTAATTTTTTTTTCGAATTGTTACTTTTAGAACAAAGGTTTGAGCGTTTATTATTGTTTCCTTTTTGGTTTTGTGTTTCTTTTAAACTAAGATGTCAGTATTTACGATTAATATTTTTAAACAAAATTGACACTAAATTATAATTTTTTTTTTTTAAATATCACTTCGCGAACACGTTCACTTTTTGCACTATTCACTTTTAACACTTTAACACTGTTAAGCACAGAGTTTAAACTGTATTTATTTTCACTGTTTAATTAAATTAAACTGACTTATTAAAATTTCACTGATTTTAGTACTCGTACACTTCACTAAATTCTCTAAGTCCAGGGCTTATTTAAAATTTAACACTTAAAGATTTTTCACTGTTAATCCTACCAAAGAACGTAGTACTGCCACGTAACAACTTTTCAAATCCTCGGCGCGACTGTCTCCTGACTGATGTGTACCCTCTTTTATACCCCTCTCAGGTTCCAAAAGACGTATCTGAATTTCTCTTGATGCTTAATTCTATCTCCTATCAACTCGTAACCTTGAACATCCCTCTCACTAATATTGATTGTACATCCATACGATCTTTTGTCGTCCAGCTCTGGGCGGCAGTTAGTTTTTCTCTCACGTCGCTAGATCGATAGGGTCCGAATCGGGTAAGTCTGCGTTCATTGCCCAAGCTTCCTTTGTTCCATGGTTCATACAAAATGTAGTTAAAATATCATGATTTTGCGTTCCTTTTTTTCTCAATTCGCGATAGGTCCGTCCCCAGTAACATATATATAGATCTCAATTTTATGCATCTTGTGCGAAAAATGATCAAATAGATGTCGAAATCTTTACTATGCATTTTTGAATTTCGATTTGTCTAAAATCTACTTAATTTTATTGTCACCTATATGAGATTTTCCATTTTCACCCGTACCTTCTCTCTTTCTGTCGCAGATTTGAGTTTTTCCTTATTTTTTGGATTTTCTTTTATTCGCGACGTTCTCCTGCACAATTCTCTTCTTTATCCTTATGTTATTTCTCATAACTCTATAACTAATTATTCTCCAAGTCGTATTTATTTATTTCACGGATAACTTAGAATTGTATCGCTTTTCTCCACTTGGATCATTCCTTATCTCCGTTCTTTACCCTTCCTTTTATCTTTTTCTCACTTTTCCCGATGTGTGTGGTCTCCAGGAAAATTTCATACTTCATTTATTATTAATTAATATATAGTTTTCCACACTTCCATGGGAGATATACCTAATTTGACTCTGGGATATCTGTCACTTTTATTATCTTACTCGATCTCCGCCCCATTCTCTATCTTTGTCATACAAAATATCACATAAAATATCCGCTTTGACATCTGTTTACGTTTAAAATTTTGGTACTAGACTCGTAAATTTAATTTAATTTCAAACCTATTAATTTTAATATCTTTTGCTTTAAATAAATATCCCATAAGCTCCACGTTAAATTTTATTGGTCTTCTAATCGTTTATTACCTTAACGTAAATAAGAATCATGTTCGAATTTCGATTGTTTATCCTTCAAAATACACATGAGATCGTCAACCTTTTATCTTGTCTCATTTCTTCTGCAGTCTTGTGTAACTCTAATATCTATCTACCCTGATAATCATGTAAAATGCCTACGTTTCTTGAATTTAATCTATCGCTAAATGTTTAGTTTTATTGCCTTCCTACGGTACCCTATTTTCATGTGCCTAGGACCTTTGTAGCAGCTCAAAATCTTTGTATTTTCCTTCGCCCAGTCTCTCCACTGTTTCTAAAATGTCTATTTTAATGCGAGATTTTCATTCCCAAATTGATTTTCCAATATGTCCGCTTCATCTTAAATTGATAACGATTAATTTCTAATGTCCCTAACACTTTCGTTTCCCTTTATTACGATTTTCTATCGAACTTGACACCCTACTTCTATCATAAATAATTGCACTACAGTTGAAAATTCTGCCAGTAATTTTCCTAGGTTTTTCCGCCTTCTCTTATACTATTACGTTCATAATTTTTTCCATTGCATTTTCGTGTGTGTGTTTTTCAACTTGTAAAATCTTCAAAGCACTCGATTTCAATGGTTCGCTATCACCTAAATGTCTCAGTTATTGTAAACATTTCCTAGAGTTTGTCACCTTGAACGTCAGTGTTTATACCATAGTGCGTTCACCTCTAATTTTTGTGGGAACGGAAATGCAATTAATTATCTATTTTAATGTCGGGTCCAAGGTTCATTTCTTTGTCTTTCGTAGACACACGCCCTTCCGTTCACTGATTGGTCATTCAAAATTTTATAGCTTTTTGTTTAGATCCAATTGGTTGACAAAATTCAATGTTTATTTTGAAGCCTAAACAGGGGGTTCCTAGTCGTTCCTAGACGATTTTAATGACCTCTGTGTTTATGCTATAGAATCTCGACATAATTCCAACTATTACAGGTGCCTACTGAAAAACAAACTGAATCAATTTTAACCTCAACAGATGTCGCTAGAATGACGGTTATCATAAATAATTTGTATATTTTTAGCAGCTATGGTTTATCTGTTTGTCACTGTGATTTAAGCCTTTCATCACAGGGTTTTCCAATAAGAGGTGTTATTTTGAATAGCCCTCTATTTCAGTAGATGTTACTTTTGAAGCTGTCATTTTTTGACATTTAACAAGTAGAAACTACGTCATTAAAACCCTTTTGCTGCCCGAATGTAAACACAAGATAGATACTCCAACGCCAAGGATTTTTACAATTTTTTACATTGCCTCATTATTTATTATCCTCAGCACTTAGAGATTGTAAATTATTACCAAAACAAAAAAAAACTTGTTTACGTTACACTCTTGAAAAGTCTAAACAAGATATTTTTGAATTGATGCATTATTTGACGAATAAAAACTATCTATGAAACATCAACAAACTTCGACCCGCCGCCATTATCAAATCAGTAATCTCACCAACACGTACAGACATACTATAGTAATATAAGTACTCACGTCTCCGAAGTGG
Organism: Hesperophylax magnus; assembly: GCA_026573805.1. Lineage (NCBI taxonomy): Eukaryota > Metazoa > Arthropoda > Insecta > Trichoptera > Limnephilidae > Hesperophylax > Hesperophylax magnus. The sequence continues at coordinate 4,006,092 of JAIUSX010000043.1, read as the reverse complement.
GACCTCTGCAATGGCTCACCATTTCTCACGATACAATTGTGATAATATTATTGTTTTAAACTTCATTATTTATTAAACTTTTATTTACAGTTTCTTATCGTATTATTTATGTTAATAGTTTTTATTCGAATGGTAGACTTTAAAACAGGAATGAAAACACAATGCCACATTACACTGGGAACACATATCGAGCCATTTTTCTGCGGCTTTGTTTAAGTTTTGTATTCGCACAAACATGGCAGGCTCTGTATGGCTTGGATTGTTTTGATGTTTACAACCTCTTTTAAAAGCAGACGTAATGGTGCGTCATAATGATACGAATAAGGAGTTGAGTTGTTTTGCGGTGTTTTGCGATTAATTGTCTTATCACACTTTACTGATAATCGTGGAAGCTCATACCAGAATTTTTTATGGTGGTGTGTACAGTAAAAGAATTTAACAGAAATAAGATCGAGACAATATTCTCTTATTTGGTCATAGACAAGTCGCGTCGAGCCATGATGGAGGGTTACACAAAAAAAATATTAGGAAAAACGACAAATTAACACAATAATTAGTTTCTAAACACAGATAATTAAAATAAAATGTATATTATTATTTTTTCACTCGAAAGGCGGATATAACAACTTATTTCATTAAAAATAACAAAACATGTTGATTAACACAAAACTAATTTGCACTAAAAATATTACTAGTTAATAAAAACAATTTGTTAAAATAAAAAATACAGTGTGTGGCAAGCCTACGCACGACGGAAGTGAAACTTTTATTATTCTTCTCTCTCTCTCTTTTCATTTCATTCTCTCTTTTTTTCTGTCTATTGACATATTTATAAGTAGCATATGATAAAAAAAAAATTAAAAGTTATAAAAATATGGGATTCGAACCCGGGTCCTGCATAACGAGTGTCGAACGCTCTGCCTCTAGACCGCGAGGAGAGATATTTCGCGCGAAGCGGCGTTATCGGCCTTGATTAGTAATTTTAATGATTCAAAATAAAAATAATTAATCAAAATACCGAGCGACTCTACCGGCTCGATTTGTAAGCTATATTTCGACCAAAATGTCATATAGGTATCGTAAATTAAAGTTAAGGTAAATTAACAAAATTATGTAATTTTTTAGTACATTATTACAAATCGTTGATAAATAAAAATAATTAATCAAAATACCGAGCGACTCTACCGGCTCGATTTGTAAGCTATATTTCGACCAAAATATCATATAGGTACCGTAAAGTAAATTAAATTTAAATTAACAAATTTATCTAATTTTTTACTACATTATTACAAATCGTTGATAAAAAAAATTAAAAGTTATAAAAATATGGGATTCGAACCCGGGTCCTGCATAACGAGTGTCGAACGCTCTGCCTCTAGAACGCGGTTATTACGTATTCGACCAAAATATCATATACTCAAAATATCTAAAAGTCGCAGCACGAGAGCATTTTATCACTTTTAAAATAATTATTATTAAAAAAATCACAAAAAGAAAAAAAAAAATAGTTAAGGCAGGGATCGAACCTCGGTTCTTCACGACGACAATCGGGCTCTCTGCCTCTAGACCGTGAAGCTGAGTTTGAAGAGTGACCTAAAGTAGGTATATAATATTGGCTAGGCTCCTATAGCGAAATGATCACGGTTTTTCATGACGGTCATGAGTTGGTTTTACTCCTGTCCTCGAAATTGCATAACGCGCGTAAAGAAGTTTCACTTCAATAACGTTAGATCCACGATTCGTTGCAGATTCTAAGTATTCGCGAACCGTCGAGATAAGAAGGAACCACGTGATACACTAACACAGCTACGCGCGCGCGGGGAATTCAAACACTGACAGGGGAAATATTGTAATCTCCAGTTTGAAGAGGTCTTTCATTATATAAACAAAATAATTTGTCAAATCTGTGTAGAGATGTCGCTAGATAAAAGTCCAAATTATTTTTTAAGCCCGAGTTTTGCGCCATCTATACAGAAAGTCCCGAGATATCGCAAGATGAAATTAAAATTATGTATGATTGCGCGCGGCAGCGAGGGCTCGGAATCTTGAATCAAACATAGATGCGCACGACAGCCTCCGGGGAACGATACACGCTTTAACAACGCATTGAAATTATTAAAATTTACTTGAGTGAATTAAATGCAAATCATCTTGAGTGATGAGGCCCATTTCCACCTCGGTGGCTTCGTCAACAAGCAAAATTGTGGCATCTGGGGCTCGGAAAACCCACGAATTATTGTTTAAAAGCCTCTCTATCCTTAACGTGTGACTGTTTGGTGCGGTTTATGGTCCGGCGGAGTCATTGGAGCTTACTTTTTCGAAAATTAGGCTGGAGCAACAGTTACGGTGAATGGATTGCGCTATAGTGAGATGATTAATGATTTTTTACGGCCGGAATTGGATGGTATTGGTCTGGACAACGTTTACTTTCAACAAAACGGCGCAACGAAACCATCGATCTTTTACGATTGAATATCAAAATAACACCTCTTATTGGAAAACCCTGTAGTCGGGGAAGCCCGGAGAAGACTTAATATACTTTTTCTGCACTGGATGAGATACGGAGTTGAATTAATGTCGATATGAAGTTGTTTTTTAATAGTAACATTTTGAATTTCATGTATCTCATCTTCGAAAAAGTAAGGTCCAATGACTACGCCGGACCAATGGACCTTAATTTTTTCGAAGGTCCAATGTTACACCGTAACTCTAGTCTCATCATGTACGCCTCATTTTATAGCATTCACTACACGAAGTGAATGTTATAAATTCCTCCGGGGAGGCCGGAGAAAGAAATTAATCAAATAATTATTTGTGGTAAAATGAGGCGTACGTGATGAACGAAGAAAGACGTGTAAAGAGAATGTATGACGTGTATGTGAATGGTGAAAGACGTCGAGGATGCCCGATGTGGACATGGCACGATAAAGACAAACAAATACTTTAAAAAAGTAAACTTTTTCAAGTGTTTACAATAATACAATTTCCATCTTAAAAATGCACCCAGTTTTCAGGGACATTTGAATTCACTATCTCAAAACTTCATTCCAAATCATTGATAACCTCAAGCAACGCCGGGTGCACGTCAGTCAGTTTTAATTTAATTCAACATCTACATATTCAAATAAATATTTTTCGAGTTCGTACATAGTAGTCGACGCGACACAGGGATGTTGTTTGGCTAGTTTACTCAGCGTAGAGAGTGTGAGTTAGGGAGGCACGCACACCCGCTCTGTACCGATACAAGACTAGAGTTGGGTATTTCGACTTTGTTTTAGTAACGTGGTGTCCGGTCACTTGTGTATACCTACGCGCGAAAACGACCCTGTGCAAAAAGCCTCATTTTCTGAGATTGGAAGTTGTCTGCATTTTGGATATCGCTTTTATTGGCCACAACCAGTGCTAATTTTACAAAAAAATGTTTTGTTGTCTAAATATTTTCAGGAAATCCGTGAGGCGCAAGGCCTAACTGAAATTTCCCAAAAACGACAAAATGGAATTATCGAAAAAAAAATTAAATCGTTTTGGACCAAACAACATCAATAAGCACTCAAAAGTCACGAGCCGCCACTGGCCACAACAGCATGTCTATTGCCGTTTTGACTATCGTATCTTTGCGAATTTGGGTTTTCAACGCTCTTGGAAATGAAACCAAAAATCGAGAGCGGTTACAGATTTTAGACGAGAAGTATTATCTTTATTAAATAGAAGTTCAGATTTTTTAATTTAATTTAGATCCACGTTTTGATGGAATTCTTTCTAAAAATGAATTACATCCTTCTCATTAATTATAACCACCTACGGACAATAATCAACAATAAAAAAATTGTTACCTACTCCATGATTTCCTATATTAATAATTATCAATAAAGTACATTTACTTTTTTTAAGGTATTTTTATTTTTTGTGCTGCGGAACATCAGACACTATTCTATCCCAAAGCAATACGCATAGCGAACCGTTATTTGAAAATACATAACTTTGGGGATCTGGCGAGAGGCACGAAATGAAAGACGTGTCGTGAAGGTCACAGTGTTTATTTGTGAGTCAGGTAGCCGTGATGTGAGTTGACGCAGGACAGATGTAGTATTCTCCGGACGCAGGCTGTGATGTGCTGGTCAAGCGCGGGTCAGTGAGTCGACGCCGGGCGCTGGTGACCGGACTCGTTGACTGTCAGGCACTGGCGATCTTGGCAATCAGTACTCCAGTGCTGACGGGATGGCCGAAGGTGCGGTGGACCTTGTAGGCGGTTGAGTGGGAGCTGGGTAGACCAGTGAGGATGCTGCGTATCCTCGTGGTGGTCATGGTGTGTGGATGAAGCGCTGATCAGAGGCGCTGGAACCAGGGCGCTGTAATCCGTTGTAGCGCTGGCCAGGGACGGCGGCCGGGCCAAGGAAGTATAATGATGTCCCGATGGAGTCCATGAGCAGAGCCGGAATATTGTCGTCTTAACGCGCGGGTAAGAGGAGCGCGGGTGATCACTCGTTGAGCCTTGTTAACTGACGGCTGGATGATGACTGACTGACTAGTTCCTTCACGCTGCCGCTTTTATAAGGTGAAGAAACTTCTTGAACATTTGGTTGCTATGTAGATATTGCCAAAACAAAATTAAAAAGAATAAAAGAACATCCAAGAAGCTTGTTTGGAAAAAGCCGAAACTTATAGAATGTCGTTCGAATCAAGTAGTGGCGTACCACTATATAACTGATACATAAAATTATATTTATAATCATCTAAACTGAGCGATAATTATTCACTAAAATTTAACCATCTTCAACATTAATTAAAAATTCTTCGAAATCAAATTCCCCCCAGCGATAATAACGTTTTTGAGTGCCGATTAGTTTTACCGCCATTTAATTATCTGTGCCCCGGATACGCTAGTTGAAGCCGAAGAAATGGAAAATTTAGTAGAGGACAGTTTCCAATCAAACCGTAATGAGGGTTGGAGCCCCTAATCAAATTAAAGTGAATTAAAACAATTTAAATGTTTAGTATGGTAATCAAATTAACTGTTTTTTACAGCGGTGCTGCAAAGGTCTGTTATCTATGTGTGGATATTGTGTCAGCCCTTTATTAGCAGCAGACACATACCTGGGTGGATGACGAACCTCGTGTTGGCACTGTGGTGGACGCGGTAGACTCTCGCTGCAGCAGCTGGTCCAGTTTCTTCACCACCTAGGATTCTTGCTGCAGAGTCTCCATCTTCTATCTTCATGTCACCTGTTCCTGTTCTTCAATTTACTTTACTTAACTTCACTTTATTTTGGTAAAATTTATATTTTTTGTAATACCTGTATCAACTGTAAAGCGCCCCTGAGGTGATATCTTACGAAAGCGGCGCTATAAAAATTGTCCAATTTTTTTTCTGATTTTATGTCAGGGTTAAATCTTCCCCATAGGATAAACTAAACCCTTCCACACACTTTTCCACAAATGATCATCTAGTCAATCAACATTATGCAAGTGCATTATATACGCAAAATAAATACAAAACAATACAAGAACTATACGTCAACTTAGCAGAGATCAAATGGGAAAATAATTCACCGACTCCAGATATTTTCATATCAGAGGGATCGGCTCGGTAGAACTCACAGGGCCTATAAATCCTACTGATCCCTCAACATAAATATTTAAAAAATCTTTCGTTATCCTAATGAAATGATTATTATTATTACTATTATATATCTAATAGTAGTTTCAGCTTGCCTTCAGATTCCACCAAACGCATTTTATTTAACTATTGGTGGGTAGATACAATCGATTTAATAATTGTTCGATGGTAGATACACAATTTGATGGTAGATAAACATTTGTGTGGTGTGTGTGGCCTGACAAATGAGAAAAATAAAAATTCTCTCATTTGTCTTCTTCAATGCCATTTTTTACACATTGGTTGATAAAGCTCTATATTTACGACACGTCATATCCGTAGGCTTTGTTTCAGCCTACGTCACAACACGAATTTTCTTTACCGGGTCATAAGTCTTCGTCGTCTGAAGTTGTCGATTTATCCTTAGAAAGGGTTTTTCATACTTCTAGTGAAAGCCCTAATGGCTTGTGATAGGCCGACGGGGGACAATATCCTGCCAAGTGAACCAACCTCGCTTTGTAAGGAGGCTTTTGTTCTCAAGCGACTGTTAAATTGACAACCCTTGTTATTTTAGAAGGATGCCAAGTTTGATTTAAAAGTGTCGTAGAATGATTTTTAAAATTCAAGTATGGGTTAAATTGATCATTATTTTTATTGATAAACTAATATTTATAAGACAAGGTTTTATGCATAGCACAAAGGATAGCAAATTATCGGTCGAGTGGAATATCAATACAAATTTTAAAAACTCTCGAGCAAAAATAAATGCCGCCAACGAGAATTGAGCCCGTACCTTCTGTGCTCTGAACCACTGAGTTATGTCGGCTTATTTCTAACCCACCAAATAATTCAATATGTACTAGTATCTCAATAAACAATTACTGCTATATTTTTTTCACCTGTAAACAACCAACTTTATTTTTGAAGGAAAGGCTTTGTTAGTGCTAAATTTCCCACTAGATGGCGTCGAGACAAATTATATCTACATTTCTTGGTGAAATATTTTGACTTGTCAAATATTATTATTTTTATTGATAAACTAATGTTTATAAGACAAGGTTTTATACATGGCATAAAGGATAACAAATAATTATTGCTTATGAAAAATGATAATGATCGCCGCTTATGCACATTTTGACTTTTATTGGGTGTAGGTTTGGTCGTACCAACATGTTACAGAACAATAAATAGGTTTATTACAATTTATTTCGTGTCAAATCTTTTTTCGTGTCAAAGATTTTTTTTTCAATTGAACAAAAAATGTAGCTAAATTTACTCGTACAGTGATTGTCCAATTGATCATTTTTATGTGAAACCGTACGAGAGTCCCAACTGCTCCCAAACGCCAAGAGCCAGTGAATATATACCATCCCCAATTGGGGTATGTTGTAAGGCTGAAGGTAGTAGAAAGGGGAAGGAGATGAGAAGAGGAAGATGGGGAAGTATCTGGCTATTCAGATCTGGTCAACAAACACGGCTAAAGCAATTTCAAGTAACTTTTCAATTCTGAATGGTGGTCTCTTACACCAGGGCGATACTAAGAGTATGTTCCACTCTGGAACGTGCCGCAAATATTATACATTATATTAATGAGTAATTCGCGACGTACAACTTGCTAGTCAAGAACCTTCGGCCTTCGAACCTCAGAACTGGAGACCGTCAGAAGTGACTCTCACAATAATGGCGGTGATTGCCCATATTAGTGATTCACTCCAAATTGTTAATAAAATAACCTAAAGATGGTACACACAATCTGATCCTTTTTTTTATTTTCAATTATAATAAAAATACAGAAATTCCAAATCCTGCGAATTGGAAAAAAATCTCGCTAAACAAAAAATGATGTATTTTCTGTCGTCAGTTTGTCGATTCACATTGAACTAATTAGACCTTTTGTAAGATTTCGTTGAAATATTTACTTTTGTTGGGGAGAAAAGAACGATCAAAGTGAGAGTTGGCAGTCACTGGTTGCGGGCAATCACAGTCTGATTAACTTATTTAGATATTATTATTGATACCTAACGTAAAGACCAACCATTTCTTCATTATGAATAAATCTTCGATTTTGAGCAACGTATAATTTTTCCTTAAATTTCAATCGTTAGAAAAATAAAAACTATGGGGATAAACGCTTTGTTTATACATGTATTTTATTGTGAATACCGCACAAGCGTCCCAAACATCTGAGCCAGTGAGACTATGGCATCCCAAATCGGGGTATGTTGTGAGGCTGAAGGTACTGGAGAGGGGAAGGAGAAGAAGGTGGTGTATTAATCACTAAATACGAATAAAGCCATTTCAAGCAATATTTCAATTCCGAATGATGATCTTCCAATCTGGAACGTGCCTTTTGAAACCCAAGGATAAAAGCAAGACTCGGACGGTATTTATTTATTTATTAAACGCCATAAAAGGCTTTTACAATAATGTGATAATGAGATTATAAGTACACAGTGGTACATAGGCGAATATTAGTATTACATTTAAGAACACAACAATATGTATACAAAACGACATTGAATGTGATACAGCTGAAATTTTCTTAAGGCATAGAATGCTACAATAATAGAAAGCACTTCATTTAAACAGGATAAAATATACAGAAAAAATGACTTGCCAACAGATATAATCTTGCAAAATATTATAATAGCGCAAATAGTAGTGAGTTTATTGTTACAATCAAATTTATCTCCACTTGGCCACTACGGCCGGCGAGTATGGCAAAGTAGCTTCAACAATTCAGGGCTGTCAGAGACTTGACAATTAAAAATAACATTTTTCATTAAAATAATACATCCGTTAGCCAGCACTATAAGACATCTGAAGCAAGCAGTTTATAAAGATGCTATACATATACATTTCACATATATGTATATATGTGGAATGTATATGTATAAGAACACCATACATATGTTACACATAAAGAAGAACATGTCAGTATGATGCAGTACAAACAGACATTTAACATTTCACAAACATATCAGTTACATTCACAACCAAGTATTTTTGCCTTGATGCAAGACGGTGAGGTTTTGAAAATATCAAAAAATTCTGTATACGTGTTGGCAGTGCGGTGAAAACGCGCCAACGGTGAATGATGAACGGTATGTTGGCAGATAAGCTCATTAGATGTGTGTGAAAAAAATGCCTAAAACTGTGGAAAAATATTAGTAGCTGGTATTCCCTTCTCTTAGACTCAGAAATAACTTTTCTTTTAACTTTTGAAGTTTACCCTTCTATGTACTATATCATTAAAGAATAAAAACGCTGTCCCGGTAAGACAGAGAACCTGGGTTCGATTCCCAGTTGAGACCGTAAACTTATTTTCTGACTTGTTATGTTCCATGTTTCCTTTAGATTTGTTAGTATTATCTTCTTCTTCAATAATTTGTTCATTTTTTATGGTCGCCATAAAACCGCTGTACGCTAATATATTATAGAAAATATAAAGTGAAACACATAAATATAGAGCGAATAATTAAGTAGTAAAAATTATAAACAGTAGAACTAAGTAAATAATGTGTGTGGATGCGTATTGATAATTTAAAACAAATATGACAATATAGTAATATGTAACCTTAAATTGAATGAATGGTTCTTCAACCACACTCGATACTCTCTATATATACATCATTTGTTCAGAATGTCGAGCAATGAATTTTTAGTAAGGCGTGGGAGAAAATAGCCTAAGTAAGGTCAACTTTTTAATGTGTTAGTATTTTTAATTTAAAAGAGCAGATACCCCGAGAATTGAGTGTCATTATCGGCGGAGAAGCAATCTTGGAGAGACTGTCTTGGACGGTCAATCTCTGAGAGTGAGTCTCGGAGTAAGTGTGTGAGAGTCAAGCTCTGAAAGTAGTCTGTGACAGTAGTCTGTCAGAAGTGGTAGCTAGTGAAATACCACTACTTATTAGGGGAAATCAGACCCTTAATCTGGTACCTGCCAGTAAACTTCAGCTACGGCTGATAGTGAGTATTGGAGTGAGTCTCGGACAGTGAGTTTGCGAGACTCAGGTTCTGAGAGCAAACTATGACAGTATTCTGTCAGAAGTGGTAGGCAGTGGAAAATCACTACTGATTAAGGGAAATTAGACCCTTAATCTGATACCTAACAGCAAAATTCAGCTGCGTAATTTAGGCTAGGTTAGTACTATTTTTCAATAACATATTGTTTCCACTTGGAAGCTTTAAAGACGATTTTGAAAGATAATCAATATAAATTTGATCTTTAACTGCATCTGTTTTAATTATTTTTTGGTTTGACTGAGGACTGATCCTTCTACTCTTAGGAGATGGAGTCGACAACTCTACCAACCTCGCCAAATGTCGATCGGGTAATTAGAATAGATTATAGTTTAAAAAAAACTTTATTGCTCACCCCATGAACCCGGGCACCCCTGCTAAGTCACCAAACGTAGCGAAACACTAGGGGTGGCAGAGGTTCATATCCGCCTACCAAATTATTTTATTAACGTAGGAGTATTATATTCGGAATTCATGAATGGTTTAGATATTTCAAATAAATTAATCTCCGTTTGAGAGCTAGCGTATTTGAAAACATTAAATAAATGTCGTTATTTATTATTCTACCCGCGTAGGAGTCTCAGGGTGCATCTCAAGAAAATTAAATAGAATCCTCATTCCCTGCTGCCTGGCTCATTGGCTCCCTGGTTGCAACCAACGCCACAGATTCAATACAACTTGGACGTGTTTTCCGTTCGCCGCTGAAATTCCCGAGGAACATAATAAAACTTGTAATGATATTATGAAGTTTTCTTCCAGCGCATCGTAGTTATGGAGTTATGAGTACAATATCATACTCGCATTATTACTTTATACTTCATAATAACTAGAATCAATAAGCACCTTCTTCGAATTCACTGTTTTTTACCGTTTCTTTTGTCTAGAGGGTGTTTTGCACATTGCACACCCCGCAAAACTACCTTAGAACAAAATGTTTTTTATTTATTTTTTTTATATTTATTACTCTACATCTCTATTCTGTACTTGTAATCTTTATGAGTTTTAAAATTCTATGTGTAATTCTCGCTTTTATTATACACGGTGTCCGGAAACTCATTTTATAAACGGGATATTTGTGAATCACATTTGGAGTCGACTTCGTAATATATTTTTTTTCATTTTGAGCAAATCGTGTCCGAAGTTGAAAGTTTTATGTCAAATTTGATAAAATCGGTTGCTGGGGTAAACACGGCTTCCGAAGTACGTAGATTCACCAGTCGTCCGCTTGTACTATGAGTCACGATTCATTTTATTAGAGCAGGAGCCACGGTACCAGCTCAATATTTTCGCACGGCTCGAAGATTCGAACCTCCTAGATATGGCTCCCCCGATAGGGCTCCCCCGCTACGGCTCCCCCGCTACGGCTCCCCCGCTACGGCTCCCCCGCTACGGCTCCCCGCTACGGCTCCCCCGCTACGGCTCCCCCGAAACGGCTCCCAACTCTCAGAGTATGTGTATAAATGATCGTACGAGAAAAATACCATACCAGGTAGTTAGTAGGTGTGTCCAGATGTCAGACTGTTAGACGCCTTCACGTCTCTGAGAATGTAATAACAATTAATGCATGGATAATTTCAATGGCGCTATTTTTCTAAAATATCTCCTAAAAAAAGAGTAACCGTTCACTTGAGCCGCGGTACAGTTTACCGGGAGGCGAAGGAATATGGCTCATCAAAAAGAGCTAGCTCAATTTTACGGCTCGTTCGCGAACGACTGATCGCCATTCCGGACACCGTGAAACAATATTATGCATATTTAAAAAAAATACCTATTTGTTAGCTAAAACTATTTCTTGTAAAGTTATGATTCTGATTAGTCTTTCTTGTTTTTTGTGGCTTCCTCAAAATTGTAACGATACTATGATTTTTTGGTATATTTCAGATAATCGCCTGTCGCATCAGTCGCCTATGTTACGGCAATACGACTTCCTCATATGCTATGATGATTGCTTAGATACCTTAAGAAGGCGCAGTTTGGGATCAAAGGTGAAAAAATAATAATGAACGCAGTGAACTTGTTTCTTCAAACAATTTCATGCATAATTTTAATAAAAGCCAATTGTTGGTAATCTATTAAGTAGTAAGTCATGTAAAAGCCTATCAGAGCGTTTAAATTAATAAATAAATAAAATATCATTATTTTTTTAAAAAGGAAAACATATGTTTACAATACAAGGTTTTATGGAAAGCATAATCATTTTTCTTTGACGATTTTGATAGGTGAAATAGATGTAAAAGAATAAGAAAAAAAGAAGAGATAGTCAACGACATACCTAATACTTGTCATCGCGTAGTCGTATTAAGATGTCGCTAATACTAGTACAATAACAAAATGATTTAAAAAATTAACAAGGGCAGACTCAAGAAAAATTACTGACTAATTTTTAAAATGAAAAAATCTGTTTTTTATGTAATAAATATTACATTATATGTAGGTACCTACATTACTGATTGTCTTAATTCGTCGCACAATCAGTTGAAATTTCGAAGATGACAGTTAAATTCGAATGATATGTGAAATCATTGATCCCGAACTCATGCGAGACTTTAACTCCGCACAGTAGGCCTTGTGGAAAATAATCTCCCTCGGGTTCTAAGTCATCTTTGGGGATGATGTGTGGAGGGTTTATTTTTTAAATAAAGGAAGGAAAGAAAATTGTATGAATGAAAACGTTATTAAGGGTTGGTTGGAATCTGGGAGTCAGTGTGTCCAGGAGTGAGATATGAATCCATCCCCTCCTCTGCAGTGCATAGCGTGTGGTCGAAGAGTCCGGCTGGAGAGGTTACAGGGTCTCCCTCAACCAGCCTCTCCCGATCCGGCACGCCATGTAGCTGGTGGGCAGCTGCCACCAAAACCTTACAATGCAATATTGAAAAATACAGGATTTTTCAGTAAGAGGTGTTATTTTGAATAGCCCGCTATTTTGGGAGATGTTACTTTTGAAGCTGTCTTTTTTTGACATTTGACAAGTAGAAACTACGTCATTAATAAAAATGGAACGATACACGCTTCAACAACGCAAAAAAATTATTAAAATTCACTTGAGTGAATCAAATGCAAATCATCTTGAGTGATGAGGCCCATTTCCACCTCGGTGGCTTCGTCAACAAGCAAAATTGTCGCATCTGGGGTTCGGAAAACCCAAGAGTTATTGTTGAAAAACCTCTCTATCCTCAACGTATGACTGTTTGGTGCGGTTTATGGTCCAGCGGAGTCATTGGACCTTACTTTTTCGAAAATGAGGCTGGAGCAACAGTTACGGTAAATGGATTGCGCTATTGAGAGATGATTAATGATTTTTTATGGCCGGAATTAGATGGTATTGATCTGAACAACGTTTACTTTCAACAAGATGGTTTCTACGTGCCACACAAGCAACAAAACCATTGATCTTTTACGATTGAATATCAAAATAACACCTCTTATTGGAAAGCCCTGTAGTTGATTAGGAATAGTTCTTACAATAAACAAGTCAATACAGAGCTATACTAGGGCAGTTTGTTTAGTTAGATTCGCTGAAGGTATAAATTTTACTAGACCTGTTTATTTTTAGTGATTGATAAGTTTAATATGTCAACAACATCCTTATAATTGTTATTCAATTGTTTGCGATATTGTAGGAATATATTTATGGTTTATAAACCCGTTTTTTGATGACATCATAAAAAATGTTTGTAAAAGTGTAACATTATTTGTTCCTTTCAAAATAAAATGAAAATACTCGTTCCTGTAATATCTCGAATCTGTCAAAACCTTATTTGTTTTAGTCTGGCTGTCAGTTTGAAATTGTGCCGCCATCTGTTGGCCAGGCAGCTTTTAAATTGAAAAAAAATCACATCCTTAGTTGAAATTTTATTTTTTAATCGAAAATTTCGAAAAAATACAGCAAAAAATGTAAATTCAGCCACTTGTGTTTTATTGCGTAATCTATATTGACTGATGGCTCTCTGCTGTTGAGTTTGATAGCCTCACTCTGAATAGAAAATCCTTAGAAGTGATATCTATACCGTTTTGAATTTATGAAAAAATTAATTAAAAATTTCACAGTTACTGCGGTAAAGCCGGCCTTGAGCTTGGTAATAAGTTTTTCACTGTTCTGACCTTACGCGCTGCGTAATATTTAAGTCACATTTTTTAGTAAGACATTTATAATTTGAGAGGTGGGAATGTCTATCGCCGCACAATTTCTTGGATTACCAACACCTGGTCTTGACAGCGGATGCGTCTGCTCACCAACTGCGTAGCGGGCTGGATCGGGAGAGGCCGATTAAGAGAGACTCTTTGACCTCTCCAGCCGGACTCTCATGACCAATCGCATTGGACCGCGGTCGGATGGATTCACAAATCCATCACTCCTGGATACACTGACCCCCAGATTTCTATTCAACCCTCATATCCTTTTTCTTCCCTGAAATTCCTCCTCTTTCTTTCCTAAAAAAAAGCCCTCCACAAAGCATTCCCAAATATGACATAGGCCCTGATGGAGAATATTTTCCCGCATGGCTAAGAGAATGTAAAAAGAAATAAGGAACTAGCGTCGTTGATTCATTCGTGCAAATTTGATATATACAATAACTCATTCATAACTAATTCTGCTATATGTGTCATATATGTAAGGTCACAACTCGAGTTTACCTCAGTCATTTGGAATCCTCAATATCAAATATACATTGATCGTATTGAAAATATCCAATACAAATTTATTAAACACCTATCGTATCGCTTTAGCGATCATCGGTTTGACCCTACCGCTTTATATAGGTAAACGTAAAAAAATTTATGATGCCCTATTCTTATACAAAATCGTAAACAGTCTTGTTGATTCATCATATCTGCTAGAAAAGATTGCATTTCGTTGCCCTGAACACAACACCAGATCGAACGAACGACTTATTTAGAACACCACACTGTAAAGCCAAATATGCGCAAAACTCTTTAATAGGATGTGTCTGTAAAATTCACAATGCCTCTAGAGATGTAGACATTTTCAAGTGTAACTTCAAAACATAAAATGCAACCTACTAAACTGATAACTTAATTTTTTTATTTTGTGAATGAATCCTATCATCTTTGTTTATTTTATTGTTTTTATTATAATCATGCGAAAACTGTATTACTACTAACTGTCTTTAATTGTTTTTATAACATTTTGTAATTCCATTTAATGTTTATTCTTTATATTTCTTTGTCATTTATAAATATTTTGTATAGGTGCAAATATTGAATCAACGACTAGAATTAATGGAACATTATTGGTCTAATATTGTAAATAATTGCTGTTTATGCTAAATATATAAATGACATATATGAATGACAAAAAAAAATAAAAATAACCAATAAAGCTTTGAAAATGTTGGGATTTATTTTAAGGGTAAAATGGGCATTCCTAGAGAATGCCTAAATTACGATAACGTACTTTGTTCATTAAATTTAATAAAATTATCTGATCGTAGAATCATTTCCGATTTAACCTGGTGTATCAAATCATCAATTCAATGTTTGATACCACTGATTTATTATATGTAATTTCTTTTCATACTCCAAGCAGGTCAGTTACAAGACAGTGCCTACCATATTATTGTAGCAATTCTATATCAACGTCCCAATATTACATCCCTATGCGACGGATTCAACAGCTAGGAAACAAATACTCCGATGTTGTTAATCAAGTGGCGGAATATATTGATTAAGCTATTTTAATTGACAGTATTACTGTATTTTGCACGTTAACATTATTTTGTCGGATGAAAGAAAATAAATATTTTGAATTTTTTATTTTTATATTTTGTACCTACATACTGTGTGGATCAAATTCAACAATATTTTTATTTATTTATGTGTTTTAAACAGTCATTTCCTGCACTATTTACAAGTATAATTTCGTAAATATTGTTATATATGTATCTAAAAGCCTCAATAGGCGTAAAATAAATAACTTACCTTTTTACACGGAAGACATTTTCCCGATTCGTTCTCATGACCCAAAAATGACAAAGGTATTGAAGGAACCTTATTAAGTTTATCAAATAAGCTGCTTTAAAATAAAGTTGCACGTCGAGAAAGTGTTCGGAAACTTTTCCTAGATTAAAGGATCTTACCGTTCAGAAAGGTCAAATTTTCACGTAACCATAAAAAATGATAAAAAAATACCATCATGCAGCACATACTTCTCCCAAAAATCCAAAGTTCCATGTAATGGAAAACATCCTTATAGCTCTTTTTCTACCCTTCTAATGATGTTAAATTTACTAAAAGTTAAGGGATGAAACACGGAAGCGCTATTATTATGTTGATGTTCTCATATTTTTGTTTTCTATTTCCATCGGTTGTTTCGGCTTTTAAAGTTAACCTTTTATAAGTGGCTGAAGTATAATGCCGGGCTTGTTTAAAAACAACCATTTCAGGCATGTGTTCTTCAAATTGTTATAAGTTAAAACTTCTTTGGAAAGTGTAATAAGAAAATGATACTTTTCGGTAGCTGTCTGTGACGTTCTTATAATAATTAGTAAATGTAAATGAAGAAACCTCTAGTAGATCTTATAATAATTTATTCCAGAAGGTATGCAGGGGTATTGCAATTCAATATATTCCTTAATTCTTTATTCTATGATGGTGTGACGGTGTGATGGTGTGATGGTGTGATGGTGTGATTGTGTGATGGTGTAATGGTGTGATTGTGTGATGATGTGATGATGTGATTTTTTTTTTTTTTTTTTTACAGTAATACCGCACAAGAGTCCCAACTGCTCCCGTCTGGAGCCAGTGAGACTATGGCATCCCCAATTGGGGTATGTTGTGAGGCTGAGGGTATTGGGGAGGGGAGGGAGATGGGGAAGAGGAAGGTGGGGAAGTACCTGGCTATTCAGATCTGGTCACCAAACACGGCTAAAGCCATTTCAAGCAACGTTTCAATTCTGAATGGTGGTCTTACACCAGGGCGATACTGAGAGTATCTTCCACTCTGGAACGTGCCGCAAATATACTATATATTATTTTAAATTAATTAATTGTGAAAGACACAAATTAATTAAATAAAATTTATTTGCGCACGCCGGGTTCGAACCCGCGACCTTCGGATCTGTAGTCGAAAGCGTATACCACTAGACCACGCCGGCCGTCATGTGATGATGTGATGATGTGATGATGTGTTGATGTGATGATGTGATGATGTGATGATGTGATGATGTGATGATCTGATGATGTGATGATGTGATGTTGTGATGATGTGATGATGTGATGATGTGATGATGTGATGATGTGATGATGTGATGATGTGATGATGTGATGATGTGATGATGTGATGATGTGATGATGTGATGATGTGATGATGTGATGATGTGATGATGTGATGATGTGATGATGTGATGATGTGATGATGAAACAGATAAAACGTGCAAAAAAATGAAGCTCCACAGAAGAGGCCCTGAGGAAAATAATTCTCCTCAGGGTCTCTGTCATATTTGGAGATACTGTGCTGACGATCTATTTATATTGGGAAGGTAAAATGTATGAGGGTTGGGTAGGAATCTATGGATAGGTGTATCCGGGAGTGACGGACATATGAATATATCCCTCCCACTGCAGTGCAAGTGCAAACGGCCTCCCTCAACCGGCCTCTCGCGATCCGGCCGGCCACGCAGCTGGTGGGCAGGGCACCCCTGCTTAATCACCAACCATAGTAAACTTCTTGGGGTGACCTATGGAATAGGTGTTGGTTATCCAATAAATGGTTCCCGCGGTGACGGTACCCATCCCGCCACCCAGAGTGATGATGGTATTCTCGGATCGACATAGTCTACGCAATAAGCTTCCCGTAGAAGTCCACTGAATGAGTGCACTCGTCCCTCCAGGAACATTTCATTAGCACTACAGTATCTCGCTAGGCGGAATAGTTGGCGGTATGCATTATAGTGGGTAACTTTATTTTGACAATTATTTTACAAGCAATAATTATTGGCCTGAAACACTCATCCACATTGAAATATCTCCTGATAAAAGACACATGACGCCAACGGGACCGGTCGACAGCTCTGACCACTGAGCTATGGCGGCTTATCTCTTATCCGCGAAATAATTCAATATATACTAGAGTTTCAATCATCAATTACTGCTTGTTACATTTTTTCACCTGAAAACAACCAACTTTATTTTATATGAGAAAGGCATTGTAAGTGCTAACTCTCTCACTAGATGGCGTCGAGACAAATTGTCTACATTTTTTGGTGAAAATACTAGAACTTGTCAAATATTAATTTTTTTTGTTTTTGTAAACTTATGTTTAAGACAAGATTTTTTATGCATAGCACAAAGGGTAACAATTATTGCTTGTAAAATAATTGTTACCCTTTGTGCTATGCATAAAAAATCTTGTCTTAAACATAAGTTTACAAAAACAAAAAAAAAACTTTATTTTGGCTTATGCCTTTGGGATGCGGCGTAATCTACCCACAGTTGGGACGTACACATCGATATATTAAATACTTGTGACGTTCTTGTTGCTAAACTGAAAATACTTTTTTTTTAATTGCCGGCAACCCGGGCATTTATTGAAATGACTTTATTTGACAGCATACTTTGTATTTTAACTTCATGTGTACATTAGAACTATGGGTAGATTACGCTGCATCCTATCATCATATCTGCTCTCACGGATATAGCTGTAATACATAACCTACTGTGTCCTACAACAAAATATCAGAATCCTGCAGTTTTTTAATAGCGAACCGAAAATTTAAAACAAAACTACTTACTTATATATATTTATATCACAGATAATTATGGAAATAATTTTCGTAAAATTATTTTACGTTTTATGAGTTCAATGTCTCTAGGTATATTTTATACGCAGAAAGGGCCAATAATTCCCTTATCAATAATGAATTCTAGATTTCCATTATATTGTGGAAAATTTTCGGATGATTTCTTTGTTATTCAAACCATAGGTATTAATTCGTATCTCAGTGGATTAACCGAATCCCACATCTTCAAAAAAAATAAGTAATGGATTATATAACAAATCACTAAAACTTAACTAAGTTAATTAACTTACCAATTATCACTGGATCGCGTGCATTATTTTGATCAAGGTAGTATAAGATGACTTCATCCATAATGTACGTTCAAGCTTGTTTAAATCATTAATATACGTGAAAAGTCCCGGCTGTGGGCATGTCCCGATTTTCTATTGAATTTCCTGTGGGTCTAGCACAGTGCCATTGATAACTTTACAATATCAGATCGATAGGCATAACTACCGATTATTTTATACCGATTTCCTAAGCATGGTTGCGTTGATACATCAAAATCAGTATACACTGGCAACACTGACGCATCTCTCTATGAATTGACATTACTAAACGCATCTCACATAGCCTAAGTAAAAGTAAAAAATAATAATAAATTGACAATGTCGAATTGAAATATTTACTTTAATACTGGCAGTCCGCATTTACGTTTTATTTCTTTCAGTTCTAAGAGCTTAGTTGGTTCACCCTCATTCATTAATTAGATAGTTGTTTTTCAACGAACGACATTTTCGAAAAAGTCGTGCATGCACGGAGAAAAATGAGTACGGCTTTTTTTATCAATAAATTATTTAAAATATGACTGCATGACCAGAATATATTTTAACACGTGTTAACGCAGGTAGATTTTTTCAAATAAATATAATGGACGAGATGCGAACATATTATTATTTGTAAGAACACGTGTTTCGACTTCCTCATAACATATTCCTGTTTTACGGATAATTTGTTATGAAATTTGTAAAACCATTCGTTGTCATCCGAATGTCAAAATCATATTTTGACCGTGCTATTACCACTAACTGACCATAGGTGACGTATTTCGTCAATATAGTATTGACACGGGGCTGTATCGATCGTCCGTGTTAAACTTTTTGAAGTCCGTGCCCCAGGCGACCGTTCAGTTGTTCAGGCCGAGCAGGTAATAAGGCAACTGTTGCGTTTTTAGGTCAATCAAACAGCGAATCACGTAACCCAAACATTAATCAGCCTAACAAATGTATTGTATGTTTTGCCAATTAATAATATATTGAAATAATGTTGGATCTATTGATACGAGTATTGTTAATTGTCTCAAAGCAAATATTCCCTTTGCTCCCTGAATATTAATGTAACATGACATCTGTGATTGCAGCATGCGGTTTATTCGTGATATTTACAATTAAAATGATTTATTCCGTATAATTGTTGAACTAATATGTTATAAATAATGTATTATTGTGCCCATTTGACTCAGTACACAAAAGGATCAGGTACTAATGAGGAAGAGGAATGATGAAGTACGTGGCTATTCTGATCTGGTCTCCAAACACGGCTAAAGATTTTTCAAGCAACATTTCGACTCTCAATACTGAATAATTTATCACCAAAGTTATACTGAGAGTGTAGAAAACTTTTTTTTTTGGTTTAACGGGGTAAAAGATAAATATTTTAATTTTAAGGTAAAATAAGAGCATACTATCGTCAAATATTTCATATTTCTTAATATGCCGAATTAATCTATAGATATAATAAAATATTATAAAAAAATAATTATAACATAAGTACCTACCAAAGAGTCTACTCTTCTTGCTGTAC
The DNA here is from genome assembly GCA_026573805.1 of Hesperophylax magnus. Taxonomy (NCBI): domain Eukaryota; kingdom Metazoa; phylum Arthropoda; class Insecta; order Trichoptera; family Limnephilidae; genus Hesperophylax; species Hesperophylax magnus. The sequence goes on along the minus strand of JAIUSX010000043.1, from coordinate 3,985,872 downwards.
GATTTACAGATATTCTTAATTATATCTTCGGTATTTTACATGTTCATAATTGTTTCATTCGAAATTATGTTTTTTTGTCATGTAATAAGTATACATATACTCAACCTAAAAAATATTTTGCCTATTATATACCTACCCTTAAGCTATTAACAATATACCTCATCTTTATGTTAAGTAAGTTACATTATATTATATTGGCTATTATACACCTACCCTTAAGCTATTAACAATGTACCTCATCTTTATTATAAGTATGTTACATTATATTATATTGCCTATTATATACCTACCCTTAAGCTATTAACAATGTACCTCATCTTTATTATAAGTAAGTTACATTATATTATATTGCCTATTATATACCTATCCTTAAGCTATTAACAATGTACCTCATCTTTATGTTAAGTAAGTTACATTATATTATATTGCCTATTATATACCTATCCTTAAGCTATTAACAATGTACCTCATCTTTATGTTAAGTAAGTTACATTATATTATATTGCCTATTATATACCTACCCTTAAGCCATTAACAATGTACCTCGTCTTTATTATAAGTAAGTTACATTATATTATATTGCCTATTATATTCCTATCCTTAAGCTATTAACAATGTACCTCATCTTTATTATAAGTAAGTTACATTATATTATATTGCCTATTATATACCTACCCTTAAGCTATTAACAATGTACCTCATCTTTATTATAAGTAAGTTACATTATATTATATTGCCTATTATATACCTATCCTTAAGCTATTAACAATGTACTTCAACTTTATGTTAAGTAAGTTACATTTTATTCGCAGTTTTGTATTAATTACTGGATCTCGTCGTTTACTTTGTTATTTACATATGTTATTAACTTATATTTTCTATTATTTTCTGTTTTACACGCTCAATAATTGCTTCTCAATATTTGCACAATTCTCGTTTAGACATCTTTTCAACTTGAAATACTTATTATATACCAACCCATAAGCATTTTCATATAAGTATAATTCATATTTACCTTAAGTTAATTACGTATATGTTTATACAATAGTTTTTAAATATTTTTTGGAATTTCAATATTGTATCTCGTTTTGTTTTTTTGCTTTTAAGGGCTTACGTACGTAATTCTTATTTCATGATATAGTTTATATCACTAAGTTGTATTATATAAAGGTCGAAAGGCGTAATGGTTTTTATAAATAAATATTAGTTCTTACGTAGACCCGTAAAAATCACGGGATTGTCTAAATTCTTAAAAAAATCAGTTCTATTTTTGAAAATACTATCTGAAATTAATAATTTTCTGTTCAAATATTAATTGTTAGGTTGTTCGTTGCTCTGAATTCGTGGCGAAATTGGTTCCAATTTTGATAATTGTATAATTTTCAGGGTAATTATGTACCATTAGTGACATCTATGAAAGCTAAATTATATTATTTATGAAAGGTTCGCGCCTCTGCTAATTGCTTGATTAAATTCTGTCAGCAAAGACGATCTCTGTTTTGCGGCCTTTTGAATTTGAATGTCAACAGTCTTTTTGTCAGGTTATAAAAAGGTGGTCTTTGCTTAAAAACACCGCTCTTATTCAAAAACAATCAAAGGTTTCACCTCTCCGAAATAACTACGGGAACTAGTACCTGTACCCAGAGTAGTTAATAAAAAGTGCTTAATCATACCTGTGATAGTGGATGTTTATTGTCAAATAAAAAGTGATTTGTCATCATTTCTTTCAAATTGGAGTATTAATACGCGAATAATTTACCAGTTTTAGTGAATTATTGTAGTGATCATTTAATTATCGGAAATTTATTGTCGCGATTCATAATACGATGGAGAAATTGAAAGGATTAGTGAACAAACGCGGAGTTTTAAGGGGAAAATTAACCAGATTCAATGATGCATTGAATACTCTTTCAGCTCACGAAATAAAACTAAGATATGACAGAATTAAATCTGTAATTGATGAATTTGAAGTTATTCAGGATGAAATTGAGGAAATCTCAGATGTAAATGAAATCGAAAATGCTTCACAGAGAGAATCATTTGAAAATCAATATTATTCATTAATGGCAACGGCCAAAGGTGCATTAGAATCCGCAGAACAATCGAGGGTAGAAATAAAATTACCTGACCTAAAGTTACAAGAATTCCACGGAGATCAGAAAAATTGGAACACCTTTGTAGAAACTTTTAAGACTATAGTTCACAATAATAATTCGATTAGCAATGTACAGAAATTTTATTATTTGCAATCTTGCTTAAAGGGAGAAGCAATTAAAATCATTTCGAATTTAGAAATCTCTGATTCTGGATATCAAGGAGCATGGGAACTATTACATGAGAGATATTCTAATTTAAGGGCAACTGTACATAAGCATATTCAATTCATATTCCAAATGAAGGAAATGAAGCAGGAAGATGCAGTCGCATTGCGGCTATTGATAGATGGAACTAACGATAACTTAAAGGCTTTACACAACTTAGGAGTTCAAGTAAATCAATGGGATGCTTTAATTATTTACATAATTTCAAACAAATTAGACGTGATTACTAGAAAACATTGGGAACAAAGCCCTATTGAAGGGAAGTTGCCAACACTGAAAGAGTTCTTGAAATGTTTAGCTTTACGAGCTCAAACTTTAGAACTTATGCAAACTACGGACAAAAAACCGCACAGCCAAATTAAATCACATTTAGGGATTAATAATAGGGAATCAACTGTGTTATTATCTGTAAAAAAGGGAAAATGCACATTCTGCGGTGAGGATCATCCAATTTTTTACTGCAAAAAATTTCTAAAATTAAAAATATCGGAAAGGATAGAAGCCTTGAAAAAGAGCCGAGCATGCTTCAAATGTTTGAAGCCGGGTCATCTTGCACAGGATTGCAGGATCACATTTAAATGCAAACGATGTGACAGTAATGATCACAATACGTTGCTTCATAAAGAGGGATTCCGTGTAGAATCTCCAAATTTAGGAACTGAGGCAGAAGATGTCTCAGTTAACAATCATTCTGCCGTAGGTAAGGCAGAAAATTTAGTATTGTTGTCTACGGCGATAGTAGGTATCGTGGGTAGCGACAATAATTTATATAAGGCAAGAGTACTAATAGACTCTGGAGCACAATCCAATTTTATGAGAGAGGATTTTGCAAAAAAATTAAATTTAAAATTTAATCACATAAATAAGCCGGTATCGGGCCTATACAATAATGTTACACACATAAGGAAAAGTGTGTCGGTAGACTTTAATTCTTTAAGAACCAATTATAAAAATACAATATCTTGTCTGATATTACAGGAAATAACGACAAGTCTGCCGCAAACATCAATACCAAGAAACCAGATTAAGTTGCCTCATGGATTAGAATTGGCAGACCCCAATTTCAACATCGCAGCGCCTATCGACATCTTGTTGGGGGCTGAAGGTTTTTGGGACATCCTGACCAATGATAGAATGAAGTTGGATACCGGTCCCACACTTCAACGAACACAACTGGGATGGATCGTCTCAGGACCGACCAACGTATATCCCAACCAAAGGCCAGTATCACAATTCTGTAGCGTATCCATAAATAAACTAAGCAATCAAATTGAAAAATTTTGGAATCTTGAAGAAGTCAACCCCATGAAATATCAAAATCATGAGGAGAAAGCTTGCGAGGCTAATTTCATAGCTACTCATGCAAGAGAAGAAGACGGTAGATTTACAGTAACTTTACCACGCCGTCCTTGTATTGATCAATTAGGAAACTCATTGACAACAGCGGAGAAAAGATTCCAAAACTTAGAAAGAAAATTATCTTCAAATACAGAATTAAAATCGCAATATGTACAATTTATGCGAGAATACCAGGAACTAGGTCACATGGAGGTATGTGATAAACTAGAAGGAGATCATAACTCCTATTTTTTACCACATCACGCCGTCATTAAGGAATCGAGCTCCACCACGAAGGTGAGGGTTGTTTTTGACGGATCAGCCAAAACTTCCAAAGGAATTTCCTTGAATGACGCCTTGATGGTAGGACCTGTCATTCAAAAGGATTTATATACCCAATTGTTACTTTTCAGAAAACACCAATATGTCATGACAGCTGACATCGAGAAGATGTATCGGCAGATAAACGTGAGTGCAGCTGACCGCAACTTGCAGAAAATAGTCTGGCGCGAATCACCGGAAGATGAGATTCAGCATTACAAGCTGAAAACTGTAACGTACGGGTTAAGTCCTTCCTCTTTCCTAGCTACAAGATGCCTACAACAAGTTGGTATGGATAACCAAATTACTTTTCCCAAAGCTAGTCAAGTCATTAAAAACAATTTTTAAATGGATGACCTATTGACCGGAGACGATAATTTGGAATCCTGTAGAAATTTAAAAGGTCACTTAATTGACATATTGCTGTCTGCAGGCATGAGGTTAAGAAAATGGAGATCTAATATCTTGGATTTGTCATCCGAGTCGGGCCAAGCTGAAATTGCCGGACAGAACAATTGTGAAAAAATTCTATCTGATAAACCCAAGAATGAAAAAATTTTGGGCTTAATCTGGAATAATGAGTTAGATTATTTTTCTTATGTTATAACAAAACCATCAAAGCATAGTGAAAATAAACGCCAAATATTGTCAAGCATAGCATCAACATTTGACCCATTGGGGTTACTTGGACCAGTTATTGTTGTGGCGAAATTAATAATGCAAAGATTATGGCAATCCAAGGCTTCCTGGGATGAAGTATTACCAAATGAAATACTGATGCCATGGAGAAGTTATATAAATGAATTAAACCAATTGAATGTATTGAAGATTGAAAGGAAAATTGTATGCAAGCACGCTAGTAATATTAAATTACATGGATTTTGTGATTCCTCTGAAAAGGCTTATGGAGCCGGCATTTATATCACATCAATGGATCACAATGGCAAGCAACATTCTCATTTAATAACATCCAAATCCAGAGTAGCGCCATTAAAATGGATATCATTACCCAAACTGGAACTATGTAGCGCTGTATTACTAGCAAAACTAATAAAAAATGTCAAACAAGCATTAGGTATGATGGAAGTAGATACATATTATTGGAGTGATTCCACGATAGCGTTATGTTGGATAAAAGGTCAACCAGCACGTTGGAACACATTCGTAGCGAATCGAGTCGCTGAAATTCAAGAACTTAGTAACCCAGAACAATGGCGTCATGTGCCATCCTCTGACAATGCAGCAGATATATTATCAAGAGGAGCTACTGCTGATCAACTAGTGAATTCCTCAATATGGTGGCATGGGCCAGAGTGGTTGACTAGAGAAAACAACACTTGGCCGCTATCGAAAATATCTTGTTCAAACCCTCCGGAAATTAAAGGAAAAAATGTTTTAATTGTAACTAATCCGGAAGAATGGGACATCTTTAAGAAATTCTCTTCTTTAACTAAACTAAAACGTGTAACTGCCTATGTATTAAGATTTATAAATAATTGTGATAAGTTAAAGACCAAAATATCAGGAAATTTAAACGTTGAAGAACTTGAATTAGCTTTGAAATATTTAATTGTATCGTCACAAAAATACAGTTTTCAGGCAGAACGAGAAGCCTTAATAAAAAATGGAAGTGTAAATAAAAATAGTTCTTTAAAGGCTCTCAACCCGTTTTTACATGACCAATTAATACGAGTTGGTGGGAGATTGTCCACAGCAACACATTTAACTTTTCAACAAAAGCATCCTATTATTTTACCTGCAAGGCATAAGTTGACAGAATTAATAATACGTCACTATCATTATGCGAATTTACATGCAGGAGCACAAGCGTTACTAGCCGAAATAAGGTTAAAATTTTGGCCGATATTCGGTAAAAACACAGTGAAACGAATATTACATAACTGTATAATATGTTTTAGATGCCGTCCCGTCGTAGGCCAGCAAATTATGGGAAATTTGCCTATGGACCGAATAACCCCTAGCAGGCCTTTCTCTGTAACCGGTTTGGACTACGCGGGTCCGCTCCAAATCAAAAGTGGAGTTCTGAGGAGAGCTCCTCTAATTGAATCGTATCTATGTATTTTTGTTTGTCTTGTTACTAAGGCTGTCCATTTAGAGCTAGTAACAGATTTATCTAGCGAAACTTTTTTAAATTGTTTGAAACGGTTTATATCTCGCAGAGGTCAACCCAAGAAAATATATTCCGACAATGCTTCTACTTTCAAAGGAGCATGTAATAAACTGGAGGAACTTTATGCCAGTTTGAGAAAAAAATGATGACAAAATTCAGGAGTATTTAGCAAATAGGTCAATAGAATGGCATTTTATCGCTCCACGCGCACCAACGCAAGGAGGTCTGTGGGAGGCCGCAGTCAAATCTGCCAAATATCACTTGTATAGAATTACTAATTGTTCATCTTTAACTTTTGAGCTTTTTTATACTGTACTATGTCAAGTCGAAGCCTGTCTCAACTCCAGACCCTTAACACCACTGTCTAACGGTCCTAATGATTTAAATCCTCTGACTCCTAACCATTTCCTTATGGGCACAAATGCATCTGTTATTCCAGAAGAAGATGTCCGAGATGTACCATACAACAGACTAAATCAGTATCAAAAAATGACAGAACTAATTCAATCCTTTTGGTTCAGGTGGAAAAGGGATTATCTGGGAGAGCTTCAACGGAGGAACAAATGGCAAACCAGCAACCAGAGGTCCCTCCAGGAAAATGATCTAGTTATTTTGAAGGAAGTTAACTTACCCCCCACTCTATGGAAAATGGCTCGTATACTATCCTGCCATCCTGGAGCTGATGGAATCACAAGGGTAGTCACCCTCCGGACATCACAAGGGACGTTCGTGCGACCAATTACAAAAATCTGTCTGCTACCCGTAGAGGACAACTTTGAACGCCAATGACTGCCTCGTTCAACAAAGGGCGATATGAAGAAACACCACGATCGTGCAATTTATGTTTTTTCATTGCACGCCACAAACTGATGTAACCAAATTGATAACCCTGGCTCAAATTGATGAATCCTCGTGCAAAACTGATGACCCCTCGTGCACAAGGTTATTCTCATGTAAATCATAACAAGGAACCCATCCAGATGGAATTAGAAGATGAAGCCAATCAAGATTTGTGTTGTGTTGTTAAAAACTGAATCGTTTATATTTTATATGTGTTTTGTTTTTTCTTTCAATGATTTTAGAATTTAAATTTTTTATTTTTTATTTTGGTTAATATTAATGTTTATATTATGTAGTTATATAATTTTTCTTTTATTAGAAAGAACCTTAATTGGTGAATTAAGTTTCTTTCGGGGGTGCATGTATAATTTTCAGGGTAATTATGTACCATTAGTGACATCTATGAAAGCTAAATTATATTATTTATGAAAGGTTCGCGCCTCTGCTAATTGCTTGATTAAATTCTGTCAGCAAAGACGATCTCTGTTTTGCAGCCTTTTGAATTTGAATGTCAACAGTCTTTTTGTCAGGTTATAAAAAGGTGGTCTTTGCTTAAAAACACCGCTCTTATTCAAAAACAATCAAAGGTTTCACCTCTCCGAAATAACTACGGGAACTAGTACCTGTACCCAGAGTAGTTAATAAAAGGTGCTTAATCATACCTGTGATAGTGGATGTTTATTGTCAAATAAAAAGTGATTCAATTTAACTCTCAAGAATCTGAGTTATTATTTCTAAGGACCCCAATTTATAACAATAATGTTTCACCAGATTTCACGCAGAACACGAACACGCAGGTAACCGACATTAGTATATTTGATTAAAAGTGTAATAAATATATGCAGTTCTTTTATTAGTAAATAGAAAGCTGTTTTTCTCTTTAAGGCGATGCACTACGTAGTAATGCAAAATTAAGTGTTTTTGTTTGAAAATTTGGTCGCCTAGAAATGTTTCAAATTCTTTAATTAAATACTGCGAGTAGAATACATCCTGGCCTTTGAAGTCTTAAGATCTTTTTATAAGCCCAGAAAAAAATAATGTATAAGGCCTATGAAAACTGTTTAAAGTACAAAATCACCTACTTATGAACCCATTTTCGGTAATGGTTTTATTGTATAATATGGAAAATTAAGTTATTTATAAAATGATCGAAAAACATTTAAGTATTTATGCCTGACATCCACAAAATAAAATAAAAGACACTTTTTGGCCATGTTTTTTTCTTGCACAAATCAAATAAGGTTGGTGTATAAAGATGGTGTATTAGCGGTAATTTAAGCCTTATCGCCATCTACGTAAGATGTGTTATTGATAGCGTCTCGATTCAAAATATTACACGACGTAGTGCATCGTCTTAAAAAAAATTCTTCTTTTAATTTGTAGAATTTTTTTTTTTTTTTTTTTTTTTTTTTTTTTCATTAAAAACAGATAATTTAATATCAGTACATACTTACATCATATAATATTTGTAATATATACATATAAAATGCACACTTTTATACATAATTAAACACATAAATTATTATAATCATATGGTTTAAAAAAATATTTATTATGTAATAATTAAACAGTTTACAATGTATAATAATATTTGCTAACAATAATGATATATAAAAATTAGTTTTCACAATTTTTTTTGAATTTTTTGATGTTTCTCTTTTATGGAAGCAGACGCTTGTGTTTAAAAGAGATGCTGAGTATCGAGATAAACATTATTTATGTAAGTATTCTTATTAATAATTTAAGGAGTTAAGAATATTAAAAATATAAGTGTATATCAACAATGTACAATTTAACGATTTATAACGTTACATTATTTAATTGACGAATTTCGTTATTTTAATTTTTACCTTGAAATGTTCTTTGATCGCTTTGAGTAGGGTTTTGTCGTCTTTGATTTTTCTGATATTATCAGGTAGGTTATTAAAGTATTTTTTGCCTAGAAATGTGTAATGATGTTGTGCAAATGAGGTGTTACATTTTTGTATTGGAAATATATGTTTTTGACGAGTACGTCTTTCAGTTGAAAAACTGTGATTTTGTTTTTCTTTTATTATTTGAATTATTGTGTTTTTTCGGATAAGCATTAAATGTTAGTACTTTAAATTCTTCAAATATAAGTTGAGTTGGATAATCTCTCGGTTTTTTCAATATTAAAATTATTTGTTAAGGATTATTAAATCTATCTGCTACTCATGTTGATCTACGAGATATGTTTTTATCTTGGTTTGTTAACACGACGACCGACTCGCTAACTTTCAACGTATAACGCCATCTAGTGAGAAATGTGCACAGTACGTCCGATTTAATTCTACAAAACCGTGCAAACAAAAATACTACGATGACGGTAGCGAACTATATAGATGAACTTAAAAATGAAGTTTCCAAAATTCAAACAGTCAAGGATCAAAAAACAAAAAATACTATAGAACTCATAATAACGAAGTTGGAAGATGCAATTAAATCAGAAAATCTTTCATTACAAGACAAAATCATCAGATTACAAGAAAATATAATCAACAGTGACAGAAAATATATCAGTAATTTAGAAAACATTAAACATGATATTAGAAAAATAATCTTACCTGAAACCTATGCAGAAAAGGTAAAAAAACACGAACCAGTTGTTATCATAAAACCAAAAAAGAAGGATCAGGAAAATAATGAAACAAAGAATGAAATAAAAGACAATATTGACCCAGCAAATTTTGGAGTTACCGGCATGAGAAATTTTAAGGATGGAGGGGTTATAGTAGAATTTAAAAATGCCACAGATATTAACAAGGTTCATGATGAGGTGATAGCCAAACTAGGAGATAAATATGAGGTAAAGATTCCTCAAACAAAAAACCCATCCGTCAAAATTATTGGTTTATCTGAAAAATACAGTTTTGAAGAAATAGAGAGAAAAATAAAAACTCAAAATGAGACCATCTGTGAACAAAGCTCAAAAATAAAGGTGACATATATGAAAGAACTAAAAAACCAAAGAAATCAAACAACTTTTACTATATATGCCGACGTCGACGGAAAGACTTACGACAGAATGTTAAAAGCAGAAAAAATAAATATTGGATGGGACAGATGCAGGGTCTTTGACAATTTAAATATCATGAGATGTTTTAAATGTAATGGGTTCAACCACAAGGCTATAGATTGCAGAAACCTAAAATCTTGTCCAAAATGCGCAAAAAATCATGACGTTAAAGATTGCATGGATGAGGATATTCAGTGCATCAATTGTATAATGACAAGTAAAAGATTAGGACTGAAACTAAATTGTAGTCACTCAGCCATGAGTAAGGAATGCCCAATTTATAAAAGAAAACTTGAAGCAAAAATGAGCAGAATTTCTTTTTTATAAACAAAAGTTACGAGAAAGATGAAATTATATACTTGAACATACAAAGCATCATAGCACATTACGAAGAGGTCAAAATACTTTTAGAAGAGAAGAAACCTTTTATGCTTATGATGAGTGAAACACATGTGACTGAAGATATCCAAGATAGTGAAATTATATTTGATGATTATAATACCATCCGTTGTGACTCGCATAGCAGACATACAGGAGGAGTGATGATTCTCTTAAGTAATAAAGTTCCATATGAAGTGATATCAAATCACCAACATGAAAAACATTGTTGGATTTTAGCCATCAGCATTAAATCAGGAATCAAGAAAGGTGTATATACTGTTATTTATAGATCACCAAACACGAGTAAATGCGACTTCTTAACATATTTTCAAAGATGGAGCATGGAAAATTTGCAAGATGAAAATATTAACATCATAGTTGGAGATTTCAATATAAATGTTAAAGCAAATGCAGACATATACACAAAAAAACTGAAATCTATTATTCAAACTGCAGGTATGAAACAATTAGTTAAAGATTTCACACGAATTACTAATACCTCTAAAACATTGATTGATCTGGTTATCTCAAATAAATTTAACCTATGTGTTAATGTATTAGATAAACATAAAATTACCGACCATAATATGATTCAAATTCTATTAAATGACAGAGAAAACTACAACTCCAGTAAAGAAACACAAGTAATAACATTTAAAAATTACAAAAGATACAATAAAGAACTCTTCATTCAGACCTTAGAGACTATTGATTGGAATGAAATAAATCAAATGGAATATAACAAAAAAGCTGACCAGATGATATTAAACATTAAAAAATCCATTGATGAAGTAGTTCCAGAACAGAAGATACGTAAAGGAAACAATAATAAATGGTTCACAAAAGAACTACGCACAATGCAGCATGATAGAGATACATTTTACAAGAGAGCACGCCTTACTAATAATACTATGGATTGGAATAACTACAAAAAAATGAGAAATAAATACTCCAAAGACATAAAAAGAACGCATAATGAGTACATAAAAAATAAAATAAAATCGGAAGAAGGGGATCCCAAAAAAATTTGGAAAAGCATTAAAGAATTAGTACATGGCGATAACAAAAACGACATAAAAATAGTAAACTTCCCAAAAGATATAAACGAAGAAAACATGGCTAATAGCTTTAATAAATATTTTATAGAAAGCATCACTCAAATTAACAAATTAATACCTAACATTGTTTTCAACCCCACAAATGATAATAACAACTCAAACAAAAAATTATTGGTCTTCAGAAAAATAACTGCAGAATATTTATTTAACATTTTAAAGAAAATTAAATCAAAAAACAGTTCAGATGGATTAACTATTAGTGTGATAAAAGATGCTTTTCCAGTAATTGGATCTACTCTATTAAATATTATTAATCAGACAATTGAAGAGGGAAAATTTCCACAGTCATGGAAACTATCTACCATTATACCGGTCCCAAAGGTTAAAAATACCAGAAAATGTGAAGAATTTCGACCAATAAACACCTTACCGAAATATGAACAGATACTTGAAGTAATAATAAAAGAACAAATATTGCAATACTTAGATGAACACAATATTTTATACCAAGAACAATCGGGATTCAGATGTAATAATTCTTGTGAAACAGCGTTAAATGTAATCGTTGAAGAATGGAAAGAAGGAATGAATAGTAATAAATTTATCTTAGCAATATTCTTGGATTTTCAAAGAGCATTCGAAACCATAGATCGAGAAATATTGATAAGAAAGCTTAAAGAAATTGGTTTCTCAACTCTAGCCATTAAATTAATAAAAGAGTATTTGAAAGACCGAATACAGGTAACAAAAATTAATAATCAATTTTCAAAACCAATGGAAAATAAATTAGGAGTACCACAGGGATCAGTCCTTGGACCTCTATTGTTCATACTCTATATTAATGACATGGTGAAAATATTTTCAAAATGCAAAGTACGACTATTTGCCGATGATACACTTATATATATAATTGGAGAAAACTATGAAGAACTAATAAATATTTTAAATAATGAACTAGATAATGTATCAAGATGGCTAAAAATAAATAAGCTTAAATTAAATACAAAAAAAACAAAATGTATGGTAATTGGTTATAAGAAGACATCCAGTGAAAGCAAAATCAAAATTGATGGTGAAATTATTGAAAATGTTACCGATATAAAATACTTAGGAGTTATAATAGATTCCAAACTCAACTTTAACAAACATGCGGAATATACCCAAAAGAAAATTGGAAAAAAGATATCTTTCTTGGGAAGAATTCGCCAAAAACTGTCCGAAAAAACTGCAATCACCATTTATAACTCCATTATTGCTCCACATTTTAATTACTGCTCAACTATCCTTTTCCTGTGTAACGACCGAGAGCAAAATAAATTTCAAATTCTCCAAAATAGGGCAATGAGAACAATACTCAGACGAAATAGATATTCAAAAGTAAATAAAATGTTAAACGAACTAAATTGGCTAACGGTAAAACAGATGTTGACCTTGAACACGATGATATTTTTACACAAAATAGTAAACAACCTGCTACCCAAATATTTTTCGAATCAAATTGTATACAACAAGGACATACACCAACATAAAACTAGGACGTGCAATGAAATCAGGCTACCAAAGAAGGACAAAGCGAATACCCAGAATAGTATATTTTATAAAGGGATGAAATACTATAACGCGCTGCCGGAAAACCTTAAGTCTGCCCCAATTGAAAAGTTTAAGATGTTGTGTAGGAGCCATATCAAGAAAGAAAAAAAAAAACATAGTATATTTAAATGTAATAATTAATTAGTCATTTGTAATCTTAAATGTACAAATTACTAAAATAAAATCAATAAATAAACAAATGTATGGATCTTTGCTTTCTCCTTAAATGAAAACAGAACATTTTATTATTCATTTTAGTCACCATTTAAAAATTTACAATCAATTAACTTTAATGTGCCGTGTATTTTTTATAAATGAATTCCAAATAGGAGGCCCTGAGGAAAATAATTTCCCTCGGGGACCATGTCATCTATTGGGATGCTGTGTGGAGGGTCTTGAAATGAAAGCGAGGAAGTTTTGGGAAGGTAAAATGTACGAGGGTTGGGTAGGAATCTAGGGATCGATATGTCCAGTAGTGACGGACATATGAATATATCCCTCCCACTGCAGCGCAAGAGGTCAAAGGGTCTCACCAAACCAGCCTCTCTCGATTAGGCACGTCACGTTGCTGGTGGGCAGGCGCATCCTGAACACCCGGGCACCACTGCTAAATCACAAAACGTAGCTAACCGCTCGGGTTGACCTATGGCAAAAGTTTTGGATATCCAATAAATGGTTCCCGGGACGGCGGTATCCAAACCCGCCTCCCAAATTGTCAACTTAGGGTACTTTATCATAACTTTACATTTAAAAAGTAATATAAATATATAAGTACCCATGCAGTTTATTATTATACGCGCTGTAACCGTAATATGTGGCGCCATGGTGACTATGTACGATCTGCCAAAAAAGGCTACAAATCGGGTATACGAATATCTTGCGGATACCAAATGAGAAAACAGCCTTTTGGCTTTTACTTGCGACTCGTCACACGTGATATATTATAACCTATTTTCAGAAGCGTAGAATTGATCACCGTACTTTCTGGCATAGTACAAGATCATAATATCTCCATTACGAAAGCAACATGGAATGGGGTGCAAGGGATGAGTTAGAACGAACGGGTGGAATAAAAAAAACATTCGTAACTTCCATTTTAATGTTGAATTGAGAAAGTAGATTTTAAGAAATCATTTTGTTTTTACAAGATGGGTTTTTTTTGGTTATCAATCTTCGTTATTATTAATAATTCGATTACTTGGAAATTCTTCATTCTGTTTTCATTTAATTTTTTGTGGAGATGGTATTTTCTTTTCGTTGATTGAAGTTGGAGGTTGTTGTTTGCAAAATAATCGTTTTAAAATATTTCCAATAACTATAGTCAAATATCAATCTTTTTTACAGCGAGGGAAAAAAAATAGCGTGTGTTTTAGGGAGGGAAAAAAATATTTCTAATGATTTTATTAAAGGATTGCTTTTTTCTTTTAGAATTGTTTGTCAAATGAGTTCTTGGATGTTGTGAACCCAAAGTATTTTTGTAGCGCCTTGAAACAAAACTATTGTGGACAAAACTAGTGGTAGACAAGCTTAGATAAGGTTATTTATTTATTTATTTTTCTTTAAAGTTTTTCCCGTTAAACTACAATTAAGCAGTTTGTCAACAGGATTCATATGTTCAATTTATAATGTAAATCTGCATACATAATATTGTTACTAATTAGAAATATACATAATATTGTTGCTACTTATAAGATATTGAGATTATTATTATTGGCACAAATAGTCTAAAATAACATTAAATCTACATGCTAATTAATAACAACTATTGATTGATAGTGATGATTAGTGATGATTAGATTTCTACTTATGAGCCATGTTTTCAGCATATATATATCAGAATCTATTTGGGAAGTTACAATTTGTATGTTATTCGCAAAATGTTGAACGTTTTGGACACGTTATATTATGGAGTTCGCTGTCCGTATTTATTGTTATATTTAGAAACAAGCATGCCTTCATTCTTCGTGAACCTAGTGTTGCGTTCATGTTCCAATTTAGTTTTTATATTCAGAGTCAGATCTAATCTATTATGCTGAATCAATATTTTTTCCATAGTTAGGCCTGCACAGGCAAGATATTTAAGTTTCGTTACAACATTGAAATGTTACGTCTCTTTGAAAAAATATTTTTTGAAACTAGTAATTTAACCATAGATTTTTGTACTTATTGTAGGTAATTTAAGTTAGTTTTACAAGAATGTCCCCAAGTAATTATACCATATGCCAGTGATAGATAAATGATTTTTTAAATATTAGCAGGAACGAAACACTTCAGTTTATATAATCTACCCATAATTGCTATCAGTCCTTTGCAAATATTGTTTATTTGAATGTCCCAATTAAAATGGCAATCAACACTCCTAAATAAACATATCCATTTACCATTTCAATTGTATCGCATTTGCTGCAAAAAGTTTTGATGAATACATGTGAAAATGTGAGATATTATTTCAGTTGTAATCGAAACTGAAGCATGTGGAGATCGTATGTGCATCAATTTGTTTTGTTGGTATTTATGATTAGGCCTGCGTCATGTGACCATTTTATTAGGGACGTAAAGTCTTGTTTCATAATAGCAACGGATAATTGTTTAAGACTACAAAGTTATAAAATATATTATTATAATTGTATTCCACTAAAGTGTTAATAATTTTCAGAACAACGCAGCACAACATTTCCTTGAATATGAAGTAATTCTCTAGTCCCGCTCTTTCGAAATACATCTACGTTATCCTCGTTCAGAAAATACTTTAACTTCCCCATTCTTTATTACTACTGTTCTAAATATTCAACTGTCTGATGATACTCCACCTCCTGGATTGATATGGTAATTCATACAAGCATTGCTAGCTTTGTTCTCTATACCTACAATCCTTATAAACCCCCTGCCATCAACATGAACATTCCCATCACACATTCATGCTTGCCTGGCACTTGCCTCAGCATTAGGAAATTTTCCCAGCGATAAATATACTTTTGCAGGCACATCCAACTTATTTCTAAATAAGTAACCATTTATCATTTTACCACATGTAGTTCTAAATGGACTGAACGATATATTTTATCACCAGTACTTACGGAGAAGTACTATGGTTCGAAGACGAATATTTTCACCGAATTGCGGACATGTAAATATATTATACTTTCAAAAAATCTTATTTTATTGGAAATTTGAATAAAGTTCATCGAAGTCCATATGATTCTAGCATTATACTAACGTCTTTTGTTGAGGGTGATTGTACAAAAGTAATATTGTGTTGTATTAATTCATTTTGTTCCTATCTTATTTTTTTATATTCATTTGTTGCTATTATTATGTTTATTTGAATGCACTATGTAATGTAAATATTTTTTCTTGTTTGATGTAAAAGACCGACAGGCGTAAATGAAAAAATAAATTAATACAAATTAGAGGGACAGGTTTTTTTTTTTCTCGAGATGCAGATTTCGTTCGCCACCCGGTAAGCTGACTGTGAATTAACCTTACAAATTGTGTTATCGCATTCGCCTGTCATAAGCCATGGGCTTTATCCATGTTTTATCTGTGTGGAATAGCCATGTAAAATACGGCTATCCCAACCCTTGTTCGTTCCTCGAACATATTATATTATATGAGTAGTGAAATAGTAGAAATTAACCAAATAAAATTTACTTGAGCACGAGGCCGCCTGGATTTGAATTCGCGACCTCCAGCTTGCTAGTCGAGAGCTGCACTTCTTAACCACGTGGGCCGTCAAAGGCCGTTTGAAACACTAAGACAATGAGCTAAAGAACATTTTATAATTGTATTTTCAATATTTCGCTTTCTATCGCACTCATGGAAGAAAAGTGTCCTTATGTAAAATCAGATATTTATGTGAAGTTCACATCGTTCACATTAAAAAGGCTCGAGGGTCGCTCGTTTAAAAAGTTTGAAAACCACTGCCGCAGAGCAATGCAGCCTTTATCATTGTTAACGCGTTTGTTTTCAGTCTCCTGTGTCTGAAATATTTTTTTAGCCATTCACGAATTCCTACATAATATATCGATATCAGCCTGCAACACATTGTTGATGAATATATAAGAAATTTTGTATTCTTCCAAGAATTAAATTAATCTGGTAAGATTTTAACAAAACATTACGAAGATAAATTATACAAGCGCCCTTGAGGCAATTTTCCACAAAAACGGAGGTATAAATTTATTTTTTTAGTATTATTATTGCTATAGGAAAAAAATAAATCTGATACTCGGCAACGCATTAAGTATGAAAAATGTAGACCTCCCATTAATGCTGAGAGCTTACTCATACACGGGTAAGTAAAATCTTATTTCCCTTTTAATCATGGGAATATTAAAAGTAATTCAGCATCCCGCATCTTTACATACTTCTTTACATTCAGAATGCTTTCAAAGTAAACCTCTATAATATTAAATTAATTTAAGGCCACATAAGACTTTAATAAATTCTAAAACTTTTTCTAAACTGTGGTGTTATTTCCATTGGCAATATTTTTAACGTTACAATTTGTTTGATTTATTCATTAAATTTACATCATCACATTCCTCAACACATTTTTTATGAATTTTTATGAGGAGGGCTGACAGAGATATTGGAAGAAGGATAATTGCTGATAACTCTATTAATTAAGGAGTGAACGCAGTCGAAGCTCACAAAAAATATCCAAAAAAGCGAAGCTAGCAGTCCACAATGGAGTGCTGGTACCTACCCTGATGTACGGAAGTGAAGCACGGAACTGGCAGAGAAAGGATGAAAATAGAGTGAATGCTGTAGAAATGTGATTACTTGGTGTTTGTTGTGTCATTGTCCAAAGCTTGTGTTTACCGTCGGAGTTTTTTATGTTTTGTATGTACGCTAGTCTAACTAGTCTATTAATGATAGTTTGTTTATGTTGAACTTAGTTTTTTGGTCAAAAATGTAGTTTAGTGGTGTTTTTATGTATAAGTGGCTTACATCTAGTACTTCAAACATGTTGAATACCTTGTCTGTGTCAGTCATTCTATGTTTTATCAAGCGTAGCTTGGAAGGGACCACTGCCCAATATATTTGAAAACTTTCCAAAACTATCTCACTTTCCTGAGAGCCTTTATGTCTTCCGGCAACTCAACTCATCTTCCCCAATACCATTTCGGCTAGTTCAATCACCCTATTATAATCTCCAGTTAAGGCTAATGGGAGTGAGCGTATGTAGGTAAGGTTGGTTGGGTGTCGTTTTAAACACTCGAAAATAGATATTTGCGGCGGTTCAGCTTAGGATTCATTCGAATAGTCGTACCTCCGAGTTCTCTGCGTGTTAGTTACCAGAAATTGCGCTACCTTGTTATTTGCTTATTTCAGGAAGTTCGAAATAAATTCATAAAAATATCCTACCTGCAACTACCTAAATTTGGGTGGCTATCGCTCAAAAACATTGGCGGTACTACCTGAATTTGGGTAGCTATCGCTCGAGAGGTTAAATCAAATACCGTACAATATTATTAATAAATCTTTGACTTTAGTCCTTCCGATGGCAGCATATTTAATTTATTTAGTATTTGGTGGCTGTGTTTTAATTTTCTAGTTTGTATTTTGATCAATATTATTTAAAAATATATGTAAAAATGTCCCAAAAAGTAGTTCCTGTATTAATGTTAAGTTAACGGATGTGATACATAATTACAAATAAAAAAAACTCTCCAAGTCGTTTCAGGATGCCTAAAAATGTCGACAGATTAGTTTGTGAAATATAATACGAGTTCGTTAAATCCTATCAAATAAAATGTTAGTTGGAGTTTTTATAATAGATCAGAACAACTACTCCAAATTACTGGATAACTACCCACACAGCAATTTTCTATTTTTGTCCCCTAAACTGCCCCTCCAGATAATATGAGGAAGCTGTCATGTCATGAAAAAAATACCAATAAATGAATAAAAGTATTAGAACAAGGGCCCCTGAAATTTTCCAATACCGTTTCGTCCTGACTTGCTTTCATAATGAAATGTTTTAAAATATTTTTACCTACAAGTCTTAACAATACGCTGAAATTTCAAAGAATTTCTGAATGGTCTCGAGGTATATAAAATGTTCTACAAATTTCTTATTTTTTAAGTTGTCGTAAAAAGAAATACCGTTTTAGAAATGAGATATAATTATCATTGAACTGCTTGTATTTAAAAAAAACATTTCTATTAAAAAAAAATACATCAATATGAAATGTTAACAAAAAACTTACCGGGATATTGTGACATGAAACATACATAATTTTGTAAGAATTCGAAATTTAGAAACCACATTCCTTTTGGGTAAGTTTTTAGATTCTCACGGCCAAAAGCATTTTTGTTGTTTGTTTTGCATTACACATCTTCGGATCTACCGGATCTGCCCTGATGATGGACACTGCAACGCTGTCCGAAACGTCGGCTAAAGAAGGAGTTAGCGCAACACGGCATAACACCCCAAAAACAAACAACAAAAACACATTCCTTTTGTGTAGGGAATTAGTAAGAAAACTTTCATTTTCAGTTTTTATGCCTTTAGTTTTAACTCTCAGTGAAAAAATCCTACCAATTAAAAATCATATATTTTTTACATACCTCTTACCTCATACCTCTGATGGAATACGATGTATATGGCTAATAATGTCCTTCCGAGACTTGAGGGTTCGATTAAATAATATATCACGTAATTGCCAAAATAAAGTGAATTTTTGTATTGATTGCAAAAAGTTTTAAATGCGAAAAATTCATTTCATTCTCCATGCAATCAAAAGCATATTTTTTACACAGTGCACAGTAATTTAGCATATCATCTCCCTTCTTTTGCGTGATTGATGCTCAATGGCAATTACCTACCGAGTAGATTGGTAGGTTAGGTTAAGTTGAACTTTTTGATAACTATATCCCTTTTGATATATGCGTTGTTCAGGGTAATGATCCGAAGGAGATTGTACGGGGTCAATTACAGTAGGCAGTTATCCGTGAACCTTTAGGCACGTTTTGGGCCCGGAAAACGAACTTCCCGGGTTGCAGAGTTTTGATCTCTACTCCACTGGGTGAATATATCTGGCAGCCCACGCAATTTTTTTGGTAATCATTCACTGTTCAATATTTGGAAAATGTTCCAATATTTTTTTGGTGTTTTGTATATTTATGTTTTACATTTATCGACAGTGAAAATGACAGATGATGTCAGAGGTTGTAGAATTGTTTGTTTTTCACAAATAACTGTTAAAAATTGTAATTTACTTTGACTGTCGGCTTTGATAATAATTATTGTGGCACGAAATATCCTAATCAATATCGAATAAAAGCCTTTCAAAAACCATTATGAAAGTAAAATAATTTCCACGACTTTCTTTAAAAATTTGAGTTATAAGTTATAAATTTGAATAATTAAAGAAGGGAGAAGAGGTGTTCGTATGTATATTTACTACAAGACTTTTGTCGCCAGCTTGCGGATTTAAATTGACATCATTCATCTAGTGGTAGACCGGCGAAACATGAAGCCAACTGTTAGAAAGATGGATAGGCAGATGGTAGTTAGCGGAAATTAAAAATTAATTAAATTTCAACTTAATAAACCTAATAGTGACACAAAACAAACGAAATATACCAGATTTTATTTAAATAATAACATATATCAAGCCAGGCGACATAAAAGCAATATTGAAATCAGCACGGTATGTCGACCTTTTGGGATAACAATGTCCAATATGACAAAACAATGCTACGCGATTGAGAGTTCCAACGCCCACTTGTGCCCAGTTTAGTTTGTTTGATATGTTGGCACGGTTGCCCTAGTGCCATCTTTTCGCCCTTCTTTCCTCCACGGGACGGACGTCATTACTTTCCGACAAGGCGATGCGAGGTTGCATCCGAAACTGAATATGAAAACGGACTGTAAATAATTTAAACGAAACGAAATGAATTGTTTATGATTTGAATTTTTCATTGCAAAACGGTAAAATTCCCCAAACATAAACCACTTTAAGGAATGAATTCATGTTTTCTGGAGAGTATGTGTAGGAATGAACAGGGTATGAAATGAAGGAAAACCGGATGACGTATCACTTACCACTGTATCTCTGCAAAGAAGATCACAATATAGGGAGTTATTGTTTAAGTAATACTTTTTTTTACATTAACCACACACAAGTGGCCCTGCAGAAAATAATTTCCCTCGGGGCCTATGTTATATTTTGGGTTGCTGTGTGTAGTGTTTTTTTAAGGAAAAGAAGGAGAAGAAGTTCTGGGTAGGTAAAAGGTATGAGCGCTGGGTAGGCATCTAGGGATCAGTGTGTCCAGGAGTGATGGACATATGAATATATGATGTCGAGAGAGAGAGACCAGTTGGAGAGGTCACAGGGTCTCCTCAAATCTTTGATATTTAAGTACCGATCCAGTGCAAAGTCGAGTGAATGATTTATTGTATAACCAACACCTCTGCCATAGATCGCCACAAGTGGTTTACTACGTTTGGTGACTTAGCAGGGGTGACCGGGTTCAGGGATGAGGTTTGTCCAGGTATTGACCGCAAATGCATGACAGGATCGGATGAGGCCGGTTTATGGAGACACTTTTTGATGTCTTTATTCGGACTTTCTCGACCCATCGCCTTGCATCGCAGTAGGAGGGATGGATTCCTACGTCACTCCTGGACATACTGACTTCCAGATTTCTACTCACCGCTCATACATGTTTCCTTCCCAGAACTTAATATCTTTTAAAAAGACCCTCCAGTCGGTATCTCAAAAGATGACATAGATTTACATAGATTAGTAACAACTGATTAATGAATAGTGTTAACTTAGCAGTACAGCAAGTTGTTTATACTTTGTACACTTATCACTTGCAACTAATCTTCTTATAAATCGGCCTTAAAGAAACAAAGTGGTGAAGTTTTACCACAACGATTAAACAGTTTCAACACAAGAAATTCACAATTGATTTAACCATCTTATCAGAATACACATAAAATAGCTCTCTTCCTCCACAAAACCAATAGTTCGAACACACCTTTTAAAGCGTAACTTACTTGTAATATTTATACTTGGGCGGAAACCTCGGCCCATATTTTTCCCTTACATCCTGCCGTAAGCCATCGAACAAAAGATTAACCTTTTCGTTCCATTTTCAAATCCTTGAATATCCCAAGAATTCTAAGCTTTCCCGCGGTTCGAACACTGCCGGCATCTTCGAAATATTTCAAACAGTGTTTTGATACCTATTAGGCACATTTATTTCGATACCTGCATAATACAGGGTGTCCGGAAACTCGTAGTACAACGGGAAACTGGTGAATCTACATCACATTTGGAGTCGATTTTGTAGTATATTTTTTTTTTATTTGAGCTTTCGTTATCGAGTAAATCGAGTTAGAAGTTGTGATGATTTGAACAATCACATAAATAAACGAAATGAATGTACTCCAAAAAATTTTTGTTTGGGCTAACAGATAAGATTTATTGACAGGCGGGCTTGAAGAAACACATTCCGACGGGAAGGGAGAGAATGGGTAGACAGTCGGGTTTTGAACTTGTGTACGTTGACAGCTCCAGGAAATCGATACAAATCAGAAGTGTTGTGTATTACAGTTAATTAGAGAATTCAGACGGTGTTAGAAAGCTTTCCTGAATATTGAATTAAAGTGAAAAAGTGATTGGACTCAGTGAGAATAATAATAATAATAATAATTGGATAATTTGTAGAGCGCCGTTTTGTGAAAAATCACCCCAGGGGCGCTAAGGGTTGTGCGATCGCGATTATAATATAAAATGTGTTAGATTAAACGTGTATACGGTTCCAACTAAATTACTCGTCTTAAAAACATGGAAATAATAACGATAATGATTGCGTTTAAAACAGACTGAACGTATTTAAAGGCAGGAAGTGTTTGATTCAGGTGGTGTTCTAACACGTTGACCACATTGAGACCGTAAACCAGGGAACCCAAACAAATCATAAAAAACTCGGGTTCGAATCCTGACAGAGATTAGGTTAAATTAGGGAGGTACAATTTTATCTACAGAGTTATTTAATTACCCTTTTAAAGGTGTAGGGAGGGGAACAAAATTTAACAGATTGCAAGGGTTTCGCTAAAATGATGAAAGAAGCCGATAGGGAGGAGATCGAAAATTAAACTGATTTAGCTATATAGTGTAACCAGGTAAGTTTCACACTAGGATTTGGAGGTGACTAACAGGGTGAGTTTTTATATTATTTATTAAATTCCAGAGGACCCTTTTTAAAGGACGGGTACAACCAAAGTACAGGAACCGAGTTTACAACGCCTGCAACCCAAATAATGTTCTCATTAAAATGAATGTGCTAGGCGAGTTGTGAATCAGCTGTGAGTGGGAGACGGGCCAATGACCTTTTCATATATAGGACAAGACGCAGGTACAGTCAGTCAAAGGGGAAGTTTTGCTAGCGTATGACCGCCCGAATTGAAAGCGATCGGATGCAACCAGACAGAACAAAATGAAAACTTTTCTTCTGTTATTTGACTTTCTAATTTAATACTTTTCATCTATTGTTTGACTTTCTAAGTTACGAATTGGGATGCACAAAAACAAATCTAGGAACAAAAGAGGGAGATGGTAATCTCCGAAATAAAACTACCATCCGAACAACTTCTCTCAACAGGTACCTTTCGAGAGGTAGGCAACCTCTTTAAATTAAATGCAAAAATCAGACCAATTATCCGTTTATACCTACCTGAGAGGATAGGTATTCAATAGAAGTTACCCATACCTAATACACGAGGGTGCTAGTAACCTCATAAAATAAATACTGGAACCAAATATTAAAGTACAGACAGTCCTCATCCTAAATTTGGCATTTCGAGTAGACCTTACATATATCTCACATGATAATTGGCTGAATGGGTAGGCACACAACCTATCGTTAATAAGCAGGCTAAATGTCGACAAGATCGTCGTGTGTTATATATGTTATTGACCTAGAAAGGGATGTAAATCCCCGACGACGAGGGAGTTACAACGTTTTCTAGAGGTGGCACGTAACTAAGGACTTACGTGTCACATTTTCGCGACTAGATTCGTGACAAGGGATGTCATGGTTTTCCCCTTCTACACTCAGTAAAGTAGTTTTTCCTGGAGGTGTATGAGATTGGGGCAATTCTGAAATTGGTGATGAGACCTGGTTTTCTTTATTCTGGCGTGACGGTTGCCGATTTGGAACAAGGGGAGACCCGGCCGGTTGCGATATCCAGACACGCAGATATCGATCGCCTTGCTCAAATTATCATCCATCGGTTTTGTTTGGTAAAGAGGAGGAGTCAATCTTAGCTTGATCAAATTCATTTTCTTTCCTCTCCTTCCCCTCCTAAAATATATACATGGATGGCGCCGACAACTAACACCATAAATTTATCGTATGTTTATCACACACATAAAATCTAACACTTTATTATACTCACATAACCATATGACAGGTAGAATCACGTAGTTAGTTGGGGAGCAGGCGACTTAGAAGATAAGGTTTATGAAATGATTTTAAAACACAGCGGTAATGGATTCAACTCACTCTATCTCAAAAGAACCGAGGGATACCACACATACATAGATAACTAGGTTTCTAAACCGAGAAACAAAAAACCAACACAACGTTCGGTGAAGCCTTTTTATACTGAACCGTCACGTGAAATGAGTACGTTCAAGGTCGTACGTCACGTAGACAAACTAGGATCTACACACTTGAAGGGGTGTGTAATAAAGAGAGAGGCAAGGGCTTGAAAGACGGCAGGGAGAACCTTCCTACCCCGGATATATACATAACCAAAGCCTTATGGAAAAGTTACCTATGGGACTTAAAGAAAATTTATCGTAGAAAGAAGAGAAGGAAAAAGTTTGAAGTAGAAAGGGCGTATCATTACACTGGTGCCGTGACCAGGAGAGATAGGTTTAAAAGCTGGCTTGAATTCATTACTGTTGTTAAAAAAAAAAAAAAAAAAAAATGGATTTCATAAACCTTATTAATTCACATTAACAGCGAAAGAAATGGTACCTATCGTCAAAAATGATAACAGAGACACCGTACTTCAAAGGCAAATAGAATAAACAGACAAACCCGGAAAACATCGAAATCGGATTAATAATAACACAAGAATAAGATAGCTGGGACAAATCTAAAATAAACATTGCATTCGGATATCGTGAAGTATATGGCATATTTTATACCGTTGATATTGGAATAACTGTAAACAATTATTGTTTATTTCAGATCTAAAAGGCAGAGAATGTTGAAGTCATAAATAACACTCGAACATAATACAAATAACGTATTGAGATGAAACAACACTGTTTAAACAATTAACTCAGAGTTTAAAATTCGAAAATAAACAAGTGTGACATGACATATTGAATTTCTACCCATAGAGACACAAAACACTTGAAACAGCCGAGGGCGGAAAAAACTCACCATTAGAACAAGCCGATAATCACGGGAACCAAAATGTAAACAGATGGTAGGTTGCGAAGAAAAAACCGAAGATCAGGGGCGCTCAACATTTTGGAAGAATTAAAATAAAATTTAAAATAAAAATAAAAAATAAATACAGAGGTATTCGAGAAACGTAAATTACCTATAGTTATTTCTAATCCCATCGACTAACACGTGGAAGCGAGATTACCCGCTGGGCTTAGAACTAAAGGGAGGCTGTGATGATTTGAACAATCACATAAATAAACGAAATGAATGTACTCCAAAAAATTTTTGTTTGTAAGTATGATGTTTTTGTAAAATATGTATATCTTTGCACGACCTCACCCAATCCGACAATCAGTGGTATAGATGTTTCATTAAAATTTTCCAGCTTTTTTTTTTTTTCTCTTATTCGCTAAAATTTTTCGTAATTTCTAATTGTCTTTTCATAGATCATTCAAAAATTGCTCTAGCCTAGGTGTTACCCACCCTATTTTTTAAATCTCATAAATGTTCTTAACTAAACTTCAATTGGCTCATCGATCCTGAAATTTTTTTTTTTTTTTGAAATATAACCTAAACATATCGTAATTCTAATGTTCCCTTTTTATCTTTACCTAATGTCTACCCTAAATCTAGAGATAAACTTATTTCAAGTTTTCAAAAATATTTTTCTAACTCTATGCATTGTTAATTTCAAATCTTGTTTTATAAAACGTGCCCTATCCTATTTATAATATATATTTTAAAGGTTCCTTTGTGGGTATATGATTCCCATAAGCTTTCCTTCTAAGTGTTCTTACTTATCTAACAAAATCGCCTTACGCACTAACACATGAAATTTTTTTCTAAACTAAAAAATCAATATTACCGAAAAAAAAATTTTTTTCTTACTCTATTAGTAAATAAGAATATGATTGTCGCTTATTAAGAAATTTGTTCACTCAATCTTAAAGACTTAAGGACGACCCGCCCCTGGCAAACAAACTGATAGTCTAATATTTTAGTAATTTTCTTTCTCCCTCCCTCCTTAAATTATATCGTATCCTAACAGATTTTTTTTTTTTGTATTTCTCAATCGTTTGTTTATTTAAAGTTTCAAATGTTTGTAAATTACGCATTTTATTCGTTGATTTCCATTATCTCTAAACTTGGTTTTTGTTCCTTATTACATGTATAATATTTCGCTAAATGAATTGCGCTATAATCTCCTTTTATTTCCCGAGTTACCGGATCAATTAGCGTATACGTGTTACTATAAACTTCTGACCCAATTACATAAGGTCCATCGTAAAGCAGATTGAATTTTTTTATTTCCTTTTTTAGTAGGTTTGATTGCGTAAATTTTTTCAACTTGACCAGGGTTCCAATCTCATAAGTTATTAATCTTTTGTTGAGATTATAGTATTTCTGTCGATTTGCAGCGCTTTTCTCTAAATTTTTCTGTGCTGCTAATCTTATTTCATCTATTGTTTTCGTCGATTTTCCGCAGCCATGAGTATACCTGTCTAAACTATAAGCTGGTGATTTCCCAAAAGCTATTTCATTAGGTGAAAATCCTGTTGAACAGTGTATCGAATTATTGTAGGTTTGTTCTATTTCTTTAAGGAAAACCGCCCACTTTGTATGTTTTTCGTGACAATAAATACGGAAAATTCTACCTAATTCTTTATTCACGCGCTCTGTTATGTTTGGTCCGGGATTTCGTATTGAAGTATGTACGATTCGTATGCCCATCCTATTTAAGTTGTTTTCCCATTTCTTCGATGTAAATTGAGATCCGTTGTCCGTTAACAAAGCATCTATTTGTATTGTTTTATTAAAATCCTCTACACAATTTAACACGGTCTTAGTACTTGCTATCCTCAATTTATATAATTTTACAAATCTACTGAATGAATCTTGGATCACGAAAATGAATTTAACCCCTCCTATTCCTCTCGGTAAAGGTCCGTATAAATCTGCCATAGCTAATTGTCCTACTTCTTTGGTAATTATGGATTTACTCGGCCCTACAGTTGGTCGAATTTCGCGCTTCGCCAGCTGACAAAGGTGACACCCTCTCACTATGCGCTTTATCTCTCGGTGCATGCCTGGCCAATAATACCTATCTCCCAAAGCTGTCCCTGTTTTAAAAACTCCCCCGTGTCCAATTTCCAAATGTATCATTTTTATTAGCTCTTCAGTCAACTCTTGTGGTACTGCTAACACCGTTTTGTTTAGCCCTGTTGTGTAATATAAAGTCTTGCCTATTTTTTTATTATTTTTTTAATACCTATTAACATTTTTTGTCGGCGGTCCAAATTTTCCCTTGCGCAAATATCCGAAAATTTCTCCCAAAAATGTGTCTTGTTTCTGTAGTTCAGTTATATTTTCTAAGTGTTTTCGAATCTGTTGTCTACCTTTAACTGCAAAAGCTGCTATTTCTGGGCATGTGTTTTTCTCCTCCTGTACATTTCTTGCATCACAAGAATAACGAGATAAAATATCAGGCCCTATATTTTCCTTCCCTTTGACGTATTCTACAGTGAAGTTAAATTGGTTTAAATACAAAATCCACCGTGTTAGTCGGCCACTGTACATCTTCCAGCTCTTTAAAAATGTCAATGCTTGATGGTTTGTTCTAATTATTAAATGTACTCCTCTTAAATATGTCTCAAATTTATGTAAAGCATATATTATTGCCCATAACTCTTGTTCTGACGTGGTCCATTTCAACTCCGGTCCCCTTAAAGCTTTGCTAATAAATCCAATAACGTGGTGATTTCCTTCTTCATCCAACTGGTATAATTCTCCTCCTATTGCAAACCCCGAACTATCTGTCTGTAAATAATAAGCACTATTTGGGTCATGATGATGTAAAATAACTGTCTCTAAAAATAATGTTTTTACCCTCTCGAATGCGCGCTGTTCTGAGTCACCCCATCGCCAGGTTCTATTTTTCTGAAGTAAATCGCACAAAACCCGTGTTGTTTCCCCATATTTATTTGCGAATCTACGGTAATAATTGCAAAGTCCAAGAAAAGCTCTAACTTGTTTTATTTTCTTGGGTACCGGAAAATTTTTAATGGCGTCAATCTTTTCCGGATCCATTTGAACTCCCAAAGGCGTTATAATATGTCCTAACATACGTACTTCTGTGAATTCACAACAATAATCGCAGTGACAACAGTTCGTGTTTACACTTTGCTCTTGCAAAAAAACTAAAAAAAACCTCCGAATTCGTGTGCAAACAGTATTTATATGGAAAATTTAAGTGCCAAAAAAGTTTATTTGATAAAACAGTAATAAAATAATACTATTCTAGCGGATTCTAAACATTTTTATCGAAAGTTTTAAAACAACCTAAGATTGTGTGTTTGTTGTCATTGAAATGTCCATCCCACCGATGCCTGATGAATGCTGCCATCGGCGTAAAAAAAGAATGCTGGACATGATGACGTCCCCATTACAAAAAAAGGCCTCGGGAATGATTTCTCCAGTGGTTGAAGATGAGGAATCTGACGGAGCACCGGACTATTCCGACGTGTCTGAAAATGAGAGTGAAATCCCAGTGTCCTCAGTCCAGATACTGAACGACACTGAAGCAAGTCTAAGAGCACTCCAAGATGTCCTTGCTGAAAAGCAGTCAAGAGTCTCAAAGGACCAACAACTGCGGATAAGCGCATATGTATCCGCTGTATTCAGATCAGTTTCACAGCTGTTATTGGAACGAGAGGGCTTTAAAGCTGATCTGGCAACAGTCAATGCCAAATTAATAGTGGCAAAGGGAGAGATCGCGATTGAAAAAGCAGAAAACCAACACAGGTTAGAAAAAATATTGCAGTTGGAGTCGGATCTAGGACCAGTGATGCGTAGAGTAGCCGATGCCACGGAAGCAAGCCTATCGTTTGCCGAGATTGTGAAAAATGGCCCACAGAAGATGATACCATCAATCAACCGCTCAGGACTTAACGTTGGGACCCCCAAACCTGCTGTATGCATCTTCCCAAAGCTGGATTCTACAAAAGATAGCGAAGATACGAAACAGCTACTAAAAGATACATTACGACCATCAGAACTTGGAATCCGTGTGACGGGCATTAGGAGTATCCGAAACAAAGGCGTTGTAATCCATACTGCAACACAAGAAGACCAGGATAAAATTCTGAAAACCCCATGTCTAGCAAACTCGGACACTCTAAGCGCTCGATTACCAACAAAACGGCTTCCAAGGGTGATCTTCTTCAACGTTCCTCGTGACCTAACGGACGAGTGCTTCCTGAAAAATGCCTTAGCAGGAGCCCAGGACAAAGCAGGCCTAGATTTCGCAGTAAAAAGTTGCAAGCTAAGTCACCTTGCTGGCGCTCGAACTGGATCAACTTGCCACCGGGTCTTCGAGGTTCCTGCCCACATTCGTCACGTGCTGGTGGAGCAGGGGAAAGTCTTTGTGGACTGGAATGTGTGCCGTGTTCGTGACTTCATTGGACTTACAGTGTGCTCCAAGTGCCAAATGATCGGACATTCCTTCAAGTTTTGCAAGGACCAGCAAAGATGTGGACACTGCGCAGGCGAAGGTCACGCCCGGATAAACTGCCCAAAAGCCGCCGCCGAGCCTGTCTGCGCCACCTGTACAAGATTTGGGAAGCCCGCTGCACATCCGACTGGAGACAAGGACTCCTGCCCGGCCTACAAGGCTGCCCTTGCCAAGGACTTTGCAACTATTGATTATGGCGTCTAATTACATTGAAGAAGATGACGAGGTAGATTACGAAAATACTCATAATTTCTGTGATTGGCTAATGTTTCATAGCAACTACAATATGGAAAATATTAATATTGTTCAGTTGAATGTTAGATCGATTTATAAATACTGGGATACTTTGAATGTCTACTTAAATACTTGTTGGAAGCATATTCATGTGTTAATGTTATGTGAAACGGCTATAACACCGAATCTTGTCTGTCTGTATAATATTCCTGGATTTAATTGTTACAACTATTGCCGAACTAAAAAATCTGGAGGAGGTATATTGCTATATGTTCGAAATGAATTCACATTTCAACAGAAAACAATAGAAACAAATCATTTTGAATGTGTGCTTGGCTCTATGACACTTCCAAACAAGAGTATTTTAAACATCATAGCAATATACCGTCCCCCCAACTCTAGCCAACCACAATTTCTTAATGAAATATCTGCAATTCTGCATACTATAAGCCCCAAAGAAAATGTTTTACTTATAGGAGATATTAATCTAGACTTGATAAATTGTCAAAACCCTATTATTATGGCATATGAAAATATAATGTCGGATAATTATTTAATCAAATGTATTTGTGACGTAACTAGAGAAGCAGTTTTAGCAGGAAAAGTTACTCGTACTTGTTTAGACCACATATTTGTCCGATTTAACAGTGGATGTAAACAAAGCGATTCTCTTTCCTCATGTGTATGTAATAATATTACTATAGCGGATCACTTTTTAACTGCAGTTAATATTAAATATAGTGCAAGGAAAGAAGCCCCAGAACACGGGGAAAGAATTTCGTTTTTATCGCAAAACAAAATCGACAAAAACATTCATAATTTTAAGTGGCACTCCTTGCTTGAGGAACAAGATTGCAATATATTATATAGTAAAATTAAAAACAACTTTAAGAATTTGTATGAACAGAGTAAAATCGTTATGAATTATAAACCCAAAAAAAGACCTCTGTCAATAAAACCTTGGATAACTTCTAATATCTTAGAAAACATTAAAAAAAAAGATTCATTGTACAGAAGGTGGAAGAATTTTCCTAGCAATCAATTCTTTGAATTGGAATATAAAACTTTCAGAAATAAGGTGACGAAAGAAATTATTAAATGTAAGTCTACCTTTTTTAACAATAAATTCAAAAATTATTTTGGAAATACAAAAAAAACTTGGGATGAAATAAATAAATTATTAGGATGCAAGTCCAAAAGTAGTTGTGACGAAATAATCTCGAAATATATGTTAAATACGAATAATGAAGAAACCGTAGCAGATAAGTTTGTTGAATATTTTACAAATAGTGTTAGCTCTATGATACATAAATGTGATTATTTAGCATCGACCGTCAGGCCGAATGAAGTGCAACATAGTATGTACCTACCCAGAGCTACCTGCCAAGAAATCAATATTATTGTTAGCAAATTAAACAATTCAAAGTCACCAGGGATTGACAACATTCGAATGTTTGACATTAAGACACATATTAATATTTTAGGGCCTGTTATAACACACTTTATCAATTTAATTTTATCGCAAGCAGTAATACCGGATGAACTAAAAAGTAGCATCATTAGGCCAATTTACAAAGGGGGCAAACATACAGATATTCAAAATTATAGGCCAATAAGCATATTGCCAGCCCTAGAAAAAATACTTGAAAAATACATTTCCATAAAACTTAATAAATATCTAGAATCTTTCTCTTTGTTGGATCCCAACCAATATGGATTTCAAAAGAAAAAAAGTACGGAAATGCTGCTTCAGGAATTTTCAAATCACATAAATTATGAATTAAATCTAAAAAAACAAGTGTTGGTTTTATTCATAGATAACTCTAAGGCATTTGATACCATTGATACAAACAAACTATTAGAAACACTGGAGAAAATAGGAATTAGAGGAAAGCTGCTAGTTTTATTAAAAAATTTACTAACTGATCGACAAATAAGAGTAAAAATTCTTAAAAAATTTAGCAAAAGAAAATATATCTCAACAGGTGTTGCACAGGGGTCAATTCTAGGGCCAACCCTTTATATTATTTATGTCTCAATTATGAGAAAATTGTTTTCATTCGTTAAACATTTTGTATATGCAGACGATACGGCGCTCGTAATATCGCACGAAGATCTGGTTACTGCAATGAACCTTATGCAACATGATTTTATTGCCCTACTGAAATGGTCGCATGATGCAGGCCTCTTTATAAACTCCAAAAAAACTAAAATTATGCACATCAGATCTCCACACGCCAGATGTAATGTAATTCCTTCATTATATACACACACATTTGACTGCATACATAAAAATGTTGCACAGCCCTGTTCATGTGAAACCATTGATTTTGTTAAAAGTTATGTATATTTGGGTGTTACTATTGACTGCTACATGAAATGGGATGTACACATTGCTAATGTTTGTAAACGTCTACGAGCTATTGTGGGTAGGATTTATAAAATAAAATATTTCGTGCCTATAAGTACTTTAAAGTTAATCTACTTATCTCTGGCTGAATCCACTATACGTTATGGAATTACTTCTTGGGGACATTCTTGTAAAACTAATATAAGCTATATACAAACATTACAAAACTCCATTATAAAATTGTTAATCCATAAATATGACAATCAACACAGAAGTAACATTAAATTAATATACAAGTCTCTGAATATTTTACCTGTCAGAGGATTATTGTTTTATAATATTGTAAGTCAACATGTTATATTGTCTGATTCATTGTATAGGGAAAGAGTTTGCCATAAACATAACACAAGATTCACTCAAAATGAAGGACTGGTAGTTCCGAAATGTACTAATAAATATGGTGAAAGAACTTTAAACTATATGGTACCCAAAATTTTTAACCTATTACCAATGACAATTAAAAATAATAACATGTATACTGCTAATGTTAAATATAATCTAAGGAAATGGCTATTGGATAATAATGATCTATACTGATGCCCCTGAAATGGAATTCATATTCTTAGAAAATGGAAAAACAATTATTTTGTAATACCTGACTACCTACCTCTATTTATGAAACTATTGATGTACTTGTTGATAATACTAATTTGTTCATACATTTATTTTTACTTGCTTATTATATAAGGCTTTTATGCTGCTATTTAAACTTTTCTGCAATGTAACCAATTTATGTAATTATGTACCGTTCAAATTGTATCTTATGAGTGTAAAAATGTTGTCTCTATGTCCCTGCTGACAAACTACATAAGTAGTTTAGCGGGTTTAAATGTGAATAAAATAAAAAATAAAATAAAATAAAATAAAAATTGACATTTTTCGAGTTTACAAGTCATGTTTGCTTCCTTTAACCTCTCAAGTACCGCGTTTACATGTTCAAAATGATCTTCTTCACTACCACACGTATATATTATTAAATCATCTAAGTAATTAGCGCAGAATTCCCTCACCCCTGATCCTAGAATTTTGTCCATTCCCCTTGAAAAACTCCCTACTGATGTTTTTAACCCCTGCGGTAATACCATGTATACGTACGATTTTCCGTTGTATACAAACCCAGTATATTTGCGACTTTCCGGACTGATAGGTATTTGAAAGTAAGCTGAATTAAGATCTATTGTGGTTATGAATTTTACACCATGAAAACGCTGTATAATTTCAGAAGTTAATGGCGGTTTTTCTACTTCAGCCTGCATCCTAGTGTTTAAAAATCTAGCATCTAAGAGTATCCTAACCGTCCCATCTTTTTTTAAAGTAAATGTTAGAGGACTAGAAAACTGTGTGGCCTCTCTACTGATGATTCCTAATGACTCCAATTCTCTAATT
Source organism: Hesperophylax magnus (assembly GCA_026573805.1). Lineage (NCBI taxonomy): Eukaryota > Metazoa > Arthropoda > Insecta > Trichoptera > Limnephilidae > Hesperophylax > Hesperophylax magnus. The sequence goes on along the minus strand of JAIUSX010000043.1, from coordinate 3,951,883 downwards.
TTCTCATCAATTTTATCCCTGTAAGCAAAGGGTACTGGATAGGATCGTTTAACGAAGGGCGTCTCGTCCGTCATTCTTATTTCGTGAGTGTACAACGTAGTTAGACCTGGTCTGTCTATAAATACATTCTTATGTCTAATTAAAATCTTTTCCAACCCATCTTTTCCTTTTAAATCTAAATTTAATTCGGACACAAATGTCGTTATTCTACGCTCGAGGCACGCCGTATTATTTATTTCAGGGTTTACTTCAATATTAATTATTTTTCCACTTGTGCAATTTTGATTTCTAATCTCGTGTTTAGGTTTCCTATGAATTACGGATGAATTTACTAACTCTATCTCAAAAGAACCGAGGGATACCACACATACATAGATAACTAGGTTTCTAAACCGAGAAACAAAAAACCAACACAACGTTCGGTGAAGCCTTTTTATACTGAACCGTCACGTGAAATGAGTACGTTCAAGGTCGTACGTTACGTAGACAAACTAGGATCTACACACTTGAAGGGGTGTGTAATAAAGAGAGAGGCAAGGGCTTGAAAGACGGCAGGGAGAACCTTCCTACCCCGGATATATACATAACCAAAGCCTTATGGAAAAGTTACCTATGGGACTTAAAGAAAATTTATCGTAGAAAGAAGAGAAGGAAAAAGTTTGAAGTAGAAAGGGCGTATCATTACAAAGTTCATTTTTTTTTTTTTTTTAATCAAATTCTTATAAATTATTACTGAAGATCAAAGTACCCAACTAATCAAAACTATTTGAAAGTAAAACAAATGAAGAAACTCGGATTTGAAGCATTATTTTGAAATCACCCTTCATTTAATCCAGTGTAATCATAAAATATTTCTGCTCTGCAGGGTTAAAACATCTGTTGTTCAACCCTAAACACCAGAAAAAACTTTAACCCAAAAATAGCCGAAAAATATTTTTTTTTGTTTTTTTTTTTTTTTTGTGAAAAAGCTCAAATCAAAAAACTTTATGTTTTTTTGGGTTCCCCATGTGGTGTAGATTCTCCAGTTTCCCGCTTGTACTACGAGTTTCCGGACACCGTGTATAATCTGTGCGTGGAAATTTTTTAAGAAACTCGATGATTTATTTTTTTATAACGTGCCTGCTCGAGTGACGATTTTGGGTTCTTGAAAGAAAGATTTTCTTTTAATCATAGATATAAACAAAAGTATTTTTATATATTGGAAAAGGGATAGCTGGTAGTGTGTATTGTAAGAAGCTATCCAAAAGTATGTAATGGTTATATATTTTCTAATTACTTCGCTGCTCTAAATAGAGTGATTTAGTGAAATCAAATCGTCATTTGGGAGGGGGGGTTTGGGTAGCCTGGAACCATTTATTGAATAACCAACACCCCTGCCGTAGGTCACTCAAGTTTTTGCTACGTTTAGTGACTTAGAAGGGGTTCCCGGGTTCGTGGGGTGAAGTATGTCTAGGGATTGGCGGCGAATGCAATTGCCCACCTGCTGGACGGATCGGGTGAGACTGGTTGTGGGAGACCCTTTGACCTCTTCAGCCGGACTTCAGGCGACCCATTGCTTTGCGCGTCAGTGGGAGTCCGTCGCTCCTTGACACATTGACCCCAGATTACTACCCACCTCTCACACATTTTTCCTTACCAGAACTTCCTCTCCTTCCTTTCTCTAAAAAGACCCCCCACACAGCATCCCCAAATGTGACATAGGCTCTGAGGGATTGTTTTACTTTGGGCCTCCTGTGTGGAGCTAATGTAAAAAATAATGAATATTCAATGTCTCTGCCATATTTGTTAAATCTACTTTGTTCAATTTTCCCACCCACTGTAATTTTCTCTGAAACCTTCAAACTACATGAGGTGGTTCAGAAAAATGTATTGAACAATGGGATTTTTTCTCATAAAGTTTATACTAATTTGTATAAAAAAATTACCTTAAAACACTGCCAACATACCCATAGAAAACAAAGTTAAATATTTTACTGTTTCTAGACTGGTTCAAAACGTGGAAATAACAAATAAACATAGATTTGATTGTTCGATCAATAAGACATAGATAGTCCTATTCTAGATATATCTTAAAGGTTAAATTATCCGACAGATGTCGGTAGTATATATGGTGGGTTCCAAGGTACGGGGAACCATGAGATTAGAGAAATTTTGAGAGCATGATTGAGATGACGTTGGCCTCCAGGCCGTCCTACACACTATTTACTGATCTCTAGAGTTTTAAATCTGTTTAGTGTTTTGCTGCAATGAAGGAGTTATTATTTCATGAATCTATTCTCAACAAAAACAGGAACCCTAATTGTATTGTATTGTATTGTAGCGCCCTTCGTGGCAGCCGGACGCGTCATGCCGTCCTCCAACCGCTTTGTGGTTTTTTTAGTATTTTCAAGGGAAATGAGGCAACACCCCTTCGAAATAATTTTTAAAATCAGTTAATCAACATTTTAAATTAACTTACCAATTAGTAATCAGAACTTTATAGTAATGTGATTAGAGTGTGTTAAAAATGAATAATCGATAATCGGTAGTTGAACTTGGGACGAGAATCAACGGAATTCTTGGAAACTCTGAGGCCCTAACAAGTGCCCAGGGTAATTTATTATCTCGACCGTCGCCTTTTATTGCGGGCACATTGCACCACTAACACAATCACCAGGAACGAGATTACGTGGAGATGAATGATGGACTTGTCGAACGTCACAGCGGTGCTGCCAAGGTCTGTTATCTATGTTAGGATACTGTGTCAGCGCTTAATTAGCAGCAGACACATACCTGGACAGATCACGACCCTCGTGCTGGCACTGTTGGTGAACGCGGTGCACTCTCTCGCTGCAGCAGCTGGTCCAGTTTCCTCACCACCTAGGATTCTTGCTGCAGAGTCTTCATCTTCGTGTCACCTGTTCCTGTACTTCATTTTATTTAACTTGATTTCAATTTATTTTTGTAATATTTATATTTTTTTGCAATACCTGCATCAACTGTAAAGCACCTCTGAGGTGATTTCTCACAAAAGCGGCGCTATACAAATTGTCCAATAAATAAATAAAAAACAACTTGACTTATTGGTGAAAATGTTTCTTGTTTGACAACTTGTCTGATTGTTTTTTTCCTTTTCAATATATGTATAATGTTTGGTTCATGCATCGTTCACGTCCATAAGTGAGACAGCAATAGTGTAATACAGTATTTTTAGCAATGTAGGAAACCTAATACACGAAAATAATACGTAGGTAATAAATAATTTTATTCGGTAGTCGTTGGTCCGTATTATATTTATACACTGTTGCCATAATATATTGATACTAGTAACAGCTGTCTCACTTACTGACATGTTTTTAGTGAATCTGTGCCATAATTCTTTATTATGTTATTTTATAGTTTTGTCGTAAAATCTACAGGTCTTTTACTGAATTGTCAAAATTTACAACTTAGGACTGAATATATAAATTTAACATGAAAGGCAACAAATATCCAACTGATAGTAAGGGAAGTCGTCACACCTCATGACTTCTATACCATGTGACTACATACACTTAAAAATAAATAAAAATGTTCGATTTCTTGTAAAACTTCATAAAATATGAAATCATTCGTAATATTTATATAAAATAGAGATTTAGAATTATTTAGAGTGGAAGATACTCTTCAGATTGGAAGACACTCTCAGTATCGCCCTGGTGTAAGACCACCTTTCAGAATTGAAACGTTGCTTGAAATGGCTTAACCCGTGTTTGGTAACCAGATCTGAATAGCCAGGTACTTCCCCACCTTCCTCTACCACATCTCCTTCCCTTCGCCACTACCTTTAGTCTCATACCATATCGGGGATGCCTTAGGCTCGCTGGCACCAAAGCGATTGGGAGCAGTTGGGACATTTGTGCGGTATAAAATTTTTTTATAAATTAAAAAAAAAATAAGGTGGGTACGCAGAACAAAAAAACAGGCAACGGTGAAGATCGTGCCAATGAGGAGAGATTCATTCAAGAATCAGTATGATGACGCTGTCTCAGATAGTCATCAGGAACAAAGACTCGAGCGCTCCAAAATAGTTAAGTTCTCGATAAAGATTGCAGCAGTCTATAAGTGAGATGCGGAATACTCCTCTCGTCTGCTGCAAGGAGTGCAGTCCAAGCATGTCCAGAATGCCAGTTGTTACGAGTTACCAGTCTGATCAAAGATGTCACTGATTAATGCTAACACTGATAGCAGATAACCCGTAATCTTCTGATTGTCGGTTAGGTGCTCTACAAATCTAGGTAACATTTACATAATGAAGAGTAAACACACGGAGAAAAATGAGTATTGCTTATTTATTAAAAATCTCTTAAATTTTTTGGTAATCCGGAAAAAAAGTGGATTGCAAGCCTTTAACGAATGAATTAACAGACTTCCTAATAAACTTTCAATACATCACGTGTTCCAACAAAGTGATAATGTATTCGAAATTTACTTAGGACGGGTTGTTTCGGAGAATCTGAACAATTCATCAAATTTCAACGTTCGTTTTCGGGTTCTGTGAAAGATTTTTTCAAGTTCTGTATTTATTTCAGTTTTGTCAAGCAACTAGCCTACTATGATATAAAAACAGAACTTGAATAAGTCTTTCACAGAACCCGAAAACGAACGTTGAAATTTGATGAATTGTTCAAATTCTCCGAAACAACCCGTCCCTTAAGTTTTTCAGGAAGCCCGTTAATTGTTCCTTTGAAGGCTTAACCGGTTATCCTATATTATAATTGAAATAATTTAATTACAAAATAAATAGAAATATATAAATGAAGATATGGAAAATAAAAGAACAACTTAGTTTCGTGAGACAATTCCAATAATCATTAGAGGCATTCATAGTTTCCCATTCGCGTTGTATTGATGAAGTGTTAGATATTCTGATTACAATTCTATTAATATATTTGTGAGAGGGGGTTTTCATCGTGCTGTACTGTTCATCGAGATGGAATCGTTTTCAAAATCAAAGATTAACTTCGTCACAAAAACAAATCATGTTGCAGGTAATTTCCTACCTAAAGACAGTTCCTACCTATAGACAATTCCTACCTACAGACAGTTCCTACCTACAGACAACTTATCTGTCTATACGAGTGCTTACCTAAATCGTGAAATCCGAAAACCAGTAGACAAATTTCTGAAAGGAAAACATATATTCCCAATGTCTCGAAATAAATACAAATCAATTAATAAGATAAAAGCAATGTAATTTGACGGACTCCATGGTCAAGGGGTCGCGGGTTCGAACCCTGCGTGCGCATGTAAATTTAATTTGTGTTATATCACAATGTAAATTGTAAAGGTAAACATGTTAATTTTTATTGAAATATGTTCTTACTATGTAAATTTAAATAATTATACTTTCCAGAGGGGAATATACCCTCAGTATCGTTTTGGTGTAAGACCACCATTCAGAATTGAAACTTTGCTCGAAATTGTCTTTAGCCATGTTTGGTGACCAAAATCTTCACCACCTTCCTCTTTCTCATTTCATCACCTTCCCCACTACCTTCAGCCTAACATTTGGGGGTATCATATAGTCTCACCAGTTGCAGAGAGAAAAAATACTATAGAATATTACTAAGAAGAATATTGCTTATTAAGTTTATATTCGTAATCCGATTAAACTTATATTTGCAGGTCACGAACGATGGATTGATGGGTTTCCTAGTAAGCTTTTAGTAAAATACGAATTTATTATCACAATGTCGGAACACGTGTTTATAAACATCCTAATATCTCTGCATGTTCCGATAAATGAAGAATTTACTAAAAGTTTATCAGGAAACGGCCTGCAATCCCGTTTCTAACCGGATTACCAATAATTTTGTTAAGACTCTTGTGCGGTATTCTCATAAAAATTTATGCTTTATTTGAAGACTGCGAGTAGAATATTTATTTTTTGCTATAATCAGGTCGTTTTATAAGCATGAAAAAATAAAGTATCAGACCTAAGAAAAATCCTTTGAAGGGCAAAATCTCTTTTGGATGTGGTTTTATTATATAGTTTGGGAAATTAAGTTTTTTGGGTTAAAATCGGAAAACATTTTGGTATGTGCGCCCGAAAAATTTAAATCAACATGTATTTATTTTATTTATTGATTATAATATTCATTACATTTTATGCAAGGAAGCTTTTGACTGTCCAGCTAGGGAGGTTTCCCGTTTTAGGACAGACAAATTAACAGGTTTCAAATTATCCTAGAGGAATACAGGATTTAAGAATAGAGAAAATTAATAAAAGTGAAGATACATAAAAGGCGTTCGTGATAAATAATTATCAGATTACAGTTTTTAGTAATATTTCGGAATCAGTCCTGCCTAGATCTAATAACCATTTTGTTATTTTTGGACCAAAGGATGACAATTCACAAAGTTTCAGCTGTGAGGGGATTTTGTTATATATTTTAGGACCGAGATATGAGAATAGTTTTTGCTTGTTGGAATGGAAAGGTCATTTCTTCCCTTACTACTGGTTTGATGTTTGTGATCGGCTGTTTTCATTTTGGTTTTATTTTTATGAACATGGATTACTATTTTTTCCATACAACACTGTCGGACATCTAGTACATTAAATTCCATGAAGAGAGCGTCGCTCGAATATCTGAAACGTTTCTTCATAATAACACGTAAAATAGATTTATGTGCCTTCAATAACGGGTTTAATGTTGTTCTTCCTGTACCTCCCCACCCAATGCAACCGTAGATTATGATTGAGTTACACAGTCCGTAGAAATAAAATAAAAAATAACAAAATAATAAATAACACATAAACATGCATTTCATGCGATTTTTTTACGTCAAAGTGGATCGCCTTAACTTAATAATAACCGTTAACAGAACTCATCTTAGTAATTGAAACAAATGATACCAAGTAGATATCTATAAACACACATCATCAAAGAAAATTTACCTGAGGTTTGTAAGATCCTTAAGTAAATGAATTTAATTTTCAACTTAATTCAATTAAATTTAATTCGACTTTGGTTCACTTAAACAAGGGATTGACGTAGAAAACATGGAACAATGAGTTTAGTCTCCAGTTTTAAATGGCTGAATAAAGTGTACCTACAATTTCAAACTTACGTCGTTAAGATTTAGAATCACATTTAAGTTGACTTCGACAGGATTCGGCATTTTCCGATCGTTTCTCGAGTAAAGCGAAAAATATGTCTTGCACGTACTCAGGCAAATGGTTGGAATGAATAACGCATGAAAACATATCGTATTCCTTCAAGGAAAACACTTTTCATTTTACTTAAAAATAAGACTAGCACGGAGCAATACTTATTTTTGTGTGAAATTTAGTCACACGAGACATGGTATCAAATTTAAATATTTTACATGTGGGTAGGTACTTACGTCTTGAAGCTTGAGCCACGTAGCATCATTAGAATAAATGATAATACAAGAAATGCTACGTGGGTGTGTTGGTACGAAATTCTGGTCAATCGGGCCGGCCGGCGTATTTACAAAGCGTATACCATTTCAGTCCATTTCAGTCGGGTGACGTCAAAATCATTTAACTCTTTCAGCCCCAGTATTAATTCAAATTAACATGAACTTTGTGATTTTTTTTAACCTAACGGTAGCGATTTATAAAAGCCATGTTTTCTTTGGCGTCTATTTTTTCTGCTCAGTTGAAATCCTTATTCCCGCCACAACAACGATAAATATTTTGACATCTGCTGATTGTGAGTTTCATCGAATTTCTGCCGTCATTGATTACTTCATTTAAGGCGATGCACTACGTCGTGTAATATTTTAAATTGAGCCGCTATCAATAAAAACCCTTACGTAGATGGCGATAAGGTTTAAATTCCCGCTTAACACCATCCGCCTGTTTTGATTTATGCAAGAAAAAAACATGTCCAAAAAGTGCTTTTTATTGTATTTTGTGGATGTTCAGGCATAAATATTATTTTTTTTCCGATCATTTTATAAATAACTTAATTTTCCACATTATACAATAAAATGATAACCAAAAATGGGTTCGTAAGAAGGAGATTTTGAACTTTAAAGCAGTTTTCATAGGCCTTATACATTATTTTTTTCTGGGCTTATAAAAAGACTTATCTAAAAAATACGCGATTATTTCAAAAACCAAGATGTATTCTACTCGCAGTATTTAATTAAAGCATCTGAAACATTTCTAGGCGACCAAATTTTCAAACCAAAAACACATGATTTTGCATTACTACGTATGGCATTGCCATAAAGGAAATATCAATATTTTCTACTCAAATTACAAATATTTAAAAAAAAATATTTTTTATAATAATAACATCAGTTCAATTCACCGCGCACAGTCATTTGCCAGAATATTATTATCTTAGATTATTTTTTTTATTTCTGAATGAATTTTAGTTTAAATTTTATTTGTTTGGACCTTAGAGATTATCACTACATTGCATTGTAAATGTGCATTTTTGACATGAAAAAGTTTTTTTTTATAAAAGAAAGACAAACATTCCCGGGTTACGAATGACCTGATAATATTTGAAAATCTCCTTAGTAGGAGATTTTTAAAAATTGTCAGTACCACAGCAGTAAGCTGAAAATGTTGCTTGTGTTGTGATGGGGGACTTAGCCAGCCGGGGAATTGAACACACTACGCCCGAGTGAGACCCAAGCGCGATGTCAACTCGGCCACCGACCGGTCAAAAAAATATTTTTAAGTTATTTGTATTACTTCTGTGTACGTTTATTATATCTTACTATTTAAAAAAATACCCTCTGACGTCCAATGTTAAGCCAAATTAACATAGAACTATTTCTAAAAAATAAAAATAAATGTAATACCAAAACTTTCATCAAGCATAACATATTTTATATATTTGGAAACAATAATGCGGGTTGAAAGGGTTAAGAAGCCTATGCCTACCCTTTCAGTCACGGCGTCGACTGTAACAGATAAGCTTTTATTTCTGCAAAATCATTTACAAAACCTTTAACACTTTCGGCATGGTGATGACTATATCACTCGTTTGCTGCAAATAACTAGCTGTTAAACATAGAATATCTATGTATTGACTTATTTGGTAAAAAATATTAATTTTCTCTTTTTCTTTTACTAGTAGGACGACATACTGAACTACCAAAAGTTGAGGCGAGAGCAGTTTGAATTTTAAGTAAAAAAAAAAATTGTTATTGTAAAAATATTAAAAATTCATCCGGAATATTTGCTTATTTTTGTATTGTGCCCTATAGATTTACATATTAAAATATTTTTCTTCCACCTGAGTCCTGAATATATTCTGTATCTTAAGTTTGAATAAATTAGTAATCAATTGAGTCGAAGTAATTCAAGGAACTTTTGATGAAAACGGGAGGTGTCAAGGCCAATGACAGATGTTTTATTCAAATTTATGATATTTATATACATACATATATATACTAAACGTCAAACTGATTTATTTATATTCCAAGATGGTGGTCGTTTTCTTGGTTCAGTCGTTCATTGAAGATTGTTTTTAAATGTGAATTCGTCGTGTTTTATGACGACTTTCTAATTCGCTTTTTTTCAATATTATGGTCCCTAGCTATTTTAAAAAAGAATTGACATAGAGATATTGACGTTTCTTAAAAAAAATTGTATTATTAAAATTTTAAATCTATGGTTTATAAATCAGTATGTAGGTATTTAAGTACCCACACACAAATCTTATAATTTCGTCAGAAATTTTTGTTGTAATTTATTAAATGAGAGAAAATTAAAAACCGATATTTTAGACGAGAGGCTTACTTACTGTTTACAAAAGGATTTTGACTAAAAATTAGTATGTTTATGGATTTTTTAAAAATGTTTATTACAAAAAAAACGTTACTGTAAAATAAAGGACTTTACAAGTCAGTACCAGATTTGTCTCATGTGTATAATACAAATAATTTAAATATCCTACTGGTTTCTCGACCCATCGCATTGCGCCGCAGTGGGGAGGATGTATTCATATTTCCGTCATACACACACTGAACCCTAGATTCCTATACAACCCTCATACCCTTGACCTTCCTAGAACTTCCTATCCTTCATTTCCTTAAAAAAGACCCTCACAAGAAAAAGGCACACATCATCCCAAAATAGGACAATTATTTACCTCAGCGCCTCCTGTGTAAGGTTAATGTAAAAAAAAATGCATTACAATTATTTAAATATGTAAATTTAAATTACTGTCTTCCATGTTTGTTCAGTTGCATTTCGGATTCAAGGTTCAACATAATAACTATAACTAAATACGTGTTCTAAAGGATTAATAAATTCACATAGTTATTATATTTCACGTTTTTTGTTCAAGGCGATGCCATACGTAGTAATGCAAAATCATGTGTTTTTGGTTTGAAAATTTGGTCGCCTAGAAATGATTCAGATGCTTTAATTAAATACTGCGAGTAGAATACATCTTGACCTTTAAAATAATCGAGTATTTTTTAGATAAGTCTTTTTATAAGCCCAGAAAAAAATTATGTATAAGGCCTATGAAAAGTGCTTTAACGTTCAAAATCTCCTACTTACGAATCCATTTTCGGTTATGATTTTATTGCATAATGTGGCAAATTAAGTTATTTATAAAATGATCGAAAAAATATTAAATATTTATGTCTCAACATCCACAAAATAAAATAAAAGGCACTTTTGGCCATGTTTTTTTCGTGCATAAATCAAATAGGCGGGTGGTGTTAAGCGGGAATTTAAACCTTATCGCCATCTACCTAAGGGTTGTTGTTGATAGCGGATAAATTAAAAATATTACACGACGTAGTGCATCGCCTTAACCAGTTTTTTTTAAGGTGTTCCATGTAAGATTCCAAGGAGTAAGTCGTGAAACTTTTCCATTGAGAACTAATTGTTCTTTCTACGAGAACTTTCGTCGAACCTTCCTAATAATTATAATTCTTACGATCCTTAAAGAACAAAACTTGTAAGTGTATTTGAAATAGGTTACGGTTCGAGAATACATTATTTAATTTATGTTTTCCAGTTAACTTTTCAAATAAATCTCTAACACAATAAGCAGGAACACAAACCTTTTCATCGCAAAAAAGCATACTGATTTATGTGACAGAATTATCGGGAATTCTTGGCCTGAGTTCAAGTACAGAAGGGACGTATCGATACTAAGACAGCAGAATAAGTCCGTTATCTGATAAATAGTTCAATCTTACCATTATTATAAATGACTTTGTTCAATCAAATAAATCTCGTGATTCTACCACAGCATTGGCGTAGCGAAAATATTTCAGTTCTTGGGCAAAATTTTAAACCTGACGTTCACCATTATTTGATAACAAATATTATTGAAGACGTTATAAAAGTTACGGATTAAAAGATACGTTTTGTTCGTTTTTTGTAATCATATATTATTATGGGTTGAAGATAAAGACAGCGCATATTAAAAATAATATTTGCATATCGCACTTTTGCAACTTACTTCAAGTGCGCTTTATCATAATAAATTTTAAAATAATGATTAAATTCGACGGCTGATCGTTTATAGATGGTTCTATTTCTTTTGTAAGAAAATACACTTTTTGCACGTAATACTTCTAAATGTAAAGATGAATTGTTTTCTTGTGCGGTGTGTGAATATAAATAAATAGTTTTGATCTTAGATTTAAATTTTTCAGCAAAACTCTTTTTTCTCCTTGTTGTTATTCTAAGTCGTAAGTCTCCAAATCTTAGATGTAAGTTACTAATTAATCTAGTTATTATTATAAAAATAGTTGTATAAGCTAGTTGTATTAATCTTATATTTAAAAATTAAAATAATGTGTGTTTGTTTGTCCCCTATACATTATAAACTACTGAACCGATTTGAAAATTTCAAACATTGTTCTTATAATTGCCAGGAGTTTTTGTGAGAGTGGTTTGAATGGTAAAAGAAGTCGGGCACGCCCGGAGAAGAATTCGCATTATCTCTGTACTGGAATGAAATCCGGAGTCGATATAATGTAGGTTTTTATTGGTACCAATGTGCTATTCTAGTGAAAAATATGAAATATTTAATTATTGAAGATAATATTAGCGATCTCTAAACGAAAATCTGAAACAGAAAAATCAGAAAAGGATAGGGTCACATCTAGGACTCGAGCCCAGGACCCTTGCCTTGCCGGGGCACCGCTCTACCACTGAGCTAATGGGACCCTATCCGCTTCTGTCACTTTTAACTGTATCATACTTCGAATAAGAACTACCAACAATGTCTTCATTTTTTCACCGCACATTATTTATTGGCAACTATCTTTACGTATGATCGCAAGATTCAACCCGAACTAAACGCAATCTAGAGAGCGTCTTTTTAGATAAACCTATCTTATTTTTTTTATTTTAATGTGCGACATCTATTGACTTTTCTGCAAGTCTAGGATGAATATTTATTTTTTGGAATAACTTTATTGAGTAAAAATATGAAGATTAATTCATTGTTTGCTCGTGTACATAAAGTGTATTATGAATAAATAATATAGTCCGTATGAATACTCAATTCTTTCAAGAAAGGCATGCAAATACCATAAGATTGTATATACAATATTAATATTAATATATGGACATAACTATTTATTCCTATTAATACACTATTTAAACAGGCGCAAGAAAACAATTCATCTTAATATTTTTTAGTGTGACTTGCAAAAGTGTTTGTTAAATAATTAAATTAGCGCCATCTATGAAAGACCAATTTGTGAATTATTTTAAGTTTAGCTTTAAGTGATCATTTTTTTTAGTGTTTACAGTGCTTCAGATAATTAACTTCACGCTTGTGGTCGAATAATTATTCCTAATCCTCTTATTGAATTGGATTGGATTAAAATATTTCTGCAATGAAGCTGGATCTGTATAAAGTGATAATACATCAGATTTTCACCCCATTCTTCCACAGTACTAACAAAATAAACAGATTCTCTCGGCGATCCCTAAACTGTTGGAAAGACTTGTCCATACTAATATATATCCCCAGCTTGCTGCCAAAATTACAGACCAACAACACGGGTTTGTCAAAGGCAAATCTACCGTGAGTAATTTACTTATTTACTCTAATTTTTTGTTTACTAGCATGGATCGAGGCCATCAGGTAGATGCAATTTACTGCGATTTCAAAAAGGCTTTTGACAAGGTTGATCACCTTATTCTTATTTAAAAAATTATGTATAACGGAATTAGGGGAAACTTATTACGTTGGTTCATCTCATATTTAACAAAAAGACAGCAAGCTGTATCGTTACGAGGACATACTTCCGTATGGGAACCAGTTACTTCTGGCGTACCACAGGGATCAATCCTAGGACCGCTTTTATTTATACTTTTTATTAATACAGTTTCTGAATGTTTCATGCATTGTTTATTTCTCTTGTACGCCGAAACATAAAAATATTTGCCATTGTTAGGAATTTAAATGATTGTCTGCTCATCCAACGAGACTTAGTAAGGTTCGAAGCGTTTTGCAATGAAAACAAAATTTACCTAAGTTACAACAAATGTAAACAAATAAGCTTCACTAAAAATCATAACGCTATTATACACAATTATTATATAGGCAACTATTCACTAGATCGTGTATACTGTATAAGGGATCTTGGCGTACTTTTTGATTCCAAACTTCATTTCGATGCGCACATTAAAAACATTGTGAATAAAGCTTACTGCATGCTAGGCTTTGTTATCAGAAACAGCCGCGTATTTCGAAAGCCTGAAACCTACCTTCTGCTTTATTATACGCTGGTCCGTTCTCAACTTGAATACTGCACCTCCATATGGACTCCACTTTACGATATCTATAAAGAAAATATTGAAAGTATCCAGAAGAAATTTCTGCGTTACCTCAACCACAGAATGAGCGCACCTAAACGGGGGTACACAAATATGCTCTCGAAATATAACGTCTCCACTCTTACTAACCGGCGAACTTACCTTGACCTAATGACCTTGTACAAAATCTGTAACAACTTTATCGACTGTCCTGGCTTACTCAATCTAATAAACTTTAAAATACCACCCAGAACGACGAGGCTTAACGACTTATTCCATATTGGCCGGACGCGCACAAATGCTGGTGTCAGAGATCCAATCAGAAGAATGTGCGAATTGTATAATAAAAACCAAAACCTGAAGGATTCCGACATATTTTTGATACATATAGTACTTTTGGTAGGACATTGAAGTCTGTTTTACTATAAAAAAAGAAAATGTGTACTTACTTCATTCACTATACTCTTTAAGTACTTTTTTATGATTTATCTCTAAACTTGTATAAAAAATATTTGTACACTTTTATTTGATACTGAGCATTTTATATATTATATATCCATATACAAAATAATTTTACCTTATTTACATGTAAAAAATATTTAAAATTGTTATCTACCAGTCAATCAATGAGAAATAGTTAGGATGCAGGCGAATTCTCAAGTTATTGTTTTACAAAATTATCTTTTAATTACTGTCTGTATCTGTTTTTTCTCCTTAAACAAATAAATAATAAAAAAAAACGATCTGCAATATGATAACAGTACCTATAGCCATAGTAACTGAAGGTAGATAATAAATGTAGGTTCTCAGAGACCAAAGCAATTTATGTCTCAGTAGAGTGTCGTGCGCGAGCAGGTTACATTAACACACGGTACTTGAATGGGTGGCACATAGCTTGAAAGGTAAGGCGCTTTCATTGAAAAGGACTCCCGAAGCATTCGAAAAATGTGGAATGCATTCATTCCAGTTCACGTAGATTTATTTGTACTTCTTCGATTCCCAGACCCCCGGGCGGTTGCCTAGACGACCGCTACGCCAATGAATAGCTATATTTGTTTATACTTCCAAAACACATTATTTATTCATTGAATTGTAACCTGCTGCTAGACAATCCATCACATAATGAAGAAATTAAATATTTAAGCTATGTGGCACCTGCTTGTTGATATAATTATTTAAGCTTTCTCATTTGATTACATGACCTCAAAAGAGAAATATTTATCATTACATTGAATCATCGAATATTTATCTCAGGTTAGAGACTGAAGAATATTTAATTGTTTTCATTTACAATTCAACAATTTAGTATTTGATTAAATCCTGTTCAAAGCGTAATAGCTGGTTGCTTCCTGATAAACTTTTAGTAATTTTATAATATATCGGAACACGTTTTTGTCCAAATAATATATAATGCGAAATGCTAAAATACTAGAATTTTAACGACCACGTGTTCCTAAAACGCCATAAAAGATTCGAGTTTTACTGAAAGTTTTTTTTAGGAAGTCTATCAATTCATTCGTTAAAGGCCTGCAATCCCAGTCTTAACAGGAATACGAATAATTTGAATAGATTTTTTTAATAAATTAGAAGTATTTTACATCAGTAAGTTTTCTCCGTGCAGCTTATTACCAATCTGGTCAAATTATTCGTTTTCCTATTAAAAACGGGACTGGAGGCCTATAACGAATGAATTCACAAATTTCATATATCATCAAAGCACAAATATGACGAAGTAGGAACACGTGTTCTGAAAAATAATAATGTTTTCGTACCTAGTCCATTATTTATTCGGAAAAGGACACATACGTTAACACGTGTTCAGATATATTCTGAATGACTTATATTTTACTAGGAAATGGTTATGCAGTCTTATTTTTAACTGTATCCTAATAAAAAAAAGCCGCACTCATTTTTCTCCGTGCACCGTTTTCTACGATCTGGCGCTACACTCCATTAACATACAAATTTACGAAATTATATTATAAATACCAAACAAAAAGGGTTGGACAATGCTTAATATGTAACAAACATTTATGAAACCAGGTTACGTTTACAAATTGAGTTAGAAGGAGAGGGGGAGAAATCAGGGGCGGTCTCGTTAGTAAAAACATAAACAAGATCAGATAGATACAGGGAAGATAAGAAAATCAAACAGAAAGGTTTTAATTATGAATAGGTCTGTTCTTAGAGGTGGATGTTGGACAAAAAAGCACTTTGATTTGGTACTCCTTTCTACACGAAGTATCTTGTTAAAAAAGTGATTTTTTTTTATTTTAGTCATTCAGAATATTTCTTTTTTATTTTTTTTTTATTTCTTTTTATTTAGGAAGCAAACAGTCGTACAGTAAAAAATTATAACAATAAACATTCATATGTTCTAGACCAATTAAGTTCCATTAAATTAAATGTAGATTTAGTATTTTTTACCTACACAACATATTAAATGGCAAAAAATAAACATAATAAAGAAATACATAAAATTAAAAACAAAAAGAAAAAATACAACTTTTCGCATAGCAATATATCGCGAACACTTGTTCTTTCTGTATTTGGGAGGCGGGTTTGGGTGCCGCCGCCCTTGGAACCATTTATTGGATAACCAACACCTCTGCCATAGGTCACCCCGAGTGGTTCGTTACGTTTAGGTATTTAGCAGGGGTGCCCGGGTACATCGGGTGAGGTGTGTTCAGGATGCGCTGGTCCACCAGCTCTGTGGCTTGCCAGATCGAGAGAAGCTGGTTTATATGGTTTATAGATCAGTATTTCAATATCAATATCAATATTTGTATGAACACGTATTCTGCCGTCCTCATAAAACATTCGCTTTTAACTGATGCTTTGTTGGGAACTCTTGTCAATTCATTTGTTAAGGGCTTGCAGTCATGTGTTTAACAGGAAAACAACGTAACCGTGTAACACCATTATTTATAAATAAGTATAAAGAAGCCTATCAATAATGACTGAAAATATACACATTATATATTTAATATTAAACCTCCTGCTCGTTGGGTCCTTCCATTACCCTTGCAAAATAAAATAGTGTGATAAGCCATACTCGTATTTACTGTATTGAAAGAAAACGAAATTCGTTACTTTACATAATACACTTTTGTTAACCGAAGACATTCTATAAAAACGTTA
Organism: Hesperophylax magnus; assembly: GCA_026573805.1. Taxonomy (NCBI): domain Eukaryota; kingdom Metazoa; phylum Arthropoda; class Insecta; order Trichoptera; family Limnephilidae; genus Hesperophylax; species Hesperophylax magnus. The sequence continues at coordinate 3,934,992 of JAIUSX010000043.1, read as the reverse complement.
TGCGCCACGTTGCTATCTCCCCGCGTTTATTTGCATCTCTCCAATATTTTATGTAAAGTTAGGGAAAATGTCAATATGCTGCCAATACTAAAGAACGCATGTAAAGTTAGGGAAAATGTCAATATGCTGCCAATACTAAATAAAACATGTAAAGTTAGGCAAAATGTCAATATGCTGCCTATACTAAAGAACGCATGTAAAGTTAGGGAAAATGTCAATATGCTGCCTATACTAAATAAATCATGTAAAGCTAGGGAGAATGTCAATATGTTGCCTGTACTAAATGAAGAATGTAAAGTTAGAAAAATGTCAATATACTGCTTATACTTAATAGTTAGGGAACGTAAAAAAAAATTAGGAAAAAAGTCAACACGCTGCCTATACTAAATAAAATATGTAAAGTTAGGGGAAATGTCAATATACTGTCTACACTATATAAAAAATCCGTATCTCACTAAGCTATTTCATTTCTTGACACCGCTTAAATTAACCCCGTTTCATTTCACAAAAAAAATCGTGTCATCACAAGCCAAAAACAACCAAAGCGTGAAACAACCCCATCATTAATCTTTGCAAACAAACAAAGCAACTGTCAACGACGCTCTTCAAATATATACCTCTCCTACGTAGGTAAATATGGACATATAAAATTACTACGAATAACGCTCTCAAGAACCAAAAACACATTAACAACGTGGCTCTTTTATAATTCTACACGAAGTTTTACTTTGTCGTTATTTCCGAAATATTGTATAAGATTATGACCTAAACGCGACTCATGAACTACTCGAACGAAAATGATTTTTGATTGAAACAATAATATCAGGTCTCAGATATTTAGATAATCACTTGTACCTAGATTGCATGCAGCTGGCCATACTTTCGCAGAAATTGTAGATGTGTTCATCTGCATGGAATATAGTTACAAGAAGGCTATAATAACATAGCTCGCTAATAATAACAATTAAGGTTAGCATAATACTATTCATCTGCACGGGTTCTATATAATTTTAAATGCAAATTTTACTTTTGATTACATTAGCAATGAATTATTATGTTTGTAAAAGCCTATATGGGCGTATAATATAGAAATAAATAAAATTATTGGAGCCTAAAAGTACTTGTTTTCCTTGTTACATAACCAAAAATAAGCTATGATAAATATGCATGATCGTTATTATAAATCAATTAATCAAATGTGGCAGGTTTCTGTGAGAGATTTGGCAGGAAATTAAGTATTTGTGAACCACCAAACATATTGGCGGATTATTCTGATTCATTAACCACGGCATTATGTTTACACGGAGGCTGCTTTTCTCAATACCTTGATATAAAAAAAAAATCTTCCTTATCTTTCTAGGGTTTAACTTTGGTTTTGACCTTCAGCACATTTTCCAATTTTTTGCTAATATTTTACCCATCAATGCTGGCAGTAATCTATCGTCAGCGCATTTCATCTCTAGGCGATCTCTTTCCTCACTTTCCCAATCTAGAACGCCATGGGATAATTTTTTTTTCTTCATTTTGTGTTGTCATTGCCATTCGTAATGTAATGATGTGATATGAAGAATTCAACAAACATTGCTTTACCGCTGTCATATGGAATACAGATAAAAACAACTAAATTATTTTGAAAACATAATATATCTCTTTGTTTATTATTTTTTCATTATCATTGCAAAAAAATGGGTTCAAACGTAACCTGACTTGAATTCCGAAGGCCATTATTTTTCAGATAACGACTTTAAATTCACTAAAATTAGAACATTAAGATAAAAAATTCGTCTGACGCAGTTCGGATAAAAATAAAACAAATATATTGTCCAACAAACACGTATATTATTATTGCTAGTGCACGGGTATATAATATGTATTTTAATGCTGATATTATTAATGATAATGAAAAATGCGGTCTTTTATAGGGTGCGTTTGAGCAATTAACTCCCATAAAAAAGATAAAAAAATAAAATTTAATTTTTAAAAAATTTTTAAAAAGTTAAACTAGTGCCATTTTTTTCCACATTTAAACAGCGCGACTTTCAAACTCCGTGAGGAAAAAAATCCAAGAAAATAATTCTAATTATACTGCCCAAGAACGAGTCCGAAATGAACCCTATTTGTGCGTTATGAACGTCAGCGACTATGGGACTTCTGTTCTATGAGATAGTTCCTACAAAACATACTACTGGCGCCAGAGAGGTAAACATGCAAGCCTTGGTTGTTTACTATGTCAACGTGTGCTTAGCAAATATGAGATTTTAAAACTAATAAACATTATTTTGCAAGAATGGACATTTTTTATCGTGTACATTGGGTAAATTGTTTTATTGTTTCTTGGGTAATTGTAATTATCGTATTTGATTTTCTCTCTCTCTTTTAATCCCCGATTGAACTCCCATTGAGAAATAATGAATAATGTGTAAATCAAAATGAGAGATTTTGCAAATTCTTCAAGGTTTTCTTTTATTCTTGTAAAATGCTTCAGAAATATTTGGAAGTTATCCACAATTTTTATATTCATTCCAAAAGCTTTCCGATCGAGCAGTAGGCCACTTGCGTGCTTATATAGTATAGGAAAAAACAAATTATGGAGTGCCTTCCAGTTTTCAGTCAGTTATTGTAATGGAATACTCTTTATTCAACGCACTGCTGTTGGAAAAAGATTTCCTCCCAAGAAAAAAATAATTATAGTATATTTATAAAGAGAACTTCGCTGAACTTTTTTTACTTGTCTGGAGTCGTAATTGAAACCTTTTTGATGAAAAGTCTATCGGTAGCGGAGCCGAATTATTTCATTTCACTTATCGATTATTTCAAACGTTTAATTATCACTGTTCTCCGAATACCTAAATCTGACGGCCGGCATAGTCCAGTGGTAACGCATTGGACTGCCATTCCGAAGGTCGCGGGTTCGAACCCGGCGTGCGCAAATAAATTTTATTTGATTAATTTGTGTTATTTCACAATTAATTAATTAAAATAATATATAGTATATTTGCGGCACGTTCCAGAGTGCAAGATACTACCAGTATCGCCCTGGTGTAAGACCACCATTCAGAATTGAAACGTTGCTCCAAATGGCTTTAGCCGTGTTTAGTGACTAGATCGGAATAGCCAGGTACTTCCCCACCTTCCTCTTTCCTTTCCCCACTTACCTTCAGCCTCACAACATCCCCCAATTTGGGGATGCCATAGTCTCACTGGCTCCAGACGGGAGCAGTTGGGACTCTTGTGAGGTATTTACTATAAAAAAAAAAAAAAAACTTGATTCTCGAGATGTTGAGAATCTCTATATCAGATAATTACTAATCACAAGCTTCCGAGAAACTGGGCGACTTCTATAGGACAAGCAGATTTTTCAATTGTATCCAGCTGCTAACCATACTCAAATCTCAAGTAAGCCCAACAATTGAATTTAGGAGTCACCTCTGGGCTGGAGCCTTGATTCTGTTCAAATGAGGGCGGTATGTATATCATTCGTTCACATGAGAACGTTGGCTTCATGAGAACGGGCCGCTTTTTCGACTAGTTTTGTGTAAGACCGGTCGTATGTAGAACGAGCTACCGGCATCTTTTTTTCCTCCTTTATACAATCCTGGCCTCTTCAAGACCTGCATTAATAAAGCCTTTTCTACAGCCCCTACCTTAACCCCTGCCCAACCGGTTGGTGCCAAATCCTTTACACTGTACAGGGGCGTTCTTGTAAGGTGTCACATAAAAAATAAAAATAAAACTATTACAAATATTAATGTTTATTTTTTTTAGAATAACTTCAAGAGTAAAATTTCAAATTGCAATATTTAATTATCGAAGACAAATTAGTGATTCTAAAATATGACATGGTCACATCTAGGAATTGAACCCAGGACCTTAGCCATACCAGAGCGCTAAAGTTAGCTATCGCCGAAGTTAGTTATTGTAAAAATAAATTAAAAATCATCCTAGGCTTGCAGAAAAGTCAATAGATGTCGCACATTAATATGAATACGGATATATTTAGATATTCAAGACACTATATAGATTGAATTTAGTTCGAGAAGAATCTTGCGATCGTACATAAAGATAGCAGCCAAAAAAATATACGTTAAGAAAATAACGATGATGTTGGTAGTTCTTAGTCGAAGTATGACCGAAGGAAATAGTGTCAAATTAAATCAGTGGTAGATCAGAACCCCGGCAAGGCTAAGGTCCTGGGTTTGATTCTCCGATGCGACCGTACCATTTTTGATTTTTCTGTTTCAAACATTCGTGTGAGAATCACTAATATTGTCTTCAATTATTAAATATTAAGTTCAGTGTTCTGTGCTGTGCGTTAGTTCCTACTTGAAATCTGTTCCAATGATCTCAAATTTATGTGTTATTTTCAAAATTGTAACTGATTGGGTGAAGAATTCCGATAAGTGATAAAGTACATACCTATTAATACGAGTAGCTCTGTGAACAGAGTAGACCTCACGCTCGAAAAAGTATGTTTCTAATTATCTTTTAATAATTCAATAAATTAAGACCTGAATTTCCTCAAATCTTCAGATTTTCAAGTAGCTCAAATACCTATTTACTTAATTATAAAGCATATATTTTTTGAAACCTTTTTTTAAATTTTAAATAAGGAATTAAACAAGGAATTTCAATATCTCAATGACAATTATTTTTTCATACTCTCTTCTGACAGATAAGTACCATAATCTGATAGTATTATTATGCCAGCGTCTGGACGGTGTAGGCCCTCTGATTGGTCAAATTTAAATTGTCTGTTTCGGTTAAATTCCGCTAACTTGAAAATTAACACGATTTGAAAATTAAGACACGATTTGAAAATTAAGACACGATGCTCATATAATTTTTGGATAATATCGAAGAAAATATGTTTTAGAAAGTTCACAATCCATTGGATTAATTACATTACAGTTAAAATTATCCACAATTACGTATTGAAATTTGACGTTTATCATTATTCACGCGAAAGACACATTGTTCAGTGCTGCCAGCGTATATCGATTTCCAATCAATGCAAAAAGCCTTTATAGCCAGTTAGTGTCAAGCAATGTACAATGTCAGTGTAATTTTTTAAAGTTAGATATATATATACAAATATAAAATTATAAATCTGATAGTATTATTATGCCAGCGTCTGGACGGTGTAGGCCCTCTGATTGGTCAAATTTAAATTGTCTGTTTCGGTTAAATTCCGCTAACTTGAAAATTAACACGATTTGAAAATTAAGACACGATTTGAAAATTAAGACACGATGCTCATATAATTTTTGGATAATATCGAAGAAAATATGTTTTAGAAAGTTCACAATCCATTGGATTAATTACATTACAGTAAAAATTATCCACAATTACGTATTAAAATTTGACGTTTATCATTATTCACGCGAAAGACACATTGTTCAGTGCTGCCAGCGTATATCGATTTCCAATCAATGCAAAAAGCCTTTATAGCCAGTTAGTGTCAAGCAATGTACAATGTCAGTGTAATTTTTTAAAGTTAGATATATATATACAAATATAAAATTATAAATATAATATATTATTATAAATCCACCATAAAAAGCCGGCTGCTAAAATAACCAGTTCCACTCGATACTTAAATACGTAATTAATTATTTTTTGATATTACAACACCGACCCCATGCGCCACCATGCGCTGTCAATGTTTGATATGTGTCATATGTGATAATTACAGAATTATTGACGTGATAACTAAGAAATTTGTTTACAAACTACCTGTGAATCGGTAAAAAGAAATATTTTGTTTTCAGATTATTATTTCAATTTAATTACTATGGCTAAAAGGAAAGTGGACAATATTTTACCAGAATTGGTCGAATTTCGGAATGTTCGAATGAGAGGGAAATTTACCAAGCGAAGCGATAGTAGTGTATTCTTGAAGTGTGCTCAATAATCCTAATTATGTGCTTCTAGAACAGAATTATTTCGGCGTCATATCAAAAGAGTGTCATATAAAAAGGTAAACTGTTACATTCTTGCTGTCATACTGGAAAAATAATACCACAAATTTTAGCTTATTATCCAGCACCGAATTATTGACAGGAGATTGTAATCAATCTAAAAACTTTAGGAATTTTATTTGTCAATACAAGAGTGCTAATAGATTTGCCTCATTTGGAGCGCAAATAGCTAATATCCCAGGTAATGGTCCATATTGTTTAAAAATTTCTGGTTAGGTTTATCATCTCACTTCCAGAAGTATACAAGTTGCAGGTGAAATACCTTCCTATGCTCAGCTTTATCTATACGATCCTGATGAGGCTGTTAGAGTGCGCATGAGTCATCCATCTAATGCCGATTGCTATAAAAATATAATGCAAATAATTGATAGTGAAATGCGCCAAATAAGCCTTCATCAGTATAAGAAACTAAAAGAATCTGTCGAGGAAGAAGAAATACGCATTGCGGCTGAGGGTGGGCAGGTGAGAGATATACGTCTATTATTTACACGTTCATCAGAGGTAAAATGCTCCAACCAGTTCTCACGATATCGCCATGGTATACGTAGCAGACAGACGGGAATTTGCCATCGGGTATGGATATCGCTGTTTAACCTAAAAATGTTAAGGACTTCAAAGGATGGCAACTTTATCAAAGCATTTAGATCCTATGGTTTTCCCACTACTATTTCCATCAGGTGAATGTGGTTGGACCCCAGGCTTTAAGCATCATGCTGATTTCTGTACTGCTCAATGTCATACTGTAACTGCTATGTAGTTTTATGCAAGTAAATTAGCAGTGCGAAGAAACTCAAACCAATCCATTATGCGGGTAAACTTTTTCAACAGTATTTAATTCATGCTTACATTATTTATCTATTATCATTATTTATGAATCTGGTCGCCTAGATTACATTAGGAAAAACCAACGACACCTCAGAGTGGAATGCTATCAAGGTTTGCAAAACCGTGTAAGAAATTTAGCCACTGATAGAGGAGTATGTGCAGGTAATACAGTCATTCTTCCATCTTCATTTACTGGTGGACCACGCCATGTGAATAAACTTTATCAAGTTTCAATGGCTATGGTACGTAAATTTGGTCGTCCTGTCGTCGTCATAACTTTGACGTGCAATCCCAAATGGCCAGAAATACCAACCGAATTGGAACATTATCAATCGGCCGCGGACAGGCCTGATATAGTAGCCAAGGTTTTCCATCTAAAAGTCAAGGAATTTATTCATGATATGACTGAGAAACATGTTTTTGGAAAGGTAATTTGTTGGGTGTATACAATTGAACAGCAAAAAAGAGGACTACCTCATCTACATGGTGTGTTTACACTTTGCAGCGAAGATAAGTTGTATACAGCTTCTGATATTGATAATGCCGTATCTGCAAAACTACCCCATCCGAAGAATTCGGCTTTGTACCGTATTATTTAAAAAAAATAACATTCATGGACCATGTGGCGTACTTAATCCAAGGTCAGTCTGCATGGTAGACGGTAAGTGCTCTAAAAAATTCCCCAAATCATTTAAAGATGCTACTGATAATAATTCCGCAGGCTACCCAGATTACAGGAGACGTGATAATTTTTCTGAAAATCACGTTATTCGGGATATACGTATCGACAATCGATTTGTTGTTCCATATAATGCATTCCTTAGCAAAAAATATGATGCTCATATTAATGTTAAAATTTGTTCCTCTTTGGATAGTATTTATTTATCTATACATGATCAATCTCACTCAATTTTACTTCTGGCTTTACATTTACCCGACAGCCAATCTGTTTATTTTGTCTCTACAAAATAAACCTGTTCCTCCCTCCCCTCTGGGCGGGAGGAACAGGCTCTCAGGGAAGCATCTACAAGGAACACCTCTTTAACAGCGTGGTTCCAATTGAATCTTCAAGATATTGAGGGACGCTCTATTCTCTATCAAGATGTACCAAATAACTATGTCTTTACAGCTGGTAAAAAGTGGACGAGGCGACAGCGGGGAGGCGGAAACATCATTGGATGAATACCTTCAATTTCTCCTAGAAATATAGAACTGTATCATTTACGGCTGATTCTTATAAAGGTGGCTGGAGCTACATCCTTTGAATCTTTGCGAACTGTTGATGGCAATTTACTATGTAGCTACTTTTCATGATGCGGCGCGTGAGCTGAAGCTCATTGATGACATACGAGAATGGTCGCAGTATGACGGAGGCTTCATTGTATTTGACGCCTAAAATTCTTAGACATCTATTTGTTTTAATTTTAATACAATGTATCCCTTCGATCTTCGGCTGAAGATTTTTTTCATCATGGTGTTGCTGAAGTAACAGCTATTAATCTTTGTCTTTTAAACATACAGGATATTCTCATGAAGGAGAATTCATCTTGCAGAATGCAGGGCTTACCTGAACCTGATGAAAGTTGCAGTTTTGGACAAGTATCTGATTTTAATGTAATTTCTGAAAACACTTTAGGTGAATTGATGGCTGCCAAACTCAATGACGTACAACTTCAAGCATATAATTCTATTTTGAATAAGTTTTTTTCACATGAAAATGATGACAATAAATTTTTCTTCATTGATGGCCCAGGCGAAACAGGGAAAACATACCTTTACTAAACTTTAATTCACACTCTAAGACGAAAAGGTAAAAGAGTTTTATCAGTCGCTTGGACAGGCATTGCAGCACTCTTGCTTCCAGGTGGGGTAACGTGTCATACTGCTTTTAATTTACCCCTCAATTTACAGGACAATACAACGTGTAAGTTCACATCAAAGAATCGGAAAATTATAACGGAAGCAGATATTATAATATGGGATGAAGCACCGATGGCAGGTGTAGCTTTAGAAGTAATTGAGCGTACTATACGTGATATCATTGGAAGTGATTCTGTCTTTGGTAACAAAGTTATTGTTTTGGGCGGAGACTTTCGTCAGATCCTTCCAGTGTGTCGACGTGCTTCACGAGGACAATTAATTGCCGCTTGCATAAAAGCAGCACACTTTGGTACCATTTCAAAACTTTTCAATTAAAAACAAATGTCAGAGATTTAGAAAGTGAAAATATATTTTCTAAATGGCTTTTGGACTTGGAAGATGGCAAACTTCCTTTTGTAGAAGGAACATTAGAGTCATCTGTGCTTATTCCCAATGTAAGATATTGTTCACTATATATACGGTGAGACACATACAACTGCTGATGCCTTAGGGTTGAGTCAACGTACCATATTGTGCCCTAAAAATAGTCATGTTTATGCAATCAATGAGGATGTACTTCAACGGAAAGCGCCCCTGAGGTGATATCTCACAAAAGCGGTGCTATAAAAATTTCAGCTGTAACTTAATTCAAGCCAAAATCATTACAGGGAACAGAAAAGGTACAGTACATTTCATTCCTAGAATTTAAAACACTTTGTTGGATGTTAAAATATAATTCGATATGTGCAGGAAACAGTTTCCAGTTAAATTAAATTAAATAAATCTCAAGGACAAACTTTTGAACGGGGTGGACTGTTACTTCCTGAACCAGTATTTTCTTATGGACAGTTTGAGCGCAGTCATCGTTATTTATACAAATTCTGACTGATTGGTATACGGATAATATTGTTTATAAAGAATTTTTTTCCTAATGAAAGTTTATAATATTATGTTGTAGATTGTAAAAAATAAAAGTATAATAAATTGTACTTGCTTAAAAAGTTTTGTTTTTTGTGTCCCTTGAAATGAAAATGACTCAATTTATCCCACCTGTAAGGTTTTCGCGAATTAAGAGAGTTTTGGTGTATTTACTTTGACAATCGTTAGGTAAGAGCGTAATATTATTTCACCCAAATATGTAGATTTTTAGGACTTATCCCAATAAAATAATTGTTAATATATTTAAAAAAAATGTAATTACTTTGACAGTCTTTTGGTAAGAGTATATTATTTTACTAAAGTTATATGTAATATTGTAATATGTTGAAATTTTTTTATTTTCGAATTACATATAAATATTTTGCAATTTAATTTCGATTTAAAAATTAAATCATTTCGGTGGTATGGAAGAGGAAACATTTTTCTCATTGACGAGATTTATGTTGGGGTGAGGGGTGTTTAATGGTGCAGAATGTCTTTCTATTATATATCTACCCAATGATCTAATATCTACCTATTAAATGTAACTGTTAGTATCACATAAACTGGGCGAAGCCCAACCAAGTGCCGCCCGCAGGGCCTAGCAACAAAAACCCGCGGAGCGGGTTTTTAACTGCTAGTATTGTTTATTACGATTTGACAACTCGATCCACGCTCATGCTAACTATCGGGATAGACAGACGAAAAGCAAAATGATTTACAACAAAAAAATTAAACTGAAAATTATTGTCAATTCAAAAATTTTCAAAAAATCAGACTATGCCGTGATTTTTCACAGGTCTGCGCTAGTACAGAAATAAATAAGATAATGAATTTATACAGCGGATATCGGAAGCGGCCACCGACATGACGATGAATACTCGCATCTGCCAAGACTTAAAAATTAATATTCAATTCATTGAACTGTTGGAAGTACACATAAAAACTTTGACGAAGAATTATTTTCTTGTTTGTTGTATTTTAATTTTATTCGTGAAACAGAACAAGACACAGAACAAAATGTAACGATCGCAACAGGGAACCGAACCCAGAATCTTGGTCTTAACGGGACAACATTACCATTGAACTATTTATTTTCCATAATTTTTATCCTTTTCATATTTCAATTTAAGAATTACATATATTATCCTTACCAATTCCTGTTTTAACTCGATGGCAGTTCAACATTCTGTTAAGTTAAGCTTATTACGTTCCGGTTCCGGTTTAAGATGGTGGTCTTGTTAAATACTACTTTTTTATTCCGCCAGAGTCCGGAATAGTTAATATTATGCTTGGTACCTACCGACAGGCCAAGCGAAAATTTGAAAAAAATAATTGTCATTGAGATGGTGTCATTTCTCTGGAAAAATTGTATTTATGGTATATAATTAAGTTAATTAATTTTTATGATAAACATCTGAAACAGAAAAATCAGAAAAAGATACGGTCACATCTAGGACTCGAACCCAGGACCCTTGCCTTGCCGGGGCACCGCTCTACCATCTGAGGTAATGGGACCCTATCTCCTTCGGTCATATTTAATTGTATCATATTTCGAATAAGAACTACCAACATTGTTCATCCGAAATACTAATACAAATTGAAAATATCTCCCGAGTAAAAATAAATGCCGCCAACGGGAATATTTTTACTCGGGAGATATTTTCAATTTGTATTAGTATTTCGGGTGACTAATTATTGCTTATAATTATTTGTTATCCTTTATGCTATGCATAAATAAAAAAAAAACTTGTCTTATAAACGTTAATTTATCATTAAAAAATACCAACATTGTCTTCATTTTTCTCACCGCACATTTTTATTGGCAAAATATCTTATTTTTATGTGCGACATCTATCAACTTTTCTGCAAGTCTAGGAAGAATATTTATTTTTTGGAATAACTTAGTGAGCAAAACCTCTTTTCGTTTGGGAATCGCTGATATTGTCTTAAATAATTAAATATTACAATTTGAGGTTTTACTCACTAAGTTAGTCCAAAAAATAAATATTGTTAAGTGTAAAGATGTTTAAATACATACCTATAAATCGTATGATTTCTGAGGAAATGTTTGTTTTTATATATTAAATAAAAGAAAAATTAGATTATTATTTATTTTTTTTATGAAAGATCTAACTGTTCATAGACCTCCAAGAAAAAATATTTTCTTCTTCTGAATATTACATTGATGAGTTTAACGTTAAAAAATTATTCCAATAAATAAATTATAATTTTATATCCTACACTCAATTTATCTACCCGCCTGTAAAAATGTTCACACGATTTATGAATAGTAGAAAGGTACTGTTCTGAGTAAATTGAATTAATTCTCTAATTCAGTTATTCTCTAACAATGTATACATCTATGTACAATAATATGATATATTTCTGAATATATTCTTCAACAGACACCAGTTGCTGACCCTGTACGGTTTTCAAGAACGCACAATAATACGTAATTGAATTGAAAGCCAACTTCGGTCTGGAAAACCCAAAAATAATTGATTAACCTGCTTGACTCTGTACAGAGCAGGACGGTTCGTCTGAAAAACCTATTGTTGACAGATCAATCTATTATTTGCAGGCGAAAAGTAGGCTTACTGCGTGGGTAATCCAATAATTGCGTAAACAACCAATTTTAAAAATGCCAGTTCCTTATTTTTGATGATATTTATACAATCCGTTCACCGTTGATTTCGGCTTGTGTAATGAAATTCAATACATTTTACATAATTCGTACATCATTAATCGTTAAATTTTTATTCAGGCATGTTTTTAATGTAAGTAGTTGTAAGTCTAACTTTCAGCCACAGTTGGAAAAAAATAAGATTTTAAGCGTCTATTTTCAAGTCAGTAGTTATACGTTTGATAAGGACGGGTTGTTTCGGAGAATTTTAACAATTCATCAAATTTCAACGTATAGTTCTGTGAAAGTCCTATTCAAGTTCTGTTATTATATCAACATAGGCTAATTGCTTGACAGAACTGAAATAAAAACAGAACATGAAAAAATCTTTCATAGAACTTAAAAATTATATTTTAAACTTGATGAATTGTTCAAATTCTTTGAAATATCCTTAGGACCTTAGGACAACTTAGTTGATTTTCGAGTTCTATTAAGGTTCTACACAATTTTTGTTATTAAATCATTATTGGCCAGTTATTTCACCAAACTGAAATAATAACATAACTTGAATAGAACCTTCACAAAACTTTGAAAATCAACTTGAAATTTGAAAAATTGTTCAAGTTAATTTTCCAGTTCTGCGAAATCTCTATTAACGTTCTATTATTATTTCAGTTCTGTTAATCAGCGATACTCTTTTTCTCATATAGCCAGAAGCATTAAAAGAGTGGTTTAAATGGTAGAAGAAGTCGGGGATGCCAGGGGTAGACTTAACGCATCATCTCAGCATTGGAATGAGATACGGAGTAGAATTAAAGTCGTTATATTGTAGTTTTTAGTAGTAGTGGGAGAGAAAAACTGCTCACCCCTCCTAATGCGGTACAAGACGATGAGACTAGAGAAATTCCAGCTGGAGAGGTCAAAGGTCTCCCTTAACAAGTCTCTCCCGATCCGACCGCCACGCAGTTGGTGGGCAAACGCATCCGCCACCAAGACCTAGACAAACCGCACCCCATGAACCCGGGCGCCCCTGCTAAGTCAACAAACGTAGCGAACCACTTCGGGTGACCTATGGCAGGGGTGTTGGATATCCAATAAATGGTTCACGCGACTGAGGTACCCATATCTACCTCCCAAATGTGATATAAATTAATGTTTTATTATCTTAATTTTTGCAACAAATAGAGATAATGATATCCTCACTACGATCTAAAATTTTACGTACCGTCATACCATCTATAATACAGTAAAATACACTCCACATTAAAATTGCCTAAACGATAAGGATTTACACGTAAATCTAGTACAAAGTTTTTAATAATTGAAATCACTTGGTGTTCGACGATTACAGTCAGTTTGATTTGTGGAACAAAGTGTATAGTGAGCTGTGTAGTGATTAAAAAAAACTATAAAACATTTCTTACATCGTAAACAGACTAAACACGCAGGCGTTAAGATCAAGCGTTATCATTATATAGTCATTGGTCGTAAATGTCGTCATCTATCTTGCTATTGGCCGAAAGTATCTGATTTTGGAACTGTGCCCTACGGATTGCGGCAAATAGGCGCTAGTCTGACAGGAGCAACTTGTCAACTTATCAACTAAACATAAATAAATAAAAATAATAAATTGCATAATTATTCATAGTCATAATGTTTAATTTGAAGGATGCCAACTACAAGCAAAAAATAATGAAGTAATGACATGCTGTCAATGCTCGCTGAGCTATCATTTCCAATGTCTGGGAACAACGAAGGATAATTACCTGAAGCAATCGAAGAACTACAAAGCAGCTTGGAAATGCCCAGATTGTAAGGTGAAACAGCGGTTTACAGGAAGTAATGCGGAAACCCCTGTTCGCGGTAATAGTTCCACTGCACATAGTGTGACCCTAAGTGATGAATCTCAATTAATGATGTCTCATATAGATCGTAAGTTAGATGAAGTTTTAAAAAATCTAATAAGCGAGCTATTTGTATACCTTAACTAACAAATAGTGGAAGAATTAGGGGACATCAAGACAAAGTTAAGTCATTTCGATGAACTCAAAACATCCCTACAATTCTTCTCCACGGAGTACGACAGACTTAACAAAATATGAAAGGAAAATGAGACAAAAATTAAAAAACTTAATACTGCGAATTTTCATCTACAACAGAGCCAAGAGGTACTTATCAATAAATTGAATGATATCGAGCAGACGAACAGGAACTGCAATGTTGAGATCAAGGTGGTTCCTGAAAAGAAGGATGAAGTTATCAAGACATCAGTGCTAAAATTGTGTACTGCTGTCAACTACACATTAAAGGAAGATGAGATTAAGACCTGCTACCGAACATCTTATCATCCGAATGACGTTCCAAGTTCTTGACCTAAGAATATTATTCTAGCTCTACCCAGCCCTCGAACTACTATCAGCAGTGAAAGCGTTTAATCGTAGAAATGCTGATAACAAATTGAACACTTCCCCCATTTATGTATGCGAACATCTATCTCCACACAACAAGGATATACACGCAGCTGCTAGGCGCGCCGCCAAAGATCTTCGCTACAAGTACCTACGTGTGGATCAAGCATGGTCGCATTTACTGAAAAGATGACACTTCTGCTTCAGTGCTAGTAAAAAACAAGGATTCACTCCTTAAACTATCTCAGTCACCCTCCGTTCTTTAAACTGATTTTTTACATATTATGTCTTATAAAATACAAAATGGATCAGAAAATTTTCTACCAAAACGTTAGGGGAGTTAAAACTAAAACAAATGACATAAAAATTAAGTTATAATCAATAATTACGATGTAATCTGCTTCACTGAAACTTGGTTAAATTCATCAATTTTCAATAATGAATTGTTTGACGAGCGTTACCTGGTTTTTCGGAGAGATCGCGAATCCACTAACTCTACATCCAGAAAAGGGGTATTAGCAGCAGTCAATAAAAAAATAATAACAATTCATAAATCATCTTGTGAAAATGATGGTGAAGATTTATGGTTTGTGATAAAACCACATGAAAATTCGAACTCATTCATCTACATGTTGTGATGAAAGGCTTAAATCACAGTGAAAAACAGATAAACCATAGCTGCTAAAAATATACAAATTATTAATGAAAACCGTCATTCTAGCGACATCTGTTGAGGTTAAAATTGATTCAGTTTGTTTTTCAGTAGGCCCCTGTAATAGTTGGAATTATGTTGAGATTCTATAGTATAAACACAGAGGTCATTAAAATCGTCTAGGAACGACTAGGAACCCCCTTTTGAGGCTTCAAAATAAACATTGAATTTTGTCAACCAATAGATCTGAACAAAGAGCTATAAAATTTTGAGTAACCAATCAGTGAACGAAGAGGCGTACATCAAATGCAGACAAAGGAATGAACTGTGGATCAGGCAATAAAAAAGATAATTAACGACATTTCGATTCTCACAGAAATTGGAGGTGAACGCACTTTAGGGTCAACATCGACTTTCAAGGTGACAAACTCCTGGGAATGTTTACAATAACTGAGACATTTATGGGGTATCGAACCATTGAAATCGGGTGCTTGGAAGTTTTACAGGTTGTAAAGCGCACACACAAAAATGCAATGAAAAAAATTATAAACGTGATAGTATAAAAAAAGGACGGGAAAAGCAAAGGAAAGTTACTGGCGGAATTTCAACTGTAGTGCAATTATTTATGATAGAAGGAGGGTGTCATGTTCGATAAAAATCGTACTAAAGAGAGGAGTGAGTGTTGGAAACAATGGAAATTAATCGTTATCAATTTAAGATGAAACGGACATATTGGTAAATCAATCTTGAATGAAAATCTCGCAAAAAAAATAGACATTTTAGAAAAGTGCGGCGACCGAATGGAAGGATAATACAGAGATTTTAGCTGCTACAAAGGTCCTAGGGGCATAAAAATTGAGTATCAGAAGAAGACAGTAAAACTGAACATATAGCGATAGATTAAATTCAGGAAACGTAGGCATTTTACATGATTATCAGGGTAGATATATATTAGAGTTACCCAATATTACGGAGGGATCGAAACAAGATAAAAGGTTGGCGGTCTCATGTATATTTTGAAGAATAAACAATCGAAATCCGGACATGATTTTTATTTACGTTAAGGTAATAACCCATTAGAAGACCAATAAAATTTAACGTGGAGCTTATGGAATATTTATTTAAAGCAAAAGATATTAAAACTAATGGCTCTAAAATTAAACTAAATTTACGGCCGTAGTACATAAAATCTGAGACGTAAACATATGTCCAGACGTATAATTTATGTGAAATCTTGTAAGTGAGGGATGGAGAATGGGCGGAGATTGGGTAAAACAATAAAAATGACAGATATCCCAGAGTCTAATTAGGTATATCTCCCGTAGAAGTGTGGAAAACTATATATTAATTAATAATAAATGAAGTATGAAATTTCCTGGAGACCACACACATCGGGAAAAGTGAAGAAAAGATAAAAGGAAGGGTAAAGAACGGAGATAGGAAATGATCCATGTGGAGAAAAGCGATACAATTCGAATTTATCCGTGAAATTAATAAATACGACTTGGAAAATGAGTAATTATAAGAGTTATGAGAAATGACATAAGAATCAAGAAGAAATTGTGCAAGAAAACGTCGCGGATAAATATAAAATTCAAAGATAAAGGAAAAATTCAAATCTACGACATAAAGGAAGAAGGTACGGGTGAAAATGGAAAAGCTCATATAGGTGACAATAAAATTAAGTAGATTTTAGACAAATCGAAATTCAAAAATGCATAGTAAAGATTTCGCCATGGATTTAATCATGTTTCGCATGAGATGCATAAAATTGAGATCTATATATATGTTACTGAGGACGGACCTATCGCGAATTGAGAAAAAAAGGGAACGCAAAATCATGATATTTTAACTACATTTTGTATGAACCATAGAACAAAGGAAGCTTGGGCAATGAACGCAGACTTACCCGATTCGGACCCTATCAAGTTAGCGACGTGAGATAAAAATTAACCACCGCCCAAAGCTGGACGACGAAAGATCGTATGAATGTATAAACAATATTAGTGAGAGAGATATTCAAGTTTACGAGTTGATAGGAAATAGAATTAAGCATCAAGAGAAATTCAGATACGTCTTTTGGGACCTGAGAGGGATATAAAAGATGGAACACGTCAGTCAGGAGCCAGTCGCGCCGAGGATTCGAAAAGTTGTTACGTGGCGGTACTACGTTCTTTGGTAGGATTAACAGTGAAAAATCTTTAAGTGTTAAATTTTAAATAAGTCCCTGACTTAGGAAAATTTTGTGAAAAATACAAGTGCTAGAGTCAGTGGAATTTAATAAGTCAGTTAAATTAAATTAAACAGTGAAAATAAATATAATTTAAACGAAGTGCTTAAAAGTGTTAAAAGTGAATAGTGCAAAAAGTGTTAAAAGTGAATTATTAAAAATTTAAAAATAATTATTTCATTCAAAGTGAAAACATTCGAATTAAATTTAAGAGTTTGTTATCGTTAAATTAAAGTGGATGTGCCCGTGAATTGATATTTAAAAATAGATTATAATTTTGTTTAAAATTATTAATAGTAAATACTTCATCTTAGGTTAAAAGAAACACAAAAACAAAAAAAAGGATTCGATAATAATAAACGTTTAAACCTTTGTTCTAAAATTAACAGTTAGAAAAAAAATTAATTTATTAAGAGTCGAGTTTAATTAAAAGTTTGCACAATTCGGAATAAATTTTCTTATCAATTTATATAAAAGGAAATTTAGAATTAATAAATTGTTCAATTAAAATCCATCGTGCGTATAGCGACAGTGTTAAAAGTGTTTGTCGTTTTAACCGGAATTTTAATCATCAGTCTATCATTTCGAAAAGGAATTTGAAACAGCTATCATTCAAAAGCCTAAACTAGAAAAGTGTTATTAAATCAACGGGTTTTCTGAATTAGGATTTCGTTCGGAAGAAAAATTAAATATCAGCTAATTTATACGATTCAAGCGAGAATAAAATATTAAATAGGAATAAATAGTCGAAAAGACTTATTTTGAAATTAGTTGAAAAATACAATTAATTAGGTAGGATTTCTTCATCAAGGTTGTTGTGTACACCCGACCGGAAATACCTTGACGGGGGGTAAGTTTTCTTTTTATAAATAATTTTCAGGACCTAGGAGTGAGGAGATACAGCTGATTATGGTATATCAATTAAATTATTAAAAACAACAAAACAAAGCATTACACATTAATATATGTATATTATGTATTTATTTATATAAAATAAAGTAATATATTGTATATAAAGAATAAATATATGAGTAATGTATTTATATATATATGTATTTTACTTATTAATCGAAGCATCGAAATGGTAGCGATTCTTAGATACCTACCTATGGACATATCTACTTTATTGAAAAAGAAAATATGTATTTATTAATATTCCAGACTATGTAGAATCATATATTTTATATTTATTTATTAATATATGTACTCTTTTTTTTTTAACATATTTTGACAATCGAGATATGTGTACTTATATATATATATATATATATATTTATATTTAATTTTCACCTAACTTCTAGTAAATTTACTAAATTCGGAAAATGAAAAATGGTTTAACTTCAATACAGGATTTAAAAATATTTAAATTAACAATGCACAATAAAAGTAAAGAGGCACATATGACTTCTAAGGAATTTTAAAATAAACAAATCTCACATTTAGGTTAGTGTGTCAAAGAAGGTGTTTATATTATTCGATTTGTTTACAAATAGAGACACCAAAGATCTGGGTCAACCGCATGGTTTGAAAACGACCTTGGCCGTAACTAGATAATTTATCAGGGTTATAAGGATAACCATCAGGATGTCATTGTGCAATGTGCAGCGATATGGGTCATTTACAAATACCTATCATTCACAATCTACAATTGAAAAATCATGGGTTAGCCAGATTTATATCAAAAAATTACATGAAACATTTGAATACCATTGATTAGATGGTCGCATAGATTTTATTAGTTACCTGAAACAGCTAGAAGCTGCGTGCTTACAATTACCTACCATTCACAATCTACAATTGAAAAATCACGGGTTAGTAAGATTTATATAGAAATATTATACGAAACATTTGAACATTATTGATGGAGTGTTCGCATAGATCCCATCAGTTGCCAGAGACAGTTGAGAGTCGTGTACCCTCTTATGTGGCAATCAATTACTTGAAACAATTGAGAAATCACGGGATAGGATGAACGAAATTAATGTTGAAACCTGGAGGTAAAGTTAAAAACAAATACAGTTCATCAAACAGGAGGCAGTGGTCGCTCCTACAACAAGACCATTGACCAAACCAAATAGAGATGACGATTCTCTTAAATAAAAACGTCAAAACCAAACAAAAAGCCTGGAGTTCGATAGCTCTCCAAAACAAACTATCAAATAATTTCTTATTCTACTAGTATTTATTAGTATAACCTTATTCTTACGTATATATTCGGTTACCAATCCTAGAGTTTCGCAGAACTCTTCGTGCGAGATCCGAGCTCGGAATGCGAGGTAGATAGCCTCGTATTGCGAGTTATAAACCTTTCCCAAACTGTATGTATACATATATTTATTCGTATGTACTGTTTACTGGAGAATGCGGACCTGCATACAGCTTGCATTTAGGTCGGTAGACCACTCTCGCATTCTCTTTTAAACGTGGAATGAGGATTCACGACCCGTAAGTCCACACCAACCGTGAGTATATGATTGTATATAGGACGAAACCGGTTCGCCCTAAGTAAATAGTAGACCTTGGAGGAGATGGAATTTGGAGGTATCGGGACCCGAGGGAAGACTTGAAGGCAGTGCATGATGACGTGGAAGGCTTTTTGGGACGCGATAACTAAGGTATCAATCAAAAAGCCGTGTCAAAAGATTGTACGAATTTCTTGTCGACTCACGATCATCTCGTTTACTTGCAGGAGGAAGGAGCCAAATTTTTGCTAGCAAAGGGTTATTCTGAGTTCGTCAAATATACAATTAACTAATAACATTACCATACTAAATCAATTTTACATGTACCTTATAGCAGCTGAGTCATGGAGGAGTGGCGCCAACCAGACACAATAATTAATCATTGCCAAATTTACTAACAATTAACCATTTGAGTTATATTTAATTATCTGTCCAAATAAACATGTATAATATCTTTTATCAGCGTTTAACTACGATTTTGTAGGGTGCAGGGAATCAATAATTACATTAGGAAAGTTAGCTCATTCAGGGAATTCATGTAAGTCTAGGTTTGCAATGGAAAGACCAATTAAATTGTGAAACTCAACACCTCGATCAGAACCAAGGGGGTTACCACAAAATGAAAGTAATTAAAATCCTATATCATAAATCAAAAAAATTACACAACGTTTGATGGAATTTAATTACAATATAAATACGGGTATATTTGCGTTCAAGATCGTAAATAACGTATTAATTAGTTAAGTACATATGTCTATAAAGATATATAGTACAAGAGAGCTTTAAGTAGCTTTCTGAAGTTATCAAAGAAATTAAGGGTCCAATTTTCATGGAGGCTTATGTGTTGTAGGGGAGGAATTTTCCATCCCTGCGAACACATATGCAAAGCCTTAGAAAAAAAAAAGAAGTATCGATCATAGCCAAGAGAGAAGAAAATTTTATATTGTTATAAACAAATAAAAATAAAAGAAAATGGTGAAAAGGCGAAAACATTACAATGTGTGTACTATACATTCCCCCTATTTTATCTGTCGATGATTACTGTAATCGAATCAAAAATATTCAGGATATTTATTTGCAACATATTAATCCCAAATCTCAATTTATAACCATTGGTGATTTTAATCAACCTGAAATTAAATGGACACCTGACATAGCATATTATAACAAAATACTAGCTCCATCCAATTACTATAGTCACAAAGCTCACTGCCTTGTCAATTTGATCTCAGTATGTAACCTTCACCAATTTAATTATTTACCTTACAAAAATTTTAATATTCTCGACCTTGTTCTATCCGATAAAACCAATATTAATATTTCAGCGACAGCTAACTTATCAAAAATCGATTGTGACAATGCTTTTAACGAAAGAACTCAAGTAGATGTTATGTACACAGATTTTGAAAAGGCATTTGATAAAATAAACCATTCTATTCTACTACAGAAACTTGATCGTATAAGTATCCACGGTGATAGCTTGATAGCAGTATAGAAGTGATAGCAAGATGGCTTAAATCTTACTTGGAAAACAAAACACAGCTAGAACTTATAAATGGGTATGAGTCACCTCCCATAATTGTAACCTCAGGTGTACCTCAGGGGTCCAATCTTGGCTCTCTGCTTTTTTTAATCTTTATTAATGACCTTGGCCCCATGTTACGCTACGATTTTGTTTTATTTGCTGATGATCTCAAGATTTACCGTAAAATTTCCACTCATTCTGATCAAGTTATGCTTCAAGAAGATCTTTACAGACTACATAGCTGGTGTACTCAAAATAATATGTTTCTAAATATTGATAAATGTTACATTACAACCTTCACTCGTAACAGAAGACGAAAGAATCGTGCATTTTTCATTAATTATGTTCATATAAATGCAGTCACCACTATTAGAGATCTAGGAATCACACTTGATTCAAAATTTAAGTTTGATATACATATCAGTGATATCACGAGTAAATCATGTAAATGATTGGATTTATACATAGACTATCGAAACCATTAAAAAATTCCCAATCCATTATAACCTTGTACCACTCATTGGTCAGAAGCAAATTGGAATATGGTAGTGTTATCTGGAACCCACACTACTTGAAATATTCAAAAAATTTAAATCTGTACAAAAAAAATTTCTAAGATTGTTATCATTTAAACTTGGACTAAGTGCCGTATTGCAGTCTTACGAGGAACGACTCCAATACTTTAACTTTACGACCCTGGATAAAAGGAGACAATTTGCTGACTTAATATGTCTACACAAAATTATTCACAATAAGCTTGAAACAACTCATTGTCTGGGCAATATTCTTATTATTGTTCCTAATAGACGTAATCTAAGGAGTCAGAACAGGTATATTCCATCTAGAATTATTTAAGAACAATATTGCATACTTCAATCCATTGTCTCGAATGTGTCGTCTGTACAATTCTATTGAGTGTAACCATATAGATATATATGCAAATAGTCTCGCTTATAAAGCAAATTAGCAATAGATTGTAAACGTTTGTTTTTTTGAAGTGAAACTTCTTTACGCGCGTTATGCAATTTCGAGGACCGGAGTAAAACCAACTCATGACCGTCATGAAAAACCGTGATCATTTCGCTATAGGAGCCTAGCCAATATTATATACCAACTTAAGGTCACTCTCCAAACTCAGCTTCGCGTTGTAGAGGCAGAGGGACCGATTGTCGTCGTGAAGAACCGAGGTTCGATCCCCGCTTTAACTATTTTTTTTTTCTTTTTGTGATTTTTTTAATAATATATTTTTTTAAAGTGATAAAATGCTCTCGTGCTGCGACTTTTAGATATTTTGACTATATGATATTTTGGTCGAATACGGAAAAACCGCGGTCTAGAGGCAGAGCGTTCGACACTCGTTATGCAGGACCCGGGTTCGAATCCCATATTTTTATAACTTTTAATTTTTTTTTATCAACCATTTATAATAATGTAGTAAAAAATAA
Organism: Hesperophylax magnus; assembly: GCA_026573805.1. NCBI lineage: Eukaryota > Metazoa > Arthropoda > Insecta > Trichoptera > Limnephilidae > Hesperophylax > Hesperophylax magnus. The sequence continues at coordinate 3,912,063 of JAIUSX010000043.1, read as the reverse complement.
GATAAATTTGTTAATTTAAATTTAATTTACTTTACGGTACCTATATGATATTTTGGTCGAAATATAGCTTACAAATCGAGCCGGTAGAGTCGCTCGGTATTTTGATTAATTATTTTTTTTATCAACGATTTGTAATAATGTAGTAAAAAATTACATAAATTTGTTAATTTACCTTTACTTTAATTTACGGTACCTATATGATATTTTGGTCGAAATATAGCTTACAAATCGAGCCGGTAGAGTCGCTCGGTATTTTGATTAATTATTTTTATTTTGAATCATTAAAATTACTAATCAAGGCCGATAACGCCGCGTCGCGCGAAATATCTCTCCTCGCGGTCTAGAGGCAGAGCGTTCGACACTCGTTATGCAGGACCCGGGTTCGGATCCCATATTTTTATAACGTTTAATTTTTTTTTATCATATGCTACTTATAAATATGTCAATAGACAGAAAAAAAGAGAGAATGAAATGAAAAGAGAGAGAGAAGAATAATAAAAGTTTCACTTCCGTCGTGCGTAGGCTTGCCACACACTGTATTTTTTTTATTTACTCTGTTTGTTTTCTTTTGCTTTTGTTTTTTGGATCATATATTGATCTATATGTTTTGTTTTTGATATCTCTTGTTTTGCCTTTGCTCACGTTTTGCTGTTTATATTGTTTTGTTAATACATAGTGTATAATGACACTTAAACTGTGCACGATGTGAACATTTTTAAGTGGACTGTTGACATATACGTTTTTTGCAGCGCTTATTTAATTATTTTTTTTTCATGTTAATAGTCTGTAAATGTTCCTAAACAATAAATAAATAAATCTCCCGTGCTGAGGATTTCTTTTAAATATTATTCAAATTTATTAGAATAGATAATAAAGTAACTATAAATATATTATGAAGTGTGTTTGCTGAAATATATTACATGGTATTTTTTTAGTGCAGTTGAGTGATTCGGTTTCAGTCGTTATTTGATAATAGTATATTTTCTATTTCTGAACTTCCTATGATATGTATCCAGCATTTTTCTTTGAGATTTATAAGTTACAGTATTGCTGTGATTTTTTTAATGAGAGTGGGTTTTTTGTACAGTTATTCCCACTGCATAGCAAGCTTTTTTACCCAAATGTTATAGTTGTAGTTGCTTGTTGAATACGTTTTTGACCCTCAAATCTAGTGTTTCTAATACACGTGTTACTTGTTATTTGTTGGGTTTTGTATTTATATGTACAAAACCCAACAAATAACAAGTAACACGTGTATTAGAAACACTAGATTTGAGGGTCAAAAACGTATTCAACTTTATTTCAATTAAACAACTATATTATTTCTTAATATAGTTGTTTAATTGACATGATGTTAAGATTTCATCAGTGCACGATCTTACAAATATTGTTATTTAATTGGTAATTTTAGGATATTATCATTTACACTGCTCCATCCGATAATTCCGTATTCTAACAGTGATTGGCAAAGAGCCATCCAGATCCTGATTAAGTCTTTTTTTACTGAGGACGTTCCTGATGGTTTTGAAAAAAATAATAATATTTTTTAATTTGTAAATTTTATTATAGTAGTTCACATGCAGAGGCATTTTAATCAATTTTTACACCTAAAGTACCTACGTAATCGTAGGTATTGGAATGTATAAAACTCGCAAGAATCAATTATTCGTATCGGCCTACGAGCTTATTTCAAAGTTCAAGGATATTTCGGATACTTGTCATGTTGTGTGCGAGTTCTGTGGGCTGACTGATTAATAACTCTCCTATCTTATATGTATTTTTGTGTATACAATACTTGTACTCACTTACCTACTTCTGGCGTTCTTCAGTTCTGCTGATCGCTATCTAAAAAACTAAAAAAAAAAAAAAAAAAAAAAAAAAAAAAACTAAACATTTTAAGATTACCTGGTCATTGTTTGACGGCCATTGTAAACTGGTGACTACGAATCCGGGGGCGAGGGTTCGAATTCCGGCGTGCGAAAGCAAATTTTTTATAATTTAAGATTGTGGTAACTAATTAACTAACCATCACGCCGTTTCCCCGCAGGGGTAGGCAGAGAGGACGGACCTCCAAACAATTCGGTCTTGGCACACACTTCTTGCCTCATTCACATTCATACATCGTCTCATACATACTCTTCTATTATTCTGACTCTTGACATGGCCCGACTCGAGTATCTGATTCACTTGATCGTACTGACTTCTGCTAACATTCGCATTTGCATCATATATCCTACTTAAACTCCTTTCTTCACTTATTCGCTCTACATGCCCAAACCATCTAAGCGTCCCTTTTTTAATCTTACTTATTATGCTTACATAAGTCTTGCACTCTTTGCGGATCTCCACATTCCTCACACGATCATACATGGTTTTACCACACATACGCCTCAGGGATTTCATTTCAACAGCATTCAATCTACTTTCATCATTTCTCTGCCAGTTCCATGCCTCACTTCCATACATCAGGGTCTTCCAAATTTAATTCATATAAAATAACACTTAGGCACCTACTCAGTACTTGTGGCACGTTCCAGAGAGGTAGATATATTCTCAGTATCTCTTGAAAAAATCTAAATGTTGCTTGCAATGGCTTTAGACATATTTGTTGACTATATTTTCAACCTTTCTTTCCCCCATCTCTTTCCCCTCCCTTGAGCCTCACTATATATCGTAACTGGGTATGCCATAGTCTTACTGGATCTGTTGGTACTCTTGTGCGGTACACTAAATCAAAACGTTTTTCATTTCACTGTTTTAAACAAAAGTGACATGATAGTTTTATTTGTATACAATGTTATCTTTAAATAGCAAATAGAGTGTGATTTCACTTTTTTAATGATGTTACATTATTTTAATGTTCCTTTAGTTAACATGATTTAGTTTTTTTTATAAAGTAGTTTTTTTATTGGTACTTTAAAAGAATGCTTTAAATTTACTTTTAGAAATTTGGGAGGAGGGTATGGGTACTATCGGATAACCAACACCACTGGTCACCCCAAATGATTCGTTACGTTTGGTGACTTGGCGGGGATGGCCGGGTTCATGGGGTGTGGATTGTCCAGGTCTTGGCGACGGATGAGTTTGCCCAACTGCTGTGTGGCGGGCCGGATTTGGAGAGACTGGTACGAGGACGAGGGAGATATTTTTACCTCTCTTTCTCTCTATCAATCACCTTGCACTGTAATGGGAGGGATTAATTCAAACGAATTTGCCTGGAAGCACTGACCCCCAGATTCCTACCCACCCCTCATAACTTTGTCTTCTTAGATCTTCCTCTCCTTCGTTTCCTTAAAAAAAACCTCTACACAGCATTCCCAAAGATGACATTGGCCTTCAGGATTTTCTGTGTGGAGATAATGTAAAAAAAAATAATCTTACATTATTTAAACTGCTCAGGCGTTTTAATTTTTGATAACAGCAGCTGCATTTATAATGCTTGTAATTTTCCAGGATGTTTATTTGCCACCGATAATGTAGTGATGCAAAAAACGTGAGACTTGTTCCGTTCTGCGTTTTTGCAGATGATTTCATTTTACATTCAATAAAAAATATGAATGCACTTCACAGGAATTGCCCGCATCCGCCGGATCATGATTGAATCTCCTTTATACTAGAGAACAGACTGTGGCACGTTTACAGGGCCGCATTATAATTGGTGAATATTTTTAAAATTGGCCAATCAACTGTGCTCTTCACACCTTCAATGATATTTGTCTAAACTCAAACGTCAACATTTTTTCGGCTTCGCTGCTCAAATTTAAAAGGAGCATAATATCAATAATATAAATAATGCGCAAACATATCGCGTCACTTTCATAGATCGACACTTCTCACAACTGCAAACATATCGCGTCACTTTTATAGATCGACACTTCTCTCAATTACAATTACTCAATGCACAACACAATTAAAATATTGCAAGGAAATATACTTGGATAACAAACAATCTACATGGATAACTAATATTAATCAACCAAAAGCCATAATAAAAACCAGGTCATCAACAAATAAAACACTGAACATTCCGATAACACACACCACACACGGACAAAGACACTTTCAATACTACGCAACCAAACTTTTTAACAGTATGCCCATTACTTTGAAACAATTAATGACTACAAATACATCTACAAACTTTCTCAAAAAACATATCGTAGCCTGGATAAAAAATCAAGATATTCATTTTATTCAAAAGATTATAATTCCAAATCAAACATAAGCAAAATATGATAAGTAAAACTAAATATTACACACGTTCTTCAAGAATTATCCAAAAATACATACACTCACAAATAAATGTGTGTTTTCATGTTTCAATATGTCTGTGAAAAAAAAAAAAACAAAAAAAACTTTCTACTACAACACATAAATACCTGTCACACTTAATCACAAACACGTTAACACCTCAGCACAGGTTCTCCTAGTGAGGTGTTCACGTAACATACAATATCACCCACACACAGTTTTACCTATGTCAACTTATGTTCTTTATTTTTTACACCTTTTTTCTGTATTTTTTTCACTGTACTACAATATAAACCACTGTAATCATTTGTAAAATGTGTATTCAAGAATAGACATAAATAAATTTTATGGTAAATATTCCACTTGTATCTTTTAATGGGGATGAGGTGAGGAGAATGAGGAGATCCCAAATAATAATGAAGATAAAAAAAATAATGAAATTATCGTTGAGAAAATCTAGACGAAGAGAAGAGAGGAGTTTTAGAATAATATATGACGTCTATGTAAATATATATTTTTTTTAATATAGATCATATGGGTTACATTAATACATACATATTTTGCAAAATATAATATTAAGGTTCATAATTGGTCATGTATACCTTATCAGAAAAGAGGAGCTCTTGTGCCTGATAAGGTATACATGTAAAATGTATAAGGTATACATATAAATTGACAAATTATCCAATACTTACATAGTTCAGTGTACACCCGAGAGAAAAATATTTATATAATATGGAGCTCGTGGGATTGCACGACCTTCCCCGAGATAATAAAAGAGAATAAACAAGAAAAAATAATAATAAAATAAAATACTTTTTGTTTTAAAACCACGATATTTATTAATTTAAGAACCGACCGGTTTCGCTTTACTTAAGCATCATCAGGGTACAAATTAATACTAAATTAGTCGGTTCTTAAATTAATAAATATCGTGGTTTTAAAACAAAAAAGTATTTTATTTTATTAAATATGTCAAACCACAAAGTGATTGCTTTCTACAATAATAAAAAATAATAATTTGGCAGATATATACTGTGGCTTTATAGTTAATAAATATAACAAAAAATCTGCCCTAACGATGGACACTGTAACACTGTCATTGGGCTAAATAAGAGGTCGCGCAACACAGCATAATAACCTAAAAATGAATCACTGTAAAAAAGGTTTCCTTGGAGTATGGAGTATGTGCTATTTTTATATGATTTATTTCCTATAACAGTAGCTGATGTGTAACCGGCGTTGCTGGGGGTTAACCTTAGTACATAGACATATACCATCGCAGGTATATACCATATATGTAAACCTTCCGGAAGAAATTTTCCAAATGATAGTGAAAACTCGTTCCGTAGTTTAGAAGAACAAGACATTTAAACAAAAAGTATTTTATACTATTTAGAGAAGTATTTGTTTATTTTTATTAAATGACGGATTAATCGTTCATTTATACAACATACGTACAAGACTTTTTAATATAACAGTCTAATTAGATACTATGCTATGCTGTGCTAAAACATCTGTTCTACCGTGTGGTATCTTAAACAAGCCATGGTGAAGACTACGGCTGCTTTAACGGCATTACATAATTTAGGAATAAGTGACGTTATATTTTAATTACGTTTTTATTTTTAATGTACCTAGACTTATCTGTATGGAATGGTCCGGTCCTGCGTTTAATCTCCGTCTTCCTCCGCAGTATTGCTTTGAGCCATGGATCCTCCGTGCTTTGAGCGCAATCATCTGTTAACTACGTATTAATATAATACGTATGCAAATGAGATAATTATTTCTCGCGTTTATTATTTCCCAAACATGCGATGCTTCACTGAGCAGTGAGCACTGCGAACAGGTAGTCGACCTGCATTTAAGCAACCGAGTCAAAGCGTTAATGTTTTAGTCTGCTCCGAACATTCATACACTGAAAATTAACATTTAATTGAGCGTTTAAAAATAAAATAGCTCAGGGGGTCTATCACAGTGAAATCGATAACTTTTCAATATTAGTTCGATAGGCGTAACTAACAATGATTTTACACCGTTTTCTAAGCACGGTCGCTCTGTTGAAACCCAGACCGATATTGATAATGCAAGTTGATGTACTGTGGCAAAACCGGTTCACCTCTCCATGAATTGACATTCCTAAATGTCAGAAGGCTACGAAATAGTTATGCTAATAAATTGACAATGACCCTATGTACTTTCTTACACTAAAAAGGAAGTTAATTTGTTCATGGGGTCTTTATTTATAACCAACAACTTTTGTTTTTACAAAATGAAACGGAATCAATTGATCACACTATGTTAGATGAATTAATTAAGTATATGTGGGTCGTGTATACGATTTCTTTCAATTCTAAAAGCTTAATTAGTTCACCTCCATTCATTAATAAGCCTGTTATGTTGAATAACGAACGACTGCTTATCCGACACCTTGGAGGTCGCGCTAAAAGTAGCGGTTTCTGTCCGTGCTCGCAAATGTCATCAAGTTACCATAGATGACGGATTTCATCAATATCGTGTTGACATAGGGATTTAGCGATCGTCTGTGCTAGACCTCCAGAAGCCAGAGAAGAAACCTATATTAAAAGTGTGTCTGTCCTAAGTTTCCCGGTTACCTAAATAATAACATCAAACCCCCTTAAAATTGTGTTATCTAATTAATTCTATTACATAATGAGAAACGTGTGTATGTTATATAATAACCTGTCATAACAGTATGTCAATAACAGCCAATTGACTGCATGTAATCACCCACCTCCCGATCGCTGTCAGCTGTGAAACTATTTAAACTATAAATATATACTACCTAAAACTAAACCACCTAGATCAAGGCTGCCCAACCCCAGGCCCGCGGGCCACAATGTGGCCCGCGAACGAATTATAAGTGGCCCGCGTGAAACATTTTCAAAAAACCCGCCAATCCGCCAATTTGAAAAAGTGTCGCGGGCCCGCGGTAAAACAAACAATGCAGCTTGCGCGCGGTCACCAGTGTTGCCAACGACGGTTGAACTTACTTTTGAAACAAAAATACACCGGTTTTCGACATAATATTTTTTGCGTCGAAATGGAATCCTGTAGCCACCTCCCCCCCCATGGAATTCGAAAAACTGCTGTCGGGTATCACATATGATGTTCGGAATTTTTTCTCAACGTGGCCCGCCAGTGATTCAAAATCGTCAATTTCGCCCAACTGCTAAAAAGGTTGGGCCAAAGATATTAGAAGAACGAGATATGCTATGTTGGCCGCCGGACCGTAGCCGGAGTACTACCTAATTAGGGTACTTTGAACGGTATCGGGACGTGTACGCACAGAAATCTGTTCTATGTATTAGTGCGGATACCTTAGCGATGCCTTAGCGTAAGCGAAGGTGTGCAGTAGTATTGGTGAACAAAACCGGCGACACTCGGCAAAACAATTCCACTCAGTATGAACTGCGCATAGCACATCTCGTTCTTCTAATATCTTTGGGTTGGGCAGCCTTGACCTAGATGCAACTAATGCGCAGAATTCACACACGGATCTGCTGGGCGGATCTGTCCTGTCTGTCATTAGATATTCGAGCGACGAGCATTACACATTACAGTGATGGCCTGTCTAGGAAAATTTCTCTAGATCTGGAAAAAAAATTATTGTAAAGGGAAAGCACAAAATCTATCTAAACATTAAAATTTTGTTTTTGTAGTCAAAGTTCTCAAGCCCATCTTGATTATAAACTTTGGGCAAGCCATCATTGAATCACGTCATGCTCATTGACTGCAAATGATGTCATGTTCGGCGAGCCGATCCGTTGCGTACATTCACACACGGATCGGCTCGTGAAGGTCATGCATACAGCGGACCGATGAACAGAGCCGATCTGTCCGTCGCAGGAATACACAGGCAGTGTAATACCGTGTGTGAATTCTGCGCATAAACCGGCAATATTTATAATGAAGATGGTTTTATAAAGTTATTATTTTATTATAAATCATAACTAAACTACAACTAATCTCTGACTAAACTGTGACTAAACATTGTCTGAACTATGACTGAACTGTGACTGAACTATAACTAAGCTGTAACTGAACTTTGACTAAATTGCGACTGATATATGACTGAAAAATGACTAAATTATGACTGTACTATGACTGAATTGAGACTGAACTATGAGTGAACTATGACTAAACTACTTTTCTGAACTATGACTGAACTGTGACTGAACTATGACTGAACCATAAACTAAAACTGAACTATTACTAAACGCCCTCCACTCATCCTGCGCTCCGTGTAATTAGTACAGACAGAACATTAATTGATGAGATGCGTGGACACGGTGATTGTTTTTTACAGGTAGTAAAGTGAGAGTACAAAATAAATAAACAGAATTTATCATGAAAATTAACACTTTTCAATTTGTCTACACGTGTCGTGTCAGAAAAACTCAATATTTGTTTTATCCAATCAGACATACAACGTGTAAACAAAAAATAATATCAAAATGTCCATTTCCAAAACAATGATTTTGATTTTTTACTTTATTCGAGAAACGATCACTTTCAAACAATAATATTTGACAATGTCTCCAATTAATCTTGGAATATACCACTTGACTGTAATGATAAACCGATAGATTTGTCTGTTGTACCCATAGACATATGAATATTAGTAGACCTGCCCTAAGTGATTAAAAGCGTATTATCCCCACTCCCCATACCGGTTCCATTGGAGCCGGCTGTGCTCGCGTATGGCCTCAAGTGAAATTTGAAAACGTGACGTCATCATTCTTGTGCGAACTATGGTCGAGGCATCATCGGTTCATTTTACGAAATAACACGGCAAAATGTTGACTTGTGCTATGAAAACTTGTAAAAATAGATGTGAAAAAGAGAATAAACCCAATTGTCGTATTACATTCCATATATAAGCATTATTTTACTTTATTTTAAGCATATTCACATCGTATAATATGGATCAGTTGTAGAAACATATACTATCATATCGAGAAACGTCTAGACGCAAAACATAAAGCTGGTTGGTTGCTGGGAAGTAAATTATGAACATTTATAAAAGTGTCTTAACTAAATACTTAAACGAAATATTCGACTCTGAAAATAGAAGAAATTTTTTGCCGAATTTGGACTTCGCAAATTTGTTCATAACGTGGCGAGTAATTTGCGCTCCCATGTAAAAATGTCTATTCATTCAAAAGCAGATTTTACTTTTAAGAAGTAAATGGTGATATTATAATGCGAGATGCCTATTTACTGTCAGATTGATTTATTGACGAATCACAGTCAGCTTTACCCCCTTCGTTCTTCAACAGTTGATTTTACCCCTCGCCATTGTCTTATCGTCTATTAATTCCTATGTCTGTGGTTGTACCCAAAATAAGGATCCTTTTTCATACTTTGAGTGAAAATGATTTTTCAAATAATCATGTTCAGGACCTATTTATCGAAAATTGTTTTGGCGTCATAACTTTTTTTTATCGACATCATACTTCCTGGGACGTTTTAAAGTGGGATATACCAAAATAAATCTATAAAATGATTTACTATTAATTTTTTCTTGGTTAATTTAATAAATCAAAATTAAAATTTCTTAAGATATCGTAAGATTTGTAAGTAGATAGTTAAATACCTACCTACGTTACTTACTACTTATTTTATTTAAGTAAAGAATTATACAATTTGTCAGAAGAAACGGCACTATCTCAATGACAATTTTTTTTCAAACTTTCTTCATGCAGGTACACGGAGATAACTTACTGATTAGAATATCTAGCAATCTCTTAAAATTATTCGTAATACGCTTAAAACAGGACTGCAGGCCCTTAACAAATGAATTGATAGGTTTTCTGTTAAAGTTTAAACAAGGAATGTATTATGGCGACGTCGGAATACGTGTTTAAAAAAATCATAATATTTTCGTATTTCGTTATTATATATGATCAGGGCAAATGCAGATTCATGAAGACATGTTCTGATATTACTAAATGTTTAGTACTAAACGGCTTCAATTCTCGTTTTAAACTGGATTTTATTTAATAAATCAGACTTACTCATTTTTCTTCGTTTATACCATGGAAATGAAAAAATGCGAATAAGAAATTCTTAAAAAAACCAACGATTTCACATTTGAAAAAATAATGTTCACTGATCCATTAAAACGGCCACCATCTTGAAACGTACATATAGTTTTACAGAAAAACTAAATGCAAAACGATCGAGTTAAAACAGGACTGCGCTAAGCTCAGTCATATATTGTGCAGAATACACAAGAAACTGTCAATGTCCATCAATTTTTCTCTATGTTTTTGTTGACGCGTACTGTCGTATATAAGAAGAGGGTGTCTTCTACAAAAATGTAAATTTTGGTAACTTTGTAAAATACATATATACAGGGTTCTCCAATAAGAGGTGATATTTTGAATAGCCCGCTATTTCGGTAGATGTTACTTTTGAAGCTGTCATTTTTTGACATTTGACAAGTAGAAACTACGCCATTAATAAAAATGGAACAATACACGCTTCAACAACGCATTTAAATTATTAAAATTCACTTGAGTGAATCAAATGCAAATAATCTTGAGTGATGAGGCCCATTTCCACCTCGGTGGCTTCGTCAACAAGCAAAATTGTCGCGACTGGGGCTCGGAAAACCCAAGAATTATTGTTGAAAAGCCTCTTTATCCTCAACGTGTGACTGTTTGGTGCGGTTTATGGTCCGGCGGAGTCATTGGACCTTACCTTTTCGAAAATGAGGCTGGAGCAACAGTTACGGTGAATGGATTGCGCTATCGAGAGATGATTATTGATTTTTTATGGTCGGAATTGGATGGTATTGATTTGGACAACGTTTACTTTCAACAAGACGGCGCTACGTGCCACACAAGCAACGAAACCATTGATGTTTTACGATTGAATATCAAAATAACACCTCTTATTGGAAAACCCTGTATAATAAATCACCTCATGGGGGCTTAACAACTCAATTTATTTCTATCACTTAGACTTGTAACTTATTACTTTTGGCTTATAACTAAGTTTCATAGCTAAAGACATAACTTGATTTATAACTAAGTTTCATAGCTAAAGACATAACTTGACTTATAACTAAGATTAATGTCGAGTGATTTACAACTAAGACTTTTAACTAATGACTTAAAACTATACATATTTTTATGACCGAGTAGGTATTTACACAATACCGCTATAATACTACTTACAACTACGGCTTAAACTAGAGATTTACGACTAACATATATATTTACGTTTAAAAATATAGATTGTTATGATTTCTGCCCGTGGTGTCAGTGGTAAGGTTAAAATATTACAAAAATACTTTACGCATAATAAATGGTTATTACATTAAAGTACAGATATGTTTTTATAAACTTATGATGACTATTACAATTTATGAGATTATATAAAAATAAATTATGTACTATGAATAAGTAATGTAGGAAAAATGACTATTTTTTTAAGATACCATCTGTAGTAATAAGGTGGAATTTGAGAATTTACCAATTTTAGTTTAGAAGAAAAAGAGTATAAATTCTTAACATACGTATCTAAAAAGTGGCATTTGAAGACTTTCCACTTTTAATGCAAGATTATTTGAATCAATGGGATATATTAATTACATATGATTCATCATAAAGAAATATAAACACATTTGATTGAGACGTAATAATTGTTAATATTATAGAAATGTATGTATGTATATAGATGTATGTAAGATGTAAGTAGGAGTATTATCATTGGGAAAACTAAATATCTTTATTTTTAATTTTTTTTTAACGCATTTTTATACGTTAACTGTGTATTGGTTATTTGTATTGTAGAAATCAGTTTAAACCGAATCATACGCACCCAACTCCCTCGCGGTACTCTTTCATAATGACCAAGAAACAATAATTTAAATGAAGGTAAGTAGAGACAAGTCACATTTTAACGTAATTTTGGGTAGATGCCACTTTTATTTATCAGTTAACGGTTTTAGTCTTACGTCGTTATTTCTCAAAAACCATAAAAATATGCCACCTTTTTAAATTTTTGTTTTGTTAGATATTGTACTGGATGGCGGTACAAAACCTCTTCCAAACCGTCTATGTAGGTTGTACCTTGTACCTGACTGCTACAGTAATATTTTACTACATGATTCACGAAGCATTGTTATTTTTTGTGAAGAAGCTTTCATTTTGCAGGTTTCCGAGCAAGGCTCTCATCAGCTTATCGCTAGTGCATTTTCTCGTGGATAACCAACGCAGTGTTTGTGGCACGTAAGAACTACGGCTTGGGGTAAAACGTGATGAAGAAAAGTGATTTTATCCAAGTTTATAGCTATTTTATAAAACTCTCTCGAGGTGATATTTTAGCAATACAATTGTTTTTTTCTACCTTCACAAACTATATATATATTTCCTTGGGAGTACTATCGATCAAGCAACTGATTTACAAGCAGTCTTACAAGGTTCGTGGAAACCTCACAGGATCGACGTTTAAGATGGGTGTAATCTTTTAGAAGAGCTTTATGCTCTAAATTTTGAGAGGTTTTCAAAATTCTGCGCTTCAGTTATTGTAGGATTTACCTTTGATCGTAAAGAAAATATATGACATTTCTGTAGTTGGGGGTAGAAGAAAATTGTAATGTCTTGGATTACTAGTAGTTATATTCTCACTTGAATGCATTGATTACGGGAGTCTTCAAAAATTGCTCGGTTCGTTCAAGATTACAAGAAGTTTACTATCGTAGATAATTACTATAAAGTCTTACTGGACGCACGCCTCATCTGTTTGATTATATAAGTTATTCTGCGGAAGCAATGAAATAGAATGAGCTGCCGACCTATGATCGGCTATCCTCGGGTTCCGTCGGAACCATTTGGGGCACGACAGCGCAAGCAACGCCCAACCGTACAATCACTGCCATCTCTCACTAATTATCAGAACTATCTTAACAAGATTTTAATAAAAACATTACAAAAACGTATTTATTATATTTACAATCAATAATGTTGAGAGCGCGCATTAGTGCTTTATTTTTTTGTAAATTTGTCAATACTTCGACTTTCAGTTCCACTGAAAATCTACAACCAACTTTTTGATTTCTTTCCACCCGAATAATGATCTTTCTTCATTATATAATCAATTAGACGTAAAATACTTCAGTAAACACACCACCTATGGTGGAATCATCTATCTTCAAAAGTTCTTCACAGATTGGTTTTTAAATTTTTACGCAACATTGCATTCGAATACGCTTGTGTTTTTATATCCCTTTATTATACATATATGTCAGCCGTGACAGGTAAAAACATGTTTTTTTTCTTTTTAAATCGCCATCTGTTGGACATAAAAGCGAAACGCGCTATTGTTTCTCTATACACACAGACAGATTGAGCTACAGCAACGTGTGGCAGGGTACAGCTAGTAGTTAAATAAATATGAAATCATCTTCGTGCAAAACCAGTCTTGCACTCAGATTGCACGAATAAAATTCCAGTTGTGGATTGATCTGCTGACGCACGGAAACCATTCTCGTGTTCAGAGTGTAATTATAATTTTATAGTTACAGACTCATTTGCGACGTTTTGTAACATATTTTGCCTTCTAGGTGAGGTATAAAATAAAAACCGGTCCTTCGATTCCCCCCACCCCCTGACACTACAAACATCCAGAGTCCCCGACCGTAAAAAAGGTACCCTACCCCTGATTTAAGGAAACGACAAATGGAGGAAAAAAATGCTCGCAAAGCAGTGTTCAACACCTTTTAGATATAAACCGTAATTGGTATAACTTTTGAGTTTGCATACCTAAGTATTTCGACTTCAACATTAATTAAAAATATATTGCTTATTAGTAAGCGTATGAATAATAATTACACACATTGGATGTGGAAAATTCTTTACCTGCAAATTCAAGCAAAAATATAATAAAAACACATAAATTTGTTTTTGACCACGATAGTTTTATTTTCACTCTACCGGTTTCGGAAGATCCCTTCCTTCGTCAGGAGAATATTTAAAACTGTTTTAAATATTCTCCTGACGAAGGAAGGGATCTTCCGAAACCGGTAGAGTGAAAATAAAACTATCGTGGTCAAAAACAAATTTATGTGTTTTTATTATAAATTATGATGAGCCACAAAGTGAATGCTTTTTACAATTACGCAAGCAAAAATATTTTACTGCATTCTTATGTATTACTATGAAGGGCATGTGCGATCCTGATAAATAAAATTTGCATTTTCTATACTCTTTACAAATTTATGTGTTTTTATTATAAATTATGATGAGCCACAAAGTGAATGCTTTTTACAATTACGCAAGCAAAAATATTTTACTGCATTCTTATGTATTACTATGAAGGGCATGTGCGATCCTGATAAATAAAATTTGCATTTTCTATACTCTTATGTGTATAAGACCAAGTTTAACGGCAATAAATTGGTTTTAAGAGTGACACAAAAAATAACATGTCTTAAATAATTATGTTTATCAACCTTAGTAAGAACACAGAGAGCATTATTCATGCGTTTATTACTTCGACATTCCAGCCCCCAGACCCCAGACACCAGACTACCCCAGAATTAAATTTAATCTTGTGGTGAAGGGTGGTATAGGCTGTTGCTTTTACGCGCTGGCTTGTTGATTTTAAATTGTTTATCACCTCAAAATTGTTTTTATTAGGAGTTAAATATTTTGCCCTGTGTTTGTATTTACATAGAAGACTGCTGCGCACTAAAGGGTAATTTGAAGCTCACGCTGGAATATTAGAAGATTATTAATTGAAGTATTATTATTAATAACCTACGTGTAATTATTTTAAAGAACTAATATTGCAACGAATACGATTCGAATAGTGACGGGATAACTCATCAAAGTGACAATTAAAAACACCTTTAATTTAAAAGTCATAAAAAGTGGAAAAACAAAAACAAGTTTAAATAGGTTACGTAAAATGGTTAATGCTGATTTATTAAAAATCTCTTATAATCCTTGTAAAAACGGTGCTGCGAGCCGCTTCCTGATAAAGTGTTCATAAATTCATAATAGTATCGCTACACGTTCATCCACCTGCGTTTGTCTTAATAATAAATCAAAACAAGTTCGGACATCGTGACAAAACATTTGTATTTTACTTGCAATCGTTGTTCCCAATAATACTGACCAACTGTTGAATCGAAATTTTGGCTCAACACTGTTCAAACGCACAACTACATTCTTTCCAACGGAAAGGTGATGACTGAGCCATCAACCAATAAATAAAATAAAAAGTTATAAAAAGTGTCGACAGAGTGAAAAATTCAAGCTAAAACTTAATTTTTAACATATTACATACGTTTTTTTGTAAAAATATTGGTTTATGTATTACTGTATTTAATTAATATATATATATATATATATATGCATTAATAATAAATAAAATACTCCATTCGTCAATATTAATTTAACATTGAAAGGTTTTAATTTGATGTCATTTTATTACCTATAAGAGAAGAGGACGGGCAGGAGACGGGGTCCACTTAAGATAATGAACAGTAATTTTTTTTGGAAACAGGCGAATCGAACGTTACTGAACAAATCACTTGGCTGATCGGAACCTGAGATTGATCGTTCGAAAATTTGGGAACAACGGCCGTTAGAGTTTATCAGGATCAATTCATTCGTCAATGGCCTACAATCCCGTTTTTAACCGGAATATGCATTATTTGAAGAGATTCTTAATAAAAAAGCAATATTATTTTATCGGTGAGTTTTCCCCATGTAGGTAATGTTTGTATGTTAGTTTTTTGCATCGCTTTTAATGACTTCATATCAATCGTCATTGTGTTGAGTTATCATTGAACCGTTTAGTGCCTGAATTACATCTGCTAAGTGCTCGGCCAAAATACAGTCAGTACTTGGCCTAGTAGCGGGCGAGTGATTCAGGCGAGACAGTGAACAGTGGACTTTGTCGAGTGTCAGACGTTTGCTGTTGTTTTTTTTCTTCCATCGCGAAACCATGTTAAACTACTCAATAAACTGACTCGCCTACTGTCTCTTCTACATGTGATCACCTCTATTTTCCGATAAGTTTCTCGGCCGAGTAACAAAGCCTCGGCACTCGGCAGGTGTAATTCGGCCTTTACTTCTGCAAGTTGTAATGCACGGCGTTAGGTACTTGCCTAGTAGTGCGGTATTCATTTGGAAACATGTTGTATTACCAATTAAAAGTAAAAAAATTAAATATTTTTATTTCTGTATCAACATCATTATAGAAAAGCTGACCAATCGTGGAAGAATATTAATAATTATAAAGTTATGTTTACACCAACGTTTTGTAAACCGCACCAAAATTAAAAATTTACTATAATTTTTTTTATTTGTCACTAATAAAAAATAAAAAATAATCAACTCCCAGTGTTTGGTATGAGTATGTAACAAGGTATTGAGTGTTTAAATACATATTTTTTTGTTTCTACATAATAATATAATTATGAAATTATGTTACAAATACGACTAACAAGATAGGAGCGTAAGCTTATTATGTTAGTAGAAAGAATTCAAATAATTTTAAATGTTAAAAGAACATTTAGTTTTAAACGATGACTGTTGATAATTTTGTTTTTTTTTAATGTTTTCATTTGTCGACTTCTAGCTTCCTGATTTTGTTTCGCCATGTTTGTTACTTTTCATCAAGTAGTACCTAAACATCCGGAGTTGTTCAATAATGAATCTAACTTTCAAACCGAAGCAACTCCGGTATATGCTATAAATAGATAACACACCATTGGTAACTCTGATGCTATGCTAGCTGATGTTTTTAATATGCCTCTATTGAAGTATAAAGCTGTACTAGTTAAACATTTTAGCAGTGCATATTTTAGCCAGGTTTTATTCATTTATTTTATTAACTTTGGGCCAAGGTAAATTATTTTTTTTATTTTTTCATGTTAACATTTATAATCTTATATTTTTTCTCCTGTATTTTTTTTATCTTGTACTATGACTGTCAATAACTTTTTGACTCCACTTTACGATATCTATAAAGAAAATATTGAAAGTATCCAGAAGAAATTTCTGCGTTACCTCAACCACAGAATGAGCGCACCTAAACGGGGGTACACAAATATGCTCTCGAAATATAACGTCTCCACTCTTACTAACCGGCGAACTTACCTTGACCTAATGACCTTGTACAAAATCTGTAACAACTTTATCGACTGTCCTGGCTTACTCAATCTAATAAACTTTAAAATACCACCCAGAACGACGAGGCTTAACGACTTATTCCATATTAGCCGGACGCGCACAAATGCTGGTGTCAGGGATCCAATCAGAAGAATGTGCGAATTGCATAATAAAAACCAAAACCTGAAGGATTCCGACAAATTTTTTTGATACATATAGTACTTTTGGTAGGAAATTGAAGTCTGTTTTCCTATAAAAACAAGAAAATGTGTACTTACTTCATTCCATCATAAAAACTATCATGTATGTGCCGTTAATTCAAAAAAACAATATAAACACATACATTTGTTTTTGACCTCTCTCTTCCATCATTAGGAGAATATTAAAACTAACTTATATGATATACAATGTTGATAATATATATATGTACATATTTCTAGGTGTTGGAGTGGGAGGTGCGCAAAAGGGAAGGGGTAGTTAAGGCGATGCACTACGTCGTGTAATATTTTAAATCGAGCCGTTATCAATAACACCCTTACGTAGATGGCGACAAGGTTTAAATTCCCGCTCAACACCATCCGCCTGTTTTGATTTATGCAAGAAAAAAATATGGCCAAAAAGTACCATTTATTTTATTTTGTGGATGTTCAAGCATAAATATTTAATAAATAATTTAATTTGCCACATTATACAATAAAATAAAATCGGTTCGTAAGTAGGAGATTTTGAACTTTAAAGCAGTTTCCATAGGCCTTATACATTATTTTTGTCTGGGCTTATAAAAAGACTTATTTAAAAAATAGTCGATTTTTTCAAAGGCCAAGATGTATTCTACTCGCAGTATTTAATTAAAGCATCTGAAACATTTCTAGGCGACCAAATTTTCAAACCAAAAACACACGATTTTGCATTACTACGTAGTGCATCGCCAAAAGAATTTCTGGGAAGAACCGAGCGGTTTATTGGAAAAATAATTATATTGTTTCTGTAAACTTATGACTTTCACTGAACTTGTTCCACTGACTGACTGACGAGCATTCCATCAATTCTGGTACCTAATTTAAAAATTATAAAAACGCCTTTTTAAAGGGGTTCGTGAATGCTTAGTTTAAGCATTGTATTATTTTTAAAGGAGACTTAAAAAAGTGAAAGGAGTAAAATTAAAAAAAAACACACTTTCGACATTTTTTTATTTCTATTGAAGTTATTTAGTTAAATCTTCCGACCCTCATTCGTCTTTGTCTATAATTCAGGCTCCTCGCGTTACCCATTACCCGCTTCCAAAAAGGGTAATAATACCCATTACTAAGACCAGTGATTTAACGATTACGTCTCCGATCTACAGTACCTAACCTAACCTAACCGGAGATTGGAAGAATCTTTTTAACTTGTGGAAATGTTCACTCTCCGAAAGATTATCTGTAACATTATATTTTATCTGACTCGTATATTAAGTCATCATACGAATCATATATTCTGTGTTTGGGTAATTATGAAATTGAATAAAGTCAAGTAGTTCCGTAATGTTTGGAAAATGTAAATAAAGCTTTAATTAATTTTATCCCATTGTATTGAGTCTTTTTGAAATGATTAGATATTCTTTAATTTCTAGGATTTTTTTTGATATTTGTGAAGAAAATCGTTAATATTTGAACATTCTACTGTGTTTTTTTGAAGTCCCAATAGCTCTTAACCATCCGGAGCGAATGAGGCTACGGCATCCCCAGTTATTCGGGTACGTAGTGAAGCATTGGGGAAGGGAAGGAGATGTGGAAGAGGGGAAGGAGATGAAGAAAGTACCTGGCTATGGGTCGCTTCTACGATTCGTTCTTAAGTTCAACAGCTCGGCTGTGGAACGAGCTACCGGCCTCTGTGTTTCCTCCCTCCTACAACATGGGACTCTTCGAGACCCATGTTCACTCCTTCCTCTCCACAAAAAGACCCTCCACACAGCATCCCCAAAGATGACATATGCCCTGAGGGAAATTATTTTCTTCAGGGCCTCCTGTGTGGAGTTAATATATAAAAAAAATGTAAAAAACGAGTGTCAATCTTCAGAAAAATATCGATACGCCATCATTTCATAGAACAAAGTGCCCCACAATGAGCAAATTATAAAAAAAAAACATATTTCATCCCTTGTCTAAAACACAAATAAAAATTTTGTTTGTATCAACCAATTAATAATCGTAGTCGTAAAGAATCATTGCATCACTATTTAAAACTTTATACTCACCCAGGTACATCTACGTGGTAGTTATTCCGGCAGCGGGCCCCAGTCTATAGAATGTACATAAAAAACCTCCTATCGACGGTAAAATAATAATAATAATTACAGTCAGATGCCCCTTGAATGGAAGCAGTTAGCGGCAGTAGCGGACTAGCAGACGGGTGATTGGGACGGACAAGAACGCAGGCTGCGAGCGCCCGACTGCGCGCGCCCGTGATGGCATGTCTGGGGAGAGGTCCCCAGATTTCGGGGATTTTGAATTTCAAAGGGAAAAAGATAAGAAATCTGGGTGATTTTGTGAAAATATACATTTTATTCATTGGCCATTTGTGAGCGATGGGTTAAAGACTTATGAGAAAAAACTTAGTTTCTCTGGAATTGTTTGTGTTTCTGAAATATTATATGTTGGTAAAGGGATTTCCAATACATTTTTTTTTTATTTAATATTAAATTTGCAATTACATGTTATTACATTACATTAAGTTTATTTTTTTTTTATTACAGTACATCGTGATACACCTTTTTTTAGAGCAGATGCTCGTGTTAAAAAGGCGGAGAATTACGTGTAAATAGTAATTTAACATATTTTTTATCAAGATAATGAAAAGAATTTTTATTTTTTAATATAACAAAATAAAAATTTTATATGCAACAAAATTTTATCAAATAGAAAAGAGAAAATAATGTAGAAGAAGGAAAGAGATAATAATAAGAAATAAGAGAAAAGGATTTCAATATAATAATAATTGAGAGATTATATTGTATTTTTAAGTATAAACGATTTTAATATGCTATTGATATAGTGTTTTTATTGAGCTTTTGAATTTTTTATAATTCGTTTCCAATCTTAAGTTAAGAGGTAATTGGTTAAACCATTTGACACCAAAATATTTATAAAATTGTTGGGCTGTGGTGGTGTTACAGCGCGGGATAGTTATAGAGCCAAGAATACTTTGTCTATTGCTGTTCGAAAAAGTTGTTAAGTTGTCAATGTTGAAACAATCTTTATGTATTTGAAAAAGAGTTATTTTTTTATAAATAATATGAAGTGAAGGGACTTTAAATTCTTGAAATAATCTAAATGTAGGGTAATCATACGGTTTTTTCAAAATTATTTTTACTAATATTCTTTGGATGATTTCTAAAGGTAAGAGAGAAGTTTTGAATGCTCCACCCCAACCAACAATTCCGTATTGTAATACTGATTGAATTAGTGAAAAATAGATGGTTCTTAATAATTTAAAATTTAGTATGTTTCGTATTCTAAGAAAAATGTACAATAATTTTCTTAACCTTTCTACTATTGCATTGATTTGTAATTTCCACTTTATGTTACTATCTATAATTACACCTAGATATTTTACATTAGTTTTAACAGTAAGTACAGAGCAGTCAGGTTTACATAAATTTGAAATTCTATTACAATTACATGAGTGTATACTTATCTTTAAATTATCAGGGAATGAATTTTTATTAATGGTGAAAGGTATTATAAAAGTTTTTTCCGTATTAAGTGTTAACAAATTTTTATCGAACCATTTTTTTAGTATGTTTATATCTAACTCTGCTGTTCTTTGGGTTTCATTCCAAGTTAATCCCTCAGTTAAAATTGCTGTGTCGTCAGCGTATGAAATAAGTTTTGACATAATTGAGAGTTTAAAAATATCGTTGACATAAATGATGAAAAGAATTGGACCTAGAACAGTTCCCTGCGGGATGCCAAAATTTGTGGTCTGCGAATCACTCAGAGAGCCATTTAACTTTACAAATTGCTCTCTATTAAATAGGTAATTTTCGATCCACGTTAAAGCATTGTTAGTTATACCAATTTTCGCTAGTTTCGAGATAAGATTAGAGTGTGATATACTATCAAATGCTTTTCTTAAGTCGACAAATGTTCCAATGCATTTTTTTTTATTATCTAAAGATTTGTATATTTCAGATGTTAAGTCAACGATAGCATCTTGAGTGCTCATATTTTCTCTAAAACCATATTGATGTGCATTTAAAATATTATTTTCTTTTACAAATTTAAATATTTGTTTTTTTACAATTTTTTCAAATATTTTTGCAATGTTTGAGGTGAGAGAAATTGGCCTATAGTTACTACTTAGATTGGGGTCCCCAGATTTAAAAATTGGGGAAATAATAGTTTTTTTGTAGGTAAAGGGAAAGTTGCCATTTTCAAAACTTGTATTTATGATGTGAGCCAATGGTTTACAGAGTGAGTCAGAATTTTTTTTAAGTATTTCTACAGAAATATTGTCAAAACCAGGGGAAGAATTACCTTTTAATTCATTAACAATTTGTTTAATTTCATCAACATTAGTTCGTTGAAATTGACTCAAGTTGTTACAAATATTGGATGGTGACGGTAGATCTTTATTATCAGTGTTATTTATTTTAAGTGCTAATTTTTCATTATTATCAGTGTTTTTTTATTTTGAGTGCTAATTTTTCACCAACTGACCCAAAATAACTGTTAAAAATATTTGCACATTTCGTTGGATCCGTGTTTACATCGTAAAGTTTGTTATCAATATCTGTGATTTTGTTTATGTTAGATTTTTTTGGTTTTTTATTGATAATTTCATTTATAGTTTGCCATATCTTTTTATTATTGTTGCCAGCAATATTGATTTTTTCTTTATAGAAATCTTCTTTGGTTTTCCGAATAATGTGGCATAGTTTATTTCTGAATTTTTTAAAATATTCGTATAGTTTATAGTTTTCTGGAAACTTTTTATGTTCTTTATAAATTTTTTCTTTGTGTCTAATTGAAATTATGATTCCTTGAGTGATCCATGGTTTTAATTTTTTTAATTTAGTTTTTGGAGAGTATTTTATAATGGAAGAGGAAGATTTGATGTGCTTATTCAAGATTGCTTCAAAATTTAGTGAACATAAGTCGGTGTTATTAGAGGATAGAACAGTTTCCCAATTTTCAATATTAAGGTTTTGTTGTAATTTTTCGTAATTAATAATAGTTTTTGGAAAATTATTGCGGGAG
Organism: Hesperophylax magnus; assembly: GCA_026573805.1. Taxonomy (NCBI): domain Eukaryota; kingdom Metazoa; phylum Arthropoda; class Insecta; order Trichoptera; family Limnephilidae; genus Hesperophylax; species Hesperophylax magnus. The sequence continues at coordinate 3,889,415 of JAIUSX010000043.1, read as the reverse complement.
TAATTATTCACATCTATTTTGTCAGTTTTAAAAGCTACAATACATGTGTGATGATCAGTAATGTTATTTTTCCAAATAATTGTTTTTATTTTTTCAGTTTCATTAGAATTACACCAGATATGATCTATGCATGATGGCCTTTGTCCATGAAATTCTCTCGTATATTTTTTTATACATGGTTTAAAATTTAGTTCCGTTAATGTGTTGATATATTCAGTTTTTTCTTTATTTCTATTGTTTTCAAATTCATTAGATATATCAATATTAATATCGCCTACAATAAAAGCATTTTGAGAGCAATTAGTATTTATAATAGATTTCAGATTCTCGGTGAAATTACTAATGCTCGAGTTATGTGTTCTATATAATGCTATTATATCGTAAAACGTGTGTTTTATAATAATTCGAATATGAAGACAATTTAAAAGATCGATATGAATTTCATTAACGGAAGTATTCTCATGAATAGATTTTACAAAAACAATGATTCCGCTGTTTTGATTTATTTTGTAAGTTGTGACAAAGTATTTGTAACCAGGTAAATTATAGGTACCTGAGTAGCCGCTAATTCTGGCTTCAGACAAAACAATACAATCCGGTTTATTAGTGAGTTCGTTTAATGCAAGTGTAAAATGATCAAAATTTTTCGAGACACTTCGAATATTTAGGTGAAGGATTGTTAATGCATTTAGAGGATCTATTTCTAATAATGTGTTATTACATTCGACACTAGTTAGACAAATATTTTCCGTAATATTAAAAGATGAGTCTATCTCTTCAAATAATGAGTCAGACATGGGAGTGTATTAAGAGTATAGAAAAATAAATTTTTGATTTTTACATTATTGTATTGTAGAAGTATAATTGTAGGAAAAAAATGTATTTGAGGAGAAAAAGTGTTCGCCGAGTGAAACATTAGTTTCAGCAAGAAAATAAATAAAAATATGTATGTGGTTATAGCAGAAGAGTGTGTCCGATAAATAGTAATGACATTAAATGAATAATTTATAAAATTTATCTCCAAGTTTAATATATTGACAATATTCACCATTATTTCATTTACACTTGTGACAGCGTAAATATTTGATACAAATATGGCGACGCCGCTATTTCTGTTAATTTTATAATTTGTTGTATAGTACGAGTAACCCGGTATATTATAATTAATTTCACTCGATGAATGCGTTTCTGATAATATTATACAGTCAAGTCTATTTAATTGTTTAATAGTTATTAGAAATTCTTCGAAATTTTTTTCCAAAGATCTAACGTTCATGTGTATTATTATTAGGCTGGCTGTAGGTTTTATATCTATAAGATCGTTTGTATTTTTTACCGTGTCAAAAATCCTTACGTCTATTTTATATGAATTATCTATTGGGTTTATTATAAAGTCGTTCATTTTGAGGTAGTAATAAAAATTAACAATAATGTTGGCGCTGGGAATACACTTCACATTTGCAATTATAATATTACTTGTGTTGACTTGTATATTATCACTGCGTGTTAACACTTTGCGGGAGGGCTTTTCGAAATATTTTTTTGAAATATTGTGCAATTTATTTAGGTTTTCGTTAGACTTGTAATTAATAATATGCATCATTAGTCGTAATCGATGCGATCCCTCGCAATTTTCAGCATTTTGTTTCTATAGTTGCACCTAATACTGTTGGCTGCGTGGTCCGTGGTGTTTTTTTCTCCATATTTAGAATTTTGTCTGGTGCAGTTTACACATGCTGGTACTGTTTTTCCTCTTCCCGGACATTTTGAAAGGATGTGGTCGCCCATGCAGTGTGGGCAAATTGGAGGGCTGGTTCGGTGTAGGCATCTTTTAGCCGTATGCATGAACATACAGCAATGAAAACATTGAGTTAAAGGATCGCAATCTTCAATTTTTACTCGTTGAAACTGTATATTTAGTTTACCGAGTGCAAGGAGACTTTTTCGCATTTTGCCACTGGTTTCCATGATGTAGCTAGTGAAATGGCGCTGCTTTTCGTTTATGTTTGTGTTTTTTATCTCCGTTATAAGTGTGATTTTGTTGTCTTCACTTTCCTTGTAAACATCTTCAATTCCTTCGTTCTGGGTTATTATTCCGCAAAATATTTCGTCTTCAGTAAGATTGGATTTTAATCCTTTTATTATTATTTTTGGTCTTTTCTTTTGAATTTCATTTACCACCAAATCGGTATTCAGTTTTTTTATTTCGGCGGTTAAGGTATTTGCATATTCCTTTTTTGGGCATGATATTATTATTTTTTCTTCTTTTGTTTTTCTCAAACCATTTATTCCTATCTTTATGTTACTTAAATTTATTTCTTTTTTTATTATTTTTTCAATTTCTTCTGCTTTAGCATTATTTTTGGTCGACGAAATGATGATTGAGAATCTCTCTTCTTCTCGAGGAGTAATTTTGGTTGTTGATACTTTCTGGGCATATGATGGTGTTGTTGCGCTTTTCATTATTTTTTCAAAGTTTCCCACCAGCTGGTCGTTTTTTTCGATAAGTTTGTCTTGTAGTTGAATTATTTGTTGTTGCATTTTTAATATTTCAGATTTCACTTCATTGTCAAGATCGATAATAATTTTTTCGATGTTTGTTTTGGTTTTTGAGTCTTTAACGGTTTGTATTTTTTGAACTTCATTTTTTAGCGTACTCAACAACTCTTCTACCGTCATGAAAGTGTTACGTTGCGGTGTAACGAGAGCGCGAAGACAGTGCCGTGGGACGGGCTGCCGTTACGAGCGTAAGACACGAATGTAACTGATGTAACTGTCTGGCTATGAAGAATCAGTAACTAACTAAGTAAAACTAACTAGCCATAACGCCGTTTCCCCGCAGGGGTAGGCAGAGAGAACGGACCGCCAAACAACTCGGTCTTGACACACACTCCTTGCTTCATTATCATTCGTACATACTCTTCTATTATTCTCTTGACATGGCACGACTCAAGTATATGATTCACTTGATCATGCCATGTCTTCCTCGGGCCTGCCCGACTCTTATCTTCGTTCATTTGCTCTACATGCCCAATATTAGGTACGCTTACTACCTAATACGATCATACATGGTTTTACGCACATACGCCTCAGGGATCTCATTTCTACAGCATTCAGTATTCTTTCATCCTACATCATAAATACATCAGGGTAGGTACCAGCACTCCATTGTGGACTGCTAGCTTCACTTATTTTGATATCTATTTGCTAGCGCCAACTGCGTTCAGCCCTCTATTAATGAAGTTACCTGCATTTACCCTTCTTTCAATATCACCTCTCGTAAACATATTTCCCAAATACACAAACTCATCCACCGGCTCCAAGTATTCATCATTCGCAACTATATTGCACACTGTTTTGTACTCTCTCTTTCAAACACCATGACTTCAGACTTACTTTCATTAATCATTAACTCATTCTTCATGCATACTTCGTTCATCCTAGACACTGTAGATCTTCCATAGTGTTACATATCAGCACCGCATCATCATCATACAGCAGGCAACATACTTTCAGATTACTCAAATTCTCGCCCAATCCTACCTCTTTCAATTCTTGCATCCAATTATCATTGTATAAATTGAAAACCCGCTGTGGCATTACGCAGCCTTGCTTTTACACACCTTTTGTTATATCAAACCACCCCGCAAAACCACCGTTCACTCCAATACTTGCAACGCTTCCCTCATATAAAGACGCAGTTGAATGTATAAGATTCGTATTCACTCCATACTTAGATAACACTTTCCATAGTTTTTTTCCTGTCGACTCAGTCGTATGCTTTTTGTAGATCTACAAAGGCACAGAAAAGTTTGTGGGTTTTAGCCAAAACATGCACCCTCTTCCACTCATAAAAGCACATTGCTCATCTCATATTTAATCCTTTGTTTTCATTATATTTTTTCAGTATGTTTTAGTAATGGTATCACTAGGCTTACCATCATGCCAGGGCTCCTACCATAGAGCAACCCGACGGACTTAAATCTCTATCATATGCCCGTATATCAGTCAGTCCGTATCCTCGCTGTGTGCGACATTCCTCGCTCAAATTTAAGCTGGCTAAATCGCCTTTGTAAGCCGCAGAATAGTTTAGACACCGAGGCGCTAGCAGTAACAAATGTCACATATAACTTTTACGTAAGTATTTACGTACTCCAATCTCACCGAAATATACGTAAATCGCACAATTTTATCAGTATTGACTGTTATCTTCATCGAGCGTGTTGGATGTTGGTGTTATTAATTGATTATCAGTCTAAAATAGACATATAGTCTGGTAAGGTATTATACGAGGAATTTTTAAACATCTGGACAATGTTTTGACAATAAAACCATAATAAATACTATTTAAAATTAGTATCCTCGCGTTTAGCACCATGCTGATAGAAGTGAAGAACTTTATAAAAAATCAACTGGTAAAATAGCCCGCCTAACGCATTTGATATTTTGAAAGCTCGCGATCTCCGAAGACATAGTAGCATAGATACACCTCTCATAGAAAATCAAGTACTTTCCTCTAATGAAATCATAGATAAAACGTGTAATATTGCTATTATCTAGGCTTTAGACTTATATGCGGATTATGTTCAGAGCCGCGCTAAGCTCTACACTCTTAAGAAGCCGAGTTTGAATTAACTGATATACCGAACCATATTGAACATGAAAATGGGCCGGTAAGTTGCATTGCTTGAATTGAGATATATATTTACGTCTGTCAAGCTGTTCTCTGATGTCTCTGGAGCCATGGCAAGATAGATAAGCCTACTGAAAAAAAATAGTTAAAATACCGACATACCAGCTCTATCTTTACAAAGTATCGTTATTAAGTTTTGTAGAAAGTGTTAAATGTTACTAAATAGTTTTGTGTTGCTAAAATAATAGGAAATAAAACATCGTCAAAATCCTGTATTTTACATTTATGCCTATTTTTCAGTGTTAAAGTACTGAATTTGTCGAATCTGGGGAGTTTTTATGAAATCTGGGGAGTTTTGCGGCGCGACCCGCCACCCAAGGCCGGTAAGCGGGGAAGGTACTAATAATACCGCCCGTGGCCCGGACTAGAAGTGTGTCGTTCCGGCCGGAGCGAATCAAATGAGTCCGAGTCCGAAGGCGTTTGAATCGATCCGAGTCCGCAAAATAAAATGGATCGAGTCCGGACTCACTCTCACCTCTCGCTCTCAACTCTCACCTCTCGCTCTCGCCTCTCGCTCGAAACTCGCACCTCGAACCGAACTGTGTTTGGATTGTTGATCTGCACTGGTTGACGAAAATATTTTTCAAAAAGAAAGTTTAGTAAGTCTTAGTCAAAAGATAGCAACAAGCATTGCTTTTTCTTTTTGTTGGTCTGCATAGGGCAAATTTGCGGAATCTCAGATGATGTTCATAAGCAGTAATATGAATTTTGTGTAGGTTAGGTTTTTTGTTGAGTAAATGGACCTTTTGTATCATCATAAAAAAATTAAAGGACGTAATAAAAAGTTTCAATGGTGGTGGTTCCACTTCCAACGTACGATGTTTTAATATTCCTTAATTAAATTTGTAGATTATATATATTGTAATTGTCCGAGTAAGCTGCAGGTTGCGGTGTTAGTGATAAAACTGTTTTAATCCACTTGAAGCAAATTGGGAATGTGAAAAAGCTTGAAAGGTGGGTACCTCACGAATTGAGTGAAGCAAATAAACAAATTATTAAATAAACCTACTTATTTGATTTTTTTAAAATTGGTAATTTTTTAAAACTTTTGAAAATAAGATTTTTTTTTGAAAATTTGCCTTTTTTGGGTAATTCGAATTTTTTAGAAAATTTGATTTTTTTTTGAAAATTTTGACTTTTTTGAAAATTTTGACTTTTTTGAAAATTTTGATTTTTTTGAAAATTTTAACTTTTTTTGAAAATTTTGTTTTTTTTTAAATAGATTTTTTTTTTAAATTTGACTTTTTTTTAATCTTGCAAATTTTGTATTTTTAAGTATCCTTCCTGTAGTTAATAATAATATGTGTAACTAATTCTTTACCTTTCGAAAATCGCGAGTTGCCAAGTAGGTATAAGGCTAGCTTTAGACTTGTAAGTTTTTTCGTAAATTTACGACTTCTAGCCAATGGGCATATTGCATTTTGAAAATCCAATATGCCCATTGGCTAGAAGTCGTAAATTTACGAAAAAACTTACAAGTCTAGCTAGCCTTACAGATAACAGGATACACAAAATTATTATTTCGTGACACTCATTCTGACGTTCCACCGGGTTCTGCGAATCCAGCTGATTCAAATTCAAGTCCACAGGACTCGAACCTCAATCGAATCAAGATGAGTCCGGCGGAACGGTTTCTAGTTTGAGTCCGCCGGACTCATTTCAAACGTTCCGACTCAAACCGTTCCGCCGGACTCATTTCAAACGTTCCGACTCAAACCGTTCCGCCGGACTCGCTTGATTCGTTTTGTAGTATGAGTCCGGCGGAGCGGTTTGGTCGCCTTGATTCGAAGGAGTCGGAGCGAATCCAATGAATCGAGTCCTTTAGAATGAGTCCGGACTCTGATTCGAGTCCGAAAAATGAGCGGAACGACACACTTCTAGCCCGGACGCCTAGCTGCCTAGTGCCTGCGCTCTGTACTGTATCTGCCTCCGAAGCCCGTGCAATGCGCTCGACGCTGGCTGCTGTCGCTGGCAGCTGCTCAGCGCTCTAACTCCGCAAATGCTTCTATTCACGTGTGGCTGGATTTTCGATGATATTTTCAAAAATATCTTTAAACTTTTAGCATAAAATTTTTCATACAACAGCTTTATCGATTTTTTTGTTTATATTTAACATAACAGCTTTATATAACAAAAATCTGTAAATTTGAAGTTAATTGTATTAATAATTTGAGGTAATTAATTGACGACTCCGTGGTCGAGGGGTAAGGCTCTCGACAAGCGATCAGAAGGTTACGGGTTCAAATTGCGGCGTGCGCAAGTAAATTTTATTTGATTGGTTTGTGTTATTTCACAATTTAATCATTCAAATTATATAAGGTATATTTGCGGTACGTTACAGATTGCAAGATACTCTCAGTATCTCCCTGGTGAAAGACCACTATTTACAATTGAAACGTTGCTTGAAATGATTTTAGCCGTGTTTGGTGACCAGATCATAATTGCCAGGTACTTTCCAACCATCCTCTCCCCCATCTCCTTCACTTCCCCACTGGCTTCAGCCTCACAACTTACCCCTATTGGGGATGCCATAGTCTCACTGGCACCAGATGGTTGGGAATAGTTTGGACTCTTGTGCGGTATTCAGTAGGTAAAAGGAAGAGGAAGAGGAATATAGGATACAGTTAGGAGATGCTCGCATTTTCATGCATTAATTTACCATCATCAGCGTTACTTATGTTCCATATTTAAGGTTATCACTAAGAATGTCTACATTATGAGGATTGGTATTATACTACATACACGGGGAATTGGGGATATTTTTAGGTATTTTGTTATTGAACCTGTAGTCTACGATGAAATTAACCAAATACTTCAGTCTGGTTATATCAAGAGTCAGAATAACAGATAGGTATGTATGAGACGATATATACTAATGGCAATGAAACAATGAGTGTGTGCAAGACTAAGTTGTTTTGCATTACTTCCTTTCTGCCTACCCCTGCTCAGAAACGTCATGATGATTAGTTAGTTAGTTTTAGATTAATTCTTGCAAATTACAAATTTTTAATCTAAATCTATTTTTTGTTCATGTCGAAAAATCATTTAGGCATTCTCTCAGATCTGATGTTTACGGTTCGATACTTTTTTCATCATTCTAATCACTTTTATACAGGTATATACAGGACGAATTCATATTAAAAAGAAAATAAATTAAACCAATCATCTCGTTGTATTTGTGTTTTAAAGAATTTCAGTTTTAGAACAGAAATCAATTATATTATTAGTTCCAAGCTCGATCTTCAAATCCAAATTAATTTTGTACGTCTGAAAGGTAATTGATTTTCCTTTTGAAGGTTTGAAGTTAGGCGGAGACTCTTAATTAACTCCGTTTTACTTTTAAATAAGTCTAAATGTGGTTTCTTAGCAGAAAGAGAGATAATAATATGGCCAAAATGTGCAGTAAACTATACTCAGCACAGATGAAATAAATTGAATTAAAATTACAAATTGATTAAAGATTTCCTCATTTTTAATTTTTCGAAAAAAAGACGTGTTAGACGTACAGTAAACGTAAATTATATCTTTACAGTAAATCAAGGCACCATAACTCAAAACTACATTTCATACAGCTAACCCACAATTCTTTATTTAAATATACAACAATAACATGCAACTCCGCTTAACAAACCCGTCCTTTGGGGGCTCGACCCCTCCTCTCCCCCGGACCCCACACCCCGCATGAGCCGACCGCCATCCAGTCCCAGTCTTCAGTCTTGCGCGTCCCCCCGTTCGACTACTGCGCATCTCGCGAGCGCATGCATGAGTTACACAGTGCGCATCGAGCACTCGACTCCGAAACAAAACAAAAACGCCGGTAAAAAAAACGTACGTTTGGATGTTGTGATTTTTAATTGAGTGATTGATTTAACAGGTGAGCACAAGTTGGAATTTCTATAAACCAATACAAGGAAAATGTATGTTTGTTTAATATTATACTTTATTTAACCCTGCGAAATCCTGTATGCAATGTTTAACTTTGTTTTTAACTGAAGCGTTTTGAAAATAGTGCTGTCATTCTTCATAATTTAAATATTCATTAACAATTTTAAAACGTATTTGTAAATAGTTTGTTCGAATATTCGCTTGTTCAATTATTATCCTTGTAAAAAGATGTATTCATTTAAATGTATCCCTAATATACATAGATAAATTATTGGACCACACCAGAACAATTAAGCATCATCTTCGAAAAAATCATATTGCCAGGGATATTCATTGCATTAGTTTGCAACATCTATTAACATTTCTCATTGCATATCTTTGTATGCCTGCAAATGGTTTTTATAACTTATCTTATGAAGGGATATTTTCCGGTGAAAACCAGTATTTACGGAAATTGAATGACACCACTTGCATCTGCATGCTATCGGTGAGATTTATAGTTTGATTTCGTCCTTGTTAGCACAGAAAACGTTAGGTAGCTTTTCAGCTACATTTCTCGTATTATCCTCCCATATTTAGTGTTATTCTTTTTGTAGCATCTAGCTTTATTTTCAATTGTTCAGTTTTAATTGATATTTTATTCTTGGAGCTCACCTTAAGCCCCCGTACACCCAATTTCTACCGATTTATAACTCTAACTAAAGTTTTTAAATTAAAAAAAAAAGTTATTTTTGCAGATAATATCTGTACATTTTTAATGCCAAAAGGTTAATTGTATGAATCCCCTCGATAGAAAAAAATCGCAAAGTAAGCTCTGAAAATTTTGAAAAACACTATTATTTCTGTTATTTAATTTGTTATTGGCATGAAAAATTTCATAGTGTATCTTCAAATGCAACTAAATCATTTGTCGAGAGATTTTTGCTCTATCTCAAATAGTGTTTCATTAAATATTTTCGCCATTTTCGCTTAATTATTATCATTTTTTTAATATTAGCGCGCTCCCTCTGACATTTATATTTACATATCTTCCTTTCAAGCCATATTTGAACACTTACTACGGGGCCTTAAAGAAAGCGTGAAAATTTGTGAATTTATAGAAGATGGAAGATAAAAGAAACCATTTGAACAATTTCCGTAATACATTGAGAACCAACACATACCTGCACATTGTAATAATTTATTCACTTGACAAATGAAATTAACTCTTTATTTGAAAGTAATGTTTCAGTTAAATCGGTTTCATTTTTGAAATTCACACACCTTTAGAGAAAGCTAACACATTCAGCTGTGCTTATATTCCTATAGATTATCATTAACACGTTAAGTTTACCTGTAAGTACTATTTTTAATGAACCGGTGCAAATTCTGTGTAACGCTATCTTGCTCTCCCCTACTTTCATATAACATATACGTACTTGAATAAATTACTATACTGTTACAACATATTTAGGGGATATTCATAATGTTTGTGGATTGTTACCATGTTGCTTCATACCATGATTCATACATGTTTTGAAATGATTATAACACGTCTGATACCAATCCACATTTAAATAACAAACTGGCCCAACATGTTATGTCTTCAACATAAACGACTGATATTGTTGATTTTTTTTTAAATATTTAATCTAAGTAACTATAACAAAATCACACGCTAATCTACACAAAAATTCCCTTGAGTGTCTGCACACATTCCCACAATCTCTTCTAGTATTGTTTGAAAACAAAGTACATATGAAAATATTTATGATAAAAATTACTTAAAATTTACTAAAACAGTCCATTATTTCGTTTTCAAATATATTTTAATTTCACTTCTCGAAAGATAGATTCGTTGTCGATGACAATGCAATTTTTCAACTTTTGGTGGCAATCACGTTCAAACACGAGGCATTTCTCTGAAATAGGATGACATTACAGCAGTCAATATACTTAATAAATATCAGTCCTACCAGATCGGCATTTGGCGAGGTTGTTAGAGGTTTATCGACTCCAGTTAGTTAGTAGATAGAAAGGTTCAATACTCAATCAAAACAACAACAAAAAAACAAAAAAAAAGATAAACTTTTAACTTAATTTCCAATGAACTTTAGCATAAGGAGCTAAATATAGGAGCATATTTAGCTTAGGAGCTTTTAAAAAAATTGGTATTGAAAACAGAGTATTGTAATAATTAACCCTTTTCTAAATTTAATAAATTACATTCATCATTAATTCATTATCACTCTTACATATTATTTGTATTTAATATCAAATGTACGTGTGTGTATGTATGTATGTATGCATGTATGTATGCGTATGTATGTATGCATGTATGTATGCGTATGTATGTATGCAACTATGTATATGTATGTGTGTACGTATGTATTTATATGTGTATATGCATGTGTTTGTATATATATGTATATATGTGTTTATACGTGTATATATATATATATATATATATATATATATATATATATATATATATATATATACATTTTCTCTTATTATTTCCTTGTATTTAACATTTCTTTGTTTTTAACCTTTCTTTGTTTTCTTTGTTTGTTTATTGCTTTTTAACCCTCTTTATCTTTATTACATGATGTGAACATTGGTTATTGGGTTGTAACCTAATTCTTTTACTTATTTTTTCTCTCTCTCTATGCATGTTATGTTATAAACCTGTTAATGTTCCTAATAAAATAAAATAAGAAACTTCTGTGGCTTGACTTCAGTTAACTTGTATATTTATCATTGTATATTATGTAAAAGCTGTTTGTTTCTTACAAAAAAATAAAATTTTGCCGGGGTTAATTTTTTTTCCTAATTATTTTCTTGTTTTTGTTATTATCATTTGCAATATTTGTGCTTGAATCTCCTCACCAGACAAACGAGCCTTGTCCCTTTATTGTGAGGGAGAGATATTATGATTTTACTTAATATTTAGTCTTTAACACCCTAGTATTTATATTTGAGTTTAAAAATAAAATGTTTCCCTATTAGGTACATGTTAAAAAGTTTTAGTATTAATAGTGTTCATGTCTATCCTACGAGAAGCTGCAACGATTTTAGGCTTACTGAGACAAATTTATCGGCAGCACAAAACAATATTTATCATAAAGGTTTTAAAATGTTCAATGAACTCGCTGTAAATTTTAAGGAAGTTTTGCGTATGTTATGTCTGAATGCTGTGATGTCCAAATATGAGTTCGTAGGTAATAGAATATATACTAGATATAAAATGTTTAATTTTATAGCTAAATAAAATATACTACTCGTATGGAACACTCGAGCGATTGGTGTAATATATATAAAGACGTTTACCATATTATTTAACTAAAACCAATCCTCAAAATATTAATACAAAACATATGAAACTGCTTAGGGCGGCTTAAATCTAATGAATCCGCCTAGATTTATCCTATATTTTTATATTCCAAAAAATTGGCACACTATGACAAGCGATCGCTCAAAACGTTTTGCAAACTTGGTATTTTAAGCCAAAAATCAGTCGAGTCGTTAAAAAAAATATATAAAAATATAAAAAAATAGTTACTAAAAAGATCACACTCCAATTCTTCTTGTGTATTATTCTTTAATGATGAGAAAATAAAAGTCGTGCATTTCGTATAATACGAATAAAAATTGTTTGCTAAAATTAGATGTTATCACTTGAATACGAATTAACATTTTTTGTTTATTTGATTGCGTAAATCTGGCACACGCGGTAGGAACATTTTAAAGATAAAGAAAATTTTATTATACTGAGTGGTAGGTATAAATTCTCAGTATTGCCCCGGTGAAAGATCACCATTCGGAATCGAGACGTCGCGCATTGCTTGAAATGGTTTTAGCCGTGTTTAGTGACCAGATTTGAATTCCCAAGTAGTTACTTCATAAAACTTTCATATTCCCTTCTCATTCCTCTCACTCCCTTCAGTCTCAGAATATTACTGTAATTGGGGATTTCGTAGCTCCACTGGGTCTAAACAGTCCGGAGCAGTTGGGACTCTTGCGCGGTATTCACATAAAAAAATTGGAAAAAAAGAATCCTCGCTTGGCATATTATTATTTATTTGTGCGTGATGATCAACAAATTTGTGCGTGATGATTGATGATCAACAAATTTTTGCGTGATGATCAACAAATTTGTGCATGATGATCAACAAATTTGTGCGTGATGATCAACAAATTTGCACATGCGTATCGTAAGAAAGCGGTAGACGTGAAACTAATAAGAAGAGAGAAAAAATGGAAAATAATAATAAACATTTGTTTATCTTATAAGAACGCCCCTATCTGTACAGTTCAAAGAAAGGGGAACTAATCGCCACCCTGATGGGCAGCGTTGTGAGGCGGGTTAAGGTGGGGACTGCGGGAAGGGATTTATTAATACGGGTCTTGAAGAGGCCCAGATTATATGAAGGAGGAAAAACAGATACCGGTGGCTCGTTCCACATGAGAGTCGACTGAAAAAACTAATCGAAGTAACTATTCTCATAAAGTCAACAAACAAACTGTGAACTAGTATTCCACTGGTGTCGAATTTCGTGTACCTGCACCGGTGCACATATCAATACTACTAGCTACATTAAGCAGGCTCCATTAAAATACACGTAGAACAGACTCAGCATGCTCACATTGCGAATATGCATTAGAAACGGCAATCGGTTAATTTATTAATGGTTATATTACATAATATTATGTATCATTGGTATTATTATTAATCACGTCACGCACAAGGTTTTTCGTTTGCAAACACCGGGCCATTATTCCTGTAGAATAGCGATGAGTTGATGAGCGAGCGACAAAATTAAACAACTCTTTTTGATGAGCCGTATTGGTTCGACTCTCGGTAAACCGTACCACGGCTCGATTGAACGGTGACTCTTTTTTAACGGGAGATATTTTAGAAAAATAGCGCAATTAAAATTATCCGGCAGTCCGACATTTGGACTTAGGCGTGTGTACCTACACCTACTAATTACCTAGCATATTATTTATTTTTCTAGGCTGCGAACCGGTACGAAGATTCGTACGATCTTTCATACGCTGGAGCTGGGAGCCGTATCGCGCGAGCACAGTAATATCATTGCTCATAAGCTCTGAGCTCACAGCTCCCGTTCAATTGAGACGACTCTTAAAAATATTGAGCTGTTACCGTGACTCCAGATCTTAATAAAATGTGACATTACCCATCGCTAGTGCAGAATGCTTGTAGTAGGTAGAAGCCGGTCGCGGCAGGTGGAACATTTATGTAAATTGGAAAGATTGTGTTATTTTGTTATTTCTTTGTCCTGATCCAACCAATAAAAAATAGGCGTTTCATTTACGTGAGGTATTCACTCAACGTGTAGTGACATTTATTAACAAGGAAAGTGTTTAGTAACGATTTGAATTTGTGTGTATCTTGTATTTGTTTAATGTTATGTGGAAGGTTGTTATATACTTTAATGGCCATGTAGTATGGTCCTTTTTGGAATATTGTTTTGTTTGCTTTTGGTATTAGTAGGTTTTCTGTGAGCCTTGTAGCGTATTTATGTGTTGAGTTTTTTAGTGGGAACTTGTCTGTGGATGATCGCACTAACATGCATAACTCCATTATATATATATCTGTGACTGTCAGAATTTTCAGATTTTTAAACATAGGTCTACATGAATCTAAACGATCAGAGTTTGTAATTTTTCTTATGCATCTCTTTTGTATGATGAAAACATCTTTAGCGTTTACCGAGTTTCCCCAAAAAATAATACCGTATTTTATTATTGAATATACATAACCATAGTATGCGGCTATTACTGATTCGGTGTTTAATATTTTTCTCAAGGTACCCAGAACATAAGAAAAACTACTGATTTTTGCTACAATTTTTGAGACATGTTCTTTCCAGTTTATGTTTGTATCTAATTCTATTCCCAGTAGTGAACAGGTTTGGGAAGGTTCGATTATATTATTATTAATGTTTACATTTATATTTATAGCTGTAGCTTGCACTGGACAAAATTTTAAGATTTGGGTTTTGTTTGTGTTGAGTGATAGATGTTGCGATAACAGCCAGTTTGCTATTAATTGGCAAGTCTCGTTAACTTGTTTGTTAAATTCGTCAACGTCTCCATTACATCATTTAGCTACAGGCAAATCGTTTTGAATAAATTTTATACAACAAAATTTTATTTTATTTTTAAGTTTCAAAAAAATTTGCGAAGTTTATCAATGCTGTTTAAATTTAGACTCGCGATTCAATTCTAAAACTTAATTTATTATATCTTCAACTTTCTAATAAACAAAATATATTATTTAATTGTTTAAAAAAATTATACACCCTTTACTACACAAGCAAAGGTATTTTAAAAAAGATTTACTTGTGACATTTATTTCTTCTTTAGTTTTTGACATGCACGAGGGAAGATTATTGTATCCTCAATTGGGATATGTTGTGAGGCAGAAGGTTAATGTGGAGGGGAAGGAAATGGAAATGAGGAAGTTGGGGAAGTACCTGGCTATTCCGATCTGATCATAAAAGTCGTTTCGTGCATCGTTGAATTCTGAATGTTGGTCTTTCACCAGGGAGATACTTAGTATCCTGCACTCTGGAACGACGCAAATATACTTATAAATATATTTATACGTGACGGCCTCTGTGGTCGAGGGGTAAGGCTCTCGACTAGCAAGCTGGAGGTCGCGGGTTCAAATCCCGGCTTGCGCAAGTACATTTTATTTAATGTTAAATCACAATTTTCTCATTTAAAATAATATATAGTATATTTGCGGCACGTTCCAGAATGGAAGATACTCTCAGTATCGCCCTGTTGTAAGACCGTCATTCAGAATTGAAATGATGCTTGAAGTGGCTTTAACTGTGTTTGGTGACCAGATCTAAATAACCAGGTACTCATCACCTTTCTCTTCCACTTCTCCTTCCCCTCCCCAATACTTTCAGCATCACAACATACCCCGATTGGAGATTTCACTAGTTTCACTGTCACCAGATGGTTGGGAACAGTTGGGACCACGGAGGAAGGAACTCCGTGGTTGGGACTCTAGTGCGGTTTTCACATAAAACAAAATATTCTGCAACCTGTTTCATTTGTAGTCAGTTTTTGTGTGTTGAATCTGGTGACCGGATAAATCATGAAAATGATAATTCATCACATCTTTAAAAAGTTATATAAAGTCATCGAAAGTGATGAAACAAAAACTTCATTAACTGGGTTAAGTAGGTTAGGTTAGGTTAGGTTTAAAAAAATTTTTTCATCGTTTTTAATGACTTTATATCACTTTTTAAATGTATGAATAGTCACTGTGTTGAGTTATCATGGAACCGTTGATACTATTTATATTATTTCTAGAAAATAAGAGTCGCATTTCACAATGGTTTTTATATAGATAATGTATGTAAATTCGTAATAT
Organism: Hesperophylax magnus; assembly: GCA_026573805.1. NCBI lineage: Eukaryota > Metazoa > Arthropoda > Insecta > Trichoptera > Limnephilidae > Hesperophylax > Hesperophylax magnus. The sequence goes on along the minus strand of JAIUSX010000043.1, from coordinate 3,873,441 downwards.
TATGTTCATTTTTATCGTAGGTGTTGTACCGCCGCTTGGCCTTGTGGGATAATCGCTTTGATGATAGTGTGAACGACTATTATTAGGATACTATTCATGAACTGACTTGCTTCAACTTATGACACATTCACTGACAACAGTGTTTTTATTTCACCATAGGTTAGCCCGTCAAGACGTCAGAAGTCAGAACAAAAGGTTACATACACGTACATGTTGGCAGTCGGTCGAAATTCAGAAGGCGAAACAGCCGTTAGGTGTCAAAAGAATTAAGCGCATCAGTGCGTGGATGATGTTTAATAAAATGATTCAAATACCTTCTTGAATCTTTATTTAGAATTACAAAACTAATTTCTCTTAACACTCCCGGCACTAATAAGAACAAACTTTGAAATTTCAGTGATATCGGATGATAACTTTTCGAGTTTTGCGGGCACAAACAAAAACACAAGACAAATGTTTGTAAACTTGAAAAATTTCGACATTTTTAACTTCATCTAAGCGTCTGTCAAACATTTAAACAAAATAAATACACATTTCAAATTAAGAATCCTCTATAATCTCCAAATAGTATAAAATGAAGTCGCCATCCGCGTCTACCTGTTTGTGCGCTTAGTTCTTCTAATTTTTCTAAACTACGCAAGGGATTTTGATAGGAATTTCCATCAATGTTTATCGTAGAATTCACAACAATAAAACTTTACTCCAAATCATTCACAACCCCGAGCAATGCTGGGTATACGTCAGCTTGTTAATGAATAAAATAATTTGGTGCTTACTGTATCGCTTGTCTGATATGATTTTTACTTTTCAGTTCCTATTTTGAATATTAAAAATTCACTGAACTTGAATACTTTTACGCATCACGTTCCATCATATTTTTAAATCACGCACTCATGCACCGACATTGTGTAATGAACATAAGATAAATTTACATTACAAATAAAAACAGAAGAAAATTTAAACAATGCATATTGAGAGATCAGTAAAAATCTGTACAATTTTTGTATCTTATAGGGTTTTCCAATAAGAGGTGTTATTTTGATATTCAATCGTAAAAGATCAATGGTTTCGTTGCTTGTGTGGTACGTAGCGCCGTCTTGTTGAAAGTAAACGTTGTCCAGATCAATACCATCCAATTCCGGCCATAAAAAATCATTAATCATCTCTCGATAGCGCAATCCATTCACCGTAACTGTTGCTCAAGCCCAATTTTCGAAAAAGTGAGGTCCAATGACTCCGCCGGACCATAAACCGCACCAAACAGTCACACGTTGAGGATAGAGAGGCTTTTCAACGATAATTCTTGGGTTTTTAAGCCACCGAGGTGGAAATGAGCCTCATCACTCAAGATGATTTGCATTTGATTCACTCAAGTGAATTTTAATAATTTCAATGCGTTGCTGAAGCGTGTATCGTTCCATTTTTTAAATGTATGTTAAAGTCAAATGTCAAAAAATGACAGCTTCAAAAGTAACATCTACTGAAATAGAGGGCTATTCAAAATTACACCTCTTATTGGAAAACCCTGTATTATGATGCATTCTAGTTCTCTAAATATTAGTCAAGTTATGAATCAGTAGGAAATTGACCCGTCATTTCAATGTAATTTGTTACTTTCTTCGAAATATGCCAACAAAGAAAGCGTATTGACAAAAAGCTGGGTTTTATTTTTAATTGTATAATTTATATCAATATTTTTGTAAATGCGGTAAACATAGCATTCATAATACTCATATGTTGTTTTCTTTTTTTTCTGATTTCCGCCGCTGCACGATAAAACCATATAATAAGGATGTTGTTTTGTAAAGTTTTATAAATAGCTGTAAATGCTGTCATAAAGAACAAGGTAAATAAATTCATAAATAATCTCTTAGACCAATGAGTTATAATTACATTCATAACTACGACGAAGCTCAAAATGTCTTGATTCATTCTGAAGTAACATAGGATGACCAATTCGTTAGATTCATAACAATGCAAAAACGATTCCTAAGAAACTCTTCCTGATAGTTGACTCATTTCCTATAACATTTACCAACCTGCAAACTGGTTTTCTAACAGGTTTTTTTTGAAATCTTAAGTTATATCTTATCGTTATTGCATTGTCTGCTCTAATACTTTGTAGATTTAAGTTATATATGCAGAAAATAACTTCGACTACTATCAATAATTTATGTTTTTTATGTTAACGCAGATCACTGAAAAATCACGGGATATTATAATGATAGCTTTTGTAAAACTGAAAGTTTGCAAAACTAGACAAAACACACAATAATAAAAAATAAAAAAATTTTCACCGCTGAGAATCATATACTATCACAAACTATCGTAAGAATTTCGTCAAAAATTCATTATATCACCAATTAAAATATTTTTCCATCACACGTCGCAACTGTGTTGGGAACAACTAGTCACGTGATACGCACTCCGTCTCGTTCCAGCAGCACGGTAATAGACGAGAGAGAATGCGTACCACATGATCCCGACGCGACGTGTAGCAGCGTGATCAGTGGCGGCATGTGATGGACTGATATTTTTTTTTGTTTTTTAATTGAAAAAAAATCTCATTGGACAACAAAGTGACATATACTTTTTTTACTCTAAATATGCCCATGAATAGCTCGTTAAATTATGGTTACGGGCTGTTACACCCTGTGTATACTGTAAATAAGAATTATACACAAAATGTTAAACCACATCATGCCGAAAGGTGGAAATTGCGTATTTTTTTATTATTCAGTATGACACTGCCTAAAATACGCTAATACTACTATGATAAGTAATTTTCTGTTGCAAAATACAATATTACTATGGATAATATACCAATGACTTAGGACTTGGGCAAACAAAAACACGTATCTCTCTTTTGTTTGAAAAGTTTACAGCGTGAATCATGTTACCTGCTTAACTGCTTATTTGAGCCTCAGCAATTACATTTCCTAAAATAGCTTTAAAGTTTCTCTTTCGTTTATGAATAATCCTGTGAATCAAACGCCAACTTCTGTGAATTCCAACTTTACAATTTTTGTTCGAGACATTGATGAATTGAAAATTCCTTATTCACTTATTCTGTCAAAATATTATCACATTGAAAAATAATTTATCTTGCGCGTTCCAAATTTCTACCGATTTAAAAAACATTTCTCTTGAACACTGAGTTGTTTTTGAAGATAACATGTATACATTTGTAGAACCGAAACGGTAAATTGGAAGCGAAAATTATTAAAAATATTTTGTTCGCTAATTTATCATGATATAGGTTATAAAAAAATCAATCTATCTTTGTATGCGATTTTTGCTCAATTTAAAACGTGTCGTGTTTTATTAAATACTAGTAGATACTAGCTATTGCTAATGTCTGTCTCGAGCGTCTACGACTTCTTCTACCATTCACTACTGTATACCACAATAATTTAAAAAAACTACATTACATCGACTTTAAGTCGACTCCATATATCTTGCCGGTGCAGAGATATTTGGTTGAATATTTCTCTGGCGTCCCCGACTTCTACCATTCAAACCACTATCTAAACACTACTGGCACTAATAAGAACAAACTTTGAAATATTCAGCGATATCGGTCGACTACTTTTCGAGTTTTGAGAGCTCAAACATATGTAGGCTGAATTTTTATTTATCAAAAAATTTTCACTCGATTATTATCTATTTTTCATATTAGCGAACTTCCTCTAGCATTTCATACGTACATATCTACTTTTCAAACGATCTTCTTCTTATTTTTGCTACGGAGCCTTAAAGAAGTTCGTGATATCATTTCAATATCACGAATCTTGGAAATTTCAGGAAGTTTGTCATGAGTTACTCATGATATCAAAATATATCTATATATAGCATATGTGACTCAATCTCTTACGCTCAGTTTTTCAACAATTTCTAAAAACTCAGCATCAGAGCTTAATTAATTATTTTCCGATTACTATGAAGTAATGATCAAATTCAATGAAATATCTTCGGCTTCAAATTGTGTTGACAATAAAAAACGATTATCAACATTTCTTTTTGTGACTTTAAGAGCTGTTTCAATAATTGGCTGAATAAAACAGTTGACTAAGGTTGGCTTACGTTTTCGTACTAGTTTCGTGGTTTTGTTGGCGAAAAAGTCGTAAAAATGCAGATTTTCCTCAAGTTCCAATCCGGGGTGAAGCTGGTGATGAATAATCTGGCCATTATCTTTCGTTTTATCTCCTTTATCAACTTGAGCTTAAATTGACAGAGAAAGATTAAGAAACTCCGAATATCTCCTTGACGGCCCAGCGGCTACATTGACAAACTCTACGGCCTCTGAAAATCTTCATTATGTCAGTATTCCTTGAAAGGTTTATTCTGTTAGAAATGCAAATTTCTTTTTGTATGATAATGACGCTCCCGAGAGGACAGAATCTTTTGAAAAAGTTTTTCATCACCTTGTAAATTTTATTTACATCAGCTATTTTTTCCCACGGTGCGTAAAATGTTTTCACCTTGTGGACAATTCACAATATCTATACATTTTATATTTTCTTTTTTCGAAATAATTTGCTATTTTGAATGTTGGAGAACATCATTGACACCTGTGCCCTTGATCCTCTGCAAGCTGGAGTAGAAATATGTATTCAGTTACTACCGAACCATTCTAGAAGATTCATCAGAAATGAGATTTTCCTTATGCCAGCCTTATGCTCTTCCTGCATAATATACAACATGTCAGTTTCAGTGTTTCCTACTCAAAGTTGTTTTTTTTTGTATCAACTCCACACGGGAGGTTCTGATAAACATAATTTCTCTCGGGCCCTATATCATCTCTGGGGATGCTACGTGAAGGGTCTTTTTGGGGAGAGAAAGGAGTGAACATGAGTCTTGAAAAGGCTTGAAGAGTTGTAGGAGGGAGGAAACACAGAGGCCGGCAAATCGTTCCACAGCCGAGCAGAAACTCAAGAACGAGTAGTAGAAGCCACCCGTTCTATTGTGTCAAATATGTTGGGCGCGCGTTTGGATAATTTTTTCCCGAGTATGGACCGGTGCCAAAGGGATCAATGACGCTAGTTTCTTGGAGCATCTTCCATTGTAATATCGGTAGAACAAGGACAGCATACCTACCTGACGCCTGTGCTCTAAAGATTGCAATCCGCTTGTTAAGATAGGGGAAGCTATCAAACGGACCACCCGTTTCTGCACAGACTCAAGGTTTTTCACTTATTTTAAGGCTCCAGACCAGAGGTGGCTGCCAAATACAAAAGTGGGGCACACTTTTGTGATTTGTACAGGGTCAGCAGTTGTGTACAAATAAGCTTCTAATGATTTAATATTTATATCTGTACGATTTTTATCGGTGTTAAATTTATCCCTGCTTTTTGACTGTTTGACCCTCAGATTGTTATTCTTGCCACGATACATAAGTTACTCATTCTATCTTGGGAGTTCTCGGCTTGCAGCGATATATACAGAGCGATTATAGTTATGCGAGTCTGGTTCTTTGAAAACAAAAATGGGTTTTAATATAGATTATCTGCATGAAGGTACGCATTTTTTTCTGCCTTCCACGTTCTTCTACTTGATTTGTATTGAAGAAAGTCGCGCGTAATCATTTTACAATCTAACAAGATTTAATCAATTTAGGAAACAACGACTTTATTATAATTTCTGCTTTCTACCAAAAATATCCACGCCAATCAACATTAATTATATTCACATCATTGGCGCTTCCTTAACCCTCAGTGTGCCAAGACATCCACCGTGGATTTCTTAATAGCTCACTGTACTTGCCTTAACCCTTAGTATGCTAAGACATCCACCGTGGATTTCTTAGTAGCTTACTGTATTTGCATTAACCCTTAGTATGCTAAGACATCCGCCGTGGATTTCTTAGTAGCTCACCGTAATTGCCTTAACCCTTAGTATGCTAAGATATCCACCGTGGATTTCTTAGTAGCTCACCGTACTTGCCTTAACCCTAAGTGTGCCAAGATATCCACCGTGGATTTCTTAGTAGCTCACCGTACTTGCCTTAACCCTTAGTATGCCAAGATATCCACCGTGGATTTCTTAGTAGCTCACCGTACTTGCCTTAACCCTAAGTGTGCCAAGATATCCACCGTGGATTTCTTAGTAGCTCACCGTACTTGCCTTAACCCTAAGTGTGCCAAGATATCCACCGTGGATTTCTTAGTAGCTCACCGTACTTGCCTTAACCCTAAGTGTGCCAAGATATCCACCGTGGATTTCTTAGTAGCTCACCGTAATTGCCTTAACCCTTAGTATGCCAAGATATCCACCGTGGATTTCTTAGTAGCTCACCGTACTTGCCTTAACCCTAAGTGTGCCAAGATATCCACCGTGGATTTCTTAGTAGCTCACCGTAATTGCCTTAACACTTAGTATGCCAAGATATCCACCGTGGATTTCTTAGTAGCTCACCGTAATTGCCTTAACCCTTAGTATGCCAAGATATCCACCGTGGAATTCTTAGTAGCTCACCGTACTTGTCTCGATTTTATGGTATTTCGAACCTTAGAAAATTGTCCTAACATACTACATTTTTTTGTATTCGCTTCGCAGGAAATTGGTGTATCTTTATATTATTCTGGCTTGTCGGTTCTTCAAAAATTTTCATCAATAATTTTTAATTTCATATCATGGTATTTTATTGATTTCCAGTGAAGCCGCTTATGACCTATTTTTATTGTGATGAACGAATATTTTGCTGGAAAATACGAAAATATTTTTGAGATTAATTAATCTCAAGAATATTATGTCTTAATAACATTAAAAAAATATATCACATTAGAGAGAGAAAAAAAATCCCTGAATATAAGTATTTGTCCTGGGGTAACTACAAACAATAAATATATTAACACAATATCTGGTAAGACATCACAATTTCTAAAAACATTATTTTGCACAAAAGTAAGTTATTACGAAAATAGCGTCACCGTCATAGGTGTACGGCGAGCGATTGGCATTTTACTCCCGGCATTCTAAGGGTTAATGAATGAAGAAATCTGAAATCTTTTGTTAAAAATCATTTCAGTTTATCTGATGAAGCGATTAGCAAGCAAATTATTTAGCCTGTATTTGCCACAATCTAAAAACCTCTCCCATCTTGTCTGTAATATTGGGACGGAAGTTTTGTTCCGAAGTCAAATATGGAATCTTTCAATGTGTCTGAAAGGTAAATACATCATTATGTCAATGTTCACTGGAGCGCACTCTAAAAAGACGGGAACTTTGTAAAAAAGGGGCCCATCATTCAAAATTACCTCTAAACTCATAAGATTTGTAAGTAGGTACTTAAATACCCACCTGCTTAAGGCGATGCCATACGTAGTAATGCAAAATCATGTGTTTTTGGTTTGAAAATTTGGTGGCCTAGAAATGTTTCAGATGCTTTAATTAAATACTGCGAGTAGAATACATCTTGCCCTTTGAAATAATCGAGTATTTTTTAGATAAGTATTTTTAAAAGCCCAGAAAAAATAATTCAAAGACCTATGAAAACTGCTTTAAAGTTCAAAATCTCCTACTTGCGAACCCATTTTCGGTTATCATTTTATTGTATAATCTGGCAAATTAAGTTATTTATAAAAGGATCGAAAAAAAAAATATTTATGCCTGAACATCCTCAAAATAAAATAAAAGGCACTTTTTGGCCATGTTTTTTTCTCGCATAAATCAAAACAGGCGAATGGTGTTAAGCTGGAATTTAAACCTTATCGCCATCTACATAAGGGGTGTTATTGATAGCGGCTCAATTTAAAATATTACACGACGTAGTGCATCGCCTTAATTATAATTCATAAATATTTTACGTAACATTTTTTTGTTTCACATAAAAAACATACAATACATATACAATAGGTCCAAAGAAATGTCACCACCTCAATGACAATAATTCATTTTTCAAAATTTCTTCATTCCTGTAGGTAACATAATATTGATTATTTCGATTAGACAACTCGTAGTAGTACCACGATTATGCGATCACTGGCGGGAAAGAAATGTAGTATCCAACACGTCCACCATCTTGAACCGGAACCGGAACGTAACAAAGTTTACAGACAGGTGTATTGCTAAATGGTTTTCGCTACGCTCATTCAATAACTTTTTGCATTTGTAGCTGTACTTATAATCACTTCAATAATAACAAAATCACTTTGTGGGGTCATTTCAATAAATTTTAATTTAAATAACATCACGTTAATAATTTCATGAATTATCAAAGAAGGTTGATATGCTATATGTATATACTTCATCGGCGTCATTCTCTTGGAAAATGCTTCAAATAGGGTTCTTTTCACGACATTTCATTTCTTGAATCTATCATTGAAGCGATGATTTTCCCCTTTCTGTGTGGTTGTACCCTGGTTCAGATAAACAGAACGTGTGGCGTTGTTTATAAAAAACGTAATATTTGAAAAGAGTGGAAAAATGTATAACGATTGGTTCTTTGCTTAGCTTTATATTTCCAAATATAACTCTCTTGGGTTAAATAAAATTTACTACATAAATAGATACTCGCATTAAAAATTAAACAATTTATTTAGAGTTATTAGTAACACGTAAAAACACGCTTTAAATTTTATTTGATAAATTTGTTTTTTTCATAATTTATTATTTTAAAATTAATATATAAATAACCTAAATATTATTTTTTTTAAGAAAGACAAACATTACCAGGTTACGAATAACCTGACAATATTTGAAAATGTCCTACTACCACCACAGTAAGCGGAAAATGTTGCTTGTATTGTGATGGAGGACTTAGCCAGTCAAGGAATTGAACACACTGCGCCTGGGTGGCACCCAAACGCGATGCCAAATCAGCCACTGCCCGGACACGCATAATTAAAATAAAACGTAATAAAGAAGGATTTTTCTGAAACTAGTTACCTTATATCTAAAATAAAATGTCAAGAGGAAGATTAATACGAAAACATTTCTAATTTAACCAACACATTTTAATTTAATAACGATATCATTAGTATAACCAATGGAAGATTTAAAGTTGATTTTGCTGAAACTGTGCTCTAAAAATGTGTATATTTAATATTTCCATTCATAATTATTGATTTTGAAAATCGCATTTTCTGGATGGTTCCAACTGGTTACAACGTCATTATGACTGCCATTGGCTGTTAAGACGGCTGTCACCAACGTTGCCCGTCGTGACGTCAATGCCACTGAATTCACGAATAAAAACGAACATGTCTTTTTGGCGGATAATCAAAAATGGCACATTTTAAATTTTAAATTTATTCGCCGACATAAAAATACATTTAAAATGCCTTCATTATCTTAATATTATTCGAGAGTAAAAAAATGTTAAAATATACCCTGTTTGATCAGCAAAATTTGAAAAATGAATATCTATTGTTTTGAGGTCTCGTATCATCTATTTGGATGTTTTTCGGAAAAGGCTATTTAAATTGTAAAGAGTCAAATATCTCATTAGTGATTTATTTTTTTTGAGATACCTATTACATGGTTCCACCACAAAAGCTGGTGAAAATAGACGTCCTTTCAGTGAAGCGGATCGATTTACCGGTAAGTGCATTACTCCGAAATTCCTAAAAAGAAAAAAAATCACTGGTTGTTGAAGACCGCGGAATGAAAAGCACTGAAGACGCCGATGTTTTTTGTTCCCTAATCGAAAAGCAGAATTGTCCAGAGACAATTTTCAGTCTCCAGCTTAAGTATGTAAAAGCATTACAAGCAATTTTTTTACAAAATTTTCAGTTTAATTAAGTTTTAGATTGGTATTTCTTACCTGAATGCTTTTTACGAAAACTTTTGATTAAATTTAATCTTTGATTTTGGTACAAAACGTCAAAGATAAAAAACGTTATTAAAGTGTCGTAATGGTTTCGCAAGACGTATCGTTTATGTACGTGACTTGAGATAATTCATGAGAAAAAAACAAATTTCCGGAGTTGAGGGAAAATGCGTTTTTCGGAAATGTCATCAACTTTCAACTAAGATCGATGAAAACGGCGAAATGTAATGAACGATCAACTGAGCTTTCAAAATAACGATCACTCTATTTCCAACTTACAAAGGCGAGATGTTGGTACGGTAACCTGATTAAACCCCGAACTTCGTACTAAACCCTTTAAATCAATCGCCTGAGAGAAATGAACCCTCAAACAGAATACGGTATAAGTACTTTAACGCGAAGCAATTCTCGGCTTCTTCATGAAAATGAAATCTCACGAAGTTTGCATACGGGATCTGGAGAACATTGGTTTTCGATTAGAGCCATTGCTAGTTATACCAAAACCTCCTAGATCACAAGGCCGGGACACTCGATCAAATCAGCCTTCTAACTTGTACACGGTTTTGGTTATACACGGTGTCCGGAAACTCAAGCGGACAATTGGTAAATCCATATTATATGGAGAACCAAAAAAACTAATTTTTTCGATTTGAGTACTTGATTTTTGGTTTTTGTTTTACTTTATAACCGCAACTTAAGAGTTAAAATCTTTTGGAACCGGGTCTGCGCTTGAACGCTTTTTAAAAGGCATAAAACACCTGAGCAACCGCCTAGCGACTGAAATTTTTCATTTTTGACTTCTTTTGACCCGACTTGAAAACGAAACCTGAAATCAAAAAAGCCTTAATGTAAATTTTGTTATAGATTCACTTCGTTTCCACTTTCTTAGTTTCTGGACACCATGTGTAATAAAGAATAGTATTTCTCAATAATATTCAGTAGTTGAACCTTTCGTATTGTGTAAAACACAACAAAAAGTATTTGTTCAAGGTTAAATTGTTGTGAAAGTCTCACATTTCGAGGGAAAGGATTTGTCTTCCAAGCAGCGGCCCTTTATGGTTAACTTACATGCCTACAGATGACATTTGGTTTGCTAATTTTGGTTTTGTTAATTATCATTTTTTCACGAATGTTCTAATTAATCGTATTCAGGCAAAAATGAATGTGTTCGAATTTACAGCCAGTGTTTTTGCGAAACATAACCCGTTGCTCATCACAATCATCAATCATTGCCACTGAAGTTATCTTCTAATCTAGAAGCAAATTATCTGGGATCACGCTCGTTAAAAGAATGGAAGCTAATAGGTCTTTGACAGAAAATAAAGGAACAGTCCTTTTGGAATTGATCTGTCAAAGTAAGATGAACATCTAATCTACTCCAAAAAGGTAGCCCAATTACTGAATTGTTATTACGAATTTCCAAAATGTACTCCTTTTAACATGAGCCTGTCTTGACTTAACATTATCTTTATTCTTTGTGCCCAATTTTTGTCATACCTGTATTTTTTTTACTATCCTAAATTGTAAAATCTCTCGTTGTACTAACTACGTGTAATATGTTATATGTTGCAATCGGACATGGTCCGTTAATAAATAAATAAATAAAAATAACATTACAACGACAGAGTAATAAAAAAATTAAACAAAAACATTTTTATTTACTATAATACATCCTTATTTTCAAAATTTTACCCAGTTGCACCGGCTAGTAACCAAGTTCAAAGAAGAAAATGGTTTGACTGAGGATTGAACCTTCCTCCCCAGGGACCGGCTCTCAATCTGCTGTGAACAGAGGGAGTATCGGTAAAAGTTTTCAACTAACAATAATCGCACATAAATAAACCTCATTGGTTACGATATCGCCACTGCGCAAAGTATGTCCGCAGGTGTGCACGTGATTGATATTAAAAGTTTCTAGAATGCATTGTAATCGACAACGAGTCTATCTAATCGGATGTCGGCAAGTGGGTTAATTTCCGCTTAAAAAATTTGCATTCAATCATTCGCGAAAACGAAAGTAAAATTAAAATAGATGTATTTAGAAAGGGCACAGCCCTCAAGAGTGTAGTTGGTTTTAAGCCGCTTAACATTAATAGGAAAGACTTGATAATCTATAGATAGCCCAAAAAATGTTTACTTCTCAAGTATTATTGGAAACAACTGAATCCCTGACCAAACAACAATTTGTATTTAACCACCGTCTGGCGGGTACACATCCCGGCTTTTTGGTATAACTTCGTCGTTGATAGTACTAAATTGATAATACACACTAAAAAAGCCTTCCATGTAGGGGAGGGCGGGGTTGGTTTTAACGGAGGTAAGAATTAACAAACTGATTCCCGCCAAACGTGAAGTGTTAAAAATATGATACTCGGTTTAGAAACAGTATATACACAGCCGAACGTGTCCTGACTTGTCAATTGCCAACCAGCCGTCGCTTGTAGTGGTTGTGCGCAGTGACCTCAGATTGACAGGTAAGCGAACTTTTTGTTCTTTACAATAAATTGATTTAAGATTAATTTATTCGCTGAATCAAATTATAGTTTTATCATGAATCGAGCTCTATTTTATTGACAGTAACACTATATTATTTGTTTGTAATTATTTTAACTAGTTTGTTTTCTGTAAATGATGAAGTAAAAAAGGGACCTTGGGGCTAAAATTAACAAATTGAGTGGGGTAAGTATTAACGTGTTAATACTTAACCCGGACCATCAAATGAGCCAGGACCTTCAAACGAGCCAGGACCTTCAAATTTGCCAGGACCATCAAATACAATGCCTACAGAAAAGTTTAATATTGAAAGCATACGACCGCTTCCAAAAGCATCACCACGTCTTGACTCCAAACGCAAACGTTCAAGAAAATCAACGATCCTCACCGATACTCCAGAAAAATTGGCCTTAGAGGATGATGCCAAATTAAAGTTAACCAAAAAGATAAAAAATAGTCAGACGGAAGCGAAAAACAAAGTCAAAGGCAAAGCAAAGGGGAAAGGTAAAGGCAAAGAAACCCGGAGAGCAGAAGTGAAAAAGGTAAAGAAACATATTTTGCAGGATGACAGTTACGAAGAAGCCTGCTTCTGCTTAGTTTGCGCTGAGTCTTATAACGAATACACGTCTGGACTTGACTGGATACAATGTATTTTATGCAAAAAATGGGCTCACATCACCTGTGTTAGAGGTGACACCAGAAAATACATATGCCTCAATTGTTTCTCGGATGACGAGGGATCGTATTCCGAATAACTATTGCTTATCATATAAATATACTATCAAAGTTCCTAACATAGTTCCTATCATAGTTTATCATAAAAATTATTGTTTCATTTAAAATAAATATATTTTTAATATGAATGACTTTTATTTAATTATTTCATAGAATTTTAGCTTCTGTTAATAATTGCCCCTTGCGTTAATACTTACCCCAGCTCCGTTAATATTTACCCCAGATACGGGGTATGTATTAACAAATGATTTTATTGGTTTTGATGACTCTGTCTCTGAAAGGACTTACCTAACTGATGATTTTTGTTACTAATATCATAGCTGAATAACCAAAGCATGCTATGAATAAAATAAAAAAAAAAAACAAAAAAGTTCATTATCATTGAAAATATAAACCATATTACAAAATTTGTTAGTACCAGCCCCGCCCTCCCCTAGATTTGGAAAAGTACATGGCATTTTACCACTGAGTTAATAACTATTGGTTTTTGCCCATTTACCATGCGATCTGTCTTTCTTGCAAGTATCGTATATCGCCATCCCTCCTTTTGATCGAAATGAACATTTTCGCACACTTGATGAAACACAATTCTGTATCTGAAATTTAAGCAAAGAATCGTTAGACTTTTGGATAACAAAACACGCCCAAATCGCATTTCTTGTGTTCCTTTTTTATTCTATGGTTGATAAGTAAAGTTTACTCCTAAAAATAAAATCTGATCTAAAGACAAATTATCAGCAAAGAACCGAATTATTGCTAAAAAAACTATTTGTAATAAACCCCGCTGTGCGAATGGAATCTCAAAAAACTCCGCTCGTTGATTTTTTTTGTATTTTTTGCAACCTCCGTATCAAAGTCGTAAAGTTAATGGGTGTGGGACCAGAGGTTTCTAGTTTAAAACTTGGCGAAGTATGTTACTTACACGTATTTTGCAAATCGATATGAATTCGTTCCAGAACATCGCATAACCCAGATAAGAGAATTCAGAATCAAATCGTCTCTTTTAGCTGATTTCAATATATTTAAATATTTTAGGTAACGTTTATATTTTCCTTTTATTTAGGAATTAAATTTTTATATTTATGGGATACTTACTCCTTATTTTTAAAAAAACAAATGCACCCTTGATATTATTTAATTCTAAATGACCCTCCAACTATTATTCAATAATATTTGTCATGAGAGGTCAAAATATATTTTGAAAAATTTTCATTCTCTTTTTAAATAACACTTTCTACTTAATTACTTCAATAAACGGACCTCTGTGGAGATGGAAAAAGATGCATTAAAGTTTCAATTTAAGACGATAATTATTATTCACATTATACAATAAAACCATAACCAAAAAAGGGGCTCGTAAGCAAGAGATTTTGAACACTAAACAGTTTTTATTGACCAAATACAATATTTTTTTCCGTGCTTATAACAAATGCTTGATTATTTCAAATATATTTTCTACAGGCAGTATTTAATTAAAGCATCTTAAATATTTCTAAGTAGTGCTTCGCCTAAGTAGTTAAAATCAATAAACTTAACCGTATTTACCATGTTTTATCTTTCGACGCCATGTTTAGTCTTGTTAGTATGGTGTGCAGTTTTCCGAAAGATTCCGCTTTATTCTAAAAAAGCACAAATTAATTAAATACATTTAACCCTTATTTTTAATCCTATGCCTATCGTAAATTAAATCCATTCAGTACTTTATTACGAGTACAGGGTAAACGGAGAAATTAAAGTGCGCCTCGGAACACTAATTTTAAATTAGACCAAAGATTAAATATATTGCAAACAATATTATATTATGCGAGTACTAACACATACAAGGTTTTCCCTTAAAGTACCCTTTCCCAACAAAAGAATGAACTTGCTTTGAAATTTTAAGAATAGTTTGCGTATCTATGACCTAAGTCCACGAACTATATCCACGTCCTCTGTCCACGATTTATCTATGGTTAAGTCCACTGAGTTTAAAGCGGTGATCGGGCAAATGGACCCATTAACATTCTGTGAATCGCTCATAGTATTTAGAGCGACCGAAGAATTCATCTCATAATCCAAACATTCGCACTTAGCTCACGTATCATTTCCTCCCCGACTTGGAACAAATTATGTTATAGTAATATATAGCAGATAGCAGCTCGGTGGGATCCGTTTAGCGTTAAGCGTTTAGCCGGATTGCGGTTAAAGACATTCGAATTCCACGAAAAAAAAAAAAATCCCTGACGCCGCGCCGGCTTGCGGTGACGTTTTGCTGTTGCATGTGATTTAGATTTATAATATCTAATTTCTCATGGTTAATGTATCACCTTTGTTATCAATTTAATCCATTGTGTCTAGAAAGTAGACGTTTTCAATAATAGTGTCTTATTACTAAGAAGGGCAAAAATATCGATGTTCTCACATCGAAGTCGTGTGTGTTGGAATGCTAAAAAATTCATTGCCTGGACCTATATAATATGCTAGATCGTCTTTGGCATAGGAAGTACCCTAAACAAAATACAGTGATCAGGTAGGTTTACAAAGTGACAACCAAATATATTAAGAATAGGGAATGGAATGAGTTTTTAATTTGATCCACAAAATTCTTCAAGTTATCATTAAACATGTCAATATCACCCAAGTATTAGTTTCCCATAGTGTGAAATCGCTGTATCGGGGAATGAGCGATGAAGTTGCGCTTGGGTATTATACAGCAGTAGAATATATTATTGTGTCGTGTTGTTCTTGTGGGTATACATAGGTTTATAAATTGCAGGATTACGGAACAACCTTATTTTCTTTAGAAAGTACTGTTAAAGTTTTTTACCTACTGTGTTAGAATTTGCCCTAAACGTGTTGGTCCGACCTCCTATTTTGCTATATCTTTGATTAGGTACGTATACATCTGAACAAAATTGTCCTTAAATTGTTCATTCTCAATGGGACTGCCCAGCGAAAGCGGTTTAGCTGTCTTGGGTACGCGATGATGCAAGTTCATAACCTTTCATATTTAATTTTAGATCTCCTTTTTTGTCTTTTACATTATCTCTTGTTAATCTTCTATTTTCAGACTGCGGTGTCTGTAATATTAAACTAACTATGTAAGTACTTGCATACTGCTCGCTAACCCCTATGGAGGGCCTTTGATGGTCTAGAGTCGTTGAAAATAGAGTCTTGAAGTGTGCGGTGATGGAGGAAACCATGTTTCCTTATAACGCCGTTGGTAAAGAGGTAGAGTCCCCTCCAATATCTTTAAATTGTAGTTACGATGCTCATTTTCTTGACTTCTGCAATCGTTGTTAGTATTGGTCTTATCAATTCATCTTATACAATCTCGACCTCGTAAACATCGCCGGTAGTGTCGTTCAATATATTTTTTAATGTTTGCTTCTGTTCGTCGTAATCCCAGAATCTCCTAACATTAACTACTACGATGTGCATCGTTATAATATATAAATCTAGTGTACTGCATACTTTCAGCAGTGTATTTTCTGAGAACGAACATTATCATGTTTTTAATACAAAAACATGTTGTATTTTAAATTCTTGTGTCATTGTATATTCTCTAAAAACATGTTGTATTGTATATTCTAATGAATATTGTATATTCTAATGAATATCACTTTTTGTGCTCTTTTCGCACATACAATACAAAATATAACAAAAATACGCCTTGCTATTTTAATTACACAAATAAATTCCTGTACCCATCTTTATAACAAACTGCAGCTGTAGGATCCATTGTTCGAGCAAAAAAATAGTCACGTAAACATTAATTTTCCAAACACATCTTTGTTAATCTCAATACGTCTTGAATATCAAATTTTGTTTTCGTTCTGCGGTAAAATTTTCAGAGACGCCATTCCTTTCTTATTACCTCTAACAATCACTATAAATTACTGAACACTCTTGTAAAACAACCATTTGTAACGAAACACCTGGAGCCTCATTCACATAAAGATTATTTTAGCGCGGAGTCTATTATAGAATTAAATTTACTAAACCGCTTTCTAACGGAAATTTATAAATAAACCTGACTTCTAGCCAACTAAGAACGACGCATTCGTTGACTGCGTCGAAAGCTGTATAATGTGGCCAAAGTTTGTCATAATTTAAACATTATCTAATCCACTGTTCACATATGAATGATTTAAATTTGCTTCTAAATCTGAACAGTCAACATATTTGGTTTCCATGGCACTGAATCTTTTCGAGAGTGAAAAAATCGATGATAAAACCGAAACCGCATAATATTACAATGTATACTAATGTCAAACCGGTAGGTTGTAATAAGACAACTACATACAATAAAATTATCCCACGCCATAAAGTTTCGGCCACGAACATTTTACTACCGTCTGAATGGGGCTTGGCTTTCCTGTTCTAATGATTTTTTAGTATAAATACTCCGTACGAACACAATGAACTTGTATAACATTTTTGGTGGTTTGTTTAGTGAAGATGATGTAGGTATAACGATGACGGGTGGGTCGAATCATATGAGATTTTGTATGATTACTTTAGAGATAACAGTGGCTGGATACCAAATTATTTGTGGTATCATGTTACATTTAATTCGAGTTAAAGCTATGTTAAGTCCATATAATAAGTATAGGTGTATTTTATAACGCAACGAGAGTTGGCTGCAATAAAAAGTTTAGCATTGAATGTATTTTTGCATCGGTATAAATACGCTTCCATCGGTGAGGCCTTTTGTCTTCTTTACCCCTATTAATGTCACTAGCGGAAGAGGGACAGTAAGTGTATATTAGTACAAATAATATTATACACTTGTACTAGTATTAGTACAAGTGAATATTATATACTTCCATGACCTCACCTCGCTTTGCAATAGAATTTCATTATGCCACATGCAAAATCAAATAAGTACCACTAAAATGTTATCATACGTTAATTTCGATTTTGATTTATTAGGTTTCTTACTAGGCCTGAAATAACTGTTCATATTTCACATATACATAAATGTAATTATTCTAATAATATTTCCTAATTATTTGTAATAGATATAATTCATTCTACGATCCATCATTTCGCTCATGCAAAATCGAAATATGTATTTGAATTTATGTCCATAATTTAAAACTAATTTGTAAACCTAGTGTCCTTAAGTTAAAGCAAATTAAATGCATTAGTTAATTTTTTAGCAAGAAATAATTTTTGCTTTGAGACAATTGTATGCAAAAACATTTTTTATTCTTATATTATTTTTCTTACATCGTTTCAGGCAGAACGCCATAAATTATTTCACGCTGTTTTTTACAACCGTCTTTTCCGACATTCCTAAAGTCTACTCATAATAATACATCATGCGCAAAAACGTAGTCACCTCGTAAAAAAGTCGAAGCAATTTTTTTACTGCATTTAAACGAAAGGAAAAAATGAACCACCCTTTTCACGCAATTTTGCACCAACTCTTCTCTACTGTGACTCATCCCAAACAAAAGTAAACCGCAAACTTTTTTAGTTTATAGAAAATTTTGCGCAGCACTTATTCAAAAGGCGAATATATTTCTATCGTTAAATTTTACCAGTGGTGCAGCTAGTATATTCCTTTTCTAGAATTCTTGCAAAAATTTAAATGTATTTTTAGTGTTCCAAATGTGGAGCAGTCGACACAGCCCGTCACGCTCAGCTACCTCCCTCAAAGACATTCACAAATAATTATTGTTTGTAGTACAGAATAATGTACCTTATGCATAATAATAAAAAAGAGTGATGGTTGAGTGCAGTCGTACAGGCACATACGCTTTATTGCACTTCATATGGTTCTTCTCAACAAGGCTGAGTTGAAACTTCTCCATTCTTACGCTATTGTTGGCGAATTCAATGTTTGTTCGTGGTACAAATAACAAAGCGAATTCTTACTCTAAACATTGCAATCTACCTGAGGAATTTGTAGATCTTCTTAGAAAACTTGTAATTTGAACAATAGTTTCCGAAGTTTCATCATTATTATTTCTTTCGGCGTATTTATACCCCAAAAGTTTTCTCATAAAAGAGCCGATCGAGTAGCTAGCGGGCTTACTCAAGATGTCTTTTTCAAAATAATCTCATCTTTTCCTCGTTGATACATCTAAAATCTTAAAAATCATTTATCATTATCAGTTGGGACTCTTGTGCGGTTTATTACCACGGACGTGTAGTGTACAATCTCCCACTTCTTCGTAAATGACGAATGTAACAGAAAATGTGATGACCAATACAACGGAGCTCTCAGCGGCAGAAGCTACCAGCTAACAGGTAAGATAGCGTATATGTAGGTAGATATAGTGTAAAGTATAACGTCCGTGAGATCTTCAAACAAATAATAGTTGTTTTGAAGTCCCCGACTGAAGCCAGCAAAATAAAACATGGGGTAATAAATGCTCACATTTGTTGTACCTTGTACCTGTATTTACCTTGCATGTTTAATTAACTTGCTCCGGCTGAAGTGCCTTGTAAATTTAATCGCAAGTTCTCAGTCCTAGGTCTTGTGGGACAGGAGTAAGGACAGAGTTATATTGCCATCGAAATTTTAAAAACTAGATGATCTTTTTCAAACAGGAAAAACCCTGAAAATTTAATTTCAATTCAACTTACAATTTAGCTCGTGGATAAAATTCCTAGTAATCAATCTGGCCCAAATACAATGATTTACCTGAATATTTGTCCTTCTAATGCCAATATTTCGAATTTTGTGCGAAATTCATCGTCCTGCAAAAATTACAATGATGGAGTTCTTGGGAGTTGAATAAATTGTTGTCTCCTGACGATTGTGCACCATGCAAGAAGAGGGAAAAAGAGCCAAGACAAACTAGAAAAAACAAGAAGATACAAGATGAACCCGAAAGAGTAAAAAAAAGGCAAGGAAATGTAAGAAGAAGCTAGGTAAGCCACAAGGAAGAAAAAATAACGCTCAATCAAATCCTTTATTCCTGCCCATCCTAAATTCTAAGTTTGTTTTATTAGGTTGCC
Source organism: Hesperophylax magnus (assembly GCA_026573805.1). Taxonomy (NCBI): domain Eukaryota; kingdom Metazoa; phylum Arthropoda; class Insecta; order Trichoptera; family Limnephilidae; genus Hesperophylax; species Hesperophylax magnus. The sequence goes on along the minus strand of JAIUSX010000043.1, from coordinate 3,853,490 downwards.
ATGTATCTCCGATTAAACTCCAACCTCCTTCTAATCTTCTGAGCACGTGTTCCAGTCCTAACAAAACAGTGCCCCCTGGTGTACCGACTGTGCGCCAGTTCCAAGTTAGTTTCTGTAAACATCTTACATTGAAATAACGATAGAACCAACACGATATTCCCACACGTCTTTGTGTTCCAACAACTATAAACCGTCCGTAATGGCGTGGGAATTGGACATTTTCCCATTATTGTCAAAAAGTCATTGCAGTCTTTCAGCTATCAGAGGTGCTATTTGCAGCAGCTGCAAGTTGTAATCTGTACAGTACGACCAGCTCCTGATAAGTGAACTCATCTCCAGTGAGTACGATAGTTAGAGTACGATAATGGAGTACTCTACTAAAAAGTTATTGTGAAATTAGTTTACACAATTGTGAAAGCAGACCGTGTGTCTGCCTTTTTCGTACCACAAGCGCGTGGGCAACTCTAGTATTTTAAACATCAATGAAATATCAGACAAACTCCCAAAACACAAGGCCAGGTAACTAATAGTAGGGTCTAGAACTACCCTCACCTTAGAAAGTTTACCTCAAGTGTTGACGAAGTGACACCTCTTTATACCTGAGCGGATGTTACTAATTTCTCCATATACCTGATTGTTATTTGTAGTGTTTTACGACCGCCCTCGACTGAAGTGGGATGACTATTTTGAATGCAATAAACCGACAAACTTAACAAAAGCTTTCTATTGTCATTTCCGACAAAAATAGACAGTTGTTTTTGGTAATCCTGGAACAAAACTTGTCAAAATTTACAATATTCAAGTGCGAACAAGTTCTTAAAAATATGTTTCTGTAATAATTTATAATCATACATAATGTTTCGGTCTGAATAAAAACAAAATCATGGAATTGTTTCCTAATTTAGTAACCACAAAATCAAACAACACAATATCGTTAACATTAATTATTTATTGATTTAGTATTTAACCATATTCTTTAAATAAATCAATTACACAAAAATATTATATCAAAACCCTGTGAACTTCTCAGAATAGGTTGAGGTGAGGTGTTCACGATTCCCTGTAATTATATAAATCATTTACAGTAAGTACACAATAACATCATTAATCATACCTGGCACTAGATAATATAATATATAATGAAATACCTACATTTATAACTAAACGTAGTACGCATAAATTCAAACGTAAAATAAATATAAATAAATTCTTTCTTATACCCGACTTTGCTTTGAGGTCATTATGAATAATTAAAAATACTAATTTCTGTTATACTCTGTCTGTAATTCTAGAACTTTTTCTTTGAATTTAATTGTCATCATTTTCAAAATTGGAAGTGCTAGTTTGGAGACTTCAGATAATCGATAAAGTACCTACCTACCCATAGTATATTATTGTTTACAAAAATATATTTTAATTACAGTTTTTAAAATTGGAACTGATTTGTCGAGAATTCAGACTATCCGTGATTTTTCACGGGTTTGCACTACATGATTATGAATTTTGTGAAAATTACCATAAGTTGTAAATTGTAAAAACGTGTTATCAATATTATGTGTAAGAATAGTGTCACAGAATATAATGGAATCTATTTCGTATTATTTTTGTACTATAATTTTGTATGTGATTTTATTTGTGTTAAAAAGCAGTGAGCTCTGTGTCTTGACATCAGGTAGGTACTCATTTGATTAATATTATCTTCAATGTCTTGTATGTAGATTTTTACCAATCCGTTTTTGTAGAGGCATGGCGTAGTGACAAATTGCCCAGCCTCCCCAACAATCTGTAATATTCAATTTCCAATTCATTTTCATACAAGTTATGTATAACGATGTGGGTGAGTCTGTGAGTGATTATAACTGCGTGGTAAATAGATAACAACAAATTCGGATTTGTTTTGAATTTTTAAGTGTATGTATTCTGACAAGCGATGATGAATGTACGTCCCTATAATATTTTTACAGAAAATTACTTTGTCAGTTTCATTATTGGAAGAGATTTTTCGAGAAGTCAGATTATCCCGTGATTTACACTGGTCCGCACTTAATAATTTTCTAATAACACATACAATTAGAAAGCAGTTGATTAATTTAATATGTTTAAATAAAATGACTTAACATTACTAAATAAATATTCCCCTTTTCTGTTCTTTTAAAATGCATAACATATTGCACATAAATATATTTAAAACTAACATTATTAAGCCTTCTGGGTCAAATTTGTTCACTACATAATAAGATGTAGTGTGCTGAAGTAGGCATTTTCGTCGATAATGTTTACAGTATCAAAAAAAAATATTTTGCCTTGCTCAAAATTACATACTTAACTTTTATCTTTTTAACATTAGCTCCACACATGAGGCCCCGAGGAAAATAATCCCCTCAGGACCTACGCGATCTTTGGGGGATGCTGTGTGAAGGGTATTTTTAGAAAAGAAAGGGAAGGGAGTTCTGAAAAGGAAAAAAAGTATGAAGGGAGGATAGGAAATCTGGAGGCGAATCCAACTGCGGTGCAGAGCGATGTTCCGAGAGAGTCCTGCCGAAGAGGTCAAAAGATCTCACTAAACCAGAATCTCCTTTTCCGGCCTGCCACGCAGTAAGTGGGCGTTCAGCCTCACAACATACCCCAATTGGGGATGCCATAGTCTCCACATAGTATTCAGATGGGTATGAGCAGTTGGGACTCTTGTGCGGTATTCACATAAACAAAAGATATTATGTACCCAATGACTTATTAATTTTATATACCTAAAAAAAGTCAACTAACGAAGAGCACAGTTTTTAAAATAGTTTATCAGTCATGATGATTGCTCAATTGCCCATGCTTCTCAAATATTCACAACGCCACTGTATCATGGGTTTTGTTTGTATGGTTCTCCTTTGAATGTCATTGTTCGACGAATAAACACTAACATTCGTTGTTTTGATTGTATTATTGAAAACGCATTGTCAATTTTTACTCACAGTAAAATACTGTATTTCGAGTAGTAGTATGATAATAATTATTGTATATATTTTATCAATATTTCTTGTTAATTAAATATTTTCAGATTTGTGTACCGAACGTAAACTATTAATAAATTCCTCTATCATGGTCGTTGAACGAATGTTAATTAAAATCACAATTCCCAATTCCCAATTAGTGTGATCTATTTACTAATAATTTCTCAAATTTTTTATCTTCTTATAATTCTCTAACTTCTCCATCCTCTTTTTGCAACCCAAACTAGCTATACATCATTTTTCTTTTTTTATATTATAGTAATGTATAGATTCTATGTCCGCAAACTGTAAAATTCACCCGCCATAACACAGGGTCATCCCTAGCATGGAGGGTGAAATATCACAAAAAACCACATGTACTCTCTAAATCACGTATCAATAAAATAAATAAATTCCAAAATTATTGTGATTGTTAATTCGAACCAGTAATTTTTTATTTTTTTTATATATTCAATAATATTATTATTGGGTTTATAAAAACAGTTTATTTTTAAACAAGTTCTGCTGTGTAATTATTATTACGCGTGACAGCTGTTTCGCCCTCTGAAGGCATTATCAAACTGTGGGTAGCCCACTTACAGACGATACATTTATATTATTTCTAGGTAGGTATTTTAATTTCAATTACTGATTTCTTAATTGATTTTTGAGTAAGATATTAGAAATTATTAATGGTTATTACCCCAGCAAAGTTTCCCCAATTAGTGTAATGTTAAAAATTTGACTGAATGTCTTAATGTTAGTTATTCCCAAACGATGACTCATAGGGTTATTTTAATAGCATAATTAAGTACTTCATAGTGCACTCATATTTGAACTAGGTTTGAAGATATCTAGTAGGGGTGAACGAATTATATTTGTTTGTTCATTAATTAGAATAGCTTTCGGATTATTAGAGTTTTTGTTAATTTCTAACTGTTCTAAAAGGTTCAGTTTACGGCCTTTATTTTGTACGTGTAACGGAGTTGGTTTATTATTATCATTAAGTGAGTGATTTTCATCTAGGAGATGTTTGGCAAATTGAGATTGCATTTATTGTTATTAAGTTTAATTTGTAGAACTCCATTTTATTTTTTTTTATATTTTTTATATATTCAATAATATTATTATTGGGTTTATAAAAACAGTTTATTTTTAAACAAGTTCTGCTGTGTAATTATTATTACGCGTGACAGCTGTTTCGCTTAAGTGGGCTACCCACAGTTTGATAATGCCTTCAGAAGGCGAAACAGCTGTCACGCGTAATAATAATTACACAGCAGAACTTGTTTAAAAATAAACTGTTTTTATAAACCCAATAATAATATTATTGAATATATAAAAAATATAAAAAAAAAAAGAGATTGCATTTTATTATTATTTTTAAAAGATCTTATATGTTCTTTGAACCTAGTGTTAAAGGACCGGCCCGTTTGTCCAACATAAACAGCGTTGCATTCGTCACACTGGAGTTTATAAATGCCACTATTTTGTAATTTGAGTACCTTACTTTTTGAGTTTTTAAGAGATGATCCTAAGTTGTTATTTGTGCGGAAGGCAATATCTAAGCCACACTTTTTGAGGACTTTTGCAATTTTATTAGATGTCTGTCCGATTGATTGAAATTAAAATACCTACCTAGAAATAATATAAATGTATCGTCTGTAAGTGGGCTACCCACAGTTTGATAATGCCTTCAGAGGGCGAAACAGCTGTCACGCGTAATAATAATTACACAGCAGAACTTGTTTAAAAATAAACTGTTTTTATAAACCCAATAATAATATTATTGAATATATAAAAAAAATAAAAAATAAAATGGAGTTCTACAAATTAAACTTAATAACAATAAACGAACCAGTAATATTTCATTATAACTAAAATGCAAAACAAAAGTTGCGTCGGATTCATTGTTGTAACAAACTCAACGTGATCAATGTAGCAAAAGTATAAGGCAATTTTGAGAATAATCGAGATATATATATATAGTTCCATCGAGATCCATAAGATGAAGTTCGAATAAGTTTTGAAATCTGCATTATAATAACCTTAGTATTAGTGTAAAAGTTAAACCATAGATGTCACTAGATATTTTCTATTAGGTTACCCATGGATGGCGTTTAGCCATCGATTAGTGAGGGTAGCAAGCGTATAATAAATAAGGTGCGAGCTTCAAGTTCGGGGTCCACATGTTTCCAACTGCCTGCTAATTATTATATCAGAGTATTTTGTGGAGCCGGAGTTTTATTTAATAAAAGAGCTTCTGAGGAAACCCAGAGACACATCAAAATCGAAACCTGATTTCTAGTTATTATTAAATTAAGAGTGTTGTATCTTTAAAGACTCACAAATCGTATTTTTAGAACGGTATATTCTCTTTGATTTGGTGCATTATATTTGGTGTAGTATTGTCAAGGAGAAAGATCGCCATCCAAAATCTAAAAGTTGCTTGAAATGGCTTTAGCAAGATTTGCTGACCAAATCTAAATAGCCAGGTACTTTCCAACCTTCTTCTACCCCATTTCCTTTCCTTTCAGCCTCAAAACATAATTTCCTTAATTTGGGAAGCGAATGCAATTTTAAGCAACAGTTTTATTCCGAATGATGGTTTCTCATTAGGGCGATAAGTTCTTAGTGTCCAAAATATTGACCGATTTGTCCGTTTTCTGACGATTATTTCTAAACATCGAAATGTTTCGATTATGTTGATCGCACAATTAGCATGGATCCTTTTCATTTTACCAATCGATCAAAGAACCCGCCCACTGATAAAATAGATCCTCGGAGCCCAGCATTATCTACCAAATTGGAAAACGTTTAGCATCATTTAGTAATTAATGTGGCAGGAAGCAACTAACGATGAGGAGACCTTGATAACTTGCAACTGCTATTAGAAATTTGGGATGTGGATCTGGATACCGCTGCCCCGGGAACCATTCATTGGATAACCAACACCTCTACCATAATTGGTTCGCTACGTCTGGTGACTTAGCAGGGGTGCCTGGATTCATGGGGTGAGGTTTGTCTAGGTCTTGGCGGCAGATGCCTTTGCCCGCTAATTGCGTGGCGAGCCGGGCGAGACTGGTTGTGGGAGACATTTGACCTATTCAGCAGGATTCCCTCGACCCATCGTCTTGCCCCGCAGTGCGAGGGATGCACTCATACGTCCGTCATTCCTGGAGACGCTGATCCCCGAATTCCTACCTACCCCCATACACTTTTCCTTCCTGAAATTTCCTCTCTTTCCTTTCCTTAAAAAGACCTTCAACACAGCATTACCAAAGATGACATTGGCCTTCAGGCTAATTATCTTCCTCGGGGCCTCTTATGTGGAGCTAATGTAAAAAAAGACACCTACCTAATGATTTTAAGGTTTTTTTCTTCTCAAACGCCTTATGCTTATTAATCCCTGCAAAATATATTTCAAGTGATACTTTATAGATACCTACCTACAGCATAAATTTTGAAAAAAATGTAATTTTAAAGTTATATCTCGCCTAATCGCGCTAATAGAAAAAATTAAATGCCTTAAAATAATTAAGTTATCTAAAAACTGCATTTATTACCGATTTTACGTGTTTTATTTCGAATTTCATGGAAAACTGGGTAGTTCAACAAGCAACTACTGTCTGTATCAGGCAACGTGTAATTGCCATAATCGGCAGTAGATAATAAAACCAATTCTCTACAGTATATAGAGTATAGACTACCTAACTTACTTTAACCAGTGACGATTTATTAAAAATAAATTATTAAAAATCTAGTCAAATTATTCATTTCCTGTAAAAAATGGGACTGGAGGCCTATAACAGGCAGACTGATGGAACCTAAGCAAAAGCCTAATACTAAATTTGGTGATCGCGCTGAGTATCTGATCCGAAGGCTTGGAATAAACTCCCTCCAGAACTAAGATCCATAAAAAGTCCAGAATTCAGGTCTGAACTAAAACCTTTTTTAGCTGTCGTACCCTTAAAAAATATACCATTCCTGAGAGAAAGTCCAATTATATCCAAATTTCCAATCATTTCCTAAATCCTGTATTTAAATTTCGCTAATAAACAATTAGTTAATGTTAATTAAGTGTCAATCTCAAGTGACCTATCAGGTAAGTACGGTACTATATATATATATATATATATATATATATATATATATATATATATATATATATATATATATATATATATATTATCTTCATATATTATGTATAGTTAGTAGATCATTGTAGAAGTTTATTATATATTTATACAGCGCACTTGTGGTGATTTTGCACAAAAATAGCGCTATATAAATCATCCAAATTATTATTATTATTATTATTAACGATTGATTTGACAAATTTCTTAACAATCTATCAGTAAAGCACGAATGTGTTATGAGGAAGTCGGAACAAGCGTTCTCCAAAATAATAATGGTTTCGCATCTCGCATTACATTTATTCGGACTAAAGCACCTGCGTGGACACGTGTTCTGATATATTCCGAATTACTAATTACTGGGAAATGATCATGCAGTCACATTTTTAACATTGTCTTGATAATAAAGCCGTACTCATTTTTCTCCGTGTAACTGTCCAACCTACTAGTTTTTTATGTTTTTGTTAGTCATCGGAAACCAAAATGTGATTTGCATGTTTTACTCCAAATAAGCTCAGTGGCCACTGATTAAAAGTCAGGTACGTCTCTTAACACCCTGTATAATTCCACACGTATAAGATTATGAACAAAGAATAATAGTGTGTCAGACAACCTTTTTACAAGTTCCGAATAGTTTCGTTAGCCGCGCCTGTTGGGTGGAATTCCCTGGCTTGTTCGCATTCGTTTTTCTACTGTTTTTATTCGGCCTTCGATTTATTTTGTTTGATAAAAATGTGCGCGAACACATGGGAACGAGTCCTTCAAACGTCATTGGGGGAACGAAATATAAAACGGTTCTCCAACAACGGACCAGTGTTCCGAGCCTCATTCACATTGGAGTGAAATTTTTAGCTCCGAGACTCATACCGTGTGGCGTTTTGGTTCGTTTCTTTGAGCAAAACCACTTATCTTTTTTTAAGAATCCTAATTTTCATACTTTTCTCTACAAATCTAAACTTTTTTCACAGACCACAACAATGTTCGTTATTATGACATTTTTTCAGATAATACACGGTGTCTGGAAATTCGAAACATAAGCCTAGCTCCAAAAGTTTTTTTAACCCTATAATTGCCTAGTGAAAAGTTAAAAATTAAAAAATATAATAAAACCAAATTAATCAGATCGATTAAAGTTTTTTTGAGTTCTCTACGTGACGTATTCACCAGTTTCCCGCTTGGAATACGAGTTTCTAGACACCGTATTACCCTACATATTTTCTGGGCTTGTAATTTTGGGAGTCTTTAAAAACAGACTAAAATTGCGTGTTTTACGTTGGTCTATCGAGCAGATAGACGATTTAATTCCGAACTCTGTTTGTAGATGTTCAGTCTCTAAAGATTTCAAAATTTGTTGTGCTAAAACTACACTTGTCAGCCTTTATACAAGTTCAAAATGGTGAAAATTGAAAATACTCCCGAGATGAATTAAGATTACTGAGTGGATATATTTTGTTTAATATATGTTTATGATAGTATGATAAATATTTTATTTGTAATAAATTTTCGAGAAAAGGAAAGGAACAGTAGAATATAATAAATTTAACCGTAGAAGCCAAACATGAATCGTTTCCAATTTGTAAATAATATGACCGCATTGAATTATACTACATCGTATAAATGATTTCAAAGATAAATAAAACAGTTCGTGTGACAAGCTGCTCTGAAGTAGTGATGCGAGTGATCAAAACATTAAAACAATCGCTCGATGTTTCGAATTAATCGCTCGGAAAAAGGACGAGGTCCGTTTGGAAGCCAAAAAAACATTGACCAACCTTTTTTGAACCTTCTCTGTCGTATCGTTCTCGAGCGCTGAATTCAACACATCAATCAATTATGAAAATTTATCGATTATTCCTACTGCTTACTAATCATGTCATTGCCATTTTATGTTTCGATTGATGAAATAATCGATCACATATAAATGCTTACGATATTTCGTTTTCCCCCCATCCCTATAAATATATTATTATTTCCAAGCAAAATCACGCAAAAAGCTCGTAAATTGTGCGATTTACGAATGAACAACACAAGTAAACAAATATCTGAACTTTCATGCGGCAGTTTCCACCGAAACTGTTCTTAATCACGTAATTTATAACGAAAAAGCTTCCTAGATGCTGCGTCGGTTTACAGAACAGCACTAGAAATACAAATTGATGGAAAAGTAACCAATTTATCGTGCAATTGACTTCCCTAAATCAATTCGCATAATGAGGTTTTTTGTTTACATACTTTTGTACAGAGTTATGTTCTCTTGCTCTTGTATAAAAACATCTATTAGTTACGCACCCCAGCTTTGGGAGCCCACTGCTCGAATTGTGATCGCTGTACGCCTGGCCTTTAAATTATTGTGGGAAAAAAACTGTAATGGTATTCAACTTTGTTTTATGCTCTTGTAATTCGTACGTGAAAAGATGCCTTCATGTATTTATTTTCCTATTTTTAATTAATGTTCCTTATGACCTGCAGAACCAATATTCTACGATATTATTATATCGAAGCACAACCGACGTTACAACGCGACTACCAAAAAGTTCATATCGGCTGGTCGTAATGTAAGTAACAGTTGCAGTTACATTAATAGGTACCTATACACATTGAGAGGCTGAAGGTAGTGGAGTAAGGAGGGTAGAGAAAGGGGGGGAAATACCTGGCTATTCATATCTGGTCACTAAAAACGACTAAAGCCATTTCGGTAGGTACTGAGAGTACCTTCCACTTGAACGAGCCGCGAATAGCACAAATTAAAAAAATAAAATTTATTTTCGCACGCTGGGATTTGAACCCGTGACCTCCGGATTGCTAATCGAGAGTCTACCCCTCGACCACGGAGAGGCTTAATAATTACTTATAAGATACTTCCATACATAGCTTGTGGAACTTTTAAAAAGGCATTTTTTTAAGAAACAATCACTTTGCGGTTTGATATTATATTATTATAATAAATATAAAAATTGCTTTTATACAAAAGTTATTACTAATTCATTGAAATATTTGTCGCTCATTGGTTTAGCGTGGGCATATCTGAATACTGCAATGCTTTGTTGCAATGTATATTATGTGTTTGGAGGTACTTTGTTGCAATGTATATTACGTGTGAGTAGGTACTTTGTTGCAATGTATATTATGTGTGAGTAGGTACTTTGTTGCAATGTATATTATGTGTGAGCAGGTACTTTGTTGCAATGTATATTACGTGTGAGTAGGTACTTTGTTGCAATGTATATTATGTGTGAGTAGGTACTTTGTTGCAATGTATAATAATAATAATTATTATTATAATTGGATAATTTGTAGAGCGCCGTTTTTGTGAAAAATCACCTCAAGGGCGCTGTACAATTTATTTCCTAGGATCTACATTTGTTATTTAGAAAAGATACCAAAACATACTTACCTGGCAAGTCACTTCCGACAAACACACTTATATTAAAAAGTATATTATGTGTGAGCAGGTACTTTGTTGCAATGTATATTATGTGTGAGTAGGTACTTTGTTGCAATGTATATTATGTGTGAGTAGGTACTTTGTTGCAATGTATATTATGTGTGAGCAGGTACTTTGTTGCAATGTATATTATGTGTGAGTAGGTACTTTGTTGCAATGTATATTATGTGTGAGTAGGTACTTTGTTGCAATGTATATTATGTGTGAGCAGGTACTTTGTTGCAATGTATATTACGTGTGAGTAGGTACTTTGTTGAAATGTATATTATGTATGAGTAGGTACTTTGTTGCAATGTATATTATGAGTGAGTAGGTATTCACTGTCACCCGCTTTTTGCTATTTTTTGTAGTTGTACAAGGTACAAATGTATATGATTTTTATTATTATTATTGACAGTTTTTATTTCACAGATTCGAATAGCCTGTGGATATGGAAATATTAACATTAATCTATTGTTTAATCTTTAGAAGAGCCAATTATTTTAAAGGTAATTTAAGAATTGTTTTAACAGGTCTCGTCAAAATAATGTGATGACTTAAAATATTCCCGCTTGACATTCAATTTCAAATAGATTCGTTTTTATTTACGTATTTCACGTTTTTGAAAGCACATGAAAGATTCTTTCAGATTTTGGTATAACAAATAGATTACTTTTGAACATGAATATAGATAAAGTTCTTAAAGTCGGTTGCCGATAGTTTTATCTTGTAAACCGTAATTACCACATTACACGAATTTATAAAACATATTTAATTAGACAAAGTTATTATAAAAGTTATTGTCACTTCACATTATTCGTTTTTTTTATAAAAAATATATATTATAATATTTGCAAACCTTGACAAATATTTATTTTTCAACTGCAAAATGTTTTTTTTTCATAGAATTAGTTCAAGAAAAATTCCGAACCATCTATGATAGACTTTTTTAAGCAAACTGAAAGCGTTGTGTTATCTGTTTCTAACACTGTTTAAATCACATATCTCACTGTAATACAAAATGAGATAGAATGACTTTTATGAGTCCGTGTCAGGCTGTAAAAAAAAATCTAGCTTAGAACAGCGCCTTAATGATTGGGTGATGGGTGATAAAAATTGCCATGTAAAAAATAGTTAAGTACCTATTATTATTATTATTTTTGATCCGCACAAGTACATTATACCTACATAACATATTCTTGCATTCTGTCAATAAACAAAAAAAATGTTAAAAAAATCTGTCAATAATAACATCCCGAGGTAATGTGCACCGAGAAAAATGGGTATTGCTAATTTATAAAGAATCTCTTAAAGCTATCAGTAACCCGGTTAAAAACGGGATTGCAGGCAGTTTCCTTGTAAACCTTAATAAATTTGTTTTAATATCGGAACACGTATTCATTCACCTGCGTTTGTCTTGATAATATAAAGTCGAAATGTTAGAATTTTCATGTATACGTTTTCCGACATCGTGATAACAGATTGGTATGTTACTAAAAGATTATCAGGAAACCTGTCAATTAATTTTTTAAGGGCCTACAATCCCGATTTAACCGGATAAGGAATAATTTAAAGAATCTCAATAAATTAGAAAAAAAATTCTCATGTGGCATTCAATTAACGCATAGCACTTCTTTGGCGAAATCAAAAACAATGACTTCGAAAAAATATTTATTTTAAAATCGTTATCTCGCAGATGGCGAAGATTACAATAACCTTAGAGATTATGACTCCCTGCTATTACAACGCGTCGTAATCGGAATCATTGCATCACTAAATAAAGCAGCCTTCGTGCAGTAATAATATTTGCACTCTGCGATATGATATTTTTGTGTAAATTTGGGAGATATGGATCTGACAGGATGGCGCTCTTTTATTTTTATTTTACCGTAAAACGAACAGTTTATTTAATGATGCTAATTAAAGTTCCTTGAGAGAAAAGGTCACTTGAACGCCATATGCCGAATGTGAACGCTATTTGCCGTTTAGGCGCATTTAATACAGGAAGCGGAAATGATGTTTTTATGAAGCTCGTATCGCAAATAGCTTCCAGGGCTCATTAAAAAAATGACACCGAAATTTTTATAGATTGCTGCAAAATTGCGTTTTACGTTTATCTAACTTTAACTTTAACTCTGTTAGCATTGAATTAATATTTTATTTAAAAAGAATGGTCTCTCTTTGGTAATGAAGAACGGTATGAAAATGAAAAGTGGCATAGCAGGAGAGTGCAAACTTCAATTAACCTTGATAATGGGCACTGATTTTTCTAACGATCGAATATAGCGACTACCAATTGATGTAATTAATTGTTAATTTGATCTCTAATTATGATACACTTCACATCAATTCATATTTATTATAGTTTGTTTTCTTCCAGATATCAAATTTCGACTGATTGGGGATGAAAGCTACTACCTGCAGTTGATTCAAAGTTCTGAGTGAAACTGGATTACGTTTCATGGCAAGGACGGAGTAGTGTGTTTTTCCTCAGTGGACGCAGAAACTTCGCGTGACGTTATCAAAGTTGTTGTGAACAGTGATAAGTGTCAAAACCAGCAATGCCGTCCTCTAAAGTGAGAATCTTCTTCCTGGGCGCTGCTATATTCCTCTTGACCAGTGTTGAAACCAAGCTACAAAAACATACTAAATTACCCATTCAATTCCTCGATAACAATAACCAAGTTAGCTGGCTCAAAATGGATATCAAAGACGCAGACGCTTCTACTTCCAGACCTAAATCCATTAGCAAGGTCAGACCAGATTATAACTCCCTTTCAAAAGCTGACCAAAAATCAGAAGATGAGAAAGAAAAGGCATTTGATAAATACATTAAAGTAGCCCTAAATTTAGATCCAAATCTTCCACACCCCTGGTTGGAGCAAAGACTCGCAGTCATTAGAGATAATGCTAGATCAAGCAGCACCACATCTCCAAAAAGTAGATTTTTAAGAAGTATCGATACAAAAATAGTAAAAAAGGCTCAAACAAGAAACAAGTTCCTAAACTCAAAAGATAAATCTAGTTTATTCGTACATTTCGGAAAGCATCTTAAAAATGGGAAGAAGAACGCTTCCACGATAAGTAAAAGAAGTGTGAACAACTTAGATAAAGATACAAAATCAGTCGAACAAACAAAAAACCATAAAATGAAAGCAAAAAAGACGCTATATCGCACAGAAAATGCCAAAAAATTTGCTCAATTAAAAGCAAAGATTTTTGAAAATACCAGGGAAGCTGGAATAAAGAGGAGCAAACGTGCTGTAGTGAACTCGGAATACTCGAGTGTTGGTCCCCACTGGGGTACTCCATGGTGGCTGGGCAGCACGGGGGAGGTTGCCCTGCGCGTTCGTGTATCCGGGCACGCCGCAGTGTTCCGTGCCGAGGCGCGCGCCACAGGGCACGTCGCGCTCGCGCTAGGCAATGACGCCGTGCTGGCCTGGCTGGACGACGATGGTCAACCCCATATTCTGGTAAGTTTCATTTTTATGATTGCTTAGCTAAGCTTAAACTTATAAAGGTAATACACACTGGGCCCACGTACGCAACATAAGCAACGCATTAATAGATCTGAAGACTTACATTTCATATATTTTTAGTAAAAATGGAAACATTTGTATTGCAATCCTAAATTCCTCATGCAACGCTGATCTGCGCTGACCAGATCAGTGTGATACGTATGAAAGAAAGATGGCGTTGTTGAAAGGCCTTCCAACGAGTTGATTTGACGCTTAAAGTTTTGACAATTGGCGTTTATTTAAATTTATTTGGCTCATTTTCTTTTTAAAATAAAAGAAGAACAACTAATAGATTTAGTAAGATGTTACGAAGTGATTTATAATTTAAAATTCATCGATGTCGCGACACTGCGATTCAAATTTGCTTTTCGTACATAGGACAAGTGTATACGTCGGCACAGTCGGCGTACTTGGACCTAGTATATCTTTACCTTTATTTTGGTATCATTTGAAGATTTTATTTGCCCACCGTGGAAAAACAAACAGTTTTCCTGACACTTTAATATTATATTAGTTTTTATAGTCCTGCAGAGTATCACTAAGCTTTAGTTGTTATAATGGAATTCGATCAATCTTATAATCATTAATTACTTCTTTCCTTCGCCTCGGATATCACCGATAACCATGTGAAGAGAGAAAAAAGGGGCTTCATGCGTCGATTTTTTTTAAATCTTTATAGAAAACCCTGTTTTAAGTTAGTCACAAGAGGATTTTGGTATTTAATGTACAACACAAATTTGATCATTCATACACCTAATTAAACCATCGAAACCGTCAAAGTCGGAATTACCGTTGTGAATTAAAAAATCGGTAATGTCTACCACAAAAACATTAACCCAAATGATTGTAACGTCCCCATTACTCTGGGAATAAAAATAAGAAGAAGAATCTGGGGGACCAGATAGCGTTATAATGTTTTTGATGAACCTTTTATCTCATCCTCGTCCCGAAATGACATCTATGAAATTAAATGGAAACGACAGAGTGCTTTCTTCCTTGCGTTTTTCTGACAGTTACAAGAGTAGGATCTTTGAACCCGTAAACAGTTTAGTGTGTTGTATTAATACACTGTCAGTTTTGCTTTTGTTAACATGTTTTGTGCGAAAATATGAGCTTAATTCTGTGATGTTTTATGCGTACTCCGTTGTAATCTTTCCTTCTTTCCCACAAAAGACATATGTGTCGGAAGAAACAGAACACAATTTGGGAGCGTGTTTGGGTACCTACCCACCCCGGGAAACATTTATTGGATAACCAATATCTCTGCTATAGGTCACCCCAAGTGGTTCGCTACTTTTGGTGATTTAGCAGGGGTGCCCGGGTTCGTCGGGTGAGGTGTGTTAAGGATGCGCCTGCCCGCCAGCTGCGTGGCGTGCCAGATCGGGAAAGGCTGGTTTGGCTTTGACCTCTCTAACTGGTCTCTAGACCCATCGCTCTGTACCAGGGATGTATTATATGTCCGTCGCTCCTGGAAACACTGATCTCTAGATTCCTAACCAACCCTCATACCTTTTACCTTCCCAGAACTTCCTCTCCTTCCTTTCTTTAAAAAAGATCCTCTACACAGCATGTCAAAAGATGACATATGCCCTGAGGTAAATTATTTTCCTCAGGACCTCCTGAGTGGGCTTAGTAAAAATAAAGAACAGCGTGTAAAATGTTAATTATTTTCTAAAAAGATTTCTTCACTCCGGATGCAGTATCAAGTATTACAAATTCTATGCAAATATTCACAAAAAAACGGTTTTAATATACTCATCGATAACAACTCTGTGCGATATTTTAATGCATGTGAACTATGAGGCTGGTGCGAGGCAAATGTGATTTATGTCGCAAAAATATCGGTTTGGTGTCATTTGTCACATTTTTGAGTGACAATCAACATAACGTCACAGCTGAATGACACTCAAATATGTGGTAATATTTAAAAATTAAAACCATGGAAATAAGAGATAGATCGAAGCAAAAATATATATCTGATCAAGAAAAGTTTTGCTGGAGTTAAAAAGCTCTAATTATGATTTCACCGATTGGGAGCTAAACAATTAAACCTAATCGTATGAGTATTATTACGTAGTTATTATTATTACTATGCACTCAAGCCACCATAAAGTCCTAATGCTATCATCAATGTATTCATGTTTTATTATTTTCATTTATTTCTATATTGATTTTTTTTTATGTATTAACATAAATGTAAACTTTTATGGCAGGCAGAGCATTGCACACACCGCTCTGCCCAGCTGAAATAAACATTATTATTATTATTATTAAATAATCGTAATCAAATAATGCATCAATACACAATAACCTGACTTTTCAATAAAGAGCTCTTTGGTTGTTTTTAATGATAGATTTCACAGAATTAAATAAAAAAAGCGAAAAGTTCGTGGTTTGATCGGCAAACTCTCGTTTCCGATAAACAGTACAGAAGTGGTAGACGAAAACCATGAAAGCTATTATCAGACCAAAATAAACAGTCACTAAATCTGTTTATTTATAAATGCACACGTGTAAAATTGTAATCGCACCTTCTTGTTCCAGACTCACTTTTAGAGTTGTTACCCCAAACCAATAACCACATAAAATAATTTCACTTTTCTTAATTAAGCATCCTTATTGAAGTGTTTCTTCAAATCTTGACATGTTCAAAAGGCAATCAATAAAGTTAATTATTTCTTCTAAAATCACAGAGTTTAGAAAACCACTAAACCGATAAATCCACACCCTTTTCAAAATGTATTTACAGTTCAAGCCACTAAGTTCCCCACAAAACCTCCCCTTCCCTAGCCTTTTCTACAGACAAGAAATCCCATTTTCTATGCCCGACCGCTGGCAAAGTCGACTAAACATATCCCTGCAGACTACAAGTGAAGTGTGTACATATTTTCTTCGAATATTTCTTCAATGGAATCTAAGCGTTCTCGTGTAAAATTGAATATTATTATGAAGACATTACTAGTCTGTAATGATGTTGAATGCGTTTTATTATGAGATACCTGTTTTTTTTAAATATATTATTTTTATAGTTACAGACAAAAAACATAAAATATTACAAAGAAATAATAATAAATTCCAGAAACGATGTGCAATAATATTTAAGAATAACAACATCAAAACAAGAGAAAATAAAGTTTGGATCGAGTAAAATCACGTGAAAATAGAGAAATTTAGGAAAGTTTTGTGGGTTATCACTAAAAAATTGTCATGTATAGTGTATGTTGCATAGACGACACGTATACGTAAGAGGTTGGGATAAGGTTAAGTTGTTTCTTTGAAAAGGAATATGGAAAGTTTCACTCTTTCTTAGTAGTTTTATTAAATAGATTCTTCCTCTAGTGGGGGGGGGGAAGGAGAAAAAAATATGTTAAATCAATATTATTAATGATTTAATAATATTGATTTAACTAGGGTTTTTTATTTAGTCATTGGTTTTAACAAGCGTACTCCAGTAATAATAATTGTACCATTCCTGTAGGTGCGGCAGCAAGAAGCAGCGAGAGGGAGGGATACATTGTTAAGAATCCGCATTTTTTAATAAATAAAGCTGTTTTGATTACATATTCACAAAGCGCCGAATTATGGGCGAGAATGGATTGTTTCTTGGAAGTATTATATATTCTTATTCATGTCGGCGCGGAGAGGCCATGTTTTACACGCTGACTGATGGCTCTGTACCCCACCCTGTGCCCTGCGTACTCTTTACTGGATCCGTGGAATGGCTGCCTGTGTACGACATGTACGTGTCAGCTTGCATTACAAGCACGGGCGCAGCCATCAGTAACAAATAGTCCCGTGTACCGGGAGCATGGTAAATACCAAATTAAAAGCGATCCATCGCGATCCGCTTTGTGTGTCTCGATTCTCAACGCGTTATTTTAATGCTAAGGTATTCCCGCCACTTAACTTATATGAAATGATTCCTTATATCAATTTTTATGTTTACCATGAAATTTACCAATCAACAATGTTTTTTTATAAAGCGTAATTGTTTGATATTTCAATCTATATTTGCTATAATTACATTGATGCATTATATTTAGATGAGACATGAAGCGAAAAAGTAGGTTACGTTTTTTTACCTCCAACTGACTTCCAACTCTCCCAACTAAAATTACCGAATCCGGTCTACGCGCACAGCTTATCGTATTCTAATAGTGGAACAAATTTCGACGAGATATTAGTAAGCAGTAGCGCTTCTAATTGTAGCTCAATGCTTTACTACTAGATAAGTACCTAGTAACTTAACCTTTAGCACTTACTAATAATATCATGTCAAAAACACTCATACTTATATACCTACGAGACCACCATTCAGAATAATTTTGCTTGAATGGCGTTGTTGTTTGACTAGATCCGATTAGCCAGGTACTTCCCCTATCGATCTCTTTCCCATCCCCCCCCCCCCCTCCCCCACAATCTTCAGCCACACAACATACCCCGATCGGGGATGATATAGTCTGTTCAGACGAATGGGAAGTTGGGACTCACATTAAAAAATGCTTTAGCCGTGTTTGGTGATTCCCTCTCTTGCCTTTCAACCTCACAATATACCCTAGTTTACTTCGGATGCAATAGCCTAAAATAATTTTCTGTATTTCCCTGGAAAATGGAGTGGGCAGCGGTGATCCCTTAGCTACGAGTCAATAACTAAAGAAGAACATCATGCATTTCTATGTAGAATGAACTCCCACAGTCATGCTTTAGGTGAAAAGGCTGCGCGGCCCTTTTCATACAAAACAATGGATTTGAGGCCAAAATACCTAACCAAACTGAAAAATTATTTTTTTAATTCAAAAATTTTACAAATTTCCAGTATGATATATGCTATTTTATTTATTTGTGTTTTAAATTACAAAATATAGGCCATTGAAGAAATTAAATTTTCATTATTTTGTAGGTGACTTGGCAATTATTTGTGAGTTAATGATGAATATTAAAAAAATAATTTTGCTTAATTTACTATAAAAATACAATGGAATATAAGATGAAAAATAATAAATCCAAACCACCTGATTTTCGTAGGAACACAAATTAACCGTATATAAATTAAAATTTCTACCCAAAAAAACACACTTTTTACAGTGTTTACAATTAATTCAATTAGCTCTCAAAAAATGACAAAGTTTTCTCTGAAAGCATGCGAAAATGAATTCTTTATTGGCATATCATAATTTAAACCACAAATAAATAAAATAGCACCTTTCCATACTAGATATTTGCTACACCTTTCGAATAAAAAAATATTATTCAGTATAGTTAGGTATTTCGGCCTCAAATCCAAATGTTAGTTGTATGCTCTTAATAATGTAAACAACCTAATTTACATATATTTGGATTATTAAAGTAAACATCTGTAAAACCAGGAAACATATCATATTTTTTTATTTAAGACAGATATTATAAACAAAGAAGTCAAGAAAAATAATAAACTGAAATGAAGCTATCAGACCTCATAGCTTACTTAATATTAATTAGCAATCATATTAACTAATAAGAAATTAAGAGCGGATTAAATCGAACCTGATTTGAGTACAATGTCTATGCTACGGAGATTGAACGTAATTGAATATCGGCTATTATGATTTATCAACGCCCTATAATTACGTTTACATAAAATCACAAAATAAATTTAAAACAGTATAACATAAATAAAAAAGATTTTGAAAAATAATATATAAAATACAACAAACTTGTTATTACCACATTTACTTTAAAAAAAAAACCGAAATGTATGTAGGTGTAATAAAAAATAACAAAAATATACACAAAAAATATTTTCAATATGTAATGCCTAAATTTTGATTACCTACTCGTTGTTTACATGAATTAAAAATTGCTGAACTCACTAACCCTCTCCATAACAGAATTGAATACGAAGTGATTGTTGTGAAATAAAATATTCCATCAAATATGTTTGGGAGGTACGTGTAGTGACAACAAACTTATAGCGTCAGAACAGTCAAACATTGAATTAATAATTGTATACAATAAAAGAAGATCAAATATTTTTCGCCTTTCTAATAATTTAGATAAATTGAATTTACTTCGTAAATTATAATTATAAATGTATATTATAATTTGATTTAAGATTTTCACGGCCAAAATTATTTTTGTTATTTGTTTTTGGGGTATTATGCCGTGTTGCGCTAACTCCTTCTGTAGCCAACGCTTCGGACAAGGTTACAGTGTCCATCATCAGGGCAGATGTGTGACACATGTGTAACACCCCAAAAACAAATAACAAAAATAAATTATAATTCTTCAAAATCGAAATTTCTCAAATTTTTCGAGTTTAATTTTGGTCTTACTCGGAACCAAACCGTAACATGATTGCAATAATGGGGCTGACACACTTGCACTGTACTTTCGTGTTTTGGCTTATTGCTATAGCGCGCTTCTAGCGTGGTTTGTCAAGAAAAATATATATTTGTTCCTGAGAGGTGAAGGTACGATTACCAGGGAGTAATGTATGGCTTGACAAACTTAACTTTGCAATCTTTGATGTAGATTTAGTTTAAATACAAAATTAAATGCATTCATAAGAAAACAATTCATGCATTATTCTTTTATTAGGTGGACTTTGTCCTAAAGAATTGTGATTTTTCATGAAGTCTTTGCAAAACCATTTCTGCTCCTAAGCTCCTGAAAACCAATAAAACTGTATGTTTTTAACAATTATTTTCTATATGTGAATACCGCACAAGAGTTCAAACTGCTCCCAACCGTCTCTAGCTAAGGAGACTATAGCATAGAATTGCCTGGGCTCGTAAGGCTGAATTTAAAAAAAAAGAAAAAAGAAATAGAAAAGAGGAAAATAGTCAATTACCTGACTTATCTGATTTGGTCGCTAAACACGGTTAAAGCCATTTCAAGCAATGTTTCGTTTTTGAGTATATACTTAAAATATCTGGAACGTGCCGCAAATATACTATCTGTAAATTGTTTTAAATTAATCAATTTAACACAAATTAATCAAATAAAATATACTTGCGCACACTGGAATTCGACCAGAAACTTCCGGATTCATAGCCAAGTATCGTAACCACTCAACCACGGCGGCTGTCACAAATTTAGTGAGCAATATCCAAACACTGTTTTACATCGCAAAATTTGGTATTGGACACTGTTGCAAGAACTGACAGTAATATATTCAATTCCATAAAAATGGATTTTTGATTACGGGTTCGTGTCGCTCATGCGTTGCAAACAAGCATGTCTCGCGTAAATCGTTTGTTGCTTTTTGTCCTAACAAGCTACCAACATCTGAACTCTTGGTGCATACTGTATACTACATGCATCGTTAACCTCCTGCAACGTTCTGTTCTCCCGTTCCTCCTGGCCGGTGTCCGCTCGGTTACTGACCTACCACATCGCGTACTTCCCGTACTTACCTCGTAACAAACTGAAATTTTATTAATGTAAAACTGTGTTATTTATACTCAAACCATTCAGGTTGTTTTGCCAACGCCAAGCATATTGACCCTGAGAGCTTTAAATGTATTATCGTAAATATTAATTATTGTAAACGAACATTGTAATCTAGAATCAAACTTGATCAGAAGAAAGAAGGAGCAATAAGAATCCCAAAGAAACAAGAAGCTAGAAGAAACTATATGCAGAAAGAATAAGTTAGAACACACAAGAAGAAGCTATACGAAGGAAGGCTAAGGTATTAGAGACAGGAAGAAGTTAAATGAAGCAAAAATACGTTAGAAGACATAAGAAGTTAAATGAAGCAAAGATAAGGTATAAGAAGAAGCTAGAATAAGATAAATGAAGCAAGATTTTACATTAGAAGACGCAAGAAGACGCTAGCAGAAGCTAGAATAAACAGTAAATAGCATGATATAATTTGAGATATTCACGATCAAAAGTATTATCGTGATTCATTTTTGGGTTATTGTGTCGCGTTGTGCTTTCTCCTTCTTTAGCCAATTGCGGAGCAAATGAAATTCAACAATACACATTTTAATATCAATAAAGAAGACGTGGCTAAGCTTAATATTTCTTGGTGTCCGGTGCTTGACGGCTTCACCAAAACTAAATGCCAAAAACCACATTTAACAAATTATCATACAGAAATACCGGCCATAGGAGGATTAAGGCGTGCAACACGGCGTTATTTCTAAATACATAAACACGCACTTCACCACAATCCAAACATCTTCCTTGATGATGGAGAGTGTTGCTGTCTGAAACACGGCATAGTAATCAAAAATTAATCATGCTAAGAAATTGCATGGATGGGGACAAAAACGAAAACAAAGAAAAACTATGCTTTATCTATCCCTCTAACCCTGTTTATATCCATCCTCTATATTGAGTAAAGGTTATTGTCATGTATACCTGCTGATCAAACTTCAACCTCAAGTCCTAACAAAACAGTGCCCCCTGGTGTATCGGTCGCACCGGGACAATACTACTCCTAGCTTGGATGGTACATTCAAGCCGTATCTAGTAAATTTGCGTGAGATATCACAAAATTGCGCTATTTAAATTTGTATATTGTTATTGATATAATGTATGGGATCGTACGTTATTTTGACATTTGACGTCGAAAAATTCAGTGAATGTTTTTGACATCAGTACTTAATCATTATTTTTCTGTTCCTTTAACTTTGTTTGATAAATTAATTCATTCAACTTCAGTTCTTGAATTTAACATTTTCGCAAACCGGATTGCCAGAATCCGGTTTTTGGTGGATGATTGATGTAACTTCAGAAACAAAATCTGCCAACAAATGATACAAAACATTCAAATTCTGAAAAATATTAGTTTTGTGATTCCATATTCTTTAAAATCAGAGAAGGATCGTATTTGCTCCACAAACCGGAACGATCGTTTTTTTTATATTTCACTGACAGGAATGTTAAGGCCGATGGGTTTCACCAACCGGAAAAACATTCCGGTTTCCTCTAGTTATATCCGTGCATTGTATTTTTTGTAATAATAATAATAAAAATAACATGGAATTTATATAGCGCAGTTTAGTGTCATTTCACTTCAAGTGCGCTTAACTACTCGTTTAACAAACTTATTCCTACAGTGTGCCTTACCCAATACAGATCTAATATTATAACACTTAATACACTGTTTATACAAAGTGATGACAAAACATAGAATAACAATAACAGTAGGACAGGACAAAACACGAATATTAAAACTAAAACATAACATAAAACAGGAGGCAGTTTGTGCTCAGAAATGAGAATGTTTTGAGCAGACACTTTAAAAAGGTACAATAAGGAGACAACCGAAACCAAACAATTACCGGAAGTTTTAGAATATGGCTTATTATAAAATATTGAAAAGAAGTTAGAATTTATAAATGGTAAGATTTTTTAAATAATTTTGTTTTTAAAGCTCGTTTAAATTCAGCCAAATTCTGGAGATTAGTAAGAGCTGAGGGAAGTCTATTCCAGATGAGAGGGCCTGTTACACTAAAAGAACGATCATAGTAAACAGCTCGATTTGACCTAGAAAGTTCGATTAGACGATTACTAACATCTAGATCTGCTGACCTCAGAGTAAGCTGTCTATTGCTTAAGTTTTGTCGGATACATAGTTCCGATATATATGCTGGCGCCATTCCTTGCAATGCTTTGAAGGTCATTAGGCAGATCTTAAACTCTATTCTTTCAGGGCATCGAAGCCAGTGAAGGCGATCCCTTAGAAGTGGGGTTATACGGCAATACTTAGATTCACCAAAAATCATTCTTGCCGCAGCATTAAAAACTGACTGGATTCTATTGATTTGTTTCTGAGGTAGGCCGGCATATGCACTATTGCAATAGTCCATACGTGAGACGACGAACGAATTTATGAGTGACTTTGCTCCATCAGAGGGAAGGCATCTCCTGATTGATTTTATCTGCCTTAAATGGAAAAAACCAGAACTCACAGCTTTTGAAATTTGCGATTCAAGAGAAAGAATATTGTCCATAGTGAAACCTAGAAATTTTATTTCTGCAGAAGGGATTATATCCGTATCCTGAATACGGATTGGACTGAAGTCAAGGAGAGCTTGCCTTCCAGGGGAAGCTATCCACATAAATTCTGTCTTTGTGGGATTTAGTTTAAGTTTATTGACAGACATCCAACTTGAGATTGTGTTAATGAGGCTAACCACCTCGTTTTTAAGGACGTCTTTTTCGTCCGGAGAACAAAACTTGAAAATCAAACGATCATCTGCGTAGCCTTGTGATTCAAAGCCAGCTGAGTGAATTAGTCGTTCAAGACGATTCGTATAGAGAATGAAGAGAATGGGGCCTAGGACAGAACCCTGGGGAACTCCAAATTCTATGGGAGTTTCAGGTGATGTACGTTTATTGAAAGTTACTGAGGCTACTCGTCCAGACAGGTATGATGTCATCCATTGGAGTGCATCACCTCGAACGCCAAATTCGGTTTCAAGCACATTTGGTAAAATACTATGATCTACTGTGTCAAATGCCGCACTCATGTCAAGAACAGATATCAAACCCAACTTACCTGCTTCCATCCCGATGATCAAGTCTGAAACAACCCGCAAAAGAACAGTTTCCGTTGAATGAAACCGTCGATAAGCGGATTGATTTTTGGCAAACAGACCAACGGAGTTCAAGTACCCCACTAATTGTTTGGCAACGATTTTCTCAAGCAGTTTTGATAGGAATGGTAGGTTGGATATTGGCCTGTAATTATCTGTATTATCCAAAGATATTAGAAGAACGAGATGTGCTATGAGCAGTTCATACTGTGGGGAATTGTTTTGCCGAGTGTCGCCGGTTTTGTTCACCAATACTACTGCACACCTTCGCTTACGCTAAGGTATCCGCACTAATACATAGAACAGATTTCTGTGCGTACACGTCCCGATACCGTTCAAAGTACCCTAATTAGGTAGTACTTCGCCTACGGTCCGGCGGCCAACATAGCATATCTCTTTCTTCTAATATCTTTGGTATTATCAGTATTAAGATTTTGTTTTTTTAGTATTGGAGTTATAATTGATTTTTTAAGTGATCCCGGTACAAGTGAATTTACAAGAGACTTCTGGATAATTTCGGTAATTACAGGTGCTATATCCGGGAGACATTTCTTTAAGAGCCAGGTCGGTATGGGGTCTTGAGCGCATTGCTTGTTTGGGCAAGACTTCACAGCACGTACGACATCTTCTTCTGTTACTGCTGCAAAAGTAGTGAAGTTACCAGTGAGCGGAGTTGTTGCTGCGACAGAAGGCAATCCTACCCCACCGAGAGCCCGAATTTTTTCGACTTTACTCCTAAAATATGTCGCAAGACTATCCGCTTCAAGAGAGGAATCAATCTTGATGTTGCTCTCTCCACATAACGTTTTTATATTTTGCCACAGTTTTCGAGGGTCCTTTTCTGCCTCAATTTGTTCACACCAAAAGTTAGATTTTTTCTGCGTTACTTCTTCCTTGTAAGCATTTTGTTTCGCCTCGTTACTTGTATCTTATCATTTTTAAGGTCTGTTAAATTGGGTCGAAAACTTAACCACAATTAAAATAATAGAAAAATAAGTAAAAAAATAATATCACCTAAAGGACATTTAATGGCGCGAATACATTTGCGAGCCGAGCTTCGAATTATGGAAAAAGGATGAAGCAACAACAAAAGGTGCGAAACGCCACTTGCGGTTGCTTAGTTCCTTTCCGATAATTCGAGGCTCGGCCCGCGTTTCGGGTCGCAAATGTATACGCACCATTACAAACCTGGAAAATGCTTATACAACTAATGAAGACCAAATAACTTAATGCTAAAACATTTTTTACAATGTTCAAGAAATATTTTAGGCGGTAAGTGAAAAAATATGCGATGGTTTGATAGACCCACTAACTTTTCTACTTAACCCCACATTTTTTATGTCGACAGATGAAAACAATTCAGCAAACATCATATTCTATGCTTGATGTGAACTCACCGCGGGCGGAGTCAGGTTCGAAAGGTAGTAACATATTTTTTAAGATTCATAATAACTAAGTCAGGTTGCGATGAGATTGTGCGAGATAATTCTATTATTATTGCAAATAACAGGCCACAAAAGGACCTTTATTCCGAAAAGACCCTTTTTCATTCGAGTGTTTCAATTGTTATTATGCACTGAACAAATAATTATTCCTAGAAAGGTCACAAATTTAAATGACTAATTTCGACCCCTAGACCATAGACAGGTCGATGAAACTGGTTAACGCCCACATGACACTTCAATCGGTGTATTTCTTCATTGTTATTACGTACGTTCAATAGGCCCTTATAATAAGGTTAATATTTGTTATCTTCAGATCTAAGATTCGGCTGAAAGCGTTTTCCGTGATAAATCCCACATGTAAATTTGCAATTTTAATAATTCCTCGATGAAAGTGCGTATCTAAAAAAACGTCAAACGACGAAGCTACGAGTGAAATCTCTATTTTCGATTAATCTTTGCTACAACTCGGTTTTCATTTTGAATGCCAAAAATATGCTTTGACTAAATTGAAACTTTTCCTATCGTTTCGCTTGAGAAGAATAAAATTAAAATTGTCAATTAATTTATTAAAAATATAGGCGATAAGTTCTAAATAATGTATTATTTAATTTATAATTTGAATTGTAAAATAGTCACTATGATCAAACACTACAATTTACTTATGACCAGGAATGCAACTGAAATCACTAAACCTTCCTAAAGATACTGGCGTTAATAAATAACCCGAGGCATTTGTCAAAAACTTTTCTACTCGTTCAAATAGGTGCACTGAAAGACAAATTTCCAGCCAGCAAAAACACTATCGATCTAATTAAGTTGATATTCCATCTGAGAGGGAAATGCTCGCTAGGGGAAACTCAACTCCCATTACAGCGCTTGAAAATGTTGCTCCGGCTTTGTATAAAAACACAACGGAAACTCGCAACAACTATACTGAAGCGTGAGAAGTACCATAATTATTATCCAGAAGTACTAATTAATTCAAACTGTGTTCAAGATAGCGAACTTGAAAGTGTGGTTTAGATTTATGAAACTGGTTGTGATGATTAAATAAATATCACTGTCTTCATCGTTACCATCGTCATCATCGTAATAATTATCATCATCGTCAACATCGTTATCATCGTCATCACCGTCATCATCGTCATCATCGTCATCATCTTCATCTTCTTCACCATCGTCATCATCGTCATCATCATCGTCGTCATCGTCATCATCTTCACCGTCATCACCGTCATAATTTTATAATCGTCATCCAACTTCTTCGCAGTTAACATCGTCACCATTGTCATCATCTTCATTGTCTTCATCGTCACCATCATCATCATCATCTTCACCATCGTCACCATCTTCATAATAGTTATCATCATCTTTGCCATTATCATCGCCATCACCTTCGTCGTCGTCAACGTCATTATCGTGACCCTCTCCTCTCTGATTGATTAAAAATTTTAACTATACTGAAAAATGTTTAAAATATTTTAACAGTTCTTTAGTGGCGTGTTTAAAACATGTAATTTTCCTATTTTTGCTTTATAGCGTTAATGAGGTTACCTTAACATCCCTGTAAACGGTTTCTTACTTTCTTTTAAATCTCTTTCCGCTTGTTAAGATGAACTTATATTAGCAATTTGGCGAAAGGCCAATCAGTGAGAAATACTCGTGGCATCCCTTGGGAACTTGGTAATTTGAAAAAGAACACAGAAATTTCTTACCAACTCAACTCTCTGTAAATAAAGGAAAAATCTTTATACGAAACACAGTGATTTATGAAAACTATCACTAAGACTCATTGACAACTCACGGACTCAAAGAACTTTAAATATTTTACCTATCTTAATAACATAATACGTAATTTAATTACATGGTAAACACCAATGTAAGCATTCGATTATTAAGCAACACAGGTTATCCCCTAATGTATTATCCAGAAACAATTAAATTTTACTCTACATTTTTTAAATGTATGTGTGTCAGTTTAAAGTCTCTTCCCAACTCTTTGCCAACATATTAGTTCTAAATGAAGGAACGATATGCTTGAGACGTGTAAAGCACTACATTAAACACCTTGCGAGAACACATGAAAGCCTGAAGAAACTTGCTGTTGTTTCGGAAGGGTTGAAGAACGCAGAGGAAGAAAAAGGTCAAGAGTCGAGATCTGCTTGACCAGGTCAAGATCGCATCGGACTCACTGGTGTCAATACTCCGTACCGCAGGACGCCCTGAGAAATTCAGATAAGTACATGCCTTCTCAAAGGAATGAGTCGCGATGCAGAAACAAAGAAACTTCACTATGCAATATAATTTACCCATACTGCACACATATATTCAATCTGTGTATGAAAACATTTGTTGTCTGCCTTGAAAGTGTCTCCAGAATTAGTGCTAATAATGCCCTAACGAGGATAGATATCGGTCTCAATTAGGTGCTGAGATAAGCCCAAACTATGTTTATATTAAATTTAAAGCATCTTTCTTGTGAACATCCGCTCGAGGTATTCAAATGATGTGAACACTTCACAGAACTGGATTAGGGTTTTCCCATAGACATAAAATATCCTAGATGGCCCTTGCTCTTTAAAAAAATTCAAATAAATTATTTATTTAACTATGTTTTGTTAGTATTTACTTATGATTTCGACTATGAGCAATTCAAATATAGCGAAGCACCTTTTTGAGGTCTTCAGCATGACGTAATCGAATTGTATTAAACTGACTTTATAATTGGGATTCATTCGAAGTGGTGAAACTCGGAGGAAGTATATTATAATATGTATGTTCCTTCCTTCATGGGGTGACATAAAAAATGTTTAGCCTTTGATAATGGTCGTTTTATCGGCAGTATCGAGTTCAATATTCAGTACTGCTTATTGCTCTGTTTCATCTGGAAACATATATCTATAATTTCTATTCTACTATGGTTACTTCCCACTCCATCATGTTTTAATGACTAGACACTTAATTCTTTATTCATCTGTTGTTAGTTCCTTTGTCCTAACGAGGGAATGGTTCTTTAAAAAATGGTTTAAAGTTTATTTAAAATTAGTTGTTAAAAACAAAGTATTTGTTTCTTTCAAAGGTCTTATCTTTATATTTACATGTCTATTGGAGTGGGGTTATTGTTAGTCCCTCAATAGCCAAACTTTTATATCTTTTATCTGTGCTTGCCCTGTTTAGGGGTTAGTATTTACCTATCGGGACCAATTCCAATACAGTTCGTGCTTATCCGAGACTTTAAGGTCTAGGGATGATTATTTTAGAATGAATTTTAGGGGAGTTCTTACAACTTTTGTCTTATATCGTTTTTCTGGTATTTTTTTCCAAAATCACCTAAAACTCGAATTTCCTTTAGATTTTTTGCATCGAGCGTACCTCGGCTTCACTTGGTAGATGCTTCCAACAGTCTTTTTACAATTTGAAATTAAAATACGAACTTACACAAAGCTCTTTTTTAATGTCAATATTATCTTAAATCAATAGCATTATGCTCTTTGCACTTTGCACACAGTCTGTTTCCATCGCTAGCGAATCAAATCTGACTAATTTAATATTTACTTAAGTATTACGATTTAATCTGCATTTCTCCACAGACGAAGTTAGACGGCCTCTGTAGTGTGATGGAATAAGAATTATTTGATTCAGTAGATTCCGAGTTCAAGCAGCGTTGCCGCAGCGCAAGAATATATTTTTATGTATATTTTTTCTGCCATTCTCTTCTAAAAGTACCTGAAGCTCAACTTTCCTGATATCTTTTTTCGATATTCTTTTGGGACAAATAAACCTTGGCTTCATTCGGTTAAATATCTTATTTTTACAATTTGAAATCAATTAAATGCTATTACATATTCATAACATTAACTATCATAACGTTGTAATTAATAAATTATCTTAAATCAATAGCAATATGATAATTGTACTAAGTTCTTTGATAAAATCAGAATAATTTAATATTTACATTCCCTGTTCCTCCCGAAGCAGAAGTAAATTAATTCTTCAAAATTTGGACGGCCTCTGCAGCTTCTGTAGTGTCTAGGAATTAGGCTTTGATTCAGATGTATTTTACTATATTTCCTCGGCTTTACATCAACGAAGTTAGAAAGTCTCCAGAGAAATACAATTATTTTGAGGAATTTTGTGCAGCAACATTATATTATTTTTTTTGGTAAACTAATGTTTAAGACAAGATTTTTTTATGCATAGCACAAAGGGTAACAATTATTTTACAAGCAATAATTATTCGCCTGAAACACTCATCCACATTGAAAAATCTCCTGATAAAAGATACATGACGCCAACGGGACTCGAACCCGTGTCCCTTCGATTTCCGGTCGACAGCTCTGACCACTGAGCTATGGCGGCTTATCTCTTATCCGCGAAATAATTCAATATATACTAGTGTTTCATTCAATAATTACTGCTTGTTACATTTTTAAAAAATAAATTTGGTTGTTTTCAGGTGAAAAAATGTAACAAGCAGTAATTATTGAATGAAACACTAGTATATATTGAATTATTTCGCGGATAAGAGATAAGCCGCCATAGCTCAGTGGTCAGAGCTGTCGACCGGAAATCGAAGGGACACGGGTTCGAGTCCCGTTGGCGTCATGTATCTTTTATCAGGAGATTTTTCAATGTGGATGAGTGTTTCAGGCGAATAATTATTGCTTGTAAAATAATTGTTACCCTTTGTGCTATGCATAAAAAAATCTATTAGAAAATAAATTTGGTTGTTTTCAGGTGAAAAAATGTAACAAGCAGTAATTATTGAATGAAACACTAGTATATATTGAATTATTTCGCGGATAAGAGATAAGCCGCCATAGCTCAGTGGTCAGAGCTGTCGACCGGAAATCGAAGGGACACGGGTTCGAGTCCCGTTGGCGTCATGTATCTTTTATCAAGAGATTTTTCAATGTGGATGAGTGTTTCAGGCGAATAATGATTGCTTGTAAAATAATTAGCAACATTATAATTCCTTTGTCTTTAAAAAGCCATCGAATTAATTTCTATGTAGTTATATCTATGGCTACTCAGATGTAATTAGTTTCAAATTATTCCGATTCTTTTAATCGTTTTCACGAATTTTGAAAAAATGTGAATGATTTTACAATTGAAGAAAAATTATCGCTAAGATGGATAGGGGTGTATGTGTCCGCTACCTACCCCTAAAGGTTTAAGGGGGTTTCGGATATCTTCGACCATTAAAATCTTTTTAAGGGTATATCGGAAATTTTTATGCCAATTTTATAGAGATCAATGGCTGAAAACCCCTCGCTCTGCGTCAAAATATTCCCATTAAAACTGAACGACAGAAGACGGAGATGCATCTGATAAAAATCCGTAAAATACTATTATTATTTTAGGACGTTTCAACATTAAAAGTAGTGAGCTTACATTCAATCACTCAATTTGGAGATGTTGGTACTGCTGTTGTGAAAAGTACGAGTATATCAGTCCTGCGAAGCTTTATTCGCATGGAAGTGAAATGTTACGCGCCGGAACTTATGACGTCATGCGAGTCGTTGTGTTGTCATTAAATTTTGAGTCTGTTCTAAGCTACTGCTTACCATAAATTTTCGTACAGATAATTTTTAATTTATTTTTTTTATTATATTTTTTTTTAAATTACAATTTTGGTGATATTCTCAACTACCATCCCAGGCTTATGCCCGTATAATGGTAATCATACATGATTTATGTAAGAATAACAACATAATATTTTGTAGAAAAAATAATAAAACATAAGGGAAAAATACATGTTATGGCAAAACAAAAATTTAAAAAATACATATTATTATAGAAACTATATTGGAAATAAGAATGAAGATTCAGCTGTTTGATAAAAAGATGTTTTAAAGAAAATAGGAAGAAGAATCAAAATATTTTAAGTAAGATTAAAATACGTTCAAAATTATATCAATTATTTTAAATCACTCTTTTTGTAATTAGCTGTACCTCGCCAGTCGTTGCTGTGGCTCAGTCTGTCTGTTCAGATAGAGAAACAATAGCGCGTGTGTATTTTACATCCAACAAATTGCGCTGTTTTAAAACAAACAGCAGCTTTTTACCTGTCGCCGGTGCCATCTATATAACATAGGTATATAATAACATACGCGTATACATATACTGTGACAATATTTCAAAGCAATCGGTGAAAAACTTTCAGAGATTTAAGATTTTGAACAAACGAATATTTTTATTCATATAGATATCAAACTGCAGTCAAATATGAGTTTGGAAAAAGAAAATCGTAGACAACTTCAACCTCCGTAGTTTTAAATAACTAAAAACTTTGTTTAAATCCATAAAAGTCAAAATGACAAATATCGGGTTTCTGTTTAGAAAGAGACATCAAGGTGATTATGAGGTGTTCAAATGCCGGCATTTCAAAACATTTAAACGCGTACAAAAGTAATGTTTCAACGAGCCAAAAATTTTATATACCCTCGGGATGTTTGGAATTCTCTACAAAGGCTTATACGCAAAGGGTATTTTGCAGATACAAATTCAAAAGGAATACCTTCAGCAAACATTTACTTCAAAATGGAACCTCTCGGTTTGATATTATGTGTTTTTTAAAGCGTCCTACTTCAACAAAAGGTAAAACCCAAAAAAATCTTACAATCAAAATTCATTTTTCCATGTTATGTTTCCATGTTACGAATTACACAAAGTCATATTATTCTAAGACAACCTTCAGCATAGTAGATAAATTTTGTTTAACAAGATAAGTAAACATTTTTTATATGATAGAGGTTAGCACGACCTTATATACGTTGTCAGAACCAAAAGGTCTTATCTAAATTTACTTAGCTGTAACACGGAGAAAACTTATTGATATGAAATACTGCTAAAATTCTGGTTAAATTATTCGTTTTTCTGTTAAAAATAGGACTGCGGGCCTATAACGAATGATTTGTAAGAGTTTGTTACAAAGTATCAGTCAAAAGCAATTTATTT
This sequence comes from Hesperophylax magnus, assembly GCA_026573805.1. Lineage (NCBI taxonomy): Eukaryota > Metazoa > Arthropoda > Insecta > Trichoptera > Limnephilidae > Hesperophylax > Hesperophylax magnus. Next base: position 3,820,494 of record JAIUSX010000043.1, on the reverse strand, counting down.
ATTCGGACGGCGGAAAACATGTTCATACAAAAACTGACATAATTATATTGTAGCATACCGTCATGATATCTATTCGGAAAAGAACACGTGTTCCGAATGACTACTATTTTATCAGGAACTTGAATGCTGTTACTTTTATAACAAAATCGTTTTTCTCCGTAAAGGAAATGGGATTTTTTTTTGCTTCATCATGTCACATCGGAACAAAAATTCGTAACCCCCAGGTACACGTCAGAGCTAGCATGTTATATTGGTGAGTTTTAGGACGATTTGAAGAATTCATGAAATTTCATAGTAGATTTTCCAGTTTTGTGAAGGTTCTATTTAAGTTCTGTTATTATTTCAGTTTTGTGAAACAACTGGCCAATAATGATATACTAATAATCTACATGATTTGAATTCTAAAAAATCAAGGCTCTGAATCAAAATAACACAAATTTGGCTGTCAATTGATCAGACGGCCTTGATTTTGGATTTCTTCCTATACTTTGGAAAAGAAGCGTTTTATTATTTGTTCGTTTGAAGAGGCGATAAGAAACACTATCACATAACCTTCCCACCTGTCTTATATTTACCGTCTATATGAAATAACATTGGCCAGAGAATACATCCTTTATGTACCCCTTTATCCAATTTAAATGCGTTCATTATTTGGCTGCATCTGATCAAGAATTCAGTTCGGCCATCCTCGCCACGCTGTTTCCCGCAGTGGATCAATGAAGCCCTAATTAATATCTCGGCATCTCCAGTAGCAACTCACCGCTCACCTGCCCGGGATGCTGCCCGCCGGAACCGGTTTGGCCGCCAGCCCGAGGAGGCTTACCTCCGCGCTATAACCGACTCCTTTCCGAGAAGTTCGAACGGCTAGACACGATACACGATATAGTTTACGCTGCCATTGATGTTTTTACAAGATACAAAAGGATACAGGACACCTGGCATTTGTATTGAAGACTGAAAACCTTGAATGGATCGCTTTGCTTTACAAAAGTATGTTCATCTTTGTTTTACCTGCTAACTCATGAGAGTTACGAGGTTTTTTTTATGAATACCTCACAAGAGTAGCAGCTGCTCCCAACCGCCTGGAGCCGGTAAAACTATGGCATCCCCAATTGGGGTATGTTGTGAGGCTGAAGATCGTGGGGTGCCGGAGGCGATAGGGAAGAGGAAGGTGGGGAATTACTTGGCTATTCAGACCTGGTCACAATATGTTTGCGGCACGTTCCAGGGGGGAAGATACTTTCATAATCACACTGGTGAGAGGCCGCAATTCAAAATCGAAACTTTGCTTGAAATGGCTTTGGCCATCTTTGGTGACCAGATCTGAATAATCATGTACTGCCCCCTTCCTCTTCCCCATCTCCTTCCCCTCTCAATTACCTTTAGCCTCACAACACATCCCAATTGGGGTTGCCATAGTCTTACTGACTTCATATGGTTGGAAGCAGTTGGGACTTTTGTGCGGTACTCATATAAAAAAGGGATCGATAACGATAATACACGCTTGTCAACTGGCATTTCCCCCCTTCTCTTCCTCACTTCCACTTCACGCCGAACATGACAAAAGAACCCCTTTTTTGCTAGTCAGTGGTCGAGCTAACAACACCTTCTAAAAAGGATGCGAATTAATCGGCTTTACGATTTTCTAATCACCATGATTTTAGTAAGCTCAAGTAATTACCTCTGCTAATTGGTACTCAAATCTGTCGTGACTTAACTTCTGAAGTTAAAGCTCAATTATCGATAGTGAACCGGTTTTTAGTTGGTGGTTGATTATTGGATTGAGACGGACATATCGCACGTGTGGATTTATATATAAATGCGCCGTCTGTTTCACTCAGTTAAATAAAAGTGGACAAAACTTTATGGTGTATTTTTCGCTGAATTGTTAAATATATCTGACATGAACTGACCGGTAAATAAAGCTTTCTGAAATGAGTGTTTGAAGTTAACACAACTTGTTTGAATAAATGATCACGGCCATGAGTTTTTAATTCATTTAACCTCCATGTTCAATTTTTCAGTTTGGCCAGCGATGCGCTTAATATACATTTAGGTAGGTACCTATACATTATACACAAACGGTTAATGGCATGTTTGGATGCCGTGATGCTCTGTTGAAATCAATACAAACGAATTCAAGTTCCTGCTATGTATGGTATCCTGAAATATATTTGATCGGGTACGAGTCTTATCTTTCTGATTCTCATTATGCTTTTACCACTTTGCTTGCAATTTACTCATGGCGTATTTTGTAATTTTGATTCTTCTGTTCCCCACCGTTTCTACGCCTGTTATAGCATTCATTAGTAGTTGTAAGGAAAATGTAAGTTAATTGTTTTGTTGATCAAAATGCATAAAATAGAAATTAAACTTTTTATTGATTGTTCGTTAAAAAAGGCGACAAGAAACATCACAAATAACATTGGCCAGAGAATACATCCTTGGTGTACCCCTTTATCCACTTTAAATGCGTTCAGTGTTTGGCTGTCAATCTCGATGTTGTGATTCATACAACTTTAATTAAATAAACATACAATACACTGCTGCATATCTGATAAATAATGCATAGTTCCAGCTGGATCCTACTTGGTATTTTGTGGTGGCAAAATGATACCAATCTGCAGTCTGCACCGGCTTCGATATGAAATTCATTTTGATTGATATTCAGCTGGGAACTTGAACGTTGCCCGGTGAGCTGTGAACAGTGACAAGGGAACACGCTGGCATATTGATTAAGTTACATATTGCGCAATCAGTATGTGCTCCATCGTCGCTTTATGGTCTGTCTGACTAAGCTCAAGAACATTCGGGGTAGGAACCGTGGGAATCGTAAATACAAATTGCCTCCGATATTCAAATCACTACATGTACAGTGCAGTTAATTCGCTGTAAAATCTCGAGAGCCATTGAATTTTAAAAAATAACATGTTTGAACAATTTTTTTTTTAGCATACATAGGTAATGTTAATGGCGGTAATATTTACAATAAAACCGATAAATATAAACAGAACGTAGCAAATATTATCTAAAGACAAAGTGACTATATTTAGACTTAATTTTTTTTTAAAATTTTTATTTGTTTTTACGCCCAGCTGGGCAATCAAAAATTTAACAAAACATTTTAAAAATATAAGGTACCATAAAACAATTTTTTTATAAGATAATTAATATTTTCTTCTTTTTTTGTAACAAATGGATATAATGATATCCTCATTGGGATCTCCTGTGCTGAGGATTTCATTTGCACGTGATTAAAATTTAGTAGTACAGATAATATAAAGTAATTATAAATATATAGAAAAGTGTTTTTTCTGAAATAATTATAATTATATTACAAAGTATCTTTTGTTCAGTTGAGTGGTTTCGGTTTCAGTGGTGACCGGATAAATCATCAAAATGATAATTCATCACATCTTTAAAAAGTTATATAAAGTCATGGAAAGTGATGAAACAAAAACTTTATTAACTGGGTTAAGAAGGTTAGATTTAAAAAAAATTTCATCGTTTTTAATGACTTTATATCACTTTTTAAAAGTGTGTTGAATAGTCACTGTGGTGAGTTAGCATGGAACAATCGTTGGAATGTAAGTGAATACTTACTTTTCTATGGGAAAGGTAGATAGACACTTACAGTTTCTTATATCCGCACCGTCAGCGGGCGTATCTTCCCAACTATTAGATATTTCCGTCCTTTGTTTCCTGTGTATATTTGAATATAATATATAGGCATCGGAGTGTCCCCTGTGAGACCCAATTACTGAACGAACATTTTTACCCGTTTCCTGTTCGTAATTACTTGACACATAATCGGCGCTACAAGCAATCCTAAATTCTTTCAAACCTTCGTAATCAACAAAGAATGATTTGTTATTTCTATGTTAATATGAAAAAAAATAATATAGGTACCAATGATTAATTGTTATTTTTCATAACTATATATGTTAGTATTATTTTAATTTTTAAAAATATCTATTTCAGTTTTACTTTTGTTTTAATAAATGAATGAATGCAAATCTTGGAAGCGGAAATTTACCCATTTCCCGACATCCGATCCAGCTGAACCTCTGCAGATTGACTCGTTGTTGATGACAATGCATTTTATCAACGTTTTGTGGCAATGATGTACACACACGCGGACATATACGACTTTACGACAGTTAATATATGAAAAAAATTCAGGCAGTCCTACCTACTAATTAAAGTATCCAAAATATTTCAAAGCATTCAAATTTTCGAACTTAAAAAAGACATTATTTTGCTTTACTATGTAGTGCTTCGCATTACGTGCTACTTATACCTTGAATGACCTTCATCTGATCTGGTCAAAAAGAATTATACATATGTGTGCGAGTATTTGTGGAAAATGATCCTGTCACTGAGAGATAGAGACCCTTTATTACGTTTGATACTTCGTAAGAGAAGAAGGGAAACATCCAACGAATCCATCAGCTGTGCGCCTTTAGGTCTCAATAATGAATCTTTCTTTTAACTTACTTTATGGCTTTCATTCTTGCCGCTACTTGGACACCGATAAATCGTTTCTTTTATCGCAGTTTTCCACACAAAATTACGCCGATGGGAAAAAAATTACGCCTTATAATCTGCGGGGCTGAGATAAAAGTTTTATTGTTCTGGCTTTTGTTTCCCGACTTATCATCCGTCACTTTCCTGTCAGGTTCCCTTCCTCCAAATCTTCACGATTCAGAGGGTCCAACATACTTACATAATTTATGATATGATTCATTTTCTCAATGTCAATATTATTATGTTTTCAATTTATTATACATGTATTGTATCCGTTGAAGAATGGGATGGGGGTTATTTTATTATTTCTCGGGCTTTTCCGAAATATTCTACTTGCATTACTGTATACCACAATGCTTTTGTTAAAAAACTACATTACATCGACTTTAATTCGACACCGTAGCTCATTCTGGTGCTGAGGTATTGCGTTAAGTATCGCTCGGCGGTCCTCGACTTCTTCTACCATTTAAATCAATCTCTGAACACTTCTTACTCTAATAACAATTTTTTAGCGATATTTGTCCACTACTTTTCGATTTTTGCGATCACAAATATACGCATATATTTTTTTATATAAAGAACGAGGTTCTCCAATATCTACGCCTTTCGCTATTTTTTCTTTGTCCCTTCCCTCATTTTGCTTTTGCCTAGCAAGAGTTTAATTTATTTTATTTATTACTACCACAGACCCTTTAAAAATCACGGGATATTATAATTGTATTATTTTTGAAGATGTAAGTATTTATAAAATATTTGCGTCAGGATGAACCTTTCAAAACCAAATGTTGCGTACTATGTATTTTTTGCTGACAAATTATAGGCACGTCAAAAATTCACCTTTAGAATGAACACCGTTAGTATAAATTAAAATAAATAAATTAAACAGAAGAAATACCCATGTCATATGACCGCTCGGTGGCCGAGTTGGCATCACGTTTGGGTCCCACCCAGGCGTAGTGTGTTCAATTCCTCGGCTGGCTAAGTCCTCCATCACAACACAAGCAACATATTTAGCTTACTGTGGTAGTAGTAGGAGATTTTCAAATATTGTCAGGTTATTCGTAACCCGGGAATGTTTGTCTTTCTTTTAAAAAAAAAAATATATATATTTATAGAAGAATTCATTGATTAATTTTAGTTAAATAATTTCGCTACCTACTTTATTGCTTGCCTGAATTATTCCCACAATCAGTTCCAATTTTAAAAATGAATTTAACGTGAATAATTTCACGCATGGATATTTCACATCACATGACAAATAAACTAAATTAGCATGTTTGATATGCACGACAGTAGGTTAACGCAAAAAAAAATAAAATAAATAACAGAGAATAAATACCAACAAAAACGTCACACAACAAAATGTAAAAATCAAATAAAAACCAATACAACATAATGTACGCGTAAAGTTAAGTAAGTGAAAACAAAAGATTTGATAAAGTTCAGGTGCTATCGCTAAATATGTCTGGAATCTTGCAACCACAGTGGATTTTATATAGACAATACGTTATAAACACACTAATTAAAAATTAGGACTTCAAAAAAAGTTCGTCAAAAAGACGAATATTTCAAATCGACAGCAAAGTTGTGCTTTCTTTTTTACTTTGTAATTCTACGAAACACAATAATATGTTACTTTACCTATTGTTGTATATATTTGAGAAATATATATTTAAGATTTATATATATATATATTTGAGAAATATATATGTTTGAGAAATATATATTTTAGTAATATAGATTTTAGTAATAAATATATTTCAGAAATATATATATTTGAGAAATGCATCTATTTGAATTTAACTTTTGTTTTCGCGAATGAATGACTAAATACAAATCTTAATAATATACCAAATAAATGTCGGTCCTACCCGATCGGAATTTGGCGAGGTTGGTAGAGGTGTTATTACTAACATAATAATAATAATCAAAGTGACTGTTATTTTTTTGTTTTAAAAGAGTTAGTAAAAAAAACTGTGTTTTCCGGGTCAACCTTTTACATACAACAAAATTTTTAATTAATTGAATTTGGAATTGGAATGAATGACAGGAAATCTTAAAAGCGAAAATTAACACACTTTCCGACATCCGATCGAGTTGAAACTCGGCAAATAGACTCGTTGTAGATGATAACGCATTATGTCTTTTGGTGGCAATGATGTACAAAGATATATACGCACTTCTCTGAAATCGGATGCCATTACAGCAGTTAATATATGTAATAAATGTCGGTCCTACCCAATCGGCGTTTAGTGAGGTTAGTAGACTTGTCGACTCTATTTCTTGGGTAGGAAGGTTCAGTCGTTAGTCAAACCAAAAAAAAAATTAAAAGACATTTTAAAATAAAATCAACAAGTAAAAAACTTGTATTGAATGTATGATGCACCATAAAACTTGTTGTTATGGTGCATCATACATTGGTAACGTTTTTAGGATCGTTGTAAGTTTGCTTTGAAAATGTTTTTTTGAATGATGAAAGTTTAAGGGAATTAATGATTGGTCGCGAACTAGACGTGAAATTATCCCTCTGAATTTGAACGAAATAGCTATTTCAATGCATTATCTACCATTTCCGGATATTTTAATAATATTTTCTAAGCTACTTAGTTGAAACGAAGTATTCGTTTTTGGTAATTATGCGTTGTAATCTACGCTTTCATAAATGGCGTTAATTAATTTATTTTATGAAAATACACTTTATGCAGGTTACCCTTTAAAATATTAAGACTAATTATTTTTTTGCTCATGTAAATATAAAAGCTCTATTTCAAGAAATAAACCAAATACAAAATTGGATTAAATCACCGATACAATATTGTATTTGTATGTATTTCTTGAAAGTTTTTGTGCGGACAAAACTATTTATATTCATATTTCGTATGTACGTGCCCAAACAAATAATTCGTCTTAATATTTTATATGTTATATGTTAAACACGGGATTGCAGGCCTTTAACAAATTAATTGATAGGTTTCCTAATAAACTGTCGGTAAAACTTGTATGTTATATTCTGAATAGACAAATATTTTACTAGGAAACTGATTGCAATCACGTTTTAACAGAATTTCAATAAATCAGCCATACTCATTTTTCTCCGTGCGGATAGTTCTTCCTCTTCCACATCTCATTTCCCTCGTGACTCCTTTCAGCCTCATACACTCCAATTGGAGATGTCACGATCCTACTGGCTCTGGATAATTGGGATTCTTGTGCGGTATTCACATCCAGAGTGGAAGATACTACCAGTATCGCCCTGGTGTAAGACCACCATTCAGAATTGAAACGTTGCTCCAAATGGCTTTAGCCGTGTTTAGTGACTAGATCTGAATAGCCAGGTTCTTCCCCACCTTCCTCTTTCCCTTCCCCACTTACCTTCAGCCTCACAACATCCCCCAATTGGGGATGCCATAGTCTCACTGGCTCCAGACGGGAGCAGTTGGGACTCTTGTGAGGTATTCACTATAAAAAAAATTAAAAAAAAAACATAAAACAAGAAAAATCTCGTGAGATTGAAAAAAAGATCGTAGTACGTTGTAAAATAGTATCAAACATTGCCAGGTACTTCCCCACCCTCCTCTTACCCATCTCCTTCCCCTCCTCAATACCTTCAGCGTCGCAGCATACCCCAAATGGGCATGACCTAATATCACTGACTCTAGACGATTGGGAGCAGTTTGGACTCAAAATAAATCAATATTCAACAGATATGACCACACAAATCAAGTCATCAGTCAAAATAACGACCCAGTATTACCCACAGGAAATCGATTCTTTTCCCAGTAAAATTTTTCCGTTTAGACAAATGTACATGTGACTGGTATGAAATTTGACTGGACTGATACAGATTTACAGAACAAAGCGAGGCCGCGCCGGGCCGGAAACCTTTTTAGCCCTTTATTTAGACGTAATAAATTTGGCGAGCTGTGTTTGTGTCCGGATAATAAAAAATGGATCCTATTATCGTGTATGTTGGCTGAAACAATGCTCGCTAAATCGCACCCCTGTCGACATTATTAGATTAACTTAAGTCACTTTGTTTTATAGTCTTATATGTTATCATTTGTTGTATTACAAGATCCTGAAAATACACGACCACCGACACCGACATTAAACGACAACAAATGCAACCCGCCACTGATTTTCTTGAAAGTGCGTTTGTGCAGTGAACTGATATAAAACATAAAATGAAAAGAGAAAGACTTGTATTATAATTTTACCGCGCCATTTAAATTTCGTGTTAAAAATCCACCCGTCAGAATAATACTCGTACTGCCCAAAAGCGAGTAAGAAATGAATCCAAAATGTCATAGGTGCGTTATAAATATACGCACCTATGAGACCTTCCGTCATCTTTCTTAGGTTCATACAAACATAATAGTGGCGCCAGAGTGGTAGACCTGCAAACCTTGGTAATCTACTAGCTGACTGAGTGCGCAGCACCTATGAGATTTGTTAAAACCTTTTTCTTTTTAATATCCTATTGAACTCCCTACTGGTATTTACGTGTGGCGTTCATATTAAGAGTCATTATAACCATACAGCAAAGGCAGTACCATTAGACGAAAAATATACTACTAGCTAAAACGATCTTCGAGGATGGTACGATTCTGGAACCAATTCATTTTGTTGCGTTTTAATTGACAATTTTAATTCTATTTTTGATGCTTCATTTTTTTTTAATTTCTACTTAATCTGACGTAACTTGGCAGCTAGGTTATTTGAGCGTAATACGCCGCTAAACAATATGTTATCTCTTTTAGATAGTAACATGACATGTACAAACCAAAAATTATTGTGGCCAATATTACAAAACATGATCTCATAATTGTTTTTTTTAAATATTTACTTGGTACTTCATTGTTCCAATATTATTGACTAACATTAAACGTGCCTCCGAAATGTGGATTCCTAAATGAAAATAAGACTTATTATATGACTTTAAAACATAAAAAATACTTAAAAAAAAAAATTAAAAAGTATTTTTTTATATTCAGGGGAAGGAGACGAGGAAGAGGAAGGTGTAGAAGTACCTGGCTATTCAGATGTGCTCACCAAACACGACTAAAGCCATTTCAAGCAACGTTTCAATTCTGAACCAGGGCGAACTGAGAGTATCGTCCATTCTGGAACGTGCCGCAAATATACTATATATTATTTTAAATTATTAAATTGTGACAAAACAAATAACATTTACTTGCCCACGCCGGGATTTGAACCCGCGACCTGCAGCTTACTAGTCGAGAGCCTTACCCCTCGACCACGGAGGCCGTCATCGTGAAGATTGTAATTTATATACGAAGAATTAATACGACGAAAAATGATTAATTTACCAAAATAACTAAACGCTCCGGACGAATTCTGGCGTCATTCCGCCAAACCTGCGCCATTAGATAAGCAGTGCGAAAGAAACTGATTTGGTCACTTGATACAAAGAATATTTTTTTAAATAAATACTTCAATGAAAAATTGACAGGAATAAAAAAATTGCGTTTTTAGTAAGATGGTGAATGGCTTAAAAAAGAAAACCAATAAAAAAACTAAAATGAAATTCTTCACTCCAACAGTATTTAAAAAAACATATAACCCACTAAAAATAATTGCTGTTGGAAGTTTAGTACGAAGTATGGTTTCGGAACTCTTGCCAGCTCAAGCGAGCACTTCCTGCGGGCATAATGGCCTACGCGGATTCAATGAGCCGTTTTGACCGTGTGAAATTATTCAGCTAATTAAATTATCTCTGCACATGCACAATCGTCCACTTGTCTATGGGGTATTGTCCTGGTCAGGGGAACCCAACCGCCAAATGACTGGGACAGGGGTTCTCAAAGCAAACCTGTCTCAAATCATTTAACTTCTCAAGAGATATGCAGACGTTGGTCAACAACCATAAAATATTCTTGTTCATGTTTTCTCATTAGCTACTGTTAACTTTCCTCAATTCGCATTTTTAACACATTTTTTTTAACAATATCTACCAATCTCTTACTTTCATCTTCTGTATCTTAAGTAGGGCCCTTTTTGATACAAACTCGTCAACTTGGAATTTTTAGATTCTCAAAACAGAGACAAATCAACGGGCCAAAGCTTGTGGCGAGGATATGAGAAAGCTAACCATCAAAGGACCTTAAATTATAATAACCCTGCAGGACGTTGGGAGTGTTGAGACACGTTGTGAAAGGAAACACCGCATCCCAGGGAAAGAAACTGGAGTGAGCATTGACCAACTAAATCTACATATCGATGGTAGTGTGAAATCAAAAGATCTATAGGAGTGAAGACGTTTGATGCAGGGAGGACTCTGATGACACCTCTTGATGAGTCCTATGTACCTACTCTCAGATTACTTGAAAATTCAGGGAGGCTAAATGGACTCCTCGCAATGCGGCTTCGCACAGTGCACCGAATATTCCTTTCTCCCTAATATCGATACTGGTCCTTTGAGCAACTAATGGCATTCATGAACTTGGGTCCTTTGAGCAACAAACACTAATGGCATTCATGAACTCAAGTGCTCTGTACTGTATCCAATTTCAATTCCCTTGCAATAGTAGAGTCCTGCGGATGTTCACCTGTACTTTACCTAAAGCCGGGGGTAATACGCATTATTCCTTTGTTCCTTGGTATAGTATTGTGTGAATGTTCCGTTTTATTGTCTGTCGAAAGCAGGATGTTCTTCAATATGATCGATGTTGGGATTTACGTTGAAAGGTTTATCTAACATGATTTACTGGTTAAAGATTTATGAGTTTTAACATAACGCTAACGATAACGTAAAAAAGCTAACAAGGAAATGAGTGCAAGGAGAATACGTGATGCAAATGTAAATTGTAGAAGAAGTTGGGGACGCCCAAGGAAGACTTGGCTCGATTAAGTCAACCAAATACATGAGTTGGGCCATGTCAGGAGTCAATAACATAAGGAATAAGGAATAACAGAAGAGTTTATACGAGACGATGTATGAATGTGAAAGATGCAAGGAGTGTGTGTCAAGACCGAGTTGTTTGGCGGCCCGTCCCCTCTGCCTACCCCTGCGATAAATGGCGTGATGGTTAGTTAGTTAATTGCTGACATGTATTCTTACGTTATAAAAAATAAGTAGGTACCTACAAAGCTGTTATTAAAAAAAAAGTTTGGGTCAATGATTTGGGACATTGAATTTTGACCGGATGCAAAAAAGGGATTGTTTGTGTTTTTTTATTCGCTATATAATTCGTTCGCATTCCGACAAGTTTTTAAAAATACTGTGGTGATTAAGATTTCTAAATTCGGTGAACATAGTAAATTTTTTTTTTTCACCATTATTATATTCATAATATTTATTTTTAATTATTAATTAAATTGAAGAAACAATTTGTTGTTATTGAAAGTGGGTTGTCGCCAAAGATGCTTCTACTGAGAGTTGAATACGTCAACACGAGCTTGTAGCCCTGGGCCTAAAGGTCACGGGTTCAAGACCCGGTAAAGTGCAAATAAAATTTAATTAAACATTCCAGTGGAAACAGTCTTCGTATCAATTTGGTTGGAGACAAATATTCACAATTGAAACGTTGCTTGAAATGTATGTACTTATAAATTTGTTGAAATACTAGAACTTAATAGTTAAGTTCTGCCCAACCTCCAGCACCTCCTCCTCCTAACTCCATTCCACTTTAAAGAAACCTCTTTCCGATGTTGTTCAGTCTCAGTGGATGAATAGTAATGTTATGAATATGTCTAATATAATACTATTTATATCTTAACTCATTATTTCGAAAGTCGTAGTATTACAAATTTATCTGACTTACTAACTAACCATCACGCCGTTTTTCTTCAGTGTTAGGCAGGGAAGACGGACCGCCAAACAACTCGCTCTTGGCAAACACTTCTTGCCTCATTTACATTCATATATTCTGACTATTGACATGGCTGATTCACTTGATCATACCATGTCTTCCTCGGGCGTCACCACTTTCTACCATTCACATTTGGGTCTGATATCCTTACACTCCTCTCTTCGTTCACTCGCTCTAAATGCCCAAGCCATCTAGACGATTCTATCTTAATCTTACTCATTACGATTACATTTTCGTTGCATATTTTGCGGATCTCCACATTTCTCACACGATCTTACATAGTTTTACCGCACATACGCCTCAAGGATCTCATTACTATAGCATTCAGTCTACTTTCAACCTTTCTATGCCTCGCATAATTTAACCCGTCATTCACATTTAACCCAAATAAATTGAGATATTTTACACGCACAAAAAAATATTGAAAACCTGCATAATCTATTTAAATAGTATTAGTACCATAAGTATTTTAGTTCCGTAGTTATATAACTACGTTATATGTTATATTATTAGTTATATGTCAGAATACAATCGTTATATACATGTATTATTAAAAAAAAATTTTAGATTAAATCAATTACTTTTTTTAAAGAAAGTCAAACATTCCCAGGTTACGAATAACCTGACAATATTTGAAAATCTCCTACTACCACCACAGTAAGCTGAAAATTTTGCTTGTGTTGTGATGGAGGACTTAGCCAGCCGAGGAATTGAACACACTACGCCTGGGTGGGACCCAAACGCGATGTCAACTCGGCCACCATATTTTCTTAATTTAAGTTTTAATGTTTTCTCAATGCTCCGAATATCAACGTCTTATGACTCTTGTTTTATTTCTGAAGAGAAGTCTTATATGATTTATTTTCCTCGTTTCATATGTGTATTTATGCTGCAGGTGTTTAATTTTTCTTAGAAATTCAACCGACGTACGGCCATTGATTATTTTATAGATTTAAAATAATGTATAGAAGTAAATAATTTGTTCAAATGACAATATATTTAATTCCTTCAACAATTCCTTGTTTTTCATAAATATATTTTCAGTATAATTCTCGTAGCTCTAATTTTTAAGATTTTCATACCCTTTTAAATAAATTGTATTCATATAACAAGTTAAAAACATTTAAATTAACAGGAAGTATTAATAAACATGTATAAATACATCCTGTTAAATTTAATTTAAAAAAAGGATAATATAGATTACGGAGGGATCCCAAATTTCACGTAATAATGATTTTTTTTTATTTTTATCTCTTGGCTGTTTAGGATTATCTCTATTGGCCCAAAATGCGGATTTTGTAAGAACACTATAAAGCCAAAATGTAATTTTTTGAATAAGTGTGGGTTATTTCCTTTTGTTTTTCACATTTGAATCAGATAAAAAATAAAATGTGAAAAAGGATTATTTTCGTGGGTCAGTTCAATTAATTAATTTCATGACATCCTGTTAGTACGAAAAAGGATGCAAGCAAAGATAAAATTGAAATCAAGACTTGTTTTCAAGTATAGTTCTAATTTAATCTTGAAAGTAAACTGAACAAAAAGTTATCAGAGATTAATATTTCAATTGGTATTTCGATTGAACTTTCCACACACATGCACGAAAATAAAGTTTATATTCTATTAAGTAGGTACCTACTGAAGTTTTACAAAGTTTACGTTCAACTTACTACGCATTACTCTAAGAACTTATTGAATTTCACTCGTGCAAAGACTTTGCTCGAAAATCAGTTGACAAATTTACCGAAACTTGTGCAGAATCCGAGAGATATTTATTTATACTTATTTAACTCACTGCTATTATTTTTACGTTGATCTCTTTTGGCCAGATTTTTATTTTTGATTTGTACTCTTAAACATTTTTTATTCATTTTATATGTGGGGGGAAAGAGGTTTTTTATATAAAATTGCTTTCCTTTCGTTTATTTCTTTAATAGCCTAAAAAATATGGATTTTTCATTAATTCAAAAGGGTTTTTGGGCATGTAGAATGAATGTACGAAGAAAAGAGTGTAAGGAGAATGTATGACGGAAATTTTAATGGTAGAAGAAGTCGGGGACGCCCGAGGAAGACATGGCACGATCAAGTGAATCAGATGTATCTAATAAACAAATTAAATTCACACCATGGATCACCCTGGGGCTAGTTAAATCGATTCACAGAAGAAATCATCTTCATGAAAAGGCAAAAACATATCCTGAGAATTTGGTATTGCAATGTTATTATAAAAAGTATAGGAATTTGTGTAAGAAATTAATTACATCGGCGAAAGAAAATTATTATAAAAAACTCATTTACGATAACAACTGCAATCCAAAACGTTTTTGGGATACCTTTCGCAACATAACCAAATCTAAAATCAATAAATCTTCTGAAATAAAATCGCTTTACATTAACACATCAAACTCTGAAGTCCCCAAAGATATGGCAAACTTTGCAAACAGTTACTTTTCATCTGTGGGTGACACACTTGCGAAAAAAATTCTCGATAAGTGTAAGAAATCAGAAACCGCTCTCGCCAATTTAACTATCCCTAGGATCGGTCACAAAATAGACTCAATCACAACTTCAACTAACGAAGTCATGAAGATAATTGACGACCTTAAGTCATCAAAAGCATGTGGTCCCGATAAGATTTCATCAAATCTTCTAAAAATCATTAAAGTATACATAGCCATACCGATTGCCTTCATTGCGAATCTTAGCTTTAAATCAGGGAGATTCCCTAACCATTTAAAGCAGTAAATCGTCATTTTACTGCATAAAAGTGGGGACAAATCACTGATACATAATTACCGGCCTGTTTCCTTGCTCAACTCTGTCTATAAAATTATGGAGAAAATTGTAAAGAACCGTCTCATCCATTATCTCGAAAATAACAACATCCTTTCTAGTAGACAATTCGGCTTTCGCAAAGGTTTAAGCACTGAAAACGCCATCGCTAATTTGACAAAAATCATCTCTAATAATCTAGATAAAGGTAGTAAATGCATTGCACTTTTTTTAGATCTAGCTAAAGCGTTCGACACTATCTCGCAAAAAATTCTGCTGAATAAACTACAGCGAATTGGGATACAGGGTCAAATTTTCAAGTGGTTGGTTAGTTACCTAGAAAACAGGAGCCAAAGAGTGGATATTAACGGTACTCTAAGTGATCCAGCCAATATTAAATATGGCGTACCACAAGGAAGTACACTAGGTCCCATATTGTTTAATGTTTATATAAATGACTTATGTAATACTTCATTTGCAGACCACATTATTACATTTGCTGACGATACAGTACTTTTATTCGAAGGCAAAACCTGGAATGAGTCTTGCAGTAAAGCTGAATTTGGCATAAACAAAGTTAAACAGTGGCTAGATAGTAATCTCCTCACTCTTAACTCGGATAAAACGAAATTCATCTGCTTCAGTTCAACTCAAGCGGGTCAACCACAAGAAATTATTAACATTAGAATACACCATTGTTACGACATTATTACATGTAAATGCAATACCCTAGAATGTGTGGACAATATAAGATACCTAGGAATTATCATTGATAAATTTCTGAGATGGGACAAACACATAGCCTTTACTTCCACAAAGGTCAGGAAACTTACACATCTGTTTATAGCAATAAGAAATATTCTATGTCTAAATGATTTGAAACGTATTTACTTTGCAATGTGCAATTCCATATTAGACTATGCTTCCTTAGGTTGGGGAGGTTGTGCTAAAACCATACTCGATCCCTTAGCTAAATCCCAGAAATCGATTATAAGAGTCATACTGAAAAAACCTTTCAGATACCCCAGCGATTCATTGTTCGCAGAGTTTCGCATTCTTGATGTAAGACAATTATACATGAGGAAAATCATATTACATACTCAAAAACAGAGGCACTACTTAGCTTCCGTAAACCACTGTCATAATACACGACATGCAAAAAAAAACCCAACAGTTCCGCCCACCACTTCCTCATCTTTAGCACAGAGACAATTCTCATACTTAGGCCCTAAACTGCTCAATCTCATACCTGATGCATGGAAGGCAAAGAGTACTAATATTCTGCGCATGCAGGTAAACAATTGGCTTCTGGTCTTGGGGAGAGCTGAATGCGAGAATATGCTAAAAAACAGTAATTGAATTGTAAACTTTGTTTTTCTTTACATTCTTTTTTACATTTTAATTTATATTGGTATTATATTAGCATTACAGGAACTGTATTTTTACATAAAGTAAGTTCGAAAATTGCTCAATTCTTCGTGATATTTTTCCTTAAATGAAAAGTTCCTTCTTTACTTTCATTTTTTAATTTTTTTAATTATCATTTCCTTGTTTTATCTATTAATATTTCTTTAGTTTATTATATCAGCTAAACAATAGTAAAAAAAAAAAAAAAATGTCCTGGTATAACTGAATGTATACTAGATTATGAATATACATTTGTATTACTTTACCAACAGAATTTCTTCAATTCAGTTTCATTTTCAAATTCATTTTCTTGTTTTTATCTATTAATATTTCTTTAGTTTATTATGTCAGCTAAACAATATTAAAATATATCATGGTATAACTGAAAGTATTCTAGAATATGTATATACATATGTATTATTTTAACAACAGAATAGTCAACACTATAATTTACATGTAAAAACATTATCATATTGGAATGTCCTAAAACGGGCAATCGCCTAGTTGGACATTTTAAGTTCATTAATTGTATTATGTAATATTTACAAACAAACAATAAATAAACAATAAATAAATAAATAAAGATACTTGAGTCGGGCCATGTCAAGAGTCAGAATAATAGAAGAGTATGTATGAGATGATGCATAAACGTGAGTGAGGCAAGCTGCTTACCCCTGGGGAGAAACGGCGTGATGGTTAGCTAGTTTTTGTGTTTCTTTTTTTTAACTTCCCATCAAAGTAAAGTGTCTTCTTATAAGATAAAGCGTTCATCAATGTCATTTAATGTGTAATGGATCAAGTTTGGAAAGCAATTCCTTTGTTCGTTTAGTGAGATTAACATCAACAAGTAAATTTGGAGATGGATGGGCTGTTTATGTCTCACAGTTAGAGAACCTTTTTAAGAATTATAAGCACACCCACATAAATTCCCAAAATATTTGGAACCACTAGCCTCTAACTGATCGATGGAAAAGTTAGCATCGCTCACATCTTATATTGTTATAAAACATAAGGTTCCATGATAACTCAGCACAGTGACAATTCAACACACTTTTAAAAAGTGATATAAAATCATTAGAAACGACGAAAAAAAAATTTAACCTAACCTAACCCAGTTAATAAAGTTTTTGTTTCATCGCTTTCCATGACTTTACATAACTTTTTTAAATATGTGATGAATTATCATTGTGATGATTTATCCGGTCACCAAAACATAAACCACTATATACGAGTATATACAATCACAGATTTTAGTAAAAACTGCCTCACATGCATAAACTTATTGCAGTTGATATTACTATTTCAGATTATGAAAATCGCAATGAAAAATGGCACTTTGATATTGGTGTTTCCGATTGCTGTTCTGAAATAGTTTTTTTTTTATTGCATATTCAAATTATTATTCGGTTTAAAACAGGATTTCAGTCCGTTTCCTGATAAACTTTTAGTAAATTCCAAATATATCGAAACACGTGTTCATGCACCTTCTGCCGGATTACCAATAATTTGAAGAGATTCTTAATAAATTCAAAATACTAATTTTTCACAAAGAATCAATCACATGTGCCTTAGCAATAGCATTCACATGTGGAGAGGTTCCTTTAAAAATTCATTCATTTAAAATAATATAAATTATACTGTGGCATGATCCAAAGTGGATGATACTCTCAGTATCGCACTGGAGTAAGACCACCATTCAGAATTGAAATGTTGCTTTAGCCGTGCTTGGTGACTAGATCTAAATAGCCAGGTACTCCCCCACCTTCCTTTTGCCCATTACCTTCAGCCAATCAATAAGCCACAATTGAAGATGCCTTAGTCTCACTGTCTCGAGATGGTTGGGAGCAATTGGGACTCTTGTGCGGTATTCGAGTAATTAATTGAGTAAGAGGTATAGATAATATTATTATCAAAAACTGTCTGTTTTATGACCGAAGAAGACATGCCACGACCAAGTGAATCAGATACTTGAGTCGGGCCATGTCAAGAGTCAGAATAATAGAGGGGTATGTATGAGATGATGTATGAATGTGAATGAGACAAGGAGTGTGTGCCAAGACCGAGTTGTTTGGCGGTCCGTCCTCTCTGCCTACCCCCGCGGGGATACGGTGTGATGGTTAGTTAGTTAGTGTCTGTTTCAAGCGAACGTAAATGAATTTGTGATTGACTGATGTTTCAAATAAATAACTCTCGGATTGTTTGAAAAATCGACGTGAACGTTCTTGTTTTTACAAAATAATGACGCTTCTGCTTATTTTGATTAAATATATTTCGACTGTTAGTTGAAATAATTCTTTGAATTTGTATCAAATTTACCCATCACTAAGGTGAATATCCCCGACCGAACACTGAAAACAGGTTTTTATTAGTATCACGTAAACAAAAGCAAAAATAATTTTGAATACAGTTTTAAAATACATTTTGGTAGCATCTGATGAAATTATTTACGTCTTATCATAATCTTGTCAAAAAGGGGCACACTGATGGAGAAGGGTCTGACAAAAGATCATAAATCCTTCCTGGAAGGGATTTCAAGGGAAAATGATATTCTTACTGAATAAAACAAGGGTATTCTCGTCATTACAATGTTTTACAAGGAGGTTTCGCTAATTCAAATTTTTGCATACTTTCAACACAAGTAAACCAATTTAAAAAATGGTAATGAAGAAGACTATGAAAAAAATTGAATTTATAATTATATTATACTTTATACCTACATCACTTAAAAATTTTGCCATTAAAACTAATAAAAATATAAAAATTAAATGATTAAGTCTACCTAAGTACATTATAAAAAAAATATTTTTCTTCACTTTTTTTTTGGTCAAGTTAATATTTGTTCATGTGAAGCAGATACTTTGTGATGTGACATTATATTTTAAAATAAAAGAATAACTTAATACAGTATTACAAATATTGTATTAATATGGTATTTTACAGCCCTGATGAAGCTACCCTTATACCGAAACCCGAAAAAATAAAAGTTGTGTTTGTTATTGATATATTTTAAATATTGTTTCCTATTAGATTTACACCCATGTTCAATTTATATTTATACAGGGTGTATCGGCAAGTACCCGACAAACTTTAACCAGCTATTCCTCAGCACATTTGGAGTAAAAAATGTTATGGGCGCTTTGCTGTCCGGTAACATTTTTTTTCCATTAAAAACAAAAAATAAATAAAAAATCCACACTCCGTCACTGTCATTTGCATTGTATCTCGTGTTCAGCAGCTGTTATTAGCAAGTGTGTCAAGAAGTGTCCTCGCTCTTTCGTAAACACTAAATAATAATAGTTAAAAATGAGACGAATGGTGCCGTGCCATTTCGTTGTGATTGTAAAAGCGCGCCAACGTAGGTACGTACGTACATTATTCAACGAAACTCGAACAAAATATTGCCAGATGGGTTTTCAAACTTTGACGAAGGATAAAACATTGGTGACATGTGGCGAAAATGTGAATAATAAATTTTGTATTAAAAAAAAAATGTTACCGGACAGCAAAGTGCCCATAGCATTTTTTACTCCAAATGTGCTAAGGAATAGCTGGTTAAAGTTTGTCGGGTACGTGCCGATACACCCTTTATATTGATTATTCGCGTATTTTTTCTACCTCAATTAAACTATAGTGGTAGATACTCTCAAAACCACCATTGAATATTGAAATGTTGCTTGAAATGGCTTTAGCTATGTTTGGTGACCAGATCTGAATAGCCAGGTAATTCCTCACCTTCCTCTATCGCATCTCATTACCTCCCAACTACATAAAAAATAAAAAATAAATACACTCTTGCAGTTGTGACCGGATAATTTTAATAAAGTTTTTTCCGTTAAATAAATTACTGTAGACCTTAAACATTCTATAAAAATATATAAATAATGATATTCTGTACCCTTAATATACGTTTAAAGTTAGGTTATTGTTATATTTTTGCTAAAACTAATTCTATAAAATTATATATATTTAATTACGTTTGTAGTTAATTTGAATATTATATAATGTTAATTTTTATGTTGAATTACGTTTGTAGTTATTTAATAAGTCTTTGAATACTGTTTACACATCGCCTTTTAAGCATTATTCTCTTTTTTAAATAATCGAATAAATAGGAAAAAATATATGTTTAAAAATATAACAATATTGCATACTGTTATTTTTGTAATAAATATATTGTTGAGCAAATTTGAATTAATAAGATAAATGAATGATTCTATTTTAACCAATGTAGATTTTTCGTTATCATTCCTTTTCAATTTTTTTGTGATAAATATTTAATTATAATGGAAGAAAACCGTTAATTAAGGTAGTTTTAAAAATTTTATGTAAACTGCTAGCCTCTGAAAAAATAATTTAATACAGAATATCCTGAAAATAATATCTGTATTTTTGTTTAATCAAAAGATTAAGACTTCGGTTAGTTAGCAGTAGGTATCTAATCTATAATTACATAAGTATTTTTGTAGAGAAAGAATCACATCCGAGAATATTATGGAGAAAAATACAGCATTTAATGAAACCATAATAACTGTGGCTTGCTTCTAAAAGGGCCAATGTCAGTTATACAAATATATTTTTTTCTAATTTCCCAATTTTTTATTTAGTTTTTATATGTTCATATCTAGTATATATACCTTTAGAAATAGTCTCAAGTGCAACTTATTTCTACGACATTTAGGGACACTTTACACCAAATCTAAAACTTTTCTATAGCATTTAGGCATAACGCAAATTTGTTTTGCTTTCCGAATTTCAAATGAACCTTTCAATTTCGAATTAATGTTTTTTCATATTTTTTTCGCAAAAAGGGCGCTATAAAAATATACCGATTTTTATTAAAACTTGCTAAAAAACCAATTCTACACGAATCTCTCGAAATTTGAAAACTGACATTTGTCCTTTTAGAAGCAGGCAGCAGATATTATAGTTTACCAGCGCGCAGGCCCGTGAAAAATCTCTGGATTTTAATTTGTGAAGCTTGTGAATAGAAGATACTCTCAGTATCACCCTGGTGTAAGATCATCATTCGGAATTAACCAGACCTGAATAGCCAGGTACGTCCTCACTTTCCTCTTTCACATCTCCTTCCCCTCCCCACCACCTTCAGCCTACACCTCAATTAGGGATTCCATAGTCTCACTGGCTCCAGACGGATGGGAGCAGTTGGGACTCTTGTGTGGTTTCACATAATAAATAAAATCAGGATCACTTCCTTTCAAAAGAGGAAATTTACCTCAAATGTTAGTAAACATGAAAAATAGGACAATGACAATGACATTACCTACATCCAATGTCATTATAAAAATACAAAACATTATATTTATACTAATCGAACAAAAAAATTAGGATAACTTACGAAAAGGATACCTTTTCAAAGAATATGTAAATAAACGGGTCGCTTAAGTATAATTCTACTAAGCATCTGTCAAGCATTTTAACAAAAGAAGTACGTATTTCAAATAAAGAATTACTAATAAAAAAATAATTTAGCAAATAATATCTGATAAGATAAATAATTTCAATAATTAGTTCCAATTTTGAAAATAAAAGGTTAATTTAACTTAAATAATTTTACGCACTGCACCGAAATATGTCACATACCCATGCACCCACAACATATTTTCTTCGGTCATATTTAACTGTAATTTTCGAATAAGTACTACCAACTTAATCTTAATTTTCTTACCGCATATTTTTATTAGCTGCTATCTTTATTTATGATCGCAAGATTCATCTCGAACTAATTGCAACCTAGACAGTGTCTAGGAAGAATGTATAAATATATGAGAATATATATAATATATTTTTTTATAATAATTTTATGAGTAAAACCTCAAATTAATATTTGTATAGAATATGACATTAACCTAATTATGATACCATTATAATTACAATAATATTACAATTTGGAATTATTGTATATGAATGTAATTTTCAATAGTTTTAATGTACAACAAATATATTCTAAAAACATACTGCGGCCGGCGTGGTCTAGTGGTATACGCTTTTGACTACAGATCCGAAGGTCGCGGGTTCGAACCCGGCGTGCGCAAATAAATTTTATTTGATTAATTTGTGTTATTTCACAATTAATTAATTTAAAATAATATATAGTATATTTGCGGCACGTTCCAGAGTGGAAGATACTCTCAGTATCGCCCTGGTGTAAGACCACCATTCAGAATTGAAACGTTGCTTGAAATGGTTTAGCCGTGTTTGGTGACCAGATCTGAATAGCCAGGTACTTCCCCACCTTCCTCTTCCCCATCTCCCTCCCCTCCCCAATACCCTCAGCCTCACAACATACCCCAATTGGGGATGCCATAGTCTCACTGGCTCCAGCCGGGAGCAGTTGGGACTCTTGTGCGGTATTACTGTAAAAAAAAAAAAAAAAAAAAAAAAAAATTGAAACAATTCAAAAATATTGAATTCTCTACAATACCGCGTATTCATCACACTAGGTCAAATCACAATGACATAAAAAATATTCCAAGACATAAAACTGCATTCGGACAAAAAAACTACATATATTTTGCGACCAAACTACACAACATCCTTTATGAATAGAAAAATTTATGATGAAAAAACATTAAAAACAAATAAAACAGAACTGAAGAACTTTAGTCCGCCTCAGCACAGGTCACCCTAATGAGAAGGACTAATAAATTCAATTTACTGTTAATATATTGACCACCTTATTTTGTTTTCACAATGTTTTATTAGTTTCAATGAAAGTATTTCTATTCTATATTTGAAAGACCTGACGTAACACCAGGCAAGATAATGTTACGTTTGGTGATGTGTGTTGTAGTCCAGATGAATGATGACAGCATTGGTGGCTGTGTGTGCTAAGAGGTTATCGGGAGCGGAAGTCTTCATGATCGTCGCGTGACAAATTACCCCAACGTCATTACATCAAGTTGTTCATTAACCCAATTCCGCTGGTTTGTTTGGGGAATTAAACGCGGACAATGAAACATGAGCGCTTTTGCTACTACCTACCTACCCTTAACGTCTAGTAAAGCCGAACAAATACCCTAAATTTAATAATCCGTCTAACTCCAGTAAAATATTGGCAGTATCAACAATACTGGCCCCTGGAGGCGCTGGTGAAGCATATCTATGTTGACATTTCATTCAATGGCGGCAAATTGAATTTATTTACTGTTTGGTGGCGGTGTTTTTTTAAATTTATATTTTGATCAATATTGATTATTAAAAAAATATATATAAATGTCTCGAAAAGTGAGTTCTGTGTGTGCAATTTAAGGATTTAATAATTACAAACCAAAAAACACTTTAATTCGTTTATCAGAATGCCAAAAAACTTTGACATGTTAGTTGGCGAAATATAATTCTAGTTCTTTAAATCCTAGGTAATAAAATGTTATTTTAAAGTTGATTATACCATGAAAATATATTATTTTATGGTTATTAACTTATAAACGTAAAATAAAAAATATATTTCACATAAAATCCATTAAATTTTATGAAGAAAACCAAGGCGCACAACTCACGCCGCTAGGTATCACTAATGAAGCATGCTGCCATCAGAATGTATGGGAAGTGTCGGAAGTTGGAGGTATTATTAATATTATAAGGTATTTGAGCCTAGTTATTATATTATCTAGTCAGAAATTTCCAATCGTGGGATCTTACTATTCGTTCTTGAGTTCAACAGCTCAGCTGTGGGACGATTTGTCTGCCTCTCTCCTCTCGCTTCGTTTTCCAGTTCAATCATGCCTTTTGAATTTTGTAATTAATTTAATTTGACAGTGGAAGATACTCTCAGTATCGCCCTGATGAAAGACCATAATTCAGAATTGAAAAGTTGCTTAAAATAAATTAAGCCGTGTTTGTTGACCAAATCGGAATGCCCAGGTATTTCCCCATCTTTATTCCTAATCTCCTTAGCCCCCCCGCACTACATTCAGCCTCCCAACATAGCCAGTGTGACCCAGTTCCTACTGCGGAATCCCATAGTTACACTGGCTCCAAATGGAGCAGAATGAATTCTTGTACGGTACCAAAAAAAAAATTCTCCAAATAGCTTTTGCGTGAGGTTTTTTGAGGTTTAGCAAAGTTTTCGATTTCTTTAATTTAAATATTGATCGCAGTTCTACAAAGTTTGGAAATACAAGATCAAGAAATGAACATTTCTTTCAGGAACATATTTAAAAAAATAAAGTTATACATTTTAAACCTGAGACATGGTCCAGAAAAAACTTCTTATTTCTAACAAAATTCTGCGAGATGCAACAAAACTATTTTGGTACCGGAAGTAAAGGGTCTGAGATGGAAGTGTGAATATGTGAAATCAAAATATCAAACCCACCGAAACATCAAGCTTTTTTTTATGAGTCGTTTTGGCCACAGAAAACCACAGCCAATATATCGCTTCTGTTCGCAAGGGTTAAACAGTTCTCATTTTTCTCAGAATATAGATTGGAAGATTACGTCTCGCAACCCTCAATGTATATTATATTCAGTGAATATTCTAATACGGTACCTACCCAGGTTTACCTTCCTTTTAACCCTGTCATAATAAATAATTTCCTTGAATGAAATGCAGTACTCAAGATTGTACTTTATCATAAAATAATGTCAGAAAAGTAATGGGAAAAGTCGTTGTTCTCTGTTATATTTGCCTTACTTAGGTAAATATTACGACGGCCGAATTGTTGGAATAGCGAAAAATTTGACATTTAACTATGGCGTAGGAATAGGGTATAAGTAAATCGGCCTTACACCCGGCTTAGCTGTACCAACTGTAGTGTTGTTATTTGGTTTTAGTTTCGATACCGTAGATCTAAGTTATTTTTATCCAGTCATTGTATGTTTAAGGTTTTCCATATATGGACTTGCACCATCTGACAGAGATAGCATGTCGGTTGTACGCAAATAGTTACGAGTACAGCCGATGCTAGCCAATCCCTAGGTAGGGAGCTCTCTTCAGTTGCCTCTCTCGTTAGAATAACTCATAGTCACTTATTGAACGGACGTATGTCCTGCAAGAGATTCATTGTAATTATCTTACGATAATAAAGTACTCCTAATCTTTGACGAACCAAAGCATTTATTGAATATGCCCGATCTTAAGTCTATTCTAGAAGTTAACCAAACAGTATATTGCACCAAAGCTGCACAGGCGCGTAAGAATCTAATAAGTAAGACGAAAGATGCAAAGAAACTCCAGGTTAGAATAAGAGCCTGATTTTTACTCCCAAACGAAAAGGGCGAATTCAACTGTTTTGTATAATGTTTAAACAATACTACATTTACGTAAAACTCTCAGCTCCGTGCCCAAAACGTTGCGTGTTGAATATTCACATAGGTGCTCTACGATAATATTTACTGTATTCTGCCTTATTTTTAGCAATAATAATTGCACTTAGTTGCAGTCACCCGAACGCACTAAAACATTTTACATTTTAGCTTTTAGTGATGGAATAAAAATGCGTGTACAAAAACGATGTTATTCGATATCCAAAAATAATAATTCGATTTAGCTGCTAGCGTGTGGCGCATCTAGTATTTGAAATATCGTTTTTTCCAGACCAGTAAAAAATACAGCCTTTAAAAGGTTCACCAGCTGGCCGTCAGATTTTGAATTTACTCAAAAAGATTTTTTTCTAATATCACTCTCCATTAAATATTGAAAAATGTTACCTACGGTGAAGACATTTATTTATTAATTCCCTATTGGGATTTTACACAACGATTATAAATTAAATTGAAAATAACAGAACAAAATAAATTTAAAAATAAAGCATAAACCACAAAATACTTGTTAAGTTTAATCATCACACTAACTTTAAAGAACCCTTGAAATTTATATACGAGTAATAAAAAAAAAATGTTAAAAATATTGTGAATACTTAGCTGATTACGGAGGCAATATTAATAGAGACGATGGAGCTAAGCTCATTAGTTCTTAGTATCTGGTAATTGACGGCTACACCAGAACTAAACGCAGAAAACCACTTTAAAAATATACATTAATGTCAGCTCTTCGAGGGTTGGAGCAGGCAACACGGTATCACATCTTCATACACAAGCCCACATTTCACCACAACCTTAGATTACACATCTGCCCTGATGATGGACACTGCAATGCTGTCCGAAACGTTGGCTAAAGGAGGCGGTAGCGTAACACGGCATAATATCCCAAAAACAAATGACTATAACTTAAGCTGATGCATAAATTATGATTACTCGTTATTTACATTTAGTGTTGATTTAAATTGAAAATATCAGCGACATCTACGAGTATAAGATTACGAAGTTATTGTTGTGAAATAATATATGAAATATTATTTTATTGACATTAGCAAATTCACCTATTCGAATACTTGACAAATAGTCGTCAATATTTAATATTTCGCAAGGACGAAAACTGCGTAAAGAAAACGAAACGAAATGTATCTTTGCGGCAAATTCCAGATTGGAAGATCCTCTCAGTATCGCCCTGGTGTATGAACACCATTCAGAATTAAAAAGTTGCTTGGAATGGCTTTGGCCGTATTTGGTGACCATATCTGAATATCTATATCTAGACCATATCTCCCCACTACCTTCAGCTTCACAACATACCCCATTTGGAGGTGCCGTATTCTCACTGGTTCCAGGCGGTTGAGAGCAGCTGGGACTCTTATGCGGTTTCACAATTCACAATCTCAAAACTTTACTTAAAACCATTCATATTACCCCGAGCAACGCCGGGTATACGTCAGCTAGTTGGTTATAAAATGATTTCCAAGTTTATTAGCAAGTTGCAGGACTTCGTGCCCCTCCCCCCGCTTTCTGCACACCTTTCTGACCATAGTATATTCTTAATAGTAAGTACATGCAAGTGATGTAGCACCGTGTTATTGCGAAACCGTGTAAAAACGGAGTCCAGTGTATTATGGAGAATTAATCTCGATCGAAATGTATGTCATACAACACGTACAAAGCTCGGCTTACGTTATCCTTGTCAGCATTAATCTTAGCTTTGCGAAGTTGATTAAAAACCGGACATTGTTATTTTAAGACTCGTGCCACTGTGCGTTAGGTACTACTAACATGTCGTGGTCATGTTTTGTGATGTCTACATCTGATAATATTATTACCTTAATGGGTGTACAGTTAAGGACTGTTGTAAACGGAAGTGGCGCCCTCTGTTATTTAAAAAAGGAATCGTTAAAGTTTGCGAAATTTTTATCTGCCAGTTTGTAAATATTGCCCATGCATCTTTTTTAAAATATTTTAACGAATAAGCAGTTACCCTCAGAATGCACTACAGTTGAAATAAAATGATTTATTTAAAAAAAATAATATTTTAATTATGTCTCCCGTCTTTGATTATTTTAACCCATTTATTTATAGTTCATTGTTCTACTTCAGTCGTTCCTTCAATCCTCCACTCTTCACGGTCCAACGCAATACGGACCCATTGATACTTTTGTTAGCCCAACGGAGATCTTCCATGTCTTCTTCTACCTTCCACTATGCATTCACCATAAATGTCTACCGGTAAGTGTGTACAAAATATCCCAGGATGCGTTTTAGGTTAACATGCTCTTATGGGTGTCTTTAAGCAGCGTTGGAATTTTATGTCTTGCCATCCATGGTAACCTGATGACCAACACCATCACAAGGACGTCTTTCCAATAAATCCTTTACCTACCTCTGGGTGTCCATGTTTCCACATCGAACCTGCAGAAAACTCAAACTGTATAACTTTAACAAATTAACTCATTTAGATAAAAAAAATATCGTTATTAGGTATTCACATCGAGTTTAGTTTCTTTTTTTCGCGGCGTTCCACAAGGAACATGAAAGGGTCAAATTGGTTTTGCGCTCCAGGGCACAACTCCCAAAGGCCGGTTATTCAATATGCAGTTACTAGTGCAAAATGGGTTAAATTTAAGTGTTCCAAGTCGCTAAAAGTTTTACTGCTGAAATTACCGAGATGGGGAGATTCTGAAAGAATATAAGACATAGAATTTTGTAGGGTTATAAACGAAAGGTTTGTCGAAGCCATTTGTTACAATATTAAAGTTGCATGGGATTTCAATAAAATTCATCTGGGTTCTTTATGTTTTCTGTGCGCTCCGATACAGAATAGAATATTGAATCTTTTGGTATGGTCCATGTAGAAGAAATCCATTAGAATAAATCACACTTTTATTGGAATGGGTTTAGTTATGAATTTTAAGAAATTGTTGATGTGTTTTTTTATACTTTCCTGTTCGCCTTCTCCATTCCTCCTCACGTGATTTTGTGTTTTTTACTGTTGCTTATTTAATTCATCACCGTTAATTTGAACTCCAGTGGAACTCACATAGGGATTAGATTTATATTTATGTGTATTTAGAACATTCTGTTATTTATCGAATATTTTTAGTGGCCTACTGCAATATCTTACACAACTTAGATTAATGACCATTTTCGACTGACTATTGCTAATTTATTAAGAATCTCTTATTTTTTTTGGTAATTCCGGTTAAAACAGGATTGCAGACCTTAAGAATGAATTAACAGGATTTCTGATAAACTTTTAGCAATTTACGAATATACTATCGTGATGTAGGAACACGTGTTCATTTGAATTTTTATGAACACGTCGTGTTACGACATCATGATAATATATTCATAATTCATTAAAAGTTTATCAGGAAACCTGTCAACTCACTCGTAAGGCCTGCAATCCCATTTTAACCGGAAATTCGAATAATTTGAAGATATTCTTAGTAAATTAGCAACAAGTACACACAAGAACATATAATTGAATTAAAAAAATATATATACTCCATTCAATTTACTAGAACTTCCGACAGTCTATGTTTATTAGGAACAAAATTTTTACGTATAAAATGATAATTTTCGTACGTAAGTATATAGATCCCTACCAACATTCAAGGGGTGGGTGGGTAGCTATACTAGGGCTAGCCGTTTGAAAATAATTGATTCAAATTTATTCGAATAAATTAGTTAACGCAATTTTTTTCGAAATTCGTTCGATTGTTATTTAAAACGTTTTTGCGGAGGGGAGATGCTACAACACCGTAAAGGGGGAGCGAAATTATTTTTTTGTGTTCGAATCATTCTAGTGTTAAAACCTTTCAATTATCAACATTCGTCTTTTGACGGGACATTTGTACCTAAAAAAAAAAATATTTACTATTATTTCATATTTTCATAGAGCAACTGATGAAGCCAGATTGTAACGCTAAACATAAAAGGGACTGTTGATGAAAACTATAGGCATCTCCTGCATACTAACTATACTTTTGGTTTTAATAATGATGTAAAGATTTTACACTATGACTGTTAACGCAAGTATACATCTCCACTAACATATGATCCTGCATTCCCTCACACAACCTGTTACCCAATTACCTGTCCCTGTCTGACAGTTTGGAATACCTAACGTGATCTACAATTGCAACATTTTATCAATACCTAGACACTCTATTAAGACAAACTGTGCAGTGTATACGTTAAGTGACCCTCAGTGTTTATAATAGTCTGCTAAGAGAAGCAGGAAAGTTTACATGCTAAACACAAGACGTTTTTTAGAAGATCAGTTGTAAGTCAGTTTCCAATTCTAACTAAATATTAACCAGCTTCCCAGGTAGTCGTATCAATATGAAAAAAGGAAACATTGATTACAGTACATTACAACAATTGGTTCGCATGCAATGTGCAACCTCAGGGACAATTATTTAAAGGGTCCCTCGACTCCTGGTCAAGATTGCGTGACTGTAGTATGTAACAATCCTTGGACAGTAATTTATGTAGCGCCCTTTTTTGCACCTCTAGGAATGTTCAGCGACCAGAACTAACTATATTCTGTTGACTATGTGCAGCAGTGCGGAGTGTGTGAAGAGTGCGGATTGCCGACTATAATTTACACCTTTAGACCTCTAGTACGAAAGAGGCTTCAAGAATAGTAATTATCATCATTGTTTGTCTCACAAATAATGACTTCCTTGTTGAAACCGTTATTCAAACAAACGACTCTTGTTTCAACAACTCGGCGATTCCTAAACTCATTTCTAAATATAATATATTTCTTGTTCACCCGGAACAAATCGCTTAAATATTATCTCTTTATTATTATTATTTTAATTTAAATCACAACAAATTGTTCGAAAATAATTACCATTTTTCAGGGACGATCAATCATGGGGGAAATGACTTCACTGGCTGAAAATATCCGTGACGTAAAAAATTTACAAAGAAGAAAAGATTTTAATTTCATGACGACAGAGCTCACCATTTGAGCCGTATTTCTGTATTGATTACCAGAGTGGTAGATACTCTCAACATCGCCCTGGTGATAGACGACCATTAAGAATCTGAACGTTGCCTAAACTGACTTTAGTCTTGTTTAGTGACTAGATCTGAGTAGGCAGGTACTTCCTGTGCTTCCTCTTTCCCATTTCCTTCTCCCCCTCCCATCCTTCAGCTTCATGACATATTTGTCGAAGTCATAGTCCCACTGATTCCTGGTAGTTGGGACTCTTGTGCGGTATTCATATTAAAGAAAAAGGAGTATTTTTTTAGTGTAGGTATATATCCTAATCTGGAATAAGCACTCAATTTGATGATAAAGTTGTCAGACCACCATGCTCCTCCTGGTCAAATTCAAGTTATTTCTTTGCTACAAATGGATTATATCCGTATATTTAGATAAGCCTTTGATAATCTATATTCACTGGGCAGCACGCCCTCGCACGCCCCAGGTCGGCCAGGACCCTACGGCCGGCGCTCCTAAAAATTCCAAATAACTCTATCTGGCTGCTTGAATTATCGGTGCTTTACTAGAATATCAATTCACCTACACGAAAACCGCTGGTAGCCCCGTTGTAACATCTCCCTCTTTCTCATAAAATAAGTATGTGATAGATAGGTTACAACTTACAACTGACATCTCAGGGGGGAGAACAATATGTAAGACAACTCGACCTGAAAATCATTTAACGAATAAATGTAAAATGATCACGTGGGTAGTTCTTCACTCTAAATTCATAACTCATAACTTACTATTTTACTGACGTTGAAAAATGACTGGTAATTTACAGTAGAACGATATTCAAAATATTTGAAATGACTGGTAATTTATAGTAGAACGCTATTCAAAATATTTGAAATGACGTAATTTATAGTAGAAAGCTATTCAGAATACATATTTAAAATGACTGGTAATTTATAGTAGAACGCTATTCAGAATATTTAAAATGACTGGTAATTTATAGTAGAACGCTATTCAGAATATTTAAAATGACTGGTAATTTATAGTAGGAAGCTATTCAGAATACATATTTAAAATGACTGATAATTTATAGTAGAACTCTGTTCAGAATATTAAAAAAAAAATATTTTTCATGCTCCTAACATTAAGGCATTATATTTAGATGGGACACGAAAAGAAAAAAACAGGTTCCACCTTTTTACCTCAAACGCTGTAACTAAAAGTACAGAATCTGGTCTAAGACCCCCGCTTATTTTTATTTTAGTTTAATTAGTTAAACAAACTTACATACTTTAATTAAATAATTATATGTAACTTGGTTGCATGAACCAGGAAAGTTTCCGAAAAAAATTCATATTA
Source organism: Hesperophylax magnus (assembly GCA_026573805.1). Taxonomy (NCBI): domain Eukaryota; kingdom Metazoa; phylum Arthropoda; class Insecta; order Trichoptera; family Limnephilidae; genus Hesperophylax; species Hesperophylax magnus. Next base: position 3,788,355 of record JAIUSX010000043.1, on the reverse strand, counting down.
TGTACCGAAAAACATATATACCTAATTAAAGAAATATATAAAATTGAGTTAACAGAAAAATAAAACTAAAAAAAAACTCTTTATAAAAGTACGTAGATAAATGATCTAAACTAACTACCGATATAAAAAATAATACCTACTTTAATCATAAAACGATGTTTAAAGATAGAGAAAATATAAAAATAAAAACAACACCATGAAAATGAGTAAATAACTAGAATTTCTTACACACAGAAGGGGTAATTAACAATTTGGAGGGTTCGTAATTAACAATTTGATTTATTTTTTACAATATACGTATAGTATATTGACTTGAGAACAAATGGAAAACATCAGCGTCTGAAAAGATATTATTGTATTTTGTGCACGTCCTTCTGAAAAATGAATTCTGTGCGTAGTTTGTTTTTGAGTGTGGTAGTTTTTGAGTTATCGCGTTCTAATTATAATAGTGGAACACCTCTCGATGAGCTATTAGTTCGCAATAATACCTCTAACCGTACAACTCTATAGCTCCTAATATTTTAAAATATTTACGTATGATGTAAAAATAAACTTTAAAAAACTTATATACCTATATTATGCAACTTATTTGCCAGCAGCTGTGTGGATTTTATTTTGTTGTTCGTTTCCATCCATTATTTGGTCTGTGGACAGAATAATAGATTTATTTTTACACATGAAACTTTTTATATTATTATGTCAATGCATTTCTACAAAACGCAGACATACATATCTATAAAAGTTTATAATTCAATGTGTTCAAAAACAAACTTCTTTTTCTGAAAAGCGCTTTTAGATATTTTATGTATATTTCTTGTGGTCAAAATATGAAGTCTACTTCCCCCAAAACATTGAATATTCAATAAATCTTAAACTTGGTATATTAAGGCCCCGTAGTAAGCTTTCAAAGATGGATTGAAAGGGATAAATATTGATGTAAATACGAATGTTAGAGGGAGCGCCCCAATAATAAAAACCGATAATAATTAAGCGAAAATATTTAATAAAACATGACTCGTTTGAAATAGAACAAAAATCTTTTTACATATGCTTTAGTAGCATTTAAAGATAAACTGTGAATTTTTTCATACCTATAACATATTAAATAACAGAACAAAACGTGTTTTTAAAAATCTTCGGAGCTTACTCTGCAATTTTTTTCTATCGAGGGAATTTCACAAAATTAACGTTTCGGCATAAAAAATGTATATATATAATTTTCAAAAATAATGGAACATGGATCTTAAAAACTTAAAGAGTTAACGAGAAACTTGTTATAAATCGGTAGAAATTTAGTGTGCGGGGGCTTAATTACTGCGCTTAAATATTTGAAGTGTTCAGTTCTGTTTTTGTTCAAAATGCAAAATATTTCGACGACTAGGTGAAAGTACTGATCTAAAGAAACAAGAAACAGCTATTATCTGGCAGATATTGTCAAGACATTGGAAAATAATTCAGCGAAAACAAAACCAAGTTTCATTTGTTTTTTTATATGCTTCATACCTTTTCCGTGTCGCATCATATTTTACTATCATTTTATTACGTTATGTACATTTGTTCGATAAACTTGGATTTGAATTTATCGCAAATGATATTTAATGAAGTGGTGTTAGATTTTTAATTAGAGCTTTCTCACTGACTGTTATTATTTCAATTCTATCAAACAACTAGCCTATAATGATATAATAACAGAACCTAATAGGACTTTCACAGAACCCGAAAATGAATGTTGAAATTTGAAGAATTGTTCGAATTCTCCGAAACAACCCATCCAAAGTTTTGATCTTGATTTGAGTTGATAATGACAAAGACACTTAAACACCAAAATCTTGTATCTTTCAACACATTCTTGTCCATTTCTTATATTGTGGAAAGGACGGGTGGCACGTTTAGATAAAAGAGATACTGGGTTCGAAAACTACAATGCTACATTGGTTCTCTGGAGATTCATCAATCTTTTACTACAGGGTAAAGAAAACGAGTACCTAGATTAAGAGCCAGCTGTTCTGAAATCTTTCGAGAAAGCCATTTTTTGCGCTAACATGTGAATGTGTATTCTATAAACATGCAAACGCGGAAGCAAAACTTAATCTCTATTCAATTTCTACTAATTTATAGCGCCCTTTCTATGAAACATTTCTCGAAACAGTTTTCCAAAACAAAAATAGAAAAAAATCTGCCAAACTTTAAGGACTTGCACGTATTATTGAGAAAACACAAATTATCGTTCTGACAACCTCATTACATGAAAGAATGTCTCAAAGAAGAGAAGAGTCGAAAAAAATTTAGAAAAGGGATTGATTTATAAATAAATCAATCAAAAATATCAACGTCTTATAAATATTTTCGCTTAGTAGTTTTGGGACTAAAGACGTTGTCCTGTTTGTCTTTTTGTCGTCCCTGTACAGAACGATACGCCAGCGGGAGAATGCCGTGTAACGAAAATTCTTCTGTATAATTCCCATGGCACCAATAACGAAAAATCTCGTACATTTTTTGCGGCAATATCAATAATACAGTCTGGCAGCGAGTTGCGACAAAGCGTAAAAGTTTCGTGGGAATCCCCGCCGATCACACGGGGGACAGAGGGTTGAAGTTCCAACCAGGGGCGCTGCAGCCTTACGCTTTTTGGGTGCGGTGCACACAGGCGGCCGAACCGAGTGGCAAACTTGCTTGGATTCTATAATTCGTTCATATATAATCTATATTTAATTCTAATCTACTGTTAAAAATGTTAGTGCATGATCATTTCCCAATAACAGTGTAATAGACAAGATGTGAGACTATTATTGTTTTGAAGAACACGTGTTCCGACCTCCACATAACATATTCGTGATTTACGGATAGTTTGTTATGAAATTTGTCAAATCATTCGTTATAGGCCTCCAGTTCCATTTTTAACAGGAAAACAAATAATTTGACCAGATTTTTAGTAAATTAACAGATGACTATAATTACAAATATTTTTTTTTGTAAAAATTAAAAAGGAGGAAAATAAAAAAGTGTTACACAGAGAAATGAGGAAAAGTATACAATGTTAGACAAAACATGTACTTCGAACTGCTTTCATTTTTCTACTAAAATTATCGCAGGTATCTAATAATTAATAACTCGCACATTCATCTGATTGGATACCTGACAACGTTATTAGTGTAGAATTAGTTTTTTAAACTAGTTGCTCTGGGTCGTATTTTAAAGTTTGTTAGTTCGAATAAGTGAGGACAGTCGATAACATTATTGCATATTTTATGCCGGCGCATGAGGTCAAGGTATGTTCGCCGGTTAGAGAGGTAGATACGGTATTATAATCCGAGAGCGTGGGGCAGCATTTTTCGCAGCAGACACCGGCAGTAATCGCGGCGGCCCTGTTCTCCGCTTTATTCCCACGGCCATACAAGGGATGTTCATTATATCTCAAGTTCATTTTATATGAAAAGGCCCGTCTTCTTATGATAGCGTTCTCCAAATAGCCGAGTGTCAAATTGAAAGGAAAAACAATGTACCCTCCTATCCCAATGCTCCCAATTCCCAGTTCCCATCCCGGGTAGGTACCCACTCTACCCTATACCACATCATCCCGGCCTCTTCCGCTCTGTGGAGAGATATGGGAACCGGGAACTTACCGCTCGATCTAAGATTAACACTGAATAAATATTTACGGCGACAAAAATAAACTTGCTTCTTCTGGATTCGAAAATCTCAAAAGTGGCTTATTTGGTTAAGTTATAAAAAGTTTCTCTTACCCTGGATTACAGTTCAAGATCTCCCTTCGTTTCTTTACGTAATCAAATATACTTAGATATAAACACGCTTACGCTTTTTAAGATATATGTAATAAAATTATTATTTTTTCTATAAGGCACCACTTTGTATGCCGCTACTCATTACGCTTACATCAAGCCTTGCATTCTTTGGTAATCTCTACGTTTCTCACACGATTATACATAGTTTTGCCACACTTACGCCTTAGAGATCTCGTTTCTACAGCATTCAGTCTACTTTGATCCTTCCTCTGCCAGTTCCATGCTTTACTTCTATACATTAGAACCCTCTAGTAACACTCCAATGTGGACTGTTTGCTCCGCTTCTTTGGAGAATTATGCCACAATTGTGAAAATTACAAACGATATTGCCTTAGATAAAACAAAACCTAAGAACCTTATGCCATATACCAAATCATTATTCGATCATCATAAAACTTCCACTTGAAAATGTACTTAGTGCATTAATATAAGGACAATAATCGGACGATCAAACACTGTGGTTTTATGGGATTTCTTTCACCGCAGAATGCCTCTCTAGGTTTTATATTATTATTTGCTCTCAGTCCTCACAATAGATTTGTCGGTGAGAAAACAATCCCACGCTTCCGTTCAAATAAACACACAAGCTGTTACAGTTGGGTACAGCAGGTAAATGGTTTAAATTACAATGCTTTGATAACTACATTATCAAAGGTCCAAATATTGTTGGCGAATAATTAAAACTGGAAGTGAATAACCCACCCTTGTCGTAATTATTGAAGGTAGTTACATAAATTGTAACAATGTTTCTCTATCAGTAATTTATTCTTATTTATTATTGTAAATACTTAAGCCCCGGTAACCAATTTGAAATTTATTTATCTTGAAAGCTTTATTTTTTTAAGTTCTTAAGTTGTTTCTGAAATGAATTATTATGAATTTCTTCAAATTACAATATGTTCGAACACGTGTTCCGACATCGTGATAATATAGTCGTGGTTTACTAAAGGTTTTTAAGGATAGCAAAATTTACCCAAATTACAATCCAGGAGAGGAATATTGGAAACATGATCGCAGGAAGCAGCTACAATAAGAAGACCGATGCAATTTAATTTAACTATATTTACAAACAAAATGTTTATATTGTTCATTTTTTTAATTTATTTTTGAAATATTTTCCATTTAACTGTGTGTCTGTTTTAAATTGAACAGTGAACTCTCTTTTAATTAATTTTTAAAACTTTTTTGCCTAGATCATGCATCCTATTTTTTAGTGAGTGTGTGTCTTTTAGTTGGTTGTGTATGTATTTCAGAACAATGTTGTATTTTGTGTTCATTTTTACATTTATTATAATCAATGTTTTGAGGAATGTTATGAAGCTGAACAAATTGAAGACGGGGAAAAGGAATATTCGATTAACAAATTACAACATAGAATAATTAGACGTTGCTAACTACAACCATAAAAAAATTATATTTAATGTAATTAAAATTTAATAATGTTGTTATTAAGTTCCCTAAGAATTTTAGTTTTTAATTCTTAAATAGTATTAACTTCATTATAAAAGAAATTAGACAAACCTGCTATCATTAAACGGATCAAACAATTTTTTTAACGGTAAATGCCACACACAATAATTGATTTTCCAAGTAAATCGGTGTTCCGTCACGCCGTTTGCTTTTGACAGGCCGTGTGCACTGTGCTAACCAATAGTATGGTCAGAATTTGAACTGTGTAGTTTACGTACAACGATCACCGTTCCAGTGCTGACAGATGATTCTCGAGATGCAGATTTCATTCGCCACCCGGTAAGTTGATTGTGAATTAACCTTACGAATTGTGTTTTCGCATTCGCCTGTCATAAGCCATAGGCTTCATCCATGCTTTATCTGTGTGGAATAGCCCTTTAAAGTACGGCTATCCCAACCCTTGTTCGTTCCTCGAACAATCGGTTTTTACCAAAACTTTCAATAAATCTCATCCTAAATAAAGATAAGGAAGAATAAATTAAAATCGTACAAATAAGACGTTACAATGTGACTTAACCACAGTTTGATAGTGGGCTTGAATGCCGAAACACCTGTCACAATAATGAAAACTACAATAAAGTTAATTTACTCTAAAAAAATTATTGTAAGGTGTTCTACGATTACACAATAATAATACTTCTTCAATAATTGTAAATTGGCTTTTAATTTTAATTAAATAAATTAGTTTGTATTCGCCACTATTTAGTCAAATTATAGACGGTTTCTTTGTCGGGATACACGTATAATAAATATATTTCCCGACGAAGAAACCATTAGTTTTGATGCATGGCGATCCTTTTTGATTGAATAGTGGCATATACAAAGTTATCTATTTCAATTAAATTACAATAAAAAAAATAAACTACTTAACATTGTTTTAAAAAAATTATTTTCAAAACATTACTAAAGTACGCCTGAATGAGCGGTTTTGGTCCGACTACATGTGCCTAATAGTTCTATAATGGATTTTTGGTTATTGCCTTCTTTATACCAAAGCTAACAGCAAGGCGGACAGATGTTCGAAGAAACATTGTTTCCTAACCTTTCGAAAGATACAGGAAACTGCTGCAAAATATAATATCATTTAGTGTTATTAAAACTTCTGCAATATCCTAGTTTGCACGCCATGTTTTTTGCGCAGTTGCTGCTTGCAAAAAGTTTCGGTCCCAAAGAAAGTGATAAAAACATTGTACCTACCTACCTAAGTAGGTTAATAGGTACCTAACTAATGAAATTTAATCAAAACCTTTTGAAGCGTAATATTTCTTTAACATATTTTGTATCATTTTCTTTGCAATAATCACATTCTGAAAGTGCTATTTCACCGCAATTATTCTTAGACAGGCAACTCTTAACAAAGGCATTTCCATGTGGTTTGGTTCGTTTGGTTACTTAGGGAAGGTTTGTCTAGGTCTTGGTGGCTTATTGCGTTTGCCCATCTACTGTGTGGTTAGCCGGATCGGGAAAGACTGGTTGAGGAAGACCTTTTGACTTCTCAAACTTGTATTTCTCTACCCATCGCAGTGGGAAGGATGGATTCATACATCCGCCACTCCTGGACCCTCAAATTCCTACCCATACCTTTTTCCTTCCCAGAACTTCTTCTCCATCCTTTTCCTAAAATTACCATCCCCAAAGAGCCCTGAGGATTTTTTTTTTTGCGTTGAGATAAATACTCCTCGCTAATGTTAACTTATTTCTAATGTACGGAGTCACAGGGACTATGGTATTCTGAATTAAGATTTTTATGAAGCTTAATGAAATGGGGAAGACAAAGGTTGGGAAGTACTTGATTATTTAGATTTGGTCATCAACCATGGCTAAATTCAAACAGCGTTTCTATTCTGAAAAGTGATATTCCACCAGGGCGATAGTAAAAGTAAAAATACCCACCATTCTAAAAAAATATTCTAAATAAGTGATAGCAGAAACAATGTACATTACATCAAAATTGATCAACAGTTATTTTCTTGCTATATATAAAATTTGCCAAATACTGTTTATTGGCGATGCACCACGTCGTGTAACATTTTTAATCGAGCCGCTAACAATAACACTCCTAATGTAGATGGCGATAAGGTTTAAATTCCCGTTTAAACCAGCCGATTGTTTTGATTTAGGCAAGAAAAAACATTACCAAAAGGTGATTTATATTACATTTTGCACGCAAGTTCAATTCAGGCACAAATATTTAAATGTTTACGATAATGTTTGAAAACACTTAATATGTCACATTATACAATAAAACCATAATCGAAAGTAAGTAGAAGATTTTGAACTTTTAAGTATGGGCTTACTTTATATTTTTCAGGGCTTACAAAAAAACTCGATTATTTCAACGGCCGAGGTATGTTAAATTCACATTATTTAATTATCTACAATATTTCTAGATTATAAAACTTTAATGAAAAGAACTAAGCAACCGCAAATGGCGCAAAACGCCGCTTGCAGTTCTTTGTTCCTTTCTCAGTTCGCGTTTCGGTTCTCAAATGTATACGTACCATTAGATAGCGTCACCATAGATTATTCTATCTTCCTGCCTGTAGGACCAACCTGCCAATGATTCTCCCGGGAAGAGTATATTGCTTATGAACCAAAGCTCTTCCGATACCGCGATATACAGGAGGGCGATTCTCGTTCTACTTAACGACACTAAAATCGTCCTTACATTCAAATTAACGATTTTTCTCGGTTTATTCTTATGAAGCGATTCCGGTTCTCTCGATGACAGATGGAATCCTTAGATTTTCGATTGCGCGCCAAAATTTTTAGCCTTACGCGAAGGGTACCCCTAGACCTGTCATTCGGCGGCCGAACGCTAGCGTTCGCGGGGAATTTGCTTCATTTAATTGTGACGTTTTGACAATTAGCAATATTTGCGTAGTTTTAATAAGAGAAAACTTAATATTATCGTAAGTATTGACTGTAAACATGATTAGTGACTTGTTTGTGGCACAATAATGCTATTAAATGAATTGAATCAGGTAATTGCGATGTTTGTAAAGTACGTAACATGTCGAAAGCCAGATAAGTGATTTAATTTACAATAAACTACACATACCATTGAGGATTTCTACATAAATAATAATAAGTTTCTGGCTGGCGCTCGAAATGGTGGGTTTTGAAGTTAACCACAACGAAATAAGAATCCCTTTCATTCTTAAATCAACTTGGGTGACAGTTACCGCCATTCGGCAGCGTTAGTTTGACAGCAAACGTCACTTTAGAAGTGGTGAATCTGTAAAAAAGTCATTACTATCCAGCGAGGTAAGTACCTTTTCACAAAACGTAAATCTTCGATAAATGGCTTATTTATGTCATTCATAAATAAAATAAGCAGTTATTAAAATGCATTATAATACAAAGTATTTGTTTTTTTAAGTTTTAGTTAGAAACCTTGCGTCACTTAATTATATTTCACCAATTTGTGTTTTCAATAATCTCTTAACAATTTCTTAACCACGCTTCTTTAGGATTTTTTACTAGGTCTCTCCAAAATCGAACTTGTAAGGATATCAAAAGAACGAGAATCGCTTAATAGTTAAGAAAAGATGTTGCAAGCGACGGACAGCTATCTTTCGCAAACGATAGCAGTCGTTGACGAATGCTATCATTTAGCTTAAGGCTAAAAGAACGAGAATCGCCCTCCAGGGTGTCGGGGGTAAAGTGCACAAACTTCCGGAGGTGATTCTACATAATAGTGCAAGTAAAAAATAAAAACAACCTTATGCGAAATTTCAACATTTAAAAGTAGTTTTCAGGTACAAAAGTTGAATTGTTTGTATGGAAAAAAAAAATCTTTTAATGGAAAAATATTTTTTAATTTGTAAAAAAACAACGGAATTTCTAAAAAAAGTTATTAATCTTTTATACTTCTATCATTATGTAGAATCAACTCCCGAAGTTTGTGCACTTTACCCCTGGATACCCTGTATTTTGTGTCAGCGGGGAGAGATTCAAAGGGGAAATCCTATTGTGTCTATCCTTATTGTTATTAAGTTTAATTTGTAGAACTCCATTTTATTTTTTATTTTTTATATATTCAATAATATTATTACAGTTTGATAATGCCTTCAGAGGGCGAAACAGCTGTCACGCGTAATAATAATTACACAGCAGAACTTGTTTAAAAATAAACTGTTTTTATAAACCCACTAATAATATTATTGAATATATAAAAAATAAAAAATAAATAAATAAAATAAAAAAAAAGTGTCTATCCTTATTGACGCGACCTTCACCACTGCCTGAATTTTTTTAGAAAATTGTAAACACTTTTGATTTATTTTTTTTTATATCTATAAATCTCTTTTTTGCCAATATTATTTAGTTTCTTATATTTTCTCAAATTTATGGTTTTATTTTTTAAATATTATTATTACGAATAACAGATGGTTTCCACCTTTGACTCCTCCATCACTTGTTATTGTTGCACGTGACAGTCTCCTTGTGTTGCCAGCTGCCGGGACATGTGAAACAGCGCGTGCTGCTGAACGTCTGCGGCCTCCAGACCACCTGTCGGCGGCAGCTGCCACTACGCCACACACTCATATGGGATATCCTTTCTTCTATAAACTGTATGTGACTGCGAATAGCCTAGAAATCGCCCCCTTCTAAAACCTTCTGTAACCCTAACTTCTTCACTATTGAAGTTTGAAGAAATCGTCTTATAATAGAGATTTCCGGTGAAGCGATTTTGTGTTGAAGCTCTTCTTATTTATTAGGCCTGAATTTCGTTCATTTCTATTTCAAAGAAAAATCACAACATATTACTTGTTAACTCTTAACCGGCGTCGTGGTAAAACCTCCATTGGACCCACCTTCCACGTTTCAGACCGCCAATTTCAAAGTTAATTTTCAAGTTCTGTAAAGGTTCCGTTATTTTATCATAATTGGCCAGCTATTGCACATAAATGAAGTAATAAAATAATCTTAAGTGAACATTCACAGAACTTGAAAATATACTTTGAAATTTGAATAATTCATCAAATTTCAACGTCTATTTTCGGGTTCTGTGAAAGATTTTTCAAGATCTGTTATTATTTAAGTTCTCTTAAGTAACTAGCTTATAGTGATATAATAACAGAACTTGAATAGGACTTTCGCAGAAATGACAATGAACGTTTAAAATTGATGAATTGTTCAAATTCTCCGAAACAAACCGTTCACGTAAATGTCGGAAGTGTAATCAATTTTACAGAAAGACAATTTTTCATCAACATAAGGTTCTGTTATTTATTGTGTATATTTATCACATTTATATGGTGGATGAATCAATTTTACAGGAAGACAATTTTTCATCAACAGAAGGTTCTGTTATGTATTGTGTATATTTATCACATTTATATGGTGGATGAATAATAAATAAAGGAATACGTACAGCCGGCATGCCTCTTACAGAACCAGTACTCGGCATCATTATTCAATTAAAAGCTCGTTGGCTTTATATCTACTCCACATCTGCTCGCTATTTCCGCAACTAAGTAATAAGTAATAAGTTTTTTCTCAACACGTGAAAGTAAACGTCAACAATGAAATGTCGCACGTCAGCTTCTCAATCTAAATTATTAAGAACTTATGCCCTGTTTTTCATTGCCAGCTTAATCCTGGATCAGAATCTAAGTAGAATCTGATGATAATTTTTCCTTTTACAATAACAATCTAGCACAAAGGCTTAAACTAAACGACTTAGAAATATAATAGAAATTCATGATATTAAAGCTCGAGTTTCGTGAATTCTTGTTACTTCAGAACCATTATGGTATATTCTTTATATACGCCCGAGTCAGACAAATACTTAACCCTTCAAGCCAATTTGTTCGCTTTTGGGAAAAACTCATGGTCTCTTCGAAATCGTATCTCCCTCACTGTCATGGTGAGAAATATGAAATATGAATATAAAGTTAGAAAGAAAATCACCAAACTTTATATATCTAGAAGTTAACCACAGAATTATTAAAATGTTCACCTCGATGAAACTAAAGGTTACCTAAAGGTATGCCTTTTTTTAATCTGACAAAAAATGTTTTTCTAAAACCGTGCCATCTGTAGGACGTAAAAGCAACGCCCACTAATGTTTTTCTATCTGCACAGACAAACTGAGCCACAACAACGCGTGGCGGGGTTCAGCAAGTAAATAAATAACAGAAAGGTATATATGAGACGATGTACGAATATGAATGAAGCAAGTAGTGAAATTTGGCGGTCCATCCTCTCGGTTCATTATTTAGTTGTTTTTAGTTACAATTTCGTCAGTTGAAATTACATGATTTTTTTTATATTCAAATAATATATTAAATAATTCTGTCATATCTACAGAAAAGCAGAAAAATGTCAGAATGATCATAGGCTAAAGCATATTTTGTTTGCAATTTGATTGACAGTAGATATAATTATTATCGTACAAGTTATTTTATGATTTCTATTATTTTCAATTCATGGATGGGTTTCCTGAAAGCAGACGGTAACAACAAAAAGTGAGATGTGTTAAACTGACATGAATATCAAAAGTATTTGTCTGTTCTCATCTCGTGTTCTGTCTAGCGGGAAAATACCAATATAGTCATTCTATGAAATCGTACGCAAATAGGACACAAGATGTCCCAAACTTTGTAGATACATAGGTACATCAGTCGTTTAGATAAGTAAAGCTTATGGACAGTTTTTAATTTATAGTTATGTTTTTCTTTTAATTGACGAAAAGCTGGTCCTATGTAATCTATAATAATAGCGTATTATATATAAAAATTGTAAAAATCTTCCGAGAAAAAAATACATGCCGCTGACGGGAATTGAACCCGAAGCCTTCTGACTGCCGGTCAAGTGCACTATCAATCGCGCTACGTCGACTTATTCAAAACCCGCCAAATTATTCAATATGTTCTGGTAGTTTTCATTCAACAATTATTTCTTATTAGATTTTTCACTAGAAAACAACCAACTTTATTTTTGTAGGAAAAGGCATTGGTAATATTGCAAAAAATAAATCTTGTGTTTTAATCATAAGATTATTTTTTTAAATAATTTAATAATAACGTTTGGATCATTTCTGAAGCGCTGTTTTTGTGAGAAAATGCCTCTAGGACGCTTAACAACTTAATTCATACATTTAACCTATACCCTATCACGTCGTAGATAACTTATAACTAAGATTAATAGCTAGTGACTTAAAAGAAATACCTTATAACTAGAGGCTTAAAACAATACATCATTTTTTTCAATTTGCACGTATGCAGCAAACATTTTGTGGATATACATAAATAGAATAAAATAACTTTGTTTTTAATACCACTTTATTGTATTTATTTTCAATATACAAGGTTTTCCAATAAGAGGTGTTATTTTGATATTCAATCGTAAAATATCAATGGTTTTGTTGCTTGTGTGGCACTTAGCGCCATCTTGTTGAAAGTAAACGTTGTCCAGATCAATACCATCCAATTCCGGCCATAAAAAATCATTAATCATCTCTCGATAGCGCAATCCATTCACCGTACCTAACTGTTGCTCCAGCCTCATTTTCGAAAAGTAAGGTCCAATGACTCCGCCGGACCATAAACCGCACCAAAGGATACGTCACACGTTGAGGATAGAGAGAATTTTCAACAATAACTCTTGGGTTTTCCGAGCCCCAGATGCGACAATTTTGATTGTTGACGAAGCCACCGAGGTGGAAATGGGCCTCATCACTCAAGTTGATTTGCAATTGATTCACTCAAGTGAATTTTAATAATTTTAATGCGTTTCTTCTACTTGTCAAATGTCAAAAAATGACAGCTTCAAAAGTAACATCTACCGAAATAGCGGGCTAATCAAAATAACACCTCTTGTTGGAAAACCCTGTATAAAACCAAGGTTTGTTAAATGTTTTTATACAACCATGATGAAGGTTCGGGGTGAACCGAAACCGGTTGGTTTCATATATTTAAAATATATACAATAAAAAGATATTAAAAAAAGTTATTTTATTATAATTATTACATACTTTTTTTATGACCGAGTCGGTATTTACACAATACTGCTATGATATAACTTACAACTAACATACTTATTTACATTTACAATAATATATTGTTATGATTATTTTTTTCAGTGGAAAGATGTAAAAATAGTACAAAATTTAATTGTTACAATATTTAAGTGGGTAGTCGAGGAGAAAGATACATCGATCAAATTATATCCCACGGACTGAGTAATGAATTTGCCTTTTGTTCCTATTCCTATGAACTCGCATCAGACAGAACAGTAATTCCCTGTCATACGATGCCTTCTTTCGATATACAACGCTTTGCGATAAAGGCTTAGTATATTTTTACACTTTGGTTTCCAGTTTCCAACATTTTCAGTAAAATTTTACGAACGCCTAGTACCCAGAAATAAACGTAAAATTTAACTGTGGTACATTTCGTTAAGTAGCTCAATTTGTATTGGAGTAGGCTCGGTGGCATTTTATAACTTAAAACATAAAAAAGGCTTATATTTTTAGTTTGATGCAAAGGATCAGATTGTTCCGTGTTTAATAATGACGTTTTTGCTTTTTGAATGTTAACTTTTGAGGTTTTCAGTGGGTACAGAAATTCTAAAAATGACAATATAATTCAGGAAATTCTACCATCGCATTTGAACGAGCCAACGATGGCAATTGAAAAGCTTTGTCTGGGAAGTTGAAGTTTTGGGGATCGCAAATATTGCCAAAGTTGGGCTATTGTTTGCTTTGTGTGGGGTTGTTTAGAATCGTGACAAAATTTCACACCGATTAATCACATCCATTTCATGAGGTTGGTGGTTACAATTTGTTCTAAAAGTAAGGTTATAGTTATTATTGGTTGTAAGTCACTTGTTTTAAACTCTCTATTAGAAGTTGTTAGTGTATTATTAGCTTGTGGGATATTACATTAAGTTTGTTTTCGTTTGTTGAATTTGAATTTTCATTTCAATTGCTGAATTATTTACCAGGTCAATGCAATTTTTCACAAAAACGATGATGGAATTTATTTATTTATTATTATTATCACGTTTGTTGGAATCCACATTTTTCTTGATCGGCACTTGAAGCGTATGTGTGATACAAAGAAGTATGGCCAAAATGATTTATTTTAAGTCATCCGAAAACAATGCGAGGTCGTTAAAAGCTATAAGGGTAATGAATATTTGAATAAAGTCACATATGGGTGGTATTAACACGTACAGCTGATTTATTTTAGTACCGCACAAGAGCCCAACTGCTTATAACAATCTGGGTATGTTGTGAAACTGAAGGTAGTGGGGAAGCAGGGAGATGGATAAGAGGAAAGTGGGGAATTTTCTGGATATTCAAATCTAGTCACCAAACACGGCTAAAACATTTCAAGCAACGTTTCAATTCTGAATGGTGGCCTTACACCAGGGTGATACTGAGAGTATCTTCTACTCTAGAACGTGCCGCAAATATACTATTATGTTAAATGAATGTTGTGAAATAACAAAAATAAAATTGACTTGCGCACACCGGGATTTGAAACCGTGACCTCCGGGTTGCTAGTTGAGAGCCTTACCCCTCGACCATGGAGGCCGTAATGCAAACATCATAATAGAAACTCATGCTGATGAAACAACAGATTCATTTTTGAAATTTTCTTCAAATATATCATAATTTGTCACTCTTTGTGAGAATATCCACGCCCATCGCAGATGGAAAAATATTGACATGTTGATTTCATATAAGTAGGAAATAATGCGATATTTTTTAATGTTTGTTCATATATATATATATATCACTTAAGCCTAGTATTCATGGGCTAGCATGTCCGGGCGTTCATGATGTAACAGGCCGAGCGACGAACATTTCTGCAAGCATGTCTGCCGACCGATCCATCCACACTTATAGAAATGCTCCTATGACGTAGTGCTCGGCCAAACATGTCCATACGTGAGTACTAGACTTATCACATACCTTTTTTAATGGCGTCATTAATGTGGCGAACGCGAACGCGATCGTATTTATTATTTTATTGCTAACCTAATTAAGTAACTTGTACGCTGAGTGCTGTAGGGGTAGTTTAGTAGAAATATCTGTATGTACGGATATACGTTAAACACACATGTAGGTACTTAATAAGTACCTTAAGTACATTAAGTACATTAAGTACCTACATTCGAACTGTGCGTGCACGCTAAAAATCGCTCTGCATAAATGATCAATATTTAATAGTTAATTTACCGAAATAATCCAAAAATATTGGTGAATATATAACTGCGGAACAGTGGTGAACTTTTTATTGCGTACTTGTTTTAAAACGCCCGCTGATCAGTATCCTAAAGTGATCTTAAATCTGTGTCGTGTTCAGTGAAAGTGTTGTCGCAATTGTTATTTAGCGCAAACCGAATACTGTTTCAGTCAGGCTAATATCACATATTAGTACCAATATTATCACGGTTGCGGATAAATAGGCCGTGGCGTAGAGGATTGCAACTTTAGCGTCGCTCACTATTGTCGCGGAGGAGCTGAATTCGCTCCCTGCTTAAAGCAACTTTTTTTTAAATAAAAGAAAAAATAATAATCAAAAACTATAATAATATAAGTGTAACGCCATCTAGTGAATTTCATCAAATACATTAAAATGAGCAAGCTAAAGAAAACCACCAAAAAAACACCATCTAGCGACTCTGATGATGACTACAACACAAATAAAATATTTAAATTCATGGAAAAAAAGTTTGAAGATTTATCGGAACAATTGATGAAATCTTTTAGAGAACAAATTAAAAATGAACTAAGAGATCTTAAGAAATCAGTAGAATTTTGTTGTAATAAAATTGATGAATATGAAGAAAATAATAAAAAGAAAGATACACTGATCTAACAACTGCAATCTGAAAACAACGAAATAAAACAGCAAATAAACAAACTGGAACAATTACACAAACAAAATAACATTGAGATACAAGGTATTCCTTTTAAAGAAAATGAAAACTTACCAAAAATAGTCAATAATATTATGGAAACCATCAAATGCGAAATGGAATCATCAAAAATAACAAATATATATCGTATCAGAAACAGAAACCCTTTAAACAAATGTCCAGCCTTAATTGTATCATTCCAAAACAAAGAAACAAAAGACAAAATCATCGACCAAAAAAGAAAATATGGTGTCTTGTACACTAAAAAAATAAATTTTCCGGAAGATAACAAAATTTTCATAAACGAACAATTAACGCAACTAAATAAACACCTCCTGTTTCTGGCGAAATCCTCAAGACTCGGCTACAAATTCATCTGGGCGAAAAACGGTAACGTTATGATGAGAAAAGATGAAACAGCTCCAATCATCCATATAAGGCAGCCGAATGACATCCCTTCAGAATAAAGGACCATCTAACCGCATTGCATGTGAAAATTACTTATATCCATCAAAATGTCTGATGAAAATTTTTTGTATGAAAATTACATTTGTAAAAACACTAGTGAACTAAATAATCACTTTAAGGACGTTAACTTTTCAATTCTTAATATGAATATTAGAAGTTTAAGAAGGCACTTTGATGAGCTTTGTATTCTTCTCGATAGTCTTGATTTTTCTCCTAGTATTGTCATTTTAACAGAAACGCAAATGAAAGAAGTAATTCCCTATAACTTGCCAGGATATGTAACTATTTCATCCGAATGTAAACATACTGGTCACGATGGAATCACTTTATTTATAAAAAATTGTCTTAAAAAACCTGCCTTCGAAATTCTAGACTTTAAAACAGCTAACGCAATTAAATTAACATTTACCCATAGTAGTTGCACTTATTTGCTATTAGCTATCTATAGATCACCTTCCTTAAATGAATCTCTATTCAACAATGAACTTAATTCACTTATAAAAATGACAAACAGAAATAACTTTAACTTTTCAATATTAACTGGTGATATTAATATAAACATTAATGAAAACAACAAAAGAACAAAATGTACAAATGAATACTTAGATTGTTTGTCTTATGCAGGATATCAATCATACATAAACTCACCAACAAGAGAAAATCTAAATAATTCCACGACTCTAGATCACATATTTATCAAAACACACAAACACATTATAACTAAATCTTCAACTCTAAAAACAAACATTACTGACCACTACCCAACATTCTACGGACACAACATCTTAACCACAAATTCAAAAGAATACTCTAACACTGTTGAAATAAATGAAATTAATTACAACACATTAAACAATTTACTTCATTCAGAAAAATGGGACAACATACTATCAATAGCTAACCCAAATTCAGCATTAGAATTATTTTATAAAACTCTAGAAGCTTATATTTCCAAGAGTACAAATAAAATTGTCATCGCTAAGAGAAATTATAAAAAAATAAAGCCTTGGATCACTGTAGGACTAATAGTCTCTATCAAACAAAGAGATAAATTATACAAAGAGATGTTAAATTATCAAAAAGCCTGTCAAAAAAATAACACAAGTATTATGCCTTTCATGAAAACGAAATATTTAATGTACAGAAATTTACTAAATAGGTTAATAAGAAATTGCAAAAAGAAGTATTATTGTGAAAAAATTGATAGTGCAAAAAATGATACCAAAAAAACATGGAATATTATTAATGAAATCACGAACAAAAAAAAAAAAGTATCAACCGATGTCAATGAGATTATAATAAATGAAAATATTATAACTGACAAATCGACTATTGCAGAAAACTTTAACAACTTTTTTACAAATGTAGTAGATCAAATACTTGAATCTTCTAGCAAAATTGATAATACAATACCCGTAGACTCATCTTTACACTTAGACTCAACTAACGATTCAATTAACTCCTTAGAATATTTTTCACCCATCACAACAGATGAAATTGATAAACACATTGATGGTCTAAAATCAACAAATTCTACAGGAATTGATGGTTTATCAGGCAACACACTAAAAAAAATAAAACATTACATTTTAACTCCATTGCTACATATTTTTAATATATCCTTAAAAGAGGGACATTTTCCCGAACAATTAAAAACCTCTATCATAATACCAATTCACAAATCAGGAGAAACGCACATATTAGACAACTACAGACCTATTTCCTTGGTCTCAAACCTCTCAAAAATATTTGAAAAATGTATCAAAAATAGAATAATGAATTACCTAGAACAAAACAAAATTCTGTCCCAAAATCAATATGGCTTCAGAACAAAACTAAGCACTGAAGATGCAATATTCGATCTGACTAAAAAATTAAACACATCTGTTGATCAAAATAAAAAGAGTCTAGCTATATTCCTAGACTTAAGAAAAGCTTTTGATACGGTAAATCACAATCTACTTATTAAAAAAATGAATCAAATAGGTTTAAAAAATGATACACTAAAAATTCTTACTAGCTATCTCAAAGACAGAAAACAAAAAACAAAAATAGGGGATTTTTATAGTACTGAAACAGGAATAAAAAATGGAGTACCACAGGGAACTGTGCTTGGCCCAATTCTCTTTCTAATATACATAAATGATTTATGTGATGTTATAATCCCTGGTAAAATTGTATCTTACGCAGATGATACAGTAATAATAGTGAACGGAAAATCCTGGCCTGAAACTTTTTTGAAGGCAACAAAATGTATTACATATGTCTCATCATGGCTAGAAAGTAATAGACTCTTCTTAAACTATAATAAAACATTTTACCTAACCTTTTCTAAAAATAGTAAAAATAAACCCCCTAATAACCTTAAAATTCGAATACATAACGTTAACTGTAATCAAGAAATATGCTCATCTTGCTTTGAACTCGGAAAAGTTGAAAAGATTAAATATTTAGGTATTGTTATTGATACAAAATTAAATTGGCAGTCACAAATTAATAATACCGTCTGTAAATTAAGATATCTTACATACACATTTTACAGACTAAAAGAAGTGCTTAATGTTGAAAAACTGAAAATTATTTATTTTTCTTTGGTGCAATCTTCACTCATATACGGAATAATAGGATGGGGCGGTGCGCTTAATGCACATATCAAACCTTTACAAATAATTCAAAATTATATCATCAAAGTTATGTATAGTCGGAAAAGAACATTTTCAACGAATGAGTTATACAAAGAATCTAAACTATTCTGTCTCCGTAAACTATTTATTTTGCAAACTATGAAATACATCTTTAAAAACAAAAATAAATTCGAAATAAATGAAAACAGAACCAACATTAGAAATAATAATGTATTTTACACTCCCCAAACGAACACAAAACAAATGCAAACACACTGCAGTTTTATTGGACCTCGTACTTTCAATCTTTTACCGAAAAATATTCAAGTGATAACTAAACTTCCTCAATATTTAAAAGAATTAAAATTATGGCTTTTCGACACAGCAGTTGAAACTTTTTTTATTTAATTTGTATCAATTTATGTTTCTCATAAAATATTCACCATATATTACATATATTACAATAAACACTTATAACTTCACTATACACTATTATAAACACTTTTTATACAAAACGCTTTTACAAAATGTATTCTTGTTTTTATTTTATATGCCCACAATTTGTTTATTTCTAGGTACAATAAAATAATAACTTAAATATATTACCCACGCACAGGCTGCGCCTTAGTGGGTTCCCATGATTCTTATTGATTTATATAATATTGTATGTAATTAATGTAAAAATTGGGAAAAATAAAGGAATTAAAAAAAAAAAAAAAAAAAAAAAAATATATATATATATATTAGACTGTACAACTTACAGTATATTAAAACTTCCCAAATCCCCGCAAAATAATTGCGCGGTATATCACACAATATTATAATATCGACATCAATAACGATAACCTTCGGAAATATCGAACCGAACTAATGCGTAAGTCCATATTTTAATGCATGAGCATAGAATTTATAGGGAGCATATCCTATCCTTATCCTATATTCCTTTTCTTCTCCCCTTTACCTTCTTATTAGTTGGCAACAAAAACTATTTTCTTTACCCAACTTTAGCCTAAGAAACTTTGTTTAGCTTAATCTTACTTAACCTCATATATCTTTGTGGTATAAAAGCTTTTTTTCTTACGAATAATAAAATAAAATTATGTTCTATTAAAAAAGCTGTTACTCGGTGATGTTTCACAAGAGCCTCACTCCCGGAAGAATATCGGCAACATATATATATATATATACCAATTCACACATTTACACACATATGTTAATCGCATCAACTATCACGTGACCCAGAGGAAATAATAATATTTTAGAACAAAATAATACCTATTTGATAAGCAAAAAATCTTTGGAATTAATGCGGTTTTTATCGTCATCTTGATGCTCCAATTTAGGTCATAATGGTGCTTCATCTTTATTACATATTTCCTTCTTAACGTCAAATTGGACCCTCGAGTCATTTCCTGGACCAGTGATTCTCAATCATGTACATATAAGTGGGTAGGTACTTTTGCCAATGAGGTCTACTCGTAATTTTTTGTTGTTGTTGAAAATGTATTATGTATAAAGAGTTATTTTCGAAACAAAAAACTTTTTCGATATGAAAATGACGATGTTAAGAGCTTTCAAAGTGAACAATGGTAAATGACAGTGCTGCAGTACCGCCGTGCACGTCCTGTGATATCACAAGCTTTTCAGTCTTTTATAAAAAAACATGCAATTTCGTTTTCGGAGACGACCTTACGAGAGATAAGTACCTGTGAAAATGCGTTCGTAAATCCATTATTTCGTATGTCAAATAAATTTCTCTCATTTCGGTATACTGTGAGATTGACGGAAGTGGTAAAGACAAGAATATAGGGAAAAGGAAGGTTGGGAAGTAGCTACCCGGCTGCTCAAATCTGGTCACCACACGAGAAGCCATTCCAAGCAATGTCACCAGGGCGATGCTGAGAGTACACACAACTCTGGAACAGGCATCATGTAAATTATTTTAAACTAGCGCAGACCCGAGGAAAATAACTGGATACTACAATAGTAAGATTTGTGAATCTGAAAGCATAAATAAATAAAAATATTTGTCTCAGGTTCATTTACTTTCAAAAAGAAATATTGTCAATTTTATATACTATCAGAAATTTACCTGTCGAATGAACACCGTCAGTAAGCTTGATAAATTACGACATCTGTCAAAAATTTTAACAAACGAAATACACTTTTTAAATGTAGAATTATTAATGAATTTACTTAAATAAATTAATTTTTGTACCTACTTTATCGCTTGTCTGATTTTTTCACACAATCACTTCCAAATAACACTTAAATTCAAAACACATACTAGTTCTAGATTTCTATAAACCGGAGTTACAGACAACACTTTAAGTAATCCACTATATTCATTACAAACATCAGATAATACCCGCTGTCGCGGTATGAAAACTTTAACTGTTGTTTTTGAAAATAACAGAGGGCGGCACTTCTGCTTACAGCAGTCCTAAACTGTACGTACAGTCATTATGATAGTAATATATATAAATAAAAAATTACGCAAGCCGTAATTTGAATATCGATCACGTAAGACACATTTACATAGATTACGTAGTACAAAAATTCCTTGCTTTAAAAGTAGAAAACTTTAAAACCTGTGCAAAAACACATTGTTATTAATTTTAAATTATTTATCTCAGCTTCATTCTTCTGGCACTAATAGAACATTATTTATTTATTTATTCGAATTATTTTATCAGTGGCGTTTCTTTGCTTTCCGCCGACCTTTATTTATATCAAATTTATTGCAGAAAACTTCGCGGAATATTAAATCTTCTCCGCCTTAATACTGCCTGAGATTACGAGATAATGGACGATGGAAATAACCAAATAACCTGTTGACATACTTGCTTGAAAATTTTACTTCCTTAACAAAGCTTTAACGCTTAAAATAAACACGTAAATATTAATTTAAAAAGCCCGAACAGGAAACAGACTTGGATCGATGTTGAGAAATATTCTCTAAGTTAGCGCGTGAACGCTTCTTGGTGCCCAGTTTTAGAATTAGGATATTTTATACTAGTACTTCTGTTAGTAGACGTCGCGTCCACGAAAAGTATACGCTTTTAATTTTCTCTTTGAATCAATACCATAATTTCTTCTGGAAGCGTTAATGATACGTTTACGTTTCTGCACCCTCAGTGCCCTGATGATGGACTCTGCAGGGCTGTCCAAATGTTGGTTTAGGTAGAAAATTGAATCATAATAAATACTGGGTCCAAACATTTTTCTTCTGGGTTATGATTATTTTCTCGAGCGACCAAATGTTTTACTTTGTGGCCCTGCCCGCAATGTTTCAACTTTGCCCAAACATTTGATTCAACGTTTGTGATAATATTTTCGCTGTAGACCCGCCTTTATGCATTATTCGAAAATAAATTTAAATATTATTCGAAAAGTTCTTTGAAAATTTATGATGCTTAAAATACACATATTGTTCTAGGTCAAAAGACAACTTTTGACTGTGAGATTATCTACGCTTAAACAAGGCACGTCAAATATTACGAATCCTTACTGCTTACTACAAAGGAAAGCCATTTTATTAGAAAAGTTAAAAATAATTGATTTTCTTATTAAAGAACAGCTTATCAGTTCAGAAAACTACCTCCATCAATTCCAATCGACGGATAAGACAAAAGATTGAAAGAGTTCAAAAGTGTGTTTGTCTTGACCGCAGTAGTAAACTGCAGTACTGATAAGAAGGCGAGGGCTCATCTGAGCTACCTTTAATAAGCTGCCTCTGAACAGATTCGAGCATAGAACAAACTAAGACAAACAAAACTATGCTTTTTGCAAATATGTACAGAGTGAAGCAGAAGTAATGAGGAGGTATAAAAAAACTAATAAACTTAGAGACTTAAAACTTTATTATATGAGTACAGTGCTCGGCACGTTTCGGAAATTTTCCGCCCTCAATAAAAAATCATGCCTCTGAATTTTAACATGAAGAAATATATACTGATTGTAGTGCCATATAGCCAATTAATTTACCTATATTTTTCCGTTTATTTCATATTTTTAAAATTTACAAAAAAAAAGAAAAATCACAAACTTTATGAACACATTAATTCTGCGTATTTTTCTTTTAAAATTGCCGTACTTAACACTTTTTTGGGTCAACATTGAATATTTTATATTTCTGTATATGTCCATAGCCTACTCCATAGTTACAAATATATATTACGAGAGTTAATTTTTAATCGTAAACAGCTATTCTAAAAGTTTTGTAAAAAAAATGTTTTATAGAATTTGTGTCAACTTGGGTTCGCGAACTGTTAAAATTGAATTCACTAAATAAGGATATTAAATAGTTTTAACACAAAGAACTGCTATTTTTTTAAAAAGATACGTTCTTTGTTTACTATTATCAATAAGAATAATTTCGAATCTTGCTTTTTATAATTCGACAAAACGTTTTATACAGACAGCCATTTACGCGACATTTGTCAATGTAAAAGACTCGTGGCAGAGAATTTTCACTTTGATTAGAAAAATATAGAATAAAAACCACTTCTCGTGAGTTAAAAACACGTTAAATAGATAGTTAATTCTATTACGAATACGCTGGTATGTAAATATGTGATATACATTGAATAAAACAAACATTTGCATCATTTTGATAACCCGGCGTTCGTAAACAAACTTCAATTCAGAAAGACTAAATAAACTATGATTTCTTGAGTAGTTTACTTTAGGCTTTAAATGGCGGAATTTAGACATCTAGAATAGCATTATATCAGCTTTCTACCAATGAAAACATACGCTGGAATGATTGAAACATTCAAATAAATGGCTTACAAAAGGTAAAGAAAAATGACATATTTCACCGTGCGATCACTCAAGACGTTTTGTAAAACTTGGCATAATATGCTAAAAATCTCTGGAGTGGTTTGTAGACCTATCTTAAATAGGTTTCATTGAAATTTGCTGGTCGCACGACATCAGGTGGATCAATAATGCTATCGACAGAAAAAGGGGAGCTGAGTCCAAATGGAAGTCTTCGTCCAGCAATGGAACTTAAGAGACTGATGATAATAATGATAAGAAATGACTACAATCAAGTTTTTAAGTCTTTTCACTAAAAAGAAAATCGACCACTCTACTAGACCCGCTCGACATTTTGACCTTTCAGAGTTCTTTGACTTATGAAGAGATTGTCTTTGGAATGTTTACCTGGCTGAATCATTAATAATTTATATCATGTCTGGCTTCGTGTGAACATTTTGATACAATTATCTAAACCCGAGGTGCACCTCGTTCTAAAAACACAATTGTAATGACCGCCGGCCTAACTAACCAACAATGGGCAATCGCAACACGCCAACGCTGAAATTCCCAACATTATTCTGGCACAAATTCACAGCCAAATCATTAGCGTTTTTCATACACCTGACACTCGTTTCATCTTGTGGTGCACTGCTATTCGATATACCTTAATAACCGTTTTGTAAGGAATTATAGTTATTTATTTTTAGGGGTATTATGCCGTGTACCTTACCTTAAGGTACCTTCTTCTTTAGCCAACGTTTCGGAAAGGTTTACGGTGTCAGGGCAGTTGTGTAATCGATGTGGTAAATTGTGTACTCTAATTCTCTAAGAGCTGGTATTAAAATATAATTTTAAATGGTTTTCTGTGTTTAGTTTTGGTGTAGCTGTTAATTACCGGATACAAAGAACTATTTAGCTTTGCCCGTCGTCTTTTTTAATGATAGTGAGATTTTTATGAATTTCAATTGTCTTCATGCGTTTTGGGTTTTTGTCAGGATTTCGGGAACAAATCCCAAGTAATGGCCCTGTTTTAATTAAATGCTCGGCAATTACCGATTTGTCAGGATGGCCAAGTTTATATGCTCGAAGGTGTTTTATTGATATTCTTTTGGAGATCGTCCGTTCTGTCTGGCCTACATAAACCTTGTCACATCCGGAACAGCTGAGTTTATAATCTCCATCGGTCTCAAGAGGAAACATGGTTTTCGTAGGCCTCAGTAAGTCTTGTATTTTTGTCATGGTTCCGAAGACAGTCTTTATGCTTATTTTTTAGTATCTTGGCAATTCTGTTCATCACATTATGAACATAAGGCAAGAAAGCGCAGCCTTTTGGATCGTGTCCAATTCTTTCTTCGTTTGTGGTAGATTTGGCTCTTATGATTTTCCTTATCGGTCCTGCGGAGTAATCGTTCCCCTCTAATGCATCGGTTAGCTTTATTAGTTGTAGGGAACTTTAACGTTATCATCATCTGTAAGACTCTGACTTTCTGGTCACGCAGTGCATTCATCTATCACTAAAGGTCACGTCCTTAAACTTTTTTTATATGTTGTCCTTTTCTCTTATGGTCAGACAAATAATAACTATAAACAGATTTAGAAAAAGAGAACAATTAGCCTTCTCTCTGCTTTTAAGTTTACCGCAGATACTCAATTCAATTCAATAATTCAATAAAACAGAAAACCGCCAACCAGTTTGCCAAGGTTTATCATTTTTTTTAAATCATTGTTTAACTTTTAATTCTAATTAAATGTGTTTCTTTAGATTCGTATAATGTGGTAAATGATAATAAAGTTGCTAACAAGAAAAAAATATCATAAGCAATTTTAAAAACTACAGCTGGATTTGCGTTCGAAATTTTAAAAATTTAAATAAAATAAACAATAAAAATAACACCCCTATTTGTACACTATCATGTTTTAAATCCAATGTTTTTTTCGTCAGGCTAAACGTTTAACAAATATTCATTTAATTTAAATGAAAATGACACCACAAAGTAAATTTACAATTGTTTTAGAAGTTTTAATTATTTTATTGCAAAAAAATTATAATTTGTATGTAAAATCAAAATCTGAAAATCTTGCGTTTGCCTTCAAAAACAGAAGTTATTTGCGTTGCGTTTAAATCAGCGAATCCATCGAAATTGAATGTCACGCGGGAATATTTTGATGACCTGATATTATTTTGTCTAACCCAAACCCTGGTGTTAAAATTTTTCTACGATGTTACATTACAAAAGGTTAGGTGTCAACTATTATTATTATTTTAATTAAGGAAATTGTCAAAAAATATTTCTATTTTTGAGACCGATAATTCGTGGTGGAATTCCATTATAATATATTATAATAAAACAAATAAAAAACTTTATTCCACTTAATTTTATTTTGACCGTAACCGGTTTCAGCTCGTCAAAGCCATCTTCAGACTGGTGAAGATGGCTTTGACGAGCTGAAACCGGTTACGGTCAAAATAAAATTAAGTGGAATAAAGTTTTTTATTTGTTTTATTATAATATGTCAAAAAATATATATATATTTCAAGTGAATTTTTGTCACAGCGTAGATAGACTCAGCTCGTTATTTTATTCACTGTTCATTAAAAACCGTTCACTGATAATGGAGAAAATATTATTCAATTTTTAATTCCAATTGAATTTTAGAAAATATTCGTATCGTAAGTATGAATTTAGCTCACTGTTTTTAATGTGGTTATCTCTAAAATGGGAGAAATCTTTGACGTTCGTAAAATAATACAGCATTGTTAATATTGGTGGAAATTTTTATCAATTTTTATTCTCAAATACATTCATCTTCTTGAAGAACAATTGAAGATTCCACGCCGAATCGAATAATAGATACCTACATACCCTACAGTGGCGTAACCACAAACTCCCGAGCCCCGGGGCCAGGCTTACGCGCCACGAATGTCAGAACTAATCGATTATATAACTAGTCAAATGCCTCACAGAATTATCACAGCATGTTGAATTACGTTGATCCCAGTCCTTTAATAATAATAATAATAATAACCTGGCATTTATATAGCGCACTTTAGTTTCATTTCACTTCAGGTGCGCTTAACTTTAACAAACTTAAAAACGGTAATTTAGTATTAGTGGTCATGTTCTTAAAATTATTCCTACAGTGTGCACCCAATACAGATCTAATTTTATAACACTAAATATACAATTTAATTATTGAAGACAATATTATCGATTTCTAAACGAAAATCTGAAACAAAAAAATCAGAAAAGGATACGGTCGCATCTAGGACTCGATCCCAGGACCCTTGCCTTGCCGGGGCACCGCTCTACCACTGAGCTAATGGGACCCTATCCCCTTCGGTCACATTTAACTGTATCATACTTTGAATAAGAAGTACCAACATTGTCTTAGTTTTTTCACAGCACATTTTTTATTGGCAAATATCTTTATGTATGATCGCAAGATTCAACCCGAACTAAATGCAATCTAGACAGCGTCTTTTAGATAAACTTATAAAAAAAACTAAATATACAGTTTATACAAAGTGATGACAAAACTAAGAAAAACAATAACAGCCGGACAGGACAAAACAATAATATTAAAACTAAAAACATAATATAAAACAAAAGGCAGTTTGTGCTCAGAAATGAGAATCTTCGGAGCAGACATTTAAAAGGTACAATAAGGAGGCAACCGAAACCAAACAATTACCGGAAGTTTTATAATATGGCTTATTATAAAATATCGAAAAGAAGTTAAGATTTATGAATGGTAAGATTTTTAAAATAATTTTCTTTTTAAAGCCCGTTTAAATTCAGCCAAATGCTGGATATTATTAAGAGCTGAGGGAAGTGTTTCTCATTATTCCGCTAATTGGGAAAAGGCCCCTTTAGAGAGTCATTCCTCTGATGGATATCCCTGCTGCCTGTGTGATGGCTACGCTACTGAAAAGAAATCAGCTTGATCTGACATACATCCGAATATGGTTTGAGATAGATTTGCAGTGGATTAGCCTTTTTGCCAGTGCAGTTGCATTGTCCCGCAGAAATGCTGGTCCGATTCCCACATAGATTGATTACTCTCTCTCTCTCTCTCAGGAGAAATGCTCTGATGAGAGAAATTCATTAGCATTCGAGAAATTTCCAAGTATTTTTGGAAAAGTCAAGACGTTGGTAAGACAGTGAAATATTAATAACTTATAACTAGAAATACGGGAGAGGTAATACAAAGAATGACAAAATACAATTTACGTCTAGGAATTGACGGCCTCCATGGTTGAGTGATCACAGGTATCAAGATCATTGAGGGAACAGCGGGATTTGCTTGTATTCGATTTGCTTCTACAACTCATTCTTGAGTTCCACAGCTCGGCTGTGGAACGATTTTCCGGCCTCTGTGTTTCCTCCCTCCTACAACATGGATCTCTTCAAGACTTATGTTCACTCCTTCATCTCCTCAAAAATACCCTCCATACAGCATCATTAAAGATGACATAGGCCCTGAGGGAAATAATTTTCCTCAGGGCCTCCCGTGTGCCGTTAATGTAATAAAATATATTTTTTCCTCAGGGCCTCCCGTGTGCCGTTAATGTAATAAAATATATATTTTCCTCAGGGCCTCCCGTGTGCCGTTAATGTAATAAAATATATATTTTGAAACAATCACTCGCACACAGACCGACAACCGAAATAAGTACGATGATAAATAAGTACTTACTGTATTACACAGGTGTATTATTATCTGAACACATTTTTCGTTCTTAAAAAAAGGCTCACGTCGATCTAGTAGCTTCACACTAAGTTATATGTAGCCGTATAACCAATTTACCCGTTTTTATTGACTACCCGTGACAAATTCAGGGGCCTAATGAAATATCTCCAAAGTTCGTGAGGCGATTTTTTTTAGAGATAAGGGTGAGGATGTAACGTGATCCAACAAGGAACGAGCCATTTTGCATAAGCCAATATCATCAATCTGTAAACAGGATGTGGGAAACCTTTCGGGATACTTCCGCTCCATTGAGAGCCCTGGGACGTCTTCATATACATGGTGTCCAGAAACTAGTGGTATACGGAGAAAAGTGACTAATGCTAATTTATTGAAAATCTCTTCAAATTATTCGTAATCCGGGTAAAAACGGGACTCCAAGTCCTTAACAAATGAATTGAAAGATTTCCTGATAAACTTTTAGTAAAACACGAATTATTATGACGTGTTCATAAAAATCCTAATATTTTCGAATTTCGTCGTGAACGATTTGCAGGCACATGAACACGTGTTCTGATATATTAGGAATTTACTGAAAATTTGTCAGGAAACGGCATGCAATACCTTTTGTAACCGGATTACCAATAATTTGAAGAGATTATTAATAAACTAGCTGACTTGTACCCGTCGTTGCTGGGAATTGTCCTTAGCAGATAAACATATAAAAAAAATGGATTTTTCTGTAGGCCTTTTTAAGATGTACAATTCTGTAGTACATCATTTTGATGTGTCTCATAAGGTTTAGCCAGCGTTAGCAATGTAAACGTCCGAATTTTTTTTCGACTTGATTAGAAAACATCGACTTTTCTGTTCTTTCTAAGAATATAATATGCATGTATTAAATACATTAACCTTTCGGAAGAGATTTTATAAATGAAAGTGAAAAGTCTATAAACATCCGTTGCGTAGTTTAGAAGAACTAAGCCCAACATTTTATTAATTTCAAATTTTTTTTCTTTTTACTTTACAGTTAATAACTATTGGAGATAAGTTTACACATCGACGCATTTTATAAACAAATGATAAAAATTTCAACTTTTCTATTTTCTTGAAAACGAAACATCAAATAAAATGTAATAACACATAATCGACGCCAAATGTGTGGAAGATTGTAGATTCAACAGTTTCACATTGTACTACAAGTTTCCAGACACCATGTATAGTATTTTGTTATTTTTTCAAGGTAAAATCATGTTGAATACCATAGAATAAAGAATAACAGAGTGCCTTGTGGGCGTGTTTTGTAATTGAAGTATACGAAACATATACAAAATACGAAAATCTACAATTTCAGGCGTTTGTATGTAAGACAGAGCGCTGTGCTGTTGGGCTAAATGGAACATTTGTTGCATTCAAATTTGTATGGAAGGCACTTCTAGTATTATTTTTTTATTCTATGTTAGTTAGTTAGCCTAGTTAGGCTGTTAAAATTGATCCGTCGCTACGTATGACGTAATTTTTAATTATTGTTTTGTGATTATGGCAACCCTTTTAGGTATGTTGGCAGACTGGGTGGAGAGCGAAGGGGAATGGTAAAGGGTGGAGGAAGGTTGGAAAGTTCCTGGATATTTAGATCTAATCACTAAACACTTCGAATGCCATTTCCATTGTATTATTTCCTTATGTGTACATAATTGCTAGTACCAATTAGTAACTCCTGGTGTAGTGCTATGAAGTTCGATTCGTTAAGTGTAATTTATTCATTAACTAGTAGAAGTAAGTAATGGTACCTACTAATTTTCAAAAGGAGTTAAATTTCATCAAAAATTTTCTGCCTTAAGGGTGGGAAAACGGGATGGGGTTGTTTTTAGAATTCTCATGCAGACAATAAACTTTATTTTGTTTTGATCAATCTGAAAAACAAACCCGCTTTCAGACATTCTTCTTTTTAGGTATATATAGAATAAATTTGAAAATAGTCGGTACTTACCTATGTAGGTACGGTACAATACGTTATTTATTCACTAATTCTGTTTTTTAACCTATAAATAATATCAAAACAAGAAAGTTGGAATTATAAAGTCACCACCCTCTTCTTGAAACGTGTTCAAATGAAGAATAATTTCAAATTATTGAACCGTGCGACATTTTGTACATTTTACCGCGGGGAACCAGAGTATGACTGAGTCGATAGAATTTTCCATAAAGCTGTGTTACTTTTTCACTGAAATCAAATATAATAACGTGTCAGTCATAACTTTGGACACGTGTCAGTGTGGAAAATTCCCACGTGACATATGTCAGCCTAAATTTACCCGTTGACACTATCCAAGTTACTCACATTAGCAAGTAAGAGTAGATATAGATAACTTCTGATCACACGTACAAAACATACCAAACAGCGCTTACATTATAATTAATAATATAATTGTGATTAAGGAATAACAAATGTAATTTATAATGTCAACTGTGAAAAGAGAGAAGGGAGTAACCCCCACAGAGAATATCTGTATATTTTTGTTTAATTAATTCTCTAAAATAAACATGAATGTACAATATTTTCTCTTGTGTACAACCAAAATTATTCCTAAAACGTACCCAATGATAATAAAATTGAAACCATTTTAAACTTTTCCATTTATTTTATATTTTGACCGTTACCAGTTTTACCTTATTATAGCTATCTTCAGACTGGAACAATTATTCCTTAACCCTTTCAGAACCGCACTTTTATTTCCACACGTGGACCATATTTAAATCTTGATACACCTTAAAAAATTATTTAAAAATTTTCGGTGTAATTTTTTCTTGTAGGTAGGTACCTAACTATATTTTTGGCTTTGTTTGGTATTTTTTCTTCATAGGTATCATCTTATATTCAATGAGTAATTTACAACATCATAAACTGATGTTTCTCCATAATTTGGATTCAGCGTACATACAAGTACTTTTGCAAACACAAGAATGTATTTGGAATCGAAAATGAATTAGAAAAAAAAAACAATATACGTACATATACATTAGTAATGTATATTTTTAACTAACGTAATATACCTTTTTACATATTTTATGCGAATTTCATTTATTTGCGTTGTAAACCGTCTTTATACATTCATATTGTACAGTGTTAGGATTTTTTATATCATAACAGCTTTCAAGATTTAATGCCAAAAAAAATTCATAACAATATAATGCAAGCAACTAATAAAAATGAAAGAAAGTGATTTTATTCAATTCAAACTGTTTTTAAGCTATTTTCATTATATTTGAGCTGTTGTTATTCAATTCAAGCTATTTTTATTCAATTCAAGCTGTTGTTATTCAATTCAAGCTGTTGTTATTCAATTCAAGCTGTTGTTATTCAATTCAAACTATTTTTATTCAATTCAAGCTGTTGTTATTCAATTGTGATACTATTCTGTTATTCAAACTTATTTTGCTCAATTCAAACTGAAAGCAAAACAGGAAAAGAGAAGGAAAGATGATGAAAAAATAATCTATGACATAGTAAGTTTTCCTACATTTTTACTGAGTGTCGATGATTAAACAAATCGATGTTTGTGCATAATCTATTGAACTACAGCTTCTTCTTACTAATTCAATATCCATCATCACAGAAATTAAATAAAAGTCCGTCTCCCAAAATAATAATGTTATTCATTCAATTTTAAATCACAAAAAAATTTTATAATAATTTTGGCTTACTCCCTTCTACTTTTTCACAGTCGATGTAATTAATAATACAACATGAAATATTTAATATATGAGAAACTTGTCAGTTATATTATAAAGTCGGGTCATTATCAAACTTTCAAATCGACCCCTATTTTAAATGTACATATTAAATCGAACTGAAATCTGAACAAATAACCTCTAGATGTGTGATCTTTCTATTGTTATCAATTTGGGAGATAACCATTTATTGGATAACCAACACCTCTGCCATAGGTCACCCCAAGTGTTTCGCTACGTTTGGTGATTTAGCAGGGGTGCCCGGGTTCATCGGGTGAGGTGTGTTCAGGATGCGTCCGCCCTCCAGCTGCGCGGCTTGCCACATCGGGAGGGGCTAACCTTTTTGACCTCTCTAACTGGTCTCTTGACCCGGAGTTTGCCTTTCCTTAAAAAAGACCCCGCACAGCACCCTCAAAGATGACATAGGCTCTGAGGAAAATTATTTTCAGGCCTCCCGTGTGGGGTTAATGTAAAAAATAGGCATTTTTTCTCCTAGACCTGGGAAAGGCCAATGAAATCGATTATCTTTTCAAGAACGAATTTCGATATTTGAAAATGTTTAGAATTAAGATAAAATTGACATTACTTCGGGCACACAGACACGCCTACAACACAATTCTATCTGTCAATATCTTCGGTGGATTAAAAGCTTGGTCACGTAAGTAACTTTATTATGTTACTCATAAATAAGTAATCAGAAATGAAAAAACTTTATCTTTGTTAATTCAAAATAGTTAATGATTTTGCGTAATTAGATAATTATTTTGTTAAAATTGTTTCGTCTCATTTAGACGTTTAAGTAATTAGTTTTAGTGTTGGTTGATATAAATGTTCTCCTGATAATGAATTATATTTTTTTTCATTGTGTCCTAACCCACAAACAAATAATATACTGACTATCTAAACAAACTAATTTATTTTCCTTGCCCATTATAACGAGTAACGTGGTATACAGGATGTTAAGGGACCTACTTGACTTACTATTTGAAATTTGTGTTCTCCGGTGTTTTTGTAAATATTTTTTTTAAAGTCCTCTGTTTGCAGTCACTAGTCACTGGTCAGCTGTGCAATTCCTACGGATTTTTGTTGAAAAAAAACATGACATATTTCACTTACATTTTTACTACAAATAATGTCAAGAATCAATGGTTAAAGTAAGTTAAGTACCTCCCTTAATTCTAATAATAATAATAACATGGCATTTATATAGCGCAGTTTAGTGTCATTTCAATCCAAGTGCGCTTAACTATAACAAATTTAAAAATCGTAATTCAGTATTAGTGATTCTTAAAATTATTCCTAACACCCTGTATATTAAATACGAAACTTAACACCCTGTATATTATTTACCCTTAGTATAAACGCAGCCAACTATTATAATATATCATTGAAGAAGAAGATAATATTAATTAATCTAAACGATACATGAAACAGAACATTCATTAGAAACTTTTGTTAATTTAAAATTTAGTTAGCCAAAAGATTTGGAAAAAAATAGTTGCAAGATAATATTGTTAATTCTGAATTTGAAATATGAGATCGACAAATTTGTTTATAAATAAATAGGTTTAATAATAGTCGGAGAAAAGAGATCCTGGGTTCGATTGCTAGTTGTGACCGTTATATTTTTATTTTTCTGTGTCATGTAATGTTTTATGTTTCGTTTATATTTATTAGTATTATCTTGGGTATAACCTTCAAAATAAGTTAAAAATAAAAAAAATTGTTCCTAACTAATAGAATGTTTTCCTTGTATTACAGGATTGCCACCTGGTTGGAGGAGTTCCCATGGCTGACTATTCCCAAGACTACGAGCTGGTCTTTGGACTAAGGAACCACACCCATCTGGTCATCGAGTTTAAGAGACCACTGGATACCTGCGACCCTGATGATACTATCATTGGTGTGAGTACAAAACTATTTATTTCTTCACCTGTTATATTATATCCTTTTAATTTTTGACGAAATTTTGACAACCACGTAAAAAAGAAGTACGACAGTACCTGCCAAAGATACTCGCCGATAGTCAATGGATCACCATGGATGAGTTCAGTGTTGGGCATAGGCCTTCCGTTTTTTTCATATCATGTAAATCTTCTTTATCCGCCTTGTCTTTGGTCTTGGGTTCAGTGTTAGGCATTGGCCTTCCGTTTGATTCTCTAACGTTACATGTCAAGCAATCTTCTCTATCCGCCTTGTCTTTGGTCTTGGGTTCAATGTTAGGCATAGTTAGGCCTTCCATTTGGTTGTCTACCTTTTCATGCCACGCAATCTTCTTTATCCACATTGTCTTTGGTCTTGGGTTCAGTGTTTGGCATAGGCCTTCCGTTTGATTCTTCACCTTTTCCTGTCAAGCAATACTCTTCTGTATCCGCCTTGTCTTTGGTCTTGGGCTCAGTGTTGGGCATAGGACATCCGTTTGATTCTACCTTTTCCAAGCAATCTTATTTATTCGCCTTGTCTTTGGTCTTGGGTTTAATGTTAGGCATAGGCCTTCCCTTTGAATAACCACCTTTTTTTCTGTCAATTTCTTTATCCGTCTTTTCTTTGGTCTAACTGGGTTTCAGGGAATTTGGCGGTCGGTAACTTTATATACGAGTGATGCTGAAGCATATACTTACTACAATTATAAAAATCTATAGACTAACCCACGAACAAGATGGAATTATTGTCATTACTGATAAAAATAGTATATTATATTATACCTCTATAAATTCTTTATGCTCCACGACATCAAATACAGATCCAAAATTAAATTAATTAAATAGGTAATTAAGAGATATTCCATGCTTCAATCGGTTTCATTTAGATATTTAAACCAAACTGTCAAAAATGTTCACGTCAAAAAATTTTAAATCGTACTAAAACAAACCACTCGCTTCGGGTATACTATTCTGTGCATTATGCTTATAAGAATTTAAGTCGTATATTGTGCTTTTGATGCTCTTGCCAAATACGTGTTCGGCCTAGCCAGAACTAGGCAGGCGGAACTACTCGTAAATGCGCATGCGCGAATATCAAACTGTTTCCAGCTTTTTGGATACTAAATAGAACATAGAATCCAATCCACTCTGTTGTTAGTGTCTGTGTGTTTACGTGTCATTTGAGCATTAAGAATGTAGGTATTATATTACGTATTTCGATCCGCTCCGTGTGTCCAACTAACCAAAAAAAACAGAATGGAAACATTAGGTCTAGCTTCTTGAAAAAATTTGCTCCAGCTCTACCTTCTTAAGATCTACTATCTGATTTGAAAGTGATGGAGGTGCCTTAGCAACACCTTAGTTTGTAATAATTGTGTTGTGGCTTAAATGTGATGACCTATAAGTGAATAACATAACCCAGTTACACCTTACCAAAATTACAATTGAGGTTAGCAGACGAAGGACGGCAGGACACCAAAATATCTCAAGTTCCCAGTATCTATTCGTAAACAAATGAATTCATAGATCAATCAATTGTGACATTTTAATAATCATTTAGCCACTGTATAAAGCTAACTAGGTGTAATAACTAAGTAAACATTACACCCTTTCTGAGGTGAGTAGACAAGATTGGACGCCAGAAATATCTGACCTGGCACACATTTCTAATTTCATCCGTAATCATACATCTATCGTAAAATTTCATATGTTATTCCGACTCTCGATATAACTTTACTCATGTATTTAATCCCTTTGATCACGCCATGTATACCTGACTAATTTTAGGTCAACTTGTGTCTCATAAACAAAAATATGATTTTCACATACAGCAAACACTTTGTGGATGTATATAATTATAATAAATAGATTAAAATAACTTATTTTTATTGCAAGAAATGTTCAAACGAGGGTTGTTGAATACTTTGGTGCCTAATCAGTGTAGGTTTTTCAGAATTTGCAACACACCTAATTTATAAATATCACTATTTTAAAGAATCATCGGGTATAGATGTGCTGCATAAAAATAGGATAGTCTGACGTCTGAACAACCTACAAGCTCTTGAAATAAATAAAAAAACCCTATTATAAAGAATTAGACTTATCAAATAGCCCCATTTTCAACATATTCCCCTTCCCTACACCTACTTTTACCACTCTCTCCTCTACTCTCTCTTAATATTTTCATGCGCTTACATTGCTAACTCTGGATAAACCTTATGAGATACATCAAAATAATGTATTACGGAATTGTATTTCTTAAAAAGACCTCACAACCTCAAAACTTTACCCCAAACTATTTATACAGGGTTTTCCAATAAGAGTTGTTATTTTGATATTCAATCGTAAAATATCAATGGTTTCGTTGCATGTGCGGCACGTAGCGCGGTCTTGTTGAAAGTAAACGTTTTCCAGATCAATACCATCCAATTCCGGCCATAAAAAAATATTAATCATCTCTCGATAGCGCAATCCATTCACCGTAACTGTTGCTCCAGCCTCATTTTCGAAAAAGTAAGGTCTAATGACTCCGCCGAACCGTAAACAGCACCAAACAGTCACACGTTGAGGATAAAGAGGCTTTTCAACAATAAATCTTGGTTTTTCCTAGCCCCAGATGCGACAATTTTGCTTGTTGACGAAGCCACCTAGGTAGAAATGGGCCTCATCACTCAAGATGATTTGCATTTGATTTACTCAAGTGAATTTTAATAATTTCAGTGCGTTGTTGAAGCGTGTATCGTTCCATTTTTATTAATGGCGTAGTTTCTACTTGTCAAATGTTAAAAAATGACATTGGAGGGGACCCACCCTTTCCCGACGGCTGTGTGAGGAAACTGATTGTTTAACCTCCTTAGCCGCACACGTCAGGACTCTAATTTTTTTGTAAAAAGAAGCTATATTTATTTTAAAACGATTCTAGACCCTCCAATGTCCCTGCATGCATGATTGTTAGTAACATAAAAATATACAAGCCGCGTATCGAGGGCAGTTTACCCCACTATCACGGGGCAGTCCCGGCAAGAATGAGCGTGGCATGCGGCCTGGCCACAACGATCCCAAGCACCCGCGTCCCTTAGCCAGTTTTCCGAGAGTACCCTCGAAGAAATGTAAATGGGGGGAGGGGGGGGGAGATACTCCCAAAGACCCTAGGGAATGAAGTGAGCCTCAGGTCACCGGAGGCAGGACGGAAGGGGACCGGGCTCGCGCAAACATTCCCCAGGCCCGCTCGTGATGCCAGGGGAGGCACCCGTGGCTCGTGGGATAGCCGCACCGGATTAATGTCACCTTACTGGATGCAGGAACAGGGTCTATCCGCCCCCATGGTGGGGAACTGAACAACACAGTACGATAGAGTTCAGTTCGACAAACCTATTCATAAACCAATTTGTTAGTAACAAATAAAAAGGCAAATAACAATCGTAGAAAATAAGTTGTGATCAACAACAAATTGACCGTTCATAATAGAAAAAAATAATGGAAAACAAGATTAACATAGTATTAAAGAGCTAAAACATAAAAAGAAACAGTATTATCATTATCAACGCGTTCCTAATGAATAAATAAGGCCCAAATTTAAAAGTAAAAGGAAGAATGAGCATAAAAAAAAACAGTGTAAAGAACGGGCAAAAACGGTGTAAAAAGCCAATAAACACAATAAATGAATAAGAAAAAATAAAACAAACAAATAACATAATAAATGCATTGCGATCATGCCACAAAACATAGAAAGTAAAACCAATGAGTATATAAAAATAAAACACAAAGCAATCAGTTAAAAAATGACAGCTTCAAAAGTAACATCTACCGAAATAGCTGGCTATTCAAAATAACACCTCTTATTGGAAAATCCTGTATTAAGTCCCCGAGCAACGCCAGGTACACGTAATGCTACATCCGCGAGCCGAAGTGCCGAACTGCCGAACTGAACCTCAACTTATGGGAAAGAAACGAAGAAATTGCAAATGACGCGAAACGCCCCTTGCAGTTGATTCGTAATTCGTGGTACGGTTCGCGTTTCGGTTTCCAAATGTATGTACCCTTAGCTAGTTACGTATGTTTTTTTTGTATAGTCTTAGTTAGAGCGTTGGTTCTATATACTAAAGATATATACAATGAAGTGGTATTAAAGCATTATTTTATTCTCATTATTAAAAAAAGATTATAATAATTATAAAAATATGTATAGGAAATTATATTGTGAATATATTGGGTGTATTGGGAAATTAACCTGAGACCGCCGATCCGGATGCCGAGCTCATACACCTCTATCACGATCATATTATGATGTGATATAAAACAGTTTGTGTTTTAATTTTAATGCAAAATTTGATTTTTGCGCTATTTATTGTATTGTGGAGACTTGGAAATTTACAGACCACGTCTGAATTATTTATTGCCTAAACCAGGGGCGTATACCTTTTGGGATATCAGGGCCACTCGGGCTTACAATCATTTGTAACGGCATCACGTAAATTCAAATTCGTAATCTCTTATTTTACATAGCTAATAACATATTCTGGTTGTGCTTTTACTATTTCCACATAGAAATTTATTCAAAAGAAAATGATAAAAATATTCGCTGAGTAAAATAAATTAAACCTAAAGTAAATAAAAAAAAACACAGTGTTACTAGAAATTTTATCGTTCTGAAAAGTGACGAAAATCTAATGTAGATTTAATTTCTATACCTATTTCAAAAACCCGATTTATTTTTTAAATTATTATTTACCCCGACAGGAATTAAACCCATGGGTCCAGATTCAAACATTCTATCACTCTGCCACGAAGGTTGTCAAAACCCAGATCTCAAAATTCTGTAATAAACTAATTCTTGTGTAGTTTACCACTTAACGAACAATGTTTATACTTACCTCGTAATAAACAAAGTAATGTGTTATACCAGTGAGCCACATTGACAGGTGATAAGGGCCGCAGGTTGAACACGTATGACTTCAAACAATGGTGTTAAATTTCGGGACAAATTTCCTATCTTTACGATCGGATTTCCGTTGTAAAAAAATTACGATCCGTACAAAATTCATTTCACTACATACGCCGAGACTCTAACGGCTGTATTATATACCTACTTGTTAAGGTTTTTCACCTTTATTCCACATTCTACCTACAATCTATAATATTCCGTACGAAGATTTTAAATTCTTCATAATCCCTTATGAAGATTTTGAATTTTACATAATCCCTTATGAAGTTTTTAAATTCTACATAATCCCTTATGAAGATTTTGAATTCTACGTAATCCCTTATGAAGATTTTAAATTCTACATGATCCTAATGAAGATTTTGAATTCTATATAATCCCCTATGCAGATTTTAAATTCTACGTAATACCTTATAAAGGTTTTAAATTCTACATAATCCCTTATGAAGATTTTGAATTCTACGTAATCCCTTATGAAGATCTTCAATTCTACAATCTATTACTTAACTTATGAAGTGTTTACTTTCTCCTGTGTAAATAAGTTACGAAGTTATCATATTCCGTAGTTTGGTATTTCATATGCCTTAACTAATAAAGGGATGAACCCCCGAGACCTGGGTGGAAACCCGAAGCTTTTGACCGCTAGACCAACTAACTATTGAACCAATGAATTTTACAATATTGAAGGAAATACATGATGGACTACCCAATTATTTATTAAAGCTATTTCTGCGTGGAATGTTGCACGTTCAATGAATTCAAATATGCTTTGAATTTTAATGTCATTTTCACAATTGGAACTGATTGTGTGAGGAATAATTCAGAAAATCAATAAATTAAGTATAAATATCTACCTCCAACGAAATATTTTGACAGGAAAACTAAGAAAACCCCATTTTTCAAAAATTTTATTAAAATATTCCATTGTTTTTTAACAAATATTATAATGCTTCAGTGATATTATAACAATCAGCACAAACCCGTGAAAAATCACGGAATATTATTCTAATTTTAAAAATTCATTTAACTTTATTTTCTGTTAAAACATTATATATATAAAATCGGTTGGTACCTACTATATTGCTTGTCTAAATTATTCTACACGAAATCTGTCAAGTATTTAAACAAAAGAAATACACATTTCACAGAGTTATTAATTTATAAAAAAACTATAAATTCCGATACCTACCTACCTACTTTACTGTTTGAACAATCAACTCCTATTTTACACAAATTTGAGTTCATTGAACGTATTTAGGAATAACTAATATTTCACGCAAATACAACAAAAATTTTTTGATTATAAATTTTACATGACATTTTATATAATGTTGACTATTTTTTTGTCCGCAGTCCGACCCGATAGATGTGCAGTGGTCCCTGGGCGGGGGCGACCCTCGCGGCAGCGGCTGGGGCGGCTGGCTCGGACTACGCCCCTTGCAGCTACTGGGACCTCGCCCGCCGCCGCCACCACCACCCCCCACCCCCGGCGCCCCCCGCCTCAAGGGGGCCGAGGAATATCTGAGATGGGACGTTACAATGAAAGATGTAAGATAACACTCTACTTTTTTTATTTAGTGCTGAATTTCACCACCTGTCGATAGATTAATTTGATAATATAATGATTTTTGATATTAAGAACAAAACAACAAAAAATAATGACATGATTTGTTTCTCAGAACAGGCGACTGCCTAGTATAAACTAATGTTAATATATAATGTATTCACGCCAGTATTCCAGCTTATCCTCAACACATCCCATTTCCATGTATACATTATTGCAGCTTATCCTCAACACATCCCATATCCATGTATATATTATTGAAGTTATCCTCAACACATCCCATATCCATGTATACATTATTGCAGCTTATCCTCAACACATCCCATATCCATGTATATATTATTGAAGTTATCCTCAACACATCCCATATCCATGTATACATTATTGCAGCTTATCCTCAACACATCCCATATCCATGTAAACATTATTTGGCCTAATATGTAAATAACAAAATTTGTCTGTATCACATGTACAATACGTGTATTAAACTGTTATATTTTGCCTTTGTTAGAAGTAAACTTGGGTACAATTCTCCCGTGTAAACCCACATTACAATATTCATGTACACGCTATTGAAAGAATACAAAATAAATTCTTTCGTTTTCTAATTTTCTTTTAAATGAGTATTCCAGCAATTTTTTTGAACTACAACAATCTTTTAAATTAAATGAATATGCTTAAATTGTCTGACAGAAGGATTTTTACTGACTTAGTATTTCTTAATTATGCATTTGATAGTTCAGAATTGCTTGTATTGATAAGCTTTCGGATTCCACTACGTAATACTAGAAGTCAGTATTTATTTTAGTGCAGAAATTCTTGTATATGTATTCCTCACTACCCAGAATACTTATGGAGGGAAATAATTATACCGAGTCACTGCAAATAATTAATTTATCAAAAGATTGTTACTGAGACAGTTTAGTTATGAATAATAAATATGTACTGTATTAATACAATTTTTTTACTATTCATTTGTAAATGCCCCAAAAAAATAAAGTAGTAACTATATTTTTTCAATACATAGCATATTTTAGATATATAGATAGATAAATAACCAATTAACTAACGCAGGGGTAGGCAGGGAAGACGGACCGCCAAACAACTCGGTCTTGGCACACACTCCTTGCCTCATTGAAGTATAAAATCATTAAAGAACATAAATATATATATTATTAAAATCGTCAATTATATATTATATATAAATATATATATTATAAAAAGTGTCAATCTCAAGTGACCTGCAACTAGTATGGTACTGTTTATTATTTGCCTGTACAAAATATAAATTAATACGAATAATAACATATGTACATTCTAGCATCATAAATATTTCATAAATCAAATGCATTCTACATATAGCTTTGTAGTGATCGACAAACTGGTGGATGCAATATTTTAGACATAAATTGATAATACAGGGTTTTCCAATAAGAGGTGTTATTTTGAATAGCCAGCTATTTCGGTAGATGTTACTTTTGAAGCTGTCATTTTTTGACATTTTACAAGTAGAAACTACGCCATTAACAAAAATGGAACGATACACACTTCAACAACGCATTGAAATTATTAAAATTCACTTGAGTGAATCAAATGCAAATCATTTTGAGTGATGAGGCCCATTTCCACCTCGGTGGCTTCATTGTCGCATCTGGGGCTCGGAAAACTCAAGAGTTATTGTTGAAAAGCCTCTCTATCCTCAACGTGTGACTGTTTGGTGCGGTTTATGGTCCGGCGGAGTCATTGGACCTTACTTTTTCGAAAATGAGGCTGGAGCAACAGTTACGGTGAATGCATTGCGCTATCGAGAGATGATTAATGATTTTTTATGGCCGGAATTGGATGGTATTGATCTGGACAACGTTTGCTTTCAACAAGAAGGCGCTACGTGCCACACAAGCAACGAAACCATTGATCTTTTACGATTGAATATCAAAATAACATCTCTTATTGGAATACCCTGTAGTTTGACTAGTCTACAGTTAGTAATAACATAGATCATTGTAGAAATGTATTATATATTTTGCACAAAAACGGCTCTATACAAA
Source organism: Hesperophylax magnus (assembly GCA_026573805.1). Classification (NCBI taxonomy): domain Eukaryota; kingdom Metazoa; phylum Arthropoda; class Insecta; order Trichoptera; family Limnephilidae; genus Hesperophylax; species Hesperophylax magnus. The sequence continues at coordinate 3,745,448 of JAIUSX010000043.1, read as the reverse complement.
TCATCCAAATATTATTATTATTCTAGGAAAAGGTTGCAATTTTTCGATTACTCAGCTTTTAAAATACTTTTTTTTTCAGTACAAAGGATAGATTTAAATTAGGTAATACTCGAAAATGTTCTTATTTGTACAACGTTTGGAATCCTTCCAATTTAAAAAGCAAAGATAGATTTGAAAAAATAGCATTCCTACTGGTAGCACTGAGGAGGTCCCAAAAGCCCCTAGGGTTAACGTCTATAAATGTCCCGATTCGAGAATAAATTCGGAAATAGACCAGCTTCTTTTTATTCATGTTCGTTCCATTACCATTTTAGGTTCTTTTATTTCTTGCTTAAAATAAATACCCAAAATACTTGTACCTAGTTTCTTGGCGGGAGCATTCCTCCCACGTAGGGTTGCCAGATGGTATCCAAAAGGAGGACATGTCCTCCTTTTACATGTTTTGTCCTCCCTTACTTACTGTAAGTCCTCCTTATTGCTAAACATCGGGCGGGACTGGCGGGAGATTTTTTAAGTGTTTACAAGGCTTGTGAAGATTACTTGATGGAATAGGTAAAACCCTTGGAAGATTTCAAATGTTTTGCGTGGATGACATTGCTGAAAGAGAACGAAAACCTAGAATATGATGATTTAGTTTCACGCATTGAGTTCTTGAACATCAGAGGTGTAGAGATTGACGATGTTAAGCTACACGATCAATTTTGTAACTTGATTTCATTTCTTAAATCAAAATCAGGTGAAGATGAAGCACATTATGATTTGAAGTTGCACGAGCAGTGGACAATCTAATTCAAAAGTGTTGAAAACATTGAATGTTTCCCATAACTGCTCAAGATCTGCGAGTTTTATTTTTGTATAAGCGCACATAACGCATAACTCAGTGGAGCAAAGAGAGGAATAGACTAAGTGTGCAATCAGTTAAATCTTTAATTCTTACTCAATACAACTTCAAAAACATGACATGTGAAGATTTTTATAATTATTTGTTAAAAAACCAAGAACTTCTTTCCAAAATTGGCAGCTCAGCTAAATATGATTAAAATAATATAAAAAATTCGTTTAATTTTTGAATGTCCTCCTTTTTTACAGAAAATCCTCCTTTTTAGACCAATCTGCCCTCCTTTATCAAATTATCATCTGGCAACCCTACTCCCACGGCTAATGCATTGGATGTTTAGTAAAGGGTTTAAAATTATGCTGAAACTATAACACGAGTTGCCATGTGAAACTGTGTGATATATTTGTGAATGGCTTCTTCACTTACGATGTTAAGATTCCGATGCTCTGAAATCATAAGATTTCTAAGTTCTCGAATACCTACCTACTTATACTTATAAACCATTTTTAATGTATTTTTTTCATTTAAAATAAGGAATTATACAATTTGTTCAAAGAAACGTCACTATTTTAATGACAACTATTTTTTCACACTTTCCACTGGCAGGTAGGTATAAATTCATTTATAAATTAAGTACTAGGTACCATAATATTGGAAAAATTCGATTGAGAAAGTCCAAAATTACACAATTAAAAAACATATCTATACTGAACCATTAAAGCGGCAACCATCTTGAAGCGGAAAAGGAACGTACAAACAAATTTACAGACAGGCGAAATGCAAAACGGTCGAGTTAAAACAGGACCAGTATAATAATAATAATAAATTTGTAGTAAACAGCGAAAACTCTGACATTTAGATCACCAATAAGCTACGGGCTTTCATTTATATTTTTAGCCACAAAATACGGCATATTTTCCAGTCAAAATCTCGAGTCAGTCCAGTTCGAAATCTGTTTGCAAGTCTCCAAAATCCTGAACGGTCATGAAATGTATCCAGCTTTATCTGTCTAGATATTTGTAATCGTCTATAATAATATAGTACTCACGGAATCTAGTCATTGCACAATTGTTCTGAAGCAAAATGATGCATTCATACTCTTTTGCTGCCCGGGAACAATTGAACACTGGAAAAATTGAGAACACCTGATAATTATTTCAGATATAGGTAATGAAAAATGTTTTCTGAGATTTACACACGGAGAAAACTATATTGCAAAATTTATTAATTTTCTCTTCAACTTATTCCTATTACACATAAAAAACGGGACTGCAGGCCCTTAACGAATGAATTTATAAGTTTCCTGTCAAACTTTTAGTAAAAAGAGAAGGTATTATCGCGATGTTGAAACACTTGTTAATAAAAAAATATATCATATTTTAAGAATGTTCTAGTTTAACAGTAAACGGCCTGCAATCCCGTTTTTAACCGGATTTTAATAAATCAGCAATGCTATTGCAATGCTAAATGACTTGTCCACACAGACATAATATGTCTATGCTTGTCCAAGATTTTTTTGTGTATTATCCTTAGATCATAGTAACAACAGGAGATATGACATGGAAGTGTACCTAAGCGAAACGTACCAAATTGTGTGGATTGCGGCAGAGCTAATGAAGTTATGCATTTGGTATGTAGGTAGAAACATAGGCGGGGCGTTGCTGTGCGTAGGTGTGATCTGCAGTAGTGTGAGTGAACGATGTTGGCAACAGTGACCGCATAACCCATCAAAATGACAATTCAACACACCTTTAAAAAGTCATGAAAAGTGATGAAACAAAAACTATATACTTAGGTAAGGTTTAATTTTTTTTTCATTTCTTTTGATGACTTTATCTCACTTTTTAAAAGTGTGTTGAAATGTCATTGTGTTGAGTTATCATGGAACCGGTCAGTGGCTGAGTTGGCATCGCGTTTGGGACCCACCCAGGCGTAGTGTGTTCAATTCCTCGGCTGGTCAAGTCCTCCATCACAACACAAGCAACAATTTCCGCTTACTGTGGTGGTAGTAGAAGATTTTGAAATATTGTCAGGTGTATCGTAACCCGGGAATGTTTGTCTTACTTTTGTGCGCGCGGTTTGTATGCATTATGGCCCATCTCCATGATTTCTATCAAGGACTGGAGAAGGCTTAACTCAAAGGTTCACCGCTGCAGATTTAAATGAATAGAAAATAATACCTAAAGCTTTCCTTTTTTCCAGGTGATCATTCCCGAGAACATGGCCACCATGTTCTGGTGCAAGGTGTTCCGCGCCCCCTCATTGCCCCGCAAACACCATGTGGTGGGGTACAGCCCCTCCGCGGGCCCCGCCGCGCGTCATATGGTGCTGCACGAGTGCGCGGGCCCCCCGCCCGCGGAGCGCCCGGCCTGGGAGCGCTACGCCGAGGGGCCCGGGGCCTATGGGCCTGAGATGCCCGTCGAGTGGGACTCCTGCCTCACCCCGGTGGCCGCCTGGGCTATTGGATCCAAAGGTTAGTTAGTGCTATAGTGAAAATCGATAAAAATCACACACTTTTTGCTCTCCTAGTGGCAATAAGATTTAAATTGCCCGTCTCTAAATCGACGATCTCCGTGGATCCTCAGGAGGTAGGTTCTAAACTCGGTGTACGCAAGTAAATTTTATTTAGTTTTTAATTAATACTTCATATTTAATAGCGTTGCTTGGCTTTACACAGAGCTTTTCGAAATAAGATTTAGACTGTAATTTTCCTCTCATTTTGAACGGTTCCATGATAACTCAACATACTCGTAAAAAGTGACACAAAGTCAGTAAAAGCGATGAAAAAAACTAACCTAACCTACATAGCCTATTTAACCTAGTTTTTGTTTCATCACTTTACTTGACTTTATATAACTTTAAAAACAAAAGGTGTGTTGAGTTGTCATTGTGTTGAATTTTCATTGTGTTGAAATGCCATTGTGTTGAGTCGTCTTTGTGTTGAGTTGTCCGGTTACCATTGTGAATGCCAGTGAAGTGTGCAAAATGTCATTCAGAGTTTCAAAAGTCTGCTTTAAAGGGCTCCAAAAGGGGATGGGGTGGTTTTTCGAAATCTCTTTTTCTCTCAATGTGACCTTCCTCCCATTTTAAAGATCAAGTGTGCAAAATTCATCATTCTCGGAATAAAACCATACATTTTTTAAAAAAACAAACCCGCACCGGGACTCTTCTATAAAAGATAGGCCGGGTTCCCACTACGCCGGACCGGCAGATCTGCCGGAAACCGGACACCGGACAAGAGTGTTCACATTACACCGGAGCCGGAGAGATAATGGGAGGACATCGCTTCAGGATTCGAAAGAAAAGCCAACTTTCCTCACTGTGTTGGAGCAGTAGATGGCAAACATATTAGAATTTTTAAACCAGCCGAGAGTGGTTCTATGTTCTTTAATTACAAGGAATATTATTCTTTTGTATTAATGGAAGTTGTTGATTCAGAGTACCGATTTATTTTTATTAGTGTGGGCTCATATGGCAAGGAATGCGATTCTACTATATTAAAGGATAGTAAATTTTGGCAAAAGATCAATGATGGTACTTTAAATGTACCAAAGTCTAGACCGCTTCATGAAAACTTGCACGAGGAATTACCGTTTATACTAGTTGGCGATGAAGGCTTTGCTTTAACACCTAATCTTCTACGTCCGTTTGGAGGTACACATTTGAATACTGATAAAAAGATTTAAACGAGCAGGGCGAACACGTCTACTTTCTTCAAAAAATGCGAGCCGATGACGAGAGGGGAGCCCGGAGCACGGGCGCGGCGAGCGGGGACAGCCGGATACCGGCACAAACTCGTTCACATTACTCCGGTCCGGTGGTTCTACCGGCACTTTCGGAGTGACAAAACGCCCGGTAAAAATGCCGGGCTCGGCAAAAATGCCGGACCCGGGATAATGTGAATAGCTACATATAAATTGTACAGCCACTAGCCCTTCCGGCAGTTTTACCGGCCCGGCAGATCTGCCGGTCCGGCATAGTGGGAACCAGGCCATAGGGTATTTTCTTTAGTCAAGAGATAGATGAAAAAGATAGATTGATTTCACATAATTAATATTAAATTATATACTTACCTGTAGTTTATTTGCTGCCGGTATCGCCTTGGTGAAAGACCTCCATTTAGAAACGAAACGTCGCGGTCGCATGAATTTGAAATGACTGTGCTTATCCATTTTTATTGATTTGATTTGCTAGGTACTTTCAAAACTTCCTATCGCCATCTCCTTCCCAACCCTACTCTCTTCAATCTGACAACATCCTTCAATTGAGGATGCCATAGTCCCACTAGCTCCGGTTTATTTAAAGACTTTATTAGTCAAGGGAATCCTCTGCTTCCGCTGCCTTCAACTTTTACAGTGTCCGAGAGTTTCTCCAAATCCAGTCTTTCGAACGATGTGTTTAAAATGCTTTGAAGACCAATGATTCCCAAAAAGGGTGATAAATAACATGATTGACTAATGTTTATCTTTTTACAGGAGAGATGTTCCCTGGACATGTTGGAATACCACTCGGAGATCCTAACGGGGTTACCTACTACATGTTGGAAATTCACTACGAAAATCCTTCCTTACAAAAAGGTACACATACATTTTATAGATGCTTCTCATGTTTCCCAAGTCATTGCTTTATTTTGTATTATTCCCGTCTACCTTTTCAAATTCGTTACTTTTGTACATAAAACTTTTTCTCTCACCTATCTACCACAATAATATTCCTATTTGTAGTGATTGACAACTCCGGAGTGACCATCTTGTACACCAGCGAGCTCCGCCAACACGATGCGGGGATAATGGTGACGGGAATCACCGTCTCAGCTCTCCATGTGTTGCCGGCGGGACAGAAACGATATCACTCTGCTGGGTACTGCTCCGAACCCTGCACCACTGAGGTAAGTTCAACAATCACACTAACTTATACGTATACCGGTACGACGTTTCTGGCATCCTTGCAGTATTCATCATCAGGGCAGATGGAGGCGAGGCAGCGCAGTCTGAAATGTCAAGTTTTGGGCAAGTAAAGAGTTTTGCACAACTTTGCAGGCAGCCAAAAGATTGACGAACAAACTATTTATGAAATTCATAGATTTTGTTCTTTGGATGCGTTTCTTTTCTGTTTGTCAAAACAATTCTTAATTTTGAAAAGGATCCATTAGCCGACATGAGGAAGATCGAAGACTCTTGAAATTAAAGGAAACAAATTATTGCTAAAAAATGCCAGGAGCGTAAGCATGTGAGAAGGTGGTAGAATTATTTTTGACAATTATTTGCAGGTGGTTTTTTTTTAATTATTCAATGGCAACCGCCAATTTACCAGGAGGACAATTATTTGAAAGGGTTAAAATTACTGTTTCTTAATTTGTATTTATTGTTTGGTCGAAATTACTCTGCTGGCTTCTGTGCTCCAGATACCGAGAAGTATTAAAATGTAGAACATTAGGTTTTATTGACAGACCGTTCTGCTTCATTCACAACATGACATGGTCAAAATATGTACCAGGATCACAACAATCTTATTAGTGTTTGGTCATTTATAGCATCTAGTAACTGTTAAATATATCACATCGGAATTGTGGTAACCAAATATAAGGCACTGCATGAGCAATAAAATACATCAGCATACATACTAATTTTGATTATCTGTGCATTCTGCGTGAAATCTGGTTAAATGAACAATGTGTCTTTGAAAAAATTGGAACTAATTTGTTAAGAATTTGCCTGTGATTTTTCACAGGTCTGCCGCCAGTTATTCATATTTATCTTATAATTTTTTTACATTTTGTAACTTTTCTCATTTAGCTGATTATTATAATTCTTACCTACTATTTGTTGATACTTTGGGATAAAGGTTGATTGATACCCCACTATCTTTTTGAAGCGAACATGTTATTTATGCTATAGTGCATTGTTTCAGATGTTGCCGGAGGAAGGAATCAATGTGGTGTCCGTTCTGCTGCATGCTCACAGCGCTGGTAGAAAACTGTCACTCAGGCACGTTCGCAATGGGCAGGAGCTTCCCAAAATAGCAGAGGTAAATTCACCAACAAAAATAAATAAATCATCAAAAATACTAATTACTGTGCGTGAAGTGAAATATTCCTGAGTGAAATTATTCAAATTCAACGAACTCTAATCTGCATAGAAATTTAAAAAATTGGAACTGATTGTGTGAATTTGATAAGCGATAAATTACCTATATAATTTATTTTATATTTATTATTAACAACTTGTTAATTATGTGTTTGAAATGCAAATTTGTTTGTTTAAATTTTTTAACAGATTTTGGGATTTTTCAAGTTTGAGTTTATGATTGAATCTGATGAAAAATTGACAATATTTGTTAATGAAAGGCGGAGGAAAATATTTTATAAATGTTTTCAACTTCTCAAATCCTACAATTATAATATTTCCTGATTTTTTGCGAGTCTGCACTAGCATAATTTTTAAAATCAAATGTTATTCTTTGTGAACCGGCAGCACTGTGCTAAGTGATACAAGGATGGTATTATGGTTCTGGCAAATTTGAATGGAAACAAATAATGTCACCCCTGATTAAGTACCTTTTGGCTCTAGACCATTCACACATTCTGTCTATCTTAAATGTCAGCTACACTACTCGCTTCAACGCTTCGACGAAGTCCTCGACGAAGTTAGCCGAAGTTAGAAGTGCGTGCCCACACACTCGTGCAACTTCGCAAGTAACTCAGTCCAACCAGTCAGTGATTGGTTTATTTATGCCGTGACGCTTCGAGTCCTTTGACTCGGGCGCATTTACCGACAACAATCGGAAGTCGGGCGAAGCGAAGCGAAGTTGCCCGAAGCGAAGCGAAGTTCGTGCCCACACTATCGTATTCGGTCAACTTCGATCAACTTCGCGAATAGTGTAGCTGGGCTATTACGCTTGTCTGACATTGTAGATCTACATCCCATTTGAATTTCGTAGTCATGGCGAAACACAGTTGTGTTTTGGAAATTTAAGGCCCGAATGGATCACGCAACATGTCCACAAGGCATTTCTTGTCTTCTTCTTTATTTTATGTTAAGTTGTATAAGTAAGATGTTTAAGTAGTACTTGGAAGGGAATGGCCGACAAAGATGTCGATGAGGTTCGCTATCCATCACATCGCCAACCCTTCGGTGGCGCAAAGAGGAGGACGGAAAGTGATCAATGTCGAATTGGTACATGGAACATTAGAGGAGGAATGGAAAGAAAGATGAACGAACTGTGTGATACAATGGTGAGCAAATGTTTGGACGTACTGTGTATAACAGAGAGTATGAAAAAGGGTAGCGGTACAATGCAGCATAATGATAGGCTCGTCATTTGGTCTGGGATAGAAGTGAGTCGTTCGCGAACGAGTCGGCTCAGTGAACCGGATCTTTACGCGGATCCGTAAGATCCGGTTCCCAAATCAGCCGCTCACTCGTTCGCGGATCAGTAGTGACTCACCCGTTCGGGAACGGTGAGCCGGTGACCCGCTTCACTCGTTCGCGAACGATGAGCCGGTGAGCCGGTTCACTCGTTCGCGAACGGTGAGCCGGTGACACGCTTCACTCGTTCGCGAACGGTGAGCCGGTGAGCAGGTGACCCGCCAGACCCGAAGAACCGACTCACCCGTTCGCGAACGAAGATCCGCATACATCGTTCAACGGATCTCACGGCTCGCGGGTCACTACTGACGTACTGACCGGATTAATCATCGATACGACATAATAATATTGGTATTCCCGCTTGCATAAGTTTTTAGTTGTTGTGTCGGCACTTATTTAGTTTACTATAACAGGAACAAGGACGAGTTATATTATGTTCATGGTTTATTTTCAGTTAATCATTGATATCTAAATAATGTTGGTAATGAGCACTTCGAACGACGTTTAACTATAATTCTCACACCGAAGTATTTTGTTTTACAACACATTTTTTGTATTATTATTACACTTATTTAGGACACAATTAATTTTAAATAGATTTAAGTTTATTTTTATTGTTCTATATTTTAATAAGATTCGCTAATCGATTTTTTAAAACTTAATTTAAGGAAACTTTTTCATAGTATTGATATAGATTATAGATTTTAATTTAAAAATAACACATCTGACAATTTGACGATGTCATTCTGGACCTTTTTTGAGTAAGAGTTTTAAGAAAATATCCTTTCACAGGGCACCGAGGTTGCTGTTGTACGTAGTCTTTTTTAACGATTGCATAAAGCCGGGGGTAAATAGCTTTTCTTGTGGAAATTATGGTAATTTTAAATTAAGGCAATTTTAAAGTACGTAATTATGTTTTCCGGGTAAAAAAAATAACAAGTGATAAGAATCGTGATTCAACGATTACCATACGATTGAAGTTTGACGTTTCATACCAAAAACCTAACAATACAAAATATTTCTCGATTTCATTCTTACAAAAGGGTATTCCAATAATATTGGGAATCCCCTTTGAATGTGATCATAAATATACGATATTAAGATCGATATTCCTAGGCAAAAATATTGTCTTCGAAATATACCAGTCACCAAATACCAATTTTTGCGATTTCTCAAGGTTGTGAAAATACATGCGACCATAAACAATATAATTGCACTCAGCCTACTTAATTCGTTCAATCGCCTAAAGAAGCAAAAATGTCGGAATGTTTCCTCACGATAACAAGGTCCGATCTGATAAAGCGCTGTCCTGAGAAATGAGCTTTAAAGCATTTATCTTTACAGCTCATTTTTCCGGAGGAATCTTTGTCATATGCAACCTTTTACACTGAGATGAAAAATCGTAAAAACCTAAAAATATTTTAAATACAACTTCTATAAAAGATAAATGGAAAATGGGGGGGGGGAACCGGCTCAATCGAGCCGGTTCACTGAAGCGGATCTTTCAAGTGAACGGGACCTGGTGAAACGGCTCCCTCAACTGAGCCGCTTCGCCCATCTCTAGTCTGGGAGACCAGATACGGAGAGGGCTTGTCAAGGTGTTGCAGCGCTACTGTCTCCCAGAATGATTGAATGTATGTTGCAGTATGAATGTGTAAGTCCGAGAATAATGTGGATCAGATTTAAAATCGGTTTGACAAGGGTGTTTCTTGTTATTTGCTACGCCCCTGTTAATTCTGAAAGCGATGAAGTGAAAGATGATTTTTGGACTGGTGTGAATGATGTAGTGAGACTAAAAAATATGAACGAAAGGATTATAATGGCAGGCGATTTGAATGGGTGGGTGGGAATTAGACGTGACGGATTTGATTCGGTCTTAGGTATGTTTGGGGATAAAAGAACGAATGACAACGGGAACAGAATACTTGAAGTATGTTTAGAGTGGAACCTGTTTGTGTCGAATACTTTCTTCGATCATAAAGGTATCCACCAATATACGTGGGAAAGAGGAAATGAGAGGTCAATTATTGATTTTGTAGTAATTGACTCTAGGTTGAGAGCTGTTACCGAGGACACAAGAGTTTTCAGAGGGGCTGAGGTCGAAACTGACCACTTTCTTGTAGTGTCAAGAGTAAACCTCTTTCGCGGTTGGCGCTCTAAAGTGAAAACGGTACTAACTCCAACAAGAGTCAAAATAGAAAAACTACAAAACGATAATGTGAGAAGTAAGTATGTGAATTGTGCAGAGATAAGATTGAATGCGAAGGAAATGGATGGTCTAAGCATAGACGAAACATGGAACCACATAAAAGTGTGTCTTTGTGAATCTGCTAGGGAAGTTTGTGGAATAAGTACGCAAGGTAGGAAGAAAGGTGATGCATGGTGGGATGATGAGATTAAAGCACTAGTCTCAGAGAAGAAGAAAGCATGGTTATGTCTGATTGCGGCTGGCAGTGCTTCCAGCGAAGAGAAGTATCGAGCGAAAGAAGTATATAAGGAATGTAAGAAAAAAGTAAGAGTTGGAGTGAAAGAACGAAAGAAACGCCTGGAAGAGGAAGAAGGAATGAAAATGACTAACCATTTCCAAGAAAACATTAAGTTGTTTTGGAAAGAAGTCAAAAGGTCCCGGAGTGGCCCAGAAAACGGAAGCATGAAAGTGATAAAATCAAAAGATGGAAAAATGTTGACGAATGAGGAAAAAATAAAAGAGAGATGGATGAATTATTTCGAGGAAGTCTTCGAAAGCGAAGTGAGTGACAGTGATTCCAGCGGCGAATCAGATATGAATGACGATGGAGTGAATGTTACCGAAATTAGCATGGATGAGATAGAAAGTTCGATTAAATGTATGAAGAATGGTAAGGCTGTCGGGTTTGACAATATTGCTGCTGAATATTTTAAAGGAGGTAGCCGTATAATTCTCACGTGGTTGTGCAATCTTTTTAACCAATGTTTAAAGGAAGGTTATACGCCTTTAGATTGGAGAAGGGCCGTGATCATGCCATTATACAAAGGTAAAGGGTCACGTATGGAATGTGGGAATCATAGGGCTATTAGCCTGCTAAGTTCAGTTGGCAAGCTGTATGGTAGAATTTTGATTGAAAGAGTAAGAAAGGAAACAAAAGATAAAATATGGGATGTGCAAGGTGCTTTTATGAGTGGAAGGGGGTGCATGGACCAGATCTTCTCATTGCGTATGCTCACTGAAAAGTTTCTGGCAAAAAACCAGAAACTTTTCTGTGCCTTTGTAGATCTACAAAAAGCATACGACCGAGTCGACAGGAAAAAGCTATGGAAGGTGTTGTCCAAGTATGGAGTGAATACAAATCTGACTCAGGCAATTGCGTCTCTGTATGAGGGAAGCGTTGCATGTGTTAGGGTGAACGGTGATTTTACGGGGTGGTTTGATATCACAAAAGGTGTTAAACAAGGCTGCGTAATGTCACCGTGGTTATTCAATCTATACATGGATAATTGTATGCAAGAAATGAAAGAGGTGGGATTGGGCGCGAATTTGAATAATTTGAAAGTATGTTGCCTTTTGTATGCTGATGATGCGGTGCTGATTGCTAATAGTATAGAAGATCTACAGTCTCTCGTGTCTAGGATGAACGAAGTATGCATGAAGAATGAGTTAATGATGAATGTAAGTAAGTCTAAAGTAATGGTCTTTGAAAGAGAGAGTACGAAAACAGTGTGCAATATAATTGTAAATGAGGAATACTTGGAGCAGGTGGATGAGTTTGTGTATTTAGGAAGTATGTTTACGAGAGATGGGAAGGCTGACAGAGATATTGAAAGAAGGGTAAATGCAGGTAATTCCGTTAATGGAGGACTGAACGCCGTTGGCGCTAACAAAAAATTGTCCAAAGAAGCGAAGTTAGCAGTCCACAACGGAGTGCTGGTACCTACCTTGATGTATGGAAGTGAGGCATGGAACTGGCAAAGAAAGGATGAAAGTAGATTGAATGCTGTTGAAATGAGATCCCTGAGGCGTATGTGTGGTAAAACCATGTTTGATCGTGTGAGGAATGTGGAGATCCGCAAAGAGTGCAAGGCTGATGTAAGCGTAATGAGTAAGATTAAGAAAGGGACGCTTAGATGGTTTGGGCATGTAGAGCGAATGAGCGAAGATAGGAGTGTAAGGAGGATATATGATGCAATTGCGAATGGTAGCAGAAGTCGGGGACGCCCGAGGAAGACATGGCACGATCAAGTGAATCAGATACTCGAGTCGGGCCATGTCAAGAGTCAGAATAATAGAAGAGTATGTATGAGACGATGTATGAATGTGAATGAGGCAAGGAGTGTGTGCCAAGACCGAGTTGTTTGGCGGTCCGTCCTCTCTGCCTACCCCTGCGGGGAAACGGCGTGATGGTTAGTTAGTTAGTTAGTTAGTTCTTTATTTTATGGTTCTGGTCTATTAATAGCCCTTTACCTCCAGTCCTCCACAAGTCTTGCCTTCCGGTCAGCCACAAATGTTTGACTGCAATATAATTCTTCAGGATGACAAATACGACTACAAGAACCAGCAATCCAAGATGCTCTTGGAGGAGCGGAATGTGCAGCAGGGAGATGCCCTGATGATGGAGTGCACCTACGACACGAGCGGCCGACCCCGCCCCACCCTCGGTGGCTACTCCTCCAAGCAGGAGATGTGCCTGTCCTTCATCCTACACTACCCGCGCACCCCGCTGGCCGGATGCTACTCCATGACCCCCGTCAAGGAGTTCTTCGAGACCTTCGGGGTAAAGGAGTTCTACAACATTGACATGAAGCAAGTGGAAAGCATGTTTATGGCATCTGGGTGAGTTCATTTGACTTCATTTTTTTTCTTGTTATGTGAAATCTTACAAGAGCGCCCCTATCTGTACAGTGTAAAGTGTAAAGACAGGGGAACTATATCGGTGTTTGTCCATAAAAAAATCATACGTGTTTAGACAAGAAAATTTAAAAAACGTACACTTTTTCCACATTTATAATTTTTTAACAGAAGCTTAGCATCAACACAACCGTACTATAGAAATTGAAAATTCATCAAGTCTATTCAAAGTCTTGAATTATTCTTGAAATAATTCCCATTTGAGATGTTTTATTTTAAAGGAAATACAAAATTCGTATGCAATAATTTATTTATGTTTTCAAATATTGTTTCAGATCCCTTGAAAATTTCCCGGAATTACTTAATAATTTTGCTGCTGATAAAAATTCAAAAGACATGGCTGTACAAGGGGATGACCAGGGTGTTAGTCTTTTAGGTAATTATTAATCTCTATTATACTAAAATAAATTCGCTATCTGCGTCTGTCTGTTTGTGCGCTTAGTTTTTCTAAACTACGCAATGGATTTTGAAAGGGTTTTCATTTAGAGAATTTCTCCCCGAAAGTTTATATATATATAATACATGCATATTGTATTTATAGAAAGTGGAGAAAAGTCGAGCAACGCCGAGTACACGCAAGCTAGCATTAATATATTTTTGCCCAAAATTTTGTCAAACACTCTTCTTTATGCCTCTTTATCCCTTAGTACTTACATAAAATAGCATTTGTTGATTTAATATAATGATTGTAATACGCTTCTAATTAAACTCTAGGTCAACTGGTGATCAAAGAGCCCTCAGAATTCCGCAACAAGACGTTCATTGCCCATCTGAATGAAATCCCATGGAACGAACCTCTTCTGACAAAGAGGATAGAAGACACCCTCTACAAAGGAAAACACATGACTTTCTGCCGCAAAAGAGACAACACAATAGCAGTCGTAAGTACATAGCTTATTTTTAAAAAGAGTCTTATTTTTCTTCATTGTTTATTATTTATTTATTGCACATAGTAGCCCTTCCCGGAAAAACGTATCCAATAATATTCTTTTTTTGAGAAAAATTGAATAAACTAAACCAGCTTCATTAGATTTCAATTATAAAATACAATCAACATTAAATTCTGAAGAGTTTCCAATGTAAAGAGTGGTGTAGAAAGGCAATAATTCTAGAAATTACGCTGAATTAGTGGAAAAATGTTGCGTACATATAAAAATTTCACAAACAACATCATTCCATGTTTTTTTTACTCTACTGCACTCAATTACAGAGAGCAACATTCTCAACTAACATAAATTAATATACGTCATTGAGGTATTTGAGTTTAGCAACAAATATAATATCAACGGTAAAAAGGCTAAATGACTGATGCGCCATATTGTAAATTTTACAGGACACGCAAACCAAAGTTTTTTTTTTATAAATCAAAAATAAGCTTAACTTTTTTTATTATTAATGAAGGTCAGAATATTAAAAACACTTTTTTAGTATTTAAAGATATATGGATAACCAGTATAGAATTATGTAGTACCAGAGGGCTTTTGATGTAAACGCCGAAAATGTTGTTCGATCTACGTAGAGGCTCATTCGACGCAGCTTCAAATTCTGACAAAAACTGTATATACCTATAACTCAATTTCAGTTTGTGATATTGCCATGAGATCAACTTACAACTTTATTCCACAAACCTGTTTCGACAGGTAAATAAGTGGGATTTGAGATTTTCACGGCCAAAAGTATTGGTTTTTTTTTTTTGGGTTATTATGCCGTGTTGCGCTACCTCCCTCTTTAGCCAACGTTTCGGACAGCATTGCAGTGTCCATCATCAGGGCAAGGCAGATGTGATGTGTCCTGCACATCTGCCCTGATGATGGTCACTGCAATGCTGTCTGAAATGTTGGCTAAAGAAGGAGGTAGCGCAACACGGCATAATACCCCAAAAACAAATCACTATAATGGTAAATAAATGATTTATAAGTATTTTTTCTCGAAAAATACTACTTTCCTGCATTCTTCAGCTTCTTGGCTTTGATTTATTTTCAGTTTAAAACATAAGATATCCATTTTCACCCTTTATTCCCATGAAATAAACAACTCTCCGTGATTTCGACAAACAACAAACACAACGTTCTTCCACAAACCAAATCTTTCATCAAAAGTGTTGCCACAGGCCTAAATATATTTTTTTTTTTTCACTTGTTGCAAACACTTTGTGGGTATACATAATTATAATAATTAAAATAAAATAACTTTGTTTGAATACCACTTTATTGTATATATTTCTAACCAACCGGTTTCAGTTCAACCCGAACCTTCATAACATATGTTTTTATTAACCCTGATGAAGGTTCGGGTTGAACTGAAACCAGTTGGTTAGAAATATATACAATAAAGTGGTATTTAAACAAAGTTATTTTATTTTAATTATTATATTAAATATTTTTCCTTACCATAATCCTTTCCTTAAAAGATGCATCATAACATAATTCATTCTATCAATAACTCAACATTGATAGTTTTATTGGATACAACATTCTCACTAAGCCAATATTAACAGTGTGGGTGTACCGCTTATGTCCGTCATGTTTAGCATACGTGCACCGGTGCGCAGGGGATCAATGCTGCTAGATCATTAGAGCAGACACAATGAAAAATTTCTGTAAAACAAACTCAGCATTTCGTCTGTGCATTAAAGATGGCAAAATCTGGTCTGTTACGAACGGGTTGTCAATCAGACGGACCACCTTATCATACTTAATAAATTTAATATACTTTGATAAACACTGCAACTCGTACATATAAATATCATCAGTTTATTTTTTTTATTTTTTACTTAGTAGTACTTTTAGATTTACTTTTGTAATACTTAGTAGATTTTTTTTTTCTAAATTATATACTTTTTATATTTCTTTTAAATTCTTCTATATTTCTTATTTGATAATGATATATTATATTAAATTATTTTTAATGTACTTTATATATAATCGACCACCACACATGGGCAAGTGCCTAGCTTGGTGGTCAAAAAATTCTTAATGACTGTAATAAACAATTCACAGAATAAAGAAAAGTTTAAAAATTATGTATTAGAAGAGTAATTAAAAATATCCACTGTTTTAGAAATGTCATTCAATAGCGCCTATCGTCTTATCATGCTATACTGTGCCAGAACATCTGTATCTTGAATAAGTTGTGGAACGACTATGGCTGAAGTTTTCAGGCAAGTAACTTGGGCCCGAACAGGAGCAGAATAGACATTGTTATTGTTTTAAATGAAAACTTATTTTGTTTCAGCCCATCGAGATCAGCATCTTCCCCAACTTCTCGGAAGTAGCGGAAGACCCCTCAAAGCAGTGCAGCTACAAATCCCAACACAACGGGTCACCTACTTCATCTTACAACGCCTATTCTATGCTATTTGCAACTCTCATGTTTACATTCTTGTTTACGAAATGTTGAAGCTACAATACTATTTTATATCAATGTGACAAACAACCAAATGCAGCATTCATATAAGGCACAATATTTCCTTTGGGCAAACCGGTAAATATACAGAAAATAAGGGCACAGTTAATACGCACTTTTAATAGAAAAACCACTGTGCGCCAGTTAGATAACAATATGAAGTATTTCATGAAATGGAAAATAATGTATTTTAGTAGCTATTTCCTAAAAACAACAGCTAATTTGAATTAATTCCAAACTGACAACCTAAGAACCTATTTTAGGATCATAGGTTCATATTTTGGATAAAATAAGAAAAGAAAAAAAAACTAACCTTAAAACTTCGACTTCAGTGACAATGGCCGCCAATTAACAATCGGTTAATATTAATTTGAACTAAATAAATATTAAAATGCATTATTTTCCATTTCTGGAAACTGAATTATTTACTTCTCATTATTATCTAACTACTAAAAATGTGCGTATTTAGCTTCTTCTTCTTTAGCGTATTTCTTGTATATTTACCAGCAAACCTAAAAGCTGCATTGATTTGTGGAATTCATGCTACTTAAAAGAATCCACTTAGATGCTCTATAATTTATAAAATCAGAAAGTTAGTGCAATATGTACTACACTGAAATCGAATTTTAGAAAGTACGTACATATTTACATCACTGAAAATTTAAAAAAAAATTGCCTTCAATTATTTATATTTAAGAATTGGACTGAAGGAGATATTATTTTGTACTTGGTAATTTTTAATTTTGTGTAATATAAACTACCTTCTCTTGGTAACTGTAAGCAACTGCCAAATATTTATATTTACCTAAAACTCTATGGTAGTTTTTATAATTTAAGTTTTTTTCTAGACTTTCAACGTGATTTTAATGTTGAACCAAGAAGACATCGAAATATATTTTTATTGTTTACCTTTTATAAACAGTTCTTATGTTTTTTTTAAATCATATTCTTACATTTAAATGATTATGACATGGAAATGCTGTGGGATACCAGTGCCGTCTAGGGAAAAATAACTGAATTTTTTAACAGAAATTTATTAAACACTTATTTTTAGATCGCTTCCTGGTTTTAACTTCCTTGGTCCTCATGCGAGGACTCGGGTATATTGTCGACAATAAGAGTTTGTTGACATATTATAAATGCCAATGAAAGCTTATTTCGCTAAAAAAATATTAGTGTTTTGATAATTTGTTCAGGCCAGATCTCTTGTGGTTTACATTCTGCAGCTGGAGGAACAACACTGTGATTAAAACGAATTTAACCAATTAAATAATGATAATTTAATTGTCTTGACTCCAGAATTTTACATTTTGCTACATTGTTTCCGTGTCCTAATCATGGTCAATAGAGTGGCTCCGTGATTCTACATTTTGACAGTGTTTCCGTGTCCTAATCATGATCAAAAGAGTGGCTCCGGGATTCTACATTTTGCCACAATGTTTCCGTGTCCTAATCATGATCAAAAGACTGGCTCCGTGATTCTACATTTTGACAGTGTTTCCGTGTCCTAATCATGATCAAAAGAGTGGCTCCGGGATTCTACATTTTGCCACAATGTTTCCGTGTCCTAATCATGATCAAAAGAGTGGCTCCGGGATTCTACATTTTGCCACAATGTTTCCGTGTTCTAATCATGATCAATCATTGTAAATAAATCCTAATCATTTAGTTTTATTTATTCTATATTAGATAGTTAATTGATTTAAGTCAATATATTAATAAGATAGTAGCTGTATAGTAACTGTATGGAAGTGTGTAAATGAAAAGGTCTTGACTTTGATTTATATTGAATTTTCTAACCTTGCATTTTAATAAAAATTATTATTTATTCCAACTTATTTTTTAATTCAATTAATAACTCAACACAGTGACAATTCGACACTCCTTTAAAAATGATATAAAGTCATTAAAAGCAATGAAAAAAAAACTAACATATAAACCTAACCTACATAAGCTATTTAATCTAGTTATTGTTTTCATCACTTGATGACTTTATATCGCTTTTTAAAGGTATTTTAAATTATCGTTTTGATGAGTTATCCAGTCACCGTATGTTGTAATGCAGGAGTTTTTTTATAACGATACAACAATTCTTAAAGCCCAGCTACACTACTCGCGAAGTTGATCGAAGTTGACCGAATACGATAGTGTGGGCACGAACTTCACTTCGCTTCGGGCAACTTCGCTTCGCTTCGCCCGACTTCCGATTGTTGTCGGTAAATGCGCCCGAGTCAAAGGACTCGAATGAGTTGGACTGAGTTACTCGCGAAGTTGCACGAGTGTGTGGGCACGCACTTCGAACTTCGGCTAACTTCGTCGAGGACTTCGTCGAAGCGTCGAAGCGAGTAGTGTAGCTGACACTTTATTTTGACGAATACAGTTGTTGATATACATAGTATGAAACATGAATTATTAAAAGAAATAAGCAGTTGAATTATTTTCTTCAGAACATTTCTGATGCAAACATAATTCGTTTTTACATTTCAAAATGTCTTCTTCGATAAAATGTGCCAAAATTTTATTTTAAAAAAAGACATGATTAAAAAATCCATAATTTAAAAGTAGTACTTATTTAATAATATTCTTGTAATAAAAAATGAAACTTAAAAGAAATGTGTCTAGCCCCTAGTCAAGATACTTTTTTTCATTATTTTACTATTCAAATTACAGTCAAACTTGGTTATAACGAGCAAGAGGCGACCAACTAAATTTGCTCCTAGCCATTTAATCATTATATTCAAAATCGGTTTTTTAAAAGTCAGTATATTCGCAAAAGTACAGTATATTTTCAAAATACGAGAAGAATACACTTATTGAAAAATACACTTTTATTACTCAAAATTTATTAATAACGATTGTTTTAAGGATTTCGCTTTCATGATTCTCAATTTCCTCTTCAAAACAATCCACGCATTATAACTATCATCACCTGGTTCAAGGCTTCCAAGAAATATATCACTAAATTGTCTATCTTTTTATCACTACCTTGTGTGTACTGTACTTACCGCTTGTCATAAATAACTAGCTTACTGGATTTGTTTTGCTTTTCGGCTGTGAAATTTTATTCATCACAAACCAGTGATGCACAACCCAAGGCCCGCTCGTCAATTTTATACGGCCCACTTTGCTATAGAAAAAATCTAAATGTTTTGGGTAATTCTTAAAAACCCTGGCTGAGAACATATTTTTATTGAGTTTTGGTTAATTTACGCTGCATTTCCTAAATGAAACCAAATTTGAAGAACCGGTTTGCATAACACGAAATTCAAAACATCAACAGAAATTTTAACACTTTAATATCGCTGTCAACACCCTCCCCTCAAAGAAAATAAAAAAAAATCTGCTTGTAGGTCGCGACCTGTTTAAAAAATAGGCAAAGCGGCTCCTCTGCTGAAAAATCATAATTTTACCCTGTGCAGGGATATAGGTACTCGTAACTAGGTACCTTCATAAACATATGTATTGGTTTTTAATACAAAATTTGACGATTAGTTGTAACATAAAAGGAGACGTAAAAAGGGAACAAATTTGCGAAGCTCAAATTTCACATGACTTTTGCCGATTTTATGACAATTTTACATTGTGCCCGATGGATATTACACAGGTAGTGCCATAAAAATATGTATCCATCCCTAACAAGATAGGAAATTCTTGAATACTTCATAACAATTTTTTCAGACCCAACGAAGCATTCATGTATTTCAGAAATTGTGTTGACAAAATTATTTGCTCGGTTATATCAGTGAATCAAAAGTCAACAATTATATGAAGTTAAGGCAAAACTAAAATATCGTTTTGTAATTGCTCATAATAGCCATGATCGTTATAACCAAGTTCGAATGTATTAAAAAATCAGCAAGTTTTGATAAAAGATTTTTAAATGTAGTTAATGTTTATTCTGAGGTGTTTATGTTAATTATGTAACTGAAATAATTAAAGAAATACAGATTTTCGATAAGTATTGTCCTCTACCTACCAAACTGTTTTAACTGAGAATTAAAACCAATGTGTATAACAGGCAAATTTAATACATACACAATGGGTTTGTAATTTGAAAAACTGTAGATCGATGGCCTAGTGCACACATGTGTTTTAAGTGCAATTTGAAAATTCATTTATAAGAATACTCCAGGTTAATTATGATATGTAAAACAACAAAATTAATGTGATTATCCGCTAGATATTCTAGATGAAATAAGTTATGTAAATTTCCACAAAATATCTTACAAAGTGTAATCTTGATAAATGCTTTACAAAACACGTAATTGTTTTTTTGTTAAAACTGCACTTAACACATGTGTGCGCCAGCCATCAGAATATGAATATGACCAGAACTTCAGAATATGTACACGTAAATAAAGTGCAAAATAAAAACGTTTGTCTGTGGTACTTACAAATAAAATACAACATTGGGAAATTATTATTACATAAATATTATTTAGTAATCTTACGAGTATAATCAATATTATTTACACATAAAAATAATATTCAGAATCTCTCCGGATATCAATAAATTATGTACATATTATTATACCGATTCCTGGTTCAGTGATATTTATTTTAATACATAATATTTTTTCATTTAACATGTTTTTTTAAATAAAAGAAAAATGAATAAGTTCGTGGTTTATTTATTTCAATGTTTTTTTACAGCCAGCTATAATATTGATAATCATTTTTAAGCCTTATCACTTCATATATTTAGTTACTAGCCAAAGTTTACAAGGATGGTACAGAATGCTTAAGATTGAACTTGGATTAAATAGACCCACATTAGATCATACATGTGTCCATAAAGCATTGGGTTCATCTTTTGACCATTCTATATCAATGGGTAAAAAGATAACTAGAAGGGAATGGACAGATATAATAATATCGGTTCGATGATAACTCAACACAGTGACAATTCAACACACTTCTAAAAAGTGATATAAAGTCATTAGAAACGATGAAATTTTTTTCTTTTTAACCTAACTTAACCTACTTAACCCAGTTAATAAAGTTTTTGTTTCATCACTTTCCATGACTTTATATAACTTTTTAAAGATGTGATGAATTATCATTGTGATGATTTATCCGGTCACCAATAATATCAGATTAGAATACAAACGTCTATTACAATGCAATAATATACCGTCGGCGCCAAGTCCAACACCGTGGAAGAAACATTTATAAAAATGTTCAAAGGGGACAACAAAACTATGTAGGGATATACTCGGGCTTTTTAAGCAATGGGGATGGTTCATTCACAGTATAGACTTTAACCGAGCACAAGTAGTTGGTCAATTTCAAAATTTGAAAGCACCAATCAATACAGTCTGTGCTATTCAACTGAAAGAGGCAAAAAACGTATGAAATTTTGAAATTTTTGGCCCATACTCGAAGTTGAACTTACAATTGTTGGCCCATACTCAGTGTTGAACTTACAATTGTTGGCCCATACTCGGTATTGAACTTGCATTAACGATATTCTCATCTAAGTGCTACTTACATATTATAATAATTGTACAACACAAGAATAAAACAGGTAAAAAAAACATACTATTTTTAAAGTTCGAAATGGATCATACAATTCAACAAAATATTTGATAATTGTATGTAAAAATCAGCGGAATACTAGGTTAGGTTTTTTTAGCTGTTCAATATTTGCCTGTTGAATCCAGAGTCTCGCTAACTGGGCTAGACCCAACTGATAATAAACAGCAATGCAAACTTTATTTGCCATTTTCCGTTCCAATGAAATACTAAAAACTATGTACTATTATACGTAGTTGCATTTACAACCAGTAAATTGTTTTTGTTTTCTGAGCAAATAAAAGTAAACTATTATGTTTGAATTTACAATTAGTACCAACTACTCCAGCGATGGAGATTTCCGGGTGTTCGGTTCGATTCGGCCATTCAATTTATTTAATATCATACTCCAAATATTAATACGGAAAAATATGAACTGCTTACTGCGGTTTAAAGTCAATTAATGAATCTAGATTTCACGGCCTATCCCATATTTTTATGTTTTATAAAAAATTAAAAATCATTAAATTTATAACTCATAAAAATCAACTATCCGGGTAGCTATCGCTCGAGTGGATAAAAGAGTCAACTACTATTATGGTTGAATTAACAACCAGTACATTATTTGTTCTGCACAATTAAAAGGGTCAACTCGTGTGATTGAATTTGTACCTTATTTGTTGCCTGCACAATGAATTTCCACATTGTCTTATTTATATAAAGGGTAAATATTATCTGTGGATATTTCGAAAGGGTTTCTCTTAGCATTATGGTTACAAATCCATAGATTAATACAAATGCAAACAAAATACAGCGTCTTTCACAATCAAGTAACATAAATTATCAATGATAATGTGAAGTCATCTATGAATATTTTAAAAGGATTTCTATTCATGATCACGGGTCAATGCAAATACAATTCAAACATTGTGATTTCAGTCAACCAACAAAACTCATTAATATAAAAAGCCTTCTACAAATTGTAAGTCCTTTACGGAATGCAAACACAATCCATACGGTTTTCTCAAGCAACTGACATAACCATTGGAGCGTTCCGTTATATAATCAATGTCAACCTTGATTGCTCGGAAATTTTTAGGCATTCACTTTGGAAATTTTCCATCCTCTTTCAAAAAAATATACCTCCGATTTTAATACGGAGACATATAAACTGCTTAAAGACCATTTATCCCATATTTCTAGGATTCATAAAAAACATCAAATTTATAAATGCGTGACTTTTGCAAATTATTTACTTTAAAATTGCCGATTATGGTACCTACTTGGAGCAATATTAAATATTACGACTTCTGTGTGTTGTCTATGGCCAAGCTGATAATCACAGATATAAATTTAAATCATGATCAATGATTTGTAACAAAATATATTTAAATTATTTCGGTTCACGGACAATAATAAATAATTCAAAATAGATGTGAGACATCTCTTGTTAAAGTATGAAACTACAAAGTTAGCTTTGTGATAAATCGAAGATTCCAACGCGTGGAAACTTTTGAAATAATGCCAATAAATGGTATAAAATATGTCTTCAAATTGGCCGCATTTCGGCGGTGTTTGAAAATTGGCCAAAAATGCTCCAGTGGTTAAATGTTAATATGAAGTCTTCTAGTGATATTTGCGGAGGTTTTCTGGCATAATGTATCAAGATTATAATGTAGTCTTCAATGCATATTTTGCAAAGGATCTCTGTCTATGGTTACAAGTCTAGTAATAACAATCCAAATAAATATTGGGTTTCACAGTCAACTAACATAGCACATGTGATGATAATATTACAAATATTTTTGTCAAGTCTTCTATGGATATTTGCAGAGGGTTACTTTGTCTACGTTTACGAGCATCTTAATAATAATTGCAGATACAATTTAATCATTTGGCTTTTGCAATCAACTAACATAACATATCAATGTTAATGTGAAGTCTACTATGGATAAGTATCCAGCAATTCCGTATTGCAGGTGCAAAGGGTAATTTTTTCTATAACAAGATCTTTAGAAATGCATAAAAAATACAACCCAAACACGTGTTGACTTCCACAGTCAACTAACATGGCAAATCATTTTTCCACAATCAACTAACATAACACATTAATGTTAATGTGAAGTGGAAATTTGCAATGGGCATTTGTCTACATTACAAGTCCTTAAATGAATGTGACGCCATTCAAATCGGTGTTTGAAATAATATCCTAACTTATCAATATTAATAATATGAAGTCTTCTTATGGATATTTGCGACGAAGGGATTCCTGCCGAGAGCAGGTCCTGTGAACAAGTAGCTGAACGTCCCGGCGGCGCTCAGTTCTTCCTGTTCCGTCGCCGCATGTTGGTGTTGCACTGCGGGCAGTACCACTTGCCTTTGGGCGGGGCCGTTATGCCGACGCACGGGTAATGGAACCACTCAAACGGACACTGCAATGAAACAGTATAGTTTAAATATACAGGGCAAATAATAAGATATGTCGTGTATCAGAAATGCAACATTGCACAGGAAAAAACATGTTGAAAAAACAAAGGCCACACAAAGAAATCATCAGCAGTGGTTCAATTTTTCCAGGAAAACTAGAAATACTTGACCTAGGGTAAGTTTTCAAATTTAAATGGGATGTGAATACTAGATGATTACCCAGAAATTTTGTTCCTATAGTTTTTTTTAATTTTTTTTTATTGGTTTTCAAGGTACAATCCCGTTAAACTGCAATAAAGCAGTTTGTCAACAGGATGTTAATGATCAATTACATACATACACACATACTATTATTACTATAACTATACAATTAAGACACCTAAATTAATATAAACTATCTCTATTTAGTAACCATTGTTTCAGCATATATCTCAATCTATTTGTAGAATCGCAATTTTTTATATTAATGGGTAACATGTTAAGCATTTTTGGCACGTTAAATTCTAGGGTTCGCCGTCCGTATTTATTATTGTATTTTGGAACAAGCATTCCTTCATTCTTTGTAAACCTTGTATTATATTCATGTTCCACTTTCCTTTTATAATCAGACCCAGATATATGTTGAATCAATTTTTGTACCATAATAAGGCCTGCACCGGTAATATTGTTAAATTCCGATACAACAATGATATGTTTCGTCTCTGTGAAAAAATATGTTTTTGAGCTAATAACTTAACCATAGAATTTTGTACTGATTGCAGGTGGTTTAAATTAGTTTTACAAGAGTGACCCCAAGTAGTTAAACCATACCGTAAAGTTGATTCTGCGAGTGATAGGTAAATAATTTTTAAAATATTCACCGGAACGAAACATTTCAGTTTGTATATCCTACCCACTATCGCTCTCAGCCGCTTGCAAGTTTTGTTTATTTGTGTATCCCATTTGAAATGACAATCAACAGTCACCCCCAAATAAACGTATTCATTTACCAGTTCAATACTTTCACACATACAGGGCTGTAAAATGTTTTGATGAATACATATAAAGTTATGTTAAATTATTTTAGGCATGATCTGAAATGAAGCATGTGGAGACCGTATGTGCATCAATTTAGTTTTCTTGGTATTAATGGTTAGACCTGCGTCATGTGACCATTTTATCAGGGACGTAAAGTCATGTTGCATATATTTAATCGCAATGGATAATTGTTCATCAGATATGACAAGAGCAGTGTCGTCAGCATATACAAAGTGTCTTACATATTTAAATATTTTTTTCATTATTGATACAAATATAATATAAAGGGTTGGGCCCAAAATCGACCCCTGCGGGACTCCAGCACAGATTTTTTTCCACCCACTCATTTTTTCTAATATTTTTACACAGATATGTATATTAAATAAATAATTTTTAAACAAATTAAGTAGGTTACCTCTAATTCCAATTGCTTCTAAGATTTTTAATAATTTCTGTGGGTCAATTGTATCAAACGCTTTGGAGTTATCTATAAATAGTACTAAAACATGTCTTTTATGGTTTAATTCATTATTAATATAATTTGAAAAATCCTGTAATAAATTCTCTGTGCTTTTTTTCTTTTGAAAGCCATATTGTTTCTGGTCTATAATGCCAAATTTTTCTAAGTATTTATTTAATTTTAAGGAAACATATTTTTCAAAAAATTTTTCAAGTGCAGGCAAGATACTGATAGGTCGATAGTTTCCTATTTCTGAGTTAATTAGTTTAATGGATGTAATGTGGCTTGTATCCTTGTAGCCATGAGGTTGCTCTGATTATCATTACTAAAATAAACAGCGCATGGCCAGCTTTGTGCCTAACATAACATGAATTTTTTAGATGAATTTAAAAAAAATACACTTTACAGTAGTAAAGTGTCAATTAAAATGATATTCAACTTTTTGGTTTCAACAACATCTCAGGACATGGCTTTAGCTACGGTTAGTGACTAGATCTGAATAGCCTGGTATTTCCCTTCCTTCATCTGCATCATCTCTTTTTTCTCCAGCCTCAGCCACAGTCAATCACTTGTCTATGAATCAAAATTATGTTTAACCTTTGCAATGCTGACCTTTTAAATGAAATCTATCCACACTTAGTGAAACTTCACAGATCCCATAATACAGATCCGCGTAATGGTATAGCAGCCAAACGTATTATCTGTCACCCGCCTCACAACGCTGCCCAGCCGGGTGGCGACATGCCTTTACACTGTACAGACAGGGGCGCTCTTGAGAGGTTACACATAAAAAAAAAAATTGTGATTGATTTTTGGAGTATTATCAGACATTCAAATTGACAGACAAGCCAATCAGGGAAAAAGGAACAAACATATTGCGCAATGAGGAGTCATGACCATCTCCCTTTCTGATTTGTCAATAAAATAATCTGACAGTATACAGGCAACTCGCATCTTAATATCACTATTCAGTCCTCGAAAGTAAAATCAGCTTACGACTTACTTGAACGGTAAAAAAAAAGTTCTGGCTTATTTCCAAAATTGAATATTTTGTTACACTATTACATTTTAGACACTTTAACAAATGTGTAATAATTTATCCACCTCACACATTTTAGCAATGCCCAGCAGTTTGTTTAAGAACAAACATTCAGATATAGATACGTAGAAAAGTCCCACAATGGAATGCGCTGCAAACCTTTGCCTTACTTTAGCAAACTTTACTTTTCTGCGCAGGGCCTGATTATTTCAATGTGCGCTCTTCGGCGGTCAATATACAACTGGGCAAGTCTACCAATTTGGATGTCTATGGGTATTATATTGTGTTGAGCTTCCTCCTCTATTAGCTAATGTTTCAGACAGCCTTGCAATATCCTACATCTGTCCTGATCACAATGAAAGTTCAATAAAGGATTGCAATACTCACATCCTCATTATCGCAGGCCACCATGTCTCCGTAGGACACCTGGTTGCAGACGCAGTAGCGGGGCTCATTGGGGTCGTAGGTCCATTCCCCGTCGGTAAGTGCCTCCTCCAGCGGCATAGAGGTTATGGGCGCAGCATTGGACACCCCCACACTGCCCACACTGGAAAAAGATAGCCACATCCACATGGTTAGCAAACTCTGCTCTCGTGGAGAGAATTACAGTGTATCATGAAATACATAGTTGGAATTACAAACTACAATATAATTGTATTGTACCTCTGTGTAGGGGAAGAAGAGCGACTGACCGAGGAGGCCAGGGTCTGCTGGGAGTGCAGCATGACACTGCTGCCGCTTGAGGAGCCACCGTAACTTGCCTTTCTGGAAATCACAGTTTTAAAATGTGTCAATATATATTTTGTGAATGAATACTAATAGTTCTGTGAACAGTAGACCTCGCGTCCAAAAAAGTATAATAGTCTAATTTTCTAACAAATCAAAACAAATATTTTCACCGAATCATAAAACTTTAAAGTACTAAGTAACTTTTCGAAAACGGAAATGGAATGCAAGAAAAATTTTTTAGACAGACAAAATGCATATGGTTGAGTGAAACCAGAACTTTGCTATGCTCAGTTAATTACTGCATAAAATAAGTAACAAATGCAGGACACAGTAATATGTATTGGGACATAGTCAGGTATACTAATCTATAATCTAAATTCTGAAAGACAGATGATACCACAAATACCTGTTGACGAAGCCAGCTTTACTGTTATAGACTTTTTATCTCTTTGTGACTTTTTTCAATATAATAACATCTTAAATGTAAATCAACGTGTTCTTGACCTAGCCATTAGCAACATGAACTGCTCATTACAACCTTGCATTCCACCCCTTTTAACTGAAGATTTGCATCACAAATCTTTCAAAATAGAAATAAGACTAAAAAACGAACCTTATTTAATACATCAACCACGACAAGTCTTATTATTTAATTCAGCTGACTACGTCAAGATTAACGAGTTTTTGGAGCAATTTGACTGGTCGAATATTTTTAGTTCAAGGGGTATGGAAGAAGCAACTGATAAATTCTACGAAATTATTAATGTAGCTATTGATCACTACGTACCATCAAAAACCATTTATCTGTCTCCCAAATATCCCCCGTGGTACACTCCCTATCTAATCAAAATCATCAAAGAAAAGCTAAAGTATCACCGAAAGTTTAAAAATTATTCACATCCCTCAGATTATCATACCTTCTCATTACTCAGGACTCGCCAAAAAAGAACAGAAAAAGAGTGTTATACTAATTATATAAATAAAGCAGAGTTAAATGAAAGATGTGAAATATTTTTGGACTTTCGTGAAATCAAAACAGTCATCTTCTGAAGTACCTAATAACGTGTATCACAAAAACATTTCCTCAAGTGATGGTCAACGAATTTGCAATCTTTTTAATGATTACTTCCAATCTGTCTTTATCCCCGATAAAACTACTAATAATACTTCCACAAATATTGTTGATACAAGTAATGATGTTACCATAAATTCAATTAATTTTGATTCAATTGATATAACTCCACCATTAGTGTTAAAACATCTCAAAAATGTGGACACTAAAAAGAGTGCTGGTTGTGATAAATTACACCCAATTTTTATTGTTAATTGTGCTGAAACACTAGTTACTCCTGAAAACACTACTGTTCCAAAAATCTTTTAAAGAAGGTGTATTTCCTACCATTTGGAAACAAGCTTTTGTTTCACCTGTTTTTAAAAAAGGGGACAAACACAACATTGAAAATTATAGACCTATCTCTAAACTATGTATCTTAAGTAAAATCTTGGAAAAAATCGTGTATAACCAACTTTTTGACTCATGCAAAAATACTATTATTAGCCCGCATCAACATGGTTTCTTTCAAGGCAGATCTGTTGATTCGAACCTAGGACAGTTTACTGATTTTGTTCTTAACTCTATGGATAATGGGAAACAGGTAGATTCCATCTACACAGATTTTTCTAAGGCTTTTGACAAAGTTAATCACGACATACTGTTAAACAAGCTCTCGAAGATTGGTATATGTGGAAATCTTCTGAGACGGTTCTCTTCATATGTTAAAAATAGAAGTCAAGCTGTTGCTTTAAAAGGTTACATGTCACAAATTATAATTATTCCCTCAGGGGTACCGCAAGGCTCCCATCTAGGGCCTCTCTTGTTTATTTTATACATAAACGACATGAATCGTGTTATTAGTAATTCTTGTTTCCTATTTTACGCTGATGACATGAAATTATATAAATGTATTAGCTCCATAGAAGATTGCGACCAATTACAAGAAGACCTTGGTAAAATTGAGGAATATTGCAAAAACAATCAACTATATCTAAACATAGATAAATGTAATGTTATTACTTTTACACGAAAAAAACATTCAATTTATTATACTTACAAACTAAACCATGTACCTCTACAACGAGTAGAAACAATAAGAGATCTTGGAGTAATACTAGATTCTAGAATGTTATTTAGGGATCATATTGAAAATATTCTAAAAAAAGCTTATAAGCAATTGGGTTTCATTATTCGAATTTTTTTTTTTTTTTTTTTTTTTTTTTTTTTTACTTTATTTATTTTCATTTCTTTACATATATTATACATATTAATAGATAGTATATAATAACATAATACATAATACCAAATAGTATACACAAGAAATGAAAACCCACTAAGGCACTGCCTGAGTGTGGGTAATATAAAACGATTACTATATTTCAAGTACCTAAAGTATAATATACATTAGTAGAAAAAGTTTTTTTTTGTTTATAGTTATTATAAAAAGTAAAGAGAAAACATTATGTACAATAGTTTATAAAGTTTCAGCAAGTGAGTTGTAGAAAGAATCAATAAATTTATAGTAAAAGCGTTTCAATATCTGCGTCATTCAGCCATAATTTTACCTCTTTAATAAATTCTATCTTTTTATTTATCATTTGAGTTTGTAGTGGTAGAAGGTTAAATGTACGAGGACCAATGAAACTGCTATGTGTCTGCATTAATTTAGTATTGGTTTGGGGGGTGTAAAATATATTATTTGTTCTTTTGCTCATTCTGTTTTCATTTATTTTGAAATTATTTTTGTTTTTAAATAAATATTTCATAGTTTGTAATATAAATAATTTACGAATGTTAAATAATTTAGATTCCTTGTATAATGAGTCGGTCGAGAATGTTTTATTTTTGTTATATATGACTTTAATTATGTGTTTTTGAATTATTTGTAGAGGCTTAATAAATGTATCAGGTGCACCACCCCATCCTATTATGCCATAAGTGATTGCAGATTGCACCAGGGAGAAGTAGATCATTTTCAATTTTTCAGCGTTTAAAATTTCCTTGAGTCTATAAAATATGTAGGTAAGATATCTTAGTTTAGAAGTGGTTTGATTAATATGTGATTGCCAATTAAGATTAATATCTATTGATACTCCTAAATATTTTATATTTTTGACATTAGCGAGTTCGTTGCACAGGAAGCACATTTCTTGATTGCAAGTTGTATTATGGATTCTAATTTTAAGGTTTTCTTTTGGTTTGTTTGTTATGTTTTTATAAAAAGGTAAGTAAAATGTTTTGCTGTAATTTAAGACAAGTTTGTTGTATTTTAACCATTTTGAAACAAGTGAAATACATACAGTTGCTTTCGAAAAAGTTTCTGTCCAATTATTACCATCCACTATTATTGCCGTGTCGTCGGCGTAAGAAACAATTTTACCAGGGATTACAAAATTACATAAATCATTAATATAAATTAAGAATAAAATCGGGCCAAGAACAGTTCCCTGCGGAACTCCGTTTTTTATCTGTGTCTCTGAACTATAATTATTCCCAATTTTTGTTTTTTGTGTTCTGTCTTTAAGATAGTTTGATAGTAATTTTAGTGTGTCTTTTTTGAAGCCCAGTCGAGTTATTTTTTTAATGAGTAAATTATGATTAACGGTGTCGAAAGCTTTTCTTAAATCTAGGAATATGGCAAGACATTTCTTTTTTTTATCGATAGATGTATAAATATTTTTTGTCAATTCATATATGGCATCCTCAGTGCTTAGATTTTTACGAAAGCCGTATTGGTTTTTCGATAGAATTTTATATTTTTCTAAGTGTTCAATGACTCTAAATTTGATGCATTTTTCGAATATTTTTGATAGGTTTGAAACAAGGGATATTGGTCTGTAATTGTCTAATTTATGCGTATCCCCAGATTTATGAATAGGTATTATAGTGGAGGTATTATAATTACAAAGCCTTTTACGGTAGCACACACCCTAATTCTGTTATATATGTCATATGTACGGTCACAACTAGAATTCGCCTCAGTAATTTGGAATCCTCAATATCAAACATATATTGATCGCATTGAAAATATTCAGAACAAATTTATGAAACACCTATCGTATCGTTTTAGTGACCATCGATTTGTCCCTGTCACTTTATATAAACGTAGAAAAATCTCTGATGCATTATTCTTGCACAAAATCGTAAACTGCCTAGTTGATTCATCATATCTGTTAGAAAGGATTGCATTTCGTTGCCCCAAGCAAAACACCAGATCGAACGATTTATTTAGAATACCACATTGTAAATCCAAATACGCGCAAAACTCTGTAATAGTACGTATCTGTGAAACTCACAATGCCTTACGAGATGTAGACATTTTCAACCATAACTTAATATCATATAAAATTCAGCTTAATAAATTAATAAATTAAAATACTTTTATTTTATTCGATTTTTTTGTTGTGAAAAGTACATTATTATCACTCGTAGTGAATAGTATAGCTATGCGAAAAGTTGTATTTTTTCTTTTTGTTTTTAATTTTATATATTTCTTTATTATGTTTATTTTTTGCCATTTAATATGTTGTGTAGGTAAAAAATACTAAATCTACATTTAATTTAATGGAACTTAATTGGTCTAGAACATATGAATGTTTATTGTTATAATTTTTTACTGTACGACTGTTTGCTTCCTAAATAAAAAGAAATAAAAAAAATAAAAAAATACTAATCAAGTTTTAAATAATAAAAATACACTATCTGTAATGAATGTGGGTCGGAGACTATTAAATAACAGAGAACGTCTATGATGAATGTACAACGCGAACAAAGGTATAAAAGGCTCGTACGCATGTTTGTCGACCTTTTTCATTTTGACCGTTTACCAGTTGTACTTTATAATAATATACTTTTCGTTTCGGAATTATTAATTACGAGTTTGAGGTTAGACTTACTTCTTATGTCTCTTGTTGGCCTGTGTGGTGGCGGTGGGCGTGGGGGGCTGCGGGTGCGGGGTGTATGGCGCTGCTGGCGGGGGTTCATGGTGTGCCGCTTGCAGCGCCTGCTGCGCCGCCCCCGCCAGCTCGCGGCCTAGCTGCAGCTCTCCAGGTGGTGCTCCCGCATGGATTGCCTCGTAGGAGGCCTTCAGCGAGGCAGTGCGGCGACCCTGTTGCATCTAAAGAGAGTTGTATTATCAGTAAGGACCATAAATCAACTTGTATAGATTGATAACTTCTGGCTTTTTGTACAAAACAAATTTGTCCAAAAAAAGTGTTCAAACATTGTTGTGTTTAGATCATATTCTGGCAAACAGTTGTTGCAAGTCATTCTCCCCTGTTTATTATTGTCAATTTGCACCTCTTATGTAGGTAGATATTATGTAATATGTTATGTAGGTACATCACTATGATAACTTTAATTAAAATTACTTTAATCTCCAAAATGCAACATTTTCTAACCCCATTGTTTTCCCTCCGATCCATTTGGCAAAACAAATAGTGCTTTGCTTTTGTGGATACACTTTAAAAATGGAACACATTCACATATTATTAGCAAAAATAATAAGAACAAAATATTACAAGAAAGTACCTACCCCATTTTCATTAACTTTTGTGGGTACCTCAATAACTAAAGAAAATACCCGGGTACCTACACTAAGGACGGGTTGTTAAAGAGAATTTTAACAATTCTTCAAATTTCAAAGTTAATTTTTAAGTTTTGTGAAAGAGTTCTGTTATTATTTGAGTTCTGTCAAGCAACTAGCCTATAATATTTGGATGATTTGTATAGCGCCGTTTTTGTGCAAAATCACCTCAAGGGCGCTGAAATGATATAACAAAAGAACTTGAATAGGACTTTCACAGAACCCGAAAATGAAAGTTTAAATTTGATGAATTGTTCAAATTCTGTAAAACAACCCATCCTAAATGTAACATATTCAAATAATATGATGGAATTTTCAATAAAGTAACTATTCCATACTCATTCCAATAATAAGGTTAAACAGTACTTGTTGGGTGGCTGCTATGGCCTGACTAGCGGCAGCGGCAATCGCATTGCCAGCCCCCATGTGACCCAGGGTGTAGCCCCCGGGGCTGCTGCTTTCTGCCACCCCTCGACCTAAGGCAGCCTGGAAAGCATAAAAAAATCTTTAACAAGTAACTCGGCAATTATAATCTATAATAATTTTTGCCATGGGTGTCGTGAACTGTAAAGATGAGGATATTAAATTAGTTTGGTAAAAAAAGGTAGGAAATTATGGAAAACAATGAAATGTAACAAAATTATACAGTTTGGCATGCTTAACTTTGCAGGTGGCAAAAATAGAACTAACGAATGAACAAACCATTTTTTAAATCAATTGAGTTCTTGTACCAACAAAATCCACACAAGCGCATCCCGACTGCAAAATTAAGTGTGTCAAACTATACACAGAAACGTGATATCTATTTTAAAATTCAGTATTTCAAATGTGGGCTATGGAAAAAAATACATTTAGATTGAATTAATCCAATTCAAAATCAACTGCAATGAATCTTGGCATTATTGCAACTCCTTACAAGATTGCATCAGTTCTGTAAAAAAATCTGTTC
Organism: Hesperophylax magnus; assembly: GCA_026573805.1. Taxonomy (NCBI): domain Eukaryota; kingdom Metazoa; phylum Arthropoda; class Insecta; order Trichoptera; family Limnephilidae; genus Hesperophylax; species Hesperophylax magnus. The sequence goes on along the minus strand of JAIUSX010000043.1, from coordinate 3,711,182 downwards.
CATCACAGTCCACCAAAAATACGATACTAAACCATGGACCAAAATATCAATATGTATAAACGTCATCTTACTTGAATGGCAGAATCAGTTCTTGACAGAGCCAGCGGTGCCGTGGCGGCCACTAGAGTTCTGCTCTCAGCGCTCCTGCCTCCAGAGGCCCCCGCCCCCAGCTCCGCCCCACGTCCAGTGCCCCCGCCCGATACTGAACTGGTGCTGCCGCCCCAACTCTCTCGGCGCTTCTCCGCCCGCACTCTATACCTGCAAATAGATAGATTATAAATCTGACACTTGACATTAGTCACCAGTTCAGTATCTCTATTAAGATGGGATGCTTTCCTACCACCAATTCTCAGACTCTAAATACATTGTCAATATTATTAATGTTGTGTCAAAACACAACTAATTCTGCTGACCCAACAAACGAATTCTACAAGTTGAATACGACTTCTGCATTGCGGCAACTTTGAGGGTACTTTTCTTTGTCACAGAAATACATGAAAATAAGAATGAGGGACAATACTCATTCAGCCTTTTCAGAAATAATTTTAATTTAATTAATATAAAAGTCTCTTTAAGACGAATCGAAATTTATTGTTGTATAAGAGCTGGAAAATAAAAATAAATCTGTTCTGAGGATTTTCTGAAAAAATGCTGAACAATTGAAGATTTACACTTCTGAAATCCATAGAATAGATTGATCGCATTTACTCCCCTTCAGTAAAGGCGCGATCAACTGACAGTCGAGACCAAAAACTGCGAGGGACATAAAAGCAGATGAAAATGACTTCCACTTTGACATCCGATGCAGCTTTTGGTTTGCGGTTAACGTCATGCCTTATGTTCACAAGTACGCAAGACTACTGCGACAGGGTTCTGACTCCATAAAGCAAATTTCTAGGTTCCTCTATCTCTAAAATATACTTTTTGTAATTTTTAAAATCTTATAATCACCAAAAACCGGTTGCGATTTGTGTATTTTTAAGGTAAATGTATTTTATAATGATCACAAGTTACAAATAATTTTCAAAATCTTATTTATCTGTGACAAGCACCCAATACACGTTGATGGTTTGCGCTAACAGAAATTAGAGATGAGATTAAAAGCTATGAAATTTGCCCACTCTGAGACCAATATGCTCTGTTAACTCTTGACAGGCCAAGATGCCAAACAAAACGTCTGTAACCAAGTGGGTCTATCGACGACCCCATGCATTTTTACTTATGGGATTTTAAACTATAGAAATCCCAATTACTATTGGTAACTTATGTATTTGCGCAGAAATATGTAAAATACTAAAATTATGTGTCAAGTATTTAAGCTAATATAAGAAGGATAGTAATTTTGGGTACTACCTACTCCCCCACTTGGCTGCGGGATAGTTAACCGAGCACAAATCATTTCCAAAAACAAATGTTTTTGCAAAATATTTTTTAACGGAATGCATATTTTTTACATTGCAATTAAAACCCAATATTAGTAAGACATATTGAAATAAAAGCCAAAATCTTATCCACATACATAATGAAATCATTTTAGTTTTTTCAAAAATCGTTTTTGAAAACAATTCCTTTTCAACGGCCCGAGTAAAGAAGTATACTGGCCCTAACGAGAGATTGGCCACGGTGAAATTTAGGAACTACAGATCTTAACGCATGTTTCAATTTAAAGTGATTTCACCGTGGTCAATCTCTCAACACTGGAGTGCATGTCTGACAGCAGCGAGAACCCTGTCTTGCGAAGTAACCTGGCGAGAAGAAACATAGAGCATTCCTGTGTTCTGTCCAGTACCTATTCTCTTTATGCTGACCAGGCTGGTTGCTCTGGCCGAGGGAGCTGGGCTGGTCCAGCTCCAGCGAGCGCTTCTCCAGCAGCTCCGTGATACCCTTATTATCCGCCTCCAATTCACACTTGAATTTGTACAGTTCAGTGTCTGGAAAGGCACACACAAATATTATAACGCTCAGAACAAACACTTCTTGGACGCAGAAATGTACATCTCCATAATACAGTCAAACTCGCTTATAATGTTCCCAAAGGACATAGGTAACAACTTTTCACGCATTATCCTTTGAGCGTGTTAGACAAAAAAGAGTTCCACCAATTTCCTTTCAAATTTCATCGCTTAAGCAACAACAATATTAAAAAGCGCCTTTACATATCTAAGAAATGTCTAAAGGCCGGCCTGTAGTCGATTTAGGTATCTAAAGGGTTTTATTTTACAGTCCGTTGAAAACTGATAAAAAAATATTCCCTGATTTGACTTGAAGCCAACAAGAAGTTTAGTTTTCAGTTCTTTGAAAAACCTTATAAGAGAGTTTCACTGTATATGCTAGGCTTATAATATTTGTATAGAATAATGGGTAATTTGGCCTCAATACCAGGGATCCAGGAGCGGTTGTCGGAAGAAAGAGCCCAGGAGGCAGATGAAAAGACTATTGTAAATTCACTATAATATCTAACTAACTTCGCATATATTTTCACTCTAAAATGCTGACAATAGGAAAAATAATGCAGTACTTAATTACACTTTAATAAGTAAACAGAAGGATTTATTGTAATCATACTTTTGAAACAAATTAACAATTAAAGTAAAAGCTAAAACAAAATGGGGACATTTTCATGAATTATAACAGAACTTTTTATAATCATTTTAATCTTGGACGCAGTACATGTCAACAATTTTCAGTGAATTTTTTACAAAATAAGCTAGCTATTCTGAAAAGCTGATATGCATTTTTAATGGCGGCGTTCAAAATATATTTACAGATTTTGATCGATGAATGCATTATAAATGTAGTTCAGTTTGATTTACGTTGAGTTTATTGATCAATATCTGTTGTAAATTTAATATTAGATTCAAAATAAATAAAAAAATATTGAATTCATCACATACCTAATTTTCGCAGGTATCGTTCAACTAGTTCGTACATTTGATTAGCGAGTTGTACTTTCTCATCGGCGTCTTCCAGAGTTCTGTAATAATCCCTTCTGATATCGCCAAAATCTTGGTTGGCCAAATCCGTTGTAACATCTCCTCGGCGACAGTTGCCAAACAGTTGGCGAACCCGCTTTTCCAAGGAGTCCATACTGTCTGGAAATTAATTTCGTGTTGTAATAAAAGATTTATCAGTGATGTTTAAATTGTAAAATATGTGGTTACATGCAAAACACTGTCATAAAATACTAACTTTGGACCGACAAGTCTAATTCCCTCATTTCTGTGAAGCGATCTCTCAATTCCTGAGGCAGGTGCTCGATCACTGAAAATAAGATGAAATTAGATCGCTGTGTTTAAAAACAAATGACATTACAAAACGTCAAACATGAAGTTATTGATGATTTCAAATAAATCCGCGACAAAATACAGTTTTAATGTTGGTAGAGTTGGTAGTACTGATTGACAAAGAGGCCCAGAAACGCCCTGAAGGTAGCGTTGTCGAGCATTGTCGTGATTTGATCAATCTACTTACTTTCAAGGTAATCCTCCAAATATAACATTTTGAATTGTTTAGTTTATTATATTTTCAAAACGTAATTGTTATCAAATATAGCGTAAACGTATCGAAATATTGCTGAAAACACGAGCACGCTGCGGAGCTGTCACCGTTGGAAATAGCGTCGCCTGATAATGGCCGCCAACTTGAGGACAAGAATTCAAGAATCTACTGAATGCTTGCATGGCGGCAAAACAAACAACTTTGAAACGAAAACGAAACCTTTTATTTTAGCTGACGGTATTATTATTTGCAAATGTTGACGTTTTCGACCTTTCCAGGTAGAAGCATTCATCAACCATTGAAAGAATGTAACAATCAAGTCAACTCAACCCCTTATTTTAAATCCTAAACAATATTAGAACGTAATGTTAGGAAGCACATTTATAAATAGAAATGTGATTTTTATCAATTGATGATTTTGTATAATACCTATGATAAAATTTAAATTGTTCAATAGTCTCCACTTATCTACTTATTACTTATCCATCTGCAAAACACGTGTGTTCCTCTTTGTTAATTTCTGTAAATGCGTGAAAAATCACGGATAGTCTTAATTCTCGACAAATCAGTTCCAATTTTGAAAATAGCAATTAAAATAATTTTAAGACAGATTCTGGGTTCGATTCGCAGTTGAGACCGTTACCTTTTTATTTTTCAGTTTCTTCTTCTGTTTTATAAATCTTAAGTATTATCTTCGTATTCAATAATATAATTTTCTGTGAAAAAAATTTACATTGTAGGTAGGTTTTTTATCGCTTGTCTGAATAACTTAAATACCAGTTAATTTTTTACTATTATAGTTTGTTTTAATAGTTAAAATAAATTTCAAAGTTTTAATTTTTCTAGTCTCCCGAAAATGCACCAATGCACTATGAAGGCGACCAGACTGTCACCAGTCAGTCACCTGCAGTCTCAAAAAGCTTGCGTTTTTTTCAACCGGCGCTGTATTTTGTATGGGAGTCTAGACGTTTTATTTTTTATTTTTGAGATTACCCGCTTTTAACATTGAAGAACACTTGGTAAAATGTTTGCATCTCGTCACTACTGTTATTGTATTGTACCGGTCCGCCACTAGAGCAGACTATATTAAAATACCTGTAGAACACACTCATCAGTCAGCATGCCCCCCTTGCGTCTGTGCATTAGAGATGGCAATCGGTCTGTGAACAATGGATTGCCAATCAGACGGATCAACCTCCCTCAAGTTATCAAGTGCTGTGGGGCTCCAGCCAAGAGGTGGCTTCTTTAGATTTGTATAGGATTGCCGTATTGCGCTTCCTCATCCTTCGGCCAATCTTTTGGGCGGTTTCCTAGTGGCCATTATCGAGGCAGATAGGTATGCCCTGAACCCAAAAAATAATCACAATGATAAAAAATCGTTCATTATTTTACATTTCTCTTATTAATTGATTTCGAATTGGATAAACAGTAGGTATTATACTGTATTTTTATTTTTACAGATGATTCGAAGGCCTTTGACGAGCATCGAACTGAAACTCGACGATTTGGAAGAATTCATCGCGATGAAGCGCCAACAGGCCAACGCCAGCCAATCCATCAACAAGGATCAATCAAACGTTCAGGATCCCAATCAATCATCACTCTATTCTCCTATTACCTGGAACCTTGGTCCAAAGACCAGCAAAGAGATCCACCAAAGGATTGGATACGCGTCTCAGAGAAAATCTTCAAATCCTAACACTTAATCCAATTGATTCAAAATTTAACTGCATGAATATCTGTATTGATTTATAATAGACTTATGTCAATAAAATGTTATTATAATATCTCCACACATCACTCATTCGAAATAAATTTATTTAAAATAAAAAAATTTATACATAACTGCGTAGTTTTTTTTTGCATACATGTATTTGAATTTTACTTTTATTTCTTGAATGAATGCAAATTTTGCAAGTGGAAATTCGGACGAACTGAAACTCGGCAGATAGATTAGTTCTCGATGACAATGCACTTTATCAATTTTTGGTGATCACAGGCGTACGCATTTCTCTGAAATTGGGTGACGTTACAGCAATTAATACACGAAATAAATGTCAGACCTACCCAAATGGGATTTGGCTCAGTTGTTAGCATAGTTGACTGTAGTCCCTAGGGAGGAAGAATCAATCCTCAAAAAAATATAAATAGGTATTTTTAAAGTTTTAAAATACATTGTATTCGGTTTAAGGGGTGGGTGTGGTTTCTTGAAATCTCGACAGTGACCATTCTCCTGTTTTAAAGGTCAAGTGTGCAAAATTTCGTCAGTCTCGGATTTAAACTGTAGATATGTTTAAAAAACAAACCCACACCGAGATACCATTCTTTATGTAGTAAAAATATGGATACAATCATTAATGTAGTCGTATTTGGTCAATGGATACAATTAATTAATATATCTAATTAGAGACAATTGCCATTATTGAATCAGTTGCATCAAAAAACCTAAGTTGAGAGCGTATTACCAGACATAGCCGAAAATTTGTGATTTTAAATCGAATTCTAGATGTATCGACTCTTTTCTGAAAAAAAAAATTGATTTCAAAGGATTGTTATTTTATCTTGTAAAGTATCTTTTTAAATTTTGAAAAAGAATGCTATTTTTTTATTATAAAAAACAATACCGTTTGTCGTTGCGCTTTTTAAAAATGGTTTAAATGTAATGTTTTAATGAACAGCACATATTATGAATTAATAAATTATCTATCTTTATCACTTTTCAAAATTTTAATATTACTACATATTCGTTAGTTTCTTGGTTAAGGCGACATAAGCCTCTAATAACGGGGGTTTGCTCGACGCTCACATTTTAATTTTTTCGGATGAACATATTACTAAAATCTCAAATGGAGGAAGAAATTTCTGGAGGGATTCCTACGGATGTAAGATATTTATTTTTAAGATTAATAAAGACAGGACCTTATAATTGTAATATTTTTTGTAAAACGATTTGAAAATTTTATATAACGTTTTTCAACTATAAAATTAGTGGTAAGAACCATATTTATTTTTCTAGACAATGAATTAGTAACTTTCCGAAGGATCCCTCTAAAAACATTTCAGATTTTAGTAATACGTTCATCAGAAATAATTAAAATAAACCCCACGGAATGATCGACTTTCTAGGCCTGCTAGGGCAAAGTCGACCTTAGGTCCGTCCATGACAACGGGCTACGCGCCGAATATTGTTTTCACACACCTGCATCGCTTATGTCGCTAAGATTCCCACTTTATTTTAGAGATTTGTTATGGCAAATTCAACCATATTACTGTCCAATACACAGAGCCGCGCGTCGCATATTTTTGTGCACGGCTGATTCACTTACGTCGTTAAGATTCTGGCTTTATTTTAGGGTATTGTCTCGTCAAGAAAAAATCAATAGGTCAAATTTTGATCATCGGCATTTCCACGTTGAATGACAGTTAACCTAAAGCAAAGATCCTGCTATTGTACAAGACACCAGACACCAATGTATAATGATGCAATGCTGTGAAAATGTTGCGGGGACATAACGAGAACTCATCAAATGGGAGATGAATATAATAGAACCCAAGTAAAATAAATGCACACTCAAACAACATTTCAATTTTGGTATATAAGAGGGTAATTAATATATATCCTGAACAGCTATGGTGAATAATTTAGAATTTTTTGAGTACTAAAAAATTAGATTTTTTCTCAATAATGAGGAATTCCCGTCAATTTTTTTTATGAATTCTCTACCTAATTTAAATACTAGTATTTTCTTACAAAAATGAGTTTGCCTAATTTTCAAAATTTGTATTTTTCTAAGCCTGTCAAAACGATCGAAAGCTGGCGAGGTACGTGTGACTTACATATTTTTGGGAAGTGCGTGCCGAACGTGATAAATAAATTTCATATCGAAAAAAGGGTAAATATTTCCCTAACTGTCGCACTTTTAATAGGCACAGATTATAGAAATTACACTTCGTTACAACTTAATTAATATGAGAAACAACGTTTTACGTCGGAGTAGATGATAAAAGTTTAAAATATGCCTTATAAAACGATCCATTTGCTGACATTTTATATCGAGTGACACTTGCGTAAGTTTCGTTTTAATCTAAATACTCATAAATTACTTAATTAAAACAACCTAATAACCTATTTTGTGCATATAAATAGTTTTTAGTTAAAAGATAGTGTCATTTTCATCATCTGTGCCTAAAAGTGCGTCGGTTAGGGAAATAATTACAAAAAAAGTTAGGTTAAGTTTTTTTACTTGTGTAAGTCTAGATTCTAGATGAATGTGAAATTCACACCTGTGTTATTTCGTCATACTGTAGCCCTGACTAGTGCAGAGTTAAGGGTTGAAATGCAGAAGTGCAAAGTTAAGGGTTGAAGATTGCCAACCGTCGATAGAAGAGTTCGCCAGAAGAAGACATAATAAAAATACAGAAAACCTTACAATGAAGGGAAATGGGGTGTTGATACTGTTGATAATCCATCACAAACGAATGCCAAACATAAAATTGCAACTGACCGGCTGAATATTTCGTTTTGTTTGCTGCTTTGTCACGACTTTGAGATATAAATCCCAGGTATTTATGAATACTTTATAGCTATCGTGATTCGTTAATATCCTTAGTTCTTTTTAGTCTTCGGCGAAGTGGTGCGCTTAGCACCGATGATTGATTGGGCCACAAACATGTACGGATTTTAATATGTACATCAATTCGAACTATTCACAAGTGTTTGGTAAAATGGCTAAATTATACTTTCTGTTTTGTGGGGTGCTGTTTTGTGTATTCGATGAGTATTTCGCTGCTCTGCCTCATCCACTGCCTGATGCTGTGGGGATAGGGTAAGCAATGTTTAGTTATATTTTGCCCTGAAGAAGTGGCGTTTTGCAACAATAATACATGTATATATATTATTGCAATTTGCAATAATATATGTATAGTAAATTGTATTTCTTAGTCCTCCTCACTAGGGTGACCTGTGCTGAGGCGGACCAAAGTTATTCATTTCTGTTTTATTAGTTTTCTATGTCGTTTTTAATGTTTTTTTCATTAAAATCTTTCAGCCACATTTTTATTTTTGTTTTGTAATCATTCAAATTTTCTATTCGATTTATATAAGTGGGAAGGATGTTGTGGAGTTTCGTCGCAAAATAAATATTATATTTTTTATGTCTTTGTGATTTGACCTAGTTTGATGAATACCCTGTATTGTAGAGGATTCAGTACTTTTGAATAGTTTCAATATTATATTTTTAGCATATATTTGTTGTACATTTCGTACATCAAAACTATTGAAAATTTCAATCGAAGGCGTTATCATGGGTACTTTTAGTATGGGCTTTGAGATTCCTTTTTGAATTGTGTTCAGATTTATATACTTAGATACAGCAGATCCCCATCCTATAATTCCATATTCAATACGAGAATGACATAAAGTATAGTAGATTTTTTTCATGTCCCTTTTATTTACCACATTTCTTAGATTTTTAAAGAAATATATATGTTCGTGATACCTATGATATGTAGGTCCCATCTAAGATTTTCATCAATTACTTACTACCCCGAGATATTTAATGCTTTGTGACTTTTCCATAATTGGGCATTGACATTGCACATTATTTCTATGGCATTCGTGTAATTTTAGTTAAATAAGTGTTAAGTAAGCATTCAAAAAGAAGAAGAAGATCGTTTGAAAGGGAGATATGTAAATACGAATGTTGGAGGGAGCGCGCTAACATTAAAAAACGATGATAATTAAGAGGAAGCTACAAGCCAAAAATGTGTATATTCTTGGTATACCTTATATCGTAGGTAATAAGCATTAAAATCGCTTGACAAACGGAGTCTAGAAACGTTCGATTTCAAGCCTAAAACTGGTTTTTATTTATTTTGTAAATAATTTTATAAGAAAGCAAAAAAGTTAATCAAGTGAAACTGTCACAGATAATCTTATCTATAAAACCGTATTTTTTAAAAGTTGTTTCCTTTATGCGTTCATACATTTCTATTGAAAAAATATTTTTTGTAGTAGTTTGCATTTATATTTTTTATTGAGTAATTTATTTTTTTATTTAATGAACACCAATTCACTATAAAGATTAATCAAAATAGTGATTTGGCATTAAGCTTCGCCTTAAGCGAAAATTGTGAAAGTATTTAATATAACACAAACAGACACTTTTAAAATAGAGAAAAAATAACTCGACAAATGCCTTAAAGTTGCATGTAAGGATTACATGTTTTTATTATTTATTATTTGTATTTTTTTTATAATAAACATACAATGTTTGCACACAGTATTATAATGTAAAACAAAAATAGCCTTTCCTCACCATAAAGAGACAAGCCTCTGGTGTTTGGTGAGGGAATTCCAGCTCAATTATAAAAAAAAAAACATTTAAGTAATTAATTAAGTGTTATTTTTAAAAAGAAGAACAAACATTCCCGGGTTACGAATAACCTGACAATATTTGAAACTCTCCTACTACCACCACAGTAAGCTGAAAATGTTGCTTGTGCTGTGATGGAGGACTTAGCCAGTCGAGGAATTGAACACACTACGCCTGGGTGGGACCCAAACGCGATGTCAACTCAGCCACCGACCAGTCCATAATAATAACTTAAGAAAAACGCAAAATTTATTAATTAATTTTAAAATTTAAAAAAAATTAATAAAAGATATCTGGACTCTTATAGTTAACAACAATTTTATAGATTTTTATTGATTTCTGTTTCCTGTATTTAGATATTCGTGCAGTTTTATTATTATTTTCATTGTAATTTCTCAAAACAAAAAAAGATTTATTACATAATATGGCCTTAGTATATTTAATAATTATAATAAATTAAATGCTGTCTTGTTCTGAGGAAGGATCCAACCTAAATTAATTATTTACAAAGGTATGTTTAATGCGGTGACCGGATAAATCATCACAATGATAATTCATCACATTTTTAAAAACTTATATACATGGAAAGTGATGAAACAAAAACTTTATTAACTGGGTTAAGTAGGTTAGGTTAGGTTAACAAAAATTTTTCATCGTTTCTAATGACTTTATATCACTTTTTAAAAGTGTGTTGAATTGTCACTGTGTTGAGTTATCATGGAACCGTTTAATGCACCTACAAATAAACCTAACATGTGGTCCAAAATCTTGCTAAACTAATTAATTTAACTGTTAAAAACATAATTAAACGTTAAGTCTATAATATTACCTACATAATAAAAAATGAATTATTTTTCTGAGGCCATTCTAATTTATTTAATATGGGTACATAATTAAAAAAAAATCTACCATGTTTTTCTAACCATATAAGGAATGCTTAACATCCTAGACGTAGTCTTGTACAGAGGAAATCTTAAATTTTATAAACAGGAAGAAAATATTAAAGCAAACACTATGAAAGTATTTTTTATGTGAAACCGCACAAGAGTCCCAATTACTCCCTACCGTCTGGAGCCAGTGAGAAAATGGCAACCCAATTGGGGTATATTGGGAGGCTGAAGGTATTGGGGAGGGAAAGGAGATGGGGAAGAGGAAGATGAGGGGAATACTTTGCTATTCAGATCTGGTAACCAAACACGGCTAAAGCAATTTCAAGCAACGTTTCAATTCTGAATGGTGGTCTTAGCAATACTGAGAGTATTTTCCACACTGGAACGTGCCGCTTGTATACTATATATTATTTTAAATGAATAAAATGTGAAATAACACAAATTCATCAAATAAAATTTGTTTTTTGCACGCCTGGATTTGAACCCGCAACCTTCGGATTGCTAGTCGAGAGCCTTTTCCCCTCGACCACGGAGGCCGTCAAATATATTCTTATTACCTAAATGTATTTTTGAAGTGAAACTTCTTTACGCGCGTTATGCAATTTCAAGGACCGGAGTAAAACCAACTCATGACCGTCATGAAAAACCGTGATCATTTCGCTATAGGAGCCTAGCCAATATTATATACCTACTTTAGGTCACTCTCCAAACTCAGCTTCGCGGTCTAGAGGCAGAGGGCCCGATTGTCGTCGTGAGGAACCGAGGTTCGATCCCCGCTTTAACTATTTTTTTTTTCTTTTTGTGATTTTTTTAATAATAATTTTTTTTAAAGTGATAAAATGCTCTCGTGCTGCGACTTTAAGATATTTTGACTATATGATATTTTGGTCGAATACGTAATAACCGCGGTCTAGAGGCAGAGCGTTCGACACTCGTTATGCAGGACCCGGGTTCGAATCCCATATTTTTATAACTTTTAATTTTTTTTTTATCATATGCTACTTATAAATATGTCAATAGACAGAAAAAAAGAGAGAATTAAATGAAAACAGAGAGAGAAGAATAATAAAAGTTTCACTTCCGTCGTGCGTAGGCTTGCCACACACTGTATTTTTTTATTTTATAATCAGAAAGAAAAAAATAAAGTGTGTGAAAAACTGATAAACATAAATGCATTTTTTTGGAAACAGTATACAACATATGATATTCTCAGGGCTGGCGGTAGTAAAACCTTAGGAGCGCTGTATTAGGTGTTATCAGCGCCTTGGCTCCTTGGCAAATCGGCGCCCTGAGCGGACTGCTCTGTACAGGGCCGGCGCTGTATATTCATTTCAACCGAACCATTTTTTTTAATCCATCATACTGACATACCTGGCCATACACTTCTCAATTCGTCGAGGTAAGGAAGGTTATTTTGTAGGTTAGGGAGGTACCTGAATAATTTATCAATGTAATTAATGGAATATTGAGAACGGTGAAAGTAAATAAACGAACACCAAACAAATGCAAACACACTGCAGTTTCATTGGACCTCGTACTTTCAATCTTTTATCGAAAAATATTCAAGAGATAACTAAACTTCCTCAATATTTAAAAGAGTTAAAATTATGGCTTTTCAATAAAGCAGTTGAAAGTTTTTTTATTTAATTTGTACCACTTTATGTTTATCATAAATTATTTCACTTAATATTACACTATACACTTATAATTTCACTATACACTATTGTAAACACTTTTTATACAATTTAAATGCCCACAGTTTGGTTCTTTCTAGGTACGATAATATAATGTATTTAAGGCGATGCCATACGTAGTAATGTAAAATCATCTGTTTTTGGTTTGAAAATTTGGTCGCCTAGAAATGTTTCAGATGCTTTAATTAAATACTGCGAGTAGAATACATCTTGGCCTTTAAAATTATCGAGTATTTTTTAGATAAGTCTTTTTATAAGCCCAGAAAAAAAGAATGTATAAGGCCTATGTAAACTGCTTTAAAGTTCAAAATCTCCTACTTACGAACCCATTTTCGGTTATGATTTTATTGTATAATGTGGCAAATGAAGTTATTTATAAAATGATCGAAATTTTTTTAAATATTTATTCCTAAACATCCACAAAATAAAGTAAAAGGCACTTTTTGGCCATGTTTTTTTCTTGCATAAATCAAAAAAGGCGGATGGTGTTAAGCGGGAATTTAAATCTTATCGCCATCTACATAAGGGTTGTTATTGATAGCGGCTCAATTTAAAATATTAAACGACGTAGTGCATCGCCTTAACTATATTACCCACGCACAGGCTGCGCCTTAGTGGGTTCCCATATTTCTTATTGATATTTATAATATTTTATGTACTTAATGTAAATATTGGGAAAAATAAAGGTATTAAAAGAAATCAATATCAATAGACGTAATAGAAGAATAGCGATGTTATCTTACCTAAGTTTTTTATTGCCAACAAGGTTTAATTAACAAGTTGTCAATGTAACATTTTTTTGTATAAGTAACAACAAAACGAGTGCTGTTGTATGCATATTAATTCATTGTAACGTATTAGTATAATTTCGTTCGTCATCGGTGACATTCAATGTACCTACGAAAATATTCTAAAAGCAAGCATTATAAAAAAAAATATGAAGAAAAAAAAAAAACTTTTTTTTACTGTAATAGGTAAAAAAACAGATTGAACATTTCTCCTAAGTGACTGGCTCTTAACTGCTGTTAACTTTTAAAATGTCCTAAACTTGGGTTGACTGAGAATTGAACCTTCTTCCCAGGGACTGGGGTCAGCCACGCTAACAACTGAGCCAAATCTCAGTTGGGTATGACCGAATTAATTTCGTATATTAACTTCTGTGATGTCATCCAATTTCAGAGAAATGCGTACGCATGTAAGTCGGCGTGTTATACGTGATTACCACCAAATGATTAAATTAACGGAATGCAATGTCGTCGACAACGACTCTATCTTCCGAGTTTCAGCTTGATCGGATGTCGGGAAGTGGGTTAATTTCCACTTCCAAAATTTCCGTTCATTCATTCACGAAAACAAATACGAAATCAAATAGATATATTAAAAAGAATTCTAGGGCTACAAAACAAAATCAAAAATTCCCATTGTCCGTGCTTGCCATGAAACGCACCCCAACCTCCCCCAAAATAATCGAGGAAAGTTATAAGAAGAAGTTATAAGCACGGAAATGAGGAAGAAGAAAAACCTCTGGGTAATTATTTGAAATTAATCAATTGAGAGGATATTTTTGAAGAAACTATCATCCCTTAGATACCTACTAGTAAACGTGTACCCGGCGTTGCTCGACTTTTCTCTACTTTCTACAAATATAATATTCATGTTTTACATATATAAACATTCCAGAATAAACTCTCTACGTGATAGTGAAAACCCCATCACAATCCGTTGTGTAGTTTAGAAGCACTAAGCGCACAGACAAAGGACCAACAGACGCGGATAGCAACTTTATTTTAGTACTAGCTGTACACTGCCACGGGTTTCTGTGGCTCAGTCTGTCTGTGCAGATACATAAAGAATAGCGCGTGTTGCTTTTACGTCAATCAGATGGCTCTGTTTTAAAAAAAAAACATATTTTTACCTGTCACAGGTGACATGTATGTAGGTAATATTTAATATATATAAATATGAAATAAAATAAAAATATATATTAAAAACACACTCTATTTTAACGCAATTTTGTGTCAAAATTTGAAAACAATCGTTGAAGAACTTTCTCAGATTTAAGATTTTTAACAAACGATCATTTATTTTTTTACATAGAGATTCACCTCTATTGCTGGTTATTGCTGCTATTACCTGGTTACCCTATTTGGGATGAATTTTCTAAGCAACCATATGACGGAAATAAAAATGACTTTAAAAAGAGCGCGGACGAATGGATTCTTCTCATTTTGAGCTGCAAGTTGCAGTTGACCCAGACGCGGATTTCCTGTATCATTCGGAGAAAGCTATGCATTGATTAGTTGTTTTAATTTGACGCTAGTTTCCGTCAAATCGAGAAAGCCACATCGAAATAATATTTTGAAACAATTATTGTGCTAAATTACATTTTTTAAAACGATTTAATGTACTGAAAACATAATGTATTTTTATAGATCTATTTGAATATCACTTTTGTGAATATCTATTGCCAATATCCGATCGAGCTGAAAGTCCGAAGATAGACTCGTTGTCGATGACATTGCATTTAACTTTAGGTGGCAATAAAGTACACACACGTAGACATATACACATTTCTCTGAAATCGGATCACATTACAGCAGTTAATATATTAAATAAATATAGTCCCTGTCGAATCCAGTTCCTGGGTGGGAAGTGAGCTAAACAAAAAAAGTGATTTTTCGAAGAAAATTTCTTCTGAAAGCTTATCACATTGTGATGTCATTATTTATTAGAATAAAACACAAATAACTTTGTTTACCTCACTTTAATATATATAACCTCTACATGTTTCGTGAACAATGTTCACCTCATAGAGTATATACTTGCTCCTGATGAGGTGAACATTGTTCACGAAACATTATTATTATTATTATTATGTAATGAGCAGGCAGCATTCTGCTGATGCCCTCATATCTGATTTCACAACAAGTTTGACAGTAATTGAGTTGTTTTAAGTTTGAACTAAGTCCTTTCTTCTCTCCAAATGTGATTCCAATAGAGCTTTGAATTGATTTATATCTGTTGCATCGATGACATGTTGTGGGAGTTTGTTCCAAGCATCCACTACTCTATTTGCAAGGAAGTGTTTTCTAGGATTAGATGCAAAAGGCGTTTTGGTAATTTTTTTTGAGTGTCCACGGAGATTTATATTTTTATTAGTAGTGAAGATTTCTTGGATGCTAGGGCAACTGTAATGTCCAGATAAAATTTTGAAAGTCTCGATCAAGTCACCCCTTTCTCTTATTTCTTGTAAGATTGGTAATCATAGTTCCTTGAGTCTATCTTCGTATCGTAGATCTTTCAGAGTTCTTGGTATTTTAGTGAAACGTCTCTGTACTCTCTCTAACAGATTTATATCCTTTGCGAAGTAAGGACTCCGTATTTGGCAAGCATATTCCAGGAGAGGTCGCACATATGTTTTATATATTTTTAACATCATGTCCGGTGTTAGGTCAAGGAAGGTTTTCCTGATTAGATATGTTAGTGAATTTGCTCTTTTCACAATTCCAGCGATGTGTGGTTCCCATTTCAAGTCCTGTGATATGGTAACTCCTAAGTCTTGTTGTAATGTCACTGCTTTTAGAGGTGTTCCATTAAGTTTGTAGGCAAGTGTAGGGTTAGTTTTTCCAACATGTAGGACAGTGCATTTTTCGACATTGAGTTTTAGAAGCCAATCATTTGTCCATTGATATATTTCGTTTAAATCGTTTTGCAGTTGGTTGTGATGAGTGTGTGGATTGGCAAAGAATTTAGTATCATCTGCAAAGCAGCTGGAGTCTAATTTTATTATAGTATGCAGGTCCGTGATGTACAAAATAAACAGAACTGGACCGAGAACTGATCCTTGAGGGACACCACTGGTCACATTTCGCTCAGATGACAGTTGGTTGCCAATTCGAACTTGTAATTTTCTCTCAGTGAGGAAGGATTTGATCCATTCGAGAAGTCGTCCTCTTATGCCTAGGAATTTAAGTTTAGCCAACAGTCTATTGGTTGGAACAGTATCGAAGGCTTTCTCGAAGTCGAGATAAATTACGTCAGTGGGAATCCGTTTGTCCCACTCGTTTGTCCAGTAATCTATGTTAAGAATGAGATTGGTAATCGTGGATCTTTTTGGCACAAATCCATGTTGTTTGTTTGAGATTATGTCAAGTTTGATCAGGAATGAGCGTATCTTGTCCACTATTATTCTTTCCATGGTTTTGCAGATAATACTAGTCAAGCTTATAGGTCTGTAATTTGCTGGTTTGAGTTTATCACCTTTTTTGTAGATAGGTTTAATTATAGCTCTCTTCCAATCTTTAGGGAGTTTCCCATCTAAAAAGGATTGTTGCATAACCAGAGCTATGGGATGACTGAGAGTTGCTGCACACTTTTTGAGAACAATAGCAGGAATATTATCAGGGCCAGTAGCGCTATCTTCTCGCAACCCCTTCAAAATATTCTCAACCGCTGATGGAGTGAATTCTATTTCGCATAGTGAACTATCTACATACACATCTTGACTAATAGTTAGTATACTGATGTCTGGTTCATTTACATAGGTTTTTTGTCCGCTGTCAATCAATTTTTGCTCAAAGTTTTTTCTGGTATTTCTTAGTTGCGACAAAAGGTAGTTATTTTTCAGTTTATATTCTCTGTAATACTCATTTTCAATCTCATTTACCTTACCCATGTGTTTTCTGGATAATCTATAACCATCCCAGGCTTTCATTTTCTCTTTAATCAATATAGCTAGTATGTATTTGTCGATCCAAGGTTTGTTTTATTGCCTTTGAATAGTGGTATTTTTGACACAATCTTCTCTTCAAACATGTTTGTAAAAAAGTTCCACTTTTCTTCAGTTGTAGTGGTTTCCACGAGAGACCACATTATATCACGAGTGATTAAGGTTTCATTTATTTTATCATAATCTGCTATGTGATAGTTGGGTCTCGGCTTCTTGCCTCTCGGGCCGGAAGATTCGTTGTTATGGCTGGTACTTACTTGTAGAGTTGACAACAAACATAAATATATATATATATATTTTTTTTTTTTTTTTATGTGACACCTCACAAGAGCGTCCCTACCTGTGCAGTGTACAGACAGGGGAACTATGTCACCACCCGGTTGGGCGGCGTTGTGAGGCGGAATAAGGTAGGGGCTGTAGGAAGGGATTTGTTAATGCGGGCCTTGAAGAGGCTCGGATTATAGGAGGGAGGAAAAAACAGATGCCGGTAGCTCGTTCCACATACGAGCCGACTTACACAAAAACGAGTCGTAAAAACGGCCCGTTCTCATGAAGCCAACGTCAACCGTGAACGGGTGTTCAGTTCGTGTCCGTCGAGTTTCGCGCACGTGCACCGGTGCATCAGGAATCAATGCTGCTAGCTCCTTGGAGCAGGCTCCATTGAAATACCTGTAGAACAGACACAGCATGCCTACATTGCGTCTATGCATTAGAGAAGGCAATCGGTCTGTTAACAACGGATTGTTAATCAGACGGATCGCTCTCCTTTGCACAGATTCAAGCAGGTTTATTAAGTGTTTTGGGGCACCAGCCCAAAGGTGGCTCCCAAATTCAATAGTTGGGCGGACTTGAGACTTGTACAGGGTCAGCAGCTGGTCACTGTTGAAGAATCTCCTAGCCCTGTACAAGACGCCCAACTTTTTGGAGGCCTGATTTACTCGGGCTTCTATGGATCCCCGATACTTGAGCCGGTCTGATATATATGGTCACTTTTGCCTATAGGTGCTAGATATTTTATATCAGTAATGAGATGTTCATCATTGCACAGGACTAAGTCCAATAGAGATGGGGTATTGTTGTCCCTGTATCTTGTAGGTTTATCTACCAATTGCCAATAGTTACTGTTCAAGTACATATCCTCAAATAAGGCCTCGGGGCTGTTTGAATTACGCACTTCTGTAATGGGCCATACCAATTTGGAATAATTGAAGTCTCCAATTTTTCGTCGTTTTTTTTTTAAATAGTATCAAGGGCGATGTGTTCGGACTGTTATCAGTGCCTTGAGGCCTTATTAAATCGGCGACAGGAGCGGACTGCTCCAATTGCGCCCACATTGGGCCGGCCCTGTATCTGACTTTGGTCAAAAGAAAATTGATAAAAACATGTTTTTTCCATACCTCATCAACAATTAAACAATCAATCGCTATTAATAACGCATCGTATACTTTTTCTGGACGATGTTCATCTTGAGCTACAACTTGTAACAGTTTTGATTTATCACAGGTCGTTTCTCTTGTGTATTCAGCACTGGTAAAATCCGAGTTTGTTATATTAGTTGGCATCGGCAGTTCAAAACCCTTAATAGGTTTACCCGAAAGTGATAATACTTTGTTCAATTCAAATAACGCTTTGTCAAAGATGTTCTGATCATATTGAACGTCACGCCATCAAAATGTCTTGAGCCATATTTTCTGGAAATTTATTCCATAGAATTACAGAGTCGGTCACCTGACTAAACGCTACGATAATGGCAAACAAATACCTCAATGATCTAGCTGAACTGCAAATAGCAGCTTCTGATAATGTGTTGTCCCAATCAGAGTCATCCTTCAAGAGACCCATTGCTTTGCATGCTGTTGGATAGGTATTATAAGTAACTCCGTGTACAGTTTTCATGTTGGGCCTTTTACAACATGAAGTGACATTCTCCAGTAAAAAAATCGCTGCGTAAATGGTGGTCATGCACGTTGAATGATAAAATCTTCTATACTGTATGAGTAACGATTAGATTGATATTTCTCCACTTCATTTGGTGATTGGATGCTGAACGTAGCCTAATTGGTACCTTTATTTATATATTTAGATATTGGATTGATTTTACTGAACTGCAAAACTCAGCGTTGATTTGAGCGCAGAGCGTAGTGAGTTATAGGGAACTAGCTACCGATTGTCAATTTCATGGATTCGCACAGCGGCAGATTGTCCTCCGTCGCGTCGTAGAGGCGCTTGTATTTGTGCATGCGGCCTACCGTTTTGTCTCGAGTGTTTTTTTCAAATTGCAATATATTCTAAAATATTATTGAAACACTTGTTATCAACATTTAAAGCCAAAATGAGCAATTGGGTAAGGATTGAAACTATATCGAAGCTTCTTGACTCTTTTTGCTATTGAATTAATAATTTATACCTTCGAACATATTCATTTAACTTATATGCTGTAAAGGGCAATTATGATCGAAATTAAATGCCCAACGTAACTATGATATTTAATTGGATTAAGATGAATATTATATTGGTCAAAATAATAAAAGATAAAAATGATTACTGTAGGTTATATTTAAAAGAAAGATATATACCATCGCTGACTTTTCTGTAGGCCTTTTTAAGATTTCGTCAATTTCGTATTATTTTGATGAATCTTATAAGGTTTAGTCAGCGTTACGAATGTAAGCGCCCGAAAGTATTTGTTTACGTTTTATTACAAAACATCGACTTTTCTATACTTTCTATAAATATAATACGCATTTATTATACAGGGTTTTCCAATAAGAGGTGTTATTTTGATATTCAATCGTAAAAGATCAATGGTTTCGTTGCTTGTATGGCACGTAGCGCCGTCTTGTTGAAAGTAAACGTTGTCCAGATCAATACCATCCATTTCCGGTCATAAAAAATCATTAATCATTTCTCGATAGCGCAATCCATTCACCGCAACTGTTGCTCCAGCCTCATTTTCTAAAAAGTAAGGTCCAATGACTCCGCCGGACTATAAACCGCACCAAACAGTCACACGTTGAAGATAGAGAGGTTTTCCGAGCCCCAAATGCGACAATTTTGCTTTTTGACGAAGCCACCGAGGTGGAAATAGGCCTCATCACTCAAGATGATTTGCATTTGATTCACTCAAGTGAATTGTAATAATTTCAATGCGTTGTTGAAGCGTGTATCGTTCCATTTTTATTAATGGCAAAGTTTTTACTTGTCAAATGTCAAAAATGACAGCTTCAAAAGTAACATCTACCGAAATAGCGGGCTATTCAAAATAACCTGATTTGGAAAACCCTGTATATGTAAACCTTTCGAAAGGAATTCTCTAAATGATAGTGAAAACCCTATCAAAATCCGTTGCGTAGTTTAGAAGAATTAAGCGCACAAACAGAAAGACGCGGATAGCGACTTTATTTTATACTATATAGAGATATTCTTATATAGGTACTTTAGCCCACTTATCTTGTTATTAAATTTTGTTTAATGTGTTCGTTTTCCGTTTTCGGGCTACCGGAAATGAGATTGTAAATGTTTACACCCTCATGGTAATAATTGTCCAGCGTTTTATATCGGGAAGACAACGCGCAATGTCAACATTAGGATTAAAGAACATCTTAGATGCCTAAATAGCAATGGCTTTTCAGAGTTTGCCAATCATCTTATTGAAAAAGATCATACATTCAATAAAAGCACCGGTGCTAAGATTCTCCATAGAAAAGACCATAGTAACAAATTGAATAACCTAGAAGCACTAGAAATTAAGAAAGCCATTAAAACCAAAAGTTTAATTCTGAATAATCAATTAGATTTGTCAAAAAGCCCAATACTGGGAATATTCCCTGTAAACTGTAAAATTCCCAGTATCCCTTAATCACCTTACAATTATTAATGCCTATTCTCTATTATTATAATATTTATATACACTAAGCGTTTTCTTTCAATATATTGTTGTTTCATTTTGGTTTTACTTTCTCTCTCCCTCTGTATGTATATATAAAGACACATTTTGTATTATTGATTACTTTAATTTTGTACCCTGACGATGCTCGAGTGAACCGAAACCGGTCGGTCTTAAAATTAATAAAAATTCGTGGTTTTAAACAAAAAAAAAAAAATAAAATGATATAAAATATTGTTTTATTTTATAAAATATTATATTAAAATAAAGGGAGAGAAATCATATTAGACGAGGACAGAGCTTCAGAGAGGGTGTGGTGGGGTGGGCCAAGGGAGGGTGGGGGTTACATGGTAATAATATCAATTTATTTATGCCCATTAAATAAGCTTTTACATTTGTACATTGTGTTTGTCTCCTTTTTTCGAATATAGGCACAACTTTACATAGTGATTCCCAAGGATTGAAGTGAACCGCGCCAACAACCTTGCCAAATGCATGCCGATCGGACCGACATTTATTTCGTATATTAACTGCTGTAATGTCATACGATTTCAGAGAAATGCCTATTCGGTTTATTTTTGTAGTGCCATTTTTGTGAAATATATAGATGGTGCTTAATCAAAGCTAGACAATAACAACCAGTAATTAAAATAACCTTTCTCAGATTAAGCAACGATACCTAATTTGTGGGTATATTACATTCTCTCCTCCAAGATTATAAAGGACCTGAAGGAAATTGCAGTCTAAACGTTTGGGATGAAAATGATTTGAGCACACATGGTTTCCTGATGATGGTACGGTCAACGTGTTCCGATATCGTGATAATCAATGTATTCGAAATTTACGAAAAATTTAACAGGAAACCTGTTAATTCATTCGTTAAGGGTCTGCAATCCCTTTTTTAAATAAATTAGAAAAACTCTGTTCCGACATTGTGATAATTAATGTATTCGAAATTTACTAAAAGTTCAACCAGAAACCTGTTCCTTCATTCTTTAAAGGCCTGTAATCCACTTTTTTAAAATAAATTAGCAAATACTCTTTTTTTCCGTATTTGTAAATATACAATATATTATAAATATTACCCAGTTATTTTCACATAATTGAATCAGGATTGCTTATATCCATTTCTCAATTTTTTCTCGGTCTGTGGTGAAATCTAAACGAAAATAATACATTTTATGAATAATTATCGGAATGTATATTGAAAATATTTATTCCTATACCTTACATTTTAAGCCTACATGAACGTTCTTTTTCATGTAACATATCTTCCACCACCTTCATCACCTCTACAGCAATAGTTATAATTATATAAATAAATATGACAAAAAGCAACACATTTTTGTTATAATACAACATCGCTTGTCGCTAATAGCTGTTGCGCTGATTAAGGTAACATTTAAAAAAATGCTCAATATATAATAAAAAAGGTAAGTGTAATATATATACATATATAAATACTTTGTAATATATATTTTTTCTATGAAAAGAAAAATGTAATTTACATAGTACACACAAAATAATTTACTCAACGACCCGAATTTTTCAAATAATTTAACACGCAAATAATTGTTAATACAACCCTGAATTAGAGACATAGCCCTAAAAAATAATTCATACTTCTAATAGTCCAGTCAAGATGTACATCCGTGCTTGCAAAAGGTCCAGTCATTCTGAATTTTTTATATGTTGTTTGGACCTATATAAATACTTTGTAATATATATTTTTTCTATGAAAAGAAAAATGTAATTTACATAGTACACACAAAATAATTTACTCAACGACCCGAATTTTTCAAATAATTTAACACGCAAATAATTGTTAATACAACCCTGAATTAGAGACAAGCCCTAAAAAATAATTCATACTTCTAATAGTCCAGTCAAGATGTACATCCGTGCTTGCAAAAGGTCCAGTCATTCTGAATTTTTTATATGTTGTTTGGACCTAAACCAGTATTAAAAAAAAATTTTTGCAACTTCGAAAGTGCTGTGCGAGCGGCGGTGGACCAGGAAAATTTCGGATTTTTTTCAGTTTTTGCTCAATATCTCAGTAAAGGAAGGGTCTGACCGGTATAGTTGGTATAAAAACTTTTAAAGTAGACTAAATTTGCTATAATTTGAGACCAAAGCAAGCTATATAATGCCATTGGTTTTCAAGATACAGTTCTTCAAAATAGGAAATTTTTTCCAAAAAGTGAAATTTTTTCGAAATGGTCACTTATTTTGTAAAATAATTTCTAAAATACGCATCCCACGTCAAATATTGTGGGAAATAAAGTTGTTGTAAATTTAATTTTATTTGAGACTAGATTGATATATGTAGACTAAACGGTTCTCTCAAAAATGGCAGATAACCAAAAACAGTCATAAGTGGGTTTTGGGTGAAATGCAAATAAACTGTTCTCGCGTCTTTTTATGGTTTTATTGTGCTGTGAAGTAAATCCATTAATCATCGTGGGTTAATCCTAAGGTTATAATATAATTACGACTATTTCAAATTTCAAGTACCCATGAGTCATCATGGGTTTATTTTATGGCATAATTATCGACCAGTATAACGACCTTCAGTCAAATTTAAACAATACAATAATTGGGAAACTTACTTAACCCAAATTTAAAAGCACCACTAATATTTAAGCCAAATATTTTTACTGTCCCCCCCCCCCCTTGACCTCCTTACCCGCACCCGGCCCTTCCAGGGCAGCTCTCAGTGTGTTGCGGAATGTCTATCCGTCCGGGCGTGTGTTTCGTGTGTCGTGAGGACCTCGACACAGGTCCTGTTGTGGTCATCAAAGAACTAGGAATTCGAGCACTAATTGAAGTGAGTCAAAAACGTGGCCTCGCAGAAAATAAAAATTTCCTCCAAAATTGCAACCAAGTCAGCGTTCATGATGCATGCAGGAAGAGATATACAGCTGTGCATAACGTTGAAGCCTCAGTTCGTCGAGGAGGAGACTCTGCTTCCCAACCGAAGACTACATCGACAAGATTATCAAGCAAACTGGCTCCTACCTTGAAAGGGATTTGCTTTTTGTGTGGTGATGCTATCACTGAAGAATTTCTCCAGCAACAAAGCAAACTACCATTGGCAAGAAGGAATATGATCCATACAGTTGAGAAGTTGGGCATAAGGCAAACTGTTTTAGATGCAGCTAAACGCCGAGGTGACGATTGGGGAAGGGCCATTGAGGAGCGTCTCCTCGCCACTGACAACCTGGTTGCTGCAGACGGGACGTACCACAGAGTGTGCTACAGGAGCCTGTTTACATTACCATCTGCTACTGGGAATAAGAGAGGTTATCGTCCAACCAGTAATACTGAAGAAGCAATCGAGTATGTGCACGATTACCTAATGGAAAACAGTGATGAATGTCAGTTTTCTTTATCACACCTTCTGCAGCAAATAAAAGGTGATTGTATCCCTGATGTCAGAACAGCGAAAACTCACCTCCAAAAACGTTTTGGCGATGACATAGTAATAGTGGAGACAGGCTCCAACAAAGGGACACTCGTTTGCTTCAAAAACACCGGCCATAAAATTTTGTATGATCATTGGTACAAGGAACAAAAAGGCGATGCGCAGCAAGAGCGGTTGAGAGTTGTGAAGGTAGCAGCAGAAATCATCGTGGAAGATATCCGCACACAAGTGTATGACACCAGTCAGTATCCCCCCTCGGACGATTTCTTTTACAATGTTGATTCTGTCATCCCTGAGTCAGTACAGCTATTTTTTGAGACTGTTGTTCTCAAAAACAAGCGTGGCCTCTTTGAAACATGGAAGAAGAAGTGTGTGTCATTTTCTCATGCTCTGATAGCTGCTGTACGACCCCGATCTTTTGTTTCCTCCCTTCTGATTGGAATTGGTACCTACTTTTACCGAACATATGGATCCAAACATCTGGTAAATATGTGCGCTGCGCTGGGGTTCTCCTGTTCTTATTCAGCAGCTGTGCAGCTTGAAACTTCGGTGATTTTACGAGATGAATCCTCACCACCAATAGGAAAAGAAGCTTTTATCCAATTTGTCTATGACAATGCGGACGTGAACGTTAACACGCTGGATGGTGATAACACGTTTCATGAGATGGGAGGCATTATGTGCGTGACCCCCTCGAGAGCAGTAATGCGAGATAAAAACATTCCACGTATACAGAACTATGTTACTGCTCAAAATGTGATCTCCAGCAGTGTAGTAGAAAACAAAGAGTGCTTTGTTAAAAAAAACAGTGGATTGGCAGCAATCATGGTTGCGGATTTGGAAGGAACCTATGAAATTGATGGTGAAATTTTGCCCTCGGCTCCTGACCTAATATGGCTGTATGGGAAGTCGCTCAATAAACAGTCGATGCCAGGGTGGAATGGATTTATGGAGCAAGCCACAGACGGGCTTCAGTTTTCACGCTCAAAAATTCTTTTCCTTCCATTCATCCGTGCCCCTCCCACTGATTACAATACGGTGTTCACTTAACTCATGGAAGCCAGCAACCGGAACAAAGCTCCTAGTCAGAAAATCACGTTCGTCACTTTCGACCAGCCATTATTCACAAAAGCAAGAGATATTGTGGAGAGTGGACTTCACTCGGAGTTGAACAGTGTAGTTGTACGGCTTGGTAGATTTCACCTCTTACTGTCCTTTATGGGATGCATTGGCACAATAATGGGTGGGAGCGGTCTGAAAGAACTACTAACCACCATCTGCGCAGGCCACAGTATTGACAAAATTTTGAATGGGCACGCATATTCACGAGCTGTTCGAGACCACATTTTGGCAAACCTCACACTGGCCAGCATTGTTTTTTATGAGGTCGACATAACTCCTGAGGAGCGAGACGAGACTGAAAAATTGCTGCGAGACACTGAAAGGTCTCTCACTATATCAGCAGAAGAAATTGATACCTACCAAATACTAAAGACTAAATTTAAAAGTGGAATGGTGTTTATGTTGAACATTTGTGAAGAACTGGAAAGTTTTTGCACCTTATCATGTCCTACAAGAGAGCAGCATGTAGACATGAGACCTTCTCGAATCATCCGAGATAATAGTGATGCGGAAAAACTAAAAAACTGGTTTGCTCTCCACCCTCCATTTCCCAAAACTGACAGTTTAATTTCTATCAGTAGTGGTTTACTGGCAGGTCCTGAAATTAATTGCCACACAGCCCAGAGAGTTGGAAAGGAAGGAGTGATGAAAATTGTGGGGAAAATGTACGACAAGGTAGTAATAAAACGGAAAAATAAAGTTACCACGCTGGCATCGATCACCTCAACCGTTAAACTGCCGGACAAAAACAGAAGAGTGGCTGTGGATCCGCTCACAATTTTTCAGCGGGTGTGTATTGCAAAGAAATCTGAACAGGATTTACAGGATGACTTCAAGTATGAGTTGGCCCCGTTCCCGATGTCTCTGTTCAATGAACAAGGGATGCGGAAGGGCACAAAATCTACTCTGTACTCTGCATTCACTCCTCTTTCCAGCCACACGCCGATAGATGCCAGCACTCACGTCATTTTGGATGGTGGCTACCTCTTGCACAAGGTCGTGTGGCAGCGGAAGAGCACGGTTCGAGCACTTTTGGCGCGTTATACCACCTACGTCCGAAACCACTTTGGGAAGAACGTCTCCATCGTTTTTGACGGCTACCCCGAAGATGCTACCAAAAAAAACACCAAAACAGCGGATCGACTCCGGCGCTACGCAGCTCATTCCAGCTACGAATTGACGTTCGATGAATCCACAGTAATTCAAATTGCTCAAGAGCATGTATTTGGCAATGAAAACAATAAGAGACGCCTTATAACTCTTCTCTGTGACGCCTTTCAGAAGGAGGGAGTAGAAGTGGCTGTTGCCGAAAAAGATGCTGATCGAGAGATCGTCATGATGGCGTTATCAAAAAGAGCAGATGCCGATCGGTTTTCATAGTGGGAGAAGATGTCGACCTGCTCGTTCTTCTCAATGGTTTAGGCGCTGAAGAGACAAACGTCTATCTTCAGAAGAGCACGAAGGGTGAAGCTGGTTGCTGTCACTACTCTACGACCTCCTACAACAACCAGGACTCCCGACAATTACCAGGAACGGTACTATTTACCCACGCGTTTGCCGGGTGCGATACCACCTCAGCACCGTTTGGCCAAGGAAAGACCAAAATCAGCACACTTCTGAGCAAGAGTGAACCACTTGCTGAGCAAGTGGAGGTCTTCCTTCGGCCAGACTCCACCCCACAAGCCGTGAGTGAAGCAGGCATCAAGTGCTGGATGGATCCCGCACCTCCTGCCCTTTTGCGAAAAATTTCATGTAAATGCAAGAGAGGATGCTCTGGGAGCTGCTCGTGTAGAAAGGCTGGGCTCCACTGCTCAGTCCTCTGTCAGTCATGCGGTGGCAAATTTTGCATTAACGTCCCGGATGTGGAGCTGAAATGCTCGGACGATGAAGATGACCCGACTACAGACTGGGCGCCTCTCCCAGCTAAGATAAAAAGAAAGACATGATTTGGCAACCAAGACACAATACCTACATGATTTATATTAGTTTTAAAGTCTACTTTAAAAGTATGTATACCGATTACACCGGTCAGACCCTTCCTTTACTGAGATATTGAGCAAAAACTGAAAAAAATCCGAAAATTTACTGGTTTTTTAGGTCCACCGCCGCTCGCACAGCACTTTCGAAGTTGTAATTTTTTTTTTTTAATACTGGTTTAGGTTCTAACAACATATAAAAAATTCAGAATGACTGGACCTTTTGCAAGCACAACCCCCTTTTCATGTTTAACTTGACTGTACTATAAAGTTTTTTGCGCGTATCAAGTAAAAACGCGTGATTTTAACCAACACATCAATAATTTTCATGTGCCAGGCTCGTGCCATGTCGTATTGTTTATATGTATTCGTTAAAAGTCTATCACAGACTGCATGACGTCATGATTGTGACTATTCTCGGTCCAACATTAGAACAACCCGTGGACGCGCATGTCTCCGCCCCTTCTCCCCACTTCTACAAAGACGAGCGTTAACACTTTCAGACCCACTATTTTAATAAATTAATTATTTTATTTTATTTGTATACCGACAAATAAAACGAAAAATTAAAACATTTTATATATTCAAATAATGATTGTTTCTGCTATCGTGGTACGAGAACACGCCGTCAGATGGAATGCAGGAAAACACTTCTTCTTCTTGACATATAAATTTATTAGTTCACAATATAATTGCAGAGGATCTTATTTTCCTCTGCTCAAACTTAAACTGAAAGAAATAAAGGTCTAGTTTCCTTTATTCTTCGGTTTTCCCTAGGTTTACATAAACCTAGTAATTATCTCACGACTGACTGCGTAGGTACGCATGTACCTACCAGTTATATCAATACTAGCTCCTGCGTAGGTACGCCTGTACCTACCAGTTATATGAATACTGTCTCCTGCGTAGGTACGCCTGTACCTACCCGTTATAGCAATACTGCCCCTTTTCTGGGAGGTATCTGTATTTAAACTAAATTCTGAAGGACATTTTACCAAAATAAAGATGTTCCACCCGCTCGTTGGCAAACAACATTCTTAACATAAAATAAAATGCACTTAATTATTCTTAATGATACAGACGTGATTTAAACAATACAAATATTTTAAAGGAATTATTTTAAGGGAGATGAAACTTTATTTGGGGCTTTTATTACTATGGGACAGGGGTGGGAAAGGTATTGGAAAATATTTTTAGGCATAATGGTTTAACTAGGGTCATCATAAAATAGAGATCGAACAGCTCTATTTGAAAGCTGCCGCTGCTTGAAATAAAATGTCCCGAATTCTTAAATCATAAATGATACACAAACAAGACAATATCTTTATAAAAATACCAGGCCAATGAATTGTTTTATTGTAGGGTCGAATGTGCAAATGTGGGAAACTGCACTAACTTTGAAAATACGAACTGTGGGAATGGGCCTGATTTTATTGAGCAAAATGTAAAAGTCGCATTCTGGAAGATACAATGATGTTGATAGTATTACAATACATATTGTACTTTATTTGGCATCAGATTTATCAAATCGGCTAAGAAATCAATCCAAAGTTGAAAATATCATCATTGGCATTAAAAAAAAAAAAATTCCTCAGATGATTCATTTGAAATGTCAAAAGCTAACGAATTATCATTATTGTCCTCGAGTTCATAAACAATGTTATCGATATTCCAAATTTTTTTTTCGATACCAACAATATGTCGAACAAAGTTACTCCAATGTTCTGGTGTAACTTTTTCGATACCTTTTTGCATGAGTCGTCTTATGTCACTTATTTTGAAGGAGGTGTTGTTTACTTTGACATGCTGTTTAACCATTGACCACACCAATTCGATCGGGTTTAACTCACAATGAGTTATCACAACCCATATGTTTGTGAGATACATTTTACACGAATTACAATTTAACGGATTACAATTTACACGAATATACTTACATACAAACAAACACAAATATTAACAAAAACAGTGGAATCGTGGTATGGGTACATAATAAATTTAACATTGTAACAATTTCGGAACACAATATAGACTCAACGAACTGCATAGAAATCCAACTTAGCAACAACAAAACGAATTATTCTTTAATAGCAATATACAGAACCCATGAATCTAATGCTAACGTATTTATTGAACAAATACGGCATATAATATCAAAATTCAAAAATACGAAATTGCATAATAACGGGAGATTTCAATATCAACATTAACAAAAATAATGATAGTAAAATTAAACATGAATACTTAAATTGTATGACTGAAAATAATTTTAAATCGTGTACTAATGAAAACACGCGTGAAATTCAAGGTCAAAAACCATCCTGTCTAGATCATTTCTGGACAAATATTAACTTAAAGGATCTTCATAAAATTAAAACCATTGTATGGAAAAATGACATTACAGACCATCATACATGTATATTTTTGTACGAAGATAGAAAAGAAATTCACACAAAAAACATGTCAGTAAAAAAATCATATACCAAATTAAACATAGAGAAATTAATTGAAAAATTGAAAACGGAAAATTGGAAACAAGTAATCGACTGTCAAGAAGTTGAATTATGCCCAAATAACTTTGAAAAAATTCTAGCGATACATATAGAAAACTCTAAAACGGAAATTCCAAATCGAAATTTAGCTAAAAATAAATTCTTGAAACCGTGGATCACACAGGGATTATTAAATTCAATCAGAGAAAAAAGTAAACTTTACAAAAAAACAGTTAATTTCCCAAATGACAAAGAATTGGATTGCAAATATAAAAAATACAAAAATAAGCTGACACGCATAATTAAAATCAGTAAAGATGAGTATTATAAACATAAAATAATAAACTCCGAAAATAACCCAAAAATAATCTGGAAAACAATTAATTGTGCAATAGAAAATGATAAACAAAATAAACCAATCAATGAAATTGAAGATGAAAATAAAGTAAAAATAAACGCTAGTGTAAATCCAAAAAGATGGGCAAATGTATTCAACTCTTTCTTCGCAAAAGTTGGGCAAAACCTAGCCAAAAAAATTAACGTGACAAAAAGATCAACTACAAAACCAATTATTGAAGATATACAAAATATAAACTCATTGTCCCGATTTAAAATGACTAGTGAAGTAGATATTTTAAAAATAATTGAAAATATGAACGGAGGTTCGTCGCCAGGATATGATAATATAACGATCCAAATTCTAAAATCTATTAAAAACTATGTGATAAAACCATTAACTCACCTGATTAATCTGAGCCTTAAAAAAGGAATAATTCCATCAAATAAGAAAACAATTATCTCGCCTATATTTAAAAGTGGAAACACCCTTAATGTTACCAACTATCGACCGATTTCTCTAATCTCTAATATTGGAAAAATATTCGAAAAAATTGTAAAATCTCAACTCATGGAATTTATTGAAAACAACAAAATACTTCACAATAACCAATATGGATTCCGAAAAGCGCGCAGCACACAAGATGCAATTGCAAACGTTACTTCACGCATATACGAAAACCTAGATAAGAGTAAAAAATGTTTAGGCATTTTCATAGACCTAAGAAAAGCATTTGACAGGATATCTCACTCAAAACTTATGGAAAAATTAGATAATCTGAACATTAAGGAGAATGTTGCAAATTGGATAAAAAGCTACTTAAAGAATCGCCCACAGTATGTCAAAATAAACAATATATACAGCGATGAAGAGACGTCTGAATATGGAATCCCACAAGGAACGGTACTGGGTCCATTACTATTTATCTTATATGTAAACGGGATATTCTCACAGTCAATTCTAGGTAGTATAACCTCATACGCGGACGATACAGTACTCATTGAAAGTGATAATACATGGGAAGGAGTAAAACAAAAAGCAACAGAAGACATAAATCTACTCAAATACTGGTTTGATATAAACCTACTATCCCTAAATAGCGAAAAAACCCAAGTATTGCCATTCGCAATAAAAGCAAACGATATTCCACAAAACTTTGACATAATTATACACGACAACTTTAAAGAACATAATACAAATCACTGTACAATAAATTGTTCCACACTACAAATTACAAATAAAATTAAATACTTAGGAATAATAATGGACAAAAACCTTAACTGGAAAGATCAAATTAACCTTACCGTTAACAAAATAAGGAAATTAATTTATATTTTTCTGAAACTGCGTAACTTTCTATCATTGGAAAATTTAACTTCAGTCTACTACGCATTAGTACAATCGAATCTCCAATACAGTGTAAGCAGTTGGGGATCCGCATACAAAACTAATCTCCTACCTATTGAAATTGTACAACGTCTGATTGTTAAAATAATATTGAAAAAACTGAGAGATTATCCAACTCAACTTATATTTGAAGAATTTAAAGTACTAAAATTTAATGATCTTATCCGAAAAAACATAATAATTCAAATAATAAAAGAAAAACAAAATCACAGTTTTTCAACTGAAAGACGTACTCGTCAAAAACATATATTTCCAATACAAAAATGTAACACCTCATTTGCACAACATCATTACACATTTCTAGGCAAAAAATACTTTAATAACCTACCTGATAATATCAGAAAAATCGAAGACGACAAAACCCTACTCAAAGCGATCAAAGAACATTTCAAGGTAAAAAATCAAAATAACGAAATTCGTCAATTAAATAATGTAACGTTATAAATCGTTAAATTGTACATTGTTGAATGTTGTTAATGTAACGTTATAAATCGTTAAATTGTACATTGTTGAATGTTGTTAATGTAACGTTATAAATCGTTAAATTGTACATTGTTGAATGTTGTTAATGTAACATTATAAATCGTTAAATTGTACATTGTTGATATACACTTATATTTTTAATATTCTTAACTCCTTATTAATAAGAATACTTACATAAATAATGTTCATCTCGATACTCAACATCTCTTTTAAACACAAGCGTCTGCTTCCATAAAAGAGAAACATCAAAAAAATTGTGTTTACTAATTTTTATATATCATTATTGTTAGCAAATATTATTATACATTGTAAACTGTTTAATTATTACATAATAATAAAAAAAAATAAAAAAAATATCAGGGTTTCCACATAAAATATTTTTATACATATCTATAATCATTGTCCGTTGCGGTTTGTGCACCACCTATAAACATAAAAAAAACCGATCAACACCAAAATTCACAAATATATCCTTGAATTATAAAAATGCATTGTTGTAAATTGAATAGTCATACAAATAACACATAAATAATGTTTACCTGTCCTTTTTTGTTTTTCGTAATTGGTGATAATGAATCGGCTGAACATCCATTTTATCGCAGGGCCTGAATGGGTTAATTTGTCTAAGCGCGGGCACTTAGAACAAAAGGCAAGGACATACTGAATTGTTAGCGGTGACAGGAATTGCAGCCGAGCGATGGTGAAGGAACGAAGCGGGGGGGGGGATGGTATGCGCAGAACAAACCTAATTTGGTGCGCCAGCAGGACGTTCTTAACTTGGATCGAGAATAGTTTGAAAGATGACGTCAGAAAATTTACTTGTCGATAGTGAAATTCTATTAATTTCTGATATTTGTTAATGCGCTGCCTTCAAGCTATCTGTAAGATACTCATATTTTTTTGTATTAAGATAGCTGATTACATTTTCTAAAATAAAGTCCGCTACAGGTACAATCTAAAATATTTGGAACTGGGTTATTTTTGTGATTGAAAAAATGAACTTTCCCAGTCATAACTGGAAAGCAAAATAAGTAAATTCTAGACCAACAAAAGGCAAAACGCAATGCACAGTGGCCATTTCGCATTGCGACACAATGCATGGGCCTTTTCATAAATGTGCACGTGAACCAAACCAAAATTGTGTTGGGGTCATTTTTCAATGTATATGCCGAGTCTAGTCTGATTTAGTCTATGACGACACTTGAAAAAAAATACTGATATTTTTTCTTTTAGTTTTGTAAGTGCTACAATGGCAAGTGCTTATCAATATGTAGGCGCAGGTATTTTTCACAATCTAAGATGTGTAGGTTTCTTTCTTCTATATGTAATGGTTTATGATATAATTTTTTTATAAATTAATAATCCCTTATTTGAAAAAAAATCTTTGATAATACTGCTATATTTGCTAATTACTTCGTTTATTGCAACTTCACACTCTTCTCAGACTCTCAGAGTATTATCTGTGATACTACCGGGTTGTGCAGTGGCTACATTGGTACATTCTATCGCGCCGTGGTACTATTTTTTCTTGTTTGGGTTCCAGGAATCCCAAAATCAGGTCGGACATCTGCGGTTTCGCCGTGGAGCCGTGCAACTTCAGTTCCGTGGTGCGGCGGTTCGACGGCTCGTGCACCAACCCCGCGATGCCAGGAGCAGCCATGGCGGGCGGAACCTACCTCAACCTGCTACCAGCCAAGTATGCAGATGGTGAGCAATCTGTACTATGCTAGCATATTAAAACAATCTTATCATACATACTTCAATTCTGCCGAAACTAAAGTTGCAAACCTAGGTTATCTTTAAAGTAGATATATCTGGAGTCTAGTCTACTGGTCTGTACACTACACCCAACTTCTGAGAGGCTTATGTGACTCAAGGAGTCTCTTGGAGCTCCTGTGCGCATCAGTCAAGGCAACACTTAACTAAAATAACTGCGTTAAATTCAATTCAATTTATTTTTTGGTATATTAAAATTTTGTAGAATATTAATGTTATATGCGTTAACATATTATTAAGCATAAATATAAATTTTATATAGCAGTACATATAATTGTAAAACAAATTTAAAAGACTTCTAAAGGAACTTACCAGCAGCATCAAGGCTTGCCGTTTGAAAGCATCCTCATTTATTCTAAATACGCCGATATCCGAATTGATCACCCACAGGCATGATTATTTGCAAGTCAGTCATGCAGGTTGGGAGATAAAACAATCTATGCTGTCCGTGAAGGATATAATCACCAGGAACATAGAAATGATAGCCGAGTTTTCAAATAAGTTTGAAGAAATGTGAATCCATGTGCTCTTTTTTTCTGACCCGTTGATGGTTTATTCCTAATAAATAATGGCACTCGGAGCAGCTTTTAATTAATTTATTCGTACTCGGTGTGGAAACAAGCGCTAAAGCAGGCTAGCACTGTTCCTGGTTTTGTCATACTAACTCAATAACAGAGTTGTTTCCATTAAATGATTCCACTAATGTTGTTCTCTTATGGCCAAGATACACATCGAGAACAGTCGTCCTACGTAATCTGGTCTTGGAGAACGGAGACAATGGTTTATCACATATTACTAGTAACAGTCGTCCTACGTAATCTGGTCTTGGAGAATGGAGACAATGGTTTATCACATATTACTAGTATCTGGGGAATGTCCAAGTTTATTAGAGGACATTGAGAATGAATTGTTGCAGATATCAGCGAACCCGTCCTGACAGACGGTGTGCAACCGTTGCCCACGGCGCGGGAGATCAGTCTGAAGCTATTCTCAGAGGGGGTCAATAACAGTCACCACGGGAACATCATCTTTCTAGGCTTCGGACAATTCATGGCCCACGACATGTCGCTCATACAAGATCCTCCTGGTCAGTACAAACCCAGGGGTTTTTATTATTTTATTTCCTATTTCGTGATCTGGTGAAATAATCAAAACTATAATCCAGGCGTACTCAATGGTTATTTTGAATGCTCCAAGAGTAATTTATTTGTATTGCTATGTACTCTTCAGTCAGCATGTTTTATGACCTTTGAGCATTGATATATCATATCTTTGAGCATTTTAATGTATCTTTTAATTGTAAGCATTAACATCCAACTATTAATGAACCTACAGATACACACATCTGCTGCACTAGCGACCGCCAGTATATGGACAACATGGACATGTCCTGCATGCCAGTGCATATTTCCGTGCAGGACCCTATGTACATGATCGAGAAAATTCAGTGCCAAAACTTCTCTAGAGCCCAGACGTGCGCTGATCTGGGCTGTCAAAGAGGAAAAGGGCACCAGGTAAATTTATAGTGGACTATTTTCCTGAAGATCAGACACCACAGAGACGCAAGTCCGCAAATACCTTTTAAAATATCCCCATCAAATCGTTTTGAAGCTCATCGATCTGTAATCCCGTCCTCCACACAGATTTCCAAAAGATCACATAGGGAAATCTTGTGGGGAATTAATATTTTGAAGATCCTATAAATGGATTACTGTCGGAGCTAGCTGTCTTGGTAATCACGAAATTGACAATCCCCAAATTCGTTGAAACCCTTCTCAAAAATATATTTAGAGAATCGCATGAGATTGTTGAGTCATACCAATTTAGTCAATCCATTCTAAAATCTTTTAACCGAAGCATGGAAGCAAAAAACCAAAATTTGTTCTGTAAGCAGGGCTTTAATCAATTTATTTCAGATCAATTCGGTATCAGGGTCTTTGGACACTTCCCCGTTGTATGGCACATCTAAAATGGTCAACGACATTCTGCGGGCGAAGAGCGGTGGACGCATGAGGACATACATAAAAAACGGAGCAGAATATCCGCCGGTTGATAGTCCTCAGAGGCTGGGTTGCAATATGGCCTTTATAACGGGTAAG
Source organism: Hesperophylax magnus (assembly GCA_026573805.1). Lineage (NCBI taxonomy): Eukaryota > Metazoa > Arthropoda > Insecta > Trichoptera > Limnephilidae > Hesperophylax > Hesperophylax magnus. The sequence continues at coordinate 3,674,995 of JAIUSX010000043.1, read as the reverse complement.
TCGAAATAAAAAAAATCCGCTGGTAAAACCCTATCAATAAAACTAATGTCAACCACTGTGATATTGAGAGAAAGGTTGTAGACTTAAATGTACTGGAATATTTATGTATTTATATATTATTATTTGTATCTTATGATACAAATATGTTTATTTTATGTAATATGGATCCTTAAAGCAATATGCTCTAAAGCAATCCCACAAATATTATTATAATAATGGCAGAACTCAAAGCAGACCACGCTACAAGTAAATATATATAAATATAATTGTTGACGCAACACCATGCGAGTATAATGGGTATACAAACCTCGAAAAAGAATAGGGTCTACTAGGAAGACCATGGAAGAGAGAATGGAGTATTGATCAGAAGAGATGCGAAGAGCTCAAAGGGCAGGACATGCCCACAAGTAGGAAATATTGAAAAGTCAAGATGGGGTCCTTACAAAGCAATGTGTAAACTGTGCACAACAAAGTAGTTTTTATTTAAATGATTGTATGACAGATCGTCCATTTACAACGCAAGATTCCTTATTTTAAGATACTCAAAGTGGGTGATAGACGCACGAGCAAGTACGTGTACTTATAGCTGGACGACCATTTTCGCCCAAATTACGTGAATTTTAAAAACGCCGAACAAGTTCGTCGACAATTCAACCGAATTATAATTTTGCTCGTGGCCCACCTCGGTTCGCACATCTGTCATCGCTGCGAGCCGCCATTTTTTTTGTTTTTATTTTAATACACCATCTATAAAATCATTATTTGCATTAGCTATTGCCACAGACATATAAATATTAATAGACTAGAACCTAAAGGTGAGGAGTAAAATCAACTGTTGGGGAACGCAGAGGGAAAAGCTGACTGTGATTTGTCAATAAATAAATCTGACAGTATATAGGCATCTCGCATTATAATATCACCATTTAGTTCTTATAAGTAAAATCTGCTTTTGAATGAACAGACATTTTTACATGGGAGCGCAAATTACTCGCCACGTTAAAAATTTGAAATTTTTTTAAATTTTTAAACAAATTTGCGAAGTCCGAATTCGCCAAAGTAAATTTCTTCTATTTTCAGAGTCGAATATTTTGTTGACGTATTTAGTTAAGACACTTTTATAAATGTTTCATAATTTACTTCCCAGTAAACAAAGATTAGCACACTTGAGAATCGCTACATTCGACCAATGTTGGAGGGTTGTCACAACCGCTCTGTTCCTATTAATAATAAAATAATGAAATCTTTAAGAAAATATATAACATTTCACTTTTAAGAAAATAATAGAAATGTAAAAAAACAAATGAAATTATATACACACAGCTTTTACCAGCGATTCCTAAGAGTGTTTGGAGTAAAAATTTGGACATCATTCTGCCGTCCGATGAGACTTTTTCAATTAAAAACAAAAAACATGATTTTCTATCACACATCGCCACTCGGTATAACCTAGCGCATTACATGATATGCACTCCTTCTCGTTCCAGCAGTACCGTACATACGAAACAAGCGCGTACCTAACACGTGGTCCGTTGCGACGTGTAATAGTATGATCCAAAGATAATATATGATCGGTGGCGACGTGCGATAGAAAAATATAATATTTTTAATTTTAATAGATAAAAAAATATCATCGGACAGCAAAATGACACATACATTTTTCATTCCAAACATGCTCACTGTATCTACATTTTACTTCCAAACATACCAATTTTTCACAATTGATAACCAACCATTTATCCTATATTATGTGTTGTTTATGAGTTGTGTAAAATTCAAAACTCGTTTAGTACTAACGCAATTAAAGTGGAGTAAATTTAAAAATGATTGGTTTATTATCCTTTATTAATACGACGGAGTTCCAGCAAGATATAACAGATGAAAAAATACAATGATACGATTATGTATTTTATCAAAGCGCAAAAGGCGAAGGCACATCCCTGATTCTTATGCAAACGGCTTTGTGTTTTGCGTCCAGATGTATCAAGATGTTATAGTATATGTTTCTACAACTGATCCATATTATACGATGTGAATAACCTTAAAATAAAGTAAAATAATGCTTACATATGGAATGTAATACGACAATTGGGTTTATTCTCTTTTTCACATCTATTTTTACAAGTTTTCATAGCACAAGCCACCATTTTGCCGTGTTATTTCGTAAAATGCCTCGACCATAGCTCGACGCTAGTTCGCACAAGAATGATGACGTCACATATTCTAGATTCACGGGAGGCCATACGCGAGCCCAGCCGGCTCCAATGGAACCGGTATGGGGAGTGGGGAATAATACGCTTTTAATCACTGAGGGCAGGTCTACTAATATTCATATGTCTATGGCTATTGCCGATAAAACAGTACTATGATAAATGATACTCCTTACATTAAATTTAAGAAATGTCAGCCAACGCCAACAGGTGGCAAATTAGCTACATGTTTCACCTCAATAGATGCTAAGGAAATTGAAAATACGCTCAAACTCGTCAATTTCTACCAATTTTTGTTCTGAACACAAGTTTTGTGTGCATATGAGTAGCCTGTTAAGCTGTAATAGGTAATAGGTAGTTTAACTAAGTTCAAGAATTGTTCATATAGCGGCTAAGGCATTCTCAGATAATTATGAAAATCTTCCTTCTCTTCACGCAATTCACATGTGATAAACGCTCTCTTTTCGTTCACACACACTCGCCGATTTCTTCTTCTTTAGTTGGTTTTTAAAATGTAATATGATATAAATGCTAAATAATACAAAGCTTCCTCTGTCGACATCGCGTCACAGTGTAGTATGAGCTAAGTTGTCGTGTCTATCACCCACTTTATATTTGTGAAGATAGGCACTAAAAACGTTTTACGGTTAATTAAAAAGATTAATTAAATCTATCTACTGTCATGGAAATTTAATTCGATATCATGTTCAACCGTGTGGTACCTATTAAAGCAAAAAGAAAATCTGGCTGTCTAATACAATGGTCATCTAATCAATGCCTGTTTGAATGGACATATTAATTATGCTCTTAGCTAATAATAAAAAAACGTGCACTCAAAACTTTTTACGAGCTATATTTATTTGCTATCACAAAGTATTTTTATTACTTGTTCGAACCAACAACAATTCAATCACACAAATATTATTTTTTTCTGGTAATAAAATAAATAAATTCACGGTGAAGTCGTGATCAGTGTGAAGATGTACATCGTGCACGCATTATGTGTATGTGATTTACCAATTTTAACCTTTGAAGGTAAAAATTATATGTATATGATTGGAAAGGGAGTCACTCGGGTCCCTCATAAAATGGTTGGAAAAATATATATTTTTTTAAATAGACCTATCAAGTGAGCGGCGGTACCCAAACCTACCCCCAAACCAAAATGGGGGTGGGTTTGGGTACCACCGCCCCGGGAACCATTTATTGGACAACCAAAACCTCTGCCATAGGTCACCCCAAGTTGTTCGCTGCGTTTTGTGATTTGGCAGGGGTGCACGTGTTCATCGGGTGAAGTGTGTTCCTCCTTATTTTCCTTCAAAAAGAACCTCCACACAGCATCCCAAAAGATGACATAGGCCCTGAGGAAAATAATTCTCCTGTGTGAGGTTCATGTTAAAAAAATCTTCTTCAACACTGAGTAATCTCCAAGTTGACCTTCCCGAATAAAGAGATGAATTTTTATCATTATACAGGGTATATCGGCACGTACCCGACAAACTTTAACCAGCTATTCCTTAGCACATTTGGAGTAAAAAATGTTATGGGCACTTTGCTGTCCGGTAACATTTTTTTTAATAAAAAATTTACTATTCATATTTTCACCACATGTCACCAATGTTTTATCCTTTGTCAAAGTTTGAAAACCTGTCTGGCAATATTTTGTTCAAGTTTCGTTGAATAATGTACGTACGTACCTACGTTGGCGCGCTTTTACAATCACAACGAAATGGCACAGCACCATTCGTCTCATTTTTAACTATTATTATTATTTATGAAAACTTACTTACTAACCATTATTTAACTAAATGCATCAATGTAGTAACCAGAGAAGCTGTATTAAATGGACAAATTACTCGCACGTATATTGACCATATATTTGCCAAATTTAGAGGCAAGAAAATAACTGCTTGCGTCTGTAAAAATAATATTGCCGATCATTTTATCACTGCTATTAATATAAAATCTCATAAACGTCAGGTAGACTTTGCAAATAAGTATATTCAAATCATATCACAAAAGGATATTGATAGATATATCAGAGATTATAACTGGAGTAAACTTATAGAGGAGAAGGATTGTATTTCATTATATGAAAAAATAAAATCTTTATTTAATAAATTTTACAAGAGTAGTTCTAAAACGAAAGTGCAAAAACCGAAAACACGACCTTATGCAATAAATGAATGGGTAAGCAGTGAATTATTATGTCAAATAAATAAAAGGGATAAACAATATAAAAAATGGAAAAGTACACCAACAAACAAAACATATGAAACAGAATACAAAAAACACGAAACCTTTTCAATAAACTTATAAATAAAGATAAAACTAACTACTATAATAATAAATTTAAAAACTGTTTTAATGATACAAAAAAAAACCTGGGATGAGATAAATAATATTTTAGGACGTAAACCCAAAAACGATTGTGATGAAACAATAACACGATATATGTTAAAAGATAGAACTGAGGATTCTGTGTCAAATGATTTTGTGAATTACTTCTCGTAGATAAGAAGATATATTAATAATAGATATATTAATAATAGATATATTACTTCTCTTATTACTTCTTCTTAATTAATTTTGTGAATTACTTCTTAATTATTTCTTCTTATCGGATAGCATCAGCAACATGTTACAAAAATGCAATCACAAAGCTACTAATATTGTACTGGAAGAACTGCCTCACAGTTTATTTATACCAAGAGCTACTATAACTGATATAGAAAACATTGTTAAAAAAATGAAAAACTCTAAAACCACAGGTATTGACAATATAAGAATGTTTGATTTAAAAAGAAATATAAAAACTCTTGGGGCAATAATTACTCATTTAATCAATATGATAATAAATCAAGCAAAAATTCCACAAAAATTTAAATGTAGCATTACTAGACCAATATTTAAAGGTGGAAAACACATTGAAATGGGAAATTATAGGCCTATTAGTATACTACCTGCGTTAGAAAAAATTCTCGAAAATTTTTTATGAAATAAATTAAATAATTACATTGAAAAATTCGCTATCATAGATCCAAATCAATATGGCTTTCAAAGAAAAAAAATACTGAAAAATTACTGCAAGATTTTTCCAATTACATAAATAATCAATTAAATAATAAATTACATGTTATTGTGTTATTTATCGATAACTCTAAAGCTTTTGACACAATTAATTCTAAAAAAACTGCTAGAAACCTTAGAAAAAATTGGAATAAGAGGAAATGTGTTAAATTTATTTAAAGATTATCTTAGAAATAGAAAAATATGTATCAAAATAAATAATACTTTTAGTAAAACAAAGAATTTATCTGCAGGAGTTCCACAAGGTTCCATATTGGGACCTACACTATATATAATTTATGTAACTATAATGAAAAAACTTTTCTCTTTTGTTAAACATTTTGTATTTGCAGATGATACGGCATTGGTCATATCACATAAAGATCTAAAAATTGCAATTGAACTCATGCAAATTGACTTTAATCAACTTTGTAAATGGTCACATGATGCAGGACTATTAATAAATGCTAAAAAAACCAAAGTTATGCATATAAGATCACCGAATGCCAGATTTCAATTTAATCCTAATATTATTTCTCTTAATTTTAATTGCATCCATAAAAATATCCCGACTAATTGTAAATGTGAAAGCTTAGAATTAGTTACGGAATATGTCTATCTTGGTGTTACAGTAGATTGCTTTTTCAAATGGGACAAACATATTAAAAAAAAACTGTAAAAGACTCAGATCAATTGCTGGCAGAATGTACACATTAAATTTTTTCCTATCAATTGAAACACTTAAAATAATTTATATGTCAATGGCAGAATCTATTATAAGATATGGATTAACCATATGGGGAAATACTACTGCAACCAATCTGAAACAAGTCCAAGTTGTACAAAACGCAATTGTAAAATTACTAGTCGTCCCTTATATTTTTAAACAGAGACATAATACACCGTTGCTGTTTCAGAGTGCCAAAATTTTACCTGTTAACGCTATTCTATGGCAAAAAATCATAATTCAGTATATATTTACCCCGCAGCATAAAGAAAAATTTAAACTTAAATACAGTACTAGATTCACGCGCAATGACGGGTTAATAGTTCCGAAATTTAATAATAAATACGGACAGAGAACGTTTGAATACAACATACCGAAAATATTTAATTTATTACCTGACAATAAAAAAAAATATTTATATATATGAAAAATTGTATGAAAAAATTGTTGATTCTGTAGATATAAGATGTAAATTATAACTTTTAAAAATGTATATGTAGCTAAACTTTGAGCACCTGTTGACAAGCCAATTCAATTGGCTTAGCAGGTCTTGTTTGATATGTATTAACTATTTATTCAATAAAAAAAAATAAAAAAATAAAAAAAAATAATAATAAAATAGTGTGTACGAAAGAGCGAGGACACTTTTTGACACACTTGCTAATAACAGCTGTTGACCACGAGAAACAATTCCAATGACAGTGACGGAGTGTAGAATTTTTATTTTTTATTTGTTTTTAATTGAAAAAAAAATGTTACCGGACAGCAAAGTGCCCATAACATTTTTTACTCCAAATGTGCTAAGGAATAGCTGGTTAAAGTTTGTCGGCTACGTGCCGATACACCCTGTATAGGTCTTTCTGAAGTAGCTCTAAATCTTTTCAAATAATATATCCACGAAAGAAAACAGGTAACAAAAGTTGAAAGCTCAAAACATTGTACAATTAATGTGTAATACTCGATTCAAAACTTACTTTCACAGCAAATTTTGAATATGTGCTAAAGAAGGTATCAAAAAAGTCAATTTTCTTAGAAGATTAAGAAATAAACTAAATGGAAACACTGCAGAGCTCATTTATAAAACTATAGTTGCTCCAAATTTAGATTATTGCTCTACTATATTATATTTGGCCAATGAAGGAAATTTGAACAAACTAGATGTTATACAGAATAGAGTTATGAGATGTATACTGAGAAAAGGCAAATACGCAAGCATTAATCAAATGAAAGAGCAGCTAAATTGGATTCAATAAAAAAGAGACTGTTATTTAATGTGTTAATTTTTGTACATAAAGTCATGAACAACCAAATGCCAAAATATTTTAAGGATGAAATTAGTTTTAATAGAGGTGTTCATAATTACGAAACCAGAAATGTAAATAGAATTAGATTGCCACATTTGAAGAAATCAAAATCACAGAACTGCCTAATGTACAAAGGACTAAAGATGTATGATGAAATGCCTGAAAGTCTGAAGAATGAATGTAACAAAATAAAGAAATGTTATGTTTATTATAAAATATTTAAAGTTAAAATTAAATATTATATTGTTTTTATTATTTTACAAGCAATAATTATTCGCCTGAAACACTCATCCACATTGAAAAATTTCCTGATAAAAGATACATGACGCCAACGGGACTCGAACCCGTGTCCCTTCGATTTCCGGTCGACAGCTCTGACCACTGAGCTATGGCGGCTTATCTCTTACCCGAGAAATAATTCAATATATACTAGTGTTTCATTCAACAATTACTGCTTGTTACATTTTTTCACCTGAAAACAACCAACTTTATTTTATATGAGAAAGGCATTGTAAGTGCTAACTCTCTCACTAGATAGCGTCGAGACAAATTGTCTACATTTTTAGGTGAAATACTTGAACTTGTCAAATATTAATTATTATTTTTGTTGGTAAACTAATGTTTTTAAGACAAGATTTTTTATGCATACCACAAAGGGTAACAATTATTTTACAAGCAATAATTATTCGCCTGAAACACTAATCCACATTGAAAAATCTCCTGATAAAAGATACATGACGCCAACGGGACTCGAACCCGTGTCCCTTCGATTTCCGGTCGACAGCTCTGACCACTGAGCTATGGCGGCTTATCTCTTACCAGCGAAATAATTCAATATATACTAGTGTTTCATTCAACAATTACTGCTTGTTACATTTTTTCACCTGAAAACAACCAACTTTATTTTATATGAGAAAGGCATTGTAAGTGCTAACTCTCTCACTAGATGGCGTCGAGACAAATTGTCTACATTTTTAGGTGAAATACTTGAACTTGTCAAATATTAATTATTATTTTTGTTGGTAAACTAATGTTTTTAAGACAAGATTTTTTATGCAACAATTTTTATATGTAACAATTATTTTACAAGCAATAATTATTCGCCTGAAACACTCATCCACATTGAAAAATCTCCTGATAAAAGATACATGTCTTAAAAACATTAGTTTACCAACAAAAATAATAATTTGTTTTTATTAGTTTATATTCAAATGTTGTATAAACTAACTCAATAAATAATAAAAAAAAATTAAGTTTAAATAATATTGTGGCGAAGTAAACTTTTCAAAGATGGAATTCCTGCCTGCTTGCATTTCACCAACTTCACTAAAACCTTTTACAGTCAGCAATCCATCGATGATACAAAAAAAACTTTGCCAATTTATTAATCGTCGAACAAATGATATCTACAAGTAACAGGCCAGTGGTGAGCTATGTCTACGGAGTGCTTTTAGATGAAACTAATAAACTGCTTGCAAGGAGTTGAAAGTATCGGAGGTTGCCTCAGGGAAGTCTTTGAGGACCTGTCTTATTTATCTTTGGATTTCGCCTGGTTTATTGAACTTTCCGCTGAAACTTTAACAGGGTAAACACGTAAATCTATCCAGCATCAACTTTGAAATTATTTTGTCTGCAAGATGCAAATTACTTATCTATAGGTTACAGTGTTTCATAAGGTAATATAATGTCTAGGTGACAAGCGCTCAGACCAGAACCCGTCCCTTATCGGCATGCATACGCTGCTGCTGAAAGAGCACAATCACATCGCGAGGAAGTTGGCTGAGCAGAACCCTCATTGGAACGACGATCGCCTCTTTGATGAGGCCAGAAGAATCCTTATAGCGTTGTACCAGCAAATAGCATTCTACGAGTGGCTTCCGATGATTATTGGTAAGAAATAGTGATATTATGAAGAAATGATTTAATTGTTTTTTTACCTCAGGTCCACACAGAAGGCCCCCAGGAAAATAGTTTTCTTCAGGGCCTATGTCATCTTTGGGGATTCTGTGTGAAGGCTCTATTTATGAAAAAGAAGGAGAGGAAGATCTGGAAAGGAAAAGGATATTAGAGGTGGATAGTAATCTGGGAGTCAGTGGGTCCAGTAGTTACGGACGTATAAATCCATCCCTCCCACTACGGTGCAAGGCATTAATACGAATAACTCGATAAATATGGATTTTGTCTTATAAATTTAATAATGTGACATTATAACATGTGACCTGACCTTAGAGGTCAAAAACTAGAGTAGATTTAATTTTATTTACTTTGTATTTTAGAAAAATATTTTTGTAATGTTGGACTATTCACGATTTCATTGAGCACTATTATAATAACTAAAACGTTTAACACTGATTAAAATTACTTAAATTATTACAAAGACATTTGAGTGTTTCAATTGATCCTGGTATTTTTCCACATCTTCTTTAAGTGGCTATTGTAGCTTATCTGTAAGAGTTATCATCACATAACAAATCCTGGTATTCTTCCACATCTTCTTTAAGTGGCTATTGACAAAAAAAATTTAATTCAGAAACTAGATATCTTATAATTGAACCAGTATAATAATAATAATATTTGGATGATTTGTATGGCGCCGTTATTGTGCAAAATCACGTCAAGGGCGCTAAAATAAACATCGCAGAATAAATAGCATATCTGTAAATGCCAAAGATACTCAACTACACAGTTAAAGTAAAATTTGAATGTGATTATCGTTTCAGATGCCGGAGCTCTAATTGCCTTGCAGATTATTAGCGACGCACCGGGACATGTGAATGATTTTGATCAAACAGTAATCCCAGGGCCTAGCAATGAATACGCGCATGCGGCCTTCGTCTACCTCCACTCTAACATTCCAGAATATTACGAGTATGACTAGGTCTTTTCGTTGTTGGATTATACACATTATATTTACCGAAAGCATATACATATATTGTTGTGTTCCGAAAAACAGTTATCCAACTCGTCGTGGAAGGAGATTTTAGAGAATAAGTTCTTTATATTAAATCAGGGATATATTCAATACTCCGCGTTTTACAAGATTGACTTCGATGGTCGACCTAACTAGGAGCTGGCTAAATGAGATCTGCAAACACCATGTTTGTTTGGAAGCATAAATAATATATATATATATAAATGGATAGTTTTTAATTTATAGAATAAACAATACCTACAATAAACAAATCGGTTTTTTTAGCTCGTGACGTCGCTGTACAAAAATGTCCGGGCCAAAATTTTCTTTATTTTTTTTTACTATAAAATTCCATACGGATTTTTTTTTAAATATAGCAACATTGAAATTTCTAATGATTTCGACTTTTTGCATTTCTGACGGCTTCATTTTTCGGTACAACGAAAAATCTTTTTATTACAGTAGAAGTATTTTCAAATATTGAAGTGAAACTTCTTTACGCACGTCATGCAATTTCGAGGACCGGAGTAAAACCGACTCATGACCGTCACGAAAAACCGTGATCATTTCGCTATAGGAGCCTAGCTAATATTATATACCTAGTTTAGGTCACCCTCCAAACTCAGCTTCGCGGTCTAGAGACAGAGCGCGCGACTCTCGTCGTGAAGAACTGAGGTTCGATCTCCGCTTAAACTATTTTTCTTTTTCTTTTTGTGATTTTTTTAATACGAGGAAAAGTGATAAAATGCTATCGTGCTGCGACTTTTAGATATTTTGACTATATGATATTTTGGTCGAATACGTAATAACCGTGGTCTAGAGGCAGAACGTTCGACACTCGTTATGCAGGACCCGGGTTCGAATCCCATATTTTTATAACTTTTTATTTTTTTTTATTAACGATTTGTAATAGTAAAAAATTACATAAATTTGTAAATTTACCTTTACTTTACTTTACGGTACCTATATGATATTTTGGTCGAAATATAGCTTACAAATCGAGCCGGTAGACTCGCTCGGTATTTTGATTAATTATTTTTATTTATCAACGATTTGTAATAATGTAGTAAAAAATTACATAAATTTGTTAAATTACCTTTACGTTAATTTGCGCGAGATACCTCTCCTCGCGGTCTAGAGGCAGAGCGTTCGACACTCGTTATGCAGGACCCGGGTTCGAATCCCATATTTTTATCACATGCTACTTATAAATATGTCAATAGACAGAAAAAAAGAGAGAATGAAATGAAAAGAGAGAGAGAAGAATACTAAAAGTTTCACTTCCGTCGTGCGTAGGCTTGCCACACACTGTATTTTTTGTTATTTGTTTTTGTGTTTAATTCGTACAACTCCATTTAATATATTTTTTTAAATTAATTTAAATCAAATTTAATAGTGTTATTTTAGTTATTTTATTATTGTGACAGCTGTTTTGACGTTCAAGGCCATTTTTAATTGTGCATTTTTGTGAAAAAACTGTGTAAAAACAGAAGTATTTTTAAACCAAAAAATCTATGAATTATTTTTTGTTATTTTTACTATTTACTACTCTGACCCTACGGTAGGTAATGAATCCATATTTAAACAATAAAACACAACACAGAATCCGCTCGCTCCCTGTCAGAATTTTATGACTTTGAAGTTCGTACGTTTCCTTGCCTTCTGACTTAGCGGCTTAAATTTTTTTTACACTACCATTTTTTGGTTGTTTTTATTGCATCCATAAATACAGAACGTCTTAGAATTTTAACCTAAAGCGGAAAAAAATGTTATGCATATGCAAGCGGCCTTTTCCGCTGAAATAATTAAAATATTTCAATATTTAAAAGTCTCCATTGTTAAAAGCTACTCCTGGCACGTATTAGTCCGGCTTCAATTTTATTTGGAACATTAACGGGTTACAAAAAATATATATGTGTGTATCATATATTACAACACAAAAACCAATGTTCATATCATGTCAACATAATACATATAGATATCATGAATATATTAATAAACAAAATAAACATACTTTTATCATTTCCTAAAAATGCTATTTTGTGGATAACCTCGCTTTATTCCAGGCTCAGAAATGAAAATATGGATGTGGTTGGGAAAATCGACTGGAGCAGCACCGTGTTTTGCCAGGAACACCTTCTGCGCAAAGGAAAACTCAAAAACCTCTTCCGCGGAATGGTAAAACAACCCATGGCGGAAACGGACACTCAATTCGCCGTAGCTGTAAGTTAAATACTATTATTTTTATCATTGGGCGCTTGGATACAAGTCGTACAAATCTAAAATGATAATCAATACAAATCAATACAAATATAAATCAATACAAATTTCTCTATCGAACTTCGGTTGTGTCTAGGAATTACGTTAGTGTTTTTGAAATTTAAAAGCAAAATTACAGCGATTCAAGACAAAAGTACCAGTTGAAAGTTAAAGTGGTTATTCGCGCACCTTATGAGCACTTTTTTACACTCGTAAATGATACTCTTGTTTATGTTAGTGTTTTAAGTTAAGTTGCTACCGCGCACCCCATTAACATACTCCTTATACTCGTGAAAAACGTCGGTGATTGTTTTTTTATAAAATAAAATAATACTGACAGTTAAGTGATAATCTTATTTATGTTAGTGTTTTTAAGTTATGTTGCTACAGCGCACCCCATTAACATACTTTTTACACTCGTAAAATGTTTTTCTTCGTCTTAAAAAAGACACTGAACTCTAAAGTGAAAACCGGTATTCTATCTAAATATATCCTCCCAGTTAATCAATCATCTTACAAGTGTGTTAAGCTATACAACAGTGATTATACAACAGTTAGAGCGAACCAAAAACCTTGCTCAAATCTATATTTTTAACAGTAATTCCATCTCCATAAAAACATGGAACAGTGTATTGCATGTGGGTAAACAACGAAATAATATCAGATTTTCTACAATTTTGTTGTGGAATTTGTCGACAAACAGGCGTCAGTAGATCAGTATCACTAACTAACTAACTAACCATCAAGTCGTTTTCCGGGGTAGGCAGAGAGGACGGACCGCCAAACAACTCTGTCTTGGCACACACTTCTTGCCTCGTTGATATATATATATACATCGTCTCATACATACTCTTCTATTATCATCATTATCACGAAGCAGATCTCTCAAACGCATTTTTAAAAAACCCGCGAAACTAAAATTCAACGTAAATCTTGGCAACACAAAGCGGCACGCGCACAGCCCACTGCGCAACCAACGCCAAGCCCCAACGGTTTCTCGGTCCGTTCGCGACCGCCATTCCGAATCTAGCTTTGGTCTCAACAACATGTGTGTGCGGTTTGCTACAAAACCGGTCTCGGACGCGGAGTGCCTGCAGTATTATTAGAGTCTAGCACGCGCCCGTTTTGCGCGTGTAGACGAGCACAACCTTGGTTACCACTCCACCATGACTGTGAGTAACACCTCGATGGCCTCACAACTCCTGCATCTCCCGGGACAGCTCATGTAAGCGTGTTACTAAACCTTTCCTCCATTTTGTGCCTTCTTTTAATGTCTGTTAAACACGCCTGCCAGTCAGAGCAAATACGAGATAGGGATTGTTCAATTCAATCAGCCAGATAATAATTTAGGATGTATACTTTGTCCCCATTTGTGTTATACACTGTACCTGTTGACTGTAAATACACTCGTTTATCATCCCCATAGGAGTTTTATTTGACGAAGGAAGTGGAGTCTAGATTGTTGAATGTCCCCGTGTAAAGGCATTATTTTCCGACCTAACTTGAGCTTAATAAATAGATTCTCATGAATTCTACCTCTGACCTGCCAAAGCGGGCACTGGAGCCCTACGTGGTACCTTACACTGGCGCCCCACGTGGCCCATAACACTGGGGCCCCATTCTTTACAGCATCAAAAGCTAATAAAGGTGTTGTAAATTTTATTCACCAACAGGCGCAAATTTAAAATCCTAAACACAAACAATTGATCAAATAATCAACAAAAGTGACCCTGCGCTTACATGTACAATTTGCACAATTAGTTTTCACAATCACTACCTTAATATATCAGATAGAAATTTAAAAACAAACTTATTTGTAAATATCCAAAATTTAACATTTGTTCGAGCTCTCCTGCACCTGAACCAACTACATCTGGTACAGAAGCTGATATCCTATTTAATCTATGCTTTTTGATAGCAAAATAGCTGCAATGAAAAAAATATTCGAAGAGGAAATCAGCGAACTAAAGAGAAGCAGCGAGTTTATCTGTAACCAGTATGAAGACCTGTTCTCAAATTAAAAATAATAATAATAGAATCTCTAGCCTAGAAAGCAGACTAGAACTTGAACAAGAGAAGCTCTCCGACAGTGTGGAGATGGCGGGTGTGGAGTTGCGGCTGGGCGAACAACTAACGGATGCTGTACTTCGGGTAGCCAGCTTACTGGGACTATCTCTGTTACAAGCAGACATCGGGATGACCATCTGGTGACCAGGACCCAAAATCGCAGACGGAACACCCCGGACAAACTGCACATTTCGTTTCATATTACAAAAACAAGATATTCGATTCTCTCACTAAACAATGACGCTAAAAAATCATAACCTTCAGCATAAACTCGAGAGGCCAACTCTACAAAAACATCTACCTTTAAATACATTCCTATCACTCAGCGAGCACCCCATGCAATTGTCCTCTAATCATACAAACGGAAAATATCAAATTTCTTGGTATATACTTCGACCGGTATTTAAAATGGGACAGACATATAGAGTCGGTTGAAGGAAAACTAAACAAGTCTATTTACTTTTTCAAAAACGTGAGAAATATACTAAACATATATGATATAAAGAATATATACCTCGCAATAGCACAATCCATAATGGAATACGGCAATATTGCCTGTGGCTATGCCAGTAAAAAATACATAGACACACTGTATAAAGCTCAGAAAACCTTAATAAAAGTAATACTTAAGGGCGCGCAGGAGCGCCGAGAAATTTTAACGATAGGTATTTGTAAAAATTATTTCTATTTCGTTCATCTCAGCGGGGACAGCAAAAGCGCTATCGGTGTATTGGTGAACCCCAATGCGTGTGTGTGCGTGGCTGCAGGTGTTGGAAGCACGAATCGTCGCGCCGCGCCCGATAGCGACTTCGCGTCATATTATCGCGATCAGTTCTTATTATTTCATTTACTGTTATTCATTTATTCCAAAAATTAAGTAGGTGCCTAGGTACATATTCGTAATAAAATAGCGAGGTCTACATTATTTAATATTGTATTGTACTTAACTTTATTATTATTATTACTTACCACAAATATGTACGTAGATACATTTATTTTGCCTCCGTGGTTGAGGGGTAAGGCTCTCGACTTCGAGTCCGGAGGTCTCGGATTCAAATCACGGCATGCGCAAGTAAATTGATTTTAATTAATTTATGTTGTTTCACAATATTAAAAATAATATTCATTAAAAAGAATATTAATTAAATATAATATAGAATAATTGTCTGGAGAAATAATGATATACGCGGCTACTTAGTTACGGCCAAATCAGCTATCAGCTTACAGGGTTTTGTAATACTAGTCTAATTAAGTCGCCAATTGGGGAATCCACAGTCTCACTGGCTCCAGACGGGAGCAGTTCGGACTCTTGTGCGGTATTCACATAAAAAAGTCACGTCGCAACTCGCAACTAGAGCGCCTGCTGTTCGCTCATCACCTCAGTCACATCGCGACTTGTGCGTAGTTATATACATGTGACTGCCTGCTCCGAGCTCATCTTCTGCACACGCACAAGTAAATGAGACTTGTGGGTGCGTGTATACAGGTTGCTGCACACATAAAAAAGTCATGTCGCAACTCGCAACTAGAGCGCCTGCTGTTGACTCATCATCTCAGTCACATCGCAACTTGTGCGTAGGTATATACATGTGGACTGATATCCAACAATTCTTATTGTCTCTAATAGCAAATGCAGAAAGTCTTATTATTGACGTGACAAATAACACTGTGGAGCAATTCAACAACGTTATCGCCAAATTTATAGGTGGAAAAAGGGTAAATTTTACTACAAGAGGATCTTACCAAGCAAGATGTTTTGGAGCAGTAGCTTCGTGGAATAGTGAATTGGCAACCCATTCAAGAATACAAAAGAAAATCCAAGGCCACAGTCCCGGCAAATACACGAAGCACTTTATAGAGAGAAAACGACGTTCGAAGGAGAATACACAAATGTGTCGAAAAAAAAACTAAAGTATAATGAAAATACGTCAGAAAAAAGAAAAAAAGTTACAGGGCCCGATGAAAATTATGGTCAATTGGAATTAGAACCAGATATGCCACCTGAAATATTTGACACGAAAAAAGAGGAATTTCTCAAAGAATTATCTTCAACGAATAAGGAAGAGCTCGAACGGAATACGGTAGGCCAAAGCAATAACAATCTGTGGGCAATTGAAAGACGTAAGCGGATAACGGCGTCTAACTTTGGAAAAATATATAAGCTTCGGCAAAAAACTTCAGTTACGGGAGTATTAAACTCTTTACTGTACTCACAATTCAAAGGAACTATGGCCACAAATTATGGAAAAGAAAATGAAAGCCTAGCAATAGAGCAATTTTCAAAAAAAACAAGTTTGCAGGTATCCGCTTGTGGGCTATTTATCGATAAAACCAAAAACTTTTTAGCGGCAAGTCCGAATGGCCTTATCGGTGAGGATTCTATAATTGAAATTAAATGCCCTTATAGTATAGCAAATATGTCACCAGAAGAGGGAATTGCACAAAAGATAATTGATTACTGTAAATTGGAAGACCATTCTTTAACATTAAAACGGAATCATAATTACTTCTACCAAGTACAAGGCCAGTTACATATTACTCGTCGTAATTATTGTTATTTTGTTGTGTGGAGTCCAAAAGGTTTGCTGTATGAAAAAATTGAGAGGGACGATGAAATCTGGCAAAAAATCCTTCCACTGTTAGAAAATTTCTACCACCAATGCCTTTTACCAGAAATAATTGACAGTCGCATACCAAGAAATTTACCGGCGAGGGAAAGGTCTGGACCATAAATTGTTTTAATTTCATTGTGTAGATGTTAAACAGTAATTTTTTTTACAATAAAGCGTTTAAAAACAAAAAAAATATTAGATCATTGAAGAAGATTGAAAATGTCAAGTGATGTAGGAGGTATTCCCAAAAGTGCATTTTTCTGTAATAATATAACGTATTAAAAAAGTTAAATAAAAACTAAACTAGTTATGTGTATGTACCTAATATGTAGAACAATAAACAATATGGTGCCTCTTATACATAGATTTCAATATTCATTTGTATAATATGATATTATAATAACATAATCGATTCAACAACATGTGGTAGATGCATCTACCACTGAACATACGCTGTACCAGCATTCCATCAAACGATCAGTGGTGTATGTACTTACCATCACACATTTGTTGTAAAATATATTTTTTTTGAAAAAAAAATCTAGAACAATATGTTTAGTCAAATATAAAAGTTTTTTTTGGTTCGGTAGTTGTATCTTAAAAAAAGTGTCCTATAAAGGGATAATATTACGTTGAGTACAACCTTCAAAAGTTATCAAAAAATATTTTAATTAATTTTTGTGTTCCATATCCAACTCGGCAATACGGAACGGAATCATCTCGGGGTCTGTCTGTAACAGGTGTTTTTTTTTCAATTTTTTTCCATTTGACGTAAACAAATTAAATTTGTCACAATAACTTTAGTAAATAAGCTCGGTAAGTATTGGCACACTCAAGATAAGTCCCCAAACAGAAAAATAAGTTTAAAAAAACATCGATAACTCGGGACATGACAACACTAGTGGACTAGTGTATCGATATAATTATTGAGAATGTCACATCACTTCGTTGACTGAATACGTATTCAACAAAACCCTCTCCGCCCCCCCTCAACCCCGAATACTGAGAGAAAGGGACACTTGCACCAAAGTCTGATAATACCTAAATAAAATTGTCAAAATCGAGGTTTTGTAGTCCTCATTTTTCTACTCCAAAACTGAACCGATTTCCAAGATTTTTTTTACCAAATGTATTGGAAGAAAACATTCTATGTCTGTACCTTTTGCTTTTTTTAAAAATACATCGTCTTATTTGTATACTGAACGTTTGTTGATGGCGTTAAAAAAGGCAATTTTAACAATTTTTGAAGGGTTATAACTCCTATAAAAAGTAACTTATCAAAAAAACCAAAATGTACCGACACGCTTGCGGTCAATATTCATATTATGTAAAAAAATATGAATATTTTCTCTAGTGTCAAAATCCAGAGAGGGAAATGAGGAATACGTTTGTATGGAAAAAACACCACCCGGTTTCCTCTTAAAGTACCTACCAATTCTAACACCCACTTCAACCATATTCAAAAAATTCCCAGTGTTGAAGATTCAAAAATTATATTCAAAACAAATCCTTTACAAGAACCTAAACATATTTAAAACTTCACAAATTTCTCGCAATACTAGAACAAGACATGCACACCAACTACTAATACCAAAAACCAACACATCCTTTGGACAAAAACACTACAGATTCCAGGCCATAAAACTATTCAATTCACTTCCAACACAATATAAAACATCTAATCTTACAGAATACAAAAAACACATATGGAACTGGCTACAATCCTTTTAAGATATAATTTTGTTATATTTTACATTTGTTCTTGTTAAAACTATGTAAAAATCGACATTATATTTTATTTTTTATTGTTTCTCTGTGTAACTAATCTCCACTGTATTGTTTACTATTATATAACTTTACAATTGAAAAAGTCCTCCACAACAAAGGTGAACTCCTAACGTGGAGGACAATATACTATACCTTTGTCATACAAATATATTTAAGAATAATTAAAAAATAAATAAAAACTAAATACGAACTCACCGATTTAACTGAGTGAAGTGCTCTCACCTTACTACAAGGAACTCTTATGGAAAACCAAAAAAACGGCCAAAGAGACCGGTTTTCAATTCGTATGGTTTAAAGCCAGCAAACTACATAGTGCACACTACACTATGACTGATCTACTTAAAATTCACCTTAATAACTCACACCAGCATTACATAGCCACTGAGTCATGGTACAATAAAAACAGCACATAAATAGCATAGTCTTTGAATCCTGCATCACGTCACATCACACATCACACACTCATGTTAGGTCTGATAATTCCAATACCAAACTTGTCTGTTCAACGCAAATTCACAATTAAGAATATGAATGCCTATGACGATATTAAATCATGCTTAGATAAACAATCTTGGGAGCACCTAAGGAGTATAACATTAACAGATAACGCTTGGAATCACTTATAAATGTAATACCTTAGAATGCCTTGATAGTATAAAATATCTAAGAATTATCATAAACAAATTTCTGAGATGGGACGAACATATAATAATAATAATAATAATAAGTGTTTTATGATCTTTTTTTGTAACAAATAGATATCATGATATCCTCACTGGGATATCCCGTGCTGAGGATTTCATTTACACACTACTCATTGTACCCAATATCGGAAAGTACTCACAGGACTCACCTCTAATTTACACATTATGTATAATTTAATTATAAGAAAATTAATATTACAACAAATTTACATATGAATTTAATTATGAACATATATCGTGTATTTTTGTTGTTTGTTTTTGGGGTGTTATGCCGTGTTGCGCTAACTCCTTCTTTAGCCGACGTTTCGGACAGCGTTGCAGTGTCCATCATCAGGGCAGATCCGGTAGATCCGAAGATGTGTAAATTTTTGGTTGTCGAGTTTGTGCTTATTTATTTGTGGCCTGGGCCCGTCCAAGTGCGAAATGCCAACGGAAGTGGCGACATCTTGTGTCGAATTCTGAAAAGTAAGTAAGTAATAAGCACAAACTCGACAACCAAAAATTTACACATCTTCGGATCTACCGGATCTGCCCTGATGATGGACACTGCAACGCTGTCCGAAACGTCGGCTAAAGAAGGAGTTAGCGCAACACGGCATAACACCCCAAAAACAAACAACAAAAATGCTTTTGGCCGTGAGAATCTAAAAAAAAAAATATATATATATATCGTGTAGTATATATATATTTTTTAAATAATTTTAAAATAAGTAAGATAGTGTTTTTTGGTATAGTTCAGTTGATTCTGTTTTAGTCTGTGTTTGATATCAGTATATTTTCTATTTCAGATCTCCCTATACAGTAGAACCTCGTTAATTCGAAATCCACGGGACATCAAAAATCAAATTTCGAATTAACGAATTCCCACGTAATTCGAAATTTTATGAAAAAAAATAAATTAAAAAATACGCCGAAAATCGATTTTCTCGGCCGCCTCTTCAAATCCGGGTGGTATTTTAGGAGTAAATTCGTATTAATACCAATTATTTCTTTATTTTCGCGGACGATTACCATAGCGGCCGGCCCTTTAAATTCAGATATTCGCAATAAATTCGTAAAAATGTTATATATTTACGCGTAAATCGAGATTTCGCGGCCGATTTCGTCGCGGCCAGCCCTTTATTTCGAATATCTGAATTTAAATTCGTAAAAATACGATATATTTCCGCGTAAATCGAGAATTCGCGGCCGTATTCCGTCGCGGCCGGCTCTTTAAATTCAGATATGTATTCGAAATAAATACGATATGTTTCCGTGTAAATCGAGAGTGCGTGGCCGATTTCCGCCGCGGCCGACCCTTTAAATTCAGATATTTGATGTAAAATCATAAAAAAAATATATATTTTCGCGTAAATCGTATTTCATCGGCAGTTTTTCGTCGCGGCCGGCATTTTAAGTTCAGATATTTGAAATAAATTCGTAAAAATATGTCATATTTCGGCGTGAATCGAAATTTTTCGGCCGATTTCCGTCGCGCCGTATTTTTTAACTCGGATATTCGAAGTAAAGTTAGTAAAAATACGATATATTTCCGTGTAAATCGAAAATGCGCGGCCGATTTCCGTCGCGACCGACCCTTTAAATTCAGATATTTGATGTAAATTCGTAAAAAGATGATATATTTCCGCGTAAATCGAATTTTATCGGCAGTTTTTCGTCGCGGCTGGCCTTTTAAGTTCAGATATTTGAAGAAAATTCGTAAAAATATGTCATATTTCGGCGTGAATCGAAATTTTTCGTCGATTTCCGTAGCGCCGTATTTTTTAACTCGAACATTTGAAGTAAAGTTAGTAAAAATAAGATATATTTCCGCGTAAATTGAAATTTCGCGTCCGATTTCCGTCGCGGCGGGCCCTTTAAAATTCAGATATTCGGAACAAATTCGTAAAAATACAATATATTTACGCTTAAATCGAGATTTCGCGGCCGATTTCCGTCGCGACGGGCCAATTGAAATTCAAATATTCGAATAAATTCGGAAATATACGATACATTTACGCGTAAATCGAAATTTCGCGGCCGAGTTTCATCGCGGCCGACCCTTTAAATTCAGATATTTGGTGTAAACTCGTAAAACTACGACATATATCCTCGTTAAACGTATTTTCTCGGCCCTTCAAACTCGGATATACCAAATTAATTTGAAAAAATACGACATTCCAGTGTGTAAATCGATTCAGATTTACAAAATAATAATACTAATTAAGACGATGTATAACCACATAAAAATACATTTTTCGGCGTTTTACCGCCACGGCTGACTTTTAGATTCAGATTTACGAAATATTATGATTTATTTTTGCAAAAATCAAATTTTTTCGAATTACACGAACAAATTTTCGTGCGCGGACAAAAATAAATTTCGAATTACGAATTAACGAATTTCGAATTAAAAACCATTTTGTATGAAAAGTTTTTGTGCGGAAATTTTTTTGGCGAAAATTTCGAATTACGCGTTTTTTCGAATTATCGGGGTTCGAATTAACGGGGTTATACTGTATTAAGTATCCAACTTTTATTTGAGATTTAAATGTTGAAATGTTGAGGTTTTTGAGTGAGAGTGGTATTTTACTGTAGAGTTTAATACTATGATTTATACATACTTATACATACTAGACTTTAATACTATGATATATACATACTTATGCTGTATTGAATGTGAAACTTATATTTGATATCAAAATACCGTTGTAAAATTATACCTACTACCTCCTACATATGAATTGTAAGTTCCTCCTGTCCTAAAATGAGTTCTGTAACTCATCGGGATTGCTCTAGCAAGAAATAAACACAATTAAAAAAAGAAGCTTTTTTGCCCAAAACTTGTATTAGTAGTTATTTGTTTGATAAGGTTTTGACCATGAGAGCTAGTGTTTCTATTGTACGTGTTTGTTGTTATTTCTTGGGTTTTGTACTTATGAATGTAAATGAGTATAGTTTTAGAATATAGTTGTTTAATTGACACGATGTTAAGATTGGTGAAGATTTCGTCAGTGCTAGTTCTTACAGGAACTTTCAGTATAATTTTCATTATGGCTTTTTGAGTTTTAATTAGTGGATTTAGTATATTTTTATTTGCACTGCCCCATCCGATAATACCGTATTCTAACAGTGATTGGCAGAGAGCCATGTAGATTTTGATTAAGTCTTTTTTAATGAGCACATTCCTGATAGTTTTGAAAAAATAACTTAGTTTTTTAAATTTTATTATCTAAATAGCTAATGTGATTTGTCCATTTTAAATTTCCATCTATTTTTAGACCCAGATACGTTGTATAGTCCACGTTTTCTAATGAGGGACAATTACAATGCTCAAGTGGGCTATGAATTTTCAAGTTAAGTTTTTCTTCAGAGTTTTTTGTATTTTTTATTTTGAAAGTATATATAGACTCAACATCCATGCAGGGAGAAATCTAGTAGTTCCACCTACTACTAAGACACCCCTTGCTCAATGACAATACTCTTACTTAAGAACAAAAATGTTTAATCTCAAACCCGATACATGGAAATCGAACAATTTCATAATCAACAACCCCCAATTTTTCCAAAAAAAAGTTTTCTTCGGGTCTCCGGTTTTTGTCTATCCGCACCTTTACCGAGCTAGTGGAACGACGGACATATTCGGTTAAAAATTGGCCATTGCTTCGTTCCCTCTCACCTGTTTTTAAATTCACGTGCTGGACTCCCCAGATTGTACTTTCTGTGGTCTAAAAGTTAGAACTTTAGATGATGTTCGTTTATGTATTATGGCTATAATAACCAATCACATACGTCGTAAAACTAATATTAGCTTTTATTATTCTTTTGCATGTGTTTAAATAGTCTTTAAAAACAGTTACTTCGTTAATAATGTTCCACTAAATGATTGTCAATCATGTTTGTAAAAGCCAGTATGGGCGTATGATATTAATAAATAACACATTGTTTTGGTTGTCCTTCTCTAAGCAGATAGCCTTTCTTCTATCAAGCCTATCTAAAATTGCCTCCCATCACTCCTCTTTCGTCTGAAATTCGATTCCAATTTTCCATATAATTATGAAATTTGACCATTTAATAATTTATTCAAAATAATTTTAATGATTGGTCTTTATGAAACAGGCAGTTGCCTAGTTTGGTGTTTTAATGTATCATCGCCTTGTAAATGTCAAATAAAAAACCTTTGTATTACCAATGTGCCATCTAGTCTTTCCCTACACGAGATCAGATCTTGACCTTGTGACGACGTTTGTGAATTGAATCTCAAATAAACAATGTTTTACCGCTTCCAGTTAAAGCATCGCTACGACCGTCAGAAAGGAAACTTATTCGGGAGCGACCTGCGAGCCATCGATATCCAACGAGGAAGAGACGTGGGGCTTCGGACGTACCACGAGTACAGACAGTTCTGCGGTGCCCCAAAAAGCTATGAGTTCTCAGACTTTGGGGACGTCATCAGCAAAGAGGTATCATTCCAAACATTTATATCTTTTCACCAGCGTTAAGATGTTTCTGTTTAATAAATGATATTTTTTTCCAGAAAACTCTTTTCAGCTTTATAATTTTTTTAACACACATTCGTCCAGACGACGATATTTATGAACACATTTTCATGCGTTGCGGTAGGGATGCCAGCATAAGGATTCCACGATAATAAATACTGAGTTTGTATTCCTACGCATAGTAAACGTTACACATATGTGGGCTTATACTGGCTCAAGACCCTTTCCAGCCCAGCTTTAACTTACTGACTTTTTCGCAGAATCTCGCAAAGCTGAAGAACCTCTACTCCACAATAGATTCAGTCGAGATAATGGGGGCTGGGGCCATTGAGTCCCATATGTCCGGCTCCATGGTTGGCCCGACCTTTGAGTGCTTCTTGACCAGCCACTTCCTTCGACTGCGCCAAGGAGACTACCTCTGGTTCGAGCACCCGCAAGCAGGATTTTCTGAAGGTTGTTTTTCTGTCAGTTGTTAACAATTTGAAATCACACGATAAATCACTCGGTCATAGCTCTTTGACACTAGTCGTGATTGAATGAATTATTATCATTAAAAGTCTGAAACTCATAATTACAAAACGCCTAACTACATTAAACATATAGTAATTATATTAGAAAATGCTCTAGGTCTGGCGTTCTCCAGGGTTCTGGACTAGGTCCTGTCATACTGTCAAACTCAAAAATTATTATTATGCTTTTGATTTTCAGTGATATCTTTTCTTGAGGAATGCTTCGAAAAATGGAAATTGGGGACCTTCTTCATTAACTTCACTTTTTTTCTTTTTAGTGATGAGCTTTCAAGCGAACTTCAATTGATACTCATTTTTAAAGGTTTTAAAATTCTTACAACTATTTTTTTATTATTTTACGTACATTACGTATTGTGCTTGGTTAGAAGCCTTTTTTGGAAAAGTGATAAAAGCTGAATAATATCATTTCAGATATCGATGGTTAATGTATCAGGACCTAGTCCAGATCCCTGAGGAATGCGCCAGTTCTAGCGCATGTCCTAAGTATGAAATAATTATTAAACATAACAATAATAAGTAGATTTTTTTTTTTTTTTTTTTTTTATTTATTCAGTGAGTTTTATGAATTACAATTTTTGTGTACTTAATAACTCCCACACTAGGCTAATGCCCGTGTTGTGGTAGTCATAATGCTATAAATTACAATAAAACCATATGTTGTAGTAAGAAAAAATAAAACATAATATGGAAGGAAAAAAAAGAAAATAAACATATTTAAGGAAAATATAAAACAAAATATATGTTTTTCATACATGCAAACATACATACATACACATATATATATATGCTCAGATATATATACATATACATACATACATAGACATACATAGATGCATACATAAATACATTCATACACATCTATATATGAACACACACAAATGTAATGTGTATTCACATATAAACATAAGTATACAGATACATGGTTAATTTTATTATAATGGAATGATGGTATTCTCCCAGTCTTACATTCCGGAAAAATGAGAGCTATTGGCAGTCTAGCTTGGCTGCATGCACAACTCTAGCCTATTCTCGACCCTAGTCGCAAGATATTTCAAAATTATTGTTCCGCTTGCTAAAATAAAAGGAGACGAGAGTCTTTCTTTAGTTTTTGAACATTTTATTTCTCCCGCTATCACATTTTTTACGGATACAATATAAATAATTTGTTAACAGCTGATTTTATTTTCCAGAACAACTTGCATCCATTAGGAAGATCACCATAGCAAGAGTACTGTGTAATAGCGCCCCCGGGATTTCGAGTATACAACCGAATGGATTTCTCCCACCGCATGCGAAAAAGTTAAATCCTATTCAAATTTATCAGTGCATTACAAATACACATAATTTTTATAACTTCAATACTGGTTTTGAAAGAAGCCAAAAAGTTTTTGCTAGATATCTTTATTTTTTTTAACGAAAACACAGATTTGTATCTAGCAATTTCTTTTAAGTTAAATTTAAAATGAAATTTTTTAAATCGTACTTAATTTACATTGGCATGATGAATCAAGTTTCGTTATTGTTTTAACTTTTTTTTTTCAGAAATATCGTAATACCGTGTTCGCAGATCGAAGATATTGACTTCTCCCTGTGGAAGGAAAATAGATAAGGCGAAGAAAACAAAAAGACTACAATGAAGATACAGATTAATATTTTTTAAGAATATGAATAATTTAGTACAATCTAGATCACTTCATCATATTTCACTCATTTCTGGGCACATATGAAAGTGTTTCAAAATAAATTATCGTTGAGATTAAGGCGAACAAATTGTTTATTTTATTATTATTATTATCTATCGACGTGAAAACGCAATCTATGTATAAATGAATGTTTCTTTGTTTGTCCCCTATAGACTCAAAACTAGACCGATTTCGCTAAAAATTTCAAAGTTTGTTCCTAATAGTTTAGAGAGTAGTTCCAATGGTAGAAGAAGTTGAGGACGCTCGAGGAAAGCTTATCTCATTATCTCTGCACTGGAATGAGATACATAGTTGAATACAAGTCGATATAATGTATTTTTTTAATAGTAACAATGTGGTATATAGTAGTGAATGGTAGAAGATGGAAACTATGAAGTGAAACAAAAGCTTATAAAAAGTAAACTTTTTCAATTCTTTCGTATAATATTATTTCCACCTTAAAAATAGATCCAGTTTTCAGGTACCCTAGATTCGCAAACTCAAAACTTTACTCCGAATCATTCATAACCCCGAGCAACGCCGGGTATGCGTCAGCTAGTGAAAAATAATTTATCAAGTGTATAAATATGAGGTACTTCCAATTACAACATTTACCATCAGATATTTTTTAACTTGAAAGACCGTCAAATCTGATTTGTTATTTTTCACTACCGTGATAAGTACAAAATAAATTGGAAGAACAAAATCACAGTCTTTTATGTACCTTTAAATTCGACCCTACTTTCATAGTCTTGAGACTTGAGTTTTGAGGTTGACAAAATAGTACGATTTGGGTTTTTTTTAGAGTACATTTAAAAAAAAAGTATATTATAGAAACAACACAGGACATAGGTTACAAATGGAAGTGACACAGTATTACACATATTAACCACTCTGGCTAATTTATTCGCTTTTGGGAACAGCTCATATTATGGTCTCACATAAATCGATATCTCTCCCTTACTGGCATGACGAGAAATATAAACGGTGTTAGAAAGAGAAAACACCACACTTTATATTCAAATATAGAAATTAGCCACAAAAGAATTAAAATTTACACCTTCTATATGAAACCTTAGGGTCCGGCCGCAATTTGGGAAAAAAATGTGAAACTTTCCAATCAAACGTTTCAATTCTTGCCAAACACTATATTTTATTTTGAGTAAATTGGTTCTGAAACATCACAAATTAATTTTATGAAATTGATTGCTCGTGCCCGAATTTAAACCTCCGGATTCTTAGTTATTAATTTGAGCGATACTATTGATGATCTCTTGCCCCGCTACCCTTCGGCCGAGTTTGTTGTTCTGGGGGACTTCAACGTTCATAACGAACCATGGTTGAAGTTCTCAGGCCCAACGGACTCGGCTGGCCGACAGGCGGAATCCTTTGCCATTTGCTACGGATTAGAGCAATTGGTTCAGGAGCCTACAAGGGTTCCTGATGTCCAGACTCACCGCTCCAATCTGTTAGACCTATTCTTAACTACTGTACCACACGGTTATAAGATTGACGTCACAGCGCCTCTGGGATCATCTGACCACTGCCTAGTGACGACATCAATCCCCGTTAGCCTCAGACCAACCAATGAGAGGCTGAGGAGAAAAGTGTGGCACTATAGGTCAGCAGATTGGTTCGGTATGCGGGCCCATTTCAATGCTTTTCCGTGGTCAGCTGTTTGTTTTCGGACTTCGGACCCTTCAAGATGTGCCCAGGAGATTGGTGAAATCATCAAATCGGCGATGGATGGCTTCATACAATCGACTACTAAAGAAACTGGTGTGGGCTCAAAGCCGTGGTTCAGTCGACAATGCTCCGAAGCAGTTCGACGAAAAAACGCGGCTTACCGAGCCTACAACACATCTCGAACGCCCGAAAGCAGATCAGCATACAACAAATCGGCAAAGGAATGCAAGAGAATCATCAATAGATCAAAATTCGAACACGACCTGCAGATCAGCAAAAAGCTGGCTGCCTGCCCGCATGGCAGCAGAGCATTCTGGTCGCTTGCGGGCTCAATAGGTCGAAATTTTTGCAAACCCAGTTTGCCACCTCTTACCAGACCTGACGGCTCACTAGCAAACACCGCCACCGAAAAGGCAAACCTTTTAGGGAAAATGTTTGCGGAAAACTCGACCCTCGACGACGGGGGTGCTGTTCCGCCGTCGGTTCCTCACTGCGGCTTCTATATGAAAAAGCTGAGGATCCGGCATCGGGATGTACTCCACGTCATACGGGGGCTCGATGTAAACAAAGCTAGTGGACCTGATGGAATACCTGCCCTGGTATTGCAGAGGTGTGCTGCGGAAATAGTTCCAGTTTTGACAAAGCTGCACACAAACTCCAACGGCTCGGAGGGCTTTGAAGCAGAGAATGGACGGTTATCTCGAGAGTATTTCCTCCTGGGGTAAAAATAATCTCGTCGAATTTAATGTTTCAAAGACCCAATCCTGTCTGATTACGTCTAAAAGGGATCCAAATGATAATCTAGTCTCCTTCAACGGAAGCAATCTTCCGAACAGGCCTTCCATTGATATGCTTGGTGTAACTATAAGTGACCACCTCAGGTACGGGGGCTCCATCGAAGCCAGAGTAAAGTTGGCCTCTCAGAAGCTGGGCGTACTGTACAGGGCCCGCAGATACTTTAATAGTACACAACTGCTTACCCTGTACAAATCGCAAGTGCGCCCTACTGTCGAATTTGGCAGCCATCTCTGGTCTGGAGCCCCAAAATACCTGAAAAAAACCCTTGACTCTGTGCAGAAACGGGCGGTCCGTTTGATAGATTCCCCAATCTTAACAAACGGACTGCAATCTTTAGAGCACAGGCGTCAGGTAGGTATGCTGTCTTTGTTCTATCGGTATTACAATGGAAGATGCTCTGAAGAACTAGCGTCATTGATCCCTTCGGCACCGGTGCGTAGTCGGGATACACGCCAAACGCGTGCCCAACATTTGTACACAGTTGACACTTGTCACATGAGAACGGGTCGCTTCTACGATTCGTTCTTAAGTTCAACAGCTCGGCTGTGGAACGAACTGCCGGCCTCTGTGTTTCCTCCCTCCTACAACATGGGACTCTTCAAGACCCATGTTCACTCCTTCCTCTCCACAAAAAGACCCTCCACACAGCATCCCCAAAGATGACATAGGCCCTGAGGGAAATTATTTTCTTCAGGGCCTCCTGTGTGGAGTAAATATAAAAAAAAAAAAAAAAAAAAAAACCTAAAATCTCGACGACGGAGGCGGTCATGCAGGATATTTCGACAATATTTGTACTTCACCTGTTCAATGTTGATGCGAAGCAAAATCAATGCAATATATTTTAAAAATAAATTGATAGGTGATGCCAATATCTTATTTCAACAAACCAGTGAAAATTTTAAAAATATTTTCCCCTAGATACCCCAATTTTCACTCACCCAGCCACCGGTGACTAGGTTGTTCGAGAATGTTTAAAAATGAAAAGCAGGACTGTTGATCATTTGTGGTAGACACTTGGAAGTGTGGAATCGCGGCCAAGGTGGAAAATTATCAGTCTATGTGAACAGCACAGAACCGCACCAGCTGGTTGGACAGTCCACTGCAAGAGGCACCAAGCGGGATCACCTCCTCGGGCACGAAGATTATTATATGCTGAGAGTAATATATTGTTGTAAACTGTACAAACCATCATAAAACATACCACTTTCGGTTGTGGGTCTGTCTGTGAGTGATTGTTACTCTTGTTCACTCTTTTTTAATCAACTCGATTTTGTTGTTAATTTAAATGTCATTTTCAAAATAGGAACTAATTTTTATGAGAATTCAAACAAGCGATAAAGTAGGTACTTAATATAATATTTATTATTTCAATTGTCATTTTCATAATTGGAACTAATGTGCCAGATTTCAGAGAAGCGATAAAGTGTCTATCTATAATATAATACTAGCCGACGAGTACGCGTGTTCGGAGACTTTTCTCTACTTTCTATAAATTTATTTATGTAACGCCCAGAGGGCTTTTACATGTAGGTGGTACAATTTTGATAACAGACAATTTTGAAACATGAGAAAGAAATAATAAAAATAAAATTACATTAAAAAATAATATATGCAATAAAAAAAATAAAGTTGTAGGTATTCGTAAGTTTATGAGTTGCAGAAGTTCGCAACAGTCGAATTTAGAGTTTAGAAATTTGAATAAAAAAGTTAATTCGTTTAATTTACGCCTGTCTTAACATAACATATAATATAAATGTATTTTAAATATAAACCTTCCGGAAGAAATTCACTAAATGATAGTGAAAACCCTATTAAAGTTCGTAGCGTAGTTTAAAGAACTAAGTGAAAAGAAATACGCGGATATCGACTTTGTTTTGTACTTTAGAGAGTTTAATGGCCATTTTCAATATTGGTACTGATGTGTCAAGAATTCAGACAAGCGATAGGTACCTACCTATAGTATAATAATATCAATTTCCTTCTCCTTCCATTCAAATTCGCGTCACCTACACTCCGTTTTTCGTTCTCGTTTCGTTTCGCTCTACATGCACATTCATATTTAAATTAGTTAAGACATACATCTTGACTGAGCTTTATTTTGAAACAGTTTGAATTTTATAGTTCATTTTCTTCTATTTTTCATTCCATCTTATCATTAGAGTTTACAATTACTCAGGCATTTTAATGTTTGTGAAGTTTTGTACAGAAGACTTTGCAGTGGTTGATGTTTTTGTGAACGTGTGATGAGGAATTTATCAAACACTCCGTAAGGAGTCGGGTAATATATTAAATTCATTTATCAGCACAATAAAATATAATCGAAGTTTTTGTTAATACTTCGAATGTTTTGATGAATTATATTTAGGATCGGTAACTCGCCCTGGAGTATATGGTTTAACATATTGGTATTTGTGGTGATGATTGGTTCAGGTTTCTGTTTTTCAAGTATTGTTTGTCGTGAAAGATACCATAATAAAATAATATTGAGTAAAATGTAAATGTAAAGTTTTTTTTATACTAATAAATTACCTATTTCCTGAAATGAGCAAACTAAAATTCTCTGAAAAGTATTTTGAATTGTATAAATGCCATAAGCCGCTTTTTTTGTTATTTGTTTTTGGGGTGTTATGCCGTTTTTCGCTAACTCCTTCTTTAGCCAACGTTTCGGACAGCATTGCAGTGTCCATCATCAGGGCAGATGTGGAGAGAAAGAAGGAGTTAGCGAAACATGGCATAGCACCCCAAAAACAAATAACAAAAATACTTTTGGCCGTGAAAATCTTAAATCATATTTGCCATAAGCCGCATTTAAAAATTGGTAACTCATATACAAAAAATCTAGCAAATTAGCAAAAACCGTAAATAATTATGAGTGTTCAAATGTTTTTCAACCGTAGTGTACTTTATGATTGTACAAAATGTAAACAATGCAATTTTTTAGATGATTTATTAACAAATATGTTTACGATTTGCCCGCATGTGATTTTTTACGCTAATAACTTATCATCTTAATTATTGCTCTGCAGGATTATTTAACAAAACTATAAGAGATGAGCTTTATTAAAAATATTATTTATTATTGATTTGACGTGACATCGTCAGTGAGTTCTCGGAAAATGAATTTCATTTTCATTTTGTGTTTTAGCACGATGATAGTACACAGTATATATGGTAAGAAAATTCATCTAACTAAATATAATAATTAATCAAGGCAATAATTGAGACTGAATTATGCGTATAAAGACAAAGATTTTATTGACTGATTACTGATATTTAGTTACAAACACCAAAATCAACAAATAATTTTTTAATTAAAAACATAAATAATCTATTAGTATAAGCACTGTTACCCTTACACTAATTGTTACCCTTTGTGCTATGCATAAAAAATCTTGTCTTAAACATTAGTTTACCAAAAAAAAAAAAATAAGCACTGTCATTATGCAAAACTGATTCTGAATGGATTAGGTCCGCATCTACTGGGAATATCCGACCGACTGCTATCCGAGTCATACCAACTGGGCTATCGACGGATAGATACACAGTTATTTAGTTTAAAAAATATATTCCAATAATTCTTACATATAGAAGTCATTATTTCCAGTTTATTTTCCACAGATTACATTTTTTGCATATTATTTTCACGATACTTGCCAAAATAGACTTTTTACTAAATCCACTTTTCTCCCGTGGGTTTTCTATCAGTTGCTACAACTTTACATATTATTTAATTTTGAAAATAGAACACATTCATCCCACCCCAGTTTCAAACGAGTTAAAATTAATATATTGTTTGGAAGAGAGAGGGGTGACAAGCCTGCGAATGCGCAGACGAAATATATATATAATCGTATGCGTAAAGGAAGTTTACCAAAGTACTCAAAATTTTATTTTCATTTAACTGATGAAGATAAAGATGATTTGAATTTAGGAGGCGAACACGGGTACCGACACCACATGAACCATTCATTGGATAACTCTGCCATAAGGTCAATCCAAAAGGCAAGGGTTTCGGGATAAATTAATTCATTCCCACCAGCAGCGTAGCGGGCCGGTTGAAGGAGACCATTTGACCTATCCAGCCGAACTCTCTCAACCCATCGCAGCGGGAGAGATGCAATTAATGAACTACATATTTCATTGCTAAGGGGTGCCCGCCAACTTACCTTTCCCCGCCATGGTCCCTGACGGCGTGATCCCTCAGGATTTCTTGCGGCCGACGAAGATCATTGGCGGGCACGAGGCCAAACCGCACTCGCATCCCTACCAGGTGTCGCTGCAGAAGAACTACCTCGGCTGGCGCAGACACAACTGCGGAGGATCTATCCTCACTGAGTACTGGGTAGGTTTATTATTGGATTTTAATTATTTTCATCGACGACCTTTTCTTTCCATTTAATGCCATTTAAATTAGTGTTTACTTCACAGACATAGGAATTAATAGACGAGAAGATAATGGCGAGGGGTAAAATCAACTGTTGAAGAACGAAGGGAGTGAAGCTGACTGTGATTCGTCAATAAATCAATCTGACAGTAAATAGGCATCTCGCATTATAATATCACCATTTACTTCTTAAAAGTAAAATCTGCTTTTGAATGAATATACATTTTCACATAGGAGCGCAAATTATTCGCCACGTTATGAACAAATTTGCGAAGTCCAAATTCAGCAAAAAAATTCGGTTCTAGTTTCAGAGTCGAATATTTCGTTTAAGTATTTAGTTAAGACACTTTTATAAATGTTCATAATTTACTTCCCAGCAACCAACCAGCTTTGTGTTTCGCGTCCAGACGTTTCTCGATGTGATAGTAACAACTGATTCATATTATACGATGTGAATATGCTTAAAATAAAGTAAAATAATGCTTATATATGGAATGTAATACGACAATTGGGTTTATTCTCTTTTTCACATCTATTTTTACAAGTTTTCATAGCACAAGTCAACATTCTGCCGTGTTATTTCGTAAAATGAACCGATGATGCCTCGACCATAGTTCGCACAAGAATGATGACGTCACGTTTTCAAATTTCACTTGAGGCCATACGCGAGCACAGCCGGCTCCAATGGAACCGGTATGGGGAGTGGGGATAATACGCTTTTAATCACTTAGGGCAGGTCTACTAATATTCATATGACTATGGTTTACTTCCATTTTAAGGAAGAGATAATAACAGTGTAAGTAAGTAACATCATCAATGTAGATATGATTTGAGATTATTTTATAGGGTTATTATGCCGTGTTGGCTTCGCTTAATAGTTATTGGTATCTGGTACTTGACAGCTATTTCAAAATTAAACTCTGAAAACCACATTAATTTAACTTATTATTATACTTGACGGTCTCCATGGTTGAGGGGTAAGGCTCTCGACTAGCAAGCTGGAAGTCGCGAGTTCAAATCCCGACCATCGCAATTTAGTTATTTTTGATTAATTTGTGCCATTTCACAAATTACTAATTTAAAATAAAATATGTGCGACACGATCCGGAGTGAAAGTAATTCTCATTATCGCCCTGTTGTAAGACCTCTGATGTAAGACCACCATTGAGAATTAAAACGTTGCTTGAAATGGCTATGGCCGTGTTTGGTGACCAAATCTAAACAGCCAGGTACTTCTTCACCTTTTTCTTCCCAATCCTCTTTCCCACCCACTTCCTTCGCCTCATAACATACCCCAATTGGGAATGCTATAGTCTCACTAGCTCCAGATGGTTGGCAGAGTGACCGGATAAATCATCAAAATGATAATTCATCACATCTTAAAGTTAAATATGGAAAGTGATGAAACAAAAACATTATTAACTGGGTTAAGTTGGTTAGGTTAGGTTAAAAAAAATAATTTTCATCGTTTTTAATGACTTTTTATCACATTTTAAAAGTGTGTTGAATAGTCACTGTGTTGAGTTAGCATGGAACCGGTTGGCAGTAGTTGGAACAGCTCTTATGCAGTTGCACATTTAAAAAATGCTGCAATATGGATCCAAAGAGGATATTATAGATAAAACTCATGCATTACCACAATTCACTCATTTGGCCTGTTTAAAGTCACTATAACGCTGTTCAAAACGTTGGATGAAGAAAGACAAAACGGCATAATAACCCAAAAATTAATCACGATAATCATCAATGTAGTTATTTTAACTAAATAAGTTGACTGCGTAAATATGAATGCATCACACACGGACTGTATGGATTCCGTGATCAACGAAAGAAAAATACATAGATACCATATACCTTATATATCGATACCCAAATATTGGACTATAAATATGCATATATTAAAAAAAAAAAACTAAAATCATTTTTTTGAACTACCGACAGATTTTGACAGCAGCTCACTGTCTGGGCGAATCTGCCTGGAGCTTCCTAACTCCTCTGGACGTGTTGGCTGGAATACACAGTTTGAAGGGTAGGGAAGCCACGACGCAGATCTCTAGGGTTGCGGAGAAGGTTATCCATCCCGACTATAAAGGGTAACTTTGATAACACATGTAACTACAAACAAAACTTGTCTTTTTGCTCTATTAATTACTGATCGACCGACTGGCGAAGTGTTCGGGTCAAAAGTACCCTATCTTTATTCATAAAAAAATGCCATAGATAGAAAGATGCGCCATCACCGTGTGGTCGTAGACCATATATGTGTAAATTGAGTCGATTGGGTTTTTGAGTCTCATTTTCGCTACTAACAATTGAATAACAGCAGTTTTAATTGAATAACATCACTTTCTCTCATTGTTATTATTAATACCCACTCCACGCTTAAATATAAATCTAGAAAAAATTATAATAAAAGAGTACCTGAGTAGTTGCACTTTATTACAACTGCTTATATTATATTGTTAAATATAAATATATATATTTTAATTTGGTCCAAAATTTGTAATGTCTTTATGTTAATGATATAAAGAATAAACCATTAGTAAAACTGTAATATATGAAAGTATAAAGGCTTGTTTATAACGCAAATAAATAAAAAGAGATGGTTAAACGGCTGGAACCGAAAGGACAGCCTATATCAGGTTTCGGGTATTTCCCATCTCTATGTCTCTGTCACGAGAACGAGATTTGAAACGCCCTACAAAAACTAAGGACGGGTTGTTTCGGAGAATTTGAACAATTCTTCTGTCCTAAAATCTACGGTCGCTTGCCATGGCCATGATCGAAACTGTTAAAAAGTGACCCGATTGATCATTGATGGTTCGTGATCGGGTCAATATGAGAAAAAATTAGCATGGCTGATTTATTAAAATCCTGTTAAAAACGTGATGGCAGGCCATTTCCTAAAAAAATATTGGTATATTCTGATTATATCGGAACACGTGTTCATGCAGCTACGCCTGTCCTGGTAAATATAATGACGAAATGCGAAAATATTAGAATTTTCATGAACACGCATTGCGACACACTCGTAACAAATTCGTGTTTTACTGATAGTTGGTTAAGAAATCTGTTGATTCATTCGTTAAAGGCCTGCAGGCCTGTTTTTAAAAGGTTTATTTTATATCCGTAAGTTTTCTCCGTGCAGGATCGATCAAGGATTGGATCAACCAATAGACCTGCCGAGAATAACCAATAATACTAACATATCCTTCCAGAGGAGTCAACCCTTACGACATCGGCCTGGTCCGTCTCCGCACCCCTCTGATCTTCAACGACGCCGTGCAGCCCATCCGCCTGCCTGTGGCGCGCACCACTCCGCTGGGCGAGTCCACGCTCTCGGGCTGGGGTCACGTCAAGAATGCCCCATTCAGGAGATTACCCGATAAGCTGCAGGAGATCGACCTGCCGATCTTGACGTTCAAGGGTAAGATACAACAATTAAAAGGGGAGTTAGAGAACTAATGCTGACGATTTTTGTTCTATTTCTATTGTTCAAAAATCTTCCGGGGTATTTTTATGGAGAACAATCGCCAGAAACTGTTTAATTATCGATATAAATAAAGCATAGTGAAATAGTGAAATACCGGTCGGTGGCCGAGTTGACATCGCGTTTGCGTCCCACCCAGGCGTAGTGTGTTCAATTCCTCGGCTGGCTAAGTCCTCCATCACAACACAAGCAATATTTTCAGCTTACTGTGGTGGTAGTAGGAGATTTTCAAATATTGTCAGGTTATTCGTAACCCGGGAATGTTTGTCTTTCTTTTTTAAAAAAAATAAATAAAAATAAAGTTTCTGAGTAACTTTTCTGTAAAACCAAGATATCTTAAATACCAAATACCAACGTAAACAGCGCCCTTGGGGTGTT
The DNA here is from genome assembly GCA_026573805.1 of Hesperophylax magnus. Classification (NCBI taxonomy): domain Eukaryota; kingdom Metazoa; phylum Arthropoda; class Insecta; order Trichoptera; family Limnephilidae; genus Hesperophylax; species Hesperophylax magnus. The sequence continues at coordinate 3,637,921 of JAIUSX010000043.1, read as the reverse complement.
TTTGCACAAAAACGGCGCTATACAAGTCATCCAAGTATTTTATTATTATTATTAAATACATGCTACGTAAATACAAAATATAATATTTTTTGTGTTCATTTATAGGTATGTTCGATTTTAATATGGATTTATAGAAGTTGATAAACCTCATTGTAATTTACAAGCTCATACAGCAAAACTTTGATGCGGGGTGATCATTTATGAAAAACGTTGATTAGTTTTTCATTAGCGCACATTGTTGTGTGGTGTGCAAAGCGTTCGTATAAACAAATTTTTTCTTAGTATATTACTAATAACTCCCGAAGTTTTGCTGTATGAGCGCGGAACACACTGTAATATCATTGAAGATAATATCAACAACGCTCAGTGAAAATATGAAATAAACGAAGACACAAAAAATAAGAAGGTAACGGTCGCAACTCGGACTCGATCCAGGAACCACTAGTCGTACCAGGACTGGCATGTCTTCCAATTGAGCTAATTTATCCCCTTCAAGTATTTACCATGTTCGTGAAAATGGTGGGAAGACAAACTTTTGTGAAATAATTCCAGAAATTTACGATTGAACATTGCAGACGCGTTCAGTTCGTCGTTTATAGGGTTTTTAATTTTTTTTTAAATTAATTTATCTATTCACCTATGTACAGTTTATAGGTATACATATTGACATTGGGTGTAAGTAATACAGATAGATGTTCCATATATAAAACATAGTAGTAGAACGAAATGTGATATGCAACTGTATATACACTATTGAAGCTTAGGTAGTAATGTTCTGTGAACACCTCACTAGGAGAACCTGTGCCGATTTGTTCGTATGGGTGTTATTCTGCCGTCATAGGTGGAAACACAATATCTTCCTTGGGAGTCTCCACCGTAGTTCCACCCGTGCTGGCAGTATTTTACATTATTAGGGCAGAAGTTAGAAGCTGTATTAACATGTTCATCATAATATTGGTAGAGAATTATCAAGAAATGTTCAAACACCAGTCTTATGAATTCTAGATCTTATAATGTTCTAGCTGATGCGTACCCGGCGTTGCTCGGGGTTGTTAATGTTTTGGAGCAAAGTTTTGAAGTTGTAAATTCTAGTGTACCTGAACACTGGGTTTAGTTTAAGGTGGAAATAATAATATTCTAAAGAATTGAAAAGTTTCCTTTTTATAAGTTTTTTTGAAGTGAAACTTCTTTACGCGCGTTATGCATTTTCGAGGACCGGAGTAAAACCGACTCGTGACCGTCACGAAAAACCGTGATCATTTCGCTATAGGAGCCTAGCTAATATTATATACCTAGTTTAGGTCACTCTCCAAACTCAGCTTCGCGGTCTAGAGGCAGAGTGCCCGACTGTCGTCATGAAGAACCGAGGTTCGATCCCCGCTTTAAATAATTTTTTTTTCTTTTTGTGATTTTTTTAATACGAGGAAAAGTGATAAAATGCTCTCGTGCTGCGACTTTTAGATATTTTGACTATATGATATTTTGGTCGAAATATAGCTTACAAATCGAGCCGGTAGAGTCGCTCGGTATTTTGATTAATTATTTTTATTTTGAATCATTAAAATTACTAATCAAGGCCGATAACGCGACTAATTACCCTCGCAGACATGCGTGACAAGTTTTTTTAGTAAAAAACACAGCCGTAAGTGAGTTTTTCAAAATTTAGAAATGTTTTTCAAATTCAGACTCCATACGGGTATGAGACTGTTAAAACACGATATATCTTTTCCAAAACGGACAAATTTTGAAAAACGACAGATATGACTTCACACTGCCGATATATCTTCGATTCGACCCTATATAAAGCGTTAACGAGACGTTAAGTGATATTATTAATTTGCCGTGTTTGAAAACGAAAATTTGCGCTCAAGTCAATTGAGGAGTACACGTTGTATACGCGGTTCTCGTCGCGCGAGATACCTCTCCTCGCGGTCTAGAGGCAGAGCGTTCGACACTCGTTATACAGGACCCGGGTTCGAATCCCATATTTTTATAACTTTCAATTTTTTTTATCACATGCTACTTATAAATATGTCAATAGACAGAAAAAAGAGAGAATGAAATGAAAAGAGAGAGAGAAGAATACTAAAAGTTTCACTTCCGTCGTGCGTAGACTTGCCACACACTGTATTTTTTTTCACTTGATCTTGCCATGTCTTCCAGGGACTTGGGCGCCATTCACTACTGTATACCATATTTTTACTATTTAAAAACTACATTATATCAAAACTTCCTAGATCATCCTCCATTAACTTATACCATATTGTTACTGTTAAAGAAACAACATAATATCGACTTTAATGAACTTCGTATCTCGTTCCAGTGCAGGGATAAAGTTTACGTATTAATTCTACCTCGGGCGTATTCGACTTTTTCCACCATTCAAATCACTCTGAAAACACTCCTGGTACTACTAAGAACAATCTTTGAAAGTTTATAGGGTATAGAAACGCGTACGGAACCAATAAGATTTACCTTAATTTGAATGAGACCTCAGGTGTTGATCATTCTATTACTTAATTCGATAAGTTGAAAGCTTTTATACTTCAATGGACACAATGGCAATTATCTTCCGGGCGAATTGATAGGATTTCTACGAGTGTATGTAGATTAGCCAGGATGGTGCGGAATTGATTTACTAGAACATCGTCCTTACAAAATTCTAGTTTTACAGCACGCATTTGCTTGAGACTTTAATAATTTTAACATTGTTATTTTTATAATATACTAACTGAGTATCCGGCGTTGCTCGGAGACTTATACATGGCTAGGGGTAAAGTTTTGAGGTTGTGAATTCTCGAGTACCCGAAAACTGGATGAATTTTTAAGGTGGAAATAAATTATTGCATTGTAATAAGTATTTTTTTCACTTAATCGTGTCATTTCTTCCTCGTGCGTCGTCGGCCTCTTCAACCATTCACCTCCGAGCCATACATTATACTTACACCTCTTTTTTCGTTCATCACTTACATCTTATTTTACCACAAATAATTTGATTACTGTCTCCCTCCGGCATCCTCGACTTTTTCTACGAATCACTTCATGTAGTATCACGAAATTCACATTGCTACTGTTAAAAAACTACATCGTCTCGATATTAATTCCTCGACTCCGTATCTCATTCCAGTGCACAGATATTGCACCATCCCCTACTTTTTTACCATTCAAACTACTATATAAAGCCTTCTGGCTCTAATAAGAACAATCTTTGAAATAATTCAGCAAAATCGGTCCAATAGTTTTTGAGTCTATAGGGGACTAACAAAAAAAACATTCATTTATGTATATATAGATTTATTTTAACGAAAAATTAACATTTAAACGTGTTCTTCAAACCTTCAATAATATTTCGATTAGAGTTATCATCTGTAGAATCATCACACCAGATTTCACTAAATACAAAAATAAACTTGTCCAACTTCACAGAAAGTAAATTGAAATATGAATTGCGAATCGAAAATTAAATGCCTTAACTAGAAAAACCTTAAATATTAATTTTCAGAGTGCAACGACTCCATCGAAGCCTTCCGCGATAGCCCCGAGGACCGCAACCCCCTGGACGAGGAGTCCAACGTCTGCACGGGGCCCCTCACTGGGGGCAAGTCCGCCTGCAACGGGGACTCCGGCGGACCTCTCGTGCAGGACGAGAATGGGGAAGTCGTTCAGGTGAGCGTAAAGCTAATGGGTTAATTATGGGTTCTAATTTCTAACTTGATTCAAAACTACCGGCGACCTGAAAAAACTTCAAATAGTCACAGCAAAAATCGAAGCCTGAAATTTTCTCACTCCGTAAAATAACCATTGACCTTCTAATGGTTATTGTTGGCAGTTGGTGTAGACACTGTAGACGGTCTACAATGCTCCCGTACATAAGCGCCTACGCCATAAGTCCACTGTTCCTTCTTCCATATTTATTTATTTGAAGGGTTATTTTCGAACGGAGAAAAATTGCTGATTTATCGAAATCCGGATTGCGGGCAGTTTCCTGTTCAACTTTTAGTACTTTCGTAATATATCGGAACAGGTGTTAATGCACCTGCATTTTCCCTGATAATATGTGATGCGGAAATGCGAAAATATAATGATTTTTTGAACACGGGTTCCGACATCGCGGTAATACATTCCTCTTCATGCATTCGTTTAGAACCTGCAGTTCCGTTTTTAATCGGATTACAAATAATTTGAATAGATTCTTAATAAATTAGTTATCTTATTTCAGTAAGTTTTCTCCGCGTGTCTCCAGGGTATCGATTCTCCAATCCAGGCCGTTCGTTATCGCCGCTAAAAGTACATAGATTAGTCAAAAATTTTATTCTTGACTCTCATCGAAGGTACATACTTGCACACGCCAAACGTCAAAAGTCATTCCACTCGAGTGTGTCGAACCACTCGTTGCTTGAGTGGAATGACTTCGTCGAGAATCGATGTCCTGATTCCACAACATTTCAAATATGTCAAATATGTTCCACAACATGTCAAATACGTTCCATAAATTCCCAATAGTTTTTTGTCAATAATTACTAATAGTTCTAGTAGTTCCCTCAGTGAGTTTATTTGAGATTTAGGCCTACTGGCTGGGGGTAGATGACCGACATTTTGTGAGTCCGTAGCTTTTTCGATCCTAAGAACTAGCCGCCACTCACTAATACGACAATCATACATACGATACGATTGTACCACCCCAGCCTCAGCACTCCTGTCCCAGTGAAACAGGTACACCAGGAGGCACTGATTGGTGAGGACAAGGAACACGTGCTCTAAGGATCGGAAGGAGGTTGGAGTTTAATTGACCGGTATATATGACAACCTACTAAGCCAATATTGGAATTTAGGATGGGCAGGAATAAAGGAATTGATTTAGCTTTGGTTTTTGTTACTCACTTTCTGTTTTTTTTTCATCCCGTTTCTCCCTCTTCTAGCTTCTTGCTTCCCGCTTCCAGCTTCCAGATTCCCACGTATAGTTTATTTTTTTGGTTGTTGCTTCCCGTTGTTTCTTGCTTCGCGTTTCTAGTAGACGATCATAGAGCTATAATATTGTTTTTATTTTGTTTCACAATTATTAACAAGCTTTTTTTCCAGATTGGCATTGTATCCTGGGGCTATAATCCCTGCGGCACCAAGGGGGCTCCGACAGTATACACCAAAGTATCTTCCTTCATCGACTTCATAGAAGAGCACATTATCTTGGATGACACTTGGCTTGAAAATGAGAAAAGCGTGGGCAAAACTCCAACTAACTTCATGGATTAAATTTGTAAAAACCATGATGATACTTGTAATCACAAAACTAAAACTATCAACACATTAAGTACATTCTTGATGAATGAAATAATACGTTTATTTAATTTATGATGGTGTTGTTTTTTCCACTCTCTAATGGCATGAGCAATATGAATTTTAAACTTCTAATGCAATTTAAGATTTGTTCATTGACGAAGATAATATCAAAAACTCTCAATGAAAATATGAAACAGACAGACATCTTCTAAATATTGTTTTATATAAAGAAGAGTGTCTGTGGTGGGTGGTAAGGCGAGTGGGCGGCATAGATTTGATTTTTATACAAATCTACGGTTTTATTCAGAGATTTTATGAAATTTTACACAACTAACTTTCAACTCAAGAGAACTTTTAAATTTCAGCTAGTAGAACAAAAAGTAACGGTCGCAACTGTCACACTGTGAGATTAATATTATCTTCGACAATGATTAAATATTACAATCAGGTTTAAAGTTTCAATAAATTATCCCTACTAAAATACGAGTAGCCATTATAGATATTTATTTATTTTTTCAAAATAATGTCTTTCTCGTTTCAAGATGTTAAATGCATACACAAATAGTGATAAATGTAGATTGCTTGCCCAAATTTATCTGAAAATATTTATTTGCACGTCTGAAACTAACTCATACCTTCACCAAATAGTTCAACGGTTTCTTTCCTATTGTATCCCTGTCCTGCTTTCAAAATAAAATTAAATCTAATGAACCAATCTCAATGTGTATTTATTTTGATGGAACAACAGCGTACTATAACGCTGCAGAAGAGTTACCATACGTCTAATACTATTGTGCCAACAACATTTTTGGGCGGAAATGATTTGAGATTTTCACGACCATCGTGATTAAATTTTGGGTTATTTAATAAAGAAGGCAATTGATATCGACGGGCTTAATTCACTAATTATTATTTAAAAATAGGGGGGGGTCTCGGGCGAGACTGGTCTTCCACTTAGGCCCGAGAGGTCCCGGCCTAGAACTTCGGGGTGGGGGGCCCCTGCAAATAACCGATTTATTTATTTATTATTCATTATCGCCCTATCGGGCTTTTACAAAGGAACTTGACAATTATAACTTTATTAAAAAATAAATCAAATGCTAATACTAAGTTCAACATCAAATCCAAATAGTAACACCTGATATTGTAAATTAAGCAAAGTTTCAAATATAAAGTAAGTATGTACATTGTACATTCGTATTTGCATACAATTATTCATGTTTGTTGCAAACTAGAAAGACTGCAAACATGAACATAATTTGCTCTTAAGGTATATAAAAAATAAATATATTATATATATATTTTTTTTTTTTTTTTTTGTTCTTACATGGACCTCCTGCACCACTTTTGGAATGACTGGTGTACATCAACAAACGCTGAATCTGAATATATAAGTTATATGAAATATACATAGAATTTATAAATGGTCTATTAAAAACGAATAAAACTCCATCTCATTAAAACACCGTAATAAGAAGTCCTCATCAAGGTTTCCATTTCTTTGTGAATTCCCCAAATTGAGGGGAATTTTTAAGATTTTCGAGAATCAATTTAGAATATTTTCCGGAGAAAATGCGAGGATTCTGGGCATTACTTGATTATAGAAACAAAATTGAAAAAGAATATTTACAATAATTGTGAGAACGCACTATATTTCGTTTCGTTCGCAGCTAAGTATATTTATAAAGCCTGAACGAAAGAGAAAATCCGAAAAAACAGTACTAATTTCAATGGAATGTTGTTTCATGAATGAGGTAAAAGATTTTAAAAACCTCTTGTGGGTATTTTAGAATGTATGCATTGGCAACTCTGGTCCACATTCACCTTTGGAACGATGAAAATATTCTAATACATGTTTTTAATCGCCGGTAAAATGTTTATCAGTTGAATTCATGGATGCCTTTTGCACCTTGATTCAATACGGTAACACTACTGACGAGATGCTAACATTTTACCTAGTGTTCTTTGATGTTAAAAGCGGGTAATATTAAGAATGAAAAACGTCTCGACTCACATACAAAATACGGCGCATTTAAAAAACATGTAGATTTTTGAGAATGGTCATCGGTGACGTCACAGGTGAAAACCATTTTCGGGTATCAAAAAACGATTCGATGCGTTTTTTGATACCCGAAAAAAGTAAAATTTTTAATTATTTTAACTATTAAAACATAACAATAAAAATACAAGTATTCAAGTTAGAAAGTAATTATTTATGTATTTTTTAAATGGACAGCAGTTCTTGATTGTAAGATTGATAATTGCATGCAAGCTAAAAAGCATAGAACATTGAAAATCACGAAATCTGACTTTAATTTAACCAAGAAATTTACATAAAATAAGTACTAATTTCAAATATAGAATTAAAATAATTTTCCGGTAAAAAACAAAGGTATTTACGAAGATAAAATAGTATTTTTAGTAAGTGATTTTTTGCTTGTCTAAATCCTTGATAAAATCAGTTCTAATTTTGAAAATGACGCTTAAATTCAAAATAAATCCTCGTTCAATGAACCAGAGTTACAAAAACAGACACAGTGTGAAAATATTATGTTTGATGAAGCACATAAAAATCATAAATCATCGGCCATTTTTCGTGTACTTCAGAATGGTCCACATCCGAGGGTTAGACAAAATCAATAATAATGTTATTTTCTTCGAGGAGTCAGACATTTTTTTGCAACAAGTAGGGCCCACTATTCGAATTTCATCCAATTTCCGACATATTTTCCTTAAAAGTTTGAAGTTTTTAAGCTCTTAAAAAAATATATGTTATTCTTTAAGATAGTATCTATTTGTTCCAAAAGCCGAAACGGTAATTATTTGAAATTCCCTCGATAGAAATAAATCGCAAAGTATGCTCCGAAAAATATTATTAACACGTTTATTTCTGTTATTTTACAAGTTATGTGTATGAAAAAAATCACAATGCTTCTTTTAATGCTACTCAATAGACCCCAAAAGTGATTTTTGCTATTTTTGAAATACGCCGTGATTTATTAAACATTTTCACAACAGTCGCTTACGTCTTATGATTCTAAGCATGATTATTGCAGCCCCTCTCACTTCCTCACGCGCGTACGCTATCTGCCTTTCAGTCACTGCTTAGAGAGTTTCGCGGACGATCGTGTTGTTCTCCGTTTCGTGATTTCTACTAAATAATATTTATCGTAAATAATAATATTGTATTCCGAAAATGGGAAATAAACGAAAAAGTGCTCGTATTTCTAAGAAAAGACTATTTCGTTCGAAACAAAAACGCATGGTGGACATTGTAAGGTAAGAAGAAAAATATAAATTTTGATTTGATGAATATATTATTATTTACTATTACGTAGGTAATATTTATTATAAAAATAAATTATTTATATATTGTGTAACAAAGGTGACAGGTATTGTTTTATTTTTCAGAATGCGTACTTTGGGAGATAAATCTATTGCCTATTTATAGATAATTTTAAGCGTATATCAGTTCATAAATATTGTTTTTTCAAAGATGGGAAATAAGCGAAAGACATCTCGTATTCCAAAGAAAACAATATATCTCCAAAGATATACAAAAAAGCTTATATTTATTATAAACATTTGTAATTCATATTTTTATTTATGTATTGTGTAGTAAAAAGTTATAAAAATTATTTTTTTTTTTTTTCAGAATACGATAAACGATAATTTATTATAAAAATCAATTATTATTTTTATTTATGTATTGTGTAGTAAAAAGTTATAAAAATTATTATTTTATTTTTTTCAGAATACGTACTTTGGGAAATAAAACTAATTCCAAAACATTAGAAATTACAGGGCAAGTTCTTATTAATTCACAATGCAACGATGTCCGAAATATAATATAATATGTAATAATAATATACGGGCCATCTGTTTCAAATAACAATACTCGAACGTGGAATTCAGAATAATAATGAACATGCGAGCGAAAGAAGCTATTGAAAGTTCTGAAACTGTGGGGAATATAATTTAATAAAATAAAATACTTTTTTGTTTTAAAACCACGATATTTATTAATTTAAGAACCGACCGGTTTCGCTTTACTTAAGCATCATCAGGGTACAAATTAATACTAAACAAGAAGTACATAATGTGTGCATATATATAACAAAATATAGAGGGAGACAACATGATACAAATATAAGCAACACAAAGACGGTCATAAAATACATTAACATAAGTGCACAAGTAATGGAAAACCCGCTAGATAATTATGTAGACTAATGGGTTATACGAATAAATCGGGAGAAACAAAACATCAATAAAACCTCAATAATAACGGTTTTTCCGAATTCGCAAATCATTTGATCGATAGCTTGCCTTCCTGAATAAATCTAATTTTATTTAATCATTTACGGCCAAGATATTTTTGACAATGGTGTGTTTTTATCTTTCTGTATTCCAATCATTTAGCTTTGCTTCTAGGGTTGTGCCCCAGTATTGCTTTTTGGAGACTGTAAACGGATCTCTCGGCATTTAATGAAACTGCAGCAGAACAAAGGCTGTTGCTATATTGACGTTCATGGTATGTTTTGCTCAGATTGACGATAAGGTTTCCAGATCTGCATTTCGCTCGAAGCATGTTTAGGGTAATAAGTTTATAGCTTAGGGTTCTTTCACCGTATTTATGGGAACATTTCAGAACCACCAATCTTTCATTTTGAGTGAATCTTGTGTTTGTGATTAAATTATATTTGACAATTTAAACAAATAATATTTAGAGAAGTTAAAAATAAAATTGAAAGTTCACTGAAAGCTTAAACTATTAAAAGTAGTAATTTCATAAAAATGTAAATAAATAGAGCCCCTTTCACATTTTAGAATGTAATTTTATGTTGCTTATATGTTTTATTACTCTTTATAATTATTGAATTGTTTAAATGAATAAATAAATAATTACAAAAAAGTCTTCTGATTTGTAAGTCCTCAGGAAGCACTAAGGATCTTTCTATCTATCTTTATAATATAATAAATTTGATGAGCATAAAAATGTAAACGTGTATATAATTTATATAAATGTACAAAAGTAGATATTACACGTGTATAAATATTATATTGCGCATATTATACAAGATGTCGGGGGTAAAGTGCACAAACTTCGGGAGGTGATTCTAATTGATAGTACAAGTAAAAAAGAAAGGAAACTTTTTATGGAATTCCAACGTTTTAAGATAGTTTTCGAGTAAAAAAGTTTAATTTTTTGTATAGAAAAAAAAACAATTTCTTCTACGGAAAATAAATTTTTGTGGAAAAAATTTGGAAATTCGAATAATTTCCATTTCTATTTTACTTCTTCTAGCATTTAGAATAACCTCCTGAAGTTTGAGCACTTTACCCCCGGACACCCTATAAAGATAACCATATAAGAAAAACCTTATTGATGTAAAAATATATTTATTGATTTTATAAAAGTTATAAATTACTTTTATAAAAGTGATAATAGTATTTTAGTAAAGTAAAGTAATTTGCATACCTATACAAATAACTTTCGTAAATGTTTTTTGTAAAATTTAAAAAAAAAATTAATTAATTAAATCCGTAATAAAACCCATATTTTGAGAACCATCTTCATTTCGACTTCGTTCCTTAGAGTAATAATAACTAGAGACCGCACTAATATTTGTACAAATCATTGACATACTCGCAAAATAAAGCTCTCCCTTTCAGCTCGGTTCCATTAACGTACAAAAAACAGAGACAAACAATTTCTGTTAAAAACATACTGTGTAAACGGGAAGCGACTTTTTGGAGCGGGCGAAGTTCACGCCAGTGTGATTTGCTCGGTGCTAACTAAAAATGGGTCTGTTTTTCTAAAATTGCAATAGATGTCGGTAATTTAATTTCGTTATTTAAAATATTAAATAATCCCCAAAATTATTCCTAATACGAATTCAGACACCTCTGTCGGATTCTTTTAACACTAAATATTGTTTATTTTGTGAGTGTTGCCCAAATCTAAATTCTTTACGCGGAAAGCGGGCCCTTAAATAACTTTTCAAGAGATCGTTAGGCCACGCCTCTGTCTGATTAACTGGTTTGATATAGAGCAATTCGGTATTGCCTTGGGTCATCGGCTCGAGCTGTTGCTAACGCTTTCCTCAAATGCTTCCGCAATGGTCTCAAATTCAAATTCAATGGTCTCGCAAAAAAAATTGATTTTAATATCTAAGACGAACTCCGTGGTCGAGGGGCAGGGCTATCCACTACGAATCTGGAGGTCACGGGTTTGAATCCCGGCGTGGCATTTCTGTTATTTCACAAATAATTCAATGATAATAATATAAATCATATTTGCGTTATTGTTCCAGATCGGAAGATACCCTCAGTATCGCTCTGTCGAAAGCCTAGTGATCACCCATTTGGAATTGAAACGTTGCACTATGGTCCCCTTAGAGGAAACTAGCTAGACAAAAAGATTTCAACGATGTTTTTATTTATGTACAAAAATATTCTCACAACATTGAAAAATGTCCATAGTATTATGTTCATATCGATAAAATTTTTTAAACAATACGCGTGATACGTGGCAACGTTGTAAACACGACACTTTGGATGTGCCAATCGTTCGCCCAGCGGTCACCGGTCAGTCGCTTTCGGGTGTGCACACTATTCGATCGTTAGTGTTGTTATTTGAAATCGGAGAGAAATTACGCAAAGGTGGAAATTGAAGTCTATTGTATGTTTTTTTAAATAGATTTAATTATTTTATAATTTACGTATTCAACATTACTTCCATTATTAATTAAAAATCGTGAAAAAATAATTAATATTTATAATTATTTGCCAAAGTTTGATTAAACTTTCAAAATCGTGTACCGATTTGTACCACCAAACGAAACGAGTTTCATATAAAACCATTCTTTATGTACAATATCTTACAAAATTTGTTTGCTCAAACTTGCTCTTTTATCTTTTACAGAGCCTCTACCTACAATCTATCGTTTGGATATTTTGGAGATTCTAGAAGTAAAGGGCACGTCAAAGTTGAATTGTGCTGCAATACGGCAGTGTGTTTATGAACATATAAAACATTTATTAAAGAAAAACAGTTTTAAAAGTCTCGAGCATAGTTTACTTAAGAAAAATCCTTTCGTTTCTATTAATAATTCACAGAAAATGGTTTGAAGTCGGAAGAAGTACTTTAAAATTGAAGTTTAAACACGCAAAATGGCTTAACATAGTTTTTATTCCTCTTGTAGAAACGCGTGATGAGGGACTTTGTGGTAGACCAGAAAAAGAATTTGGTTTATGCTCGTCAAAAAGCAAAACAAGAAAAATTAAATGTCTTCTGAACTCTCGAAATCCACAAAAACTCTCTCATACTACTCAAATCAGCATGAGGTCACATGGAAAACGGGATGCTGCCAAAATATCAATAAAACATTCCGATGTCTTACCTAGTGGTGTCTTAAAATTATTATCGATTCCAGAAGTTCTAACGAAGAAAATACAGAATGTTAAAAAAGCCAATATTGGAACATTAGCATTTAATAATAGTGACGATAGCGACTCGGCCAGTAATTCATCAACAAAAAATGTCATTCGGTTTTGTTTTTATATTATGTTAAAAAAATATTTTTAACTAATAACTTAAAATAAGTACTTCTTTATGACTTAACCGAACCATGATACTATAGGCATTTTATTAGTAATTAATTTTGTTTTTAAAATTCTGTAACAATGGCTAAAATAAAAGTATATTTTTTTAAGTATTTTTTTTATTACATTGTGACCCTTTTGCATCAAATGCCATGAAAAAATATTTTTGTCTAGCTAGATCGGGATTTGGGACCACTGTGCGTTGCTTCAAATGGCTTTGGAATGTTGGGTGACCAGATGTGAATAGCCAGATAATTCCCAACCTTCCTCACCCCAACACCTTCTCCTCGCCTCTACCTTGAACCTCACAACATAAACCAACCCCAATTGGTGCAGACATAGTCTCACTGGCTCCAAACGGTTGGAAGCAGTTGAGACTCTTGTGTTGTATTCATATAATAAAAAAAAAACAAATGTAACATATAATTTGCATAATGTTGAGAGAATCTATAACTCTGGAATGAGATGGAAATACACTGACAAAAATAAGTAATGCAAAATTATTATAAATATCTTAAAATTATTGGTTATCCTGTTAAAAACGGGACTGCAAGACGCTTCCTGATAAAGTGATGGTAAATTCATAATAATATCGGAACACGTGTTCATGCACCTGCATTTGTCTTAATAATATATCATGACGAAATGCAAAAAAAGATTTTTATGAACGTGTTCTGACATTGTGACAAAACATTGGTATTTTTATCAGGATACCTATCAGTTCATTCGTTAATGTCCTACAATCCCGTTTTTAACAGGAATACGAATAATTTGAAGAGATTCTTTTTTTTTTTTGTATTAGGCAATTCACCCTAAAGAGAGTGCTATGTGCCGTTAAAGTTAAGGGAGATGGTTATAATTTTATGGGAAATCTATACGGGAATAGGAAATCTCAAATATTGAAGTCATTCAAGTCTATGAACTTGTATAGAACTGAGAAAATGCGAGAATTGTTGAGAGAAAGTAAATAAGGAATACTAAGGGGAGATTGGTGGGTGATTTTTATAAGTAAACGATAAATGCCTTTGAAAGATGAATGATTTTTACAATTAAAGAAAACGTGATCAAGAGTCTCATTTTCCATGCCGCACTGGCAGAGTGGACTATCTAGGACCCGGATTTTAAACAAATGGGATGCAATGGAGCAATGACCAATTCTCATTCTCGAGATACAGGATATAAATCTTTTGGATTTTTTCTTGCCGTGGAACCAAGGTTTACTTGGAATATGATTTTGTATTCCAGCATAAAAAGCACCAGTTCGGGTTTTCGTATTAGTCCAATTTTCTTCCCAGGAGCGGACGATGTTGGATTTAAGAATTGGGATGATGTCAGAGATAGGAATTCTAAAATCTAAAGGATTAGAGCCAGAAATTGTTCCAAGTTTAGCTAGAGAATCGGCTTTCTCGTTACCCTCAATTCCTAAATGGCCAGGGACTCAAACCAATATTGTCTCGAAATTTAATTCATTTAAAGATTTAAGGGTGTTTCTGATATTATAAATAATAAAGTCTTCTGGTTTATGGATATTTGAGGAAATTTTCAACACTGCGCTTAGTGAGTCAGTGCACAGTAAGGCTCGTCGAATATTGAAAAGCTGGATTTGGCTCAAAGCTTGTTCAATTGCGAAGCATTCTGCAGTAAATATGGAAATTTCTTTAGGCAATTTATAAGACAAATCTAAATCGAATTCGGGAATGTGTACCGCAGCTCCACAATCTTTGTTATCAGACTTCATTTACACAGAACCATCTGTGTAAATGAGAGAAAATTCTGGAAACTTAGAAGATGTAATGTTTTTAAATTTTTCCTCAACATTTTGATTAGATGAGGTTAAAATATCAGTTCGGAAGTGTGAAGTTATAACGTTGGGGATATAATTGATAGAATCAAATGGGATGGTGAAAATTGGAAGGATAGGATCTTTTTGTAGATTTTGGAGGGAAGAAGACAGAGATTTGAATGAAAGAAAACTTTTTAGAAGGAGAGGAAGTCGATTTTTATCTGTCGATCTTTTTTCGTTATTTAAGTAATTGAACAAATAATCAAGGCTTTGTTCTAAAGGGTGACGCGATATAGAAAAAGATTTAAAAATATATTTATCAGCTAGGAATTGTCTCCTTAAAATTAAGGGGGGATCAACACATTCTACCTGGAGAGAATTAATTGGAGAAGATTTCATCGCTCCAATAATTATTCTGAGCGCTTTGGACTGAATTCTTTCAAGTTTTTTGTCCAAATATTTAGGAAGAGGATCAAAAAGAAATGTTCCATAATCCAAATGGCTTCGCACTAGAGCACCATACATTAATTTAAGAGTAGTAGGATGAGATCCCCACCACACTCTGGAAACAGCTCGCATAATATTTAGCCCCTTTTCACACTTAGCCGAAATGTTCTGAATATGCGGGAGCCAGGAAAGTTTATGATCCAAAAGTAGTCCAAGAAATTTAATTTGCTTAACGATTTGAAGAGGGACATTATCAAAGCTGACAGAAAAGGGGGGTATTTTTCTTTTGCGCGTAAAAGCCACTACTTTGGTTTTAGAGGTAGATAAATTCATCCCATTTGTCAACAACCAAACTTTAATATTATGTAAAGCCAAATTCAATTCCTTCGCAGCGCGCGATAGATTTTTGTGTGATAAATATATAAGGAAATCATCAGCAAAATAAAGTCGCTTGATAGATGAAGGAATTACACTGTCTAAATCACTTATATATATATTAAATAATAATGGACTAATTACGGACCCCTGAGGTAACCCCTTCCATAGTTTGCGATTTATAGTTTTTGAGGAAAAGTGGATAATAATGGATCTGTCTATTAGTAAATTAATAATAAATTGAACTAGTTTTAAGGGAATTTTTATTTTAATTAATTTTTCTTTCAAAATGTTAATTAATACATCGTCGTAAGCTGACGAAAGATCAAGAAATGTGGCCAGAGTGCAAGAATTAAGGGACTGAGATATACGGATGTCTGTTGTTAACACACTTCAATTATCTATGGTTGATTTCTTTTTCCGGAAGCCATATTGATTAGGAGAGATAATTCTGTGATTTTTAACAAACCATTCCAATCTGTTCTTTATCAAGTGTTCTGCTACTTTCATTAAACATGACGAAAGAGCAATAGGACGATAGGATGAGATTTCAGATGGATTTTTGCCAGGTTTTAAAATCGGAAGGGTTTTTTGAACTTTCCAGACTTCCGGAATAAATCCCGTTTCGAACATGTAATTCATTAGGGATAAAAAATATTCAACCGACATGTCTGAGAATGCTTTAATGAAACTATATAAGATTCCATCAGGGCCAGGAGAAGAGTCTGGAAGGGAATTGATTACTCGATTTAATTCGCTTATTGAGAAAGGAGAGTCTAGCCAGCTAGAGTGAGATGGATAAGAAATAAAGGAAGGCATTTCCTCACATCTGGCACCTGACGGAGGAGCTATCTTATCAGCAAAACCTATAATAATTTCTTCTGGAATATGTTTAGAACGCTGCGGAGTATATGACGAACCGAATTTTTTTTAAATTGGACCATACGGATGACTGGGGAGATTCAGGAGACAAGCGTTCACAGAATTTTCGCCATCCAGACCGCTTTTTGTTTTTCAAAACGCGTTTCGCTTCTGCCTGGGCGCGTTTCACAGAAAGGTAATTTTCGAAAGACATACATTTACGGAAAATGGAAATTGCTTCTCTTCTGGATTTAACGACACTAGTGCATTCTTCATCCCACCATGGGGTGGAATGTTTTATCTTAATGTTAACATTACGTTTTTAAGTGTTTTTTCTGCAGCTTTTATTATCATGTTAGGAAATAATTCACAGTGTAGACAAGGGAAGACTTAGATGCTTGAACAATGGAGTCTAATTCTGAAGAAAAATTTCTCCAATTCACGTCTTTCGTTTTAAATTTAAAACTATTGTTTATCGAAAAGGAATGCGTGGAAGTTAGATGGTGGAAGGTAATTATTATAGGAAAATGGTCACTGGAAAGGGGATCTTTAAGAATGTTCCAAGAACATATGGGAATCACCGAAGATGAGCAAAGAGATAAATCGACTGCACTTTTCCGATGTTGAGGGGCAGTGAAACGAGTTGGAGATCCATCATTTAGTATACATAAATTATAGGTATCCATAAAATCTAATAGATTATGGCCAGAACGGTTTGTTAACTCACTGCCCCAAGAAGGAGAATGAGCATTGAAGTCCCCAAGTATCATATGCGGGGGACGAATCTGGGATATAAATGTTGACCATTCGTTTTCAACAAAAATTGTAGAGGGAGGGATATATATTGATAGTAATGTAATATCAGATATAACAGCAGCTACTATCTGAAAATTATTGGAGAGAGTGTGGAAAATAATTTGTTTAAAAGGGATAGAATTATGTATAATAAGAGCAGTGCCACCTTTGCCATCCAGTCTATCATGTCTTAGACAATGATATCCAGGAATATTAAATTGGTATGAGGGTTTTAACCACGTTTCGGAGATGGCAGCAACTGAAATATTATGTTCATCAAGTAACTGTACAAGATCAATTTTGTTGGCGAATAGACTTCTACTATTCCATTGAAGTATTTTGCTCATTTGCGGATACATCGGGAAGGCTAGAGAGTAAAGATTTCATATAATCGGCAGCGTTGGACGGTACTTTATTGTTATTTGAAAGAATCGTAATTAATAGGGTAATTAAAGTTTGAATAAAAGAAGAATTTTCAATCGTGACTTTAGGGAAGATATCGGAAGTGGAACAGTTTTTTAAGGCAGTCCCATTGGGAGCCTGGGATTTATTATTCCCATTCGGGTTAAGTAAGAGTTCATTATGTAGTTTTTTATCGAAAGAAGGAATAAATTTTGGATTAGATTTTATCGGTTTGAAAATTGTTTCTTTGTGGGAAAATGATAGAGGGGATTTAGGGGAAGAAAAATGAAAGAGAGAAGCGTTAGACGTTATCTCTGCAAAAGATTTTTTTGTAGGAGGGAATAATTTAGAGGCCTGAAAGTAGGAAATATTGTCTGCAGCCATTGACTGTTTGATATTTCTCTGTCTAGATAACTCTGGACAGGCCACACTAACAGCAGTATGGTTGCCCTTACAATTAATACAAATAGGGTTATTCGTTGTATTTTGACACTGTTCAAAGGGATGATCCTCTCCGCAATGGAAGCAACGAGGAGGGGAACGACAAATAGGTTTTGAATGGCCAAAACGGCAACAGTTGAAACATTGGATAGTCAGGAATCTGTATATTTCAACGGGAAGAGCGTTAAAATAAATAAATACACAGGATGGTAATGTTTGACCTTCGAAAGTAATAACAACGGATTGGGAAGGTTTCCATATAGTGGTGCCTGTGGAAGTATCCTTAAAATTCAAACGACGTGCTTTTAAAACTTTTGGAGTTAATTGAGAGTCATTAAGAGCATCTACTATTTCTGTTTCTAATAGATCGGTTGGGATACCTCTTACTCTGCCCATTCTGGTTAAATTGAATGTAGGTATGAAAGATTTAAATTTATTATTTGAAAGAGAACCTATTTTTTTAACAAAATCATTAGCTAATGTGGCTGATTTAAATTCTATGGATAGTTTGTATCGACCTTCCGGTTTTATTGATCCATTTATAATACCGAGGTTATTGAGTTTTGAGCTAAAAATAAATTTACCAAAATCCAGGGGATGAATTATTTTCCCCTGTTCAGTCCTTTGGACATTGACAATAAATGGAGCTGAAGATGAAATAGAATACATAAGCTCAATGGCTTTTGCTTCTGGAGGAATGGTATCATTATAACTTCCATGAGAGATTGGGGCTTCGTTTGATTGTGAAAGAGATTTAATTTTAGGAGATACATTAAGGCAAAGCGGAGGACGTCGTTTTCGTGAAGGAAGGGTTACAGAAGTCTGGGTATCATCAGTATCGTAGTCGTCTACAATATTAGAAATGGGTTCAGGGTCCGGAGGTCGATTTTCATCTTCCTCCATTTCAACAAATTTAAAAAAAAAATTAAACAATAATTATTATTTTAGAAATAATAAATGATAGAAATAATACACGCAACTTCGTCGCAAACCAAAAACACAAACAAAAATAATGAATACGAAAAGGTAACAATAAATAAATCTTATCTGTACGCCGCGCCGCCGTCAAAGTAAGCCGTCAAACACAGAGCTCTGGTAAATACGACTGCACACTACCGAGGTTCTGTGACTACGAAGAGATTCTTAATAAATTACAGTATTTATCAGGAAGTTTTCTCCGTGCACACAAATAAAGAATTCTGTGAAAACTCACTCCTTTTCTATTTTCTACTACCCTCGCTGTGTATTAAACGCTAACTCCGAGCCATTAAGCATACGTTTGTTTTTATTTTTTTTTAAATAACAGTTTTTGTGATTTTCTCAACTACCATTCTATCCAAAATGAGATTTTGAGAAACGAATAATAATGCAGAAGGGAGAAAGACATATTACCAAAATAAAAACAAAATTCATATTATTATTATGCAAACCATAATAGAAATAAAAAATATGGATTAAACCGAATGATTAAAGATATTTCAAAGAAAATAGAAATGAAAATCAAAAAATAATATTAAAATACATGCAAAATTATACTAATTAACGACTTTTGGACAAGGAAATATGCAACACTTCTCTATAAAATTATTTAATATCCTCCCTCTTGCAAATAAAAACCATTAAAAATAACCCACTTCAAAATAAATATTAAGATATGGAATATGGATATTAGAAAGAATATAGACACAATGTTGCAACCTAACAAAGTTTAATGTTGTATTATATTTTTTTCTAGATACTGCTTTATGATTATCATCTTGTAATATTTTAACACACTTACGAAAATATGTAAAAATAAATTACATACTTACAAAAAAAATAAAATATTATGCACACACCAAACCATGTAGGTACAATGAGATCTGAAATTGGGGTACCCCAGGAAGGTCACATTCTTTTCGACATTTGTAAAAAAATAATAACTTAAGGCGATGCACTACGTAGTGTAATATTTTAAATCGAGCCGCTATCAATAACACCCCTTACGTAGATGGCGATAAGGTTTAAATTCCCTCTTAACACCATCCTCCTGTTTTGATTTATGCAAGAAAAAAACACGGCCAAAAAGTGCCTTTTATTTTATTTTGTTGATGTTCAGGCATAAATATTTTTTTTTTTTCGATCATTTTATAAATTACTTAATTTGCCACATTATACAATAAAATCATAACCGAAAATGGGTTCGTAAGTAGGAGAACTTTAAAGCAGTTTTCATAGGCCTTATACATTATTTTTTCAGGGCTTATAAAAAGACTTATGTAAAAAATACTCGATTATTTCAAAGGCCAAGATGTATTCTACTCGCAGTATTTAATTAAACATCTGAAACATTTCTAGGCGACCAAATTTTCAAACCAAAAACACAAGATCTTGAATTACTACGGAGTGCATCGCCTTAACCACTCAGTTCAGATGAAAATAAATTTTATAAGAAAGGATGTTAAATTTTAAGATTAGCTGTGTTATTTAATTTCATAAATGAATCTGGTTTTTTCTTTATTGAATTATGTAATCAGATTATAATATTTCGAATCCGGTGTTATTTTCGTATAAATTGTACAAAACATGCAAAATGATTTAATTATTATACCAACGACATTCGACTAACTACATAATTAGGGTTGCTGTAAGTGGCAAGGGTTTCATCGAGATGGGAAAAAGTGTCGATAACACAAATAAATCAAAATCTTACTTATACAGATTCACGCATACACCGCTGCAGCGTTAGTATAACTACACGAGGAAGAGAGAAGTATATTGCTCGGGTTAAACTCGTTACTGATAAAAATATTCATGCCAGATATTTATACACTGGCATCAATTTGCTCCAAACCTCAAAACCACTGTCATTTTCGAATTACGGCCTTTCTGCTCACTTCAAGTTTCTTCAGATGACATTTGTAATGCCATTGACCTGGTCTGTCTTTATTTGCATCGAAATACGGCCAATTAAATTATGCGTCCTGTATTTGCTTAGTTAAATCAATATTTCGTGGAGTGGTAGATTTCAATATCACGGGTTTCATCGGCTGATAGCCAAGTCCTCCATCATTGCTCAAGCAACATTTTCCGCTCAGTCAGGAACAATTCAAATAGTATAATGTTATTTGTATCCGGCCTGTCATCCTAAAATAAATAATTATTCGAACAACTTCTCTTAAAAAAACTTATGAAGGTTTTATACCCATCAATGTAATATATATCATTGAAGACGAAGATTATACTAATAAATCTAAACAACAGAACAAGACACAGAAAATAAAATAATAAAAACGATCTCATCTGGGAATCGAACCCACGATCTTTGTCTTACCGGGATAACGTCTTCAACCATTGAGACCTATTTATTATATGTCATTTTTATTCATATTTTAAATTCAGCATTAACAATATTATCTTCCAAGTATTTTTTCCCAATTTTTTGGTAGCTATCTTTTAGAATGATTACAAATTTCTAAAGAATTGTTTTGTAACTAATTCCTATTGACCTTTTCTTCACCAAAATTAAAGTCTACAACACTATCAGCGTTGCCTACTGCCTATACATTTGATGATAATATGATTAACCCGCATGCCTTAATCACATAAAGCAGTCGTAGTATTCTAATTATTATTTATTGTGATACTTTTGACTAGTGTCCTTGCTGATAAGCATCGTGCGTAGCAGAATTCAAATGGTTTATGAATAAATTCAGGACTAACTAATAAATTAAATTACAGTGCACTTAATTTGACAAATCTATGAATAAAATGTATGTCACGATACCACAAATTCACTAGAAATATAGAAGTATCAATGAAACCATGTTTGTTATTCGCCCGCATGTATTAATTTAATATACAAATCAATCCTCTGGGCTTATCACCTTAATTGGGTTTTAAGTACAAATAAGTATTTAACAAATCTATAAGAGATGGGCACCAGTAAAGTTTATATTAATCATTGATTTGACGTGACTTCGCAAGTGAGTGCTCCTAAAATGGGTTTAAAAATTGTCATTTTGGGGTTTAGCGCCATTTTAGTGCATAGTGTTGTCTATGGTAAGAAAAAGTGATTAATTAAGGCTGTTTGAAATTGACTTTACTGAAAAGAAAAGATCAAGCTATCGTTATTATTACAAGGAATACGAGTATAGAGGAATGGAAGCCTTTACCTGGTGATGTTTGTTTATTTTGGAGTCCTGTTGGTTTCTGGAAGATTCCTGTCAGATCACTTCTTATAGTTCATAAATGTACACCTTATAAGCACCATTAGTGTTAGAGGTTTCACAACAAAAACGTTGTTTATTATCACCGCACAACTTTGTAAATACTGGGGGATGATATTTCTACTAATTAATAGACTTTTCGCGAGATTATTGATACGACTAGCGAAATAACATGCACTCTCAACGACGACGAAAAATTCTAACTCTTAAAACAAATGACAATGTCGTGGGTCTTCTTTCTTTCAATTCTTGTTTCTACTAAGGTACGACTTTTAAAAAGGGAAAAGAAACAATAGAAAAAGCAATTTGAATAGGAACCGGGATTTGGAGTAATCACAAAACTGTTCTAATATTTAAAAAAGGTACTTAAAAAATAACACAGTTTTCATTTTGATTATAAGTTCATAACGAACGGCTACATAGATAAAGTAACTAAATCAAAGCTGGTTAGATAAAAGATTCTCAAGAGTCTCAACTAGTCTAATATTATAATTATATGATCACGATAATATGAGAATTCTGAGATTTCAAGTTTTTCTACATAAGACTGTTGGGTACGTTTTACGCCTTACTAATAAACTTGTTTTAAATTTTACACAACTAATAAACAATAAAAAAATGGTAAATGGTTGTTTATCAGTTATGTAAATTTTAAAACAAATTTATTAGTATCTAAGGGGTTATATATACTAAAAACTTTAATCTCGACCGACTTACGTTATTTATTGTTTAGATTATATTTTCAAATGTGATATCGTCGTGTTTATTAGGACATCTTTCTCAGCATTTTTTTCAATATTATAGTACCTACCTGATCTTAATAGTTTAAAAAAAAAGAATTGTCAACGAGATGCGCTTTTCTTTGGACAAATTTAAAAATTCCTTATTTGAAGTTTAAAAAATACGTTTTTTTTTTTATTCTTTATATTGGCTTTCACCCATTAAGAGTGATCTTGGCCATACATTACAACATTTTTCTTATTAATAAATACAACAAATTACAGGATAAAATTGATTACAAAACATGACATAAAATAACGTAACATAAATAAACCAAACATAACATAACATAACATAAACATAACATAACATAAACATAACATAACATACTTAACATAAACGGAACAGAGCTGGTAACAGTAGATTATCACAAAATTATAAAAATAGGAACCTGTGTACAATATAAGTGGGCGCTTTTCGTTATTTAACCAAAGATTTTTCTAAAATTAGTAGCGTTTTTTTTTTAAACAGAATTATGAAATTGGTAATCTTATAAACAAACACAGCATATGGGAGTAAACAAATGTGATTATAAAACATAAAGATAAACATAACACAAACATACCATGAACATAACATAAACATATCATAACATAATATGAACATAACATATAATAAACATAACATGGGTGTAACATAAACATAACTTAACAAAAACAATACAGAGCTGGTAATAATAGGTAATTACAAAATTATAAAAATAGGAACCTGTGCACAATAGTAGTGGGCATTTTTTGTTATTTAAAAGAACAGATTTTTCCAAACTTAGAAGCATTATTTTTTTTAAAACAGTACTATGAAATGAATATAAACAAATACAATAAAAGAATCAAGAAAAATATACAAATGCATAAAGAATAGTGTTTTAACTCAGTCAAAATATGCAGAGTTGGGATTAGTAAAAATAGATGAAAATAAAGAAGAAAATAGGAACCTGAACAAATGAATACAAATGAAAGTGAAAGAAATTTGGTTTATATTTATTATTATGGTCAGATATTAAGGCCATTTTTATAAATAAATTTTGCCAACAAATAGTAAATTTCAGTAGTGTTTAGACTAAGAAGGCAGGGTATACTGGTAGGCAATTTAATATCAAGTTTTAACAATTCATGCATGAAGTTTGGAAATAGGTCATTGATAGGACACTCAAAAAAATTATGGTCCAGAGTATCCTCTGACCCACAATCACAGTACGGCGAACTGATTATGTGGAACCTGGCAAGATGGCTAAGACAACAAGTGTGACCCAGCCGCATTCGGGTTAAGGAAGAAATATGTTTTTTAGGCA
Source organism: Hesperophylax magnus (assembly GCA_026573805.1). Lineage (NCBI taxonomy): Eukaryota > Metazoa > Arthropoda > Insecta > Trichoptera > Limnephilidae > Hesperophylax > Hesperophylax magnus. The sequence goes on along the minus strand of JAIUSX010000043.1, from coordinate 3,613,653 downwards.
TGGTAGTGTATTTGTGAAACCAGGGCTTAACAGGAATAGAAGGTTGGATTAATGAGTACTGGTGACCTTTTATCAGAGAAGATTTTTTCCATTCGGAAGACCATTGGAGTTGGTACTTAGTTTTTAGAATAGGGATATGGTCTCTAACCGGAATAGGGATATCACTTAACGGACCATGGGCAGTGGCTTCCTTAGCAATATAATCAGCCATGTCATTCCCAGTAATACCGAGGTGTCCCGGTATCCAGGCTAGGACCACTGATGCATGAACCAGTGACATGGAATGCAGTAGGTTCCTGATCGAGCAGATTAGAGAGTCGCTACTGGAATTGAGTGGGGATGCGCTTATTTTTTGTAGTGAGCTAAGCGAGTCTGAAAGGATGAGTGCGTTTTTAATATTTAATGATTTGACGAGTTGAAGAGCTTCTATGATAGCTATGCATTCAGCAGAGAAAATGGAGCATTCTTTGGGAAGTTTGTGTGGGAAACACAATTTTCTGTGAGGAACATAGACACTGGCCCCGCAATGGGAGTCCTGACTGAGTTTGGAGCCATCTGTGAAAAAAAATATGTAATTTGGCCAGTTGTTTTCAATAATTGTGTTAAATTCTGCATTATTTAATTAAGTTGAAAAATCTATTAATTTCATGTGCAACATACTCCAATATGCTGACGACTTAACGTTTTACAAAATATCCGCCAATCTTTTCATCGCAGCATCAGCAATTAACAACGCTCTTAGAAAACTCTTGGCGTGGTTAAATATTAATGGTCTTGAACTTTCCCCTACCAAAAGCAAAGTTGTCATCTTCACTCGTCGACGAAAGCTTCCGGATATTCAGGTAATATTTGGCGAAGAAGTGATCCCTATCTCGAAGGAAGTTAAGTTCCTTGGAATGTTTTTGGACTCCAAGCTTACTTGGAACTCTCATATAAATCACGTTGTTACAAAATGTGAAAGCAACATCAATCCTCTTAGATTTCTAGCCGGAGTGTGGTGGGGATCCCACCCAGCTTCTTTAAAACTTCTATACAATGCCCTCATCCGAAGCCATCTCGATTACGGATCTTGTCTGTTTGATCCAATGTCCACGTCAAATTCTCATAAATTAGATAAAATCCAGTCAAAATCACTTCGCCTTGTCTTAGGAGCCATGAAATCTTCTCCAATCAACGCAATGCAAGTGGAATGTTGCGAACCTCCCTTACATATAAGAAGGCGATGCCTGGCAGAAAAATATGTTTGCAAAATATGTTCAATAACATCCCATCCCTTGATTCCTATACTTCAATCGTTAAAGTATGAGGTTAATTCAAATCACTTTTGGAAAAATCATACCCCTCCACTTTTTTATGATTGCTACAACTCTTTCCTGGATTTATCTAGAAACACCTATCTCAATGAATCTCTTCCCTTATACTCATACCCCTATGAAAGCCTTACTTTCTATCCGAAGGTCCATCAATTTATCGGAATAAGTAAAAAAAACATAAAAAAAATACGTTACATGGATGGTTAATTATTAAGTTGATAGTTATTTATTTACCTTTAAGTACCTACTTAAAAACATATCTTTTGATTTCAGAAGAAATTTTTGTTTTGATTTTTTAAAGGAGATAAAATTAGACACTTTTTTAAGTTACTTTTTTTCAAAATTACCAGTAAATAAATGAATATACTTTCCTTTTGTAAAAAGAATACAATCAAACCTTCTTCTCCTGATCATAAGAAGAGATTGAATGAAATATAAAATTTATTATGTTGTAATATTCTTTCACAATTTTATGACAGTGTGTCCTTATGAAGTATTTGTTTGTCCAGGGGTACCTGCCAACGGGGTTCCTTTCCCCGCCATGGTGTATGATGAGCTCTTGCGGCCAGGAAAGATAGTGGGAGGACACGAGGCCAAACCGCACTCGCATCCCTACCAGGTGTCGCTGCAGAAGAACTATCTCGGCTGGCGCAGACACAACTGCGGGGGATCTATCCTCACTGAGTACTGGGTAGGTTTATATGTCATCACACATTAAATCAAAGAGTTATAAAAGACCCTGTTGTTATTATTCTATTTTTATTTATTCATCTTTAATATGGGCGATGTACTGTGCCTTTCTCGATAGGAAGTACTGTATTGAGAGCAGGCGTAGTTTACAACACAATATCACAATCAAAATAAAAGTCATCGTAATTTTCAACACAATATTATCTTAAGGCGATGCCATACGTAGTAATGCAAAATCATGTGTTTTTGGTTTGAAAATTTGGTCGCCTAGAAATGTTTCAGATGCTTTAATTAAATACTGCGAGTAGAATACATCTTGGCCTTTGAAATAATCGAGTATTTTTTAGATAAGTCTTTAAAAAAATAATGTATAAGGCCCATGGAAACTGCTTTAAAGTTCAAAATCTCCTACTTACGAACCCATTTTCGGTTATCATTTTATTGTATAATGTGGCAAATTAAGTTATTTATAAAATGATCAAAAAAAAATTAAATATTTATGCCTAAACATCCACAAAATAAAATAAAAGGCACTTTTTGGCACTGTTTTTTCTTGCATAAATCAAAACAGGCGGATGGTGTTAAGCGGAAATTTAAACCTTATCGCCATCTACGTAAGGGTTGTTATTGATATCGGCTCAATTTAAAATATTACATGACGTAGTGCATCGCCTTAATAAATAAAAATCATGTGTCACTGTGTTCGTACGCGCTAATCTCCGAAACCACCTAACCGATTTAAATGAAATTTCGTGAATGTTTATGGTATGAGATCAGTAGTTTTAGAATAATCTATATAATTTAGAACAAAATGTAAAACTCATCTCTTCAGAAAGTTATATCATGTATCTGTAATGTTACTTACATTATCCACTCGAGGGATTGGTTATACGTATATATTTATATGTATTTACCATATTATTAAATAAAATCATTCCTCAAAATATTAATATGGAAACATTCGAAGTGCTTACTGCGGTTAAAATCCAAAGAATTTCGACTTCGCCGTTTATCCCATATTTTTAGGTTCTAAAAATTTGGCATTTGGTTCTATAAGTTCTGCTTCCTTTAATAATGTATCATTATAGAAGTTCATATACCAAAAAATCTATCTGCATGTACTGCGGTTTTATAAACAAATTCGACAAATGAATTTTAAAAAAATGTGTGCGATGTCCTCCTCATCATTTTTTAAATTTAAAAAACCGCTTTACTATACTCAATGTCAACCAACATCGCAAGGAGAGAAAATACTCAAAATTAGAAACAGAATCTACTCGGCTCTTTGAGAAAAAGTAAACGCGATAGTATCAACCCCAAATCGACCCTAATGTCGCGAGGAAAAGGCACGTAGCCTGAAAAATATTTAGTTTTGTTTTATTTAATGTTTTATTATATCATATTCTATTATAAGCTATTTGACATAAAAATGATTTCGCGTTATGGCGTAGTCGAGGCTCTGTTTCCCGCAGATAATCTGCCACATTACCCTTTCACAATGATATGAACCTATATGTCGCCACCCCTCTTAAGAAAATACGTAGGAGTCCTAGAAAAATTGTTATTTCCACGCGGTATTACAAAAGTCATATTATCCCCGTATAAAAAATACAGGGTTATCCAATAAGAGGTGTTATTTTGAATAGCCCGCTATTTCGGTAGATGTTACTTTTGAAGCTATCATTTTTTGACATTTGACAAGTAGAAGAAACTACGTCATTAATAAAAATGGAATGATACACGCTTCAACAACGCATTGAAATTATTAAAATTCTCTTGAGTGAATCAAATGTAAATCATTTTGAGTGATGAGGCCCATTTCCACTTCGGTGGCTTCGTCAACAAGCAAAATTGTCGCATCTGGGGCTCAGAAAACCCAAGAGTTATTGTTGAAAAGCCTCTCTATCCACAACGTGCGACTGTTTTGTGCGGTTTATGGTCCGGCGGAGTCATTGAACCTTACTTTTTCGTAAATGAGGCTGGAGCAACAGTTACGGTGAATGGATTGCGCTATCGAGAGATGATTAATGATTTTTTTATGGCCGGAATAGGATGGTATTGATCTGGACAACGTTTTCTTTCAACAAGACGGCGCTACGTGCCACACAAGCAACGAAACCATTGATCTTTTACGATTGAATATCAAAATAACACCTCTTATTGGAAAACCCTGTACTTATTAACAATTTCCTTCTTAAATATAGGTATATATATATAATTATTTCACAAGCAATAATTGTTCGCCTGAAACACTCATCCACATTGAAAAATCTCCTGATAAAAGATACATGACGCCAACGGGACTCGAACCCGTGTCCCTTCGATTTCCGGTCGACAGCTCTGACCACTGAGCTATGGCGGCTTATCTCTTACCCGCGAAATTATTCAATATATACTAGTGTTTCATTCAACAATTACTGCTTGTTACATTTTTCACCTGAAAACAACCAACTTTATTTTATATGAGAAAGGCATTGTAAGTGCTAACTCTCTCACTAGATGGCGTCGAGACAAATTGTCTACATTTTTAGGCGAAATACTTGAACTTGTCAAATATTAATTATTATTTTTTTGGTAAACTAATGTTTTTAAGACAAGATTTTTTATGCATAGCACAAAGGGTAACAATTATTTCACAAGCAATAATTGTTCGCCTGAAACACTCATCCACATTGAAAAATCTCCTGATAAAAGATACATGACGCCAACGGGACTCGAACCCGTGTCCCTTCGATTTCCGGTCGACAGCTCTGACCACTGAGCTATGGCGGCTTATCTCTTACCCGCGAAATTATTCAATATATACTAGTGTTTCATTCAACAATTACTGCTTGTTACATTTTTCACCTGAAAACAACCAACTTTATTTTATATGAGAAAGGCATTGTAAGTGCTAACTCTCTCACTAGATGGCGTCGAGACAAATTGTCTACATTTTTAGGCGAAATACTTGAACTTGTCAAATATTAATTATTATTTTTTTGGTAAACTAATGTTTTTAAGACAAGATTTTTTATGCATAGCACAAAGGGTAACAATTATTTCACAAGCAATAATTGTTCGCCTGAAACACTCATCCACATTGAAAAATCTCCTGATAAAAGATACATGACGCCAACGGGACTCGAACCCGTGTCCCTTCGATTTCCGGTCGACAGCTCTGACCACTGAGCTATGGCGGCTTATCTCTTACCCGCGAAATTATTCAATATATACTAGTGTTTCATTCAACAATTACTGCTTGTTACATTTTTCACCTGAAAACAACCAACTTTATTTTATATGAGAAAGGCATTGTAAGTGCTAACTCTCTCACTAGATGGCGTCGAGACAAATTGTCTACATTTTTAGGCGAAATACTTGAACTTGTCAAATATTAATTATTATTTTTTTGGTAAACTAATGTTTTTAAGACAAGATTTTTTAAGCATAGCACAAAGGGTAACAATTATTTCACAAGCAATAATTGTTCGCCTGAAACACTCATCCACATTGAAAAATCTCCTGATAAAAGATACATGACGCCAACGGGACTCGAACCCGTGTCCCTTCGATTTCCGGTCGACAGCTCTGACCACTGAGCTATGGCGGCTTATCTCTTACCCGCGAAATTATTCAATATATACTAGTGTTTCATTCAACAATTACTGCTTGTTACATTTTTCACCTGAAAACAACCAACTTTATTTTATATGAGAAAGGCATTGTAAGTGCTAACTCTCTCACTAGATGGCGTCGAGACAAATTGTCTACATTTTTAGGCGAAATACTTGAACTTGTCAAATATTAATTATTATTTTTTTGGTAAACTAATGTTTTTAAGACAAGATTTTTTATGCATAGCACAAAGGGTAACAATTATTTCACAAGCAATAATTGTTCGCCTGAAACACTCATCCACATTGAAAAATCTCCTGATAAAAGATACATGACGCCAACGGGACTCGAACCCGTGTCCCTTCGATTTCCGGTCGACAGCTCTGACCACTGAGCTATGGCGGCTTATCTCTTACCCGCGAAATTATTCAATATATACTAGTGTTTCATTCAACAATTACTGCTTGTTACATTTTTCACCTGAAAACAACCAACTTTATTTTATATGAGAAAGGCATTGTAAGTGCTAACTCTCTCACTAGATGGCGTCGAGACAAATTGTCTACATTTTTAGGCGAAATACTTGAACTTGTCAAATATTAATTATTATTTTTTTGGTAAACTAATGTTTTTAAGACAAGATTTTTTATGCATAGCACAAAGGGTAACAATTATTTCACAAGCAATAATTGTTCGCCTGAAACACTCATCCACATTGAAAAATCTCCTGATAAAAGATACATGACGCCAACGGGACTCGAACCCGTGTCCCTTCGATTTCCGGTCGACAGCTCTGACCACTGAGCTATGGCGGCTTATCTCTTACCCGCGAAATTATTCAATATATACTAGTGTTTCATTCAACAATTACTGCTTGTTACATTTTTCACCTGAAAACAACCAACTTTATTTTATATGAGAAAGGCATTGTAAGTGCTAACTCTCTCACTAGATGGCGTCGAGACAAATTGTCTACATTTTTAGGCGAAATACTTGAACTTGTCAAATATTAATTATTATTTTTTTGGTAAACTAATGTTTTTAAGACAAGATTTTTTATGCATAGCACAAAGGGTAACAATTATTTCACAAGCAATAATTGTTCGCCTGAAACACTCATCCACATTGAAAAATCTCCTGATAAAAGATACATGACGCCATCATTTTATCAGGAGATTTTTCAATGTGGATGAGTGTTTCAGGCGAACAATTATTGCTTGTGAAATAATTGTTACCCTTTGTGCTATGCATAAAAAATCTTGTCTTAAAAACATTAGTTTACCAAAAAAATAATAATTAATATTTGACAAGTTCAAGTATTTCGCCTAAAAATGTAGACAATTTGTCTCGACGCCATCTAGTGAGAGAGTTAGCACTTACAATGCCTTTCTCATATAAAATAAAGTTGGTTGTTTTCAGGTGAAAAATGTAACAAGCAGTAATTGTTGAATGAAACACTAGTATATATTGAATAATTTCGCGGGTAAGAGATAAGCCGCCATAGCTCAGTGGTCAGAGCTGTCGACCGGAAATCGAAGGGACACGGGTTCGAGTCCCGTTGGCGTCATGTATCTTTTATCAGGAGATTTTTCAATGTGGATGAGTGTTTCAGGCGAACAATTATTGCTTGTGAAATAATTGTTACCCTTTGTGCTATGCATAAAAAATCTTGTCTTAAAAACATTAGTTTACCAAAAAAATAATAATTAATATTTGACAAGTTCAAGTATTTCGCCTAAAAATGTAGACAATTTGTCTCGACGCCATCTAGTGAGAGAGTTAGCACTTACAATGCCTTTCTCATATAAAATAAAGTTGGTTGTTTTCAGGTGAAAAATGTAACAAGCAGTAATTGTTGAATGAAACACTAGTATATATTGAATAATTTCGCGGGTAAGAGATAAGCCGCCATAGCTCAGTGGTCAGAGCTGTCGACCGGAAATCGAAGGGACACGGGTTCGAGTCCCGTTGGCGTCATGTATCTTTTATCAGGAGATTTTTCAATGTGGATGAGTGTTTCAGGCGAACAATTATTGCTTGTGAAATAATTGTTACCCTTTGTGCTATGCATAAAAAATCTTGTCTTAAAAACATTAGTTTACCAAAAAAATAATAATTAATATTTGACAAGTTCAAGTATTTCGCCTAAAAATGTAGACAATTTGTCTCGACGCCATCTAGTGAGAGAGTTAGCACTTACAATGCCTTTCTCATATAAAATAAAGTTGGTTGTTTTCAGGTGAAAAATGTAACAAGCAGTAATTGTTGAATGAAACACTAGTATATATTGAATAATTTCGCGGGTAAGAGATAAGCCGCCATAGCTCAGTGGTCAGAGCTGTCGACCGGAAATCGAAGGGACACGGGTTCGAGTCCCGTTGGCGTCATGTATCTTTTATCAGGAGATTTTTCAATGTGGATGAGTGTTTCAGGCGAACAATTATTGCTTGTGAAATAATTGTTACCCTTTGTGCTATGCATAAAAAATCTTGTCTTAAAAACATTAGTTTACCAAAAAAATAATAATTAATATTTGACAAGTTCAAGTATTTCGCCTAAAAATGTAGACAATTTGTCTCGACGCCATCTAGTGAGAGAGTTAGCACTTACAATGCCTTTCTCATATAAAATAAAGTTGGTTGTTTTCAGGTGAAAAATGTAACAAGCAGTAATTGTTGAATGAAACACTAGTATATATTGAATAATTTCGCGGGTAAGAGATAAGCCGCCATAGCTCAGTGGTCAGAGCTGTCGACCGGAAATCGAAGGGACACGGGTTCGAGTCCCGTTGGCGTCATGTATCTTTTATCAGGAGATTTTTCAATGTGGATGAGTGTTTCAGGCGAACAATTATTGCTTGTGAAATAATTGTTACCCTTTGTGCTATGCATAAAAAATCTTGTCTTAAAAACATTAGTTTACCAAAAAAATAATAATTAATATTTGACAAGTTCAAGTATTTCGCCTAAAAATGTAGACAATTTGTCTCGACGCCATCTAGTGAGAGAGTTAGCACTTACAATGCCTTTCTCATATAAAATAAAGTTGGTTGTTTTCAGGTGAAAAATGTAACAAGCAGTAATTGTTGAATGAAACACTAGTATATATTGAATAATTTCGCGGGTAAGAGATAAGCCGCCATAGCTCAGTGGTCAGAGCTGTCGACCGGAAATCGAAGGGACACGGGTTCGAGTCCCGTTGGCGTCATGTATCTTTTATCAGGAGATTTTTCAATGTGGATGAGTGTTTCAGGCGAACAATTATTGCTTGTGAAATAATTGTTACCCTTTGTGCTATGCATAAAAAATCTTGTCTTAAAAACATTAGTTTACCAAAAAAATAATAATTAATATTTGACAAGTTCAAGTATTTCGCCTAAAAATGTAGACAATTTGTCTCGACGCCATCTAGTGAGAGAGTTAGCACTTACAATGCCTTTCTCATATAAAATAAAGTTGGTTGTTTTCAGGTGAAAAATGTAACAAGCAGTAATTGTTGAATGAAACACTAGTATATATTGAATAATTTCGCGGGTAAGAGATAAGCCGCCATAGCTCAGTGGTCAGAGCTGTCGACCGGAAATCGAAGGGACACGGGTTCGAGTCCCGTTGGCGTCATGTATCTTTTATCAGGAGATTTTTCAATGTGGATGAGTGTTTCAGGCGAACAATTATTGCTTGTGAAATAATTGTTACCCTTTGTGCTATGCATAAAAAATCTTGTCTTAAAAACATTAGTTTACCAAAAAAATAATAATTAATATTTGACAAGTTCAAGTATTTCGCCTAAAAATGTAGACAATTTGTCTCGACGCCATCTAGTGAGAGAGTTAGCACTTACAATGCCTTTCTCATATAAAATAAAGTTGGTTGTTTTCAGGTGAAAAATGTAACAAGCAGTAATTGTTGAATGAAACACTAGTATATATTGAATAATTTCGCGGGTAAGAGATAAGCCGCCATAGCTCAGTGGTCAGAGCTGTCGACCGGAAATCGAAGGGACACGGGTTCGAGTCCCGTTGGCGTCATGTATCTTTTATCAGGAGATTTTTCAATGTGGATGAGTGTTTCAGGCGAACAATTATTGCTTGTGAAATAATTGTTACCCTTTGTGCTATGCATAAAAAATCTTGTCTTAAAAACATTAGTTTACCAAAAAAATAATAATTATATATATATAATTGTAATATCTACGGCTTGCGTACAAGCTGCTACAGGAAATAATCAACGTCGGCCTCGTGAGTTTCCGTGTTCCCGCCAAATACAAACTCCGCTCGTATCCGACAGTAAAATAACGTTTTGTTCAAGCTAACCGTAATTACTCACTGATGTTTTGTAAATTGTACTGTTTTATCATATAATGTGTTTATGTATTAATAATAAATTATGTATGTTTCATTATAATTTTTAAAAATAGTGTATTATAAGCCGTTCATCTCACTAGGGAATTTCTGTGTCGAGAAGTGCAGCTTTATTAACTATCGTAAGTAATAAAAAAACACACTTCAACTTAATATAATATTTAAAATATAAATCTACAAAAATTATTACTAAAATAAACACTACAGTTATTGAAACTAAAATCACAGTACTTTCAAAGTTTTGTTAAATATACAGAAAATAGGGACTCTTTAAAAATACTTCGTAGTAGTTAGATAATAATGAGAAGAAAGTAATTCAGTTTCCGGAAATGGAAAATAATGTATTTTACTAGTTATTTGGTTTAAAATTAAAACTGATTGTTACTTTATTTATTTATTTATTGTTTAGGAACATTTACAAACTATTAACATGAAAAAAAATCATTAGATAAGCGCTGCAAAAAACGTATATGTCAACAGTCCACTTAAAAATGTTCACATCATGCACAGGTACTTGGTACACACCATGTACTTGGGGACCATTGTTATTGGTGTGAAAGTTTTAAGGTAACTTATTTAAACCAAAATATGTACCTTTTATCTTAAAATAGGTTCTCATGTTGTCATTTTGGGTTTCATTAAAACATAAATAAAAGACCAATAGCCTGAAAAAACAATTCAAAATTATTATGTCAAAACATGGCGGGAAGAAAAAGCTTCAAATCATCCGTTTTTTTACGAAATAGCTTCTAAGATGCATTATTTTTCATTTTCTGAAACAGAAATACTTACTTCTCATTATTATCTAACTGATACAAAGTGTTTTTTTTTCAATTAAAAATGCTTATTAACCGTATACTTATTTTCTGTATAGGTATATTTTAACAAAGTTGGCAAAAATAATTTTCAACTTACTAAATAAGTATTACAAAGTACCAGTGTTGGCTTACCAGCCACAATAAGAGGGTGACCATACTGACAATGACAGTAGGGGTAGTTTTAAGAATTATTAACAATAAGAAAATATAAACTGCAAAAGTAGTACCTCAGAATAGATACTTGTATTTAGATAAAATGTTTTTTCTCCCCCATTTCAAGCGATGTCAAATTCAATGAAACTGATCAAATAAGACTGAATTTTTATTTTTTTATGTCCACTGACAGATTTTGACAGCAGCTCACTGCCTTGGTGAATCTATGTGGAGTTTCTTAACACCTCTGGACGTATTGGCTGGGATTCACAGTGTGAGAGGGAGAGAAGAGTCCACCCAGATCTCCAGGGTTGTGCAGAAGGTGGTCCATCCAGACTATAAAGGGTAACCTTCATAATACATACACACGCACACTTCGACTATTACACCACGAACTTGTAGAACACAGCACTGTTCCACGGCAAGCACTCGGTACTTCATCCATAGACACTCGTCGATCCATTCGTAGTACGATTTAAGAATTTGGTCACTTGATAGTCTAAAACAGAGGTTCCCAAAGTGGTCTATATGGACCCCCAGGGGTCGATATCGGCATGCTGGGGGTCTATGTCAGCGAGAAAAAAATTTGGGGGTCCACGAGATTTAAATGGGGGTACATATGAGTGGACCCCCATTTACCTCAAGTCAACATTTAGGAGTTCCATAAATGACACAATAGACCACAATAACACAATATAATAGACTGAGAAATTACTTATTTGAGATTTATATTTTTATATTTCGTAAAGTTGTTAATTGAGGTATATAAATAAAAATTGAGTCTACTAATATATTCAAACATAACATTGCACATTGGAAGCCGCGAATTTTCCTAGTTCCCCAACTTGTTTTTGAAAAACGTCCAGGGTAATAATGACGTTCAACATTTAAATGCACTTCACACAGACTTCAAAACTAAGTTTGAGGACATTTTTACTATGGAAATGCAACTTTGAAGAATCGGATATCATGTTGTCACAGAAGAACTAACCGGAATAAGCACTGACAAAGAACTTAAGGCGCAGTTCTGTAGGGCTAGCTACAGAAAGAAATTCCCGTTACATTTCCTGTTTCATTTTCATTTGGTGTAATACCTCACAAGGGTGCCCCTGTCTGCACAATGTAAAGACAGAGCAACTATACCGCCACCCGGTTGTTGGGCAGACAAGGAAAGGGAATATTTTTACTAAAAAAATAAATGATTATCACATGGGACGTTAATAGTTTTAGGAAAATTCAATATTCGGCAGGCAGGGGGTCTACGGGAAAAAAAATTGGCAAGTGGTCTATGGGGCAAAAAAGTTTGGGAACCTCTGGTCTAAAGTAATCCTGACTTCTTTCATTAACTCTTACATCCTAATGGCAACCCCTTCAATATGCCGGCCTTATGCGGGCGCAATTTGGGCAGAATTACCAAGGCGCCGATAATACCTAACACCCAACACATCGTCTTTGAGATTATTTTTTATAAAAACGGCGCTACACAAAAATACAAATTCGAATATTATCGATTACATTGATCACCTATGTAGACGTCTACTGGTTGTGACAAGGGGCTCCAAAATTGAACTTGCGCCAGGTTCCGTTTGAGTCAGGGCCGGCCCTGCGAAATTTGTCCTTACATTATTAACTTTATCTCCTAAATTTACATATAATTTTATTCAATAATAATATAACTCTTTTATATTTTGCCCGACGCCGATTCCATTATTCACTGCTGATTAGATAACAGACGAATTATATCGGACTTCAGCTTCATACGCACCTTGAGTCGCTCCCACATCATTTTTTTTTTAAATGCATCTATTTGAATTTCTCTTTTGTTTTCGGGAATTAATAAATGAAATCGTAGAAGTGGACATTAACCCACTTCCCGACATCCGATCGAGCTGAAACTCGGCAGATAGACTTGTTGTACTCGATGACAATGCATTCTATCAACCACGTATACACACATGGACATATACAGGATTTTCCAATAAGAGGTGTTATTTTAATATTCAATCGTAAAAGATCAATGGTTTCGTTGCTTGTGCGGCACGTAGCGCCGTCTTGTTGAAATTAAACGTTGTCCAGATCAATACCATCCAATTTCAGCCATAAAAAATTATTAATCATCTCTCGATAGCGCAATCCATTCACCGTAACTGTTGCTCCAGCCTCATTTTCGAAAATTTAAGGTCCAATGACTCCGCCGGACCATAAACCGCACCAAACAGTCACACTTTGAGGATAGAGAGGCTTTTCAATAATAATTCTTGGGTTTTCCGAGCCCCAGATGCGACAATTTTGCTTGTTAACGAAGCCACCGAAGTGGAAATGGGCCTCATCACTCAAGAATATTTGCATTTGATTCACTCAAGTGAATTTTAATAATTTCAATGCTTTGTTGAAGCGTGTACCGTTCCATTTTTATTAATTACGTAGTTTCTACTTGTCAAATGTCAAAAACAAGTAACATCTACCAAAATAGCGGGCCATTCAAAATAACACCTCTTATTGGAAAACCCTGTAGTTATTTATCTCCAATCGAATGACATTATTAATATACAATCTAAATTTTGGTCTTACTCGATCGGCATTTGGCGAAGTTGTTAGTACAGTCAACTACAGTTCCTTTTTAAAAGAGATGTATTATAGTTAAAAAAAAAATTATGTGTTGATTTTTTACATCTTTTCACTGGGGTCTACAAATTTCATAATAAAAACCTAAAAAATATATTGGAAATTCCAATTTTATCTCTTGATTGTCAAAATAAAATACCTTCAATGCATATATTTAATTCCCGATCATTCCACATGTTTTGTGTTTACATTACCAAATAGCAGAAAGAAAATCATTTTTGACTTTGAACTTTTCAGAGACGTTAACCCCAACGACATTGGCCTCGTGCGCCTACGCACCCCGCTCATCTTCAACGACAAGGTGCAGCCCATCCGCCTGCCCGTAGCGCGCAGCACCCAGCAGGGGGAGTCCACGCTGTCGGGCTGGGGGCTGCTCAAGTCCTCCCCCAACAGCCGGGCCCCCGAGAAACTGCAGGAGATAGACCTGCCCATCTTAACTTTCAAGGGTAAGATGCAATACACGTAGAAAACTTACTGATATTGTTAATTTATTGCATAATCTGGTCAAATTATTCGTATTCCTGTTAAAAACGCGACTGCAGGCCTTTAACGAATGAATTGACAGATTTCCTAACAAGAAAACGCGAATGTGTTATGAGGACTGCGGAAAACGTTTTTATAAAAATATTTATTTATTTATTTATTTATTTATTTACACATATACGGCACAACACGTGCCATTAACATAATTGACATACTTATAATAGTACAACAACATGAAGAATAACAGTATAAATGTTAGTAAAATTCAAGAAAATAGGTACAAAGTAAGGTAATAAGTAGTGTATAAAAACTATAATGTATAAAAGTAAATTGTAAAGTGAATAGTTTAAAATATAAAGTATTAAAGTACAAACCATAAATTATTAGGAAAAAGTAAAAATAAAAATTTAAAGATTGAAATAAAACAATAAAATGTACCAATAAGATACCTATCTCAAGGTACCGACAAAGATTTAAATATAAAAAGTAATAAATCCTGGATTATGTTAACCGATATGATAAATTTTACAAGTACTTATGATTTCTAGTGCATTAATAGTTTTAGAAGTACTGGTAGGCATATTATGTTTACATGATGTATTTACGTGGTACTAGCAAACAAATTTAGTTTAACGCATCTTTTGTATGAAGACAGATTACCGGCAGCGTGATCAATATTAGCATATTCATTGCCTAAAATATGCAAGCGATTTATGGTTGAGTTTTGTTCTGCGTTCGTCATAGTATTGTCACAGTGGAAAGGTGTTTTGAGTCGAGTCGGTCTACTAGGTACATGGTAATTTATTAATGAGACCAATTCAGGGGAGTCAAACCAGTTATTGTTTATTTTAAATAAAAAAATAAGATCATTGAGTATTCTTCTGTCTTTTAACGATAAGAGTCTCATTTTTTGTAATAAAGATTCATAGTTTATGTCAACCGCGGGAATACCTAATTTGAAATTAATTGATCTGAGAAATTTGCGTTGGATTCTTTCAATGGAGTTTGCATGGCTTTTGTAGAAAGGGTTCCATATGGGGGAATTGTATTCTAAATGACTCCTAACCAGAGTTGTATATAGTATTTTAAATGTTTGGATATTTTTAAAATCTTTACAAATTCTTACAATGAAGCCCAGAATTTTCATTGCTTTACCAGTTATTATATCAATGTGATTGGTAAATAGTAGTTTAGAGTCGAAGGTTATTCCAAGGTCCCTTATTACAGGTACTGACAATAAACTGTGATTGTTAAAAGAGTAACTATATTAATACTAGTATTGTCGCATTTCGTCTTTATGTTTATCGGGAAAAGAACACCTGTATGAACAATTCTGAATGGACTCGTATTTTATCAGGAAATGGATGGCCATCATGTTTTTAATAGGATTTCAATAAAACAGCCATACTCAGTTTTCCCCGTGTAGAACAGGGGTTGCCAACCGATCGACTGCGAAGCAAAATCCCCATAATTTTAATTTAGAACCACGGATGAAAAAATTAACACACGTAGAACATTTATGGTTTTGCTAGATTCATGCTTATTTTTTTGACTGGTTTTAATACTCAAAGTTAAGAATAACTAAGCAAAAGCAAAATTTCATGTGAGATTCTATTATTAAAACTAGCTCCAAACTTCAAAAATGTTGGGAACCATTGATGTATTTAGTCAATGTTGGGAACCCTTGCAATAGGGAGTTTTAGAAAAAAGCTAAAAAAATATACGATAATAATGGAATTAAGATATTTTATTTTAATGTTGACGAATAAATTTATGTTGACAAATAAATTTATGTTTACGAATACATTTTCTAAAACAGTTTTAATTGCGCCTTTTATAATTTGCAATTATGCTGCGACCACTGCGATCCCTAACAATTATTTTTAAAATCTTTCTATAGTATCGGTGTGCACAAATAAATTTAAAGGTGTCCTTTTTAAAATAATTTGTCTATACCTATTTTTGAAGATCTCAGATACTGACCATTATATATTGCACCCTTTGACACCTCAGCGAGCAGAATGACTATTATCTTCTCTGACGAACTGATTGAATCCCTACTTGAATTAAATAAAAGTGGTGGTAAATTGAAAAGGTAGGATACCTACCTAACAGGACATTTTTTATTTTTATTTTTAAGTTTCTTTATTCTATAAAATTATTAGTTACATGCATTGAGGAATTTTTCGACCACCATGCTAGGCACATGCCTAGCATGGTGGTCGAAATAAATAACATGATTATTTATTTTATTTTATTTTTTTATATTAACTCCACACAGGAGGCCCTGAAGAAAATAATTTCCCTCAGGGCCTATGTCATCTTTGGGGATGCTGTATGGAGGGTCTTTTTGTGGAGAGGAAGGAGTGAACATGGGTCTTGAATAGTCCCATGTTGTAGGAGGGAGGAAACACAGAGGCCGGCAGTTCGTTCCACAGCCGAGCTGTTGAACTTATGAACGAATCGTAGAAGCGACCCGTTCTCATGTGACAAATGTCAACCGTGTACAAATGTTGGGCGCGCGTTTGGCGTGTATCCCGACTACGCACCGGTGCCGAAGGGATCAATGACGCTAGTTCCTCAGAGCATCTTCCATTGTAATACCGATATAACAAGGACAGCATACCTACCTGACGCCTATGCTCTAAAGATTGCAGTCCGTTTGTTAAGATTGGGGAATCTATCAAACGAACCGCCCGTTTTTGCACAGAGTCAAGGATTTTTTTAGGTATTTAGGGGCTCCGGACCAGAGATGGCTGCCCAATTCGACAGTAGGGCGCACTTGCGATTTGTACAGGGTCAGCAGTTGTGTACTATTAAAGTATCTGCGGGCCCTGTACAGTACGCCCAGCTTCTGAGAGGCCAACTTTACTCTGGCTTCGATGGAGCCCCCGTACCTGAGCTGGTCACTTATAGTTACACCAAGCATATCAATGGAAGGCCTGTTCGGAAGATTGCTTCCGTTGAAGGAGACTAGATTATCATTTGGATCCCTTTTAGACGTAATCAGACAGGATTGGGTCTTTGAAACATGAAATTCGACGAGATTATTTTTACCCCAGGAGGAAATACTCTCGAGATAACCGTCCATTCTCTGCTTCAAAGCCCTCCGAGCCGTTGGTTTTTGTGTGCCCTTTGGGGTTTTGTCAAACGAAAAGCTATCATGAACTGTCAAAAGCTGTCATCCGCGTAGCAATGAATCGGTGCACATGTCAAAAGGTCATTGATGTGCTTCAAAAGCAAAGTCAGAGGCAGAACCGATCCCTGTGGGACGCCAGCATTTATAGAGTGTGAGGAAGAAGTGAAACCGTCAGCAACTGCCTGAATCGACCTATCCCTTAAAAAGTCACCAATCCACGTACACAGGGATGCGGGAAGTCCGTAAGAAGGCAATTTGTTGACAATTCCTCGGTGCCAGACCCGGTCAAAGGCCTTGGATATGTCTAGTCCGACCGTTTGGGTCTCACCGTGACGTTCCAGGCACCGCCCCCAAACATGCGTCACATACGCGAGAAGATCACCGCACGAGTGGTTCCGCCGGAATCCGTATTGACGGTCGTTGATAATTTTGTTCTTCTCGAGGTATGTGAGCAGTTTGTCGTTGATCACACGTTCCATCACTTTGGACAGAACTGATGTGATCGCTATGGGGCGGTAGTTGGCCGGGTTGGAGCGGTCAACTTTCTTGGGAATAGGGTGAATGACCGCTTTTTTCCAACCAGAGGGCACAGTGCCACACTTCAGGGACATTTTGTAGAGCTTTGTCAAAACTGGAACTATTTCCGCAGCACACCTCTGCAATACCAGGGCAGGTATTCCATCAGGTCCACTAACTTTGTTAACATCGAGCCCCCGTATAACGTGGAGTACATCCAGATGCCGGATCCTCAGCTTTTTCATATAGAAGCCGCAGTGAGGAACCGACGGTGGAAGAGCACCTCCGTCGTCGAGGGTCGAGTTTTCCGCAAACATTTTCACTAAAAGGTTAGCCTTTTCGGTGGCGGTGTTTGCTAGTGAGCCGTCAGGTCTGGTAAGAGGTGGCAAACTGGGTTTGCAAAAATTCCGACCTATTGAGCCCGCAAGCGACCAGAATTCTCTGCTGCCATGCGGGCAGGCAGCCAGCTTTTTGCTGATCTGCAGGTCGTGTTCGAATTTTGACTTATTAATGATTCTCTTGCATTCCTTTGCCGATTTGTTGTATGCTGATCTGCTTTCGGGCGTTCGAGATGTGTTGAAGGCTCGGTAAGCCGCGTTTTTTCGTCGAACTGCTTCGGAGCATTGTCGACTGAACCAAGGCTTTGAGCCCACACCTGTTTCTTTAGTAGTCGATTGTATGAAGCCATCCATCGCCGATTTGATGACTTCACCAATCTCCTGGGCACATCTTGAAGGGTCCAAAGTCCGAAAACAAACAGCTGACCACGGAAAAGCGTTGAAATGGGCCCGCATACCGAACCAATCTGCTGACCTATAGTGCCACACTTTTCTCCTCAGCCTCTCATTGGTTGGTCTGGGGTTAACGGGGATTGATGTCGTCACTAGGCAGTGGTCGGATGATCCCAGAGGCGCTGTGACGTCAATCTTATAACCGTGTGGCACAGTAGTTAAGAATAGGTCTAACAGATTGGAGCGGTGAGTCTGGATATCAGGAACCCTTGTAGGCTCCTGAACCAGTTGCTCTAATCCATAGCAAATGGCAAAGGATTCCGCCTGTCGGCCAGCCGAGTCCGTTGGTCCAGAGAACTTCAACCATGGTTCGTTATGAACATTGAAGTCCCTCAGAACAATAAACTCGGCCGAAGGGTAGCGGGGCAAAAGATCATCAATAGTATCGCTCAAATGTTTGAAGAGTTCGGAAGTGTCTGATTCGCTATGGTTCGGTGAGCGGTATAGACATGCGTAGAATCTTGCCGTACTTGCAAGATTGACGCGCACCCACATTATGTCGAATCTGGAGTTTTTCGTACACAGTTGAGGTCAGCTCGACTATAGAGGCAGACTCCTCCTTTGAGTCGGAACTTGCTTGCAAGGGTAAAGCCCGGGCAGTCCAGATAGGAGGAGTCTGGCGGCTCGGCTATCTGAGTTTCGGATAGGAAAAGAAGGTTGGGACGTTGGGACAAAAGATGGTGATAAACAGAATTTAAATTTGTGTGCAGGCCGCGAATGTTGGCAAAATTTACCAACAGTTTTGGCCCGCACCGGGGACGCCTGCTACTCGCCGCTGTAATGATGTTAAATTTGTTTTGATGTATATTCATGATTTTAAGTTTTTTTTTTTTTTTGTAAGGGTATGAGGTGAAAGGAAGGTCTGGAAAGGAAAGGTATGAGTGGTGAGTGGGAATCTGGGGTTCAGGCTGTCCAGGAGTGATGGGCGTTTGGTTCCAGCCCACCCACTGCGGTGCTAGGCGATAGGCTGGGAGAGTCCGGCTGGAGAGGGCATCCAATGCGCCCCAAACGCTGCTGCTGGGTCCCCTCCGGTCACGAACCGGCACAACAGCAGTGGCGGGGTTTTTTCACTCGCTTTTTTTTTATTATTCAGAAAAAAAAATTACAACCCACTAATATGTGCAAAGGTACATAAAATCATAAGAAATTATTATTTTATATAAAGGGATAGTCTAATTCTTGTCAAAACAGTTCTAATTTTGGAAATGACAATTAAAATAATGTTAAATTAATATATTAAATTCCCTGAATACTTCACACTATCATTTCCATAATCCACACAATCCGAGTTCGTTGAACCAGAGTTACACAGGACAGACGCACAACCAATTTGTTTTGTTTTATTTTTATTCATTCAACATTATCAATAAAATTACATTGGTGATGTACTGTGCCTGTCTCAGTAGGAAATCCTGTGTTGAGAGCAGGCGCAGTTTACAACAAAGATATATTATTATAATCCATTAGTCTACATAATTATATTTCGGTTTTTCCCATATGTCTTTTGTACTTGTGTAAATGTATTGTATGATTTCTCTGTATTTGTTATATTTATATCATGTTGTTTCCATCAATTTTTTTTTTCATTTAAGCTCACACTTTGTACTTCTTGTTCAGTAATAATTTGTACCCTGAAAATGCTTGAGTAAAGCGAAACCGGTCGGTTCTAAAAATTATTAAAAACTCGTGGTTTTAAAACAAAAAGTATTTTATTTTATTAAATATGTCAAACCATAAAGTGATTGCTTTCTACAATAATAAAACATATCAAGATAGATCTCGCAATGTTTGGGTAGATTATCGGCACATTGCCAGTAATTCCTAAGGAGCCTGTTATGCGTCAATACAAAGGATTATTCCATGAATACCGTGCTTTCAACAATTCCCCCAAATTTCAAAAAAGAATTTTCCTTACTTTTTCGAATGAGAATTTGACATTATTCCATTACTTCAAACCTTTATAAAATTCACGTGCTTGACTTTCCATACTGTAAATTCTGTGGTCTAGAAGTGAGAACTTTAGATCACATATTTTTTGGTTGTCCATCTCTAAACGAATATCCTCTCTTCTATCAAGCCTTATCTAAAATTACCTCCCTCCATTCAATACCTCATCTCTTCTAAGTCTGAGCATAACTCCAATCTTCCATATAATTTTCAAATTTGCCCATTTAAACAAAATTAATACTATTTTTTGGTAAACTAACGTTTAAGACAAGATTTTTTATGCATAGCACAAAGGGTAACAATTATTTTACAAGCAATAATTATTCGCCTGAAACACTCATCCACATTGAAAAATCTCCTGATAAAAGATACATGACGCCAACGGGACTCGAACCCCTGTCCCTTCGATTTCCGGTCGACAGCTCTGACCACTGAGCTATGGCGGCTTATCTCTTATCCGCGAAATAATTCAATATATACACATAAATAATTGTGACCCTTTGTGCTATGCATAAAAAATCTTGTCTTAAACGTTAGTTTACCAAAAAAAAAAATAATTAATATTTGACAAGTTCAAGTATTTCACCTAAAAATGTAGACAATTTGTCTCGACGCCATCTAGTGAGAGAGTTAGCACTTACAATGCCTTTCTCATATAAAATAAAGTTGGTTGTTTTCAGGTGAAAAAATGTAACAAGCAGTAATTGTTGAATGAAACACTAGTATATATTGAATTATTTTGCGGATAAGAGATAAGCCGTCATAGCTCAGTGGTCAGAGCTGTCGACCGGAAATCGAAGGGACACGGGTTCGAGTCCCGTTGGCGTCATGTATCTTTTATCAGGAGATTTTTCAATGTGGATGAGTGTTTCAGGCTAATAATTATTGTTTGTAAAATAAAATTAATACTCCCTACGTAATTTTAAATGATGGACTAGAATACCCTTCAAGGGTGAAAAAAACTTTCCATAGGAAATACATACTAATAAAATTAGTTTGGAACCTTTTACAAACTACTAAAAAGTAGTTTTTTTGGACTTTCTCTTTTGTTATATTATTTATTTTTGATTGTTACAATATTTTAGGTTTTATGTACTCTGTTTCAAAATATTTTCCAAACAAGAATAAAAACAATAAAAGAGAATCTAGTAATAATATTATTATTCCGTTGCAACTTTTTCGATTAGTAGCAAGGATTTTTAATAAAATTACAATGATAAAATTCCAGAGTGCAACGACTCCATCGAAGCCTTCCGAGACGACCCTGAGGACCGCAACCCCCTGGACGAGGAGTCCAACATCTGCACCGGCCCCCTTGATGGAGGCAAGTCCGCCTGCAATGGGGACTCCGGGGGCCCCCTGGTGCAGAACGAGAATGGCGAAACCACTCAGGTGAATTGGCGCTGAAACTTCTGGGGTAAAGTGCACTAACTTCGGAAGGTGATTCTACATGATGGTAGAAGTAAAAAGACCAAAAACTTTTTCGAAATTCAAATATTTTTCAAAACAAAAATATTTTACGAAAGAATAATAAGCTGCCTAAAACGTTGATTTTGGAAAAAAAAATTAAGTATCTCTTTTATTTGTAGACTCTTATGTAGAATCACCTCCCAAAGTTAGAGCACTTAACCCCCGACACCTTTGTATATCTCACATGTTTACAATGACGTGTTAAAGTTATTTTAATCACAAATTTAATGATGTTCGGCTTTTTAATAAAATAACTAATAACTAGTAGTTCTACGAACATTGCGTCCGAAAAATTATGATTCAAATTATCTCTTATTCAATAAATCTAAATCTAAATATCTTCTGAAATCGTAATATTTGTAAATACGAACTTAAATGCCTACCTACCTAATTATGTATAAATATTATATTTTATGCAACATAATTTATTTCAAATAAGGAATTATAAAATTTATCCAAAGAAAGACAATTATTCTTTTTTTTCAAACTTAGGTAGGTACCTACCATAATGTTGAAAAAAATGAGAATAAGAAAGTACAAATAAACATATATTAAATAACATTATCATATTTTATGCTTTGCAGGTCGGAATTGTCTCCTGGGGCATGAGTCCCTGCGGCACCAAGGGGGCCCCGACTGTTTACACCAAGGTATCTTCCTTCATCGACTTCATAGAAGAACACACCCAAAACTATGCTACCGGGAGATCGGGGAATAGGAACTCTAACAGAGTTCCTACTTTATTTAATTAACAACATGGAATAACTCACGAGACACCAGTGAAAGTCTAATAATTAGATTAATTAACTAGTATTGAAATTATATGATTTCACTAAACCTAAAGCATACTATTTATTGTTATTACCCGTTAAAAATCACGGGATATTATAATTATTACCGTAGGATTTGTGAATCTGGAAGTATTTATAATCATTTTCCTTAGGATCGATACATAAACAACTATTGTCAATTTTCTTTATATTATCTACAATTACAGTTTTTTTGACAAATTAGAGAGACGATCAGAAATTTACCATTCGAAGGACCATGTAATTCTAGTTATTATTTAGTATAAATAACGCTTTCTTTAAAATGGAATCAGCGCAGACCCTTGAAAAATTAAGAAATCTATCTTGTCAAGATCCCCAAAAATTTAAACTAAAGGAATGCACATTTCAAATTTGAAATTAAATTTTCTTGTAAAAAATATTATTATATAGGTTAGGTTACATTCCATTTCTGAAAATTATTCAAAACAAATTTGAGTTCATTGAACCAGATTTCACACTGGACACACGTTAGTATGTGTGTTGAAGAGGGATACATATTAAAATCCAGTCTCCTGCAGCGAAAGAAATGTCCCCAACAAGCCTTGCTTTGGAATGGGATCCATTGAAAAATACAACCAGATTAAAGCCTCTTTACCGGAAGAGAACGGGTCGTTTTAATGACTAGTTCATAAATGTTCAACAGCTCATGATCTCACAGCTATCGCATTTTAAATGTAAATGTTCATCACAGAAAAATAGTTGAAATCATGATGCAAATACTTTTTATTAAAATAAACATATTTTGAACAAACGAAGAGCATAATATAGTTTGTTATTTTTTCTTATTAATTTTGTTTTCTCTCTTAGTAAATAACTAGCACCGACCCGTGAAAAATCACAGGTCAGTGTGATTATTTTTTTTCATTTTCATGTTCCTACTATTACATGTTATGTTCATGCTATGTTAGCTGATGTTTTTAATATGTCTCTATTGAAGTATAAAGCTATACGAAGTAAACATTTTAGCAGTGCATATTTTAACAAGGTCACATCATAACAGTTTTATTTTTGTTTTTGTTTCTTTTACATTTATTTCATTAACTTTGTACGAATGTATTTTTTTTCTTTTGTCTCATTTACTTATATAAACTTTTTAAATTTTCAATTTTGTGATATATTCCTAATAAATTTTCTTTTCTTTCTTCTTTTCATATTGTATTATGACTGTCAATAACCATCGTGTATATAAATTCTAAATAAATAATTAAATTCTTGACACTTTCCAATAATTTTGAAAATAACAATCGAAATAATTTTCTGTAAAAATATTTACTATATCATATGAAGGTACTTCATCGCTTGACCGATTTTTGTATAATCAGTTCCAATTTTGAAAATGACACTTCCGAGTTCATTGGACCGATGTTAAAAAATATCAGTAAATTAATGTGTTGTGTTAGCGATACGACATACAAATTTTACATACTTACCAGTAAATATTTTGAATAAATAATAGTTTGGTGACCAGGTATGAATAGTCAGTTTCTTTCTACCTTCCTCTTCCTCATCTCCTTCTCCTCCACATTACTTTCGAAACTTTTTATTACCGACTCTGAAAACGAAAATTTGAAAGAAAATATCAGAATAATTTTTAGTCGCATCTTGGAAAACATCTACACAAAGATAGCTGCCAATAAAAATATGCGTTAAGAAAATGAAGATAATTTTGATAGATCTTAGTTGAAGTGTGATACAGTTAAATATGACCTAAGAAGAAAGGGTCGAATTAGCTCAGTGGTAAAGTTAAGCCCGGCAAGGCTGAGGTCCTGGGATTTCCTAGAATTGTTTTCAAAGTTTCGTTTGAAAGTCACCAATATTGTCTTCAATGGCTAAATATATAGCTCTTCGTGGTTATGTTTTCAAATTAGTTTTCCTGTTACCTGAGCATACACATAAATAAAATATTAGATTTTTTTTAACTGAAAAAAGTCATGCATTTAAAGGGTTTAAGGATGTGCGGTAGGTAAGAAAAGGAAATAAGATAAAATTACACACAGGATTTATTCCCTCTCCTTGGCGCTCGCTCAAGCAACAGCACCCCTTCTTACTGTCACCCAGTGGGGTGTGGGGTGTTGGGTGCCTGGTGAATGGATTGACGTCAGAGCGGGGTCGCTGGAGTGGAGGAATTACCAACTGGGTCCTAACCGAATTTATCAGCGGCCAGCAGCCAACGGGACATTCTTGCAAGGGTTGCCTACAGCCCATCTCTAATAGTCATCATAATAATTGTATTGTTTATATAACTCCGTTTTTTGGCGTTGAACAAATATTACGTCTAGGCATTAACTTATTTATGTACTGACAAAAAAACACTCAATTTAAATATTCAAACCTGACTACGTATAACTTATTCTTCGCGGTATTTAATCATTATGGTGCTCGGAGTCCGTGGGACTAAGTGGGATAAGTGAATAATTATTTTGTGGCAGAGGCAAATACGGGGAGAAAGGGGAGAGTAGCGTTGGTAATTACTGGAATATTCATATGTAACAGCTAAACATAGATTATTGCGGGTTCCAGTGGACTAAGGTTAAAAAAAATCAACCCGTATACATCTATTTTCATTGACAGATGTATTTTAAAATAAAGACATTTAATAAATGGATTGACTAGATCGAACCCTTCTCCCCAGGGACTAACTAAAATGAGTGAACCGCGCTATCGATTAAGCCAAATCCTAATTAGATGGTAAAGAGATTTATTTCTTATGCTGGCTACTGTAAATTTTTATAATGTCATCCAATTTCTCAGTTTCCGCTCGATCGGATGTCGGAAAGTGGGATAATTTCTACCTCCAAGATTACATTCCATTCATTCATAAATTCATTTTTTTTTCATTCAATTAAGAAAACAAAATCGAAATTCTAATAGATGTATTTACGAAATATTAATACAATTATTGTCTAAAATAGAGACATTCATTATTCTTATTCCAGTGAGTTTCCGTCTTATTAATATAGGTACTTGTTATATAAAACGTGTTTTTATATATAAGCTTATAGTAAACACAAAGTCGGACACTTATACGAATCGTACCTTCTCGAGTGCTGATGTAATATTTTCAATCTGTGTCTCTGTAGTAAGAAATATAATTTTTATCTGCCCTATTTTGTGTAATTTAAAATGTTAGCAATGGCAGGTGTCCTCTGTCGCCTACGTAACCCTGAAAAGCCACACCATTCTCATTTATTGTCTACAAATTGCATCGACACAGATTTAGATTGCCGTGTGCTCCAAACGCCTGTGAACGATAAATTCAATAATGTTGAAGCTTTACGTTAAAAAATCTCATTTTCTCCACACAGCTTAGGTTCCACACAAATGGTTCGCACTATGAATGATGGAACTGCGCAGTGGCGCAGCGGTGAATGGAGTCAGCCTCCCCACCGGGCGAGGGCGGGTAATGCCCATCAGGGGTGCGTGGGAGGCGCAAATTGAAATAGTTACCTGCCAATGAGGGTGTGAAATTGCGACGGAGCTTTACACTATAAAAGGCCAGGAAAACTCCCAGATAGTCACAGTTCTTCAGTCGCTCTCTTCAGAGAGTGATCTCAAGTAACCAAAGCTTTCCGATATTGGAAAAATCTCGTATTTCTTTTACAATCGTACCTGTAGTATTACGGTAACATTTTCAAAATGTACAGAGATACTTTGATAACAGTGGGGGCGCTCTTCCTACTAGTCGTCCACCCTTCTCAGAGCTTCATCGAAAGCGTGTGTGATGGATTCAGAGAAAATGACCAAGTTTGCCAACGACCCGAGAAGGGAAATAAATATAATGACATCCTCATCAAGGCTAAGGAGGAAAATATTAGAAACAACGTCGGGATGATGGAAACTCGGGTCGTTCTATCCAGATATCATCTCGGAACTGAAAACAGCAGAATGTACAAGGAAATCACCTCCGAGGATGGCTCGGCCGGTCGGGACTCCAACCGACGACAACGGCTCTCTTCCACGGTGACCCGCAGGACTACCCCTTCTACACTTAACCGCCGAGATTCAACCAACGAACGCGAACAAGCTCGTCGGCAATCCGATTCCACCAGGCGTCTTACTGCCCGGGATAGCATGCAAACTGCTGAATCAGGTTCAAGGATCAATCGCATTCGGGAATTATTGTCTCGCGTTGATTCCAGGCGAGTTATTGCCGAGCGCCGAGATGAAAATCGAAACTCATTCTCACGGACACGCGTTGACCAAAGCAAGATCTCACCAGCCAACAACCGCATTATTGAACGGCAAGTGTATACTGATCGTCAAACTATCCGACGCGATATCAGAGGTGCACGTATCGAACGCCAATCAGAACGTAACACGGAAAATCGGGTGCAAGTTGATCGGTCATCTAGCCGCCGAGACAAACGTGAAATCCCAACCAGAAGGAATAATGAGATAAATTCCGAAAGAATTGAAACTTCGCGAACTGAATCCGTCGATCGCCGTCTAAATTTGGATGAGCGTAGAACTAACCGAGTAGCTGAACGACGACTTTCCGAACGTGAAGATAACGAACGAGTAGCTGAACGACGACTCTCCGAACAAGAGAGCCGCCGAGTAGCTGTGAAACATGTTGCAGAACGTGAAGATAACCGACGAGTAACTGAACGACGTGTTTCAGAACGCTACGATAACCGACGAGTAGCCGAACGACGACTTTCTGAACGTGTAGATAGCCGAAAAGTAGCTGAACGACGCCTATCCCAACGCGAAGATAACCGACAAGTAGCTGATCAACGACTTTCCGAACAGGATAGTCGCAAACTAGCTGAGCGACGCCTTTCTGAACGTGAAGATAGCCGAGTGGCCGAACGACGACTTTCCCAACAAGATAGTCGTCAAGTAGCTGAGCGACGCCTCTCTGACCGCGAAGATAACAGGCGAGTAGCTGATCGACGACTTTCCGAACAAGATAGCCGCCGAGTGGCTGAACGACGTGTTTCAGAACGTGGAGATAACCGACGAGTAGCTGAACGACGCCTATCCGAACGTGAAGATAACGAACGAGTAGCTGATCGACGACTTTCCGAACAAGACAACCGACCAGTTGTTGATAGACGACTTTCCGAACAAGATAATCGCCAAGTAGCTGAGCGACGCCTTTCTAAACGCGAAAATAACAGACGAGTAGCTGACCGACGACTTTCCGAACAAGATAGCCCCCGAGTGGCTGAACGACGCGTTTCAGAACGACGAGTAGCTGATCGACGACATTCTGAACAAGACAGCCGCCGAGTGGCTGAACGACGTGTTTCAGAACCTGAAGATAACCGACGAGTAGCTGAACGCCGCCTCTCTGAACGTGAAGATAGTCGACGA
Organism: Hesperophylax magnus; assembly: GCA_026573805.1. Classification (NCBI taxonomy): domain Eukaryota; kingdom Metazoa; phylum Arthropoda; class Insecta; order Trichoptera; family Limnephilidae; genus Hesperophylax; species Hesperophylax magnus. The sequence goes on along the minus strand of JAIUSX010000043.1, from coordinate 3,585,602 downwards.
GTAGCCGAACGACGCCTTTCCGAGCGTGAAGATAACCGACGAGTAGCTGATCGACAATTTTCCGAACAAAACAGCCGCCGAGTGGCTGAAAGGCGTGGTTCAGAACGTGAGGATAACCGACGAGTAGCTGAAGAAAACCAACGAGTAGCTGAACGACGCCTATCCGAACGTGAAGATAACCGACGAGTAGCTGATCGAAAACTTTCCGAACAAAACAGCCGCCAAGTGGCTGAAAGGCGTGGTTCAGAACGTGAGGATAACCGACGAGTAGCTGAACGACGTCTATCCGAACGTGAAGATAACCAACGAGTAGTCGAACGCCACCTGTCTGGACGTGAAGACAGCCGTCAAGTAGCCGAACGACGACTTTATGAACGTAAAGATAATCGACGAGTGGCCGAACGACGACTTTCCGAAAGTGAAGATAACCAACGAGTGACTGAACGACGACTTTCCACAGAATCTGTTCGAACTGACCGGGAAACTTCTAATGAACGTCTCAATTTTAATCGCATCACTAAAAGAAGCTCGTCAGAACGCCGCGAGTCTGAAAGACGATTGACAGAACGCCGAGAGTCAGAAAGGCGATTGACTGAACGCCGAGAGTCGGAAAGGCGATTGACTGAACGCCGAGAGTCAGAAAGGCGATTGACTGAACGTCGAGAGTCAGAAAGGCAATTGACTGAACGCCGAGATTTCCAAAAGCTTTCCAGTGAACGAATCAATAGGCAATCTCCAGATGAGCGAGTTCACTCCTCTCAAATTGACACGATGTCACGTGTTTCAAGCTTGAGGATCACAAGAAATATTCCCATCCGGGAGGCATCTACAGCACGCCGATTGGGGCAACGAAATACCCGTAATAATGGAGAATCTGAAATGTTCGAACGACGAAGTGAGCGCATGCAACTCGATACAACCAGCGAACGATCAGCCGAAAGAAGAATCTCTCGTGACAGGTTGGCAAGGGAAACCCGTGTCCAAGCATCAAACCATAACGCTGAAAGACGCAACGCACAGCGGGAAGACCAAGAGTTGGTCAAACGCAAAGCTTTAAGCGAGCTATCTACGATTCGTCAAGAACGGTCAGATGAAAGTCGTCGAGTTTCGGAAAAGAGAGAAGAACGACGCGTTTTACAAGACCGCCTCGATACCAGGAGGGAAGCTAACAGAATCGAAAGGTTCTCTGATGCACATGTCATGTCGCGCAGCGATAATAGAAATGTCCGTTCGCGCTCCGTCGATCGCAATGCACGATTGGCACGATCCATTGGTGAAAGGAGTGATGAAAGGCGCACTTCACAAAACCGTCTGGATATTGCTAGGAGAGAAGTTAACAGATTCGAAAGATTCACTGTTGATCGTCTCGATAATAGAAATATTCGCAATGCTCGCTTGGCTCGAGCAAGTGATGAAAGAAGAGGAGAAAGACACGTTTCTGAAAACCGTATCGAAAATTCGAGGAGGGAAGCAAACAGAGTCGAACGATTTTCGAATGATCGAGTTATGGCTCGTAGCGATAACAGGAACGTTTTTTCTCGCGCTGTAGAGCGTGATTCTCGATTTGTGCGATCTACCGATGAAAGGAACGACGACGTATCTAGGAGACAAGCAACTCTAGTCAGGAGATCCTCAAGCGATCGTCTCATCTCACGCACCCTTAGCAGGAACGTTCGCGCTCGTTCTGTAGACCGCAACGCTCGTTTAACCCGATCCATTACCGAAAGTACTTCACAAAACCGCGTTGAAAACTCGAGGCGAGAAGCTGCCACGATCGAGAAGTTCTCTGCTGAACGTGTCACGGTACGAAGCGATGACAGAAAGGTTCGTTCTCGATCTGCGGAACGAGATTCTCGAATGGACCAATCGAACGAGAGGAGAATAAGCAATACCAACTCAAGGATGATCACTGACATTCCTTCCAACATTCGTTTCCAGCGCCTCACTAAAAACGCACATGAGCAATATGAAAAACGTAACTCTTTGTTGAATGCTTTGAAGCAGGTTAGCATGCCAGTGGCTTTGGGAGAATTGGCAATCCAACTTCTGAAGGCATTCTGCATCTGTTCTCTCCTTCTTCAAGTGGCAAATACAAACAAAGATTCCAAGATAAACTCAGGGTAAGTTTTTTCACTACAAAAATATTGATATTATCTCTAGACGCCTAGCCCTTTATGATATTTTATTCCTTTCAAATATGTTTACCTACAAGTGCCAACGACGGTGAAATTTCTAGCGGAATTTCAGAATGCTTCCGAGATATTTTAAATGTGCTATTTCTTATTTTAGAAATCGTCATAAAAACCAATACCATTTTAGAAACCAAATAAAATTATCTTTCAGATGTTTGTATTTGAAATAAACATTGATATTTATAAATAATTAAATTTTAATATCAAACATAATATTTGAACTCGAAACGTCCATAATTTTGAAAGAATTCGATATTTAGAAAATACATTCCTTTTGTATAGGGAATTAGTAAGAAAACTGTCACTTCACCTCGTTGTTTATACAACAAAAAATATAATATTTTTTTAACTTTCAACTGTGAATGAAAAACTCCCGCCAATTTGAAATCACACACATTTTTTAAGATTCCATCCATGGAATGAAGTATAAATATTTGAGACAAACTGAAAAGTTTAAATAGTTATTTCTCTTTCCAAAGGGGAACAAATCACACATCTACTGCATTACAAGAAAAAAAAGATAAGAATTTATAATGTGTGGACACCCCGGTCAGATCTGTCCTTCAGAGGTTCTTATGGAACATGATGTTCGTGTCTAGAAATGTCCTTTCTAGACTTGAAGTGCTTTAGCATTTACCAAACATTTATGTGATGTTTTAAAATGTTGTCTTTGTTCGCAGGTTCTTGGGGACCATCAAGAATTGGGGACAAGCCTTCAAGGTCAAGGCGGAGTAAGCATTAAGGAATTCGCAAGGCATCCGAAGACCACGCAGAAATGGCTTGAACAAAGTTTTACGAGTGATATTAAATTAAGATAATAACTACATAAATAGCGTAGATTTAGGTTCCTTAAACATTTATACATATTATAGAAAAATAGTAAAAAAGATTTATAATATTCAGAGAAAAGAGATAGCTATGAGAATAGACACTTTCTCAATCCAATGAATTAAAAGATTTATAATATTCAGACAAAAGAGATACGAGAATAGACACTTTCTCAATCCATTGAATTAAAAGATTTATAATATTCAGACAAAAGAGATAGCTATGAGAATAGACACTTTCTCAATCCATTGAATTAAAATATTTCAACTTTACTATATCCATAAAGCCGATAATTTGGAAATTATTGAAGAAATTGTGGTTAATTTTCAAGTAGATACTTTGAATTCTATATACAATTTGGATAAAATCTTGTAGAAATTAAATTAGTGAAAATATAATGCTTATTTATATATAATAAATATTATAATCGAAAAGAAATATATTTTATGGAATATAAATACCACTGTTATTATAGTTATGTAAATGTAAGGAAATGTTAAACATTAATAAATATTATCATCATAAAAAAAAACATTCTTTTGAAATTATTCAACCTTTTTCTCAAATAATTATTAATTTTAGCCAAGAAAACAATATTTTGGCCAATGTTATACACAAGACATACTATCAAAATCATTAAACTTTTTGATATATATTTTTTTCAATGAAACAATTTTCTTAAAAGCAAACACATTTATTGAAAGTAGGAATCATTATTACAATAATTAAATCTTAACTATGAAACAGACTTGCGATTCAGGTGAAAACAATAGATGCTTAATATTATGAACTCAGTCTTCAATGAAAGCCCTATTATTTGATATAAGCTATCAGTTACCTTTGCAAATAATTGTTCATAAGTAATTAAGAAGTTGAGAACCAACACACAGATAATTGGAAGAGGATGCGATTTAGAAAAATATTTTTCATTATCTTTTCAAAAACTTTCACAATTCATTTCATATTAGTATTTTAGAGTATTTTAGCCCTGCATTTTCAGCATAATATATTATTATAAAATTTCAGCATATTATTAGTATTCGAGAAAAGCAGGAAAATAAATTACATTTTTCGATCGAAGGCACAATAAATATATCAATAGCAAAAACATCTTACAAAATTACACATATTTAAAATTTTATATAGAAGAGACACAGGCAAAATAGAGATTAAGATTTCCAATACAGAAGAATTAAATTTTGTATAACTATACAACAATATAAAATGTATAACTAGTTGTAGAAATTGATAGGTTGACTGCTAACACATAAAAATAAAAAACAGAAAACAATAACCGTCATCCTCTATGCTCTACGTATACACCTTTATGTATCACATTTTCATTCAATAGATTACATGAAACATTCAAAGATATTTGTGCAAGTCAAAAAATATCTACACTTTAGTCGTAACAGACCATCAAGGTTGTCATACTGCCTTCTGCAAATTCTTATTTGTGAGAAATTTGATCCTGATCGCGATATTTCGCCGTCGGGGGTTATTTGGATATTTGTAATATAACCCGCGGGCCGCACTTAGATTTTGGTGGCAAGGGGTGTAAACGAAGAAAATGAAAAAAAAATGCCTCGAGGGGCAGCAGGTTCCTTAGCCCTGCTTCAGCACAATACGAGGTCTTTTTATGTTAGTGTTTTTTTTTGTGTATAAGTGGCCGGACGAATGTGATGCACGAAGAGGGAGCAGAACGCCCGTCAACTTCCACCACAAAGAGATACAGTGAGCTGAAAAGTTCTGGCAAATAGGCGAGTTACCATTGATGACCAACATCAGACATGGTACTGCCCATCATACAATCAACAAGTTGAACTTTAAGAACTGAAACACACTGGACCACTCAAGGATGCTTTGCGATGTCGTCGATTTTATACAGACCGAGATGTGCAGGAAAACAGTAGCTTCGCGACCTATTGAAACCCTCTCCTTGGAAGGCATTCGCAAGCTAATGGACTGCTGAACCAAGTGAAATGACAAGGGAGGTGACTACTTAGAAAAATGATGTACATGTTGAACCCCTATCTTTGTGTAAATAAATTGTGGAATGTAAAGTGTAGATAGCTTTTGACTTGCCCTCGTACAATGTCTTCATTCATTATATTTTCTTCAGTCGTTTCTTTTAGCTAAGGGTCTTTACCCAATGGCCCTGATGAACCATGCTCCTTCACTCCTCACTGTCCTGTGCTACATGCACATAAGTAACCATCTTCTGTATCTTCTGGCATCCATTTTGCCAATGAACATAACTTGCTCCAGGATTAAGTTTTTGGATTGACGAACAATCTGTCTAAAATATCTAAAGATGAGTTGTATGCAGACCCTTTTAGAATTGGTATATTACTTCACCTCCTTGCTGTTCACGGTATCCAGATCATTCTTCGCTAAAACCAGATCTCAAGAAAGCTTATTTTTTTACATTGTCAATGAACAAATTCCGTTTAATTTAATACTTTATAATAACGCCAAGTAATACTATGAGGAATTTTATATATCATGTAAACAATCTGTATTAGTTTAATAGCATCTGGGTGATATTGTTTACTCTTTGACAATACAAATTAATAATGCAATAACCTAAAGATAATTTACTTACTTTTACACCAGTATCATTTGGTGTAAGTGATTGATTTATTTTAATTATAAAGTCAAACCACAGAGTGCTTTGCTTAAAATGAAAACATAAATAAAAATACTATCACAGTAAAGCCGATTTAAATAAAGCATTTTGATATGCAAAATCACCAAGTGGTACTAGTAATGTCATGTTGTAAAATCATTTAACCAGTTAAACAATGGCTAACTATATTTAGGTGTCATCGCTCTAGGCCCTAAGCGATGGCTGCCTAAATTTGCCTATTAATTTCAGATTTCGAAATTCGCATAAATAGATCAATTATAAAACCTGCAAATATGAGATAAACGATATAAATGAAGAAATATAGGTGGATTTATTGGCTTTAAACCACAGTAAGCGGTTTGTATGTTTAGATATTAATATTCAGAAGTATAATTTTTTGAATGAGCGCGGCCAAATCCAAAACTGGAAATCTACATGGCTCAAGGCATTTACTTTGTAAACCCCATCTCTCGAATAGTTAATCAATCACAAATTTGCACAGAACTGCAAAATGTCTTTCTGAAAATCTTGATAGAAACCTTTGTATTTAATTAACATTAGAATCAAGTAAGCAAAATAGTCGATAGAATATCTGTTTAAAATTTTATATAAAGTTTATAATTATGTAATTTTTTAAGAACAGATGTTCACGAAACAGTATGACAAATTTTAAATTCTTTTATAAGATTACAAGACAAAAGGATGACATTTCAAAATAGCATGACAATTTTTAAATTCTTATATAAGATTAAAAGACAAAAAGATGACATTTCAACCACAGTTAATGATATTTTTAAAATACTTACCAAAATCTGTTGCAACTACTTATGGTAGGTATGTTATATGTAATATCAAATTACAATTATATGTTTCAAACACTACAATTATGTAAGTTTTTTCATTTCAAAAATGGTTTAGAGATATGTAGTAATTTGAATATTACATTTCTATTTTATTTAAGCTCATTACAAATTTAAAAACGCTGTGACCAGACCGCATTAATATGTAGAAGAATTCACGAGAATCATTTTTTTCTTAATTAGATAACATTAAGCAGACAAAGGCGCAGATTTATACTTTTTAAAACAACCACTAGAATGCTAAAAACATTACTTTAGCCAGAAATCATTTATATATAACGTTTATTTGAATCTACACTTCGAAGAGAAGTATCTGACAAAGAACTTAGGGATAATACAATTACAAGGGTGCGTACAAATATCCATAACTAGAATAACAATAATAATTTACAACTAGAATTAGCTGCGTAAGGATTTAATAAATAAACATATTACAACCTAAATTGTACTTCAGGCAGTCAGGTAGAAGATGATGTTCTGTTTCATAAAATTTACCTATTTTTAAACATATTACGTAAATATCCGTAATAAATGTAATGACAGTATAAATGGTGGAATTTCATGTAAAAACTCGATATTCTCAAGGCCAAATTACACCTGCCGAGTCTTTCGCTTTGTTACTCGGCCGAGCAACTTATTGGAGAGTAGAGGTGATCACATGTAGAAGAAACAGTGGGCGGGTCAGTTCATTGAGATTAGTTTTAAGTGCTGTTAACATGGTTTTACAATGGAAGAAAAACAGAAAAATTACGAGAATTTTACAACGACAAACGTCATACATTAATTAAAATTTAAAAAAAAAAAAAAGTTCTTTTACTGACTGACTCGGCTGATCGCACTGACCGAGTGGAGAGCGAGTGAAGCACCGAGTTGAGTATGCAGAGTCATTGGGCCTTGCTTCTATCCAATAACTCCCTTGAATCACGCGCCCGCTACTAGGCCGAGTACTGACTGTACTGATCACATCAGACAAGCACTCGGCAGGTGTAATTCAAGCATAAGGGTTAAGTAAATGAGGCATATAATTAACAAATTACATTATATAATATTATGTAGGTAGGTACTTAATAACCTTGTAGTGATTATTTTATGTATGTAATACATAATATTAAAATTTATATATATAATCAATTCAAATAAAGTACAGAGTAGGTACACAAAAGTAGCATTAAGCAGGTTTATGTATTTTCAACACTTGTTTGTACTAAGTGCAAACATAATGAATATACATTATAATATGTATCACATAATGTATTATATGTATACATTACGTATGTGATAGTATTTTCAATACTTTTTTTTACTAAGGACAAACATAATGTAATACACATTATATGAATGTTAGCAGAATTAAAACGAATTAATAACCTTGATTATATTGACTAAAGCACAAATAACTAATGCTTATTGGCACGTCAAATAGGTTTACGAACTTCTTAACAGTTCCAACTTCATAGCAAATCCGCATTTGCTATCACGAGATTGAAAAACAGTCTTTGAACGAGTGCAAACACATGGCAAGAAATATTTACAATGCATAAGTTGAATCAAGCTCCACAAACAATAAAAAAAGACTTAAGGGTAAATGTATCGTACATTATAAATCCACAAGTTATTTGTTTGCGCCCGTACATACGCAATATGAATATGAACAAAAAGTTTTGTCCGTACAAAAATTCAATTCTTTCTAGAAAATTTAATATTGTATCAGTGATTCAATCCAACAATGTATGCCTTTCTTGAATGAATTGAGTTTTTATACGGACAAAACTATTTATTCATATGCATATTGCGTATGTACGGGCACATACAAATAATTCGTCTTGATATTTAAAACCACAACTTGCAGAAATTGTACTTTCACAAATAATTAAATTAACACCATCTATGAATGCGTAGATTATAATGTATTTTACGTTTACCCTTAACAGGTATTAACAACATAATCTATAATAAAACATAAATTGAGAATTTCTTTTCGTAGTCGACAAAATTAGTATTTTGTCATGGCGAAATCAAACACATCATGGAGATATTCCTCGATAAGTATCCGTGTGACGGAAAACTGTAATTAAAACAACAATGTTGTATGTACGAGCATTACATAATAAACTACACAGTTGATATCAGGAAAACAGTATAATGGAGCACAGTAAAATTATTCATACTAGCTTTTACCCGCAGCTTCGCTCATGTGGTATTAGGGAGAAATTATAGTACAAAATTTTTTTACGCAGGAAAGAAATGTTTTTCCGGGATGAAAAGTAGCCTACATCACTTTCCAGACCTCCAACTATTCCTATGAAAAAAATCATGTCGATCAGTCGCTCTGTTGCGACGTGAAAGAAGGATAAACAAACAAACAAACACATTTTCAAATATATATGTAAATTACAAAACGTTGAGGTACAAAACAATCGATTACTCTTGAAGTAAAATTAATTAAGAAAAATATTATCGTCATCTGTATGTTTAAAACCTATACCTATTGATTCTTTGTTCAAAAGTTTAAACAACTTGGAGTAAGTTTCCCGGAAATCCTATATTGAAAAGTCAGGTTGATTTGAAGGAACTGTAGTTAGTAAGGAAGAAAGGTCCTGTGTGGGGTTTGGGTAACCCTCTCAGTGCAGTGGCCAGAATCCAGGCTTGGAGTGCTGAACTGCGAGTCCTTCAGCCGCGCCAAGGACTCCACCAGGGTCTTCAAACGTATCTCACGCCCTTCGTAGCGCTTTTCTAATTCCGCCACCTGTATAAAATAAACAGAAATTAATTAGATATGATTTGAGATTCTCGCGAACATGACCGCAGTTGTACCAAATCTAAGCATGCATGCGCAGAAAACATCATAGCAACCTTGAAGTCAAAATTTATATCATTTTTGAGTCACCCTGATAGATTTAACATGTACGGCGGAAGGATGGATATTTCAGCAAACAAAAGCAATAGACATAAACCAGGAACAGGCCATAGAAACAGAGGGAAACCAAATACCTAATGGATAATTTGAGGACACCAGATTGGCAGCCTGTACAGCATACAAGGTTGAGCAAGACTGGTGCCGACATGAAGGAGTATCAAGCCATAAAAGAGGTTCAAGAGATCAAAGACAGGACCCATCGTGGCAGACGATGATGAAAATATATTATATGACAATCAGCACTGAAGCGTTATCTAATAGAAATGATAACTAAATAACTAACCATCACGCCGTTTCACATTCAGCAGCAGCGGAAGGCAGAGAGGACGAGCCGCCAAACAACTCGGTCTTGGCACACACTTCTTGCCTCATTCACATTCATACATACTCTTCTATTATTCTGACTCTTGACATTGCCCGACTAAAGTATCTGATTCACTTGGTAATGCCATGTCTTCCTTGCATTTGCGTCTAATAATATTTAATTCCAAAAATCCTTTTTAAAAAACACTGACCTTAATTTTTAACATATCATAATCCTTCTCAGTGCCTTTAACACAAGTCTTCATTGACCTGTCACTGTCGCACTCGGTGGAAAAATTCAGTTTAGAGTTCAAGATATCAGCCCGGTGCTTGTAGTGGTCCCTCTCCATCAGTATGGCGGTCATCTGCTCATCCATCAACTTGATCTGGTTACGCAGTAGTTCCACCGTTGTGTTGAGTGTGGAGACGTCGTCTTGTAGAGGGAGCACCTTAGCATTCAGGGTCATCAGTTCCTTCTCATGGGCCGTTTGTAAAGCGAAAAGCTGGAAAAGAGATAAATCATCATTAACGATAGTACTGTGGAGCAAAAATAAGTAATATTGCTTATTATTAATTATGATAATTATTGCTGGCTATATTATTTGAATTATCACCACATTAAATCTTTCTAATTACTAGAGCCTAAAAAAATGCCTTGAGCGAAGAAGATATCCGGGATTTGCCCGCGCTCATTCAAAAAATCATGCCTCTTAATATATGGAAACATATAAACTGCATAATGCAATGTAAAGCCAATTAATCCAACTACGCTTTATAGCTTATCCCATGTTTGTAGGTTTTATCACTACTGTCATCTAATCGATAAAAACTGAATCAAGCCACCGAATGAACATCTTAGCTGTTTAGGCAGCCATCGCTCATCGCTCAGCCTATAGCAATGAGACCTAAATATAGGTCGTCATCGTTCAAGTAGCTAAATACGTGTATAACACCTGCCGTACCTACAATCTTGAGAGCAATAATTTTACATTGAAATTGGGTATTAAAATATCAAAAAACAATTATTTTCACTTACATCTTGAATCCTTTTGTTCTTCAAATCATCATAATCCTTCTGAATAGTGGCAAGATCTTTCTTAAGTGAATTGTTAAAAGCGTCTTGTTCTGACTTCTTCATTTCGTTTTCTTTGTTGTTTTTCACATTTGCATTCAAGACTTCTGTTGAAGATCTAACGGACCTTGCTGTGTTCGCCTTTGAAATTGTTTTTTTGTTGCTTACTTTCTCTGCTACACCTTTAGCACTTGCTGAAAAGAAAAGAACAATTCATTCACATTCAATTAAAACATAACATTGTTCTGTAAATTATTTAATGTGGTTGATGCATTGATGGTATTGGATTGGTGTCACTGGTTGTGGTAGATCTGAGGATTTGTTAATGAATAGTTTTTCTTTTCAATTGTTAAAATCACATAATTAATACACCAGGGTAATGGTTGATGCATTGATGGTATTGGATTGGTGTCACTGGTTGTGGTAGATCTGAGGATTTGTTAATGAATAGTTTTTCTTTTCAATTGTTAAAATCACATAATTAATACACCAGGGTAATAAATCAATTGTTGGTATGCAAGAAATACATGACTCATTTGTTACATCCGTCAAATGGGTAGGTAGGACAAGAAATGAGGCGGAAAACCATGACACTTCAGAATAGACGAGTACCACCAAATAAGACACCATGTTTTATGTGACACTGATGACATTTTTGTGGTAGTATTTGTGGGTTATTCAATGCCATCAGATAACATCAGATATGGATATTACCTCTTTGGTAAAGGATTGAAGTCAAAGAAAGAGTAAAGCTTTAAATTTGTCCGTAGTTGTGAATGGGCCAAGGCTAATTTGTATAACGAACTGTTTGAGTTTTCTCCCCTTGAATTTTGCCAAATTTTGAGGCAGAGCACTTATATTTTAGATATACACTTTTTCAAAGATAAACTGTTTGAAATTCTGGCGTTTACTTTAACTGGGTGATCACAAATATATTTTTGAAATGTTTTAGGAAACAGAGGGATTCTCTTTTTCTAAATTCTATGTCTTTTATTTTCAAAATCACGGGATGGTCTAAATTCTCGACAAATTAGTTCCGATTTTGATAATGAGCTATAAAATAATTTTTTTTTAAATATTATATTGTAGGATGGTACTTTATCGCTTGTCTGAATTCTTCACAATATCAGTTCCAATTTTGAAAATGACACTTAAATTTAAACCAAGTTTGAGTTCATTAAACCTAAGTTACGCAGAACACACCGATACTCTCAGTATCGCCCTAGTGTAAGACCACCATGCCGAATTAAAACGTTACTTGAAATGGCTTAACCGTATTAATATTTCTGGTGTGTACATATTTCAACGACGGTATCTGTGTTTCCTTGATAATATTTACCTTCTTTTTGCAACCTCGTCACAAGCTTTTTAGAATCATCCAATTCCCTCATCATCCTCGCAATGACCCTTTCCTTCTGCGACAGTTCAGTGGTTAGTCCCCTCACAGTGGCCACCAGATGACTGTGGCTGTCTTCCTTCAGCTGGGAGTTGGCTGGCTGCACCGGGGCTGGTGGTGTCTTCCCGCTTTTAGCTGACGAGGGCTTAACGACCAGAGTCGGGGCGCTTATGGCTATTGCTGGCTTATCAGTCTGAATGGCTGTGCTTGTTGTGACTTTTGGCTTGGTGATCTCTTTTAGTTCAAAGTTAATGTGTTGCAGAGTCAGAACTTGGTTCTCCAGATCCGATATGTGAGTCTCGTAGTTGCATTTCATGGCGTTGACTTTATCATGTACGGCACTTAGCGCATTTTGGTATTTATACTCCTGTTCTTTGAGTTCATTCTCCAGGAATGATATTCTTTTTTCAAGTAATATTTTTGTATTGTGTTCGGAAGCGGGGTGTTTTGATGCAACTGTAAGAATAAGAATGATGAATACATCTTTGTATTAATTTGAATCATAGAAGAGATTTTATAGTTTCAAAATGAGGATGGATACTACATAAAAAAGAAGTATGAAAAATAAAGAGTTTAAAAGATTGAAAGAGGTTTGTTGGGTCTAATCGGGCAAAAAAATTACAGTGTTCATAAAATATTAATAAATACTAGTTACTATCCCAAACATATATTATGATATTAGAAAGTTACAACAATTTCAGATTTTTGTTTAAAATATTGAAGGCTTAGAGTTAAATATTGTTCTCCGGGTGAAATATACTAAAGATAGCCAATACATTTGGGGTTAAAGCAATATTTTTATGTGCACATATATTGCAATATTATTTATCTTATCGCTAAATGAAAGATCATGCAAAAAAATAGTATTTATTTTTAAGATAGTATAATATGAATCTAAAAACTTATTTTTATTTATATCACAAAATGGTAATTTTACAATATTTGCAAACTTTCAATTCCAATTTTCTCAATATTATTATTTATGAAAATGCAATATATTTATGAACTCGATTGTAAAGTCATCGATGTTAAAAATTTATTAAACAACATTTTACTATGAAAAATGTGTATGTGTAGGTCTCGTGACTTATTGGCTCTTTCCATCCGGCCACCAAAACGCTGTGCGATATATTTGCTTCTATTCTCACTACTGTATACCACAATGTTACTGTTAAAAAACTACATTACATCGACTTTAATTCGACTCTGATTCTCATTCTGATGCAGAGATATAAGGTTAAGTGTTCCTCGGGCGTACCTGACTGTTTCTAACACTTTCTAAACCCTCCTGGTACTAATAAGAACAAACTTTCAGTGATATCGGTAGACTACTTTTCGAGTTTTGCGAGCAGAAATATACGCAGGCTGAATTTTTATACATTTTAAGATAAGATATAAAGGCTTGTTTACTTTCATTTTAACTTCCTTGAATAAAAATCAATTTCATTGTTTCACAACAGTAAGGCGTCTCGGACGGCTATTTTTTCTTCATCTAATAGAGCTGATGTGCAAAAGAGAGGTGGTTCTATGGCTGTAGGTGTCAAATTGTATTGATACTTTTACATTACTTTCTACTATGTACCTAAAAAAAAAATTCTTTCTTGTACAATAATTTAAATATGTTTATATCAGGCATACTTATCTACTGCACTGTTTAGGTGTGTCTTATATAAACTATGTGAATGTATATGTAAAAGTCTTTATAACAGGCGTAAATAAATAAATAAATAAAAAGTTCACACACCTCAATAATATTTATCTAAACTTAAGCATCGAATTTTTTTTCGGATTCACTGCCCAAATTTAAAAGTGGCATCTTTTCAATAATATTATAAATTTTTCAACGCGTACACATACACAAACATCTATACACTACACAAATCAGTCGGTAATTACTGAATATACATACCACATATGAGACATTACAAGGAAACATTCCATAGGTAGCCTTGTAAAGAATGTACTGTTTGTTTGTATAATATAAAATAAATAAATTAATTAGTATTTTCTACCTCATTACATGCTTCCAAGTGATTTAATAAATAAATTACCTATCAATGCAGACACCGAGTCAGGATGCTTCCTCGACAGTATTCCCTCCATCTCCTTGCACTGCCTCTGCAGGTCCTGAATCGTCATCTTATCCTTACTGGACTGCAGCAGAAGATTCCTCTTATCGTCCTTCAAATACGCCAACTCCTGTTTTATCTTCGCTTCATTCAAATCTACCTGACTTCTATCTAATTTAGAAGACTCCATCTCTTTCCGGAGCTTTGATATGGTGCCATCTTTTTCGTACAGTTTAGTTTCAAGGAATTTGTTGTCTCTTGAGAGTTCGTCGTTCATGTTTTTGGTCAATCTACTGGATTCAGCCAAGTTATCGTGCTGCATCTGGATGCTGCGGTGTCTCTCATTAGTGTCTTTCAACTCCTCTTGGAGTGCAGATATGATCTTCAAATTCCTGGCGTCGTCTTGAGAGGAAGGCGACCTCCTCGGCGTTTTCTTTGGTGATTTTTCTCCTGACATTTCGTGCAGGGAATTCTTGAGGTCGTAAATCGTCGGGTCTTTGGCATTCTTGGAACTCGCGTGTGAAGTCATTATGGTGCTATCATCCAAATTGGTGCGAGCAGAATTCATCTGAAAAAAAACTTGATTCGTTTTAAATCGTGATTATTTTTTTAACTATCACACGTCACAAGTCGGGGTTTTTCTATTGAGATATTTCCTTATGCGGGTAACAAAGACTAGTTTTATGATTCCGACATTAAACTGTAAAAAAAAACCAAGCAAACCCAATGATAGTGATTAGCAAAAAATGTGATAAAGCAAACATCACCTACATAGTAATAAGGGAATTATCGTTTTGTTGTGATGCCGCAGTTTATTTACTTAATTATATTCTCGTACATACAGTTTACAAATGACTACAGTTTACATCTTTTATCTATATAAATAAATATGTAAATGTTCGTTTGTTCAAAATCTTAAATCTCCGAAAATTCTTCACCGATTGCTTTGAAATTTTGACACACCGTTGCATTCGAATACGCGTGTGTTTTTATATACCTACATGATATGTGGCAGGTAAAAATATATTTTTTTAACAGCGCCAGCTGTTGGACATTAAAGCAACACGTGATATTTGTCTCTCTATCTGCACCGAGATACTGAGCCACAGCAACGCATGGCGGGGTACAGCTAGTAGATAATAAGTTCCAGTAACACGAAAAATGTTAATAATCAGTAACTGTATGTAAATACGTTAGTAGTACCTAGTGTTTTGTGAACACCACACTAAGTGAAACTGTGCTGAGGTATAAAACTATCCGTAACCAATGGACGTCGGAGGGTGGTGGGAGAAGAGGAAGAGGAAGGTTGGTAAATATCTGGATATACGGATCTGGTCACGTTTCTGCACGATGGTCTTACACCAGGGCGATACTGAGAGTATTTTCAATTCTGGAACGTGACGCAAGTAATCTATATATTATTTTAAAATGAAAAAATTGTGGTATATCACAAAATCATCAAAACAAATTTACTTGCGCACGCCGGAATTCGAGGCCGTCAAATCTAGATGGAGGTGGAAATTATCGCAGCCGCGACAATTTATTTGCACAGCACGTTTAATTATTAATCATCGTAATTCGTTAACATGACTGTCTCTGCTGAACGCCTATTGAGAACTGAAGACTGGGCCAACGTGTGAACGCTGTTCTGTTGTATGCCAATATCCTTTGATGTGTGCACGAAAACCGACAATAATCGAGCTGACCGGCCATGCAGGCGGCTAACGCATACAATAACCAAGTTTTCCTGTACACGTTGGGCCAGCGCATTGGCCAAATGCGGCCAACGTGGACTGGCAGCATAACATAAATGTTTTTAGTAGTATTTTACCATCACCATCGCACTATAAATCGTACTTTATAGCCCCGGTAAAGACTTTCCAATAGTCGTTTCCTTCCATGTGCTTGTTTGTTTACGATCTGCGAGAGGAGGCCAGTCTGGCAGGGCGGCTGGCAGCTACGACCGAGCACATGGCAAAAGCTATACAAATTCATATAGGTATACTATGCTATAGTAACTATGTAGATAACATGATTGACCTCCAAAATAATTCGTAAACAAACGTGATATTCGCAATATAGTGCAGAATTATAGCGGATCAAGTAAAAGTCATAGAACTAAGGAATTTTGTAATAAAATAAACTGATTTAATTTTATCAAGTATATTGATTTAAGGTTAAACGCGACGCTCGTTATTTATTTATTTATTTATTGACGCCCTATTGGGCTTTTAAGTACATAAAAATTACAAATTTCATTTTAACAACAGTATAAAATAAACAATAGAAAATCGAAATAAAATATAATGATTTCTCATACATTATTTACATTTAAAAAGTGGTGGACTAATTTGGCTTTGAATGTATTGAAGTTTAAATTAAATATGTCAGCGACATCACTTAGTTCATTGCCCAACCTATGTATTCTTTCTAACACAGAATTCGTAGCGAAGTTATTGTTGTAGAATAAAATATTCCGTCTAGTATATTTTGGAGGTATATGTAAAGATAGCAAGTTTATAGTGTCAGGGCAGTCTAACCTTGAATGAACAATTTTATATAATAAAAGGATATCAAATATTTTTCGCCTTTCAGATAATTTCGATAAGTTAAGTTTACTGCGTAAATTGACATAATTGATTTCAATAATAGGAATACCAATTTTGAAATTAATAAAATGTTATATTTTATGTGTTCATAGATGGCATTAAAATGTCGAGAAAGTCATACAAATATTGTACCGATGATTCGGTAAGATACAGTCAAACATTGACAAATTACATAATTGGTGCATAGCTAACAACTTATTCCTCAATATCGAAAAATGTAAGACATTAACATTTTGTCGAACAAAGACGCCACTATCATTCACATACACAATAACAAGCGAAATCGTAGAAAAAGTCAACGAAATTCGGGACCTTGGAGTTATGTTTGACACTCAATTAAATTTTGTAAATCACATACAAGAAATAACTAACAAAGGTATGAAGACACTGAGATTTATAATCAGAACCATCAAAGACTTCGACTCGTAGGAGGTTATAAAAATCGTGTATCTGTCGCTAGTACGCAGCTTGTTAGAATACAATTCAATAGTGTGGTCCCCATACTACCAAATTCATATAAAAAATAATGAACGTGTTCAGCACAAATTTTAACGATTTATTAACTTTAAAATTCAAAACATAAACCATACATTCTTACTAAACACACTTAAAATACATTCCCTAGAAAATAGAAGAAAAATAAATGACCAACCTTTTTTATTTAAGATTATTCACTCCAAACTAGACTGTTGTGAACACCTCATAGATTTCAGAGTACCTACTCGAGCAACTAGGCAAAATATATTATCCTGCAACAATAACTTCAGTACCAACTACCACATACATGCACCTATTTCTCGCTTTAACACACTTGGAAACAAATTCACCTCAAATATCGACATATTTAATATAAGTTTCCCTGTGTTCAAGAGATACTGAATGACATTTTTATGAAGCATATTTACAGAGCGATTGCGTATATTTGTTGTTTTCTTTTTTGTTGATGTATTAAAAATAAAAATCTTCTGTTGTCACTGTATTATGCAGTAAATGATTAAAATATGTATCATGTAAAAGCCCATCAGGGCGTTTAAATTAATAAATAAATAAATTCAACATTCTTAAAAGAATTGAGTTTTTTACGGAATAAACTATTTATTCATATTAAGTATGTACGGGCGCAAACAGATAATTTGTCTTAATATTGTAAAGTAGTACTCGTACATTGCAAAAATCGTATTTTATAAAATTTAATTAATTAACGCCATCTATAACGAGTGTCGCGTTTAACCAGTCAACCAACAAACCAAAACCACCAAAATGTTCTATATTTGGTTAGTTTTTTCTAAGAGTTTTGGGTATAAACGCATTTGGAGATTATTTCCTATTTTCGAAATCGGGTAGATACAGTAATTCTCCTCTTATTTTGAACGTGTGCAAAATTTCATCAAGTATCCAAATTCTGCTTTAAGGAGTGTGAAAGGGGGATGGGGTGGTTTTTCGAAATCCACAGAAGACAATCACTTTCATCCTGTTTTTAAGGTCAAGTGTGCAAATTTTCACAAATCTCGGAAATCTCGCCACAGATGCACTCTTATTTATACAACTATACTCGCTCCCGAAGTCCCCGGCGGTGCCCGGGCTTTAAGTAGAGTTTTTCAAAATCTATTTTAAACAGTGACCTTCCTCTTATTTTGAAGGTGAAGTGTACAAAATTTCATGAATCTCAGAATAAAACTATAGATATGTATAAAAATCAAATCTACGCCGCCAGCCACAGACACTCTCCTTTATGTATATATAGAGATAGATAGATACATCATAATCTCATAGTCTCACACGTACTCTTCTGCTATTCCGACTTTTGACATGACCCGACTTAAGAATTTGATTCGCCTAGCGACCTTGACAACTTATTCCATCTACTTCACTAAATATATCCACCCTTTCATTCTCGTAGTACTATAATTTACTTGCATTTTCACGACATTAACAGTTTCGTAAAACATCCATAATTAATATTCAGTAAATAGCAATGAAACTTGCCCCATTATAATTCTGTGTCAGTAGCCCCAGTTTGCGCTGCTTCCGTATTCAACTCGCGAAATACAACGGGACATCGGCCCTGCTAACTACTGCCAACTATTTAGGTACTACCATTATACTGTCAAAGAGTTCCCGAGTTGGTAGGTTACACTATATTATTGATGACAACATTATTTACATAAAACAACACGCAAGACCCGAAACTGTATTTTATCAGGATGCTTTTACGAAATATACATTTTTTACTGAAAATTTATTTGCACATAAATAATGTCATGCAAACATATTAAAACCTTCCCAACAACAAAATCACGAAGATTCTGAGCACGTGAAATAAAAAAGGGCTCATATTGAGATGGCTGTTTAATTTGGGAGGCGGGTATGAGTACCGCCGCCCCGGAAACCGTTTATTGAATAATCAAAACCTTTACAATAGGTCACCCCGAGTGGCTCGCTACGTTTGGTGACTTAAAAGGGGTGCACGGGTCCGTGGGGTGAGGTTTTCCCAGGACTTGGTGGCGAATGCGAATGCCCACCAGCTGCGTGACGGGCCGGATCGGGTGAGGCCGGTTGAGGGAGACCCTTTGACCTCTCCAGCAGGGCTCTCTCGATCCTTGTACCGCAGTGGGAGGAACGGATTCATTCGTCGTATGGATGGATTCATATTAATGGACATACGGACCCCCAGATTCCTACCTACCCTTCATACCCTTTTCCTTCCAGAACATCCTCTTCTTACTTTATTTGAAAAAACTCTCCTCACAGCATACCAAATATGATATAGGCCCGAGAGAAATTATTTTCCTCTGGGCCTCCTGTGTGGAGTGAAAATCAGGATGGCATTCTAAAATGAAGAAACAAAGAGATTTTTTAAAAGATTGATGTATTGTTGTGTTTTTTCCATAGAGCTACAATTAGAGGCGCTACTGCATACTAATATCTCGTCGAAACTTGTTCCACTATTAGAACGCGATAAGCAATGCACGTATACCGGATTCAATAGTTTTAGTTAGAGCGTTGGAGATTTGGAGGTCAGTTGAAAGTCAAAAAGCGGAACCTATTTTTTCGCTTCATATCTCATCTAAATGTAATACATCAATGGTTCTCTCCAAGCATGGGAAGTAAATCTCATCAACGGCATGGGAAGTAAAAAACCTGGACACGACAAAACTTCTAGTTGCCTTATGCTTATGGTATAGACGTAGACCATTTAGAGATGAAATATGAGAGGGCTAGGAAAACGTATGTTTCATTTAAATAAGAATGGTTTGGTGTTGCGGTTATGTTATAAATCATCTGCATGAAATGGAAGTTTGGTCTCTATACGAAGCATTCAAACGGAATATTTCAAATTAGAATATAAATGCGCGTACTCAAAATGCACTCGACAAATTGAATGGTATTGAGGTTTGTCGTCGAATGGCCAAAGATTACGAAATTGTACCAGACAAAAAAGAAAATTGCAATCTTGGTCACATCACACCGGGCTGGCTTTACCATACAAACGTTGAATGGGCGTGTAAGAATCTAATTAGTAAGACGGTTATTGACTTATTCTTACATATTGTCATGCACCGTTATTTTCCCTCTGTTTAATGTGCATATTACAAATAAAATTTAAATAAATAAATAATCCGTAATGGGAGACAAGGTTGAGGAAAACGTCGCATCTCATAATTATGAAATCTGCGTGGTTTTGGAGAAGCGCAGTACTTTGGCATTGTTTCAGGCTGTAGTTATTAAAAATTCTCAATTATAGCCAACTTCCGGACTGCTATTTTTATTCATGCGTTGGGCTATTTTTATTCATTCATAATGCATCACTATTGATCATTGGGCTATTGTTGTTTACTATAATGCGTCACTATTGATGATTGGGATAGTGTTGTTCACTATAATGCGTCACTATTGACCATTGGGCTATTGTTGTTTACTATAATGCGTCACTATTGATGATTGGGATATTGTTGTTCACTATAATGCGTCACTATTGACCATTGGGCTATTGTTGTTTACTATAATGCGTCACTATTGATGATTGGGATATTGTTGTTCACTATAATGCATCACTATTGACCATTGGGCTATTGTTGTTTACTATAATGCGTCACTATTGATGATTGGGATATTGTTGTTCACTATAATGCGTCACTATTGATGATTGGGATATTGTTGTTTACTATAATGCGTCACTATTGATGATTGGGATATTGTTGTTCACTATAATGCGTCACTATTGATGATTGGGATATTGTTGTTTACTATAATGCGTCACTATTGATGATTGGGATATTGTTGTTCACGATAAGGCGTCACTATTGACCATTGGGCTATTGTTGTTTACTATAATGCGTCACTATTGATGATTGGGATATTGTTGTTCACTATAATGCGTCACTATTGACCATTGGGCTATTGTTGTTTACTATAATGCGTCACTATTGATGATTGGGATATTGTTGTTCACTATAATCCATCACTATTGACCATTGGGCTATTGTTGTTTACTATAATGCGTCACTATTGATGATTGGGATATTTTTGTTCACTATAATAGGTCACTATTGACCATTGTGCTATTGTTGTTCACTATAATGCATCACTATTGACCGTTGGGCTATTTTTATTCACTATAATGCATCAATATTGATCATTGGGCTATTGTTGTTTACTATAATGCGTCACTATTGATGATTGGGATATTGTTGTTCACTATAATGCGTCACTATTGACCATTGGGCTATTGTTGTTTACTATAATGCGTCACTATTGATGATTGGGATATTGTTGTTCACTATAATCCATCACTATTGACCATTGGGCTATTGTTGTTTACTATAATGCGTCACTATTGATGATTGGGATATTGTTGTTCACTATAATGCGTCACTATTGACCATTGTGCTATTGTTGTTCACTATAATGCGTCACTACTGACGATTGGGATATTGATGTTCACAATAATGTGTCACTATTGACGATTGGGTTATTGTTGTTAACTCATTATAGTACTATTGCAATTTACTCCAAGGCAACAAAAGCCTAACCCGCTATTTTCTTCTATTTATGATTATTTTTGGAAAATCGTAATTGTAATTAAGATTTGAAGTCAATATTGTTACTATTTCTTAAACCATTAAAAATCGTTTTATTTGCAATCCTTCATAATTGAGTGGGAAGTTTTAGGAGTTAGGCTTTTGTTGCACTAAATAGCTCATATTATGCAGAGCGGGTGATTAATGATGGACATCGCCTTATCACAACTGATAATACTGCACCTAGACAGTGGTGTAATCCAACCGGAGTTAAACATCGGTCGGTGAACCGATTGTTATCGAGAAAATCGTGTTAAATCGAGCTCGCGACATTTCAACTCAAAAATATAAATGCAGACAATTACGCTGTGGAGACTTCACAACCTCTGATTAGATCTGAGAGAAAATACACTCGTCGCATTATATCAAATATCATAAAATGTATACCACCCTGACAAATACGTGCGCTCGTTAGAATTAGTTTTTTGCACGAACGCATCAAACTAATTTATAAGAATATCCTCAGAGAAGCAAACGGAGGTTTGTTTACGTTTCCATCCAATATTTGCAGAAAAAATACAAGAATATGATAAGATAATAGGTTAAGTTAGTAGGTTAGATAAAAAAAGGTACTTCTCTTTGTTGTTTTGTTTTGAAACCGTAAATTTAATAATCTATAAAACCGTATTTAATGTAGAAAATTAACGATAAGAGTGATTCATTTTTGGGTTACTATGCCGTGTTACGCTTCCTACTTATTTAGCAAACTTTTCGGACAGAATTATAGTGTCCATCATCAGGACAGATGTGTAAAAAAGGAGAAGTGCAACACGGCATAATACCCCAAAAAATAAATCACTATAATAATTTAGACCGTGAAAATCTCAAATCATATCTGTCAAATTTACGATGTTTGCAAAATTGAATACCTTACGGAAAAAGTATCTATGGTATATTAGATCAAAATGCGTTTTTATGCCATACTGATCAATATAACATTAGGGAGGTACTGGAAATTTTACCATTTTTTATGCGATATTTATAAACATAGCATTAGGGAGTTACTGTAAATTTTACCATTTTTTAAAAAGAATGATGAGATTAATATCTGTCGTTTTTTCTACGAGTATCTATATTATCTGAGATGATGGACCATCACAAGGACAACTGTCATCTCTGGCTATTATACTCCCAAACAAAGGGAAGAACGGATATCCAATATAAGCAAATGGGAGGATAATGTGGGTAAGGTTACGAGGAACCATTGGGAAGAATATGTTAGCAGGAAAGGAAAATTCCTGGTTAGTGGAACAATGATATATGCTATCATACCTAGTAGGTATGTATATCTAGTCTGTCATTTTTTTTAAATATTTAGAATTGTTTTATAATAAAATTTTGTGTCGTACTTATTTTCAGTATCGTATCTGTGATTTTAAATACTGTGAGAGAAAGAATTGCTCTTACATCAGTGTAAAACTGTTGTTTGCCTCTCCATATAGATAATTCTCCCCGGAGGTATTCAATTTAAATTCCGCACGAAAGAAGCTAATAACTAATAACTAATGCCAATGCCATAGCTAATGCAAATATCATTAATTTTGGAAAATACAACAACGGAAAAATAACATTTAAAGTTAAATAACATTTAAATATTATTATTTTCGGACACCGTTACAGTGTCCATTATTAGGACAAATAATGAGCTGAAATATGTTTTACTTGTACAGGGTAAGTTAATTAGTTCTTCTTGTGACTACAAGTTTAGTGTCTTAAGAAATAAATCCTTTGTTCGCTGTGTTTATAAAATAATTTTAAGAATTCACAACATCTAAAACAATTTCTAAAACTTCGCCATAGACGGTGTAAATAAGAAAAAAATATCTCATAAATATCGTTAAATTATCGCCGTCTTGTGGTCCACAATAGAAAAAATGGCATCTGTTTGTATATTCTAATTTAAGCGAAAAGATTCGATTTTTACCTCTAACCAGGTCACTCGAGTCAACGCAGAGAATTCTAATTCATATTTTAACTACAAAGTGAAAGTTTAACGACGCTTGGGCATGCTACACATACGTCAAACTTTAAAATAATAATACATTAATTAGGACATACCTTTCGATTATTAGAGGACTTGATTTCACTCGATTGAAATTTGAAATTAGGCTAGTCGAAGAACTAAAGCGATTAAAGACTGCAGACGAAAAATAAATAATTAGAAAGGCTAAGAAAAAAAGAATTGGGTTCCTGGGAGAAAATTATTACACTCCCTACAAGGTGACAGTTTTTTTTGTATTACGACAAACCTGTAATTTAGCCTTTGCCCGGAATAATGTTGCAACCAACAAAACTATCAATGATGAGTTAATGACGAATGCGTGAATTTATGGTGGAATCAATTCATCAATTCTTGTAACAAATTCTAATTTAATTGTCTTTCTTCACCACTTTTCATTTAAAACACAATAAATGTATGTTTATTGAATGTTAAATATAAAATGTAATGAAACATAACTGGTTTCTTTTGTTCATTTATCTCAACTAGAATATTGTTGGATACAACGTTATTCCGGGCAAGGACACAATTTTAAAAAGACAACTTCGGGCGGTTAGACACTAAACCCTTTTCTGTACTACCCTAAAATATACACATTACCTTCGTACTAGAGTACGTTTTATGTAGTATAAAAATTGTAAAATAACAACAACAAAAACAAACATTGTTTTTAGGTTTATTTGGGAAACCTCCACATATTTTTTTAACGGTGAATTGAAAAATAAACCAATATTAGTTACCTACGTAATTTCTTATAAAGTTTTGTGCAGAAGCGTTCAATTAGTAATTAAAATTAAAGTAATGCCTTGGATTGCAATCTTCAGAACACATGCATCAGGCGGGATGCAGTCTTTGTTATGTTCCAGGGTGGAAAATACTCCCAGAATCAACCTGGTGTAATACCACCATTCAGAATTCAAACATTGATTGAAATGGCCTTAGCCATGTTTGGTGAACAGATCTGAATAGGCAAGTACTTCCCCACCTTCCTCTTATCTATTTCCTTCCCCCCACTACCTTCAGCCTCACAATATACCACAATTGGGAATGTAATAGAATCACTGGCTCCAGGCAGTTAGGAACACAGGCAGTTGGGACTATTGTGCGGTATTCACATAAAAAAATAAAAACACACAGTAAGGTAAAAACATGCATTTATGGAGAAAATTTAAGTAGGATAAAGTAAAGATATAATAGAGACCACTTTAAAAAGCAATTGCCATAACATTATCTAGAACGAGTCAACAGACTGTTGTTATTGATTATTATTTTTATGACTTGCTCCACTTTAAAAATCAATATTTATTGACAAGACAATAGAATATTCGAGTTAATTTAATACTTTAAAAAATATATATCAACACCCACCTACTACAACATCTGACCAGCACAAGATCAAAACAAAAGGTCATCAACACATGGACTCATTCTCAACACAAACAACACGTCGGAATATTTCACTCATAGCCACTATATTGTTTTAAACAATTCGTCACATTCGGAGAAGAAAGATCAAGGTGCGAAAGAGTTAAATGAATATAAAAGTGATTTGTGTTGATCTTATGTAAGTAACTAAGCTTTTTTAGTGATTTGCATAGATGCTGAGTATCTAATGAAGCTACCACTTTAGTTATTTGTTTAGCCCTTGAGCTGTATGGACTTGCACTAGACGCTGGGAGCTAGAGGTTGCAATTCACCTTGGTGGCGCACAGTGGGGCAAGAAATTATATTTTCATACAAAAAAAAATCACTCTTACAATGTCGCTTCGTTTGCTGCGAAGTACCTCTTTAGTTTTAGACCACCACAACACGGGCATGTGCCTAGCATGGTGGTCGAAAAATTCCTCAATGCATGTAACTAACAATTTTATTGAATAAAGAAACTTAAAAAAAAAAAAAAGTTGTAACATAATATTATTTTCAAAATTGTAAATGGTAGTATAGACAGCCATGATTTAATTAATCTAATTGAATTTCATATACCTACGAGAGCTACTCGTTCCAAAATCCTGTTTAAATGTAACAATACCAGGACTGAGCATTTCAATTTACCTAGATTAAATGAAGTTAGTAATAGATATGCAAATGTGTCGGATATATTTAACTGAACGTGAGGTAGGTACAAGAAGACTATAATTTCATACCTTTTCATTCAATATTAATTTCACATAAGTCTACCTATACTTGTATATTGTATTTATTATATGCATGTATCTCCTACTTTTATATCCTTCTAGTATTTGTCATTTTACGATCGTATGCCACAGTTAATTGTAATTTTTTTATTATTATTTCTAGTATTTGCTTATAATAAAATAAAAAATAAACTTTTTAAAAGAAAGACAAACATTCCCGGGTTACGAATAACCTGACAATATTTGAAAATCTCCTACTACCACCACAGTAAGCTGAATAATATACACTGTGACATGCAAATGTTGTTAATGGTATATTTATAAAGTGGTTATTAAATACATAAATAAAGTCATTGTCAGGTAGACGCGATAAACCCCCAGCCCACGAGATCGGTCGCTCGTCGATCATAGAGGCGATACGATCGTTACTTGCACCAGTGCAACACTTATTGTCACGTATTTATTTCGAAATATACCCGATATAAACCCCAGAATCAATTATGGAACCATCAAATTCAGGTATTTAAAAATGTACAACAATTATATAGTAAAAGGTGGTTTTGACTTTTTAAAAATTCAGAAACATTAAAGATTTAGTTATATTGCGGGGTTGTTCCGGCTAACACTAGAACATTTTAAGGGCCAGTAGATATTGTGATTTACGATTGCATTTTAATTTTTTGATCAATTTGGCCCCATTTAAAATAATTCATAATGTACACGTGATCGGTAGTAAATATTGATATCCTAGTACTCGAGATGATGATGATGATGATGGTGGTGATGATGGCGATGATGATTATTAAGATGACGTCGATGATGATGATGATAATGGTAGTGAAGATGACTAAAAAATTTAAGATAGAGAGGATTGAAAACTAATATTTTTTGTTATATACGCAACTAACCTTACCACTATATCAGAAAAAGTTTATATATGTAATTAACTTTTTTGTTGTTGTAAAACCAAACCTAACCTACATCGAAATGTTCATATCAAAACATATTCATGTCCCAGCGTGCGGCGAGTCGACCCGCCATTACCATTACGGAGAAATCAGAATAGAAACGTAACAAGTTGAACATCAAGACAATATACCGGTTATTAGAATCAGTGACTGTTGATTCATCTTCTACTATATCAGTCTTCTGGCGACCATCTTCGAATATTGTACTTCCCCAAAACATGCCAGTTAGGCGAATTATTAAGACGAATGGCTGCGCTGCCTTTTTCATGCAAAACTTAATTTTGGATTAGAGGCCAAAATACCCAACCACACTGAATAATTTAAAAGGAAATGTACAGCAAATTTCTAGGCACGGGTGCGAACTATTTTATGTATTTGTGTTTTAAATTATTATAAAATAAAATTCTACTTTTCATGACTTTAGATAAACCATTCTCAATCTGCGACCCGCGGGGCGGGTGCGGTACTCCAAGCTTATGTGTCTTAAGTATTTTGCTACATAGTGTAGGTCTTCATTTATTTATTTATTGCGTCTATATACTCTTCGCATGAAAAATAGATTAACGTATCGTCTACGAATAGTCTAATTTTGCAATGCTTTATGGTTTTGATTATATCGTTTACAATATAAATAAAATTGGGCCTGATACCGACCCTTGCAGAACACCTTGGTTGTTTTCGGTGGTTCTGATATTGAGTTTTCGACTTTTGTTATCTGTTTTCTTTCCTGGAGATATTCTTTGAATAGATTTTTGGCTACGTCAGAAAGACCAATATCTTGTAATTTTTAATAGTTTTTTTTCCTTTCTATCGTTTCATAGGCTTTTTGAAATCTAAGAATGCTGTAATGATGATTTTTTTTTCCGTGCATCAATCTCTACGTTTTTAGCCGCTTCGCATACATCATTGTTCTGGAATCCTGATATCTCGTCAAATTATATGTTATATTTTTCCTATAATATGTTATGTATTTTTTTTTTAAAGTGGGAAGAATTTCACACTCCTACTGTTAATATATTGAACTTTTTTTAAGTAAAGACATCTTAAGCACCCTTGAGGTGATTTTCTCACGAAAACGGCACTATATAAATAATTCAATCATTATTATTATTAAACACTAAAATCATACAATTATCTGAAATAATCACACTAAACCTTTGATAGTTTTCTTGCGAAAGTCTTTGTATTGCAAACTTGCTTCAATCTTCTCCTGGGCCCCAAACCAGTTATTAAATGGCTAAGAATTCAAGACCACAGAAATAAAATACAGAACACTCATACCACACGCGACCACTTCTATACATCAATTATCTCACATTGTGCATACAACAGAAGCTCTGCTGTTCCGGCAGACAGACCGTTTAATTAAATCAGTAATTATTTTTAAATTTGAGTACTTCTTGTAATCGTTAAATCGACACGAGATGCAATTGCTTCACTGATAACATGTATGGAGCACATGAGATGAGTCCTCGCATTTATTAAGGTTAGCCGGCTAATCTCTAAACGGTAGAATTATACAGAAGCTGACAGAGGCGACCTGGCAATCAAATTCGACCGTGAAATTAAAAAAAATATACCAATTTTACCACGGTAAACTTTTTTTTATTTAGTAATATGACATTTTACGTCCGTTTTCTCAATGAAGTTTACAAATCTGTTAAAAATGTATTTTTATGTGAAACCGCACAAAATGAGTGAATTACAAAAAATAAAACACAAATTAATCAAATAAAATGTACTTGCGCACGTTGGGATTTGAACCGGCGACCTCTGGCTAAGCGAGAGCCTTGCCCCTCGATTACGGAGGCCATCACAATATATAAAAGAGATTTTAAAATATACACTTATTTCTTTCTCCTCCGTTTTTAACCTTCGAATTCAAAACAAAAAATTTATGGACTCAAACAAGGAAAAAAATCTAAGTTTGTTCTAGCCATGGACAAAGTAGAGATTAACGAGCAGAATTCACACTCGCTCGGCGGACAGATCGGCTCGTGTATTCCTGCGAGGGACCGTGTGTGAATGTACGCAACGGATCGGCTCGCCTAGCATGACCGCATTCGCAGTCGGTTGTCCAGAGTAGTGTTTGAAAAAAATTTCCTTAGATTTCAGAATGAGTTTGTATGAGGTACTCAAGTAGAATCGAATACTGCCGGAATATGTATTTATATCCTTGGGGGAGGGGTTAGTTCAGTTTTAAATTTCAGAAATTAAATTTCCCCAGATTGGCTTCAGAATTTTGACTACAAAACGAAAATTTTAAAATTTCATTTGATTTTGTGCTATTTCCGTTTTCCCTAAAAGTTTTTTCCCTACATATGGGGAAATTTACCTAGACATACCATCACTGTATAATATGCTCGCCGCTCGAATGTGTGTGTGTTGCGCACCATGTGTGCATCTGTCCGCCGAGGAAATATGCGTGTGAATTTTGTGCTTAAATGCCATTTTGAAATGATATTTCTCGGGGCATATTATTACGTCCGAAGTCATTCTATTGATGGGTAGTGACGCGTTAGTTTCCGAACTTGTCTGGTCACTTTTGGTACCGCTAAGGTCAACCTTGTGTATTCTATAACAACGATTAATTAACGTTCAGGTGACACGCGATGTGACTTTCTTCGCTATTGTCATCAATGCGTGAGAACAGCAACAGCTTATTTAACCTTGTTTTATTGCACAAAACTTTCGACGATTCTACATTAAGGGGCAAGGTGTTGCAGTAGGAAAGTGGAGACGCAGTAGACAAGAGGAAATAAATTTCATCCTTGACCAACTTATCAATCTTAATGGATTTCTTCGTATGCGGAGTGGGGAAGGACTGAGCTTTTAAAACGGTTTATTTATGTATTTAAGTTTTTATTCCAGAAGGACTGATTAACTTCCGTGTCCTGCCACTCCTGCCCCAGTTGCCCTGGCTAGTCGGTGGCGAAGTTAAGCGGAGGATGGGTGCACCCTCCCTTCAAATAACTTCGTAGAGGCACTGCACAGCTGCAGAAATTGTAGAAGTGGCCTATATGCATTATTGCAGAACACCTTCAGCTTGTCCCATTTCGCTGCTGGTTATTATGTTAACAGTTCAGACGTGTATAGTGTATAGAGCAGTGCAGTGTGAGAAGTTTGCAAGAATAGAATTAAGTAGTCTGGAATGTGCAGTTGAAGCTCGAAAAGAACAATCCAGAGAGCCGTTCATTAAAATAAGAGTTGAACGTGCAAAGGGGTTTTGAAAGTGAATATCTGCTACTACATCGCCAAGATGGTAACTTTACCAAGAAAGGGTCGTGGTACTTTCTCCCCTGTGTCAAAAATGGAGGTCCATAAAATGTGTATCTTTAAAATCATAATACATTAATGCTAGTAAGTAGCCTGGACAGAAGTATTTACAAACAAAATTAAGATTAACCGCACAAAGGAGGCCATGAGGAGAATAAATTCCCTCAGGGTTTATGTCATCTTCTGGGATGCTGTGTGGAGGATCTTTTTAAAGGAAATTCTGTGAAGGTTAAAGGTATGAGGGTTGGTTAGGAAAATAGGCATCAGTGTGTCCAGGATTGACGGACATATAAATATATCCCTACCACTTTGGCGTAAGGCGATGGGTCGAGAGACCAGTTGGAGAGGTCAAAGGGTCTTCCCAAACCAGCCTTACGTGATCTGGCGCACCACGCAGCTGATTGGCAGGCGTATCTTGAATACACCTCGCCCGATGACACCAGCCACGGCCCCCCTTTCTAAATCACCAAGCGAACCACTTGGGGTGACTTCTGACAGAGGTGATGGTTATCCAATAAATGGTTCCCGGGTCTGCGGTAACCAAACCTGCCTCCCAAATTGGTATTATTACTTTGTACGCAACATGAAACGGAAACTGTTCTCGCAATCTAGAAGATAACATAATAAGAAGTACCAATGTCTTGACCACATCCTAAGAACCATTTCCGTAAAATACCGTCCACTTACGACTATTTAATATGAAAGGCAAAAAGGGAAGGCGTGTCATCAGGAGACGTCAACTGGCTCAATTGGTGACGTTCGTGACAAAGCGGAAAGGTGAAGGCAAATAAAAATATATCAAATTCATGTGGGTTTATTTTCATGTAAAATGGCAGGTAATCTCGAAGCAGATGGCGCTGGTGTGGGCGGCGGTCATTTGCAAGATATATGATAAGGTTTAAAAGATAAGGATTCAAAGGCATATTTTAAAAACGGTTCATAAATACAGTAGTCGGAGACATTAAAAATGAATTGAGAAATAGAAATTCAAAAGTATTTGGGTAAAAGGAAGACTTGGGACGGGTTGTTTCGGAGAATTTGAACAATTCATCAAATTTCAACGTGCATTTTCAAGTTCTGTGAATGATTTTTTCAAGTTCTGTTTTTATTTCAGTTTTTTCAAGCAACTAGCCTATAATGATATAATACCAGAACTTGAATAGGACTTTCACAGAACCCGAAAATGAACGTTGAAATTTGATGAATTGTTCAAATTCTCCGAAACAACCCGTCCTTAGTTTGTTTACTACTTATTTCATATCGTTTTCCAATAATTGGATATAATGATTAACATATGCATCAGTAATCATTTTAGATTGGCGTCTTACGACAAAAATAACAAATTTTGAACGCTTTTCTCGGAGGCAGAATGTTGAAAAGTGAGCTTAACTCAAGTTTTGAAAGTGGTGTTCTCGTATTTATTTACATTGCTATTAAAATATACTTTTGTTCAAATAAGAGACTGTACTTATGATTACAACATATTCCAAAGGCATCACATTGTAGTCTGATAAAACAAAATGTTTATAGCAAATACGAGAATTTTTTATCGGTTTATATTTTTGTACTTTTAATAAAAAAAATTACCTTTTTCTACTGTTGTTAATTTAGAAACCTGTGTCCAGTCGTTCTCGAAGAGCATAAAGGCACAATACAACGTTGAGGCTTTTTAATAACTATATAACTTTTGTTTAAAAACTTTCGCGCATAAGCAAAGATTGGCAGTTAGTATGACCGCCAGATCACTAGCACCAACAGCTGATTCGAGCGATCCAGATTACCTGCCACAGGCGTCTCTCTTATATATAGGGACATCTTGACTTATTTTAACCAGTGATTCCTGACATTATTTGGAGTAAAAACTTTAAATGAAATATTGAAATCCGATGAAATTTTACTATAACTATAACATGAAAAATCAGTATGTATTGGACGGTTAGGATCGGGTGAGGGGTTGGTCGGTTACTATGCTGAGTGACCAGTGACGTCATGTCAAATAATATTCATTTGCTTGGTTTTGATAAAAAAAATTAAAAAATCACCGAATAAAAATTTTATTTACATTTTTTACTCCAAATAATGTTATAAATCACTGGTTTAAAATAAGTAAAGTACGTCCCTTAAAACCCCGTATATGTAAATATTGCGCAAATATTACAGCAAAACGAATACTGTGGTGCGAAATGATTCAATGCAGAAAAAGAACAAAAGATCTAAAATTCGGAAGTAAATGGAGAAGAACATCTTACCGTTTGACTTATGTTAAACTGCTTACCAAATGGACTAAAAAGTTACATCCAAAAGATACATTTTCAACCCGAAATGGGTAAATGTATACTAAAACCTTACCTATATGTTAGTCAAATAAAGTACTTGGCACCAAAAATAATACTGTTTTCTCACAACCAGTAAATGTTTATCAAAATTTGAACCGCAACTTATTCTGAAAGGTTACCTAAATACGACCCTTTTGTTAATCTGATAAAATATCTGCTCCTAAAAAGAGTTTGGCTTCTTCAAAAAAGTGTGCTTACATTTCGAAAAACATTTTATTATTTAATTAAATTGCTTAAATTGTGTGTAGTAAATTTGGTTAACTTTTACACAATTTGGCTACGTTTAAATTTTAAAGTTCTACCATCACTTTATCAGTTATAAATACTTCTTGACTAATTTGCGATGAGGATTTATCATTTTATACATTCGCTTTTTGGTAAATGTTTGTTTTTGGCTGTTTTGTTGTTTTAAGGGTAAAGTGTTTTAAACTTATAGTGTTAAACAATATATTTGTTGCCTTACTTTTTTGTTAAACAATATATGTTTGTTGTCTTACTATTTTCATAAACAATATATTTGTTGCCTTACTATTTTGTTAAACAATACATGTTTGTTGGATGACTATTTTGTTAAACAATATATGTTTGTTGCCTTACTATTTTCGTAAACAATATATTTTTTGGCTTACTATTTTGTTAAACAATATATTTGTTGCCTTACTACTTTGTTAAACAATATATTTGTTGCCTTACTATTTTGTTAAAGAATATATGTTTGTTGTCTTACTATTTTCTTAAACAATATATGTTTGTTGTCTTACTATTTTCTTAAACAATATATTTGTTGCCTTACTATTTTGTTAAACAATATATTTGCTGCCTTAATATTTTGTTTTAGATTACAAAAGGGGCCAATGTTCTAGATGATCTTGGCGGCATTTAGTTCATGATCGGGGCTGCGGTTATTAATGAAATATCAATATTATTTACATAAAAATGGATTTTCACAGAGAGAATCCGCAAATAATAAGTCCAGAGTCCATACAAATTTCATACGCATTCGTTACCACGAAATCCCAAGATAATAAGTAAATATTCACATACAAAATATTATGTTATAGTCCATTCAATGTCATTTTTTGTGAAGTTTCGAGGAGGTGAGCGTGGGTACTGTTTTAACTTTAAATTCAAATTTATATGAGGATTAGAAAACATTAAAGTGTTTGCATTCAAAAAGGTGAAACTATAAATTATCAATCTATCGTTCTAATTTCCACACCCACTCACGAATACGTTACAACTTATTTTCAACAATAGATCAGAAATTAGATCTAAGCAATCAAAAATTCTCTAACAGTGAGCTATATCGTAATCTTTTACATACAATCTTTTCTAATTGAAATTATCTAGGTCGACGCAACTGTTTTCAGCTTGTAGCGTCATTTCCATCATCGTGATGGAAAACTATAAAAATAAAACACGAGGCCATATTTTTTGTTCCACATTCAAGCATTTCGAAATGTTTCAAAAG
Organism: Hesperophylax magnus; assembly: GCA_026573805.1. Classification (NCBI taxonomy): domain Eukaryota; kingdom Metazoa; phylum Arthropoda; class Insecta; order Trichoptera; family Limnephilidae; genus Hesperophylax; species Hesperophylax magnus. The sequence continues at coordinate 3,551,461 of JAIUSX010000043.1, read as the reverse complement.
CATTTAGATTGATGTATTTTTAATATGAATACCGCACAATAGTCCCAACTGCTCCCAAGCGTCTGGAGCCAGTGAGACTATGGCATCCCCAATTAGAGTATGTTATGAGGCTGAAGGTAGTTGGGAGGGGAAGAATATAGAGAAGAGGAAGGTGGGGGGCCCCTGGATATTTAAATCTGGTCACCAAACACGGCTAAAGCCTTTTCAAGCAAAGTTTTACTTCTGAATGGTGGTCTTATACCAGGGCGATACTGAAAATATCTTCCGCTCTGAAACGTTCCGCATGTATACTATATATTATTTTTAATTAATAAATTGTGAAATAACACGAAATCATCAAAAAATTTACTTGCGCACGTCAGGATTTGAAACCGCGACCTTCGAATTGTTAGTCGACAGCCTTACACCTCGACCGCAGAGGCCGTCAATGATTATTATTATTATTATTTATTGGATAATTTTTTTAGCGCCGCTTTTGTGAGATATCACCTCAGGGGCGCTTTACAGTTGATGCAGGTATTACAGAAAATATAAATATTACAAAAATAGAGTGAAGTTAAGAAGTAAAATGAAGTATAGGAACAGGTGACACGAAAATAGAAGATGGAGACTCTGCAGCAAGAATCCTAGGTGGTGAAGAAACTGGGCCAGCCGCTGCAGCGAGTGTCCACCGCGTCCACCAACAGTGCCAGCACGAGGTACGTCATCCGTCCAGGTATGTGTCTGCTGCTAATAAAGCGCTGACACACTATACTCTCACAGATACCAGACCTTGGCAGCACCGCTGTGACGTTCTACGAAGATAGAAGATGGAGACTCTGCAGCAAGAATCCTAGGTGGTGAAGAAACTGGGCCAGCTGCTGCAGCGAAAGAGTCCACCGCGTCCACCAACAGTGCCAGCACGAGGTACGTCATCCATCCAGGTATGTGTCTGCTGCTAATAAAGCGCTGACACACTATCCTCTCACAGATACCAGACCTTGGCAGCACCGCTGTGACGTTCTACGAAGATAGAAGATGGAGACTCTGCAGCAAGAATCCTAGGTGGTGAAGAAACTGGGCCAGCTGCTGCAGCGAAAGAGTCCACCGCGTCCACCAACAGTGCCAGCACGAGGTACGTCATCCATCCAGGTATGTGTCTGATTGTGCATGATAAGACATAAACGAAGACAAAAAATTGTCTTCGCCGGTTTTTTAATATATTTATAACTTGGCATCTAAATTTTGAAGTCTTGAACAAGAAAAATATTGACGTTAGATATTCCATAATATTATTGTTTGATTAGATATTTAATCTATTTCATAGATCCATAACTTTGAATTAACAGTGAACTAATTAAAAACATCATAAAATATTTGTTAGAACAGATAAATTAGTAATAAAAATTGATTTCTCGGAAACGCAATAAAGAAAACTTTTTTTTTCTACTTAATTTCTTAACAAATTGGAAAAACTTCAGTGAATCGAAACAGACGGAGTATAAAACCGGTCGCACATCGCGGCCCGACTCAGTCAATATGTGGCTCCCGCGATGTGTGTTACTAGTGCTGCTGGCCATAGCGGCCGCCGAGCCACAATTCCAGTACCAGAAGCCATTGCCGCAGCCTTGGAGCGGCCGCAGCCACCAGACCAAGGATGAGAACCCCATAATCTTTGAGGATGCGCTCATCAGAGCCAGAGAACGTAGGAACTTAATTCAAATATCAATAACCATAGATAAATAATTAAGCTGTGCTTCACTAATTAATACTCCTTGTTGTGTCTATCGAGAAAACTAAAATTCACATCAATTATTTCCATTTATTTTAGTGTGTGTATAATATTATGTGTGCGTGTGGAGTGGATTTCAACATAAAAAAGAAAAAGAAAAGAAAAGAAATTTATTATTATACTCGCGGTCAAATTTTAATCAGACGTTAGTACTCGTAGTATAAAATGTTTTGTTTACGGGTTTGTTTTGAATTCGACTTATGTGGGTACGTTATCACTAATGTGCTAATAATGTCAGATTATTATAGTGTGTGTGAAACGCTTTTTACCATTTATATTCGCTAATGGCGGAATTTCTATAAAATAGTGCAATCAATTGATAATTTTTTTAAATCATTACGTATTACATTGATTTTCGTGTGCGAGTATTGCGAGTTTGGAACGGATTTTGGGATTTATAATTATTAAAAGTAGTATTATTAAATTTCAGTAAAATGCATTAAGAAAAATTGGAGCGCCTTTATCACAAAACATTTTTGTTTTGTGATAAATATTAAAACAGAATTATTAAGAAAATTAGCGAATCTAGTACGGTTAGTACAAAAGTGTGTTTTAATTTCATCTTTCTATTTCAGTAATACTTTAAAAACTTCAAATGAATTCTCATTTATTTTTATGTGTGAACGAATACGTGTTTTGGATTTTTGAAAATGGATATATTTGATATTATGCCGTTATTAATAGTACGGATGTACAGGGGTGTTTAATTTGACATTGTTTTGATTTTGACTTACTTCATCCAGAAAAAGTTCCGAAATTCAAATCAATTGATTCTAATATATTTAAGTGTGCGTATGTATATGTTTGGAACGGAATTCAACATAAAGATTAAAAAACTGAAAACTTTGTGAAATTCTTGGAAAAATATGTATTCCGAAATTCCGTTGGTATAAATATGTTTAATTTGCCGGTTTGTTTTGATTTTGGTTAACCGATACAGGAATTACGAATAAAAACCATTGATATTAATTATTTTGTTGCTTTATATCCGCTATGATATCTCGGTAGACCTGTAGACCACAACTTCCTTAAGTTACTCATAAAGTGCTTGTTGTGGTTCAAAATGATGATAGTTGATAAGCTATTAATAATAATCATCATTCAAAACATCAAAATAATTTGCTTCGTTTTAATCATTGACATGTTACAATTATTTCATGGGGGGGAACGGTCTAAACTGATAGAGCCTCTATATTTTGCAATCTATTATTTCAAAATGCGAATTGCGTGGGAAATATTTTCGCATTACATTCCAGATTCGCTGTTTTTGAACGCATTTAAAAATCAAATACTGTTTTAAGAATTAGATACCCGTTGAGATAACCTTAAGTAATATTGAGGAATACATATAGCTAAAAAAAGAAAGTGAATAAATTTTCGCTTGTAAACAAAATGATAATAAACATATTATGTTAAGATAAGACAGTACACTAAAATAACGCCAGAAACTTAATGACGTAAGTCAAGCAGCTGTGCACAAACATTTGTATATTGGACAGACTTGTTGAATTTTCCCTATCAAATCTCTAAAATAAAATGTGAATCTTAACAACTTATGTGATATAGTCATGTAAAAACAATATTCGGTGCGCAACCCGGCGTAATGGACGGACCTATAGTCTACTTTGCCCTAGCAGGCCTAGGGGTTTTTTAAAATTATTTCTTATGAACGTATTACTAAAATCTCAAATGTTTCTAGAGGGATCACTAGATTTATTAATTCATGATCCAGAAAAATGAAATCTGGTGCTTACCGCTTATTTTATAGTTTAAAAACAAACTTTAATAAAATTTTCAAACTGTTTACATAAAATATTTTAATGGTAAGGTCCTGTTTTTTTAACCGTAAATATAAATAACTTAATCCGTAGGGATCCCTCTAGAAACATTAGAGATTTTAGTAATACGTTTATCAGAAAAAAATAAAAACCCTTGTTATTATAGTTTAATGTACGGAAATCTGATGCCATCGAACAATTGATCGATACACATTAATTTACACCTAGAAAAAAACTTTACTTAAGGCGATGCACTACGTAGTGTAATATTTTTAATTGAGCCGCTTTCAATAACAACCCTTACGTAGATGGCGATAAGGTTTAAATTCCCGCTTAACACCATCCGCCTGTTTTCTTTAAGTTATTATTAAGTTAATTAAATAACTTAATTTGCCACATTATACAATAAAATCATAACCGAAAATAGGTTCGTAAGTAGGAGATTTTGAACTTTAAAGAAGTTTTCATAGGTCTTTACATTTTTTTCTGGGCTTATAAAAAACATATCTAAAAAATACTCGATTGTTTCAAAGGCCAAGATGTATTCTACTCGCAGTATTTAATTAAAGCATCTGAGACATTTCTAGGCGACCAAATTTTCAAACCAAAACACATAATTTTGCATTACTACGTATGGCATCGCCTTAAAGAAAAAAAGAGTATGTGATTCATTAACTTAATTCCAAACGGAATTAACTTTCCTCTTATTTTGAACGTCAAGTGGGGTGGAACGTCGAGTGCTATAAGGGGTGGGAAAAGGGGGTGATTTTTCTAAATTTCAAGTAGACAATGACCTTCATCCAAGTGTGCAAAATATCATCAATCTCGGAATAAAACTAAAGATACTAAAAACTTTATTAGAAAACTTAGATATATATAGAGAGATATGTTTAGCTTATCAATATATCTCTCTATATATCTAAGTTTTTAAAACTTTATTATAAAACTTAGATATATAGAGAGATATGTTTAGCTTAACAACATATCTCTCTATATATCTAAGTTTTAATTTTTTTATTATAAAACTTAGATATATAGAGAGATATGTTTAGCTTAACAACCATTCATGTAAATGAATTCATGATTACAGTCGAAAAATAAATTGACATATTTATGATTTTAATTTTATAAGAAAATAACTTTATTAAAAATGTACCACACTGACCGGCGAGTTATTGCAAAAAAACAGCTAGTTTTATGCTGTTTTTAAAATAGTATAAGATTTACTCTGTTTTACTTTTAAAAGATATTTCCATTTTACTCGCAAGCGACTCAATTTGAAATAATTATTCAATAAAAAAACTGTTTTTTTACCATGTGTTAGAGTGAGATAGATGGTGACGCCATTGGATATGAGTAAGAGTGAGATAGATAGTGTATAGATGAGACAACATTGATTATTTGAATACTTATTATCATAATAAAAAAAACCCGCGACGCGACATTTTAAAACATCTAAAGAAAACAATAATCGATAGACAATGAAAAAAATCACAAAAATGTCGGACGTTCTTTGACCCGGGATGTTATCGTATTGCATTTCCGAAACCAAAATAACACACATTCAACTTCTTTGACGTTTTTATTTAACCTTCTTAAATGTTTTGTAACTTTTATTGTCTTTGTATTATTAGCGATTTCGGATTAAATTTAAATTAAATAACATATCATTTCCTTGGCAACAGGACGCGGTGCAGTCATAACACAAACATTCGCTTTAAATAATTATACGTAATTAAAATACATACATTGGAAAAACCACAACTTAAACGAAGGGGGAACATAGAATAATTTTTGAAAGGTTAAATTACGTTTATTTAAAAAAATATAAATCCTCAAATGGTAATATTTAATTCTTAAGGATGGGTCGGAAAATTTGAACAATTGATCAAATTTTAACGTTCATTTTCAAGTTCTGTCTATCCAAGTTCTGTTAATATATCATTATAGGCTAGTTGTTTGACAGAACTGAAATAAAAACAGATCTTGAAAATTTTTTCACAGAACTTGAAAATTAACTTTGAAATTTGAATAATTGTTCAAATTCCCCGAAACAACCCGTCCTAAGACTTAGCGACTCTCAAACGAAATTTTGAAACAAAAAAATCAAATAAAAATTCGGTCGCATCTACGACTTAAACCCAGAACTTTAGCCTTGGCAGGGCTTTACTCTACCGCTGAGTTAATTGGACCACATTCCCTTCGGTGATGTATCTTTAGCTCTTTATTTAAAAAAAACTTTTAATCTGTCTTTTTTTTAAAATAACTCTACGCAAGAAATAGGTATTTTTTTACACTTCAGAAGAGTTCTTGAACACCAACAAAACAAGTTTAAAAATGCCAGCGTCAATAAATTGAGTATCGTTCTGCAGAATTAAGTCATGCAACAAACTGAAAAAACGACTTATTGACATATAGTTTTTATAATCCGCCTAAATGCGGCATGAGACCATACATAATAAAACTGATAAGGATTTAAAAATTACAAAAAATCTTTGTAATCAAGATAGACTTACAACAAAATAATCTTACTTAGACTGTAATATAAAGTGTTCATGTAAAAGATCCCTTGTAAAACACAGAAATATATTCAATTGGAACAAAAAAAACTTTTATTACATTTTCTTTTAAATTTGTTTTTCACATTAAAATTTTCTTAGGACGGGTTGTTTCGGAGAATCTGAACAATTCATCAAATTTCAACGTTCATTTTCAAGTTCTGTGAAAGATTTATTCAAGTTCTGTTTTTTATATCATTGTAGGCTAGTTGCTTGACAAAACTGAAATAAAAACAGAACTTGAAAAAATCTTTCACAGAACTTGAAAATGAACGTTGAAATTTGATGAATTGTTCAGATTCTCCGAAACAACCCGTCCTTAATATTCGAGCTTGAGAGTTCGTTTTAAACAAACAAGGGATAGCAACATAACTGGATTTTTTAATTTATAATTTTGATCTGCGTATCAGGTTAAATTTTGTTTTTATTCAACATCTTATGCGCGCTCCACACGCTCTTCTGTCCTGTTCAAAGTAGATCAATGCAAAACAAACTATAAAAAAAATTCTTGTTTGAGCAGACTATGTAATAATTACTATAATATAATATCAAAAGTGGAAATTTTCAATCGCGAGCAACAAATATAAAAAAAGTATAATACATATTATACTTATTGAAAGTAGAGAAAAGTTTCCGAGTACTGCCGTATATACGTCAGCTAGTAATATACAGGGTTTTCCAATAAGAGGTGTTATTTTGAATAGCCCGCTATTTCGGTAGATGTTACTTTCGAAGCTGTCATTTTTTGACATTTGACAAGTAGAAACTACGCCATTAATAAAAATGGAACGATACACGCTTCAACAACGCATTGAAATTATTAAAATTCACTTGAGTGAATTTAAATGCAAATCATCTTGAGTGATGAGGCCCATTTCCACCTCGGTGGTTTCGTCAACAAGCAAAATTGTCGCATCTGGGGCTCGGAAAACCCAAGAGTTTTTGTTGAAAAGCCTCTCTATCCTCAACGTGTGACTGTTTGGTGCGTTTTATGGTCCGGCGGAGTCATTGGACCTTACTTTTTCGAAAATGAGGCTGGAGCAACAGTTACGGTGAATGGATTGCGCTATCGAGAGATGATTAATATTTTTTTATGGCCGGAATTGGATGGTATTGATCTGGACAACGTTTACTTTCAACAAGACGGCGCTACGTGCCACACAAGCAACGAAATCATCGATCTTTTACGATTGAATATCAAAATAACACCTCTTATTGGAAAACCCTGTATATATAATAAAGAAAATTGGCCTGCTGATGTTTGTGCTCGTAAAACTCGTAAAGTAGTCGACGGATGTCGCTGAAAGTTTGTTGTTATTAGTGCCAGGAGTGTTTAGAGAGTGGTTTGAGTGGTAGAAGAAGTCGGGGACGCCCGGGGAATACTTAACTCAAATATCTCTCTACCGGGATGAGATACGGAGTCGAATTAATTCGACGTAATGTATCTTTTTAACAGTAACATTGTGGTATACAGTAGTGATTGGCGGAAGAAGTCGAAGACGCCCGAGAAATACATAAAGCATTGCGTCCGCTCCGAGTCCGCTAGTTCAAATAAATCACCTTAGCGTTGCCATTTAAAACCTTTTTTATTAAATGTCAGACTATAATTACTTATATTAAAACTTTTAAACCCATAAGGAAAATGGAAACCAAGTGGAAAATACGTATTGCTACTTAAAATGCAGAAGATTCCACGTGAAATCAATTAAATGTGAAAGATGAGTCAACTATTTGCGCAAAATTATTATTATTACTGTTGTCGTTAATACGAGTTATAGGCCCATCTTGGTATCTGCCATGGTTCACCTTATTAATCAGACTTGTTGTTGGATGGTTGGCGATGTCTCCTGGTTCCACGACATGACTTCCCCTGGTACTAGAGTCTTCTTTCCCGTCAATGGGAGACAATGACACCATAGTAGAACGGGAGTTTCTTCAGCCTTATCATATTTCATAAAGCCATTGGTTATTTCACTGCCAACAGCTGTCTCACCTCAAGGGCGCTTTGTATGGCTCTACTGTTATTGTACATCTTTAAATAAACTCGTTTTATTCGTTTCTTAGTTTACAATACCAGTTGCAAACCTTAGATCGCATGGCAATTCGTTCCAAAAATATGGACAAAACGTTCAATTAAATGCTCTGTCGCCAATCATTGCAATATACGAGAGGGTTCAACAAAGTATGATAGACATCAGTTTTGGCCGAACTGAGGGCAATTTATTTCTGGGTAAGATCATGGTTTTCGCCTTCCAACTTCCAATTTATCTCTGGGTAAGACCATGGCTTCCGCCTTCCAACTTCCAATTAACTCTATCTGTGACTCGATTCAAAATGCTTTTAGTGCATAACTTCATTCTGCAGAACGACGCTCAATGTATTTATCTTTGATATAAGTAGGTCTTAGCGATATTTGCATACAAAAAATGGGAATTTCCATGTTTCCTTGCAAACCGGTTTGCATAGGTAAAAAACACGAGTGGTCGTGTAAATCAACAAAAATAATATAGCACCTGGTTGCAGAAAAAACTGTCACACGTATCTAGGAAAACTTTTTTCTTTATATCAATATATTCGACCAAGAGACAATTTGGTAAACCATAAACGGTTTTCTATGCAAGCGATGATACCCAGAAATCGACGCGCACGTTATAAAATCTTTTTTTAGTGTGTATAATTTATCATTATTATCAGCGTTAAAATTCTTGCTTTCTCTTATGTCGGTACCCAGCCGTCCCCAGTTTATTATGATTAAGGATGTAGTGTTTGCTACCACACTATCTAGTAACCAGTCACCTAAGTGCTTCCAACACTTATTCGTCCTGTAGGGCTATTGTAGGGAGGCCTCCGTGGAGTTCGGCTATCTTCCACCCTGGCTACACATCTTCCTCAGCGGAGCCGCCCTGGTTTTACAAATCGGTTGTGACGGCTCTTCAAACAAATGGTATTGCTCGTGGTTGTACTTCATCCTTCACACAACATGTTCTTGAACAGCTTCAAAGATTCATCCTCTAAAAATATCTAACACCCTTCCGCAGTTTTATGGAAGGCCAAGCACGCTGAACCATAACCTAACACTGGTCTGGTGTTCTTAGAAATAATTGTATTTGGCTTTTCTCGTTTACTTTATCGATGCTCTCGAATTTAATAGAAGCATCTATATGCGAAATCGTTACTTTATAGAAGCCAACGTTCAAGGTTTCTTGCGGATCATGTTTGATGAAACTACAAAAAACTTCCATTTTATTGAATATTCTAGCAACGGATGATCAGGAAATAACTTTGCGAGGGGCAGGTTGCACCGGCCGAATAACTAATGTAGAGGTCATGACAATACAAATGAATTGTCAGCGCATGCAAAAGACGCAAACTAAAGTGGTTTCTGCATAAATACAGAGAGAAATAAAAGCACCCAACACTTCAGCTCATAATAGTTGATAGCAGAAGCCGAACGTTAAGATTGGGGAATATGGTCATTTGTCCGCATCACAACATCCCTATTCAGTATTGCAGTGCCAATGGTTCAGATTTTAATGATGTTGTCCAAATCAGATTGGGGTAGGAGTCAACGATATCGAAATAGTTCATCCATGATATGATCGGAACATGAAGAAGAAGGTTATTATAAGAAACATCTTTGAACGACGCAATAATACCCACACTCGAAAGATTATTGAGCTGATGTACTATATTAATGCGGTCGGATAAACAACATGCAAGATACTCTTTAATATGGTTAAATTCCGTTAGTACAGGGGTTTCTAACCTACGGTTAGTTTATCTATCAATATAAAAAATATTTTGATAAACTTTTTTTTGCATTCTCCTATGGGTGCAGGAATCTTCTTATTATTTAGGTAACATCTCCTAGTGTAGAATTGTAGAAGCAGGGTATTCTAAATCCCAGTTAATCAAGTTCCATGAAGAATAAGATTTTTTTAAATTTTTTTTTATATTAACTCCACACAGGAGGCCCTAAAGAAAATAATTTCCCTCAGGGCCTATGTCATCTTTGGGGATGCTGTGTGGAGGGTCTTTTTGTGGAGAGGAAGGAGTGAACATGGGTCTTGAAGAGTCCCATGTTGTAGGAGGGAGGAAACACATAGGCCGGCAGTTCGTTCCACAATAGTAATAAATCTAAACGAAACACAGACAAATAAAAAGATAACGGTCTCAACTGGCAATCGAACCCATGATCTCAGGTTTTACTGTGACGTCTTTAAGAGGAAGCTACAAGCCAATGTGTATATTCTTGGTATACCTTATATTGTAGGTAATAGGCATTAAAATCGCCTGACAAACGGAGTCTAAAAACGTTCGATTTCAAGCACAAAACTGGTTTTTATTAATTTTGTAAATAATTTTATAAGAAAGCAAAAAAGTTAATCAAGTGAAACTGTCACAGATAATCTTAGCTTTAATACTGTATTTTTAAGTTGTTTCTTTTACGCGTTCATACTTTCTATTGAAAAAAATAGTAGTTTACATTTATATTTTTATTGAGTAATTTTTATTTTATTTGTATTTTTTTTTTATTTGTTTCTTTCTTTTTTATTTTTTTTTTCTTTCTTATTTCTTTCTTTTTTATTCTACTCAAGCGAAACGATAGGAAAACCTTTAATTTATCTAAAGCATATTTTTGGTATTCATAATTTACACCAATTCGTTATAAAGATTAATTAAAATAGTTATTTAGCATTAAGCTTCGCCTTAACCGTTTCTTCTAATATCTTTGGTTGATCTCATATACCAAATTCGAAATTCAGATTCCCTGTTGAAAGCGTTTTTAATTTTTTTTTTTCTGATATTTTCTTTAATATCTTTTGATGGATATAACCCTCAAAAGTTATTAATGAAAATTTGTTGCAATAAAAGATCGTAAGTTCCTAGTCATGGCAAATGTAGACGAACGAATTCCCTCAATTTTTGCTTTCACAATTAATAGCGGGGAATGCTATTATCAATGTTCATGCTGTCGTTACGATACGCAGTTTTTCTCGTACTGATTATGAGGAAATCCCTTTAACTTTTCACTAATCTCTTCGTTAGAATATATTTCGCCCAGTAGTATTGTCCTAAGGTTCTTATTTAAAAGGTATACAATTCTGCATTCGTCATAGATTTCAGTGTCCAAGCTTAATTATGTACAATAAATAGTACGGAATGAATAAAGTGGAATGGACACACCGCTTTATCTATTTTCAAAACGTTTCAAAATTTAAATGATCTCTGTCTTGTTTCATATGAAAAAAACAAATAATATTCATAAAAATTGCGTTGATAATATTTAAGTGTGGAAAAACCCAACATACTCTGCGTTAGGTATTCCCCAAAAGACTGTTTTATCGTTGTTGTTGTTGTTGATAAAATAATTTAAACGTGTTTCTTCTGCGTATTTATACCAATTGATGTATGTATTTTGTTAAAAGCTATAATACTTGCATATATTATTATTCATATTTGACAGTTTATACAGCACCGGTTGGTAAATAAATTACCTAAAGGGTGCACTAACTAAGTATACCTATTATTACACACCTTTAAAAAAAACTAGTTTTAGCAGTTTTTTTGTACACAATACCAGTTGCAAACCTTAGATCGCACGGCAAATTCGTTCCAAGAATATGGACCCAATGCGCAATTAAATGTCACCAATCACTGCAATATACGAGAGAGCTCAACAAGCCTGATAAACATCAGCTTAGGCCGACCTGAGCGTAATTTACTTCTGGGAAAGGCCATGGTTTCAGCCTTATTAGTCCTTGAGCATCATCAAGAAAATTATAAAAATTAAGTCCATCTGTGACTCGAGTCAATGTAGGCATTCGTGTAGAGGAGGAATGATTTGTCAATATCGGGTGGTACCGTGTAAGGTTGTTGTTTTTAGTTTGCTTGTGTGTCTGCCACCCTCGCAGCGTAAATGTATAAACATAAGTTGACAAATTAATGATCACACAACTTAAAAAATAATGTAATCAAAAGCATAGCTGTAACAACTAAGTCCAAGTGAAGGAATAGATGTTTCAAAATCACAGGTTTACAATATAAATAAAATAGGGCACAACACAGATCTCTGCGGCGCACCATAACTTAAGAGGAAGCTACAAGCCAAAAATGTGTATATTCTTGGTATACCTTATATTGTAGGTTATAGGCATTAAAATCGCATGACAAACGGAGTCTAGAAACGTTCGATTTCAAGCACAAAACTGTTTTTTATTTATTTTATAAATAATTTTATAAGAAAGCAAAAAAGTTAATCAAGTGAAACTGTCACAGATAATCTTAGCTATAATACAGTATTTTTTTAAGTCGTTTCCGTTATGCATTCATACATTTCTAATGAAAAAATATATTTTTTTAGTAGTTTACCTTTATATTATTTATTGAGTAATTTACTTTTTTATTTGTATTCTACTCGAGTGAAACGATGGGAAAACCTTCAATTTATCTAAAGCATATTTTTTGGTATTCATAATGTACACCAATTCGTTATAAAGATTAATCTAAATAGTGATTTGGCATTAAGCTTCGCCTTAATGGTAAATCAGAATATCTCTCACTCGCGAAATCTCAAATCATATCTCTGCTAGGTATGTTTATTTTTACGCGTGACTTTAAGTAAATGCGTTGCTCACTTAAAATAATACATGATAACAATCAGGAATTAATACAAAATGATTCATTTATTTATCGTAAAACCCTTTATGGTTTACACAGAATCGTATTGTAAACAATTTGTTATTATTAACCGAAAGAATGATGCATTCAAACACGTTTACTTTATATACCTACAATGCGCAATGATAGTTCGCGTCAAAAATACTGGCTAATTATCCATGTGGTATTTTTTTCAACGAATGTGGTTGTTCCGGGAACCCAATCAACTGCTGCAGTAGAAACTAAGTAAGCTGTAGAGTTTCAGGTCATGATCCGTTCGTGAAATTTGCATTGGGGTCAATTTGAATGATTCACGCACACATTGTTTTCCTTTTCCTTGTGTTGTCTTTGTTAATCAAATAATGGCTCTGAGAAAGTCTGTAATCCATTCATGGAAGTCACATCGGTATCTAACTTGATATTCATCACAATTCAGGTGTTGAAGTGATCGCTTTCAAAAACCTTATCATATTTTATAGGGCTGTCAAATATCATTCAGGTTGCAGGTGTTCTACTCCTTAATATCGTTCTTTCTTTTTAAACAATATCTTCTTATTCTTATTATTATTCAAATGATTACAATTATGCCCATCATTACAATCATTGTCAATTAATAGCATTGAAGAAGATAGTATTAACAAATCTCAACACGAAAAAGAAAAAGACAAATAAAAAGAAAAGATTACGATCGAAACTGGGAATTAAACCAGATTTTCTGTCTTAGAAGGACAACACTATCCCAATAGAGCTACTGATACCTTTACTAGTCATAATCGGTATTTTCTGTCTTACAAGGACAACACTATCCCAATAGAGCTACTGATACCTATACTAGTCATAATCGGTATTTTCTGTCTTACAAGGACAACACTATCCCAATAGAGCTACTGATACCTATACTAGTCATAATCGGTATTTTCTGTCTTACAAGGACAAAACTATCCCAATAGAGCTACTGATACCTATACTAGTCATAATCGGTATTTTCTGTCTTACAAGGACAACACTATCCCAATAGAGCTACTGATACCTATACTAGTCATAATCGGTATTTTCTGTCTTACAAGGACAACACTATCCCAATAGAGCTACTGATACCTATACTAGTCATAATCGGTATTTTCTGTCTTACAAGGACAACACTATCCCAATAGAGCTACTGATACCTATACTAGTTATAATCGGTATTTTTTTACGATCTCGTGCTTCCATTTAAGAATTACTTACAAAAACTTATAAGTTAAATAAAGTTTAAATATAATATAAATATAAAGTTTATTTATAAGTTAAATAAAGTTTAAATGCAGAAAAAATAATCAGTACCAATGATTTGTGTCAACATTTTTCAACGATGTATTAATTTCACTGTGTATATTTTTCAGAGGCACGATCCAGTTCTCCAACGTCACAAGTGGTGTATCCAACAAACCAGCAGACAAATACTCAAGGCCAAGGAGAGACGGATTACCAAGGATCAGATGTCTTAACGAAGAAGCACGAAGAGTATCAACCATCATATACAAAAACGCAGAATAATGGACAAGGGTATAAACCGACAAATCAACAGGCCGATACTTTCCAACAGAATCCCCTCACAGCAAAGAGGCCAACGCTTCCACCGGCCAATACTCAAAACGGACAAGCATATCAACCGACGAATACTCAAAACGGACAACCATATCAACCGACAAACACCCAAAACGGACAAGCGTATCAACCGACATATACCCAAAACGGACAAGCATATCAACCAACAAATACCCAAAACGGTCAAGCTTATCAATCACCAAATTCACAGGCCGATCCTTATAACCAACAAAACCCCTTAACAGCAAAGAGGCCAACGCCTCAACCGATAAATACTCAGAATAGTCAAGGGTATCAGCCGTCCAATACACAAAACGGACAAGCATATCAACCGACAAATACCCAAAACGGTCAAGCTTATCAATCACCAAATTCACAGGCCGATCCTTATAACCAACAAAACCCCTTAACAGCAAAGAGGCCAACGCCTCAACCGATAAATACTCAGAATAGTCAAGGGTATCAGCCGTCCAATACACAAAACGGACAAGCATATCAACCGACAAATACCCAAAACGGTCAAGCTTATCAATCACCAAATTCACAGACCGATCCTTATAACCAACAAAACCCCTTGACAGCAAAGAGGCCAACGCCTCAACCGATAAATACTCAAAATAGTCAAGGGTATCAGCCGTCAAATACCCTGGGACAGAACCAAGGACAGGGATATCAACCAACCCAAAACAGTCAATCGTATCCTCAAACAAATACCCAATTCCAGAGACAACCACCGTTCAACCAGCAAACCAATTATACAAAGCAATTCTCAACGGAGGATCAATACGAAGAAGAAAGGGGGGAAGTGAAAAAATATGATCGGTGTCAAGTGTGGAATGTAATAATAGACGACGATAAATCGAAGCTCAACGTTGTCGGTGGACTCACCAGGGTTCAAGGTAAAAACAACAAATCTTCTTGGCTACTGTAGACAGGCAAAGTGCGCTTACGTTTATGAAATCTGTATTAGAACTTTGCAAGCCTGAGCGATAGTGTTGGTTTCTCTTGTAGTACATGATCGGCCGGACGGCCAAATCGAAAGGTCAAATGTGCCCTAAAACATGTAATGAATTTCAAATAGCGGAAATTTTCAAATCTACGTCCATAATCATATGATTTTTTAGTACAAAATGAAAGCGATTTAAAATGTTAATTCCGAGACGAATTATATCGCAGGCGTATACGCTGACTTAGCCCAATCAATCAAAATTATTAATTTACATTCGTACACACAAACTACTAAACAAAATAAACTTTTCGGCTTTTTGACTGAATCATTTAAAATTACTTTTCTTTCATATAATTCATTTAAAACATTTATTTCAACAATACTCCTAAACACATCATGTAAACACAAATAGCTGTAATTTTATGTTTTTGTTTCTTGTGTTTGTATGACTTGTTGCATAGCTTTTATCAAATGTAATTTTATTCTTATTTTTTATGTTTCAAAGTATCTGTCAAATTAAAATTATAATATACTACCAACCATGTAAAAGCCCTCTGGGCGTTAAATAAATAAATAAATTAAATAAATAAATATAAGAAAAACCTAACCAACGAATTGATAGTAAAGATATGTCGTTTCTAGTTTTATTTTACGAAGTTAGTTTGGTTTATACTAAAGTATTAAGTAGCAATAAGAAACTAAGATGTATTGTGAACCAATGCTGTAATTTGTTTTTGCACAGGATAGAATTAATTTTATTAAATCTTACAGAATTGACATCGTGGGGTGGAAACCATACCGCAGTGGACTTTTTGGTGAAACCAGAAAACCAAATGCACGTCGGAGCCATCCTCAGGAGATCCAACATCAAATACTCCGTAGTAATATCTGACTTGCAGAAGAACATCGACAATGAGAACCCCCCACTCAGTGAAGAGGACCAAGAGCTGCAAGACAGAAAAGGTATGAGAGAACTTTTACTTCTTCAGTTTGCTTAACAGCCATGTTCAGGCTACGATTCAGATCTTTAGCATTGATATGGATAGAAAAACAGTAAAAATACTGCCGATGGCAATGTTCGCCTAAAATAGATTTATTGACTTGGTAACAATCTAAATAGTATTAATAGTAGGCTCATTCTGAATACGCGCAACTTCAACCCATGGAGCTAAGCCAAGCATTCAGATATCTTCTAAAGGCATTGGAAGATGATGAATGGCATCTGACACTGCAGTTGGTTGACAATTGTACACGAACACGTGTGAGCAGATGGTGTTTTGCTTTGCAGCAAGGGCTTACAGTTTTTGGCACAGTTACAGGACCAAGGGTCACTTAGCCATGCCGGTGGTGAAACCGGCGAACCGCCGAATGGCAACCCTCGGGGCCTACATGGGCTACAATTCCCTCGACGACCACATGGAGTTCTGGCCGACAGCTAACTGGGGTTCGTGTTCCAGACAGTGCATGATCAAACCAACCAACCGCATCCCCGGCCTGCAAGCATGATTCTCCGCACGAAATTACCTGTACACTGACCGTCGTCACTCTTCTGACAGCACGCCACTTTATTCTGCTCTCACCCTCAACATATTGCATACAGATTGTGTGCCTTACTTTGCCCCTTTGTAATACTACCCGTTTAAAAAAGTATTATTGTTTTAAATTGCCGTATTTTTACCACATTTCACGAAGTAGTACAATAGTGATATGTTTTTTGTCTAACTTAACCTTGTCAGCGATATTGGAAACAAAAGAAGACATTATACATATTACGTATGAGAAGTGCCATTGAAAAACATGTCACCGCAAGTACCACTTAATGAAAATTGATAAAAATTTCACCAGCAATCTTCAGATATTAGGTAATATTACCAGGGGTATAAGTTAAGCACTTCCAACGGGATTCCAGAACGATACATTTTGAATCAGTCTCAAGCGTGGATTATTCAAATCCGAAAATCAAACTGTACCATTATACCTACGTAAGAAATAAAAATCATGAAACTTAGAGAGCGTTTTGAGATCACTCAATCGCTTCTGCGAAACAAGTTTCAACTTCTTATTCAAATTGGTCGGTTCTCGATACCCAAATAGTTACCAGGAATTCTCTCCTTGTTATTTCCAACGTGTAAATACATAACTATGCGACCTTGGAACTGTTTTGTAATTAGTTAATTGTTTTATCCTTCAACTAAACGTAATGTTTTGTAGGGCACCGCATGACATGGCAACAGTACCACCGCCTCGCTGATATCTATGGATACCTGGACTACCTGGCCATCACGTACCCTAGTATTTGCAGCGTCAGAAGCCTCGGCAGGTCTCACGAAGGAAGGGAGTTGAAGGTGTGTATAAATCATAATGTTTTGTAGGACACCGCATGACATGGCAGCAGTACCATCGCCTCGCCGATATCTGTGGATACTTGGACTACCTGGCCATCACGTACCCTAGTATATGGAGTGTCAGAAGCCTCGACAGGTATCACAGGGGAGTTAAATGTGTTTATAAAACATATCACAAGATTTCACCTATTCAAGTTCTTGGAAATATTCTCTCATCAAGCAAGACTCATTTCCTGGTAAGTGGTTTAATGAGTGTGTGTTCTAGTACGCAGAACACTTAAAGACAATGTGAGTGTACGGGCATGTCTCGTATGAAATTCAGGTTAAACCTGTTCCCCTGTTATTTTTGATTGTGATTTTGATCGAGCATAATATACTCGTACAACTTAAATAGTTAGCAATCACGAAGTAGTCATCTATTTTATTATTCGACTTATTTCAAAATAATAGGTATTTGCTATTATTTGGTTCAATGTACTATCTACATTACCGGATTTACGCGTAAGCCGAAAAGCCTATTTGATTCGAAAACAAAAGATGACATACAATAAACGGAAGCCTAAAATGTATCGCATGTTAACGCATTGTGGAGAAGACCCAGAAGAACTTTACGGTAAAATGGGGTAACGGATATCAATTTCAACTTGAAACCAAATAATTTTTTTATAAAATCATTTTTGTCGGAAAATTTTCGTCGGGAGACAAAAAAAAACATGGTGATCAAAGTCACCTTTCAGAGTATGCCGACTACATACATGTTTTTGTAAGCTTATTACAAGGATACACAAATCCCAGAAAAAAGGTTTTAAAAAATGTTAGTTCGAATATTGAAATATATAATACACCGGCAGACACTGGTATACTTTACAATATAGATGAAACGAAACTATTATGGTCGTTGAGGAATATATATCTCTGTCTTAAAATATTTTTAAAAAAAAATCACAATTCAACTATCAATGTTAATTTATTTTTTTTATTTATTTATTTAGAATTAACGGCACGAGTGCCATTTAAAGTTAGTGAAAGTTATTGACAGTCATAGTACAACATATATACGTTTGAATATAACTAGAAACCAACTAATTAGACACTTATTTTCCAAGTTTTATTGTGTGTAAAAAAATCATTAAAAAGAATAATATCTCGCGAGTAATATCTGTGGTAACGAACATTATGCAGATATCCGCGATGTTCAAAGTCGCCCCATATTACAGTAATCTTAATACGGTAATCTTAAGAAGCCAACCATTTGAATCTGAAATTTAGTAACATGTTTGGAGGAAATTATCAATTAAGACTAGCAAAAAATACCAAAGTTATAGGTCAGTTCAATCAAAATGTTCGTATATAAAATGATCGTATGTAAAATGATCGTATATAAAATGATCCTATACATGGTGTCCGGAAACTCGTAGTACAAGCGGAAAACTGGTGAATCTACATCACATTTGGAGTCGATTTTGTAGTATATTTTTTTTTATTTGAGCTTTCGTTTTCGAGTAAATCGAGTCAGAAGTTGATTTTTTTTTTGATCAAATTCTTATAAATTATTACTGAAGATCAAAGTACCCAACTAATTAAAACTATTTAAAAATTTAAAAGTAAAACAAATAATGACGAAAAAATTTGAACCCTGAAATAGCCGAAAAAAATATATTTTTGGTTTTTTTATAAAAATGCTCAAATCAAAAAACTTTATGTTTATTTGGGTTCCCCGTGTGGTATACATTCTCCAGTTTCCGGCTTGTACTACGAGTTTCCGGACACCATGTATAAAATGATAGTATGTAAAATGATCGTATATAAAATGATAGTATGTAAAATGATCGTATATAAAATGATCCTATATAAAATGATAGTATGTAAAATGATCGTATATAAAATGATAGTATGTAAAATGATCGTATATAAAATGATTGTATATAAAATGATCGTAATCAAATTATTGTAACTCTCAATGATCGTAAGCAAATTATCGTAGGCAATTAATATAATAAGCAAATGATTGCAAGCAAATAATAGTGTCTTAGTTAAGAAAATAAAAAGATTTGATATAATTTACGTGTAATCATTTATTTTGTGAGATAATTACTCGTACAGCACACTGCGTACTGAGCAACACATTTTAATACTTGCCGTTGCTGGTTTTACAGACTTTATATCACGCAAATCTAAATAACAGTTAACAATAAATATATCTAGGTAATATATGTGAATAAAATAATGCACGTACAGTGCACAAACAGCCTTTTATTTATTCCAATAAAAAAGATTGGAGTTGTTTACTTCAGCGTAAGCAATGCTGTGGGCTTTTCAATAAACTAATCACTTGTTTATGCATCTGTCTTCTCCTGAACTTAACAGATTGATTCGAGTGATAAAATTACAATCAAATTGTAATTACGATCATTATAAGATCGAGTATTTAACATCATTTTCTTATTTAAGATAATACAAGAGGTAATTTACGATCAAATGATAATTACGATCGCATGCCATAGATCATTTTGCTTGCGATCATTCGATTACGATCAAAATGTCGGTTACCATTTTCTTCACTTGCCGTCTTACCGTTTGCTGAATGAATGATTAATTTTACAGATGCTGAGGATCTCCAATGGAAGACCAAACAACAAGGCCATCCTGATAGACGGAGGCATTCACGCCAGAGAATGGATCAGCCCAGCCACTGTCACTTACATGATCAATGAGATCGTCGAGAACTTTGACGACGAATCCAATACTGTACGGAATATGGACTGGTTAGTGTGATATATCTATCTGTCCTATATTTGTGTAAAGAAGAGATTCCTGGTGTTAGTTTGTTTTTTATACAAATCTATAGTTTTATTCCGAGATTGATGAAATTTCGCACACTTAACCTTCAAAACAAGAGGAAGGTCACTGTCTACATGAGGATATCTTCCCATCCCTTAAAAGCAGAATTTTTATACTTCCTGGTCAATTTTGCAAAGTTCAAAATAAGATAAAAATTACTGTCTACATCAGATTTCTAAAAACTCTGCAAAAAGCGCGGGCAACGCCGGGGATTTCAGCTAATATAAAGTCGAATCAGAAAAGGACTTTTGTGAATCATCGACAAATAATGTTGATCATGCTAAATCCTTCCATAATATTGTCTTCCTTCTCACACCTTCCTTCCTTCGTCTTGCATGAAAACGAAAAGGACTGAAAATTCCACAATTTCGAACGTTGTGTCCATAGATATTGAAGAAATTATGTTCGTAAGTACTAAAATTTGGGGGTTATAGGTAAAATGATCGCAATCTAATGATCGTAATCAATTGATCGTAACTCTCAAATGATCGTAACTTTCAAATGAACGTAAGCAAAATTAAATAAGCAAATGATTGTAAGCAAATATTACGATTAAATGGTAAATTACAATCAAATGCGCTTACGATTAACCTTTCAGTACTTTCATCACTTTTGTACAGTTTGCAATGTTTTCTGTGTATTTCAAACGCACTATAAACATCTTTTTTTCCGTGAAACTAATACTGTTTTAGAAATTAGATAAAATTTCCGGTGTATGCATTTTAAATAAACATTACTATTTCTAATAATAAAATTTTAATATCAAACGTTAAGGCAAACTGGAAAGAATCATTATTTCTCTTTCTAACGTCAAAATAATTTAAGTATAATTACGATCATTTTACATGCGTACGATCAATTATTGATTACAATCAAAACGTCGGTTACCAAATTTGAGAATGATCAGTTCTAGGGATTTGTTATACGAGCTTAACTGCGATGCACTCGCGTTGGCTTACTTATCTCTCTTGCGTTCTACTATACCTGGCTTCGCTAAAACCTGTTGTCCGTGTATCTTAATTATGATCGTTTGATCTTTGATAAACCTTATATTTATTATTCACCGGTTTAACAAGTAGCTTAAGTAGGATTAAATGATGCTGATGGCTCGATCTTATTAAAAGTAAACCAGGCAATCAAAGTCAATTGAGATCGCAGCAACAGCAACGGGAACATGAACAGGTCGCAGGTCGCAGGTCGCAGGTCAAAACATACTTTACTCTAAAACTGGTTTTAAAAACATGATTATTATTTATTTATTTATCAGCACCCCTTTTAGGGGCTTTTACGTGTGAAAAGTAAAAATTATTATGTATTATAAATTATTAGACGCAACAATTATAAGCCTGAAACACCCATACAAATTGAAAAAATCTTCTGCGAAAAAATAAATGTCGCCAACGGGAATTGAACCCGCAGCCTTCTGACTGCCGGTCAGCTGCTCTACCAATGCGCTAAGTAGGCTTATTCTAAACCCACCAACTCATTCAATTTGTATTAGTATTTTTCATTCAACAATTATTGCTTAATAGATTTTTCAACTTAAAACAACCTGCTTTATTTTTGTAGGAAAAACCTTGTATATTATACATAACTCAACTGCCTCAGTAACAACCTTTTTTAATTTATTTAGTGAAAAATTGAAGATGTCCACCGACTAGTTATAATTATTTACCTCCATTAGTATTCTGGGCAATGCGGAATACGTCATATGGTAGTTAGTCCCAGAGTTTCCGCACTAAAATAAATTCCGATTTCTAGTAATACGTAGTGGAATCCCAAAGCTTATCAATGCAAGCAATTCTGGACTATCACATGCATCATTTAGAATTTTATATATATATAAATACCAAGTCAAGCAAAATATAAATAATGAAAGGAAGAAGTCGGGGACGGCGCAGGAAGGTACGGTAGGACCAAATGTATCAAATGTTTGAGTTGGCTCGTGTAAGAGTTTAAATTATACAGGAGACAATGTAAGGCATGTTAATGAAGCAAAGAGAAGGTGACAAGAGAGAGTTGTGTGGTGTATAATCCTCTCTGCCTAACCCCGCAAGAAAACTCGTGACAATTATTAAGGACAGATTTAGAAAGGCACCTACTGAAAGACGGACTTATTAATGTCTTGAAAAGGTAGGGTTAAATTGTTGAAGTACAAAATACGAATGGCGAAAACTCGTTCCACATAAATATGTGCAGAAAAATGAACAGAAAAAAATAGTCATTCTCGTGACAGGGGAACTATATCGCCACTCAGTTGGGCAGCGTCGTGAGGCAGGTTGAGGTAGAGGCTGTAGGAAGGGAATTATTAATGTGAAGAGGCCCGGATTATATGAAGGAGGAAAAATAGATGCCGTAGCTCGTTTCATATGCCGCACATACGTTAAGCCCCTAGTAAACGTTGATCCTATGATGTGTGCACAAAAAACTGACAATAATCGGGTTGGTCGGCCAACGTTGGCAGCCAAAGCGTGCAGCGGCCAATATACTTCAAGTAGTCCTGTATACGTTACAATGCGTTGGCCCAAAGTGTACTGGCAGCATTACACAAAAACGAGTAGAAGAAAAGACGCGTTCTCATGAAGTCAACATCAAACTGTGAACGGGTTTTCCGCTTGTGTCCGTCGAATTTCGGATAAGTGCTGACGATGTAAACAACTGCGTCTTCTGCATTATGTATATACATGGTGTCCGGAAACTCGTAGTACAAGCGGGAAACTGGTGAATCTACATCACATTTGGAGTCGATTTTGTGGTATATTTTTTTTGATTTGAGCTTTCGTTTTCGAGTAAATCGAGTCAGAAGTTGATTTTTTTGATCAAATTCTTATAAATTATTACTGAAGATCAAAGTACCCAACTAATTAAAACTATTTAAAAATTTAAAAGTAAAACAAATAATGACGAAAAAATTTGAACCCTGAAATAGCCGAAGAATATATTTTTTTGTTTTTTTTTTTTTTTATAAAAATGCTCAAATCAAAAAACTTTATGTTTATTTGGGTTCCCCTTGTGGTATACATTCTCCAGTTTCCGGATTGTACTACGAGTTTCCGGACACCATGTATATCTAACAGAAATATGTACCTACATATTTCATTGTGACCAGTAGATATAAATATTCATAAGATACCTTGAAATCTTATTTATCGGTAATATGGAATAATTAAACATAAATTAGCAACACTAGAATCACGAATTATTATCATCGACCTCCATGGCAGAGTCCAAACATCCTTGTCTTTGAACTCAAAGGTCGCGGGTTTAAAAGCCGGTGAAGTGCAAATGAAAAATAATTTAAATAAACTAAAAATTAATGATAACAAATAATTATAAGCAATAATTTGTCATCCGAAATACTAATACAAATTGAAAATATCTCCCGAGTAAAAATAAATGCCGCCAACGGGAATTGAACCCGTGCCTTCTGATGTCCGGTCAGGTGCTCTGTATCCACTGAGCTATGTCGGCTTATTTCCAACCCGCCAAATGATTCAATATGTACTAGTACCTCAATCAACAATTACTGCTAATTATATTTTTTCACCTGTAAACAACCAACTTTATTTGCCTGAAAAAAACCCTAGACTCTGTGCAGAAACGGGCGGTCCGTTTGATAGATTCCCCAATCTTAACAAACGGACTGCAATCTTTAGAGCACAGGCGTCAGGTAGGTATGCTGTCCTTGTTCTATCGGTATTACAATGGAAGATGCTCTGAGGAACTAGCGTCATTGATCCCTTCGGCACCGGTGCGTAGTCGGGATACACGCCAAACGCGCACCCAACATTTGTACACGGTTGACATTTGTCACATGAGAACGGGTCGCTTCTACGATTCGTTCTTTGGTTCAACAGCTCGGCTGTGGAACGAACTACCGGCCTCTGTGTTTCCTCCCTCCTACAACTTGGGACTCTTCAAGACCCATGTTCATTCCTTCCTCTCCACAAAAAGACTCTCCACACAGCATCCCCAAAGATGACATAGGCCCTGAGGGAAATTATTTTCTTCAGGGCCTCCTGTGTGGAGTTAATATAAAAAAAAATAAAAAATGTCACTTCAATCTTTAAAATATGCCCAGAGACACTTGACTGAATTCCAAATAATTAGGTTCCTGCTGAAAGCGAATAAACTGTTACCTATAATTTATTTAAACTAGGGGTATATAGGGAAATTTGAAATTGAAATGATTGATTTTCAGGTACATCGTCCCGGTGATGAACCCTGATGGATACGAATACACCCACACCATCGACAGGCTGTGGAGGAAGAACAGAAGGAGGTTCGGTGTTTGCAGCGGCGTTGACCTCAACAGAAACTTTGGGTAAATTATGCACAATATTGTTTTATGTGAAGCCTCGTAACACATCTCAAGCTTTACATCACAGAGTCAGAGGAAATTAAGGACACTGTCGTTTTACGTGAAGCCTCGTAACACATCCCAAGCTCCACTGAACAGAGTCAGAGGAAATTAAGGACACTGTCGTTTTACGTGAAGCCTCGTAACACATCCCAAGCTCCACTGAACAGAGTCAGAGGAAATTATGGACAATGTTGTTTTACGTGAAGCCTCGTAACACATCCCAAGCTACACATAGTCAGAAGAAATTATGGACAATGTTGTTTTACGTGAAGCCTTGTAACACATCCCAAGCCTTACTGCTCCGAGTCAGAGGAAATTATGGACAGTGTTGTTTTACGTGAAGCCTTGTAACACATCCAAGCCTTACTGCTCCGAGTCAGAGGAAATTATGGACAATGTTGTTTTACGTGAAGCCTTGTAACACATCCAAGCCTTACTGCTCCGAGTCAGAGGAAATTATGGACAATGTTGTTTTACGTGAAGCTTTGTAACACATCCAAGCCTTACTGCTCCGAGTCAGAGGAAATTATGGACAATGTTGTTTTACGTGAAGCCTTGTAAC
Source organism: Hesperophylax magnus (assembly GCA_026573805.1). Classification (NCBI taxonomy): domain Eukaryota; kingdom Metazoa; phylum Arthropoda; class Insecta; order Trichoptera; family Limnephilidae; genus Hesperophylax; species Hesperophylax magnus. Next base: position 3,526,047 of record JAIUSX010000043.1, on the reverse strand, counting down.
ACATCCCAAGCTCCACTGCACAGAGACGGGGGAAATAACAAGAAGACCAGAACATATACAAGACATTTTAAATAATAAGTCGTTATGATATTGCCGCGGTTGTTCGGTTTTAGTGCCCTTGGTTTCTCACTGGTGCAAAGGCTTGTAGAGTTAACCCTGGTAATGCCTGTGAGTATTCATCTTTTTTATTTTCTTTATGGGTACCGCACATCAGTCCCAACTGCTCCCAACCGTCTGGTCAAAATTGGGGTATGTTATGAGGCTGAATTGGTGAATAGGGAGGGGAAAAGGATGGGAAAGAGGAAGGTAGAAAAGGTAGAGTACCTGACTATTCACATCTGCTCACCAAACATGGAGAAAAACATTTAAGCAATGTTTTGATTTTGTGGACTTCACCAGGGCGAAACTGAAAGTATCTACCACTATGGAATGTGCTGTAAATATACTATACATTATTTTATATAAATAAATTGTGAAACAACACAAATCAATCAAATAAAATTTACTTGCATTCGTCTGGATCTGAACCCGCGACTTCCGGAATCATAGCCGAGGATCGTAACCACTCAAGCACGGAGGCTATCAATTGCAGGTACAAAAGTACAGATAGTCTACCTGTCCTAAATTCACATTGAGCACAGTTTTAAAAAATGACATCAATTCTATTTAACAATAATAATTTTGTTGTGAAATGAATGCAAATAAAGAATTATATCCACCAATAATAATATTAGAACACAGATAAATTCACATAATTAGTAATGAAATAAAATTATTGTCATTAGTCATTATAAGCGCATTATTTAAACAGGTCAAATAGAGATAAAATAAACTAGGCCGATGAAGAATAACTATTGTTGTGATATTAATATGCAATTTATTGGTATTGCAAAGTTTGTCCCAATTATGCATGGATGCACATACCAATTTTCGATGACGGCTAAATAATTAGATTTTGTCACTAGAATCCTAGAACGCAAACGAAAAAAACCATTGACCAATGTTACTTATTGGGGGCATGCATCCAGACATTATTAAAAAATATATTTTTAGCGATAAACTAATGTTTATAAGACAAGGTTTTATGCATAGCACAAAGGATAACAAATTGTTATAAGCAATAATTAATAGCTTGAAACGCCCATACAAATTGAAAAAAATCTACCGAGAACAAAAACAAATTTCTGCGATGCCTCAATTACAGAATGAGCGCACCTAATCGCTGGTACATAAATATGCTCTCGAGTTATAACGTCTCCACTCTATCTAACCGGCGAACATACCTTGATCTCATGACTCTGTATAAAATTTGTAACAACGTTATTGACTGTCCCGACTTACTGAAATTAATAAACTTCAAAGTACCACCCAGAGTAACAAGGCTTAACGACTTATTCCACATTAGCAGGACGCGTACAAATGCTGGTGTCAGGGATCCAATCAGAAGAATGTGCGAATCACTTAATCAGAATCAAAACCTCAAGAATTCTGACTTATTTTTTGATACACGCACTACTTTTAGTAGAAAAATGAAGACTGTTTTCCCACAAAGTTCAAAGTAAACAACTTAGACATACTTCGTTTAAATATATTTTTTTTAAATTTCTATTTAACATTGTTTATCTATTTATATATATTTTTTTTTGTTTTTCTCTAAAATTTAATCTCTAATTTTTTTCAAAAATAATTTGTAAATTCTTATAAGGATATTGCGCATTTCTTTCATACCTCTATTTGTAAAATAATATTCTTATGTATATATTTTTCCCCTATTTATAAGTCAAAATATTTGTATATGTTTTTAACTGCTGTTTAAGTCAATTCGTGAGAATAGTTTGGATACAGGTGAATTCTCTAGTTGATGTTTTGTATATTCTTGTCAATTGATATCTGTATCTGTTTTTTCTCCTAAATAAAAAAAAATAAAATAAAATAAAAAAAATAAATAAATAACGCCGACGGGAATTGAACCCGCAGCCTTCTGATTGCTCTACCAATAAAGTTACATCGGCTTATTCCAAATCTGCCAAATAATTCAATATATACTAGTATTTTTCATTCGACAATTATTACTATCACATTTTTTCACCTAAAAACAAGCAACTTTATTTATAGAGGCATTTTTTTTTCTTAGGAAGTTTTTCAATTTGGATGGGTGTTAAAGGCTAATAATTAATGCTTATAATAATTTGAAGAAGTTATTAAGGCCATTCATACATCATGGAGAAACTTACAAGCGACTTGAGTTGTTTACGCGCCGCTCGTGAGTGTCCGCCATACTATTTTGCTAGTGTTCGCAACGCAACACGTCAACTAGTAGCACGCTACGCGAGTTGCATTTGCATCTACTGCTCATTTGACAGAAATGACGTCCGAACATAATGTTAAATTTGTTCTGTATGTGGAAAAATATCCATGGATATATGTATAACTATAATTTACCGGAATATGTTAGAAAAGATTTCGTTATGTGAGGTTTCATGATTGGAAGTAAGATTTCTAACATCTGCATCTATCTCCTGACGAGCACAATAATCCTACCAGGGAGCAGAGTGGAAGATCCTCTGGTGTAAGACCGCCATTCAGAATTGAAACGGCTTAGGCAGGTACTTCTCCACCTTCCTCTTCTCCATATCCTTCCCCTCCACACTACCTTCAGCCTCACAACTTACCCCAATTGGGGATGCCATAGTCTCACTGGCTCCAGACAGTTGAGAGCAGTTGGGTTAGGTTAGGTTCCTGTGCGGTTTCACAATAAAAAAAAATTAAATAAGTAAGCGTTCATTCTTTCATTAATTATCTGGTTTTCTTGAGATTTGAACTATCTATACTCTTTACTAAGACTATACAATAAATTGTGTAATACGATGAACGTTGTTAATTTACAGATATAGATGGGGAGGACAAGGAACATCCAAGAATCCATGCAGCGAAGTATACCCCGGCTCACAGGCATTCTCAGAACCAGAGAGCAAAGCATTATCTGTAAGTATATGTTTTTATTATCATTTAACCACTTGGCATCATCTAAAATATATTATATTCATAAATTTACGTAAACCACAAAATGAGTTACTCTTATTATATGAAATTGATCTGCTAGATAATGTGTGCAATACAAAGCGTTAAGAGAAAGCTACAAGCCAAAAATGTGTATATTCTTGGTATACCTTATATTGTAGGTAATAGGCTTTAAAATCGCTTGACAAACGGAGTCTAGAAACGTTCGATTTCAAGCACAAAACTGGTTTTTATTTATTTTGTAAATAATTTTATAAGAAAGCTAAAAATTTAATCAAGTGAAACTTTGATTGCATCCACCACTTCATCGATCAATAATACTAAACTATATAATATTATGAAAAATGCATTTGACCAATGTAATCATTTATATTATATACATAGGCTGATTAAAAAAATAAAAAAATAGGCTGATTAAAAATATATGTATAGGCTGATTAAAAAAAAAAAATTATATGTATATATATAAATATATATTTAAATTTAATTAGGAAACATACACGTTATACATGTGATTTAATTTTACATTTAAAATGGTGATATTAATTTAAAATAAACAGTTAAGTTGTATTTACTTATTTTATTGTATGGTTACAGATTAGTAAGCAAGTAGATATTAAAAGTTATAATATTATATAGTATAAGTTAAGAATATATAAAGAAAAAAGGAATAATTGTTCTGATTTAAGTACATCGTAAGGGTAATTTAAGTTTTTGTTTGGAAAATATCAATATCTCTTACGATATTGTAAGAATTGCAGATACGTCCGAGTAAAGAGTTTTCGATTTGAAATGTTATATATATGTAAAATAAGATATTCGTTCTGGTATTGCATTCGCATTATTATATGCAATCCTTTCTAATAGAGCTGGTGAGCCAATAAGGCAAAGTAAAAAAAAATCTGCGTTTATTAAGAGTAATAGGGCTACACTGATCATTTTCAAAACGATACGACAGGTGTTTCAAAAACTTTGTTTAAATATTTTGAATTCGGTGAATATAGGTTTGATTTTGAGGATTCCAAAAGACAGCTGCAAATTCGAGATGCGATCTTACTTATGCCATATATAGTAGTTAGATTGTTAAAGGTTTATTAAATGGTTTTGTGATGCGTAGAATGAAGCCCATTTGAGATTTTTTATAAAAGATAGAACTGAATATAATTTAAATAAAGGATAACAATATGGTTATATTAGCATCGCTGCTAGCAACACTGTAATCTTCTCTTTTCTGTTACATGCATACTTTCTGTGTAAGTCACTAAAGGAAACAATTAAATAAATCTTTTATTTTCCAAACAGGATTTCGTCAGGCTGTCATCAGCAAAGTTCAAACTGTATGCGACATATCACAGCTACGGAGAGTACATCCTGTATCCTTGGGGATACGACAAGGTGGTGCCAGAAGATTACAAGGAGTTGGACCAAGTTGCAAACGATGCAGCCCAGGTAAAAGAAATTGTTCATAAAGGATCCACAATCTTCTCATGCTCTTTGATAACGAAAATCTGAAGAGATTTTACTAAATTTTGTCTAAATAATAATCTTGACGGTTTCCTAACTAAATGTACAACTTATCAAAAAGTATTGAAACAAAGGTTTATTCAAATATACATATTGGAATAACAATGAAAATAAACATAGAGCAAAGAGGTAATAATTTTATAATGAAAAGACCAAAAAACAGTTGTAAATTTTTTTTTAAATAGCCATTCGGCTGGGCCGAAGAAGTTTATCCAATTAAAAATTACCAAAAAATGAATGGAAGTTAAATTTTCTAATTCTGATCACCATTCAAAAAATGCGTAAATATTTTCATTAAAAACTCTTCTAAACTGTTCTAACTTACTAAAACGGTCTCCGTGGTCGAGGAGTATGGCTCTCACTAGCAAGCCGGAGGTCACGCGTTCAAATCTCAGCATTCGCAAGTAAATTTTATTTGATTCATTTGCAGCATAGTATATTTGCAGCACGTTCCAGAGTGGAAGATACTCTCAATAACGCATTAGTGTAAGACCACCATTCAGAATTGAGACGTTGCTTGAAATGGCTTTGGCAGATCTGAATAGCGAGGTACTTCTCCACCTTCATCTTCCCCATCTCCTTCCTCTCCCCACTACCTTCAGTCTCACAACATACCCCAATTGGGGAAGTCACAGTCTCACTGGCTCCAGACTGTCCAATTGGGACTCTTGTGCATTTGAAATTGGCCAGCATGACGTCAACAATGCCATAATCACGAACATGTTATTATGGCGGCAATTCGAAAATGGCACATTTAAAATCATTTTGAAAGATTTATTGATTAACATAAAAATGCACTAATTATCATATTTTTATCACTTATATTAATTGTTTATTCTCTTTGTTTCCAGGCCATCATAAACAAGGGAGGATCTAAGTACAAAGTGGGAGCTTCCAGTTTAATCCTGTACCCGGCATCCGGAGGATCAGACGACTGGGCAAAGGCTGTTGGAAAAATAAAGTACACGTACACAATAGAATTAAGTGATTCGGGACGATTTGGATTTGTGCTACCGGCGGCGTACATTACCAAAGTGGCAAAAGAGTCTCTCGCTGCTCTGAGGGTAATGGCCGAAGCGGCAAATCGAGCATAAAATTCCTATAATTTAGTCACTTATTTATATTATTTAATCTATTCATTAGTATACTATTTAATAATTAATATTTAAATTAAACAATACAAAAGCTTTTGCACGAGTTGTTTTTTGTTTTCTTTTGATACTATAATTCGTTGTAACATCTGATTTCCATTGAAGATTAAAGAGAGAACACCCATAATTCTCACTTATTAATCACTTTGCATGCATACTATACTACTTTAAGAACGAAACATCAGGAACCTGTTCATAATTGGGGACATCAACATCAACGTACTAGCACAAGCAAAGGATTATCAATTACTCCTCCTCTCCCACGGGATGTCTGCAGCAATAAGTGAACCAACAAGAATAGAACATAAAATGAATAAAACAACTCCCATTAAAACTTGCACTGACCACATAATGGCAAAAATTAACAAAAAATATTCAAGAATCAATTATACACAAAATAGAAGAATCTCCACTCTACTAGTTTCCCGGAGGCATACTAGCGCACAGAGAGTGGACTCTTCCCTCTTAACATCACTATCACTACGGCAACGTGTCTGCTGTAATATTGCCCCACTACCTACCTAATAATCTACCATGTCTACCCCAGAAGTTTGTCAAATTTTATGTTTACAAGGTTACTACATTCAGAATGCTCCCACTGTTTGGTGAATATGAGAGAATTGGTTATAGGTAAAAAGATTGTAATCAAATGGTAACTCTCAAATGATCCTGACCAAAATGATTGTAAGCAAATAATAAACAAATTAATACGCAAATGATTGAAAGCAAACAATGTGATCAAATGTGCTGATGATCAAATGATAATTACAATATTTTGCACGCAATCTTTTTGCTCACGATCATTTGATTACGATCAAAACTTTGGTTACTAAAAGAATATGCACCACATTTTACTTAAGATACGGACTGATGCACATCACAAATTATAGAATGTGTATCAAAAATCTGCATAGAAAGAAATATTTATGAGAAATGAAAAAATTTTATTTTTCGGAATAACTTTATTGAGTAAAACCTAGTTATTCCGAAAAATAAATATTCATTCTAGACTTACAGACAAGTCAATAGATGTCGCACATTAAAAAAATAAAAATAAATAAGATAGGTTTATCTAAAAAGGCGCTGTCTAGATTGCATTTAGTTCGGGTTGAATCTTGCGATCATACATAAAGATAGTTGCCAATAAAAAATGTGCGGTGAAAAAATGAAGACAATGTTGGTAGTTCTTATTCGAAGTATGATACAGTTAAAAGTGACCGAGGGGGATAGGGTCCCATTAGCTCAGTGGTAGAGCGGTGTCCCGGCAAGACAAGGGTCCTGGGTTCGAGTCTGATTTTTTGATTTTTCTGTTTCAGATTTTCGTTTAGAAATCGCTAATATTGTCTTCAATAAGAAATGAAAAAGATTTGATTTGAGATTTTCACGGTCAAAAGTATTCCTGTGATTTTTTTTTTATGTGAGGCTGAATGTAGCGGGGAGGGGAAGGAGATGGGGAAGAGGAAGGTGGAAAAGTATCTGGCTATTTAGATCTGGTCACCAAAAACGGCCAAAGCCATTTCTAGCAACGTTTCAATTCTGAATGGTGGTCTTACACCAGGGCGATACTGAGAGTATCTTCCACCCTGGAACTTGCCGCAAATGTACTAAATAATATTTTAAATGAGTAATGCAAATAAAAAATTATTTGCGCACATCGGGATTAGAACTCATCACCCCCCGATCTCCCGCTTGCTAGTCCAGAGCTGCATCCCTCCACTTAGACCTCGATGAAGACTAGCAACAGTTGACAGAGAGAGCAGAGAGGTTGACCAATTCTGCACATGTACGCCATTCTCTAAATGTTGCTTTATATTTAGAATAATAAAAAAAAAACTTTTTTTTGTGACACCTTGCAAGAGCGCCCCTGTCTGTATAGTGTAAAGGCGGGGGAGCCACCCGGTTCGGCAGCGTTATGAGGCGGATTTACTTGGGGGCTGTAGAAAGGGATTTATTAATGCGGGTCTTGAAGAGGCCCGGATTATACGAAGGAGGAAAAACAGATGCCGGAAGCTCGTTCCACATACGAGCTGTCTTTCACAAATACAAGGTGACTGTGAACGGGTTTTCCGCTTGTGTAGGTCGAGTTTCACGCATGTGCACCGGGATCAATGGTGCTAGCTTCTTAGAACATGTTCTATTAAAATACGTGTAGAACAGACTCAGCATGCCCACATTGATTTGTGCATTAGAGATAGCAATCGGTCTGTTAACAATGGAATGTCAATAAAGTAAAGATGAGGAAGATACTGATAGCAACATAAAAATAAAGACGAGGAAGATACTGATAGCAACATAAAATAAAGACGAGGAAGATATTGATAGCAACATGAAGTAAAGACGAGGAAGGTACTGATAGCAACATACAGTTAAGACGAGGAAGGTACTGATAGCAACATACAGTTAAGACGAGGAAGATACTGATAGCAACATAAATATTTGTACTCACATTCATTTTGTCTTCATGAATTTTGTCGGTACCCGCCATACCTTCCCATTTCTTATTTTGAACACTCTCTTTAGTCAACACTGTTTTGGAGTTACTAGTGAACACGGAATTATTGGAAGAAATGTGCTTTTTAACACTCTTTAGTTTTTTTGCAACAAAACTATTCGATCTGGATGCAGATCTCTCAGAATTTAAATCCTCCGAAGACTGTCGAACTAACTTTTCAGCTTGGGAAAGAATATCTTCAATGTTTTCAGTGGAATCAGAATGTTCATTCATATTTGCTGTTCCATGCTGCAGTTTGTTAATTTGTTCGAAAATATTTTCAAAATCGAATTCGTCGGTGTCTTCCCCCGTGCACTGTCGCTCCTGCTCCAAGAACTCGCGAACCGAAGGACTAGAATCGAAATCACTTAAACTAAGCACATTTATATCAAAATTAACACTATTATCACAATCTGATTTATGTTTCGTGTCTCCGTTAAAATATTTCGCTGAAGACATAACCCTTTTCTACTAAGACATATAATTATACCGGCTCTTTGGAGACGTATATTATTTTAAAACGTGTTAAATGTAATTAAAACATCGTTGCTACAAAGTTATCGAGTTGCTACGACAAAAAGTGACGTTTAAAACGTAAATGTAAATAAACAATAAACAGAGAAAATGACAGATACCATAGGTTACCAAGGTCTACGTGTTTATGGTTTATTATTAAAAATTGGCTTTGGTACATTCGTTTTTCCCATTTTTTCCCCTCAAATACGTAGACAAAAAAGGACCTAAAACTCATTTGTCATAAAAGCTATTATTGTGTATGTATTAAAACTGCAATTGTGCCATGGTGTATCTAGCTTTTCGGTGTATCTTATTATCATAGATCTTCGTCCTTCGATGTCCATAGAAACTGGAAACTATCTCACTGTTTTTCAAATGTCAAATCTGGCCACTAAAACGTTTTTTGAGGGATTGTACATGTTGTTCAGTTGTTCAAGTCATAAAACTGTGCAAGCTCTAAAAATAGTGTGCGCATAAATAAAAGATCTATCGGACACGACTCATTATTGCAGATATTGGTAAATAACTGGCATCCTCTATGTATAGGATAATATATCTAACATTCTTAAAAATATCATAACCTCACTAATGTTTATCCTGATAAATTAATACCATGGCTTTGACAGAGCCACTTGTACGTTTTTAAACATTTTAATAATATAATTTTTTTTCGTCTAGCGCTAAAACGGTGTACTTCTGAAAAATGGGTAAACTGAAAGCAAAGAAAAGATCGAGCAAAAAACCTAAAAAAGAAATCAAACAAGTTCCAGTCGGCCCTAAAAGTCGTAAAGATAAACGCAAAGATAAAAGAAACCTGAAGAAAATAAATAAAAAGGAATATTTTTCAAAGAGTCTTACTGATGTTGGAAAATTTGTAAAGGCACCGAAAGACGACGATGAAGAAATGCCTGTTTGCAAAATTGATGAAAAAAATAAAAAAAATTCATCTAAGGTGAGCCATTACACCCGCGACATATTTTTTTTTTCGTAAATATTTGTGTTTATAATTAATAATGTCACCACAAAGTGATAAGCTTTCAGAAGAAATTTTCTAAGAAAAATTAAATTCGTAAATATTTACCTAGCCGCCACACTTTTAACCCTTAGGGTCGTAATCTATTCAGCATATATTGTAAGGTTGGAGATAATGTGTTTTCTTAAACCTTAAATTGTGGCGATTATGACAGTACTTTTTTACAACATTTTGTTTTTCAACCTGTAGCTCACAATACTTTTAGGGTGACCACATTATTATTTTTGTAGAAAAGAAATGCAAAAACTTTTTAAAGCATGTATTTTATTACGTGAAACGTTTCCTGGGTAAACTTTTACCTACAACTACCATTTTTAATACCCATTTTAAAAATAAACAAACATTTGTTTCAACTTAATGTCAATAAACAACAACTTTTAGCATTTGCGGTTATGAAAAATATTGATATTTAATATTATTTACATGAAAATTTGCCAACTTCCGCACCATTTTGACAGAACATCGATATGAAGTTTGCGCATAATTCGTGTTTGTTTGTAGGCACTGCCAAACTAACCATTTTGAAAAATGCGTTCACTCTTTCCTTGTGATGTGGAAATGATATTTTCCAGAGGAATTCACATTGGTATCCTTCGTAGTGTAGTTCGCTAAATCTAAATATAATTAATAATAATTGATTGTAAAATTAGCCAACCAATCTCTAATCTGATCACTCTTCAATCTCAGATAATATAAATAATTTAAAGTATTATAATGAAAAAATCGAGCTTTTTATTAATTCATATAATTTACTAATATGTATAATAAAACAATCATTTTACCAGGTAAATTTATTTATTATGTATATATTATTATAATAAAGGTAATTATTCGGGCTTGCCTTGCCTTGCCTTGCTTAATACAATTTATTTTTAAAATAAAACATTTTGATTTTAGGTTAGGTTAGGTTAAGTTAAGTTAGACTAGGTTAGGTAACCTAATAGGTTATGATAGGTTATTAGTATTTTTAGATTATCAATTAGCACTCAAAACAATATACGCCATTTATGATAAAAATGAATTTTGGATTTTTTAGTATGGATTAATGTTTATGAAAGTTTCTTTTCCATCCAAAAACATATAAATTGTTTAAATAACCTAAACTAAGAACCAAATAACCTATTTTGCGCAAGTAAATAGTTGTTTCTAGTAGTAATTAAGTTGAAACCAAGTGTAATTTCCATAATCTGTACTTAAAAGTGCGACTGTTAGGTAAATATTTACCTTATTTTTCGAAATAGGTGTCAAAAATATCTCTAATTTAGTAAATTTATGTTTTTACCAAGTACTTTAATATTTAATATCTTACTTTAGATTTAATATCTCTGTCTCAGATTAGATTCCAGTTAATATAGCACTTCCACTTGAATCTTTCATAATTTCCTCAATTATTTTATTTTATTTGTTTTCTTTCCTAATAATAGAAATCGGGTGAAAAGAAGATAACTAATAATTCAGATCTTATAATGCAAGAAAACAAGGGTGCCAAAAAAAAGGAAGAAAAATTATTGGCTGAAATGAGAGAGAAAAGGAATAGTCAACTTTTGAAGGCCAATGAAGATGAAGATAAAATGATAAAGAAGCTGGAAAAACAGCTTCACCTCAAGAAGAAGAAGTCTGGAACTATTTCTAAAAGTTTCGCCGAAGACGGGCTAGGATGTATCCTTTACAACGTTTTCTTTATTATAGTTCTAACCAGGCTTATGCATAATATACATAATTAATTACCTCCTAGCTCAATTACAACCTATGAACAAATCTCGCATTCATTGGAGAACCTTTCATTAGAATACTCACTCTCATTAGAAGCTTTTCAATTCTTATGCCGCCTGTACACACTCACCGAGACACATCAAGACAGGCTATAAGCGAGGGAGTACATGGTACTCTCGGCTCGCTACCTGTAGGTCAGGTGACAGTATTTTGGGGCGAAATTTCGTAATGTACGCGAAAGCGCGGATGTACGAAGTATTAAGTTGCTATGATAAAAGTCACTTTTATCTCCTTTAGTTGCCCGCCAACTGTGTTTGTGAGTTTGTGTGACGACATTTCTGATGATATGTATTCTACCGAGCTCGAGTTTTTGGTATTGTATCCAAGAGAATCGGCATTATGGAACCCAATAAACGTAAAGCACGACGCTTGGGTACGTTTAAGCCAGCAAATTAATATACCAGATGTGGAGTTAAAAAAAACGGGATTCGTTAATGGCTAATAATAATCTTTGTCTTTGCCATGGTTTATTTTTTTTTTTATATGTTGTATGTGCAAAAGCTTATAGTAGGTAGCTAATAACGAGCAACAGTAGCCTCAATGTCACGTCCATCTTGGCGAGTATCCACAGTTGAAATGATTCAGAGTGTTTGTATACGGGGAGTCTTGGCGAGGGTGTTCAACGGATATTTAAATGCTGTTATGAGGTGGTTTGAGAGACAGAAAGAATATACATATTTAGACACATATTTTCTTGTCATGAAATTGTATCGTGTAATGTGCATAAATTCTTCATTCTGAATTGATAATATTATCTTCCTTTTTTCTTTTCTTGATTAATTGTAATTTTCAAATACATAATCGAATTTCTTCTGTATTGAATTTTTTACTATAGTAAATGTAAATGTCCACACATTTACAATGATTTTCCTTAAGTTTGTAATGCAGATATTTTAGAGGTATGTGACGAACACACAATGCAAGCAGCCGTGGCAGCAGAGAAGCACCGAGCGGAAACTGGTTCAGGATCTGACTTCGAGGAAGATATAGCCATTGCAACGGGGAAACCTAGCACCGTATATCAGACTTCCAAACCTAAAAAGGGCCAAAAGGATTCGGACAACCAAAGTTCCGATGATCAGTTTGATGATTTTGGTCCGTCTGATGACGAGGACTTTGGTAGTGAAGGAGATGATTTCGACAGTGAAGAAGAACAGAGCTTCGATGAAGAAGTTGTAAAAAAAACTAATTCTAAGAAAGTGGCATCTTCCAAAGCTAAAAATAAAGTCAACGGTAAAAAAGTTTTCACCAAAAGTAAAGATTTTGATAGTCATAGTGAAGGAGAGGATTTCGACAGTCAGGAAGAACAGAGCTATGATGAAGAAGTTCTAAAGAAGGGTAAGTCTAAAAAATCTAAATCGAAGAGAGTGGAATCCCCTAAATCTAAAACTAAGCTCAATGGAAAAAAACCTTTCGCCAAACCTAAAGATTTTGCTAGCAACAGTGAAGATGAACCAAGTTTTGACGAAGAAGAAGAAGAAATGAAAAAGACGAGCAAAGTGAAAAAATATATTGATTCGCCGTTTCCTAAATCCCAAAATAATATAAAGGGGAAAAAAGCTGCTGTCAATCATGATTTCGCTCAAGACAGGGAGGAATTTAGTGAGGATGAATCCAGTTTTGATGAAGAGGAAGAAATCGATATGAAAAAGAAGAGCAAATTGAAGAAAACTTTAACTAAAAAGCAAGTTGACTCACCATTCCCCAAATCCAAAGTTTCCGTAAATGGAAAAAAAGGTTTGGCTAAGCCCGAGAAGCAAGAAGATATGAAAAAGAATAAAGGAGCTGCAAAGCAGTTGGTAATTTCAGAGGATAGTGAAGACAGTGAACAGTTTGAAGATATGGACGCAGGTAAATTCATTTATTATTATGTATATTTATTGTTACGAGAGTCAGGAAGACTGATAAGTACTAATAAGAAATACATACGATAGATGTAGGACAAGAGTATGCATTAAAATTAAGCATCAATATTGGTTTTCAACCCAGATTGTTAAATAAAACATATTTTGTGTCCACAATAACCATTTTCCTTTGCCTTTTTTGTTGACATTGCACTGTTACTATATATTTATCTGTTTTTAGAACTATTATACTCACTGTACATTATGCAAACAAATAATAAAATAAAATATTTCTCAGTCAGTAATACACTAAAGGGAAATTTATTTAATCTTAGCCTTTGCTCAATTTCGATTAGAAAAAGTGTCTTCCCCGGTTATTTAATAATAAGAACTCGTTTTAGATTCAGACATGGAAAGCATGGATGAAGAAATGGAAGAAGAAGAAGAAGTGGATCCAGATTTAGACGAACAGTTGAGAATGATTTACACAGGTGAGTTTCATTTATGTAAATCTACTCTTTATAATTAAGACCTGCAATTTTTAAACATTGCCTTTTTCCGATGTACAAGATAGAAAACGAATCTTTGTTTTCCAATAATTTTGTCTAATTTTAGTGTGATGTGCAAAATTATGAAAAAGTTACAGTGAAAGTGCTACTAATATAATGTAATCACTTTTTTAAAATGAAAAGTGTTTCGTCGAGTTCATAGTGGAAAAGAGAAGAATCGTTATCTGTGTGCCTGAAATGCATCCACCCAAATCAACCAACAGCAAGAAAACCTATGTATTTTACATTCCTAATATGATTACCTATTTTTTTAAATCTCATAAAACCAATCCAATTTTATCAATCTAATAGGCAGCTCAATCTACTAACAATAAAATCATGAGTCTTGTTTAATTAACAGGTTATTTATAATTATATGGAATCAATTTGCCAACATTCGCGGCCTGCACACAAATTTAAATTCCGTCCATCACCATCTTTTGTCCCAACGTCCCAACCTTCTTTTCCTATCCGAAACTCAGATAGCCGAGCCGCCAGACTCCTCCTATCTGGACTGCCCGGGCTTTACCCTCGCAAGCAAATTCCGGCTGAAAGGAGGAGTCTGCCTCTATAGTCGAGCTGACGTCAACTGTGTGCGACTATTGAGTCTGGAAAACTCCAGATTCGACGTAATGTGGGTGCGCGTCAATCTTGCCAGTACGGCAAGATTCTACGCATGTCTATACCGCTCACCGAACCATAGCGAATCAGACACTTCCGAGCTCTTCAAACATTTGAGCGATACTATTGATGATCTCTTGCCCCGCTACCCTTCGGCCGAGTTTGTTGTTCTGGGGGACTTCAACGTTCATAACGAACCATGGTTGAAGTTCTCAGGCCCAACGGACTCGGCTGGCCGACAGGCGGAATCCTTTGCCATTTGCTACGGATTAGAGCAATTGGTTCAGGAGCCTACAAGGGTTCCTGATGTCCAGACTCACCGCTCCAATCTGTTAGACCTATTCTTAACTACTGTGCCACACGGTTATAAGATTGACGTCACAGCGCCTCTGGGATCATCTGACCACTGCCTAGTGACGACATCAATCCCCGTTAGCCTCAGACCAACCAATGAGAGGCTGAGGAGAAAAGTGTGGCACTATAGGTCAGCAGATTGGTTCGGTATGCGGGCCCATTTCAATGCTTTTCCGTGGTCAGCTGTTTGTTTTCGGACTTCGGACCCTTCAAGATGTGCCCAGGAGATTGGTGAAGTCATCAAATCGGCGATGGATGGCTTCATACAATCGACTACTAAAGAAACTGGTGTGGGCTCAAAGCCGTGGTTCAGTCGACAATGCTCCGAAGCAGTTCGACGAAAAAACGCGGCTTACCGAGCCTACAACACATCTCGAACGCCCGAAAGCAGATCAGCATACAACAAATCGGCAAAGGAATGCAAGAGAATCATCAATAGATCAAAATTCGAACACGACCTGCAGATCAGCAAAAAGCTGGCTGCCTGCCCGCATGGCAGCAGAGCATTCTGGTCGCTTGCGGGCTCAATAGGTCGAAATTTTTGCAAACCCAGTTTGCCACCTCTTACCAGACCTGACGGCTCACTAGCAAACACCGCCACCGAAAAGGCAAACCTTTTAGGGAAAATGTTTGCGGAAAACTCGACCCTCGACGACGGGGGTGCTGTTCCGCCGTCGGTTCCTCACTGCGGCTTCTATATGAAAAAGCTGAGGATCCGGCATCGGGATGTACTCCACGTCATACGGGGGCTCGATGTTAACAAAGCTAGTGGACCTGATGGAATACCTGCCTTGGTATTGCAGAGGTGTGCTGCGGAAATAGTTCCAGTTTTGACAAAGCTCTTCAAAATGTCCCTGAAGTGTGGCACTGTGCCCTCTGGTTGGAAAAAAGCGGTAATTCACCCTATTCCCAAGAAAGGTGACCGCTCCAACCCGGCCAACTACCGCCCCATAGCGATCACATCAGTTCTGTCCAAAGTGATGGAACGTGTGATCAACGACAAACTGCTCACATACCTCGAGAAGAACAAAATTATCAACGACCGTCAATACGGATTCCGGCGGAACCGCTCGTGCGGTGATCTTCTCGCGTATGTGACGCATGTTTGGGGGCGGTGCCTGGAACGTCACGGTGAGACCCAAACGGTCGCACTAGACATATCCAAGGCCTTTGACCGGGTCTGGCACCGAGGACTTGTCAACAAATTGCATTCTTACGGACTTCCCACATCCCTGTGTACGTGGATTGCTGACTTTTTAAGGGATAGGTCGATTCAGGCGGTTGCTGACGGTTTCACCTCTTCCTCGCACTCCATAAATGCTGGCGTCCCACAGGGATCGGTTCTGTCTCCGACTTTGTTTTTGTTGCACATCAATGACCTTTTGACATGTGCACCGATTCATTGTTACGCGGATGACAGTACAGTTCATGATAGCTTTTTGTTTGACAAGCCCCCAAAGGGCACACAAACTCCAACGGCTCGGAGGGCTTTGAAGCAGAGAATGGACGGTTATCTCGAGAGTATTTCCTCCTGGGGTAAAAATAATCTCGTCGAATTTAATGTTTCAAAGACCCAATCCTGTCTGATTACGTCTAAAAGGGATCCAAATGATAATCTAGTCTCCTTCAACGGAAGCAATCTTCCGAACAGGCCTTCCATTGATATGCTTGGTGTAACTATAAGTGACCAGCTCAGGTACGGGGGCTCCATCGAAGCCAGAGTAAAGTTGGCCTCTCAGAAGCTGGGCGTACTGTACAGGGCCCGCAGATACTTTAATAGTACACAACTGCTCACCCTGTACAAATCGCAAGTGCGCCCTACTGTCGAATTTGGCAGCCATCTCTGGTCTGGAGCCCCAAAATACCTGAAAAAAACCCTTGACTCTGTGCAGAAACGGGCGGTCCGTTTGATAGATTCCCCAATCTTAACAAACGGACTGCAATCTTTAGAGCACAGACGTCGGGTAGGTATGCTGTCCTTGTTCTATCGGTATTACAATGGAAGATGCTCTGAGGAACTAGCGTCATTGATCCCTTCGGCGCCGGTGCGTAGTCGGGATACACGCCAAACGCGCGCCCAACATTTGTACACAGTTGACACTTGTCACATGAGAACGGGTCGCTTCTACGATTCGTTCTTAAGTTCAAGAGCTTGGCTGTGGAACGAACTGCCGGCCTCTGTGTTTCCTCCCTCCTACAACATGGGACTCTTCAAGACCCATGTTCACCCCTTCCTCTCCACAAAAAGACCCTCCACACAGCATCCCCAAAGATGACATAGGCCCTGAGGGAAATTATTTTCTTCAGGGCCTCTTGTGTGGAGTAAATATAAAAAAAAAAAAAAAAAAAAAAAATTCATTTGTAGTTGTTAAGAACGATTAGTTCGTGGAGAGGTCCAAAACGTCGGGTTTCTGCTCCGGCGTCACGGGTTCCATCTCTTCATTTTATAAATGGTTAAACCAGGCTGATAAATACATTATAGTGTTTTTAATCACTAGCCAAACATTTACTAAAGAAGCATATTTTGCCTATTTTAGGTTTATCTGGCTTTCCTGATGAATCCTTTGCGCCCGGGAATCTCACTCCTGTTCGGGAGGAAACAGCTCAAGATCTAGACTTGTATCAGAATAACATCGAAGATGCTGTCAAAACATTGGCCAAAGGTTTAAACAATGCTACCGTCAATGACATGAGCTCCGACAGCGAGGGCGGCAATGAAAACTGTTTTCCGAAGAAATTGAAAAAGAATTGGCAAGAAGAAGATGAATCGGATGATTCCGAAGAAGTTGGGATGGATGTTGATGCAGATTCAGACAATCTTTCTCCTCTCACTTCTGAAAATTCCGAATGCGACAATTCCGATTGCTCGAGTGACGGTTCCGATGCTCTAAGAAATAACAAACAAATCCTCGTGAACGGGAAGATCATTAACACTTATGGAAGAAATTTTGAAAAGGAAGAAGATCCCGATATAGTAAAATGCCCAAAGCTGGACAAAATGCTGGAGAATCTGAGCGGCACAGAATCCGAATGTGATAAAAGTTTTGAAAAGGCAAAGATTGTTAAAAAAGGTATTGCGCTTTTATCTTTCTGTAGTGTAGTTTTTGTCTGTGGAAATAATGGAACGTTATGTGCATGCTTTATGGCGGTGGTTTTAATAATATTATTTGTGTAAACAAATTGATTTTTTTTATTATAAGAAGTGTTCAATACGGCAGCCTGACTAATATACAATCATTCCTCTTCTGCGTGGTTACCCACTTTGGCTATGAACACCGTTTTAGAATTGTCTTACTGTTTATAAGTTAATGAAAATTTTGGCATCATCGTACTTGGCTGATTTGTGTGATCTAGTGTTTCAAAGTTCGAAGTAATTTGGTCCAACCAATGACTAAATAATACGGAGAGGATTTGGCATATCGATAAAACCATCTGTCCAAACTACTCAAGCAATTGAGTACAGAAAAGAGTTTTTGATCAGCTTCCAACCCTCAGCTAAAAAAGGCCTCAACCACCTTTTTTTTTGCGCTGCCAACTGCAAATCTGAAATATGCACTTATTTCACAAATGTGTTTTATAATATTGGTTCCATGATTACTCAACACAGTGACAATTCAACACAATTTTAAAAAGTGATATAAAGTCATTAGAAACGATGAAAAAAAAAAATTTTAAACCTAACCTAACCTTACCTACTTAACCCAGTTAATAAAGTTTTTGTTTCATCACTTTCTATGACTTTATATAACTTTTTAAAGATGTGATGAATTATCATTTTGATGATTTATCCGGTCACCATAATATTATATCAATGATCTATGCAATGGTAAATACTAGACAAAATAAATTGTAGCGAAACTGTGGTAGAAACTTTCAGCAACAGCTGGGACAGTAGTTTTCTTAATAATCTGTTTTACAATATTTTTTTCGATCTCACAGTTTTTAACTTTATACATGGTGTCCGGAAACTAGTGGCACAAGCGAGTAACTGGTGAATCTATATCAAATTTTGAGTCGATTTTGTGGTATAACTTTTTAGATTTGGGCTTTTGTTTTTGAGTAAATCGGTTGCTACAGGTTTTCTATCAGCTGTTTGTTGTCTTTTAAAATCTGCTGAAGCTTAGAACCGGCTCCAATCTTTTTTTTAACTCTTTGGCTGCCAAAAAAAACTTAAATAGTAATGGTCAAATCAAAAAAAAAGTTTTTTTTTTTGTTCTTTATGTGATGTAAATTCACCAGTTTCCCACTAACGCTAGTTTCCAGTCACAGTGTATAATTCTTCAAAGTCGTTTAATTTAATATATTTCTTTCTTTTGCAGACCAATCCAACTCTAAAGCAGATCTCAAAAGGAAGCTGAATGCTGATGCAAATATGACAAAAAATGTAAAGAAACTTAAACCATCAGACAACATTAAGCCGACAGAAAAGATTTCTCCCAAATCCAAAGGAATTCCTAAGAAAATAGCCAGTGAGAAATCAAAGGATAAATCTACAACTCCGTTATCAGATAGCGAGGACGATGAAAAAATTTCTTCAAAAGTAAAGCCAAATAAAAAGAAAAAAGCTGATGAAAAGCCAAAGAAAAAATCTAAAGTAGTGCAATCAGACGATGAAGAGAGTGATGATGATATGGGTTCAGATGATGAAGATTTTGGTACTGACTTGGGTGATGAAATGTCATCAGGAAATGATAGTGAGGCTTCGGCCGGTGGAAAGCCTAAGAAAGCTGATCTGTGGGAGGATATTTACGGTCGGCAACGCGATCAAGATGGAAACGTCATAACGGTAAGAATTTTTGATTTATTAGGGTTTATTTATGGATCAATGTTTTTTTGCTGTGGTCACGACCTTATGGCCTATCAAACTTTAAAACCAGCATCACAACACCCACACAATCAACGGTGAGAAAGTAGAGAAAAAATCCCACAGTAACAAAACTTTACGAGATATGATTTCAGATTTCACGGCCAAAATTATTATTGTTATTAATTTTTGGGTTATTATGGCATGTTGCACTTCCTCCTTCTTTAGCAAACTTTTCCAACAGCCCAATGACTAAATAAAACACCTGAAAGAGGACTTGGCATACCAATAAAAAATTCTGTCCAAACGGTAGCACAGAAATGGCTGCCAAGATGGCGGCAATGCCAGACCATTTCCATGGTTATTATTCAGTGGCTTGACATTTTATTGACATTTGAGGGCAACAACAATTATTTCGTACTCATCATAACCTACTCCATTTAAATAAAACACTTTTTTCTTTGTTCAGTACTGTATTTAAGATAATAATTTTTTCTCAAGCCTAGGTAGTATATCAAAGAAATATTAATCAATTTTCATAACGTCAAAACATAATTTTTCATAGAATGTATTTTTTATTTTATTTTTTACTCCATAACTTAATAAACATGACTATATCGTCATTTGATGTTATGAGCATGGCCTCATCTGTCGAGTTACATTCTGATGACGAAATGTTCTTCAAAATGTTTTGAACACACGAGAGTTAGTAATAACATTAACAAAGCATTCATTTTGCGCAATTTAGTGTAATTTCACTTCAAGTGCGCTTTACTATAACAAACCTAAATAAATATTAATTTAGTATTAGGATTCATGTTCTTAAAATTATTCCTACAGTGCGCCTTACCTAACACTAAATGTACAGTTTGTATAAAGCGATAGTAAAACAAAGAATAACAATAACAGTGCTATAATAGCACTGGACAAAACAAGAACATTAAAACTAAAACATAATATAAAACAGGAGACAGTTCGTGCTCAGAAATGAAAATATTCTGGGTAGACATTTAAAAAAAGTACAATAAGGAGGCACCGAAACCAAACAAGTAACGGAGGTTTGAGAATATTGATCTTTATAAAACATTGAAAAGAAGTTAAGATTTATGAATGGTAGGATTTTTTAAATAATTAAGACTAATTCTGGAGATTAGTAAGAGAGTTCTTGGTTGACTTCCAACCCTCGGGTCGCATAGCTTTGTAGTCCCTTTTTATCACTGTTACGGGCTTGGGAAACCTGAACGTTGTTATATCACAACATGTCATACATATACATACCTATGACAATGGAAGGTACTAAACAAAATTGTAACGTAACTTGGGTAGGAACTTTCAACAACAGTTGAGCAGTGATTTCCTAATACATATTCCATTCATAAAGAGCAATAAATAAAAGAAAAAAATATATTTACGGTCTTAACACATTTCTGGTGCATATTTTTTGCGCTGGCGCTACGTTCTCCGGGTGAAAATAAAGGTCCCATGTGAATTTCTTTAATTTGTTTTAAATCGCTATATCTTCGAAAATAATTAAAGTATTTTAATAAAAATTTCTACGTAGTTACTCAGCATCCCCAAGCTATAAAAGTACTAAACGAAAATGGAATATTATTTGAAATGCAACTCAAATAACCTTGTTATATGTTTATTACGGTCCGCCTATCGGTATTTGCCCATGCTTTTTTTTAAATACGCCCGACATCTCTCGCTCGCTTTCACATAGGAGTTGAGTGGGGCAGAACAGAGATAGAGATTTGAATTGGATTATAAAAACCCTCATTCCAGGAATTAAATTATCACAATAACAAAATATCTTATCTAAATAACATATTATCCTTTTGTTGAAATACCGATGTAAACGAAAGGCACAAAGATAAATGTAAAAAGAATACTTGTATTACGATTTGATAATTATATACATATAGTTGGGGCCTTTGCAAAGAGATTGGTTCATAATATTCATATAAAACATTGAATTATTCGGTCTTCTGTGCCATTGAAATGAGGCCGGCGCAAAAGGTAGAACTACCCTTCCCGGCATTAAGCATCTATCGACCGAACGGGTAGAACTACCTTACCCGGCCGAAATGTGTTAAATGTAAACTTCTGGTATATTATAAATCATTGAATGGTGCTTAATTAATATTTCTATCCACTCAAGCAATTTTTGGCATAATATGGCAAATTTGCAAATATGTTTTTAGCAATCGCTTGCCATAATTTGCCAAATTTCTAGATCCTTAAAAATATGAGATAAACGGTAAAATCTTGGTGGATTCATTGGCTTTAAACCACAGTTCATATGTTTTTTATATTTATAATTTTTTAGGAATGATATTAATTAAATAATATGGTAAATGCATATATATATATATATACAACCAATTGCTCGAGTGGCTATGAATATAAATATCAATTTGTTATAATAAAAATAATCTTGGAATTAAAAATAAATAATTATATTTTCTCCGGGCTGCACCACATTTTTGCTAAGCTTCTGTATTTTTATTGTGCGATGCAAATATTTTTGTACGACAGCCAGTTTAATTGGCGTAAAGACTAAGCTCCTCGGTGAATACAATTTCATAACAACATACTTAAATGTAGTACGCTATAACATGTCTAAACGATCAAATAAATGTTTGAAAGGAATGCTTTCCTGAACTTTAACTTACCTGTGAAATGAAAGTCCAGTTGTTTTTTATTCAAAACACTTTTATACTCGTTATCTGAACACTTAAGCAGCACCTTGAATGTTTATTTGATAAACTTTATATTGTTTTTAAGCAAATAATTTATAATTAGTTATCCGCAGTTAGAGGGTTAAAGAAAATTTTATGGTTTCTTCTTAACGGCGCTGGAAAAAGGTTTTCCTACTGCAAATCTGAACGCTAATCATTGCGCTATATGAAGATGCCATCAAAATTAAAATTAAATGTTGAGGTTATGTATTTAACAAACTCTTGTTACTTTTTTTATAGAGCCAAGCTCGCAAATACATTCCTCCCCACCTTCGTGCTAAGAAGGAGATAGAAGACAGTAAGGAAATCCAACAATTGAAACGGCAAATCAAAGGTACTTTTAATTTCCTTACCTTTTAGACTTGTTTTCTATGTGTACACATAAAATATAACTGTTTGGAAACAGTTAAATCGGAAAAAAGCAGAAATATTTTTTTAAATCAATCAACTTGGTAAAAAAAACCTGTATTTTGCTAAGGAAACGATTAAACTCGAAGTTTTCTGTGCCAAGAAAAGCATTAATACGACTTGTTTTTTTTTGTTTTCTTATGTCGGTTGTGAGGTAAGAAAGCATTGAGAGAACCAAATTCAATTTGGGAGGCAGAGTACCGCCGCCCCGGGAACCATTCATTGGATAACCAACATCTCTGTCATTGGTCACCATTGCCATGGGGTGAGGTTTATCCGGGTCCGGCGTGGATGCGTCTGCCCATCAACTGCACCAAAGTGGGATACATATGTCTTTCAGTCCTGGACACACTGATCGGGATTTCCAACCCACTCATACATTTCTCCTTTCCAGAACCTCCTCTCCTTCATTTATTTAAAATACCCTCCACACAGCATCTTCAAAGATGAAACAGGCCCTGAATAAGGTTATTGTACTCAGTGCCACCTGTGTGGAGAAAATGGATAAAAAAAATTAAAATCAAATTATCATGTTATTTGTAACCCGGAAATGAATGTTCCTCTTTCTTTTAACCTTCAACATGCCAAGATCCAAAACAAAACTTTGTTTGCGTGAGGGGTCACTAAGATACCCCATACATGTTATCATTATAAAGCTATGTTTATAGGTTTATAGGAATACAACAAATACCAGTACAAAAAAAAAACACTTTTTAAGCTGCTAAATTATTATTTATTTATAAGGATTAGATTATTATTCATACAAATATGTAGTAATTTCAGAGATTTTATTAACCCCTGTTGGAAAAGGGAAGTTTAAAGTGTTTGACCGGTCAGTGGCTGAGTTGGCATCGCATTCGGGTCCTATCCAGGCGTCAATTCTTCAGCTTGCTAACTCCTCCATCACAATACTAGCAACATTTTCCGCTTACTGTGGAAGTTGGAGATTTTCAAATATCGTCACGAATGTTTGTCTTTCTTTTAAAAAAAATAGCATATACTGAGATTTTCGAGACTATTATAGGGTTACTGAACAAGGTGACGGCCAGCAACATGCACTGGACGGGGGCACAGCTGGAAGGGCTGTACGCGTCGAGCAGTCGCCACGCCGTGAACAGCGCCTTTTGTTCGCTGTGGCTGGCGGCCCTGGTGCAGGAAACCGTCTCCTCAGCCCGGCTAGCTGCAGAGCACACAATGTTGGTGGCCATACTGCACGCCAATGTGGGCTCCGAAGTCGGTAATTATTCCTTCAGTTTTGCAATCCTGAACTAGTGGATACTTGAACATCTTTTTCAATTATTTTTTTTATGTGAATACCGCACAAGAGTCCTAACTGCTCCCAACCGTCTGGAGCCAGTGGAATTATGGTATTTTTTCAATTTATTATTTTAAAAACATTACAAAATTGTTCATTTGTGAAGAAGAATTACAAAAGTGAGTATCATCTTAGTAGCAAATTAATAATTAATAATGTCCCTAATTGAGGTATGCCATGACGCTAAAAGTATAGGGAAGGGGAAGGATGCAGGAAGAGGTAGGTTTGGAAGTACCTGGCTATTTAAAACTGGTCACCAAACATGGCTAAAGCCATTTTAGCAATGTTTTAATTCTGAATGGTGGTCTTTCACCAGAGCGATACTGAAAGTATCTACCACTCTGGAACGTGCTGCAAATAGTCTATATTATTATTTTTAATTAATTAATTGTAAAATAAAACACATTATATAAATAGAATTTATTTGCGCATGCCGACATTTCTCACCTATCGACCACGGAGTCGTAGAAATCCGATTATAAAGGGCTAATTATTAACGGACCGCAGTCTGCAGGGTTAAGATTGCCCCCAATGATAGCCAACCTCCGATAGAAGAGGTTTATTAATATTTCTAAATAATTAATCTGTCTTATTATCTTTTCCAGGGGCACATTTCCTACAGACAGTTGTGAAAAAATTTGATGAAATGTTGGCACTTGAACAGAATCTAGAAGACAAACATCTTGATAATTTAATACTGGCCATTTCACATTTGTACAGTTTTAAGGTAACAATATATATACATATATTTTTATTTTTTTAAAACTACTACATACTACCTACTAAGTACCTACTTTACTACAACTTATCCCCTTCGATATCGCTTCCCATAGCCTCAGAAATACTACCTACTAAAGACCTACTTTACTACAACTCATTCCCTTCAATATCGCCTCCCGTAGCCTCAGAAATACTACATACTAAGGACCTACTTTACTACAACTCATCCCTTTCAATATCGCCTCCTATAGCCTCAGAAATACTACCTACTTTATTACAACTCATCCCCTTCAATATCGCCTCCCGTATAATGAACTGCGAATTTGAAAATCAACTTTGAAATTTTCAAATTCGAAACGAAAGAAATATTATAATTAATTTTTGAGGTCTTGACTTCACTTGTCACTTCTGTTTTCTTATGTTTATTTCCATCTTTGCTTAATCCATACACCTTCCTTCATTATAATTTACATTCTTCTTCTATTTCGATTTACTTATTTTGTGAATTGGATATAAGTCCTTAAGTAAGACAGTAATTGTCATTCCAGTTAGAGTCTGAGATTAAAACTTTTTTTTTATTGTTTCGAAATGCTATAATGCATTTTGACTGAAGGTGAAAATAATTCTGCCAGCCATTATTTGTGAATCCATTAATTCTTGAGGCTAGTTTGTTCGCTTTTGGGAACTCATATGGTCTCACAGAAATCGTTATATCTCCCTTACTGCTGTTGTGATAAATATCATTTAACCGGTGTTAGAAAGAGAAAACACCAAGCTTTATAAAACATTTAGTATTTTTAAATATATTTGTCTTTATCAAAAAACTTAAAATTAAGGCGAAATAGGTAGACTTGACCTGAAATTTGGCATTTTTGAGGCCACTTTTAGACGTATGGACACTTTTCTTGAAAAAAACACAAATTGATTTCGAAAGATCGTTATTTTATCTTGTAAAGTAAGATGTAAAATTTTGAAAAATAATATTATTTTCATATCATAATAAAGTGTTACCGTTGGACGATGCGCAGATTTGTTGCATTTTCAAATGTGAAGTTGTATTATACAACAAATATTTCAAATCATATAATAATACAGTATAAACAATCAATAAATTATCTATCATATGTATGTATAAGAATTTTGTTTTTATTTCAAATAAAATTACTAATAAATAAATCCGAGCACGCGTTTTGTGACGAAAATCCCTCAATTGGACTATTTATTTATGGTCTTACAAATTGGTATAGTTCAGATTTTTTTAGAAAAATAATTTACCAAGACATTATTGAAACATTAGAAATAATTTATGACCAAAAAATATATTCTTAATATATATAATAGTAATTAATTTCGATTCGCGTTTGTTGTTTGTTATTACCCCGGCGCAAGCCGAAATTTTATCATTCCCCGCTACGACAGGGCGGCGAGCGGACGTCTATTCCACGCCAGTCTACTTGATAACATTTTAAAGAAATTCCTCGCTTAAAAATGAGGAGGAAAATACCCTCGAAAAAAAGTTTTATTAGATAGCACAAATTACGACATCAAAAACGTACGTGGGAGATATATTTTCAGAAAAAATAAAGGTTAGTGATATTTAATTATCCGTGTACATTGTACGTACTTAAATGGTACAGAGTCGTTCGAAAGAATCAGTCAGAATAAGCACATATTTTTTATAACATTTGGCGATAATTTTGTGTTGTTTAATTTCCAGGGAAAAGAATCAACTATGGACAGGAGTTTATGTCTGCCATCGTTTTTTCATGTATAAATGTTAAAACTTATGCCAAAGTACGTGAAACTGTTTGTGATTGGTAGTCAAAAAGTGACACGAACCAAATGAATTTCGATTCGTGATGTGCGATTCAAATCATTTTTTTGTTCATAATTTCTCTTTTATTGTCCAATTCACTATTACATTGGTATAATTCAACATATTTAATATTTTTTGTGTTACTTTTTGTCACTTTCATAATGTCATATTGTGAATTGACCTTCTTGTTTTAGGAAAAAAAAGGTTATTTTTGACATACTAACCTATAATGTTTCAATCGAAATTTACTCGTGAATTTAATTACATTTCGAAAATTAGACGAGTCAGGTCGCTCCGTTAATCATGAAAACAAATACATGAAAGCGATACAATTTTATGCAATCACATAACTACATATGCAGGTAGGTACCGTAGAATATAGTTGGAAATAAAACCTAGTTTTAATATATGTATTACTTCAGTTGTAAGGAATAAACCCTCTTTTCAATGTCATACATATCAAATCAAGTAATACTTTAAAGATAAGTATTAGAAATAAAACTTACCGGTAATACCTTTCGGACAAACGAATAAATAAGTAAAACAAAAGATTTTTACTCACCTTTGGAAAACTCGTGTAAAATATTAAAAAAAAAAAACAAATTAAACAAATATTTGAAATTTTTTTTAAATGTATATTCATATACCTACATATTTTATATCTACCATGTCAACAAACTGCATTTGTATTTATTTATGTTTACGCACTCCAACGTATAATTTACAAATATGTAACTACTTATTAGGAAGAAAGCTACAACCAAGAATTTAACAACAATAATTGTTATTTCATCGGAACCATGCTGTAGTTTTCACAGCCGCGCAAGTGGACGGCTTGCAGCGGAATGAATTCGGTATTTCTGTCTCGGTCTAAAAAAACGTCCGATCGCGAAACCGTCTTTTAACGAAATTTGAATTCTCGTCCGCTGGTTAAACCACCTTAACCATTTAATTTTTTTATTAATGTTTGCAAATATTAACATTTCAAAAAACGTACGTCTATTTTTGATAATACAATTTCAAAGCATATTTCATCGCCTTTCAAAAACAGTTTTCGGATACACTCAGAAATAATCCATTTATTTTAATTTTATTGCAAAACGGAAATACTCCGACCTTCGGACAGAATAGGCCTGAGGATTTAAATCCTATCTGCCACTGGTTCATTTTCCACCAGTTATCACAACGGGCATGGATTAGCTTCAATTGGTTGTGGCTTCAATGATTAATTATCTAATTTCAACAATTCTCCCACAGTTGTTCCAGGCCCCTCTTCTGTACGAGATCCTCAACAAGCTCCTGGAGACACTATCGGAGAAGAGCATAGAGTGCACCCTGGTGGCCCTCCGAAGTGTCGGTGGAGTCCTTCGAAAAGAGGATCCCACAGCCCTGAAGACCTTCATTCAGACCACTCAAGAGAAGGCTTCTAAATTCAACGACGCTTCTACCAAAGGGTACTAATCTTCTTCTTAATTCGAAAATTATTAATATTTTTGATTTTGTTTCTTTGAATTTTCTGATTTTTTTATTGGTTTGTTGTTTTGACTTTCAGGTCCCGTGTGAAATTCTTGCTGGACGTTCTGCTTGCCATAAAAAACAACAATATGAACAAAATACCCAACTATGATCCCTCCTACACGGAAGAGCTGAAAAAGGCTATGAAAGGGATTATTAGAAAAGGAAATTATATCATTCCCCTGAATATCAAACTCGAAGATCTACTCAGAGGTAAAAACAATAACCACTACATATTATTATCAAATGTTAGTTTGGGATACTTCCAACTCCAATCCCCATGTTTTGAATATGACAGGAAAAAAATTGCAGAGAATTTTTGAAAATGAGAAAATGTGTGACACGTCACAAGAGGGCCAGTGCTTAGTGTAAAGACAGTGGAACTACACCGCCACCCGATTGGGCAGCGTTGTGTAGGGGCTGTAGAAAGGAATTTATTAATGCGGGTCTTAAAGAGAAAAAACACATGCCGGTAGTTCATTCCACGTGCGAGCCGACTTACACAAAAACAAGTCAAAGAAATTATCTACTCTCATTAAGCCAACATCAACTGTGAATGGGTGTTCTGCTCGGGTCCATCTAGTTTTGCATACATGCACCGGTGCACAGGGAATCAATGCTGCTAGCTCCTTAGAGCAGGCTCCATTGAAATACCTGTAGTACAGGATCAACATGCCTAAATTGTGTCCGTGCTTTAGAGATGTCAATCAGTCTGTTGACATCCTTCGCACAGACTCAAGTTGGTTGATCAAGTATTTAATCTGTTGAATTTGCATTCCAGCCGATGAACGGGGGAAATGGTGGGTGGTAGGATCGGCGTGGGAGGGCTCCACCAGGGAGGAGAAAGAGCAGTCCAGCACGCCAGTGGCTGAGGACACCAAGCACAGTCAACTCATGAAGCTGGCTCTCAAGCAGCGCATCAACACTGACCTGCGCAGGAACATCTTCTGCATCATCATGGGCGCCGAGGTAGATATCTCATCTGATATCCATCTTTGGACATGAGTTCTCTTGCATAATAATTGCATAATTTGTATGCATTTTACATAGTTTATTTTCTTGTTGATGTTTAGATGTCAAAGGATAAATTGTAATCAATTGTGATACCTTTTTCTTATTGTGGTGATCTGCCGTGTCGATCACTCAGATAAGATGTAAATAATAGTCGTTTGGATACTCCATACTATTTGGTTTATTTAGTGTTATTACTAATGTACAGTATTCGAGATGTTGTTGCAAAGAGAGGACGAGTTACAACAGACACGCCTTTTTATACGTCTCGGTCATGCTGTCTCACTCAGATATGCCTGTCTCTTTCATACCGACAGACATACGTTCACCACATCCCTCCACACTTAAATCAGCAGACAGTAACACAACATGATTATCATAATAATAATTATAAAACATACATACACATATTTAATTATTATTTTACAACATTTTCTTTTTTATTTATAACCATGTTGATTCGGAGAGTTGACTGCTGCTTATTTTGATTTCTCTGTCCTTGGTCGAAGGCGCTCCTTCCAGTTCCCCGACGTTGACGCCACGGGTTCACTGGAGCTGGAAGGAAAAAGAGGGTCACCCGTTAGATTGTCATCCGAAACAAAGTCGGAGACATCGTACTCATCGAACGATAGCCTCCTCGTCTCAGACTCAGGAATTAAAATACTAGGGTTCTTTTCCCATGATACACACAGTTTGGATAATTGATCAAAATGTCTTTTCCAGTACATGATTTTATCATTCAATTTAACCTCAATTAAATATAGTTTATTTCCCAAACGTTTATGTACTTTCCCTGGTACCCACTTATCATTGTTTTGGTCTCTAAAATCCCTAACCATAACTTTCTGATTAATCTTAAAATTCGTAGATACTTTGTTATTCCTTTTATAATAGAATTTCTGATTTTCCTGACATTTTGACATTTTCATTTTGGTATCTTTATCAATCACATTTTCCTTTACCTTCCCCCCTTTAGGTATAAAATTATTCAAATTTGACCTTAACCTTCTACCAAACATTACAACTGCTGGCTCTAACCCTGTTGTACAGTGTGGTGCATTCCTATAATCTATGAGAAAACATTCTAACTTCTCATTATAACCTGACTGAAATTTTTTTTCTAACAATATTTTCTTTAAAAAATTTTTACACGTTTTGACTGCATTCTCTGCCAATCCATTTGATTGAGGATGATTTATAGGTGTTGTTAAATGTTTAATGCCATTTCTCTCGCAAAACTGTTTAAAGTCTGCTGACATGAATGCTGCTCCATTATCAGAAACTAAGGTTTGTACACTACCGAAATAACTGAATAATCTCTTTAAGATTTTAATGGTATTATCTGAGTTAGGTGAATTTACTTCCACGCAATCCAACCATTTTGAGGTTGAATCTATGATTACCAAAAAATATTTATTTCCGATAGGCCCTACGTAATCTATATGAACCCTACTCCAAATTTCTTCCGTTATCGGCCATGGAGTTAACTCACTCTTGGGTTGTGATGGTTGAATTTCCGCACAAATTCCGCACTCTCTAACTAAAAATTCAATTTGACTGTCAATCCCTGGCCACCAAAAATAGCCTCTAGCTAGCCCTTTCATCTTGGCAATCCCTAGATGAGATCTATGCAATAAGCTTAATATCTTATCCCTTAAACTTATTGGAATTACTAACCTATGGTTCCAGAAAATACAATCATCAATTATTGATAAATCGTTCCTTTTTATCCAATAAATCCATTTGCAATCATCCTTATTGACTTTATTTGGCCACCCTGTTCTAAGATAATTTTTTATCTCTAATAATAATTTATCCGTATTAGATTCTGCTTTAACTTCCTCAACATCTATTGGCATCTCGCTATTATTTTTGAATAAACACAAAATTCTTGAATCAAAGTTATTATTTTCCTCAACAGGATCTCCTACCGGTACGCGAGATAAGTAATCCGAACAATTTAATGTTGATTTTACGTATTGAACTTTATAATTGAAAGATGAGAGAATTACACCATAACGTTGTAATCTATTACAAGTTAAAACAGGAATTCCTTTTTTTTCACCAAAAATTCTACATAAAGGTTCATTATCTATTTCTAGAATGAATTCCCTTCCGTAAATGTACTCGAAAAACTTCTTAAAAGCAAACACAATTGCACAAGCCTCGAGGTCTAAAATTGAATATTTCTTTTCCGCTTCTGTCAGTTTACGAGAAACAAAAGAAATAGGTCTTTGTAAATTATTTTCATACACATGTAACAATGTTGCACCCAAACCTTTCGTTGAGGCGTCCGTAACTACCTTCAAAGTAACATTTGGATCGTAATGTGCTAACACTCGATTATCACATAAAATTAATTTTATTTTATTAAAAACTTTTACGCAATCTTGATTAAAATCAAAATTCGTATTTTTTTTCAATAATTTGTGCAAAGGATCTAATAACATAGACATATTTGGCACAAAAGATCGGTAAAAATTTACCATTCCTAAAAAACTGCGTAGCTCTGATAAATCTTTTGGTTGCGCGACTTTACTAATTGCGTTCGTTTTATCTTCCATAGGTTTAATCCCTTCCTTCGAGATTTCAAACCCTAAGAAACATACCGATGAAGCGTTAAAATTGCACTTTTGAATATTTACGCACAAACCGCAATCTTTTAACCTATTAAGAACTGCATTTAAATTAGCATTATGTTCCTCTATCGTTTCTCCTGTAACCATAATATCATCCAGGAAAACCGCTGTTTTCTTCAAACCTTGTAGACATGAAGCTATAGTTCTACAAAATATTGCCGGTGCACTGTTAATCCCAAACACTAGCCTAGTGAATTTAAATAATCCTAAATGTGTAGAAATCGTAGTATATTCCATACTTTCTTCGTCTAGTTCCAACTGTAAATAAGCTTGACGTAAATCAATTTTTGAAAATATTATTCCGCCCGAAATTTGTGATAATAAAACTTCTATCTTCGGCATGGGATATTTGTCAACAATCAATTGTGGGTTCACAGTACATTTATAATCCCCGCAAATTCTAATGCTTCCATCGCTTTTAACTACGGGCACGATAGGAGATGCAAACTTGCTATAACTAATCGGAACTAAAATTCCCTCTTCTTGTAAACGGTTCAATTCCGTTTCAACTTTCGCTTTCAAAGCGAAAGGAATACTTCTCGGATTGCAGAATTTCGGTTCTGCATTTTCTTTCAATTTTAAATGAACTTTAAATTTATTGAATCTACCTAGTTTACTTGAAAATACCTCCGGATATTTACGCACTAACGTATCGACACTATTATTGTTTACGTCGAGAATATTATGCGTGAGTATTTCACTTTTCAACTGTGAAGAAACCGTCTCGAACCCGTAAAACCAATGTTAAATTCTTTTACGAAGTCTCTACCTAGCACAGTGGTTGAACCATCCTTTACAACACAAAATTCCATTATTTTAGTAATACCATTGAAATTAATTGACAAAATTAAACATCCAAGTAACTGTAACTTACAATTATTGTAACCCTTCAGGGTTAAATTCTTCGGCTTCAATTGTACATCTTTAAAATGTTCCCAATAATCTTTATCCGATAGGATCGATATTCCTGCACCCGTGTCAAATAATCCTTTTATGATGATACCGTTATTAACTTTTAACGATAAATAAATGGGATCGGTATTTCTTGTTAACCTTGAATTTATTTCACTTGAATTCACAAACACAGATGAAACTTCCTCCCGTTTTTTTTCGCGACAATTTTTACTAAAATGTCCCTTGTTTTTGCAATTAAAACACGTCACGTTTTTTAATCTACAATTACTGGAATCATGATTATTTAAATTACAATATTTGCACTTCAACTGTTGTATACGTTCTACTGATTTCTTTCTGGGAATTGTAACATTTTTGTCTTTCGCCCGCGCCGGTGAAGTAGAATAATTCCTACCTGCACTACTATTAAAATTTTTCTTACTTCTAGAAATGAGCCCGACACTCTCGGATTTAATACACGTAATATTTTTATGAAATGAATCCATTCCCGATGCGCACTCTAATGTACTTTTTAAAGTCAGCTTCTCTGCATCTAAAAACATTTTTTCTTTAATACGACCTTCTAATAAACCAGTCACAAAAATATCTTTTAAGTTTTCTTCCAGTCTGCTTTCAAATTTGCAGAATCTTGTTAGACAACGTAACCTAGCTATATAATCATTTATAGATTCCCCAACTTTTTGTTTCGCCGCAAAAAAATTTCCACGTTCCTTAAACACATTCTTTGAAACACCAATGTGGTTTCCTAATAACAAAAATATATTTTCAACCGATAATTCTGTTATTTTTTTTGGAAAACATAAATCTATCAGTAGATTAATCGTGTCTGTGTGTAGGTGGGATATTAAAACCGCCCTCTTTTTATCCTCGGATTTAAATTTGTCATCATTGACGAGGATCAACTGCTCAAACTGTAGCACGAACGTCTCCAGCCCGTCCCTAAGGTGACAAAACCTGGGTAAACCCACTCCCTCCATTTCCACACAGATTACCAATAATCAGAAAAAACAACAACAAACAGCACTCAACTCACGAATCTGATGATTGATGCTGCCGCCGATCGCCGCCCTTCCGCGTCCGACCGTCTTCTGGCTCCGTCCGGATTCCTGGTCGTCCTTCTCGTCCGGTCACCACCGCCACGCCTTCCCGTGTCGGGTCCCCGTACAAGCTGCCTGGATCCGTTTTTCATCCGGTTTCTCGGCTGCTGATTCCTTGAGCTCAGCGCCTTGAATCTCCTCACCAGTTCCTTGCCTTGATGCTCCTTCAATGTCCGATACTGTCCGTGAAGCTGCCCCCAAATTATTTTATTTTTTATGCGACAATAATCCCTTCCGCGGTGCTCGGTGGGATTATAACCAAACTATGGTTCTTTCAGCTGCGCCTACTGTGGTTCTTCCTCCAGGAAGAATTTAATGGCTGATCAGCTTCCTTTTTCGGCTGCTCCAACTGTAGTTCTTCCTCCAGGAAGAATTTAATAGCTGTTCAGATTCCTTTTTCGGCTGCTCCAACTGTAGTTCTTTCAGCTGCGGCTACGGTTCTTCCTCCAGGAAGAATTTTGCGGCCGTTCAGCTTCCTTTTTCGGCTGCGCCAACTGTGGTGATCTGCCGTGTCGATCACTCAGATAAGATGTAAATAATAGTCGTTTGGATACTCCATACTATTTGGTTTATTTAGTGTTATTACTAATGTACAGTATTCGAGATGTTGTTGCAAAGAGAGGACGAGTTACAACAGACACGCCTTTTTATACGTCTCGGTCATGCTGTCTCACTCAGATATGCCTGTCTCTTTCATACCGACAGACATACGTTCACCACACTTATTGTCGCTCATTATCAATGCTAGCTTTTTTTAAATATATTTCCTTCATGTCGTTTGCAAATTTCGTTTCCTATTCTGCTTGTAAAATAATGAGAACTTAAAAGAGTATTTATTTTATGATTATGTAATCAAGCAAATTGAATGATAAAATTTGTCAATGTGTAAACTGAATGAAAATAAAAATGGTCTTATTTATTCCGCAAATAAGGTTTTCCTGCAGAAGAAGGTTTGTTTGCAGTCTCTTGGAAAACCTTATGAGCTATTGAAGATAATTTTGTAATGAATTGCATCACAAATAAACTTTCCACTGCTCATATGTGTGTACATCGTTAAAATGTTATAAAATGTATGTCTTAAACTATAATTTGTTAACACAATCTATGGTTGCAGGATTACATGGATGCATTTGAAAAACTGCAGCAAATAGGCCTCAAGAATCAGCAGGAGAGAGAAATCATTCACATCCTCATAGCGTGCTGTTTGCAGGAGAAAACATACAATCCTTACTACGCGGTCTTAGCCCAAAAATACTGTGATTATGACAGAAAGTTTCAGGTAAACAAACTACACATAATACAGTTGAACTATAGTTTTAAAATAGCACTCAATCAACAGAGTAAGAGACAGAGCTGCCCATAGGGGCAAGTGAAACAAACCAAGTTGTGCGGAGCGAGGAGAGGGCATGCTCGTGTCCCTTTCAGTGATTTGTCTATAAATGAATCCTATAGTCTACAGCCAACTCGCATTGTAGTATAACTATTTTATCGATGAAATCTACTTACTAATAAGTATTGCTTTTTACAAGGGTGCGTGAATTACTCGCTGCGTAAAAACCGTAATTGCGAATCCCAAATCGGGTGAAAATAGTTTGACTCATTTTCAAAATCAAATATTTTGTTATAGTATTTAGTTTTACACTTTTACAAATGATTTATAATTTACTCACCGCAACAAACGAACGTGAACGATGAGTGAACGCCTGACAGTCCGGTTAGAAACGAAGATTCAAATGTTTTAGCGAACTTTACTTTTATACACAGGATCTGGTTATTTCGATGTGCGCTCGCCGACGGTCAATAATTTCGTAATTTATTCAAGATGGGTTCGAACCCTCCTGGAGGGCGATTCTCGTTCTTTTAGCCTTAAGCTAAATGATAGCATTCGTCAACGACTGCTATCGTTTGCGAAAGATAGCTGTCCGTCGCTTGCAACATCTTTTCTTAACTATTAAGCGATTCTCGTTCTTTTGATATCCTTACAAGTTCGATTTTGGAGAGACCTAGTAAAAAATCCTAAAGAAGCGTGGTTAAGAGCATCTACGAAATTGTTAAGCGATTATTGAAAACACAAATTGGTGAAATATAATTAAGTGACGCAAGGTTTCTAACTAAAACTTAAAAAAACAAATACTTTGTATTATAATGCATTTTAATAACTGCTTATTTTATTTATGAATGACATAAATAAGCCATTTATCGAAGATTTACGTTTTGTGAAAAGGTACTTACCTCGCTGGATAGTAATGACTTTGTTACAGATTCACCACTTCTAAAGTGACGTTTGCTGTCAAACTAACGCTGCCGAATGGCGCTAACTGTCACCCAAGTTGATTTAAGAATGAAAGGGATTCTTATTTCGTTGTAATTAACTTCAAAACCCACAATTTCGAGCGCCAGCCATTCTGCAAGCATTTTATCTGAAACTTATTATTATTTATGTAGAAATCCTCAATGGTATGTGTAGTTTATTGTAAATTAAATCACTTATCTGGCTTTCGACATGTTACGTAATTTACAAACATCGCAATTACCTGATTCAATTCATTTAATAGCATTATTGTGCCACAAACAAGTCACTAATCATGTTTACAGTCAATACTTACGATAATATTAAGTTTTCTCTTGTTAAAACTACGCAAATAATGCTAATTGTCAAAACGTCACAATTAAATGAAGCAAATTCTCCGCGAACGCTAGCGTTCGGCCGCCGAAAGACAGGTCTAGGGGTACCCTTCGCGTAAGGCTAAAAGTTTTGGCGCGCAATCGAAAATCTAAGGATTCCATCTGTCATCGAAAGAACCGGAATCGCTTCATACGAATAAACCGAGAAAAATCGTTAATTTGAATGTAAGGACGATTTTAGTGTCGTTAAGAAGAACGAGAATCGCCCTCCTGGTGCCAAAAAGATTGTCACGTGGTTTGCCTCCAGCTCGTAGAAATGATACCCAGTTTTTGTATTAGGTCATGTCTATCTTTCGTTTTGTTAAAATCTGTTTTATGATTTCCATAAAATAAACACGGTTTTTCTTTATTACAGATGTCTATTCAATACAGCATATGGGATAAACTGAAGGAAATTGATACGTACCCTCCATTTCAAATTGCAAATTTGGGACAGTTCATTACCCATTTGTTCCTGGAGAAAGGATTGCCAATATCAATACTCAAGGTAGGTTTTATTTTTTATTTATTTAATTATTTTCAGGAAATCGACAGTTTACATTTAATCAGTTTGTACATAAGTATTATATAGTAAAATAAAACCAATTATGGATTTCCTCCTTGTGACTTTAATTGAGACAGCATAATATGGAATAAGTTATTTAAATTTGTGAGAAAGGAATATGAATTAAAAAAATTATACAAAACAAAAGATTATATAAAACGAAAAATTTACAAAACAATACATTTATAGCCATGGAGAGAGGTTGTAGGTATAGATCAAATCACAATAGAGATATAAACAATAGAGACATAAACATTATTCACAAACCATCAGAGAAATATTCTTTTATGGACCTCTTGTATTTGGTAAGTTCGCAACTGAAAATATCAACCTTGGATAATACGCTAATGTAATTATTGCATAGTCTGTTCAAGCAAGAATTCTTCTTAGAGTTTGTTTTGCTTTGATCAACCCTGAACAGGACACAGTGTTGAACGCGTAGGTACATTGAATGGAATCTTGTTTAGCAACTCTGGGCATTGAATATTATTGTTAACTACTTTATACAGAAATAGTGCATCCTCGTGATGCCTCCGTACACTCAGTTAATCAATTTTAAAGTATGAAGCTGCCTCTACATAATTATTAAATCTTACAAATGACTTGTAACAAAGATATATAATATAAATATATCTGTTTGAGTTTCATTTTTGTTTTCGGTAATGAATGAATGCAAATCTTAGATGCGAAAATTAACTCACTTCCCGACATCCGATCGAGCTGAAACTCGGCAGATAGACTCGTCGACGACAATGCATTTTATCAACTTTTGGTGTCAAGAAGCGGATACATATATACACATTTCTCTGGAATTGGATAAAATTACAGAAGTTAATAAACTAAATAAATGTCAGTCCTACACGATCGGCAACTGGCAAGGTCTGGAAACGCGGTTAACTTCGGTCCCTGGGAAGGAAGGTTCAATCCTCAGCCGAACGAAAAAAAAATGTTTTTTTAGTTTTAAAAGACGTTTTAAACTTTAACTATGAAGGTCATTTTTTTTATCGATTTTTCAAATATTATTTTTACGTCATTTGGCAGCCTATGTTATTTGTGATGGGCTGATGACTTAAAAGCTTTTTAACTTTTTTCCAATATTCCCCATCTTCCTTACACCTCACAACATTTCGAAATCAAGACTCCTGGTATTGAAAAAGGGAAATTAATATAAATACAATAAGATTGATTATGAAATCGAACAGAAATATGTTTATGTACTTGTTAGACCGATTGTATTTTCCTGCTATTTCCTTTTCCTAATTAGATTTCATTGCTAGACAACCTGGGCGTTTATTATTTTACTGTTTTCCTTGTAAATACATATACGTTACACATCTAACTAGACAATGTCTCTTCTGAAAGCAGATCAGAACCCCAGAATTTGAACATAACTTGTAATTTGTAGGTAGTGCAATTTGCGGACCTGACCAAAGCCACCCTGCGACTGATGCGTCAGATCCTGCTGGCCGTGCTGTTGCACAAACGCTGGCAGACCTGCCTCGAGGTGTTCCAGCGGGTGGCCGTTTCCCGCAAGCTGCATCTCTTCCGCGAGGGCCTCCGCCTCTTCATCAACCATTTCCTGGTGAAGAACGCCGACAAGAACGCCATCCTCTCCGAGGAACAGAAGACCTTGCTGCTGGAGAGAGCTTCGGCAGTGGACAAGACCCTCCACGGAGACTCCAAACTGCAGTTTTAATTTTCTCATTTATAAATTGTGATTGATGTAGTTATGTATAAACTTGTACATATTTTATTTTAAGTGAACCTATCCCTACTAGTGTAGATACTATCTACAATGCATTTCAGTAATATGGAGCAATTCAGCCAACTGGTTTTACAAGTCAGCTAGTGAGACAATCAACAGGAAATATGTACAAGTCCAATCTCACACTACTCATATGTGAATGCACCGACGATTTCTATTTTTGAATAATTTCTTATTTCTTAATGAACCTTCATAAATGGACTTGTGTTATCAAACTCACCAATTCGCGTCAAACGAACCTACCAAATCAATTTCAATTTCAATGAATCCATTATCTGGTTAAATCTATTGAATAATAAATATGTCTAAATGTTAGCAATTGAATAAATGTATAATAGGCCTCATTACTATTAACCGCTTCCCGGGAAAATTATGTTGCAGTAATGATTTTTTTTAATTTATTTATTTTACATTAATACGCATAAATTTAATTACACGAGGATTCGTGTGATAGCCCAAAATGGTATAATTTTATTTCATGCATATTTGCGTGACTGCCCGGGAAGCAGTTAACATGTTATGTTAATTACACAACTCTATTAACCTAGAATGAATCACTGTAAAAAATTGTGAATTTTTTTGTTTAAATGTGTTTTATGTACAATTTAGATTTTTATTTTCAAGTCGTGCCAATGGCAATAAAATGTGCTAAAAATGTACTTTGTGTCCAATTTTTTTCGGTTGATAACTTCTCGTTGAATGGAGTATATATGGATTTATTTGACCAAAATTGTTTTTTTACAATTGACATATTTTAATTTTGATTTTGAAATATCTTCGACATACAATATAATGTAAGCAATTTTTAAATGTTTTTAAATAGAAATATGTAGAATCTACTAAGAAGTTGACCAAATTTATCAAAGTTTGCTAATCTAAAAATAAATAAATATTCATGACTCTGATCTCCAGTTCAATTCAAGATAATTATCTCAAAAACTAGTTTTACCATTTTTTATTTTGGGACCTATTTTCTTTTGGTAAAGCATATTGTGTAATAGAATATTTTTATACTCTCGTACCTCTTCACAGATATAACCAAATATTCTATAATATTAATAATGCCTCCAACTTCTGACATTTCCCATACATTCTGATGGCAACCTGCTACACTAGCGCCTCCTAGCGGCATGAGTTGTACGCCTTGGTTTTCTTGTATTTAAATTAATATTATGTGTACGCAATTAATTCTTTATTTTACATTAATAAATATGAGAAATATAATGGAGAGAAATTTTTTTAATATCTTATTTATAGATTTCGCTTTTTATGTAATCAAGAACAATTAAGTAATTTCGATCAAAATACAAATTAGATAGCTCAAATCACCGCCACCATGTAATAAATAAATTCAATTTGCCGCCATTGAAAGGAACGTCAACATCAATACGCTACACTAGCGCCTCTAACGGCCAGCGTTGTTGATACTGCCGATATTTTACTGGAGTTGGATGTATTATTAATATTATAGGGAATTTGATATAACCAGTCAATAAAAACGTATTAGGGAACAACTAACCAATGGTTCAAATATTTTTTTAATTTATTCCTTGACATACGTTCCTACTGTTATTTTTCTGTGTGTTTTTTTTTATAAAAAGTAGAACTCTTGGTTTATTGTTATTTTTAAACATTTTGTGCCTTTTGGTCTGTGAAGACTGAAAATGTTTGATAGCTACAAAATGTTGACCCACATTTACATAGGTGAGTGTTATTCTTGTAGCTTCATTAACTTGTATCAAGCTGAATAAAATTAAATGTCACCGAACAAAGTTATTTATTAATTATTTTTTAATTCATGTTTTCAGCTGACATTCATTTTGATGTGTTCTGTTTAAGTCTATAAACTTCTGTGATTTCTCCAAACTACAATACATATATTTGCACTTACTTCGGTTTTACACTCACGGTGCAATTTTTTTATTGTTGACCTGATTTACCAATTGATAGGAAATATTGTTTCATTCATTTCAAATGTATCCCTTTGCAACCGGCAAAAAATTTACGAATTGTGATGGGCTACAGTAGTTATCTCTTAGTTATGATTGTTATTATTATTATTTTTTTTTTTTTTTTTTTATGCTTCCGATTTTGTTGTCCGGGTTAAATCTTCCCCATAGGAAAAACTAAACCCTTCCACTCACTTTTCCACAAATGATCAGCTAGTCAATCAACACTATGCAAGTGCATTATATAAGTAAAATAAATACAAAACAATACAAGAACAACAACACGTCAACTCACCAGAGATCAAATGGGAAAAAAAAATTCACCGACTCCAGATATTTTCATATCAGAGGGTTCGGCTCGGTAGAACTACTAACAGGGCCTATAAATCCTACTGATCCCTCAACATAAATATTTAAAAAATCTTTCGTTATCCTACATGTATTCAAAATGACCGACTTTTGCATCTTTATATATAAATTTTTTGATAGATCTAATACGCCTAAATTTTTAATGAGAGAGCTAGGTATAATGCCAGTAGCCGAAATAACGAATGGTAATATTTTTATAGTCTGAGAATGCCAAATTCTTTTTATTATTATTGTTATTATTATTATTATTATTATTATATGGGCGACTTACTGGTTGAAACACATGCGCGTGACATGTCACACATCCACACCGGTTCCGATCCCAAAAACAGATTTATTTTTGGTTAGGATTTTTTCAATAACAAACTCACACTTGTGTGAAGTCAGTTGTAAAGGGGTACGCACAACTCTTTCTGGGCTACCACCTCAATATAGCTGAGGGTGAAATACAAGCCCTGTGCGCTAAACTCTAAACATGTGAGATAACATCGTGGTACAAAATTACACCTATGGCATGGTGTCTTTTTTTTATGTGTGACACCTCACAAGAGCGCCCCAGTCTGTACAGTATAAAGACAGGGGAACTGTCTCCACCCAGGCAGCATTGTGAGGCGATTTAAGATAGGGGCTGCAGGAAGGGATTTATTAATGCGGGTCTTGAAGAGGCTAGGATTATATAAAACAGCTTGTTCCACATACGAACCGACTTATACAAAAGCGAGTCGAAGAAACGACCCATTCTCATAAAGCCAACATCAACAGTAAACGGGTATTCTATTTGTATCTGTCGAGTTTCACACTGGTATACCGGGAATCAATGCTGCTAGTTTCTTAGAGCAGGCTCCATTAAAATGCCTGCAGAATAGACTCTGCATGCTCGCATTGCGTCTGTGCGTTAGAGATGGTAATCGGATTAACAACGGATTCTCAATCAAACAGACCGCCCTTTGCACAGAATCATGTTGGTTTATCAAGTATTATGGGGCTCCAACCCAGATGTGACTGCCAAATTAATTATACAATAATATAATATCCATGTCAAAAGCTGTACTGTGCTGCATACGACCCCACAAGGAGTTTTTTGATTTTGAGGTTGTTTTAACAGTGAAAAAACGAAACAAAACTTTTATTATAAAGCGTTTATTGATTTGAACAAAATAAGTATCGATTTTAATAATCACACTAGATAAGGAAAAACAGATCATCTGCTTATTAGTTAAAAATAATATAAGGTTGACAAAATTAAACATTTAACTTTTACAACGAAAATATAAAACTCATGACTAGGTTGTTTTGTCGTCAAATTACTATCACAGATAAAACACAGCTGGCATGATAATGTATAACACAAGTGTGACCACCATTCTATTAAACGTGACTAATACTGTCATTGCTATTCATAATAATAAATTAAAAAATGGAAATTCTCACATAAAAAAGCATTTTATGATATTCTCGTTAAATTCTTATACTATAAATTTTTAAATAAAATTTCCTGTACATGGTGAAATCAATAACAATTAATATGTACTTAACGCAATAATATTTATAAATATCTTCAGCAACACAATATTACAAGAACTTTTAAACTTAATAAACATTTTCCTCGGAAAGGATTAAACAAAGGGAATTGACCCACTGTGTATTGATGGTAGAATAAATATATATACAACACAAAAGAATGCAAAAAATAATTAGTAATGATCGATAATAAAATAACATATAAAAATAAAATGAATAATCTCATGCTTAGGTATCAAGGTTTCAATTAAATTACAGTTAATTTTCTGCTTGATAGGGGTGATGTAAATAGGAGAAACTTGATAGGGGAAATGTAAATAGGAGAAACTTGATAGGGGTGATGTAAATAGGAGAAACTTGATAGGGGTAATGTAAATAGGAGAAAATTGATAGGGGTAATGTAAATAGAAGAAACTTGATAGGGGAAATGTAAATAGGAGAAACTTGATGGCTTATGCCATCATGAAAGTACCGATGCACCATTTTTACCAGCATTCAATTTCAAACATATTTTAAATTTAAAAAATATAATGTAACCTAAAAATATTCAGGAGAAACTGAAAGTAATGCTCGTCTCATAATGAAAGATATTTTTCTGCAATTTGATTTAGTAAGCTATAAATATATTTTTGCAATTTGATTTTGTAAGCTATAAATATATTTTCGTAATGTTTATTTAGTTACACTCCTAACTAAGTAACCATAGCGCCTTTTTCTGCAGGGGTAGGCGGAGAGGAATGACCGCCAAACTATACAGTCTTGGCACACACTCCTTGCCTCATTCACATCGTCTCATACATACTCTTCTATTATTCTGGCTCTTGACATGGCCCCACTCAAGTATTTGATCCACTCGATAGTGCCATGCCTTTCTCAGGCGTCCCCGACTTCTTTTACCATTCACTTTTCTATCTCCTTACATTCCTTTCTTCGTTCATTCGTTCTAAATGCCCAAACCATCCGACGGTCCCTTTCTTAATCTTACTCATTACTCTTACATCGGCCTTGCACTCTTTGCAGGTCTCCACATTTCTCATACAATCATACATGGTTTTACAACACATACGCCTCAGGGATCTCATTTCTACAACATTCAGTCTCTCACTCCTCCTTTTGAGTTATACTCACAGCACAATATTACTACTCAGAATATATTATGTATTTACAAAAATAATAAAAAATAAATGAATTACATACTCGTTTTGCATAACCTGGAAAAGACATGAGCCGTTTATTATAATACAAATAAATAATCATTGTAATATAATTTATACAAAATTTCATCATGGCCGCATGGTCACATTCATCATGGCCACATGGTCACATTCATCATGGCCACATGGTCACATTCATCATGGCCACATGGTCACATTCATCATGGCCACATGGTCACATTCATCATGGCCGCATGGTCACATTTGGTGAAAATTCTCATTACTTTTAAACTTAACTCATAATGGCATAATATATATTTTATAATATTGTTCTAGTAATGCCTGTAGGTAGTGATGACATGAATAATTCTTATTACTTGTAAAATTTTAAAGAAATCTGAACATTAAATAATATTATTACTGTACATTGACACATTTACATTACATACATATAGTGGATTAAAAGCCATACAAAGTTAACCGACGTTACTTCACAATCTCCATACATAAATAGGACTATGTATTATGTCGGGCACGTGGCATGGGGCACAGCTAAAAACTAATTAATTCATTGTCCTCGGTACAACAGATGAGCTGATGACTTAAAAACAAAATTTCGGTGTTATATGAGAGAAATTCATCAAGATTCTGCAAAACCGGAGACAATTGAAGGAGGCCCATGTCCAAAGTTGGATGCTAAAAGGCTAGAAGAAGATGAAGAGGGAAAGAAACAAGATATTTTGGAAACCCTTTTTCCAAAGAAATTACATAAACACTTATGTGTGACATTTTTCCTTTTCCATTTTCTTAGTATCACAAAGAAACGTATTCATTCTTTTCTCGTCCACAAACTCGGCCCTTTTCTTTTGTTTTCGATTCTTATCTCGAGGGGTGTTAACATTTAAGAAGCCTTCGGAAAAAAGTTTCTCAAAATATGCACACATTTCAGATACTTG
Source organism: Hesperophylax magnus (assembly GCA_026573805.1). Classification (NCBI taxonomy): domain Eukaryota; kingdom Metazoa; phylum Arthropoda; class Insecta; order Trichoptera; family Limnephilidae; genus Hesperophylax; species Hesperophylax magnus. The sequence goes on along the minus strand of JAIUSX010000043.1, from coordinate 3,481,247 downwards.
GGTTCTTAGTTTGTCATCGGGGTAAACCTAAAAAATTCCAACTTTTATTATAAAAAGCATAACGCAAAGTCGTAAACCTACTCTTTACATTGGTGGAGATGTACGAATTGTGTTTTTAGACATCCGAATCAAAATATTTAATTCTGAACAGAATTATTGATAAATATAATGTTTAGAAAATGGATACATATTTCCATCATGAAAATGTAACTGAATGATTCATGATATTTTATATTTTGTACCTTCAAATATTCGTATGCATTATAAAAGATAGACCGAATGTCGTGAGCCACTTGGTGGACATTGGTGTAAAAGGAATTTTGAATCCGATCAGAAATATTGGAGAACATTAAAGGATTTTTTACTACCTCAAAATAGTGTGGGACCTGAAAAGAGATAGAAAATTATATTAATACGTCACTCAATGAAATTACACTAAAATTGTTATTATTATTGATACAAATCCATCATTGCATTCTTGATTTGATTCCACCAACGTAAGATGGAATGGAAAATCAGGTTGAGTTAGGCGTTGATGGATTTGCAGCGACTAGTGTAGGTATTGTTAACTATTACATATATACATTCTTTAAAAGAACTCACCTCGCTTATATCCAATCCAAACTTACTGTCATTCTTCTTATCCATATCCCACAATGCAAACAAAATGCTTTCCATCCTTTTTAATCCGACTGATAAAGGAATATCATTCTTCTTACGGGCGGTACTCTTACTTGTTAAGTTGTTGATTTTCTTCTTCAGTTTCTTGACTGTATCACACAATGCGAACTCTCTCTCCAAATAACAAGACTCCCCAGATAAAGATACTTTAGAATTATGTCCATTTTCACTCGAAGTTAAGAGGTGTTCACCGATTCCCACGTCTACCATCAACTCTTGGCCATATGTTTCTGTGCTGGAATGTATTTCAACATTTTGATTGATGTCAGAATTGGGTTTGCTCAATTCGGAACTGATAATCAAGTTATTTATATGAATTTCGTTTGCATTATCAACGGAGTTTTTAATTGGTTGAGCACTTTCTCCAAAAAATTCTTGAGAGACCTTGTTCCAACTCACACTGTCCACATACAGGGTGTTTTGTGTTTCCTCAGTCTGCGGGTCTCTCGACCTGTTTTCAGTTAGTCGATTTGTAGCTAACGCTTGGTACAATCTCTGGGCATTAGTTTTGGAATCGCTGGGACCGCTGTACATGGTTGTGTGTATTTTAGGAGCCATTTGTTTAGCAGCTTCCCATTCCTTGTCGGAGCATTTGAGGTAGCCTTGATTGAGTCTCGGTATTATTTTATTGAGCCCTAAATCTGGTGTATAAATGTTTTCAAGTGGTTGAATGTGCTTGCTTAAATTATAAGAGTTGCAGTCAAACAATGGCTGAGGAAAAGCATTTTCTGGGGCTTTAGTGAAAGGTAAATTCAATACTTTTGGTACTGTCCCCTTGCTCATGAGAGAGTTATGGACCGTCATAGTTTCCACAGTCCCAAAATCGGGTTCGGGTAGGATGTCAGATTGCTTTATGGGAACATTGTAACTGCCCGGTTTCATGTATACCTTTGATGTCTCATTAATTTCACCATCTGATTCAAAACTGCAAGTAGATATAACATTGCTCGCAAATGCAGTATTAGGTACCAAAGAAAAAGTATTTCTGTTTGAAAATTCTTCTAATTCGTTGAATTGTGGACCACATTTTAAAGAGTCAACTGGGTTCCGGTTAGTAGTGTTAGTATTTTCATGTGACCAGTAATTTGTATTTTGTATTGGAAAGGATTCCCTCGTTTCATTTATATTAAATAACTGCTCGGGAGTTGAAGATGGTGATTCAACATTACTGAGTTTCTGAAATTCATTGCTTTCTTGCGCCATTTTCGGAAGCTCTTCGAGTTTTGAAATATTTCCTGATGTTTGTTGATATTTTGACACAAAATCTTTGCCACGCGGCTGCAACCAAACTCCTGAATTCTTTTGTGCGCCATAGATATTATTAGTATATTTAATTTCACCTCTGGCTTCTAGACCCTCAATAGCACTGACTGAACTGACGGGTCTCTTGTTAAGGTCGCAATCATTCCTGGGAAGAGAGCAGGGATAGACCGCCTGCATTAGAGGGACATTGGGAACTGCCGTTGCGTGAGTCCAAAGCGGAAATACATGAGGAAATACGTTAGTTCCCCACTGGTTGAGGGGGGCATTATAGCTGGGAGAGTTGGCAGAGAGAGGGGATACTAATGGTTTTGACGACTGCTTCTGCACTGTAGAGAAATTAATCCCATTAGCATTTTGCTTGTATCTTTGTTGTTCAGCCTGAAATCCACTATCTAATGCTTTAAATGTTTTGTAAATGTGGTTCAACATGTTACTAGTTGCATTCTGCCATTCTACAAAGCTCTCTCGTATTTGAGGATTATAGTACTTATTTTCGATTCTTTTGAAACTTTCATGTTTTTCGCAAAGTAGTTCCTTAATACCTTTCCAGCCGTCCAAAATTCGGACAAAGGAAAAAATAAAGTTCTTTATTACCCACGGAACTCCCTGAGAGTGTAGATTCGCCACGGCAGAGTCTGGCTTTTGAACATTGGACCTGGTCTTTTCACAAATGGTTTGTATATTTTTAAAGCAGGGCCTATTCTTGTTAGCGATGGCGATGTTCTCGGCTGCAGTGCACGCCTCCACCGCCAACTTTATGATTTGTATTGAAACGGATTCGTCGTATATGACTGGTCGTTCTCTGGAAGTGGATTGAGCCGAATAGGGTTCGGTATTCAATTTGGAAATGCACAAACATTTTGAACACAAATATTCATGTTTGTTTTTGGTTTCCCGTGGCGTGGATTCTGTTAGATATGATTCATTAGAAATATTACACAAATCCGACACCATCCTTTCTCCTTCGGCCAAAAAATCTAAACTTGTCGAGGACTTTGAATGTGGCAAGCCATACTGTGGCCTCTCTTCAGTTATGTCATTGAAGGTGTTAGGTTTCGTAAGCATTTTTCCGAAGGTGTCCACTCTTGGTGGCTTCAGATAACTTGCATTGTACTGATTGTTTGATTTTACAATTTTCCTCTGCAGAACTGAAGAATTTGGCATGGAATCGGGCGTATTGGCTTCCAAAATACTTATGTTATGCGGATAATTGAACGCATTTTCTTTCAGAGATGAATTTGCAGATACGTACATTGTCAGATTTGTTGGAATTTGCCTAAAAAATAAATTATTAATTACCAGTGTTTTTTTTTGCTTCATTCAGTTTGACTATATTTCAATCAGCAAAAAAATCTGAAATAATTTATAAATTGTTAAATTTATGTATTTCACTTAATTGTAAAATGAACAAAGTGTTTTAGTTGCAAGGTAATATTGAGTTTTTCAAATTTCAAAGTGTGGTCTTTGAACAAAATATAAATAAAAATATTTTACTTGTTTAGTGCGTCAAGCTCACTGGCGGTGTAGGAGGTTGCTCCCATTATTTGCAGTGTTTCAATTTCATTGCTGTTTTGAATAGGAATATATCCTGGAAAAACAAATTAGGTGGTCTTCTAGGGGGTCTTTTAATAAAATAAGATCTACAAAATACATTAATTTTATTTGTGCAAACCTGACTCCATCTGTACGTCGAGTAAACCCCCCGCAGAAATACCAGGAGATTCCCTTACGTTTGTATTGACATTTTCAGCGGACATCTAATAATGAAATAAATAAATTACTATTGTTATCCGCATTGTCATTATTAAATTATTAGCAGACTAGCCCCGGTCCCCGGCGTAAAAAAGTTAAGCCGGGTTTACGCTCGACGCATTTTTCAAAGACATTGAAAATACTAGTGATGTAGATTCGTCAGTTTCCCACTTATACAACTTTTGTTACCATTAACCCTACAGGCTAATTTGTTCGCTTTTTGGAACAACTCACGTGGTCTCACAGAAATCGTTGTAACTTCTTTACTGTTGTGGTGAGAAATATGATCTAGAAGGTGTTAGAAAGAGAAAACACCATGTAAACCAGAGAAGAATTAAAATGTGCAACTTTATGAAGCTAGAGGTACCGACCGCAATTTGAAAAAAGTTGAGAATTTTGTATTAAATATTTTTATGAGAAAAAAGTGAGGTGACTAACATTTGTCTAGTAAAATAAGTGTGGTTTTTTTTTTAAATATTATTTAATTATCAGTAATTTTTGTTACAAAAAACGTAAAGTAAGCCATTTCACTTTTTTTATTTGGTGTCGAAATTAACACTTGTAAAATGTATGTTTATTTCTAATAACAAAATATGAGAGCGTACTTCATTACCTTTCTAAAACTGATTTTAGTTTTCGGAAATATTCCATTTATTTGGATTTTATTGCAGAGCGGAAATAATCCGACCGTCTGAGGAGTTAAAACTACATAGTGATTGATCCGCCTATGGGAGTGATTAGCACTGAGTCGGTTTCACCGCTAGTTTCCGGACACCATGTATAATATTGTATAACTTTTAAGGGCCGGAATTCCGATATTCTACCGATTTATATCATATTTCCCTTTAACACTTTAAGTTTCTATGTTCTTAAAAAAATTTATGCTATTTTTCAAGATATTATCTGAATATATTTAGGGCCGAAACGTTAATTACATAAAATTCCCTCGATAGAAAAAAATTGCAAAGTATGCTCCAAAAATTATTATTTACACATTTGTTTCTGTTATATGTATTACAAGTTACAGGTATGAAAAAATCACCATGATAAATTAAAAATGTCGCTAGAAGAAAGGTATTTTTCGCTCGAATAATCGCGTAGACCACAAGGTTCTCCTCGGCCGAATTTCGGCCGAACGACATATTCGTAAACAGGGATTTTTTTATCTTAATTCTGACATCGATTTCATTCGTGTGGCCGATGAGATATTTTGCCGCATCTGGAGGATACCTACAATGTCATTTATTAGGTACTTCTCCCCACACAAAAGTTGGCCGAACGATTTTTTTTTTCATAACAAATTTGCAATCAACTTTTGCCATTAGTTTTGGTAATGTGGCACGTCGGATATTTTCATCCCAAAAATGACACCGGAAGTCGTCGTTTTCCAGGACTCCTCCCGGGCCGAAATCTGGATGAATGCGTTTTTTTAACTAATCTTATTTGGGGTTAAAGCCCAGTACTAATTTGGTTCATGTGGCCTATGGGATGGGATTTTTACGGTCATCGCTTGGACTAATATAGTTAGTATATGCTAGTAAAACTCAGTGCAAAAGTCCTAAAATAGGTCTCTACTGTCATTTTCAACAGCACGGTATGTATTAAGAAAGATGGCGGTGGAAAAATAAATATAAAATATTTAAATTATTATTCAAATTCAACAGAATTCCATTCATGTCAGTCAAAATCAGCTGTTTTCCGATGACATTTTGATTTATCTGTCATTCCTAAATATGAATTAAATTGCTGTTCGAATTTTTTTACTGTAAAATGGTTATACGAATAAGGAACAAAATCTATTGAAATTTACAAAATAAATATGACAATGTGCCTGCAACGGACAGAGGCCACCGAAGTAGAATAAGATAGGGACGCCTAGATGCGCATTTGTTGGAGTGATGAGTAGGTTTCACTGAGATAAAACTAATGATGACGACCATACAATGAAAACTATTTGTAATTAAGGTACTTACAACACTAATTATTAATGCACATGTAACGAATAACTTAAAAAATATTAAAATTTCTCCTACTGTTATCGTAAATATTGTTTGTGCGACGATGGCTAGCAAAGGATGAACCCGCGACGCCAGCGTGGAAATCTGATACTTTTGGCCACTCCTGCCTGATCATTGTTTTTGATGAATTGATACAAAATTAAATAAAGTAGGTTATCATTAAAAAATAATCATTGTAATTATATTTTAGTATAAATTTTATTCAAATTGATTGAACGTAGCCGCCGACAAACCGTGTGACCTAATTTGAAAGCGAAATCACCTTGGGACATCGAAATCGGGTCAATTCGGGGCAACTTGTATCGGGAGCGCAGAAAGCAGAATAGGTGTATGAGAACTGTAACTGGGCGAGGGGTGGTGGGGAAGGGAAAAGAGGAAAGTCGAGGGGAATACGCCCCCAAAACGTAGGGGGGTCGCGCGGTGCGGGTTGGGCCGACCCACTAAAAAGGCGTGGTGTGAGATTTTGCCAGGAGCACAGAATATAATCAAGTAAACCACTAACATATCATTTCAATGAAAAAATATTCATATATATGTTATCCTGGTAGCAATTTTATTCATTTCACACATTTTAATGGTGAGAAAAGGCGTTCACGAAAAATTTGAGAATAATTTTCTACCGCGGTATTTTCAATTACCAACTATAATGTGGTATTTCAATTGTATTATTTTTGATACTTCTTGCTTTTTTTTATAAGAAATCAACACAGAGAGCTTATCAATCTACCCGTAAAAATTCTCGGTTTGCAACTGAAACAAAAGAAGACCCCTACGTGTATTTCTCAAAAACTTTTACCTGATTTTACCTATGTTTTTTTTTTGCTGAAAGGAAAATTTATACAGGAAATTGAACATAACACATAAAAATGTACCTTATCACTTTGTATTAGGGAAAATATATTTTTGGTATAGTGAAAAATAAGCAGATATGCATTTAAATATACTTATGAAAAAAAAATTCTTAGGAAAAAACTTTTTGGAAACACTCGTCAAAAAAGAAATTCTTGCATGAATAAGATCTGGGTTCCTCTGAAAGTTTTATTATTGTTTTATTAATTAATTAAAACCATTTAAAACGAGAGTTAAAACTGGAGATTATATACGACTACTTTAAATGTACTTTATTGAAAATTACGTTAAATATGTTAAACCTACGATGGTTCATATTCTAAAATAAATCAAATAGTTTTAAATCTCTCACCTCGAAATCATGTTGCATCAAAAGAAATCGTTTGACTTATTAGTTATATTCTCAATTTCTTTTTATCAAAATATTTATCACGTATTTTTAGATCAGATTAAATTTTCTGTAGAAAATTCGACCCGTTTTAATTTTAAAATTTTTTATGCGATATAGTTTTCTATCGAAAATATCACCGTGCCAGATTATTTTTCCGTTCCTGCCAACGAATGGCAGTGAAATAATCGAATTTCGTTGTTCTGTTGCTATTTTGTTTTTATTTTTGCTGCTTTTCAAGCGGGAGTTTCATAATGTGGTTCTTTATATTTATTTGACAAATATTTAAGAACTTTTTTATTTCGGAAATTTTTACTGCCGAGAAAATAATAGTTATTGTTTACAAGCCAGCTATAGTTAAAAAATATAGCTATTGAAAAGTGGTTTATAGACGGTATAGTTTTTGATTCGTAGAATATTTTTTTGTCGTCGGCTCATCTCCTTTTGGGCGACCTCTGTTTGTCTTCTCGAACCAAGTACCAAATATGACATAGATTTATTTCCATTCGTGTGAAGATTGTGACGCACGACGAATAAGTAGGTACATGTATCTTGTAAGGAGGCACTCATCCATTACCGGTATCATTTTTAGGAAGTGGACGATTAAAATTATTATATTGCATCTCCTTTCTTGTGGTGACAAATGTGATGACCTTTTCAAAGATTGTATGTGTTCGGAGAAAAATGAGTACGACTTTTTTTTATCACGAAACTGTTAAATATTTATTTATTTATTTATTTATTTTTCCATGTTCTCCGTAAAACGGTTATTCACCAATACATTATGGAGAAAATTACAAATTAGACAAAAAGTATAGCAAAACACATAAAAAGGTCAGTTTCACTACTTTGTGACATACGTCAAAAGATAATCGTTAAACTGCCTGTAGGTTACGTTAAAAATGTCGATGGTCAATGCAGACTCGTTGAGCAGTTCAGTCGCTCTGTTGACTGGGGCGTTCTGATAGGCAGAAGTCCTCGCTTTTGGAGCATAAAAAAGGGTATGGGACCTTCCACGAGTATACTTGTCTGGAACATATAAGTTAATCTCTTTCAAAATAGGTGGATTATGTATAGTTCCAGAGATTATCTTAAAAAAATGTTTTCCTAAAAATATTTTTCGGCGGGCTTCTAATGTATTAAGATCGAGCATTCCTGCTAAGAATAAGGATGGATACAGGAAAGGGTAGTACATATATTCCCTCATATATAGGTAACGCATGAATCTCTTTTGTACTTTTTCTATTTCGAGAATATGGTTTTGCTCAGAAGGGGCCCAAATAATGGAGCTATATTCCAAGATACTGCGAACAAGTGCTTCATACGTTCTTCGGATTGCGATTCCGTTGGTAAATGATCTTGAATTACGAAGAACAAATCCAAGCATTTTGTTGGCACGGGAGACAATATCAGATATATGGGATTTGAAAGAGAGATTTGCTTCAAAAATTACGCCAAGGTCTCGAATCTCATTTTTACGTGTTAATTCATGTTTATTAATGTGGTAGGGGAACAGGAATGTATCTTTGGACCTTGTAAATGTAACGATACTGCATTTCTGAATACTGAAGGGTAAGTTGTTCAGTTCCGACCATTTGACAAGAGAATCAAGATCGTTCTGCAGAAGAATGGAATCGATGTAACTTTTGATTGCTTTGAAAAGTTTTATATCGTCAGCAAAAAGGAGATATTTTGAGTGGTTTATAGTGTTGCCAATGTCATTGATGAATAAGAGAAAGAGAAGGGGTCCTAGATTCGATCCCTGGGGAATCCCGGAGTTAGTTTTGTATTCGTGAGAGATATGGTGTCCGTAACTGACATACTGACGACGATTGCGTAAGTAGCTAGCCACAATATGTCACTGCATGATCATTTCGAACACGTGTTCAATGCAGGTGGCCTTGTCTGATCAAATTTAATGAACGAAATGCAAAACTATTGATATTTTTAAGAACACGTGGTCCGACTTCCTCGTAACATATTCGTGCTTTACTGATAGTTTGTTATGGAATTTGTCAACTCATTCGTTAAAAGCATCTAGTCCTGTTTTTAACAGAAAAACGAATAATTTAACCAGATTTTTTATAAATGAACACAATTTCATATCATTAAGTTTTCTAGTGCACTAACTTCGGGGAGTGATTCTACGTGATTTTAGAAGTAGATTCCAACGTTTCAAGTTAGTTTGTAGGTAAAAAAAGTTCAGTAAAGAATTGTTTGTATGGGAAAATACATTTCTTCTGTGGAAAAATATTTTAGTATCGGAAAAAAGTTGGAATTTTTGAAAAAGTTATTTATCTTTTTTTTCTTCTACCATCGCGTAGAATCACCTCCCGAAGTTATTGCACTTTACCCCCGGACACCCTGTATGTAATCTCCCTTTAACATGTATGTTCCTGCATTCCTTCTCCCAATTACCTGTTACCCAATTAATTGTCCCTGTCTGACAGTGTGGTGTACCCACATCAGTGACTTTGCAACAATTTATTGTGTGTTAAGAAAACCGGTGCAGTGAACATGTTAACCACAGCTAACCCAATAATTGTGTCAAAAACATTGATTACAGACCACAATAAAATACCAGTACTTAACTGGCTTGAATCAAGTGATTTTGTTGTTGAATGCAGAACGAAAGGCAAGTAAAGTAAAATACAAAATGTGTTTTGGAAATGGGATGTTTACCAAAAATAAAATATAGTACCAGTTCACAAAATAATATTTATTCTTTTCGATTTAAATTAACTCAAAAAACATTAATACATTGCGTAAAAATAAAATTATATTAAGCAACTATAAAGGAGATATGTGCTTTCCTGACGTGATTTCAAATTAGTTATGGTACAAAAGAAATGTAAAAACTAACGAATTATAGAAAGAAGACTCGCGATGAAAATGTAAATAGACTTTTACACTTACACAAACATAATACTACATTTTTTATGAAAATATTTGTAAATAAAATGAATGTTGAATTAATAATAAATATAAATAAATAGATATCAAATTTATTGAATGTATTTTTTCGTATGAAATAAATTCACGATAATCTTAAAGCTTAATCGGAAGACATATTATTTATTTACAGACTTCAATACATTTGCTCGACATTCTCCAGTAAATCGAATTCATTGTTTTAACTATTTATTTATAACTTATTCAAATTATTCTAACTTGATCTTCGACATTGATCACTTGAAAAAAATAATAATATGACAAACTTAACAATGGGAAACATTTTTAAATTCGTTCACATTTTGTGAGCTGTCGGAAAAGGTCTTTTGAAAAAATCTTTCGACGGCCACAAAACACGTAGAGGCTCTGAAAAATATAAATAAAATTTTAAAAAAATAACATCGATATTGCTACGATAAACTGGTATATTTATCTTGTCGCTTAGAAATATTTGATAGCAAATACGTAACGAAGAATAAGAGATTTGATTAGAAGTACCTATTCATAGTCATGTAATGTAGTTTTCTGCACACGATGGAATGTTGCATGACGTGTAAAGCATTTCTTAATTCGGAATCCAGAAAACCAAAACTACATGTTTTTTTATGAAATGTGATATATGAGACAGATGGTGTTCACAAGTCGACAATGTTTGACAAGCCGGTATTTGGTTTGATGTCGGTTTGTAAAGCCGACAATGAACACCATTATGTTTGGGGTTAGTTCATCAGGTTCGGTGCCAGTTCGTAAATACGACGTTTAACACTAGATTTGGTAACAGCGTGGTGTGTGGTGTGTGGTGTGTGATGTGTTATGATGAGTGACTAGTATCAGACGGAGGGCGGCCCTAACACCTGAGCGAGTAGGCGGCGTGCACCAGGGCGAGTAGGGCGGTGAGGCCGGCCAGGGCGGGGGCGGTGCGAGGGGCGGAGTTGCAATAGTCATCCGTGCACGAGCACACCTCCTGTCGCCCTCCAAAGCCTGAGCGCTGGTAGCACTTGCCCTGGAAACAAAAATAAATTAAATACCTTTTATCGTGAGGTGGGATTCAAATATGGACATCAAGATTCCCTGAGCCAGTTAAGCCTCAGGCCTCATCGGTAAACAGGTAAATCAGAACAGTGAAAAAACATAAAATGATAAAATAATTGGATAGGTTGGTAGCTTGTATATTATTTCTTCGCGTTTATTTAATATTATGTTTTGTCTCGGAAGCGTCAAAATATTCGGTTGTTCCACGCGTATCCTGTTATGATAAATTCCGATAAATGACAAATGTTCACAGTCGTACAGGACCTAAAATTTGGAGTTACGTCAATGGTTTACAGTTAAAACGTTAAATAGAATGTTAAATAGAAAAATAGGTATCATATTCGACAGCGAGTAAAAGTTAATGTGATAAATTCGTACATTGATTCCAACCGCATAATAATACGTTTCCATCAAATTAGGTAACACGTGTAGAAGGCACAGCAGTATACCTATAGGGGTGACAGATTACGATATAAGTTCAAAGCGTTTTATATATCTCCATATTGCTCGCCATACAATCCCATACAGATCTGTCACACCTAAAAAGATGATGTGTTATAAGTGTGGGCGTGGCGACGATATATTCCGTCATCTGCTAGCCAGGCTATATATGAAAATTATGCGACCCCTCTCCTGCCATAGGCAAAACAATTTTATTACGCGGCTGTCATCTTTCAAAGTGACAGATCCCATACAAAGATGATATTCAGCGGCAGTTCCCCAATTGATCTGACTCCCTCTCCTAAGGAAGATTATAGCGTAGCGTATTCCCCAACATAAAATACGTATATGCCACGCCCAAATTATGCACGCATAATACAGCGTAATGTGTCTAAGACATTGATTAGTCAATGGTCTAAGGCTTATTACCTATTATATTAAGCAGTGGCATATATTCACATGAGGGGGTTCGACTCTAATGGGGGGTTCGACCCTAGTAGTGGGTAAGGGAGAAGGGGGGGGATTTGATTTTTTTATTATTATAATAACAGTTTTTTGACCTCCACTTACACGACTAATTATCTTATCATTGAAGAAAATATTAGCGTCACTCAAACGAAAATTTGAAACAAAAATATTAGAAAATGATTCGGTCGCATCTACCAATTGAGCCTTGCCGGGGTTTTGCTCTACCAATGAGCTAATTCGATCCTGTCCCTTTCGGTCACATTTAACTGTATCACACTTCGACTTAGAACTGCTCTTATTTTTATTTGTAGCTATCTATACGACTATGATTGAAAGATTCTTCCGAACTAATCTTATTATAGATAGAATCTTGGAGAAATATTTCCATTTTTATTTTACATCTATTGAATCTTTCTATAATTTTTCTGTGTTCAAGTTTCCGTCTGAGAGTTGCTAATATTGTCTTCGATGATTGAATATTATAATTTGAGGTTTTACTCATTAGTTCTTTCCAAAAACTAAATATAAAGCTTATTATTTTTAAAACATTGATAAAAAAATGGTACAAATAATATTGTTGTTCAGTAATGTAATCTACGATTACTATTACCTTTTTCCAATGCGATACTGAGGCCGCGAACCCCCTACCCCCCTTATATGCGCTCTTGACATTAAAACTTCACGCCCATTCAGTAATCGATTGACGGAAATTAAAACTTCAGTTGTTAAAGGTTATCAAATTAGCAAAGTTGTTTTTGAAAACATTTTTACATGCCACATTATTGACGCTTCAATATTGCTTTAACGGAAACATAATATTTAATAGGGAAGCATTTTTTTTATTGGAGATACGTCATACTTTTTATATACAGCATATATAATTAAAAAAAAATTATCTGCTTCTCTCGTGTTTAGAGAAAATGGTGTAGGAAGATTTTTTGGTGAGTTTTCAAATATTTGTCAAAAATGCGATGTTCAGATGTTTTTTTCTGTAATCAGTATAAAAGAGTTTGTTTTTAAAAAAATATATGATATTGCGTTTTAAATTAAAAATATATTTAATTTGTCACAAATTGCAAATCTAATAATAACGGTGAAATTAGATAAATAGCAGACATGGTCTTACACAACAATCGAATTTGGAGTTCCCCAGGGTTCTGTCCTAGGTCCCATTCTCTTCATTCTCTATACGAATCATCTTGAACAACTCATTCACTCAGCTGTGTTTGAATCACAAGGCTACGCAGATGACCGTGTGATTTTAAAGTTTTGTTTTCCCGACGAAAAAGACGTCCTTAAAATCGAGATGGTTGGCTTCATTAACCCAGACTAAAGTTGGATGTCTGTCAATAAACTTAAACTTAATCCAACAAAGAAATAATTTATTTGAATAGCTTCCCCTGGAAGGCAAGCACTCCTTGACTCCGGTCCAATCCGTATTCAGGACCTTTAAAATTAATAAATTAACATTTTTGGTAATTCTGCGGCAGATATAATACATTGGGTATGTATGTATGAATGTGTCCGTCCTCTCTGCCTACCCCGGGGAAACGACGTGATGGTTATCTAGTTAGTTAGTTAAGGCGAAGCTTTATGCCAAATCACTATTTTGATTAATCTTTATAACGAATTGGTGTACATTATGAATACCAAAAAATATGTTTTAGATAGATTGAAGGTTTTCCTATCGTTTCGCTTGAGTAGAATACAAATAAAAAATAAATTACTCAATAAAAAATATAAATGTAAGCTACTAAAAAATATTTTTTCAATATAAATGTATGAACCCATAAAGGAAAAGTCTTTTAAAAAATACAGTATTATAACTAAGATTATATGTGACAGTTTCACTTGATTAACTTTTTTATTTTTATAAAATTATTTACAAAATAAATAAAAACCAGTTTTGTGCTTGAAGTCGAACGTTTCTAGACTCAGTTTGTCAAGCGATTTTAATGCCTATTACCTACAATACAAGGTATACCAAGAATATACACATTTTTGGCTTGTAACTTCCTCTTAAGGCATGCTAAATCGTAACTTAGTCGCATAATTATACAGAGTTTTGATAAGTTTAGTTTTGTTTGGTGGATGAGTCTAGACAGAAGTGGTAACCAGGTGAACAATTGCATTATAGTTGCACAGAAATCGTTTCCAATTTAATTTATTCCTACTTCACAAGGTATTCGTAATATTTTCCTAAAGCGAATTAATCATTAGTGTTTCTGCAATTAGTCCATAAGAGACAATGATGGTATTTTCACCAGCGCGATACTGAAAATAACTTCCACTCTGAAACGTGCCGCAAATATACTGTATAAATTAATAAATTGAAGCAAATTTCAGATACCCATAAATGATACTTATATACATCGATAATCTGCGATTTAAAAATAAAAACGATATTATTGATTTTCGATTTATTTCAGATTATGGATTTTATAAATAATATATTCATTTCTTTTTTAAGAATTAACAACACAACTGCCGTTTACATAAATGATACTTATTGACAGTCTAGTACAATATAGACTAAAGAAAGAAATGATATATTATAAGTAAACAAGAAAAAAGAATATACCTACATAAGAAAAAGTAAAGTTAATGCAAGAAATGAAGAAGAAACAAAAACAATAAACCTGTTAAGCTGTTAAGCTGTGACCTCTTTAAAATATGCACTGCTAAAATATTGAATAAGTAAAGCTTTGTACTTCAATAGAGGCATGTTAAAAACATCAGCTAACATAGCATAAGAGTTCTCAATGGTGTGTAATCTATTTATAACATAATTGTAGCCTAAAATCGTGGTATATAATCACAATAATACTTTCTAGGGATTCTTGATATAATAGTAGGAAAGTGGAAGTAAATCATCATTAACATATCAGGGATTAGATCAAAAAATTTTCTTCTGTCACAATGGATGTTCCGTGAATTCACGAATAGATTTGAAGAGCATTGAATTATTTTCTACAACGTCCATTAATTATTTTTATCCTGATGACCAATATAGGTCGCTAAGGCTGACGTTTAGCACAAAAACTAGCTCATTCAGTGGTCAACTAGATCGTGATATTAGAATAGGGCATGCATGAATTCAATTCATTGTATCGACTGTCCATTGAATTTCCTCTAAAGGTTAAATAATTGCAAATCAGGCGACACGCTCCACTGGTCAGAAAAAAAACTAATCTGCCTTATTCCGTTGCCGCCCTTTTGGTTATCTGTATTTTATAATGGTGGACTCTTTCGTTAATCATTCCCTGGACAGATCACACGGCACTCGGCAAACGGTTCACGTGTGGCGAATATAATATCATCTAAGCAGTGTATACCTATTACATATTAGCGATTGCATAATCATGTAAGTACCTACCTTCAGAATAGATAATTAGATGTTTAAGAATGCACGTTGATTGATTGCACTCTGTCACTTAAACCAACAGCCTTTCAGCTCGTTTATCAGCCAATGTTGGGACAATGGACCAAAACTAGATACTAGATACAGGCTTAGCTTCCGACTGTCTGCTTTACTACAAACTACAAACAGAATGCCCGTTTTTACACTGAGTCAAGGTTTTGGGTATAAGTATTTAGGGTTCCAGACCTGGGGTGGCTGCTAAATTAAACAGTGGTTGAAAGTATGTAATAGTGATGTATTCAAAGTATGTAATGGTATGTACAAACCTACATAAGTGCATGGAAAGATATAGAAAAAATAATATTCGTTGACATGTATCCCGCGTAGCTCGGGGATATGAATAGTTTGGAGTAAAGTTTTAAAGTTGTGAATTCTAGTGTACCTGAAAGTATATGTTTTACTTGGTCATGCCATGTCTTCCTCGGGCGCTCCCGACTTTTTCTACCATTCACTACTACTATATACCATATTGTCACTGTTAAAAAACCACATTTTATTGACTCGCATGTACAAACAATTGTGAGGAAATCAACATAGATTTACCAAAATATTATATTGTTTAGTGATGGAGATCGTTCCTTTCCTCTTACAAAAAAGTTTTCTTCTAATTTTCTCTTATTTAATAAATCACAACCAAAATTTCTCCACAAATCATTTGTGTGTAGGTACTTAAATACCTGCCTACTTAATTGATAACACGACTATTTGACGATCGATCACATTTGAAAAAAGAATATTTACTAAAATCTATACTAAAATATTTACTAAATTTACTAAGATCTATTAAAACGGCCACCATCTTTAATCGGAAACGGAACGTAACAAACAAATGTACATAAAAACGAAAGAAAAAAAAACTACTCGGGTCTTCACTACGCTCAGTCAATAACATCGTACAGTAAGTTTCATCGTACAACTCCAATATTGATGACCTATTTTACAAGTATTATAGATTAAGTAAAATAAAATGTAATTTAGGTTATTTATGAAATAATTGACCCAATTTATAACTAGGTACATTATTATATATTTACATTTCAACGATTGAATAATTTTAGCTCTCCGCATATGACGCAAATAATCCTATATTAATATAATTAATTTTAATATTTTTGAAACTTGCTTTCATTTTTCAATATATTTTCCTTTCACCAACATGTCTGAAAATTTTCTTTCAATGGATATTTAATGTGTTTTTTTTTAGATTTGACTGTAACCATTTAGTTCCGCTTGTTATATTATTTTGGATAGCTTAAGAAAATGATTTTTCTCAGCGAAGCTAACACTTGATAACTAACATTTTGTCTTGCTATAAGCAATACCTGCTTATGTTATATCATGAAGTTAAAGCACAGCCATCTGTACATACAGACATCTGTATATTAATAATCCTATTAAAAGATGTGCTCAATGGCGAAATAGAAAAAAATGTTTGCCGAACTTTTTTACATAATTTTCGTCATTCTAATTGGAAACTTCCCAAATTCCTGTTACATTTTCCGTAACGTTTAACTAACCCAAATGAGACAATGATATAATATCTTGTCAAATCTACATCGGAGCGATAGTTTTCTATTTTTCGGCTGATGTTAATTAAAGCCCAATTGGGCTTTTACATAACGTTATAAATTATATTCTACCCGACTTCAACCAGAGATGTGTATAATAATTTTATGGATTTTAGGTTAGCGATTCTGAGATGATAAATCCTATATTGGTCGATTAAATATTTAGTAACATTTATTTTTTATAAAAAAACCATTCATATTTACCTCGAAATTAAAACTTGAACGCTAAAAATAAAATACGCTAACTGCGCTACAGCAGTCGCATCACGAAATCAAATTCCGCATCTTTAAAAAAAAGATGCACTTGTCGAATTCCGTTGCAATATCTAATAGACTGAGAGGTCACAGTCTTTTTCATAACGATCACAGGAATGGGTAGTTTTAGTACATATTCAAAGTATGGCGTCTCCGCATATGAAACAAGTTGGTCTGCCTGCTCTAAGTGGTTGCAACTATGAGTTATAGAGCTCACAAGAGGCTTCATTGTTTCGAAAAAAAAACGATCAGAGGAATGGGTAGTTTTAGTGCATATTCAAAGAATGGCGTCTCCGCATATGAAAAAAGTTGGTCTGCCTGCTCTAAGTGGTTGCAACTATGAGTTATAGAGCTTACAAGAGGCTTCATTGTTTCGAAAAAAAAACGATCAGAGGAATGGGTAGTTTTAGTACATATTCAAAGTATGGCGTCTCCGCATATGAAAAAAGTTGGTCTGCCTGCTCTAAGTGGTTGAAACTATGAGTTATAGAGCTTACAAGATTAGGCTACATTGTTGCGGAAAAAAAAAACGATCACAGAAATGGGTAGTTTTAGTGCATATTCAAAGTATGGCGTCTCCGCATATGAAACAAGTTGGTCTGCCTGCTCTAAGTGGTTGCAACTATGAGTTATAGAGCTTACAAGATTTGGCTACATTGTTGCGAAAAAAAAAAACGATCACAGAAATGGGTAGTTTTAGTACATATTCAAAGTATGGCGTCTCCGCATATGAAAAAAGTTGGTCTGCCTGCTCTAAGTGGTTGCAACTTCGAGTTATAAAGCTTACAAAATTAGGCTACATTGTTGCGAAAAAAAAACGATCAGAGAAATGGTCAGTTTTAAGTAAATCTGAAAAATAACCCGCAGTTTGGGGAATTCCCGCTAATCGGGAACCCTGCTTGACACACACATTGCCCCCTCCTCCGCCCGCGTCCGGCCCGGCGACCCGCGTCCCGCTTCAGTGTGCGCAGTACAATCGTTGTGAGAGGGTGTGCTTTCGCTTGTTTTGGTGCATTTTTTAATACTATTACCCGTTACTCCCACTTTTACAATAATGTCGAACATAAATACTACATGCCTGTTTTGTGAATGTAAGATGGACGAAAAAGTGCTGCCTTTTAATAAAAACAGTTTAGAAAAGTGTCGTGATATATTAACAGTTCGTATTAACCGTAATTTGAAACATGCTCATATCAAAATACCAAATGATTGTGACAGTACTGCCGTATATCATCTATCGTGCTATAAAAAATTTACCGCAGTGAAAAAAACAATAATATCTACTCCTGAGACCAACAGTTTAACACTTCTGCCATCATCACTTCATTGTCATCACCTTCACCAAGTACGTCTAGTTGCAAAGCTATATGCTTATTCTGCGATCACCAGCGTAAACAATCACATAAAAAATTTGAAAAGATGCACTGTTTGCAATCAAATGAAACCCGCGAAAAGATACTGATGAAATCGTTAGCATCTAACGAAGTCAATTTACAACATAAAATTTCACAGACAAGTGTTCCATTATTTTATCACACTAATTGTTTGAAAGATTTTTTTAGAAGAACTGAAAAAATATCCGACTGTCAGTCCAATGAAAAAGACGGTGTGTGGCACGTTATACGCGAGAGCCAT
Organism: Hesperophylax magnus; assembly: GCA_026573805.1. NCBI lineage: Eukaryota > Metazoa > Arthropoda > Insecta > Trichoptera > Limnephilidae > Hesperophylax > Hesperophylax magnus. The sequence goes on along the minus strand of JAIUSX010000043.1, from coordinate 3,462,524 downwards.
AAAAATGCCTTACAAAAATTGTATGAATTCATAAACGACATAATTCATGGCAATAATATTCATTTAATGTCCAATCTTCACGAATATTATGAATCTTCTCTGCAGTCAAATAGCACTGAAAATAATATTACATGTTCGAGATTAGAACAGAAAATTCGAGCCTCATTTGATCGAAGCGTTTTAACTATAGAAGAAATAAATGGACGTAAGTTAGTTTTCAGAACGGGTTTGCCAATTGATTTCGTGATGTCGAAACAGAAGGAATTAGTGAAAAGAGATATTCTCACGTCTGCTGCTAATATATTGAGAAAAGAGATTCTTTCCCTGCCTAAAACTCCCCTACCAACCACTTGTTCAGTGCAGGAATTACTCCAAGGCGAGTGTAATATACCCGATGCTCTTAAAAAATTCAACTTGGAGCTCCTTGGCATCGGTTCGCGCACAAAAAAAAAGTTGTCTGAGACTTGCTTAAAGAAAGCTGAATCGATAAGCCAGGATCAAATTTACGCTGTGACAAATGGACATGTTAAGCCTTCTAAACAATTAGCTCTGGGAATGGCTATTAAAAATCTAACTAACAGCAGAAAAGTTGTGAACATTTTGAACAAATATGGTCAGATACCTAGCTACACTTTATTAGAAGAATTAGAAACTGAAATTACCTATGCCTCCATCGATGAATCTATAACAACATTCATTCCGTCTGGGATAATTCCATGTCCTCAGTTAAATACTGGAGTAGCTTTCGATAATTTTGACCGTTACGTAGACACACCTTCTGGAAAAAATACATTGCATGACACAGTAGGAATTATTTTTCAAAATGAAGAACAGTACTCCATACGAAATCAACCTATTGACTTGTCAATGAAACCATCTAAAGGCAAAAGAAGAAGGGCATTCGACGTGATTGACATTAATATAGATCATCCCATTAAAAAACCAAGAATGAGTGACAGTATGATTTTACTTGATAGTGACTTACGTAAAACAACTGAATCTGTCAAAATAAATGCAAAGAATAGAGATTTATTATGGGTTTTGTGTCATGCTGCTGAAATCGAGAATACTCCTATATGGGTAGGATTTAATAACCTCACTATGAATGATCAAACCAGTAAACAGAAAATAGCTTATTTGAACCCAATAAACATGTCTCCCACTAACACTTCCGTTGTTAAAACAACAATGCAACAAGCAAAAAGTATAGCCGAAGAGTGTGGTCAGGAATATATATGTGTTACATATGATCTTGCAATTGCAAAAGTGGCATTACAAATACAATCCACAGAACGGCCAAATTTTGACAATCTTTTTATTTTTCTTGGCACATTTCATATCATCCTGGCCTATTTCAAAGCTATAGGAAAATTTATAGATGATTGTGGTTTGACGCATATGCTAATCGAAGCTGATTTGCTAGCCAATGGGTCTCTTAATGGATTCATGTCTGGTACGCATTACAATCGATGCAAGAGACTTCACCCTATTATTTCACTGGCCTTACAATTAATCCATTTTAAATTCTTTTTAAAAGAGGAAAATCTACAATTGTCACCAGATTTGGTAAAAGAACTGCAAGAAATAAAAAATAGACGAATGGACAGTTCTGGAAACATCTTGGTCGATGTTGACAATTTCTTTTTATCAGAAATCATCTCTAAATACAGAATTTTTCGAGAAAAAACTCAAAACGGAGAACACGGCAAAACGGCACAATTTTACATGCAATATATAAATCTGATCGAGTATTACTTTCTTTTGAGCCGATCGATACGAGAAAACAATTTTGAGCTTTACAAATATGTACTTCCAAAAATTAACAATATATTTTTCATACTAAATCATCCAAATTATGCGCGATGGCTCACAAAGCACCATGACGACATATTAAAAGTCCAAGACACTCACCCAGGCCTCGAGCTTCATTTAAAACGTCATGGCTTGGGTATCAAGCGCACTGACAAAGCGTTTTCTAGACAACCCGTTGATTTAAGGTGACACAATACCCTGATAACGGGGATTTGCCCCGACGTTCACATTTTAATTATTTCTGATGAGCTTATTACTAAAATGTTAAATGTTTCTAGAGGGATTCGAAGGGATGCAAGTTATTTATATATAAGATTAATAAAAACAGGACCTTATCATTAAATATATTATGGAAAAAGGTATGTACATTTTATTAATTGTAAAATGTTGTAAGATAAGCGGCAAGCACCAGATTTTATTTTTGTAGACGATGAATTAGTAACTTCCCGACGAATCCCTCTAGAAACTTTAGAGATTTTATTAATGTATTCATAAGAATTAATCAAAATATAATACTCTGAAATTTCCAATTTCTATACCGCTAAAGGAAACACAGCCGTAAGTACTTTAATACTGTAACGCACGCAACTGTATTCGTGTGCAGGTGCTGAAGTACTTAGACCGTTCCAGGTCAGTGTCGGCCAGAGCTCAAGCCGGAAAGGTCGTCTCTGTTCCGGCCCGAATGTACGGTGATTTCTTTTACGTATTTATTTATTTAATGAAACGATTATTTTTAATACTATTAGTGAAATTTTCTGTTTTTTATAATTTAACTCCTTCCTCAAGTGAGTAAAGGTTTTTTGTATGTTTCACCAATATAAAAGAAAACATTACTTTTTTTCAATTGTTTATACTTAAAATGTGCACAGTGGTCATGTTTCAGATAAATTTGGACATTGTTAAAAAAATATGAAAACAGTTTATTTGGTAGAAGTTATTTTAATTCTTAAGTTTCTTTATTTTAATAGTTAAATATTACCTTAAATATTTTTTTGAATAAAAAGTTCCGCTGTTACGTGCGATTTTTATTTGTAATTGTCACACCTAAAAATGATTATCAAGTAAAACTTATTTCATATAAAAAGTATTTCAAATATAATAATTATAAACAATGTAGTTTCTTTTTACATATAAATTATATTATTTGGGTTTCAGTCACACCAATTTTTGGGCACAGAAAAATTGGAACTGATTGTGAAGAACTCAGACATGCCATAAATACCTAATATAATATTTTAACCAAAAATTGCTTTACTTTAAAATGCAAACAGATTTTTCAAGAATTAACTGGGTCTGCCCTAGTATAAGGTATTATACAAAGTGACCGGTATAAAATTTTGGAAATTCAAAAGTTTTTTTTCCATAAAACAAATACTCTACATCGAAAGTTTTTCTCCATACAGACAATTAGACATATGTTACCTATAAAGTACCTAAAGTCATTCGAATATTAAAAAGAGTTATTCATATTTTAAGTTTAGATTGTTAGATCATTTGTTGTAGATAGAATTGTACAATTATCTTCCCAAGTTACTGCACTTACTTACGTTGAAATGATTTTCAAATTTAAGGTAAAATTGAACCAATTTATAATAAACCTCTTGGCTAATATATACGTACGTTTCAGTTAAATATGGGAAAACAGAAGACAAAATGAGTTTTATCCTGAACAAAATGACGGCACCAAGGAAAATGCTTAACGGAATTGAGACGGTACTACAGAAATAAACACTTAAAAGTAAATTTTTGGGCTAAATTTTCTACAGAACATAATTGTAAAATGACAGCTTAATTAATTTTATATATCTATAAATATGTAGGTATATACATGTATACGCACTCGATAAACTTCCAGCGATTCCTGAGCTTATTCAATTTGGAGTATAAGAAGTACATTCATTTTGGTTTCCGATGACATATTTTTTCCACTTCAAAAGAAAAACAAAGCATTGGACGGTGAAGGTTTTTTGATATCGAAATACTGACATAAAATTTTACCCATTAAATCCCACCTATGTATTGTAAATTCCTCTCGTCCTACAATGAGTTCTGTAACTCATCGGGATTGCTCTAGCAAGAAATAAAATCTAAAATCTGAGATGTAAAAAAACTGTAATGTACGAACTATTTTCTATGTCAAAGTTTTATTAGTAAAAATATTTTATTTTTCTATTTTTGTACTGTTTCGTATGTGAAACTTATAATTTTGATATCAAAATACCAATGTAAAATTTTACCTAATTACTCCCACCTATGTATTGTAGGTTCCTCCCGTCCTACAGTGAGTTTTTTAACTCATCGGGATTGTTCTATCAAGAAAAAAAATAATAACAAAAAAGTATTTGTGATTTATGATTATTTGGGATGCCTTGCATACTGCTGATGATTATATACTGTATGTAGATACCACGATTTTCAAAACACCATGCAAATTATGCAATTCATTAACGTGCCAACAATAATGAAAATTATTATTATCATTTTAAATTTATAATTATAAAACTTGTCCGTGTGAAATCAAACTATGTCACACTGTGCGAAATTTTGACCAACGCCAACAATAATGAAAATTATTATTATCATTTTAAATTTATAATTATAAAACTTGTCCGTGTGAAATCAAACTATGTCACACTGTGCGAAATTTTGACCAACGCCAACAATAATGAAAATTATTATTATCATTTTAAATTTATAATTATAAAACTTGTCCGTGTGAAATCAAACTATGTCACACTGTGCGAAATTTTGACCAACGCGGGGCGTAAACGAAATGTTTTGGGCTATAGTATTACTCTAAGGGCTATAGCCGCGCCCACTAAAAACGCCCATAACTGATATTATTTTGACGTCTTATGTCCTCTTAACACTAGAACAAACCATAAACGCCGATGCTGCTAAGCGATTGTCTGGTGTTAGCCATTTTACTAATTCCTTGTCAGGCCGACAGCGTTGGGCAAAAAGCCATGCACTGAGATCCACCATTATAACTCATGTTTTAGAAGAAACTAATATTACCAGGGTACAAGACGTTACCTCTGATCTGCAGACAGCCAACATTTCCAAAAACAAAAAGGCAGTGAAGAAACTTGTCGATACTGTAGAATCTTATGGCAATCCATTTGATTATCAAGACGATAAAGACGAACTGTACAATATTGTCACTGGGAATTCAGTAACGAATGAAACCGCAGACTTTCTGCTCAATATAGAGGCTACAGGAGAAAATCAGAGAAAAGAATTTATATCTCAATGTAATGAAAATCCCGACCGTTTCGAGAAACCAATAAAACGCAATGAAATCAGGAATTTCTGTTCAGATAAATCAAAAAAGCCATGTAAAGCAGCACAAAAACTGCAAGTTATAAAAGCAGAACGAAACGTCTTCGGTCGTCTTTTAGGAATTTCCCTTAATCAGAAACTAGATTTGCCAAAAGTTTTGGAATATCCATTATCTTCATCGTCACCTTCAATGAGTCATTTAGATGGTTCCTTGATGAAGACTAACAAGGCTGCACTCATGAAAATATTGGAAAAAACAGCCAATGCCAATACGCCACAAAAAATTGATGTTGTGATTGTAGATGGATTCTATATTCTCCATTTAATACCAGTGCATGTGAAAACATTTGGTGAAATGTCGCTATACATTTTGAAAAAATGTATGAGCTACAAAGCAAACCGTATCGATGTAATATTTGATTCTTATTTATCACCCTCAATCAAAGATTTTGAACGTGAAATGAGAGCTGGGCACAAAGCTACCCCCAAAACACAGTATAAAATAACATCGCCAAAACAAATCAGACCAAGAAATTTCGTCAAAGAATTAAGAATTACACAATTCAAAGAAGAACTCGTGCATTTTTTCATAAAACATTGGAGTTCCGAGGAGGCTAGTCTAGTCATTTCTGGAAGCACGGTTAATCTCAATTTTGAAAATAATTGTTATTCGTATGAATATCAAAGCGACGGCAAAAAGGTTGTGCAAAACGATAACCCTAATTTGATGTGTGGGCACCACGAAGAAACCGATACAAAAATAATATACCACATATACAGTATTCAAGAACCATCTAATATTTTGATTAAAACTTCTGACACTGATGTAATCGTCATTTTACTGGGAAATTTGGACAAATTCGAAAAGCATGAAATATTTATTGAATCCGGCACTCTTGCCAAACGACGTATTGTAAATGTTAACAAAATTTATCTCAGTATTGGTGCTACATTGGCAAAGAGTTTGCCAGCGTTTCATGCTTTGACAGGGTGTGATTATACCCCTGCATTTTATAGAAAGGGCAAACAAAAACCTTACAATATCCTAAGTAAAAACACAGTTTATCAAGAGGCTCTAATAGAGCTAAGTTCTAATGCTCCATTGACAAATGAAATCAAATGCAAAATTGAACAATTCATATGTGAGTTATATGGTGTGAAGAGTAAATCTGTAAACGAGGCCCGCCATAAGATTTTCCTCAAAAAATTTAAGCCCAATAAAGAGAATGAAAAATTTAACAAAACTCTTATGAATTTTGATGCTGCTTTTTTGCCACCGTCTGAAATCGAACTAGTTCAACAGATACTTAGAGCTAAATACGTATCAAATATCTGGATAAATTCAACCAAAAATCCTCCAAGCTATCTATTGCCAATTGAACATGGGTGGAAAGAAGAACACGGCAAATATGTCCCTATCTGGTATGCAGGGAACCGACTACCAGATAAAGTATCTGATGTTACTGTAACGGAGTCAGAAAATGACAATATTTCTGGTGATGTCAGTGGTAAGTTTTATACGATTGCGGATGTATAGGTAAAAATCGTTAGGAAACGAAAAGTTTGCATGTATTTGTTTCTTATTAATGGCATATTACGTATCTAAACCATAAATCTCATTAAGCTATACATACAAGAGTTCGTTTCCTTCTGTTTTTTATATATACATATGTATAATAAATTTCATATCATCAAAATCGTCATTTTTTCTATCAAACTTTACAGTTATTTTATCACATTACAGACTCCTCGTCTACGTGCCTAAGCAGCGAAGAAGAAGATTCCGAAGATGACGAAATCTAAGTTAAATCTATCCAAGTTAAAAAAGAAATCTTGAATATTGAAATTGAATATTTTAAGTTTTTTATGAATGTTTCTACCTTAATATCAAAATCTAATTCCATTATTCCATTCCAATTTTGTGCTCTGAGTTGTAATCTTAGTTCTTCTTCGTCATATTTTGCATAGTTCCGATAAGCTTTGGTGTTTATAAAATGTTTTTTCGTATTTCGATTTTGCTCTATAATTTGAATTATGGAGTGATCTGTGATTCTGGGTGCATCTAATAGATTTACCTGTAGTTCAAATACATTTGTTATCACCAGATCAATTAATGTACTTGATGTTAGAGTTACTCTAGTGGGATCTTTTACCAGTTGTTTCATCCCATTGAATTCAATGATTAAGTTTTTAAGTTTTTTGTATAGATGTCTGCATTTTTATTCATGTTTATATTGAAATCTCCTACTATAATATTAGGTTGTCTTTTTTTATGTTTTCTGAACACCATTTTTCGAAGTACGTTAAGAAATCCCTCAAACTCGAATTAGGTAAACGGTATACGATACCGTAGACCCCTTTTTTAAGCTATTTTTTACTTTTATCGCCAAAATCCATGATGTTTTGATGTGACTAATGAAAAAGCTCATAAAAATATTAAAAGAATATTAGAAGTAAGTAAATATTTAACTCTTTAAGCCTTAGTAATATTCTACAAAATGATTAATCTGTGATTTTACCCAAAGATGTTTAGATTATGGAAGTTGAATTAATAAAAATTGGATTTGTTCGATTTCATTTTTTTATTTTATTGATTACTGTTATTTTTTTTTCTTTGAAATACAACCACTGAGAGCAGGCAGACCAACTCGTTTCACCTGTGGAGACACCATACTTCGAATAGGTACTAAAACTGACCATTTCTGTTATCGTTTTTTTCGCAACAATGCAATGACTTGCGCGCATCATAACTCTGAAATGCAACCACTGAGAGCCGCCAGACCAACTTGTTTCATCTGCGGAGAGGCCATACTTTGAATATATACTAAAACTGACAATTTCTCTGATCGTTTTTTTTTTTCGAAACAATGTAGTCTAATCTTGTAAGCTTTATAACTCGAAGTTGCAACCACTTAGAGCAGGCAGACCAACTTGTTTCATATGCGGAGACGCCATACTTTGAATATGTACTAAAATTACCCATTCCTCTGATCGTTTTTTTTTCGAAACAATGAAGCCTCTTGTAAGCTCTATAACTCATAGTTGCAACCACTTAGAGCAGGCAGACCAACTTTTTTCATATGCGGAGACACCGTACTTTGAATATGTACTAAAACTACCCATTTCTGTGATCTTTTTTTTTTTAGCAACAATGTAGCCTAATCTTGTAATAATAATGATTGGATTATTTATATAGCGCCGTTTTTGTGAGAAAATCACCTCAAGGGCGCTGAGAGTAAGCTCTATAACTCATAGTTGCAACCACTTAGAGCAGGCAGACCAACTTTTTTCATATGCGGAGACGCCATACTTTGAATATGTACTAAAACTACCCATTCCTCTGATCGTTTTTTTTTCGAAACAATGAAGCCTCTTGTAAGCTCTATAACTCATAGTTGCAACCACTTAGAGCAGGCAGACCAACTTTTTTCATATGCGGAGACGCCATACTTTGAATATGTACTAAAACTACCCATTCCTCTGATCGTTTTTTTTTCGAAACAATAAAGCTTCTTGTAAGCTCTATAACTCATAGTTGCAACCACTTAGAGCAGGCAGACCAACGTTTTTCATATGCGGAGATGCCATACTTTGAATATGTACTAAAACTACCCATTCCTCTGATCGTTTTTTTTTCGAAACAATAAAGCCTCTTGTAAGCTCTATAACTCATAGTTGCAACCACTTAGAGCAGGCAGACCAACGTTTTTCATATGCGGAGATGCCATACTTTGAATATGTACTAAAACTACCCATTCCTCTGATCGTTATGAAAAAGACCGTGACCTCTTAGACTATAAGGGAGACAACTATTTAAGTCGGGGGTTTAAATAAACATACGCAAAATAGGTTTTGAGGGTCTTATTTTAGGGTTATTTTAATAATTTATGCGTATTTCCTAAACTTCAAACTTAAGTTTGATTGAAAAAATGCTACTTTAATGCATCTTTTAACACCTACCACGATATAAATATTTATTTCTTATAGTAATTAAGTTGAAACCAAGTACAGGGTTTTCCAATAAGAGGTGTTATTTTGATATTCAATCGTAAAAGATCAATGGTTTCGTTACTTGTGTGGCACGTAGCGCCGTCTTGTTGAAAGTAAACGTTGTCCAGATCAATACCATCCAATTCCGGCCATAAAAATCATTAATCATCTCTCGATAGCGATCCATTCACCGTAACTGTTGCTCGTAGAAGTGGACATTAACCCACTTCCCGACATCCGATCGAGCTGAAACTCGGCAGATAGACTTGTTGTACTCGATGACAATGCATTCTATCAACCACGTATACACACATGGACATATACAGGATTTTCCAATAAGAGATGTTATTTTAAAAATTATTTTACAAGCAATAATTGTTACCCTTTGTGCTATGCATAAAAAATCTTGTCTTAAAAACATTAGTTTACCAAAAAAATAATAATTGTTATTTTAATATTCAATCGTAAAAGATCAATGGTTTCGTTGCTTGTGCGGCACGTAGCGCCGTCTTGTTGAAAGTAAACGTTGTCCAGATCAATACCATCCAATTTCAGCCATAAAAAATCATTAATCATCTCTCGATAGCGCAATCCATTCTCCGTAACTGTTGCTCCAGCCTCATTTTCGAAAAGGTAAGGTCCAATGACTCCGCCGGACCATAAACCGCACTTAACAGTCACACTTTAAGGATAGAGAGGCTTTTCAATAATAACTCTTGGGTTTTCCGAGCCCCAGATGCGACAATTTTGCTTGTTAACGAAGCCACCGAGGTGGAAATGGGCCTCATCACTCAAAATGATTTACATTTGATTCACTCAAGTGAATTTTAATAATTTCAATGCGTTGTTGAAGCGTGTATCGTTCCATTTTTATTAATGGCGTAGTTTCTACTTGTCAAATGTCAAAAAATAACAGCTTCAAAAGTAACATCTACCGAAATAGCGGGCTATTTAAAATAACACCTCTTATTGGAAAACCCTGTACTATTTATATTTTTTGCGTATTAAGCGTGTAGCGGAATTCGATAAGTTTATCATAAAATTGACCGTTGTTGAGGTTGTAGGTAATATTTTTGTACCTTGTAATTTGACTCGTCCCAGCCGCAACCTCTGATGACTCGGCTGTCTGGCGGCATGCCGTTGACCTCGAACTCGATGACTTGCGTGATCTTCCTGCACATGGTGTAGGCCGTGCCCTTGTCCAGTGAGGAGCAGTCCTTCTTCAACGCGTCCGGCAGCAGTTTGCCGGCGCAGCGAGAGTCGTTGTGGCTGTTGCACTCATAGCACTGCAGGCCGTCGGCTGTAAACAAACAAACAAACAATAATTTAATTATTGTATTTCTTTATCATCTGTCATACCGTGAAAAAAGCAAGTCTTCTGCACCGAAAGTACCCCAGAGATTCGTATCCTAATATGTGACATTTATTCACAAAAACATGACACACAGCTCCTAAACACCGAATATATACAACTGTATAATCCATCTGTCAAAACAAACGTAGGCATACAAGAGAAATAGAAATCTTTCAAAAACATAATGTGGAAAATCTATAAAAAAGGGAACCTACCTGCTTTTTGATGTTATACTGACAAATATATCTAATATTATGTGTATACTTAACTATAAACTAGTGGTACAAGCAGAAAACTGGAGAATTTACATCACACAGAGAACAAGACTTTGCTAATCACGTCTATCAAATTGTGAACAAAGATATGAAAACACTAGGCTTCATATTAAGAACGACCAAAAACTTTAATTCCATACAAGCCTTAAAACTGTTGTACGTGTCTCTAGTCAGAAGCCTAATCGAATACAACTCAAAAGTTTGGTATCTCTTTTACAAATTTCATATTAATAAAATTGAGTGAATTTTTTTTTTAAGTTACACAAATTTAAAATTAAATATCTTTCGAGAAAATTATCCTTTCTTATTAAATATTCTAAAAATTCATACATTAGAAGACAGACAAAATAAATTATTTAACTTTCTTATTTAAAACACAAATGTGTAAATTAACTGTTCCGAACTCCTGCAACACGAGTATAAACTTACACATACCCACAATAACAACACTACACAATACCCTATTCTACCTCAGTATGCATAACCGCAACTACATTGCTCATCATCTGATATAGCGTTTCACACTACGGGAAACCAATTCATAGTTGATATTGACATGTTTAATGCTAACTTGATGAATTTTGTGGATATATAATATATAAACCCATTCCAACAGATATTGTATTGTATATATTCAGTATTGTCTCATGTCTTGCGGCGAGCGGTCGCCTAACGAGACGGACTCTGTAAAAGTAAACTGTTTACAAATATAAAATTAACACCTTCATGTTCCGACATGGAACTCAAAATACATATTGAAAAAATACTTTCTAGAAGCTAAAACTGAAATTGAAGCAATATTAATCAACATCGAAGATTCACGGAAGCTTGAAATAAAGTCACTACAAAACACAATAATTTGTCTACAAAATAAAGTGATTCAAGATGATTATATCAGAAAATTATAAACTTTGATAAAAAAAGGAACAAATGAAGAAAATAAAAATGAAGTTAAAAGCTATGCAATGGTGGTAAGGGAAAAATTTCACCCAATACCGAAAGCAAATTTCGCTCTACTAATTACTTCAAAAGAAGACAAACCTGCAGATGAAATCGAAAAAATATTAAAATCAAAATAAAAGTATCCAAACTAGGAATAGGAATTTCTGGACTAAAAAAACATATCAAAACAAAATAATACTAACATGTGAGAAACAAAATGACACCGAAAAAATAATAAACGAAATCAACAAAAACCTGGATATTGGAATACACGCTAATGAAATAAAGAAAAAAAACCATGCATTATCATTAAGGGTGTTGATGCTGGCTACAAGGAAGAAGAACTCCTTACAGATTTGATAAATCAAAATGAAGACCTAAAAAATGCCATGACCTCGGAAACTGGCAATGAACCAATCGTTGTTAAAAAAAAGCTGAAGAATAAAAAATCGGAAAAATTAGCAAATTTCATCATAGAAACAACTGCACAACTGAGAAAAATAATAATATCCAAAGAAAGGATAAATATTGGATATACAAGAGCACACGTAGAAGACTGTAATCCACTGATGCAATGCTATCATTGCCTTGGTTACGGACACACCCCACTGAGATGCCTCGAAAACATGAAGAATCCCAGATGCCTCCACTGTGCAGAAGAGCACAAAATACAAAACTGCACCAAAAAACAAGAACCTGCCAATTGCCACAACTGCACAAACAGAAAGGGCTATCAAAATGATCACGCAGCCAACAGTCACTTACGTGAATTCCGCAAAAAAATGATACAAAATTCGCAAATGCGGATTGAATATGAGTAAGTTTTATTTCGTATACTTATTTCCTTATTTCTTTAAAAATGAATAATTTCTTCACTGAGGAATTAGATAAAACCCTTAATATTTCGGAATATATTTGTCACACTTTAAATGATTGTAATAAAATCGTGAATAAAATATCAAATTCATTCTCAGTACTCCATTTAAATATCAGATCGATGAAACAAAATTTCAATGAATTTTTACTCTCAATTAATTTACTAAATCATAAACCGGACGTCATAGTGTTAACTGAAGCATTCACCAACGAATACAATAAATTTTGCATACCAGAATATAGCTACTTCGTAACATCTTGTGCTATTAATAGAAATAGTGGTATTGTTGTATTTGTTAAATCTTGCTATTCAAACATCGCAGTGGAAGAAGTACCTATGCAGCGAGTTAATTGCTTAGATATTAATCTAAATGTAAATAAAATATGTTTTAATATTATTGCAATTTACCGAACACACGGATCAAACGAGTATACATTTATGGATGAATTAAGAAGCAGGTCTTCGACCCTTTAGAAACAGCGGCGCGGGAAGTAGGACTGCGAGTTAATGTTGACAAAACAAAAATGATGGTACAGAGCAGGAACCCTTCACACAGAAGAAGAAGTAGTGCACTATTTAAAGACAACTACTCATACGAAGTGGTCTATCAATTCACCTACCTGGGCTCCAGCCTGATAGAGAACAATGAGGATCCAGCAGAAATCAGAAGGAGAATCACAGCAGCCAACAAAACATACTTCTCTTTGCTGCCCGTAGTGTCCACAGAAAAACGAAAATAACCATATATAAGACCATTGTAAGAACTGTATTGGCATATGGATGTGAGGCGCTGACTCTTCTTCTTCGATGGCGCTACAGCCCATATCGAGCTTTGGCCTCCTGCAACAGTCGCCTCCAACTCCTCCTGTCCTCAGCGGCTGACTTCCAGTTTGTCACCTGGAGAAGCTGTGCTGCATCCCCTCTTACCTCATCTTCCCACCTCAGTCTGGGTCTTCCCACTTTTCTCTTTCCACCTGGGTGACCAGTCAGAATTCTTTTTGGGACGCGTGTATCCGGCATTCTCTGTACATGCCCAGCCCATCTCAGCCTGAGGAGTCTCATGTGTGCAGGAGGCGCTGACACTAACGGTAAAGATGGCTGAAATGCTGGATACTTTTGAAAGAAAGGTGCTGGATACTTTTGAGAAGAATATGTGGACCCGTGAAAGAGGGCGAACAGTGGCGTATCCGGCACAATATAGAATTGTACGATATATATAAGGCCCCTAGCATCTCTGCACACATGAGACTCCTCAGGCTGTACAGAGAATGCCGGATACACGCGTCCCAAAAAGAATTCTGACTGGTCATCCAGGTGGAAAGAGAAAAGTGGGAAGACCCAGACTGAGGTGGGAAGATGAGGTAAGAGGGGATGCAGCACAGCTTCTCCAGGTGACAAACTGGAAGTCAGCCGCTGAGGACAGGAGGAGTTGGAGGCGACTGTTGCAGGAGGCCAAAGCTCGATATGGGCTGTAGCGTCATCGAAGAAGAAGAAGATATTATCAAAAAAATAAACAGAACATAACAATAATCGGCGATTTCAACATAGATGTTTCAAACGAAAATAGTAACAAAATAAAAACTGAATTTATCAATTTTATGTCGGAAATGAATTATATATTGTGTATAAAAAAATATACTAGAGAAATTACGGGTCAACGACCATCTTGTATCGATCACATATGGAGTAACACTAAAGATACCGACAAATTACACACGATAATATTAAAAAATAATATTACTGATCATCACACTTGCATCTATATACAAAAACTTAATATTAATAATCATATTGATTCAAAATGCAATACTTTTTAAAAAAAGTCACTAGACCATCATAAATTAAGCCTAAAAATAAAAGCAGAAACATGGCGTTCCGTATTAGAATCAACGTGTGCTGAAACATGCGCAAATATTTTTGATAATATTCCTTGCAATTATATTACAGCATCAACAGATGTTAAAACTATAAAAATTAAATCAAAATTCAAAAAAATAAAACCATGGATTTCACATGGCTTAATCGTGTCTATTAGAAAAAAAGAAGAGTTATATAGCTTGACAAAGAAATTTCGCTTAGATAAAAAAATATACACATATTATAAAAAATTTAGGAACAAATTAACCTGTTTACTAAAAACAACTAAAGAAAACTTTTACAAAAATGAAATTGATGTGGCTAAACAAAATGTAAAACATATATGGAAAACAATAAATGAAATAAATAGTAGAAAAATAAAAAAACTCAAATTAAAAAAATTAATATCGGAAAAAATTCTATTAATGCTATAATGGAACCGACAAAATGTGCTAATGCCTTTAATAAATATTTCGCTAACGTCGGTCAAAATTTAGCTACACGGATCGATGAAAATTATAAAATAGATAATTTCGAAAAGGACTGTCTTAAACAAAATAATCTGTCAGTTTTCAATCCGGTAACAACAGATTACATAAAAAATATTATTTGTGAATTAAAAGGTGCATCTGCACCAGGGTTTGATGGAGTCACAGTAGAAATATTGAAAAATTATAATGATTTATTAAGCATTCCAATTACACACATTATAAATATTAGTTTATAGTGGAGTATTCCCCTTCGTTTATAAAAAATCTATTGTAACACCCGTTTTTAAATCTGGCAGCCCTGAAGAAATATCAAATTATCGACCCATATCTCTTGTCTCAAACATTGCAAAAATTTTCGAAAAGATCGTAAAAAAGCAACTTTTGTACTATATTGAAAAAAATAAAATAATTAGTCCTAGCCAATTTGGATTTAGAGAGAAACTAGGCACTCATGATGCCATTGCAGAACTAACTTCAACTATATACCGTGCATTAGATAAAAAAAATAAATGTCTTGGCATTTTCATTGATTTACGTAAGGCTTTTGATAGTATCTCCCATACAAAATTAATTAATAAATTAAATGATATCGGTATTATTGGTAAGGTAAGGTATTGGCTGCAAAGCTATCTAACTCAAAGAAACCAAAAAGTAAAATTAAACAACTCACTAAGCTCGGATGAAACTTTAGAATTTGGAATTCCCCAAGGGACTGTTATTGGACCAATTTTATTTATAATTTCCGTTAACCATATGTTTAAATTATCACTTAATGGTAAACTTATATCCTTTGCTGACGACACTGCAATAATTATCGAAAAAAAGACATGGAACGAAATTACCAATGCAGCCAATCAAGATATGAAGGTTATAAAAAAATTGGTTCAATGGCAATTTATTATCACTCAACACAGAAAAAACATATTGTTTTCCTTTCACTCTACAAGAAGATGTGCCAAATAACCTAATTAACATAACAATTCATTCTAAAAATTGTGTAAATGACGGTACATGTAATACGGACTGCGCGAAACTAAATCATAAATCTAATATAAAATATCTTGGTATCTTAATAGATAAAAATGTTAAATGGAAAGACCATATTAATCTCACTGTTGAAAGAATAAGAAAACTTATCTATATTTTCTATAATATACGAAATATTTTAAATAAGAAAACTATCAAAATTGTCTATTATGCATTAATTCAGTCCATATTGCAGTACGGGATTATTGGGTGGGGAGGGGCTTTTAAGGCTTCTTTACAGCCCATAATTACAATTCAAAGAATAATTATAAAAATCATCCTAGGAAACCATATGACTCCCCTACTTTAGAGATATTTCGGGAATTTAATGTACCATCTATCACAGAATTGTATAAGAGAATCGCCTTATATCAAATTTATAAAGAATATTTTATTTATAAAATTCACCCCTCAGATAGCATAAGCAATAGATTCAAAACTAATGGCTTAGTAGCCATTCCTATGCTTAGAACGACCACGGCTCAGCACCAGTATTCGTATTTAGGTGTGAGATGGTATAATATATTATTGTCCAAAAATAAAATTAGTGTAACCGAAACTGTGAATTATGAACAATTCAAAAAGTTAATTAAGTCCCTAAAATTGGATAGTGATATATTGTACCCCTAATTTTCTTACACTGACTCAATCTGTAAAAAAAAATATATATATTAATTTAATTGTCTTTAAAAAACTATTTTTCTAATTTGTTTACCTGATATATTGTACCCTTAATTTCCTCACGCTTACTTAATCTGTAAAAAGATATATTATTTTAATTATCTTTAAAAACACACTTTTCTAATTTGTGTACCTATGTTAATATTATGTTTGTATTTATATCAAAAGTTTTTGATTATTGTTTAAAAAATCATTAGAACTAAAGGTAAATACTCCTCCCATAAACACGAGCTCCTGGAGCTCAACTTATGGAGTAGTAGAATAATAACGAAAAAATTATATATATAAGTCTGCATATTGTTATCATTTATAATGTTAAATAATTTACAAGTAATAAATAAAAAAAAATACATCAATGATTCCAACCCTAATCTTGAACCTTTGGGTGTCTCTTTTAAACCAATCTGGAATTGAATTTTTGTTATTGAAATTTTTTATTTAATGTAGTGGAGATCCTTATTGAATGGGACACTTTTGGTAAAATGTTTTTTATAAGTAGATAAATTATAAATTTTAAAAAATGTTTGATCACCTACGACTGATGACATAGTAAAATAAAACATTTGATTTAAGGTAAGTAAGTAAAATAAGTTTAACAAAAAAAAAAATTATCACCATGATCTTTCTCCAATTCAATAAGAATAACTTATTGAATGGGACAGAAAAGGTAATGAATAGGACACATCTAGAAGCTAAGACATTTTTAATACATTAGTTTGAAAAACTATACATTAATTGTGAAAAAGTGAAAAAGAAGTACATAAAGAAAACCAAATTATTTCAAGCCTTTAATCAAAACATACCTACATGTAAACTGATTTTTATTTAATTAACAAAACTAGAGGAGTATAAACGTGTGTATACAATTCCTAAATAGTAAATTTCCTATTTACTTATAATAATAACTAATATAATAGATTTGAAAAATTATATATATGGTATGTTTTTCAAAACTAACAATAACACCAATCGGGCTTTGTTGAAAAAAAATACTTAGCAGAAAATAAAACACATTAGTAGAAGTGTAAAAAAAATTAATAATCATCTTTAAGTATACACTCATAATAACATAACATCAGCAAGTTAAGCATTGAATCCAACCAGGCCCGGTAAAAATTGCATATTCTGCAGATTTTTTATTGTGGTTGACTATTTTCTGCTGCTTCTCGAATAGACATACCCCCAAAAAACTTTTAGCAGCAACTTCAATATGTAGAGCACTTTTCCTCAGTAATTTTGTTTTGGTTTGATTTAGAATAAAATACTTCGACTTCGAATATGTCATATCACAACAACATACACACTGTCTATTTACGAGAGTAAAAATCTTGTAGGCTTTACGTATTTTAAAAAACCTTCAGTTACTGAGTACTCGATACCTACTCTTTCATTGGTGATACAGAAGAAATATTCCCCAACGGGCAACATTATAATCGTAATTATAAGTTCCACACCACATTATCCAATAATGATTGGTGACATCTAAAACACTACTACTTAAGCATGAATTATGTACACATTGTAATATTAGAGACTACTCTCGATTGAAACATAGAAATATATTTTGCTTGCCTATTAAAATTGCTGCAAAATCAGAAGAAACAAAATAATTTTCAAACCCCTTCAACCCTCCAAAGCACAATAAAGTCCGACGTCAACATATGCTTAGAGCAGTACGGCGGATCTGTCTGTCTAATACTCCTGGCTGTAGGAATTTTAAAATCCTGGCATCGTCGCTTCTATGAAAATCTGACTTTGTCCCATTCAATATATATCCCATTCATTAAGGATCTCCCCTACTTATGTATTTTTTGTCTATTGTAATTTTATTTTTGATCATTTCTTTCTTATGTTCTAAATTATTCATCATCTCAAAATTATACCCAATATATTTATTAAAAAAAAATTTGCTATAAAATTGACCGGAAAAGTGATTTAGATTCACCATTTTTCCGCCTGTAACACTAGTTTTCTTTCACCAGATTATGAAATGGAAAGGGTTTTATATATATATTTATTATTTTTAAACCATTTTATTTAACAACATTTGTACACAGTTAACATTTATCACATGAAAACGGTCACATTTCTATGACTCGTTCTTGAGTTCAACAACTAGGCCCTCGAATAGTTTGCAGGCATCTGTGTTTCCTCCCTCCTACAACATGAGTCTGTTCAATACCCATGTTCATTCCTTCCCTTCCACAAAAAGATGATATCCCCAAAAATGAAATAGGTCCACAGGAAAATTATTTTCTCATGGCCTCCTGTGTAGTGTTAATGTAAAAAAAGTATGATTTGATGATTTTTTAACGACAACGGCAAAGGTTAATGACAGATACTGTCATATGATTTATGGTTTTGTGTAAGGTGTGGCCATTTTTTGACGATTTAGTACCGTCCCAAAATATTATTTCTTCTCTGTCGGCAACAAGCTGTATGAAATCTTAAGTATGAAAATAGTGCAAAGTAATGAAATTAATGAAAATAATGAAATTTTTAGAAATTAATGAAAATAATATGAAAGTAATGAAAATAGTATGAACATAATGAAAATAGTATGAACGTAATGAAAAATAGTACGAAAGTAATTAAAATTGTATGAAAGTAATCAACATAGTATGAAAGTAATGAATATGGTATGAACGTTATGAAAATAGTATGAACACAATGAAAAATAGTAAGAAAATATATTAACGTAATGCAAATAGTACGAAAGTAATGAAAAATAATAACTATTGGTTTTCCAAATAAAAAAAAATTTAAAAATTTAAAAAAAAATAGTACGAAAATAATGAAAATAGTATGAACGTAATAAAAGTTAGTTCGAAAGTAGTTAAAATAGTATGAAAGTAATGAAAATAGTATGAAAGTAATGAAAATGGTGTGAACGTAATGAAAATAGTATGAACTCAATGAAAAATAGTACAAAAGTAATGAAATAGTATGTAAAACAATAGAGATGTAATTTCCGTATGGGGATCGGTATGAAAAAAAGCATCGTGTAAAACTCCCATGAGGATTAATAAACTCCTTGTTTATATACGTAGGTACATAATATATCAAAACTATTTTCGGATTAACGATAAACAACATACTCTAACATAAGAAGCTTTTCCGTGTAGGTACTATCTGGTAATGTTCCACCTCCCACGTCGCGTCCGTAGCTCTCCAGTTATTCCGTCCAATACAATAATGTACCAGATAAGATGTTTGTGGGTTACGTTGATTATCATTCAGTGGCAAAGTGGCTCCCAGCTCCTCGCACTGAGATGTTATCGTTCGCAATATCGTGTTAGATGATTGCTTTTACTTCGCCGGAGTGTGCGATGATGAAGCTTTAACTAATATATAGGTAGGTTACCTAGGATCTTGAATTTACAATCTTGGATTCTACTACTAGGACACATTTGTCACTGTTATTAGCCGTTGCTACTGGACATCGGATTGTGTATATGTGTGTATTATCTGATACGCCTAATGCGTGTTGAGTTCTTTTTGCTCGTTAGTACATATTTGAACCTTTTTAGGTTTTTTCCACAACTCAACAGATAAAATTTTTTCAATAACTTTCCCTGGGGAAATTACTTTCCCTTAAGGGCTGTCACATTTGGGGACGCTGTGTGGAGAGTCTTTTCGAGGAGAGGAAGGAGTGAACACGGGGGTTCATGTTTGACAAATAATGCCAAACGGGTTTTTTTTAACAAGACACGGTTTTAAATGTGAGTGCATTTCCTAGTAAAATATTAGTCATTCAGAATATATTTGAACACATGTTCACGCAGGTGGCCTTGTTGGAATAAGTATAATGGATGAGATGGGACAATATTATTATTTTTAAGAACACGTGTTCGGACTTTCTCAAAACATACGTTATAGGCCTCCAGTCCCGTTTTTAACAAGAAAACGAGTAATTAGACCAGCTTTTTAATAAATCAACAATATTTCTTATCAGCAAGTTTATTGTGTTTCCTTCTATGCACAGGCGCCGAGAGGGTCAAATAGTTCTTTGGAGCATTTTCCATTGAAATACCAGTAAAACGAGAACAGAGTTCCCACATGACGTCTGTACTCAAAGATTGCAATTCGGGAATCATTCAAACGGACCACCCGTTTCTACAAAGAGTCATGGGTTTGTTTTCCAGTACATATTTCGGAACTCCAGAGCAGAGGTGCTCCCAAATTCATCAGTTTTACAGAGTCAGCAATTGTACACTATTCACATTTTGCCAAAATTCTTTAAAATATGAGCTGTCAAATTATAAATGGTCGATATTCTTGTCGAGGGTGCTCTGAACAGCCTCCCTAAGCATGGTACTCTGATACCCCAGAATCCACTGTGTGTCAATTCTTTGTGAAATCAACAAATCTAGAAAAATTGTAAAATACTCGTAAACATTAATATTCGTAGCTTCGAAAATATGTTAAGTATACAATTAATTATTGGTAATCTTTTCAATATAATGAGAAAATCGTTTTATGGAAAGCTTCTGTATTATTGTAACTTATCAGCTTCCCACATGATCCGTTCTACACAACTTTTAACCTGACCTATCAGAAGAGGGAAATGTTATGCGTTGATTAAAAAAACTCTTCAATAAAGAAATACTGTTAATTAATTATTCGAAGTTATTATAAAAATGTTACAGATGTAATTAATCAAATCACTACAGATAACTTGTTGATACAAAATACCGCAACCAAAACTAATTTGAATAACCTAAAACTTTGCTAACGTATAACTATTGCTTGAAAATATACGTTTTTAATTTTTCAGGATTATTGTTTCCAAAGATTATAATCTTGGATTATGTGTTTGGTAATCAGATCTGAATAGCCAGGTACTTCTCACCTTCCCCTTCCCCATCTCCTTCCCCTCACACTACATTCAGCCTCAATACATACCCCGATTGGGGATACCATAGTCTCACTGGCTCCAGATGGTTGGGAGCAGATGAAACTCTTGTGCAGTATTCACATAAAATCTATCCTAATGTATTTCATAAAACAATTTACAGTTCCTCTCAAAACTATGATTTGATATTAATACTTATTATCACATCCCTGTAATGATTTGACAGATACGTATAACTGGAACAATAACTTCAGCAACTCCGTTAATTCCATAATACTAGCTTTCGTAAAAAAATAGTCACATCACTATCGAATATATTATACGTGAATCTTCTTATGTTATTTTTACTCGTATTCGTTCTAACTCTCCATGTCTAGTGAGTTTAACTATACATTTATATAACAGAACACATTGCGATAACGTTGACCTCTTCAGAGATTAATGTCCATATAAATCGGAAATGTCTGTGGATAAATCATTTCACTGTTTTTAATATTAAGAAGCACACAACAATATTGCAACACATTAATAATTTATCTATCTGATATACGTATTATTTTATTTATCTCACAAACTGTACCTATATTATATTATATTACTCAGACAGTAAGTTATAAACACTTCTTTGAGAGGATAATATAATTGTCTCTAGTGAGATATTGACTTAGAGGGCATATCAATTTATTCAATAGCATAATCCTAATCGACACAAACGTCTAAGCGATGTAAACAACAAAAGTACTGAAGCATATTGTGTCTTAAATGAAAGCGTTTTTGAAAGCTTTTAAGTTCTTACGGGTATTTTATCTGCCCCTTACAAGAAATTCTAAACCACCTGTTTCTACTTTCGTCCTAAAATACAATACAAGAAATATTTCTTTAAATGACGTCTTGGTCCAATTTACCTAAATCGTTTTATTAAGCAGTATGTAATTGAATCGAAGTAATTATTGGGTTACGCACTTTTAAGATATTAAGGATGGATCTATAATCTGGTAGTGTTTTTCAGTTTAGAAAGTTTTCACTGGATTACAGACACTGAGGAAAACCTCCATTAGGGTGGATAAGCGGATATAATCAGAAAGATGGGGTTACCTTGTCTCTGCACGAGGCACACGACGAGCGCCAGCGCGTAGGCGAACAACCTGGAGGACCTCATGGTTCTCGCGGGTGGTAGAATCGGGAGTGGTGAGTCGAGAGTAGTGGTAAGTTAGGTTGGTTGGATGGTTGAATGTGGCGTGTGCGAGGAATAGCGCGGCCGGGGAGATACTAGTAGCAGGAGCACGCTGGTGGCGAGCCGCGCAGCGCTATGAACGTACTGTGACGCTGTGGTTAGGACGAAATTACCTCGGCGAGCATGTAGCACGTTTGGCTTGTCCGAGCGGTCACTTAATTCGCTGTGTATATCGTATCGACGGCAAGTGATTGGTGATTGCTCTGTCAGTGGTCTCGCTGCGAGAGATTACGTCACGACAAGCGGAAATACACCCTTTCTAGAGTGCGACTGAAATATATCCAATATACCCTATTCACTTATTAAAAAAAAGATTAGCACACCACAGAGCACCTAGTTTGATAGTCGTAAGATCTGAAGATGGTAATAATAATAATAATGGGGTAATTTGCATAGCGCCGTTTTTTGTGGAAAATCCCCTCAAGGGCGCTATAGTATTTAACCCCTCAGGTGTATTGACAGTTATATTTCTTAAAGACCTTGTCAGAAGAAGTGAGGATTTGAGCTTTTTTAAGTTTCTTATAAATTAATTTATAAAAAATTTATAGATTCATAATTTTTTCTCAAATTGCGGTCGGAACCTTTAGTTTCATAGAGATACCTATACGTTTTAATTTTTTTGTTTTTAACTTCTTGATTTGAATATCAGGCGTATTGTTTTCTCTTTCTAACGTCGTTTAGAAAATATTCCTCATTATGATCGTAAGGGATATATAACGATTTTTACGCGACCATATGAGCTGTTCCTAAAAGCGAACAAATTGAGTCTGCGGGTAATAGCTGTTAACCAAAACCGAACAAGTTAACGCCTGAGGGCTTAAATCAAAGCATGTTTTTTAACCCAATTTTTTTCAAAATGAGTGAAACATTACTCGATTAATTCTCACTACTTCCCAGTTCCATTTCGGGTCCAATTTTCTATATTTAAAAAGTACCATTTTTGATTTGTTTTTGTTCGTGAATATGGCGTTGTTGACGTCACGTCGGCCGACGTCGCTAACAATGCCCGTTGAGTTTTCACGATGTTATGTCATAATGACGTTGTAGCCAGTTCGAACCGTTTAGAAATGTGAGGTTTGGGGGCATTTTTAAAATATTAATGAAAATAAACGTTTTTAGAATGTTGATTCGATTTATACAAATTAACATTAAATTTTCCATCCATTTTGAACGGTATCCATAGATTGTGAAAAGAAGTTTCTCGACAAAAGCATTCTCGCATATCTCATTTTAAAATATGTCTCTTTATATAACTTTCTTAATTAGTTCCGCAATCGTGCAAACAATAATGGACGTATATAATATTGTCGTGTCGTTCTATTTACAACTGCGTCTAAGAACATAACATAAACATATGTATTATTAATGTAAATATTAATTATATTAACTATTACGATTCGAATTCTACTTCTCCGTATTGTCAGATAATTTCGTCATAGATTGTAAAAACATGACCCCAAAACCTGATTCGTCGGGTTTACTTTAAAACTTATCTTTATATAAATAAATTTCGTATTCTTTGACTGTATTAAACATTTTTTTAACTGTCGATAAACGAAATCTAGAAAAAATCAATATTTTATTATATTAATAATTTTTAACAAATAGTGAGGATTGAAATTTCCTCCACCGGAGACTTGCCCTTAAGTGCTGCGATCTTTTAAAATGTCGTTTAAAGCGTTAAAAAAATATTGGTTTGAATGAGGATTGAACCTTGCTCCCCAGCTACTGACTAAAATGAGTGAACCGTGTAATAATCACTTAAGCCAAATCCTAATTGGATGGTACCGAGATTTATTTCGTATATTAACTGGTGTACATTTTTATAATGTCATCCATTTTCATAGAAATGCGCGTCACTGATAGTGCGTCTAATTTTATAAATTATTTTACAAAGAGCATGATCTAATAAGTGCGTACGAAGATTTATCGAGGTTACACTTATACTTTGGTACAGTGTGTTCTGCAATTAGACGACCTATGTTATAGTGTTTTATGCTATGTCACCACCGTTGGGTGACGTTGGTACGCGGGTTAAGGAAGGAGCTATAAGTGGCAAGCTAAAACTAACACGCCGGGAAAATGGTGGGATAACAAAGACAATTGTAACAAATAGTTGGCCTGGAGTGGCGCGCGCTACCGCCGCTCCAGTTTAATTGCAGTTCTGAAGCAGTCTTCAATGTCAATGTCTGACAAACGAATTTACTGCAAGTGATGATGATTACTCATTAATACTATTAAAATACTGTTAAAAAATTGACATCATGACCATTTCCTAATAAAATATTTATCTGATTATTTTTTTGTTTTTATTTTTGCTGGTTTTCAAGTGGGAGTTTCATAATGTGGTTCTTTATATTTATTTGACAAAGATTTAAGAACTTTTTTTTTATTTTGGAAAGTTTTATTGGCGAGAAAATAATAGTTATTGTTTACAAGCCAGCTATATTTAAAAAAATATATGGCTATTGAATGGTGGTTTATAGACAAAATACTTTTTGGTTCGTAGAATATTTTTTTGTCGTCATCTCACCTCCTGTTTGTCTTCTCGAACCAAGCATCACATAGGACATCCATTTTTCTCCATACGTGTGAAGATTGTGACGCACGATGAATAATTACATGTAGCTTATAAGGACCTATTCATTACCGGTGTATCATTTTTAGGAAGCCGACCATTCAAATTATTAAATGCATCTCCTTTGTTGTAGTGACAAATGTGATTATCTTTTCAAAGACTGCAAGTGCACGGAGAAAAATAAGTACGGCTTTTTTTATAAGGAAACTGTTAAATATGTGACTGCATGATTATTTCGTAATAAAATATTAGTCATTCAGAATATATCTGAACATGTTTTCAACGCAGTTGTCCTTGTCCGAATAAATATGATGGACGAGATGCGAAAATATTGTTAATGAAGAACACGTGTTCCGACTTCCTTCCTTCCATAACATATTCGTGCTTTACTGATAGTTTTTGTGAAATTTGTAAATTCTTTCGTTATAGGCCTCCAGCCCCGTGTTTAACACGAAAACAAATAATCTGACCAGATTTTTAAAAAATTATCAATATTTGATATCATAAAGTTTTCTCCGTGTTGATCTTTAAGATTAAAATTATACGGGGTGCTCACTTGACTTGTTATGAGATATACCCGCCGCGGCCGGTTACTTCTCGCCAGAAGCAAAAAGCGATCACTTGTGTAGTTTCAATGAAATCCATTGGAAAACTGTTAAAACTCAACGATTTATTTATCGCATTGTGGACACCTTGTAGATTTTCTTCGGTGGGTATTAGAAATATTTCCGCTACTAGAAATCGCAAGTAGTCACGAAACACACTCATTTCTTGTGTTCTTCTTTATTCTATGACTATGGAGCATATGTTTCAAACACAAATCTGGCTTTATTGGAGCCCGGTAATTAGGTACCTGGTCAATTAAGTTGGCCATGAAGAATAAATCTTTATATTCTACTTGGCCATAGGAAGTAAGAACCAATTTGAAATATACATCCTTTTGATTTGTGTTACAAACACGAGTAAGATTGTGCGTTTCAAGAAGTATTAATCGTTGCATAGTATATAGTAGTTGTGAATGTGCTCTAGGCGAGGGGATGGGAAAGGAGGAGCGATGGGGGGAACGGTCTTGCCAGTAGCCACTATGAATGATAGACGAGAGTTTAAAAGGATAATCTGCAGCATCCTGCGCCGGCAGGACGCGACCCACACTCCCTTTGCGCGGCCGTAATCACACCAGCTAATAGCGCTATGGCAATTGAAGGACTCAGGCTCCTAGGGAGTCTAGTCTACAAGTTTAGTCATAACTACAAATCGGATTATATCTATCAGAATGGCTAAATATGCACTATCAATGTCAGTATATGCAATAACAATGTGACATAAGCACGAACACAAAAATGCACTAAAAATGTTCATTATATTATGCACTAACAATGCCAAAATATGCACAATCTATGTCAATATATGCACTAACAATGTCAATATATACACTATGAATGCCGACATTAGCACTAAGAATGCCAAAATATGCACTATAAATGTCAACATATGCACGAGCAATGCCGACATAAGCACTAACAATACCAAAATATGCATTATTAATGTCAACATATGCATTATCAACGCCGACATAAGCACTAACAATGCCAAAATATGCACTAAAAATGCCAAAATATGCAATATCAGTATATTATTCACAAACAATGCCATAATATGCACTAACAATGACATAATACGCACTAACAATTCCTATATATGCACAATCAATGTCAACATATTATTCACTCTAACATTGCCGAAGTATGCACTAGCAACGCCGACATATGCACTATCATTGTCAATATATGCACTAAAAATTCAAAAATGTGTACAATCAATGCCGACATATGCACTAACGGTGCCAAAATATACCACACCAATGTCGACATATTTCAACAATTCTAAAACATCCACTATAAATGCCAAAATGAGCACCATCACTGCCAAAATGTGAACTATCAATTCAAAAACATGCACTAACAATGCCAAAGTATCCACTATCAATTATTTACACAAAAAGAATCACTAGTAATGCCAAAATATAAGCCTAAAAGTACTCGATCAAAACCGGAAAATGTCTTTTGGACCTGGCCCAATAGCCAGCGTACATAAGTACTAACAATTGTGTAGGAAAAGAATAAATTTCTTCACAACCACAACAAAAGACTCAAAAATACATTATGCGTATTAAAAAAGGCTAATGTATATAATACAATGTCTTGTCACTCATTTATCACTTTCGTTTTTAGAATTTTCTTTGGAAAAGTACAAATAACAATGTAGAAAACTTTTGGAAATTGTGTACCTGGCTAAATGGGAAAAATTATGTGCATAATATTATATTCAACGTGGTAAAATTTATTTTCCCAAAGCGACTTACGTCCCTTTTATTGCAAACCCATCAATTATTATGGTAGCACTACTACCGATTGCGTACACCATTCTAATTTCCTATAACACAGTCTACTTCTAATAAAACATGTGACAGTAAGAAAGGCCTCGGGACTTATTCATCCCCATTTAATATGTTATAAAATATTTGATTAAATTCCTCTTACTCTCTGTGATCCTTGAACAGGAGGTCATGGATTATTCTGGTTCAAAGAAATTATTTGCCATAACCTGATTTCACAGATTGGTGACGTCATATGTGATTTTTCTTGATGTCAAAGACCTCCGGAAGTTATGTCTTAGAAATTAACCACCGCATAAATGTTTACAAATAATCCAAAAAATATGTTATGATTTTTTTAAATTTCGAAGTGGTAATAATATTTTTTTTTTCTTTTTAAGATAAACTCTTCACTCTGCGAACAATTTGGCAATATTTGAAAATTTCCTACTACCTTCATAATAAGCGGAAGATGTTGCCTGTGTTATGATGGATGATTATTTATAATAATAATAATGACAAGGAGATAAAAACCCGCTCCGCGGGTTTTTTTCTGCTAGGCCCTGCGGGCGGCACTTAGTTAGGCTTCGCCCATTTTAAGTGATACTAACAACAGTTACATTTAATAGATAGATATTAGGTCATTCTCGGAGAAAGGGTGAGTATATATTGTTAAAACATGAAACAGGAAGGAGTTAATGAATAATAACATGCTAAATTTACGCATAATAAGAATGAATAAGAGTTGTTTGAATAAATGAAATTTTACGTATTTGTGATGGATTATTTCAAATGAAACACTATTATTGACTACATGTCTACAACTGATATTAACTGTTATCGTACCTAATATAATTAGCTCATAGGAGACTTGCAGTGCTTAAATATGTGTTACAACCGTCAATGTCTATAAGTTGAATCAATATCGTATAGTTTGTCACAATTAAAGATAGTTATAACAAAGTTGACTGAAATAATAGATTATTACATATTGATTAATTGTACCCGTGTTTATGAATAAAAGGAGGGTAATTGTGCGACGAGATTAGCAGTCGGTTTAATTAAAAGGTGTTAATTTTACTCCAACTGGTGGTAATTCTTTACCTACAACTGTTACTGTATCTAATAAAGTTTAAAGTTAGATTATATATACACCTTCATCAGGAGAGTAAAAATCTATATAAAAAGGTAGATTATTACAATATAGCGCCCTTGAGATGATATCTCACAAAAGCGGCGCTATGCAAATTGTCCAATAAATAAATAAATATAATGTTTACATTTTACTGTGTTACACCGAAGTCAAAAATTAAATATAGATTGCAATTGGAAAGAAGAAGTGGAAGGAGGGGGGAGGGGTAAGAGTAGGCTGGGTTTATAAGAATTAGGAATTACAATATCGTTGGACGGGAAAGACCATGTTACTTATATCTACTTTTACATTAACATGTTTCCTAATTTCTAAAATTTCAAAATTATTTATTTGCGATGATTTATATCGTGTGTGAAGTATTTTAAGACCTGAATTTTTATCAAATAGCATATAACCATAAAACAATATATTCATAAGACAAATAGCATTTTATAACGGTAATTCTAATAAATTGATAGTTGTAATACTAAAAAAAAAAATCAAATATATTCTCTTCAAACGGTATTTCTAAAGATAGAAATAAACAATGGCATAGAATTCTGTTTGTGGATAACGATACTTCTAAAATTATATATAAAAACAATCCTGGTACTATTCAACTGGCGTTTTACACTAATAAAGAAATATATTCTTAATAATAAAGATCAAACAAAAAAATCAGGAGTTTAAAAACTCAATTGGGATGATTGTAATTTCTTTTACAAAGGTAGAACCAATAGAAACTTTTAAGTCAGAACTAAAGAATATCTCAGGGCTCTAAATGGAAATAGTGAATTTGAGTTTGCAAATCATCTTTTGAATAATGATCACACTTTCGATAAAAATTCAGGTCTTAAAATACTTCACTCAGGATATAAAGCAAGGCTGCCCAACCCCAGGCCCGCGGGCCACAATGTGGCCCGCGAACGAATTATAAGTGGCCCGCGTGAAACATTTTCAAAAAACCCGCCAATCCGCCAATTTGAAAAAGTGTCGCGGGCCCGCGGTAAAACAAACAATGCAGCTTGCGCGCGGTCACCAGTGTTGCCAACGACGGCGATTTATCGCTATTTAGGCTACTCAGAACGAGAATCGGCGACGAAAAAATCTAACCTGTTGAACTTACTTTTGAAACAAAATTACACCGGTTTTCGACATAAAATTCTTTGCGTCGAAATGGAATCCTGTAGCCATCCCCCCCCCCTATGGATTTCGAAAAATTGCTGTGGGGTATCACATATGATGTTCGGGTGTGCGGAATTTTTCCTCAGTGAAGTTCCGTAACAACCCCCCCCCCCAAAAACCCCCCCCCCCATGGACTTCAAATATTTTGTGGGGAGCACTTATTTAGATTATATTTTTTGTGGGGAATTATGTTTTATAGAAATTCTCTAACAACCCCCCCCCCCCCCCATGGAAATAGGAACCGTCAGGTATTCAGTGGCCCGCCAGTGATTCAAAATCGTCAATTTTGCCCAACTGCTAAAAAGGTTGGGCAGCCTTGATATAAAGCATCGCAAATAATGATTTTGAAATTTTAGAAATTAGAAAACATGTCAATATAAAATCAGATGTAATTAATAAGCAAAAAAAAATTATAAATAATAATGAAAAATGCCATTACAAAGTGATAAGCTTCCAGAAGAAATCTTCTAATTTAACGCTTGTTAATGGTCAAGTAGTCAAGTATTGTAAGCTGCATATTTAAATATTCGCGCCAGTCATTTGGTTCGTTTTTATACCGCCAGAGGTGCGCTCTGTCGGCCATCTATAGCCGGGCGTATCGGCCATATTGAAGGAACGCGTGATTTTTTATAAACGTCAAACATAATCACGTAACTGTAGATAATTTTCATTGTAATGTAATTAATCCAATGGATTATGAACTTTCTAAAACATATTTTCTTCGGTATTATCCAAAAATTATATGAGCAGAAACGATGCTTTTGAAGAAATCTGGTGATCCTATTTTAGTATGAAATCGGGTCTTAATTTTCAAGTTAGCGGAAATTACACGAAACAGTCAATTTGAATTTGACCAATCAGAGGGCCTACATCGTCCAGACGATCGCGTAATAATACTATCAGATGATTGGATCATTTCTATAGCGCCGTATTCGTGAGAAAAATCACCTTAATCCTCTTTGGAGAAAGCCAGCAGAGGAAATGAACACACGACATCTCGGGGGAAACTCGATCATTTGTCAATTCAGCCATTGGTCGGTATTTAAAACAAATTTTCTCCTCGACTAGTTTTCGCGACAACATCTGAATTTCGATTCTTGCTTCATGCTATAAATTTGCTAGAACCAACTGTGAAAAATGCATTATTTTCATAATAGTATTGAAACCTTCAGAAAAATATGAAAATAGCAAAAAATTTGGATTTTTTTTTCGGGATTTTCGTGAAATTTCAGGAATTTTCAGGAGTGTTTTATTTGTCAAATAATAGAAAAGTGATCTAGGAAATATACAAGTACTCAAATCACAAATGCCCAAACGCCATTCAGATAGTCATGCTTAACTGAACAGTCGCTAGCGTAGAGTTTGAAAATGTTAAAATCATAATATAAATAAGTTTGTTTGTTCGTTGATCCTCATTTAGGAGCTTTCAAAGAAAATTACGTTTAGTTGTACACGTATTGGAAACAGATAGAAATTATTCAATTGGACAGGCAATCCATTCGATATTCTGTATACTTAATCATAATCTAAAGTTTCACCATTAATAGTGACCAGTAAGTAGTAGTAACAGCTTATCCGATCATGGGATATCCAGGTAAATTTTCCAGATCTAGGGAAAATATAATTTTTACTCTGTAAATAATATTCAGGCATCCTTCAGATGAAAGCTTTTGTGTAGAATAACGATGTACTGAAGATAATATTTCTAAAAATTTCCTTAAGTATAGTCATTTTTTTAAATCAAAAATCAATTCGGAACGGAACCTAATATTATTAAAAAAATATGGTCTTAAAAACCAAGACCGTTTTAGTGGGTGTCCAGGGCCATACCTAACATCTAGCAGACCTCAACCATCGCCCTTGAGATTATTTTTTCACAAAAACGGCTCTACACAAAAATAGAAATCATATGAATATTAAGGCGATGCCATACGTAGTAATGCAAAATCATGTGTTTTTGGTTTGAAAATTTGGTCGCCTAGAAATTTTTCAGATGTTTTACTTAAATACTGCGAGTAGAATACATCTTGGCCTTTGAAATAATCGAGTATTTTTTAGATGTCTTTTTATAAGCCCAGAAAAAAATAATGTAAAGGCCTATGAAAACTACTTTAAAGTTCAAAATCTCCTACTCACGAACCCATTTTCAGTCATGATTTTATCGTAAAATGTGGCAAATTAAGTTATTTATAAAATGATCGAAAAAAAAAAAAAATTTATGCCTGAGCATCCACAAAATAAAATAAAAGGCACTTTTTGGCTATGTTTTTTTCTTGCATAAATCAAAAAAGGCGGATGGTGTTAAGCGGGAATTTAAACCTTATCGCCATCTACGTAAGGGTTGTTATTGATAGCGGCTCAATTTAAAATATTACACGATGTAGTGCATCGCCTTAAATATTATAGTGATGACCAAAGATATTCTTTGGTGATGACCTACCTGGGAGTTTACTGGTTTTGACAAGGAGGCCAAAACTTTAGTCGCGCCAGGTGCAGCGCCCTTTGGCTCAGGGCTGGCCCAAGCTCTATTGACCGAACGGACTGAAATTTTTGGAATCGTACTAATAATTATGATCAGAAGTGGAATCAATGACGAAATCCGCATAGAGTAACATTTGTGGAAAATCATAATTCTTAATAGCGTAAATGCAAGACTTAGGTACGTACTTTGAAAGCCGTTTTTGCAGCCTGTACGGTTCTAAAACAAAATCTGTATAAAATAGTACTTGAATCCAAAATTGCTTCATTACGCAGATTTTGTTAACCAAACCAAAATAACAAAATCTGCGTAAAGAAGTAATTTTGGAAAATCATCATTCTTACGTGCACAAATGTAAGGCTTCGGTTCAAACTTAGAAAGTCATTTTCTGGGGCACTATGGTGCTTAAAAAACTTCATTCTTGCAGGCACAAATGCAAGTCTTGGGTTCTAACTTTGAAAGCTGTTAGCACAGGCTCTACGGCGCCGAACAGCCAAATTTTGGAATATGAATTTTTGGAATTTGAATTGAATTTTTCTTAAAATTATGTTCTGAAGTGGTATTAGCGAAATCTACATAAATATGTTTTGTAGACAAATCATCAGTCTTACGAAAAATATGGTCTGAAGCGGAATTAATGAAAAAATTAGCACAATGTAGCTCTTCAAAATGTCCCTGAAGTGTGGCACTGTGCCCTCTGGTTGGAAAAAAGCGGTCATTCACCCTATTCCCAAGAAAGGTGACCGCTCCAACCCGGCCAACTACCGCCCCATAGCGATCACATCAGTTCTGTCCAAAGTGATGGAACGTGTGATCAACGACAAACTGCTCACATACCTCGAGAAGAACAAAATTATCAACGACCGTCAATACGGATTCCGGCGGAACCGCTCGTGCGGTGATCTTCTCGCGTATGTGACGCATGTTTGGGGGCGGTGCCTGGAACGTCACGGTGAGACCCAAACGGTCGCACTAGACATATCCAAGGCCTTTGACCGGGTCTGGCACCGAGGACTTGTCAACAAATTGCATTCTTACGGACTTCCCGCATCCCTGTGTACGTGGATTGCTGACTTTTTGAGGGATAGGTCGATTCAGGCGGTTGCTGACGGTTTCACCTCTTCCTCGCACTCCATAAATGCTGGCGTCCCACAGGGATCGGTTCTGTCTCCGACTTTGTTTTTGTTGCACATCAATGACCTTTTGACATGTGCACCGATTCATTGTTACGCGGATGACAGTACAGTTCATGATTGCTTTTTGTTTGACAAGCCCCCAAAGGGCACACAAACTCCAACGGCTCGGAGGGCTTTGAAGCAGAGAATGGACGGTTATCTCGAGATTATTTCCTCCTGGGGTAAAAATAATCTCGTCGAATTTAATGTTTCAAAGACCCAATCCTGTCTGATTACGTCTAAAAGGGATCCAAATGATAATCTAGTCTCCTTCAACGGAAGCAATCTTCCGAACAGGCCTTCCATTGATATGCTTGGTATAACTATAAGTGACCAGCTCAGGTACGGGGGCTCCATCGAAGCCAGAGTAAAGTTGGCCTCTCAGAAGCTGGGCGTACTGTACAGGGCCCGCAGATGCTTTAATAATACACAACTGCTGACCCTGTACAAATCGCAAGTGCGCCCTACTGTCGAATTTGGCAGCCATCTCTGGTCCGGAGCCCCTAAATACCTGAAAAAAACCCTAGACTCTGTGCAAAAACGGGCGGTCCGTTTGATAGATTCCCCAATCTTAACAAACGGACTGCAATCTTTAGAGCACAGGCGTCAGGTAGGTATGCTGTCCTTGTTCTATCGGTATTACAATGGAAAATGCTCTGAGGAACTAGCGTCATTGATCCCTTCGGCACCGGTGCGTAGTCGGGATACACGCCAAACGCGTGCCCAACATTTGTACACAGTTGACACTTGTCACATGAGAACGGGTCGCTTCTACGATTCGTTCTTAAGTTCAACAGCTCGGCTGTGGAACGAACTGCCGGCCTCTGTGTTTCCTCCCTCCTACAACATGGGACTCTTCAAGACCCATGTTCACTCCTTCCTCTCCACAAAAAGACCCTCCACACAGCATCCCCAAAGATGACATAGGCCCTGAGGGAAATTATTTTCTTCAGGGCCTCCTGTGTGGAGTTAATATAAAAAAATTAAAAAATAAATTAGTGAAAAATATATTGGCTCGGATTCAAACTTTGGAAGCCTTTTTCTCAGGCTATGAGAAAATAGCTTTCAAATTTCTCCGGGCGCCAAAATATCAAGGCGCCACGGCGCTGATAATACCTAACACCTAATAGACCTAACACATCACATTTGAGATTATTTTTGACGAAAACGGCGCTACAAATCATCCGAGTATTATTGATTACTGTGATCACCTACCTAGGCGTCTACTAGATGCCTTTTGGTTCAGGGCCGGCCCTGTGTGTCATGTTAGACAGGCGATTGCGTAATGTAAATGTAGTAAGATGATCCAGTTCCTAGCCACCACACTTGAGGTGACAAGTGTCCACTGGCCAATTGGAGCTCTCAGCTCGGGCAGTGGGCACTTAACGCGCCGAATGTCGAACGCCTTCTGGCACAGTTATTGCCCAAGGACACTGACTATTACGAGTGCAGGGTTATCAGTAACCATAATCTTTGAAAACTTCTTCGATGAGAATTTTTTTTAATCCGAAAGATGTGAAAAAAATGATAAAAAGTTTAGGTCGCATCTAGGAATTGAACCCTGCACCTCAATCTTGCCAGGACTTTGCTTTACCACTTACCCTTAACCCTATCCCCTTCGGTCTTATTTAATTTATATAATTGTAAAGTATTTCGACTCACAGTAACATTATCTTCATTTTCTTAACGCATATTTTTATTGACTGCTATCTTTATGCATCATTGCGAGATTCTACCCCAACTAAATGTAATTTAGATAGTGCTTGTCTTGGCTCCTTTTAAATAGATCCATTTTTATTTTAATGTGCGACGTCTATTGACTTTTCGTCAAGTCTAGCATGTACGGGTTTTCCAATAAGAGGTGTTATTTTGAATAGCCCGCTATTTCGGTAGATGTTACTTTGAAGCTGTAATTTTTTTACATTTGACTTTGACAAGTAGAAACTACGTCATTAATAAAAATGGAACGATACACGCTTCAACAACGCATTGAAATTATTAAAATTCACTTGAGTGAATCAAATGCAAATCATCTTGAGTGATGAGGCCCATTTCCACCTCGGTGGCTTCGTCAACAAGCAAAATTATCGCGTCTGGGGCTCGGAAAACCCAAGAGTTATTGTTGAAAAGCCTCTCTATCCTCAACGTGTGACTGTTTGGTGCGGTTTATGGCGAAGTCATTGGACCTTACTTTTTCGAAAATGAGACTGGAGCCACAGTTACGGTGAATGATAATGATTTTTTATGGCTGGAATTGGATGGTATTGATCTAGACAACGTTTACTTTCAACAAGACGGCGCTACGTGCCACACAATCAACGAAACCATTGATCTTTTACGATTCAATATCAAAATAACAGCTCTTATTGGAAAACTCAGTATATTTTTATTTTGTAATAATTTAAGGAGATTAATAATTTACCTCAAATGTTAATATTTAATCATTGAAGACAATATTAACGACTCTTAAACGAAAAACAGAAAAAGATGCAGGAATTCATCTAGGAATTGAATCCAGCACCACATCCTTGCCGGGACCTTGCTCTACCACTGAGCTAATTCAACCCTATCCACTTAGGTCATATTTATTTTCTTTCATTCATATTTTCTTAGCGCATATTTTTATTGGCAGATATGATTTCAAGATTCTACCCGAAATAAATAATAATCTAGATAGTGTCTTGGATAAATATACCAAACGCGACGTCCTCTTCCGATATTATTATTATTTGTTATTTTAATTAATTCAACTGCGCGGGTATTGATTACCTTACCTATTGCATTACCTAGTAACCTAAAACTTCCGGAAACGAACAAAAAAACATTGTCAAAAGCTCTTTCCTCAGCAGTTTTATTAATGAGAGACGCATTCTTTCTTTGGAACTTTCTAACTTCTATGTTTATTTATTTTAATGCATTCATGAAATATTTTTCATTTAGCTGTGAAGTCTGTCGAGTCTGTTTTAAAATCTATGTACACTGTTCATCGAAATCGCTTTTCAATTCGTTTCCTTATGTAAAAATAAGTTTATTTTATTTTATTAATATTAAGAGGAAGCTACAAGCCAAAAATGTGTATATTCTTGGTGTACCTTATATCGTAGGTAATAGGCATTAAAATTGCTTGACAAACGGAGTCTAGAAACGTTCGATTTCAAGAAAAAAACTGTCTTTTATTTATTTTGTAAATAATTTTATAAGAAAGCAAAAAAGTTAATCAAGTGAAACTATTACAGATAATCTTAGCTATAATACTGTATTTTTTAAAGTTGTTTCCTTTATGCGTTCATACATTTCTAATGAAATTTTTTTTTTTTATTTGTATTCTACTCAATCAATAATAATAAATAAACCTTCAATTTATCTAAAGCAATTTTTTGGTATTCATAATGTACACCGATTCGATGTAAATATTAATCAAAATAGTGATTTGGTATTAAGCTTCGCCTTAATTAATGCTGCCTTTCCCGAAATTATTTGTTTTTAAACTCTCTGGGAATAATATATTATAAATATCATTGTTATTATTTTGTAATTTTTGATCACAAAATAAATAAATAGAAAAAAAATTGTTCGGAAAATGGGTGGGGAAATTTTTATGAAAACATTATTTTTTTTATATTATGTGAAGTTTGTAAATTAACAATGTTTCTGAAATAAATTCTTCCGGAAAATTTGAAAATTGTGTAAAAGTTTTTGAATTTATTATTGACATTTTCTCATCGGGTCTCCTGTTTGAAAACTTTAACGCTTCTTTTAGAAAATAACAGATGGCGCCACTTGTTCAGGCATTGAGATACTAATACTCAGATATCAGATAATTAAGTCGATGCACAGCGTGTAAACGTGTGACCAGTGGCGTAGCTAGGTAACCAAGGGCCCTGGGGCAAATTAAAAAATGGGGCCCACTGCTATGCAAACTGATTAGGTTTTATCAAATATAAAGATGAAATATACAAACACTTTAAAAAGGCTAAGCTACATAAGCTCTTTTTTGTGCACTGCAGACTGCAGGGTAGTTAATAAAAATATTAAACAGTAACAACATAAATTACAATTAATACTTGGTGTAGGTTTGGCTAATAAAACGAAATAGAGAAGATTCAAGGGTTTATTATATAAAGGTCGGGCCTGCCAACTGACTAAATAACAATTATATTTACAATTTTTTCCTAGCTTTAGTTTTCGCAAAAGTATCAATGACTTCGTTTAAATCCAGGCTTGATGCGGTTTTGTTTTCAATTGCTATTAGCGATAAATGTTGGAGTCGAGTTTGGCCCATCTTATTTCTTAAATAATGTTTTATTTGCTAAATGACCTTTCAGCTGCTGCAGAAGTGACAGGAATTGTAAATAATAATAACATTGCTGTAAATACTTCCGTTAGGTCGCATTCTAGCACTCCATATTTGCTCATTATTTCCTTACATAATTGGTGAACAGTCCATGCTTGAGTTAGTTGAGGTAAAACTAGATGGTAAATATTAATACATTGAAGTGAAAAACTAGGGCCTATTAAATCTGAATATTTTCTTTGGAATTCGTCACACTTTTGTAATAAAGTTGCTTCATCAACATGTAATAAAAATGTTGGTGTTAGAAAATCGAATATATGACAGACTGCACTCATACCATCAAAACGTGTATCTTATTGAGATATTACTGTGTCTAGTACATTATTGAAAATCTCAATTTTAAATATTTTTTCTCGGTTTGGAAATCGATGATACAAATCTTGCAACAAATCTGTATTTTCACACAACTGCTAACGGCATCATTTATCACCAAATTTAAATTATGAGTGGCACAATGTACGTAATCTGCGTTAGGCTGGATATCCTTTATATGTTTGTGCACACCATTATACACACCACTCATCACACTGGCTCCATTATAGCCTTGCCCCACACATTTTTTTAAATCAATATTTTTGTCGATAAATAATGTTGTCACATGGTTGACTAAATCTACTACGCCATGTTTGATGGCTGCATAAAAGCCTAGAAACACTTCTTTTACTTCTATATCAATTGGCTGTCTATTTTCCGATCTGGTTATTACTGCATACCTCACAACAATGCTTAGCTGATCTACCTTCGATACGTCCCTGTGTCGTATCCATTATGATGGCAAAAAACGGTGACGCTCTAATTTGTTCTAGTAGATGGGTTTCGAGTTTGGTCCCCAAGCTCTCAATCATTTCATTTTGAATTGTTGCACTCAGATATCTTGTAGATCCTAAAAACATAAAAAAACACAATTTCAAAAAATTCAAGTCAAGTAAAACAGTTAATAATTATAAACAAAATAAAACGATAAAAAACTTAGAAATAATTATTATTACCTTTGGGCATATCCAAAACTTGGCGCAAAATGTGATCATATCGGGCGACAAGCTCTACAAAGGACAGATACAGACAGATGGTATCCTTCCTGACTTAAGTCTTCTTGATGTCCTCTCAAAGCCAAAGAACTCTTTGCTAGGGTAAGTATGATATCGCATAACCTTTGAAGAACCATTTTCCAAAATGATGCTTCTTTGCGAATTTCATTTTCAAGTTCCTTGTTGATAGTATTAGTATCGTTTTTTTTCCAAAATTTATACACAGCGCATGCTTCCGAATGGCCACTCGAACAATTGTGTTGTTTAATTCTTTCTGATAAATGCTTCCAATCTCGAATTCCCGCACACCAAACATTATTCCTTTGTGAAGCAAATAACCAGCAGGTTTGACAATAGGCAGCGTCTAGTATTTTGGAATAACACAACAAAAAAGGATTAACTGGCCCATATTTAGAACACGAAAAGTAGTACGATTTTGAAAAACACCTATTGTTCTGGTTGATGTCTGTTGGAAAAGGACCTGAAGGCTGTAAAGGCCCCATATCAAGAATTTGACGTTTTTCGTTATCACTTAATATTTTGTTCGTGAAGTTTCCCAAGTCGTAAGAAGATTTGTCGTACACATTTTCGAAAAATGTAGAGGTCTGTGGTTCCTCCAAACCCTCCGCTCTTATGTGTGTCATGCAAACATCATCCACGTTCACATGATCGGCTGCGGAGGTATCTTCAACTGCAATAATTGTCGAATCTTCTTCAGCAAGCTTCTTAACCAACACTTCAGTTACCACATTATTTGAGTCACTATCAATAGAAATATTTTGGCCAGATGTACTTGCAGAAGGCTGACTAAAAAACTTGGCAATTTTTTTTACTATCTTCTCTTTCTTGGCGTTGTTTGCGTTTAAATGCACCACTGGGTTTCTTCTTTTTATCCATATTTTAATACGCTACAAGTGTCGTTGGGGAATGACGCACATATCACTATCCGTCAAATTGACAACACTGCCAACCTACAGAAAGAATTTAGAGGAATTCCCTGGGCATAACTTTTGAATTTCTCTCAACTGAGTTGTCATGATTAAAGTGGGGTTGCAAGTTGCAACCTGTCATATTTATTTTGAAAATGGGAGAAATTTCCAAAAGTTCAATTCGATCGACATTTCTGGTAAGGATTCGAGGGCCCCCTGAGCTTGAGGGCCCCGGGGCACTGCCCCGCGTAGGCCCTAGGTACGTAGCTACGCCGCTGCGTGTGACATCCCCTGCCTTAATTAGCTCTCTGAATAAACGCTTGTCGGCGATAATCTTCAATTCATAATCATAAGCGCCATAAGCCAGTTGTTTGGTCTATAGCACAGCTAAAGTCGTGTTTATAAATATAAAGAATTGTGTTAAAGTTACCACAAAACGTATGTCAGAAATCAGAATTATAAAAACACCTGAATTGACGCGATTGATTGAAGGGCTTATGATACGATGTAATAACTAACCGAATCACCCGGCGCACGTTGCCCGGACTTTATTCTGATCGGAAATAAAACTGCAGATTTGTATAAAAAACAAATCCACAGACATTCTTCTTTACATATAAATACAGATAGATAGTAAGACTAGCTGAAGTCATTATTCTGCCTAAGGGATGGGAAAATGTTGTGACAGAGACCTCTTGTTCTACTGAAATTACTATTAGACCCGGGCAACTTCAGCTAGTTATAGTTAATACCACACAAGAGTACTACTTTTATCCCTCTGGAGCCAATGAGGCCATGGCATCTCCAATTGGTAGGGAGGGAGATGGGAAAGTGGAAGGTGGGGAAGTGCCTAGCTATTTGACTAAAACAGCAGGCCTAAAATACGCAGACCTTTAAAAATCGCGAAATCTGACTATACTTGCCGAAAGTAACCCTAAGAAATTTAAACAATATAAATGAACATTTCAAGTTCAGAATTTCCGAAAAGTTTCCGTGATCGAGGGGTATGGCTCTCGACTAGCAATCCGAATGCCGCGGGGTCAAATCCAGGATGGAAGATACTTTCAGTATCGCCCAGGTGTTGGAATGGGTCTAACTCATGTTTGGTAACCAGATCTGAATAGCCAGGTACTCCTCCACCTTCCTCTTCCCATTTTCTTCCCACTACCTTCATTACTTTATCCTCTCAACCTACCCCAATTAGGGATGCAATAGTCTCACTGGCTACACGCGGTTGGGAGCAGTTGGGACTCTTGTGCGGTATTCACATTAAAATGGTACTTAATCGCTTTTCTGAATTCTTGACACAATCAGTTCCAATTTCGTTGAACCAATGTATCACATAAACAGACCCACAACCGAAACTAATATTTTTGATGATTATTATTATCAATTTGATTTTCATCCTAAACTTTGCACCAGTCGCCAGACACCGGTAATTGTGGTAAACATTACATCTAATTCATCGGGTTTAACTCAGATAGAACAGGTTGATTCTGAATCAAAGGAAGCAAAGAAATACAGATCAAACCAGTTCGAAGATAATCGCTAGGTTACGTGTTCAGCGCGTTCGCAGTATTTTATCGACAGCTTACCTATATGGAGAACACGTGTTCTTTTCCTAATAACGTCGTAACGGAATGCGACATATCACCGTCCTCATAAAACATTCGCTCTTAACTGATGCTTTGTTTTGAACTCTGTTAATTCATTCGACAAAGGCCTGCAGTTCTGTTTTTAATAGGAAAACGAATAATTTGACCAGATTTTTAATAAATTAACAATATTTCATATCAGTAATGCTTCTTCGTGTACCTTCAGCCTCACATATAACATACCCCGTAGGGGATGCCTTGGTCTCACTGGCTCCAGACATTTGGTGGCAGTTGGGACTCACATAAAAAATAATAATAATAACAATACCCGAATGGGCATACTATTGTCCTACTGGCATCGGGCAGTTGAGACTCTTGTGGGGTGTCACATAAAACTACATAAAATTAGACTTCCCTCGTTGATCTACGGCGCACTAGAAAGATATTCGAGGAAATACAACAGGAAAAAAATTATAACAAAATATAACAAGAACTGAACACCCGTTCACGGTTGACGTTGGCTTCATGAGAACGGGCCGTTTTTACGACTCGTTTTTGTGTAAGTCGGCTCGTATGTGGAACGAGCTACCGGCATCTGTTTTTCCTCCCTCCTATAATCCGAGCCTCTTCAAGGCCCGCATTAACAAATCCCTTCCTACAGCCCCTACCTTATTCCGCCTCACAACGCCGCCCAACCGGGTGGTGACATAGTTCCCCTGTCTGTACACTGCACAGGCAGGGACACTCTTGTGAGATGTCACATAAAAAAAAAAAAACAAATAACAAAAACACAGCTTTTTAACTGAAAATCGTACTCATCAAAAACATATATTTCCAACACAAAAATGTAACACCACTTTTGCTCAACATTATTATATCTATCTAGGGAAAAAATACTTCAACAGCCTACCTGAAAACATCAGATCAATCGAAAACGATAAACACCTACTAAAAGCGATTAAAGAGAAGTTCAATGTAAAAATACCACAATAATTTTAATTTTTGTTCATTTACATACATTATTTATTATTCAAATTTCCTTGAATCATAATTATTAACATTAAATATTCTTCATACTGATGCTCGACACTCTTCTAAAATGTATCATGTATTTATGGATTGTATTAGGACATAGGTACTATTTTAAAACATTTATCAAAAACGAGTAACCCTTTCATATTAATAATCTTCATATGTAGGTATATGTCAACTGTGAGTTTACGCACACATGGCTAAGTATCTGATGCTGATTGTATATACTTGACGATACAAGATTTTTTAAATGTTTTCATAATCAGGGGAGATAAACACTAAGACATGCGGATTCTTATAATTCATTGGTTTTATCTTATCTTAGTCTGCTAAGCCGACAAATCCCTGCTTACGCACAACGAACGACAATTTATAAATAAATGACAGGTAAGCGTCAAACCTCATTCAGAATAAGAGTTTTTTAATGGAATCTGGCCGAGGAGCGTAAAAGAACAGACAGAAGTTACATCTCGGTGATTTTTCCAGGCGTTTTGTCTAGGCAGATATTATAAGGCTGAAGTTAGCTGCAGACCGAGTATGCAACTATCGACTCAAATATCAAATTTCATCTCTGTTCAAAAATAAATTGTACTATTCACTCGTGAATATATTACTATTCATTAATGAAAAAAAAATACAAAACTTGAGTAAAATTTACAAAACTTGAGTAAAAGTCCTTAAATATATTGTGGACTGTTACAGCATTATTGCTATATATATTGTGGACGGTTACAAAATCGTTGCTGTATATATTGTTGACTGTTACAGCATTATAGCTTTATATATTGTGGACTGTTACAGCATTACAGCTTTACATATTGTGGACTGTTACAGCATTATTGTTTTATATATTGTGGATGGTTACAGAATCGTTGCTTTATATATTGTTGACTGTTACAACATTATAGCTTTATATATTGTGGACTGTTACAGCATTATAGCTTTACATATTGTGGACTGTTACAGCATTATTGCTTTATATATTGTGGACGGTTACAGAATCGTTGCTTTATATATTTATTTATTTATTTAATATCAACGGTATAAATATACCATAAACAATGATAACATGTCACAGTTAAAATCGTAGAAATATTTTTAAAAAAGAATTACAAATATATATTGCATTTGATTGTGAAATGACATTAGAGAGTAAGTAAGTAAGTAAACAAGAGATACAAGTACATAAGTTTCTATAGTGCAAATAAGGTAGAATTAGATTAAATTAATATTGATTGAAAGGATTTGATAGCATAGCCCTCCTTGCGTGCAGTTAAATAGATCTGCCACATCTGCGTATCTATTACTAACTTCATGCAACCTATGTACAAGCGAGTGTTTGGAATACTCAGTCCTGATATTGTTGCATTTAAACAAAATTTTAGAACGAGTAGCTGTCGTGGGTATATGAAATTCAATGAGGTTAATTAAATCAGGACTGTCTATACTACCATTTACAATTTTGAACATAAACATATTGTTTACTGTTACAGCATTATAGCTTTATATATTGTGGACTGTTACAGCATTATTTCTTTATATACTGTGGATGGTTACAGCATTATTGCTTTGTACATTGTGGACTTTTACAGCATTATTGCTCTATATATTGTGGACTGTTACAGCATTATTGCTTTATATAATGTGGACTCTTAAAGCATTATTGCTTTTCGGTGACGACATCATTTATAGCTCCGTGAACAGTAGACCTCGCGTCCAAGAAAGCGTATTTGTATTTTTCTCGTATTTA
This sequence comes from Hesperophylax magnus, assembly GCA_026573805.1. NCBI lineage: Eukaryota > Metazoa > Arthropoda > Insecta > Trichoptera > Limnephilidae > Hesperophylax > Hesperophylax magnus. The sequence continues at coordinate 3,418,237 of JAIUSX010000043.1, read as the reverse complement.
ATGAATCAAAACCAAAATTTCCTCTGAAATCATAATATTTTTAAGTATCTTCAAAAATGCATATTTTAAACTTTTTTAAATTTTAAATAAATAATTATACAATTTGTCAAAAGAAACGTCACTACCTTAATGACAATTACATTTTGTAAACGTTTTTCGGACAGGTAGGTACAATAATATTGGAAAAATCCTCAAAACAACACGATTTCACAATTGAAAAATGAATCCTTAGTGAACAATTAAAGCGGTGAGTAAATTTTTTTTTATGAAAACATATTTCCCCCAATATTTAACCTATAATGAATTTCTAAGAACATTTTTTTTGCTTTAAATTTTACGATAATAAGAAAACTGTCGAGTATATTCAAAATTTCAAAAGTGAAAACGTAAAACTGACAACGTTTTACAAAAACGCCTTGCGGTTGTCAAAGCGTCAAGTCGCGGCACGTAAATTTTTAGTCTCATCGGAATGAGGCTAAACGAGTGGAAGAATACCCGACTTATGTGGATCAACTCACTAAGTTCATGATTAACAAAGACAGTTATGATAATGAATACTGTATATTTTATCGAGGGCATAATATAGGTACATTCAATTTTTTTATTTATTTATTGTAGTGCGAAGTTCCAAGACATGGACTTGTTAAAAAAATACATATTGTGCAGGTGAAAATTTGAAAAGACAATTTTAACAAAACATCACAACATAAACATTAGAGAAAATCCTTAATTTACGTTTGAGTGTCAATTGTGGTAGGTATTTTTACCATAATTTCATTGAATAACCAATAGTTAAATACAAATTTGAGGATATCACGAAACACGTGTTCATAAAAATTATAATATTTTCGCATTTCGTCATTACTTATATTTTTTATTAAAGAAACAAAGTAATTACATATATAATCGTACTTACATTGGGTTTTTACATATTAAGAGATTTGAATACTAATCTTCCATAGAAGTGTTATCTTGTGTTTGTAACTATTTATAAGTAATTAATAATATGATAGGTATTACGTCTTACATTATATGTTTGGTAGATGTGACATAAGTGTAAGTAGTTAAAGTGTATAAGTAATATACTGTATATAGAAAATGGGTGATATGGGTTATTTTTAGTATTTAGGGATATGGTGATTCATGTGAAAAGAGTTTTTTTGTTGATAAGTTTGTCTTTAAAATATTTTTTCGCGCGGGTTTCATATTTATCAGGTTAAGCGCAGCTGCACGAAAACGTGTTCTGAAATATTCTGAAAATACTCAAATTTTACTAGGAAATGGCATGCCATCTCGTTTTTAACTGGATTTTAACAAATCACCTATACTTACGATTCTCCGTGTGGGTTAAGGTTTTTTGCAAATTTTGGTGGCGGTGGGGTTTTTCCACCAGTTGTGTCGCAGGCTGACACTCCTGGACACTGACCCCCAGATCCCGACCAACCTCTCATATATATTATCCTTCCCAGAACATCCTTTGCTTAAAAATACCTTCCACAATTATTTTCCTTAGAGGCTTTTCCTTGGTGTGGTGTTAACATTAAAAAAATGCAAAATAAAAAAAACTTTAAATTCGATTAGATAGACGATTTTTTAAAGAAAACAGTAGGGAGAACATAAGCTTGTGTTAAGTTTTCTAAGTTGAATCAATAATATATCTTATTACGTTAATTATGCAATTAAACTTTGTGTTCAACGTCCACAATTGAATGATAAAAAAATAGTGTGACTACGAAATTGAAAAATATCTGAAACACGGTTTAAACCTGTAATAATTCCATAAATCTAGTGTTTGATGAATTTTATCGCTTGTTTTTCTCGGTCACGTATATAAAGTTATTTCAATAGCCGACAAACTCAGTAGTTTTAAATGGAGACGTTCTTGGTTTACGTTCCTCGTTAGTGTTTATGCTAATTGAAAGATGCATTTGTAAGAAAATTGTGCTGTAGTGAAATATTGAAAAAAATATAGTAAACAAAAATTGTGTGAGTGAATTTAGAAGATGAGTAAACAGTTTTGCATTATGGTGATGGGCATATTCTAAAAATGTATTCTAGTGTGATTTAATTTAGTAATTTTCCGAATTTGATGAATTTACGCTACAGAACATTAAATCAATAGAAACGTGATCTATACAAACTTTTAGGCCCCTGCTATGCCAATGAATTTGATAATTGGTTCATGAAAGAAAATTGATATTTGAATATGCTCGACCAATTTCACCCGCAGTGAGGTAAAGGTGACCTTGTTTCGGGCACACCGACGCACAACACTTATAAAATTAAAATTATTTTGATTCTATATTTGAATCGTGCATTTATTTTGTTTCATTTTTTTAGGATAAGGATAAAGTAACGTCATATTCCGTGATTTTGAAAGGGGCTGCGATTTTTATTTGACATGCAATTTCAGTCCTACAATTTTAATATCCCATGATTTTTCACGTGTCTGTTCTATTATAATATGTTTTTTCAATACAATAAGGCTTCATTTACAGGCCGATTTTGCTCGATGTTATTTTCATAATCCAGAAATTGTTTGCAAACCGGCAGATTTATCAAAATATCTCGACTCGCATGTTCGCCCGCAGGTTTCTTACTAATGGACCAAGTTAACGTTAAACTATCATCATTTTCCTTGGTAATAACTTAGTAAATAGCGTTTAAAAAAGGTTTTCATTGCCAGTAACAAGCAATCGAAGACAAACAAACAGAAGTGATGTTTTCCGCGTCAAAATGTCTCAACGCGGCATAACCATTCCCTTTTACGCACGGAAAAACTGAAAAAAAATAGTATATTTTCCTTTCAGATCAAAGCTGATTAAGTATCAAATTCCAACAAGAATTTTTACAAAAAATGAAGATCTCCCAGGGCTCCTGCAGACTACTTCAAATCTCAGTATTTTTGTTACTGAGTATTTCTGATGGTAAGATTATAATTTCATTAGTTAATATTCAATTATATTTAATTAAGGTCAATTAAAATTTACAAAAATTATAATAATTTATTAAGAATCTCTTAAAATTGTTGGTAACCCAGTAAAAAGGGGGATTGCAGGCCTTACGAATGAATCCTAACATTTTCGCATTTCGTCATGATATATTATCAAGGCAAATGCACGCCTTTCGATGTTGGTACATAATATAATATTGAAACGAAAAAATATTCGGATTTTCATGAACACGTGTTCCGACATCTTTTTAATATATTCGTAATTTACTAAAAGTTTTTCAGGAAACCTGTTAATTCATTCGTTAAGGCTTGCAATCCCGTTTTAAACCGGATTACCAATAATTTAAAGAGATTCTTAATAAATTAGCAATACTAATTTTTCTCCGTGTACAAAGAACACGAAGATAAGAATTTACAAGAAGAAAAATTAAGAAGAAAGGTGGTTTAAGGTACCGCAGTGAGCTTTCAAAGATGGTTTGAAAGGGAGATATATAAATACGAATGTTAGAGGGAGCGCGCTAATATTAAAAAAAAAAAATAATACTTAAGCGAAAATGGTGAAAATATTTAATAAAACACGACTCGTTTGAATAAAGCAAAAATCTCCCGTCAAATGCTTTAGCTGTGCTTAAAGAAACACTGTGAGTTTTTTCATGTCTATTAAATAACAGAAAAAAACGTGTTTTTAATAATTTTCGGAGTTTACTTTGCGATTTGTTTCTATCGAGGGAATTTCATACAACTAACGTTTCAGCATAACAAATATATAAACATTATCTTCATAAATGACATATATTTTTTTGGAAATTAAAATTTTAAAAGTTAACAAGAAACTTAGAAATTGGGAATGCCAGGGCTTAATAGCGCAGGCATTCTCCCCAGAGACGTGATCATCGGTAGGTTGGTCTTGCCTCTTGGAAAAATAAAAGGCCTGTGCTGCCTAGCTCTGATGAAATTATCGGGGACATAAAACGTCATAAGTTCCAGAACATCAGGATTTTAAATGTGTCCATTGAGCATCTTATGTGCTAGCAGTGGTCCCCAAACTTTTTTGTCAGGCAGACCACGAGCCATTTTTTTCTGTTTTGGGTAGACCCCCTGCTTTTCTAATATTGATTTTTTACAAATTCATCCATTTAAATGTGTTTTTGAAGCTGACACTTTGATTGGGTTTAGTTTAAAGTGGAAAATTTTTAAATAAAAAAATATGTTTCACAGTTCAACATTAATTAATTAAATACAAATCTATTAACATTATTTTAAATAAAATAAAAAATATGTATTTTAATGAGATGGACGAGCCTGATGTTTCTGATCAAAATTTTAATTATTATTTTTTTGGTAAACTAATGTTTAAGACAAGATTTTTTATGCATAGCACAAAGGAGAAAAAATGTAACAAGCAGTAATTATTGAATGAAACACTAATATATATTGAATTATTTCGCGGATAAGAGATAAGCCGCCATAGCTCAGTGGTCAGAGCTGTCGACCGGAAATCGAAAGGACACGGGTTCAAGTCCCGTTGGCGTCAAGTATCTTTTATCAGGAGATTTTTCAATGTGGATGAGTGTTTCAGGGTAATAATTATTGCTTATAAAACAAAATTTTAATTTTTGGTTTCAATTTATTCAGGTTTAACCTTAAATTTTCTCGGCGAGTGATTTCCAAATTGTTTTTTTGTAAGGAGATTGGCAACTTCGCTGAAACCCCTTTTCACGAGATATGGAAATGAAAAAAGGTGTCGGAAACTTTCTCGCGATAGTCCATAATGCAGGATATGTATCAGATTTGTCTCACTGAAGCCAGAATTGCGAATATTCCTTTCTAAACTGCACCTCAATTTTTCGTTGGTAATTAATCCGGACAGTTATTTTTTTAATATGACATCAGTTTCTTCAATGTTACCGTATGTATTGATAATCCGTTATGGTATTTTCATAAACAATACGTCATCAAACCTAGTTTCAAAGTCTGTGTGAAGGACATTTATACGTTGAACGTAGGCTGAAATGTCATCATCCTGGCAGTTTGTCTATGTATCAAATAATCACAAGTACTGCGAACCACAAAGCGCTTACTATTTTTTTTATGAAAGTGGCTTAATTTTTTTTAGTGTACGGTATCAACTGTTTCCAATGCAACAGTAACAACAACTCCGCCTGCGCCAAGTTGGAGCTGATCGGGAAGAACCCGCTCTACCCGCAGCCCTGCTTGGGGGACTATGGGGGGAAGGAGCCGTTCTGCCGGAAAACTGTCATTAAAGGTCAGTTCATTTACACATTACTATAATGTTTTTTACTTAACTTATATTATGAAGGAATTTCACTTGGTCCATTCTGCGATACTCCAGAGGGTGATTATTTTTTTAAACAATGGCACCTTACTTCCAGGTACATAATGCGTGTGCCACCTAGACTTTCAGTGAAACGATAAAATAATATATATTTTTTAATTATAAAGTTATGTTTTCAAGACAAGGTTTTTTATGCATAGCACAAAGGATAACACATTATTTTTAAAAACACCTATATAAATTGAAAAAATCTAAATTTGAAAGAATTTTTTTTAATGAGATTGAAATACCGGTAAATATTGAATAATTTGGCGGGTTTTGAATAAGCTGACTTAGCGCAATTGGTAGAGCACCTGACCGGCAATCAGAAGGCTGCAGTTTCAATTCCCGTCGGCGGCATGTATTTTTGCCGGAAGATTTTTTCAATTTATATAGATAGGTTTTTCAGGCTAGTAATTATTGGTTAAAAATAATATGGTAAAATAAGAGTTTGGTGATTATTGATTATTGACGATTATTGATACGAAGACGGTTTGCATAGCTCCCGTTAGCGGTCATTCTATGGGACTCTTGGAATTCTTGTGATTGGGCTCCCTTTCACATGTCAGTTTTTAAGAGACGCAAATATTCCCAAGTTACAAATAACCTGATAATATTTGAATTCCTTCTACTTTCATAAATATAAGCGTTAAATGTTGCTTGTGCAATGATGGGGTACTTGATTGCAGAGCATTGAACCGGTTACGCCGGTAATTTGATCCTGCGTTTCAGTTGTTTTTTCTTACATTACCCCACACAGAACGCCCTGAGGAAAATAATTTCCCTCAGAGCCTATGTCATCTTTAGGGATGCTATGTGGAGGGTCATTTTAAGGAAAGGAAGGAGAGGGGTGTTCTGGGAAGTAAAAATGTATGAGGGGTGGGTCAGTGTGTCCACGAGTGACAGACGTATGAATATATCCCTCCCGTTGCGGCGCAAGGCGATGGGTCAAGAGACCAGTTGGAGAGGTCAAAGGGTCTACCCAAACCAGCCTCTCCTAATCCGGCAAGCCACGCAGTTGGTGGGCAGGTGCATCCTAAACACACCTCACCCAATGAACCTGGACACATCCAAAAAATATCATTTTATATCGATTTTTTTCAGTCCTGGACCCTAACATAAAATACGAGCCCCGCACGGTGCGAGGGTGCGGGTGGATCGCCCACAAGTACCCCTGCTACACAGCCAACAACGATGACCACGACGAGAGAGTGTGTCAGTGCTTCGAGGACGGTTGTAACGGGGCTCACTCCAGCCTTGTCAACACCCTCGCCCTGCTTCTGCTGCCCGCGGTCTTAGCTGCTAAAACATTCCTCTTTTAATTGAATAATATTGTTTATATATTTTTTAATATATTTATTTTATTTTAATAGTGTGTTTTTATTCAAGATTAGTTGCTTAAATATTTTTTTACTTTATTGTTTTGGTAAATAATGTAGGTATTAACTACCGACACGAGACCCCAACTCATTTGAAGAGTTTTAAGAAATATACGATTCAGTCAAAGTTCTCAACCATAAATCGCAAAAAATGATTTTAGCTCCGCTACCCTGACATAAATACTTTTTGGTCATTTTTTTTGTTTTAGTTCTGATATAAAATCTACATCAATCCATCAATATGGGTTCACCTAGTCAGGAAGGTTATGTCCAACTTTTAATACACTATAATAATGCTAAATATCTAATTTCCTAATTATTCCTGTTCGCGTGTATTTCTTTCTATACTGTTCTTAATCAAACTAAATTGTAAAAATTGTATTAGATTTAAAGAAAACCTAAACTTATAAATTTAATATTGTAATATCTGTACATCAATAGTGTAAAAAAATAACGTAAAATGATGTACTTTGAAATAGTAAGTACCTATACATTCCTGTTCTTATAAATATTAAAAAGTTTAGAAGAATTTTTTTTTTAATTTACAAAAATTTTATTGAAATGAATTAAATTTAAAATAATTTAAAATTTGTATTATTTTTTTTTAAATTTAATTTTACAATTTTTATAAAAATATAGATATTGTAAAAACATAAACATGTATACGTAGCATTATATCATCGCTCGAGATATCTCATAGAGACATGTCGTTTTCACCCTAGTAAATATAGTACACTCATTTAATTTATATACTTTTTTATATTATTTATATATATTTAGGTAGATTAAATGCAGTATTCACCGATAAAAACTGTGCAAGAGAAAAGCTACCAGTAAACAGCGGAGTCCTGATGCCAACCCTGATGCAAGATAGAAGAAAGTCAAGAAAGAAAATATCATTATTGTTCCGAATCTTTTTTAATAGAACTGTATTTGTAAATAAAAAAAATTACGTAGGTTCTTCACCAGAGAGTAAATTAGATGACAAAAATTGTTTATTTAATTCCTACCTTAAAAAATAGAACATTGCAAAAATTAATAAGAACGATTATCAATTTAAAGTGACGTGTGTTTGACATTATTTTTTTTTTAATTTATATATTCTGATGGCATTTCTCTTGTGAAAATCATAACATTGGGAATATTTTTTTAGCATTCTATAAAGTTGTAATTATGTTTCATAAAAGCTGGATGCTTTCGGCGACTATTCTCTTCACTTTCTGGCCTTATGGTACAAATTACTATTTAATGAAATGAATTTAAAAAGAGATGGAATGTACGATGGCCGGGGGGGATATAGGTAATAGAATTAATCTAGATAAGGTTTGTTAGAAGAAAAGATATTTGTTAGAGAGGAAATACCAAAACAAAATTAATAGATCCAAAATTGAGGGACAGCACATTTCATAGCACATTCCACTTTGACTATGTAGGTATAGTAGTTTTGGAGAGAAAACCAAGATTTTTTTAATACTATTTCAAAAAGTGACATAATTGTGCTTTATTTGATCAGAGCAGGCCATAAAGTGTTACCAGTGCAACAGCTTCAACGACGAACAGTGCATGGACCTGCAGGAGAAAGACGATGTGAGGCCCCAGCCACAGGATTGTCCCGGTGAACCTGACTTCATCCCCCCGGATAAGAGGCTCGCGAAACTAGAGGAACCTTTCTGCAGGAAGACGCACATAGAGCGTAAGGCAACAATATTCGTATAACATGTTCTACCTTATACACGAAATTGTTAAATCAACAATAATTGTGTAATTTCAGATAACACTGAGAAGGGAGTTTCTTAAAAGTAACTGCTCGTTGAAGGCCTCCTCAAGTTGCTTCCATTTACATAGGCTCTTTGATTTGACTAATTTTTCAGGGGTGGTTCTTCTGAAGGTGGATTTTTACGTTGTTATGACAACATAGTGAATGAATTAAAGTCAAATTACTGTGTTTACACCACTTTAGTACCTAAATACAAAATCTACATGTTGCGAGAACAACGTTCTCAGGATGAGACTTAAACTAAAGTTAAAAATAGATCAACACTGGGAGAGGGATTAGAGGGCGGGGAGAAGAGCAATCCCAAATCGGCAGAAGAATAATCGATAGAGGAATGGACGTGGTAGGAGGGGGGAAGTATTTGGGCACATGCTAGGTAGCGGGGGGAAATGGTTAAGGCGAAGCTTAATGCTAAATCACTATTTTGATTAATCTCTATAACGAATTGGTTTACATTGTGAATACAGATAAATTGAAGGTTTTCCTATCGTTTTGCTTGAGTAAAAATATAAATGTAAACTACAAAAAAAATTTTTTTTTCAAAGAAATGTATGAATGCGTTTAGGAAACAACTTTAAAAAAATACAGTATTATAGCTAAGATTATCTGTGACAGTTTCACTTGATTAACTTTTTTGCTTTCTTATAAAATTATTTACAAAATAAATAAAAACCAGTTTTGTGCTTGAAATCGAACGTTTCTAGACTCCGTTTGTCAAGCGATTTTAATGCCCATTACCTACAATATAAGGAATACCTAAAATATAAGGTATAAATATTTTTGGTTTGTAGCTTCCTCTTAAGTGGGATTAGTGGTTATCGCCCGGTGTGTTGCTAACGAATCAGGTCACCAGACGAAACAGGGGCTCTCGCCTGTTGCGTTACTAACGAATCAAGTCACCAGACGAAACAGGAGCTCTCGCCTAGTGTGTTGCTAACGAATCAAGTCACCAGACGAAACAGGAGCTCTCGCCTGTTGCGTTACTAACGAATCAAGTCACCAGACGAAACAGGAGCTCTCGCCTAGTGTGTTGCTAACGAATCAAGTCACCAGACGAAACAGGAGCTCTAGCCTGTTGTGTTGCTAACGAATCAAGTCACTAGACGAAACAGGAGCTTTCGCCTGGTGTGTTGCTAACGAATCAAATCACCAGACCAAACAGGATCTCTCGCCTGGTGTGTTGCTAACGAATCAAGTCACCAGACGAAACAGGAGCTCTCGCCTGGTGTGTTGCTAACGAATCAAGTCACCAGACCAAACAGGAGCTCTCGCCTGGTGTGTTGCTAACGAATCAAGTCACCAGACGAAACAGAAGCTCTCGCCTGTTGCGTTACTAACGAATCAAGTCACCAGACCAAACAAGAGCTCTCGCCTGGTGTGTTGCTAACGAATCAAGATCAAACCACATGTAATTTTTTAAAAATGGAACCTTGCTAATCCGAAGGAAACGGAATATATTTTAGCCCGGCGAGGTAACTTCAAACCCAAAATGATTGGATAATTACCAACCAGACAAGGTCGTATTTTTATATCCTTTCTAACATTTTGATGAAATCGGGATTTTGTCAATGTCATTCTCGCATTCATGTGAAGATGTTCTGGTCTGAACCAACTGACTGCCTTTAATCTTGGATCAAGGATCGCCAAGATCATTCGACAAACCCTGGAGTAATGGACTGTTTCACCACTACATCTGTCATTCAAGAAGGAGCCAGAAGATGTTTAATTTAATTCTCTCAGTAAGCCAAGTCTTCAGTAAGTTCACCAATTGTTTGTTTTGGGCACAATTTTTCAAAACAACTGGGAATCATATAGTTAATCATATAGTAAATTCAGAATATATCGGAATACGTGTTCCGATACTGTTCCGATAACTGTCAATTCATTCGTTATAGGCATGCGGTCCCGTTTTCAACGGGAATACGAATAATTTGAACAGATTTTCAATAAATTAGCAATGTTTTATATCGTTATTTTTTTTCCGTGTACCAATTATTATCATCTTGTCAATCCAACAGAACAGACTTTAGAACAGCGTTGGGTTCTTCTGGAAGTCATTAATGGCGAAATATACATTTACCGTTCATTTTCTGAGTAATGTGTTCTGCTTAATTTTTACCTTTTCGGCGTATTTAGTTATTTCAGATCTTTTCGGGTGGTAGAATTCATCGTTCCATGCCACATTGAGTGAACCTTTCAACTTTTTAACACAATGGTAGATGGTTTTTGAAATAATCTTAAGTATCCAAGAGCACTCCATCTCAGATTTGCTCTCAAACATACTTCATTAATTTATATATTATGCTCAAGATAAATGTAATCGCTGATTTACTCTTTCAGAGTATTGAAGGTTTTACCATCTGGGTTCATAAAGCAGTTAGCAGTACATCATCATGTGTGACTAAAATCGCCTAAAAAACACAAACATATTTTGTTTTTTTTTTTCAGTTATCGAGAACAGAGCGACGGTGCTGACTAGGGTTTATCGGAGTTGTGGTTATATCAAGTACTATAAGGAGTGCCGCAAGGAAGATGGACCAGCGAAGATGGAAACGGTGTGTCAGTGCTTTACAGATGGCTGTAACTTGGCCAATATCGGCCAATCATCATTTCCTTTGGTGACTATCGTCACTTTAAGCCTCCTCATGTTTCTTAGACACCTGTTTCTTTTTTAGTTTATATTCTTTTTAGTAGATAGTTAAATGAATCTTCTTATTTACCTAATACTTTTAATAGTTTATCAGCATTTTTAAATAAAAAGTATTATTTAAATAATACTTGTATTTATTATTTTTTTACTTTATATTGTACACTCAAAGCTAGTAATTGACTGCCTGGTGGTCTAGCATAATAAAATCGATAACTTTACAATGTTGGATCCATAGGCGTAACTACCGATGATGTAATATTGATTTCCCGAGCACGGTCGCGCTGTTGATACCCAGACAGATTTTCATAATGCAAATTATGAATAGACATTCCTAAACGCCAGACGACTACATAAAAGTCAAAAATACAAACCGACAATGACGTATTGAAATAATAACTTATAAATAATATACCTTCATTCTCAGTCCGCATTTACTTTTTGACACTAAAAAGGGAATTAATTAGTTCATGAAATATTTATTTATGACTAACAACTACGAACTTTTTTTTCTCCAAGTTGGAACGGAATCAATTTCAATAAATTAGTTAATTACCCACCCTACATCTCTGAACTATGCGTCCCGGAAAACACTGGTCTGAGGCAGTCAACTCTTAGATCAGCAACATCATCAGCTGTAGGCAGACTGATAGAACCTAAGCGCAAGCCAAATAGTAAGTTTGGTGATCGCGCTTTCGGAGTATCTGGGCCGAAGGCTTGGAATAAACTCCCTCTGGAACTAAGATCCATAACAAGTCCAACAGAATTCAGGTCTAAACTAAAAACTTACCTTTTTAAGCTGTCGTACCCTTAAATTAAATATACCATTCCTAAGAGAAAGTCCAGTTATATTCAAATTTTCAATTAAGTCTTAAATCCTGTATCTAAATTTCGCCAATAAACAATTAGAAAATGTTAATTAAGTGTTAATCTCAAGTGACCTACCAGGAAAGTATTGTACTGTATATTTTCTCCATAAATAGTTAAGTAATAACATAGATCACCGTAGAAATGTATTATAAGTTTGTACAGCGCCCTTGAGGTGTTTTTGCACAAAAACGGCGCTATCAAGTCATCCAAGTATTATTATTATTATTATTAATTAATTGAGTGTATGGATCATGTATACGATTTTTTTTCAACTCTAAGAGCTTAGTTAGTTCACCTTCATTCATTAATAATCCAGTTATGTTGCATAACGAACGACATTATCCAAACAGTTGTGCATATTGACAGCTTATCCGACATCTTGGAGGCCGTACTGACCATAGACGACGGATTTCGTCAATATCGTATTGTTAGGGCTTTATCGATCGTCCATGCTGTGGAGTGGTTACGATCCTTGGCTACTAATCCGAAGGTCGCGAGTTCAAACCCGGGGTGCGCAAGTAAATTTTAATTTGTGTTACATGATAATTTTTTCATAAAAATAAAAATATATATTAAATAAGCGGCACGTTCTGGATTGGTAGACACTTTTAGTATCACACCGGTAATCGAGCATATTTCAGAATTCAAACGTTGCTTGAAATGGCTTCAGTCTTGTTTGGTGACCAGATCTGAATAATAAGGTATCTTCCCCATCTCCTTCCCCTCCTCACTACCTTCAGCCTCACAACTTACAGCAATATAATATAAGTCTCCCTTTTTAATCCTGCGTGAATGAGGGCATTATCGTATTAATAATGTTAATGGAATATTATACAACCAATTTTATGCAATATTACGTAACGAAATGTATGTGTTTAATCGCTGTCGGTTTATTATGATATTTATATGAATATAAACATGTTATTCTTTAAAATTTCCACTATCTTTCAAATGTAACGCAATAGTGTGTCAAAAGTTTATCACTAAAATATTAAGATCCGTTATATCAATACAATATTCAGGAATTCTAAACCATTCAATAAATATTATTATTTATAGTCAATCCAAAGTACCATTAATGGTTATGAACATAATTTAATTTTTATTTATTATCTAGCTGAAGTCCTGGCGTTACCCGGACTTTACACAGATTTTTTTCTAAATCGACTTTCCTCTTGTTTTGAAGGTCAAGCTTGCAAAATTTCATCTGTCTCGGATTAAAACTTTTGACTTGTATAAAAATCAAATTCACGCCGCCCACCACCGCTACTCTTCTTCGTATAAATAGATTGTTTTATTGTGGAGTTTCCATCTTTTCCTTCTCTATTTTTGAGACCACTCGAAATACCATTTTAAAACGTCAAACGATTAAAATAATTAATCTTTTCCTAAATAATGTACATAAACAGAGCCTTGTTTAGTTTTGAAATTAGAATATGCTTAGCTCCTACCGGGACGTCATTTATCCAGTTCCTACCTCTCCCTAACGATCACTTTGCTGGAAATGAATTTGAAATTTGGAATAATGGCAAGAAAATGGTGCTAATTCGAGTGCATTTGTTTTGAAAACAGAAGAAGGTTTGGGAGTGTTGGGACGTGAATGGTTTATTTATGGTTGGGACTACCTTAGAAGCAAGTTGTTGGTGTTTTTCGTGTACATTATCTCGATGAAAAGTAAAAAGAAGGAAGTTGACTATATTGGAAGTGATTAATAAATTGTAAGTAATCTATTCGATTTGTTGTGGCGTTAATTACCTCTAGGTATCGCGGTTGAAATCACTATATTGTGATTGTGTTGTGTCATCCTCTTTCTTTCCTTCCAAATCTTGTTCATTCTTACACATACCATCACCCAATTCCAGCAAACACCAATTAATTTCGATTCGTTTAAATTTATTGATAGTCCGTTCATGTTCATCTGAAGTTATAATAATTCGTAAGCAGTTTCGAATGTAATAGGACTGTTCAAAAGTAATATGTATAGAGAATATGCCAATCTCTTTTTGCAGACAAATTTGATGAAGGAGTATTCTAAAATCTGAAAGGACTCGTCGATTTCGATTTCACAAAAAATAAAAAATTAACTGCCTCCCCAAACTAAAAAACAAAAATAATTTTTACCAGTTACCATATTTTCAGCTACAACAACATTACTAATGCCGTTCTTTACAATTTAATAACCACTCAAGCTCACTGTCTTGACTGTCTTAAAGTCTAGAACCGCCGCTGGAAACTAGGTCCTTTGGAAATAACACAGGTCCAAGTTGGAATCTTGGTTAAACCCGTAGACCACGGTTTAACACATTGCTTTTCGTGGATTACGAAATTCAATAGTCGCGGTAACAACACTCGTACATTTTCGTAGCGGTGGCCAAAGATTCTATTTATTTGCGAAAAACGCCATATAATTGCAACAATACATTTTACTAAAAAATTGTGTCATTTGTGTGATAGTAGCTATATTTAAGAGGAAGTGAAAGGTAAGAAATAATAACAATTAAAACAAGTAAAATTGATGTCTACCTGATATGGTTTGAGAATTTCGCAGCCAAAAGTATTATCGTGATTATTTTTTGGGTTATTATGCATGTCTTGTTGCGCTTCCTACTTTAGCCAACGTTTCGGACAGGGTTACAGTTTCCGTCATTACCAATGATCATATCTGCAAACTGCCCTAATGTCGGAAATTGTAACGCTGCACAAAACGTTAACTAAAGAAGGAAGAAGCATGATACGACGTAATAACCCAAAAATTAATCACGTACAAAAGTATCTAGAGATGGGAATATTAAAGAGATATTGAAAGAAGGGTAAATGCAAGTAACTCCATTAATGGAGGACTGGACGCAGATGGCGCTAGCAAAAAAATGTACAAAGAAGCAAAGCTAGCCGCCCATAATGGAGTGCTGGTACCTATCCTGATGTATGGCCGTGAGGCATGGAACTGGCAGAGAAAGGATGAAAGTAGACTGAATGCTGTAGAAATGAAATCCCTGAGGCGTATGTGAGGTAAAACCATGAGTGATCGTGTTAGAAATGTGGAGATCCGCAAAAAGGCTGACGTAAGCGTAATTAGTAATATTAAGAAAGGGATGCTTAGATGGTTTGGGCATGTAGAGCGAATGAGCGAAGAAAGGAGTGTAAGGAGAATATATGGCGCAGATGTGAATAGTGGCAGAAGTCGGGGATGCCCGAGGAAGACATCGCACGATCAAGAGAATCTGATTTTTTTTTGTGTGTTCCGTTTCGAAAATCTGCCGCATTCACTTTATTATTAAAGCAAGCCTTACTTTGACTATATGGCTAACTTTGACTATGGTTCAGTGAAGATTCTTTTTTCAAATGTGAAATCGTCGTGTTTATTTCGGCTTTCTTGTTTGCATTTTATCAATATTATGGTAAAATGTTATTTCGAGGAAATTTTATTTTTTATTTTATACTAACTGAAGTGTACCCGGCGTTGCTCGAGGATTGCACATGGTTTGGGGTTAAATTAAGGTTGTGAATTCCAAAATACCTCAGAACTGGGTACATTTTTAAGGTTGAATTAATATTATTGTATTGTAATAAGTATTTGTTTCACTTGATCGTGCCTCCTCGGGCCTCCTCGGGCATCCCACCATTCACTTCACGTAGAATCATAAAATTTAAATTTTTATTGTCAACACGTTAAAACGGTATCATGTAGACTGTAATTCGACATCGTATCTCATTTCAGTGCAGAGACAATGCGTTTCTTAGGTAATTCTTGGTATGCTTATTGTCACGAATGTAGGTGATAATCATTAAAATTGCTTGACAAACGGAATCTAGAAACATTCGATTTCAAACACAAAAGTGGTTTTTATTTATTTTTTACTTAATTTTATAAGAAAGCAAAAAAGTTAATCAAGAGAAATTGTCAAAGATAATTTCAGCTAAAATACTATTTTTTTAAGTTGTTTCCTTTATGCGTTCATACATTTCTATTGAAAAAAAATATTTTTTAGTACTTTTTTATTAAGTAATTTATTATTTTATTTGTATTCTACTCAAGGGAAACGATAGGAAAAGCTTCAATTTATCTAAAGCATATTTTTTAAATTCATAATGTACACCAATCCGTTATAAAGATTAATCAAAATAGTGATTTATCATTAAGCTTCGCCTTAAGGACGGGTTGTTTCGGAGAATTTGAACAATTCATCAAATTTCAACGTTCATTTTCGGGTTCTGTGAAAGACTTATTCAAGTTCTGTTTTTATATCATTGTAGGCTAGTTGCTTGACAAAACTGAAATAAAAACAGAACTTGAAAAAATCTTTCACAGAACTTCGTCGTCTTTCTCGAGCGTAAAAACTTGAGGCACTAATAAGAACAAACTATGAAATTTAAGCGATATCGGATGAATGGGAACGCGTACGGTACAAACAAAGAAATATTCATTTATATATATATATACAAGCAGAGAAAATTTGAAACATATTTTTTTGGACGCAAGGTTCACTATTCACAGAATTACTAATACACTAAACCTAATTTGTTCTTATTTATTTTAATATTAATAGCGCACAGTTTTCCACTCATTCCAGATGCAGATAAAACAGCGTCAGTAATATATGCAGTTTTATCAGTTGCAAAGAATGGATGTCTATTCAGAAATTAGACCAATTTAAGTGACAGAACTTTAAAAAAAATGTTTTACAAGTACCGTTTAGTGCAAAGTTCAAGTGTGAGAAAGCCAATTGATTAATTAAAGTTTTTTTTTTTAATTCGTCAATATTAATCGAATCTCTAACGTGTGCGGTGTTTCGTATTTAAATTATTTCGTCGTTGAATAATTAATATAAATTGAATTTTTAAATTGAATATTTTTATATCCCTTTTACACGAGTTTACGTCATAAACATTCAGCATTCAGTTGGTCACTTTACGCTTTTGATGTAATTGAACGAAATTCATTCAGAAAAGTAAATAAAATATTCAAAATGAAATCGATCTATAAGAGTATTATAGTGCTGACTTTTGTGGTGATCTTTCAGTTACAACTTATGAAGGGTAAGTTTTTTTTAAATAATATGTCATTTTATTTATTTTTATGCGTCATTTTGACAAGTAAATGGAATCGGAAATGACCCAAGAAAAAATGACAGGAATGAGTGAATCAAGTAAATGGGAATAAATTAAGAATATGAATGAATGTGATTGAAGCCAGGATTGTGACGGCTTCCGTAGTGCGGCGTGCGCAAGTAAATTTGATTGATTTTTTGTTATTTCACAATTTTATATTTGCGGGACGTTCTAGAGATAATTCCTGATTCTTTCAGAATCACTATAAAGAAAGACCACAATTCAGAATTCAAACGTTGCTTTGGTGACCAGATCTGAACAGCCAGGTACTTCAACCTCCAGCTTCCCCATTTCCTTTCCTTCCTCTTTAATTCAGCATCACAACATATTCCGACTGGGGAGGCCATAGTCTCACTGGCTCCAGATGGTTGATGTTGAGACTTTTGTGCGGTACAATATTTTTTAAAGTGTGATTCGTATCTGAAATACTCTTCCTACCCCTACAATAAAGTGACATTATACTGTTTTATTATCCTTCTCCTGATAAAAAAGTCAAATATTTTCCTTGGGCACAAAAAAATATTGTGTTATTTCGTTTAATCAGTTTAATTGTCGAAATGTTCAGTTTACTCTAGTGCCTCTGATTGCGTTTTTTTTCATAAAAAATAAATATAAACACTATATACTCATATGTGAGTTGCGTGTAACGTTGTGTTGGAACGCTAAAACTTATTTAAAAAGCAGTAACTTTTGCTTAAATCAAAATATTTTCATTTATATGTACCGTTTATATAAGTGGTAATAAAGACGTACATAATAAGATATTAAAATTCTGTTTCTACTAAATGCACCCGTTTATTGTCCATTGTATCTACATATTATGTTGGTCCTGCGTGCGCATAAAATTATCATAACGAATTTAAATGATAAGATTTCCGTGTGATATTTTTCAGTTGACGCAATAAGGTGCTTCCAATGCAACAGTAACAACAACTCTGGGTGCACCAACCTGGAGAACTACAAGAGGAACCTATTCTACCCCAAGCCCTGCGAGGACTATGAGGGGAGGGCGGCTTTCTGCAGAAAAACTGTCATTCAAGGTAACTACCAAATACATTATTGTAGTTCAACGGTAACTGCAACTGTAGATGTACCAAAGAGAACTGCTAGAGGCTACTCCAAGTCCTGCGAGGACTTCGAGGAATGTCGTCTTTCTGAAGAAAAACTGTCATTCCAGCTAAACATTAAATACAATAGTGTAGTTCAGCGGTAACTACAACTGTAGATGTACCGAAGAGAACTGCTAGGCAGGTACATAACGAGTTGGTAGGTACCTAAGACATTATTTACTGCATGACAGTAGGGGATAGAAGGGGTGTCACCATGGGACACACAAACAACCCAACGCCAATCAATAATACAGAGATTCTATCGGTTATTGATTGGAATAATTGGAATTAATATATAGAGACCTCCTAAATTCGTTATGACATCCCTTACCTCTCAAAGTCGTTACCCACAACCCCTTACCCAAGGTTCTTACAATGGAATATTTTCACGAACTATGAACACCGCCGAAAATTTTATTTTTCTGATTCTGATCATCATAATAATAATATATTTCACAAAAAATTATCCAATAAAACATATGCGGATACTTTGACTAGCCAACTAGGAATGAATCCTGTTTTAGGCCAGTCAAATTGACAAATTTAGTTCATATTACATTGTTTAATTATAGAACATATTATTTTATAGAAGGAAAAAAAGTGTTAAGATTGAATTCCTGTTAGAAGCTTTAGTTAAATATACAATTTTGTACTTATAAGAATAAGCGAAAAAAATAGCATCGTACTAAAAATTTATTTATTCTAACGTATTTTCATTCACAATTATTGATTTTAAAAAAAATCTAAAACCGCACATTCAGAAACTGTAGGTAAAAGTACCGTCTCCGACATTGGCCGGTGTGACGTCAACAATGATCACTAACAAAAACGAAAATGTTTTGGCGGCAAATAAAAAGTAGCACATTGTAAATCTTTATAAATGTCTAATATATATAAAAATAAAAAATGTCTTTATTATAGTATTTTTTTCTGTGTCGGTACTCACTTGCCTGCACACAATTTTAATAACTACCTAACTCATTCATATTTTCTATGTTTTCTTTTTTTAGTTCTCGACAAAGTGAAACAAAACGAGAAGCGAGTGATCCGAAGCTGCGGCTACATCCCATACAAGAACCCTTGCTATAAAACTGACAACGAGGGCCACACGGAGCAAGTCTGCCAGTGCTTTGAAGATGGTTGCAACTCCGCCAATACGATTGCAATGTCTGCATTCCTAGTTTTAAGTACTTACCTTCTGACGAAAGCGATGTAGAAAGACATTTTAATTAAGAAAAGCAATGATTTATAACTAGATTTAAGTGTGTTTTTTTATTGAAATGTTGATACGTGTGCCATATTAAACATTAATTTCATTATTCTTAGGAGGTTTCAGTGCCGGATTTTTCCTATTTATTATCCTCAAATTAAAAATTTAAAATCACTTTCATAACACATTAGTAATAATGACAACTATAAGAAGACTATTGTGACCCCTGTTTTAAAATCTGGTGATGCATAAAACACTTCTAACTATCGTCCTATAGCACTCACATCAAACATAGCAAAGATCTATGAAAAAATTGTTAATAAAACAACTACATAAAAGATAAGAAGATAATGAGCCCAAACCAGTTTAGATTTAGGGACAATCTCAACACACAGGATGCGATTGCTAAATTAACATCAACAATAATGGAAAAATTAGATAATGGAGAAAAGTGTCTTGGAATCTTCATTGATTTCCGCAAAGCATTTGATAGCATATCACACTCAAAACTCACTGAGAAACTAAAACAAATTGGATTGGACGTATTAGTGCTATCATGGTTCCAAAGTTACCTAAAAGAGAGATTTCAATATGTCAAAATCAATAATACCCTTAGTGAACCCAAAACCTCATATTTTGGCATACCGCAAGGAACTGTCATCGGTCCATATATGTAAATCAAATGTTCACTCTTCCCATTGTTGGAGATATCATATCTTACGCAGACGACACTGTAGTTATCACAAAAGGAAAATCATGAGAGGAAACAATGAGGATAGCCAATATCATTATAAACATACTCAAAACATGGTTCGACCTAAATTGTCTATCACTAAATACCGAGAAAATATATTTCATCCTATTCTCTTTGCAGGAAAAAAAATTCGGAAACAATATTACCATTAAAATTCATTCATCACAGTTTGAAAATAAAAAAGAATGCGGCAATGCAAATTGTTTACCAATAACATGCAAAAATAGTATAAAGTATCTGGGTATCATAGTAGATAGACACTTAAAATGGAACGAACAAGTCCAAAATACGGCAACCAGAGTAAGAAAACTTATTTACTTATTCATTAGATTGAGAAATATCCTATCATATAATATGATTAAAACTATTTATTTCTCTCTTGCCCAATCTATTCTACAATATGGTATAATTGGTTTGGGGGGGACTTTCAAAACTAACCTCTTACCTGTAGAAAAGACACAGAGGTTGATTCTAAAAGTCATCCTACGTAAACCATCTATATTTCCAACAACACAGTTATTTAACTCTTTTAAGGTTCTCAGTCTAAATAATATATTGAAAAAGAACTCATTGTTACAAACTCACAAAGATCATTTCAATCCTACAATAACATTTCCAAAAATAAGTAACCGATCAAGATCACGTGGCAACTTAGAAATCTCTAAATTTAAAATGAGCACTTCTCAACACCATTATATTTATCAAGGTATAAAAATTTTTAATGCACTCCCATATAAAATCAAATCTGAAAAAAAAATAAAGCCTTTAAATTACAAATAAAACAACTTCTTGATCAACGAAATAATAATTATATGTTTTAATTTATTTTTTACGTATCTTTTGATTACAGCTACATATTAGTAGTAATTTATCAAATTCAAATTTTAATAGTACACACTTAGTATATAATTAACTATTTAATTTCATCATTAATTATCAAAAAAATATTTTTTTTTCTTTTTTTACCATATCCTCTTGAAATGTTATATCAGCATTCGAACCACCAACAGCTTATTGTCGCAATTTATTATGTACCTTCGCTTGCTATATTATCACCTCCGTTTACTCCAAATGAATGAAATAACTCAATTTACTTATACCACCTACTACCTACTTATTAATCGAAATGTAAAAATATTATTTTTATTTTACTACTATTCTTAAATTAATGTTAAATGTAAATAAATATATTCTGAAGTTTATTTACATTTACTGTGTATCTAATTTAGTAACTGTTATTTTAGTCTATTTTCATTATCTATCCTTTTGTTATCATGCTATATACATTTTGTTTATTTCTTACTTTATAAATAAAAACTTTCTTTTCTTTACCCTATGTATATTGTAATGGCACTACTCCCCAACTCAAACACGAGAAATGTTTTTCTCTATTGAATTGAGTAGTTACATTAAAAAGAAAACATTTTTATTGTAATTAGTTTTTTTAGTATAACATATTTATGTTTTTAAATAAAAGAAATATATTTTTAAATAAATAAAAAGTTACCAGATTTTTTCATGTTACCAGTCCCAATTAAAGAAATTTTAATTATCGTTACAGTTCAAACGTAAAGATGACTGCGAATTTTGCCACCTTTTAATGTAACATTGTCAATTTCCTTGAGAATGTCAGTAAAATAAGAATAATTTTGAATGGCGCATAACATTAAATTAGTATGTAATAAAAATATATTTTACACTCTTTATTGAAGTTCTGTTTTATCCAACTCCAAGTAATTACTATTAAGCGAACCGAGCTTTACGTCTAATTATTTATAAGGCTTTTTTTAAGTACGATACATTACATTTAACTGAGGTGTTGATTTCTTTGAAATAATAGAAATTGAATTCTTATGTAGAAGTCAGAACCTACTTGTAAAATAAAGTCATATCATAGGCCCGTTATATCAGGAATTTTTAGTAATGGTATCACTAGGGCTAATCTTGTCAGGGTTTCTACCATATAGAAACTTAACGGGCATAAATATTTCCTTAGGCTAGCATTAGACTCGTAAGTTTTTTCGTAAATTTACGACTTCTAGCCAATGGGCATATTGCATTTTGAAAATCCAATATGCCCATTGGCTAGAAGTCGTAAATTTACGAAAAAACTTACGAGTCTAAAGCTAGCCTTAGAGAGCATGCAGAGCATATATAACTTTAAATATAGTATATTATGCCATATCTTTATAACACTCAAACACATTTACTTTTTCTTCTATTAGAAACTGTTCTATTATTGTAACATTAGTTTTTCTAAAATGTCATTGTTACTAACTTACATATAGGTATTTTACTGATATACCTTGTCCATAGTAAAAAACAGAAAACCAGTACCTTGCTCGAAAATTACCGTTTTTTTAATTTTACCGCCTATTTTTGTACTGTAGTCGATACAGCGCTCGGCGGCAAAAATGTCAACTACTTTTCAAGACCCGCAACGTCACTTCTTCAGCTAGTCTCGCCGGCCGGCAATTTTCGATTTCAATTCCTGCTTTCGTTTTGTGCCCGCCGGTGCTTTGTTTGACCGACTGAATTCGGTAAGTCCAGCTTGATCAATAACTCTAATTAATTTAGAATAATCGATTATGAAAATAATTTCAATGGTTGTAACTGAAATTGATAACTCATAAATAAGCAAAACGTTTCAGATGGAATTCAAATGGAAATTTCTCTGGCTAGTGCCCATCACTCGATTGATTTTGTGTAATTCGGCTTATACTCCAACATTGCGCAGACGTTTATTTGTAAACGTCATCAATCACCCATTTCTAGAAAATGCTCACGGATACTAATAATCAATTCATCTGATTTATGCTTGGCATTACGGCCTTGACCAGCGGACAGTAAATTTTGTACCTAACCTTGAAATTAACTAGCAGCTAGTTCCAAGGTCGGGAATCTGTAGCAATTTCCGCGCTTCGAAAAAAGCTGTATACTTTTATAATAATACTCCGCAAAACTTTAGATAAGATGGTTTTGTTTTCATAAACTTTTGATAACAAATCCTCATTCGATGGTAAGTAAAATCTAGAGTTATAGAATATGCCAGGTTCCGGGTAATAACATCTTCCTGGTATATAGTAGAATCTAACTGTATTTGTATTTTATGTAAGGTTACTAAAAGACAAAAACAGAAATATACAGAGAAGATAATATCTTTACAATAAGAAAACAACTGAAAATAATCAGTAAATGCGCGTAAATTAGTCGCACTTATTTAGATACTATTATGTTATTTTGTTTTCGTCCGAAAATAGTATTCTTTTTTTTTTAACTTCAAAGTGGGGGAAAGCACAAACAAGACGTTTGGTACATTCATAAGGAACTTCTGTGAAAAATATTATGGTTTAAAAAATATTTATTCATACAGTTTTACACTGATTCTGAAGTTATTTTTTATGTATTAATACATAGAATTTATAACTCGTTATTTAAAAGGGAATAAAACACCATCACAAAATTACAATCCCTAGTTGGTTGAATTTGCTACATTAATTCATAAATCAATTGAAAAAAACAAAAAAATATTTTACACCAATGGATAATTTTTAATAAATTATCTTGAGCTTGGTCAGTATAAAAGGTATTTGTCATAGTAATTAATCTATATTTTCAGTACATCGCACATCGACTTGTACATCGTTTTGAACTCAAATTTACTTTCATAGTTTTGTTTTCAAAATTGTTACCGATTGTTTGAAAAATTTAGACAAGCAATAGAGTGCCTACCTATATTAGGTATAATATTTAGACAAGCAATAGAGTGCCTACCTATATTAGGTATAATATTTAGACAAGCAATAGAGTGCCTACCTATATTAGGTTTAATATTTAGACAAGCAATAGAGTGCCTACCTATATTAGGTATAATATTTAGACAAGCAATAGAGTGCCTACCTATATTACGTATAATATTTTGAACAGAAAACTATTTTAATGCCGTAGTAATCAAGTCAGGTAGTAAAATCGAGTAGTTTTTTATTGATTTTACATATATAAATCGCAACTTCAACAATTAAACTAACACTTTTTTAGAAAAG
Source organism: Hesperophylax magnus (assembly GCA_026573805.1). NCBI lineage: Eukaryota > Metazoa > Arthropoda > Insecta > Trichoptera > Limnephilidae > Hesperophylax > Hesperophylax magnus. Next base: position 3,394,054 of record JAIUSX010000043.1, on the reverse strand, counting down.
GCAGAGTCTGAGAAAAGTCAATAAACAAAATAACAAGTGTAAAACGTCTTTAACTGCTCGAGCAATTGGTCGTGTATATATATATATAAATTTACCATGTTATTTAATTCATATCATTCCTCAAAATATTAATATGGAAACATATGATCTGCTTACTGCGGTTTAAAGCTAATGAATCCACCTAGATTTCGCCGTTTATTCCATATTTTTAGGTTCTATAAAATTGGCACACTATGACAAGTGATCCCTCAAAACGTTTTTGCAAACTTCCCATAAATGTGCCAAAAATCGCTGAGTGATATTTATTTTTATTTATAAAAATTAACAGCGCTGTACAAAGTTGACTATTTATTATCACCTTTACTGGCAAGTAGTTAAGAAAAATAAATTTCGTTGCAGGAATGAAATGAAGAGATTGAGTTTTGGAATTGGAAACGTTGGTCACAAAACTCAAACATGTTAGCCTTAATTTGATCTACGTTTGAAAATTTGATTCAAATATAATATGCACTTAAAGCCAATTTCAATTTAATTTAACCTGATTGAATTTGACAAAAGCAGCATATAGCCATAATTGCCATCATGTGGGTGGGACCTATTGAAGGTGAGCTCTCTCAACCAATCTGAATGCTATTAATCTGCTCTATGCGACTTGCAAAGGAAGCTAAATTATGCATCTAATGCCTGAATTACACCTGCTGTGTGCTCGGCTGATGTGATCAGTACTCGGCCAGTGATTCAGATGAGACGGTGGATAGAGAAGCAAGGCCCAATGACTCGGTCAAGTAAGTACCCCCTCCACCTGCATATTCAACTCGGCGCTTCACTCGCTCTCCACTCGGTGAGTGCGAACAGCTGAGTCAGTCGGTAAAAGAAAAAAAATTCAAAATTTTTAGATTGAAGAATTAGATAAGTATGACGTTTGTTGTTGTTAAACTCTTAATTTTTTCTTTTTCTCCATCATGAAACCATGCTTACAGCATTTTTAACTAATGTCAGTGAACTAACTTCTTGCCCACAGTATCTTCTGCATTAATCACCTCTACTCTCCAATAAGTTGCTCAGCCGATTAACAAAGCGAGTGACTGGGCCGAGCACTCGGCAGGTGTAATTCGGCCTTAAGGAATAAATTTTTAAATAATATATATTTGCTATTCTGTAGGTATTAGATTATAATGCATATATTGCTGTTTTGTATCAACTCAATGTTATGAGGGTAAATGCGTAACGATAAGTTCAAATAATGTACATAAATACGTTTTTTTTAGCCCTCCTGAACACTTTTCTAGAAAATTGAACAGCCGAATTATACAAAGATAGATTGTCAATACTTAAAAGTTGGTTGTAGAACTATTTTATTATCATCTTGGGATTCATGTAACTCACGAAAGTGTGTTTAAAATCGACAGATTAATTACACAAAAGCTAAGTAAATAAGTTAGTGTTATCTGTGACTGATAACACTAACTTTAAAAGGTCAATAACCTGATAATGTTGGGTCTCAAAATGTTGTATATTTGTTCACCAAGCTTTTGGGTGTCAGGGGCGTGCCGTAAAAGCAATAATTTATTTATAGACTACTAATTAAAATTATATTCCCGTGTTCTTTCTTTGTATTCCCTTGTCCGATGTTTTAATTTTCATTTGTATTTCTAATTAGATGACCTTTTCGTAGGAGAGTAAATTAAAAACGAAACTAATGAAGTCATGCCACACTCCCAGACTAATGTAGGTGTATATGATCTATTCAACGACATAACTGATTTAGGTTGGAACTAATAATAGATCATCTCCGAGGCAACATGGGAAGGCTAACATGAGAAAAAATTTTAGTAAAGGCAATGACTTTACAATATATAGACACGCTGTAGAAATCTCAAAGTAGCAAGCCAAACGCAAGTCATTTGTTGTGATTTCAATTTCGTAGCTTTAGTACTTAACTGCCATGCTTCGCGTAAGATTGTGTGTGTTGAGAAAATGTTTTCATTACTCGGAAAACGCTAGTAAAAGACAAGAAATAAGATTTCTTTCGTAAATACACCCCAATTATTTTATTTAAAACAAAATTATTATTTCAATTGTTTCCTGAAGATTTTTATCGCCATTAGAGAAAGTAAGATAGCGAACATAGCAACACGTAAATATAAGATGGATAACCTAATAGCACTAGGTCGTCTTTTAACAGTATTCCGTGTTCATCTTATAGTGTAAGTGAGTAAGCATATCTTGTTATCTCAGTCACACCCGTGATGTAAAATTCTGAAGGCTATCGTTTATTTAGTTCATATGCACATTCTTTGAATGTCTGTTTATGTCATACATGAACATCGTTTGGACTAAGAATACTGGAAACATAAGAGTGTTTCTTACTTGCCACATTTCATCTTGAGTTTGTTGCAAGTCTAGATGCATTGTAACGTCATTGGGTTAAGGAAAAAATAGTAAATAAAATGATTTCCTATATGATCCAGTTAGTACTGCCACTTTTATTATAAACATAATGCAGACCTGTGATAAATCACAGGATATTATTTAGTAAATAACGCTTTCTTGAAAATGGAAAAGCGCAGGCCCTTTAAAAATCACGAAGTCTGACTTTACTTGTCAATATTAACCCTAATAAAGAAATATGCATTTCAAATATTATATTTTTATTATTAAAATTATTTTCTACTTAAAAAATATTATATAATTTTGAAAATGATATTAAAATAATTCCTGTTAAAATATTATGTCATAGACGCAGAGCTATACAATTAGACGCGCTACATATTACGTACTAATTAATATGTCGTTGAAATGCGTTCCACTATTAGAATGTGATAAGCGGTGTGCATAGACCGGATTCCGTAGTTTTAGTTAAGGCGATGCCATACGTAGTAATGCAAAATCATGTGTTTTTGGTTTGAAAATTTGTTTCAGATGCTTTAATTAAATACTGCGAGTAGAATACATCTTTGCCTTTGAAATAATCGAGTATTTTTTAGACAAATCTTTTAATAAGCCCAGAAAAAAATAATGCATAAGGCCTATTTAAACTGCTTTAAAGTTCAAAATCTCCTACTTACGAAACCATTTTCGGTTATAATTTTATTGTATAATGTGGCAAATTAAGTTATTTATAAAATGATCGAAAAAAAATTAAATATTTATGCCTGTACATCCACAAAATAAAATAAAAGGCAATTTTTGGCCATGTTTTTTTCTTGCATAAGTCAAAACAGGCGGATGGTGTTGAGCGGGAATTTAAACCTTATCGCCATCTACGTAAGGGTTGTTATTGATAGCGGATCAATTTAAAATATTACACGACGCAGTGCATCGCCTTAAGAGAGTTGAAGGTTACTTGAAGGTAAAAATGTGGAACCCATTTTTTCACTTCGTGTCTCATTTAAATATATCACATCAATGATTGTAGGTAGGTACTGTATCGCTTCACACAATCAGTTACAATTTTTAAAATTACAACTAAATTCAAAATAAATCTGAGTTTATCTAACCACCATTACAATCTAAATTTGTTTTTATCATAAATAATTAATATATATATATTTTTTTTTTCAAACCAACGCTACAAACTTATGTGTCAACCAGGGGTGCAGTCGTAAATTTTCCAGTATCCAAAAGTTTAATATAATTAGAACTATTTTCCATTCCTCGCTAAAAGCAGTACCAGAATAGTACCAGTGCACCCCTGGTATCAATCCATTAGAATCAGTAAATACGCAATACAATGGTGTGTTTTTTTGAATCGTTATATTATGGACAGCTCTCTGGAATGTTTACTAACAATATTATCAGTAACAGCGTTCTTTGTTATCACAATGGTACCACTGTTCTCTGCAAAAATATGGAAATGTTTTGCCGAAGGTGTTATCGCTTTTTTTTTAATTTGAACAGCTGAAAATTATTTGCTCAATTTAGTCACTGACTTATCTTCCATCAATTGAAATATATGAATAAAATCATAAATGTAAATATTTTAATTTCAGTTTTATCCCCATAATATCATCTTAATCCCACTCAAGACTCTTGAGGTTTGGAACTCTTGTGTATTGTACATCATTTTATTTGTTTGCTAAACAATTCATATTTGAAAGTGTATATCATTGACTGATAAAATAATAACATTAAAAACTTAAGACCAGAATAAAAAAAGAGAATATTTAACAATATATAAACAGTTCATCATTCTATGTTTGTGGTTGAGTGGTTATGATCTTGGCTACGAATCCGGAGGTCACGGGTTCAAATGTGCAAGTATTTACAAGTGTGCTATTTGATTTTTACTAATTTTAAAATAATATTTAGTACTTATATTTTGTGGCACATTCCAGAGTGGTAGATGCCTTCAGTTTCACCTTTGTGAGTGATCATCATTCAGGATGGAAGCGGTGTTTGAAATGGCTTTAGCTATGTTCGGTGACCAGATCTGAATATCCAGGTCCTTATCTCCTTCCCTTTCCCATTACGTTCAGCCTCACAACACACCCCAATTGGGGGTGTCATAGTCTCACTGGCTCTTAACTGTTGGGAGCAGTTGGGACTCTTGTGCCGTACTCGCAACAAAAAAATAAATAAGAAAACTTTTCAAAAGTCTATTATTGCAATTGTGGAAGTGATTGAGATTTTAAGATATCGTCAAGTAACATTATAAGAAGTAAGGTAGTTCATAGCCGTCTTCTTCCCCTTATCCTGTTGGGGTGAGTGATCCATTGCTTCAACAAGGCCCTTCCAGGGATCCCTGTCCTGGGTTATTTCAGCAGCCACCGTCCATTGCACGGCCTCTGGAATTGCCATCAGTATTTTTATGTGGAAGTCGGTCTTCTGACATCTGATAGATGACCAAACCACCTCATCTGCCACTTTGTATGAATTTTAGCAAGGGTTCGATGCTAAGCACACCTGATTGATTTATTAATAATTGTTGGTGATTGATTGCAGTATCTAGCACGATGGCCCCCAAGTACCGAGTGTCCTACTTCCCCATCAAGGCTCTGGGCGAACCCATCCGCCTGCTGCTGTCTTACGGCAAGATTGAATTTGAAGATCGCCGCATCAGCTCTGAGGAATGGCCCAAGTACAAGGAGTGTAAGTATTTTATGATTTTCTTCGTACTTTTACCACACACATTATCAATCAATTGTATTTTAAAATAGGCATTTAAATACCTATTTCGCCTTTAACATTCCCCTTCTTCCAGCCATGCCCATGGGCCAGATGCCCACGCTGGAGATTGACGACAAGGTGTACTATCAGAGCGGCCCCATCGCCCGCTACCTCGCCAAGCAGTTTGGCCTGGCTGGGGACAACGACCTGGAATCCCTGGAGGTCGATATCGCTGTCGAGTGCATCAACGACTTCAGGATCAGTAAGTTCTAATTTTACCAATTCTGGTGTGTCAGTGAGGCATGGAACTGGCAGAGGAAGAACTGAGTAGCTCATATTATCTGATTTCACAGTAAGTTTAACAGTAATTGAGCTGTTTTAAATTTAAAATAAGTTAATCTTTCTTCTCTCCAAATGAGAATCCAATCGAGCTTTAAATTGGTTTATATTAGTAGAATCGATGACATGTTGTGGAAGTTCGTTCCATGCATCCACTACTCTATTTACAAGGAAGTGTTTCCTTGGATTGGATGTAAAAGTTGTTTTATTAATTAATTTTGAGTGTCCACGGAGATTTATATTTTTGTCGGCGGTGAATATTTCTTGGATGCCAGGGAAACTATAATGTCCAGATAAAAATTTGATAGTCTCAATCAAGTCACCCCTTTCTCTTCTTTCTTTTAATGTTGGTAATCTTAGTGCATTGAGTCTTATGTTCATATTGTCGGTCTTTCAAAGCTCTTGGTATTTTTTTAAATGCGGTTCTCATTTCAAGTCTTCTGATATGGTAACTCCTAGGTCTTGTTGTAACATCACTACTTGGGAGGTTCCTGGCTATTTACATCTGGTTTTAGCCATTGCAAGCAACGTTTGGATACTGAATGGTTGTCATTCCACCAAACTGATACTGAGAGAAACTGCCAACTACCATGAATGAATATGTTACTGATTATAAATGTTTGTTTGTGCAGAGGCCTCGGTGGCACACTACGAGCCTGACGAGGCGGTCAAAGAGAAGAAGTTCCAGGAACTGCAGGCGGAGACCATTCCATTCCTGCTCAAGAAGCTGGAGGAGAGGGCCACCCTCAACAAGGGCTACTTGGCCATCGGAAAGGTAACTTATAACCTCCTGCTCACAGCATAGACCTTCTCAGTCTTCTCACATAACATATTCATAAGTCAACTACGCCTCGACTTCGGGATCCTCCTCCGCGTGATTCTAAACCAATATCATATTTTGATTTATCGAAATCCTTGAAAATTCAAAGAATTTATGGGGTTTTAAAAAAATATATAGTTTCATAAAAAATAATGTTTTTTTGGTGGCATTTTACAAGCAAATGTATGAATTTTTTGGCACTCAAACGGTTAAATACAAGTATTTTTGGAATATATGTCGATTTCATAGTTTTCACAGTTTGCATTTTTCAAAGCCCAGCAAATATTTGGAAGTGTGCAAAATCAATCTCGGAATAAAACTGTAGATTTCATCATTCAATCAAAATCAAAACCTCACTGCCTGCTCGGTGTCCCCCACGCAGCCGCCCGCACGGCTCAGGGCACAGACACTCCTTTATGTAAATAGATATAAAATTTATATATTCAGAATCAGCGTGTGTTGAACCATACAAATATATGTTTTTAAGCCATAATATTTTTCACTCAAGTTTCTTATGGCCTCCATAAATAGATTCTCTTCACTGATAAGAAACCAATTCCAAAAACAAACTAATAAATCACCAGACACCAATGCCTTGCAATGCTAATGGAATACATAATATACACATGTTGTCAAATAGCAGTCCCTGAATTCCTTTTTATTATGTGAACACCGCATAAGAGTACCAACCACCTGGAATCAGTGAGATTATAGCATCCCCAATTGGGGTATGTTGTGAGGCTGAATGTATTGGGGAGGGGGAAGAGGGGAATCACAGAGGTGATAATAATTCAACAGCAGCCAAAAATATGAGTAGGTTGGCACTAAACATTTCGTTGTGTCAATCTTTCAAGGGTTTTCACGTACTGCACGGTATCCCTGCTACACAAAGAAACTAACTGTTAATCATTGAAGACAATATTAGCGATTCTTAAATGAAAATTTGAAATAGAAAAATCAGAAAAAGATACAGCCCCATCTAGGAATTCCTAGATGAGACTGTATCTTTTTCCGTTCCAATTTCAAATTGTATTTATCCAAGACACTATCTAGGTTGTATTTAGTTCAGGAAGAATCTTGTGATCACACATAAAGATAGCAGCCAATAAAATTATGAGCTCAGAAAATGACGATATTGTTGGTAGTTCTCAGTCGAAGTATGATACAGTATAACCGAAGGAAATAGGATCGGATTAGCTCAGTGATAGAGCAACGCCCTGGTAAAGCTAAGGTCCGGGGTTCATTTCCGAGTAGAATACATCTTGGCCTTTGAAATAATCGAGTATTTTTTAGATAAGTCTTTTTATAAGCCCAGAAAAAAATAATGTATAAAGCCTATGAAAACTGCTTTAAAGTTCAAAATCTCCTACTTACGAACCCATTTTCGGTTATGATTTTATTGTATAATGTGGCAAATTAAGTTATTTATAAAAATTAAATATTTATGCCTGAACATCCACAAAATAAAATAAAAGGCACTTTTTTCCATGTTTTTTTCTTGCATAAATCAAAACAGGCGGATGGTGTTAAGCGGGAATTTAAACCTTATCGCCACCTACGTAAGGGGTGTTATTGATAGCGGCTCGATTTAAAATATTACACGACGTAGTGCATCGCCTTAATTGTTTTTATAATGTTTATTCTTTATATTTCTTTGTCATTTATAAATATATTGTATAGGTGCAAATATTGAATCAACGACTAGAATTAATGGAACATTATTGGTCTAATATTGTAAATAATTGCTGTTTATGCTAAATATATAAATGACCCTTTGTTTCCTAAATAAAATAAAAAATAAAAACACAATTTATTAATGAATCTGTTTTAATTCCAGCTGTCCTGGGCCGACTTCTATTTTGTGGGTCTGGTGGACTACCTGAACGTGATTGCTCGCCAGGACATCCTGGCCACTAATCCCAACCTCGCCTCCGTCAAGGCCAACGTCCTCGCCCTCCCTCAGATCCAGGCCTGGTACGAGAAGTCCCCCAAGTGCGACTACTAAACCAGTCAACACACCAACCAGATCTCAAAATCCGCAAATCTCACCCCCACTACCCAAGAATACTAATATACACTTATAGAATATTTTTCCAAGCTATTATTGTAATATTCTGGCCATATGATATTTTTTTCAAATAAAAATAGAGATATTTTAAAGGGTATTTTACGGATGTTTTCTTCTATCCTGACCAATCAACACTTAATAATTCTCAATAATTTTGGCAAGCTCCGTGGACCTAGGAGTTGTTGGGTTCCTACTCTCATGTCCTTTATCCTAAGTACCTACATTCCTAGCCATCGCTTTGCCTAGAATATAAGAAGACAAAAGAAATACTAAATATTCTAATAAATTCACCTCTTAAATTTTAGTCATTTTTACAATGGTCTACGCTGGTCCATTCTCAACTTGAATATTTCTCATCCATAAGGACATTACGGTATCTATAAAGTCAGTATCGCAACCATCCAAAAAAAATGAGCACATATGCTATTGAAATATAGCGTCTCCACTCTCTCTAACCGGGGAACATACCTTTACCTCATATAACCCTGTATAAGGTCTGCAATAACTTTATCGACTGCCCCGACTTATTCAAACTAATAAAGAGCAACTAGGTTTAATGACTTATTCCACATTAGTTGGTCGCGCACAAATGCTGGTGTCAGGGATCCAATCAGAAGAATGTGCCAATTGTTTAAACAAAATCAACATTTTTTGATACATGCATTACTTTTAGTAGAAAATTAAAAGCAATTTACCTATAAAAATCAACTTCGACATACTTCCTTTGTACATTGTGTACTTTCTCATTTTCTGTTTTGAATTTCGAGCATTTTTGAATTTAATTATTTTTTCCCTCTATTCCTTAAAAAAAATTGGAAACGTTTATTAACGATATTGTGCACTTTCTCCCATTATTTTCATATGAGATAACTTTCTTATATTTTTTTTTCCTCAAATTTGCAAAGGTTAATTATTATTACTTTACAGTGGCTGCTATGTTAATCTGTGAGAAAAAGTTTAGTTTTACGTCATTTAGAGATACCAATGTATTGTCACGATTACGAATTTACTAAAGGATGTTTCCGAACGTTTCAGACTATTCCCGAACATCAAGGCAGATGTGTAATCTGATCATGATTATTATTATTATGTAATGAGCAGGCAGCATTCTGCTGATGCGCTCATATCTGATTTCACAACAAGTTTGACAGTAATTGAGTTGTTTTAAGTTTGAACTAAGTCCTTTCTTCTCTCCAAATGTGAATCCAATAGAGCTTTGAATTGATTTATATCTGTTGCATCGATGACATGTTGTGGGAGTTTGTTCCAAACATCCACTACTCTATTTGCAAGGAAGTGTTTTCTAGGATTAGATGCAAAAGGCGTTTTGGTAATTTTTTTTGAGTGTCCACAGAGATTTATATTTTTATTAGTAGTGAAGATTTCTTGGATGCTAGGGCAACTGTAATGTCCAGATAAAATTTTGAAAGTCTCGATCAAGTCACCCCTTTCTCTTCTTTCTTGTAAGGTTGGTAATCTTAGTTCCTTGAGTCTATCTTCGTATCGTAGATCTTTCAGAGCTCTTGGTATTTTAGTGAAACGTCTCTGTACTCTCTCTAACAGATTTATATCCTTTGCGAAGTAAGGACTCCATATTTGGAAAGCATATTCCAGGAGAGGTCGCACATATGTTTTATATATTTTTAACATCATGTCCGGTGTTAGGTCAAGGAAGGTTTTCCTGATTAGATATGTTAGTGAATTTGCTCTTTTCACAATTCCAGCGATGTGTGGACATGATGATGGACACTGCAATGCTGTCCGAAACGTTGGCTAAAGAAGGAGGTATCGCAACACGGCATAATACCCCAAAAACAAATCACTATAACTGGTTGGCAACTGCAGGTTGCAAATTGGTTGGCTACCAAGCTTTTCTCACGGCTCAGCAACCAAGTTTACAATTATTATCTCATTTTTTAGCCATAGAATAAAGAAGAAAAACTTCAGCTGTCACATGTCACTGTTATATTGAGTTCAAAAATAGAATCAAGTGTTGGTGAAGACGCCATTCTTTATTATTATTATCAACGAATGCTGAATCGTCTGAAAAGAAGATCTTGGTTTGTCCAATACAATCCACGCCAATTGTAATACGATATAAATTTATTCCAGACCCAGACAGAATACCACCTTCAAAAGATCTTCAAATAGCTATGCATACTTCAGAGATTAACCTAAGAAATTATTTAGCTATTTTCTTTGTACCCACACCACAAGTACAACTTTCATGGTACTGTAAGCATGCTGTGCAAGAATAAAAAAATAAAAACAAATATACTTCAAAATTCTAAAAAATATTTATTGCACAAAAATACAAAGGGTATAGCTTATAGGTTACATCCTATTTCTTCCAGCTAACCCAACAAATACAAATTATATTACATAACCCAACAATTACATGTTAACAAATGTATGTAAATAAAAAATAAAAAAAAACAGAGGTATTTAATTTATGTAAGGTATTCATTTGAGGTGTAGTGACATTTGTTTAAGAGAAATGTTTTTAATGATGATTTAAATTTAAGTATGTCAGTTATTTGTTTGATGCTACGTGGAAGGTTGTTATATACTTTAATGGCCATGAAGTGTGGTCCTTTTTGAAATATAGTTTTGTTTGCTTTTGGGATTAATAAGTTTTCTGTGAACCTTGTAGCGTGTTTATGTGTTGAGTTTTTTTGTGGGAACTTTTCTGGAGATGATCGAACTAACAGGCATAACTCCATTATATAAATGTCCGTCACTGTCAGAAGTTTGGTTTGATTTTACTTACCTGGTAAATGAATGATTTCCAAGCTTTCCCCGTTATTTGTTTATTTATCTTAAAATAGTACATAATATACAATATAAATGAACGGTGGTTACATGATATGTGCTAATATAAAAATCATGATATTATATAGCAATAAAGTTACAAACTAAGTATAGTAGGTAAGTTTTTAGATTCTCACGGCCAAAAGCATTTTTGTTGTTTGTTTTTGGGGTGTTATGCCGTGTTGCGCTAACTCCTTCTTTAGCCGACATTTCGGACAGCGTTGTAGTGTAACACAGTTTCACATCTACCGGATCTGCCCTGATGATGGACACTGCAAAGCTGTCCGAAACGTCGGCTAAAGAAGGAGTTAGCGCAACACGGCATAACACCCCAAAAACAAACAACAAAAATAAGTATAGTAGGTTTTTGTTATTTGTTTTTGGGGTGTTATGCCATGTTGAGCTAACTCTTTAGCCAACAATGATGATGATGGACACTGTAACGTTGGCTAAAGAAGGAGTTAGCGCAACACGGCATAACACCCCAAAAACAAATAACAAAAATACTTTTGGCCGTGAAAATCAAAATCAAGTATAGTAGGTATTTAAAATTACAAACTTAACCTACAACTTACAAACTCAACATGAAACTGTAATGTCTAAATTTATGTCATTCATGCATAATTAGGAAACCTATAAGTAGTCATAAATGCAATGTAATTATCAAACTCCTGGATAAATTCAGCACGGCGAGTTGCGAGAGACTGGTTGGCCTGGTTGCGTCGGCCACTGGTCTTTGATAAGTTGCGTATGTGCGGACTGCCATTGAAATATACAGTATAGCGACTTAGTTGCTGACCACAACACAACTGCTGACCCTGTACAAATCGCAAGTGCGCCCTACTGTCGAATTTGGCAGCCATCTCTGGTCCGGAGCCCCTAAATACCTGGAAAAAAACCCTTGACTCTGTGCAGAAACGGGCGGTCCGTTTGATAGATTCCCCAATCTTTAGAGCACAGGCGTCAGGTAGGTATGCTGTCCTTGTTCTATCGGTATTACAATGGAAGATGCTCTGAGGAACTAGCGTCATTGATCCCTTCGGCACCGGTGCGTAGTCGGGATACACGCCAAACGCGCGCCCAACATTTGTACACGGTTGACATTTATCACATGAGAACGGGTCGCTTCTACGATTCGTTCTTAAGTTCAACAGCTCGGCTGTGGAATGAACTGCCGGCCTCTGTGTTTCCTCCCTCCTACAACATGGGACTCTTCAAGACCCATGTTCACTCCTTCCTCTCCACAAAAAGACCCTCCACACAGCATCCCCAAAGATGACATAGGCCCTGAGGGAAATTATTTTCTTCAGGGCCTCCTGTGTGGAGTTAATATTAAAAAAAAAAAGTTGACAACTGTTTTGTTTTCTGTCCCGTGAGCGAATGGCCTTTGTTTTAAATTCATTAGTAGAAAAAGACCTTCGGTGAAGGTTTTAAAAACCATATCTTACATAAGCTTTTTGTTGAGAATTTAAGTAAGGAAGCAACGTTAACTAAGTAAAGTATTTATAATGTTGTTTCATTTTATACTTTTTCTTTGAATAACATAAAAAAATACTGCGTACAAAAAAGGAGATGAACCAAACAAATAAAAATATTTTTTTATATTAAAATATATTACAAATAATTACTGATTTTTTAGTTCTCCTCACTAGGGGTACCTATGAATGCTGAGGTGGACTAGATTTTATTTAAATAATTACTGATTTTTTTCAAATTCCTCTGACGTGCCAGTTGTTTTTGATTTTTTTAAAATCATTAACAATATCCATTTTCTTTATTGTTGGAAGTAAAGTATAGATCCTAGTTGAGAAAGTATGTAGTTTTTTTATTCAAAGGCAGCTTTTGTATTATTCTTATGATCAAAAGTGCTCCCTGACTTCAAAAATGTAATACCTATTCGAAATGTGAAGTCCTGTTTTAATGGTGAGGCGTTTCTTTGGACAAATGATTTAATATTCTTATTTGAAATTTTAAAAATGTTACGTAAAATGTACCTTCTCAGATATCTTATCATTTCAGAGGAAATTAGAAACATAATCTTTTGGAGGCGAGGTCTACTATTTATTTATTGGTTTATTCACATCACAGGACTTTCATTTTGAGATGTCAATCAAATTCCTGCGATTTTTGATGCGTTTTTAGACATCGAAATTAGAAGTAATCATTTGAAAATTCACATAAAATTTTGCGATGGCGCAAATACTAAGGGTTGCCAATTCGTGGGAAACTCCCCGAATTGGGGGGAATTTCTGAGATTTTTCAAAAATTGGGTATTTTGCGGGGAGAACCTTTTTGCGGGTAAAATGCAGGGACTTTAGGTATGACTTGATTATATGTAAGCATATCGAAAAATAATATTTGAATAATTGTGAAAATGTACTTACTATAATTTCATTTTCGTTAGCAGCAAATATTCAAACAAATTTCCATTTTTAAAACCATTTTGAAAGAGAAAATACGAAAATTACTAGTTATAAAAAATAAACGCTACTTTCAATAATATTTAGCTGCATTTTGGAGGTAGAGGAACTGGTGATGTGAACATTTACTGAGGATATTTTAGAGCCGGTGGGGAACCTGCGGCCTCATGTGGCCCGCGAGGCTTTTTGGTGCGGCCCTCGAGCATTTACGGTGCGGCCTGCTGATCACAAAAAAAAGAGTATAAAAAAAATTCTCTCACGGTGTTTCAGATACATTTTTAAGACATTATAACAAAACCCAGAGAAAGGTATAACATAGCTAACAGGTACTTACGTATGCACCCACGTTACTAGAAAGCAGTTTAGACACAAACATCCCTTTTTAATTTAATTTAATTTTCTTATTATTTAACTTATAAGAAATTAAATGTGTAATATGAAATTATGCGTATAGTGCCAATTAAACTGGGGACTTGCTTACAGATAAAATTACAGTTGAGGATTCATTTCGGTATTTAAAATGAAGTTATATAATTCTGGTTGCAGACTGTGTGCTGCAAGAATCGGAGGAAACCATTTTCGTGTTCTGTGTGTAGTTTTAATCAAATTTCGGAACTCGCACAAGGAGTAACTCTTAAGATAAAACCAGTTTTGCGTTCAGAATGTACCGATTAAATTCCAGTTGTAGATTTATCTGCTGACGCATTTTTAAGGAAAACATAATACTGTTCCAAGTGCAGTTATAAAATCTAAAACGTAGACTGTGTGCTGTAAAAATCAGAGGAAACCATTTTCATGTGCTGGGTGCAGCTTTATTCAAAGCTGGGAAAATATCGCACAAAGATTCAATCGTAACTTAAAAGCAATTTTGTCTTCCAAATGATATGTTAAAATTCCAATTACGAATTCTTCTGCTGACACATTTCGAAGGAAACCGTTCGCATGTTTCAAGTTTCAAGTGGAGTTTAAATTCTAGTTTCACACCTTATGCCGCAAAATTCTAAGGAAAAGCATTGCGTGTTCCGCGTGTAGCGATTATTTAAGCTCGTGGACTCCTATGCAGAATTACTGTTAAGTTTAAACCAGTGTTGTGTCTTGAACGCAACTAAAAATTCGATTTGCGGACTCATCTGTAGACGCAACTCAAGGGACACAATTCTCGCATTCCGAGTGCAGTTATAAATTTCTGGTAGCAGACATTTTGTGGACATGACGCATTTTCCAATTTGGTGTTCGAAGAATTCTTGCCAGGTGTGATATAAAAATAAAATAATATATAATATAAATAAGTGCGGCCCGCGGGTGATACGGCAATCACTTAAATTTCCCTACCCCTGTTTTAGAATATTATGGATCGACAACCCTGCCAAAACTATCACGAACCTAGCGACAAACATGCGAACTTCTCGCTACCAAGTATATGAGTTGCGCCGGCCGGCAAATTTTAAATTCATTTCCACTATTGTGTGCCTACAGCCTGTCGGTTCCTTGTTAAATCGTCTGAACTCGGTAAGCTAGTTTTGTCTATATTTGGTTATATTCACAACAGTATTTGTGAGGTTTACATCCATTTATTAATTAATGTAGAAGGCTTTACTAGACTATAATATTGTTATAAATTAAGTTTTATACCATAGTTATTGTATAATATGTGATTTGGTTTGGTTTTGACCAGATATGAGTAATTAGTAGGAAAGTTGGATGTGTCTTAGATTGTAGAATTTCGAGTATTGTACAAGTAAATTGAAATGAAATTGCATGTTTATATGCAAATCATTTTAAAGAGATCGTTGCTTGTACAGTGGTGTACTGGATGGATAAAAAATAATGATTATTTATCTTTTTGGCGATTAACGTTTGGATGCAAATTCAAAGTGAAAAATATCTTTATTGTACAAATAAAATATAAAGTACAAAGTGTATAGCTATTAGGTACATCCTATTTTTACAGTTAACCCAATTAGCAAAAAGCAAAAAAAAATCATGCATATTAATTTTAATGTTTGTTATTTTTATTTTTGTCTTCTATGCATGAAATTTAGTACAGTAAGTACATTTTTCAATATTATTTCACCCACTATGCTTGGTGAGTGGTATATCTATGCTAGGGATGTCCCTGTGTTATGGCGGATGAAGCTTGTAGATTGAATTTATTGAAATTATTCACAATATGATTGAAAATACATAAGAATTATTGTTTTACAATTTTGTGTGAAGGATGTTTAAGTGGTAAGAGTGTAGAATATATGGATATTATGATTGAGATATAACGTTATTTGTTTTTTGAAGGTATGGAGCTGGGTTTCGGTTTTTGGGTCATCAGGGAGAGGGTTGAAGATTTTAGGAGCTAGGTACTTGAATTGTCTTTATATTGTAGTGTCGGTCGGTTATAGTTCTTGTGGAGATATGTAGTTAAGGTATGTTTTAGTGTCGGTCGGTTATAGTTCTGGTGGAGACATGTAGTTTAGGTATTTTGTAGTGTCGGTCGGTTATAGTTCTTGTGGAGATATGTAGTTAAGGTATGTTTTAGTGTCGGTCGGTTATAGTTCTGGTGGAGACATTTAGTTTAGGTATTTTGTAGTGTCGGTCGGTTATAGTTCTTGTGGAGATATGTAGTTAAGGTATGTTTTAGTGTCGGTCGGTTATAGTTCTGGTGGAGACATTTTTTTTAAATTTTTTTTATTTTTAAAAAGAAAGACAAACATTCCCGGGTTACGAATAACCTGACAATATTTGAAAATCTCCTACTACCACCACAGTAAGCTGAAAATGTTGCTTGTGTTGTGATGGAGGACTTAGCCAGCCGAGGAATTGAACACGCTACGCCTGGGTGGGACCCAAACGCGATGTCAACTCGGCCACCGACCAGTCTAGGTATATTGTAGTGTCGGTTGGTTATAGTTCTGGTGGAGACATTTAGTTTAGGTATTTTGTAGTGTCGGTCGGTTATAGTTCTGGTGGAGATATGTAGTTAAGGTATGTTTTAGTGTCGGTCGGTTATAGTTCTGGTGGAGACATGTAGTTTAGGTATTTTGTAGTGTCATTGTGACATTGTGTTGTAAAAGAGTTTTTTTGTCATGTTTGTACAAGAAATGTGTTGGCATAAATTTTAGGTGGACTTGACATATTTGACATTATACTCGACGAAGAGTCGAATCAAGTCGAATGGAGGAGTATCTTGTCGGTCGCTTGTTGATAACACGTTTACCATTTTTGGCCTTTTTGTAGTTTCAATAATAGTTTTAGCACAGCCATGAACGCTTTACTTCTATAAATAAATACTTGAGTACTGTGGTAGATGAAAACAATTATTTTAAATTCTATGCTAGGTTCATTAAATAAAACCATAAGCCTGATAACAATGTGAGATAAGAATTGATAAAGGTGGATCATTAAAGGCTCCTCTCACCTGTCTGTCTCACCCATTGCATCATCGCTTGTATATTTCTGCATTCATTAACTGTTTGTGATAGCAGCTAAAATACATAGCGCGCTATTATTTACAAGTTCAGCAAATATTTGATTTGGTTAATAACAACTTGTTACAGAAATAAAATAAGTCAAAATGTTAAGACTTTATCTCTGACCAAACGCAGAAAAGTTGTTAAGCTAAAATTATAATCCTCCACAAAGCATCCCCAAAGATGTCATAGACCCTAGGGGAAATTATTTTCCTCAGAGCCTCCTGTGTGGAGTTAATCAAAGATTGGCTAAAGTTAGAGATAAAGAGGACACCATGAATAACATGACACCAAGCATGGAAACCAATATTGCGATATTGTATTACATGACACCAGGCATGGAAACCCATATGGCGATATTGTATTACATGACACCAAGCATGGCAACCATTATGGGGATATTGTAATATATGACACTAAGCATGGAAACCCATATGGTGATATTGTATTCCTAAGCATAATATTAGATAAAGAGTGGATTTTGTTGTCTGCACTTAATAATTCAAATGAATGAAGCATTCTCTATTCTCCCCACTGGTAGTGCAAGTAATGCTATGGATTCTTCTAAATCATCATGCATAATTTATACAAGCCCCACTGTTCCCAGCAAAACATGGCCATGTTTTGCTATGGATTATAAATATTATTAATATTTATTTGTAAGAAACAGCTTATATAATACAAAGATCTATACGTATCTTAAAGGCGTTTTATTGTGCCTTAAAGATGAATTTGAATATTGTGCCTTAAAGATGAAAGCCTTAAATACATTCCATTTTCACATATAAATTTCGATAGATAATCAATATGTTATCTCTTTATAAAATTCTAAATGTTGCATTTTATAGCCCAGAATTACTTGCATTGATTATTATTAGAAGTCGGTATTTTTTCAGTATGGAAATTCTGGGACTAACTACATACCATATGTATTCCTCTCTGTATAACAGCGTATATTATGTGACAGCTCACAGTTATATGGGTAAACCTGCGGATAAATATTTTAATTAATTTGTTTGAATGTTATGGTTTGCACGATGATTAGTTGCCCCACCTAATTAATTAATCAATAAAGTTGCGTAACAATATGAATTATCTCAACTAACACTTAAAAATAATCTTGTTATCTTTTTTACATAGAATGGTTGCAAGGCAACGGTATTATAAAATGACTTATCATACTTATGATTATTATACTTATGATCTTATCTGTTAAGCTGAAGCTTTTTTATATGACTCCTCACAAGAGCTCCCGTGTCTGTACAATGTAAAGGCAGGGTAGCTATGTCGCCACCTGGTTGGGCAGCATTGTGAGGCGGGTTAAGGTAGGGGCTGTAAGAAAGGATTTATTAATGTGGGTCTTGAAGAGACCCGGATTATAAGAAAGAGGAAAAACAGATGCCGGTAGCTTGTTCCGTCTTACACAAAAACGAGTCTAAGAAGCGGCTCTTTACCCATGAAGCCAACATCAACTGTGAACGAGTGTTCTGCTTGTGTATGTCGAGTTTCACGCATGTACACCGGGGACCAATCGACCAATGCTTCTCTCTCTTTAGAGCAGGCTCCATTAAAAAAACCTGTAGAACAGACTCAGCATGCCCACCAATGCCCACATTGCGTCTGTGCATTAGAGATGGCAATCGGTCTGTTAACAATGGATTGTAAATCAGGCGGACTGCCCTACTTTGCACAGAATCGAGTAGGTTTATTAAGTATTATGGTGCTCCAGCCCAGAGGTGGCTCCCAAATTCAATTGTTGGGCGTACTTGAGATATGAATAGGGTTAGCATTTGGTCACTATTGAAGAATCTGCTAGCCCCATACAAGACGCCAGGTTTCTTGGAAGCCAAATATACTCAGGCTTCTATAGAACCCCGATACTTGAGCCGGTCTGATATACTTATTCCAAGCATTTCAATGGAGTCTTTAATGGGAGGGTGCTTCCATAAAATTGCACCAGACGGTCATTGATCTCCCTCTTTCCGAAATCAGATACACTTGGATTTATGAGATGTTGAAACTGACCAGGTTGACCTTACTCCGAGTACAAACCTTCTTGAGGTGGTGGTCAACTTTTGTGTCTCAAAACTTCCTGAGCTGTTCGCACATCATAAGTGGAAGTGGATTATCAAAAAGATAACCCTCGTGAACGGTGCTGTCGTCAGATGATTTTTTGCACTTTCAACGAGATTGTTGATGTGCAACAAAAACAGCATTGGTGACAGCACAAATCCTTGTGGCACCCCCGTATTGATTTGGTGCGGAGAAGAAGAAAAGCCTCAACTACGGATTAAATTGTTCTTCCCTTTAGAATGTCCGCAATCCAACATGATGCAGGGTTGGATGGATCTCATGCAATGGTAACTTCCTGACAAGTGCCCGGTGCCAGACCCTATCAAAGGCATTGTAGATATCCAACCTGACGGTTTGAGTTTATCAAAAACGTTCCAAGTACTGTCCCCAAATATGCGTCACATGTCCAAGCAGATCGTCATATGATCGGTTTCGTCAAAATCCATATTGCCGATCACTTAAGATGTTGTTATTCTCGAGGTATGTGGGCAAATTATTATTAACTACCCTTTCCAATATCTTTGAGAATGTGGAAGTGATGGCTATGGGGCGGTAATTGCAATTATCGGAGCAGTCCCCCTTCTTAGGGATTGGGTGGACGATCGCCTTTGTCCAAAGATCTGGCACCTTTCCACTTTTGAGTGAGAGTTAAAATAATTTGTAGAGCTTTGGAGTTGATTCCGCAGAACACCTCTTAAGGACCAGGGCAGGTATTCCGTCCATTACAATAATACATACTAGGGAACTTCGATCTAATTGTAGGAACATGAAAGTGAAGCAACATTAACATATCAGGGCTATCCAACTGATAATTTACAATAAAAATGTAAGATAATTTTTTTTTACAATAATCAACAATCACTTAACTTCAACAATTTCAATGAATTTAATTAAAACTCACAATCTATTGATTCTAAAGGAATTCTGTCTAAAATTTATACTCCTCAAAAGTGTGTTAGACTATTTCAATGATTTTAATATGATTATGATTGGTGACCAAATTGTAGAGTTATATTCTAGAATGCTTTTAATTTATACAAGTAAATAGCAGAGTTTTTGGTCAACAATGATGCCTAGATCAAGTATTTTGACTACAGAGATTAAGTCAACATTACACAATGAATAATTATATATTATTGGTTGTTTAATTCCACGGAATCTCATAACTTGGCATTTGTAAATATTTAGCTGAAGTTTATTACAAGAACACCATTTAAAAACATTGTTAAGGTTCTCTTGCAAGATGGGGCAATCTTCCAAATCATTACTGACTTTAAACAGCTTCATATCATCAGCAAAGAGTAAAACAACGACACTGTAGAAAATGCTAGTAACGTCATTGATGAATAGGATAAAACTAAATATTAATTGTAACTTAGTTGAATTATTAATTGTTGTTAGTAACTCCAGGAAGCAGCGCCATGGCCCCCAAGTACCGTCTGACCTACTTCCCCGTGAAGGCGCTAGGAGAGCCCATGCGCTTGTTGCTAGTCTATGGCAAGATTGACTTCGAAGATATACGCGTCACCGGTGACAGTTGGGCCAAACTGAAGCCTTGTAAGTATAAAAACTGATTGATTATTTCCTTCTTTACTTATTACTCTTGGTATAAAGATTGCAATTATTATCATTATTTAAAACTCCAGAAAACTCAGTTTCTTATCATCGAGAAGAATGATAAGAATTTTACCATACTATATCTGTGGTCTTTGATATAAGTACTAAATCCTCAACTAATTTATATTCAAATGTGAGTAAATCAGTGACACAGACCAATTGCATTTACCTACACTTGTTTATTTTAAAATACATACCTAACGTCCAACCCAACTTATTTTAATTCTAATGAAATACTGTGCATGTACTCAATCTACTGAACTTAATCTTTACCCCCGAGACACTATGGTAACATGGGCAGAGTTAACATGGACTGAACTCATTTTAATTCTGATGAAATACTGTGCATGTACTCAATCTACTCAACTTAATATGGTGAGACAGTGCAGGTAACATGGGCAGAGTTAACATGGACTGAACTCATTTTAATTCTGATGAAATACTGTGCATGTACTCAATCTACTCAACTTAATATGGTGAGACAGTGCAGGTAACATGGGCAGAGTTAACATGGACTTAACTCATTTTAATTCTAATGAAATACTGTTTATGTATTCAACCTGTTCAACTTAATATGGTGAGACTGTGCAGGTAACATGGGCTTAAGTCATTTTAATTCTAATGAAATACTGTGCATGTACTCAATCTACTCAACTTAATATGGAGAGACAGTGGGAGGTAACATAGTCACAGTTAACATGGGCATAAGTCATTTTAATTCTAAATAAATATTGTGTGTTTACTCAATAACATGGACAGAATTAACATGGGCATAATTCATGTTAGTTCTAAATAAATACTGTATATGTACTCAACCTGCTCAATTTAAAATGGAGAGACAGTGGCAGGTAACATTAAAAGTGATAATATGGGCTTAAGTCATTACAATTTGGGAGGCACATTGATGGATAACCAACACCTCTACCGTAGGTGGTTCGCTACATTTCGTGACTTAGCAGGGGTGTCCAGGTTAATCGGGTGAGGTGTGTTCAGGATGCGCCTTCCCACCAGCTATGTGGCGTGCTGGATCGGGAGAGGTTGGTTTGGGGAGACCCTTTGACTTCTCCAACTGATATCTCTTGATCCATTGCATTGGAGAGATCATACGTCCGTCACTCCTGAACACACTAATCCCTAGATTCCCACCCATCCCTCATACCTTTTACCTTTTAATATTTGGAGCACAAGAACAAGATGGATAGAAGTTGTAATTTTTAACAACAAAAGTTTTAAATTAATTAAATATTTATAAAAAACATGTACCTAGGAATGTTTGATTAAATTGTGTAAGTTGTGATATATGGTTCCACGATATTTCATTAAAATGAAAATTCAACACACCTATGAAAAGTGATATGGAGTCATTAAAAGTGATGAAACAAAAACTAGGTTTAATAGTTACCTATGTAACCTATTTAACCTAATTTTTTTTTCATCACTTTTCATGACTTTATATCCCTTTTTGTAGGTGTGTTGAATTGTATTTTGATGAGATACCCGGTCACCGTGAAGGTTATGTACATATTATACAGTTTTAATAAAACAGTAAGCAGCGCTCAAAAACATATTGAATTGAAGTTACAGAATACTTCTTACTAAAGCAGAATAACTATATCGACCCTCTTCTTAAATTTATTTAGATGTTATGGTTCGCCTATGACACTACGCACTAAACACTTGCAATAGAAATGTAGACACTGGTGTAAGAGCTGTCCACACGCCTATCATATTCGAGTGTCTAGCATCTATCTCATAAATGAACCATTCACTAGATCAATATCTTCGGGTTTTTCGTACTGGGCCCATGGGTCCTAAAGTTTGCCATAGATAAAAGTCTGTTCCTGAAAAATATACGTCACTACACGACATACTCACCATCGACTAGGATAGAAACTATAAAAAAGGCGTAACCATAGACAATATAATTCTCATTCGGAGCCAACCCCATTCGCTAGCCTAAAATCGACCAATGACAGCGGCCTATAAACATGCATGAAGTGCGCACTGATTTGTGGAAAATATACGTCACACGTCAGCCATAGAGATTACCGTGTCTTTTTTTCCGACCCACTTTTTTCTCGGAGTTATACCCCCCTGATCTATCTGCAAGTATGTAGCATCTCGCTACATTTGTGTTTGGGGTGTCTACACCACACGCATGTACACTCAGTGTCGCAGCATTTATCGCAGTCACTAGGGAGACTTGAATCAAGGGCTGGATAAAAATGAGATGGAAACATGCGTATTTTAAACAAGCTCTACTTTAATTGTCGATTAGCAATATAAATATGTTTATTTAGGATTAGGATCTTTTAGCAAACATGATTACATACATATTATATTATAACAGATTTATATTTCCAGAATGGAAGATACTCTCAGTATCGCCTTGGTGTAAGGCCACCATTCAGAATTGAAACATTACTTGAAATGGCTTCAGCCGTGTTTGGTGACCAGATCTGAATAGCCAGGTACTACCCCACCTTCCTCCTACCCATCTCCTTCCCCACCCCACTACCCGTCAGCCTTACAACATATCCCAGTTGGGGATGCCATAGTCTCATTGGCTCCAGATAATTGGGATCAGTTCTTTATACTGATACATATTTGCGCCATAACTCTACCGCTAGAGCGGACAGTGGTGTACACACTCAGACACACGGTGTATACACTCAGTGCCGAGTGTCTAGTGTCATAGTGTGTGCATACCTTACTTGCTTGAAATGGAATTTTTAACATTGTTCTGGAACACCCCTATGGAAATATCTTTTGAATTAGATACAAAATATTTATACATCCGTCTTGATCCGTCTTAGATTCTTACACGCCCGTTCAACATTGGTGTGGTAAAGCCGGCCTCAAGCATTGTTTAGGACCGTTTTAATCAAATAAACACCATGGTAATAAGTCAAGTTTCTCACTGTTCCGCCCTTACGCACTGCGTAATATTTACACCACATTCTTTAGTAAGGCTGAATGTGTTCAATTCCCTTCCAGCCACGCCCATGGGCCAGGTTCCCCTTCTGGAGATTGACGGTAAGGTGTTCCACCAGAGCATTCCCCTCTGCCGCTACCTCGCCAAACAAGTCGGCCTCGCTGGCTCCAACGACATCGAAAACCTGGAGATCGATATCGTCGTCGAGATCTTAAGTGACTTCAGGGGCAGTAAGTTCTAAATTAAACAGAATATTTATTAATACTTTCCTGGCAGTACTAACCTAACCTAAATGACAATATACATTTATATATAAAGAACAGAGTTAGTCACAGTCAAAACATTCGCAGATTCCTGTCGCCGCTCGCTGAACTGGTAAAAACCTTAACACCTACAATCTTCAAAGTTGATCAGTTGGAATCGTGTACGTTTCTTTGGAAAAAACAATGTTGATACATATATATGATTGGTAGGAATGATTGCGACGATTCAAGCATTTTCAGAGCCTTCTTGGTGAATACATGCGGCAATTCTTACTGCTCCTCAATGGCCGCCCTTAACCCCTAGATATCGCCCACTTTCAATCAAATGCTCATAGAGTAAAAGTAAAAATATTTAATAAGTATTTATAATAGTTCAGTGATTTCTATCTGATATTATATTTGTTTATACAACTAGTAAAATATAATTTAAAAGCCCGCTAGGGCGTGTAATAAATAAATAAATGTATTAATTTATTATCTGCAGAGTTAGCAGAGGCCTACTACGAGAGTGACACAGAGCTGAAGGAGAAAAAGTTTGTCACTTTGAAAGACGAGATCATCCCATTCTTCCTCGAGAAGCTGGAGGAGAGGGTTGCTGAAAACAATGGATACCTGGCAATTGGAAAGGTAAAAATAAGAATACACAGTATTGTATGAAATGGTAAATTCTCATAAATAAAACAAGAAGAGCGGGATCTTCGCCTTAATCCAATTTCCAATTGTGAAAATTCCAATAGAAAACTTTTTTTTATTTTGGAAACCGATATTAAAATGTTTGCTGGCACCGCTTTAAGTTGTATTTGTCTTCCAGTTAACCTGGGCCGACATCTGGTTCGCGGGAGCAGCAGACTACATTAGCCGCATCGCCCGACAGGACATCACCGCGGACAGCCCCGGCCTCAAGGCTCTGTTGGCCAAGGTGCTGGCCCTGCCACAGATCAAGGCCTGGTACGAAACGGCGCCCGCTACAGAATTCTAAAAATACTCACAACCAATAAACTACCATAACATTGAATATTATATAAATAAATAGTTATATTTTCCCTGCAAACTCTGACTTTTTTCTTGAATCTTGACAAATCAGGACAACCTCTACCAGTAAAAATCATGACTTCAGACCTTCTGAAGAAGTGGCGGATCTGAAATCATAAAAGTATTTAATTTAGGCCGTTTAGTGTTTGAGCAGTCTAAATCTAAAGCGTTGGATAGCACTCAGGATTTCGTTAATTGTCCTCCATTCATTTCACAAGAAAGCTTTTCGACTTTTAATGATGGGAGTAGGGAGAATTTTATTTTTTTATTTTAAGTATTCATTATAAATGCCCTGACGGCATTGATGTATCTGGCAGGCTGTTGTGTTCGCACAAACAGTTCTCCAACTCGTCGTGGAAGGAGTTTTGCAAATAATTGGTTCTTTATATTAATCAGGGATTTATTAATACTCCGCGTATTGTATTGGTGACTCGATAGTCGACCTAGCTAGAAGCTGGCTAATTGGAATCTGGGCCAGTGAGATTGTCTGAGAGCCTTTGCACTGTCCATAGCGACAACTGGCCACTGGCTCCATCTTGCAGACTTCCCCGCAAGCTCTATGCACTGCCATCTGTGCGTGCATCTACAAAGCTTCCTAACACAGGCTTTTACATGGTTTCATATTTTACATGATTTGCTGCATGATACAGAGAGCGTTTTTATGTTTAGCTAACAAAGAATAGAAATAAAAAAATGAACACAACACGTTCATGGTAGATATAAAGTTGCATTAAATGTATAAAATATAGGGCGGTGAAAAAGTAATCACCCTATCGGAAGAAACTATATTTTTTTGAAATGACAATTCTGCTTTGATACTTGTGAAGTAAACAGATGCAGAATACACTTCGACAATCCATGGAATGCAATACTCCTCAAGAACGCGGAATAATTTTTTTCCATTTTTTGTGCAATAATTCATCTGTGGCCCATCACCCGATTTTACCGCTCTTTTTGTGGGTTTTTTTGAAGTCACGGGCTTATGTCATCAAACCTCAGACTCTTAAAGCCCTGAAAGAGAATATCCGCCACGAATGCGAGAACTTATCGCCGGAAGTTCTGGCAAAAGTGATGGAAAATGCCAAAAAATAATGGAAAATGCCATAAATTATGCCATGGAAAAAAAATTAAAGACATCAAATAAACATAATCCACAAGCATAACCAAAGCTTTTCATTTAAAACGAATTTGACTTAAAAACGAAAAAATTACAGCCAAAAAACATTGTGTGATTACTTTTGGGCCACCATATTAAAAAATGAGAGAAAATTCAAAGAAAAAAAACAGAAATCACTTTTTAAATTGCAGATGGCATAAAAATAATAATATGCGTTCATAATACATAATTTACAAGTGAACAATAAGAAGAATGTAAAAATATATGCAATCGCTCGATGCCGTGCGAACTCCTAAATAATTATATTATGCTACATAAAAAAATCATTTAAGAATCTCTTAAATA
This sequence comes from Hesperophylax magnus, assembly GCA_026573805.1. NCBI lineage: Eukaryota > Metazoa > Arthropoda > Insecta > Trichoptera > Limnephilidae > Hesperophylax > Hesperophylax magnus. The sequence continues at coordinate 3,367,644 of JAIUSX010000043.1, read as the reverse complement.
CAGGTAAAATTTTAATTAACAATGTGAATATTTGAGGTGCCATCTCTAATGCACAGACCCAATGTGGGAACGCTGAGTCTGTTCTACATGTATTTCAATGGAGCCTGCTCTAAGGAGCCAGCAGCATTGATCCGCGGTGCACCGGTGCACGTGCGTGAAACTCGATATACACCGAACACCCTTTCACAGTTGATGTTGGCTTAATTAGAATGGGTATGGCAATGTATCTATGTATCTTCATTGTTTAATTTTTTTGTTACTAGCGCAGTTTTCTCAATGGAGGTGATGTGTGCTTTATAGCAGAATTTGGATAGTGTTTTACATTTTTTCTCATTTCTGAAAATTTTAAGTAGTTATCGATTTGGTGAGTAATCTTAAAAAAAAATTCTAGGGTTTGTTCGATATCACTGTCATCAGTCAAGAAGGTCCAATCTGTATTAGGAGTTAATAGAATCGTAAGTGTTTTGAAGTTGAGTGTTGTTTGTTTTAACGGGGGTTTGTTTATGTACATATTAACTACAATGTGTAAGGGAGGATGATGACTATCCACCGGTACGAGCTGATCGTTTGACATTTCAACACATATGTAGCGTCGATATTAATCCATTGAATAATTAATAATAAACCGTTCGACCTACTTAGGTACGTACTTGCTACTTGCTACTTAGGTACGTATTTGCAGCCGAAATCAAAACAAAGCAACCTACCTGTTTCAAGACCTACTTGCATACTCGCGACAATACTAACGCGCACTCAGTCCGGGATACTACGAGAACTCGCCAGAAGGTTCGAGTCTACGGCCTATGCTTAATCGCCGCAATGTCGAAGGTTCCCGAAACACACAGTCTGTGCGAGTGCCTAGAATTTAGTTGCCATCCATCTACCTACTGCCGCCGTCGGCCGAGTAGTATAAATAAGCCCGACGCAGCGAGCCAGTCAGTCAGTCATAATTTTGCCGCCAGTCTACAAGGCTCAACGAGTGATCACCCGCGTTCTTCTTACTAGCGCGAGGGACACGTACCCGGCTTCGCCCCTATCATCATGGACTCTATCGGGACATCATCATAGCGCCTCGGCCACGTCCGCGGCCAGCGCTACTCGGATTACAAGCGCCCTGGTTCCAGCGTCTCTGACCAGCGCTTCTTCCACGCTACCATGACCACCACGAGGACACGCAGCATCCTCACTGGTCTACATCGTTCCCGTTCAACCGCCTATAAGGTCCGTCGCACCTTCGGCCGTCTCGTCAGCACTGGAGTGCCTGAAGACCTACGTTCTTCGCCAGTGCCTGACCTCCATCGAGTCCCGGTCACCAGCGCCCGGCATCGACTCACTGACCCGCGCTTGACCTGCCAACACATCACAGCAGCAACCGGAGTATTCTACATCTGTCCTTCATCATCTCCTTGTCACGGCTACTGACTCACCAATAAACACATGTGACCTTCACAACCTTCTTTCATTTCGTGCCTCACCATTGATCCCCAAAGTGGTGACCCCGACGTGATCTGCAGCCCGACTTGATCTGCAGCCCGACGTGATCTGCAGCCCGACGTGATCGTGTTACCCCGACTCACCGGTAACCCCGTCTCAAAATGGGTGATCAGTAAAGGCACCACGGAGCAGCATGCATCAGACCATCTCCGCACAAGCGCGGATAATAGTGCCACCATGGTTATCTGAGTGAATCTTCAACCTGTGTTGTGAACATGTGTTTTGCAAAATTTTTTTTTTATGAAGTGTCACAGTTTAAAAGACATTCGTTTCCGAGCTATTTCTTCTATCGCAGCCCTCAGCAAAGCTGCTGGGAAGGGGGTGTCTGTAGCGTCGATATTAATCCATTGAATAATTAATAATAAACCGTTCGACCTACTTAGGTACGTACTTGCTACTTGCTACTTAGGTACGTATTTGCAGCCGAAATCAAAACAAAGCAACCTACCTGTTTCAAGACCTACTTGCATACTCGCGACAATACTAACGCGCACTCAGTCCGGGATACTACGAGAACTCGCCAGAAGGTTCGAGTCTACGGCCTATGCTTAATCGCCGCAATGTCGAAGGTTCCCGAAACACACAGTCTGTGCGAGTGCCTAGAATTTAGTTGCCATCCATCTACCTACTGCCGCCGTCGGCCGAGTAGTATAAATAAGCCCGACGCAGCGAGCCAGTCAGTCAGTCATAATTTTGCCGCCAGTCTGCAAGGTTCAACGAGTGATCACCCGCGCTAATCTTACTAGCGCGAGGGACACGTACCCGGCTTCGCCCGTATCATCATGGACTCTATCGGGACATCATCATAGCGCCTCGGCCACGTCCGCGGCCAGCGCTACTCGGATTACAAGCACCCTGGTTCCAGCGTCTCTGACCAGCGCTTCTTCCACGCTACCATGACCACCACGAGGACACGCAGCATCCTCACTGGTCTACATCGTTCCCGTTCAATCGCCTATAAGGTCCGTCGCACCTTCGGCCGTCTCGTCAGCACTGGAGTGCCTGAAGACCTACGTTCTTCGCCAGTGCCTGACCTCCATCGAGTCCCGGTCACCAGCGCCCGGCGTCGACTCACTGACCCGCGCTTGACCTGCCAACACATCACAGCAGCAACCGGAGTATTCTACATTTGTCCTTCATCATCTCCTTGTCACGGCTACTGACTCACCAATAAACACATGTGACTTTCAACACCTTCTTTCATTTCGTGCCTCACCATTGATCCCCAAACATAGTTTAGAGCAATTAGAAAGGGCTAGATCTAAAAGGTGATTGCATACATTGTACACTGTTGATGCAAATTTAAATAGTTCACTGTATGTATCACTTCACGTGCTGGGTCGTTAGAACTTTAATTAGTAATGTAACCATTGACACTTGAGTTCCATTTTAAATGGTCAAGAATGCAATCGCCGACAATACACCTGTCAACCTGTTCAACTTAATATGGTGAGACTGTGCAGGTAACATGGACTACGTCATTTTGATTATAATGTATGTTCTCAACTCATACCAAATGAAGCCAATTCCAACATACTTTATTATCTAAACACAATAAATGTACAGCACAACTTAAATGTTAATTTTTAACCAACACTTGGAGCACAAGTCTAGATGGATAGAATTTGCAGTTTTTAACTACATGATAATTATATTTGATTAGTCATCGAACTACGGTAGTGGATAGTCGTGCTCTGTGTTTGACAAATTGCCTACCTGCTGTCGCGGACTTCGTACAGATAAGAAATTATTGTTACATTTTTGTTTTCTATTATTTGTTTGTTATATTTAGGTTTTGATAAATTCGTGTGTACAGTCAATCAAATAGACTGTATTATTTTTTTTTTTGTTAATTAATTTATAAATATGGAGGAAGATGAAAATCGACCTCCTGACCCCGAGTCCATATTTAATATTGGAGATGAGTATGAATCGGATGTTTCTATAATAGTCCCTTCCAGAAAACGAAGACCATCGCTCTGTCTTAATGTACCACCCAAAATTAAACCTTCGCAATCCGATGAAACCTCAAACCCTAAGGAAAGTCGTAAGGATACCATATTATCAGAATCTAAAAATACTGAACTAAGTTATTCCCCATCCTCCTCGGCTCCATTCATTGTCAATGTCCAAAGTACTGAACAAGGAAAAATCATTCATCCTCTGGATTTCGGGAAATTCGTTTTTAGTTCAAAAAACAGTAACCTTGGCATAGTTAACGGATCTATTAAGCCGGAAAGCCGCTATAAGTTATCCCTAGAATTTAAATCCGCAAACTTTGCAAATGAATTTGTCCAAAAAATAGATACGCTTTCACACCACAAATTTAAATCTTATATTCCAACTTACAACCTTACTAGAATGGGCCGAGTGAGAGGTATACCAACCGATCTCTCAGAATCTGAAATTGTTGATGCACTTAATGATTCTCAAGTGACCCCTAAGGTTTTAAAAGCACGTAGATTAAATTACAAAGATACATCTAATGGAACCACTACATGGAAACCCTCACAATCGGTTGTTATTACTTTTGAAGGCCAAACTTTGCCATCTCGGGTATTTATTTATTACAACGCACTCCCTGTGGAAGTATATAAATTCCCGACGATCCAGTGTTTTAACTGCTGCCGTTTCGGACACTCAAAACCCATATGTCGTTCCCCTCCACGTTGTTTTCATTGCGGAGAAGACCACCCCTTTGATCTTTGCCAATAATCATCGAATGATCCACGTTGCATTAACTGCAAGGGAAATCATACAGCGGTTAGTGTGGCCTGTCCAGAATTGACCAGACAAAGGAATATTAAACAATCAATGGCTTCAGACAACATTTCCTATTTCCAGGCATCAAAATTATTCCCACCTGCAATAAAATCGTTTGCAGAGATAACATCTACCTCAATTCCTTGCAATCTATCTTACTCTAAATCTCCTCCATCATCTTCTCACAGGGAAACAATTTTTATACCACTCAAACCAAAACCAAAATTTATTGCTTCTATTGATAAAAATCAACATAATGATATTTTGTTTAACCCAAATGGGAATTATAAATCTCAGACACTCAATGGGAGTGCTTTAAATAGTTTCCAATCTTCCCCTAATTTAGGGAAAGTGGTGAATGAAAATTCTGCTTTCATTCAGACTTTAATTACCCTCTTAATTTCTATTCTTTCAAACAACAATAATATACCGTCCAACGCTGCCGATTGCATTAAATCTTTATTATCCTGTCTTCCTAATGTCTCCGAAACTGAACAGAATTCTTCAGTGGAATATCAGAAGTCTAATCTGTAATAAATTTGAACTTGTAAAATTACTCGATGAACATGAAATTTCAGTTGCCGCTATTTCTGAAACGTGGTTTAAACCCTCATATCTATTTAAGATTTCTGGATATAATTGTCTTAGACATGATAGACTGGATGGTAAAGGCGGCGCTGCCTTAATCATCCATGACTCTATCCCTTTCAAACCAATCATATTTCATACTCTCTCTAACAATTTTCAGATAGTAGCAGCTGTTGTATGTGATATTACAATACTATCAATATATGTCCCTCCCTCCACTATTTTTGATGAAAACGAATGGTCATCATTTATGTCTCAGATCCGTCCCCCGTATATGTTACTGGGCGACTTTAACGCTCATTCTACCTCTTGGGGTAGTGAATTAACGAATCGTTCTGGCCGTAATCTTTTAGATTTTATTGATTCCCATAATTTATGTATTTTAAACGACGGATCTCCAACCCGATTCACCCCCCCTCAACAAAGGAAAAGTGTTGTTGATTTATCTCTCTGTTCATCTTCGATCATACGTAAATGTTCTTGGAACATACTTAAAGACCCCCTTTCCAGTGATCATTTCCCTATTATAATCCTCTTTCACCATCTAACCACCTCGCATTCCTTTACAATTAACAATAATTTTAAATTTAAAACGAAAGATGCGAACTGGGGATTTTTTTCTTCTGTATTAGACTCTCTTGTTCACTCTGTAAAATCTTCTCTTGGGAACATCAGAACACAATGTGAATTATTTCCTAGTATAGTTATAAAAGCAGCAGAAAAATCCATTCCAAAGCGTAAAGTTAACATTAAAACTAAACACTCGACTCCGTGGTGGGACGAAGAATGCACTCGTGCTGTTAACTCTAGAAAAGAAGCAGTTTCCATTTACCGCAAATGCATGTCTTTTGAAAATTTCTTATCAGTGAAACGCGTCCAATCAGAAACTAAACGTATTTTGAAAAATAAAAAGCGGTCTGGATGGCGAAAATTTTGTGAAAACTTGTCTCCTGAAACTCCCCAGTCATCTGTTTGGACTAATTTAAAAAAATTCGGTTCGTCATATGCTCCGGAGCGTACCAAACATATTCCGGAGGAAATTATTATAGGTTTTGCTGATAAGATTGCCCCTCCTTCAGTTGCCACATGTGAAGAAATGCCCTCTTTTATTTCATATCCATCTCAATCTAACTGGCTAGACTCTCCTTTCTTAGTTAGTGAACTAAAACGAGTAATCAAATCTCTTTCTGACTCTTCTCCGGGTCCTGATGGAATATTATATAGCTTCTTTAAAGCATTCTCCGACATGTCGGTTGAATATTTCTTATCCTTAATTAATAACATGTTTGAAACAGGATTTATTCCGGATGTCTGGAAGGTTCAAAAAATCCTCCCGGTTTTAAAACCAGGGAAAAATCCGTCCGAAGTCTCATCTTATCGTCCTATTGCTCTTTCGTCGTGTTTAATTAAAGTAGTGGAACATTTGATAAAGAACAGATTAGAATGGTTTGTTGAAAATCACAGTATTATCCCTCCTAATCAATACGGCTTTCGGAAAAAGAAATCTACTATGGATAATTTAAGTTTGTTAACAACAGATATCCGTATTTCTCAATCCCTTAACTCTTGTACATTGGCCACATTTCTAGATCTTTCTTCAGCTTACGACGATGTATTAATTGATGTTTTGAAGGAAAAATTAATTAAAATAAAAATCCCCATAAAATTAGTTCAATTTATTATCAACTTGCTAACAGACAGATCCATTATTATCCACTCTTCCTCAAACATATTGAAGCGCAAACTTTGGAAAGGGCTACCCCAGGGGTCTGTTATCAGTCCATTATTATTTAATATTTATATGAGTGATTTGGACATTGTAATCCCTTCGTCTATTAAGCGACTTTATTTTGCGGACGATTTTCTCATATATTTATCTCACAAAAATTTATTGCATGCTGCGAAGGAATTAAATTTGGCCTTACATAATATTAAAGTTTGGATGTTGACAAATGGAATGAATTTAGCTACCTCTAAAACCAAGGTAGTGGCTTTTACTCGCAAAAGAAAACTGCCTAACTTTACAGTCTCTTTTGATAATTTCCCCCTTCAAATCGTTAAGCAAATAAAATTTCTTGGCCTGCTTTTGGACCATAAGCTTTCCTGGCTCCCTCATATTCAGAACGTTTCTGCTAAGTGTGAAAAGGGGCTTAATATGATGCGAGCTGTTTCCAGAGTATGGTGGGGATCCCATCCTACTACTCTTAAACTAATGTATAATTCCCTCGTTCGAAGTCACTTGGATTATGGCACATTTCTTTTCGACCCACTTCCTAAATATCTGGATAAAAAACTTGAAAGAATCCAATCAAAAGGGCTCAGAATGATTATTGGGGCAATGAAATCTTCTCCAATTAATGCTCTTCAGATAGAATGTGTAGATCCTCCCTTATTTTTGAGAAGACAATACCTCGCGGATAGATATATCTTCAAAGCGTTATCTTTATCGCGTCACTCATTGGAACAGAGTCTCGATCGTTTGTTCAGTATTTTGAATAACAGAAGGAGGGTAATAGATAGAGATCGATTCCCTCTCTTATTAAAAAGTTTTCTATCATTTAGATCTCTGTCTTCTTACCTTCAAAATCTACAAGATGATCCAATCCTTCCTATTTACAGTACCCCGTTTAATGCTATTAATTTTATCCCAAACGTAATAATTTCTGACTTCCGGACGAACATTTTATCATCAGCTAATAACTTTCAAAATGTTGAAGAACATTTTAAAAACTTTATATTCTCAAAGTTTCCTGGATTTTCCCTCATATACACAGATGGTTCCAAATCCGACCACAAAGAATGTGGCGCATCGGTATATATTCCTGAATTCAATGTTAATCTGTCTTATAAATTGCCTAAAGAAATTTCCATATTTACTGCAGAATGCTTCGCAATTGAACAAGCTTTAATTCAAATCCAACTCCTTAATATTCGTCGAGCCTTACTGTGTACTGACTCTCTAAGTGCAGTATTAAAAATTTCCTCTAATATCGTTCGATGTCCAGAAGACTATGTTATTTGTAATATTAAAAAAATCCTCGATTCTTTAAACGAATCTATGTTTGAGACAATACTGGTTTGGGTGCCTGGCCATCTAGGAATTGAGGGTAACGAGAAAGCTGATTCTCTCGCTAAACTTGGAACTGTATCTGGTTCTATTCCTTTAGATTTTAAAATTCCTGTCTCTGACGTCTTCTCTATTCTTAAATCCAACATGTCTCGTTCCTGGGAAGAAAATTGGACAGTCACGAAAACTCAAACTGGATCTTTCTATGCTGGAATACAAAATCATATTCCAAGTAAACCCTGGTTCCACGGCAAAAAAAAGTCCAAAAGATTTATTTCCTGTATCTCGAGAATGAGAATTGGCCACTGCTCTATTGCAACTCATTTGTTTAAAATTCGGGTGCTCGAAAGTTCATTATGCCAGTGTGGTGTGGAGGATGAGACTCTTGACCATGTTTTCTTCAATTGTAAAAACCATTCTTCTTTCAAAGGCATGTATCGATTGCTTATTAAAATCACCCACCAGTCTCCCCTTAGTATTCCATATTTGCTGTCTCTCAACAACTCTCGCGTATATTCTATTCTTTATAAGTTTATAGATTTGAATGACTTTAATATATGATATGTCCAGTCCCCTTATAGATAATTCACATCAGTTTAACCATATATCTTATCCCAATCGGCACAAAGCACTCTCTTTAGGGTGAATTGCCTAATACAAAAAAAAAAAAAATAATAATTATATTTTTAATAATATATAACTAAATATTTATAAAAAATATATGCTTAAATTGTGCATGCGTGAAATATATCTACATAAATTATACAGTTTTAATAATACACTAAAAAAATGTTGAATTGAAGTTACAGAATACTTCTAACTACAGCAGAATAACTAGATCGGCCCTCGTCTTAAATTTTTAATGTTAGAATACTCAAGCTTGAAATGGGATACGTAAACTCTTATTCTGGAATACCTCTATGGAAATGTCTTTTGAAGTAGGTAAAATATATATTCATAATGCATAAATGTACATGTTGGGCTGTTACAATTCCCTTCCAGCTACGCCCATGGGCCAGCTGCCCCTTCTGGAGATTGACGGTAAAGTGTTCTACCAGAACATTCCCCTCTGCCGATACCTCGCCAAACAAGTCGGACTTGCTGGCTTTAACGATCTCGAAAACCTGGAGATCGATATCATCTTCGAGATCTTAAATGACTTCAGGAGCAGTAAGTTCAAAATTAAACAGAATATTTATTAATAGTTTCCAGACAGTACTAATTAACCTAACCTAAAAGAAAATGTATTTAATTGGCAGTCGGTGGCTGAGTTGACATCGCGCTTGGGTCCCACCCAGCCGCAGTGTGTTCAATTCCTCGGCTGGCTAAGTCCTCCTTACAACACAAGCAACATTTTCCACTTACTGTGGTGGTAGTAGGAGATTTTCAAATGTTTTCAGGTTATTCGTAACCCGGGAATGTTTGTCTTTCTTTTAAGTTTTAAAGGATAATTATCCCCAATTTCAACATATCCTGTTCGGACAGGTATTCTAAAACAAGTGCCAAAACATGAGAGGGTGGTGTAGCCATTGCTATCTCAGTTCCTCAAAAATATCCATGAAGTGCCATGCAAGTAGCAAATTTTGGTCAAAGTGAACACTTCGGTAAAATAATAGTTGGATGTGCGTACTTACCTCCAAACTCTGACGTTCAACACTATGGGAATCACTGTGAAAAGGTTGAACCAATTTGTGCTAAATACTCTCATACTAATTACTTCTAGTAGGTGACTACAACCTGCCATTTTATGATTGGTGTATTATGATTAACACAATTATTGTTCCAATGTTAAAATTCATGAAGTTAGGTATAAGGCTCTGTTCTTGGGACTAACTAAGGACGGGTTGTTTCACAAAATTTGAACAATTCATCAAATTCTATTCAAAGTTGATTTTCAAGTTCTGTGAAGGTTCTATTTCAGTTCTGTCAAGCAACTAGCTTATAGTGATATAATAACAAAGCTTGATTAGGACTTTCACAGAACCCGAAAATGAACGTCGAAATTTTATGATTTTTGTGTGGTTTGAGGCTGCTTCGTTCGATTTCTATAATTCGTGGTTCAGATCGGACTTTTTTTGTCCTGTTTATGCCCACGCTTGGGTTTTATTTTTGTTTTTAGTTTCTGTTCTCATTTTTACCTGTGTATTTTATTTTATGCTTTTGTTGATAGCTTTTTTACATTGATGTTTACATTTTCTTAATTTTTTTAAAGTTTTTTTTTTTTTATTTTTTTTTATTGACCAATATACATTTAATACATAATATATAATATATAATATTAGTGGTAACAATACCTCCCTAATTGAGAAATTCTCATGTTTAGGGTGGGAGCACTATAAAATTGACAGTACTATACATACTTATCAGTTGTTACAATTTGGATGCATGAAGGACTACTCTTTTTATACATAATGAAAATATAAGTTGCAATTTTTTTTTTTTTGTAAATAATGAAATTTTTTTTTTTTTTTATACATAATGAAAAATATAAGATGGCATTTGTTTTGTACATAATGGAAATATAGGTTGGCACATCGTAACACATACTTAGAAATTATATAATAGTAAAATGTTTTTTGAGTTTTTGTTTAAAAATTTCATAATTCCTCTCGGATTGTATTTCTATAGGGAGTTCGTTAAAGCATTTTATTGCCGAGTATGTGTAATGATGTTGGGCTGTTGTAGTATTAAGTTTAGGGATTATTATTTGTCCTAAGGTTCTCGGTCTGGTGCTGAATGACTTTATTGTTAGTTTGTCTTTATGGATTTGTAGCAATGCGTTTTTTTGATAAATTTTATTTATTGGTAATACTTTGAATTCATCGAATAATTTTTGAGTTGAATTGTCTAATTGTTTCTTTAGAATTATTTTGATGAGTCTTCTATGTACTATTTCAAGTGGGGTTAAGTTGGTTTTATACGCTCCTCCCCATCCTATTATTCCGTATTGCAGAACTGATTGGGCTAATGCATAGTAAACCTTTAGTAGCAAAGATTTATGTAATATATTTCTTAGTTTGAGGAATACGTAATAAAGTTTACGTATTCTATTTACAGTTTGCGCAATTTGTTTTGTCCATTTAATATTTTGGTCTATAATTATGCCTAAATATTTAATATTACTTTTTTTGAGATTTTTGATCATTTAGGTGAATTGCAGTTGTCAGTATAATTATTACAAGAGTTATGGATAGTTATATTGGAATTTATTGTTGGGTGCATTTTGTCTGATAATGTGAAAGTCATGAAATAGGTTTTGTCAGAGTTTAAGGAGAGGTAGTTGTCATCCAACCATTTTTTTAAGTTGTTTATTTCTATATTCGCAGTTTGATAGGCTTCTTCCCAAGTTTTTTTTTCTATGATTAAAACTGTGTCGTCGGCGAAAGATATGATTTTTCCATTTTTTGGTACTGTAAGCATTTCATTCACATAAATGATAAACAATATTGGGCCTAGAACTGTCCCTTGAGGAATTCCAAATTCGGAATAGGTGTGTTCACTCAATATATTGTTAATTTTTACATGTTGGTGTCTTTTATGAAGATAACTTTTAAACCATTCTTTAACTGTTCCTTGAATTCCAATATTTTCTAATTTTTTTATTAGCTTCTTGTGGCTTATACTGTCAAAGGCTTTTCTTAGATCGATGAATATACTTAAACATTTATTTCCCGAGTCAAGAGCATTATATATTATAGAGGTTATTTTTGCGATTGCATCTTGCGTACCTAAATTTTCTCTGAAGCCGAATTGGTTATCATTAATAATTTTATTTGAAGTGATATGTTTAGTTAATTGTGACTTTACGACTTTTTCAAATATTTTTGCTACGTTAGATACAATAGATATGGGACGGTAGTTCGAGACGTCAGATGTAATTCCTGATTTGAAGATCGAGGTTATTATTGTATTTTTATATATTTTTGGGTAGATTCCTTGCTGTATGATGTTATTAATGATATGTGCAATTGGTTTTGATATTAATTGTCTCATTTGTTTTAATACATTTACTGTGATATTATCAAAACCAGGGCTCGCGGACACTCGTAGGTTCATTATAATTTTTTCTATTTCTATTTGGGTGCATTTTTCAAATTTTTCGAAAATATTTTGGCAAGTTTGTGTGGATGTATTGGTAGTATTTTTAGGTTGGAACGAGTCGATTTTTTTGGCTAGTTTCTCTCCGACTTTAGCGAAGTAGTTGTTGAAAATATTTGCAATTTTAGTTGGTTCTTTTATTGAGTCTATTGTTTCGTTGTCATAAGTTATTTTATTTATTTGTTTATTTTTATTACCGTTGCAGATAATGTTGTTAATTGTAGCCCAGACTTTTTTGTTATCTTTACCACTATCTTCAATTTTTACCTTGAAGTAATTTTCTTTTGTTTTTTTAATTAAATTTGTAAGATTGTTTCTGTATTTTTTATATAATTCTAATAAAGTTAAGTCATTGGGTTGTTTTCGGGTTTGATAAAATAGTTTTTCTTTATTCCTAATTGAGGTAACTATTCCATGGGTGATCCAGGGCTTAATTTTTCTATGTTTTGATTTAGGTTTAACGTTTTTATGTATAGTTGCATTTATTATGTGTTCGCGAAGTGTTTTTTCGAATATAATTGAAGATTTTTCGGCATCTTCGGTGTTTAATGTTTCTTCCCATTTTTCCAATTTCAATTTTTGTTCAAGAAGTTGTATGTTTAAGGTTTTTATGTTATACTGTTTTAATGCAGTTTTGGAAAAGGACATATTTTTTTTTAAATGAAGAATTAAAAAACACGTGTAGTGATCGGTAATGTTTGTTTTCCAAATGACAGGTGTTAATTGTGTAGTTGTGTCAGCCTTAGTCCAGATATGATCAATACATGATGGGTTTTGTCGGGGCACAACTCTAGTGTAATCGTTTATACATGAAATGAAGTTAAGCTCAGCCATCGTATTAAGTAAATCATTTTTTTCGACGCTGTTTGAATTTAGACCTATATTTATATTGAAGTCACCCGTCACTATAGTATTTTGACATTTTGTTTTGTTAATTACATCTTTGAGGTTCTCTATAAATTGTTGAGTTTTTGATCCGTGGGTTCGGTAAACAGCAATAACTTGATAAATCTGATTATTTACTTTAAATTGTAATGCTACGCAGTTCGTGAGGGTCATGTTTATTTCTTTATAAGATATATCTTGGTGTTTTTGGTTAACGTAAATAACTATGCCACTATTTTTGTTAATGTGTGTTTTCGTCGAAATACAAGTATAGTTCGGTAATTGTGGTATATTATCTATATTTACTGTATTAAGGTGTGCCTCTGTCAAAACAATACAGTCGAGTTCAGTTTTTAAAAGACTAAGGGTGCATAATAATTCATTAATGTTTTTGTAAATGCTCCTAATATTTAAGTGCATAATTACTAATGAGTTTGTCATATTTTTGAAAACTAGGTTACATTCATCGACATTATTACATACTTTTTCTGTTATATTATAAGTGCTATCTAGTTCATCCGTAATAATATTATTCATCAGAATTTGAAAATGTGTGTCTTATGTAAGAGTAGTTGCGAATATATAGCATAAGCTTATAAATAATATATGACATAAGCATGAAAAGTATGTAGAGTTTAGGTATATAAATAATATAAGACATAATGTTATAAAGAAGATAAAACATAAGCATATGGAGAATGTAAAACGTAAGCTTTAGCATATAAGATATACGAGAGATATAAGTGTTTAGTTGGTGCCAATATTTAACATAAGAATATACAATATATATGGCATAAGAATAGGTATATAAAGTGTAAATATAATTGTTGCAAATATAAGACCTAAGCATGTAAAGAATATAAAGTATAATCATATTAAGAAAGTAAAACATGAGCTTATAAAGATTATAAAGCATAAACATATAAAGAATATGAAACGAAAACATAAGCATATAAAGTATACAAGAGATATAAGTTAGTATAATCATATTAAGAAAGTAAAACATGAGCTTATAAAGATTATAAAACATTAGTATATAAAGAATAAGAAACGAAAACATAAGCATGTAAAGTACATAAGAGATATAAGTTAGTATAACCATATTAAGTAGGTAAAACATGAGCTTACAAAGATTATAAAACATAAGCATATAAGGAATATGAAACGAAAATATAAGCATGTAAAGTATACAACAGATATAAGGATTTGGTTGTTGTGAATGTTTTACATAACGATATAAAGTATATATAATAAAATCATAAGTATAGCGAGTATATATATAGTTGCTGCGAATATATAACATAAGCATATAAAGGATATAGAGCATGAGTATGTTAAAACACAACATATACTTCTTGATTCTGTGTTTTACATAGAGATTTATGTGAAAAAGTATAAACATATGAGAGTAAGTTATATGAGTATATCTAAACGAGCTTTGTTTATTGGTTATTGATTGAGGGAGACAAAATGTTTTTGTTTGTTTCGTTAATAATAATAGCAGGTGTTCCGTTGTCTTTGCGGACAAATACTTGACCTCCCTTTGTCCAGGCGAACTTAAACCGATTTTCGTGTGTAGCTTTTCTCGCGAGAAACCATAAATGTTTTGCGCGAAAAGTCAGGTGTTCCGAGATGTAAATTTGCAAACTTGGTCCTGCCATTCCGATAAGGGCGGTGTTAAGATTGTCTTCACGGTTCGGGGCTTGTTTGTTGTAGTTTTTAATGTCTCTCAGGAAATCATCACGGTCGACACTGGTTTTGAATTTCACTACGATTGGCCTGCGTTGATCTTTTTTGGACTTTTGGTTGATACGGTAAGCTGCATCGATATTATTGGATTCGTTATTGGATTTAGTTATTTTTTTAATGTTAAAAATATAGTTATTTAAGTTTTCCCCATTAATTTCGGGGATCCCCCTAATTTCTATATTTTTTGACTTATTTTGCCTGTCAATTTGTTCCATTTGGTTTTCTAGGACGTCGATTCTCGTTTCAAGCTCAGTGTTCCTTTTTTCAAGTTTGCTGTTTGTGGCTTCTAGATCGTGTACACGATGTAAGATGTCCTCATACTGTTTACTCATAGCAGCCAAAGTGGCGAGAATTTGGGTATTTTGCTCGAGCAACTTGGAAAGTAGTTCAGTGTCCACAAGGGCACTACCACTTGCTTTGATAGTGGGCACAGCACATAAGCATTTAGAACATTTTAACTGTGTGCGTCGCTCCTTGCTGAGGCGACGGTATGAGCTTTCTGTTACCCCACCACAGAGCAAATGATATGTTCCTTTGCAAAGTGTACATATAAAAACGGACTCGTCTGAGAGGGTAGGCTCAGAACAGGCTTGGCAATTCATCTTCAGGTTCAATCAACTGCAATGGTTTCACTCCCCTGAAAGTTGGTTTACTCCGAGTACCTATGTAATATTTCTATGAGTACTTATGTAGGCAATACACTGCGAGACAGTAAGTTTGACAATGCAGGTAGCAATAATAATCTTCCAGATATTCGCACTGAGTCACTTTTTAATTATTATTTTGTTTTCACTTTTGACACTTTAAAATCACTTTTTTAAAGATGTAAGACCAGTTACACTTGTGGGCAATTGAAGCCACGTTTTAGTATACTTTTCACTGCTTTTGAGTATAGAAATTCACTGGTTTTCTGTTAATTTGTATAGAGCGAATATTTAATGTGCTCACTGTGTCACTGTTGTTATTGTTGTTATAATAGTTCAGTGATTTTTATCTAATATTATATTTGTTTGTACAACTTGTAAAATATAATGTAAAAACTCACTAGGGCGTGTAATAAATAAATAAACGCAAAACAAATGTATTAATTTATTATCGGCAGAGTTAGCAGCGGTCCACTATGACAGTGACGAAGAGATGAAAGAGAAAAATTTTGTCGCTTTGAAAGAGGAGATCATCCCATACTTCCACAAGAAGCTAGAGGAGAGGATCGCTGAAAACAACGGATACCTGGCTCTCGGAAAGGTAAAAAATAAGAATGCATAATACATATTACTATCTAAGAAGGTAAATTCTAATAAATAAAACAATAAACATGGGATCTTCGACCTACGCTAGTTTACAATCATGAAAATACGAATAGTTAACTTTTTATTTGGGAAATTGAGAAAAAATATTTTATCCTAAACTGATATTGACCGGTAAGACAAGAGATCATGGGTTCGATTCCTAGTTGTGACCGTTATCATTTTATTGTGTCAACATAAATAACTCAAAATTTTTCATTCTTTTCATTGCCTTTTGAAACAATAATTACAGTTTTAACATGTCCAACTTTAAATCAATTATTGTATTGTACTATTTTATTATTCCTTTTGCACTCAAGCATCACAAATATTTTACTGATGTCAAAATCAATTACCTTGTAATTTGTATTATATTTATTGCTTTGTTAAACAACATTTACTGTCGTAACATAACCAACTATAAATCTCTTACTATGTTCTATAATTATAGTATCGCTTATGCCTTGAATTATCACACATGTTTAGCTACTGTCAAAATCAAGAACGTTAAATTTAATGCAAAACAAAAAAACAAATGATGGAAGACATAACAGACTTACTAGACAACATAACACCGATTCCATGTACAACTACTAATGACACTGAAGTAGTACGTCAATTATTACTAGTGAACTCTACCCTTACGATATTCTCTATGAATATAAGAAGTATAAACCAAAATTTTGATGAACTCTTAATTCTTCTCACTCACCTTGCCTCAGATTTCGATGTAATTGTTTTGAGCGAATGCTGGATTAAAGAAAATTTCATCCCAAAAACGATAAAAAACTACAATCACTATAATACACTACAAACCAAAACTCAAAATGATGGCGTTATTGTTTACATTAAAAACCACATCATACATTCAGTCAAAGAGGTCACAATTAAGAACGCAAACTGTCTTAAAATTCAACTTGATAATCATATAACAATCATTACTGTATACAGATCCCCAAGCACACATAATATAACCCCATTCATACAATCTCTGCATGAAATTTTAACAAATATAGAACACCTCCAAAACACCTATCTTATTGGTGATCTCAACATTAATATAATCAACAGAATGCATCCTCAAGCGAATGAATACCTAAATACACTAACTTTATTAGGATATTTGCCAGCCGTCACAGCCCCAACCAGAGAATCAGATTCAAACATTAGTAGTTGTATAGATCACGTCTTTGTTAAGAGTAAACTAGGCAGCAAATCCATTATATATCAATCAACTGTCACAGATCACTATGCAACCATCACTTCCATCAACCAAAATATTCACAAACTACCTCAAAATACTCTCCCTCAAAAAAAAATTTCCTATGACATTCTCCTAAATACTGTCTCTAAAGAAAACTGGGAACTTGTCTATTCTTGTACCGATACAACTTCTGCATGCGAAATATTTACAAATACTTTACAAAACCACTTGGCCGATGCAACATCATACACAAAAAGTAAAAAAAAAACAATCCGACACAAAACTCAAATCATGGATCACTGCAGGTATTCTTCACTGTATCAGAAAGCGTGACAAGATTCATAACTTCTGTAGAAAAAATCCCAACGATTATGATTCACTCATATTTTATAAACATTATAACAACTGCAAAAAAATTATTAACAGTGTTAAAAGAGATTACTACAAAAAACAAATCAGTGAAGCTACTGATGACAAAAAAAAATTTGGAATATCATAAAAGATATAGCCAATATTCATAAAATCGACTCACCCATTGTTAAAATTAACATAGAAGACCAAACAACTCATATCAATTCCGAACCTGAAAAAATATCCAACCATTTCAATCAATTTTTCTCCAATATCGGACATAAATTAGCAAAAAATATACTAGACCAAAACACCGTCTCGGAGAAAGATCTTGCAAAAAATATACATGTCAATAATCTCAGCTATAACCCTTTTCACTTCACTCCCACCACTGAAATAGAAATAATAGAACTTATCTCATCCCTTAAAAACAGTAACTCTGCCGGGAAAGATCAAATTTCAACAAAAATTATTAAACACATTCAAAAATTTATAGCCCCACCTCTTAAACACATTATCAACTTAAGCTTTAAAACTGGAATATTCCATAACTCTTTAAAACAGGCCACAATAATCCCTATCTTCAAAACAGGTGATAAATTATCTGTTAATAATTATCGACCGATATCATTACTCAGCACAATTTCTAAAATTATAGAAAAGGCGGTAAAACATAGACTCTGTAAGTTCCTTGAAAATAATAAAATATTATCGGATAACCAATATGGCTTCCGAAAAGGGAGGAATACCTCTGATGCAATAGCTGCTCTCACAAAAATTGTTTCCCAAAATCTTGACAAAGGTCGCAAACCACTTGCTGTTTTCCTTGACCTCGCAAAAGCATTTGATACGGTTTCCCATCCCTTACTACTTAAAAAACTTCAACAGATCGGCATTACAGGGATAGCCTACACATGGTTTAAAAACTACTTAGCAAATCGTACACACCAAACCCTTATCCACTCAGACAAAATATATATGAGCAAAAAATTATCCATGTCCTATGGGGTCCCTCAAGGTAGTGTACTAGGGCCAATTCTATTTCTCATATATATCAACACACTATGCACTATGAATATTGGAGGCAAGATAATTTCATTTGCCGATGATACAGTCCTAATATTTGATGATGAAACATGGGAATCAGTTACAAACAAAACTAATATTGGCCTAACAAAAGTTAAACATTGGCTAGACACAAACCTCCTCACACTTAATATCGACAAGACACAATACATGACGTTTTCCATACCCAAACATAGCTTTCCCAATAACTGCCCCAAACCTACCATCCACTCGTGTTCACTCAACATACAGACTCCTGAAACCTCACCTAATATTCAATGCACGTGTTCAACTCTTAAATCTTCAAAGGAAGTTAAATACTTGGGAATAATAATCGATGACCAACTACGCTGGGAAACCCATATAAAAGAAACAACAAAAAGACTTCGAAAACTCTCCCACATATTCTGCTCTCTTAGATCCATCTTAGACCTAACGACTCTAAAATGCGTATATTTTGCCCTTTTTCAATCGATAGCAACATATGGTATTCTGGGATGGTGTGGCTGTGCAGAATCCGTCATTAATCCAATAATTACAGTACAAAAACTAGTTCTCAGAATTATATTTAAATGTCATCCTACCTATCCCTCCAAAATACTATTTACTAAAATTAAGGTCTTAGATATTCGCCCGCTATTCATTAAGACAAGCTTATGCTACATACGAAAAAATGACTTGCTAGTGGCTCCTCAACACCAAGTAAACACCCGCTTTTCATCAAATCTGGGATGCGTGGTCCCAAAAACTAGAACCACATTCGCTCAACGACAATTCTGGTTTATCGCCCCTAAAATATACAACGCGTTGGACAGGGAAATAAAATCAACTAATACTATATCCCTTTTTATTATACGTGTCCAAAACTGGATATTTGAAAGGGGACGAGCCTTTTTTAAAGAATACATGAGTTCCTAGCTTTTAAACCATTATAATAAAATTAACCATGTATCTGTATATTATGTATATATGTGAATACACATTACGTTTGTGTGTGTTCATATATAGATGTGTATGAATGTATTTATATATGCATGCATTATGTCTGTGTATGTATATATATGTATGTGTATATATATATATATATATATATATATATATATAATAAAAAGCAACAAAATATAAAATATATATATATATATCCCGCTACATTTGTTGCGTCCGACCCCTAAAAACTCCATAGCATTGCAGCGTCCACCGACTTACAGCGTCCGATATACGGACGCTACAATGTTTTGACATCAAAATTGGCCAGAACTATGCTTACCCCATGTAGAATCGTATGGCGAAAATTTTTGTGGAAGCAAAAAATCTCTCATAATGTCTGGAAACGAATATTGAACGTTTGACATTTTGCCGACAGGTTCGCTACACGATGTATATATCGAGCAGTGTATGTTTTTATTCATTTCTACGATCTTGCCGCGTCCACGAAGTAATACAATTTTCGATACATAACGAAGATCGTGCTGCGTCTACGCATTACGTCGATAGTATTGCGTCCTCGAGACCGATTACGAGTAGATATTATTTTATATCCATATCGACGGTCGTACTGCATCCACACATTACGTCGATAGTATTGCGTCCCCATGGCCGATCACGCTGAAATATTATTATGAATACATAACGACGGTTTTGCTGCGTCCACACATTACTTCGATAGTACTGCGTCCCCGTGGTGGTTGAGTAAATCATCAGATTTGGCAACATTGGGTAAATTTACAACGGTGCTGCTTGACACTCAAAACTAAGAAGCGTCCTGCGTGGTTTTTAATGCATAACGACGATCGTGCTGCGTCCACGCATTACTTCGATAGTACTGCGTCCCCGTGGCCATTCGCGAGTACATTGTTGTATATTATTTTAGCGTTTGGTTTAGTAAATCATCAGATTTGGCAACATCGGGTTAATTTACAACGATGCCGCTTGACACTCAGAACTAAGAAGCATCCTGCGTGGTTTTTAATGCGTAACGACGATCGTGCTGCGTGTACGCATTACGTTGGTAGTATTGCGTCTGTTCACGAATAGATATTATTTTTAATACATATCGATGGTAGTGCTGTATCCACGCATTACATCGATAGTATTGCAAACCCGTGGCCGATCTAGATTAGGTATTATTTTTAATTAATGAAGACAATATTAGCGAAACTCAATCGAACATCTGAAAAATCTGAAAAAGGCACTGTCACATTTGGGACTCGAACCCAGGACCTTTGGTTTTCCAGGCCATGACTCTACCAACTGAGATAATGTGTCCCTATCCAATTCGGTAATATTTACTGTAATATACTTCGGCTGAGAATTATCAACAGAGTGGAAGTTACTCCCAGTATCGCCCGGGTGTAAGACCACCATTCAGAATTGAAACTTTGCTCCAAGTGGCTTTAGCCGTGTTTAGTGACTATATCTGAATAGTCAGGTACTTTCCCACCTTTGTCTTCCCCACCTTTCTCTTGCCCATCGCTTCCCCTTCCCCACTTACCAACAGCCTCACAATATACCCCAATTGGGGATGCTATAGTCTCACTGGCTCCAGACTGGAGCAGTTGGGACTCTTGTGAGGAATTCACTATAAAAATAAAACGTAATCTTAATTTTCTTAATTTATTTATTTATTTATTTATTAAACGCCATAAAAGGCTTTTACAATAATGTGATACATAGATTATAAGTACACAGTGGTACATAAGCGAATATTAGTATTACATTTAAGAACACAACAATATGTATACAAAACGACATTGAATGTGATGCAGCTGAAATTTTCTTAAGGCATAGAATGCTACAATAATAGAAAGTACTTCATTTAAACAGGATAAAATATACAGAAAAGGTGACTTGCCAACAGATATAATCTAGCTAAATATTATAACAGCGCAAATAGTAGTGAGTTTATTGTTACAATCAAATTTATCTTCACTTGGCTATGGCACTATGGCAAAGTAGCTTCAACAATTCAGGGCTGACAGAGACTTGACAATTAAAAGTAACATTTTTTATTAAAATAATACATCCGTTAGCCAACACTATAAGACATCTGAAGCAAGCAGTTTATATAGATGCTATACATATACATTTCACATATATACATTCTATATTCTATACGATGCTATACATATACATTTCACATATATGTACATATGTGGAATGTATATATGACTATACATACACATTTCACACATATGTACATATGTGGAATGTATATATGACTATACATATACATTTCACATATATGTATATATGTGGAATGTATATGTATAAGAACACCATACATATGTTACACATAAAGAAGAACATGTCAGTATGATGCAGTACAAACAGACATTTAACATTTCACAAACATATCAGTTACATTCACAACCAAGTATTTTTGCCTTGATGCAAGACGGTGAGGTTTTGAAAATATCAAAAAGGTCTGTATACGTGTTGGCAGTGCGGTGAAAACGCGCCAACGGTGAATGATACAAATAGTTAGTGCTATGATTGTCACTGTGGAAAAGGTGGTGGAGTCGAGTTGATTTAACAGGGACACGAAAATTTATAACACTTAACATTTGAGGGCAGTCTATGAGATTGTTCAGTAATTTAAAAAGTATAAGAATGTCATTAATAGTTCGCCGGGTAGAAAGAAGTGGTAGATTTAGACCAGACATTAAAGTATTGTAGCAGATATCAATTACAGGCTGTCTCAATTTGAATTGAACGTATCGAAGAAATTTTCTTTGTACTTTCTCCAAGCGGTGTAAGTTACAGGTATAAATCGGAGACCATACAGGAGATGCATATTCTAGGTGCGATCTCACAAGAGAGCAGTAGAGTAATTTAATTGACTCAATGTTTTGAAAACTCCTTGTGTTACGCATTACAAAACCTAGAATTTGCATGGCCTTATTGGAAATTGTTTCACAGTGACGATCAAAGGTAAGTTTTCTGTCAAAAATAACACCAAGGTCTTTGATAAATGGTACTAATGCAATTTCATTATTGTTAATTGAATACGATATGGTTATTGGAGTCCGTGAACGGTAAAAACACATGTGGAAACACTTTTTTACGTTTAGGAATAATTTGTTTATTTCACACCAGCTAGCAAGTCTATCTATATTATGCTGAAGGATAAGTGCATCATTTAAACATTTTATAATCTTAAAAAGCTTTAGGTCATCTGCAAATAGAATGAATTTGACATTTTCGAAGCATAAAGATAGATCATTTATAAACAATACGAAGAGAAGTGGGCCCAGATGAGACCCTTGAGGAACTCCCGATGTTACTTTAAATTTATATGAGACTTTATTTTTTAATTTTACCATCAGTTCGCGGTTACAGAGATAACTATTCAACCATTTTAGGAATGATCCATGTATACCAAGGGCTTGCAGTTTCGCGAGAAGGATATTAATATTTACTTTATCAAAGGCTTTTGAAAAGTCAGTATATATTGAATCTACTTGTGCATGAGACGTGAAAGCTTCACAGATATAGTGTTCATACAATAGAAGATTGGTTGTAGTAGACCGACCGGTCACAAAACCATGCTGTTCTGGAGTAATAATATGCCTAAACTTAACAGCAATTTTATCTAAGACAATACTTTCAAACATTTTCGGGATGGTAGACAGTATGCAAATTGGTCTATAATTTAAAACACAATTTTTATCACCTGATTTAAATACAGGTGTCAAGTGATTAAGTTTCCAAGGATCAGGATATATTCCAGTTTGAAGTGACAGATTGAATATGTGTTGAAGTGGAGCTGCTATAAACTGAGCGCATTCCTTTATGAATACCGGTGGAATTTTGTCAGAACCTGACCCCTTATTATAATCTAGAGATATGATCTTTGTATTAACATCATCCAGAGAAATGTGGCATGTTGATATGTCAGTTACATTGGTGTATTTAAATTCAGGTATAGTTACATTATCATTTTTCTGTTCATAAACACTTGACAAATGATCAGCAAAGAGGTCAACTATTTCTTGATCACTGTCAGCATGTTTTAATGCATATCTTTATTGACTGCTATCTTTATGTATGATTGCAGGCTTCAACTCGAACTAAATGCGTGAGCAGGTACCTAAGCGATTCCTTCAGAAACTTGATCAGGGTGCTTAGGGTGTGAACATCTTGGAATAATTATCGATAATAACATCAAATGGAAAAGTCAAATAAACTCCACAGTAGACAGAATGAGAAAACTCATCTTTATATTTTTTCGACTTAGAAATACTGTATCATTAAAAATACATAAAGATATTTATTTTGCACTTGCACATTCTACACTACTACAATATATGGAATCGTGGCTTGTGGTGAGGGGGGGGGGGTGGATATAAATCATGCCTACTTCCATTTGCGACAATTCAAAAAATATTAATAAAAATTATCTTAAACAAGCCATATTACTATCCAACAATACATGTTTTCCAAGGTTTCCCAGTTCCCCCTCTCAAAAAAATTTATGACAAAAATACTCGTACATTAACTAATAATAAATAATAATAATAATACTTGGATGACTTGTATAGCGCCGTTTTTGTGCAAAAACACCTCAAGGGCGCTGTACAAACTTATAATACATTTCTACAGTGATCTATGTTATTACTTAACTATTTATGGAGAAAATATACAGTACAATACTTACCTGGTAGGTCACTTGAGATTAACACTTAATTAACATTATCTAATTGATTATTGGCGAAATTTAGATACAGGATTTAGGACTTCATTGAAAAATTGAATATAACTGGACTTTCTCTTAGGATTGGTATATTTAAGGATTGGTATATTGGAAGTACTTCAATTACATAAAGATTTAATTGAAAAAATAATATTCCACAATTAATTTTAAGCAAAATAATTATTTATATTGGAGGACTAACCGTACCACTAGTTTGAACTACAAGAGCACAACATCACTATTTAACGGTATAATTTTTTTTAATAAATTACTCCTAGATATATCTGAGAAAAATTATAACAGTTACAAAAAAAATCTATTTAAAATTCTCTAATACCACCTCATTACTTTTCTTATTGTTTGATATTATTTATTTATTTATTTTATTTCAGAGAAATCAACAGTTTACAATGTGGTTCATTTATACATGTGTAATTTACCTAACTGAAAAACTAATTACAGATTACCTCAATATACTATTCTATAATGCATCTAAAAATTTAAACACTATACTTAAATTTATCTAAAAAATATTAAATTTATCGAAGAAAGCAAACACTTTGTGGCTTGACATTATACAAATGAAACAAATACTTTGTTTTAAACCACTTTATTTTAATTTATATTTCGTCGACCGGTTTGGATTGAACCCAAATATTGTGTTAAATAAATATAAAGTGGTTTAAAAAGAAGTATTGTTTCGTTTTTTGTAAAAAATATAAAGTTATTCAAGAGGGAGATTATTATAACATGAGATTATTATAACAGGAGATTATTAAAACAGAAGATTATTATAACATAATACTACATAATATATGTCATTACATTTTATGCAGTTTGGTACACGTTGATGCGAAGTTAGCAGTCCACAATAGAGGTGGGTGAGTTCTGCATTTTTCCGGAGGCATCCGAGGACTGCTTCCTTTTAAAAGAACTCGAGTTCTTGGAGTGGGTCCCGGGTCCGAGTTCTTGGGTGCGGACTGGGTACTGGGCGACTACCGGGACGCACGGGTCCGGCCAAGGACTCGGCACTCGGACTCGGATAGAACCCGCGAAAGAACTCGGACCCGTAGCAGGACAAGGACCCGCACAAGAACTCGGACCCACACGAGAACACGGAGTCAATCCCGTCACCCATCGCACCCGAGTCGCGAGTTGTGCAGTTTACATTTTGGCGAAGTTCAACGAAATCCATTCGTGTCTTGTCGTGTTCCAGCTGATTGGGCTACGGCTAATGCGAGGCCGTAACGGATGTAGTATTAGGTTCCAAGTTCCAGATGATAATTTTAGCACACGCGTAAGCAGTAATAAATCAAATGTAGTAACATAAATTTCGGTTGTCATTGAGAATTTGTCGTTTTCATAATCTCTGTCCATCGATATAGATAAAGGTACTTGGTCGAAGCCTCTATCAAATGAAACTCAGTAAAGGCGAGATGTTTTAAAAACAAAGTCAGGAAGTAGATAGGTACAGCATTGAACTATTAAAATTTTAACAATTAACAACATGTTTTAATATCTATTTATTCCAGTCCATTTTTTTTTTCGTGTTCTAGAGGCTGAAGCGGTTCTTGATGTATACAAGAGACAGATGGGTCTTCTTGAAAGTTTTGTACAGTTAGACGGGCATTATAAGTAACATTCGTTAATAAAGGGACCGTTGGGTGCGTCCTCTTCAAATGACGTGATAGATTAGCAGTGCCGCCACCACGATAACTGATGTACTTGTGACAGTAAGAACACTTAGCTTTCTGTTCTACTTCATTAGGGCTGTCGAAATGCTTCCATACTTCACTCTTCTTTGCATTGTGTGGAGGCATATTGTTCACAATGTACGCAACACGGAGTCAGTTACAAGACAAGCGCTCACCGGGTACGGATTTCCAGCGATAACTGTCAATTACCTATGTAATATGTTCTGTAAGATAGGTCAGTACTGCACAAATCGTTCTGGAAAAGAAATAAATAGCAACTATCAATGATGTAACCTTTCATCGGAAAGTAGGGTTTTGTAAGGAACATAGACTATATTTAAATATCTACCTCGTCACAACGTTACTTGTATCTGGATCGAAGAAAAAAAAAAATGCGAAACATTGCTTTTTTCTTATCATACCTCCCCTATTTATTTATTCCTAAAAATATATTTATAATCATATTATGATTACGTTAAATTTCTTAAAGTTAGGTATAAAGCAACCTTGGGGAGGTTTTCACACAAGCGGCGCTATAAAAATAGTAATTTAAAAAATACTGCCTTTCACAAGAAATGTGGGAGAATTGAAAAGAAAAATAATACAGGCAGATTTGGGAGCAAAACTAAAAACGCGAATACTTAGATACTTTCTAAAACAGCCATGAAAAATATGAAAAAGTAAAAAATGTTCCGCGAAATTATCACGTGAAACACACGAGAAAACGCATGCTAAAAACCGGCACACAGCAAAACACACGAGACAAACGCGTGCACAGCAGACCTCCCACCGAGCCGTGGAGCACGTGTAGTCGATATGATTTTGTGACAAAATGAATATTATATTCCTCTCAGCGTTTCCCAAACTTGTTTCCGCAGTCCTTTTGGTTTTATTTTTTTCACAGATCCACAAAATTTTATTTCACTCAATATTGACGTATTGTTTAAATAAAATCTAATTCAGTACCTACACATTTTAGAACCTACCTATTTACATTAAAAAAAACTAACCTTAATTAATATTTTTTAAAGGAATGTAAGACAGTATAAATATGGAGAAAAAGTGCACGGCGTAATGCACAAGATTAAGAAGTTACCGCTTCATCGATATAATAAGTATAGATTAGCCCTCCCATACCTAATTTCAATCCAAAAGTAATACCACCTAACGCGTCATTTCATAATACTACTAGGTACCTACCTACCGATCGAGTTCCGTCGCATCTGTTGCGTAACGTGGTTTTTTTCTTAGGAAGAATTTAAACATTTTGATCTTTTGTTACTTTTCTTTGTACGCTGCCTCGGATCTATCTGTTAGGTACATCTATTTTTGAAGTATTCATATAACTGATCAATTTGTTAATAATAAAGTTTGCGATAGCCCGTACCTAAAATACTACGGACTGCCTCATGTTTGTGTTTGAAAAAAAAAGATTTTCACAAAACTAGCGATTCTGTTGCCGCGAACTTACTGGGGGACAAATTTGCTCCACACAGACCAATAAAAGGTAAAAAACCAATGCTTATTGTGATCTTTGGACTGCGAGAAAATGCACTTTGTTTTTGATAAATGTTTACGTAAACCAATGTTTTTGGTTCGGGTGGCATTTTTAAGATCACAGGGCTTGTCTAGAGATACTTGGTCGAAGGACCGCTTACATAGTTTGGACATGAAGAGCGGAGAAAGGTGTTTCAGGAGATTATTAGATTAGTGTGTGTGTAATATGGAAGATTGATTTGCGGTATAAGTCAGGGAAGACAGAGGCCATTTCACAACCACCTGAATCAAATTCCTAAGATTATCTTTATTTATTTATTTAGTACAGGATGCACATAATGTTGGATATTTGGCATAGCGCCGTTTTGTGAAAAAATCACCTTATGGGCGCTGTAATATGTCATAGGTATCACAAAATGAGAGTCGTAATTCATAACAGAAGACAATAATATTTTGTTATGAGATGAAGTTAAATGTAAAATAATAAATTAATTAGAGTTTTTATTTTATCCAGACTCCAGACCCACCATTTGGGAAACGCTGTAACAAACAATCGGCTTGGCTGCAACTCCCGAATTATCTGATTTAGCCAACAATTTTTTTAAAAATATGTAAAAAGGGACGAACAATGGGCTTGATTTAAGGTAATAACTTTCGGATGGCTGAGCCTTCCAAGGTTGTTCCTTCAAAATCCAATGAACTTGTTTTATCTGTTTTCTGTAGTCGTTGTAGTTATTAACAGTGACAACAAAAAATACAATATTTACAATGAAGTGTTATGGATATTATAAATAATAGGCAAGATGCTATTTAGTGGCTTGTGTTTTTTAGAAGATAAATAAAAACATCCACTGGAGCGCTTTTCGTCAAATTTTTGCAAGTATTGCAATATCTTAGTAGCACCTCTAGGTACATCCTAGAGTACTTAGTGAGTCTAAAAATATTGGAAAAATGGTAAAATCTAGGTGAATTCATTGGCTATAAGCCGCAATAATCATTTCTTATTGTTTCAATACTAATATTTTGAGGAATGCTGTTAATTGTATCGAATGGCAGAATTGATTGCTGAAACAGAATTGATTGATAAAACTATCGACAATACTAGGGTAAGAATCAATTTTTTTTAAAGTGAAAACCCCAGTCACAGCCTAATTTTTATACACCTAATTAAATTAAATATTACTTAACTTATTTTTTTTTACATCACTCAAATAATTTATTGCTATTATTGATTTATTAGTACATGTCAGTCGATATTATTATTTAACTAATTAGCTCATCGGTTTAGAAAAGCAACTCATAACCCCAAATAACTCCAATAAGTACTAGATATTAAACAATAAACAAAACATCCACTTACTGTAAAGCAGGTAAACAGAAGATGTCTTCACCACCAGAACTTACCACTCACTGCAGGACTCGCGAGGCCGGTGGTGGAGGGAGGCATTCGGGTTCGAGACCCCGAGTCCGAGTTTTCTGGGAGTTGTTGATTAGAGGCATTCGGGTCCGAGTCCAAGTCCTTAGAGGCATTCTCGGGTCCGGGTTCTCTGGGAGTCGTTGATTGGAGGCATTCGGGTCCGAGTCCCAGACCGAGTTCTCTGGGAGTGGTTGATTACGAAAAGGAGTGGGAGTAGGACCCGCTTCCCGCAAAGGACTCGGGCTCAAGGACTCAATCCGGCTGAACCTACACATCGCTAGTCCACAATGGAGTGCTGGTACCTACCCTGATGTATGGAAGTGAGGCATGGAACTGGCAAAGAAAGGATGAAAGTAGATTGAATGCTGTTGAAATGAGATCCCTGAGGCGTATGTGTGGTAAAACCATGTATGATCGTGTGAGGAATGTGGATATCCGCAAAGAGTGCAAGGCTGATGTAAGCGTAATGAGTAAGACCAAGAAAGGGACGCTTAGATGGTTTGGGCATGTAGAGCGAATGAGCGAAGAAAGGAGTGTAAGGAGAATATACGATGCAAATGTGAATGGTAGCAGAAGTCGGGGACGCCCGAGGAAGACATGGCACGACCAAGTGAATCAGATACTTGAGTCGGGCCATGTCAAGAGTCAGAACAATAGAAGAGTATGTATGAGACGATGTATGAATGTGAATGAGGCAATGGTGTGTGCCAAGACCGAGTTGTTTGGCGGTCCGTTCTCTCTGCCTACCCCTGCGGGGAAACGGCGTGATGGTTAGTTAGTTAGTTAGTTTTTGGTACACGTTTAATACATTATTAATTGAATTTTTATATTTATTTTGGTTACATTGAAGATAGAATCAGAGAGAATGTTATTATACATATGTTGAACATATTCTTCTAAGACAAGAATTTTTATTTGAAATGATTTTACAGTGTTTTTCTTTATGTAAATCGATTACATGAGCGTGTGTGCCGTGTAGGTACTTTTCAATTCTTTTTAATAAACTCCACATATTATGTTTCTGCTTATCATTCCTAGGTATTATTTATAAATAACCTGTTTTATTACTTTTATTGTATTTTCTTGTAAGGTTATTAATAGTTTTTGTAATAATATTTGCAATATAAATATATGTAAAAATATATAGTTGTCTTTTCCTAAGCACAAGCATCTGATTTATCAGAAAAGTGATTGAAATATTATGTTGTAAATATTGTAACACTAAAGATGTTAAGAAATATAAATAAAAATATTTTTATTTATAACATAATGATAATAATAAGTTAAGCTCATTAATTAAAATATTACAATTTGAGGTTAAACTAATTAAGTTAAATATAAAAACAGATATTATTATATTGAATACGTAACGACGGAAGTGCTGCGTCGATGGTATTGTATCCTCGTGACCGATCACGAGTAGATATTATTTTGTATACATAACGACGGCCGTGCTGCGTCCACGCATTACGTCGATAGTATTGCGTCCCCATGGCCGTTTGCGAATTTGTACATTTTTATGTATTGTTTGAGCCCTTGGTGAAGCGAAACGCTAGATTTGGCAACATTTAGTTCATTTACAACGATGCCACATCTACAAGATGCAACAAGATATTCATTCAAACTTCTCACTATCAATAGACAGTTTGTTGTCAGGTCTGGTGTGTTTCTGGATGCCAAAAAATAAAACACATATATAAATACATATATTTTTTATATACCGCACAAGAGTCTCAACCGCTCCCGTCTGGAACAGCGAGACTGGTATCCCCAATCTGAGTACTAGGGTGAAGGTATTGGCGAGGGAAAGAAGATGGGGAAGAGAAATGTAGAAAAGTACCTGGATATTTATATCTGGTCACCAAACACGGCAAAAGCTTAGAAATAACGTTTCCATTCGGAATGGTTGTCTCACACCAGGGCGATACTGAGAGTATATTTCACTCTGGAACGTGTTGCAAACACACTTTAAATTATGTTTAATGTATTAATTGTGAAATAACACAAACAAATAAAAATTTATTTGGGCACGCCGGGTTTGACCGTCAGATTACGGGATTCGGATTGCGAGTCGAGAGTCTTACCTCTCAACCACAGATGCTGTAATTAATTAATTAGTTCATTATGAACGTGAAAACTTCACTAGAAGAGTAAGAAATATTTTGTGTTGTTTATTTATTTGTTAATTTATTTATTACACCTAATAGACTTTTACATTCTAGTTTAATAGTTGAGTATCGCAGTTATTATAAATTCTTCAAAATTAAAACAATCGAGAAAACAAAATAGAATGAAAAAAAAAAATGTTACACTAAAAGCGTAAAATAAAATAAGATACATTGGTAAAAATGATAAGAAGTCTCACATAAGTAGATATTCAAAATAAACAAAAGATTGCAAAAATTATAGATGTCTATTTGTCTCCATATATAAAAGAATTAAAATAAACAATATTTATATTGATTATTTTTAAGGTGAAATATATCTCCCATATCAGAATAAGTCATGCAATCCTAAGGGGTTTTATAATATAAGGGGCATAACAACGGCCTAAATGTACCTTTTGAAACTCTCAAAACAAATCCAAGAGTCTTAAGGGCCTTATATACGGAAGACGTAAAAATGAAATCGAACTTCAAAACGCCATGTAACAAACAAATAATATACACTCGGACGCCAGAATAAATTATTCAGTATGGACGTGAAACCTTTATTAGAATAGTCAGCAATATACGTAAGACGTAACAATTGAATTAGAGTGAACGGACGTGAAACCTATATTAAAAGGAACCTTCAATATACAAAAAATATACACCCGGACGTGAGTATGTACGTGACGCTAGAAATGTATGAAAGTGTAATAAACATCAAAACCTACATTATTATGAATATTAAAAAAATATGATATTAGCGATTATTGTGAGTAAAACATAATGCAATATTCACAAAAACAATCTAAAAAAAAGAACTAGAAGTGCTGGACGCCCAAAGACGGATTTACGCACAGACGCAATAAATGCTGTGGGACCTATATATATATATATATGTATATATATATTTATTTTTTTTGTATATGAATGTATTTATGTATGTAGGTATGTATGTATGTCTATATATGTATGTATATGTATATATATCTGAGCATCTATATATGTGTATGTATGTATGTTTGCATGTATAAAAAACATATATTTTTTTTTATATTTTCCTTAAATATGTTTATTTTATTTTTTTCTTCTATATTATGTTTTATTTTTTATTACTACAACATATGGTTTTATTGTAATTTATAGTATTATGACTACCACAACACGGGCATAAGCCTAGTGTGGGAGTTATTAAGTACAGTAAAATTGTAATTCATAAAATTCACTGAATAAATAAAAAAAATAAAAAAAAATAAAAATTCTGTGTCTTGTTCTGTTTCACGTTTCGTTTAGATTTATTAGTATTATCTTCTTCTTCAATATTAAAATGTTTGCTTGGCCCAAGTATTGTTTGTTTGAAAATGACCGCTTTAACTTATTTGTTTTCCAGTTAACCTGGGCCGACCTATGGTTTGCGGGAGCAGCAGACTACATTAGCCGCATCGCCCGACAGGACATCACCGCGGACAGCCCCGGCCTCAAGGCTCTGTTGGACAAGGTGCTGGCCCTGCCACAGATCAAGGCCTGGTTTGAAACGGCGCCCGCTACAGAATATTAAACATACTCACACCTAATAAACTACCGTAACATTAAATATTATATAAATAAATAGTTATATTT
This sequence comes from Hesperophylax magnus, assembly GCA_026573805.1. Classification (NCBI taxonomy): domain Eukaryota; kingdom Metazoa; phylum Arthropoda; class Insecta; order Trichoptera; family Limnephilidae; genus Hesperophylax; species Hesperophylax magnus. The sequence continues at coordinate 3,335,027 of JAIUSX010000043.1, read as the reverse complement.
TCCCTGCAAACACTGACCTATTTATTGAATCTTGACAAATCTCGATGACTTCTAACAGTAAACTCTTGCTTCTAGACCTACAGAAGAGGTGGCGGATCTGAAATCATAAAAGTATTTAATTTAGGCCGTTTAGTGGCTGAACTACATAAATCTAAAGAGTTGGATAGCACTCAGGATTCTGTTAGCTAAGTCCTCCATCATTGCACAAGCAGCATTGTCCACTTTTAACTATTGGAGTATGGAGAATTTCAAATATTGTCAGGTTAATCATAACCCGGTAATATTTGTCTTTTTTTTACTGTAATAAATAATTGCGTAGATTTTCTCAATATTGTCCTGGTGAAAGATAAAATGTTTGGTTGAAATAACTTTTGCCGTGTTTAGGGGCAGCATTACCCCTTATCCTTATCCTACTCTTATCCTACTCTTCCTCACTCCATTCAGCTTTCCAAAATTGGAGTGCCAAGTCTCACCAGCTACGGGGAATTGGAAGTCTTGTGCAGAAATCATTTTAAATAAATGTTATTGATCGGAAAAATTCCCTGCGAAGTTTTAATGATGTAGCTAGAATAATTTATTGTAATGATGATAATATTTTAGTTAAACATTTTTTAAAGGTTAATCGATAATAAGGTTAATTAATAAAGGTTAGGTTAGGTTTTATGTTCCTAACAAGCATACTCATGGGACTGTGGGAGATTCCATGCACTTTTTTATGCTCTGAAATCGAGGACTTCTGCCTATATAACTGCTGATTCTGCATCATTTTCAATATCACTTACAAACAGTTCAACGCATGTCACAAAATAGTAAAACTGCCCCCATGACCAATTTATGCTTACGTGTACATCAAATGTGTAATCTTCTCCTTATTATATTGGTGTATAACCGTTTTACAGAGAACACGAAGAAATAAATAAAATAAAATTTTCATGATGAACTAATGTTTACAAGACAAGATTTTTTTATGCATAGCACAAAAGATAACAATTTATTATAAGCAATAGCGATAGACCCATACAAATTCAAAAAAATGTTTCGAGAAAAAATGCATGCCACCGACGGGAATTGAACCCGCAGCCTTCTGATTACCGGTCAGCTGCTCTACCATTACTCTACGTTGTTTTCTAAACCAGCCAAATAATTCCATATGTATTAGTATTTTTCATTCACCAATTATTGCTTATTAGATTTTTTTCACCTGAAAACAACCAACTAATTTTTGTAGGAACGGCATTGTTTTTTTTTTTTTTTTTTTCTTAGGTTTGTCAACAGTGATTCATATCAAAGCTCTCGAAATTCAATTACATTAATTAAACTTGGTTGATACTATCACTAATTACAGACAAACACAACATTGATGAACACAACACTGTATTTTTGTGGAGCGATTTTTTGACATGCACTCTTTATCACTTGTATATATAAATAAATTTTTAACCGGCTCATTGCCACCATTCGTATTCGAGGATGTTCGGTTGTAGTTTTTTAACATCCTCAAAATTTTGTAGCAGCAAACCGATTAATTGCTTAGACATTTGCAAACTTTTTGAACACTGCCTCAAAACGGGATACTTTGCGTTTCAGGGTGAACTATTTGAGCAATTGGAGGGAGTTGCGATGGGCAGTCCGTTATCGCCAGTACTAGCCAACTTTTTTATGGAGAAGTTTGAAGAAGTGGCACTCGACACAGCTTCGGCTGTCCCTAAAGTATGGTGGCGCTACGTCGACGATGTCTTCGCCATTTGGCCTCATGGAACGGAGAAATTAAACGAATTCCTGGAACATCTTAATTCTCTCCACAGCAAAATTAAATTCACAATGGAACTGGAAAACGAAGATAAAATCCTGCCTTTTCTAGATGTGGAGGTGATGCGAAAAAGCGATGGTAGCCTAGGACATACTGTATATAGGAAACCAACCCATACGAATCGGTACTTACACGCTGATTCGCACCACCACCCAGCGCAGAAGAGAGGACTTATCCATACATTGGTGACCCGAGCGACCAGAATATGTGAAGAACATAAAATCGGAGCGGAACTTACGAAGCTGACCGATGCACTGGAGCGTAACGGCTACCCAGCAAGTCAGACAAGGCAAATCATAAGAGCCAAATCTGCACCAAACGAAGACAGAATTGAACAAGAGTCGAAAGGCTGTGCTTTCCTGCCTTATGTGCACAATGTGACAGACAGAATTGCCAGGCTATTGAGAAAGGAAAATATCAAGACTGTCTTCGGAACAACAACAAAGATACAGGACTTACTGAGGTCTGCAAAGACTAAGTTTCCTCTGGAAACAGATGGAGTGTATAAACTCAGCTGTTCCGGATGTGACAAGGTATATGTAGGCCAGACAGAGCGGACTATCTCCAAAAGGATTTCAGAACACTTCAGAGCTTGTAAACTCGGCCACCCTGACAAATCGGCAATTGCCGAGCATTTGATTGACACCGGGCATTACTTTGGATTTGTTCCTGAAATCCTGGGGAGACCCAAAACTTATAGAGCACGGCTGATTACGGAGGCCATTGAAATTCATAAAAATCCCGTAAACATTAATAGAGACGATGGAGCTAAGCTCAATAGTTCTTGGTATCCGGTAATTGACGGCTACACCAGAGCTAAACGAAGAAAACCACTTTAAATTAAAAAATGATACGTTAATGTTAGCTCAGAGGGTTGGAGCTGGCAACACGGTATCACAACCTCATACATTAGCTCACATTTTTAACACAACCTCAAATAACACATCTGCCCTGATGATGGACACTGCAATGCTGTCCGAAACGTTGGCTAAAGAAGGAGTTAGCGCAACACGGCATAACACCCCAAAAACAAATAACAAAAAAAATAACAAAAAAATTGCTTAGTTATTAAATCATTCAGAATGACTTACATATTCTAGAAACATCTAATATTTTATTTAGGAGCATAATTGTTATCGAATCTCAATTGAATAAATAAACATGTAATTTGTGATAAGATTGAATGATAATTGAACCGTTGATTTAATTTTTTATGATAATTTTTTATTTTTTTTACTTACCATAAAACAGAGAAAGATGACATATTTCAATCAGATAAGGTTAACTAAAAATAGAGTGATAAAAACTAAGTCATGTAATATTTTTTAATATTAGCAATGGTAGATACATACTTGGGTTATAGTTACTGACGTCAGAAGAGATAGACACACCCTAAAGTCTTGATATCATTTTGACGAGCTGGCATGAGGGGTAAGTGAATCTATATCTTTTGCGTTAAACTGATTAAACCGTTTAACAGTTATTTGTTGGTTGGCGATCTGCAGTCGTGCTCGAGAACGAAAACAAGTTACCGACATAATCGATAAAATCTTAACTATTGAAGACAATTTTATTGTAATTTTAAAACAAAAAAATCAGAAAAAGACACAGTCGCATTCTAGGACTTGAACCCAGGACTCTCGCCTTTCCGGAGCGCTGCTCTACCAACTGAACTAATGGGATCCTATCTCCTTCGGTCATATTTAACTGTATTATACTTCAAATTAGAACTAAAAAAAAACTTTATCAATGTGTCTATGCTAGCGGGCCTGGAGTCAAATTCCCGTTCTTTATCCTTGGCTAAAGACATATCCTTATGCTACGTGGCTATCTCACTCACTCTGGTTTATGCCGAGGCTGAAATGAGGGGGATGGGTATATTGGGGATATGTCCTTGGCTAGGAATGAAGAACGGGAATCCTCCTCCTGATCTGAAATAATTTATTGTTCTTCAGTACAACCTAGTTAGTAAATATATCAGAGCTGTCGGTAATAGCACTAATAATTTTTGCAATAAAAAATAAGTCAGAAATATAAAACTTATGGGCAGTATGTATTTTCCGAACTCATTGAATCTTACATCGCTATACAAATCATCCAAACATTATTATTATTATCATTCGGCATGCAACAATGGCATGTGACAATTTTTCCGAAAGTAATACATATTATAATGTCATCAGATTCACAACTATTTGGGAGGCGGGTATGGGTACTGCCACCCCGGGACACCTCAGGACAGCAGTGGATGCTTCTACTCACCAACTGCGTGAGGGGCAGTCCCTGGGAGCCCTTTGACCTTTCTGGCCGGACTCTGTCGACACATTGCTTTGCACTGCAGTGGGAGGGGTGGATCTATACACCCATCAATCCTGGACACAATTACCCCAAATTCCTACCCGCCCCTCATCTATTTTCTTTCCCAAAATGTGTCTCCTTCCTTTCCTTATAAAGACTCTACAAAAAGAATCCTCAAAGATGACATAAGATCTGAGGGAGATTATTTTCCTAAAAAAACATTTTCTTTGTTTATGTTTTTCCATAGAATGTTGAATATTTGTTGAAATGTTAGTTTTTATGGACAATATGTAACGAGTTTATGATTTCCAAGGACTATGCTATATATGTATGTGGTGTGATTTTTTAATCTCTCCTGAACAATTTGTTTCATGTAGTTTAAGTATTACGTCACATGTCGAATGATGATTTTGTTGCGTAAGTTAAAACCTGTCAAACAGATGTTGTGGGCATTTCGTTGAACTGATAGCTGCGGCCGCACTGTATCTTATCAGTGTTTACAATTATTATGTAGAATTATGTAGACGACAAAATTATTATTGTTATATATATTATTATAACAAGTATGCTGTTCAATACGAACTGCATATAAAAAAATCAAAGTAATATGTAAAAAAAATTAAAGTAAGCATAAAATCCCACAAAGGCAAAGCCTGTAAGAGGGAATTCTTATAATTGACTAGTTGACGTGTACTCGGCGTTGCTGGAAGTTATTCTTATGAGATAGACATATAAGGTCGCGGACTTTTCTGTAAACCTTTTTAAGATATATAAATTCATAGTACATTATTTTGATGTATTTCACAAGGTTTAGCCAGCATTAGCAATGTAAGCGCCCAAAAATATTTTTTACGACTTGATTACAAAACATTGACTTTTCTTTACTTTTATAAATATAACATGGATGTATTATACCTACATATAAACCTTCCGGGAGAAATTATCTAAATGATATCCGTATCCTATCAATATCCGTTGCACAATTTAGAAGAACTAAGCGCACAGACAGACGCGGATAGCGACTTTATTTTATACTATTTAGAGATAATGATGTAATGACATTTTGTTATTATTTGTTATACTGATGTCTCGAGTACTTGCCGAGCGCAGACTGATGTCTCGAGTGCCTGCCGAGCGCAGACTGATGTCTCGAATGCCTGCCTGCCGAGCGCAGACTGATGTCTAGAGGGCTGGTTCGTGTGAGTTGGGCCAACTCCTTTGATCCGGATGTGACTTATCGCCTCCGGAGTAATCCTGGGCACGAACGGCCCCTGTCCATGCTCGTCCAAATATTCGAAGTTGGCCTCAGTGTAGTGTCACCATTACAGATTAACTATTTTAGGTGGTTTCAAGTACCTATCAAATAATTACCAATGATCTTATCTGTGAAATTAAGATTAACTGAAATGATTATAAATCTTTCAGATAGGAGGTTAAATAGCAAAGTAGTAATTATTAATTGCTATCAGTACCTCCAGCAAACAACACCATGGCCCCCAAGTACCGTCTGACCTATTTCCCCGCAAAGGCCCTGGGTGAGCCCATGCGCCTGCTGATGGCCTATGGCAAGATTGACTTTGAAGATGTACGCATCAACTTTGAGGATTGGCCCAAATTCAAGCCATGTAAGTATAAAAACTTCCTTCTTCATTTATACACCATTATGAATAGAATGTGATCATATGTGCTGGGTATAAAGAGTACAAGCAAGATTAAAAAATATTGTATTACTCCAATTAAAAATGAAGTTTTATTTTTTTTTTTAAAGATAGTTTAATATAAATTAAAAACTTTGCTTAATTCTGCTAATAGGGGGTAAAATAGCAATTGTAAAATCAATGTCCAGTGTGTTTACTATAGTGTCCTTTGCGTGCAAAGTCTTAAACTTTTTAATAATAGTGTGTTTATCTGAAGTGACCAGCCAGGTGAGTATGTTTTTCTTTATCTGTTTCAATAGTAAAATTAGACAGTGGCTAGGAATTCGTAATAAATTGTACAGCGCCCTTGAGGTGATTTTTCACAAAAGCAACCCAATACAAATTATCCAATTATTATTATTATTATTAAGAACGGTGAACTTTATGAAAGGGAATAGGTTACTCTTAAAGGAATTCGGTAAAATGGGACATAGTACAATGGGCCTGAGTGTTCACGGGAACTTTGTAAACCAACTCTGTTTTATTAATAAACTAGCAAAAACCCATGAAAAATCACACGATAGTCTGAATTTTTGACAAATCAGTGCAAATTTTGAAAAAGGCAAAATTAAAATAATTTTCTGTACTTTTTTGCTTGTCTGAATTCTTCACACAGTCAGTTCCAATTTTGAAAATGACACCTAAATTCAAAATGAATTTGAGTTAATTGAAACAGAGTTACACAGGACGCACAGACAACCGAAATTAGCATTTTTCATATAAACAGAAAATTTACATATCCTATTTATTATTATTTTTCAGACTTTAAAAATTATAGTCAATCAAATATTCTCACCAAAATAGTAAAAACCGGAGACACAGGGCCCCGCAGAGTGCCCCCTGTGTGCGAAAACCAAAAATGCCACCCGATATAATATAATACATACATACTTGATTTCAATTCATTTATTTCTTTCCACATACTTTCTTCCTTTTATAACAATCTTAGGCAAAATTACGTAATGATATTTTATGGACATACGTAATAGGTACTACAACTATGTAATAACGAAAAATATCCTTAACTGTATCTTATTGTACTGTGTATGTCTTAATAAATAAATAAATTCATACTTTTAACTGATATTTGGAATGCTAGTCTAGATGAATAGGCGTTGCCATTTTTAACTTGTTCTCTACCTAACAACAAACAATTCCCTTTCAGCCACCCCCATGGGCCAGATACCCATTCTGGAGATTGACGGCAAAGTCTTTCACCAGACCATCCCCCTCTGCCGTTATCTCGGCAAACAAGTGGGCCTCGCTGGCTCTAACGACCTTGAAGATCTAGAGATTGATATTGCCGTTGAGATCTTACAGGACTTCAGGAGCAGTAAGTTCTAACTTTAAAATATATATGTATTAGGTCATGCACACAAACTTGACTTTTGTCACGGCAACGGTTTCGTTACTGTTTCAAAATCTGTTGCAGTATATATCGAGTTGCGCATAGTGACGTGATATTAAGGTGACTTTTTCTCGCACAAACTGTTACGCGCATGGCCATAAAGAACATAGTTAGTCATTCAAAATGTGCGCAGATTCCTGTCGGTGATTGCTGGACTAGTAAGATCCAGCATAAATACCGACTTAAATTCCCCCTACCCACCTGAATCTTTTAAAATTTCACTTTCATAAGTAATAATAAAAATAAAGTACCTAATGGTAAAAATAATAAGATAAATAAATAATATAAAGTGAGTGGAAGGGTTTAGTTTTTCCTATGGGGAAGATTTAACCCGGACAACAAAATCGGAAGCATAAAAAAATAATAGTAATATGATCTTGTTATCTGCAGAGTTAGCAGTGGTCCACTACAACACTGACGAAGAGTTTAAGACAAAGATGTATGTCTCCTTGAAGGAGGAAACCATCCCATTCTTCCTCAAGAAGCTGGAGGAGATAATTGCCGAAAACAACGGTTACCTCGCCCTCGGAAAGGTAAAAACAACAGTACAATAAATAAACAAATTGGTCTTGAAAAACCATAGATATGCCAATATATAGACAGTAAAAGTCTCATTCGGAGCCTATTTATTATACTATACTATACACCGATGAAAAACTCTGAAAGTTTATTCCATAGACTTTCAGGGTTTTTCATCGGTGGATATAGTTGTATATATATATATAGTTATATAGCGGTGGCAATCATTTGACGTCACAATATTTCAGTTACAATTTTCGATTTAGATTGCGAAACACGTCCATGTGACATTTTTTGCTTCTTTATTCTATGAAAAATACCAATGATAAATAAACTTTTCATTCTGGAATTTCGGGAAAAAAATCACTTCACATACACCAAGATTTAAGACGCTTCACCGAATTTGAACAATTCATCAAATTTCAAAGTTGATTTTCAAGTTCAGTGAAGGTTCTATTCAAGTTCTGTTATGTAATTATTGGCCAGTTGTTTTGCAAACATAACAAAGCTTGAATAGAATTTTCAGAGAACTTCAAAATCAACTATGAAATCTGATGAATTGTTCAAATTCTCTGAAACAACTCGTCCTTAGTATAAATAGGTGTGTCATGTGGCTTGAAAAATAAATCTTATATACAGAACTGTTTATCATGTAATCATGTATATTATAGAGGCTTCTGCCTTATCTGTAGTTCATTTTTCAATCTTTATCATGCGTTATTATTGTAAAATCTTGTGGTCATAACATGCATAATATTGTGATAATCATAATATGATATAATCTAGTGATACCTCAAATTTCTACAAAAAATTTTAATCTTCAAGTCATTATTAAACTTGTTGATCCTGAATTTTATTATAAAAATAATAACTCCAAAAATTTGAAAATTAAATAAGAACCTATATAAGATATAAGAACATATTGATTTAATCGCTTGAGTGCCGCTGTATCCATATAGATAACTATATCAAAAATCATTTCTCGCTATTCCGGGGGCAAACTTCTTATGACAGATTAGATAATATAATATTTTTTCAACATATAAATATACTAACTGGTAATTTACGAAAACATAATTTTGCAAGCACAAATAAGTTATCATGAAAATAGTATCAGCTGGCGGACAATGAAAATTTTGGGTCGTCACTATCGACACGCTTTCCCTAATATCATTAATCTTTTTCGAAGGAGCAAAAACAGTTGAACGTGAAGATGTGGGGTTATGAAATTTGGACAGTTTTTTCTGTTCGGAATTTTAGCCCAATGCAACACTTTTCAGCTCGCAATATCATTTTAATCATAATCTATGGAGTTTTGAAAAATTTAAACAACTGTTTAAATTATTAAAGTAAGGCATAATTTTAGGTTCCATATTCATTTTCAATAATAAAAAAGTCTGGAAATCTTGTGTGAATCCAGGTATAGTAATACTAATTTCGGTTATGCCTCTGTGTGTAACTCCCGTTCAATGAACTCTATAATTTTTGTTTAGAATTAAATTTATTTTTAAAAGTGGAAAAGTGTGTTTTGAGAATTCAATAAATAATATATTATTTTAACAGCAAAATATTTGAATTGCAATTTTTAAAATTGGAACTGATTCCTCAAGAATTCTATCTACTATCCCATTTAGATGAGAAAAGAAGGGTAAAAATTCGTTCCATTATTTTACCTCCAATTAGTCCAATTTGAACTCCAACGTTCCCAACGTTCTAACAGCGAACGAGCGGAAAATACCGAATCCGGTCTCCGCGTACTGCTACTCACGTGATAATAGTGGAACTCGTTTCAACAAGATATAAGTACGCAATAGCGTCTCTTTGACTATCCCGTGATTGAAAAATATAATTATTAATATTTTATCTCCTGTGAAAACAGGTTAGTAATAAAATAAAAAGCTTTGATAACCTAAAATGATACTTAAATCCTCCTGGCATATTGTTTGCAAATGACCGCTTTAACATTTGGTTACGTGTTGTGACTTGCAGCTGACCTGGGTGGACCTCTGGTTCGCGGGTGCGGCGGACTACATGAACCGCATCGCCCGACAGGACATCACCGCGGACAGCCCCGGCCTCAAGGCTCTGTTGGCCAAGGTGCTGGCCCTGCCACAGATCAAGGCCTGGTACGAAACGGCACCCGCTACAGAATTCTAAACATACTCATATTGAATACTTTATAAATAAATAGTTATATTTTTTACATAAAAACCGATTTATTTTTTTAATCCTGACCACCTCTGCGGTAGAGCATTAAATCCTTTGTCTCCAGACCTAAAAACCATATTATAGTATTTAATTTAAACAATTAGGGAGACGGTTATGGGTACCGTCGCCCTGGGAACTGTTCATTAGATAACCAACCACCAAGGACACTTTTAGTGACTTATTTCTTGTGGTAATTATTCATATGGTTATTATTCTTGTAGTAATTATTCCCATACATTCCCATTGGTAGTGTATGGCGAGCGATACGCAGAATAGACCAAGCCATGGTGCGTATAGCGTAATGTGTCGCCTAACTTAAGCTTGCAGCGGAATTGCAATGCAATTTTATCGCATTTTTACCTGACATGATTTAATAAATATTGACTAATCATTTTGACATTATTTACCATCACCTGTATGTCAAAATCGGAAACAAAGTAGTGGAAGACCGAAGGCAAGTCATTTATTCCAATAGGCTTATTTTCACGGTTACACATTTTCCCAATACGCCCATAAATAATTCACTCACAATATGCCTTTGTGCTTTCGTGCTGAAAAAATATTGTCAGCTGCTGCATGCCATAAATAAAACCACAAAATAAACCATCCGCATCTGCATGCTGCACCGCTGATTTTGACAGAATTGACAGCGATCGACAGAATCATGACAGAATTGGACAGAATCCAGAATCCAGAGAATAGACAACCAGGGACATAAATAAACCACTCTACCAAGGGAGTCGCTATACGCACAGCGACTAGTCGACAGGGGGCGTGGCCAACATATCCGAGCATACCCGAGGGTGAAACGAAACGTCAGAAATGGCGTTGTAATAATATAATGTAAACAAACCTTTTTAGAACTACGCTAGGTTTGTGTAACATGGTTTGTGATTCAAAAGAAAGTGTCCCCTTAATACCGCCTGCTCGCATCAAGGCAAGAAAAACATCCCAGTTTTCAATTAGTTTAGTGGCTACGCTAGGTTTGTGTAACATGGTTTGTGATTCAAAATAAAGTGTCCCCTTAATACCGCCTGCTCGCGTCAAGGCAAGAAAAACATCCCAGTTTTCAATTAGTTTAGCGGCTACGCTAGGTTTGTGTAACATGGTTTGTGATTCAAAAGAAAGTGTCCCTTTTATACCTATACTTCACTTCGGGTATACTCGGATATGTTGGCCACGCCCCCTGTCGATTAGTCGCTGTGCATATAGCGACTCCCCTCTACCAGGGACAACCATAAACAAACCTCTCAAATGACAACTGACCATAAATTAACTACTCTCAACTTGACGTAGTTCTGCAAACTGGATCCAACGCACAAAAAGTCCGAAAATTAGTTAACTATACCAATGCGGAGTTTTTTTTCTCCATATTCTACAAATTAGATCAAGCCTATATAGTATCTCAGTAGAAACTTATGCTTGTGTAAAATATTACCAAGGTCTGTAAGCGGGTTTTCATAATTTACAAAAAAGTGAATGAATCTAGTTTGCAAAAATTATTTCAAAATCAAGTGGGGTTCAAAACATCAAATGGATTCCTGTTGCGTTATTTCAAATGTAGGTACAAATAACTTATTTGATTTTTCAAAATAGATCCAGTTCACGTGGATCCTTTTAACACTGAGATGTATCGAATGATTGTCATTTGATTAATTTTTCCAATGAAATCCAATCAACATGGATCTTTATTACAAATCTCAAATCGTCTTATTTTTTCCACTTATTTTAACATAAAAGATCCACGTATTCACGGTAAAATGCAATGGATTTTTTAAAGCTTTTAATAACGAATGAAATAAACAGCTGGAGGTGCTTTTGTTTGTATGTTTTTTATATAGACATAGATAGACATAATTGTCAGTGGCAATTATTTAGGGTAGGCTTTCAAAAGGCAGGAAGAGGAAATTTGATTTTACCAGGAAAGAAAGAAACATAAAAAAATATGCGCTATACTAATTTTGAAAAATACTACAGACGTGAAAATTGTAATGCAAAGTTCCTAATGCCCTCGATGAAAACCATAACGTTTAACTAACAAGTATTGTTTTTTATTAGAGACAGCTGTGGGTATAAAATCTGAGCATTCATGCTGATTCAGACAAAAGTTTTAGCAATGAATGGGTAGAAGGTCAAGCTAGGAGGGGCACTCAGGAGGTGGCGTCGTGCCTATTAGATATATGAACAAAAAATAAATGTTGAGAAACCATTTTTCTGGAGCGAGAGTTGCGGCTGTCAAAACCGAAACATAAGTTTCAGTTTCTGGTATCCTTCCAATTACAATCCTTCCTAAATATTAAATCACAAGCACCATCCTACAAATTACCCAAAAATCAACTCACACCAACATCTAGCCACTTTACAATCAAGACATCCACAACCACAATACTCGAAATAACAATAAAATCCGCATTCCTCAAACACACACTACAAAATATGGGTTAAAATCACTGAACTATATTGCCTTTACACTATATAATTCGCTTCCAGATATGTACAAACACATCCACCATAACGAAAAATTGCAAAGCAATTCTTTAAAAGAATATTTTTTAACTACATTTAAAAATGAAAATATGTAACTGTGTTGTCATTTCTTGTTGTATCTTATCATATCCGTTATATCTTATCCATCATTATCTTACCCTTGTTTCCTATTGTTGTTTTTTCTACTTAACGTGTCATTATTTTAATTTTCAATTTTTATGCTGTATTGAATGTGAAACTTATATTTGATATCAAAATACCGTTGTAAAAATGTACCTACTACCTCCTACATATGAATTGTAAGTTCCTCCTGTCCTAAAATGAGTTCTGTAACTCATCGGGATTGCTGTAGCAAGAAATAAACACAATAAAAAAAAAAAAAGATAATTTCCTGCTAACAGTTTACAGACTTTAGCCAAATAGATACGGCACTGAAGATACATACTATAATATACACTCCAGAAGACCATTTGCACGTAATGCAGACATGCAAACGCAAAAACCCTTAACGTTCAATAAAATGGTCCCTTCGTATTTTTCTGCTCTGTCACGTTCGGAAAGAATATTGTGTATAGAAAAATAACAAGTTTTGGAAATAGTTTCATGGTGGAAAACTAAAGAAATTCTCTTGCAGAACCATAAACCTTTCTCCATTTTGATGAGATCTTCGTTTGAGGAAGATCTCCTGCATCATCCTGCGATGCTAACATTGGAAAGGCTAATACCTCTTTGACTGAATGGCAAACAAATACTGGAGCCAAAGTTGAAATCTTTACTACCTCTCTGTAATCGACCAGCTATGTCTTTTACACAGACTGTAAGATAGGGGGCCGGTCAGTCCGTAGTTAGCCGCTAGGTCCGGGTATAAATCTGCTTTACCCTTGCTCGGGTCGGTAAAGGAATCTACTTTTATCCTTGCTCCGGTCGGTACAGGAATCTGCTTTTATCCTTGGTGCGGGAGGAGGCAGGCAGAGACAGGAGTCCAGGGGGTAGCCAAGTCAAAAAAGATCCAAGTTGAGATCCAGAGAGAAGCAGTCAGGAAGAGCGAGAGTAGAGTAGCTGGTGGCGGTCCAAGGCAGAGAGACTTTTGACTTTTGAAATATTGGCATATAGAGCTCCGGGCCAAAAAGGCCCCTTTCTCTTTCATCATGATTTTAAAATTGGTTGTAGGATAAATTTTAATTTAATTTTGGTGTTGTTTTTAAAATATTTTTGCAAGGAAACATGGCTGCAATATGGGGGATTTAAGGTTTACGGAGGATTTGTTTGGGTTTTTTAAAGGTAGTTATTGTATTTTCATCGTACTGTGCGAGACAGTTGATGGACGCGTTTTCATGGGTGGGGAGGCCCGCATAAAATGTTTCCGCGAGACTTAAGATATGGTCTTTAAGGAGGGGAACTTCAGAGTCCCGATGTAGTTAAGCAACCCTCATCCATCTAGGAGCTCCCAGGGCAATGCGTATGGCTTTGTTTTGAAATGTTTGTAGTCTTTTTAGCTGGGGCTCTGAAGCGTGTGCCCAGATAGGGCTAGCGTAAGTGAGTTTAGGTCTTATAGTGGATTTATATATTAGTAGTTTGTTCCTTGGAGATAATTTTTTGTTATTTTTAGATATCATGGGATAAAGGGCTGCAAGAGTTTTATTTGCTGAATTTAGAGTTTCTGTTATATGCTTTTTCCAAGTTAGTTTGCTGTCTAGAGTTATTCCGAGGTATTTAATGTTTTTTTTCCAAGGTACGTTTTCGCCGAACAAGTGGATGTTAGGGGGTCGTTTAGGGCGTCTACGGGAGAAAACACAAGCGGCGCTTTTTGAGGGATTGATGCTAATTCGCCATTGTTTAAAAAATGATTCTAGTTTCGACGCGTGGTCTTGGACGCGTCGTGTAGCGGTCATTTCGCTTACTGAAGTCGACATGACTTCAGTGTCGTCTGCAAATTTGCCTATTTTGGTTTTTTTGGTGCGAAAGTTATGAATGCTAGGGCGGGGGATATCGCTTAGGTATATATTGAAAAGAGCTGGCGAGAGAATAGAGCCTTGAGGGACACCTGCTCTTAGCAATCTCACTGTGGAAAAAATTCCATCTAATTTGATTTTAAATTTACGGTCTTTAATAAAATTAGCTATGAGTTGAAGCATTGAAAGGGGGATACCGAGGAGGTACATTTTATAAATGAGACCTCTGTGCCAGACTTTATCGAATGCTTTGCAGACGTCTAGGGAGAGGACTACAGTGTGTTGGCGAGAGTTGAATCCGTTTGTAATTTGTTCGACCACCCGCAGAAGTTGGTGGAGAGTTGAGTGGCCCGATCGAAAGCCGTGTTGAAAGTCGGGGATGATTTTTAAATCGTCGACTTTTTTTTTCAATCTAGCGAGGATAAGCTTTTCAAGAATTTTACCTGCACAGGGAAGCAGGCTAATCGGTCGGTGGTTTATGGCTTGAAGGGGGTCTTTACCAGGTTTAGGGATAAGGATAACGTCTGCAGTTTTGTAGTCTTTTGGGAATAAACGAAGTCTAAAGGATGCGTTGCTGATGGCTGTGAAAGAGCAAATGGCTTTGGAGGGGAGGCATTTTAAAATTTTATTTGATATTAAGTCGGGACCGGGAGATTTTTTTGTTTTCAAAGATTTTATAATTTTGGAAATTTCTTGAGGGGTTGTGAACGGGATTGGATTGTCTGTGGGGGTTTCTGTCAGGATGGATGAGACTGTTGATTCTACTGTTGAAACGAATTGAGGGTCATCGTAGGTCGTGGTCGGGGAAGGCAGAGAGAGCGAGCTGAAGGCTGGCACGCCGTATTTATTGCGCAATCCCCCTCTCCCGACTTTGGGGAGGGTGGGGTCGACGCGCTGCCTTCATTCGCGGGTTGTTGATAGTCCGCGGGCTGTGACGTCCACTAAGATTTAATTAGCGGAGGTCACAACCTTTAGAACTACTCTACTCTTTATGCTCTTTTAATCGATCCTAACCACTCCTCCCTAGCATTTTTATTTATCAATCATTTGTACATACATTCATTCAGTGTGGGGGTCCCCGTCCCAACATATTCAGGGGAAATCGTAATTAATTTTCTTATATTTAATTTTACACAAATTCTTATTATCTAGTTATGCTAAGGAGAGTCCGGCCGTTTTATCAATGTATTTTATTTCGTAATATCTACGGCCGAACTCTCTCAAATTTAGTCTAAACATGTCAATAAATCATCAATTCAAAATATTGCCCCGTACAACGTTGCTTAGGAGCGCGTTGATTGGTCCCGGGCGGTCGCCTGGGCCGGCCGGGCGCTAGCGGTGAGGGGAAGCGATGCGGGGGCGAGCGGGACTCGAGGTATCGAAGCCCCACGTAAGTTCTAAAACCAAGCTCCCGCTCGGTGCTTCGACCATTATGAAATAGCGGCCGCCGCGAGCGGTACACACCGTCCGGTACAATCTCATTCCAAAAGACGCACAAGATCTACATATAAACTTCATTAGAAAAAAAAACTCTATTAAAGATGATGCTGATGGATTTTCGAGAAGTTCAGGTTTTGATATCGTGGGTGAAGAGTAATTATGATGGATGAACATGTGAACTTGATACTTATTTGGCAACTTTTGTTGTTTTTGGAACATTTAAATCTTCCTCCCTGATATTTCTAATTAAAAAGACATAAAATGTGATTGCTTTCAGTCATATATTTTTATCATGTTCATCTGTACCCATTTGTCAAAAGGATCCAACCCACAAATTAGCATTTTGTTAAAAAGATCCATGCAAATTTTAATGAATATTTCTTTATTCCTCCATCTTAGTAAATCCTACATATTACATATCAAAATAACATATAATCCTCTACTTATTAACAGAAATAAGGACAATTAAATAATTACACATGATTTTTAAATCCGACTTTTCCTTAAAACTGAATTATCTCAAAATTATGCTCGTGTGGGTTGGATCCAGTTTGCAGAACTACGTCCAACTGACAATAGGATGGGCAAATAAATAACTATTTCAAAATTGCCATTACCGATAAATCGAAAAAAATTATCTCACTCATCATCCGAATATTTATTTACTGCAATGAAAACACCACTACACAAATACGTGATCGATATAGAGCTTCACCTATGAAAGATATTGATAATGTTATTCATTTATATTGTATTTCTAAAAGCTCCTATTCAGGGTGCTGGTAGTGCTAAAAGAGAATAAAACGCGATCAGTACAGATGAGTTTTTACAAGACTGGGTCTAGATTTCCTCAATTTTCCGTAAGAAGCTAACTATTTTCTTTTAAATAATGCAATCATATATTATTTTTAAGTAAGAGGATTAAAACGAATACTGATTTTGACATAATAAAAATTACATAATATTTTTATACATTATTTCTGCAAGTCGATTGCCAACCGTCACAATTATAACAGCGTTGCTAAATTTTGTTATTTTTTTTAAGAAAATTTACAATTATAGGTATAAATAATTTAGCCGTAATTAATTTCTTCGGTATTTCCGCTGTACATAAACAATTGTATACATATAATAATTACAGAAAAAAAAAGAAAACTAATGAACAATAACAACTGTAAAAAATTTAAATTTTAGTATATCAGACCGGCTCGAGTATCGGGGCTCTATAGAAGCCCGAATAAATCTGACTTCCAACAAACTGGGGGCTAGCAGATTCTTCAATAGTAACCAGCTGCTAACCCTATACAAATCTCAAGTATGCCCAACAATTGAATTTGAGAGTCACCTCTGGGCTGGAGCCCAACAATTCATGAAAAACCTACTTGATTCTGCAAAGGAGAGCGGTCCGATTGCCATCTCTAATATGGGAACGCTGAGTCTGTTCTAAAGGTATTTTAATGGAGCCTGCGTATACAAATCATCCAAATATTATTATTTTTATTATTGAAGCTGGATTCATGAGAACGGGCCGCTTCTTCGACTTGTTTTTGTATAAGACGGCTCGCTTGTGGAACGAGCTACCAGCATGTCTTTTTCCTTCTTCATATAATCCGAGTCTCTCTAAGACCCGCATTAATAAATCCCTTCCTACAGCCCCTACCATAACCCGCGTCACAACTCTGCCCAACCGGGTGGCGAAATAACCACCATGCCTTTACACTACACAGACAGGGGCGCTCTTGTGCGCTTCATAAAAAACAATATATGAAAAATAAAAGTTTAAAATCAAATATTTTCTTCATTTAATAACGAAACTTATTTACTTTCTCAATTACTAAATTTGTATGGCAGTATCAATTATCGATAGGTACGTTCCATGTTCCATTTTTTCCAGTTTCCCGAATGGCAATAAAAAAATGCCATTCGGGTTTCCCCGTGGATGTAATCTTTTACTTTTTAACCCTTAACTGCATAGTGTAACACATCTGATATAATTAGCTTTTTTTATTTCTTATTCATTTTGACATCTGTTGGTGGGTTTTGGTATTACAGTATTGTTTTTACATTATTTCTGCATAATAATGTTGTCGAAAAAATACAATAGATGATACACAATAATTTTAAATTTTGATTTTAAACTTGACAGTTGGAGGTTACAGTTTGTGTGCATTTTGATGTACAGTATTAAATCAAAATATAGTGTTTTTTCGACGAGTTGGATCGTAATTATATTATTTCACAAATAATAAGGTATGTTTATGTGTTTTAAATATAAATTTAATGTGTATTATGTATTTTGACAGTCTAAATATGACAAAACGTTATTATATCATATATGTAACATTATGCACTGAGACCATATTTTGACATTTGTATTTAGTCATTACTAATTATAGCATAACGTTGTTTCAAAATGGCAAAGAGGGGTTTATCCGAAATGGAGTTGGACGAAATAATTAATCGCTTATCTGACAGTGAAGATGGAATGGATTTTACGGATGATGACAGTATAGCTGATGAAAATTATTGCGCCGTAGAAAATTACGATTCAGATGATCAAAGTGAACCTGAAGATATCCGGTTGAGAATCATCTACCAAATAATGTTGACGGTGATAATCTACCTAATGTTTTATCTAGTGGCCAAACTGATATTACAACGACAACGCCCGTTTCGTCTACTTCAAAAGTTGTGAAATCGTCAATTTTGTGGAGAAGAAAAACCAGCAGCTTGAAGACTCCGACATGGAATTTACAGGAAACAGGCAATTGCCCTCGGATGTGATGGAATTGGAAACCCCATTCGATTTTTTTGAATATTTTTTTACAGATGCTATTATCAATAAAATACTAGAACAGTCAAATCTCTACGCTCTACAAAAAGATGTTTCAAGACCTGCAAATATTACTGCGGCTGATTTGCATCTCTTGGGACAGTTAGGAGGAATAGAATCCCTGAATGTAAGCTACCAGATGAAAAAATAATGAAAAATGCTCCACGAGGAACAAGCTCGGAATTTAATGGATCGTATC
This sequence comes from Hesperophylax magnus, assembly GCA_026573805.1. Taxonomy (NCBI): domain Eukaryota; kingdom Metazoa; phylum Arthropoda; class Insecta; order Trichoptera; family Limnephilidae; genus Hesperophylax; species Hesperophylax magnus. The sequence goes on along the minus strand of JAIUSX010000043.1, from coordinate 3,316,176 downwards.
AAGGCGTTGAAATGTCTAGTGTTGTTTGGAAGGATAACAAGGTGGTCACATTACTATCGTCTTTTGCAGGGGAACTTCCAATGAAAATTGTTGAACGTTATGACAAAAAAAAAGAAAAATAAGGTCACAGTTAACTGCCTATTTGCTATAATAGAGTACAACAGACATATGGGAGGAGTTGACTTACTAGACAGTGTCATGGGAAGACATAAAATTGCGATGAGAAGCAATAGATGGTATATGAGGGTGTTATACCACTTAGTTGATATGACTATAGTAAATTCTTGGTTTCTATATAGAAGAGTACAAGATCAAAAAAATGCCAATACAAAAAATATTATGCGTCTCGCCCAATTTAAAACCCTAATTGCTCGATTTTTATGCACCGTTGACTCTAAGTTTACCAACCGAACTGGTCGGCCAAATGGAAGTTTAGAGCCCGTTTTACAAAAGAAGAAAAAAGGCCCAAAATTAAATGTCCCACCAAAAGACATAAGAAGCGATGAGGTATCTCATTGGTCAACATGGCACGAAAAGAGGCAGAGGTGTCGACTTCCTACCTGCAATGGTCTGACGTACTGCCACTGCAAAAAGTACAAAGTCCCTCTATGTTTTAATAAGAACAAAAACTGTTTTACGGCATTTCATTTAAATTAATACTTTCCCATGTTTTTATTTGTCTTCTTTTTTTTAAGTATAAGTCATAAATTAGTTCGCTTTATTCAATGATAATTATTTTTGTAACATTAGGTAAGAGCATTTTTTAAGACATGGATGCATAGTGTTTCACATATGATATTATAACGTTTTTCTCAAAATAAACAAAATTTATTGATAAATATTTTTTAAATTATTTTTCCCTATTTTTAATTAATAAAATGAATGCAAAAATATATTTTTTTTTTAAATAAAAAAAGTCACGCATTTAAGGGTTAATTTCGCTTTACCATCGAGAAATGGAGACAAATAATAGCGACCCGTTTATAATATAAATGTCTATGATAGCTGATAGATGGCTGGTGAGAGTGGTTTATTCAGGGGCATTTAACTAAGCTTTGGCCTTGAAACTCATTTGAAACCGCCACGCCCACCTCAAAATTCTTATAGAAAACGAATAATATGGCTAAAAGCTCAGATCTCATTGGTGAGAAAAGAAGGATTGGTTTGATCTCTCGCTCTCTACCATAATGACTCGTGTAACAGAAAGAGATGACGGAATTTTGCCGTTTGACAGTTTCAAATCATTCAAACAAAATGAGTGTGGTTTATTTATACACGCGGGTTGTCATTTGCTGCCGAAATACTATCATTTCCGTCGAAAATATTGCGTGTTAAAGTTGTTCGTGATAAAAATACAATATAAGCCAGTATAGTGTTAGCGAGTTACAAACATATATTCAACCTACCTACGTAAGTTCAAGTTTAAAGTGAATTGACAGTTTTTAGGTTGTTCATTCGGTTTTTTGAACAATGCTTCATACATGGCATAATATGTCTTCCTCCACAACGTATAAATGTTATTTATTATATCGATAAACTTATTCATGTTATTGATTAGTGTTATCCTGTATTATCTTATTGTTTTGGTGAAATTAAAGATTTTTAAACATATGTAACCATGAGTTCATGAGGCTGAAAAATGTCGGAATTCTTCGTCGTACTGTCGGACAATCATGTTTTGGAAATTTTCTTCAGTGTTTTTGCAAATTTCTTGTCATTTTGGGTTTCTTCTTCTCAGATTAACAAGTTTCATCTTAAGGAAATGCATTGTAAAAGTTTATTTTCTTAGATGAACCTTGCCCTTGGAAAACATTTCGACATTTTTCTGCTTCAAGGACATTTTTATTTTTATAATAGTTATCTTGGGCTAGTGAATGAATAGAGTAGGCTGAGAGCAATTATGTTGTCTGTGGTCGCATCTTTTTTTTAAATGGCCTTGAGTTTCCTCTACCTTGTCTACTGCTCTGCTCCGCACGGTAGGTACTGCTTGTATGCTGCTTGTATATCTGTGGTTAAGTACTGTATAATTCCGTTACATACAAAAAGCCCGAAGATATCGATCTAGAGAGTGGTATATTTATGGGTTTATTTATGGCTGATAGCGACTGTCATTTGTCATTGCAGTTGGTCAATTTTGCTTTTCGTGCATTGTTTTATTCACGTTTCACTGACATTGGGGTCAAATTACATTGGTTTGTATATCTATATACTATCTGAAATGCCATTTTGACGTTGCATTGATCGATTTTAGACGTGAGTGTTAGACAGTGTACGCCGTATATTTGATGTTCGCATCGTAAACATAATTTTACAATCGCACGATTTGCCGTTCTAGTGGTTCGAATGAGGTGTAAAGTCCATTAATATACCGGTTTGACTTGCGCCACTCTTTATCTTCACAATACCATCGAATTCAGCGGACGGCGAAGTGCAATTCTCTCGTAACAGTTTTCGTATTATTTTACAATGGCGATCCCAAAAGTTTACGTGATCGGAGTTGGGATGACGAAATTTGAAAAACCAGGGAAGAGAGATGACTTCGACTATCCGGATATGGCCAAAGAGGCCGTGACGAAGGCTTTAACCGACGCGAGCGTTCCTTATACAAGCGTGAAGCAAGCTTGTGTCGGATACGTGTATGGAGACTCGACTTGCGGGCAGAGATGTCTATACGAAGTAGGAATGACAGGTATACCCATTTATAATGTTAATAATAACTGCGCAACCGGATCTTCCGCTTTATTCCTGGCCAAACAGCTCGTGGAAGCTGGCAACGATTGCGTTTTAGCCCTAGGCTTCGAAAAAATGGAAAGAGGTTCTCTTAGCTCCAAATTCATGGATCGCACTAATCCTCTCGACAAACACGTTGAGAAAATGATCGACCTCTCTGGGATGGACGGTTCCCCCGTTCCTGCCCAACTGTTCGGCAATGCCGGCATCGAGCACATGAAGAAGTACGGAACTAAACCCGAACACTTTGCTAAAATTGCTGAAAAAAATCATAGACATTCTGTAAACAATCCCTATTCCCAGTTCAGGGATGTATACACTCTGCAGCAGATCCTGGACTCTCCCAAAGTGTTTGGTCCCCTGACCAAGCTTCAGTGCTGCCCCACCAGCGATGGAGCTGCCGCCGTGGTCCTGGCCAGCGAGGACTTTGTGCTGAAGAACAACCTCAAGTCTCGTGCCATCGAAATCCTCGGCATGGAGATGGCCACGGACCCCGCCTCGTCCCTGTCCGACAGCCATATCAAGGTGGTGGGCTCCGACATGACGGCTCTGGCGGCCAAGAGGCTGTTTGCCAACACGCGCACCACACCGCAGCAGGTGGACGTCATAGAGCTGCATGACTGCTTCTCGGCCAACGAGCTTATAACCTACGAAGCCCTGGGGCTGTGCCCCGTGGGCGGGGCAGGGCGAATGATTGACGCAGGCGACAACACCTATGGGGGCAAGTACGTGGTGAACCCCAGTGGAGGACTGATCTCAAAGGGGCACCCCTTGGGGGCCACGGGTCTGGCGCAGTGCTCCGAGCTCGTGTGGCAGCTGCGGGGAGACGCTCAAGCCCGACAGGTAATATTGTGTTCTCTTATCGTTGCATTTATATCTCATCTTTTTCTGGCTACCAGCAAGCTTCCAATTCTAATTTTATGTGTAGGCACTTTTAGAATAAGAATTTAATAATTCCAGCAATAAATATTTTTTATTTCTTTGTTATCTCATGTTGTCTTTTTAAAATATGAGTCGGTAGTTTCTCAAAAAGCAAACTCAATAAATTAACTATAGCTATAAAGGTGCACTGCGACCTTTCTCATCTCAGGGTCATTCAGTCTGTGGTGCTTTATGTTTTGTATTAATCAAATTGAAAGAAAGAAATTGGGACTTCACACTCTGGTAGCGACAAATTGGTAAAAGAATTTTCATTGTCAAAGTTCACTCTCATGCTTGTGGCTACACCAGTCTGACAATAACAGTTTTACATATTGCAAGCAATGGACGAACAACAATTAATTATTACAATGAATGCAGAATTCCAACAAGCTGCAAATCACTAGTTCATATACAGTACACCTGACATAAGTGGCTTATCTGCAAATATGCTACTTTTGTATTGTGAAATAAATTTGTAAAAATTCAGATTTGCAATGTTTTATTTAAAATCTATGTTTTTTTAGAAACACTCAAAATTGGAGTCTAGTTTCCTGCTATCTTGAAATCTGATCTAGACATTGATGTATACATGGTTTGTAGTTCTGTTGTTAATGTAGTGTTTTAAATCGTTTCAAGGTAAAGGGCGCGCGCTTCGGCCTGCAGCACAACCTGGGACTGGGTGGGGCCGTGGTGGTGGCACTCTACCGTAAGGGCTTCCCTTCTCCGGGAGTCTCCAAGCTCGCAACCGCCAGCCCCGACGGGTTCAAGGCAGACAAGTACATGAAAATCCTCGAGGTCGCCATGAACGAGGATAAAGAAAAGCTCATCGAGAAGGTTCGAGGCATCTACGGGTTCAAGGTGAAGAACGGTCCCGGGGGTGCGGAGGGCTACTGGGTTATCAACGCCAAGGAGGGCAAGGGGAAGGTGACATTCAACGGAACGGAGAAATGCGACGTCACCTTCGTGGTCAATGATTGCGATGTCGTGGAACTCATATCGGGAAAACTGAACCCTCAAAAGGCTTTCTTCCAGGGCAAGATCAAGGTACAGGGCAACATGGGGCTGGCCATGAAGCTGACCGACTTGCAGAAGTCGGCCGCCGGCAAAATAGAAGAATTGAGAGCCAAATTGTAAAATACTTTGAACTGAAATATTAATATTTTTCTAAAAAACATACTTATCTAACTGTAATTATTATCTTTCATAACAATTTATAAACCATGATTGATGTCATATCTGTCTTCTCGCGTACAATCATTATTTGTTTGTACTGTTGATTGAAGTTAACATCTTATCTTACTGGACCTACCAATCATCTTTCTTAGATGTATGTACTCTAAAACAGGTAACAGGTAAAGGACTGGAATATTTTAAGGAGTAATACAATACTGCACCGGTTACTGTGGCTCACCTGTTCTGTTACCCATATCAATATACCCTGACCTCTTATAACTGAATTAAGGCGAGAAGGTAAAATTGCACTACATATTTCTTTAAGGTTGCAAATAGAAAATAAGTATTCAAAAAACAAAGCAATATAATATTTGTACACCAATCAGTAATCTTAGGCTTTTTATCTCTTGCCAGAATTAACTCACAACAAAATGATAAGGGTAATTGTTATTCAGTTTTATAATCTGTATAAATGATCTCTGAAAATCCATCAATGATTATTATTAGTCAGTTGTCATTTGACAGTCGTAATAATCATTAGAAATAGTTCTATAATATATTATTATAGTATCACCATGATTGTGCGAAATTGCCACCGGTGAAGTGTCTCCTGGAAAGTGACAAATTACGATTTACACAGATATCGACATTAAATCACTTATCGACCATTTTCAGATTCCTGCTGGCACTAATTTTAATTTGAGAAACATCCTTATTTTTATCATAAATTTTTTTCGATGTACGTTATTTTTATATTCTATTTATAAAATATTCCAGCGATATCTTAATTATTATTTATTCGGGTTTATTACGCATGAAAGCGATGTACATAGCACAAAGATCTATAAACATATTTAGGTCAGCGTTATTTAATGTTAATTTCTTGATAAACTTAATTGTTATGGTTGAACTGAACCCTGTTAGAAGAATCACATCCATCGGAAAACATTTGATGAAATTTTCCATCTGATTAAATTTTTGGTTTTTTCCAGCGGAAAGGGATTTTTCTATAAAGTCTGTTATGTGTGTTGCAGTGGTAACCGGATATCTCAATACAGTGACAACTCAACACACCTTTAAAAAGATAATTAAAGTCATTTAATGATTTAATGACACTTTTTAAAGGATTGTTATCTTGGAACCGTTGTATATGCAGAAGTTGGAAATTTCTGTGAAATGTGATAAAATATTTGTGTTTATTTAAAAAAAAAAATTGATTGCACAGGATACCACAAATTTTTTTTTTCTATTTGCATTAGTTCAAGTCCTATATCTTATTTATAAAATGTTTCTTTTGTTTGGAATTTGATGTGAATACTGAATTAAATGACTGTTATTTATGCAAGATAACCTTTTAACCCCTGGGTCTAGATAATCTTCTATCTATATAAAGAAGAGGGAACATTTAAATTCAAAGAGTTAGCTTGGTGTCTCTGTTTCTAAAACTGTTTTATATCATGTCTGACCATAATAGAAAAGATAGAACGAGTTTTAGGAGGACATGTCAGATGGTGACTGATATAGCACAACGCGGGCTTTTCATATTGTGACAAATATTGCACAATGTGACTCAACAGCTTTTATGTTTTGTGACAAATATAGCACAACATGTACCAAGTGGTTGAACAAAATGCATCGTGACAAGAAAAAATAAAAATTGCTATAACGGCCAAACACTTAAACTAATGACTGTGAACATAATTCTGACTAATATTATGACTTGGTAACCTTGTTGGATATAAAAAATAGTATACCCACTACCAGTGGCATTGCTGACTTTGTGTAGTTTTCGGGTAATAATTGTGCATTGAATCATCATATTTCGCTGATTGTTGTGGCCAACTGAGTAAATGAGCATACAAGTTATTTATTTGTATGTAAATAGATTATTTTTTTTTATGGTTTATTCTGCTTAGGGTACGCACACCTTCTCAAGCCTTTATGGACTGAATGCCACTGCCCACTACATCCATCTCCCTGTGTTTTGAGTTAATATCTTAATTTTCATATTCCTACCATTTTTCTCTTCTATGTTGTGATGTGAAAGACTTAAGGCCCCAAGATGATTTGAAAGGGAGATATGTTAATACGAATGTTAGAGGGAGCGCGCTAATATTTAAAAACTATAATAAATAAGTGAAAATGGTTAAAATATTTAATGAAACATGACTTGATTGAAATAGAGCAAAAATATGTCGACATGCATTAAAGATACAATGTGATTTCTTTCATACTTATTACAACAAAACAGTTTTTAATAATTTTCGGACCATTTTTGTAATTTTTTTTTTCTGTGGAGGGGATTTCGTATAATTACCGTTCCGGCATTACAAATGTATAGATATTATCTTAAAAAATAACATGTATTTTTTTAGGAACTTTAAATGTCGAAGAGAAATATGTTGTAAATCGGTATAAAATGAGAATGCGAGGGTACAAGTACAAATACAAATTCAACCACGAAATAATGTCATGTGTCTAGTGTTTAACTTCAGGTGTAGACCTAAGCGTTAGAAAATGTAATAAAAATAACAAGTGAAAGAAACTGGTAAAATAGAATTGCACTTCAATCTTAATATGCGCAAATTGATATAACACTTCGTTTCAACTTAATTAGTAGGTACAAGAAACGGAAGAAATTGGTATTTACATAAGGGAAAACATGCACAAAATAGTTTATTACGTTCTTAGTTTGGGTTATTTAAATAATTTGTGCATATTTAAAATGAAACAGATCTTTCTGGCAAAGGTCGCATCATACTGCCAAGAACAAATGATCAAAAAAAAACCACCTTTGATTTAAAAAAATTGTAACTTTAATATATCTTTTTCCATCTCTCCCGATTTAAATATTTGCTACTTGTAGTCTTTAAGCTGACATGTAGTGTTATTTAAATAATATTTGTGCATACTAAGATTGAAGCGGAATTCTACAATTTTACCAAAACTATAATTGTTGCCGATGTATATTTTTTTCTTTAATGATTTTCACCGTAATTATTACATATTCGTATGATTGAGTTTGTGCTCTGAAGAAACCTATACACATTAATTCATTAATAACTTTCCATCTTTATTCGGATCTGATCCTTGTGAATATCTTGCAAAAATACATTTATTTTTCATACTTAAGTTACAAGTAAAATAGGAATATTAATATAGAAGGTGGTATGGGTATAATATGAATTATTATGGGTTTAAATATTAAGTTATGTTTAATGAACAAAAAATATTGGCATTTTAAAAATGAATATATTGGCATGATTTTATAAAATTTTGCTGTATTTTGTGAAGGAAGCGACACCAAGAAACGCAGTAGTTTCAAGATATTATTAGAGATTAGTCACCGAACCTCGGTAGTGTGCAGTCGTGTTTACCAGTGCTCTGTGTTTGACGGCTTACTTTGACGGCGGCGCGGCGTACAGATAAGATTTATTTATTGTTACCTTTTCGTATTCATTATTTTTGTTTGTGTTATTGGTTTGCGACGAAGTTGCGTGTATTATTTCTATCATTTATTATTTCTAAAATAATAATTATTGTTTAATTTTTTTTTTAATTTGTTGAAATGGAGGAAGATGAAAATCGACCTCCGGACCCTGAACCCATTTCTAATATTGTAGACGACTACGATACTGATGATACCCAGACTTCTGTAACCCTTCCTTCACGAAAACGACGTCCTCCGCTTTGCCTTAATGTACCTCCTAAAATTAAATCTCTTTCACAATCAAACGAAGCCCCAATCTCTCATGGAAGTTATAATGATACCATTCCCCCAGAAGCAAAAGCCATTGAGCTTATGTATTCTATTTCATCTTCAGCTCCATTTATTGTCAATGTCCAAAGGACTGAACAGGGGAAAATAATTCATCCCCTGGATTTTGGTAAATTTATTTTTAGCTCAAAACTCAATAACCTCGGTATTATAAATGGATCAATAAAACCGGAAGGTCGATACAAACTATCCATAGAATTTAAATCAGCCACATTAGCTAATGATTTTGTTAAAAAAATAGGTTCTCTTTCAAATAATAAATTTAAATCTTTCATACCTACATTCAATTTAACCAGAATGGGCAGAGTAAGAGGTATCCCAACCGATCTATCAGAAACAGAAATAGTAGATGCTCTTAATGACTCTCAGTTAACTCCAAAAGTTTTAAAAGCACGTCGTTTGAATTTTAAGGATACTTCCACCGGCACCACTATATGGAAACCTTCCCAATCCGTTGTTATTACTTTCGAAGGTCAAACAATACCATCCCGTGTATTTATTTACTATAACGCTCTTCCCGTTGAAATATACAGATTCCCGACTATCCAATGTTTCAACTGTTGCCGTTTTGGCCATTCAAAACCTATTTGTCGTTCCCCTCCTCGTTGCTTCCATTGTGGAGAGGATCATCCCTTTGAACAGTGTCTAAATACAACGAATAACCCTATTTGTATTAATTGTAAGGGCAACCATACTGCTGTTAGTGTGGCCTGTCCAGAGTTATCTAGACAGAGAAATATCAAACAGTCAATGGCTGCAGACAATATTTCCTACTTTCAGGCCTCTAAATTATTCCCTCCTACAAAAAAATCTTTTGCAGAGATAACGTCTAACGCTTCTCTCTTTAATTTTTCTTCCCCTAAATCTCCTCTATCATCTTCCCACAAAGAAACAATTTTCAAACCGATAAAATCTAATCCAAAATTTATTCCTTCTTTCGATAAAAAACTACATAATGAACTTTTACTTAACCCGAATGGGAATAATAAATCCCAGGCTCCCAATGGGACTGCCTTAAAAAACTGTTCCACTTCCGATATCTTCCCTAAAGTCACGATTGAAAATTCTTCTTTTATTCAAACTTTAATTACCCTATTAATTACGATCCTTTCAAATAACAATAAAGTACCGTCCAACGCTGCCGATTATATGAAATCTTTACTCTCTAGCCTTCCCGATGTATCCGCAAATGAGCAAAATACTTCAATGGAATAGTAGAAGTCTATTCGCCAACAAAATTGATCTTGTACAGTTACTTGATGAACATAATATTTCAGTTGCTGCCATCTCCGAAACGTGGTTAAAACCCTCATACCAATTTAATATTCCTGGATATCATTGTCTAAGACATGATAGACTGGATGGCAAAGGTGGCACTGCTCTTATTATACATAATTCTATCCCTTTTAAACAAATTATTTTCCACACTCTCTCCAATAATTTTCAGATAGTAGCTGCTGTTATATCTGATATTACATTACTATCAATATATATCCCTCCCTCTACAATTTTTGTTGAAAACGAATGGTCAACATTTATATCCCAGATTCGTCCCCCGTATATGATACTTGGGGACTTCAATGCTCATTCTCCTTCTTGGGGCAGTGAGTTAACAAACCGTTCTGGCCATAATCTATTAGATTTTATGGATACCTATAATTTATGTATACTAAATGATGGATCTCCAACTCGTTTCACTGCCCCTCAACATCGGAAAAGTGCAGTCGATTTATCTCTTTGCTCATCTTCGGTGATTCCCATATGTTCTTGGAACATTCTTAAAGATCCCCTTTCCAGTGACCATTTTCCTATAATAATTACCTTCCACCATCTACCTTCCACGCATTCCTTTTCGATAAACAATAGTTTTAAATTTAAAACGAAAGACGCGAATTGGAGAAATTTTTCTTCAGAATTAGACTCCATTGTTCAAGCATCTAAGTCTTCCCTTGTCAACACTAGTTTACAATGTGAATTATTTCCTAACATGATAATAAAAGCTGCAGAAAAAACACTTAAAAAACGTAATGTTAACATTAAGATAAAACATTCCACCCCATGGTGGGATGAAGAATGCACTAGTGTCGTTAAATCCAGAAGAGAAGCAATTTCCATTTTCCGTAAATGTATGTCTTTCGAAAATTACCTTTCTGTGAAACGCGCCCAGGCAGAAGCGAAACGCGTTTTGAAAAACAAAAAGCGGTCTGGATGGCGAAAATTCTGTGAACGCTTGTCTCCTGAATCTCCCCAGTCATCCGTATGGTCCAATTTAAAAAAATTCGGTTCGTCATTTACTCCGCAGCGTTCTAAACATATTCCCGAAGAAATTATTATAGGTTTTGCTGATAAGATAGCTCCTCCGTCAGTTGCCAGATGTGAGGAAATGCCTTCCTTTATTTCTTATCCATCTCACTCTAGCTGGCTGGACTCTCCTTTCTCAATAAGTGAATTAAATCGAGTAATCAATTCCCTTCCAGACTCTTCTCCTGGCCCTGATGGAATCTTATATAGTTTCATTAAAGCATTCTCAGACATGTCGGTTGAATATTTTTTATCCCTAATTAATTACATGTTCGAAACGGGATTTATTCCGGAAGTCTGGAAAGTTCAAAAAATCCTTCCGATTTTAAAACCTGGCAAAAATCCATCTGAAATCTCATCCTATCGTCCTATTGCTCTTTCGTCATGTTTAATGAAAGTAGCAGAACACTTGATAAAGAACAGACTGGAATGGTTTGTTGAAAATCACAGAATTATCTCTCCTAATCAATATGGCTTCCGGAAAAAGAAATCAACCATAGATAATTTAAGTGTGTTAACAACAGACATCCGTATATCTCAGTCCCTTAATTCTTGCACTCTGGCCACATTTATTGATCTTTCGTCAGCTTACGACGATGTATTAATTAACATTTTGAAAGAAAAATTAATTAAAATAAAAATTCCCTTAAAACTAGTTCAATTTATTATTAATTTACTAACAGACAGATCCATTATTATCCACTTTTCCTCAAAAACTATAAATCGCAAACTATGGAAGGGGTTACCTCAGGGGTCCGTAATCAGTCCATTATTATTTAATATATATATAAGTGATTTAGACTGTGTAATTCCTTCATCTATCAAGCGACTTTATTTTGCTGATGATTTCCTTATATATTTATCACACAAAAATCTATCGCGCGCTGCGAAGGAATTGAATTTGGCTTTACATAATATTAAAGTTTGGTTGTTGACAAATGGGATGAATTTAGCTACCTCTAAAACCAAAGTAGTGGCTTTTACGCGCAAAAGAAAAATACCCCCCTTTTCTGTCTGCTTTGATAATGTCCCTCTTCAAATCGTTAAGCAAATTAAATTTCTTGGACTACTTTTGGATCATAAACTTTCCTGGCTCCCGCATATTCAGAACATTTCGGCTAAGTGTGAAAAGGGGCTAAATATTATGCGAGCTGTTTCCAGAGTGTGGTGGGGATCTCATCCTACTACTCTTAAATTAATGTATGGTGCTCTAGTGCGAAGCCACTTGGATTATGGAACATTTCTTTTTGATCCTCTTCCTAAATATTTGGACAAAAAACTTGAAAGAATTCAGTCCAAAGCGCTCAGAATAATTATTGGAGCGATGAAATCTTCTCCAATTAATTCTCTCCAGGTAGAATGTGTTGATCCGCCCTTAATTTTAAGGAGACAATTCCTAGCTGATAAATATATTTTTAAATCTTTTTCTATATCGCGTCACCCTTTAGAACAAAGCCTTGATTATTTGTTCAATTACTTAAATAACGAAAAAAGATCGACAGATAAAAATAGACTTCCTCTCCTTCTAAAAAGTTTTCTTTCTTTCAAATCTCTGTCTTCTTCCCTCCAAAATCTACAAAAAGATCCTATCCTTCCTATTTTCACCATCCCATTTGATTCTATCAATTATATCCCCAACGTTATAACTTCAGATTTCCGAACTGATATTTTAACCTCATCTAATCAAAATGTTGAGGAAAAATTTAAAAACCTTACATCTTCTAAGTTTCCAGAATTTTCTCTCATTTACACAGATGGTTCTAAGTCTGATAACAAAGATTGTGGAGCTGCGGTACACATTCCCGAATTCGATTTAGATTTGTCTTATAAATTGCCTAAAGAAATTTCCATATTTACTGCAGAATGCTTCGCAATTGAACAAGCTTTGAGCCAAATCCAGCTTTTCAATATTCGACGAGCCTTACTGTGCACTGATTCACTAAGCGCAGTGTTGAAAATTTCCTCAAATATCCATAAACCAGAAGACTATATTATTTATAATATCAGAAACTCCCTTAAATCTTTAAATGAATTAAATTTCGAGACAATATTGGTTTGGGTCCCTGGCCATTTAGGAATTGAGGGTAACGAGAAAGCCGATTCTCTAGCAAAACTTGGAACAATTTCTGGCTCTAATCCTTTAGATTTTAGAATTCCTATCTCTGACGTCATCCCAATTCTTAAATCCAACATGATCCGCTCCTGGGAAGAAAATTGGACTAATACGAAAACCCGAACTGGTGCTTTTTATGCTGGAATACAAAATCATATTCCAAGTAAACCTTGGTTCCACGGCAAGAAAAAATCCAAAAGATTTATATCCTGTATCTCGAGAATGAGAATTGGTCATTGCTCCATTGCATCCCATTTATTTAAAATCCGGGTCCTAGATAGTCCACTCTGCCAGTGCGGCATGGAAAATGAGACTCTTGATCACGTTTTCTTTAATTGTAAAAATCATTCATCCTTCAAAGGCATTTATCGTTTACTTATAAAAATCACCCACCAATCTCCCCTTAGTATTCCTTATTTACTTTCTCTCAACAATTCTCGCATTTTCTCAGTTCTATACAAGTTCATAGACTTGAATGACTTCAATATTTGAGATTTCCTATTCCCGTATAGATTTCCCATAAAATTATAACCATCTCCCTTAACTTTAACGGCACATAGCACTCTCTTTAGGGTGAATTGCCTAATACAAAAAAAAAAAAAAAAAAAAGATATTATTATATTGTTTTTATGTATGTAATAAATATGTTTATTGATAAATCGTTATATATGTTTAACTATTTTGAATAAAACTTTTATACGAAAATGATGTTTATTGATTTTATTGAAAATTGGCTCAAAAAACCCTTCAGAATGGAAGGAGAGGCTATTTCGAATACCTCCCACTCCAGAAGATCGGTGGAAACTTGAGTGGCAATCGGCCAACGTTAGAAATGCCCATCTCGTGCACCACTCCACTGAGAGACAGCCTGGTTTCTCACTGCCTCGTACATTCTCGTAAAATCTGGTCCGCCATCAATAGGATAAGGTCCTCCTACAGCCGCTGTGACCATATGATGCACAGGTGGGGCCTTAAAGATCAGCGATGTGTGAATGCTGAGCGGTGCAGACCACCGAACATGTGGTCAAAGAATGCCCGCTGCATTCATTCCCCGGCGGGATTGGTGAAGTCCACAGGGCGAAGCCTGAGGTCCTACCTAGACTGGCTATACGAATGAAGAAGAAATTTCTGGCAGCTTTGTGATGAATATTATTATCTGCTATACCCCGCCACGCGTTGCTGTTGCTCAGTCTGTCTGTGCAGATAGATAAACATGTTTTTACCTGCCACAGGTGATATCTATAAATATATTATTGTAATATATAAAAACACGCGTATTCAAATGCAATGTTGTGTCAAAATTTCAAAGCAATCGGTGATGAACTTTCGGAGATTTAAGATTTTGAACAAATGAACATTTTTATTTATATATAGGGTTTTCCAATAAGAGGTGTTATTTTGAATAGCCCGCTATTTCGGTAGATGTTACTTTTGAAGTTGTCATTTTTAATTTATATACATAATAAAATAAAAGAAGTGATGTGTAGTTTGTGGCAAGTGTGTGTTTATGTATATAAAATAAATAAAAAATTAATTTATATACATAATAAAATAACACCTCTTATTGGAAAACACTATAGATAGATTAAAAGGAAACTAAGGATGGTGTTTCACAGAATTTGAACAATTCATCAATTTTCATTTTTGGGTTCTGTGAAAGTCCTATTTAAGTTGTGTTATTATATCATTACAGGCTAGTTGCTTGACAGAACTGAAATAATAACAGAACTTTAAAAATAACTTTGAAATTTGAGAATTGTTCAAATTCTCAGAAACAACCCGTCCTAATACTTTGCATGCACCACTATATTTCATGAGCCAACTAGTTTTGTTGTAACGCCTTATTATCCACTTGAGCGATAAGAGTTTTTTTTTAAACGTATAGCGTAGCATAGACATTTCTGGACATTCAATTTGGGATTTAGCTAGTTCAAATATACCTCCAAGTTTGCCTTCGAATATTAATATGGAAACATATAAACTGCTAACTGTGGTTTGAAGCCAATGAGTTGAATCGTTCATAAATGACCTGCACAATTGAGCAAGCAATTTTCGATGAACTGTAATTCGTCCGACTCCCGGTAAACCATACTACAGTTGAACGATTACTCTATTTTATCAAAAGATATTTTTGAAAAATTAAAATTATCCAATTATTAATTGTTATTACATACTCAAAGACGTGAAAGGCGTCTGACAGTCTGACATCTGGACTTGGACATATGTACCTACACCTACTAACTACCTATCATCTTGTCAGGTACCAAGAGTCGTATGATCATTCATACGCTTTCACTGAGAACCATATCGGGCGAGCGCAGTATTCTCATTGCTCGTACGTTCTGAGCTTATGGCTTCCGTGCAATTGAGCCATCGTTCAATCGAGTCAACTCTGAACCGTACGAAAATATTGAGCTGGTACTGTGGCTCCCGCTCTTATTAAAAAGAGTCACGACCCAACGCTACAATTAATCCACCATTTTCATATTTTTAGGTTTTTATAAAAAAATATATATTTGGGACAGTATTGATTATTACTATTTCTGTATGTTGTCTATAGTCATAGACATAAAAAAAATTGAATTTCTAACAAACGGATGATGTTCAATTTTCAAGAAAAGAATTTAAGGCAATACACCACGTCGTGGAACATTTAGAATCGGGCCGCTAACAATAACACTCCTTATGTAGATGGCGAGAAGGTTTAAATTCCCGCTTAACACCAGCCATCTTTTTTTGATTTATGCAAGAAAAAAACACTGCCAAAAAGTGTGTATTTATTTTATTTTGCCAAGTGCAGGAACAAATATTTAAATTTTTACGATCTTTTTCTAAAGAACTTAATTTGCCATATCCGAAAATGGGTTCGTAAGTAGGGAATTTTCAACTAAAGCAGTTTTTATAGGCCTGCATTTTATTTTTCTGGGATTTATTAAATTCTCAATTATTTCAAAGACTATGTGTTAGTATTTGATTAAAGCATCCTAAATATTTCTAAGTAATCAAATATTCAAACCAAAAACACATGATTTTGCATTAATTCTCAGTCCTTCGCCTTAAAATGGCATCCACATGGTACAAAACTGGGTATATTCCATGAGAGGAACATTAGCGACATCTTTTGGTATTCCATAGAAACTGGATCAAGTTAGCGACTAAACATATTAGTTCAAAATGAATGAAAATCACCTATCCACAACTACTCAAATTTGGTAGCTATCGCTTGAGTGATTGGTGAGGATATAATTATAATTTATGTTTAAGATTGCATGATATGAAATACTAAACATAAATTATGATTATTTACTTTATTTAGAGAATGAATAATTTTCTAATGAACTTGAGAATGCATTTGCTAACACTAATTAACCCCTCATTGTCACTACAATTTAAAGTACAGTGGAATTTTAATGTTTTTTAAAGATTTCTTTTCAGTACTTCTAAGCAGTACTAAATTCATAATATTTATGATGGAAGGTTTGTGTTCAAACTAGTAGTCTTTGGGGCCGTTCAAGTATTATGTAAGCACTATAGGGGGGCAGGGGGGTCATTGCTTTGCTTATTTTTGATGACATGGGGGGGGTGGGGGGGGGTCAAGATAGTGATTACGTCAGCACTGCTCAGCGGTAGTTATTTTTTTTACACATTGGCAACCCACATTGTCTATGTTTGAAAACCGAATACATATTCAGGGATTCCCACAAATAATTAATACTTTTAGGTACTCGCTTAGTTTGTTTAAATTGATAAATATTATGTGCATTAAAATCCTCTATCCTAAGTCTATTTTATAAGTGCTGCTTATGAATCAATAAAAAAACAGAATACATTAACAGAAAAATGCATATAGGTACCAATTTTTACGTAAGCATGGGAGGGGGGGGGTAAGAGCTTTGCTTACTTTTGGTGACAAGGGGGAAGAGGGGGTAAATAATTGTAATAAATCTGCTTACGTAATACTCGAATGACCCCTTTAGACTAAGAAAATGAGTGATGTACCTATACAATGTTAAAGTTTTGTTGTAGTAAAATAATGTAAAAAGGCATAATGCGGGCATATGGGGACAGTAACATGTGGAGGGGTAGGATTTAATGCAATGCGGGCATATATTATACAGTAACATGTGGAGGGGTAGGATTTAGTGCAATGCGGGCATATATTATACAGTAACATGTGGAGGGGTAGGATTTAGTGCAATGCAGGCGTATATTATGCAGCAACATATGGGGGGGGGTAGGATTTAATGTAAATCTGGTTTTTAAATAAGAAACATTTCCAAATGTTATGTTTTGTATTGCATAAATATCTTAAATCGGTTTTTGCATTAAACCTAAGTACTAAAGTATTGACAATAGATTTATTAACAATATAACATTTTGAATGCAGTAATTACAGGTAAACACGCTCACACCTTGAGATCACATGAGTACTTTAACAGCCTAGAGAGGGAGGAGTGTTACTGCGTCTGCCCTCTTCCCCAATACACCTCTCTCTTAATAATAGTCCACCACCTCCCCCTAGCTCCTACTCCATCAGCTCTCAACCAACCGACCCTCACTAGTACACTTCAAGCTCTGTACTCACGCACTTATAGTGATAGCACTACTTCCAAACCACCGGCGATTGAGCTATGAATCAATCATTATTGTGGTGAGAGTTAAGTCTGGAAACAGAGAAGCGCAGAAACCAATTTTTAAAACTTTCAGTATTATCTAAGGATGCCTGCATCTCTATATAATTGGGAATAATAACCTTTGTTAAAAAGTAATAATAATTGGACAGTTGAGTCAATTGGTATCAAAACTGGTCAACTCCACTTTAGGTGAATTTTCAGGAAACACCAAAACAAGTGCTGGATTTGACTATTTTTGATACCACAGCCGCTTTTTAAACCGGTTTCTCTTACAAAATATGCGGATATGACTGCTTTTGAAAAATAAGAACTGTTCTTTTGTTAATAATGAACACAGTTCAATACTTAGTTTTTTTTTTTTTTAATTTTGGATCTGACCAGTTTTGATACCAAACAACTCAGTTGTGATAAGTAAGTTGTTAATTTCGAACAGATGAAGGAAACAAAATTAGGACGGTCTATCTACATTTTTATATCAGATTTGTGCAAAATCATGCGTGAGTACTTCAGCTTTCCCTCACACAGAGCAAGAAGATACCTTTGTAGTCTACGCAAGCATTCCATCCAACCCTTAAATTTACACACCACAAGGCAAGGAACCTTCCGTAGCCTACATAGGTATTCCATCTGGCCCTCAATTTTACATGCAAGAAGGCAACGGACCTTTCGTAGTCTAAATAGGTATTTCAACCGACCCTCAAATTACACGCAACAAGGCAAGGAACCTTTCGTAGCCTACACAGGTATTCCACCCGACTATCAAATTTACACAACAAGGCAAGGGACCTTTCGTAGTCTACTCAGGTATTCCACCCGACCCTCAATTTACACACAACAAGGCAAGAAGGGACCTGCAGCCGACAGACTATTGCAGACCCTTGACGTGGTCTGCATCTGCCGAGATGCGAAGGGACTTACCGCCACTGGCAGAAGTCTCCTTCACGTCATCATACTCACTAATGGGTCTGCAGACACTCCCTTATTATGTACTTTTAGAAAACCTATTGTTTATTCTACCATTAAATGTATGTATTACATTAAATTTACCCAATGCTGTTGAGAATTGATACAGCACCTTAAAGTTTTGTACTTTCAAATCGATTAAAATATTTTTGACAGACGCAATAAACGAGTAATATAATTTTTAACAAATAATCTGAGAAAAAAATCAACAAGTAACATCATATAATTTCTATACATATATACTTCTCTTAACAAGTTCACCGAGTAAATAATATGAATAACCTTAAAGCATAAGAATAACTATTACGAGACTTTGTACATTGTTTCATATATAGCGTGACTATACTCGTTATAATAGTACATGGGATAACTATGTTTTAAACATAAGTACTATCATCTGTGAGCAACAAACAAATAAACCAACAAACGTGTCGGATTGGCAAAGAACACATTTGAAGACGGCTCGTGGAACACTCACTAACAATTATATTGCGTGGTTATCCACCCATCACAGGAATCCACAAATGCTCTCTTAATCTCTTCTTTGTTATTCAATAATTTATAGTTACAACTAATAGTACGTCCTTTACACGCAAGTCTTTCTTCAGCATACAGTAAGAAGGTGGGTTGTTTATTTTATGGCCTCTTCATTGAGGGATAACATGGATGATCGCTGGGTCTTGGCGGGTGTTCCACTCGCACTATCACCCAAGGTCACTCCTCCCCCGACTGCACTCCCACGGGGCTCTCTCCCGTCTCCGCCCCCAGCACTTCACTCTCCACTATCACTTCCACTAATTCTTCATTGTCTGTAAGGTCTTTGTGGTTTAAAGGTTCACTTTGTCCTACTCTTACCTCTTCCCTTTCCCGGAGAGCGTTGGATTGTTTGGCGATGATTAGATCCTTTTCTTTGAGCGCTTCCGCATGTTTCGCTATTAATTCATCCTTGTCTTTTAAAAGTCTGGCGATAAAGGCATTTTTTTCTAAGAGTTCTTGGGCTTGTTTGACGATGATGTCTTCCTTCTGGATGAGCTCATCCAGTAATCGTTCCTCCTGAAAGCTATCTTGGTCCTTGTTGGTTTCGGTCTTGATGGCTACCAAGTCCTTGACTTTGAGGCAGGCCAGTGGCTTCATATCCTTGACACTGACTGCTTTTCTAATGTGGGGCTGGCCCTCGCCCCGGTAGGCAGATGGGATGGTGGCGTGCTCCTTGGCGTCCTCCTCGTCCGTGTCAGTGGACAGTTCACAGTCGGGTGGAGGCGCCTGGGGGGAAGGCGGCGTTGCAGGGGGTGCAGGGGCGGGAGGTGCGGGGGGCGGGGAGGTGGAAGAGGTGATCTCGTCGGAGCTGGGAGGGGTGGGGGGATGCTGCGGCTTGAGCGCCACGTTGGGCTGGAAGGTTAGCTCGAAGCGGGACATGTCCTTGGAGCGCACCACCTTCTCGGGGTGCTGCAGGAGGGGAGGCTCGTGCGACAGGAAGGTCCGCTTGGGCCAGGACCGGTATGCGGAGAAAGTCCTGTACTGGTCGTACAAGGCCGCTGCCTGGATCTGGATGTAGGGGTCCATGGCGCACATGTAGGCACTGTATATTTCCTCCATCTTGGGTTTCTTCAATGGCACTTCAAATGGCTCTGCTTTACAGGCTGGTTCCAAAACCTAGAAATAAATTTAAAAAATATATTACTATTATTGCAAAAATATTTTGGTCCAAAATAATAATTATGTCAGCTTGCTTATTCTAATAATTGAGAATATTAAACCTAATTTGTCAGATAATTAATAAAAATAATTTCTATTACATAACAAAACATTTCTTGCAAAATATTCAATGTCAAATCGAAAATGTTTAGGGACCAACATAATCAGCAGAAATCATTTAAAAACACCGGATTCAAATAAATTCATAATTCGCAATGAATAATAATATCTCTAAGTACAGGGTTTTCCAATAAGAGGTGTTATTTTGATATTCAATCGTAAAAGATCAATGGTTTCGTTGCTTGTGTGGCACGTAGCGCCGTCTTGTTGAAAGTAACCGTTGTCCAGATCAATACCATCCAATTCCGGCCATGAAAAATCATTAATCATTTCTCAATAGCGCAATCCATTCGCCGTAACTGTTGCTCCAGCCTCATTTTCGAAAAAGTAAGGTCCAATGACTCCTCCGGACCATAAACCGTACCAAACAGTCACACGTTGAGGATAGAGGGGCTTTTCAACAATAACTCTTGGGTTTTCCGAGCCCCAGATGCGACAATTTTGCTTGTTGACGAAGCCACCGAGGTGGAAATGGGCCTCATCACTCAAGATGATTTGCATTTGATTCACTCAAGTGAATTTTAATAATTTCAATGCGTTGTTTAAGCGTATAACGTTCCATTTTTATTAATGGCGTAGTTTCTACTTGTCAAATGTCAAAAAATGACAGCTTCAAAAGTAACATCTACCGAAATAACGGGCTATTCAAAATAACACCTCTTATTGGAAAACCCTGTAGTATAAAACAAAGTCTGTCTGTTTGTGCTCTTAATTCTTCTAAACTATTTATTTATTTATTTATTTATTATTTTATTTACGCCCTAATGGGCTTTTACATGAAAATATACATTTACATTGATTACAATAATTGAACATAAGAAGATAAATGGAGTTAATTGTAAGAAAGCAACACATATAATAAAATTTTGTGCAAATTAGCAAAACACTAATAAGATGGATTCAATATAAAATATACCCAAGCATGAAATAGTAAGTAAAAGAAAGTTCAACATAAAAAGTAAGTAAGTGGGTGTGTTTAAACCCAGTATTAATTGTGTGTTTAACAAATCGATAAACCAATATAAATTAGAGTGTAACTTACTCGTGAGGTAAAGAACATTATAACAGAGATTTAAAAAAAAAAAAATAACAAAATAAGAGTTGCACCTGTAAAAAGCAAAAACTAATAGAATTTAGCAATATCGACATGAATAAGAAATAATAAGATCTGAGATGGAACATAGTGTTATGTATAAAAAGTAGTTAGTAGGTATATGCATACAATTATAAGTGTATAGTAGAGCAAATAAAAAACAAACAAATATGGATATAATTTACTTGAAAGGTTTCGAATGGGAGAAGATGTAATAAAATTATTAAAGCTATAAAAGTTAATTATTAGCCGATAGAATCGAAATAAGTTGCCTTTTAAAGCTCACAAAATTGTCAAAACCAAATATATCTATAAGTTCACAGTATTTATTCGCAAGGTTGTGAATTCTAGGAATTGGTGAAAAAATAGAATAATTAGTGTTGAGGTTCTTGTTAAATTTAAAAGTATCTTTACTGCGAGTTTGCCTAGCAGGAACATTAATGCAAATAAGTTCCAACAAATTAGGGCTGTCAATTAAAGATTTAATAATTTTGAATAAAAATAGCAAATCAATTAACACTCTTCTATCAGATAATTTAAGAAGTTTAGTTTCAGCAAGCAAGTTATTGTAATTTATAAATTCGATTGGAATTTTCATTTTAAAATTAATGTACCGAAGGAATTTATTTTGTACCTTTTCTAATGATTGAGAATGGACCTTGTAGTACGGTGACCATACGGTGGAATTGTATTCTAATTTGCTTCGTACTAGCGAGCAATACAGATGTTTTAATGTTGACATACTTTTAAAATTTGCTCCCATTCTCAAAATAAAACCTAGTATTCTCATCGCATCGCTTGTTATTTCATCGATGTGTTCGTTAAACTGTAGACTCTCGTGGAATATAACACCAAGATCACGAATCTGTGATACACGAAGAAGATTAGCACCATTCATAAAATAGGAAAAATTAAGTGGATTTTTGCCTTTGTAAAAACTGATAATCTGGCATTTACCTAAATTTAGTTGCAAATCATTGACAGAACACCACGCACATAGTTTATTAAGGTTCAACTGCAAAATTGCGCGATCGTCATCGTCTTTGATTATTCTGTATATCTTCAGATCGTCGGCAAATAACAGGACTTTAACATTAGTAAAAATATTAACAATATCATTGATAAACAAACAAAATAATATTGGGCCCAAGTGAGATCCCTGTGGTACTCCGCTCGAGGCAGCAAATGTATAAGAAGTAAACGAATCTATCTTGACTGCTAAGTACCTTCCTAATAGATAACTCTTAAACCATTCCAACATACTCCCTCTTATTCCCAACAATTTTAGTTTACGTAATAATATTTTGTGGTTTACTTTATCAAATGCCTTACTGAAGTCAGTATATATGGAATCAGTTTGATGTGATGCATTAAGGGCATTAACAATATCATTCGTGTACAATATCAAATTGGTAAGAGTAGATCTACCTTTAATGAATCCATGTTGAAGGGGAGAGATGGTTCGATTGATTCGGGATATCAACTTATCTAGTACTAGGCTTTCAAAAAGTTTGGGTAAAGTAGACATTATACATATTGGCCTATAATTTGTTACTTCGCTCTTATTACCTTTTTTGAAAATGGGCGTTAAAAGACTAAACTTCCAAAGGTCCGGGAATACACCTGATGAGAGTGACTTTGTAAATAACTTATGAATAGGATATGACAATGTATGCATACAATTTACTAAAAACCTGGGCGGAACATTATCAGGTCCTGCGGATTTTCGGGAATCAAGACTCTTCAGCTTAGATATAATATCGTCTATGGTTACATTACAGTCAGATATATCAAGAGTTTCAACCAAATCAAAGCACGAAATATTGCTGTCTTCACTTGCATTAATGTAAACGCCGCTAAAAAAATCAGCAAAAAGATTAACAGTTTCCTGAAGATTTTGGGATAATTTAGAATCGAATGACACACTACTAGGTATGTAAGTACCATTTTCTTTTTGGGATTTAACATATTTCCAAAAGAAATTTGAGTCGTCCATGATAGAGCCTTCGACATCACTAATGTAATTTTTGTAACATTTTGCGGAGAGCTTATTGCACTCTGCCCTCAATTTTTGAAACGCAGTATAATCGATGGCCAGGCGACTTTGTTTTAATCTCTTATGAGATAATTTTTTAAGGTAAATTAAGTCTATCAGGTCTTTTGAGAACCATTTTGGGTATAGAGTTTCTCTGTAAGTCGTTAAAGGAACAAATTGTTCAATTGCAGAATTAACGATGAAGTAAAATTTTTTAAGGTGTACATTAATATCATCGTCGCTATCAAAGAATGACCAGTCAGTCTGTTTAAGGAAATTTGAAATTTTAACATAGTCAGCTTTTTTGAAATTTCGAGTTTCTACTACCTTTTTTACGATAGGAATTGGTTTAAGATTAGACATGCATATTTCTAGTGGTGGATGGTAAACATCGACAGGTAATAGAATTTCGGTACTTCTCACAACACAGATGTCAGACACATTTGACAGTGCCAAATCCAACGTACGACCTCCTATATTATGAACATTATTACACTGTGTTAGACCTAAGAACAGTGCCATATCTCTAATAACACGAATATTAACATTAGAACAAGAATTGACAGAATTCATATTACACCAATCATAATGTGGCAGATTGTAATCACCAACTAGAAGTAGTTTAGTATTAGGATATTTAGCACAAATTGATTCAACCTCGTCGCAGTGATTGCTGTAGCTTTGGACATCAGAATTCGGAGGTAAGTATGCACATCCCACTATTATTTTACCTCTAGAAGTGTTCACATTGACAAATAGTTGCTCGATGGATGTGTTTTTTGTGGATATTTTTGAAGAACTGAGATTTTTTGAGATAGCAATGGCTACACCACCTCCTCTCGTTTTGGCACTTGTTTTAGAATTCCTATCCATACGGTAGATGTTGAAATTAGGGAAGCCTAATTCGGCAGAATTGATTCCTGAGTCGAGCCATGTTTCGGTTAAAATGAAGATATCACTGCTGATAGTTGCCGCCGAAGTCAGCAACATGGGAAGTTTAGTGCGGATCCCTCTCACATTTTGGTAGTAGCATTTTATTTTTTGTTGTTTCAGTTTTTTGGCGCACATTCAATAATTTTAGGTACAGAGTTCACATATTTGATAGTTATATTGGTTTCACCGTTGTTCTTCCTCGTCTCGAGTTGTTGGCGTAAATCTAGCAGTTGAGTCCTCTGCAATGGTGTTTGGTCGTTACTGGCCTTTATACCGTTTTTCAGTTTTGCGTTCCTGGTCAAAACCTCACGAGCCGAGACAGAGTCATTGAATTCGACCTTAATCGGTCTAATTTTGTTGGACTTTTTTACACCAAGTCTGTACGACTTAACCACACTCGGTATTAATTCATTATTTATATCACTAATCGCTGAAACTACTTTATCGCTGTCCATTTTAATAATTGTTGTTGTTGATTCTGAAATACTTTCGGGAACATTAAATAAAATAATGTTCTTTGACCGGGTTTTTCTTTCCTCGGCCTCTGCGAGCAAATCATTTATTGAAGATGAAGTATTTGTCGGGTTAGTAACAATAGACTGAGTATCCGTTACACTTTTTAATGTTGACAATTCTCCTTCCAACATTCCCATACGAACAGCCATCAATCCTGTGGTTCCTAACAGATCCGTTGTTATCGGGGTAATTTTACCCATTTGCTCCTTCGTAAATTTGTTGCCGGGGTCATTAATAATTTTTATCAGCGAACAGAGTAGATCCTTGGCCTTGGTCATATAGTTAAGAGAGTTCTCGTTTAAATCCATATTAAAATTTATTTAAAAAGAGTTAAAAATATGTTAACTTTATTCGTAATTAGTTTATACACAAACGCCTGTTTCCCGCAAACTGTTTAGCACTATTCAAAAGTGACGACACTTTCGACCAATGGCGATAGTAATGACGGACTGATAATGCGCCTGCGCGTTTGGTATGTTTACCAGTTGAAAATTGTTATTTTAATATTTTTAAAACACAGCACTGCACAGCACACACGATAATTTAAAAATCTAACTGATTGAATATTTCGAAGATGAAGTGATTTAACTACTTCGACACTTTATGTTGTGTTTACTTGCAATTTTCTAATGTTTTGGAAGTTTTAATGTGGAGCGTATTCACTATCTGTGTAATCAATGACGGTAGGTCTAATGGTCTATGGTCTATGCAACGGAGTATGATAAGCGGCCGCTACACCACTCGCTTCGACGCTTCGACGAAGTCCTCGACGAAGTTAGCCGAAGTTCGAAGTGCGTGCCCACACACTCGTGCAACTTCGCGAGTAACTCAGTCCAACCAGTCAGTGATTGGTTTATTTATGCCGTGACGCTTCGAGTCCTTTGACTCGGGCGCATTTACCGACAACAATCGGAAGTCGGGCGAAGCGAAGCGAAGTTGCCCGAAGCGAAGCGAAGTTCGTGCCCACACTATCGTATTCGGTCAACTTCGATCAACTTCGCGAGTAGTGTAGCTGGGCTAATAGGGTTTTCACTATCATTTAGAGAATTATTAAATTAGAAGTTAGAATTTAAATTATTATTATTAGAAGAAGAAGCTAGTATTATTTATTACTAGCTGAAGTGTACCCGGCGTTGCTCGGCTTTTCTCTACTTTCTATAAATATAATATGCATTTATTGTACATGTAAACTAGTAGTTTAGAAGAACTAAGCGCACAAACAGACAGACGCAGATAGCGACATTATTTTATACTATTTATAGATTCAGTAATCAAGAAGGTATTCGTCCATTATCTTCAGTGAGAAGGAATCATTATTTATAACGAACTAATTGATTTAATTTAAGTAACTGATTTATTATGCACTAGCTTAAATCCCTGACGTTGCTCGGGTTTACGCATATTTTTTTAAAATCAGATGTAGACACTGACAGTAATTTTCCTCTTATGCAAAATTCATCTTTGTTCTTTTACATCTTTTAAAGGATGAGAAATAAAGGATGCCTTCCTCTTGTTTTCAAGTTCAAAATTTAATCAATCTCGGAATAAAACTGTAGATTTATATATATTTTTTTAAAACCACCTGCAAACACTATTCTATAAGTATACATATATAAACAAGAAAAAACACATTTTGTAAATGCATCACTTTTATTATATGCCCTGACGAAGCTTGAGATAAGCGAAACCTGATCGGCTGTCAATTATTAATTCAATAATTGTATTACAAAGTGTTTTTTTTTCATTTAATATGATGTAATGTCACACCCCAAAGTATCCAATTCCTTCGAAAAAAATACATATATAAGTTTGTGTAATACAACACGTATAGTACCTATACATACGTTTCAGCAGTAATAAGTACCTACATAATACACCTATAATGAATGAGTCTCCTAACACATTAATTGCAGAATGACATCCACCAGAGAATTCAGTATGCAGACGAGCTATTTTAATTTATTGCAAGACTAGCTGTACCCCGCCACGCGTTGCTGTGGCAGTCTGCAGTCTGTCTGTGCAGATAGCGCGTGATGCTTTTACGTCTAACAGATAGCGCTGTTTGTCTAACAGATTGCGCTGTTTTAAAAAAAGCATATTTTTACCTGTCACAGGCGACATCTAAATAATATAGGTCGATTCATAGACATATGAATATTAGTAGACCTGCCCTAAGTGATTAAAAGCGTATTATCCCCACTCCCCATACCGGTTCCATTGGAGCCGGCTGTGCTCGCGTGAAAATGGCCTCAAGTGAAATTTGAAAACGTGACGTCATCATTCTTGTGCGAACTATGGTCGAGGCATCATCGGTTCATTTTACGAAATAACACGTCAGAATGTTGACTTGTACTATGAAAACTTGTAAAAATAGATGTGAAAAAGAGAATAAACCCAATTGTCGTATTACATTCCATATATAAGCATTATTTTACTTTATTTTAAGCATATTTTTTTTTTTTTTAATTTCTTTATTTAATATTAAATTTACAATACATGTTATTACATTACATTAAGTTTATTTTATTTTTTATTATAGTACATCGTGATACACCTTTTTTTAGAGCAAATGCTCGTGTTAAAAAGGCGGAGAAACGCGTGTAATTAATGATTTCACATATTTTTTCAAAGAGTGTAAAGATAATGAAAAGAATTTTTATTTTTTAATATAACAAAATAAATTTTTTAAATGTAACAAAATTTTATCAAATAGAAAAGAGAAAAGGATGTAAAAGAAGGAAAGAGATCGTATAATATAGATCAGTTTTAGAAACATATACTATCACATCGAGAAACGTCTGGACTCGAAACACAAAGCTGGTTGGTTGCTGGGAAGTAAATTATGAACATTTATAAAAGTGTCTTAACTAAATACTTAAACGAAATATTCCACTCTAAAAATAGAACCGATTTTTTTTTCCGAATTTGGACTTCGCAAATTTGTTCATAACGTGGCGAGTAATTTGCGCTCCCATGTAAAAATGTCTATTCATTCAAAAGCAGATTTTACTTTTAAGAAGTAAATGGTGATATTATAATGCGAGATGCCTATTTACTGTCAGATCGATTTATTGACGAATCACAGTCAGCCTTACTCCCTTCGTTCTTCAACAGTTGATTTTACCCCTCGCCATTATCTTCTCGTCTATTAATTCCTATGTCTGTGGGTCGAATACAACGTTGTGTCGAAATTTCAAAGCAATCGGTTAAGAACTTTCGGAGATTTAAGAATTTGAACCATAACATTTTTATTTATATACTTAGAAATTTTTACATCAACTCCACATAGGAGGCCGCGAGGAAAATAATTTCCCTCGGGACCTGTGTCATCTTTGAGGATGCTGTGTGGAGGGTCTGGAGGAGAGGAAGGAGTGAACATGGGTCTTGAAGAGACCCATACTTTTAGGAGGGAGGAAAAAGAGGCCGGAAAATCGTTCCACAGCCGAGCTGTTGAACCCAAGAACGAGTGGTAGAAGCGACCCGTTCTCATGTGTAAAATTTCAACCATGTACATATCGTCGCTGTGAAATCAAACCGGCATATCTGCAAAATGCTTGTTTTTCACCAGAGCGCTTTAAAGATTTCGCATATGATATTTTCCTTTTAACGTCCGTTTGGTTCATCTCAATGCCACCTTATGAATGAATAAAATTTAGACGAATACTGCTTATTGAAGTAGTAGTTGCAAATAAATCGAAAATTGCTTAAATTAAGAGTAAAATGCAGATATGCCAGTATGGCTTTAAAATCAGTGTAATATTTGCATTTGTGTCACAGTGGCTTCTTCTTTTGGAACCTGTTTAAGGTATAAAAAAAGACAATGTTGTCAATGAAAAAATAATTTATTGCTTCACAATTTTTTTTACAAACAATTAACATAATACTGCTTTTTCCTTTGCGGGTAACTTCAAAGTTTCCCAATCGTTTATGGAAATCTGAATAAATTGACGGTATTATCCCGGCGGTAACTAACTTTAGTATACCATTTTTCTTCTTCTCATCAATGGTCTCTTGGAATAAGCTTGCATCAGAACAGGATTCTCGCTCCCATTGCCCTGTTTGTTCCTTTTCTTCTCCTCCTCCCAGGCATGTGATCCGTAGGAGGTTTTGAAGTAAAAGTTGCCGTCGTAAATGAGACAAACATCACACTGATCTTTCTTCGGTGTGAAAGTTTGTATGACTTGAAAAAACCTCTGTACTGGTAGTAGCTGATTCCTGCAAGGTTTGACTCCTTTCTTTCTTTTAGATAATCTCTGTGATCGGCGATAGATTTTCCACCATCGATATACTCCCGAGAACTTTGAGTTCTGTAGTAATGACTAGGAACAGTTGAGTTTACAGTTGTGGCAAGGAGGCTTCATGCTTCGTTGGTTCACTCTTCCACGGGTTTTAGACTCGTATTCCTCACCGCAGTTTCGCATCTTTCAGTTTGCTAAAGTTTTTTTTATTGAATTTGCCTATTTTAATTTATTTTTTTAACCGGGAGAAATTTTAGCCGGGTTAGACATTTTGGCATATATGCCGGTTTGTTTTAGTTGAGGCTGCTATAAACGCTTTTGTTAAGTGCAAACCGGATTATCTGCCAATAAGTCATACAATATATCATATCTGGGTAGTAATAAAAATGTACTATTGTGAGATAATCCAGTTTTACTTACATGATGGACGCATTTCCCCCTTGAAAGTTTTGAAGAAACTGGCGTATTGTATAATAGGTCTGTCTTCTGCTAAAAAAAATGGCGATTCACGCGTAAATGCATA
This sequence comes from Hesperophylax magnus, assembly GCA_026573805.1. Taxonomy (NCBI): domain Eukaryota; kingdom Metazoa; phylum Arthropoda; class Insecta; order Trichoptera; family Limnephilidae; genus Hesperophylax; species Hesperophylax magnus. Next base: position 3,286,410 of record JAIUSX010000043.1, on the reverse strand, counting down.
CCGGCCCAACGCCATCTGACAGATTTTTATTCAACTATACGACATGCCGGTTCGACATAAAAATAGAAGGGAAAAAAAGAAATTTTTTGACACCAATAACTCAAAAGCTCCATTTTTGCATATATGCCGGTTTGATTTAACAGCGACGATATGTTGGGCGAGCGTTTGTGGCTTTTTTCCGACGATGCACCGGTGCCGAAGGGATCAATGACACTAGTTCCTAGGAGAATCTTCCATTGTAATACCGGTTTGTGCTTATTTTATTATTACGATTTATTTTAGCTAAACAGAGCACAGCACTATAAAAATAGGTTTTTTTATCTCAGACGTCAAACGTATATGAAAAACAGAACGAGTTCGCTATAAGCGGTATTGTCCCCTGTCCAAGGTAATCTGTTGAGAAGTTGTTTGCGCGAAACGGCGTCACAAACACATAACACGCCTTAGCGAAAATATTCTGTGACTATCGCCGCCGCTGGGACAGAAATAACTTCCTTTCTTTAATACCAACACCGACCATCAGCAGCATCAGCCCAAAGCACAACCCAACCCAACCCAACCCAACCCAAACCAGCTAACGCGAACAAACAGCCCACTCGCCACTCTGGAATATCATAACAAGTGGGGCCGTTAAATAACTTTCTTCGCCGAGAGGGAGGCTAATGGTTGAGAGATGATCCAGAAATGTGATCCACAAAAAGCTTAATTTCTCGCTATCCATCGGGAGTTAAAAAGCTCCCGGCGTACTTTTCTAGCAAATACAAGCAAAAAATGATGCGGGGAGCTTTTTGGCTGTAAATTTGAACAGCAACAAACCAATAAACGGACAAAATGATGCGGGGAGCTTTTTGACTGCCTATGTGAACAGCAACAGACCAATAAACGGACAAAATGATACGGGGAGCTTTTTGACTGCCTATGTGAACAGCAACAGACCAATAAACGGACAAAATGATACGAGGAGCTTTTTGACTGCCTATGTGAACAGCAACAGACCAATAAACGGACAAAATGATACGGGGAGCTTTTTGACTGCCTATGTGAACAGCAACAGACCAATAAACGGACAAAATGATACGAGGAGCTTTTGACTGCCTGTGTGAACAGCAACAGACCAATAATCGGACAAAATGATGCGGGGAGCTTTTTGACTGCCTATGTGAACAGCAACAGACCAATAAACGGACAAAATGATACGAGGAGCTTTTGACTGCCTGTGTGAACAGCAACAGACCAATAAACGGACAAAATGATGCGGGGAGCTTTTGACTGCCTATGTGAACAGCAACAGACCAATAAACGGACAAAATGATGCGGGGGGCTTTTTGACTGCCTATGTGAACAGCAACAGACCAATAAACGGACAAAATGATGCGGGAAGCTTTTTGACTGCCTATGTGAACAGCAACAGACCAATAAACGGACAAAATGATACGAGGAGCTTTTGACTGCCTGTGTGAACAGCAACAGACCAATAAACGGACAAAATGATGCGGGGAGCTTTTGACTGCCTATGTGAACAGCAACAGACCAATAAACGGACAAAATGATGCGGGGAGCTTTTTGACTGCCTATGTGAACAGCAACAGACCAATAAACGGACAAAATGATGCGGGGAGCTTTTCTGTCAATGTAAACAGCAACAGACCAATAGACGGACAAAATGAGATCAATGTTGTGTTTTTTTCATAACTACATTTTTCCCTTTAGAAATAAAAATTACTTTTGTAAAATACGGATGGATCTGTACGGTGTCAACAGGGAAATCAGTGAATCTGCGTTACATTAGGAGTCGATTTTGTTGTATAACATTGATTTAACTTTCGTTTTCGAGTAAAACGACTGCGAAAACTAGGTTTCAAATTCAGCTGTTTGTCTTTTAAAATGTAAAAAGGAAAAAGAAAAAAAAGAAGAAAAACTTTGGGACCTCTACGAGAGTAGCTTTTCCTAGTTGTTGTTACTAGTTTCCGGACACCGTGTATAGAGGAAATTTTGATATTTATGTGTATAAATATGATGATATTATCGAAACCTGATTGTATGTCTACCAATCTTGGAGGACGTAATAAAATGCAACGTTTTAAAGGAGAAACAAAAATATCATAAGTTATGATAATGTTGTGTTTATGATATGATCAATAACGATGAGGTGATTTTGCACAAAAACGGCGCTATAAAAATCATCCAAATATTATTATTATAACCAAGCTAATTACATTGATTATTTTCCTTAAAGTTAGCAATTTGGCACAAGCGCGTCCTCTTTCAATTGACAGATTTCTACAGTTGTAGAAGTGAAATCGATAAGAACTAAACGATTTTACTTCCCTAGACTTAGACTGGCCTCGGGCTCGCAAACAAGAGTCAAGCCAATTAATTGTGCCATTCGGGAAATGCTAAATAAATGCACCGTCCGCTCTCCGCTGCATCGCGCTGCGAGTTCTGTGTTCTGTGCCATATACAGAATATCTTATCTGACCTCACCATGGCACGCATGGATATCATTACTATTATTATTATTGATGTTTATATCAGCTCCGTGCAGGCCCCTTCTCCCCTCCCCCCATGGCCCATGTCCTGCCGTGCATCATCGTCTGAATAAAAAATGAGCCCAACCAAACACGTCTAGCGCAACAGCTGTAGGCGGCGCACCTGATAGTAAGATATGAATCCGCGTAATAGGCCGGTCACACCACGGACTAGACGTTCTGTCTCTTTTTGTGGGGTCGTTTGTATTGAGCGAACGTTTGGCCGTGCCGCTTGGTGCCTCCGTCTGGGCCTTAAATAAGCGCCCCCCCGTCCCCTTCCCACGGCCGCGGCTGAGACACACCTACCTCCACACTCCTCTGTAGTATAGTATGCACAGTGAACAGTCCGCTCTGCCAGACAAACAAGTAGCAGGTACCTGACGGTGAAGCGCGGCTGTCGATGCAAAAGCGTGCAGAATCCACTTCCTGGCCGTGTGAATGCAATGGTCACCTAGGCGACTTGTTGCGTTGTGCCAAGCGGCTCACAGTTCACAGCTCGCTGCAGACCCTAATCCACTCTGCACTTGGTAGGCAGCGGAACTATGATACACTATACAGTATCACTACCACTGTCAGTGTATAGTTGTTTGTAGTCAGGACCCGCGCACAATGCACAATCACCAGCCAAATGCATTCTTCCAGCGAATGGATAAGCAAATCGTTCAATATTCTTTATCCGATCATTTGACTGCCATGGGCGGCGCGTGCTTCTGAATATGAATTGCATTGCAAAGTGCAAACTGTGATGCACCGCGCGTGCAATGGCAATGCAAGACGCTATCTTGCGCCATCGCCATCGCCTCAATAGCAGGTAGCGCACTCTATCAAAGCATTTTCTTGCATTGTTCATAGACAAAGAATCTAACCGATGATTATTCATTTCTATAATGTTAATTATTGTGCACGGGGAATATAAAATATTGCTAATTTATTAAAACTCGGGTCAAATTATTCGTATTCCTGTTAAAAACGGGACTGCGGGTCTTTAAAGAACGAATGAATGAATTACAGATTTCCTAACAAATTATCAGTAAAACACGAATGTGTTATGAGGACGGCGGAACACGTGTTCGTAAAAATTCTAATATAGTGGCATTTCGTCATTGTATTTATCAGGAAAATGACACCTGCATGACTTTGCAATATATACTCGTATAATGTCACTTGTGACCATAATTTAAGGGACTTTGAAATGTCCTATTTAACTGCCTACATAACATGTATGTTAAAAATAAGACAAAACGCCATAATGCTGGTTCGTATTTTTTTGGAGAGCAAGTTCTGACAAAATGTATGAGGGTTGGGTAGGAATCTAGGGATCAGTGTGACGCAAGGCGATGGGTCGAGAGACCAATTGGAGAGGTCAAAGGGTCTCCTCAAACCAGCCTCTTCCGATCTGGCACGCCACGCAGCTGGCGGGCAGGCGCCTCCTGAACACACCTCACCCGATGAACCCGGGCACCCCTGCTAGGTCACGAAACGTAGCGAATCACTTGGGGGACCTATGACAGAGGTGTTAGTTATCCAATAAATGGTTTCCGGGCGGCGACACCAAAATTGAAACAAAACAAAATGTGAGTAGGTACCCCGCACACAAGTCCCAAATGCTACCACCAGTGAGACTATGGCATCCCCAATTGGGGTATCTTGTGAGGCTGAAGGTAGTGGGGAGGAGAGGAAGGTGGGAAAGTACCTGGCTGTTCAGATCTGGTCACCAAACGCGGCTGAATACATTTCAAGCAAAGTTTCATTCTGAATGGTGGTCTTTCACTCTCAAGAAAGCAAATTTCGCCATTTGATTCTGACAACATAGGTCCAGTAATAAAAATCCAACATGTAGCCAAATCCAAAAGCAAATCACACTCGGTGACAAGAGCGATCGATAGCTCGGTAGGCACTGGTAGGCAGTGGGTACTCAGTCTCCGTAGGGGGATCCAAGGACAGAAAGTACCAACAACACTTTACATGAATACACCATACACAATGTGACCATTTATTTTTCCTTCAAAACGGTACATTTTTCGTGGGGAGTGTTTTTAATTGTGATAATTATTAACTCTTCAAAAAATGGTAAACAATATGTAATTTTTACAATGGTGTGCGAATGATTCTGTATTATTTTTCAATACAAGTCTCCGACTAAAAAATAGCCTTAAAGCAGAGGTTCCCAAAGTGGTCTATATGGACCCCCAGGGGTCCATATCGGCTTGCTGGGGGTCTATGTCAGCGAGAAAAAAAATTGGGGGTCCACGAGATTCAAATGGGGGTACATTCGAGCGGACCCCCATTTACCTCAACTCAATATTTAAGAGTTCCGTAAATGACACATTACACCTAACACAAATAACACAGTTTACGTAATACTAATATTAAACTGAGAAATTACTTATTTGATATTTGTATGTTTATATATCTTAAAGTTGTTTATTGGGGTATATACATATATAGAGTCTACGTTCCTTTTTTCGTCAGAATTAATATATTGAACCAAAACATTGCACATTGGAAGCCGCGAATTTTCCTAGTTCCCCAACTTGTTTTGACGTTCAACATTTAGATGTACTTCACACAGAATTCAAAACTAAGTTTGAGGACATTTTGACTGTGGAAATGGAATGTCGAAGAATCGGATATCATATGACAAGAAGAACTGATCGGAATAAGCGCTAACAAAGAACTTAAGGGGCAGTTCTATAGGGCCAGCTATAGAAAGAAATTCCCGTTGCTTATCCTGCTCCACTTTCATTTGGTGTAATACCTCACAAGGGCGCCCCTGTCTGCACAATGCAAAAACAGAGGAACTATATCGCCACACGGTTGTAGGACAGCAAGAGAAGGGAATTTTTTTACGAAAAAAATAAATGATTATCACATGGGACGTTAAAAGTTTTAGGAAAATACAATATTCGGCAGGCAGGGGGTCTAAGGAAAAAAAATATTTGGCAAGTGGTCTACGGGGCAAAATAGTTTGGGAACCTCTGCCTTAAAGGGACGCCTGATAGACGTGAAACGTCAAAATTTATTTTTATTGAAGGAAGTGAAAATTAAAGTAAACAATTCTTTTATTATAAATAAACAAATAAATTTACACAAATAAACATATTATAAATTAAAAATATATGTAAAGCGGTTAAGTTGTATCATAAACGAATCATTTTTCAGTAAAGAAATACCACAGATTACTTGAGAAAATATTAAAAAATTTAGTGAAAACTAAACTTTTCACCTGCCATGTTAGGGATGTCACTGTTATTGGCAAAGAGTATAGTAGTTTTTATACAGATCATTTGAGCTTAGTATATTGCTTACGTTTCTAAATTAGTACAAGAGCTTTGTGAGTTTCTTTGTAATATTATTTATGTGGGAGTCCGATCGAAGATCTTCATCGATTTCAATGCCAAAATGTTTTATGCTTCTAGATTGTATTATAGTGATAATAATACTAATTTAATTATTCAATTAAGTTCGATTTATAAATATTTTAAATGGGTAATTTGAGACATGTATGAGGGGTATTGAAGTCCTTAGAATGTATACTTTGTTCATAATGTTTTTATATTTCTAAATGCTGAACAAATTTTCTTCAAAACATATTTATAAATATGATGATTTTATGTGTAAATAGTATAATAAGGACCCTTCGACTCGTTTTTGTGTACGACCGCTCGTATGTGGAACGAGTTACCGGAATCTGTTTTTCCTCCTTCAATTCCTCCTTTAACCCGCCTCACAACGTTGTCCAACCGGGTGGCGACATAGCTCCTCTGCCTTTAGACTGCACAGTCAGCGGTGCTCTTGTGAGGTGTCACATAAATAAATAAAATGATTCAAAGTACTCCAAACTGTTACTTTTGTAATGCAATGAAGTTTGAAATGAGGGAATATTCATCGAATATCTTTATTAATAAATACCTTGTCAATTAGTACGTCCAGCTTTTGTACTTCTTCCCACGTTTATATTTGATTAAAATATTTAGCAGCGCGGATAAGACTTAAAACTTTAATGGCTCATTACTGAAAACGGGACATTTTGGCGTCCCTAAGCTCTTTTCGGATCAACGGGACAGAGTACCGAAAAACGGGACGATCCCGTTCAAAACGGGCCGTGTGGTCATATTATTAACCATACATCATGTTTGCACTTCGTATGTCAAAGAGGACAAACTGAGAATGAGTGAGTACCACACTACGAACAATGCTGGAGTGACACAAGTCCACATCTACCTAAGGTCTTGTCTTTCCAAACTAAAAGTGTTCATAATATTTATATATTACGTTCCGTCTATGTCGTAATAAACACACAAATATGTCGATACAATCGGACAGCTAGAAAGTGTATTATTTTGTACATGTACAGAAATTGTACAATGACAACAAAAAGGTAGGCGAGAATATAATATCTATGGGTAATTAGTATGTAAAGAAGATCAAAGTACATGGAACACAAAATATTAAATTTAAATAATGTATCATAATCGAAATTATACAAAACTTCGAATCATACAAACATTCGGCTACGTACTCGGCTGATGTGATCAGTAGTCTGTACTCGGCCTAGTAGCGGGTGAGTGATTCAGGCGAGACAGTGGATAGAAACAAGGCCCAATGACTCGGTGGAGTAAGGGGGTATTTCACTATGTCGGGCTAAATATCTGAATAGCTATCCGTTGGCTGGCTTTAAAGTTCGGAATAACTTCGTTATTCAACGGCGACCGTTTCACCATTGTTTCGAGCTGCCGGATAGATAACACTCGAAATAGTCTGGCAACATCGCAAAATGTATGCAGTTTCTCCATCTACTGCCACGGCTGTCATGCGTCACAGTCCGCACACCGCGAAGTGTGCATTTTTTTGGTTATGTTATGTTGATTATCAGGTCATTTTAGATAGATTCATGTGGAATTAATACATTGTTTCTTATTTTGAACACAATCAAATAATTCAGGATGGATCATACAAGCATTCAAATTCATTCTACAAAATTCGACTCACTTCTCAGCTGTTAAACTCGGAATGTTTTGACGCCATCTTTGATTCGAGGAATAGCGCCTAACGTGAAGTTCGAGCACTGATTAGTCAAATCTAACTTTAACCCGAGCGTTAGCGTTATTCAGATATAGTGAAAACGAAAAAATGACTTATCCGCGGATTAGTGCTTAGTCAGAACATAATCAGAGATAGTGAAAAACCCCCTAAGTACCCCTCCACCTGTATACTTAACTCAGTGCTTAGCTCGATCTTAACTCGGTCAGCGCGATCCGCCAAGTCAGTCAGTGAAAGGAAAAAAAATAAAATTTTTGATTTCTTTGGATTCTACACGTTTGTTGTTGTAAAAATCTCTTAATTTTTCTCTTTTTCCTCCACCGCGAAACTATGTTAACACCACTATCTCTTCCACATGTGATCACGTCTACTCACCAAAAAGTTTATCGACCGAGTAACAAAACGAGTGACTCGGCCGAGCACTCGGCAGGTGTAATTCGGCCTTAAGGCGAAGATTAATGCTATTTTGATTAATCTTTATAACGAATTGGTGTACATTATGAATACCAAAAACTATGCTTTAGATAAATTAAAGGTTTTCCTATCGTCTCGCTTGAGTAGAATACAAATAAATTACTCAATATAAAATATAAATGTAAATAATAAAAAAAATATGTTTCAATAGAAATGTATGAACACGTAAAGGAAACAACTTTTAAAAAATACAGTATTATAGCGAAGATTATCTGTGACAGTTTCACTTGATTAACTTTTTTGCTTTCTTATAAAATTATTTACAAAATAAATAAAAACCAGTTTTGTGCTTGAAATCGAACGTTTCTAGACTCCGTTTGTCGAGCGATTTTAATGCCTATTACCCACAATATAAGGTATACCAAGAATATACACATTTTTGGCTTGTAGCATCTGTTTCACGCATAAGTCTTCCCCGTTCTTCGGCGAGTCATTGAAAATTTTATCAGGTCGTTGAATAAAGGCGACATATTTTCTGCACGAATATATCGCGTCCGAACGTAATGGTATTTTTAATTCGCCATTTGACTGTCACACGCGGTCAGGTAGTGCATTTCTGATGATAAACACGACAACAGGACATATCACGCATCTCACAATCTGCAGTTGAAATCTCTCGCATGATGCACTGCACCCACAACTCACGATTGAGATATTATGGACATTTCTTGAATTCTCAATTCATTCTCGGATTGCTAACGGGAACCATCCGTAATCAGATCATCATCGGGATCAGATTTTATCAAACTGCCTTAGAACAGGTAAATTTAACTCGGACTACTAGAGCGTTTCGCATTTCGTCTTGCTGTAAATTTGTTTGCTACGTTCCTGTTCCGGTTAAAGATGGTGGCCGTTTTAATTGGTTCAGTAAATATTCTTTTCTCAAATGTGATCGATGTCGAATCGTCGTGTTTCAGGTATTTGAGCATCTACATAGAAATATTATGATTTCTGTAAATGGCTTCTTCTAATCCGGAAAACATACGCACGGAGAAAAATGTTAAAAAAGTGCATGACAGCATGCGAACTTCCTGATAAAATATTAGTCATTCAGAATATATCGAGAAAATGTGTTCTTTTCCGAATAGATATCATGACCGAATGCTACAATTTAAGCATGTCAGTATCAACATCGGTATTTGAATGAACACGTGTTCCGCCGTCCTCACAAAACGTTTGCTTTTGACCGATACTTAACTCTTTCAATTCATCCGGTTGGCCGGCAATCCCATTTTTAACAGAAAAGCGAATAATGTCACCAGATTTTTAATAAATTAACATTATTTCATATCCGTAAGTTTTCTCCGTGCTATTTTTAACATTTGAGTAACTCCGTGCGCTTCGGGGGCGTGTAGGGCCATTTTGAACAGTAAATTGTTGAAATATCAAACAATATAACGAAATGAAAAGACACTTCGGTGTGCATGAAGAATGGAGTTACTATAATGATAATCCGCCATCATGCTGCTTAGACATAATGCAACGGCATGGTAGAAATAAAAGTCCAACGTTACCAGTGGACACAGCATTTAATTCCACTGCTTCTCGGTATGGCGCCATCCGCTGAACGCCTCATTACAAGGCTCAACACACACTAAGCGTAACTTGCGCCGGGTACTGCGTTTATTTGAAGCATTACGAGAAGATGAAAGGAAAAAATCATACTGAGTTAATCAAGATACGCGCGAGACTTCTAGGCCCTATTACGCATGGTTAGGCCGTGGCCGTGCACGAGAATCTGTATGTAGCGCGATGTATACGCGTAACGCGACGCGTACAATAGCTCAGTGTGTTTCGACCCTTAGGCTGCATCTACGCCCTACGCACGGTTTTGCATTGCAGTCTTGTTGCAGCGACGGTTGTTGCTAACAAAAATTTCGACGAAAAATTGATCACGCCATGCAGAAACCACCCAAACCACAAATTGGTAAATTATCGCGTTTGAATATTTGCAGAATTAAAAAAAAATATTACGTTACTGTTTTAATTGTTAGAAGTTAGATTTTTTAACATTACAATAAAAAAGCACTGTTTGTTGTGTGACATATTCAAAATGTTCATTATTTCGTCAATATAGTTACATTTTATAGGTTTGATGGTTACAGCAAATTTAAAAAATGATATTTATTCAAAGTCATGGTTTGGATGTTCGGATCCAAACGACACGATTTTTTCTGATATATTTCATGAACGAAAATATGTTTATATGAAAAATATTGAACGATATTTACGTTTTAACTCACATTGATGTTCTTAATTGTATTAACCCATCCTGACGTTCCTAATTTTGAACTTTTGGGTCTTCAGTAAGTAAAAAGTTATTTTTTTTGCAAATGGTGGGTTCGATGGTTTCTGCGTAACACGGTCCAATATACACACTACACTCTACCAATGTACAAGCCCTATGCACTACACTGTACGGATTTTCAAGACCTATGCACTGCACTCTACCGATGTACAAGCCCTTTGCACTACACTCTACCGATTTACAAGACCTATGCACTGCACTCTACCGATTTACAAGCCCTATGCACTGCACTCTACCGATGTACAAGCCCTTTGCACTACACTCTACCGATGTACAAGCCCTATGCACTACACTCTACCGATGTACAAACCTTATGCACTACACTCTACCGATTTACAAGCCCTATGCACTACACTCTACCGATGTACAAGCCCTATGCACTACACTCTACCGATGTACAAACCCTATGCACTACACTCTACCGATTTACAAGCCCTATGCACTACGCTCGACCGATTTCGGGTCAAATCGCTTATTTTGAAACAAGATCGCCAAGCCCCAGAAAGTAGGAACTTAGTGGTGTTGGGTTTCCTGCTTTAGCCTTTTCACTAGACAATAATAGAGGAAGTGTGACAACGCAATATGATATTTGGGTGGGGTTCAATCCCGGTTCAGCACTGAGTTTACGTTGCTATGCTCCAACAAAGAGAAGGCCGTTCGCGGGGAAACGGCAGTAAACAGTCAATTCCGTGGTCTGCGAACGACTCATCCCGACCCGTGTTTACAAGTCATTATTCCCATTTATGTGTTGTGCAGAACGACGAATTAATTCCCTGATTTACTCCCGAACCCAAATCTTCAAAACAATGCAATGTGGCGATACTTTATAATGAGTAATGGCACTGTTGACACCTTCATTTCTCCAAACATCCGACGGAAAGTTAACGGTGCAATGAAGTCGTTATTCTTTCAGATGTGTAACTATAAAGAGAATAATTACTGAATTTAGCTGTATGTTTATGCTGACCAAATGCTAAAGAATATCGCCAGTGAAACAACAAAAGTATGGATTACGGTGAGGGGAACGGGACGAGGGGTGTTTTATCGTACCGTTAGCCAGAGTCTAAAACCACATTTGCACGGCACTAAAAGTAATAATTGCAATAATTGCAATAATAAATTGTATACAACAAGGACATACACAAACATAAAACTAGGACGTGCAATGAAATCAGGCTACCAAAGAAGGACAAAGCGAATACCCAGAATAGTATATTATATAAAGGGATGAAATACTATAACGCGCTGCCGGAAAACCTTAAGTCTGCCCCAATTGAAAAATTCAAAATGTTGTGTAGGAGCCACATCAAGCAAGAAAAAAAAAAGTATATTTATTAATTAGTCATTTGTAAACTTAAATGTACAAATTACTAAAATAAAATCAATTTAAAAAAATAAAATAATAATAATTATTATTATTAACTCTACAAAAAAATTATTTTATGATAAAAATATGTATTTTTTTGCAATGGTGTGCTAATTATTCTGTATTATTTCTCATTCCAAGAAGGACGTGAAACATCGAAATTGATTTGTATTGAAGGAAGTGAAAATGAAAGTAAAAAAGTCTTTATATTTTTGATAAAAAACTTTTTAATATCATTAAAATATATGGCCAAAAGAAATATATTAGAAATCAAAAAAATCATCATCATTTAGAATAGGTCCACTGTCAATTTTAATGATAACAGAAGCAAATATACCGCACAGAGTTTTGGAGGCCGGGCGGAAAGAGCCTAATTAAAAATTAAAATAAAGAGTTTCCGAGTATACCTATTAATAGGGGCTATAGGTATATCGGATAAATTGGCAGAGTTTTCTGCCCATTGCGAGTATTAACGTTTTAATATAGGTTATCCTATGGATAAGCTATCAAGAGGATGGTGAAATACCAATACCCCCTCGAATTAACACCAGCAACGTATAGTTGTTTGAAGGATTTGCTTTGGTTTGAGACTATCCTTTTCTCTGTGCTGTTGACCTACTTAGGCTTACAAGTACCTAAATGTAATGACGTAGTAGAGCAGCGATACACAACCCCCGGCCCGTGAGCCTATCTCGTGCGGCCCATTTCGTACCACACTTGTAGGTACTCCACGCGACCCGCTTGCTAAATAGGTTGGGCATCACTGTAGATATGTGTCGAGCAAGAATGTTGGTGATTTTACATTTTGTGGGTTGTCTTTATCAGCATACGTTTCGGAAATGTACGTCTTGTTTTTAGTATATCTTCAATGAGATAAGAGAAACTGCGTCGTTTCTGATGACGGTCAATGAATTCTTATATATTATATTATTTATGAACATTATTATTGATATTTATTATAAATTAAATGTTCACAACAATATTAATCTGTGCTGAGCTTGAGCGGCCACAGAGCCAAATTATTTTTTTTACAGCCTTACTGATGAAAAATCACTTCACAACCTTACGCATTGGACAAATACTGTACAATTTCTAATTCGAATTATTACTAATAAAAATGTATTTTAACTGGCTGCGTAATACGATCCGACAACATAGCTTTTTGGAAGACTCACGCATGCGCCTGATGCACCATGCGCATGTTTATCACGGTAAAAGGACAGCTTTGTCTTGTGATTTATAATGTGTGATTTAAAATATGTTTTGAACGATTCCTATTTTAATCACCATTCACTATTATATTAGTGTAATTCCAGCATATCTATTTCTTTTATACTTTAGAAACAAACAGTATATAATTTACAGAGATGAAACAATATACATACTTAAGATAAACAATATAAGATACTTCATGTTGGGTACCTGTGATATGTTTCCTTGTAATGTCTGCTAAGTGGTATGTTTATTCCTTAATTACCAGGTGACGTGTGTAGTATATAGGTGTATGTGTGTGACGTGTGTGATGTATGTGTGAGTGTTTGTGTGTGTGTCTGTATGTATGCGCATTAAACAGTTTAAATTATTGACATGATGCCACGTTTGAATTTGGGCAGTGAATCCGAAAAAATGTCAGTTAGAGTTAGGACAAATATTATTTAGTGTAAATATTATAATTATGCTATTTTTCGACAGTTTTAATCCATTAATAATGTCAAACTGTGAACATAGTTTCACGTTACCGGAAAAGAGAAGTTATTTCGTACATATTATTTTTTTTATTTTTAATAAAACTTCCGTGAAAGTAATGTTTTTAATGTCATAAATGTCTCCTGAAAATGAATGTAATTTTTTTTTAAATCAACTTTTATAACGTTCCAAAATAATTCCAAAATGTCTGATTTATGGTTTACCAGACCTTACCTTTTCAAATAGAAAATCGAAAAGGTAATTTTATTTAGTTTCTAAAATGGTATTTTTTTACGGCATCTTCAAAATGAAGAAAAATATAGAACATTTAAAATACCTTCGTGAAAAATATTGTTATTTTAAGTTTATACAGTAGATAAACAACCCTCTCTGACTGGATAAGCAATGTATATATCGAATGTTTACATTTTATTCATTTTAGTAAGGTTCTCACATATTCGGTCGTTTCATCAATTGAATAAAATTTTCACAACGTTTTCGCAAGACCGTTAATGTTTTATATTAAATCAATTTGTTTTTTTTTTAATATTTATAAATTTAATCAATGGTCACAAATATTCCGGATTCATATATTGATAGAATAAAGAAAAACACAAGAAATGCAATTTCAAATACAGAATTTGTCTTTCATCTATGAGATTTTCATTTCCATCAAATATTATGTCAGGCAAGTGAGACAGAGCATGTGCTAAATGGGATAGAACCAAAAAGATTTTAAAAAATTTCTTATAATTAACCCCACAAAAAAATCCCTCAGGGCCTGTCATCTTTGGGAATGCTGTATGGATGGTATTTTTAGGGAAAGGAAGGAGAGGAAGTTTTGAGAAGGAAAAGGGTGTGAGGTGGGTAGGAATCAGTGTGTCCAGGAGTTATATGCCCCTCTCGCTGCGCCGCAAGGCGATGGGTCGAGAGACCAGCTGGAGAGGTGAAGGGGTCTCCCCAAACCAGCCTCTCCTCTCTCTTGCCAGAGCACGCAACGCAGATGGTGGACACCTCACCCGATGAACCCTGCACCCCCTGCTAAATCGCCAAACGTAGCGAACCACTTGGGGTGACCTATGGCAGAGGTGTTGGTTATCCAATAAATGATTCCCGGGGCGGCGGTACCCAAACCCGCCTCCCAAATTATGGAAGGCATTCCTAGTATTCTGCTTTATTCAATGTGCTTATATTATTATAGTATAATCCCTGGAAGTAAATGAAATACATAAATGCATGTGACGTTTTTTTGTAATCTATCGCATCTCTTAGCAGTTTTTTTTCAATATTCGTATACCTTTCTCTATAAAATCTGTCTGTGATAACTCTAGTTCAATTTCTAAATCTCTGCTTTCAAATTAAGGGTCATTTTCAAAATTATGTTATGTGGTAATTCAGACAAGCGATAAATTACCTACATACACAGAGAAAACTTACTGATATGAAATACTGTTAATTCCGATTACGTCCATCTCTGGATAAAATAGCAAAATTATTTATATAGGTACACTGTTCTTCAGCGCAGGTTCGTCTGCGCAGCGCAAGTCTGTCTAGCCTGTACGTGTACCTTGTTAGCAGCCTATTATGCCTGTATACGTAGTATGTGATTGTACGTAGGATGACTTGGATAGTTCGTGCTGAGAAGCATTTCGCGAAAGGAGAGGCGTTTGTTTACAACAGAACGGAACAGTCTGCGGCGGCCCCGGGAGGGACAGGGGGAGTAGCGGACGGGGGGAGTAGGGGGGGGGAGGCGGAGGGAGAGGTCGCACCCAGACGGAGCCCTTCGGGGCCGCACTGAACTCGGCTGGACTCGGCCCCCGTCGGCCCCGCTCGGCCGGGCTCGGCTCTCGGCCCGACTCGATACCACCCACCCGAGACCCGATCCACCCGACCTGACCCGCCGAGGAAATGCCTGACACTTTCACATTCACATCATTCGGACACTTTCGGCAGGTCCGGAAGTGAACGAAGTCTATTCAATGAACTTTATTGTTTGCATTCCCTCTGCCTCTGCGTGTTTTGTGCGCTGTAGGCTGGGGCACTCCGCTCCGCACTGGAGTAGGTAGGGTAGGTACTATGGATAGTAAGTACTAGGTAAAGTAAGAAATAGGTAAATTACTGTGAACTGAGAAGATCCGTCAGCAAATCGATACACCGACCATTGTGAAAAAATCACAAAAGTACCTATAAATTCCACGCCGAAGCGTATTTTTTTACTAACTAGATTTACTAAAGATTCGAAATTCGAAAGGATAAATTTTGATTGTCGATCTAATTTGTCAACAAAAAAATATTATTACATTTTAAAAATATTGACAATATTTGTTGTTGAAAGGCATGGGATCCCGAGGCAAATATTTAATGAATAAATTAAATAAAGCAAAAAAAATACTTCTACGCTACAACCATAGCTTCTACAGGACTGTATAAAAAAGAAAAACATATAAATACTTTCAGCTACGTGATTTTTCACGGATCTGCACTACTTATAAATAATTTCAGACAAGTCTTTGATCTTGTTGCATTTTTGTTCATTATCTGCCATTGGAAACATATGGTAGTATAGAAAACCCTGATTTAACTAACATTGAATTTCATATTACTACTCGTTAAATGTAACAATACCAGTATTTTTAATATTTAATATAAACAATAATTGCATGTCACGGTATACAAGAATAATCAAATATTAGGAATAATAATTAAACAACAATTAACTGTGGAATTGGCAGCTTTTTCGGCTGTTTTTATTATGGTTACAGCCGAAACAGCTGTAACCATAATAAAAACCAAAATACTTTATAAAATATTAAATATTGTTCCACGAATTAAACAATTAATAACAATACCAGGACTTGGCGCCCCTGAAGTGATATCTCACAAAAGGGGCGCTATACAAATCATCCAATAAATAAATAAGCAAAGCATCTAGAGTTCATGAAGTTAGTAATAGATTCGCAGATGTGGCGGATCTATTTAATTGCACCGAAGGCTACACTATCATATCTTTTCTAAGTCTATTTATACTAGTATATTATATTTGGTATGTACTTGTATCTTTTACTTTTATATCGGTCTAGAGCTTGTATTTTTTGTTTTTTTATTTCCTTTATTTTTTCCCAATTTATATATTTCACATTACAAGTTTTATAATAATAGGAAAGGGAACCCACTAAGGCGCAGCCTGTGCGTGGGTAATATAAGTTAATACATTAGATTTTTGTACCTAAAAATATATAACAATAAAAATAAAATAAAAAACAGTAAGCATAATAAAGAAAAACTAAAGTCTAAAAGATTGTGCAAGAGGTGCATATTAAAAATAAATCAAATTAAAAATAAAGATTCTAAGATAATACATATGAATTAAAAGAACACAAAATAAAATAATAATAACTATACAGAAACAAAATAGAAAAAAGTAAAAATTAAATGAATAATGCTTCAACATTTGCATTGTACAGCCACAACTTTAATTTTTTTTGGTATTGCGCTAGTTTAGTAGTTACTTGAATTTTTTTTGGTAGTAGATTAAAAGTGCGAGGTCCAATAAAGCTACTGTGAGTTTGCATTCATTTTATACTTTCTGTCGTCATTTAATGCCACAGTTAATTGTTGTTTAATTATTATTCCTAATATTTGATCATGCTTGTATACCGTGACATGCAATTATTGTTTATGGTATATTTATACCGTGGATATTAAATAAATATTCCCCAAAAGCATCTAGACATAATATTCTACTCATTACGACTGTGCGCATATTTCATATTATTGATCAATGTTATCGCATCTTCCGATATCTGTACAAAACTTAACTATAAATGAAGGCAAATGTTCGGCGTCGAGATTTTATGTCATTTCCATTGACGTAGAAGCCATTCATGCCGGGTCTGGGCGCCTTTTTCTACAAGCGCGCTGTCAGTTTGGCGTTTATAATATCGATTTCGGACCCGCCTCTGAGAGCTCCATCGTAACCTCTCTTTCTATCGCACGCGTCGTTTACGACAAAGAAGTTGATATTATATTATACCTGAATACAAATTATTGGAGCAGACGACGGGAAGGGTCGAGACCCGGTATGACCAAATTCTATATACATAATATATAAAAAAAATTATCTCAAAGAAAATTTACATTGAGTACATTTTGAATGTTATTTCAACCGCCATGCTAGGGATGCCCCTATTTATATTACGTACATCGAATATGATATATAGATACACTAGTGGGCACGGGCAGACGTTGTCCTGCCACAGACCGCCTTCTATGTAGAGAAGTTAAAATTTGGAGTTGTATGTATTTTTGGGTGAGAAATCTGACAAAAAAAGATCTCGACAACAGCGCCACTTATCGGGTCCAAAATTATTCTATATTTCAAGCTGGAACCAACCATACACATTCACAAAGGTACATTGAAATGGGTTGGGCGGTTTCGGAAATTAGCGTGTGACACGTGATTTTTTTTTTATATTAAGATATACATGATATTATGTTAATGTCTGTGGGTGGGTTTGTTTTTATAAAAATCTACAGTTTTATTCCGATATTGATGAAATTTTGCACACTTGACCTAGTTTAAAATAAGAGGAAGGTCACTGGCACATATGAGATTTGAAAAACCACCCCCCATCTATTTTTCCCACCCCTTAAAGCAAAATAAAGCCCGGGCAGCACCGGGTAATTCATCTAGTTCCATATTTATAATATTATGTTTTCAATCATGCCAAAAATGAATCCAATAAATAGTCTCGAGTTGGAAACGAACCGGAAAATTCGTCAAAACTCAGATTACATACAAAATGCGAGTTGCGAAAATTTCATAGCACTAAAATACGTATTTTCTGAATGAATTTTTAAGGCTGCCAACGAACCTATTTTCATATGCTTACTCCAAAAATTAAAAATATATAAAATTACGTGTAAAATGAGGAGAAACTTTTGTCGTAATTTCAACATGATTCATCATTCACCAGGTGAATTGGCTCACCTGGTGAAAATAAGAGATTTAAAATGTATTTTTAGCTTTTATTTCGTCTCGAGGCGGACAATATTTATCATATTCATGACAGTGGTGACACTGGTAACTGGGTCTACGCGCGAGACGAGAACCAGGCACAGTCGCATTACCTACTCGCCAATACACACTTATCATCGCGCAGGTAATTAATGTAATTATCGCAGATAGCGAGCGAATTAAAAATACATTTTATCTCAATTGGGCGCAAACGGCTTACGAGGTATTACAATGGAATTAAAACAATTATTATTATTCGCAATAAATATAAGTACATATAAATGGATTATGGATGCGAAGTCCATGGAAGTGTGACATTGGGGAAGTTATATATTCGATTCTTGCACACTTTTACCATCGCCGGTAATCTTATCACTTTCAGACGAATGACTTCGTCACACGCGATAAAATTTATTATTATTAAAATTAATTATTGCACACTACGCAATTACTTCAATGCGTAGCGTCTCTTCATACATAACTACCTGTAGTTACCCTTAGGAGATAGACATATGCCGTAGAGAATTTTCTGTAGGCCTTTTTAATATATACAATTCCGTAGTAAATTATTGGAATGTATTTCATAAGGTTTAGCCAGCGTTTGCAATGTAAGCGCCCGAAAATATATTTTTTATGACTTGATTTCAAAACATCGACTTTTGTCTACGTTCTATAAATGTAATATGCGTGTATTATATACATAAACCTTCCGGAAGAAATTGTCTAAATAATAGTGGAAACCTCATCAAAATCCGTTGCGTAGTTTAGAAAACGTAGTTTAACTACGCGTACAAACAGACAGACGCGGAAAGCGACTTCGTTTTATACTATTTCGAGATACTATCATCCTTGACCAGTTTCGGTTCGTGGTCCTTTTCACTGGGGTTCAGAATATCAAAAGAAGTTATTATATTTCAATACCTATTTCTTCAAATTTTACGGAATTCCCTAAATTTATTTTTTTAGGTCCTTGTTAGCATCAACCCGCATTATTATTTTATGTAAACAACACTACATTTTATATATAACTCTTAATTACTCATCTATTAAAGTCTTATCTTTATTTATATAAAAGACAAGACAAAATTTGTTGCCATTAAAAGCAAACGGTTAGGCAAACGCAGAAACAAGAAAATAAAAATGTACAAAAATTTACTATAAACTACTAAAGAAAAATCAAATTTGACTTACATCTATGTAGTGCAAAGTTCAGTTGCCGGCGCGTGACAAAAAATTTTGTCTATCGCGGCGCACAACGATCGTCTTGTTTTAGCGTTCGTTATAAGATTTCACAGCCAAGGGGATTATATTGTTTTTTTTTTAAGTATTTGGTATTGATCCTATCCTATCCTATAACGATAACCTTGCTCCCAGTCCTCGGTAAGATCCTGGAATTACTTATTCGGCAGCGTCTTCGCAGTACACTATCACCGCCCAGTGAACTTCAATTTGGTTTCGTCCCGGGTAAATCCACTGTGCACGCCATTTCGTTTGCGCTTAACTGGGTGAAGGTCTGCACAAAGAGGTATGTTGTAGCAATCTTCTTAGATATAACTGGTGCCTTCGACTTCGCGTGGTGGGACATGATACGCACAAAGGTTAAAAGTAGGAATTGTCCAAAACGCCTGTTTAAATCGGTTGACAACTACCTATCGGGACGAACTGTCTCGATATCCCATGGTGATTTTACTATAGAACGCGAAGTAAATATGGGCTGTCCCCAGGGCTCCGTTCTGGGACCTGAATTTTGGAATATTGACTTTGACGACTCCTCTAGGTTACCCTTGCCTGAAGGATGTATCATGATCGACTACGCGGATGATAAGATGTATCTTGTCTCGGGGAACAGCAGAAAGGAAATTGAAGAAAAGGCTGGTGATGGTTTGAACACCCTCCTTAAATGGAGGGAGAGGAATAAGATGACCTTCGCTCCCCACAAGACAAAGGGTCTCCTGATGAAGGGCTCTCTCAGTAGAACAAGAAACCCTACCATCCGAATGGGAGACACCAACATCAAATTTGCAGACACGGTCAAGTACCTAGGTGTAACACTCGATCGATCGTCCTCATTTCTGGCTCATGTTAAAGATGTTTCAAGCAAGGCTCAGGCGCTGTTCCTAAAGCTGAGGACACTCTCCACCGCTGAATGGGGACTACGCAGTCCGGCACTACGTGCTCTGTACAGGGGCGTATACGTTGCGCAAGTTTCGTATGCTGCCTCTGTTTGGGAACACCGCCTGGATAACTGCCTTATACTCCTCGCTCTTACTAGGGGCCAGCGAACTTCTTTGCTGGCACTATCTGGCGCATACCGTACTGTTGCTTCGGACGCTTTGCCAGTTTTGGCCGGCATTTTGCCAATCGATCTGGAGATTAGGGAAGTCTTAACCAAGCAGAGACTTTCCAGAGGATCCCCGGCAACCCATCTTGGTGTCGTTCTGACACCAGGTGGACCGGGAACTCTCCCTGGACTGCTTCGGACGATGAGGGACCTTTCGCTTAAAGAGTGGCAGGTCCGTTGGGATAGGTCGAGCATGGGAAGATGGACCTTTTCCTTCTTCCCATCAGTTAAACTCAGAATGGAAGGGGCCTTCCTCAAACTGGACCATCACATGACGCAGCTCCTCTCAGGACATGGGGAATTCAGGGGGAGGCTTCACAGCCTTGCCCTGTCTACCCATCCCAATTGCGCTTGTGGCAATACTTACCAGTCGGCCGAGCACATTCTGTGGTACTGTGAGATCTTGAAGGATGCCAGAGACGAAATGATAGACGGTCTGAATGTCCCCATTAGACCGGTGTGGAACACCGATCTTGTTTCTAACAGAGTCAATTTCGAATGTCTGAGGAAGTTTACTAGGATCTGGGTTGAGAGATGGTCTGAGCTTAGAGTCGCTGACTAGCGTGATAACTGAGAACCCCTGGTGTGTTGCTCCTGCTCCATGACTAATTCTTTTACAATTCTCCGATTATTGTTTATGCTATTCTGTTCTTCTTATTTTTATTATTTTTCTTTCCTTACTGTACCAGCTGCTGCAGATGATTTTCTTTCGTTTACATTTCTTTTAAATAACTTGTCTCTTATTTTTCTTCTTATGTTTTACTTTTTTGTTATCTTATACTTCACATGCTGTCCTCTTTACAGACTATGCAGATTTTATTTTTACACTTTCTACTTTGTTTTACTTAATCTACCGATGTCCTTAAGTGGCACTTTTGGATTGTTTATTGTTTTCTTTTTCTCTTTTCTTTTCTCTTTTTTTATATGTATTTTTTTTTCGGTTTTTTTTTTCTTTTTTCAGTAACGGCAACGAGTTTACAGGCTAGAACTGAACTCCGTTGTTTGTCTTGTATTGTTTACTTCTCCCCAATAGGGGTTGGACAACGGGCCTCATCCCCGCATACCTTGCTGGAGCTTCTTTTATTTCCTTTTTTTTTTTTTTTACCGGGGGACTCCGCCAATCACCTGCGCCACCCCTGAGGAGCGTTGGTGGTCAGAGGGGTGACTGTGCGGGTTGGGGTAACCTCCACCCTGCCTCCGACCTCCTGACGCTTCTTTCCCCTAGGTTCTTTAGGGTTTATCCCTCTTTTTCCCATACTTATCTTCAGGGCTCCACCGGGTGTTCGGCTAAGGGGTGTGGAAGTCCTGACCTGCGCCAGTCGCCCCAAACACCATCAATCTCTCAACAGGACTGCCAGTCGTGGTTCGGCGAAACTCCCCCGTCACTCTATTATGTCACTTATTTCTTCTTTGTGTTTACAGGTACTGGAGTGTGGGTTCCCTCCACCAACTATTTGCCTGACACTTGTTACCTGATTGTTTGATGCTTATTGTTCTGTGTTGTTCTTAGACTAGTACCTGTAAGCGCTCGCATTACCGCTTCCTAACACCGTATGCGGGACATTGAAGGTCTAGCTTCACTTTAAATTGTAGAGCCGTTTATTCAAAAAAATTAGATTCTTGCGAGAACTCCGAAGGGGTGACCATAAGTCACCTATACCGGGGTGGGAAAGCGGTGGGTAACTTCAATGATCCTATAACGCACAGCTTGGGAATATCGGGTTGCTGTTTGACGGTATTTTTCGGTCGCGTCAATTTTAGAGGCAGAATTTTAATGGCTCTGTGCTAATATTATTATAATGAATGTTTGTCTCATAATCTCATATTTGAAGAGGGATTCACTGTACAAACGCACTTTAGAGAAAACCGCCACTGGTGCCGTCACATTACGCTATGATACGCCATCAAAGCGTTTTTTTTATAACGCCATATCGCTTTCCATACAGACCTGCCAAACCTGACAGATGATGTGTTATAAGTGTAGGCGTGGCGACGATGATATGCCGTGATCTGCTAGCCAGGCGATATTTGAAAATGATGCTATCATCGTCAGATCAATTTAGGAAGCGTCGTGAATACGCGGCTGTCAGCTGTGAAAGTGACAAATCCCGTATGATATTTCGTGGCAGCTCCCAAATTAAACTGACCCCCTCTTCTGCCGTAGATAGAGGAATATCAATATGTAATCTGTGTGGGCAACGCCTAAATAAACGTTGATGCGGATTATAGCATAATGTGTCTTAAGCTTCAACGAGCCAACAAAATGTTTTAGTCATATAGTGATTTTTTGTTTGTTTTAATTTCAAGAAAAAATATATAGGCCACAAAAACTGACTTATTATAAAAATACTAGCGCAGACTCGTGAAAAATCACGGGATATTTAAAGAACACAACAGAACAAGGACAATAAATTTATTTCTGCAGAATGATCAAGAAAAGATATTTGCGAAAAAATATTTAAAGCAGCAACTCTTTAATAAATAATATTTTTGTTAGTATTTTTTCTTGATCAGTTATGTAATTTTGAAATTATTTCTGACATTTTGACAAATCAATTCCAATTTCCAAAATGACAGTTAAAATAATTAACTGTCGAAATATTTTATTATGGGTATATATATTATAGCTTTCAAAATGATACGTAAATTCAAATCAAATCCGAGTTATAGAATTCAGTGAAACAGAGTTACAGACAGACACAACCGAAATCAGTATATTATCTTGATGATTGATTGATGATTATAATGTAGGTAGCAAGTAGCAAAAGTATTAAGGAAATCTTTAATTACTTTTGGTAGATACAGTGTTATTGTTATTAATAATACACTTTCGATTTTATCACAACAACATAATATATTACAGATCGTGGAAAAATGATAAAAAAAGAGGTACGTGTCTAAAATCCACTTTCTACATAGACGTTCCGATTGTTAATATCATATTGTAATACTAATAATAATAGGTAATACATCGTACATATACAAACATGGCTAATGTCATAACAAGAATGAACATAGTCGCGAATAAAACCACTGAGAGCTTTTCTGTCGCATGTAATGTAGCCTGTCCCTCTTACTGATAACGACGCGTGTGTCGGAATGAGAGGTCACAGCGAGTCTCTCGGTGGCGGGACAGTCTCGCCCAACCAAACAGAAAACAGATTCGTTTATCGCGCGAGTCTAATAAACTGGTGTCGGCCAGACAAGATAACGAAATATCTCAACAAGACGAAAACAATATCAAGAGTGTAATAAAAAATATGGCAGAGATAATAGCGATAACGGGCGGGGAGGTCGCGGGGTTAGTTTGGTGCTAGGCGCCGTTGAGAAGATAATACAGGGTGCGGCAAAACAGACAGTGCAGCTTTGAAGGGCTATAACGACACAACTTGCAGAAATGTGGATTATTTTATTTTATTCGGTACATCGTGCCGTTTTATGCATCAAGTACTAAAGATGACATCAGAAAGATAATGGCCCCCAGTAGTGATACATTAATGACAAACTGCAATTGTCAACAGTTAATTGTAGTTTAACGAGACAACACTTTAAAGAACAAATAAAAAATAAACACGTTCTTCATAGATGTGAGGCCGATGTTTAAAAATATTTTCCTTCGGGTAGCCCCACAGGAAGAAGTCGCAAATTGCAGCCGTGGCGACGAAAGAACGACCATTTTCCAGAAACGTGCGGAAGTCGAAGCCCCGGTGTTGTCCGGACCAAACTATGGTAACGACTGAAAACAGCACGACCCTCCCGACACAATAAGACCCCTCTCAGGTTCCTACTCCCAACACATAGAATGTACCGGCCCTTCAAAACTGGGCTGTCTGTTTTGCTGCCCCCTGTGCAAAGAAACAAGCTTATTAAAAATGTGTAAGAGAATGCGGCCAGGCTTTGTTTTACTATAGCAACACAAAGCCTGGCTTTGCTTATAAGCATACAAGTAGAAAGCCCGTCGACAATTTAACAAAAAAATAAGAATTTTATTCGCGCAAAACATTAGCCATAATATTATCTACCTAGGTTGGTTGGGGGTAGTAAGATCTCTAGATAAGTATATTGATTTCGGCAAAGAGGCTGATCAATGACTGTCTGGTACGATTTGATGGAAACACCCCCCCAACAAATGATTGGAATAAGTATATCAGACGGGCTCAAGTATCGGGGTTCTATAGAAGCCTGAGTAAATCTGGCGCACAACAAACTGGGGGCTGGCAGATTCTTCAATAGTAACCAGCTGCTAACCCTATACAAAGCTAAAGTACGCACAATGATTGAATTTGGAAGCCACCTCTGGGCTGGAGCCCCACAATACTTGATAAACCGACTTGATTGACGGAGGGCGGTCAGTCTGAATGACAATTCATTAGTAATAGCCCGATTGCCAACTCTAATACAAAGAAGTAATGTTGGCATGCTGAGTCAGGTACTTTAACGGAGCCTGCTCTAAGGAGCTAGCATCATTGATTCCCGGGCCGCTTTTGAGAATCATTTTTGTGTAAGACGGTTCGTATGTGGAACGAGCTACCAGCATCTGTTAATCCTCCTTCATATAATCCGGGCTTGTTCGAGACCCGTATTAATAAATCCCTTCCTACAGCTCCTACCTTAACTCGCCTTACAAGCAGTGGCGGCTCGTGACTTTTGAGTGTGATAGAGGGCGAAGTTTGAAAAATTCAACATTATTGATGTTTTTCGAAAATACAATTTTCATATGAAGATTTTCAGAAAATTTCAGGAATTCCGAAAAATCTACATACAAAAAAAACGAATTTTCGAAAAAAAACAGTTTCAGCTAAAACAACATCAAGAATGCCATTTTTGTAATATTAACACTCTAGTACACCAAAAAATCACGAGCCGCCACTACTTTTTCCACTCACTTTTTATTGTATTCCAGCTAATAATTCAGGCGGTTTTTTATATTTCGAAATGTGTTGTTTGTGTTTAATCGATTTTTTTTAAATATAAATTTTGAAGGTATTTTTTCAATCTCGAAATAGTATAAAACAAAATCGCTATCCGCGTCTGTCTGTGCGCTTAGTTCTTCTAAACTACGCAAGGGATTTTGATAGGGTTTTCACTACCATTAGAATAAAATAAAATATTCAATTAAACATAAGATTAACTGCTGCTCGGGTAGCATTCTAATTTAAAAGTACTGGGTAGGTACATATATACACATAATGATAAAGATTAGAACATAAAGGTATCTTTTAGTTAAAGGTATCGTTGGAGTTTTTGTTGTTGTTTTTGGTTTGTGTTTGATTTCATTTTTTGTGTAGTAAAAGTTCACTCTCCTTTCTACCTAATTAATGAAACCAATTAGTGGTCAATTTATGAAGAATAGCTGTGTTTTCCCTTTTCCAAGCATCAGGCATGAAGTTGTATAGTTTTGGAACTAAGAATGAGAAGTGTCTTTGAGCGAGAGATGTTTTAGTTGTGAGTGGTACAATTGGATTTCTCCGTGAGTGGCGGGTGTCGTGAGAGTGGTTAATGGATGGGTAGAGGTGGCGTTGTTGATGGGTGTTTAAAATTAATTTTCTCATGTATAGTTGTCTAACATCCAGAACTCTGAATTCTTCAAATAGTGCATCGCTATGTTATCTAAATGGTTTTTTTGAGGATATGTATAATAAATGGTGACCGGATAAATCATCAAAATGATAATTCATCACATCTTTAAAAAGTTATATAAAGTCATGGAAAGTGATGAATCAAAAACTTTATTAACTGGGAAGTAGGTTAGGTTAGGTTTAAATTTTTTTTTTTCGTCGTTTCTAATGACTTTATATCACTTTTTAAAAGTGTGTTGATTTATCATGGAACCATAATAAATGCATATTATTTTTTTTTACCGCGAACACCGCCGGGTATACTTTAGCTAGTGTTGAGTATTTTAAATATTAAATTTTTTAATAAAATGTTATAATTTTTAGTATACATTGTACGATTTGTTATTTTACGTGAAACACGCCCTTTGAGACCAAATGTTATTTCAAATGAAAGTAGACTAGTATCAAAACTACTGACATATATTTTTTTAAGTAACTACCAATTGTTTTCCAAGAACCAAACATGTTCTATCGCTGCCAGTTTTAATTCAGGTCTGGAAGGGTTACGTGACATTTTCAAAATTGGAACTCATTGTATCAAGAATTCAGAAAAGCGATAAAGTACCTACACATAAAGTACCTGCACAACAGAAAATTATTATAACTGTCATTTTCAAAATTGGAACTCATTGTGTCAAGAATTCAGAAAAGCGATAAAGTACCTACACATAAAGTACCTGCACAACAGAAAATTATTATAACTGTCATTTTCAAAATTGGAACTCATTGTGTCAAGAATTCAGAAAAGCGATAAAGTACCTACACATAAAATACCTGCACAACAGAAAATTATTATAACTGTCATTTTCAAAATTGGAACCGATGTGTAAAAAATTATACAGAAATAATTTGATAACTTACATAAATGATCCAAGAAAAAATATAAACGAAAAATGTAAATATTTTTTATTTGTCATTCTGAAGCAATACATTGTCCATGTTCTGATTTGTTCTTTACTTTGGTTTATCAAAATTCCGAAAAAATATTATAGCAAGAATATCATCGTCTATAGTACGGTATATATTGTAGAATTATTTTTATATTTAAAAAATAAATGACAAATCTGTAGAAATGTCAACATTGGTGAATTAATGTGATAAATACCTACCAGTAGCGCTAACGATTTTTTTAGCTGAGAAGATGTTAATAATAATATTTATGTGGAAAATATATAATCGAGATGCTACTGTACATACTCGGCACGTGTAGGAAGAATAAAAATAACAATAGTAAAATGTTTCCTGAGATCAATTATCTTCAATAATAACGGCAGTAAAATACTCTGCAGAATAAATTAATTGTAAATTGCTAAACAATTCATTATTAAATACAAAATGTTGGAATTATATACTCTGTTATTATCTTTTCATTATTGGTTCGGGGAATTTGTATAAAGTAAAAACCCAAAAAAGGATCTCTTGCAAATAACAATTTTTATTAGGTATTTTTTTCTTTCTTTCTTTCAAATGTTTTATGGAAAACAATTCACACAAATTAATATTTTTGCAGAAATTGATGTTTTTTTAAAAAACTGTTGGTTCTCACAAAATATTATTATTTTCTTTAAATAATAAATAATAACACTTTTACTTCCCAAAGGATTCTTAAATGTATACAATTAGGTATATTAAAAGTATACCTAGTAGGTATATTAAATATGTACATAGTAAGTATATTAAATGTATACATAGTAGGCGTATTCAATGTATACATAGTAGGTATATTAAATAGGAAGGTTGTTTATCAAATTTAATCATTGGTCGGTTATTAATCGGTTCTCAAAACTTTTTACATAATGTCTGTTAATGTTTTATTTTAAAGTAGCTGCCGTGTACCCACCGTTACACGCTGTGGGTTACCCTTAGGAGATAGATATATACCACTGTGGACTTTTCTGTAGACCTTTTTAGGTTTAGCCAGCGTTAACAATATAAGCGTCCGAAAATATTTTTTACGACTTGATTACAAAACACTTTTTCTCTACTTTCTGTAAATATTAATATGCATGGATTATATATATATATAAACCTTCCGGAAGAAATTCTCTGAATGCTAGTGAAAACCCGTTGCGTAGTTTAGAAGAACTAAGCGCACAAACAGACAAACACGGGTAGTGACTTTATTTTATGTATTTAGAGACTTGCTGTGCCACTTCACGCGTTGCTGTGGCTCAGTCTGTCTGTGCAGTTAGAGAAACAATAGCGCGTGTTGCTTTTACTTCCGACAAATGGCGCTGTTTTACAAAAACAGCATATTTGTCCAACAGATTGCGCTGTTATTAAAAAAAAACATATTTTTACCTGTCACGGGTAACATCTATATAATATTGGTATATAAAAACGAACGCGTATTCGAATGCGACGTTGTCTCAAATTTTCAAAGCAATCGGTGAAGAATTTAGGATTTAAGATTTTGAACAAACGAACATTAACATTTTTATTTATATAATTAAAGTTCGCTAAAGTGAGGTAAACGGTCCGCAGCGTAGGTGGGACTTTTATGCGCAGGGTCGTAAAGCTTCTCGATTTACGTCGATTCCTTACCGACCCATGGACAAAAATATGAATAAAAAATAAAATAAAGAATTTGATTAAATTAAACTTGAAAATATTAATTAATTATTGTTTTCAGACACGCCACGGAGGACCCTAAGGGGCCACAGTTTAATATAGAATGTTTTGTATTTTATGGCATCTGTACCGATGTGCCGTGAAAAATGGTATTTATGGAGATAAAAGAGTGTGTTTAGGCCTAATATAGTAATTTTCTCAGTGAATCTAAATTGTATGTACATAATTTATTTATTATTTATTATTACTGCTAAGATAATGTAAAGCCCCTAGTACACGTTGGGCCAACGCATTGGGCCAACGTTGTCGCCAAGATCCTGTGAAGTGTGCGCGAAAAACCCACAATAATCGGGTTAGCCGGCCGACTTTGGCCAATATACGCATAGTGATCCTGTACTCGTTGTAACATAATGTAAATACTGTAATGCTAACAAAGCAGCACATTTGTATAAAAAGCCAGCGTCCAGATAAATAATACTGTAAATATGGCCCCTTTGGTGTGTGTGTGTGTTTTTTTAAAGCAATAAGTGTGTTTATGAATCAGTGAATCGTATGACGTCTTTCCCGATAAGAGATCGAGAATAGTCTTGTGTAAACAACGGGTATATTTTATTACAGCCATAGTATCTATTCTCCCCACAACATATATACCTATTATCTACTATCTCGCATTCTCGCCACCCACGTATAATATATAGAGCACCACATATTATCTCGCTTTATATGTAATAACAATATGCCACGGAAACAAGAGATTGTATTGAAGAGGTACAATACAGGGTGTCCGGGGGTAAAGTGTGCTATCTTCGGGAGGTGATTCGACGTGATAGTATAAGCAAAAAAATATTTTTTTTCGCAATTTTGACGTTTTAAGTAGTTTTCAAGTATAAAAGTTGAATTGTTTGTAAGAAAAGATTTTTTTTTCGTAGTAAGCAATTACTTGGTGGTTAGACATTCTATATTTAAATAAAATTATATTACTCTATGGAAAAAAAATGGAACTTCGAAAAAAGTTATTTTTCTTTTTTACTTCTACCACATGTAGAATCACCTCCCGAAGTTTGTGCATTTTACCCTCGGACACGCTGAATAATAAAACGTTTAGAAGATAGTAGAATAATAAACTCATGTTATTAATTGATCAATAAAATTGCGTACCTATATAAATACCTAATTTACTAGTTTACGTGTACCCGGCGTTGCTCATAGACCTTTCTATTCTTTCTACAAATATAATATGCATGTTTAACATATATAAACCTTCCGGAAGAAATTCTCTGAATGATACTGAAAATCCCATCAAAATCCGTCGCGTAGTTTAGAAGAACAGAGCTTTATACTATTTACAGATTGTGAGAACATTATGAGGTTGCTACGTGTGTACATAATACTACATAGTTAGAATTTATTGCAAATCCATTACCATATTTTATTATTATTATGTATTTATTGCATTATGATGCAAGAAGACATCGAAATTTCACGACAACTACTTTTTCTATTCATTTTTTTATCACTGCGATAAGAGACGACACTACAAGAAACATAATATTGTTTTTTTTTTTTTTTTTAATTCCTTTATTTTTTCCAATTTTTACATTAATTACACACAATATTATATAAATCAATACGAATAATGGGAACCCACTAAGGCACAGCCTGTGCGTGGGTAATATATTTAAGTTATTATATTATTCAGGGTGGCCACAAAAAACGGATTTCAAAATTCCCTGATAATTCCAGGTTTTCCAGGGCAGTTTCTATATTTTTCCCTGATATGTTTTATTTGGTATAAGGACATATCGTTCAAAATTTTATTTTTGAAACACGATTTTCATCTACGCCAGAAAATTAGAACAGATACATAAATAAAGGGAATTCCGTCATCTAAAGCATTTATTATTTCCTTGCACCACAATGATCTATTCAAAACAAAATACACTTATTACAAATTTATGATATTTCGCCTGAAGACAATTTGTGTACAAATGAAAAGACCAGACAAAAATAGACAAATAAACAAAAGTAAGTACAGTAGAACCCTGATAATTCGAAAATACGCGTAATTTGAAATTTTCGCCAAAAAAATTTCCGCAGAAAAATTTTTTCATACAAATTTTTTTTTAATTCGAAATTCGCTAATTCGAAATTTATTTTTGTCCGCGCACGAAAATTTGTTCGTGAAATTCGAAAAAATTTGATTTTTGCGAAAATAAATCATAATATTTCGTAAATCTGAATCTAAAAGTCAGCCGTGGCGGTAAAACGCCGAAAAATGTATTTTTACGTGGTTATACATCGTCCTAATTAGTATTATTATTTTGTAAATCTGAATCGATTTACACTGGAATGTTGTATTTTTTCAAGTTTTACGCGGATATATGTCGTAGTTTTACGAGTTTACACCAAATATCTGTATTTAAAGGGTCGGCCGCGACGAAACTCGGCCGCGAAATCTCGATTTACGCGTAAATATATCGTATTTTTACGAATTTATTTCGAATATCTGAATTTTAAATGGCCCGCCGCGACGGAAATCTGACGCGAAAAATCAATTTACGCGGAAATATATCGTATTTTTACTAACTTTACTTCGAATATCCGAGTTAAAAAATACGGCGCGACGGAAATCGGCCGAAAAATTTCGATTCACGCCGAAATATGACATATTTTTACGAATTTACATCAAATATTTTAATTTAAAGGGTCGGCCGCGACGGAAATCGGCCGCGCATTCTCGATTTACACGGAAATATATCGTATTTTTTTCTAATCTGAATTTTAAGAGCCGGCCGCGACGGAATACGGACGCGAATTCTCGTTTAACGCGGAAAAATATCGTATTTTTACGAATTTAAATTCAGATATTTGAAATAATGGGCCGGCTGCAACGGAAAATTACCGCGAAATCTTGATTTACGCGGAAATATATCGTATTTTTACGAATATCTCAATTTAAAGGGTAGGCCGCGACCGAAATCGGCAGCGAAATCTCGATTTACGCGTAAAAATATAGCATTTTTACGAATTTATTGCGAATATCTGAATTTAAAGGGCCCGCCGCTACGGTAATCGGCCGCGAAAATATATTAATAATAATTGGTATTAATACGAATTTACACATCTTTTGTAACACACGCCGCAAGTAAAAGTAATAAAACACAACTTTGGGACTTCACAAATCGTAAATAACGAATTTCGTTTTATTTTTGGAATTCCCTGATATTTTAAGAATATTTTTAAATTCCCTGACATTTCCCTGATAATTCCCGGTTCGGTAAAATTCCCTGATAATTCCCGGTTTTCCCGGTTTTCCAGGTCTGTGGCCACCCTGTTATTGTACCTAGAAATAAACAAACTGTGGGCATATAAAACAAAAACAAGATTACATTTTGTCTAAGCGGTTTGTATAAAAAGTGTTTACAATTGTGTATAGTGAAGTTATAAGTGTTTAGTGTAATACATGGTGAATATTTTATGAGAAACATAAATTGATACAAATTAAATAAAAAAAAGTTTCAACTGCTGTATCGAAAAGCCATAATTTTAACTCTTTTAAATATTGAGGAAGTTTAGTAATCACTTGAATATTTTTCGGTAAAAGATTGAAAGTACGAGGTCCAATGAAACTGCAGTGTGTTTGCATTTGTTTTGTGTTCGTTTGGGGAGATTTGATTCTGTTTTCATTTATATTGAATTTTATTTTATTTTTAAATATGTATTTCATAGTTTGCAAAATAAATAGTTTGCGGATACAGAATAGTTTAGATTATTTGTATAACTCATCGGTTGAAAATGTTCTTTTCCGATTATACATAACTTTGATGATATAATTTTGAGTTATTTGTAAAGGTTTTATATGTGCATGAAGCGCACCGCCCCATCCTATTATTCCGTATATGAGTGAAGATTTCACCAAAGAAAATAAATAATTTTCAGTTTTCAACATTGAGCACTTATTTTAGTCTGTAAAGTGTGTATGTAAGATATCGGTATTATTAATTTGTGACTGCCAATAATAATACCTAAATATTTGATCTTTTCAACTTTTCCGAGTTCAAAGCAAGATGAGCATATTTCTTGATTACAGTTAACATTATGTATTCTAATTTTAAGATTATTGGGGGGTTTATTTTTACTATTTTTATAGAAGGTTAGGTAAAATGTTTTATTATAGTTTAAGAAGAGTCTATTACTTTTTAGCCATGATGAGACATATGTAATACATTTTGTTGCCTTCAAAAATGTGTCAGGCCAGGATATTCAATTCACTATTATTGCTGAATCATCAGCGTAAGATACAATTTTACCAGGGATCATAACATCACATAAATCGTTTATGTAGGTATATTAAAAAGAGTATTGGGCCAAGCACAGTTCCCTGTGGTACTCCATTTTTTATTCCTGTTTCAGTACTATAAAAATCCCCTATTTTTGTTTTTTGTTTTCTGTCTTTGAAATAGCTAGTAAGAATTTTTAGTGTATCATTTTTGAAACCTATTTGATTCATTTATTTTATAAGTAGATTGTGATTTACCGTATCAAAAGCTTTTCTTAAGTCTAGAAATATAGCTAAACTCTTTTTATTTTGATCAACAGATGTGTATAATTTTTTAGTCAGATCGAATATTGCATCTTCAGTGCTTAGTTTTGTTCTGAAGCCATATTGATTTTGGGACAGAATTTTGTTTTGTTCTAGGTAATTCATTATTCTATTTTTGATACATTTTTCAAATATTTTTGAGAGGTTAGAGACCAAGGAAATAGGTCTGTAGTTAGGTAAGTTTTTAGATTCTCACGGCCAAAAGCATTATTGTTGTTTGTTTTTGGGGTGTTATGCCGTGTTGCGCTAACTCCTTCTTTAGCCGACGTTTCTGACAGCGTTGCAGTGTCCATCACCAGGGCAGATCCGGTAGATCCGAAGATGTGTAAATTTTGGTTGTCGAGTTTGTGCTTATTTGTTATAATAAATAAGCACAAACTCGACAACCAAAATTTACACATCTTCGGATCTACCGGATCTGCCCTGATGATGGACACTGCAACGCTGTCCGAAACGTCGGCTAAAGAAGGAGTTAGCGCAACACGGCATAACACCCCAAAAACAAACAACAAAAAAAAGGTCTGTAGTTGTCTAATATGTGCTTTTCTCCCGATTTGTGAATTGGTATTATGATTATGGTAGTGTGATTAATTGTTCGGGAAAATGTGAAAAAGGATATATTAAAAATATGTAGCAATGGAGTTAAAATGTAATGTTTTATTTTTTTTAGTGTGTTCGTGATAAACCATCAATTCCTAGAATTTGTTGATTTTAGACCGTCAATGTGTCAATGGGCAGAAAGCTAGGAGACATCATGGAGACAATTTTGAATGAACGCAAAAAAATATCTAGGTACCTATTTCAAATCAGATGTATTAAGTTTTGTTTTAATTTAGGTCATAAATTGACCGTGTCACAAAAACGATTCAGCTGACTAGAGACAAGGTCTCATGACAGGGTTTGCAACCCCGAAGGATTTCGGCAATATTTGATCCAGCGGATTTGCGTGATTTTCACGTGCGGGATTTGAAAAATACTAAATTTTATTTTTTATATAAATAAGCGATGGCCCATCTTTGAACTTGATGATAGGAAGCCGCATCTCAAACTTGGAAACTTCAAGACTAGTAAAGTTTTTTTTTGAAAATGACGTGTCCCTTTTTGAGAACGGAGGTATCAGACGGAAATACCTCCAGTTCAGCACACATCTTCTTGATGACATTCCCAGCAACCAATGTGGAGGCAGGGAGCGTTTTCCGCTTCTGGGCTGCGGTGCACAAAGGACCGTGATGGCAGGATTATTCAACTCCATCTATGTCGTCTATGTTTTTTACAACCTAATTTTTATAAAAATCTTCTTCAAATAATTATTATGTTACCCTTTCAATATCGTTTTTATAATATTACTAGTCCCAAGATGATTGATACCTAATAATAAAAAAAAGGTTGGCATTAATAAAAATTACACGGGATTTCTAATATCTATTCCGCAATCCCGCGAGATTTGAAAAGGGTACTGTTTTTGCTAACCCTACTCGTGACTCGAAAGTATGTGTTACGGACGTACTGCTCCGGGCTCGGCCACGGTCACCAATCTGTCTAATCCTAAATTGTATAAAACGAAAGAAATGTATAAAATGTATGTCTGAACCATGTAAATGAAAATGTGAAAGCCATGTAAAAGTAAACAATAAATGAAACGTCGGAGCTTGGCTAGGGGACACGGGCAGAGAAGTATACTATGAGAGCTGGCAAAATCATATTCATATTTAATTCGGGCACTGGTATCCTATTGTGCAAAATACGAGTGTCGGGGAATATTTTCTCCATGTCTCGTGAACTGAGGGTGTAAAGTACCTGGGGGATGGTTTTTTTCTACCCGATGAGTGGGCTGCCTATAGCAACTTATAGGACTAAAATACTATATTTTTTGTATTTTATTTATTAATTTTTTTTTTTGATTATAGGAATTTTTTTACATATATTTTTTTGTAAATTTTGTGTTTGTTTTTTTAATTAGAAAATCGTTTTTAAAGTTGATTGTTTGTAAATGTATACTATATTTTTTGTATATTTGGTTGCAATTTTAATTTTTTATTTAAGTCCACTCATCAAGGGGGGAAGGTTATAGAGACTGGGAATGGATAGGTGGGTTCGTCGTCGGGACTTGAGCGCCCGAGACATGCTATGCTGGGATTTGAGTGCATAGGAAGTTTCGCATAGAATGTTTTGGCTAATTCTACCACATGAGTTTTAAATGGGGGGATTTTCGTGCCTGAATTAATTATACTATTACGGACGAACCAAGGGCTTTTGGTGAATCTTCTAAGTGTGACATTCTGGAATGTGGCGAGACTTTTTGTGTTTGCTGTGCCCCAAATGGGTGAGGCGTATGACATGATGGGGCGTATTTGTGTTTTGTAGATGAGTAGTTTGTTTTGTATGGAAGTTTTTGAGTTTGAGTGTAGCAACGGGTAAAGGGCGTTGGATGTGTTTTTTGCTTTTTGTAGTGTAATATTTATGTGTTTTTTCCATGTGAGTCGTCTGTCAAGTGTAACTCCAAGATATTTGGCCGATTTTTCCCACGGTATAGATTGGCCGTACATTGTTATTTCCTCTCGCGGGGCGCGGCTGCCTTTTCTACGAGAGAAAAAGACGGCCACGCTCTTTGAGGGATTCACGTCTATACGCCATTTATCGTACCAATCTTGGAGTAAGTCAATGTTTTTTTGTAGTCGGTACGTAATCATCCTGGGTGAACAGTATCTAACCATAACTGTGGTGTCATCTGCGTACAGAGCTTTGTGAGAATTTGAGTTTTCAGAGAGGGGGATGTCGTGAGTGTAGACATTGAAAAGGATTGGAGAAAGCAGAGACCCTTGCGGGACCCCAGCTGTCATGAAACGTTTTTTTGAGAGAGCGCCACCGTATTTTACTTGAAAAGTACGTTGGCGTAGAAATGATTTGAAGGCACCGAGTAGTTGGGGATCGATGCCTGTTTCGTGGAGTTTGAGAAGTAGGCCGTTTATCCATACTTTATCGAAAGCTTTGGCTATGTCCAGGAAAATGGCGCCAGTTGATCGCTTGGTATTGAAGCCACCGATGATGATTTCGGAGACTCTGAGAAGTTGGTGGAGGGTGGAGTGATTTGATCTAAAACCGTGTTGCTCTTCAGGTAATGTTGAAACCTCGTCAATGTGCTTGAGGAGCCGTGTCAAAAGGATCTGTTCGTAAATTTTACCGATGTTTGATAGAAGGCTGATTGGACGGTGATTTTCGCAGAAGAGGGGGTCTTTTCCCGGTTTTGGGATGAGAATGACGTGCGCGTGTTTCCAGTTTTTCGGGAAATAGCGCAGTCTGAGGGCTGTGTTGATGAGATTTACTAATGCTAGTATTCCTTTTTGGGGGAGAGCTTTAAGAGCGAAGTTTGTTACGCCGTCGGGGCCGGGGGCTTTTTTATTTTTCCGGCTTTTTATAGCGCGGATAACCTCGGCTGGGGTAGTGAAATGTATGTTTGTATTGGGGAGATTATTTAAAACATTATTGATTTTGCGGTTGACATTTGCAATGTGATCTAGATCGGCGTGTTTGAAGCTGGGACTGAATTGATTTTCAAGACTGTCAGCGAACGCCTCCGCTTTGTCCTGATCGTCGAAGACGAGGCCGTTTTCGGCGTGAATGGGGTGGTTAGGGGTGGGGGTGGCTTTTAGAGTTTTGGATAATTTCCACAGAGAGCCGTCCTGTGGATTTATCTCTTGAATTTTCAAATTCCAGGTGAAATTAACGTGCTCTTGAAGTTTTTTTCTGATGAGGGCTTGGATACGGTTTATAGAAGTTTTCAAGGTGGGATTTTGATATTTTTGCCAGTGGCGGCGTAAGATATTTTTTGTTTTAATTAGGTCTTTTACTGAATTTGGGAGGTTTTCCTTGAAATTTATTTGGGGGGGTGGGGGGAGAGGTTTTGAGGCCTCGTCAATTGCGGACATTATTGTCTTCGCGAATTCGTCAACCGCTGTATCTAAATCTGAGGGATTTTTAATGTGGGGATTTATGGATATTTTTTCCCCGACTCTGTGCGAAAAATATGTCCAATCAGTTTTTTTGTTAATTTTTGCAGGGGGGGGGTAGGAGAAATCGTTGAGAGTTAGCAACACGGGGTTATGGTCGGAGGAAAGGTCACAGATGGTTTCGATACTGTATGCCCAGGATGATTTGTGAAAAAGTGCAATGTCGAGTACGTCAGGTCTGTGTCCGATGCTAGAGAAAAATGTTGGCTCTATGGGTCCTGCAATGTTTATGTCGGGGTGAGAGTTTGCAAAGTCATGTAGGATACGTCCGTTTTTGTTGGTGAGCCTACTATTCCAAGCGGGGTGTTTTGAGTTAAAATCCCCCGCTAGAATAGTAGGCGTTTGTCCATCGAGAAGTAATTCAAGATCCGACTTTTGTAAAGTCTTCGGGCACGATTGTTAGAACCGTGCCAAAACGTAGTGGGAAGCCTTGCCGTGCGCCATGCGCCGGCATAGCGTCACAAATGACCACGGCCCGAAATTACCGGCCGAGGGGCGGTAGCCAACCCGGCGGCGGGCCGCGGGCACGTAACAAACACGGGCCTCGATTCCAGGAATCAAAGAGAAAGCGGGCCCGTGTGAACGTCGCTCGGTCAGCGAAGGCCGCCGGGGTCCTATAAAACGGGCAACAGCCCCTTGGAAAGACAGTTAGCCAGCAACCTCCACCAGCTCAACACCTCTCTCTCTGCTCTGCCCTCTACCTCGCTCCGACTTCTGCTTCTACTCGCCTTCTTTCACTCTGACCCCCGCCTCACCCTGGACCACGGACTTGCCTACCCCTTCGGACCAGACTCGGAATCAGCATCAAGGACGCGAAAACAGCATTCGGACCAGCTACAACGGCATCAGAGACGGCCCCGTTCTACCCCTCCACGCCACTGAAGGAAGACATCTTACGCCTCCACCGATTGGGATCACCGGCCCTATCTACAGTCTTATGTATCACGATTACGTCTGATACAGTATGCAAGAGTCAAAATACCTAAGAATATATTTATTTATTAACAATCAAATATAACCACAGGCAAATTACTAATACCGGCTTTATAACTTCCATTTTCTCACAAAAGTTATAAATAACGCAAGTTACCACGGCAGGGCAGGACCACAATTCGCCACGACTTAAGATACTACATGTCGGAACAGATGTTCTAGCACAGCATGACAATAGGAATGGTGCCATTGAATGAATTTTCTCAAACAGTAGATTTATTCAATTACTATTTAAATAACCTGAAAATCCTATTTTTATATACCTATCTTCCCAATTGTTAAAATAAGAAATCTTGTACTTGTGCTGTAAATGGATAGTTAATAGGTTGTTCAATAATTTAAATTAAAAAAAAAAACAAGATATCCGGGTTACAAGTTTATAAGGTGCATCACTGTAGCTAGGATTGGAGCCGGAAGGAGGTTCTCTCGCCAAGAAAGGGGCGCCAGCAAGACGCGACGGCTTGAGAGCTCTCCGAATTATAGCCGGCGGCGAAAACTGCATTTTAATTCCGCCAGTTTATTCGGGCCGGATATCCGAGGGAAACGCGATACCGCGGTCCATTATCTGCGGGATGCCACTAAAGGACAACTGCCAGACGAATCTTTTCAACGTTCCCTTCGTAGCGTAATACAATATTAGAAATGAATCATTTTAGATTGGCAATTCAGAAAAATTACAATTAATCGGAGTTCAAATGTACGTAAGAGATTTACATTTTTTGAGTGGTTTTACGAATGATAGCAAAAAAAAAATACTACGGAGAAATAAAGTACAGTAAGAAATTAACAAAAAGGTCTCCGCAATATTGGAAGCGAACTCAAACTCGTCATTTATACTTAATTCTGGGCAGTCCTAGTTACTTAACCCCCCAGGCCTCTGGCATATTCTGTCAGGAGTTTTTCCGCTTTGCAATAAAATCCAAATAAATGAAATATTTCATTTAAGGTATCAGAAAATTGTTTTTGAAGGGTGATGAATACGCTTTCAAATTTTATTATTGGATGTAAATAGAAATGTTAAGGCGATGCACTACGTCGTGTAATATTTTAAATTGAGCCGCTATCAATAACAACCCTTACGTAGATGGCGATAAGGTTTAAATTCCCGCTTAACACCATCCGCCTGTTTTGATTTATGCAAGAAAAAAACATGGCCAAAAAGTGCCCTTTATTTTATTTTGTGGATGTTCAGGCATAAATATTTAATTTTTTTCCGATCATTTTATAAATAACTTAGTTTGCCACATTATACAATAAAATCGTAACCGAAAATGGGTTCGTAAGTAGGAGATTTTGAACTTTAAAACAGTTTTCATAGGCCTATACATTATTTTTTTCTGGGCTTATAAAAAGACTTATACAAAAAATACTCGATTATTTTAAAGGTCAAGATGTCTACTCGCGGTATTTAATTAAAGCATCTGAAACATTTCTAGGCGACCAAATTTTCAAACCAAAAACACATGATTTTGCATTACTACGTATGGCATCGCCTTAATGTTGTTTGTTAAAAAAATTAAATCACAAGCCACAGCAACGCGTGGCGTGATACAGCTAGGTAGAAATAAACGTATAATTTTTAAATATTTAAATTTTAAATGCAAACATAAAAGGTTTTTTCTAACTGAAATCACTGAAACATTTTATTAGACAAATGTATTATAAAAATGAATTCACGAAATTTCATAATTTTTTGTTAAATTTCGGTCGGAAACTTTGGTTTCATAGACGTGTACTTTTCAATTCTTCTGTGGTTAACTTCTAGATCGAATGTAAAGCGTTGTTTTCTCTTTCAGTCACCGTTTAGATCATATTCAGGAATTACTTGTGAATGTCCCTTAACACCCTGTATAATAAATATAGTGCTTCTCTGTTCGCCACCTACCCGCTACCAAAACGGTCATAATTATCTCCATGATATTGTAAGAACGTTTTTTTGTGTTGTGAATTATTTTTGTCTTATATACATTACGGCTATCTAGAAATGGCAACATTTTGCCTTTACCTAGCAAGACTTAACAACAATTGTTCGGCAATAGGCAATTTCTGTTACTTGTTTACTAAGCACTTTTATAGAGATTGGATTTTGTAATTATTGTCGAAAGTAGTACCGATTTGAAGACTATTTCAAGATACCATGGGATCTGTAGATTTATTTATAGATTAATTGAAGAACTAGTACATATTGAATTATTTGGCGTGTTGAAAATAACCCGACGTAGCTCTGTGGTCCAGAGCATCTGACCGGACATCAGAAGGTGCGGGTTCAATTCCCGTCGGCGGCACTAATTTTACTCGGGAGATATTTTCAATTTGTATGGCGATTAATTATTGTTTATAATAATTTGTTATCCTTTGTGCCATGCATAACAAAAACCTTGACTTGTAAACATTAGTTTATCATTATAATATATATATGTGTACATGTCAAGAATACAATAATAAGGCTAACATCTTGCAATCACATTATTACACCAATGGTGAATATTGGAATGTTCTTATGTAGATCAATTGAATAATACATAGCAGCCTCGTTATGTTCTTCTGTAGATAATATACATTTATCTATGTTTCTGAGTTGAGCTGAATGACCCCACTATTGCTTATTATTTATTATGAGCGTTATTAAATGAACTCCTGCAGTCTGTGCCAATGAACCGTCAATGCACTCAATGTACTGAAATGGGCAGCTTGATATTTATTTACTCTTTATCCGAGTTTTTCAATGAGTGTTAATTAAATATGCAGCATGTTAGTGTCCGTCACTTTCCACGCTGCAGAGCATAATAATATCATTTTTAAAAGTATATAATAATATTTTTATTAATAATGTTAACACTGGCTTCCACCTGGGTTTAGTCGTGGGGTAGTCGATCCGGATACAAGCATATCAAAGAGTCCATCAGATTAACTCCTCCCAAGTGTTTGTTGTATGTTACAAAATAAAATGGCCTATATATGTCTATCTTCACCGTACCTTGCCTGGACCACCTCTTAGTTTTGAGATTGGCTGAGCACCAGTAAAAATTGAGGCAATATAGACATGATTACTGTCGATCCATCGAGTCACTGTTAAGCGCGCTCTACACTCGCGGCGCGAACGGCCGCGAAGGCCGCGAAACGCGAGTGTGGATCTTGTTCACGCCTTCGCAATCTTCGCGTTCGCGCTTCGCGCCATTCCCCGATTTTTGTCGGTTTTTTGGCCCACGACAAAGGGTTTGGGTTTTAAAGCCGCGAACAAGACTGAAGCTTTGCGAGTGTGGATGGACACAGTTCACGCGCGAATCGCGGCGTATATTCACGGCGTGAATTCACGGCGCGACTTCGCGCGCGAGTGTAGAGCCAGCTTTACATTGGGTCGCGACATTACCAGAGAAACTTAAGGAACCTCGAGGCATTCTTTTAATTTATTTAATTTAATTTAGTGGCCGCTCCACGCAACCTGTTATATAGCTGACGCTCATATGTGCAATCACTTTGCAACTTTTCGATGGTGGTGAAAAAATTAAAATAAAAAGACATTTGAGTTTTTCTGTGCACTGTTTCAACATCACCCGATGATCGTCTTTCGGTCCAGAAAAAATTTCATCGTCAGAACAATCAAGAAGAGCAAGCAGAGTCAAATTGTACCTTCATCGAGATCACAATTCTTAAGAATTCGTAACTCATTTTAGGCCTGTATTGTAGAAATTATTTAGAATATAATTAAAAATAACCTACCCCCAAATATTTTTCAATTCTACATCAAAATAAGTTTATGCACAAAGCCCACTGCATATTATTGGTAGATATATAAGTTTATGCACAAAGCCCACTGCATATTATTGGTAGATATATAAGTTTATGCACAAAGCCCACTGCATATTATTGGTAGATATATAAGTTTATGCACAAAGCCCACTGCATATTATTGGTAGATATATAAGTTTATGCACAAAGCCCACTGCATATTATTGGTTGATATTGACATCCCTTGGAATGTCGTACCTCGAACCTCGAAAAACATTCGACCTCATACGAACCTCGTATGAGGTCCAACGGTTTTTGCAAAGATACCAATATAAAACTGAAAGACGATAATGGTCTAATAATTTC
Source organism: Hesperophylax magnus (assembly GCA_026573805.1). NCBI lineage: Eukaryota > Metazoa > Arthropoda > Insecta > Trichoptera > Limnephilidae > Hesperophylax > Hesperophylax magnus. The sequence goes on along the minus strand of JAIUSX010000043.1, from coordinate 3,243,760 downwards.
AAACATAAGAAGCAAATACAGAACACATAAATTAATTACTTACAGTTTATACTGATCGAGTTTCAATTCTTTATTGTATGTTGTATGTACAAAGGAGAAACAGAAATCGATGAAAAAACATTAAAAAAAACTTGGACAATGAAATTTCAAATCAACATGGGATAACGTTTTCATATAATGGCGAGTTTTTGAAATATTAATTTATCTCAATTAAGGCGATGCACTACGTCGTGTAATATTTTAATAATAATAACAACCCTTACGTAGATGGCGATAAGGTTTAAATTCCCGCTGAACACCATCCGCCTGTTTTGATTTATGCAAGAAAAAAACATGGCCAAAAAGTGCCTTTTATTTTATTTCGTGGATGTTCAGGCATAAATATTTAATTTTTTTCGATCATTTTATAAATAACTTAATTTGCCACATTATAAAATAAAATCATAACCGAAAATGGGTTCGTAAGTAGGAGATTTTGAACTTTAAAGCAGTTTTCATAGGCCTTTACATTATTTTTTCCTGGGCTTATAAAAAGACTTATCTAAAAAATACTCGATTATTTCAAAGGCCAAGATGTATTCTACTCGCAGTATTTAATTAAAGCATCTGAAACATTTCCAGGCGACCAAATTTTCAAACCAAAAACACATGATTTTGAATTACATACGTATGGCATCGCCTTAAGATCTAAAGTGGTCTATGGCACAGTTGTAGAATTATGAAATAGCAAAGATGACTTATTTTAGGGCCTCATATGAGTATTTCGTGTTCGAGAAGATTATAGATTTTTTTATGATAAATAATACATGCATACATTAAATCATTCACAGACATTCGGCGAAGCAATCCAGACAAGTTTGTAATTAAAGTGATTAAATCGTATTTTTATTTTAGCATTAATAATGACCATGGCTGTGTTCCGATCGTGGAGATTTGATTTGAGTAGTTGAACAAAACATCGCAATTATTACCGTAAGAATAAAAAAAATGCAGCCCGATATACTCGGAAGATATTCCGACGACAGGGATTGAATTTCATCACGTACAAAATGTTTTCATTGAAATAACAAAGTGTTTTAAAGTTGTTTACGGTAGATAAGACGATGGACACTGCTTTTCTGTTCGAAACGTTGGCTATGTTCGAAAAGGAGTCAGCGTACACAGATCAACATTGTTGCTTTGTCATCCAATAAACAACACACTTGTTGCTTTACATCCAATTTGTCAAATTCGAACATCGATATCGGTTAAATCCCCGCTTAACCTCGGGGTGTAGATTTACCAACCATGTAAAAATCATCGCCAAAATCCTTTTTTATTTATTTTGCGATATCAGGCACAAATCTTAGAATGTTTTCCGATCAGAATCTAAACAACATATGTTGCCACATCATAATACAAAAGTAAATCCCTAAATGTGAGATTGTACTACACTTCAAATGTTTTTTATACGGCTTGTATTTTTTTCTATACTCACCAACAAAATTGTTCCGTTAAAGCAAAGGCATCTGTAATATTTCAAAGCGAGCAAATTTTCAAACCAAAAACACGTGATTTGTTGGTAACGTAATTTGTTTTGAAATATCACCTCAAGGGCGCTTTGCAAACCAACGTAGTTAAAATCCTTGATTCTGGCTTCACCGTCACACAATAACAGACAGATTAATGAATGTAGAGATAACGACAAAATGATAATGACCAGAGATAGGGAAATTGCAAATACACACTGAACGGACATGCGAAAAATTCTGTTAAAAAACTACATGATTCAGCTTATTGCGCATTGCTGGCAAAAGACAGTAAAACCGTATATTCTGGTCTACGGGTTAAATGATCAGTTTAAACAATCTTCAAATACAATGCGAAAGATCAATCCCTTCCACAATATTATTAAAATAATGTGCACCGCCTCAAGTCGCATTGTGTCGAAATCTCTGTGCAGTCCATTATATTTGAATCTTGAAAATAGAACACGACAGGAATTTAAGGATCGTTCCATTTCGGTGTATTTCTATAGTGACGCGGCCCACCGATCGGCTCCCCTGGACAATAATAATTATATTATATTGGCGATTGTGTTGAAAACATTATCATCTAATCATTCAGATCGCTAATTTTCTAAAGACGTGACGTCCAGAAAAACAACGATGAAATTTTTTGTTTTCTTAAATACTAACAACGCCATGTTTTCTAAAAAAATAACAGTGTCAAAAAAATCTTCCCAAATGTTTTGAAACATTATTTCAATATAGAGACTATAAATTGTACAAAAGGAAAAAAAATGTAGTGTGGATACATTTGTCGCTTGCGGTTGCTTTGTTCCTTTCCCCTAATCTGTGACTCGGCTCGCGGAAATGTTGTCCTGTTTATACGCACCCTTAAAGTGGTCAAAAAGTAATAACATAATGTGATCTCAATCATTAATACATTTGTAATAAATAATATGGCGAAGGTATTGTCTATTTTCTACAGCAATGAAAAATGGATTTACCAGATTATTTTGAAATGAATAATATCTCGATTATGCCCATGGCCATTGATAAGAATAGGAATGATTCAGTGTAGAACAGGTACGAATGAGGAATGCTCGCCGGACCTGTGATCGATCTGCGGTAGGAATTAGGCCCGAGTAACAGGTTCTGATGTATTTTTTTCTCCACTCTCCATCCATATTATTTCTCCGGACAATAATAACCGGGGACGCCGACCAGCGCGCCTAATTATCGGAGCGAACATTAAAATTATACATGTAAGAAAATGTAGAAATAATCGTCAGGCTACTCCGAACCCGAACTGCGATCCACCCATAGCGGAGGAATGTTCGGTTTCTCGGCTTCTACAGTTGTTCGGGTCCCCCTACTTCCAACGAGTGCCGCCCGCCGCATTGTTGGTCCGCTGCCACCGAATATACGTGCAAAATATCTTCATTTGTCACTTCCCAAAAACGAATGGAATGCTTAATAAAACGCTGACATTAAACTCCTTCCTTTAAAAACAACAGGATAAATCATCTTACGCGAAGATCTTTGAGAACATTGACTATTTATTTCATAAAATGCTAATAAGCTGTCAGAGGAAGCGATAACATGGTCTTTCCGCTGAGATCTCCGCTGACACGTGGGTCGTTTAGATGCTGAGGACACGGAGCTATTCGTCTTTAGGAGACGCAACGAGGTTTTGATACCAACTCTGATTGATGTATGGCTGTATTCTCTTTCTATTTAGCGTATTTTCGGAGAATACGAATAATTTGAGATATTTAATAAATTTATTATATTGTTTAATAATGTATAATGTTCCCTGAAGTTTGAGCACTTTACCCCCGGGTAAGCCATGGAATTGGCTGAAGAAAGGCGAAATTCGACTGCTGTAGGAAATACACCAGATTCCCGAATCGCGTATAGGAACAACCATAATACATATAATAGTACTATAGCTGATGTGTACCCGGCGTTGCTTGAAGTTGACCATAGGAGATGGACATACCGTAGGGGACTTTTCTGTAGGCCTTTTTAAGATATGCAATTCCGTAGTACATTATTTTGATTCTCAAAAGGTTTAGCCAGCGTTAGCGATGTAAGCGCCCGAAAGTATTTTTTTACGACTTAATTACAAAACATCGACTTTCTATAGATACAATATGCATGGATTATATATATTTACAAACATTCCGTAAGAAATTCTCTAAATGATAATGAAAATCCGTTGCGTATTGTAGAAGAACTAAGCGCTCGAACAGACAGATGCGGAAAGCGACTTTATTTTATACTATTTAGAGATGAACGAATAATAATATGTCAAGGGCGATGAAATGTATTGTATAATCATTTGTGAAGTTGTTGATAACAGCTTTAATTTGTTTACACAAAATTCCACGCATTTGTGTTACGCGTTAAGCAAATTGGTAAGTACATAATAAGAAGTTCACAAATTTACGGAATATGAAAAAAAAACGTTAGAAGCGCTTTGAACAAGTAAAGTAGTTAGTTATAAAAGGTAGCTAGGATGTTTATAAATGACCTGTGCAAGCCGTATTATTATTTGAAAGGCCAAAGCCATCATGTCATGGGCCGTTTTGGCTTGTTGTCAAGCTCAAACCACTCGTTTTATAAAACCAACTTCGATATGATGTTTAATGTTTACAGACATAAAATAAGCTGCAAAACTGATTCAAGGAGAGATAATGTATGGCTTACGAGGTGTTTATAATCCATTTGCCACTCAATTTACAAAAACGAAGAATTTTTAATTCATAAATTTTACAGCGGCACTTCATTTCCAGCTATATCTGAAAAGATATATTAATTCATGTGTTTTGGCGGCAGTGGAGCAGGTGGTGGGGCTTATTGCGTCGTTGAAACGTCATTTATTGAATTATTTATAGTCCAAACCATCAAAGGTTCATTTATTATTGAATTATTTGCTAGTTTTACGTTCGGCACCAAGTGAGTTCAAGAGCGCAAGAGATTCGTTTATATAATATGCATAAAGATTCGTTTAGTCCGATGAAGTTTTCCTTACACTGATCTTACATGGAATCTTACTGGAATGTGCAAATATGATTTTAGTCCGGTGTTTTATCTCAGGTGGCTAATAATACATCTCTTGAGCTAGACTCAATATCTAGATATTGAAGGTACGGAAGTTAAATATATACTCGACTATTTTAAAATCAGTCGTAATTCAAATCGTTCGATTTTGACTCCGTTACCCCACATATCTCAATGCACTAGGGTCTATTACGGAGTGAACCACATTTCTGAAGCCCTGTTTTGGCTTGATTTTGGTTGGGTTGGGTTGGGATGATATAGGATAGGTTGTGTCGGGTCTATATTTAGAAATAATTTAAAAATTTAATGACCCCGTTAAAGTTAAATTTAATGAAAAAGCTAGAAAATTAGTCCTCTTTCATCAAAGGTTACATTCATCGGCGGTTATTTATTAAATTAGGCAAATTTAGTCGACGCACACTGTCGTTTGTTCATTATTGACTTGCAATCCTGCTTGCGAACGACGACAGACTATCGATAAAACGATGACCGCGCTAGACCCCCCAGATATTTTTGCAGCGGGAATGTTAAGAATTAACTATATGTATACATAAATTCCACATGAACGTATAAAAGGGGAGTTAAGAATGCAAAATTATAAAAAAAAAAACCTTCAAGCCTCCTTCAATCTTTCGCTAATTATTTGAGAATAGTTTTAAATAATAAATTGTAGTATTTTTACCCTTGCATAATAATGCCCCTATTCTGCCCTTTTCACAAATACTTTGTAACTGTTTTTGTGTTGTATATGTTTTTTTTAATATAACAATCGGTGGATATTCGGTTTTCGATTTAATCATTCCTCAAAATATTAATATAGAAACACATATGAACTGCTTACTGAAGTTTAAAGCCAATGACTCCACCTAAATATCACCGTTTATCCCATATTTTCCATAAAATTGGCACATTATCGCAAGCGATCGCTCAAGACGTTTTGCAAACTTGCCATAATATGCCAAAAATCGTTCGAGTGGCTAATTAAAACTTATGCTGTCTAAAGGCAAGAGAAAAAATTCGTGGAACAGCTAACGCTTTTTTTCTCACGTGTATACGCAGCATTCATGATAATAATTAACGTTTTCGGAAAGAACTTTTTTTATTATAAATTATTGTTTACTTTATTATTATGAAAAGTGGTATCTATGTGTTTACAAAAGGTATCATAAATATTTAACATACTCGTAATGTGTTGCTTGCATCGTTGTATGCTTATATTATGTGTTCACCGCTAAATGAGTAATTTTAACAATAAACAGTATTTTTAAATAGATTATTGTAACTATTTACATGAGTTCCCAGATAACTCCACAATAAGTATAATGGCGGGGGTGTGTAAATCAATACTACCCACGACAATGAGAAGTAAACAAAGTTTTGACTGTTCTGCAATAACAATAACATAGGGATCTTATCTACGACCGATGTCACTTGATCCAAGTGTTGTGAACGGCTGTGTGGAATGACATAATTGCGAATGCAGTCCTTCAGATAAGGGATATGGTGCGCCAGCTCTATGCTACTTCTCAGCTCAGGTTACATTTATAGCATTACAGTTAAAATAGTTATTTTTACTGACAATCAATCCACTCGAGAAACAGTGCAAAACATAGTCAAAGAAATGAAAAAAACGTATGCAGTTCTACACAGTTCTTTGGATGGTAGTAGTCAACATCCCATATGAATCACATAGGCATTTTCAAGCAAATAAATCTAAATAAGTTTACCAAAAAATATTTTTATTAACCTATGGAAGGCCAGGGGTAAACCTTGAGTTTAGTTTAGGTAATTCTCAAGTTTAAACAAATATTTTTCAGCTAAATAAGCGTTCTTCACAATAAAAAATAAGTCGTACTTTTGAAAATCGGAATTATGACATTTTACATGGAATTTTGCGGCGCGCCTTTTCACAGATAAAATAAACTTTGCAAGTGACGAAACGACAAGCTAGAATAATACTAAGATACATTTTTTTGGTTCACAAGCGAATAAAATATATTTTAATATTCTATGAGCATTTTTTAAGGTCCATAATACCATAAACTCCAGGCAAATGCGCGGTGAATCCACGGTGGATTTTTTGACACACTCAGGGTTAAATTAAGAAAAGCTATAGAAGCCGCAGGCAAGCCCAATATATGTTGTATAATTTAAAAAAAAAAACGTAATCAAAAATACTATGTACTTCGGTTATGCATGTGTCCTTCCTAACTCTGGTTCAATGATCTCTGGAACTCGGATTTGTTTGAATTTAAGTATCATGATAGTGTGAAGAACTTAATCAAGCGATAAAGTACCTACCTATAATGCAATATTTTAATTATCATTTTCAAAAGCCATATTAGAAAACCTCATCAGAGCACAAGTGAGTACTGAGTTTGGGTTACGATTCGAGAGCTTTTTATTTTTTGCATGACACTTAGTACGAGATTGGAAGTTTTTAGATTATGAAATTTATCGCTACTTTGGCGAAATAAACATTAATATATAATTATAAGTGTTTGTGTGGATCCCAGTGACGAATGAATAAAAATAAAATCAGGAAATTTCAAAGGCCCCTTAAAATGTATTCCCAAAGCAAACTGGAGATAACTTATAATTTATTATCAAGCGCCCTTGGGGCGATTTTCACCAAAACGACGCAATATAAATAATCTTCTTATTTATAACAACTTTGTGAAGTGTTCTCCAGGTGGTTTTATTGCCGAGGGAAGCTTACTTTGTAATATTATTTTGCAACTAATAAAGGTTAGCGTGTAAACAATAATATGCATTTATATTCTACTCTGTTATTGAGTGCATGTCTGACAGTTGTAAAAAATCAAGTTTACAACCAAGAATAATACATATTTTACTATAAGAGTACAGTTAATGAATTAAGATTAATAAATTAATATACATTATTCTGCAAGTAGGGCTGATTAACAGCTTACTTTTGCAACTTGTATATTTTTACATAAAATGTGTACAAAGTTTATCTTAAATCTGTAATATAATTATTGTACTACTAGTGCAGACTCGTGAAAAATCATGGGATATTACAATTGTAAGATTAGTGAAGCTGAAAATATTTGCCTTTATAACTTTATCTATTAGTAAATTGGATATTATAAAAATATATTCATACTAATCGAACAACAAATCAAGTTTCGCTTATGAAAAGGATACCCATTCAAAGAATATGTATATAAACGGGCCGCTAAAATTTGTCCCCTGGCTAGGTTCAGTGAAACCACGAGCCTTGTTCCAGTAACGTATCTTCGCTATATTAATTCATCAAAGCATCTGTCATGCATTTAAACAAAATAAGTACGCAAGTCGAATAAAGAATTATTAATTCTTAAAATATTGTTGGTACCTACTTCATCGCTTGTCTGATATTAAATTTATTATTATAAAAGTTTTTAAAACTTGAATTATGTTACGCATTACGCGGGAATATTTCACATGTGCCCTGAGGTGATTTTCACAAAAACGGCGCTATACAAATTATCAAATTATTATTATTATTATTATTACTGACGGCCGGCATAGTCCAGTGGTAACGCATTGGACTGCCATTCTGAAGGTCGCGGGTTCGAACCCGGCGTGCGCAAATAAATTTTATTTGATTAATTTGTGTTATTTCACAATTAATTAATTAAAATAATATATAGTATATTTGCGGCACGTTCCAGAGTGGAAGATACTACCAGTATCGCCCTGGTGTAAGACCACCATTCAGAATTGAAACGTTGCTCCAAATGGCTTTAGCCGTGTTTAGTGACTAGATCTGAATAGCCAGATACTTCCCCACCTTCCTCTTTCCCTTCCCCACTTACCTTCAGCCTCACAACATCCCCCAATTGGGGATGCCATAGTCTCACTGGCTCCAGACGGGAGCAGTTGGGACTCTTGTGAGGTATTCGCTATAAAAAAAAAAAAAAAAAAACTTACCCATGCACTAAACGTTTCACGGATCAATATTAATAACAATAATACTGTAAGATGAAGTGTACATATTATGTAAACACCGCTGTGGAACTATTTTAAATACCTCATAAAAGCATTTAAATTACCAAATAAAAGCATTCTAGAATAGATTATCTAAGTGTACAATAATTGAATAATTTATATAGCGCCATTCTTGTAAAAAGAATCCCCTCAAGGCCGATGTGAATAACGTACAGGTAGTTAGTTACCCGGGGTTGCTCAGGTCGCCATGTCTTCATTCACTTCCAAGTCATGTATTGTCCTCTTTCTTTGTTCATCACTTACGTCTCATTTACCACAAATAACTATTTGATTCGTGTCTTCCTCGGGCACACCCGACTTTTTCTACCATTCGATCGTGTAGTATCATGAAATCGAGATTGTTACTGTTGAAAAAGAAACTACATTATGTGGACTTTAATCAAAACCTCCCAGTGATCTAGGAGGTATTCCAGAGCAGAGATAAGTCTTGATATAAATTAACATATTTTATTATTTATTATTGTTTGTAACTATTTTAGGATAAAGACTGAAAAATGCTTGAACCGAAATTCGTCAATTTTACCACAATTACTTTTGGGATTCTAGGAAGGCAGAAAAAGTCCGAATTTATTGATAAATGGAGTTTTAATTGACCTGTTTTGAGCCCACATTATTATGTTCGAAATTGCTGAGATCTTTCAAAGAAAACACCCCATAACAGAATCCCCCATCCATAAATCAAATAGGGGACATTACAATGTACATTTCTTAGCACACACGCTTTGTTTGCAAGGGACATACAACTTACATCAAATCGCACATTGCACATGCCCTATCAGAAGTTACCTGTGTTTTTATTATACGGAGGAGGTGCATTCTAGGTTAGCCTGCTAGCAAGCACCCCGCTACTACATAATAATAATATTATGTATGTACATGCGGCCATTTGAGCTATTTCTAAATAATAATAATAATGTATACATCGTAGTACAATGTTATGTAGATATTTCATGATAATATTATGCACGAGCCTAGAATAATCATGGTGTGATTTCAGTGGCGGTAGACTTCATCTGTTGTTGTTGGAAAACTGGAATGGACCGCTTTGTTTAGCGAATGGAACTTTGTAGGAATAGTCAATTAGATCCAGAATAATGTTAAACCATTAGTGGTACGTATTATAATAATAAGAATTAGTATGCGGCCCGCATGCATAATGTATTAGGTTGTAAGTTGCTTGTAGTCAAAGCTGCGAGCAGGATCTGCATACGGATCTAGGATAATGACGGGTGAGTAAACCCGGTAAACAGTGTGGTCAGTGGTGACTGATGTCCCTAGGGTAGGTACTGCTACTGGGTAGGTACCTAGGTAGGGTGATAGTGTTTTCAACGGATACACGCAGCGAGTACTCGCGGAGTTCATTATTTACTCGTTATAGACTCGTAGGCGAAAAATAAAGCAACAAACCTGTTTATGCTTGAGGGCATTCTCAGTGGTACGGCTCGCAGGGCGGTCATGCTGCTCCTTCATGTCGTCCAGGACCTTGGCCAGCTTGTCACAGTCCGGCTGGTCCTTGGCCACCAGCAGGTATGCGCGCCAGTTGCCCGAGTCGAACCCCCAGTGGCAGGTGCGGTTCTCCAGCTCGCGGTGCACATGACACACGAAGCGCTGCGGAGAGAATAGCCCCCGGCACTCGGCGCACTCGATACACCCCGCATCCTTCTGCGTGTACAGTTCGGGGAAGCACACCCCCTTGCACTTGCCGAAGCACTCGTGGTGCACGCGAAAGTGCAGCGAGCCCTTGGGCGGGCGCTGCAGGCCCTGCGCGTGATGCAACAGCGCGCTGCACAGCCGCTCGGCGTCCGTCTTGGTGATCAGGCCGCAGGACGGCGCGTTCTTGGGCAGGATGCCCGTCACCTTCAGCTCCGTCAGCTGCTCGGGCGTGCATCGCGAGCAGTAGATCTGCAGCTCGTCGCAGATGCGATTGATCTGGTCCAGCGTGAAGTCCGTCAGGACGCTGGTGAGGATCTGCGGCAGACACAGGCGCTTCTCGCCGCCCACTACGAAGCAGGAGATGGCCTCGCCCTCCAGGAGAGTCTCGGTGCGCTCTCCGCGCCCGGGGTCGGGGGCCGAGAGGATGGGCTGCGGCTGCTGGGGCGCCGGGAAGGGCGGCGGGGGCGACTCCTTCAGCTCTAAGCCCAAGCCCTGGGTCGCGGACGCGGACAGGCTTAGCCCCGGGCCCTGCAGACTTTTCGTGGCACTGTGTTGGTATGTCTTTAAAACTGTTTTCAAATGAGGAGTGACAAGCTCCATCATTTTAGTATATTTTTAAATCGCGGAGCGCGCTCGCGCACCTACACCATTTTATTTTAGAGGAGTCAAGTCGGCCAACTCCTCTCCGATCTAGCGTCACGAACGCGTCAACGCCACGATTTGCGGCAATGGACCCGGCTGCGACACCAAGTCATATTGCCATTTCACTTCCCGTGCATTCTTTCCACAATATGAACACTATTACGCAACAATATCATGGTCCTGCCCAGTGCCCTCGCATCCACACTTCGATCAAAACATGTCTGCCAGCCACTGGCACTGCCGAGCCGTCGCGACGGTGTACACTCTACTAGTCTGCGGGCCCGAGCGAAACTGCTCCGTCCGCTGCGCACACGCCCCGTCGCCGAGGTTTTCGCACCGCGAAATTCTACTAAATCGACAAAATCTTTTTCTTTTCTGACTCTATACTGTGTTTCATAACACAAATGCACAACGACATATAAATTTAGGAATAAGTTAAAAAAGTCATCTAGATTTTATGTCGGGTTTACGAATAAATCGAATTTGAAAAATCAAATATAGCTTCAGACTGGGGCGTGTGTTCCGTAAAAGTATCGCAGTCAAAGCGGTAGACGGATGCCTCGGCTACTGGAAAGTCTAGCCAGCCCGCTTCCCCCGCTAGCCCCTCCCCTTGCCCCCTCTCTGCGCGGCCAATTGCTCACGTGACCGACCTTCCCGTCAAAATATCCAGAATGCCAATGCTTGCCGCCGCCAGCCGCCGCCAGCCGCCTGCCGCCTCCATGTGCGGCTGTCAGCGTGTCAGCGGCTGCGGTGGTTATGCCTGGGCTGTATGCGCGGTGTGCACCAGCCTTCTGCTCGCTGCTTCTGCAGCAACCAGACTATATATTCATTCAATACCATGTGTTAGGACTGCTAGGTGTTAGGTATTATCAGTGTCTTGGCGCCTTGACAATTCGGCGCCCGGAGCGGACTGCTCCAATTGCGCCCGCATAGGGCCGGCCCTGCTGACGAGGATATCCCCCATATTATACTGACATTGATTAAGATTTTGTATTTTTATTTTTTCTCCAATCAGTAGATTTCATGTACAAGATAAATCAAGTAGTTTTTTGAGCAATTATTCCCAAAATTTCAAATTACGCCCCTAGGAATAATTTATAATCATCACACATATTAATTTCGGTTGTGGATATGCCTGTGAAATAACTCTGGTTCAATAAACTCAGATTCAGACAAGCGATAAAGTCCCTACTAACATAATATTTATTTACCATAAATTATTTTAATTCGATATTCAAAATAATGCTTATTTCTTTTGTAAGTAAATTTTATCTTCAAATAAATAATGTTAGATTTCGTGATTTTTAATCCACGTGCAATTACCAATCCTACAACTACAATATCCCGTGATTTGTCTGCGATAGTATGTATGTATAATAATAATGTCAGCTCTTGTATTTATTTTGCCTACGTAAATATTTAATTAGGTAGGTACTTCTAATTTATGCAATTCACCTATGACATAGTAGTAAACCAGTTATTTTCAACTGAACTATAATATTATGAGCAAACATAATCTTGAATGCATTATGCTGATGAATAAAATAATACAGGTACTTTCGTGAGTGCTTTATGTGCTGTCTGTATCTACAGAAGATGATTAGGTACCTACGTACGTTAAACGTTATCTACATTAAGAAATTTGAGGAAAGTATTCAGTAATCATAAGAGTCGCATCTGCCCTGGTGATGAACACGTATAAGCTGTCTGAAACGTTGATCACAAAAGGATGAAAGGCATGGGTATCCCAAAAATCAATAACGATAACACTTTTGGTCATAAGTGAAAACAAATGTTAATAAAATACGAAGTGTTTTTCAGGAAAGGTCAGACTATCTAGAAGAAGTAGCGAATTGCTTTTTATCAGATCATTTTGTTAGACGTATTTGTAAGAATAATACTATGTATGAACCTATTATGTATGTATTTAGTAAAAATATTTATTGTTAACTACACAGTCATTGTTGTACTTCGTCTCCTTTTAATTTTCCTAGTACTTTCCTACTTCCTTCATATTTTGGATAATTTAATTACGTATATAAATAAATTCAAAATATAAATAATGTTGAGCAGCGATGGAAACCTGCGCGGTGGACGGAATGAAAAACCTCCCGATGATAAGCCCTACCGACATTTTCACGAACCCGATTATCGATAATTTTCCCCATTCTCGCATATTTTTCAACCCAATTAGTTGGTTGGAATGTACATAGATTATTGTAAGTAGATTTTTTTACGGAATCCACTTAAAGTCTTGCCAGATATAAAGAAGATTCCAGGTAGAATCAATTACATAGTAAAAATTATTTAATTATTTATTTACGAGTTTGATGTAAAACCTTTTGTCAGGGTACATAATTGTACAATAAAAACGTGAACACTAGCTTTCTATGAAGGATCAAATCGCAACTGTAAAATCATGCCATGTATAGTTTTAATTTAATGTTTTGTCCTAACCGTAAATTCTCCATGCTTAAACTTTGTAAAAAAACTGCGTTTTTTTTAAGTGACCTGCCAGATAAGTATATTTTCTGTATCTGTTAGTAAATAATTAGAAATAGCCTAGGAAGTCATAATGGTGGCACCCTCTGGGTGATTTTTCTCCAAAACGGCGCTATGCAAGTTATTAGTTTTATTATAAACAAAAAAGGCATATTGCCCTCCAGCACACAAACAAACTCAATAATTTGCAATTAGATAAAACCCCCCTGTTTTATTTGTTTGCAAAAGGTAGAAGTAGATTAGTTTTGAGTATTGTTAACCATTAGTTATATAACTTATATGCCTTACAAGGAAAGTATGTACAATGTAGATTTTTATAGCTTCTTACAGACAGTCAACACGACGCACAACATACAGGGTTTTCCAATAAGAGGTGTTATTTTGATATTCAATCGTAAAAGATCAATGGTTTCGTTGCTTGTGAGGCACGCAGCGCCGTCTTGTTGAAAGTAAACGTTGTCCAGATCAATACCATTCAATTCCGGCCATAAAAAATCATTAATCATCTTTCGATAGCGCAATCCATTCACCGTAACTGTTGCTCCAGCCCCATTTTCGAAAAAGTAAGGTCCAATGACTCCGCCGGACCAAAAACCGTTTTGCTATTCCTAACTAGCAAATAAATAAGTAAGCCCTCAAAAGGGCAAAGGTGTATGAAATAATATGTTACCATGATAATATAATCGGATCGTTTCTTTTTAAAATTTATTTATTTATTAATGTTTACAAGGTAAGTTTATACAATATAGTGTTTCAGATTATAAATAAAGCATATTTACTTTTACGACAGTGTAACCACTAGTTTGTAAAGGGTAAATAAAATTATAACTTATAACATTCATATTTGAAAAAAAATAGACATACATATAAAGTGAAGTAAAAGATATTACTTTTCCATTAGTGTTTAACTATTGCTTTACGCATTTATCTGGTTCATGTGTCGCACGCCTTAAAAGTCTGGACGAGTACTTATTGTATTTTTTTGATGGTTTGTTCTTCATTGCATTTTTTGTACTCGGACACTTTTTCTTCCATTTATACAAAATGTTTTTATCCGTTACATTTTTTTATAATTCCGATTTTATGTCTGGGTTAAATCTTCCCATAGGAAAAACTAAACCCTTCCACACACTTTTCCATAAATGATCATCTAGTCAATCAACATAATGCCAGTGCATTATATAAGCAAAATAAATACAAAACGATACAAGAACAACCCGTCAACTCACCAGAGATCAAATGGGAAAATAATTCAGCGACTCCAGATATTTTCATATATCAGAAGGTTCGGCTCGGTAGAACTCCTAACAGGGCCTATAAATCCTACTGATCCCTCAACATAAATAATTAAAATATCTTTAAAAATATTTAAAAAAAAAATTAATTACTCTTATTTTTTATTAATTTGGTAAAAAGGGCATTTTGGGTACCTACAACAATAAATTCAGTCAATAAAATGGTATTTCTTCCACTGGCAGCACCAGCAAGTAACTTCATAAATATTTTTGTCTATGTCTTTTTTTTATCAACACACAACACAGTCGAAATGTCACAATCACACAATCTTTGAAATCAATTTGCAAAAACGCCAAGAACTAGAAAGGCCGCAAGCTGTTAAGCAGGTGTTGTTGAACTTTTCGAACACACGCTTTTGATTTTATAATCATTTGATAAGATAATATCCTAATGACTGAAATCTGTCTTTCCTGACTGCAATATTTTTTCAAGAGTAAGATATTCCTAGTTATTTATTTTTTCACTTAATTCAGTTTTATTTTATTGCCGTTTTATTGCCGTGGGTTAGTTGGATGTGTATTTTTGAATTGGTTTCTTTTATGTTTTATTGGTAATCTTTTAGGATAGTTCTCGATTCGCTTCTGTTTTTGTTTAGTTACCTGGTTATTGTAATATTTTCTATAATAATGTTTAAAGCGCCTCTTAACATAAAATTATTATGAAAAGGGAGTTAGATATTCTTGTGTTGAGGAGGTTGTTATATTATTTATACCTCGATTAAAAACTATCAAAACAAACCTCGTCATTATGAATTCCAGTAATTAATACAAAAATCAATTTTCTTCTTTTTAGAACACAACAAAGCGATTTTATAACCAGAGGAAATTCCCACATCCTGAGACTACAGATTAAAAGGTAAATCATGGCTCTCAGCATTAATCTGGAAGGTTCATGTTTTTGTATTATAACCGGCGCCTCAAAGGGGATTGGGAGAGCTCTGGCCATAGAATGTTCCCGTTTAATGGGGCCCGGTTCTGTGCTGCTCCTCCTTGCACGTGACCTACAGGGCCTGCAGGTCACCAAGTCTCTCACTGAATCACCCAACGTTAAAGTGTTGACTGAGTCAGTGGATCTTTCCAGCATAACCCTAACCGACATGGATGTGATGCTGTCCAAAGTTACGACTGATTACGACGTCAGTAAATTCACTGTTAATATGATCATTCATAATGCTGGATCTGTTGGTGATGTAACTCGCACGGCTTTGCAGCTGGATTGTGTGGAAGTATGGAGGAAATATTTTGACCTTAATGTTTTCAACGTCTCTGTGCTCAACAGTGCGTTTTTAAAAGCATTTAAGAGCCGAGAAGGTCGTACGGTCGTGGTGAACATAACCTCGCTTTGCGGGATTCAACCTTTTGCGGGATTGCCCCTGTACTGCAGCGGGAAAGCAGCCAGGGAAATGTACTTCAAGGTTCTGGCCGAGGAAGAGCCCGAGATCGTGGTACTGAATTACTCTCCTGGGCCGGTGGAGACGGACATGGTTGATGCCATCATCGATACTGCTACCAACAAGGGTCTCAAAGAGATGTTTGTTACAAACAAGAGCACGGGCAAGTTGCTGAAACCCGAGCAGACCGCCAAGAAGTGTCTGGCTGTTCTTTCCACCGGAATTTATAAATCTGGCGACCATGTTGATTACTTTGATAATTTGTAGTAGCTACATAGATGATTGCATTCTAAGATACAGCACAACCCTGCCATTCCATGAACAAACGTAATTCCAATAAACAATCTTGCATTCTAAGATACCTCACAACCCTGCCATTTCATGAACAAACGTAATTCCTACAAACAAACTTGCATTCTAAGATACAGACCAACCCTGCCACTACATGAACAAATGTAATTCCAACAAACAAACTTGCATTCTAGGATACAGCACAACCCTGCCATTCCATGAACAAACGTAATTCCAACAAACAAACTTGCATTCTAAGATACTGCACAACCCTTGAACACATTCCATGAACAAACGTAATTTCAACAAACAAACTTGCATTTTAAGATACAGCACAACCCAGCCATTCCATGAACAAACGTAATTTCAACAAACAAACTTGCATTCTAGGATACAGCACAACCCTGCCATTTCATGAACAAATGTATTCCCAACAAACAAACTATGATAGATAATATATTATAACTTTTATGTTGAAAGCACAAACGTGATGTCTTTTATGTATTATTTTTTTGTATATCGGTTTCTTAATAATACAATGGTCCACCATTTTAGAAAATTGTATTTAATTCATGGGTATTTTTAATATGAATAAAGTTTAAATATGCATGCATAATAAGTATTGTAGTTTAGTATTTCATATGAATAGAATGTACAATTTTTTACACAATAAATACATATATATTTGCATTTAAAATATCTTTTATTTATTTTAATACACATTTTTCATTATTTTTTTATTAGTTTGGCATTTTATCTTCATTATTACTAATTTTAAACTTCAGAGTTTTCTGAAAGTTTCTGATCATAATAATTTGTTATTATTTATTATAATGAGAAATTTTGAAGATCTAAATATTAAAATAAAATTTCAGAAGTGCTACATTTATAAATCGCAATCATATTGTTATTTATTAATACGTATTATGTACTTAAGTTAGAAAGTTAAAATTAATTTATATCTATGATCATTTTGATGAATTATTTATTTATTAATGATAAAGATCAATATTTCTAATATTTTAAGAGGTATTTTTGTAAGGACCACCAAAGTACGGCGGAAATGAATCCTGCTTCTGTAGCAGAACGATCAAGGCGGACTTTGAGTCGGATGTTAATGAAATTTTAACTATAAAGCAGAAAATCTGTCTAATAAAGTACACTAACTACATACAACCAAACATTATGCACAAATAATAATATATACATAGAGAATTAATTTAATTGAAAGGAGAAATTTGTTTTCTGAAGTAACGAAAGCTAATTTGTACAGCTTTTTATCCAAAGCAACTATTTTCAGTGAGCGGTGTCATTTGCATCGTGAGCTATGGTGTTTTGAAATATCTATTTCTCAGTCAAACAAAAAGTTCAATGACAAAAAAAGAGTATGAAACTAGAGTGAAGCCGGGTAGTAAAAACTTTTTTTTTGTGTTACAGATAAAACATGTAAATTTTTTTTCATTTATTGAAAATATCTATTTATTACTATGGTTCGTTTAGTTGTAAAATCATTCTAGGATCTTTGAAGAATTAACAATTAAAATCGGTGGGACTGTTTAGTAGATGATTTAAAGAATAAATTGCATCTTTAACTATTATCCTATGACTATGTAAAGATAATTTGTAATTATTACGTTACTTGAAAATAAGTGACGTAATTTTGTCTATTTGCAGATTACCTGTCCGGAATATAGAAATGGTTGCTGTCGGCACAAAGCATGACAGCTTCTTCCTGTTCATTATGGGCCTGGCGTGGCGGTGCCGGTACTCCATCCCGGCCTTGCTGACCTGCTCGCTGGCCATCATCGGACAGGCCTGCGTCTTTGAAGTCAACATCAGAACCCGCCACATTAACAATCAGCCATTTGATGTGAGTATTCAACATTGCCAGTAAAGAGTGGTAGATACTATCACTATCAATCTGGTGAAAGAATGGAAACATCGCTTGAAATGATGTTGCTTTAGCCATGTTTAGTGACCAGATCTGAACAGCCAGATACTTCCCAACCTTCATCTTCCCCTAGCTTCTCTCTTCGGCCTCACAACACACTGACTCCGGGCAGTCGGGATTCTTGTTTAATATTCATAAAAGAATATTTTTTAAACTTTGTTTTTTTATTTATTATTATTATTAGGTTACATAGATAAATTGCTGCCATTTTATAATATTGCATTTTCTTGTAATATAAAATATATTTATAATGCTGCCAATGTGTTGGGTCAATGCGCTGATCCAATGCGCTGGACCACTTGGCATATATTGGCCGTTGCAACACATTGGCTGCCAACGTTGACCGACCAACTGACTAGTGTCGGTTTTTCATGCACACATCAAAGGATCTTGACGGCAACCCGCCAACAGCATTCACACGTTGACCTCGTCCATCATAGTCGTCATAGTCAGCAATCAGCATCTTTTGTGCCTTTTTTGTTTTTACTCTTCTTTGGTACAAGTTAAGGTAATAATTAAATGTGCTCTGCAAATAAATTGCCGCAGCTGCGATATTTTCCACATCCATCTTGATCAAATGGCCAGTGAAGAAATGGCCCAGCGCATTGGTCAAATATTGGACCAATAATTTATCATTTGGGATGTAAAACAATGTATTTTATGTTAAATAACACTTAACTGGCACTTAATTAGAGGCACTGCTGAAAACCAGCTGCATTCCGGGTCCGGAATGTACAGCCGAGAAGTAACCTTTTTGTCAATGTTTTCAAGCCAAATGTGATGTCGGAATATGTGACAAACCAATAATATATTCACAAATAAATGTTTTATTATTATTAACTGTGGTGTATGGGACAAGTGGAGCCCACAAAGCTGTAGTAATTAAACAGGACACCGGCACACATGGACACCTTGATCCCAGAGTTGTTCAGGTAGAGTCCAGCTTGTAACGGCAGCAAGAGCTTTGTAGGCAAAACATCAAATAATCTCAAAAATTGAAAAAAATTATATCACATTTAATTTTGTAGGACCAGTAGCAATGTGGTCAATAAAAGAAAGTATTACTTTTCCCGAGTACTGTCCGATAAGGAATGAATGCTTCGATGCTTGTACCAGTTACATCTCTATTTGTTGGGCAAAATTGTACATTTCCCAGATGTGTTTAACAGTGTGATTATTTTAATAGTGGTGATCATCCTTATCTCCTTACAGGATGTATGAGATAGCAGAATTGAACAAAGGACATTATTTTAATATGCCAGTTAAGGCTGAAAATTCATTAAAATAAACTGGCTTGGTCTCAGCTTGAGGAAATGAGATGACGATTGATTTTATCAAAAATGTGTCATCGTAAAAATGTAAGATGGGCAAATATGTCTATCACGTCTGTAATAATGTAATTTAAGGGTCAAGTCTGTATCTTTCAAAACGTCCATTCCTGCCGGTTTAGCCACATCACAGACCCTTATTTCAGTGTAGTTGTGAAAGATGACTCCGGACCGAAATAATTTTTATAATTTTAAAAATTTAAGCAAAAACTGATTTGATTTAAATTATTTTTTAAAAAATTTATAAAACGTAAAAAAAAATTCCCCTAAATCCCCTCTATCATCTTCCCACAAAGAAACAATTTTCAAACCGATAAAATCTAATCCAAAATTAAATTTATATAAAAAACTAAGAAATGGTTCCTTTTATAGTAATGAAGGTTAATCAAAAAAACATTATAAATCGTCGAAAAACCCTGAAAAACGTGAATTTTGTTCTTTGTTGTATTTGGCGGCTACAATCAAAAAGGAAAGCCAAAAAATAGTGAAGAAGAAAAAATAAAAATTATATTGACACTTCCCTTGCGGTGTTAAAAAATTCCATATTCTCCGATGCTACACTTGGTAAAATTTATATATTTGAAAAAAAATATTAGTATATACACGGTGTCCGGAAACTCGTAGTACAAGCGGGAAACTGGAGAATCTACACCACATGGGGAACCCAAAAAAACATAAAGTTTTTTGATTTGAGCATTTTCACAAAAAAAAAAAAAAAACCAAAAAAAAATTTTATTCGGCTATTTTTGGGTTAAAGTTTTTTCTGGTGTTTAGGGTTGAACAACAGATGTTTTAAACCTGCAGAGCAGAAATATTTTATGATTACACCGGATTAAATGAAGGGTGATTTCAAAATAATGCTTCAAATCCGAGTTTCTTCATTTGTTTTACTTTCAAATAGTTTTAATTAGTTGGGTACTTTGATCTTCAGTAATAATTTATAAGAATTTGATTAAAAAAAAAAAAAAAAAAAATGAACTTCTAACTCGATTTACTCGATAACGAAAGCTCAAATCAAAAAAAATATACTACAAAATCGACTCCAAATGTGATGTAGATTCACCAGTTTCCCGCTTATACTACGAGTTTCCGGACACCCTGTATATATATATTTTTTATTTTTTTATTGACAATTTTTTTTGATACATACAGGTGCATATATAATTTTACAAAACATAAGACAGTAACAAAAAAAATTCCAAAAAGGCGAAGCCTGAGCGTGGGCATTATAAGTTATATATTCAAAACAGTGGTGGTTACATTATCTATGGTTTAACTCTTCGCACGCGGCCGTATCAACTGTTGTTACGGCAAAAAGTCTATACACACACGCGGCTGTATCAACAGTTGATACGGAAACTTTGACGGCTGATATTCCAGCGCTCTTTCGTCATAAATGTATTTCTTGCTCACTTGGACATTCGTAGAACTATCACGATGCTGACATCTACAAGAATTTCTCAAAAATAAAATTGTATTTCATAAAAAAAGATCAATGATCAAGTGCGCCTCTTCGCACCTTTTAGTCCTTTAGTTTACATTTTTGTCAACAGATGACGTTAATACTTGTATGTCATTCACAACTTTTCATAACTAAAAATGAAAAGTGATCATGGTGTCCCACTTGTGTCTATCAACGCAGTGGCCTAAGTACACACACACCGAGAGTGGTTTATTTATGACGCCGAGTGAATGGCGGGACCACATTCAAAAGATACGGTACGTCTTTGTATGAAATTTTATGTTTTTGTTTTTATAAACATCTAAGAGTGTTGACACACGAGGATTTGTTTTCATATTGTGGAGAATAATCTGTTCTGTCTATATAGTCCAATAAATCATGCCAGAATGCTATAATTTGACATTAAATTGCGTGCATAGGTATTTGAAAATATGTACCGCGTACGGGTATAGATAAAACGGAGCAAATTAACGCGTTCAAAAGGTTAAACGAAAAAAGAAATATGAATAAAGAAAAAAATATATATATATAGTACCTATAGTTAGATTAATATGATTTTACTGGAATTTTTGCATATTTAATAAATAACAGTTAAATAGAAGTTAATTTTTTTTAAATGTAGACGGTATGTAATGGCATATTTTAGGTATCATATTCGTAATATAAATTATAGACAAAATTCTCTCACTTCCAGATTTTTTCTTACCCAGCTTTTAACATTTATTTAATACGAGATTAGGTTCTGGCCCATCTTGATGGAACTCGGCAAGGAGTTAAACAATTTTGGGCCAATATAGTTAATGTGTTTTTGGGCTAGCCTAGTTTACACGCATTTGTGTCTCTGGCTAGAACGATTTGGATTTTTACAGAAATTTTAAGGACGAAATATATATTGTTATTTGGGGATCTATGGTGAGGCACAAAATGAAAGAAGGTGTTGAAGGTCACATGAGTTTTATTGGTGAGTCAGTAGCCGTGACAAGGAGATGATGAAGGACAGATGTTGTAGACTCCGGTTGCTGGCTGATGATGTGCTGGTCAAGCGCGGGTCAGTGAGTCGACGCCGGGCGCTGATGACCGGGACTCGATATAGGTCAGGCACTGGCGAAGAACGTAGGTCTTCAGGCACTCCAGTGCTGACGAGAAGGCCGAAGGTGCGGCAGACCTTGTGGGCAGTTGAACGGGAACGGCGTGACCAGTGAGGATGCAGCGTGTCCTCGTGGTGGTCATGATGGCGTGGAAGAAGCGCTGGTCAGAGACACTGGAACCAGGGCGCTTGTAATCCGATGTAGCGCTGGCCATGGACACGGCCGAGGCGCTAAGATGATGTCCCGATGGAGTCCATAATGATAGGGGCGAAGCCGGGTAGGTACGTGTTGTCCACCGCGCTAGTAAGAAGAGCGCGAGTGATCACTCGTTGATCCTTCCTTGTAGGCTGACGGCTGAACGGTAACTGATGACTGACTGACTGACTCGCTGCGTCGGGCTTATTTATACTTGACGGCCGACGGTAGCAGTGGGTAGATAGATGGCAACTAAATTGAAGACACTCGCTCGATCTGGATCATTCGCGAACTTTCGACGGCTTGGCAATTATGCCTAGGCGGCAGACTCGTTCCTTCTGGCGAGTTCTCGTAATGTGTAAGACTGATAGCGTCATAGTATTGTCGCGAGTAGATAGAGTACGTAGATTACTTTGTTTACGATTTAACGAGCAAGTAGCAAGTAGGTACCTAAGTAGCAAGTAGCAGTTTATTATTAATTATTTAATCTGGATAATTCGACGCCACAGTTATAAAGTTTAATTTTGTAGAACTCCAATTTAAGTTTTCTTTTATATATTCAAAAATATTAACTGTCAGTTTGATAATGCCTTCAGAGGGCGAAACAGCTGTTACACATAATAGTAATTACACAGCAGAACTTGATACGGTCGTATCTGGGACATTAACCCAGGACCTTCGCCTTTCCGGGGCGCTGCTCTACCAACTGCGATTAAGGGACCATATTTCCTTCGGTCATATTTAAGTCCCAGGTCGGTGTCCCAGATGCGACCATAACTTTTTCTGATTTTTCTCTTTCAAAATTAGATTTTACATTATTTGTAATGTGAATTCCGCACAAGAGTCCCAACTGCTCCCAACTGTCTGGAGCCAGTGAGACTATGGCAAGCCCACTCGGGGTATGTTGTGAGGCTAAAGATAGTGAGGAGGGGAAGGAGATGGGGAAGAAGAAGGTTTGGGAATACCTGGCTGTTCAGATCTGGTCACCAAACTGGCTAAAGCCAATTCAAGCAACGTTTCAATTCTGAATTGTGGTCTTATACCAGGGCGATAAGAGTATGTATCTATATAAACTTTTTTTTTTTGTATATTGAATGATAATATAATTGAAAAGGTAAAGAAAACCCAAAAATGTATATATTGTAAATATTTCATTCAATACATAAATGTACTGCGGAGGAATACCTAAAATATGAATCTTGTGTTTAGTACATTTACAGAGATATTTTAGCAATTGGAGACAATGTCCACTCAGTTATCAGCACCGGCAAGGAAAGGTTAAACCACGAACTTACTTGTTTGTCAACCAGAAAGATACAGACTAAGCCCCCTGATGATGTGTGTTTATTCTGATTCCTATATTTCTCCATATGTAATTTGTGATTATTAATTTATTATGATAACTATGTGTAACTCCGTTAGAGTGTTTCAATGCTAGTCAAAAAATAATACTGGTGACGTCGATATAATATACTTGGTCAACGACTGGCGCCATTACTTTTTAATGTGTGGTGAACCCTGCCTGACACAAGATAAATGGCACAATGTTAAAAGTCTCCTTTCTTCGAAGTGTTAAAGTTCTTATAAACGTTACCATTAAATTATATTTGAATTCTGTTTCAGGACGAGGGAGAGGAAGATTCTGGTGGCAGTGATACCAACGACTCCTGGGAAACCATCAGTGAAGAAATTGTCCTCTAAAATTTTAATCTTAAATTATTTATGTTAGGTTAAATCAGCACTGAGCGATGTACATAGATATGCTTTCACGGTGAATACACTTTACAAAATTTACATAGGTATTCCGTTCAAAGATAATAACTTTGAATCTTATAGCGGTACATAATCTTTATGGATTTCATATTTATGATTCTCTTCACATAGTATTAAAATAAATTAATAATAATATGTCTTGCTACTTTACGTTACTTAAATTTAAATTACTTATCTGCACGGCCCTCCCGGATTTGGGCCTGATGATGTGATTGGGACGGAGTTCCTCTTTTTATTTCTCAACTGCTTTCAATCTACTTAGCAATTTCACAGATAGATTTTATTTACCGTAGATATTGGTGGAAACAAATATACCGGTCCCAAAAATAATATTGTGCGATTTCATGAAATGTTTAACTTCTTTTTAAGACAAAATAAAAACATGCCTTTAAGGCGATGCACTACGTGTAATGCAAAATCATGTGTTTTTGATTTGAAAATTTAGTCGCCTAAAAATTTTTCAGATGCTTTAAATAAATACCGCAATTATAATACATGGCCTTTGAAATAATCGAATATTTTTTACATAAGTCTTTTTATAAGCCCAGAAAAAAATAATTTATAAAGCCTATGAAAACTGCTTTAAAGTTGAAAATCTCCTACTTACGAACCCATTTTCGGTTATGATTTTATTGTATAATGTGGCAAATTAAGTTATTTATAAAAATTAAATATTTATGCCTGAACATCCACAAAATAAAAAAAAGGCACTTTTTGGCCATGTTTTTTTCTTGCATAAATCAAAACAGCTGGATGGTGTTAAGCGGGAATTTAAGGGGGTATTTCACTATGTCGGGCTAAATATCTGACTAGCTATCCGTTGGCTGGCTTCAAAGATCAGAATAACTTCGTTATTCAACGGCGACCGTTTCACCATTGTTTCGAGCTTCCGGATAGATAACACTCGAAATAGTCTGGCAACATCGCAAAATGTTTGCAGTTACTCCATCTACTGCCACGGCTGTCATGCGTCACAGTCCGCACACCGCGAAGTGTGCATTTTTTTGGTTATGTTATGTTGATTATCAGGTCATTTTAGATAGATTCGTGTCGAATTAATACATTGTTTCTTATTTTGAACACAATCAAATAATTCAGGATGGATCATACAAGCATTCAAATTCATTCAACAAAATTCGACTCACTTCTCAGCTGTCAAACTCGGAATGTTTTGACGCCATCTTTGATTCGAGGAATAGCGCCTAACGTGAAGTTCGAGCACTGATTAGTCAAATCGAACTTTAACCCGAGCGTTAGCGTTATTCAGATGTAGTGAAAACGAAAAAATGACTAATCCGCGGATTAGTGCTTAGTCAGAACATAATCAGAGATAGTGAAATACCCCCTAAGTCTTATCGCCATCTATGTAAGGAGTGTTATTGATGGCGGCTAGATTCAAAATATTACACAACGTAGTGCATCGCCTTAATGAAAAAAATCCCCATTCTCTGCTTTTTGGCCACTTTAATTACAACTTGTGATTATTCTATTTAATCTGATTATACGTGAACAGAAATGCAATATATCCACGGAGTCCGGATACTAGTGGGAAACTGGGGTATCTACATAACATAGAGAACCCAAAAATAATTTTGAATTTTAATAAACTTTTTTTTTTCGGCAACACTTTTGGAGCCGGGTCTCTCTCAAATCGACTCCGAATATGATGTGGATTCACCAGCTTCCCGCTTGTACCGCTAGTTGAAGCCTTTAAAAATTCTAATAAAGTACCCGGCAGCTCTATCAGATACAAGTATCCAAAAAAGGTATTGTTATATGAAATATTATTTTAGTGATGCAACGATTAGGATTGTGATGCATATAATTCGATCCCACAGATCCAACATTATTTTTAATTTGTCGAAATTTCCTATTTTTATTTCAAATAAACCGCTAACCAATGATTAATTCTCATATTCCCTCAAGGGGAATTCCATTGTCTATTTTGTCCGCTTAACCGCTAGCAATTTTCGAATTGTCTCTTCTTTGAAAACAACTGTCCCCACGCAGTATGTATATGTTACAACTTAGAACTATATATATTCACAATTCAAATCTTATGATAGAAGCACTACATACTATTGACTCGAACGATAGCTACCCAAATTGATTTAGTACCGGCAATGCCCTTGAGACAGCTCCCCAAATTTAGGTAGGTGATTTTTATGAATTAAAATTAATTTCCAATTTTTTTAAACCTAAAGTTAAAAGTAAGAAAAAGAATAATAAAGTAGATAAACGGTGAAATATAGTTGGATTCAGTGGTTTTAAACCACAGTAAGCTGTTTATTTACGTTGCCATATTAATGTTCCGATGTATGATTTTTGAAATGAACGCGGCTGAATCTAAAACCGGAAATCTCCACAGCTCAAGGCATTTTTTTTTAAAACGCTATCGATTGATTGGTTATGTAAGTAAGTATCTACAAAAGGTAGCTGCATAAATATAAAAAATGGTTTATCCATTAATCTTGAGATTATCTATTGAATAATCAAAATGGTCAATGTTAGGATCATTGCGTCAATACTTTTATTATAGGATTAGATTTATTTTAACTCGCAAGCAGTGGTAAGGTGAAATATCTCATGATGTCCATAGTTTTGTAAAAATTGAAAATATCTAAAAGTATTTTGTAAATTTATAATATTAGTAGGTATTTATTTATTTACCATGACTATTAAAAATAAAATAATGTATACTATGTTTTAATGATGACTTAACCGATGTGTCCATTTATTTCAGCATTTCCATATTTTGTAAATCACATAAGTTTCGTAGTCAAAGGGACATAAGTCACATTGTTTGACTGTGGATGAATGTATTTTCATAATATTGTTGGATATTATAATACATTATATATTGGCCGGTAATCATATTGCTTCTTAAAGGCTATTAGAATTACACATCAATGGATTAGCAATATTGATTTTTCAGCAACTCTGTTATAGGGTTTCCCAACAAAACATACAAATATTGTGTTCTGTTGAGCTGAAGAGGTTACCACACACTTTTCATATTATTTAATTAAAATAGTAATAAAATTTTCTTTTGGGAGGCGGGTATAGATAACCAACACCTTTGCCATAGGTCACCCCAAGTGGTTCGCTACATTTGGTGACTTAGTAGGGGGCCCGGGTTCATGAGGTGAGGTTTGTCCGGGTCTTGTTTGCGGTTGTGTCTGTCCACCAGCGTGGATCAGTAGCAAGCCGGATCAGGAGAGACAGCTTGAGGGAGACCTTTTGACCTCGTCAGCAGGACTATCGCCTCGCACTGCAGTGGGGGGATGGGTTCATATGTCTGTCACTCCTGGACACACTGACCCTCAGATTCCTGCCCATACACCTTTCCTTCCCGGAACTTTCTCTCCTTGCTTTCCTAAAAAGACCCTCCACATAGCATCCCCAAAGATAACATAGGCCCTAAGGGGAATTATTTTCAAACTCATGGTGTTAACATTGAGGTCGCCTCCTAATTTTTTTTATTTCGATGAAAATGTATTATATTTAAAGAGTTTTTAACAAAAGTAAAATTAGTTTTTCGATTTCTCCAAAAATTATGAAGTTATAGTCTTCAAAGTCAACATTGTTAAAATGGTGTAATGGTGTCTCGTGACGTCACACAAGAGACCTTTCAATACAATTCATTATTCGAATGGCAGTGCCACAATACTGCCGCCCATGTACTGTGATGTAACAAGCTATTCGGCCGGCTGCAAATATCAACATTTTGACTGCTTATTTCTTCGGTATTTTAAAAAAATTAAAAAGTATTGTCGTAAGCATGCTCTAATTATATGACACTATTCACAAAAATATGAAATTTCATTGTAGTGAATGAACTCGTTTACAAATTAGCAATATTATTATCTCCTTTGTCATATTTTTCTTTTTCGATTTATTGATTTCATACCGACTCGGGTGGGATTGACCTTAATGTTTACCGACAAAACTGAGGTACATCTGACGTCACACGTAGCTCATCGGATTTCAATTGTTTTGCAGACTTTGAAAAATGCAAACATTATAAATTATTTTAACTATCAAATCTATAATGTGATTTGTAAAAAATATAATCATGGTATTTAAATACCTTAACTTAAGTTAGAAGCCGAATTAGAAGGTTCATAAAATAAAATGATTGGATTATTGTGGATTTTTCATGAAAGCATAATATTTAAAGAAACCACTCATGTTTGATGCACAGCCCTGTTGGATTTTAGCTCTACTGGAATATGTAATCCTGTTAGCTCTGTCCGCTGTGTTCTTGTTGTTCCACTTTCAACACAACACCGCATTACTTTCTAAATGAAGTACGTAATTAATTGTAGCGAATTATGGTTTAACATCTTTATATTTCCTAATTCACTAAGTGAATAAGACTTGCCGCGGAAGTGTTAAGTGTTCTCTATGCTCGATGTTCTGGCATCAAACCATATATTAGTTTTCATTACTCCAGTTATTTTAAAAAGTGTTATTGTTTTTGAATCAGCCGTTAAAATGTTTAACTTGTACCAAACTATGAACCGTCATGGGGAGACCAAGGAGCAGAAGGAACCGGAGACCACCGGCCATGACAGGTTTTACCAGGAAAGGGTCGGAAGAAGCAGCTTCCGGAAGAAACGTAAACCCGCTTGTCGTAGAGCACAAAGTGCAGCCGAATTCAATCCATCTTCTATTGCTGCGGCCAACAAGAGAGCCGCATTCCGTGGCAGATCTGCTTCCACCGAAAATGATAGCGATGGTAAATTATTGTTTAATCATGATGTTCTTTAAAACAGATGGATCAATTAAGTTTATTTGTAATTTAATTAAGTTATGTATCATTAACCCCTAGAGACCGGAGCCCTGATCATTGTGATCAGTTATATTTAGCAACCTTGTCAAAACCAGTAGACGCCCAGGCCTAGAGGTAGGTGATCATTGTGATCAGTTATATTTTAGCAACCTTGTCAAAACCAGTAAACGCCCAGGCCTAGAGGTAGGTGATCATTGTGATCAATTATATTTTAGCAACCTTGTCAAAACCAGTAGACGCCCAGGCCTAGAGGTAGGTGATCATTGTGATCAGTTATATTTTAGCAACCTTGTCAAAACCAGTAAACGCCCAGGCCTAGAGGTAGGTGATCATTGTGATCAATTATATTTTAGCAACCTTGTCAAAACCAGTAGACGCCCAGGCCTAGAGGTAGGTGATCATTGTGATCAGTTATATTTTAGCAACCTTGTCAAAACCAGTAAACGCCCAGGCCTAGAGGTAGGTGATCATTGTGATCAGTTATATTTTAGCAACCTTGTCAAAACCAGTAGTCGCCCAGGCCTAGAGGTAGGTGATCAATTATATTTTAGCAACCTTGTCAAAACCAGTAGACGCCCAGGCCTAGAGGTAGGTGATCATTGTGATCAGTTATATTTTAGCAACCTTGTCAAAACCAGTAAACGCCCAGGCTTAGAGGTAGGTGAAAATTGTGATCAATTATATTTTAGCAACCTTGTCAAAACCAGTAGACGCCCAGGCCTAGAGGTAGGTGATCATTGTGATCAG
The DNA here is from genome assembly GCA_026573805.1 of Hesperophylax magnus. Lineage (NCBI taxonomy): Eukaryota > Metazoa > Arthropoda > Insecta > Trichoptera > Limnephilidae > Hesperophylax > Hesperophylax magnus. The sequence goes on along the minus strand of JAIUSX010000043.1, from coordinate 3,214,083 downwards.
TTATATTTTAGCAACCTTGTCAAAACCAGTAAACGCCCAGGCCTAGAGGTAGGTGATCATTGTGATCAGTTATATTTTAGCAACCTTGTCAAAACCAGTAAACGCCCAGGCCTAGAGGTAGGTGATCATTGTGATCAGTTATATTTTAGCAAACTTGTCAAAACCAGTAGTCGCCCAGGCCTAGAGGTAGGTGATCATTGTGATCAATTATATTTTAGCAACCTTGTCAAAACCAGTAGTCGCCCAGGCCTAGAGGTAGGTGATCATTGTGATCAATTATATTTTAGCAACCTTGTCAAAACCAGTAGTCGCCCAGGCCTAGAGGTAGGTGATCATTGTGATCAATTATATTTTAGCAACCTTGTCAAAACCAGTAGTCGCCCAGGCTTAGAGGTAGGTGATCATTGTGATCAATTATATTTTAGCAACCTTGTCAAAACCAGTAGTCGCCCAGGCCTAGAGGTAGGTGATCATTGTGATCAATTATATTTTAGCAACCTTGTCAAAACCAGTAGACGCCCAGGCCTAGAGGTAGGTGATCATTGTGATCAGTTATATTTTAGCAACCTTGTCAAAACCAGTAAACGACCAGGCCTAGAGGTAGGTGATCATTGTGATCAGTTATATTTTAGCAACCTTGTCAAAACCAGTAAACGCCCAGGCCTAGAGATAGGTGATCATTGTGATCAGTTATATTTTAGCAACCTTGTCAAAACCAGTAGACGCCCAGGCCTAGAGGTAGGTGATCATTGTGATCAGTTATATTTTAGCAACCTTGTCAAAACCAGTAAACGCCCAGGCCTAGAGGTAGGTGATCATTGTGATCAATTATATTTTAGCAACCTTGTCAAAACCAGTAGACGCCCAGGCCTAGAGGTAGGTGATCATTGTGATCAGTTATATTTTAGCAACCTTGTCAAAACCAGTAAACGCCCAGGCCTAGAGGTAGGTGATCATTGTGATCAATTATATTTTAGCAACCTTGTCAAAACCAGTAGTCGCCCAGGCCTAGAGGTAGGTGATCATTGTGATCAGTTATATTTTAGCAACCTTGTCAAAACCAGTAGACGCCCAGGCCTAGAGGTAGGTGATCATTGTGATCAGTTATATTTTAGCAACCTTGTCAAAACCAGTAAACGCCCAGGCCTAGAAGTAGGTGATCATTGTGATCAGTTATATTTTAGCAACCTTGTCAAAACCAGTAAACGACCAGGCCTAGAGGTAGGTGATCATTGTGATCAGTTATATTTTATCAACCTTGTCAAAACCAGTAGTCGCCCAGGCCTAGAGGTAGGTGATCATTGTGATCAATTATATTTTAGCAACCTTGTCAAAACCAGTAGTCGCCCAGGCCTAGAGGTAGGTGATCATTGTGATCAATTATATTTTAGCAACCTTGTCAAAACCAGTAGTCGCCCAGGCCTAGAGGTAGGTGATCATTGTGATCAATTATATTTTAGCAACCTTGTCAAAACCAGTAGTCGCCCAGGCTTAGAGGTAGGTGATCATTGTGATCAATTATATTTTAGCAACCTTGTCAAAACCAGTAGTCGCCCAGGCCTAGAGGTAGGTGATCATTGTGATCAATTATATTTTAGCAACCTTGTCAAAACCAGTAGACGCCCAGGCCTAGAGGTAGGTGATCATTGTGATCAGTTATATTTTAGCAACCTTGTCAAAACCAGTAAACGCCCAGGCCTAGAGGTAGGTGATCATTGTGATCAGTTATATTTTAGCAACCTTGTCAAAACCAGTAAACGCCCAGGCCTAGAGGTAGGTGATCATTGTGATCAGTTATATTTTAGCATCCTTGTCAAAACCGGTAGACACCCACAAGTGATCATTGTGATCAATTATGTTTGGATGATTTGTATTTTTGTGTAGCACTGTCTTTATGAAAAACAATCTCTAGGGCGGTGTGTTAGGTGTTAGGTATCATAGCGCCTTGGCAATTCGGCGCCCGGAGAGTACTGCTCCAATTGCGCCCACAAACGGCCGACTCTGGGTATGTGTATAATGATATTATGTTGATATTACATGTAAATAACAAATAGGAAAAAGTGCCGTAATGACTAAATAATCAATAAATAATACAAATAGAGATAAAAAAGAAAATTTAAAAATTAAATATAAATAATAAGAGCAATGAACCTGTTTTCAAGGCATTTAAAAATACTTAGCTCTTTACTCATTCTGAGCACGGATGGTATGGTGCTCTTTCTCTGAGGACTTTCCTAAATGTCCTTCGGTGAATGAGGGACTTATTTATTGTTATCAATTTTAATTTATAGTGCTTCTTTTATATTTTCAATAATATTATTTACCGAGTGAATTATGTTTTTTTGTTCATTTATCAAACTAGCTTTAGGATTAATAGAATTTTTATTAAATAAAGAAGATGTACTGGACGGGAGTCCGCACAAGACTGTAGATTTGGGCGCCGGTTCCAAACTGTGTCTTCAACCGATGGGAATGCTCCTTTACGGCCGATGATGATGATAGTGGTACAAATTTATGTCAATCTGCCTCCCGCACCCGGTGCTCGGTGAATGTTGGGCACTGGGTGTGCTGTCATCTCTGCTCGCTTCTGGCGTTGGCGGTTTTCCTGAGCAGGGCCGGCTGGTCTTGATGAGGTAACACCAGAAGGTTTGGAGCAGAAGACTAGGCGAGGTGAGGCAGTTGGTGGGCAGGAGTCACTTGTTGATAATAAAACGCTTGTTTTGGTGGTAAAGTTGAACTGATTTAATATTTTTTGTGTTGCTGCTTATATGCAATAAGCTTGACTCGCAGCCGACATTTGGCTGTCGGCCGAAGAATAGTGGGAATTCTATCCGCGCCACAAACGCGTACATAGGCCACCGCAAAATGTTGCATATTCATTTTGCCGGTGGTATAGCCGAAGGCAGACGCTTAAATTTGGGAGTTTGCAAAGATTTTGCAAGCTCGCCTGAATTACAATTACATAGTTTTATTACATAGCAGTTATAAGAATGTGTACCTTGACAACTAGATTTTTAGTTTGTCAAGATACGACAAAAAATAAGAAAAGTTTGTAAATAAAAGTGTAAAAATGATCTTGAAGCGATCAAATTTGTAAAAATGGTTAAGTTAGTATTTTTCGAAGGTCCCCCGTGACATAGCGCTCAGAAAGAGAAAAGATTCACTATGCTACGAGGTTCCTGGATTTTTGCAGAGGCAAAAAAGTAAAAATAATTGTACAAAAATGGTCACACAAATATGTTGAAAAACGGCATTTTAAATATCTCCTCAGTGGTAGCACATCGCAAATAGTGTTTATTTAACTACCGCCGAGGAGATGTACAAGTAAAAAATAGGCATTTGTAACATTTAATAAATTGTTATTTGTTAGTAAATTTTGTACATAGAAAATATGAACATCGTACCGCTCGGCAGAGGTAGGTGCGCGATGCGGTACTGATGCTTTTCGGAGTCAGAGTTTTCAAGCCATTTCGGACGAAACAGGATACAAAATGAGCAGTGGCGGGGAGTGAGGATTTTGCCAGTGGCGTGGAGTTGGCACATTTTATAAATGTAAACATATTTTGACAAAAGGAAATAATGTGGCCAACAACGTTCGTTACAGAAGAAATATTCTAAAAATCCCAATAATATAAATATATTGTCTGTAATCTCTATAAGTGGCCTAACCACAGTTAGATAATTTATTTATATAATTAATATCATACTATATGATACTTATAGTATGAGACATGAACTATAACATGAAATTAGAATTGCGTACATATTAAAGAACCCTTATGAGCGTGTATAACAGCAAAGAGTATAAAACAGCAAAGTGTATAAAATCAAAGTAAACAGAAGTTAAGTACATGACTAAATAACAGAGCAAAATGAGATCCTGTCTTAGTAATACAGCGAAACGATAATGATAATTACAGTTATGCTGTGTAATTATCATTATGTCATGCATAATGATAATTACACAGCATAACTTGTTTATACATAAACTGTTTTTTTGTAAATTGAATTATAAAAATAAAAAAATGGCAACTTAATTTTGAAAATTTTCTCAAAGAATTTAACAACAGCCCCAACTGCCATGGTCCATAAAGAAGAATCTTTCATTGCCTGTAAAAAGACGTCAGTCTGCATTTTAATTCTGCATGATTTATGTAAATATTTTAGAGGAAGTTAGCAGTTGTGGTGCGGGGGAGAAGGCCCCGCTGGTCTCCATGAAGATTGACTCTCTGGCCAAATTACTCTTTAATAAGTCTGTCATCGGAAGTCCCGGTTGTTCTCTCAAGGGCTCACCCGTAGACGAAAATAACTCTATCGTTAGGTAATTAATGCTTATATTATATTTGTTTTCACTATAGAAGTGAATGACAGACTCAACTTTACTTTAAGACTTATTTTTTGCTGTTTCAGACAAGGTGATCGCAGTATTGAAAAATCTGAAGCAAGTCACATTTGTGTAAAATATTTAGAAAATTCTTCAAGGTAAGTAATATTGGTTGGCAAATTATTTATTTAAAAGTGATTTCGGTTTCAAACATTTTATAGCCATAATGAGTTTCCAGTAATTCTTCATATCCTATAATACTAAATATAACTTGTCTTATTTGCAGATATGGATTCTTGTCACAATTGAATGATATTGGATCACGGCCAGAAAAGCATTGGTTTGCAGTTAAAGATTATTCAATCAAGACCGAAAGATTACTTACTTTGGTAAGACCACATTCACATTCATTTACAATTTATTAATTAGCAACAGACAGAATAACAAATTAACGCAGCTCTGTTGAAAACTTTCAAAGCCTAAACCTTTTGAACTAGTCCACATTTATGCAATGGAGACAAGTGTCCATTTGTGCATCGTCATTTTACTGAACTATTTATTAATTCTTTCTTTGATTTATTATTTTTCTTATTGTTTACAGACGCCATTAAGTTCGCAATGTCCCGTTGAACCTTCAGAAAGATCACGAATCGTTATAATGGAGTTGTTCCGGGCCCTGCACCACCCGTACATTTATCCTGTCTTGGATGTTGCCTTTTATTCTGGACATGCAATCGCTGTTATACCTTTCAATCCCAAAGGAAGCCTGAAGGACCTCATATACAAGGTTTTTAAAATTCTCATATTTGAAAAAACAAATAAATCACGATGGTTCAAGCATAGTAGATATCTTTTAAAATGGTCTTACATTATCACATTACGGAATATAGTTTCACTACAAAAAATTAAAGAAATGTGAGCATCCCGTTCATTGGTAGGTAGTTATTGGCCAAAAAAAAAAAGGTTGATTCTTGCAAAATACTATTCCATGGTGTTACAAATCTCTTAGTAGCTGTACATTCCCAAGATTCCCAAGCTGGCGCTACTAGTACGTTTTGTATGAACTTAAAAAATATACCGGAAGGTCCCATAGGTGCTGATATAGGTGCTGATTTGGGATTCATTTTGGACTCGCTCTTAGGCAGTAAAAGTATCATTCGGATGGGTGGATTTTTTAACAAACTTAACTTTGTCTTATTTCCTTATATTTTTTTATGGGAGTTCACAACTCAAATGGACTTTAGAGAAAACCGCACCGTTTCCGTCGTATTCATTACAAATCAAATAACAATTCTTACTTGGCAATTTTTTTATACAGCTATTTTTGTGAAAATAATCCCAGAATGGTGTTTTACAACATTAGAAAATAATTAAAATCTTAAACTTACCTTAAATACATTCTTGCGTTTGGTAGTACTTACACCATTTAGTTTGATATCATCAGTTGCATGTTTATCTTCTGTTTATTATTATCTAATTGCACTTGTTATATCACTTCCACAAAACATTTCTCCTAACTTCCAACCAATTTCAAACCTTTTTCTAACACTTCTTTCCCGCCAATAATCCACCTGTCAAAACTTCTTTTCTTTTTCACTTTAAAAAGAGAACAAATTCAAAAATGAATGAAATTGTTACAAGAAAGTGTCTACCCTAATTTTGTTTTAGTATCAAAGACAATTTATTATTATAGTAGCGATCCATTGTATGGTGACAATAAATAATATGACCTTTACAATAAATTAACAATAATAAACTAATACAATGTTTGTTTTAATTTCAGACGCAGTGGAGAGACGACTGGTGCATGAAGCACGGGGCGTGCGACGCACGGTCGAGCGTGGCCGGGCTACCTCTGTGGCAGGTGGGGCGCCTGGGTCGTCAGGTGTTGGAGGGACTGCTGTTCCTAGCCGACCGCGGCTTTCCCCCCTATCGCCACCTGCACAGCGGAAATGTTATCCTGCAGAATGGAGTTGCCAGGTGGCTGCTTTTAATTTTTTACACATATTTTTATTGAATTAGAGGTTAGCCCGTCGAATTAAATTAACACTTCAATGCAATGTATCCGTCTCCTTTCAAATTTTCCTCAGAGAAAATATTGACTTAAAGCGATATAAAGCTGTGCTCTAAATATAAATATAAATCAACTTCTCGTAGATTCTAATTTCACATAGACGTTAATTAGAACTAAAGGCTCGATGTGTTTTTTTCCCAGATATCGAATTCGAAGCAGTCAAATTGACTTTGTAAGTGTACCAAAGGCATTATGAGAAATTTTAAGTTTTTCAAAAAGTTTTGAAATATATCTCAGTTCAATAATTTGATTGCTAATTAAGAATCGAAACGTTTCAAAATTAATATCACAGTAATACCCGGATATGTAAACGATAACATTAATGATCATCATTTACTGAAACTTTTATCTATGGATAAAAGCCCATAGACAAGCAAATGACTCTTATACATTAAAATTCTAATATGAGTTGAGCTCCCCAGGATATCAGGGCTGGAGAACACGCTGTTGGGCATGCCCCCGCGCCTTCCCTACCACCGCCACCAGGAGGTGCTGGCCCTGGGCCACCTCATGTACGAGATGTGCGCTGGCTACGAGCTGGACTGCCCCGCACCCACCCCAGGCCATCTGCAGCTCGATCTGGAGAGGTATCCACAGGTGCGTTATCATTATTAGTTATTATTATTCTTTTCAAAATTATAAATAATCATGTAGAATCATCCCTCTTGGACTCAATCAAAATCTATATTAATCACCGTCTAATAAGAAATCCCGAATCTTCATATTCCTTTCCAAAGAACCAACTTAACCTTCTCCCGACCTCTTGTGTGAATGTGTCGACTATGCAGATTCTTCCTCCTTTATCGGTTGAGTGGATACTTCCTGAGGGAAGATTCTGCCGTCGTCGTAGAGATCTGTGAGGGCTTTGGATCAGGATGTCCAGGGAGTGTATGTCAAGGAGTAGCGGCAAGATTCTGGACATATTTTACTAAATAAGTAACTTTAGTAATTAAGAACTTTACTAAGGACGGGTTGTTTCGGAGAATTTGAACAATTCTTCAAATTTCAACGTTCATTTTCCAGTTATGCAAAAGATTTTTTCAAGTTATGTTTTTATTTCAGTTCTGTCAAGCAAATAGCCTATAATGATATATTAACAGAACTTGAATAGGACTTTCACAGAACCCGGAAATGAACATTGAAATTTGAGGAATTGTTTAAATTCTCCGAAACAACCCGTCCTAAATTTCTTAATCTCTTGTTCTCACTTAACTTCACTTGACCCAAACTTTATTGTCTCTAGTTTTTTTTTATCGTTGTTTTATTCTTACACGGGTCACTCTCCTGAATGTGTTAGGGCATGTTTTTATCTTAAATATTTACTATATTATTAGCATAAGTGGCTTTAAGTTATAACATTACTAAATAACTAAGTTCAAAGTTTCATTTGAAAATCTTTAAATTTTTAAAAAATAATTAATATTTTGTGGTCCACAGGAGTGATTTTTGTAATCTGTCCACAGAAGTGATCTTTGGACCACAAAATATTGATTATTTCGGAATAAAGATTTTCAAATGAAACTTTAAAGTTAGTTAGTATTTTTAGTAATGCCACAACTTAAAGTCACTTAAGCTAATAATATAGTAAATATTTAACATGAAAATCATGCAAAAACTTTTTGACCTGCTCGGGGGAATGACCCACATATTGTTGTACACTGCGCTGTAAACATAAAATACATTATTACTGTGGAATAGTTTAAGATGTATATGATGGCCAATTTTCTTGCATCTATTAAATTAGTCAACATAGAATAGTATAGGAAGTATATGATGGCCAATTTTCTATTTATTTTTATTTACGTATCCGTATTTTCTTCTTTTTTGTTGCAAGAACAGTCTTCATAATATGGTCTTTGAATTTTTTTAAGCCAGAACTGCTTTATTTTGTGCAAATTTAAAATGTTCTGAACAGTTACTCATTTCAGAAAACATCGTCTAGTGAGGTGGGGAACAGAAATAAATTATAAAAATAAAATAATGGATGGTACAAACACAAAACAGCTTTCTTCTTGCTAATAATTGTTTTTTGTCCTTCTAAAGGTAGTAGAAGTCTTGGAGGTGATATTTGCGCACAGAACCCCGACACTGGGAGAACTCGTGCTCTGCGACCTCTTCAGAAAAATTGATCTCCGTGAAATGAAAGGATCATGTTTACCGGTAAATATGCATTTTGTCTTCTCAAAATTATTATTCAGAAAAGAGGGACCCACCTTTTAGTCAAGGGTAAACGTAACGTATGTTATGATCTAAGCAGTCATAGATGGTGTTAATTTAATTATTTTATGATAATACACTTTTTGCCAGTTATGCTTTATAATATTAACCCCTCCGACTTTTCGCGAACTTGAAGCTAAAATGTCTTTACCGAAATGTCAATTTCACGAAAACGTTGTGTTATTACCGCCTCACAATCAAAGCTCTATAAATGAAACATTACTGAACGGAGCCGAATAGTAAAAACTGTTTTAGAAAGGTTACAAAATAGGCTTTCAAATTGTTGTATCATAAATAAATATTAACATTTGTAAATATTTAAATTTAGAATGGAAACATGAAAAAATTGTAAAAATGACTCACCTGTAATGTTTTATGTAAAAACGATACTAAAATCACGGATAATGTAAAAAAAAACACTTATTTCATCGTACAAATGTACAATAAACAATTCTGTGACTTCACTTTTTGACCATTTCATACAAAATATATTTTTAAAAAAATAATTAAAACTGGGATATGTGGGAGGCGGGTTTTACGATTTGGCGGGTAAAATTTGCTTCCACTGAGTAGGTCTTTTTACGGGTTTCTATGGATAACTTTGAATAGAGATGTGAAGCTTCATTCAATACGAATATTCTACTTTTTGTTTTAGGGATGTCACTAGAAGAATAACGGAGTTATGACGATTTTTGTGGAAACACACGCGTTGACGTGTAAACACGCTTATTGTACTTGACTGCTATCGTTATTTTATCGTGTATATCTGCTTACGTTGCTGACCGGTTAAGACAAATTATTTGTTTGCTCCCATACATATGCAACATCAGAGATGTGCTTTATTTCAAATAAATCCATTTCAAATGGAAATGCAAAATGCAAAATGTGTATTTTCCATTTTGCATTTTAAATGCTTTTCTAAAAACCATTTTGCATTTTAAATGCTTTTCTCAATGCATTTTCCATTTTAAATGCTTTTTTGCAACATTCTTCCTACTATCTCCACTCATCTTTTTTTCATAAACCTCAAATATCAATCTTTCCTCAACCACGCTATGAGAGATAATTTAAATTTGTCTAGTTGCTCCCCGGTAGGAGCCCTGGCAATTGAGTGAAACCATTACAAAAAATACTCAGTATTCAAATACTGAACATGGGGCCATGACGCTGTAATATTAAATGTTAGATAGCAGTAGCGCCCTTGAGGTGATTTTTCACAAAAACGGCGCTCTACAAATTATCCAATTATTATTATTATTCTATGTTGGTTACATTAGCAACATTAGTCCCGCGCAAATGTTTTGTGGTTTCATAATCTGTAGTCGTGGTGTTTTTGGATTTACCATCATGTAATATGTTTGTTCTACATTGATGTCCATTATTAAATAACAAAATTGTTTAAAAATTCTATAATTACTTTAATTGTTTGACCTGAGAAACCATTTTGCATTTTCAATGCATTTTGAAAATAGGTATTTTGCATTTTGCATTTGAAATGCTTTTCTAAAAACCATTTTGCATTTTGCATTTTCAAATGGAAAAGTTTTGACCCATTTCCATTTTGCATTTAAAATGGTTTTGGGTACCCATTTTGCACATCTCTGTGCAACATGAATGTGAATAAATAGTTTTGTTCATATAAAAACTCAATTCTCTCAAGAAAGTCATACAAATATAATATTGTATCGGTGATTCAATTGAAAAATTATGATTTTCGCATCTCCAGCGTGAGTGCGAGGATTTATTACCTGTTCTACAGGTTTAATATAGTTTTCTTTTGATAAAATATTCTTCCAAATAAGAGACAAGATAAGAAAACGGGTGACTTGTATCACATTGTTTATATCCATATTTATAGTTGGGAGTCGCACCAAAAAGATAAGTATACAATATTCATATACAATTATTGGACAGCTATACGTTTACAGCCATTCAAGTAGGACCAGCAGAAGTGTGTTAATATCTCCATCTTATTTATGTATTACACTTGTTCATCGTTCAGGATATTATATTTACCTCCTATTCCCTCATCAAGCTAAGTTAAAAATAATACTGGCAGTCATTGGTCAGACCTGTCGACAACTCATTTGACACCAGCCGAATGCTTTCGTTGTTGTAAAAATACTAATTTCGGTTGTCGGTGCGTGAAGTGAAATATTCTTCCATGAAATTATTCACATTCATTGAACTCAAATTTGAAATTTTCAAAAATGGAACCGTTAATTTGTGAAGAATAATTCAGACAATTGATATTTCTGTATTTGAAAGGCAATGATATAGAGGCAAATATCTTATAAATAATTTATGCTTCACAAAACCCACAGTTATAATATCCCGTGATTTTTCAAGCTAGGCATCTTTTAATGATAAAATCACCTCTTGGGTGCTTTACAACTGCTTATAGTAATAATGAATTGGGTAACTATTCCAGAATTTCAACCAGCGACTGAGCAACTCCTGCGCCAGTCTCCTGAGCCAGGTGTGTCGGAGTGTGTCAGCCAGACAGGGCAGAGGATCAGCTATGCCCCGCTCTGCCGGATGCTCCCCCGTCTCTACGCCCATCGCTCGCAGGTTCTAAACAACCCATCCACCTATTACCTCCACTCTCATTTAGACATCCATTGTTCAAGAAGACCTCATTTATCAAATGTAATTAGATCTTGATACCCTCAAATAGTCAACCAAGGGTGTTTCAAACTATATCAAATCAACAATCAGCACCATTTTGAAGTTTTGCCATTTGAACGGTTCCCGCTAAATGCCGATTCTCGGTTTGTTTTAGTTTTTGACCAAATTATGATGGAGTTTGAAACACATCAATCTAAACCTAACAATTTTGTAGCGGTACCCCACCGGCAGATTAGCGACAGTGGTATCGAGAATTAGAAATGTTAACGTGATATTAGAATATTACAGTTCCTGATTTGGTTGCAGTCAATCTCTCGGTGGCTGGAATACGTGTTCGTTTAAAAGCATTATTTACCCTTTTTGATCTGAAAATCAGCATCTTTATACATATTGCATTATTAATGGTTTCAATTAAATATTTGTATATTTTTGTCAGTTTTAATCTATGTATAAAATACTTTATTATTTACAATGTTAGTAAGTACTATCATAAAACTTAAAATTATGTTAAGCCGAGATCCACCTGATCTATTTCATAGAATCCATGAAATAGATCAGTGAGAACAGGCTTTTCTATGGAATAGAAACCCAAAGTTCAATCATCTTCAACTTTTGTTCTATAAATTGAATATAGATTCTTATAGAATAAATCAGGTGGGAACAAGCCATTATGAACAGAAAATAAAAGATGATTCATAAAATTTATGGTACAATAATGATGGCGCATCTTTTTTATGAGTTTTTCTATGGAATAGAATGAATATTAAATATATTAAAATATGTTTGTGGTTATTTCAGTCAATTTGTCTTTGTCTTTTGTCTGTCCTTTCTCTCCGAGGATTTAGTTTATAAAAATGTTTTTTTGCAGGCGACATCACACAACTGACGACTTTGACGGATGTTGGTATTCCTGAACAAAGCGCGTTATTTTGTTTTATACCTTTAAAAGAAAGAATATTAGAATTAATTCATGTTCAAGTATTAGATTTTACAATAGTAAATCAAATTTATGTGGGATTGTTAATTTGGGCGACATCTTGTAAATCTATCAAACGGGAAAAAAATTGTATCTTTATTTCTGATCTTCATAAATAATTTCTTAAATCATTTTCTGTATTGTATTACCAAAAGATTTAGTTGTGTATTAAAATACAAAAAAATTAAATTAACAAGAAGTTACCTAATTTTATTATGGTCAGATTTTTATTATACAAGATTGGGCTCATTTAAATATATTTTTGCCACTATAGTTCAAATACAATGTTTGATGGCAAAACCAATTTGTGTCATGATGAATATCAGTAAAGTGCACATAATAAATAAACTGAGAAATTAACTGACACACGTATGAATAAAGCAAATTATTCACGTAATGTTACAAGAAAAACTATTATTTATAGTTTTTATTTGTATTTTATTTTGATCAATTGGTTTACGATCTTACTAACTTAACTTGTATAAGCACGATGTGATAAATTATGACAATTTGTTTTTATAAAATTTATGGCAAACTCATTTAACGAAAATGTCTTATTATTAATCTACAAAATAATGATTGAAATTAAATATATCTTATATCCTTATAACTGATGTCTAGTTTTTTTAAAACTTTTGTTCACTACCTGTTTATTTTCTTTATTATTATCTGACTGTACAATTTAGGATTGTTGTAAACGGAAGTGGTGCCCTCCGTTATTTTCAAAAAGAACTGTTGATTTTATGGGGAAGTGAAAACGACATCAGCGAGTTTTTATCTGGTAGTTTTGTTAGTAGAGTTGGCTTGGGAACTTGAACACGAAAACGCTTCAATGTATGTAATTAAATATTTATTTTTGGCCAAACAAACGAAACAATAATAATTCAAGGAACATTTTAAAAGCGAAAATATCTGAAAGGAAAGATCAATACATGTTTTAAAACCCAGGTGTCCCATTGTCTGACTAGTTCAAGTCTCCCTAATCTCTAATAAGTTCACACGTCAAGGCATTAGGACTTCCAACTTCACATAGCATCCTAGCAGCTTTCCTCTTACAAATACTTCCCTGTGTTATACATTTACCTAATTCAGATCTAAATATTTAAGGACAGATCGGTGATAGCAATACATAAACCAAAAAATGGACGAAATAGTCATATTATTAAGTTGCGCCCGTCTATATGGGAAGACTTAAACTTGATTCAAATATTGACAGACAACGGAGACTCTAACCAACCAAATTTTTTTTTTCAAAACCCAATATCATTAACCAGTGGACTGCCGATGGGTGTCCGGAGAACATGTGAGCATTCTAATATTATCCTTGTTATAATAATTTGCCATGTGATTTTGAAAACAAAATCAGCATCGTTTGGGCTAATAAAACTTAAGGTTCCACTTTTGATTTTAATGAATGGCGCCTCTCTGAAGGCTGAAAAAATATTTTTCTGTTTTATGCTCCGGCCTTCAACAGGTTAATTTGATATTTAATAATCAAGCACATAATAACGGCCCTGTTGTTGTTTTGCAGAAATTCAAATGTAACATTGTCATCAAATGCCCAATCAGCGCCATTCGCTGAGAAAGGTCCCCGTTAAACGCCATTTCAAGGTGCCTTTCAGCTTTCTATCAAATTGTAATAAGCTTAACAACATGACAGTTGTCCCCTTCTACTGATCACAATCTGTTCAAAAGCTGAAACGCACTTACACTCGGTATTTAACGGGAACTTTTTAACTGTCGAAAAAATAAAACGGTCCTGAATGGCCATTTGATTACTTTGTCACACCTGAATTTCTGCCAAAAAACTGGGCTTAAAAGTTTTATGTCCAAGTAAACTTCTTTGTTTGTCTCCTGTGTAATGTCCTACAATAGTTTGCGACAAGTGTGAGTCAACCTGTATTATTATATATTATTTGTGTAAAAATTGATGATCCTAATGTAATAATAACTAGTAATTTATCTGACTTTCATTTTCTTTTAACACAATTACATAAATTAGTTAACATACACACGGACACATGGAGACACCTCCCAACATCCCTGAAGACACCTGAGGAATAATTGTAACCTTAGTCACTACGAAAATAAATAAATAAAACAGTACAATATTAAAAATATATATATACTAGCCTCTTTGTAAAATAAAATAAATACAAAAATAATTATTTGACATAACATATTATGAAGCATTATGAATATTGTACATAACGGGTAATTTTCACATACTATTAATACCGTTAAAATAGTGTGGAAGATTTAAAGTAAATTTTTCTGATTACGATTATTGTACCAAAAATATGTAATTTCAAAATTTTCATCTAAAACCGAACATTCCGAAATGGTTCCAACTTGCTACGTCATGACGCCAATGTCTGACAAGATGGCTGTCACCAACATAGCCCGGTGTGACGTCAACGCAGCTAAATTCATACATAAAAACGAACTTGTCGTTTTGGCGACAAATCAATATTGGCACATTTTAAATCATTACAGAAAATATATTCGCCAACATAACATAAAATTAAAACAAAAATACCTTTGTTATGGTCTTTTTTTTCGAGAATAAAAAAAAACAGTGAAAATACCCTATTGAAGTAAAATCTACTTCGTAAGATTCATTTGACTAATTAAAACTTGTCGTTACATTCTTAAGTTCTATGAGATTTTTCCTGATTATGATAAACTTGGAAAAGTCTTGTAAATAATACAGAAACGTTGTTGATATAATTTCATAAAGTATCTGGTTATAATACACTGAGAGAGAAAATGGAGACATTTGAGAAAGGCCGTGTTCAAAGTCGGAAGCCAAAAGGCTGACAGAGAAGGAGAAACTATAGTTAGGAAGGCACAGCAAGGTCAAATACTTCACCAATAAGGGTAGAATCGGCTTATGTAATAGTAAAGACAAAGTTAGTACTAGTGATGGGTTTAATCGAAATAACCCTTTCAACATTCTAGTATTCAAAAGTTTAGATTTGTACTAATTCATTAAATAATGAACTTGAAACATTATTTTGATTACTAAATAAAATTAATTAGTTAAACATAGATATGACTTTCAACACATATTAGCCAGTATCATATTTTTATGAAAAAAAAGAAAGAGGAAAACCACATGAAAAATTATCTGGTCCTGACAAAATGCTATGTGATTTCATACATTTGTTTTCTTTTAACAAGAAACATTAACATGAAGAGTTTTCGCTTCTCAGCAAAACAATATAATATACTAGCTGCTATATTGTCAAAACAAATTGTATACCTACTGTTTATGACTGTAGTTCAAAGTCTGATATGTAAATAACACTGCGTTTTTTAGCCTTAGCCACACAAGTGATAGCTACCCAAATTTGGTTAGCACCGCCAATGTCCTTGAACGATAGCTACCTAAGTTTTGTTAGCACCACCAATGTCCTTAAGCGATCGTTATCCAAATGTGGTTAGCACCGCCAATGTCCTTGAGTGACAGCTACCCAAATTTTGTTAGCACCGCCAATGTCTTGCGATAGCTATCGAAATTTGGTTAGTACTGCCAATGTCCTTGAGCGATAGCTACCCAAATTTTGGTAGATGATTTTAATGAATATATTTTTATAAAACTTAAGCAATTTATATTTATGTTTCCGTATTAATATATGAAGGTACAATTTTTCAAATAAGCAAGGTTTTTTTTTTTTAATAAGATATCGCTCAAATGGATAAGAACTGGTGGGAGTAAGCAGGATACAACAAGCAGAAGAGAATACTTTTCCTGGAGCACCAATGATTATATTGGTGAATGACATTAAGATAAATGTTTGTAACCGGAATGGTTCACACTGCAATATGTCTATTATTATATAGTAGATGGATATGTGTATAAAAAAAATATTTGCTTAAATAATTCCACTGGCAAAGAATGTCCACATTAAATAATATTATGTGGCCTCCAATTTAATCACCAGCTAAAATAGGTTTCAAAATATCATGAATATGTATATGTACAAATAAATATGTACATACTAAAATGAATTAATTTCTTGTCATGATAACAATATTATGTTTGAGTATAGTCAGTCAAAGAAATAGTAGGACTTAAGTTTTCCAAAATAACATATACAAGCAGAGACAAGTATTGAAAAGCTTTAAATTAAAATAATTACATATGCTTTAGCTCCTCCAAAGCAATGGCAGATTTAAAAATATGGTACATATTAGTTTCAGGTCCACCAAGTCCAAACCACATCTTAAAATGGAACGATGTACAATGGCTGAGCAGGCAACATTATATGTAATGATTTAAGAACCGAAACGGTACAAATTTAAATAACACAACATGCATGATATATACGGCAGCCTGCCTGCTTGTCCACACTTACAACAAACAACCAACATTATATTATCCAAAGACAATGCAAAAACCATAATTATTCAAAAGCCACAATCATGGTAAATGTGAACTTGACAAGAACCAAGAAATACTTAAGTTACCCCAATTTTAATAGTACGTTTCTAGGAAAATGTCTGGTTAGACCCTAATTCATTTCAGATATTCGAATAAACATTGAAGGTAAAATTCTTCAGGCACAATTTAAGTCTACATTAATAATTTACAATAAATAAATCTCAAAAATAGTTTTTATACAAGTTTGTAAAATTGTCTAAAATTGTTTTCGTACTTAATACTAGCTTTCAGAAGATTTGTGCATCTTCGAAGCGCTATCATTTTTGGTTAACCGAACTACGCACTTATCGATCATTTAGAAATGTCTCAGTGTTAGGCTTTAAATAGCTTTGAGTGTAGCGCGGCGATGTGTGTTGATGGAGAAATAGCGAGTGCAGTTTGGGTATTAATTGAGTCGTTTGTACCAGGCATTCATCTGCTCGAGGAAGATGAAGGTAATGGTGGTGTGAGGGCCGAGGCGCGCGTAGTACGGCAGGAAGCCCTTCCACAGCGAGAACACACCCTGCTTTCTCAGGATGTCCATCACCACCCCGCGCATGCTCATGGAGCCCTCCGCATTCTGAATCCTGGAACACATATCACCAAATATTACATTTTATAATAATACATAATACACTTTTTGTGTGAACCTTTAAACCGGAACAATCCCAGCCAAATGCGGTAACTAGGCTGTGCACCCTGTAGTGACGTATGACGGAAAAATCAAAAACAGACAGCAAAATGATGTCTACATTTATAACTCCAAATATGCTCAGGAATACCAGGTTAAATCCTTTGGGTAAGTGCTGATTCACCTCTATGTATTAGATACAAATATTGAAACAGACATTATAAAATAACCGAAAAGCTGTATTTACATGTTTACCACATCTTAAAAGTAGATTCTGATAACAAAAGATGGCACGGCGAGAAAAAGTCTAAATGTTATATTAATGACACACATAATAAAGGTAGAAACACACATTATGACGTTTCCGGGTCAACATGCACACTGGTTCTACGCACGCAACGCGTGTGACCACGTGACAAGTGGTCTCTTGTTCTTAAGTACACGGCGCAAAGAAGCGTCAGTTGATTTGACGTTGATTTTCTTAGGTTATGTTTATGTGTGTCACTGGTCAACCGACACAATTTGTAGCTTTGTTATGTCTTGCGATTCATTATTCTTTCAAGTCAACTGTCAAAACAAACAACCATAGATATACCAAACATAACAGTAGACGCATAGATATTACCACTCACAGATGTGAAATCAACTCGCTGGAGGCGTAATGCCACCCCCTCCATCTTTACACATCCAACGCCGATCTGGACAGCCCATATCGGTGAGCGATTTAAGCGTGAGTTTGTGTTGCGTGTGACAAGTGTGTTTCTAAAGCATCTATTTCCATAGAAAATGTACAGATTGTAATTAGTCCAGATATCTTAATGCGTTACTTACGTAGCGTACGTCGACCCAGTATGTTTCTACCTTAATGAGTGTCATTAGACAATATTAAAAGATCATTAATTATTATTCAGTAAATTGTAGAAGCTTAGAAACAAATATGTACCCAAGTCATTAGAGGAAATGGGTTTTGTAAATAATCAAGAATCTATATACATAATTGATTAAATCATTAGTAAATTAAGGATTTTCAAAAAATTCAAAAATGTGTTCCCACGATATGGTTAAAATATTTTCACAACACTTAATGGCGATGCCATACGTAGTAATGCAAAATCATGTGTTTTTGGTTTGAAAATTTGGTCGCCTAGAAATGTTTCAGATGCTTTAATTAAATACTGCGAGTAGAATACATCTTGGCCTTTGAAATAATCGAGTATTTTTTAGATAAGTCTTTTTATAAACCCAGAAAAAAATAGTGTAAAGGCCTATGAAAACTGCTTTAAAGTTCAAAATTTCCTACTTACGAACCCATTTTCGGTTATGATTTTATTGTATAATGTGGCAAATTAAGTTATTTATAAAATGATCGGAAAAAAAATTAATATTTATGCCTGAACATCCACAAAATAAAATAAAAGGCACTTTTTGGCCATGTTTTTTTCTTGCATAAATCAAAACAGGCGGATGGTGTTAAGCGGGAATTTAAACCTTATCGCCATCTACGTAAGGGTTGTTATTGATAGCGGCTCAATTTAAAATATTACACGACGTATTGCATCGCCTTAATGAGAAAAATTGCTGTAATATAATAATGTAGGCGATGCAAGCAGTGTGTGTGCTAAGACCGAGTTGTTAGATGGTCCATCCTCTCTGCCTACCCCATTGCCCAGCGATGAAACTGCGTGATGGTTACCTGGTTACATATCGGGTATCAGTATAATGGATGAGATAAACTTTTTTTAAACATTTTTACATTAATATATGAGATAAACTTTTAAATTCTGGTGAAAGTTCGTTTAGCAAGGTTATCACTGTCCTACAGGCAGCATTAATGGAAGATTACTGTTGCATCGTGGAAGAATGAATTATCGTATGTCTCCTGAATTAACAAAGGTCTTACTTGGTTTTAATGATGTCCACAGGCATGGACGCCACGGTTGTGATGAGGCCGGACACCATGGAGGCGGTGAAGTGAAGCGGGATGCCGTCGGCAATGTAAACGTTCAACATTTCACGTGCCTAAACAACATACACACTATTAGCAATACTGATCTACATTTCAACAATTTATTCATTACATTAGAAAGCTTCTCTCAAAATAATTGAAACAGGCTTTCAACATTTCAAGTAAACTACATATTATTCATATAAAAATAAATTATAAACTAAAAGTAAATATTTTATAATCAAAAGTGAAAAATTGATTTTGAGTTGTGAATAAATAAAACAGACGCCATTTTGAAAGGAAAAAGGGCAATATAATGAAGAAGAGTGATCATGTTTTGGATATATTTGAGAGTAAGATCATAAGAAGAAACTTAAGAGCCATACAAAAAAGGCACGGCTATGCTGAGCACATGTAGCAAAGATGGAAGACAACTGATAACCAAAAAGGCTTCTTCACAATAAGCTTTCCGAACAAAGGAATGTCAAGAGATCTAAACTCTAGCGGCTGGAAGATGCGGAGTTCAATACTGCATCCTTGGCCCTAAGAACTTGAGGGAGACTGAGGGAGACCTGCGTAAGCAGAGGTGCTTCCTAGAGACAACCAAGACCTCATAATAGTTGATGACTCTAGCATAACATCTTCCCTTTGACCACAATCGAAATCAATATCAATCATCGTCTACTAAAGTCTAGTACATACAAAGAACAACTTAACAACCTCTCACCCTCTTGTGCGAATGTGTCGACTATATAACATCCATCGTAGTGGCAAGATTCCTAACATATTTAGCGATAGCCCCCAGAACTTTCTCCCAACCTCTTGTGTGAATGTATCCATTATATAACATCCACCGTAGAGGCAAGATTCCTAACATATTTAGCGATAGGCCCCAGAACTTTCTCCCAACCTCTTGTGCGAATGTGTCCATTATATAACATCCACCGTAGAGGCAAGATTCCTAACATATTTAACTTTCTCTCAACCTCTTGCGCGAATGTGTCGACTATATAACATTCACCGTAGTGGCAAGATTCCTAACATATTTAACTTTCTCTCAACCTCTTGCGCGAATGTGTCGACTATATAACATCCATCGTAGTGGCAAGATTCCTAACATATTTAGCGATAGCCCCCAGAACTTTCTCCCAACCTCTTGTGCGAATGTGTCCATTATATAACATCCACCGTAGAGGCAAGATTCCTAACATATTTAACTTTCTCTCAACCTCTTGCGCGAATGTGTCGACTATATAACATTCACCGTAGTGGCAAGATTCCTAACATATTTAGCGATAGCCCCCAGAACTTTCTCCCAACCTCTTGTGCGAATGTGTCCATTATATAACATTCACCGTAGTGGCAAGATTCCTAACATATTTAGCGATAGCCCCCAGAACTTTCTCCCAACCTCTTGTGCGAATGTATCCATTATATAACATCCACCGTAGAGGCAAGATTCCTAACATATTTAGCGATAGCCCCCAGAACTTTCTCCCAAACTCTTGTGCGAATGTGTCCATTATATAACATCCACCGTAGAGGCAAGATTCCTAACATATTTAACTTTCTCTCAACCTCTTGCGCGAATGTGTCGACTATATAACATTCACCGTAGTGGCAAGATTTCTAACATATTTAACTTTCTCTCAACCTCTTGCGCGAATGTGTCGACTATATAACATCCATCGTAGTGGCAAGATTCCTAACATATTTAGCGATAGCCCCCAGAACTTTCTCCCAACCTCTTGTGCGAATGTGTCCATTATATAACATCCACCGTAGAGGCAAGATTCCTAACATATTTAACTTTCTCTCAACCTCTTGCGCGAATGTGTCGACTATATAACATTCACCGTAGTGGCAAGATTCCTAACATATTTAGCGATAGCCCCCAGAACTTTCTCCCAACCTCTTGTGCGAATGTGTCCATTATATAACATCCACCGTAGAGGCAAGATTCCTAACATATTTAGCGATAGCCCCCAGAACTTTCTCCCAACCTCTTGTGCGAATGTGTCCATTATATAACATCCACCGTAGAGGCAAGATTCCTAACATATTTAACTTTCTCTCAACCTCTTGCGCGAATGTGTCGACTATATAACATTCACCGTAGTGGCAAGATTTCTAACATATTTAACTTTCTCTCAACCTCTTGCGCGAATGTGTCGACTATATAACATCCATCGTAGTGGCAAGATTCCTAACATATTTAGCGATAGCCCCCAGAACTTTCTCCCAACCTCTTGTGCGAATGTGTCCATTATATAACATCCACCGTAGAGGCAAGATTCCTAACATATTTAACTTTCTCTCAACCTCTTGCGCGAATGTGTCGACTATATAACATTCACCGTAGTGGCAAGATTCCTAACATATTTAGCGATAGCCCCCAGAACTTTCTCCCAACCTCTTGTGCGAATGTGTCCATTATATAACATCCACCGTAGAGGCAAGATTCCTAACATATTTAGCGATAGCCCCCAGAACTTTCTCCCAACCTCTTGTGCGAATGTGTCCATTATATAACATCCACCGTAGAGGCAAGATTCCTAACATATTTAACTTTCTCTCAACCTCTTGCGCGAATGTGTCGACTATATAACATTCACCGTAGTGGCAAGATTCCTAACATATTTAACTTTCTCTCAACCTCTTGCGCGAATGTGTCGACTATATAACATCCATCGTAGTGGCAAGATTCCTAACATATTTAGCGATAGCCCCCAGAACTTTCTCCCAACCTCTTGTGCGAATGTGTCCATTATATAACATCCACCGTAGAGGCAAGATTCCTAACATATTTAACTTTCTCTCAACCTCTTGCGCGAATGTGTCGACTATATAACATTCACCGTAGTGGCAAGATTCCTGACATATTTAGCGTTAGCCCCTAAAACATTACTATATTTCCTGAATCTCTTACTATAATTTGATTCAAACTTTATTTTCTCAGGTTTTGTCTGTGCAAATTTAATAAAAATATTAGTTCTGTGAACAGTAGACCTCGCATTCAAAAAAGTATATCACTTATTTTAAATCAAAACCAAAATTTCTTCCGAAATCATAAGATTTGTAAGTAGGTAAACAACGATTTCACATTTGAAAAAATAAATGGTACACTGAAACAGATTCTATTTTCGTAATAACTTACTTGTTTTTTGCAAAATTATGTTTTTGTAAATTGTACCATCTTAACAAATAGTGTATTATATATTTTTTAAATAAAAACAGTAGACAATCTAACATAAGTATTTTCCCCAGAATTAGGTACTTATGATTATTCAGAGAAATTAATTTTTGATTGTGCCTATCAGTTACTGCGGTGCACGACGGGTTAAACAAATTTACATACAGATGAAATGGAAAATGGTTAAGTTAAAACAGAACTTTGCTACACTCGGTCAATTAAAATGAAGTAATGTAAGTGACCTGAGAGTATGAAGAGAGCTGCGCCGCATTGACCACCATGGCGCGTCCGATGGTGGGCGTGGCGCCCCTCCACAGTGACAGCACGCCCTCCTCGCGTACGATGCGCACCAGCGCGTCCGCCACATTCTTGTAGTTGCGCCGCTTGTCTACGGGGAGGCGCCCGTCGGCAGTCATACGGATCAGCGTCACCTCAGCCGGCGTACCCACGAAGGCACCCACGGCCCCAGCGCACACACCCAGCAGCATCTTCATGGTCAGCCCGGGAGCGGTGCCGTCTTGGCTGCAATATCACGACAATCTTTAATTCATTATACGAATATCACTAGTATTTTTAGCTTAATGAAATTCTGCAACTTAAATATCAATAAGTATTATTTAATAAAATGCGATAAATCACAGGTGTTTCTAACTTCGACACAATTGAATGATTAGTGTCATTCAGAAATTTGAAGGGCATTGGAATGACCTTCAAATCAATGATCAGTGTCAATCTGAATTTATGGTATTTGAATGACGATTAGTGTCAATCGGAATTTTCGCCAAATTCCAATGACGATTGAATTGACGATCAGTGTTATTCTGAAATTTTTGCCTTTGATTAACGATAAATATCATTCGGAATTTTTGGCATTCGAATAATGATCAAATTGACAATCAGTGTCATTCTGAATTTTTGTCATTTGAATGACGATCATTTATATTCTGAATTTTTGGCCTTTGAAGGGTCCCTGTTAAACCCTGATTCTAGGTGCGTTTCAGATTTGATAAAAATACGATCAGCTTTAAAAAGTAACAGTAATTTTTTTGCTGATCACAATTTGATCAAAAACTGAAATGGGCCGAGAATTGAAGCATAACCAAGACCATTCAAATATCAAAATGACGATAAATATGATGGTCTCCAAATGTAAACCTAACCCAACCTAGCCAAGAGTCTAAAAATGGTTCCATGCTAACTCAACACAGTGACAATTCAACACACTTTTAAAAAGTGATATAAAGTCATTAGAAACGATGAAAAAATTTATTTTTTTAACCTAACCTAACCTACATAACCCAGTTAATAAAGTTTTTGTTTCATCACTTTCCATGACTTTATATAACTTTTTAAAGATGTGATGAATTATCATTGTGATGATTTATATGGTTACCTCTAAAATACATATTTAAATAGTTGTTTTTAAAACTTTTGAAATTGATATACTGTAACCTAAAGTCATTTTTGTACATTATGCAACAATGTCAGCAGTGAAACAGGAGAGCTGAGGATTTTGCGGCTGAGCCTCAAAGACCTTCAATTATATTTGGTGTAAGTATATTTGGCAATAGGAAAAGCAGTATTTACTACTTATTCATATTGTTCTATTGTTTTATCGTGGAAATCAAATTGGAAAACCAAAGTTTAATACAGTAATAAAACTGCAAGCAGCAGCCGGTAGTATTTCCAACGATTGCATAACAGATAAGGCAATGTTATAATACAAAGATTATGGAGAGGGATATAAATCAACTTAAATACGGGGTTAAGTACGGGTATAATCGGCCAATGCATCAAATAACTTAACGAAGATAAAATATAATTCTTATGTCTAACATTTAGCAATAATATACGTAATTATGTAAACACAGTTATCATACATGCCGGAGATAACAGTACAGTTGGCGTTAGAGCATACATAGCTATTTAAGATGCATTAGTTAAATCTACAGAAGCAAGATTCTCTAATAAAATGAACCCTCATTACGACAAGGAGTGAAATATAATTAATAATTATTAGCCTGAAACACCCATACAAATTCAAAAAATATCCCGTGAAAAAATAAATGCCGCCAACGGGAATTGAATAATAATTTGTTAACCTTTATGCTGTGCATAAAAACCTCGTCTTATAAACATTAGTTTATCATTTAAAATAATGAAGTATAATTGTTATCACCCCGATTTTGTATGGTATCTGACAGAAGTCATTATTATTAGACAAGGAAATTTACACAAGCAATTTTGCTGAGCAGATTTAACATATGAAGCTTACTAAAAAAAAATTAAATTACTCAGTGTTTAATTTTATTTTGTAACATTTATTTTAACCACACGAGCGACGGTTACCCAAATTTAGGCAAGCGATTTTTATGAATTACAAATATAAAGATTTGAAAAACAAAATTGCTAAACCCTGAAAATATGGGATAAACACTTATAAGCCGCAATAAGCAGTTCATATGTTTCCGTATTAATATTTAGAGGTATAATATTAATTAAATCGAATAGCTGAATCGAAAACTGAACACCGGAATATCCATCGCTCGAACGGATAAAGATTTTTAATTTTATGGATTTCGACACACCTACTTGCAATGGAATATAATAGCGGGACAGATAAAGTTTACACAAAATAAAATTAGGCGAGTGAGATATTTTGAACACTGACAACATGTCGGATATTATTAACTCTTAGAATATTCACTTGTTACATCATTCAGTTTCAAATTCCATCACAATATTTGACAACTATAAAATTCACAATTATGTAGCACCATTTAGAATTTTTGAAATCCCTGTTAAATGCCGATACACATCCCGTTTCAGTTTTTGATCCAATTGTGATCATGACCATTATGCTTGAAAGATGATCACATTTTGATCAAAAGCTGACGGGGACTGTCCAAAGACGAATTGTGCGGCTATTTGAAGGCCATCATAATATGTGATGAAGTTTGAAACAGATATTTGTATTGCTGTATTATTGATTTATAAATGTAATAAATATGTATGATGTAGTTACCCCTTGGCGAGATCGAAGAGCCAGGTATATATACCGAGGCGGGTGGTGGTGTACGTGGCCTGGCGCAGCAGGCCGGCAGACAGGCCGGTGTAGATGCCGGAGATGCCCTCGTTACGGAAGATCTCTGCCCCCACCATGAAGCTGCTGCGGTTGCGCCCGCTGAGCTGCATGCGCGTCTTTATCAGGTCCAGGGGCTGCACAAACACCGTGGCCCCCATGCTGCACATTTATAACATTTAGTTTGTTACATATACAAGTAAATAATAGATGAATATAATTATATGAGACACTGAGCGTAAAAAGTGGTTCCACACTTCACAGATCATTGACTGTGGTTGTCGTAAGACGTGTGCTGTGTATTGCGCAACTGCAATAACTGTGGTTGTCGTAAGACGTGTGCTGTGTATTGCGCAACTGCAATAACTGTGGTTGTCGTAAGACATGTGCTGTGTATTGCGCAACTGCAATAACTGTGGTTGTCGTAAGACGTGTGCTGTGTATTGCGCAACTGCAATAACTGTGGTTGTCGTAAGACGTGTGCTGTGTATTGCGCAACTGCAATAACTGTGGTTGTCGTAAGACGTGTGCTGTGTATTGCGCAACTGCAATAACTGTGGTTGTCGTAAGACGTGTGCCGTGTATTGCGCAACTGCAATAACTGTGGTTGTCGTAAGACGTGTGCTGTGTATTGCGCAACTGCAATAACTGTGGTTGTCGTAAGACGTGTGCTGTGTATTGCGCAACTGCAATAACTGTGGTTGTCGTAAGACGTGTGCTGTGTATTGCACAACTGTAATAACAACTTTATTACTACTTTCCAAGGGAAAGGATATTTTTATTTCATTAAAATAACTGCCTCCCGACCGAAGATTGGAACATGTTTTAATGTGACGTTTCGTAGGAACTCTATACTTGTAATAGCTCTTTTAACACATTGTAATCGGATCACGTATTAATACGTTTTTAGCAAATTAATGCATATACATTTCTAAATATAATAAAATAAAATGAAATAAAATAAATAATTTGCAAAAAGAATTATTGAAATCAAACAAATATTTTTGAAGTTATCGCAATTTTTCTAGAGACATTAGCGCGAAATTACGCGAAAAATCACCCGTTACCAGCACTAGTACGCGGCCGAAAACTGCCCGATCACAATGTGTTAAATGGTGAATTCAGATATTTGTGATGGTTAGTTCATCTTTTACTTAAATGAATTGGCTTTCTTCCTGTCATCCAATATTATTCATACTGTAACATACATAATTATTTATTAGTTTTAACTGTTTAACTTTTAACTGTTCAGAGAATTGAGAATTTCATCAAAATTATTTATGTGAAGACTTGAATTTCATTCCTTCTTATAAAAAATTTCAACAACTGTTGTGCTATAGAAGTTCAAAGTTCAGATGTTCAAGAAGTTCAATCAGTAAAAACAAGGTTTTTTTATACATATATTTTTAATGTTCAACCTAGTTGCGCCATCTCTTGGGCCAGCTAGTACACAATTTAGGATTTATTGTTTTGGTTAGACTTAGGCTTGAACTTTCCTCCCCAGGGACTGGCTCTTAACTGCTGTGAACTTTTAAAATGTCTATTGAAACTTTTTTTTTTGGTTTAACTGAGGATTGAACCTTCCTCCCCAGGGACAGACTGAAATAAGTAAACACCGCTAACGGCGCTAACACCCGAGCCAAATCCAAATTAGATAGGACCGATATTTATTTCATATATTAACTGCTGTAAATTTACATTGGAAATTGAAATTGGATAACATTATTTTATAGCGCCCTTGAGGTGACTTTTCACAAAAACGGTGCTATACAAGTTATCCAATTATTATTATTATTATTAGATATTATGTCATCCTACTTCAGAGAAGTGCATATAAGTCCGTGAGTGCATTGAAAACAAGTCTATCTGACGAGTTTCAGCTCGACCGGATGTTGATAATTATCTTAATTTCCAAGATTTGCATTCATTCATACACGAAAACAAAAGTGAAATTCAAATAAATGTATTTAAAAATATAACATTTACATGAAAAAAAAACTCAATAAGTAAGAGTTTGAAAAAGAACAACAATAATTACCATTTCTGATTATTGTTGTGATAAGCGGAAGTTCAAAGTGGAAGTATTGAACAGCAAGAAATATTAACTTATCAATTAAATGAAGAAATTTTAGATATTAATTATCGAGCATAATGCAACGGATGCCAAGTTAATTTATCATACATATACAAAAATACTGTGAGAAATTCAGCTTGGGGACCAGCGGTTCCTTATGAGATTATTCAATTTGGAAGGCGGGTATGGGTACCGCCATCCCGGGAACCATTTATTGGATAACCAACACCCCTGCTATAGGTTACCCCAAGTGGTTCACTACGTTTGGTGACTTAGCAGGGGTGCCCGGGTTCATGGGGTAAGGTTTGTCTAGGTCTTGGCGGCGGATGCATTTGCCCACCTACTACGTGGCGGGTCGGATCGGGAGAGACTCTCTTGCCCATCGCCTTGCACCATAGTGGGAGGGATGGATTTATACGTTCGTCACTCCTGAACACATTGACCCCCAAGATTCCTACCAACCCCTCATACCCTTTTACTTCTTAGAACTTTCTCCCCTTCCTTTCCCTAAAAATACCCTCCACATGGAATCCCCAAAGATGACATATGCCCTGAAGAAATAATTTTTTCCTCAGGGCCTTCTGTATCAGTTCTATCAATTCTGTTCACAAAATGTTAATCAAATCTATTTTTGTGTAATTTCTTGCCTAAATAAGCTGACAATGTTGTTTAACCACTGGACCTTATTTGGCCAATTTGCAAACGCCTGCGAGCTTACACTGGCCAAAATGTGGGCAACTTGAAGAGATATTTTAAAACATTTAATGGAATTATTTCATAAGCTCAAGCGCGTTGGAATCTTCGATTAATCATAAAGCTAACTTAGTAGTTTTACATTCTAATAAAAGGTGTCTCGCAAATCTTCTGACTTATTTGTTATTGACATGAAATATTTTTTCTTACAAATCATTCATCATGTGTTCATCAAAAAATTCATGTTAGAATTTAAATTTATAGCACCGCTTATCAACTAGGCCATAGACAACATACAGAAGTCATAATATTTAATATTGCTCCAAGTAGCTACTATAAACGGCAATTTTAAAGTAAATAATAAGCAGAACTCACGCTTTATAAATTTAATGTTTTTTTAATAATTTTATCATGAATCCTAAAAATATTAGATAAATTATCAAATGTAGGTGCATTCAATGGATCTCTAGCACTATAAGCAGTTTATAGGTCTCCATATTAAAACTCGGAGATATAATTTTTTGAAAGAGGGCGGGAGATTTCCAAACCAAACACTCAAAAATTTCCGAGCGCTCAAGGCTGAAATTGATTATATAGCAGAATGCTCCAGTTGTTAAGGCATTCTGTATGAGAGAGAATCAAATCATAATATATATGAAACATACTAAAGGTCTTACTAATTAGATTCATAAACACAGGTTCAATGTTGGTGTGGTAAAGCTGGCCTTGAGCCTGGTTTAAGAACGTTTTAACCAAACAAATGCCAAGGTAATAAGTCATATAATATTTACACCGCGTTTATAAGTAAGGGGGTAAGTTGTTTTACTTTGATTTAGCCATGCTGACGGATATTTGGATATTGTATGGCAGCAGAAACGTTAGCTCAAGAAGGAGTAGGAAATGCAGCATGGCAATACTATTGTCCGTGAGAATTGTAAACAATAGTTTATTATTACATAACGTGTAGTGTTTGTTCAGAGATAAGGTAATGAAACAGGTATGTTAATGAAATAATTTGACATTATGCAATGTAACAGTACCCTAATAGTACTTCATTTCAATAATTAATATGAAACTAATCTTTTTAAAGCCTTACTAAAAGATTACATATTAGTATTATTATATCTCTCAGTTCCTAACAAAATATATTAATATTTGGAACCTCTGTTCGCAGATGCGATATTTTTATCAAAAATTCAATAATCAATCATTTATAAGATGCTAATTTATAGGCTTTTGTCCATAAATATAGCATTTGAAGATAAGCCAGACGTTAAATAGTAGTTTGAACTGAAAATTGACGATATAATCGTTTTAACCAAAATTAAAATCACATGACTACAATCTGTAACCTTGGAAACAAGATTTAAAGTAAACTTGAAGTAGTATGATGCATTTCATGTGCAAATATTCTGTTATTTCAGATTTTATGGGAGACCTTGAATTTACATAATACATACATTATTTTTCTACAGTCTAAGTTGTCTGAAAATATATATACAGAAGCCTTGAGGAAAATAATTTCCCTCAGGGTCTATAATTCACGATTGACAAAACAGTATGACTCGCAAAGAAATTATAAAAACTGTCCCTTTGATAAAGTTCACCAGGGTTGTCATTGGATATGTGGCTATATCTTCTGGTTCTACAATGTGTCTTCCAAGGTATCTGAGCCTTGTTCCCAACAGAGCGGGACATTGGCACCACAGGTGAATTGGAGTCTCCTCATCCTCTTCATATTTCCTGCATCTATTAGTGTTTTCCACTCCCAATTGCTGCATGTGTCTCCGGAGGTGTGAGGCGGTGTCCCGTTAGTAGTCCTACCAGTTCTCTAAGTGAGTTTCTGTACATGTTGTTATGGTTCTATTAACCGGTTGTGTGCCTTGAGCGCGTTTACGAGCTCTAGATAGCCGTGCTCACAAGGCCGGCCATACAAAATGAGCGCGTTAACACGCTGTTCTATATGACGATTTTGCTTGTCAAACTCAAGTAATTTGAAAAATCTAAAATATGGAACCCACGGTGACATCTATTGGGATGATGAAGAAATAATTATAATATAACAGTTCACAGATTATATCGACTTTAGAGTGATCTAAATGAAGCTTCAAGGTATCGGTGTAAACAGTGCAAAGTAGCTCTCTGCATTGAACCTTGTTTTAAGGAGTACCACACGGCAGAAGCCTATTAATTTTTTCGTGATGTGAAAAGTATATAACTTTGATTAAAATAATTATTAATTTTCTGTTTATTTAAAATATTTTTTTATTCAAGTAAAATTAAAAAACATTTTGTGAAAATTTTGTGGTGTTTGTCTTGGTGAATGGCGACACAAACGACATACATAAGTCTTCAATTTATATTTTAATATATTTCAGAAAAGGATTATTTTATAATTTTTTTTTTGCTAAAAAATTTGCGGCCTGTCGGTACATCCAAGCAAAATACCTTCCGGCATAAAGGGTTAACATTGATAGATGTTTACCAAAACAATTTTTTGATGGCCATTTGAGAGGTTAAGTGTGTTGAGAAAACTGTTCAATTAAGGAACAATATTGTTGACCATTTTGTGGGAAGTGTTAGATGTTACAACACGAATCTGTCTGTTGCTATAGCTAACATTTATCTTTCATTAGCAACAAGTTGTGAAGTTTTCTTAGAATGGTTCACATTTTTAAGAAAACCAATCACTGCAGTTTTTGTCAGTTCTATTCTGCAACCAACTGGTTTCTTGTTTATTTTACTAAGAAAACAGACAAATATTCAATACAAGACATTTGAATTTATGCATAAATTTAATTATAAGCGTATATTTTTTTTAATATGTAAACAATAAAGCAGGCATTTATGTACGAAGAAGCAAAACTCTCAAATTTATTTGATACAATGCTATGAAGCTTTGAAGTACCTACTTATCTGTAAACAAATAACAAAAGACTCCAGTTTGTTTGTGGTTCCATATTTTTCAATGTTCGATAAGAAAAAATAATGTTGAGACTCGGGTGAAGGCGGGTTAATAACTTCTAGCGAAATATAAGAGTCGAACTAAATATATTATTATGTTTTATATATAATCTAATAAATATTGAGCAAATCACTATTCTACGCTACGCTGACATATACACAAAACAATCAATAAATATTTGTAGGTATGTAACTCTGATTAAATATCACTCTTGTGATTAGATAAAAGTACTATTAGTAAGTTCAATAAAACTACTATTAAAATCACAGTAAGTTCAATAAAACTACTAATAAAACCACAGCACTGTTGGGATACGAAACCAGTAATATAGGTGTACATATTCCATAATGAGTGTGTCTGTAAATAATATGTAGATAGTTTCTGCTAATTGTAAACGATAACAACAAAGTCATATAGCAAGGCTAAGTATTACGTTGTGTGAATATTGTATTATGCATGTTAATGAACAAAACACAATCCAGCATTTAATAAATTCTTTGATATATTTCTAACTCCTTCTTTATGAATCTTGATAAACCATAATTACGAGTAAATCCTCTACAACTTAATGAGAATTTTTATCTAAATACAGTTAATTTTTCCTCTCATTTTCTCTAGGGGTTTCAATTAGTACTGAAAAAGACCCTAACCTACTTTATTAGAGTTTAAATAAATAAAGTACTGGTAAAATTAGGTTACGTCCTTAGAATTTGTAAACCCATTATGAGAAAGTTTCCTGGTTTGATAATAATTAACTGTATAAACGTACAGGTCAATGCTTGCAAGTGAATCTAAACAACTAACCTATCTTAACTAATTCAACCTGTATCACTTATTTCCCGTCTTATCTGATATTGAACAGTTATCAGTTCATACTGAGGCTTTAATAGAGATATTTATGTATCGTTTCCTACAATAACTGTTTGGAAATTTTTTTTCTACACTATTGCAAATTCTGATAACCCAACTACTTGTCACTGCCGGGCATAAAACACGTAAGGAACCAGAACTTTTCACATAACATAACTCAAACTGAAAAGAGAAATAAGCTGCTTTGGTAATCCAAGATTCTTAGCCACACAGCTATATACATTTCTATTGTTTACTGTTAATATTGCTGAAAATTTGTAGCCTGTATTCTGTACACAATTCTAGAAATCATATTTATAATCATGCTTATCAGAACCCCTACAAAAGGGCAGCACGATAAGAACTCTTACAAGAACACAGAAAACAAAATAATTACTTTAAAATCATAAATCATAAAATTTCACTGACACATAATTCTCACTTGAAAATTAATTTGAAAGTTGGTAATGCCAGCATGATTTTTTTACAGGGATGGAAAATAAAATAATATCAAAGGGGAAAAAATGGGAAGCAAAGAACAGGATATGTATTTAAAAAAAATAAACACAAATTATTAAAAATGTCCATTAAATTTTTCTAGTATAAAAACGGAAGTTGCGTGCGTGAATCCCAGTAATTACAAAAATAGATTTCATAGTGAAAAAGAGATAACCGTGACCTTCAATCAAAAACGTTTACCGGAAAAACTTTAAAAGAAAACATCATATTTTTTAAATATAAAAAGGTTTGATTTTCCAATGCAAAGCCGAGTTAATTGTCACTATTGGCTGTCATTAACAGATGATTATTTTTCATTCGAGATGAAGACTAAATAATTTAAAATATAAATTTAAAAAAACATACCCAGCGAGGCCTCCGAAAAGGAATTTAATCCCATTTGGAATTTGTTTTTCTTTAATCGGCGCTGCTGTCATATTTTATAAATTGAGGCACACGTAAACCACCGACACAACTGTCACCGACGGACTTTTTGTAAAATTAAACAAATTTGTGCACGGCTGTCGTTTCCATATTGTTGTGTTGGCACACTGCTTTCTGCAGCAAGGTTGCAACAACCAATAAAAATCGCTCTTATCCAACTCATCAGAATCAAACGAGCGAAATTTATGTAAAATATCTGACAAAATTATGGATTTTTTAAATGTTTTTAATCACTTCGAGCGAGGTGTAAATATTTTTAACTATTGCACTATTTTTATGCTTAAATTAACTTGGGTTTTGAAGAAAATAAAAATTTTGATTGGCACAAAATTGCATTCTATGGTGGAAACGGGGAAGGTAGTTGCACTTTACCAAGTTGTAAAAAAAATCTAGTTCAGAGATTAGTAACCTTTTGCTTTTTTGCATTCTGAACAAAACATGTAAAATTGTTATGTTGTATTTTTAGTAAAATTGCCCTGTATTAAATTGATGTTTTTACAGGCACACTTCCTGCGTGAACAGACTCACGGCGCGGCGTATTAACTCAGAAAGAAATTATAGGTTAGAATGGACTGACTAACCTAACCTAACCTAACCTAGGACTTATTTCTGGAGAAATGCTATATTTTTATAAAATCATACAACAATTGACTGTTGTTACTACTTTCTTGGGTGAAAATGTTTGCATATAAGTTTAGGTTTATGGTTTGTTTTTTTTTTAATTATGATAGGTATTGCTAGGTTTTATTGACTCAATTAGTTACCAGAACTAGTTTTTCATTTGTTAGGATTTTTACAGTTCACTTGATGAACTATTTTTAGTGTCATCAACCTTCCCCTTAAGGGGAGTCTTTGGACCATCGTTATGTTTCCTTAAATGTATAGGATTTTTTTTTGTATATATTATTCCAACTATTAATGTGATTTTGGTCAAAGTTTTCGTTTGTTTTCTGCTGATATTTCAATACCGTTTGATATGTCCCTAGGTAGGTATATACATGACTTGAATTCACAGCAAGACCAAAGCGAACACGTGCTCCCGCATCTTTCTCTGTAATTTTACACGCAGATGGAGGCGGCAGTTCGAATTATTAGACCTAAATATTTAGTCAATAGCGTGGCCGGTTATCGCAATAAAAAATTAGAAAGCTAACTTGGAAATACACCCATTAGTCGGCAGATTTATCTCTAGACCCTCATTAAGTAGTAATTCTGAAATGGGTGTATCGTTAAGCCAGCGACCCGGCAGTAAAAACCTTCGCCCAAGGCTAGGCCATTGTAATTGTTTGAAGGTCTTTTGTACAAATTTTAACATCTTTTAAAATAATAATAACTCTAGCGGTGAGAATGGCGATGCCAGCGCCACGGACTCAAACAACGTACCGAAGTGGGGTAAAGCGGAACCACTTTAGTTCCAGCACCCCACGACAGGCGCTACGGTCGCCAGATCGCGCGGGTGAATACAACTGATTCAGCACCAAGAGTCACGCTCTCGCCCCCCCTTGGGGCGGTCGCCCAGGCGCTTCCTACCAGGAAGCTGCACTCTCAACAGTCACGCTCTCGCCCCCCCTTGGGGCGGTCGCCCAGGCGCTTCCTACCAGGAAGCTGCCCTCTCGACAGTCACGCTCTCGCCTCTCAGGAGTCATCATCTCGCCTCCCCTTGGGGCGGCCGCCGAGGTGCCTCCGCACAGGAGGCTGCCCTCTCGGCGGTCACGATCTCGCCTAGTTCTCGACAGTTCACATTTCCGCACTCGACAGTCATCATCTTGGGAGTCATCATCCTGCTTTCCCCCTTGGAGCGGCGACGAGGCAGCTGCCGACCAGGGAACTGCCCTAGCAGAAGTTACCGTCTCGCCTCCGCCGAGAAACTTCCTGCTCTCCCCCTTTGGAGCGGCACCGAGGCTCTTCCGACCAGGGAGCTGCCCTAGCAGAAGTTACCGTCTCGCCTCCGCCGAGAAACTTCCTGCTCTCCCCCTTGGAGCGGTGCTGAGGATATCCCTACGAGGAAGCTGCCCTCTCAGAAGTCGCTGCCTGCCGACTCCGCCCTTCGGAGCCTTGGCCCAGGCTGAACTGATTCCGCCCTTCGGAACCAGCCCAAGTTGCCGCTTTTGTGTATCAGTGATAAGTGCGAACATGGAGATCCGCGGTTCTAGATAAGAACTATAATTTACGACTAGTATTAACCTAGATTAAGACTCACCCTTCTTTATACATGTTTTTTAAATAAATTTTTAATAGCGTTTACAACTAAGTAAATTCCTTTTTTTACTCGTTCCTCCTTTTCTTTTACATGAATAATATTAATTATTAACTTCCCTTAAGTAGAGTTATAACACGTTCACTAGTGTTTAAATACTAATCCATCATACACATAAATACATAGGTTACTAATTCCTGCTGTTCAAGGGATCTAGAGTAGTTTTTACACAAATGTAGCTTCATTTAATTTGAAAAAAATAGAGTCCTCGTAGTGCTCCTTGAAAGAGTAACCATGTGTTACTTATAACAGTGTTGTGTCCCCTCAACGGCTTCAACGGCTTTCCACCTTGCCAGTAACTACAAACTTTTCCAGGTTCGAGTTGTCAGTTTAGTTAGTGAGCGATCCGCGACCAGAGTGTCCAAAGTGTCAAAATTCTCAAGAGTGTCTAAGAATAGGTTGTAGGAATATTGTTACCTACGAGTATTCTTCTCCAGCACCACATTTCACATACTATTTGTTTCCTTTCGCTAAGACATTTTTTTTATTTTATCCCGTTAAACTACAATTAAGCATTTTGTTAACATGTTCAATTACAATGTTAATAGGAATACATAATATTATTACTAATTATAAATAAACATAATATTGTGGCCACTTATAAAAAAATCAAATTATTATCATTATCCCAAAGTCTAAATAACACTAAATCTACATACTAATAAGTAAGAACTATTGATTGATTGTGATTATTAGTATATAAAAATGTAGGTAAGTAGTTATTTCTTTTAGAAAAATATCATTATGCTAACAGAAGAAACAACTGCTTTAAGTAGACGCATAAATAAACCACTCTCAATAGATCCTTAGAGTGACGTCATCATTCTAGTACCTATCTATCTTCTGTCTTTTTTGTTTTCATACAATACGTGTGAGAAGGAAGAGGACGATCGTCGACGACGTTTTTTTTTTTTTTTTTTTTTTATTTTTTTATTATTTTAATATAGATCATAGTTACATTAATACATACATTTTTTTGCAAAATATAATATTTAGGTACATAATTGGTCATGTATACCTTATCAGAAAAGAGGAGCTCTTGTGCCTGATAAGGGAGCCACGATTCTTACTTCAGTGATTCAATGTTATGTGTAAAATATAAATATAATATATCCATATATTTTTTTTAATATAAGTTTTTTTTGAAAAAAAGTTTGATTTTATTGATTTGTTCTTGTTGGTTCGTAATACAGCGCAATTCGGAAGGGAGATTATTGTAGTTTTTTATGGCTTGGTAAATATAATGGTTTTGCATTTGAGTTGTTTTAAAGATTGGCGTAATAAATTGATTTCCATTTCTCATCAGTTTGTAAAATTCTTGATATTCTGTGTTATTTTTTTCTTTACACATTTTTATAATCGAAGTTTGCTTAAATATATCATCAATATTTGGTACTGGAAACATTTTAAAAAGCAATTTTGTTGGGAAAGTAGAGTTTTTTTTAAGTATTACCTTTATAATAATTTTTTGCGAGACTTTTACTGAGTTTAGGTTGTTTTTATAAGATCCTCCCCAACCTATGATTCCGTAAATAAGCAGGGAGTGGACAAGAGCATAATATACATTTTTTAGTATTTTCACATTTAAAATATTTCTTAACCTAACAAATATATATATACATTTCCTTATTCTCTTTACTAACTCCGTAATATGGCTTTTCCATTTCAAATTTTCATCGATGATCACACCAAGATATTTAATTTCAGAAGAAGAGTTGATTACAGTACAAATAGAATTAAGTAGTTTACAGTTGACATTGTCACAATTTTCATCATGGATTATGATATTTACTTTGTGTTTAGGTATTTTTTGTAGTGAAAATAATACATATGTTGTTTTTTTGGCATTAAGTGTGAGTAGGTTATTATCAAACCATGATTTTAAGATATTAATACATTCATTTGCAAGTTTGTTAACTAGTTCCCATGTTTGACCTTTTATTAATAAAACAGTATCATCAGCATAAGAGATTAATTCACCTTTGATTTTCTGTTGGAAAATGTCATTTACATACATTAGAAATAGTAATGGTCCGAGGACCGTGCCTTGAGGAATTCCAAATGTACTTGTTAGTGGTGTACTAAAGGTTTGGTTTAATTTTACAATTTGAGGTCTCTCTGTTAAGTAGCTTTCTATCCATTTAAGAGCTAAGTGGTCAATGCCATTTTCTTTTAATTTTAATATAAGTCTTTCATGGGAAATGCTGTCAAATGCTTTCTTTAAGTCAATAAAAATTCCTATACATTTATTTGATTTGTCCAGGGCACTCTGAATACTAGATGAAATTTTTGCAATGGCATCTTGGGTGATACAGACGTACCTATGATCTCTCTCTCTCTCTCTCTCTCTCCCTCTCTGGGACTAGTATTATACCTAAAACACTAAAAAAACATAATATTATTATCTATCAGTAGGTATGCCTATACCTACTAAATTTATTGATTACCTGTGCCATTCATCTTTTGCACCTCAAATTCGTTGGTATAGTATAGGCAACACACATATTTAGAAAGCAAATTTTATACCTTTAACTAATTTGAATCATGCCCTGATTGCACAACTTTGGATCCATTTAGATCTTTGACAACTTTGTGGAGAAAGTGTTTAGGCGGGGACTACACGAACATCTCAACCTTGAGTCCATTGGGATTGTATTAAATATATCTGCAAGCGTTGCGTTGCCGACCTCTGGGTTACACAAACCGAATCATGCGGGTCTCAAATAAGAGGTGGGAGGGTTTTCAATTATGGGTTTATCTTATTCAGTACCAGAGAGCAACTTGACGGACGTAAATATTACTGTTAGCTAGCATATTGAGCAAATGAAATTTCGGGCCAATGCACGAATTATAACACTGAATATATTTATAATACTATTGCAACAATTTTATTATTGTTATGTATATTATACATAACAATAATAAAATTAGTTATAAATTACATTATATAGGTATATATTCTAACGTCGTACGTCACCACAGCACAATTAATTTGTAAAAATATCAATGGCACCGAGCCAGATAAAATATGAAATTTTTATTTGTTCTCATTCATTTAGCGTAAAGAATGTTTTTAGTTGTAGGGAGCATGAATGCTCTGTAAAATAATTTTTGACATTGCCTACATGACCAAAGTCACACTCCGGAACTATCTGACGTAGGACGTAGGTAATCAGAAAATTTAACTGATTCTATTTTCAACCTATATTATGAACACCTCATTACAGATAATCCCTGTTCTTAGATGAACATATGAAAATTCTTTGGCACTTTGGCTTACATTTGTGCAAAGCTTCGACCAAACGTAATATCGATGGGGAAAGACAGTAATAATTTATTATTGATGGCAATGATGCGGTTATAATCTCGTTCAGCCGGCGGACACATTCATTATTATCATCATCATCATCTATAGATACTAGCACAATACATCATTAGCATTACTTACTTATTGCTTCCATCCTTTTATATTATAGGTAGGTAGGTACTTTATCGTTTGTCTTTGTCTGGTTTTGAAGACTATATATCCACCTATGGCGATCCGTAAGTTTTCAGTGAGCTAGATATTTTAAAAAATACGACATTACTGATGTTGTTTTGTTTTTAATTTTAAACTCTTGTATAAAGATTATCTGAATTCAGGAAAGCGCAGCATCCCCAAACTGAAAAACTTTCACAATGTTTTTTATTATTTTTGAATAAATATATTTTCAGCTACAACAACATCATTCGTGCCGTATTTTTACCACTCTAGCTCAATGACAAATTATGGACCCCCACTGGTAAGACACATCAGTTCCAATTTTATATGTCGCTCGTACACACAAGCAAATTATATCATTTAACCAAACACATATAATGGATTTAAGGCGATGCACTACGTCGTGTATAGTGTGTAATATTTTAAATTGAGCCGCTATCAATAACAACCCTTACGTGGCCAAAAAGTGCCTTTTATTTTATTTTGTGGATGTTCAGGCATAAATATATTTTTTTTTTCTATCATTTTATAAATAACTTAATTTGCCACATTATACAATAAAATCATAGCCGAAAATGGGTTCTTATGTAGGAGATTTTCAACTTTAAAGCAGTTTTCATAGGCCTTTACATTCTTTTTTTCTGGGCTTATAAAAAGACTTATCTAAAAAATACTCAATTATTTTTTGGGGATCAATGGTGAGGCACGAAATGAAAGAAGGTTGTGAAGGTCACATGTGTTTATTGGTGAGTCAGTTGCCGTGACGAGGAGGTGATGAAGGACAGATGTAGAATACTCCGGATGCTGGCTGTGATGTGCTGGTCAAGCGCGGGTCAGTGAGTCGACGCCGGGCGCTTGTGACCGGGACTCGATGTAGGTCAGGCACTGGCGAAGAACGTAGGTCTTCAGGCACTCCAGTGCTGACGAGACGGCCGAAGGTGCGACGGACCTTATAGGCGGTTGAACGGGAACGATGTAGACCAGTGAGGATGCTGCGTGTCCTCGTGGTGGTCATGGTAGCGTGGAAGAAGCGCTGGTCAGAGACGCTGGAACCAGGGCGCTTGTAATCCGTTTTAGCGCTGGCCGCGGACATGGCCGAGGCGCTAAGATGATGTCCCGATAGAGTCCATGATGATAGGGGCGAAGCCGGGTACGTGTCCTTCGCGGGGCGCGGGACGCGCCGATCGTCACTCGTGAGATTTATCCACTGGCGGCAGATTGATAACTGATG
Source organism: Hesperophylax magnus (assembly GCA_026573805.1). NCBI lineage: Eukaryota > Metazoa > Arthropoda > Insecta > Trichoptera > Limnephilidae > Hesperophylax > Hesperophylax magnus. Next base: position 3,174,095 of record JAIUSX010000043.1, on the reverse strand, counting down.
ACTGACTGGCTCGCTGCGTCGGGCTTATTTATACTACTCGGCCGACGGCGGCAGTAGGTAGGTGGATGGCAACTAAATCGAAGACACTCGCTCGATCTGGATCATTCGCGAACTTTCGACGGCTTGGCAATTATGCCTAGGCCGTAGGCTCGAACCTTCTGGCGAGTTCTCGTAGTATTCGAGACGGACTGCAGTACAAATTTATTTAGTTTTATTGAAATGCAACATTGTAAGTACAGCATGTAGGAACTTATAAAACTATGGCAGAAGATTTCTACCCGAACACAGATTTCTACGGCAACACACACAACAATATTTAGAATAGATCATATTTAATGTTCACATTATTATATTGATATTGAAGTAGCTACGTATTATATGTTCTGGGTCATGTAGTTGACCTGAAAATAAAATAACTTTTAGTAATACACACTAGATCTGGCATTAAATTTATAACCACATCGGCATAGAAAGTCAAACGGATGTCCACGCTGTGAATGTATTTACAACAAATAATTAATTCAAAACATTGCATTTGTATTGTTTTGGCTACGTATTAAATTAGACGTTGTAAAATCGTATTAATATGAATACGAGTGCTATAATCACATTACAGTTATAAAATCACTGTCAATAAACATTGAGGTTATGGACAAAATCCCCAATGTTATTGATATTTGCTTAAAAATTGATACATTCATTTGCATAAACATTGAACTTACCTTTGCATATTAGTTGGTGTAAAGTCAACGTCAGTACTTTCCATTTTCAACGCAATATTAGGTGTTGAGAAACGATATTATGTACGTCGTTGTTCGACATTACCTAGGTACAATCACGTAACGAAATGTTGCAATTGAAGACCGTGTAATTTACCATTTTTACGTGATGAACACTTCTGCACATTAACTATATAATTATAAATGCTATTTATAAACTTTTTAGATTTTAAACAATCTGCGCGTAAATAGCGCATTTTCACATAACCTGACTCTCCGTCGAATCAGGAAATCACCCCGATCGACGAAAGCGACATATAATAAATTATTGTAAAATAAGCTCACGTCGATTTCCAAAAATGTCGAAGGCAAAGGCGGCAAGGACTAACACCAGGGCAGGGAACGAGAGCTGACGAGAGCAAACCAGATTACCCAGGAAAACAATCAACAAACGAACAAACTAGAAGCTTCACTATGTAGATATCAGGCCGTCCAACTTTATCAAAAAACCGAATGATATTACCATATAAACATACTGAGATTAAAAATATGATTAATTTTGAAAGGGCGAAAATTTGTTTACTTCAAATTCAAATATTGATTATATTTATATTTTAAATATATGTTAAGTATGTTTGCCAAATAAAGTTTTTTTTTATGTTTCTAAATTTACTAGCACACATGACGATATGAGCTAACATAATAAATAAGAAATGCATTATTAGGCTGCTTATGTCATGGCTGTCAAAGGGAACACGGAACTTAGTTGGTAGCTCCGTAATTAAAATGACCCCCTCTCCTTTTTACGGCGGAGAGGGGGACGCATAACTTTTCAAATATCGCTTCGGGAGCGGATACGTAAAATAAATTCGGTTAGCGAAGTTCAGAACCACACTTATAGCGCGTTATCTTTTTACGTGTGTCGGGTCTGTATGGGATTGTATGGCGAGCGCTATTGTGCTTTATATTATCTGTTGATGTGAGCTTTGCGTGTGGCAGCACCATCAAGCTGCTGCCACACGCAAAGCTCACATCAAAAGTTAATGTACAGCGCATCATCTTTTCTACCGACACACGACGCTATCAAATATTTCTTCCTATGGTAGGAGAGGGGGTCAGTTGAATTCGAGAGCGGCCGAGGAACATAATTTCATCTGTCAAAGTGACAACTTTACTTACTATATTTTTATAAAATCATACAACAATTGACTGTTGTTACTACTTTCTTGGGTGAAAATGTTTGCATATAAGTTTAGGTTTATGGTTTGTTTTTTTTTTTAATTATGATAGGTATTGCTAGGTTTTATTGACTCAATTAGTTACCAGAACTAGTTTTTCATTTGTTAGGATTTTTACAGTTCACTTGATGAACTATTTTTAGTGTCATCAACCTTCCCCTTAAGGGGAGTCTTTGGACCATCGTTATGTTTCCTTAAATGTATAGGATTTTTTTTTGTATATATTATTCCAACTATTAATGTGATTTTGGTCAAAGTTTTCGTTTGTTTTCTGCTGATATTTCAATACCGTTTGATATGTCCCTAGGTAGGTATATACATGACTTGAATTCACAGCAAGACCAAAGCGAACACGTGCTCCCGCATCTTTCTCTGTAATTTTACACGCAGATGGAGGCGGCAGTTCGAATTATTAGACCTAAATATTTAGTCAATAGCGTGGCCGGTTATCGCAATAAAAAATTAGAAAGCTAACTTGGAAATACACCCATTAGTCGGCAGATTTATCTCTAGACCCTCATTAAGTAGTAATTCTGAAATGGGTGTATCGTTAAGCCAGCGACCCGGCAGTAAAAACCTTCGCCCAAGGCTAGGCCATTGTAATTGTTTGAAGGTCTTTTGTACAAATTTTAACATCTTTTAAAATAATAATAACTCTAGCGGTGAGAATGGCGATGCCAGCGCCACGGACTCAAACAACGTACCGAAGTGGGGTAAAGCGGAACCACTTTAGTTCCAGCACCCCACGACAGGCGCTACGGTCGCCAGATCGCGCGGGTGAATACAACTGATTCAGCACCAAGAGTCACGCTCTCGCCCCCCCTTGGGGCGGTCGCCCCAAGGGGGGTCGCTCGTACACACAAGCAAATTATATCATTTAACCAAACACATATAATGGATTTAAGGCGATGCACTACGTCGTGTATAGTGTGTAATATTTTAAATTGAGCCGCTATCAATAACAACCCTTACGTGGCCAAAAAGTGCCTTTTATTTTATTTTGTGGATGTTCAGGCATAAATATATTTTTTTTTTCTATCATTTTATAAATAACTTAATTTGCCACATTATACAATAAAATCATAGCCGAAAATGGGTTCTTATGTAGGAGATTTTCAACTTTAAAGCAGTTTTCATAGGCCTTTACATTCTTTTTTTCTGGGCTTATAAAAAGACTTATCTAAAAAATACTCAATTATTTTTTGGGGATCAATGGTGAGGCACGAAATGAAAGAAGGTTGTGAAGGTCACATGTGTTTATTGGTGAGTCAGTTGCCGTGACGAGGAGGTGATGAAGGACAGATGTAGAATACTCCGGATGCTGGCTGTGATGTGCTGGTCAAGCGCGGGTCAGTGAGTCGACGCCGGGCGCTTGTGACCGGGACTCGATGTAGGTCAGGCACTGGCGAAGAACGTAGGTCTTCAGGCACTCCAGTGCTGACGAGACGGCCGAAGGTGCGACGGACCTTATAGGCGGTTGAACGGGAACGATGTAGACCAGTGAGGATGCTGCGTGTCCTCGTGGTGGTCATGGTAGCGTGGAAGAAGCGCTGGTCAGAGACGCTGGAACCAGGGCGCTTGTAATCCGTTTTAGCGCTGGCCGCGGACATGGCCGAGGCGCTAAGATGATGTCCCGATAGAGTCCATGATGATAGGGGCGAAGCCGGGTACGTGTCCTTCGCGGGGCGCGGGACGCGCCGATCGTCACTCGTGAGATTTATCCACTGGCGGCAGATTGATAACTGATGACTGACTGGCTCGCTGCGTCGGGCTTATTTATACTACTCGGCCGACGGCGGCAGTAGGTAGGTGGATGGCAACTAAATCGAAGACACTCGCTCGATCTGGATCATTCGCGAACTTTCGACGGCTTGGCAATTATGCCTAGGCCGTAGGCTCGAACCTTCTGGCGAGTTCTCGTAGTATTCGAGACGGACTGCAGTACAAATTTATTTAGTTTTATTGAAATGCAACATTGTAAGTACAGCATGTAGGAACTTATAAAACTATGGCAGAAGATTTCTACCCGAACACAGATTTCTACGGCAACACACACAACAATATTTAGAATAGATCATATTTAATGTTCACATTATTATATTGATATTGAAGTAGCTACGTATTATATGTTCTGGGTCATGTAGTTGACCTGAAAATAAAATAACTTTTAGTAATACACACTAGATCTGGCATTAAATTTATAACCACATCGGCATAGAAAGTCAAACGGATGTCCACGCTGTGAATGTATTTACAACAAATAATTAATTCAAAACATTGCATTTGTATTGTTTTGGCTACGTATTAAATTAGACGTTGTAAAATCGTATTAATATGAATACGAGTGCTATAATCACATTACAGTTATAAAATCACTGTCAATAAACATTGAGGTTATGGACAAAATCCCCAATGTTATTGATATTTGCTTAAAAATTGATACATTCATTTGCATAAACATTGAACTTACCTTTGCATATTAGTTGGTGTAAAGTCAACGTCAGTACTTTCCATTTTCAACGCAATATTAGGTGTTGAGAAACGATATTATGTACGTCGTTGTTCGACATTACCTAGGTACAATCACGTAACGAAATGTTGCAATTGAAGACCGTGTAATTTACCATTTTTACGTGATGAACACTTCTGCACATTAACTATATAATTATAAATGCTATTTATAAACTTTTTAGATTTTAAACAATCTGCGCGTAAATAGCGCATTTTCACATAACCTGACTCTCCGTCGAATCAGGAAATCACCCCGATCGACGAAAGCGACATATAATAAATTATTGTAAAATAAGCTCACGTCGATTTCCAAAAATGTCGAAGGCAAAGGCGGCAAGGACTAACACCAGGGCAGGGAACGAGAGCTGACGAGAGCAAACCAGATTACCCAGGAAAACAATCAACAAACGAACAAACTAGAAGCTTCACTATGTAGATATCAGGCCGTCCAACTTTATCAAAAAACCGAATGATATTACCATATAAACATACTGAGATTAAAAATATGATTAATTTTGAAAGGGCGAAAATTTGTTTACTTCAAATTCAAATATTGATTATATTTATATTTTAAATATATGTTAAGTATGTTTGCCAAATAAAGTTTTTTTTTATGTTTCTAAATTTACTAGCACACATGACGATATGAGCTAACATAATAAATAAGAAATGCATTATTAGGCTGCTTATGTCATGGCTGTCAAAGGGAACACGGAACTTAGTTGGTAGCTCCGTAATTAAAATGACCCCCTCTCCTTTTTACGGCGGAGAGGGGGACGCATAACTTTTCAAATATCGCTTCGGGAGCGGATACGTAAAATAAATTCGGTTAGCGAAGTTCAGAACCACACTTATAGCGCGTTATCTTTTTACGTGTGTCGGGTCTGTATGGGATTGTATGGCGAGCGCTATTGTGCTTTATATTATCTGTTGATGTGAGCTTTGCGTGTGGCAGCACCATCAAGCTGCTGCCACACGCAAAGCTCACATCAAAAGTTAATGTACAGCGCATCATCTTTTCTACCGACACACGACGCTATCAAATATTTCTTCCTATGGTAGGAGAGGGGGTCAGTTGAATTCGAGAGCGGCCGAGGAACATAATTTCATCTGTCAAAGTGACAACTTTACTTACTGACAGCTTGAGCACGTTTTCGAAATGGATGATACTTGTCGCCTATTGCTGGATCTGTTGGACAGCTCATCCTCAGATGATGATGCCGCCAACTATATAATTATAAATGCTATTTATAAAATTTTTAGATTTTAAACAATCTGCGCGTAAATAGCGCATTTTCACATAACCTGACATAACCTCTCCGTCGAATCAGGAAATTCGCAGTTCGCACGCCGATCGACGAAAGCGACATATAATAAATTATTGTAAAATAAGCTCAACTTTCGTCCAAGCCGTCCAACTTTTATCAAAAAACCGAATGATATTACCATATAAACATACTGAGATTAAAAATATGATTCATTTTGAAAGGGCGAAAATTTGTTTACTTCAAATTCAAATATTGATTATATTTATATTTTAAATATATGTTAAGTATGTTTGCCAAATAAAGTTTTTTTTTATGTTTCTAAATTTACTAGCACACATGACGATATGAGCTAACATAATAAATAAGAAATGCATTATTAGGCTGCTTATGTCATGGCTGTCAAAGGGAACACGGAACTTAGTTGGTAGCTCCGTAATTAAAATGACCCCCTCTCCTTTTTACGGCGGAGAGGGGGACGCATAACTTTTCAAATATCGCGTCGGGAGCGGTTACGTAAAATAAATTCGGTTAGCGAAGTTCAGAACCACACTTATAGCGCGTTATCTTTTTACGTGTGTCGGGTCTGTATGGGATTGTATGGCGAGCGCTATTGTGCTTTATATTATCTGTTGATGTGAGCTTTGCGTGTGGCAGCACCATTATTGTCATCAATATGCAGGTAGGTACTTGAAGTACGTAGATTACTTTGTTTACGATTTAACGATGCAAGTACATAAAGCTGCTGCCACACGCAAAGCTCACATCAAAAGTTAATGTACAGCGCATCATCTTTTCTACCGACACACGACGCTATCAAATATTTCTTCCTATGGTAGGAGAGGGGGTCAGTTGAATTCGAGAGCGGCCGAGGAACATAATTTCATCTGTCAAAGTGACAACTTTACTAAGGGAACACGGAACTTAGTTGGTAGCTCCGTAATTAAAATGACCCCCTCTCCTTTTTACGGCGGAGAGGGGGACGCATAACTTTTCAAATATCGCTTCGGGAGCGGATACGTAAAATAAATTCGGTTAGCGAAGTTCAGAACCACACTTATAGCGCGTTATCTTTTTACGTGTGTCGGGTCTGTATGGGATTGTATGGCGAGCGCTATTGTGCTTTATATTATCTGTTGATGTGAGCTTTGCGTGTGGCAGCACCATTATTCGGGAGTAGATACTAAGTAGCAAGTAGCAGTTTATTATTAATTATTTAATCTGGATAATTCGACGCCACAATTTCAAAGGCCAAGATGTATTCTACTCGCAGTATTTAATTAAAGCATCTGAAACATTTCTAGGCGACCAAATTTTCAAACCAAAAAAACATGATTTTGCAGTAAATAATTAATTATTACATGGGAAATTAATAACCTATTGCAAATTTGTTTGGCGCAGGAACGCTGTGGATTTTCTCTGAAATCCACAGATTCGGATTAGACAGTTAGTTCATGACAGAGTTAGGGAGTTAGGTCAGGTTAGGTCCTTCGCTCGAGACTTTGAGGTCCCGGATTCAAATTCCGGAGTGTGCAAACAGCATTTTTGTTTAATCATTGATAATAATAATTACAACTCTCATTGAAAATATGAAGCATTAGTTACTAACAATTTGAAATATAAGATCGATAAAAACTACCAAATTTGAGTAGCTCGTGGGGAGAGTGTTGGTTGCTGGTTTCGGTAAGACCAAGTTCATTTACCTAGTACCTAGAGGAGTTATCAATACTATTTTCAAAGATTATATTTACCAAGGTTTAAACTTCAATAAGTTAATAATTAAAATATAATATTTTTTTATGTAAGATTTTCAGAAGTAATTTTCATAAATAAAAAAAACCTTACATCATAATAATATTTATTATTTGCCCCGGTGATAAATCACAATTAGGAACCGATATGATGATTAATTTATTGGCTTTAGCTGTGTTTAGTGGCCAGGTCTGAATAGCCGGCACTTCCCAACATTCCTCTTTCCCCACAAATTCATCCTAAAATCATTAAGTTCTCGATAGTGGGCAACATCACAGATTTCCCCAGACGTCATAATACAACGTCATACATCTCCACAGAATAGTCATATTTTGGGAAGAAGTTACGTACTTACAATATACTTACTTATTATGTAACATTTATTTTCTCCAAAAATAAATCTTTTCGCTTATGAGGATGAAAATAGACATCTTATCGTAAAATACATTCCAACTTGAAAGATATTTTCTAACGCAACATTAGTCATCCAGTAAATTATATAATGTTGTGTAGGTAATACCTACCAGCTTTAGGTACTATCCGGCTTTGCCCGAGTCTTAACCTTTTTTTTACTATTCTACAATTATTACGCCATAGTTTATACCTATCGACTGTGACGCTGACTGGCGACCATAAATCAACTATCTACTGTCGACTGCACCGAATACGGTTTAGAGGTCCACGTCAGAGGTCCTCGTTCAGTGTTATGTATCTATTCTATATCGTTTTGGATAAATACCTACTCATGAATCGTCCCTGAAGCGAAGTCCTTTCGCTTTTTATCCGGTTTGCCGATAGAATGACAGTTGCTCGTTACTCCCAATGATATTCCCCACCGCAGTTAAAAAAACCACCAATGACGGATAAATTTTTAAACTTGTTTAAATTTGTTAAAACTAAATGTCGATGTGTTTAAAATTTCAATACATGGATCTGATTTTCTTGTCCCCATTTAAACAATGATCAAGTAAAATACCAAAAATGCCTAAATTCTAACATTACGAAGGTGGGTACTTACTACTTACTGAAAATGATTTTTCTTGATTTTTTGTCTGGAGGCTCTATTTATCTCTGACTTCGGATAAGAGCCAACAGACAGGTGCGTAAAGGAATCCCAATATTATAGGTACCATTTTGTCTATCTGTAAATTTGTTTGTACGTTCCGTTTCAGTTTCACCGTGGTGGTGGTTTTAATGGTCCGGTAAATTGTTCAATAGTTATTTTTTCAATCGTGAAATCGTTGTTTATTTGAACTTTCTTTTTCTTATTTTTCAATATAAGGTACCTACCTACCTGCTTGCCTGAAGAAAGTTGAAAAAATGTCATTGAGATAAAATGATGTTTCTTTGGGCAAATTGCATAATTCCTTATTTGAAATTTTAAAAAAATATTGCGTAAAATATATGGCTTATAATTCAGTAGGTACGTATTTAAATACCTACTTGCAAATCTTGTGATTTCGGAGGAAATTTTGGTTTTTAATTTAATAATTTAAATTATACGATCTTTATTGATTAAATAATGGTGGTTAGAAACTTATTTACATTAAATAAGAGTTTTACTCAATAAACTAATGCAGGATTTTGAAAAAATCCACCCCAAGGACAAAACGTTATTCAACACGATGGTGTTATCGCGAATCGAAAAAATCAGGCTTTCAAAAGTTTGAGAAAGTACCTACCTACCTAAGTAGTCCGATTTCCATGTGGATAGGAATATTTTTTTCTAGATACGTAACTACGTACTTAACTTTTCGAAAAAAATAGTGGTTAGAATTAATTAGGAAGTGAGTAAATTAGAGACCACGATACAAGGAGGTTAAATTTAATACACCTCGATTTATAGTTCGATTCAAAATGTATCGGAAATGAGTAAAAATAATTTCGATTACCTCTCACCTCAAACCTCTTTCTTTTGAATAGCCGCGGCGCTGTGCGCCACGGATGTGACATGGATTGGGGCAATCTTTATTTGCGTCAATATTTTAGCCATGGCATACTCTGTTCTCGCATTGAATTGATTGAATGTGGACCGAAACGTCAAATAAACTGAACAGCTGTTCAGTAAAAGTTATTTTTTTAACAATACATCTGAAAGTATGTGAAGGTTGGCGATGTTGACCTAGTCCCGAATTCACAATGTTTTTAGACATCTGTGAAATTAAATATGAAACTATTTCTAATATTTACAGGTCGCGCGTTGCACAGATACAAACTAAAGTGAGTTGTTAAAACAAATACTTTTCTTTATTATCGCTAGATGACACTGTAAGAGCGATGGTTAAAATAATATTTGAATCCACAAACAGCTGATACTCCAGCGTTATATTATTTTATTAAGTTAATGCTTGTGTAGTATAATTAATATTACTCATGTCTCATGGACCTCGTGGAAGATAGTTGTGAGTAGTGATGTACATCCTCGAATCTCGAATCATTTTGATGTAAGCTTTTCAAGTCACTGTCGTTAACACAGACGACGATTTTATTCCGCAAATATTTCAAGAATTGATATTATGTTCGGACCATTTCTTACTAATAGGGGAACGTCTTATTATTTTTTTAATACTATTTTATACCAATATTTCAATAGAGAAACTACTGTACGTAGGTACCTAATAAATTATCAGTCATACTTGACTGAAGGCAGATTAAAGGCATTTATTTAGGTTTCGTTATTATATTTTTTAAATATTTTTTCTAGATTTGTTGAGAATCGACCCACAGTCAAAATCATTATGTGACGCCATTTCTAATGGCTTTGCAGTGGAAGTGAGTTTTTCCTGTAAAAGTTAATAGGTACCTCGACCCATTGTTCTAATTTTCTGATAAGGAAACAGATTTAGGATAAAAATAAAATATGTTTGTTATATTTCAGCATGCTGCGTTTATTATTGCTACATAGTAAATAGTTATAAGAAAAAATCGAGAATAATCGTATGTACATTACACGTAATTACATTCTTAAATCTACATAAATCGACTATAAATTACTTACAATGGCAAACTTACACATCAAGTAACTTATTGAAATACAAACATGTTTTATCGGATTATATTTATGTACAGGGGTTTCAAAACAGAACAACACGATAATATATATAGAAACAATTTTAATATTGTACGGAAAAAATGTAAAATTTATGAATTCAGATTTCAAATAAAATTAACAAATTGTTTATGTACTCAATATTTATATTTGTTAATTAATAATAATGTACAAATTAACACTTTATTTACAAAAATAAAACGAACCAAGGCACTACGACTTTAAAATCTAATATGTAACAAGAATGAAGTTTTATAAACATATTTACAAATACAAATTGTTTGTCACATACGTTGGAGCATACACTATAACATAATTAATATTATTTAATGCAATTTGAGTCAAGTCTTAAGAGATCAACAATTAAAATGATTACTAGGAGTAAAAATGCGTACCTCTTTTATACGTAGGTAAAATACAATATTTTAATATAAACAGTGAACAAATAAATTATATTTTAGGGGTTTGCTATCGTCATTATTCGTTATGGCTTTAAGTTTAGAGGAAATATGTACATCCTCAATGGTTATAATTTATAATTACTGTCGTTAAACAAATTCCTATGTTTAGGAACTCTCTGTGAATTTTCTTCATAGTATTATAAACATAATGATAAGGTTTTCTATATTCAACACGAATATGAAATTTTTGTGAGCACGATCCGAATTTGATTCGGACAGTCGGTAGATAAAAGCCGCTACTTCTAGCGCGGCTTCCAGAGTCAATATGCACACCTTTTTGGATAATGTCGTTCGTTATGCAAAATAACTTGATTATTAATGAACGGGGGTGAACTAACTAAACTCTTAGAATAGGAAGAAATCATATACACGATCCGTAGACTTAATTAATTCATCTAAGACGCGATCTATCAGTTCCAGCATCGAGAAACAATAGTTGTTAGTTATGATTAATGACCTCGTGAACTTCCTTTTTTGGGTCAAAAAGTACATGCGAACTACCAGTGTATTTTAAAGTTAAAATTTCAGGAAGAAATTGTCAATTTACTAGTATTTTTAACATTTAGGAATGTCAATTCCTAGAGAGATGTGCCAATTTTGCCAGCATATATCGAATTTTGATTTATTGCGTTATCAACGTCGGTCTGGGTATCAATAATGCGACCGTGCTCAGGAAATCGGTATAAAATCATCGGTAGTTGACCCGATATTGTAAAGTTATCAATTTCACTGTGCTAGACCTTCCAGAGGGTTGATGGGAGTTGTTGTGTCCTTTTTTGGATTATTGTGGTACTTCCAAAGTTCCCTATTTAATTTATTAAAAACCCGAGTGTTCCCAAAACAGTTTTTTTTTTTTCAGTCTGAACTGTCGACTGAAAATGCAGGGACACGTAGGTATATTTCATAAAACTTTTACTCAGTTGTGTAATCTTTAAAAATAATGAGATAAACTTGAGATAGGTGAATGGTTTCGTTGTTTTTTTTTTTATTTTGAAAGCGATCACAACGAAAACATCGGTGGGCAATAAGGAATAAGTAATTATTTTCTAGAATTTGCATGAATTTAAAATGAGATAAAAGTGGCGGCAAAACGAATCTAATTAATTACAATAATAAATTATTATTGTGCAATGACTTTACAATATATAAATACTAGGAATAAATCCGCAGTTTAAAATTTGTTCTAGCGTGCTTCATCGACAAACAAAAATTATAAAGGGGATTAATAACTAAGAATTATGTCACTTTTCCCTCGAGAGTTAAGATTGGGAAAAAGGGAGCATAAATTTGATTGTGCTAAAATTTCAAATTTTGAATACGCAAATTAATTTAAAAGAAAACGCCTGTAAATAAATTTATTGCTGATTCAGGTACGTTTGGCATACAACCTTAATAATTATAGCCTACTTTTGTATTGCTCACATCGTGATTTATAATTGTACAGGGTTTTCCAATAAGAGGTGTTATTTTGAATAGCCCGCTATTTCGGTAGATGTTACTTTTGAAGCTGTTATTTTTTGACATTTGACAAGTAGAAACTACGCCATTAATAAAAATGGAACGATACACGCTTCAAAAACGCATTGAAATTATTAAAATTCACTTGAGTGAAGCAAATGCAAATCATTTTGAGTGATGAGGCCCATTTCCACATCGGTGGCTTCGTCAACAAGCAAAATTGTCGCATCTGGGGCTCGGAAAACCCAAGAGTTATTGTTGAAAAGCCTCTCTATCCTCAACGTGTGACTGTTTGGTGCGGTTTATGGTCCGGAGGAGTCATTGGACCTTACTTTTTCGAAAATGAGGCTGGAGCAACAATTACGGTGAATGGATTGCGCTATCGAGAGATGATTAATGATTTTTTATGGCCGGAATTGGATGGTATTGATCTGGACAACGTTTACTTTCAACAATACGGCGCTACGTGCCACACAAGCAACGAAACCATTGATCTTTTGCGATTGAATATCAAAATAACACCTCTTATTGGAAAATCCTGTATAAAGCTCACTGCTTATGCTTATTATTAATTATTGTAAATAACACACTCGTTGGATTATATAGTTATAATAATAATTATCATTGTCTCTTTTGTACGAACTGTAGTAGAAAATTACGATACCTATAAATAGCTCTAGATGTTGTTATTGACTTGTGAAATCTAATAATCATTAGTGATTATTCTTATATCTCAAAATAATAGTGCATTTTTCATATTAAGTTTAAATTTGGCACCTCAATAACAGGCTTAGAACATTTAGTCAAGTTATAATTCATGATACCCAGTGTAATTCAGTCATGTCATAAGTGATGACATGGGGTTTAATTTCATCATGACATAAGACAGTTTAATTTAGTCACGTCATCAGTCATGAAAACCAGTTTAATTTAGTCATATCATAAGTCATGACACCCAGTTTAATTTAGTCATAAGGCATGGCATCCTGTTTAATATGGTCATGTCATAAACAATGATACCCAGTTTAATTTTATGGAACGGTAGATTTCGTACATACGTATTTTTAGTATCCCCCTTTACAGATGATACTTAAAATCAACAATTTAATTAAATTAATTATTATTATTACAAATCATAAGTTTTAACAATTTTGGCACACATTCTAATCTAAGCGAGATTTTTGTCTTTTGCATTATTTAAAATTAGTGATGCAACGAGAATGTATACATATATTTTATAGAATCCCTTGTAAACGCCTATAATATTGGTTTGTATTAAAAAAGGTGAGATGTGATGTAATTGAAAATCCTACGAGATTTTAGGAAGAAATCGTATATCTAATTATTTTGCTAATCGAAAGAAATTCCGAATATCGGCTAACCATAATAATATATCTATGGAGATGCAATTTTTTTTTCACAGGACAAATAAGTTATATATTCGGTTACAGGATGCTAGTTCCATATACTACATAAATATTTATTATTGCTATGGTTCAAAAACAGGTAAGTTTGATTCAATTTTTTTTTTGTATTAGGCAATTCACCCTAAAAAGAGTGCTATGTGTTTGATTCAATTCAAATATTTCTAATTAAAATAAGGCCCATAGATTCGTAATTCGTTGCAATAGCTTAGTATGGATAAGTAATTTCACAGAATTTGAACAATTCACCAAATTTCAAAGTTAATTTTCAAGTTCTGTTGAAGTTCTGTCATTATATCATGACTGGCCAGCTTTTTCACATAACTGAAATAGTAGCAGAACTTGAAAATTAATTTTTAAATTTGATGAGTTGTTAACATTCTATGAAACAACCCCGTCTTAGTATAGTTTCGTAAAAGCTCCTTAATAATATTTAAATATTACCCGTAAATATGGGCGGACGAAGTGAACAATAACGTCATGTCATTCTCAAAAAGGCTCGTTAGATCACTTACCTTATAAGTTATAATATGGTCTTTGATGGATTAGGTTCATTTAGATGAGACACGAAACGAAAACATTGGTTCCACTTAGTTGAGGGTAAGTACATAACCCCAACGCTCTAGCGGCAAAATTGCCGAACCCGTTACTCGCGCACCGCTACTCGCGTGCTCATAGGCCCGGTATATCTGTTGCTCTTTATACTCGCTGAGTGCGTAAATCCTCGCTCAATTTTAAGTAGGTTAATTCTGCCGCATCCTGGCTTGGAATTAGTTACTTTTTTAGACGCTACCTACAGCGATAGTAGTGAAAATTTGACGTTTATGTAAATAATTACACACATTCGTCTGGCCGAAATTTACCTAAATTGAATGATTGATTTTATTAGCGTGGACTTCGATAATTCATCGAGCAATGATGAACGTCGATGAAATTAATTTATAATGGATGACATTCAATGAAAAATAGTCTTGTACTTACCAGATAGAAGGATAATTAATAAGATTTTTAAAGTTCCAGTGTGAGAACAGATTGTTTTAAATTCAACGGTTACCAGGAATAGCATAGACTGTAGCAAACCAAATACTATTTACAATTAGTATCCTCGCATATAGTTCCATAAGTGGGGAACTTTATCAAAAATCAACTCGTAAATTACCAGTGTAAAAATAAACTGCGGTCGTTGACATTTTGAAACATCGCGATGGCAGTGGTTTGATATTGCAAATAAAAAAGAAACACGTTCCTCTATTCAAATCAAAGGCAAAACTTTTAATATTTGAGATATTTATGATTAGGATTATATACGGATTGTGTGCTAAGCTCGACATAAGAACCAAGCGAGGATAAAGAGTAACTGATATATCGGGCCATAGTGGAACTCATTTCGACGAGACATTATGTAGGCAAAAGCGCCTCTAATTATTGTATAACTCTATGGTTACAGGTAGGTAATGTGTAAATATTTTGTTTGTGACATATGCGTAGGTATGTACGTTTGCATTAAAAATATTTATTACATTTTATAACTAAAGCTATATACTGGTGAAGCCTCATTCAGAATAGAAGTAATTTAGAGCGATGCAAATTTTATTTTGTGTGGAATCGGTACTTCGGTGATTTCGCCATGTGTTTTGCGTAGGAGGCTTTTAAACTCTCTATAATTTAAAATAATATGCATTTGAAAGGAAACTAATTTGGAATTTGATCATCTTGGCACTTCCAGGACCAAAATGTGTCATTTCCCACGCTCTTAAAGATTAAGCGCTAACCATTTTACTCCCTTCTGAATGGGGTTTGTTTACTATAGTGACTTAGGATCTCCATGTCACCTGTTAGCACGTCGGTGTTCGTTACAATCATTATCAACTCTCTCTGTAGTTCTGTGGGGTGTGAACTTCTTACAACTATTGAGATTCCTGGAAAGATTGAAGGAAGGTTCTTTCACACCTTTTCACCGAACACTATTAGTACGCGTTTCCGCGAGGAACAAGAGTACATTATACTAATTATTCTTAATCGTCTCTTCTCTTCCGAAGTTTTCCTTCGGTTTGTATAGTTTTAGAAACACTCTCGATGCACTCGGCCAGGGAAGGTCCATCGTCATCAGTCTCCCGCTGTCCCTCTTCCCCTTCGCCTTCCCCCGCAGCCACCTTGGACAGAGCCATGATGTAGGAGCAGGCTATCCTCAGCACGGAGAGCTTGGACAGCTTCTGGTTGTGCGAGTAGGCGGGGATGGACGAGCGCAGGGTGTCGAAGGCGGCGCTGATGGTGTGCACGCGCGTCCTCTCGCGCGCGTTGGCCTCGATGCGGCGCTCGCGCGTCATATTCTTGTAGTTGCGTTGTTCTCGCGGCGGCGGCGGGGGTGGCGGGGGTGGCGGCGGCGGGGGCGGGGGCGGCAGGGCGGGCTCTGGGCGGCCCAGCAGAGCCTCCACGCTGAAGAAGCCGCCGGGAGGGCGCGCCAGCACGGCGGGGTGTGGCGGCACGCGCTCCTCCCACTCCTCGCCCGGAGGCGGGTAGCGCCCGCGCTTCTTGGGCGGTTGACAGAGGGGCTCAGGCCGCAGCAAACGCAACGGCTCGGCGCACTTCCTCTTGTTCTTGGGGGCGGGCGGGTGGCCCATCTTGAGGCCGGAGTCATCCGAGTTGGAGCGGTTGCTCTCCTCGGAGTCATCGTCCTCCCCTCCGGAGCAGAAGCCGGCGTCCTTCTCGGCCGTGTTGGGCGACGTCAAGTCTGTAACAATTAAAGGTATATGTTACGTATTACGAAAGTTGAGTGTAGGTGGGCCCTGGCATTGGGCATGTGACGAACAGTGGCGGTTTTCTCCAAAGTGCTTTTATGCAGTGAACTCATTATTTATTATTTCCTTTTATCAAATTTTGGAATGGGGGCCTCAGAACGCGTAAAGCACCCAGTGAGGCCCACATTATCAAACAATGTTTTAATTTATCTAAAGTATTGTACCTAATAAAAAAATACGTGCTAAATGATACTCGTACTGCACAAAAGCAAGTCCGGAATGAATCCCAAATCCCATATTTGCGTTATGAATATCAGTACCTACAGTAGCTGCCTGAGTGCGCAACAACCACGAGATCTGATTGAGACCAATTTTTGATCTCCCTTTTTAACCTTCGATTGCTGCGATTGAACTTCCTATGCGAGAACCGCCACTGGTGACGACCAGAGTAGTAAACAGATAGTCGGAAGATTACGCAAGCAGCAGATGCAGATATACGGGAACAGAACAGAAGCAGGGCAGAATGGCGATATGGCAGAATGCCAACAGTGTCCAGATGTCCGCGGCGGCGCCAGAGCCCCGCGCTAACCGGTTACACATCAGACGATCTTCTTTACAAAGCGTACTTCATCACTTTCATTGTTTTGCTCAATCAGCAAAACAATGAAAGTGAATAATATCGGTGTGTAATATATTTATGTGTAGTATATATATGTTATTTCTAGTTAAATAAGTGAAAATGTAATTTTCTTTTATCTAGAATAAAAATATTAAAAAAAAAAAAAAAAAAAAGTGTCTGCATTCATGTCGAGGGAGGTGAAGCGCCGACTACCTAGTTATAGTACCACAGCACAATCTACCCAATGCCCGTAAACAGAAATGCCCCCGGCTCGGAATTAACGACTGTACACAATAATCCATGTCGTTTTCTACAGAGCCGCGGTGACATGGACCTGTGACTTGTTGGCTCGAGAGTTACGAGACTTGATCTAAAAGACGGCAATTAAAAAAAAATACCGGTTGATTGCTTCTTTCCCACGTAACTTTCGGCGAGCAGATGCGGGAGATTAAAAAATGCATTTATTCAATAATGGCATACGTAAAAGGGTATCTAAAAAGAACCGGTTTTTGCTCGCTGCAATTTGGGCTGAACCGAGACAATGAATTGCGTGCAAAACAATTCGATCTTCTATCGACCGATGTATCATTTATCATGTGAATAATGTCTGCTTAGTGCTTAGGTATCGCTTGTTAAGCTTTACTAGAATCTTTATTATTTATTAATTAATCAATCACTCGGTTAGTTTCACAAAGAATGATCACGAAAGCAATTTTTTTGGCTCCCTTATCAGGCACAAAAGATCCTCTCTTCTGATAAGGTATAAATGACCAATAATGACCTTAAATATAATATTTTGTAAAAAATATGTATATGTATCAATTAATGTAACCCATATTTTTTATCGCTATATATATTTTTTAAATACACCGTGTATTTGAATGGATGATGCATTTTCTTTAAATCTCTTCTGTTTTAGTATCCCTGAGTTATACCTACATACTTATTAATTCGTTGCATAATACCTAATAATTCTCAACCTCAAACCAATAATCATGAATCTATTGATTGCCCCCCGAAATTAATTAAGAACACGTCATTTTCCTTCCATGTTTAGTCCGACCAGCTAATTTTTGTCCCTTGCATTAAAAATGAGAATCCACGAATAAAAAAACACCTGCAGCATATTTCCGAGGAACCGCGAGTACACAATTAATCAATAACATTATACGTTCAATTACATAATATGTAAATTCATTAAAAAAAACAGTCCGTTAAAAGTGTCGGCACCTGTAACGGCTGTAATGCGTAGGTATATCTGTTTTAATCGACGACAAGTATGCGAACTGAGCAAGGTGAACCCGTGTATATTGTACAACTGACAACAGGATAGGGTACAGATTATGTGAGATGGCCCGCCGCCTGTGCCATAGCCGTCCTACAGCCATCCTTTAGACATCCTATAGCCCTGCAGCCGCTACAGGTGAGCGCTAACGAAGTCGAATTCCTAAATTTAATAACACCTTCTTACCTGCTATCCCGACGATCGGCAAGAGAAAATAATAAAAAAATAACATCCAGAGTATCTTGACAGTTGGGACGGACGCGCACCTGTAGTGGTGCGTCTGATCACGATTCCAGACTTTATATTATACACGTGTGCGTGGACCGCACGATTGATAAAGTGAAAATGAATCGGTGAAGTCAAAAGGATCCAAAGAGTTCGATGGTTCTGTATTTGGGATTGAGCGTTTGAAGGGATCTCTCGAGTGATGTGTTGGTGGGTAGCGGGTTGATGTGAGATGACTGAGACGGTGAGAATATTTTTAGGTGATGGGCAAAGGTGCCGCGCGAGACACGGCGCGCCGCGGGCCGGTCCCTGGCGCTGACTGTGGCGCGGCTGGGCTGGGGTGGGGTCACCCTGCCGCCTCTGGGGGAGGAATGCGGGACTGCTCACAGTGCTCACTGCCGCACTCGCTACTCACTCACATCACATCTTCTAGTTACACTCTTTGATGTCTGAATCCACTGGCTTCCTTGATCACTTTGTTATCGTCAATATCATTGAAAATACATGCTATATTTTAGCGAATCACAGCTATTATTGCTTCATTCATTTATTTGGATTATTGAAAGACGAACTATCTAAATAATCGAAGACCTCAGGGGGAAAACCTCAACGGTTCACGGTTAAAAAAAAAATATTGTTCTATTTTTTGGTTGTTTGTCTACGGGTCCTTGCAACGGTTCTTGCTAAATATATCTAAAAAATGTATGTCCTTCAAATTAACTGTTAAAAATATGGTAATTTTCTAAAAACAACAATAATTATTGTCCACAACATTCTGTTTGAAAAATGCAAAATGGCGCAAATGTCTATTAGTTCGCTTTTTTACCGCTGCGTGGCGCTATACGTTTGTAAATTATTGTTGCTTTTATTGCTCCTTTTATAGCAAATTCTCTATATATTGAAGAAAAACAGTAAAAGTCACGTTGACTGTTTAAATTTTAATTATACATTTGCAAAACCTATGAATTTCATAAAAGGTGAATCTATGATTAATGTATTATTTCAAAAACATTTTTTTAAATCAGTAGAACCAGTAGGTAGGTAAGTATTCAGTTGAAATGTTCCTCCTGAAAAATAATCCATTTGTGACATTTGGAGTTTTCTCCCCATTCAAGGTCTTCAATTATTAGTATTATTTCTACACGGATCCTACCAAGCTACCTCTTTTTGCCTAGAATTGTTTTTGTATAATGTAAGTTTATTAGTGTTTCCTATAGTTCCTTGTCCCGCCCAGATGGCGCTGCCAACTCTGTACCTACCAGGACAACTACTAAATCATCCTTATTTCTCCTTTCCTTTCACGTTACACATTGAAATAGAAAAGCCTCTGATATTTTTGACGGGGGACGCCGCTGTAAAAACACATTCCAAATTCCAACAGACTATGGAACCAAGTCTAAATAAATCTGTACTTAACCTCTCGAGCGATTGTTGGCATATTATCCCAAGTTTGCCAAAACGTTTTGAGCGATCGCTTGTCATAATATACCAAATTTAAAGAACTAAACATATTAGATAAACAGTGGGTGAATTCATTGGCTTTCAACCGCAGTAAGAAGCAGTTTCATATGTTTATATTTTAATATCATTGAAATAATATGGTAAATGTTTAAACATGACACCAATCGCTCGAGTGGTTATTGAAATTGTGAGAATGCAGGAAAACGTTATTAAAAATTAATCAATAAATCCATAGACATATGAATATTAGTAGACCTGCCCTAAGTGATTAAAAGCGTATTATCCCCACTCCCCATACCGGTTCCATTGAGCCGGCTGGGCTCGCATATGGCTTCAAGTGAAATTTGAAAACGTGACGTCATCATTCTTGTGCGAACTATGGTCGAGGCATCATCGGTTCATTTTACGAAATAACACGGCAAAATGTTGACTTTTGATATGAAAACTTGTAAAAATAGATGTGAAAAAGAGAATAAACCCAATTGTCGTATTACATTCCATAAGTAAGCATTATTTTACTTTATTTTAAGCTTATTCACACCGTATTATATGGATCAGTTTTAGAAACATATACTATCACATCACAATGTAGCGATTCTCAAGTGTGCTCATCGTTGTTTACTGGGGTAAGTAAATTATGAGACATTTGTAAAAGTGTCTTAACTAAATACTCTGAAACTAACTACGACTCTGAAATAGAAGCTGCCTTACTTTGCCGAATTTGGACTTCGCAAATTAGTTCATAACGTGGCGAGTAATTTGCGCTCCCATGTAAAAATGTCTATTCATTCAAACGCAGATTTTACTTTTAAGAAGTAAATGGTGATATTATAATGCGAGATGCCTATTTACTGTCAGATTGATTTATTGACGAATCACAGTCAGCCTTACTCCCCTCGTTCTTCAACAGTTGATTTTACCCCTCGCCCTTATCTTCTCGTCTATTAATTCCTATGTCTGTGAATAAATCCCTTTTTATTATTTTTATCAACGATAGAAAATAACCCACTCGTGTGGGATATCCATATTCTTATATCTGCAAAAATACGGCCAACGTCTCGGACCCAATTTTGTGAGGCTTTGGAGAAACATAGAAAATAACCTAACAAATCATGAGTAAAGCAATATGAAACAATGTTTCATTTTTAAATGTTAAGTCAAGAATCTGCTCATAACTGAGTTCATTAACATTTAAAAAAAAACTTTATCGTATTTTTTCTAATTTGATGCCAATTTAAAAAAAATAAAAAAACAATAACAACAAAAAACTGCTGCAAATTTAATCCAAATATTAAAAAAAAAATTGCTGCAAATTCTATGCAAATATAAAAAAAACTGCTGCAAATTCGATGCAAATATATAAAAAATGTCTGGACAGACAGTATTTGTTTAAATCTTATTTTTTTTAATTATTCATAAAACAGGTTAAGTTGACACAATTCATTATTAAATAACATAAAAATCGACGTGGTCACAATGTAAATAAAGAGGTATTTCAACACTGGCATTTGACCATAAACGTGTTCTAAGTAATTCTATTAATTAATTGATAAGATGAAGTGTGTGCGGCGACCTTTATGGCTGTTTATGGTCGCGGCGTGCGAAGGGTTAAGACGAGAGGGGCCGGAGAGGGGAGCGGGGGGTGTGGCGCCACTGGGGCAGGGCCGCACCTCACTTCCAGTACAATACCAATATAATTATTTTATTTTTATTATACATTGCAAAAATGTGTTTACCTTTTATGGTGTACGTATGGATCAGATGTGTATAATAACATACAAGTGCAAGATGGAGGCCCATTCACGAAGACGGAGATATATCTAATGAAACACTATTCATATAAATTATTTGCAAACCTTCATGTTTCACTGTTCACTACAACATTACCAAAACTTCAAAATTAACATTATTAATTAACACTTATTTTGTTTAAAAAGTTTATTTCTATTCTTATTTTATTAGTATCTGGTGGACCCACAATCTTTCGGTATTGCTAATATCTTTCTCGGGCGTCTTCGACTTCCTCCACCATTCACTACTGTACACCATAATGTTACTGTTAAAAAATTTAATTACATCGATTTTAATTCGACTTTGTATCTTGTTCGGGTGCAGAGATATTGCCTTGCATAGTAATCCTTGGGCGTCCCCAACTTCTTCTACCATTCAAACTGTCTCCTCCTAGCACTAATAAGAACACCAAATATAATAAAAATACTCCTAGCACAAATAAGAACAAACTTTGAAATTTTCAGCGATATCGGTGGACTACTTTTCGAGTTTTGCAAGCACAAACATACGCAGGCTGAATTTTTATATATTATTAAAATTAATATTTTTTATATTACCCACGCACAGGCAGTTCCTTGGTGGGTTCCCTTAAAATACCGTTATTTTAAATATAATATGAATGTAATTTTTTACTACGCAAATGTGTAAAATTCATTCTTATTAAAAAAATGGAAAAATTTAAAAAAATGTATGTATAAAATAATTTAATTCATGTAACAAAGCTGGGTCACCATATTTAAATACATACATAGTAAATTTTATTGATAAAGTTTGATTTTGTAATCGCAGTAATCGGAATTTTATTCCGAAATGTTCGGATTCTTAATATGTATTAATTTAAAATGTGTAAATGTTAATTGACGTATTGTAACGTCTAGAATATAATCTTGGTTTGGTTATCACTACCGTTTACACAGCGTTCTGAGGGCGAGAATTGACAATTAGTTGCGAGGAAGATAATGAGAGGAACTGTAAACTGCAAACAGAACAGTGAGTCACCACCAGCTAATATTGAACTTTTCTAACACCTGAAAAAGCAAGTGGATTCTTCACGCCCAGTGCCGCAGAACGTCTGGGCGGAGAAAATACAATAATTTCATTTCGAAATGATTTGGTTTTCTTCGAATTCTGAAACCTTCGAGATGTTTGTGGGAATTGTAATAAAGGCTGTGAGAATAACAATACCTACCCTTTTCAATGTATACGAAATATAAGTGTTATTTGTATATTATAACACATGTTCATTTAAGGTTATTTTGCTAAAGTTTGAAGTTATCATTTCAAGTTATTATTAAATAGGAACGGAAGAAGCTCTGTCATATTTACGTTGAAGCATGAACATGAAGCAGGTAATGGTGTTGGCTTTTCTCGGCTCAGCCCATAAGCTCAGTAAATCCCAAACCCGGAGCAGCAGGTTGAGCCGACGCTACACGCCACACCACTGACAGCAGATATCTTAATATGTATTATTATTGGAATGAAACAAGAAACAAGGCTGGCTCAGGAGTTAGGAGTTGAGCGGAGGACGGTGCCGAGATGAATAATTCCAAGTGTGAAATAAACACAGACTCTGCTAACATAACAATATGTAATACCAACGTCAATCACTCGAGGACATGTCGCTCGCAGAGTGTCTTCCGTGTGGACAGCTGACAGCTGGGCCATACCAACATCCACCTCCCTCCTCAATACTCACTTTTTCTCTTATCCACCTCTTCTCTGTCTTCTGCCTTCTGTTTAGTCGAGGCGGGTTTATTTGTGGAATGGCACACCGCAGCACAGCTTAAATAATAATATATCGCCTGCACACTCATCTTGTCTCTTGTCTACGGCTAAATATATTGTACTTCAGTCTTTAGACCACATTCTACGTTCTACACCCGAGACGAGAAAATGAATGGCAAGCAGAAACACTGTAGGTGTGAGAAAATAGCATTATTAAGAAAAACAAAATAAGTCGACCAACTATTTATGTGAAATACCTTGGACTTGTGTGATAATCTCGTGGAAACATATTTGTACAAATGCCACAGACAGAACCAGACACGCATGTCATTGATAACTCTATAATTTACTAATGCCAGTTGCGATGTTATCTCTAATCCAGTGTCAATGTGTCAATGAATCTTCTTGTAGTCACTTAGAATGTCTTTTAGGTCTAAAATAGTATACGCCAGTGATCCTAAATTCCAAACTAATAAACTACAATCAGTCTAATGTCAATAACTCAAATTTTGCAGTATTTTTGCCATCGATGGAATGATTTATTCATTTATTTAGACAAATAATAAATATAAGTCGTTGTATTCACTTTTTAGGAATAGTTATTATAAATTCAATATATCAACACAGCAAGTTTCATTCCCTACACGAAGCAATGTCCGTTAACAACAACTGTACATACAATTAGTACAAGAAGCTACTACATGAACTAGAGTTTCGAGTCTCGTTTTGTATGTATTGGGTAACTTTTCAATGATGTTTAAAAAAATAAAAATTCTTCTCTGCGACAATTCGGCTAACATCATATTATGGTATAGGTAGAATAACACAAGAATTGCCTATTGCCTTGTGAGTATGTTTCGTGATTCAAATATAATCCCTATTTTGGCCTATACTTCCATACAAAACTGTGTTTCACCATGAGAACGAAATTCAAATGGGATGGCGACGTACTATTTCAGGCAAGTGTAAGAGAGACAGACCGCGTGCGTAATGGTCTAGAACCGAAAGGTACAAGTCAGTGACACATTTGTTTCCATTCAAATTTATGCGGAAGGCATTTGCAGTTTTCTTCTATTCTAAGATGATACACGACAATCAAAACAACCAAGATTAGAAAAGCTGGAAGGAACCAGAATAACGTTCAAGTAATAAGTTCGTCCAAAACTAAAAAGTAAAACGATACTGCAATACATAATTATCTATATATATATATATATAAAAAAGAATGAATACACAATACTAAAAGTCATCAACTACAATGTAACAGGTGTATCCACAGAAGCCAAAACAGTTAACTGGCATTTAATTCCAATTGCCGACATCGGGTAATTAAGACGCCGAGCCAACCAACAACCAACTATGCTAATAAATATTCTAATGATTTATAACACACGAAAACTATTAACATCGGCAGGTGCTGTGGATTCCAGGTAATAAAATATATCGAGAACATCATCCGAAATAGTTAACGCGTGCCTCGGCTGACTTGACTCGGCGGAATAAAAACGTGAAAGCGCACAGTTCAGACATTCTGTTTTAATGATAAATAGGTAGTTTGACTTATTGCGCTTGGATACATCATTATGGAAACTAACCTGAGAGAGTCTCGGGCTCGGAGTTTAGTCGAGACTACAAACAATCATGCGTCCATCGATTCAATGAGCGTAACCGGGTCCAGGGACGGACCTTTGACATTTTGTGCCCGGGGTATGTTCTTCCTCGCCGAGAGCTTTCACAAAACTTTCATTTCGCACCCTAAAATAGGAAAGACTGGATAGGAACTGATACATAAGAATAAGATACTTCTTATTTCGTATGGTGGGAGATCCGAGGGGAACATCGAGGTCAGTGAGCCAGTCTAGGGCCTCAGGTGTCGCCCTGTGGACCACATCAATCCCGCCGGAGAATGAATACAGCGGGCAATACAGGGCCACCACACATCTCCGACTCTTTAAGACCCCACCTGTGCATCATGCGGGCACAGCAGCTGTGGGAGGACCTTATAATATTGATGGCAGAGTTTACAAGGCAGTGAGAAACCAGGCTGTCTCTCAGTGGGATCATACACGAGATGGACATTTCTCACGTCGGCCGACTGCCACTGAAGTTTCCACCTATCTTCTGGAGTGAGAGCTAATCGGAGGAGCCTCTCTCCTTGCATCCAGAAGGATTTAGGGGCTTCAAGCATGCAGGGTGAGAGATGACACCATCGTGCAAAAGGAATTGCACTTTTTTGCAGCACCTTCTTGTATTCCCTCAGTGAGGGTATAAGAAACTATGCAGTAGATTTATTTTTTTATTTAATATTATATTTACAATTACATGTTATTACATTACATTAAGTTTGTTTTCTTTTTAATACATTACAGTACATCGTGATACACCTTTTTTTTAGAGCAAATGCTCGTGTTAAAAAGGCGAATAAAGCATAACTTCCTTGGAATCACCTTAAAATGATGTATCACTGAACTAAAGACTGGTCGTGAATACAATAATATTTCACTGTACCTAACTGAAACGACACGCAATCCATCAAATACAAATTTGGTTGTCCGGGAGTCTACAAATTAAACACATTTTTGTTTCTTCTACAGTGATGAATGAGAACACGAACCAAAATGGCGCATTTATACATACAACATTCATAACATGAAATACCCAGTATTTAAAATTGGCATAACTCGTGCGAGAATTACGAAATTTACAGAAATTCTTCAATAATGTATGATTCTATGATTTGTTTGGTTGATTTCCTATTGCACCTAGTGCCTATGTTTCATTTGAACCAATTACGAGAGCGGTCCTGCAGAGTACCTTTCTGTTAAATGAAATGTCCACAAGAAGTTGATGGTGATCCGTAACGATGGTCGCAATACTCCAGAGGAATTCCAGATTACATTATATAACGAAAGGCTAGTCTGTTTCAGAGTTCTACTTCAGAGGGACTCGACAATCGACAGTCGACAGAGGCGGAAAAACTTCGCCGTCGTGAGCATCCGTTGGCTGCTGTTTTTATGGTGTTTTCTATTGAACGTGATCGAATCCTCGCTGGATTACTGTCCCGACAAGATAAGCAACCACCCAATCTTCCAACAAATCCGAGGTATATTATAAAAAGGATTTACCATTTCCTTCGTGGTTGGCAGGGGTTGTATGATTTGTGTTAAGATTGGTGTCGCGGGGCGTTACCTGATAGTCCGAAGACGGCCCAGACCTGATTGGAGGCAAGTATGTCGTATGGCGCGACGGAACTAACGGAGGCGCCAGCTTTTTGTATACGGCATATTCAATATATTTAATGCAATGAAATATATTTTTTAAGGAACTACGTTTGAATGCGTCGTTAGCAAAGATGCCATCAAACACAGGGGAAATCAGCCCAGATAATGGATAAATATGCCAGATATTCGACAAGTTTAACGAAATGTCGACAATTCTTTTTAAATTTAGAAGTCCAAAATTATATATTTAAGGCGATGCACTACGTCGTCTAATATTTTAAATTGAGCCGCTATCAATAACAACCCTTACGTAGAAGGCGATAAGGTTTAAATTCCCGCTTAACACCATCCGCCTGTTTTGATTTATGCAAGAAAAAAACATGGCCAAAAAGTGCTTTTTATTTTATTTTGTGGATGTTCAGAAATAAATATATAATTTTTTTTTCGATCATTTTATAAATAACTTAATTTGACACATTATACAATAAAATCATAACCGAAAATGGGTTCGTAAGTAGGAGATTTTGACCTTTAAAGCAGTTTTCATAGGCTTTTACATTATTTTTTTCTGAGCTTATAAAAAGACGTATCTAAAAAATACTCGATTGTTTCAAAGGCCAAGATGTATTCTACTTGCAGTATTTAATTAAAGCATCTGAAACATTTCTAGGCGACTAGAATTTTCAAACCAAAAATACATGATTTTGCATTACTACGTATGGCATCGCCTTAATTATTATAACGTAAATAATTGTTTTCGTTTGAAGCCCTTCAAAATAATCTGCCTACCTGGAAATTATTTTCCCGTGTTTTTTAAATTTTTATAACTTTTACTAGCTGTACCCGGCGTTGCTCGGGTTTGTGATTGATTTGGGGTAAGGTTTTGAGGTTTTAAATTCTATTGTACCGGAAAACTAGGTGAATTTTAATGTGGAAATAACATTATTGTAAA
The DNA here is from genome assembly GCA_026573805.1 of Hesperophylax magnus. Lineage (NCBI taxonomy): Eukaryota > Metazoa > Arthropoda > Insecta > Trichoptera > Limnephilidae > Hesperophylax > Hesperophylax magnus. The sequence goes on along the minus strand of JAIUSX010000043.1, from coordinate 3,146,201 downwards.
AAATTTTAATGTGGAAATAACATTATTGGAAAGAATTTTAATGTGGAAATAACGTTATTGTAAAGAATTTTAATGTGGAAATAACATTATTGTAAAGAATTTTAATGTGGAAATAACATTATTGTAAAGAATTTTAATGTGGAAATAACATTATTGTAAAGAATTTTAATGTGGAAATAACGTTATTGTAAAGAATTTTAATGTGGAAATAACATTATTGTAAAGAATTTTAATGTGGAAATAACATTATTGTAAAGAATTTTAATGTGGAAATAACATTATTGTAAAGAATTTTAATGTGGAAATAACGTTATTGTAAAGAATTTTAATGTGGAAATAACATTATTGTAAAGAATTTTAATGTGGAAATAACATTATTGTAAAGAATTTTAATGTGGAAATAACATTATTGTAAAGAATTTTAATGTGGAAATAACGTTATTGTAAAGAATTTTAATGTGGAAATAACATTATTGTAAAGAATTTTAATGTGGAAATAACGTTATTGTAAAGAATTTTAATGTGGAAATAACATTATTGTAAAGAATTTTAATGTGGAAATAACGTTATTGTAAAGAATTTTAATGTGGAAATAACATTATTGTAAAGAATTTTAATGTGGAAATAACGTTATTGTAAAGAATTTTAATGTGGAAATAACATTATTGTAAAGAATTTTAATGTGGAAATAACGTTATTGTAAAGAATTTTAATGTGGAAATAACATTATTGTAAAGAATTTTAAAAAATTATGGGCGTCCCCTTCTTCTACCATTCTCCTTACACCCTTTCTTCGTTCATCACGTATCAATCAAGTATTTGATACATTTCATCATGCCATATCTTTTTCGGGCATCCCCGACTTTTTTACTCTCTAAACACTAATAAGAACAAACTTTGAAATTTTCAGCTAAATTGGTCCAGTAGTTTTTGAGTCTATATGTGGCACAAACAAAGAAACATTAATTTGTGCATACATAGACTAGCTGACGTGCGCCCGGCGTTGCTCGAATTTTCTCTAATTCTATAAATATAATATGCATGTATAATATATTTAAACCTTCCGGAAGAAATTCTCTAAATGATAGTGAAAACCCTATCAAAATCCCTTGCGTAGAAGAACTAAGCGCACAAACAGGCAGACGCTGATAGCGACTTTGTTTTATACTATTTACAGATTAGAAATTATTAAAATAAAGTGGACCGTTTATTCGTCAGTCCAACGCATAATTTGTAAACAATTAGACAATAAAATGAACCTATTACATATGCGTAATGGATGAATTTAAAGATTTAAGTTGAACTACAAATCAAATTGTGAAACATTTTGGATTTCGTCCTTTTATAGTGAGCTAATTAATACCAATACGGACATAAAATAAATGGCGTGATTGCGGTTCATGAAATGTTCTTACAATATTATACATACTGATGTGTAATGGCAAACATTGGGAAAGATACGTTAAACACCCACACAGATTCTAAGCCTGCATATATATCTAATAGTTGTTTGCCTAAATCATAAAAATTGCACGTATACATAATATGTAAAATATATATGTACATAAGGCGGGCGCACAGAAGACCGTGTAGAACAAGCCAGCTCGACAAAAGTCATGACAGTCGGCCACGATATTAACAAATCGATTGTCGGAACACGTTAAGGGATAGTTGGATGGAAAAATTCTAAGTATTAAATAATTACAGCGCCTTTGATGTGATTTTTCACAAAAACGGCGCTATATAGATTATCGAAATATTATTATTATTAATTAGTCCAGGAGGAACGGCGAGTCAAAGTTGAGGTAATGAGACGAGCGAGTCACTAAAGATGAGGTTATGAGACGAACGAGTCACTAAAGTTGAGGTAATGAGACGAGCGAGTCACCAAAGTTGAGGTAATGAGACGAGCAAGTCACTAAAGTCGAGGTAATTTCGGATTGCTTTTTAGTTCGACTTTAGTGCTTAAATCGACAATCGATACTTAAATGTGTGCAGTGCTGTGGATTGAAATTTTATTATGAGTATTATTACAACGGATATGTAACTATTATTTAATGATAGAAAATGTGGCATTTATCTCGATAATTTTAAAAAATTATGTATAAAATAGATATTTACTATACTTATTCTAGTAGATCCCAGGTGAATTTTGTGTTCAAATGAAAGAATACGTTACTTTTGACTATAATTCATATACCGCGATTTGCACCCGTCTGCACCCCTGAACAACTTTTTTCATTTTACTGAAACGAGCTTTGTAAATATTATTTTATTTAAGTATTTGAAATGTTCCTATTCCCTCTGTTTTATTTTCAAGTTCCTGCAAATAATGTGCAGATGTTAATTGTGGAAATCTATTATTGGTATTAGTATTTTAAAGTAGAATTTATATGTATGTGCAATAATAATAAATTATTGAATATTTTAGTTGGATTTCTTTACAAATGAAGTAAAGTAGTGCGCGTGCAGCTTACTTCATATATGGCCTGCTCGGGTGTAGACCAAGTTAACTGACAAAAACATGTTTTGAGATATAGCATTTTGAATGTTTCGATGCATAAAAATAACATAATTCGTAAAAAAATAAAAGTTAAAAATAATGTATAACGGAATTGTCAATTCAATCAATGTCGGACATCTTAAAAAGGCCTACAGAACAGTCTACGACGGTATATTTATCTCCCAAATATAACCACCAGCAACGCCGGGTAAACGTCAGCTAGTAATATATTAAAAAAATCAGCCTGCGTATGTTTGTGTTCGCAAAACTCGAAAAGTAATCGACCTATATTGCTTAAAATTTCAAAGTTTGTTTTTATTATTGCCAGAAGTGTTAAGAAATGTTTAAATTATAGAAGTCGGGGAAGCCCGAGGAATAACGCAATATCTCCGTAATAAGGATACGAAGTCGAATTTAAGTCGATGTAATGTAGTTTTTTAACAGCAACACTGTGGTATATAGTAGTCGGAGGCACCCGAGAAAGACATAATAGCGATGCATTGCGGGGATCCACTAGTGTGCTATAAAAAACAATAAAATATTTTTGTCAAGCTGGCTTGTTCTAGACGGTCCACTGTGCGGCGGCATGTTCATTAGACAGGATTCGTACATTATTACGTAGCGTAGTCAATAAATTATTATTAAAAACAAACTGAAATATAACATTATTTAATTGGCGCTAATTAATGTGCTATTTAAGATTCCAATTATTTTTCAATAATCCAGTAAGAGCGAAAAAAAATTGGTAACCATCGATGAATAATTGGAAATAAATTAACTGACGCTTTTCATTCTTTGTTTTGCACACGTTCTAAAGAATATTGATATGATTATTCAAGTAAGAGGAGTGAGGTAATCTTCCTCGTGTTACTAAAGCTAAGGATTTGTGGCCTTAATGAGAGCGAGGTGATGTCGCCAAACTGCGACTCCACTGTAGTAGTTGGTGTTCGAAGGTGCTGCTGGAATAAGCCATAACTATGATTGCAATTGTGTTATTTGGGACAATCTATTTTTGGGCTAAAGAAGGAGGTAGCGCAACACGGCATAATACCCCAAAAACAAATCACTACAATCTATTTTTATTAATCCGCTAAACTAGATAGAAAATATTCCCCAATGTTTTAAACCTGGGATTCTGGAACATAAGATAATTCCAGATTAAATATAAATTCACTGTATTGTTTTCCGGGTTTGTGGTTATATTATACATCAATCATCCCTGTCTGAGGTATTATTTTACACTGAGCGCTGCAGAGCTCCAAATGAGCATACTTTTGAGCATCCTTACGAGTGTATTTGCAAAATTCGATGAAAGGGGTAGAATTTGTAGTGAACAGAAATACATACATATAATTTTCTATGTACAGCCGTATGATGTGAGAATAGCGCTAATCGATAATGATAAATTGGGTTCAAGCGGGTCAACAGAGATCGAGACTTCGATCATAAATTCGTTCCAGGTCGAGTGTAGAACGGGGGTCAGCAGTCAGCATTGTCTGGACTTTTATTCCCATGTAATACTGGCCACACTGGCAAGCTGACTGGTAGGAGGAGTTCCTACCTCCTACCGGCTATCAGAGACTTCAGTGTTGCCAGTTGCCAGACAGGCGCCACTTATGGGCAGTCTGTAGTCTGCAGTACTTCTGTAGGCTGCATTCACGTTTCACACGGAATCTGCCGCGTGAGAACTCCGTAACGCCTGTTATTTGTGCCTAGACACTACACGCATTCATGTTGCGTATACGTATGCAGTATGACATCAGATCATATGCAGATAATGCACAGATTATAACGCGGTTGCGCTCAACAGCCGTTAGTCTGAGTATCGCCATAATTAAGTGCTGAGAAATCCGAACTAAACGGCTAAACCCGGACGTATGGCAAGCCTTTAGCTAGGGCTAGTCCGATCACTTGTGCTTGGTGCTTGGTGCTGGTGACTGGGGTGACTCGGCATTTACAGTCAATCTGAGGTATTTGGAGATTAATGATAGAGGAGAAGCGCCTGTTTGCCCGCCCGCCGTTGGTTAGTGGGCCGGTCGGCAACTTGCTTAACGTGGAACGGAAGCTGTAATCGATAGATAATTGGTTTGGAGTGCCAGGTGCTCTGCGCTACCTACAAACACTACCTATACTTTGCCTGCGTATCTACACCCGATAGCCCGCTCGCCACCGCGGCATACTTCAGATCAATTATTTTTAAAACATTACACAGCTTATTATTTTGTAGTTTATGACGCTTGTCAAGGACGCACTACGTAACATTACACAATGTCACAGTGTGCTCAACAACGGTAGTACCGGACTGACATTTTAAAACAATAAACACCTGTTTCCTCGCGATATTGTGTTGAAAATAATCGTGCCAAAACAAAATCGGATTTCTTCCTAACCCAATTAAGTTTATTAACAATATCCGATTACTATATATTATTATATTATTTTAAAGTTTTTCAAGTAATAACACTCAAAACTAGTGATGCAAAGATTCCTACGATTACATATATTTCCCTATAATTTCCAGTACGGGTTGAAGAAATTAAAAGATTTCAATACGAATACTATACACACATATATGATGTTTCAGATAACGATTAAGATAAAATAATCTTATATTTTTTTGTAATCGTAGCATCACTGCTCAACATCAACATCTACCTTTTATATAATCGTAAAAACTTTACCCGATCATAAAATGTTATCAGAGAACTCAATGGATATTGAATTGAATGACCGGTCCCTATTTCGGGACAAACAAGTCCGCCACCACAGACATAGGAATTAATAGACGAGAAGATAAGGGCGAGGGGTAAAATCAACTGTTGAAGAACGAGGGGAGTAAGGCTGACTGTGATTCGTCAATAAATCAATCTGACAGTAAATAGGCATCTCGCATTATAATATCACCATTTACTTCTTAAAAGTAAAATCTGCGTTTGAATGAATAGACATTTTTACATGGGAGCGCAAATTACTCGCCACGTTATGAACTAATTTGCGAAGTCCAAATTCGGCAAAGTAAGGCAGCTTCTATTTCAGAGTCGTAGTTAGTTTCAGAGTATTTAGTTAAGACACTTTTACAAATGTCTCATAATTTACTTACCCCAGTAAACAACGATGAGCACACTTGAGAATCGCTACATTGTGATGTGATAGTATATGTTTCTAAAACTGATCCATATAATACGGTGTGAATAAGCTTAAAATAAAGTAAAATAATGCTTACTTATGGAATGTAATACGACAATTGGGTTTATTCTCTTTTTCACATCTATTTTTACAAGTTTTCATATCAAAAGTCAACATTTTGCCGTGTTATTTCGTAAAATGAACCGATGATGCCTCGACCATAGTTCGCACAAGAATGATGACGTCACGTTTTCAAATTTCACTTGAAGCCAAATGCGAGCCCAGCCGGCTCAATGGAACCGGTATGGGGAGTGGGGATAATACGCTTTTAATCACTTAGGGCAGGTCTACTAATATTCATATGTCTATGTCCGCCACCAATTCAGCACAGCCGACCTAAGGGGACGGTATCAAATCTCGACTTCAGTACAGTTAGGTATTATTGCTACTTGTAAATGAATCGGTCGGCCGCTAGAACAGCTGCGGTTTCAAAACCAACACCGCGTCTTTTGAGTAGATAGGGGGATGATTGACACGGTTTTGATAAAATACGAAATAAAAATACACGTGCTTTATAAAATTTATATTTATTTACTAAATAATGGATACAACTTGACAGAATAAAAATCATACTAGCAAAATAATGGATATACAGTCATCTTTTGCGCCCTGGACCTTTTTTGACGTCTCAGTTTTTTACTTAAAGTCACATAGAATCTAATCGTGTTTTGACTTGGAAAAGATTTTTGGTTCATAAATTTGATTGTATGGTTTGTGTAATGACAATAACTGGTTTTTTTTAATATAATATTACCAGAAAGCAATGGGTGTGAAAAAAGGGAAAACGTAAAATTAAGTTACGACAAATATTTTTTGATTATATATTTAGTGCGATAGAAATGGAAAAAAGTTTATTTGTAAATCATGAATGTAATTTGAAAATTTATTTCAATGTTTTTTTCGTACTCGGGAAAGAATATATTTTACAATATTAACTTAGATATACAAAAAAAGTAGAATGAAGTACATAAACTAAAAAAAAAACACAGTCTAAGATAGATATAAAGAAGTTAATAAAAATTGATATAAAATTATCTAAAAGTCTTGGTTAAAAATACTTTTTTCATGTTTTTAGCATAATATCCTCGAAAAGTGCCAAAACTTTGGCTTTCTTTGTGGTTAAGGCTATTAAAAAAGTTTTTTATACATTGTATAAAATACACTATAATTCTTACTATGCATGTTACCGGTAATATATTATTTTATATTTATTTTCTCTCTCTCTCATATATATATTTATATATATTTTTTTAATAATTTATTTATAATACTACTACCCGGAATTAGCCATCAACAAAATTCAGTGCATTTATCAATGGATCTGATAGACATTAGGTAAGTTCTTAGATTTCACGGCCAAAAGCATTTTTGTTGTTTGTTTTTGGGGTGTTATGCCGTGTTGCGCTAACTCCTTCTTTAGCCGACGTTTCGGACAGCGTTGCAGTGTCCATCATCAGGGCAGATCCGGTAGATCACATCTTCGGATCTACCTGATCTGCCCTGATGATGGACACTGCAACGCTGTCCGAAACGTCGGCTAAAGGAGTTAGCGCAACACGGCATAACACCCTAAGAACAAACAACAAAAACTGATAGACATTGTTCCCAATCTTAGCGACAGTTTGAAAGGAATCGGTAGAATCGTTGAAAGCACCTTCACACTAGTCTCGCAAAGTCCATCTCCAAACTCCGTAATCCAGATTTTGCACCAAATCGGCAGAAAACTCAAGAAATTCAAGCTGGATGCTGAAGTTATGACGTTAGATCCGAGTTCAATGCACATCCAAACTCCTTAATCCCGATTTTGAACCAAATCAGTAGAAAACTCGAAAAATTCAAAATGGATGCCAAAATTATGCATTTTGACATTAGATCCGAGTTCAATGCACATCTAAACTCCCTAATCCCGATTTTGAACTAAATCGGTAGAGAACTGAAGAAATCCAAGATGGATGCTGAAATTATGCATTTTGACATTAGATCCGAGTACAGTGCACATCCAAACTCCCTAATCCCGATTTTGAACTAAATCGGTAGAGAACTGGAGAAATTTATGATTGATGTCGAAATAATGCATTTTGAAATTAGATCCGAGTTCAAGCCACCACCTACTCCGTTTTACCGACTTCGATAGAAGTCGGTAAAAATTTGTAGAAAACGTGTCCATCGGAATGATGTATTTTGACAAACCTTATTCTTCTTTTCCTCCAGTGGAGCGGTCTCTTTTGGCGCTGTACGCGCGAGTCCCTTTATTATTTCCCATTTATGTGCCCCTTTATTATTTACGTATTGGTACCTGAAAAAGGTAAAAAAAAGTTGAGACCGTAAAACAAGTTTCAAATTATATATTACAAAATAAATAATATTTAATTTCCACTTACCCCTTGGCTATAGCACCAATCTCCTCTGGATTCCTATTAGAAATTTGAAAGTTGGCCGAGCACTGGAGAATAAACAAAATAAGCGTGCTCTCACTTCCGAATTCACCTCGAGACTGACAGTCACTAGCGGTGTTCGGTCAAGCTATGGACAATGATTTCATCCATAGGATTTTGTATGACGGAAAATAATTGAAATATTCGGGAAGTTTAATTGAATCACAACAAAAATCCATATATGTTAAAGTGTTTTTTATTTATTTAAAATGACCTGTATCATATTTACTTTGAGATGACCGATGGATTTAAAAAAAAAATCTCTCTGATAGGAGCTATTCTGCTTCCAGCGAAATCATTTTTGAAGTTTTACGTAAAGTTGCAATGTGTATTTCATATAGAATAAAAAAGTTTACGATAAAAAAAGTTAATTCACTGGTAACATAAGACATTTTTCTAACTACCCCTATAGAATTTTTAGATAAATTATTAGTGGTATTCCTTTTACTAGGTAAATACAAAGTGATGTTTAGCGCTATTTATGATACTTCCCCCTTATCCACCATCGACTAATCCCTTTATTTTTTACAAGTCGCGGGAACATCCCCGCGTTTGAGATAATGCAGTGGTGAGATGGAGAAGGGCGGAGGTAAGTCTGCAGGGGGAGGGGGTTGGACAGGTGGCGCCGGAACACCTGTTGCGGCAGGTAACGGCGTTGGAGGCACCGACTGGAAATTCCTCAATAAACAAAGACGGATATTGCATTCAATATGTACATGTTTTTAGTCCTTAATATTAAAAATAAAAATTTTTTGGTCATTTTTTTAGCGCATCATATGGCGCTAAAAAATAGTATTCTTAGCCTAGACTCTATCTAATTATGTACAAACAGATACAAAAACCATGTGAACACATTTTTTAAGCTTAGAGAGATTTTGCACTCAGAGGACACGATAAAAACACCGCAGGTTGTATTTTTTTATTTAACAAAATAGGTATACCAACAAAGCTGTCACATGCCAGCTTGTCTGCAGGATCCACCGAATCAAAATATCTTAAGTCTATGTCTATAACATTGTATGATTATGTGTACATGAGTAAGTCTTATTTCTAAGTAGGTACATTTCACAGATTTTATTTTACTGCAGACATTCGCAAAATATATTGTATCATTTTACAGTTGCTATTTTATCATCCTTTAGTATTGATATTAAATTTATTGGAAGATTGGTGGCAAAAGCAGAGTTGATATTTATTTTAATCATTTATTGTTCAATTTTAGGGCAAATTTTTTAGGATCTTTAAAAGCTTTAAAAAAAATAAAGTAGGTAAATTAAGGATGGAACGGGGTTGCATTAAGGCGCTTTTGTAAAATAGGGAAATTAGCGATGGAACGGGGTTGTATCAAGGATCGTTTGATATTTATTTTTAATTTTTGCAACATTACCTGTGTACAAACTGTTGGCAAAGTCCTATTTGACTGCTCGAAATGTTGCTTACTCCGACTCGAGAGCTGGCGGAATAAAAAGGTACCATCAAACACGGCTACCATCTTGATAGGATTGACCAGACACACAAAATTTACAGCCGAAATATGGTCGAAATGCAAAGTGGTCGAGTCAAAACGAGACTACGCTCAGTCAATAATGTTGTATAAGTGTTTGCATGTAATTTTGTTTTAATTTATTGTACATTTCAAAAACATTATTTTTTTTTGTCACAACTCTACCAAGAAAGTCGTGAAATGTAATCAATTATTATTTTTGAAATTTTTAAAACAACTGAAAAAACACACTAAAAACCTTATGCAATGAAATTGGGAGGTGAATTACTCCTTTTAATTAATCAGAAAACACATGGCTTGACACAGGTGGTACTGCGACCAAAACGGTGCAGCCGTGTCTCTGTCAGTCCCACCCGCCCTTCCCCTACTCCTTCTCCATGCAGGCGGCAGGCAGGAGCAGGAGGCAGCAACACCTGTAGTACCTACCTGTGCCTGTGCAGTGCAGTGTGCTTGCAGGTAGTAGGGTGTATAGCAGTGATAAACAACCTTTTTAACCTGAGGGCCAATTTAACCATTTTCACTTTATTTGCGGGCCGCGGGAGGGGGGGGGGGGTATATACAGCTTGACATGGTTAACGTATTGCTAAACACAGACCCAAAAATTTTTTCAATTTAACTTTTTGAAATATTTCATATTTTTATCGTTCATAAAGTAGGTACAAAATTTGGTCAAGAAAACTTTTAATATTTTATAAAAAGTGAACCTTTAAAATATATCAGGCAAGATATTTACTGCAATGGTAGCGAAATGGGTTCGCAGGTCGCTTATTGCTTATCACTCACAGGTGTGTAGTGTATACTCACCACATGGGGCAGCCAGTTTAAAACAAACCGATACTTTATAAAATATAGTGATGCAAAAAACGCGAACACTATTTCATTCTAATATACATTATATTAAACGATATTGCACAGATGTTTGGACAGGTTTAAGTAGGTATTTATTACAAATGAAATATTTTTACAATTAATTATTATTCGCTTTCTTTTACCATAATGTATACGGTGTCCGGAAACTAGTGGCAGGTACAACCGGGAAACTGATGAATCTACATCATAGAGAACAATTCCATCTTCGGACTTGATGTATTCGAAAGGGCGACACACGACTCTAATAACTGCGATTTGCTCGAATTTCACATTTTAATTAATTTTGACGAATTGTGTTGTGACGATGTAATTTATTTGTATTCAAGATTAATAAAAACAATACCTTACCATAAAAATATTTTATGTTAAACGGTTTGAAAAATTCGTAAAAAGTTTTTTTAACTATAAAACCAGCGGAAAGCATCAGATTTTATTATTCTAGACGATGAATTAATAACTTCACGAGGGATCCCTCTAGAAACATCTGAAATTTTAGTAGTACGTTCATCAGGAAAGATCAACTTTCTGGCCTGCTAGGGTAAATTAGACCGTAGAACCGTCCATTACTTCGAGCCGCGCGAAATATTTTTTTACACGACTTCTTCACTTATTTCGTTCCTACTTTATTTTAGAGATTTGCTAGGACATATTCAAGTGTAGGATTGTCCAGTACTCCAAGGCCGCGCGTCGCATATTTTTTGCATGGTTTCTTCATTTACTTCCAGCCTTATTTTAAGGATTGTCCCGTCTTAATTTAAAAGAAATATACCTCGAAACCGACTTCAAAAAATACGTTGTAGACCAGTTTACCGATTGTACTACTAGTTTCCGGATACCATGTACGGTAGAGGTACTACTTTATGCATTTAGTATTATATCATGTTGTGATTAATCTTTTGTGCACCTACATTATTCATGTTAATGTTAACGAAAGCTATAATAAATCTTTAATAGATGTCGAGTTGTTTGATTAACAATGTTAATAAAATAGTTGTAAATTATATTGTTAAATCATGTAAGACCAGTGTGGGAGGAAATTTATGTACTTATAAATAGAACCCTTAAATAGATTCCCAAAATAGATAATAAGATATTTCTAACGAAGTTATGCCATTCTATTAAATTACTCTCGGAGCGAAAAATAACTAAGTATTTTATTATTACGTCAATAATTTTAATAATTAATAACTCGTATTCAACCTACAAAGTAAAAAGTTTCTGTCTATCTACCCTGTTTATCTTTTACCGAACATATTTTGAAAATTATATGCAGTATGGTTCTAGTTTCTATATTATTTTATGTTACTGTTACATGTTTTACTAATATTGCTTCATATTCAGTTTACTGTTATTTTATGCTTTAACAATTTTGTGTATAATTTTCGATAACTCACTAGGTATATTCTCTTCTTAAAATCCATGTAAAAGCCATATTATATACTAGTGCGTTAAAAGTAGTGATTTTCAAATACTTTACTTTCCATCGCAAACTCCACTTCGTTTCTTTAATCGGTATTGGCAGTACACACCAAGTGGAGGCAAACCATATTTTTGGCAGCAGGAGGATTCGAGAATGCTTTGAATAAACTATTACATCAGTCGTACGTTGACCGCCGAAGAGCGCACATTGAAATAACCAGCCCATGCGCATAAAAGCAAAGCTCGCTAAAGTAAGCAACAGGTTTGCAGCGCTGTCCATTGTGGGACTTTTCTGTGCAGGATCTGAATGTTCATTCTTAAACGATTCGCCTGATGCTAAAATTGAGTGGGGGTGGGCAAATTATAACACAATTGTAAAGGTGACTAACTAAATAGTGCATCAGTAATTTATTAACAAATCACCGAAAGTGGGACGGTCACGCCGGCTCCCGAGCTTCGCGCAAGGTGGTTTGTTTTCCTTTTCCTGATTGGCTCGCCTATTAATTTAAATGTCTATGAATATTCGGTAGTCGCGCCAGCAAACGGCGCTATAATATTTAATAATATTATGGCATCACCGCACTCGTCTACCCGATGCGGGCGGTACCTACTCAATTTATATAATATTATAATATATAAAGGTGCTGAAACGTCACCCGTGTCACATATCACACATGTCATGTCACGCAACATCATGCCAATGCAACGTACGATAGCAAGCGACTTGTTTGCAATATAGCATACAGTAGGACGCAGGGATGCAGACTAGAGCGGCCGCGAAGATGATAATAAAACAGTAATTATCCGCGGCAGGTGTCACAGTGAGTGCAGTTGCAGTGTGCCCCTCGCGGCAGATGAATATCGCACGACAAACCAACAAACGGTTATTGTAATCGGCCAGTTTATGGGGCACAGATGCGGACAGTTTGTAGTTCGCTGCGCGTGGCAGGAATCCATTATCAGGACAGTTGGTTGGTTGGAGGTTTGAAGGGCGGGAAACCAGGTGGCGAATTATTCGACGGGTGATAACGACGTCGCGTTTCATCTGCTCGCCATAAAAGGTGTTTCGTCAAATTTGAATTAAACAGCCATTAGTCGGCTGCTTGCCGAAAATATATCAAATGGCCTGGAAACAATTAATTTCTTGTTGTGGAGCTAAGACAAAACCTTCATTATTATTTATATTGGAGTAGCTGAAAGCATTTCATACACTCGTAAATATAAAAACTCTATTCTAAAAGAAATACTCCTTTACATTAATAGAACAAAACACAAGAAATATGAACTAACACGTATATTAGAAACACTAGATACATATCCAAAAGGCAACTACAAATACAACATTTGGGCAAAATAGCTTCCGATAGTAGGGTACTAAAGTCTACAACAAATTCCCACTCTCATTCAGAACTAACAACAATATTTTAACATTTGATATTTTAAATCTCAAATTAAAAGCTGGATACAAAACATAAGTAAATTACAAGTAGATAATATACTGGAACCAAAAACAGACTGAAACCACTCAACTTAACAAAGATACACGATGCAATATATTTATAATCATTTCAGAAAAAACACCGTCTAATATATTTATAATAACTTTATATTTTCCATACAACTAATTTTTAATGATATGTAAATGATATCCCCCGCACGGAAGATCCCTGTGGGAATATAATTATCTCTACTCGTTACAAAAAAACAAGTAAATTATCAGTTAGATAGCCCCGATTCACTTTATGTTCCTACCATTAGATCAAGGTTCCCAGTATGTATTATAGTAACAATCATATACTGATTAAACATTTTAGCAGTGCATAATAGGTACATATATTGACGAGATCACTGCATAACAGTTTTTTTAAATTTTTTTTATTTCTTTACTCCTTTATTTCTTTTAATAATTTTGTAGGTACTACTGTGTCATCTTTTTTCTTGTGAATTTATATAATCTTATAATTTTTCCTTTCCTACATATTGCACTACGACTGTTTATACAGGTTAGATTTTTTCGTCGCTGATTCTCGTTCTGAAATAGCGATAAATCGCCGTCGTTGGCAACACTGGTGACCGCGCGCAAGCTGCATTGTTTGTTTTACCGCGGGCCCGCGACACTTTTTCAAATTGGCGGATTGGCGGGTTTTTTGAAAATGTTTCACGCGGGCCACTTATAATTCGTTCGCGGGCCACATTGTGGCCCGCGGGCCTGGGGTTGGGCAGCCTTGTTCTATATGAATAAAATTATAAAATCCCGAAAGTTCTTCACCGATTGCTTTGAAATTTTGACACAACTTTGTATTCGAATAGGCGTGTTTTTATATAATCGTATTATATACATGTCACTTGTGACAGGTAAAAAATGCTTTTTATGAAAAACAGAGCCATCTGTTTGACAAACGTGCTTTTTTATATAGCGAAATTTGTTGGACGTAAAAGTAACACGCGCTATTGTTTCTCGTGGCGGGGTACAGATAGTTCTGAATAAATACTCAATTTTAATGAAAACTTTAAAAAAATCGTGTCATAAGCCGCTAATGTGTGAAAATGAACGAAATCCAAGTATATCTAAAAGTGATATACGGATTGATTGCGTACGTCGTAAGTATGTACAGTATTTACGTAAGTTTATGTTATACGCCCTGTAACTATTTAAAAATACAAAAATAAGATATTTGTAGAAAGCCTTCCCAGTGTTGCATTTTCAAAACTGTCCGGGCTTGGCACTCTCGGCATACATTCAACTGATCAGAAATGAAAATACGATACGAACCTTGCGTTAAAAACAATGATTTCGTAGATTATAATAATTTTCATTTTATTCGAATCACTTTTAAAAGGAAGCTACAAGCCGAAAATGTGTATATTCTTGGTATATACCTTATATCGTAGGTAATAGACATTAAAATCGCTTGACAAATGGAGTCTAGAAACCTTCGATTTCAAGCACAAAACTGGTTTTTATTTATTTTGTAAATAATTTTATAAGAAAGCAAAAAAGTTAATCAAGTGAAACTGTCACAGATAATCTTAGCTATGATACTGTATTTTTTTAAAGTTGTTTCCTTTACGCGTTCATACATTTCTATTGAAAAAATATTTTTTTTAGTAGTTTACATTTATGTTTTTTATTGTGTAATTTATTTTTTATTTGTATTTTACTCAAGCGAAACAATAGGAAAACTTTCAATTTATCTAAAGAATATTTTTTGGTATTCATAATGTACACCAATTTGTTTAAAAGATTAATCAAAACAGTGATTTGGCATTAAGCTTCGCCTTAAAGGTTATACACATCAATGTAATTTAATCATTGAAGAATGAGAAAATATTGATAATTCTTGAATTGAAAATATTATGATATCGATAAAAATTACGGAAATAATCAGGTCTCAGTAGCTCAGTGATAGAGTTCCGGTAGAATGGAGGACCTAGGTTCGATCCCCAGTTACTGCACCTTTGTATTTTTGTGTCATTGTGTTGTTTCATGTTTCGTTTAGATTTATTAATGATTCTTTAATGATTAATAATAATTTATTGCATTCCCATTGAAAATTTGACAGACGATTCAATAGAAAAGTGGTATTGACCATAAAAATAGCGGACCCGGTGGCGGCGGCATTATGTTTCGGATAATTAGAAGAGTAGATATTATTTTCCGAGAAGTGAGAACAGAAGTGTGTTTTGAGAACATTGATTGATTGATTCATTACACGATGCATTACGTGTTGATCAGTGGCGGATTTCTCTTAAGTGCGTGTGTGCAGTGAACCCTCATTGAAAATATGATATTATGAGAAAAAAATTCATTATAAAAATTTTAGCACATTATAAAGAGTGCGCCATTAAAATTCTGACTCTGACGCGACCAAAAAATACGGTCAAAGAGTATCCCGATATTCCCATGCTTTGTGTTATAGAATCAGCACAAAATATTTGATACAAAAAAGAACAAAACAACACAATCCCCCTGACGATGAAATCTTATAATCTACGCCAAAATATGACGAATTTTGAGCGGTGCGCTAGAGAATGTTTGATGCCACGTGACCTAACAAATCTGACGAGTGTCACGCCTGTAACTTGCACTATATATGTAGAAGCAAGTTAAATGTAACTTTTCTTTAGTAATTTATAGTAAATTTTTGTACATTTTATTTTCTTGTTTCTGCATTTCTCCAACTGTTTGCTTTTAATGACATTTTTAAATATGCTAGTAAGACAAATTTTGTCTTAATTGTCTAGTAAAGGCGCTTTCTCTAGTTTGGTTTTGGCTTTCGACCTGAAAGAAGTTGCATTTATTTATTCATTTTGACGACCTCCGTGTTCGAGGGGTAAGGCTCTCGACTAGCAAGCTGGATGTCGCGGGTTCAAATCCAGGCGTGCGCAACTAAATTTTATTTAATTAATTTGTGTTACTTCACAATTCATTAATTTGAATAAGATACTCTCAGTATTGCCCTGGTGTTAGACCAGATTTCATTC
The DNA here is from genome assembly GCA_026573805.1 of Hesperophylax magnus. Lineage (NCBI taxonomy): Eukaryota > Metazoa > Arthropoda > Insecta > Trichoptera > Limnephilidae > Hesperophylax > Hesperophylax magnus. The sequence goes on along the minus strand of JAIUSX010000043.1, from coordinate 3,129,799 downwards.
AGATTTTAAATGTTGCTTGAAATGGCTTTGGCAGTGTTTAGTGACCGGGTCCGAATAGCTAGGTATTTTCCCCACCTACCTCTTCCCCTCACACCTTCAGCCTCACAACATACTCCAATTGGAGATGCCATAGTCTCACTGGTTCCAGACAGTTATAAGCAGTTGAGATTCTTGTGCGTTTCACGTTATATATATATGTTTTTATATAAAAAAAATAATGCGAGTTGGTGTGAAAAGTGGATTGAAATTATAAACGAAAGAAATAAAATAATATCTTCTCTTGATATCCTGAACCCTCGGTGAAAAAGAGCACGAACCGCCACTGGTATTGAGTATTGAGTATCGAGTAGTGAGTAGTCCGGGGCGCCCGCGAGACGGGCTCAGATCCGCGTTCCTCCTCCGGTCCTCGTCCCGCCACTTCTCTTCTCAATTCTCTTCTCATTACTCACTCTCATTACGGTATTGGTATTGAGTCTCCAGTAGAGTCATTACGCTTGCCGCCTGTCGCCTGCCGTCATTATCGCAACGGAACTGTTACGACAGCCAGGTATTCGACGTATCAATAAAAGTATAAATTTTTCAGAAAATTGCCGCTCTTTCTTTTAGCTCTATGGAAATGATTTATTTTTTGTGAATTATTCGACTTCATCATTTGGTCAACATAGCAATGCTTAATAGTAGTTAAGTACCTACCTATCGGTTGCATAAAAGGCAGGAAGGAATTAACTTCGCCTTTTGACTCAATTCCTTTGCAAATTTTGCTGCAAATGATCTGTTAGATGTTTTGAATGAGTTTTCCGCTATAGGTAAATAAGGAAAGAAAAAAGTTGTCAAATTGTCATATATGAGAAAAGGACCTCTTTGATTTTAGTTGTTTTCTTTAAATAACTCGTAGATAAATTGTGTCTGGCTTCCACCCAGGGTCGTGAGTTCTATTCATAAGTCCTCCATCACGACACAAACAACCTTATCCACGTACTGTGATGGTGGTAGGAGATTATATAGATAACTACCTACCTAATAAAAAAACATTATATTTCATTTGTTTATATATCCATTGTCCTGAATAAGGTTGAGTGCAACCGAAACCGGTCAACCTATATAAATCAATAAAGTGGTTTAAAATAAAGTAAAAATAAAATTTCAATCATATAATGTCAAGACACAAAGTGTTTGCTTGATCCGAAAAAAAAAACAAGTACAATTTTTGCTGTTGTTGATATTTAACTAAAAATACAAAAAATATAAACATATTAATTAGAATTAAATGAAAAGTGCAGGTGGGTTAATTCGTCTGACTTTTCAAGGTAGATGTTTTAAATTTTAAACTCTATTGCATCGAAAAAATCTGCTCAGTATCTTGTGACATAGTGAATGACTAACATAAATAAAATCGCATCTCATTACACTATATTTTTATCCTTGTTGACAAACCGTTGATAGGTTGGTACATCCGAAAGTAACTACTTATGAGTAGATTGTTTATTTTTCATGTATTCAATGTTTACACATGTTCATTGCACACTACAAACAATATGACACGGTGCAAAGTGTTTGCGGAGAGCGGAAGTAGTCGCGTGCGTGGCGCGTGCTCCACGGGGCGGGGGCGGGAGACAGGATGTCCCATTCACGGCCTATATTATACATACATACATCAGGAAGTAGGTGTGTTCAAGATACCCTACATTAAAAAGTATGGTTTTAAAAAGACGATCGTTTCCGGTGTCCTGAGCAAAAACGAAGGGAAGTTTGAAAACTAAGGGTTGGAGAATTGGAACAATCTTTTCATATCATGGTATAGTTTGGTGACATAGTCAGGATTCTGGATCCAGAAAACTGCATCTCCACAAATCACCTTTAGATGGTAAATACCGTTAGTTTGCCCTGAAGAAATTCCACCATTTAGTATCGAAAATATAGTAATTATTTCACCTAATTTTATACATAAGATGTACCACCATAATAAAGCTAGGCTTGTGTCTCATATTGTTCGTTATTTTTTTAATGTAATACGTCAAAGTATTCAGTGTGTGTTTTTAACGTCAAGTTTAAAATCTTTGTTGATATTTATATTTCGGATACTTTCTGGTAATGAATTTAAAAAAATTGCTTGAAGATATTTGTATATTAGTTTCCTCACTCTGTGTTTGAGTATGTTTATGTCTGTTGACCATTTTAGGATATGGCCTACTGTAATGCCTTAGAATACACATGCGAAATACTTTCGCTGTATATTTGAATGAGAACTAATGTCAGATCACAAAACACGACTTATTATTATTTATTATGTGGGGATGGGCTGTAGTCCGATGCCATAATCCGGACATTTGGAAGCAGTTGGGACTCTTGTGTGGTAGAGGCATGTCGCAGCTTATCACGAGCATTATTTTACTATCAAAAATGAACCGTCTTTCGCCTGACCTCTGATATATTAGGGAACATACCTCATAGATAAAAATATCATATGAAAAAAATGTCTGGGAGTTAGATACATTAATATTTGTAGAACTGAAATTATTCTGATTGAATGGAATTGAATGTAGTCGAGTGTAATCGAATTGGATTGCATTGAAAATTGCGCATGTTTTGTTTTGAATGTGAACAGATAAATTGTGTTGTGAGGTGTTGGTATGGACCTGGTATTGGTGTATTTCGGAAGCTAGTGAAGTGGCGTACAGTACTTGTATTGTGTGCGAGTGCTGGGTGTGTGGCCGGCTGATGTGTGGAGGCGAACAAACAGAAGCAGCCCGACCAGACCATATGGCGTGAAAGCATTCCAATATTATTTATGGATTACACCGGCAGGACCGGATTATAAAGTCTAATTATTTAAAGCTTCCGTTCGCCACAGTTGATGATACTACCGGGAGACATACCACTATTCGGAATCGACAAGTTGATGATACTACCAGGAGAGATTCCACTATTCGGAATCGACAAGTTGGTGATACTATCAGGAGAGATACCACTATTCGGAATCGACAAGTTGATGATACTACCGGGAGACATACCACTATTCGGAATCGACAAGTTGATGATACTACCGGGAGACATACCACTATTCGGAATCGACAAGTTGATGATACTACCGGGAGACATACCACTATTCGGAATCGACAAGTTGATGATACTACCAGGAGAGATACCACTATTCGGAATCGACAAGTTGGTGATACTATCAGGAGAGATACCACTATTCGAAATCGACAAGTTGATGATACTACCGGGAGACATACCACTATTCGGAATCGACAAGTTGATGATACTACCGGGAGACATACCACTATTCGGAATCGACAAGTTGATGATACTACCAGGAGAGATACCACTATTCGGAATCGACAAGTTGGTGATACTATCAGGAGAGATACCACTATTCGGAATCGACAAGTTGATGATACTACCGGGAGACATACCACTATTCGGAATCGACAAGTTGATGATACTACCAGGAGAGATACCACTATTCGGAATCGACAAGTTGATGATACTACCGGGAGAGATACCATTATTCGGAATCGACAAGTTTATGATACCATGTTTAAGTAAACATTTTTAATTTCAAGTTAATCTCTGGAACTATGCATCATCCACCGAATTTGAAGTTAATCTCTGGAACTATGCTTAATCCACCTAATTTGAGGTTAATCTCTGGAACTATGCTTAATCCATCCAATTTAAAAGAGGTTAGCTTTTATGTGCTTAACAAGTACACTCGTGGGAGATCCCATCCACTTTTTTAAGCTCTGAAAGCGAACATTTCTGCGTATCAGAACGCGCCAATCAACAGAGCGCTCAACCGTTTAACGATTCTGCATTGACCATTGTCATTTTAAAATTTCAAAGTCATTTACAGACAGATTAGACAGACGCATGTCACAAAATAGTAAAACTGCCCCCACAGCTCTAAAATGTTTTTTGCTGGCAAATATAGTAAGTTGAGCAGCCACCTAACCTAACCTAACTTAAACTAACCACATACTGAGCTTTTAGCCAATAAAGATTCTTTCCCTAAGAAGACCCACCACACAGCATCCCCGAAGATGTCGTAGGCCCCGTGGGAATTTTTTTTCTCGGAGCCTCCTGAATGGAAGTAACAATAATAAAGTAAAAAAAATTGTAAAACATAACTGGCCAATCGATACGATACATTAGTACTACCCTAGCCAAGAGTGCTCAGAACTCGGAACATGTACTCTGAGGATGTGAAGGAGGTTGAAGTTTAATCAGCCGGTACCTACACATGACAACCTAGAGCCAAAGTTATGGAATAAATTAAGAATTATTTCTTTTACCGACTCAACTACCAGACTATGAATAAAAACCTACTGAAGAGCAGTGATGTACAGGGTTTTCCAATAAGAGGTGTTATTTTTAATAGCCCGCTATTTCGGTAGATGTTACTTTTGAAGCTGTCATTTTTTGACATTTGACAAGTAGAAACTACGTCATTAATAAAAATGGAACGATACACGCTTCAACAACGCATTGAAATTATTAAAATTCACTTGAGTGAATCAAATGCAAATCGTCTTGAGTGATGAGGCCCATTTCCACCTCGATGGCTTCGTCAACAAGCAAAATTGTCGCATCTGGGGCTCGGAAAACCCAAGAGTTATTGTTGAAAAGCCTCTCTATCCTCAACGTGTGACTGTTTGGTGCGGTTTATGGTCCGGCGGAGTCATTGGACCTTACTTTTTCGAAAATGAAGCTGGAGCAACAGTTACGGTGAATGGATTGCGCTATCGAGAGATGATTAATGATTTTTTATGGCCGGAATTGGATGGTATTGATCTGGACAACGGTTACTTTCAACGAGATGGCCACTAAGTAAGTACCACACAAGCAACGAAACCATTGATCTTTTACGATTGAATATCAAAATAACACCTCTTATTGGAAAATCCTGTATTTTCTTTGTGAATATCCGAATTCATATCATTCACTGATACAATTCAAAGGATAGTATACCTTGCGAAATGCTGTCGCTGTATTATAAGAATCAACTTCATATTCATCCGATAAGCAATTAATTAAATTCCATCTTCCAATAACTTTGCACAATCTCGTTGTGACATCTTCTGCCAATTAGCGCTCTTAAAATTTCTGTTATGCAGCACCAGTCTCAAACAGTAAAGTTCGTAAATCTAATCTCTACAACAAATTAATGAATAAACATTCAAATTTTGACAAATATAACATAACTTTTTATTTATTTTTTGGTACGATAAAGGAAACCGAAGTTAAACATAGAAGTCAGGGACGCCCGAGGAAGACATGGCACGATCAAGTTAATCAGATACTTAAGTTGGGCCATGTCAAGAGTCAGAATAATAGAAGAGTATGGATGTGACGATATAAGAGTGTGAATGAGGCAAAAAGTGTATTCCAAGACCGAGTTGTTTGGCGGTCCGTCCTCTCTGCCTACCCCTGCTTGAAAACGGCGTGATGGTTAGTTAGTTAGTTAGTTACATTTCAGTAAAGCGCTAATATATTCAAAATAATTTTAAATATTGAAGTGAAGGTTGAAAAAATAATAAACTAACAAATATTAATTTAAACTTTTAGATCTGAATTTAAAATACATACTTGGAATTAAAGCTTTCTTTGTAGACATACAAAATATGGACATAGAGTCGTAGTGCGATTTTGTATGAATGGCTTTGAAGCCAAATCTAACGTGAGGGGAAATTGCCTTCTTGCAGCCATCTTGTATTGTAAAATAATTAAATATTTTTTATTATTTTATTTATGGTGATCCTTGTAGAAAAATTAATAAAATTATTTCGAATCAATTTTGTCTTCGACAACGTCTTAAGACGAGCTAAATTTCTTTGAAAAAACCCAATTCCTGTGATGTTAGTCACAAGAAATCATCTCATCGATACAATAATTGTTGGTCGATGAGTTATCTATTGATAGGTAAGAACTTTCCTCCAAACAATAACACTACATAACAATGATTGGATAATTTGTATTGCATAGCGCCATTTTTATGAATAATCACCTCAAGGGAGTCGTACAAATATATTAGGTAGCTATCTATTATCTAGTAAAACCTGCCTTTTTACAGTGTACTTAAATGGCAGTTTTACATATTCGACCCGCCCACACAAAAAAATATGAAATTAAGTAAAAAAGTAAAACTCCGAGTATCTACCCACCTACCAGCATCTACGTGTTTTTTTTTCCTTTTGAGAAAGTGGCTTAAATTTGCCTTCCCTTTGCGGCCGTGCAAGGCCCGAGCTGAGTAGGGTAAGGTGTTTTGTCGGTCGGGTAAAGCAATAAAGCCGGTAGATGCGGTAAAGGCGGCCAGGTGTACCGGTGCCAGTAAAAGAGGTGGCCGTTGGTTGCGTCAGGTGTCCCACCTGTTAGCCGGGTAGGCGAGTGGCGCATTCCTCCCCTAATCACTAATCAGGGGTAGAGGCATCTGCTACATGTTATTTAGTCACGCGGCCTCCTGCGCACTTCTGCGCTCCTGATAGCGATAGGGGGCATAGGGGACTTGGGGGGTATGAGGGCCCCTGGTAGAGACACGACAAATAGGGGTTAGTACTTGATCGACATGTGCACGTAAAGCGTGTACAGATGTCAGGTTTGGTGTGCGCTGACTTTAATTGTTTTGTCCCAAAGAACCTTCGTATTATGCAAATTTGTTTTTAAATACCTACTACCCAACCAAAAGGTTACATATCAATTAAATTAGTTTTTCAGAGGAAATTACATTAAATTTAATATGGGGATGAAATTTTTTTTTTATAAATAGCGTTTGACACAAAAATGGGTTTCCTGTGAAAGGTAGGTAACAATATTTAACACTTCGGTAGTCCTGAAAGAGACTGCATTATTCTACACATTTTTAATGAAGTTCTTTAGTAAGGAAACGATTCGCAAACGTACATACACGTTTTTTTCCCATATTGTCCCCCTTTATGGAAAATGATTTTGTAAATATTCTCCCAGAGCCCTTTTAGGTTAGGTTAATTTTTACATATTTAATACATTTGACGGCATCCGTGGTCGAGGTGTGAGACTCTCATCTGGCAACCCGAAGGGCGCGGGATCACATTCCGGCGTGCGCAAGTAAATTTTATTCGATGAATTAGTATAATTTTACAATTTATAAATTAAAAATAATATATAGTGTCGTTGCGGCACGTTTCACGATGGAAGATACTCTCAGTATCGCCCTGGTGTAAGATCACCATTCAGAATTGAAACGTTGCTTGAAATGGTTTTACCCGTGTTTGGTGACCAGTTCTGAATAACCGGGTGCTCCCCACCTTCCTTTTCCCATCTCCTTACCCTCCCCACTACCATCAGCTTCACAACATATCCCAATTGGGGATGAAATAGACTCACTGGCTCCAGACGGTTGGGAACATTTGGGACTCTTGCGCGGTATTCACATTAAACAAAAACAGACATTGATATGTCCAAATCAAATAATTTTTCAGGTATTTTTATAGGTAATTATAAACTAAGTCGCTAAGACATTTGCTGAAAAACTAAACAACTTGCTCAATAAAATATATTTACCGGATTTTTTGCAGACTTTCTGAACAAAACTTCCTTCAAAACAAGCAAAATTCAACAAAAAGTGCAACTGACACAGAGCGGCATTGACAGCTGTCACTCCAAAATTTTGTACCTCGTAGAGAACCTACACTTTTTGACTGTTGATAATATCTATGGACTGTACCTGCGTATTGTGGTAATGGTGATTAATTGCTTCAGCACGTTTGCAAATTATGAAAACATAATTTGGTGGCTATTTTCCCAAAGAATTCCAAAAATTAGAAACATAATGTTCAATTTAAATATTATTTTAAATACAGCGTCATTTATCATTTTCTTTACATAAGAAAGCGTCAGAATAAACTCTAGGTTTCTCTAAATTTAGAACCAAATTTGGGCTTAATTGGGTAACATGATTAAGTACGTGTTTAATCAAACGATCTAGTTTAATGCACACCTTTATTCGTTTACGACTGGGGGGTTGAGTGACAAAGAAATTATCGTTATTAATTGAGTATTATGGGTACATCAAAATAAAATACATAATTTGTAGGGTATGAAAGGTTAATAGTTAGCACCTTTCACAATGCATAAAAACCTATCAACGAACGTATTTTCTAAAAGTGCACTAATGATGTTTTATAAATAATTTTATGCAAACATTTATCCATTATTATTACTAATATTTGTTAGTAATGTTAAGATCTCTTTTTCTCTATCGATTTCCTTTTCATTATTTTAGGTTTCATGATAACACATCGCAGTGACAACGCAGTGATTTCGTTTCTTCACTTTTCATTACTTTTTATCACTTTTTAAAGGTGTGTTGAATTGTCACTGTGTTGAGTTATCCGGTTAACACTGGCTGAGTCTTACACATTTTAGAAGTGGTTCCATGACTAAACAGAAAAGTGGTACAATAAAGTCAATAAAAGTGATGAAAAATAAACATACAAAAAAAAACTATCATAAAAACCTAAACTAACCACCACTTTGGTTTAATACACGACTGAATAACTTTTCAAAAGTGTTGTTTTCCATGGAACTATGGATATAGATAGGAATCGTAAGTTTTATCACTGTTCTGTAATGTCTGGTTACCTTTTGAAGTACAGACCAAGAGACCTACAAGCTCTTGTATGGCGCTAGCAATAACCAACCGGATAAATCAGCGCCACTCGATAAAAAAAAACAGATTCATCTCTTCTCAACAACATAACTCCGGCGCCAATTTTTTGTTCGGTGATGATTTAGTTGGAATAACGAACCGCTTTTCTCTGGGCCATTGAGAGAAGGGAGTAGAGGAGAGTTGCCTAAGCCAAGGAATAGGCTAAAAAAACAAAGAGACTTCAGCTGAAAGGCGATAAGGTGTAATCGAGGCAGGTAAGATACAGAGCTCTGGAGAGTGGCCTGTGGGTCTGCCATTGGCGGATAATGGGAGTCAAGAAGCGACCGACAACTAATTTTAAATCGCCTTATTAAAACATAACAACATCCCCTTAGTCAGGTGCATATTTTTTGCACCGAAAATAAACGGACCTATACAGGTGTTTTAGGATGCGAGCAGGGTAACCACATGGTTTCCAAAAGTAGGACAACATCTCCTTTTCTTAACAGATATAGTGTCCTTGAAGCACCTTCTGCTCATTCGTATACGGATGATGTAAATGACAAATGAGTATTGCGAATCTCTTCAAATTATTAGTAATCCGGTTAAAAAGGGGATTGCAGGCCGTTTGTTGATAAACTTTTGGTAAATTCCTAACATATCGGAACACGTGTTCATGCACGTGCATTTGCCTTGATAATATATAATGACGAAATACAAAAATATTTGGATTTTCATGAACACGTGTACCGACATCGTCATAATATATTCGTCATTTACTAAAAGTTTATCTATTAATTCATTTGCTTAGGCCTGCCGTTGTTAACTGGATTTCCGATAATATGAAGAGATTCTTAATAAATTAGCAATACTTATTTTTCTCCGTGTTATGTTGGAAAGAATAAGCATAATAATAAAAATTCTTTAGATTTGTCAGCCTTTCTCGCTGAAAAATGTTACATAGACCCAGCTGTGAAATAAATTCATCGTTGAGTCAGTAAGACAATACCCAAGAGCAAAAATACCATTTAGACAGTACTAGCTGACGTGTACCCGGCGTTGCTCGACTTTTATCTACTTTTTATAATGATATAATATACATGTATACATATATAAACCTTCCGGAAGAAATTTGAAAAAAAAAAGTGATAGTGAAAACCCTATCAAAATCCGTTGCGTAGTTTAGAAGAAATAAGCGTACAGACAGACAGACAGACAGACAGACGCGAATAGGTACTTTGTTTTATTTTATTTAGAGATAGAGATGAAGGGCGTAGATTTTAATAATATATATATATATTTTAAATCGTATCCTTAAAATGTACTTATGCGTTAGAATTTTTTTTTGTAATACGAGTGCGTAAATAAATAATGTTAAATATTGGTTTGATAATCTTTTCTTGTCCCCGTTTTATATTTTTGCAGTTGGTAACCCTAGAACTAGAGGATGTAACGAATATAAAACCAACTCCAAGGCCAATCACAAAAAACTATATTATAAATAAGGAAACGGGTGTTTACTGGAAATATACCTATAGTTAATATTGATGTATCTTATTTTTAAGTAGGTTATTTTTATTTTTAGAACCATGTGTATTTTATGACAGGTGAATTTTATTAAAGAAATAAAGGTGTCATTAAGTTTTGCTTAATTCATAAAACATGCAGATTTGACGTGAAATTTTAAAGAATGTAGGCCAAGGAGATTGACATCTTTTATGGAAGTAATAACATTTGCACTTTGTTCAGGAAACAGTTGTAGATAAAGATCATTATTTCATAGATAATTGCCGCCGCGCACCGGTCTAAAGTCAACGAATTAATTACACATTTGGAAAATGTCAAATTTCTTTATTTCAGCAGGTAGTTGCTCGTCGTTCAGGTGACCGCAGAAGTATTGCGAGGTACAAGTGACCCTACCGCGGCTGTGTTTTGTATTGCCTGTATCTGTGACAGGTTTCCGGCTTATGCGACTCCATCTGCCGAAGCACCTTTCCTTTCTAACTGCCAGTGCCTCAGTCCAAGATAACGCTGGATAATTTCTTTCCAAAAGAACACCTTTCGGGGAACAAATGTTTTTTTTACTATACAATACGAACAAAGGCTTATGCAATTACGTAAGCTGTCAAAGTAATTAATTCGAAAAGCGAGATATTTAGGTATTAGCAGACTACAAAGTGTGTGTTTTTGAATGCTGACCGTTAAGGCTCAATTTTATATTTCTCCGCTTTTACTTAATCATTTGATCGGATGAAATAAAATCAGTTCGTCAGATAGATTTCCTTGTTGACTTGCTCACTTATATTAGAGTTATAAGCAATAACGTATAATACCTTTGCACCTACGAATATTATCTTACAATATATTTAAAAATAATGTTAATAAGTCATCAAATAACCTTAAACAAGTTTACTAATAGCATTATAAATTAATTTTAACAGATTACCCTACGCTATTGAACTGTGCTTTATGAAAATGCACCTATTGTATAATGATAAATATAAGCGAAATATGACCAAACTCGCGCCACGTAAATGTATGTACATACTTATTTATACTAAGTTTGTACAGATCTCACTACAGGTACTTGTGAACAATTTATGTTTTCATTATTATTTATCCATATATACGAATATTTTCTTTGTTAGCGTTCAAACTACAGAACAGTTTTGCAGGAAATCGAACGAGGAAAAATATAATCTTAATTAATGCAATTAACACCTTTTTCTTCGCTAAAACAGCGACAGCAGCTGCAACGGATCGGTCATCGAAGTTGATCGGTTTCGTTAAAACAAAGTTCAATAAACTGATGCTGAGCTGGTGGTATCGTACAGTAAGTTTTCAGCCTTGGGTGGAAATTCAATTCAATGATATTACGAAACTAATAACAGATGAGCATCTTCTGCTTCTTTATCATTATGTTCCGCACTAGGCTGACTGTACTGTACACGTACAGACCTGGTCGCGCCACTCTAGGAGATTCCTCGGCCAGGGTTTTGCCATATGGCAGGAAAATGGATATTCCCCAGCATTATGAGAAATTGTTTTTTTAACGGTCGTTAATTCTACATACACGTGCAAAGTACTACTACTGCAGTTCAAGATTTCTTATATTATGTTATATTTTTAAGGCGATGCCATACGTAGTAATGCAAAATCATGTGTTTTTGGTTTGAAAATTTGGTCGCCTAGAATTGTTCCAGATGCTTTAATTAAATACTGCGAGTAGAATACATCTTGGCCTTTGAAATAATCGAGTATTTTTTAGATAAGTCTTTTTATAAGCCCAAAAAAAAATAATGTAAAGACCTATGAAAACTGCTTTAAAGTTCAAAATCTCCTACTTACGAACCCATTTTCGGTTATGATTTTATTGTATAATGTGGCAAATTAATTTATTTATAAAATGATCGAAAAAGAATTAAATATTTATGCCTGGACATCCACAAAATAAAATAAAAGGCACTTTTTGGCCATGTTTTTTTTATGCATAAATCAAAACAGGCGGATGGTGTTAAGCGGGAATTTAAACCTTATCGCCATCTACGTAAGGGTTGTTATTGATAGCGGCTCAATTTAAAATATTATACGACATAGTGCATCGCCTTAATTTACATTAACTCTACACAGGAGGCACTGATTTCCCTCGGGGCCCATGTTATCTTTGGGATTCTCTGTGGAAGGTCTTTTTAAAGAAAGCAAGGAGAGAATGTTTTGGGAAGGAAAAGGGTATAAGGGTTGAGTAGGAATGTGGAGGTCATTGTGTCCAAGAGTGACGGACGTATGAATCCATCCCTCCCATTGCGGTGCAAGGCAATGGGTCAGGAGAGTCCAGATAGAGAGGTCAAAGGATCTCCTTCAACCATCCGGCCATGCAGTGACGTTTGGCAGAGGTGTTGGTTAAGACATACACAGAGTTATAGTTATATAGAGTTCAATGAGATTTATACTCTAGTCAGGATCTACACTCTAATGCAAACTTGTTTATTCAGCAAAACGAGATGGAGATTGAAATTATAAAGTATTATAGTTATAGTGCAAAGTTTCCTATTAATTTATTTCTAATTTATACTCTGATTTAGATGTCTTGGCTATGGTCCTATGTAACACTACCTTAACCAAACTCTCATATGTTTGTATCTATTTATTCACCCACGTATAATTATAGTAAAAATTGTACTGACTTCCTTTTGTAACAACTTACTGGGATCTCCCGTGCCGATGACCTCATTTACATATTATTAAAATTTACTAGTATGGATAATATGGAGTGTTTTTTCTGAAATAAAATTTCTAGAAACGAACTATTTTTTTAAATGGTTATACTCTGACCTTTTTAAATTTTGATAAATAATTATTATTTTCCAACTTTTCGTGTTGGATTAACCATTTGTAACTAATTAACATATATTTCGCATGTTATTGTCACTGATTTTGATTTTGATGTACATCGCAATAATTTATTAATTAAATACATAAATTGGTGCATGGTTTTTCTTTTCTCATCCACCAAGAATACTTGAGATGGCGTATTCTTAAGTGTTCATCTTATTTTAACGACTTGGGTTTAATGTTTGTGAAAAAAATAACGTTTTCAGGATTTCAGCAGTGATGGCGGGGAAATAAACAAAGTTTAAAGAAAGCTCGCGGGCGGAGACCGAAAGAAACATGTTTACACTATAAATACAAGTCGAAACGGCGAAACAGCTGCTCGCACATGGCGGCGATCAAACAGGGAAACGGGCCACTGATAAGGACGACAGTTGGAGGAGCACCGGACTCGGGCGAGGGGAGCAGGCAGCAGGCGGCAGGCAGCAGGCTGTGCAGGGGGAGAAGGGGAGAGGACTGAAGGACACCTCCAGAAGGCGGGGAACGAACCCAGTTATTATTGGAATGAGACCGGCAGATTGCCAGCTGAAAGAGGAAGGAAGTATCATGATACTTCTGTCCCTGCAGAGCTTCTGTTCCCCCGAACTTCCGGAATTTCAGCTATTAAATTTTTAGTAAATTTTATTTACCGCGGTTGGCGCTAACAAAAGAATGTCCAAAGAAGCGAAGCTAGCAATCCACAATGGAGTGCTGGTGATGGTACCCTGATGTATGGCAGTGAAGCATGGAACTGGCAGAGGAAGGGTGCAAGTAGACTGAATGCTGTAGAAATGATATATCTAAAACCATGTATGATCGTTTTTTAGTTTATTTACGCCCATAAGGGCTTTTACATACCTACTCACAATATAATAATATAATGCGACAGTTATCGTGGGGTTAATTTAACTAAGTAACACAAATAAGTAGAACCCAAGAGTAATACAGAAAATTATTTTAGAGGTATGATATTAATTAAAGCCTTCTTGATTCTTGTAACTGTATAATCCACGCAGTTCATATTACATAGACAAAAGCGATTCATAATGGGGATGAACAAGGGCGTATATAAAGGGTGGGGGTTTAGGGCAACCACCACCCCCCATCGGCCTCAGTATTGCCTAGGAAAAAAAGAGATTATTTGCGCCATCTCTTTTATCAATGTGATGTAAATAATGAGTAGAGGTCTCAAAAAACTTTACAACAGTTTTTCACCCCCTCCCTTCTCTCTCCGCCCCTCCAACAGGGTCGAATCCCCCTCCCCCCTTAGGATTGGCCACTGGGGATTACGTCTTAAAGAATGAAAACTATAATTGGTTATATTTTTGGAATAGCGTAAAATTTGTAAAAAATGATAATATTCAACTATTGATTTATCCAAGATTAATGGGATTAAATAATACAAATAAATAAATAATTATATTTATATATCATGCTTTTATGTATTTTTGAGATGAAAAATGTTACTTCACATTTCTATGAAGCATCTGTTGATGCATAATTATAAATAATTATGAGATAATTGGGTGCTAATTTTTTGTAGAAAATACCACTGCTGTTGATCGATTTTTGTCTACTTTCTATAAATATAATATGCATGTTTTATATATAATCCTTCCGGAATATATTCTTTAAATGATGGTGAAAACCCTATCAAAATCCGTTGCGTAGTTTAGAAGAATTAACCTCACAAACAAACAGACGCAAATAGCGAGATTATTTTATACTATTTAGAGAAGCATTCCTGAGGAAATATCATCTAAATTAATTTTTTCGTATAATCATTAGACACGTACCACATAAATTAATTAGGCTGTCTAGATTAACCTATAATAATTGTTTAACCTTATTTTATGTTTGAAATGTTCCATTTTGCAGTAGTGTCTTTCGATTTCGCACATTAAAAAACCTCTCTGAAGAAATTTTAAAAGTACAGCTACCAGGGTACAACACGATGCAATCATTTAATATACTGCACTTGTTTTGCTGGCCGGGAGAAATATTCAGCATTTTATTTTGAGAAGTCCAGTACCTAACGAGTTTGGAGCGGCGAATGGCGACAGGTGTTGGCTCTGGATTGCGCACTGCAAATGGTATGCGGAACAAACACCCTACATACAATTAACAGCGGATATAATCGAGAGATTTCGAGATGATCTTTCGATTTTCGGTACCTATTTAATACATGCAATTAATTCGGATGAATATTTAAGATAATAAGTCTAAATAATCGAATACACGATCGAGAGTCGTTGGGCAGTGCAATGTTTTAATTTAGGTTACTGAGGATTGGTTTTAAGAAAAATCATTCGATTGTTAAAATTTTTACGAAAACGGATATTAGATATTACCATTACCGAAATGTTTTGATATGTTATAGTCATCACTACCTCCAATGGGAGTTCCAATTTCCAACTGAGGAAATAAGTCCTAAAAATATATATAACTTATGTTTAATATTCTTCCAAATCATATTGAGTCTACCAATTACTTAGTTAAATTTAAAAAGTTAATTAAGATTTTTGTATTTACTTTTCTTAAATAATAAGATTTTATATAAGTCCCATTTGCTAAAAACTGAATGTCACCCTATCTGTCTTTATTATCTACTTTGTTTCTTCTTTTAAATAATGATTAGTTATGGTTCAAATATTGTTATAACATACTGTCAAATTACCCATGTGGTAACACATCTAACACATATTTTTTCTTTGATTTTGAAATATTTTGTGTTTGTATGTAGATTTACTTTATGTTTGTGATTACTCTTATGTTTGCTTAACTCAAATGTAAATTGTTAACCTCGATTCAGGCTTATTCCTAGTGAGTTTGATTTTTATATGAAAAAAAAACATGTTTTATGTATAGTGAGATGCAATATATAAATATATCATAATAATAATAATGTAATTCCTACATTATTGAGAGGAAACTTTGCTAGAAATAGTCAGTCTTAGTAAATAGGTACATTTTCTCAATAAGCTTAATATTATTTTTATTAATTGTATTTGAGACATCGTTAATATACATATAACATTGCGAAAACAATTTATTTCGCGATTAATTTTTGTAGGATTTTTCTGTCGGGCAAAGGATGCTCTTTCGTCAGTCGTTATTGAAGATAAGTTAACATAGTACGTGATTTCTTCACCCCTAGGCGATTAGTACGCCATTAACATCGAAAGTGATGGATAATAATTTATTGATGAGTGGACTGAATAATTACTGAGTCGAATTCAAGTGATTTTATGGGTGTTTTTTCAGTGCGGTTGAGTTTAATTAATTTTTCTCGAGATATTTTGAATGAATTTTCATGGAAAAGTACTTTTTCAGCGGTGATCGGCAATTCTTTTAATTTAGAAAATTCAACATTTTCTAAATTAGAGAATCTCTTCCTCAAAAACATGAGGAAAACAAATATGTCTCTTGATTTTGTTCCTTATTTTGCTTATTGCTTGTAAAAATATTCCACACGGCGTCTATTTTTTCTGTTAGGTTGGAATCTTTATTCCACCGACAAATATCGTAAATGTAATGACACTAATGACAGATCCCGTTTCGGCTATTTTGCTTAGTCTAGGATCCATTTTTTTTTCTATGTTATCTTTATATTTATGCATGTTACAATAAATTAATATTTAAAAAGAAAACAATTGTTTGTGATAGGTTTATTTATCCTTTGCTAATAAAAAAACCCTTTGAGGCCTAAAAATAATGGATATCAAATTTTTAAAAAAATATACACCAAATATGTGGAAATAAAAGTGCGGTACTAAAAGGGTTAATAGAGAGAGGTCTGCGGAAATTACGCATAAGATTTGAACAGGTGTAAAGGTATACTAATGATGTCATCCATCGACAAAAACAGGTAATTGTGCATTAACTACTCATGACCAGGGTTTTTCAATGATAAAATATTGACTCTATCAACCTCCATACAATCCGGGAAAATCTATATATAATATTTATTCTTTTTCATTATTAAAGAAAATCAATGATGTTGTAAATAATACCAGTACCAGATGTTTCCCAGTCGGCAAAACAAAACAATATTAAGCAATTCAATTTTCCTGTGCTCACAAAAGAGATGAAATCAAACTATAATGGAAACTTCTCGAATTTATAAAGTCAAACACGATTGTCAATACTGACTAGGCCTACTATTCATCCCGTCCCGTGGGTGAACGATATGCTGAAATAGGCCAAACAAAGAGAGTATAGCTTAGTCTGTCATAGGTATTACCTATTGTGTTCTCGAGGATGATTCATCCTAGCAAGTCTGGTAGAAACTACATACACACAGACAGATTGATATTAAGTACTTATGGCCATAATCGAACCTTTTCTAGAATCGAACGATAAAATTTATTAGACTTGTTCCACTTCCACCTTCCACCATCCACCTGATATCCAAACGCTTCGATATACTGTGACCAAACAAATTTATTTTTAAATGACAATTCTTTTCTAAACCATTCGAATACAAGACTTTCTTTTGTTCGTCCCCGTGAAAATTTTACCGGTGAAATCTTGTTCAATGAACTCAAATTTTCTTTGAATTTAAGCGTAATTTTGAAAGTTGTGTGAAGAATTCAGACAAGCGATAAAGTATTATTTAAAAAATTGGAACTGATTTGTCAAAAATCAATAATTCATTCTACAAGCAATACCCAATAATAAGCGCACTTGAAGTTATCTTTCACAAAAACGGCGCTGTACAAATCATCAAATTATTATTATTATCCTGTTATTTTTCATGGGTCTGCTCTAGTCTTCAAACGTACAAATTTAGGTTGTCGTAAGTTATTGTCGCATGAAATATAGTTCACAGAACTCCAATTTTTTTGAATTTAAATGCAATTTTCAAAATTGGAACTGATTGTGTGAAGAATAATTCAGACGAGCGATACATTTTAACTGAAAAATATTGCAATTGTATTTTTCAAAATAGGTTTTTTCAAGTCAAAAATAAATTCCGAAATGCTATCTCGATTGAGCCGGTTGCTAGTATAATAGTAAGGAGAGATTCACGTTTGAAGCTGTTGACTAAGGAAGGGGACGAGATAAGAAGATTGGCCATGTGTAGAGAATCTGGCGGCGCGGTTGGTTCCCATGAAGGAAACAGCTCCCAGCGTTGCATGGCCAGAATAACAATTCCGAGCAGTGGCGGAACTGTAATTTGCAGTGATTAATTTATACACAAATAGCCGCAATGGGATGGAATTGTGCGGAAAAACTCCCACGCAGAAATATTATTCAAAATATTGGACTGAATAGAAATATGCTGGTATGGAGTGCCGGATTTAAGCAATTTTCCGTTCGGAGACTTGCAGTGTTATAAAATAGCTGTGATTTTTATTCGAATTTCTTCTGGTACTTTTCCAGTAGAACCAAGAAAATGTGGAAGAATGAGTGGAAGACTGGAGCTTTGTTGAGTGGGAAAGATCAGAATCAGGATCTGGAAAATGCTAGAGTCAGAAGTCGTTGTGACACTGTAATGAATGAACTATTAATGAATCCAACCCACAAACTGCATGAATGAATACGTCAACCATTCGACGATGTGGCGTTGAAGAAATCTCGCGTAGACAGTGACCTTCCTCTTTTGAAGGTCAAGTTTGACAAATATCATCAGTCTCGGAATATAACTGTAGATTTGTATAAAAACCATACCTACATCGGGAAAACCTTTTTTATACATATTTATAGATATATATTATAGGTATACTTTAATATATAAATGTATATATTTAGGTATATAGATTACCAGGCTGTCATAAAATTTGATCGTCTTTCTTCAAACTTGCTAAATTGTCCATACATGTAGATCCGGCCCTGCAGGACTACGCAAGTGGACATTAAAAACACATAGAGATATTTATGAAAAGCAGCAAGGTGTCAGGTTGATCACCAAAGTGTGGATCTCTGGAATTCATGCCTAAATAATGTCACATTCCATTATTTAAAAAAACTTGTTTTCAATGTATATGATTTGTGTGTTGGGAGCATCGTTCTCCCGTCCCCGGATCTGGGCTGGTCTGGCCTGGTCTGGGTTGCCAGTGAACACTGAGTGCGCCTATAAATCAGTGTGAGAAGAAATGAGGCGTGCGGGGCTGGGATCCGCTGCCAGCCCAGCTGTTGGCTGCTGGCCGCTGCACTGTGGTGCGGTGCTGGATACCAGGGAACAGACACTAAATTCAAACCGGGATCACCAGGACCACGGAAAACTGCAGGCAACTCTGCATCAATACAGAATATTTATACTTTTAACCTACACCGCTTGGAAAAAGTTTCTAGTTTCTTAGATATGTTCAATATAAGTTTAAATAATCTGTAATTTATTGATATCTGCTACAAAACATTAACCCCTCAGGCTAATTTGTTAGCCTTTGGGAACAACTCATATGGTATTATGGCGTCACATAGAAATCGTTGTATCTCTCTTACTGTAATGGTGAGAAATATGATCAAAACGGTTTTAGAAAGAGAAAACACCACGCTTTATATCAAAATCTAGAAGTTAACCACGGAAGAATTATTTTATGAAACCAAAGGTTCGGAACGCAACTAAAAAAATAAATTATGAAACTTCAAGATTTATTTATATTACAAAAAATATTGGTGACAATCACGTTTGTAATACTACGTCTAATGAAATGTGTATGTTTTCGTTATTAGTAATTTAGTTACAAAAAAATTAAGAAGAGCGAATTTATTTTTTTTATTTACTGATTTGAAAAATCTCCTCAAGGCCGCTATCCAAATATACAATCAATTTCTACAATGCTTTATGTTATTATTATTATTAGCATGTATATAGCGAAGTTTAGAGTCATTTCACTTCAAGTGCGCTTTACTATAGCAAACTTAAAAACGGTAATTTAGTATTAGTGGTCATCTTAAAATTATTCCTACAGTGCGCCTTACCCAATACAGATCTAATAATGTAACACTAAATGTACAGTTTCTAACTATAGACTAGACAAACTCTTATCTGCAGTTTTTTTTTTCTTATTTTCTTTATAAAACATTGGATAAATACTGACTTTAACATGTGGAGCCCCTCCATTTTACTTTGTACTCTGTAGGTAGGTACTGAATTAACGTCACGAGCGAACGTCATATTTTTTGTTAAAAATTTATGCCAAATTTACCTATCAAAAGCATCTCATATGTTTAACCAAAATGGGTTCCATGATAACTCAACACAGTGACAATTCAACACACTTTTAAAAAGTGATATAAAGTCATTAGAAACGATGAAAAAAATTATTTTTTTAACCTAACCTAACCTACAGTTAATAGAGTTTTTGTTTCATAACTTTCCATGACTTTATATAACTTTTTAAAGATGTGATGATTTATCCGGTCACCACCAAAATCACATATTGTTATCATAATGACTATCATTTGGGTTTTTGTAAACGGAAGTGGCGCCCTCTGTTATTTTAAAGTTGCAAACATAAAGTTGAACTGCTAGTGATCATAATTAAAGTGATCCCCGCGCAACCTTTTTTGACCGGCCCGCGTCACCGTCATCTCATCGTGTGTCGTGTCGGTCACACGGAGCGAGCAGCGGCGGCGGCAGCGGCACAAGGCGCAATAATCCCACGGTGTAATGACTGTAGACTGGACCGCGGCTGTGCGGGGCGAGCGCGGAGTACAGCAGAGCGAGTCAAGTGCGAGCTCTGCACTGTGCAGTCGGACTTCGGACTAGTGAACAGATGGGCCTCTCCGCCATCTGTGCCGGGGGGAGGAGGGTGGCGCCACGACTCGGAGCGGCGCCGGTTGTCTGGCGTCACCCCCCGCCCCGACCCGCTCGTGCCGCGGAGCCCGGAGACCGGAGACCGGAGTAGAGAGAGCGGAGCTAAGAGGATGGATTCTCTGGACGCTGACCAAATCGATCTCGAGGAATCGATCCGCTCGCCTCTCACGAGCGATATCGGAATCCGAGAATTAATTGTGCAAGGGAACAAACACTGCATTATGCAGTGTTTTGCTCACATGCAAATTACCACACTGATTGCTATCGTGCATGTGGACCCTATTATACTCGTCGTTACGGCGACATACTAATTATATACGCGTCATATACCTACCTACCTTTATTAGAAGAAAAATGTGCCTAATAATGAATGTTTTTTAATAGGCATTAAAAATTTAAATAAACATTACTTCAATAAATTCTGCTTACTAAATATTTTAAAATGGATTTTCATGATCGTCACTAAGGCAACGTTGTTTCGCGGAATTTGAACAATTCATCAAAGTTATAATTCAAGTTCTGTAAAAATTATATTCAAGTTGTTATTATTTCATCATGTGCCGGTTGTTTCGCAGTAATTGGATAATAAAATAAGTAACAACGAATACATTTTGACTAAAATGCTTTTTATACTATGGCACTAAACTATTTAAATTTAAAAAAAAAGATTCAAAACTAGGGAGATCAGAAATAGAAAATATACTGACCCCAAATACAGATTGTTTCGCTTTATTAGTATGATCTTCTTCTTGAAAGATAGATAATAAAACTTTATTATTATAAAAACAGAACTTGAATAGGACTTTCACAGAACTTGAAAAAAAAACTTTGAGATTTGATGAATAATTTAAAAGAACATGTCTTAATATTTTTGTTTTACTTTAACCCCAAAACAAGAAGCCCCGAGGAAGATAAATTCCCTCAAAGCCTATGTCATCATGTATTATTACTTTCAGAACAATCTTACTATAAATGTATTATTACTTTCAGAATGAAAAGATAATAATATGTAGTTATATATATTAAAGTGATGTAAACAAAGTTATTTGTGTATTATTGTAATAAATAATGACACCACAAAGTGATAAGCTGATAAGCTTTCAGAAGAAATTTTCTTCGAAAAATTAATAATATGTAATTCTGAGGAATAGTTTTGATCTGTGAATAGGTTAGAAGGTAGGTATTAAGGTTATTCTATTTTACTAACTTTCTAAAGCGCCCCTGAAATGACACGAAAGGCGCTATACAAATTAGCCTGGTATTTATTAGTTTTACAATCAAAACAATCTTGACAGCCTACGTGGTCGAGGGGTAAGGCTCTCGACTAACAAGCCAAAATATTATTTGATTTATTTGTGTTATTTCTCAATATCGCCCTGGTGTATCGTCAGCCACCATTCAGAATTGAAACGTTGCTTGAAATGGCTTGATCCGTGTTTGGTGATCACATCTGAATAGCCAGAAATTTCCCCACCTTCCTCTTCCCCTCTTCCTTCCTATCCCCAATACCTTCAGCCTCACAACATACCCTAATTGGAGATGCCAGTTGGGATTCACAATAAAAAAATAATAATCTTAGCTTGACGCTTCACTAGTGCATTATGCACCCAAAAGTGGTCCGATATCACGGAAAGTAAATTTTATAAAAGGTTTTCAGAAAGGGCATATTATTATTAATATAGCATTACATTTGTACAGCTGTAACAGTAAGTACAGCACTGAGCACAAGAGTCACAGCAACGGCCACATGATATACTCGTACAGTGTACGGTCATAAAGCCGCAGACCTTCCAACAGCTGTGGGAACTGGGAACCTGCTAAAGCCTAAAGCCTAAAGCCTACAGCCGACTCCATCTGGCTTCACTTGTCACTGCCACTTGTTCATGCCTTATGCTCCTTGGGAACTGATTTCCATTTACACTACTACTTAAAAACTATTTATTTGAATAATGCGATTAGGTTTGTAAATTGTACGGAAGATCTACAGTCTCTCGTGCATAGGATGAAAGAGGTATGTATGAAGGATGAGTTAATGATGAATGTAAATAGGTAATAATAATAATAAATAATATTTATAGCACCGTTTTTGTGAAAAATCACTTCTAGGACGCTGTAAAAATGTGTTATTTTCAGTCATGGTACAGTTTAAAGTCATGGTTTTTGAAATGGAGAGTATGACAACAGTACCTATGTAATGTAGTTGGGAATACTGAATACTTGGAGCAGGTGGATTGGTTTGTGTTTTTGGGAAGTATGTTTACGAACGATTGAAAGGCTGACAGGGATATTGAAAGAAGTGTAAATGCAGGAAACTCCACAAACTCCATCAAAGCAAAAAAGAATGTCCACAGCGAAGCTACCAGTCCACAGTGGACAATGAGGCATGGAACTAGCAGAGGAAGGATGAAAGTAAACTGAATGCCGAATGAAATGAGATCCCTGAGGCGTTTCTGCGGTAAAATCATGTATAATAGTGTGTAAAAATGTGGAGAATCCATCATTCTACGGAGATTCGCAAATAATGCAATGCTGGTTAATTGATATAAGCTGAGTAAGATTAAGAGATGGGACGATTATATGGTTTGGGCTTGTAGAGCGAATGAACGAAGCAAGGAGAATATATGCCACGAATATGAATGTGGTAGAAGAAGTCGGGAACGCCAGGGGAAGACATATCACGATCAAGTGAACGTGAGTCGGACCAAGTCAAGAGGCAGAATAACAGAAGGGTACGTATGAATGTGAATAAAGCAAGGAGTGTGTGCCGAGATGGAGTTATTTGGCGGTCCCTCCTCTCTGCCTACCCCTGCATAAACGTCTTGATGATTAGTTTGTTACATCATTGTAACAAACTACAACTTACCGTTGGTTGATCATTGCAGAAATGTATTATATATTTGTACAGCGCTCTTGGGGTGATTTTGCACAGTATTGCGTAATTTCTACAGTATTGCCAAAGAAGCTGGAGTAACTGGAGTTAACTTCAAATTAGAAGTAGGTATTTTATGCGAGATGGTATCAGGTAGCTAGCTATCAGTAATAAAATAAACTCTAAAGCAAAGTTTACAAATAATCTCAAATACATAACAAACACCTAACTTGAAGTGTTAAAATGAAAATGAAAATTATCTCCCTTTATAGATACTATTATTAGGTAACATGTGTTTCGTGGGGTTGGGTAAAAGCTGCGACAAAAAATAGCGTCATCAGATTTGAGTCGCCCGGGATCCTTGGATCGCTGTGGAGCGGCGGAAATGCGTCTTGTGTGGCGGTCTCCGAGCTCTGATCTGAGGATGATACTATTGTGAACACACTCTGCACACTGCAAGGAGCCATTCCGGGAATACATCTGGCGGTGGGCAATAACCCATCTCACCATCATTTCCCGCTGCACTGACACTGCAATATGGCAGCAAACTGCACACACTTGCAGTGCACTGTTAATAGCGGCAGTAGCGCCTAAACAAACTGACAACACGTGAACTGTCAGGGTAGTGTGCAATGTGCACCACATGGCGATGCAATTAGAGAATGACGCATATGTTGTCGGAAGATTATGTTAGTTAATTCATTCATGAGGGTTATCTAAGTTCCTGGAAAACGATGTCTTGTTTATAAAAGCTTATCTATCGATTCATTTAAACGTGTAAACAATTTTTCTACATAAATAAAAATGTAAACGTTCGTTTGATTAAAATCTTAAATCTCCGTTCAAAAAAGTTTTTCACCGATTGCTTTGAAATTTTGACACAACGTTACAATCGAATACGCGTGAGTTTTTATATAATAATAATAATATTTGGCTAATTTATGAAGCGCCGTTTTCGTTAAAAATCACCTCAAGAGCGTAGAAGGCATAGAAGATTCACCAAAAGCCCTTGGTTCGTCCGTAATAGTATAATTAATTCAGGCACGAAAATCCCCCCATTTAAAACTCATGTGGTAGAATTAGCCAAAACATTCTATGCGAAACTTCCTATGCACTCAAATCCCAGCATAGCATGTCTCGGGCGCTCAAGTCCCGACGACGAACCCACCTATCCATTCCCAGTCTCTATAACCTTCCCCCCTTGATGAGTGGACTTAAATAAAAAATTAAAATTGCAACCAAATATACAAAAAATATAGTATACATTTACAAACAATCAACTTTAAAAACGATTTTCTAATTAAAAAAACAAACACAAAATTTACAAAAAAATATATGTAAAAAAATTCCTATATCTAATCAAAAAAAAAAAAATTAATAAATAAAATACAAAAAATATAGTATTTTAGTCCTATAAGTTGCTATAGGCAGCCCACTCATCGGGTAGAAAAAAACCATCCCCCAGGTACTTTACACCCTCAGTTCACGAGACATGGAGAAAATATTCCCCGACACTCGTATTTTGCACAATAGGATACCAGAAGGCATAGAAGACATTACAAGGATTCGTATCATAGGTACACTCCTTGAAATATTAAATATCTTTAAATTGTTTATTACTATAACCAACGTACTGTTTGTTTCTATAATCTATCTTTCTATATATATGAATAATTATAATAATAATATTAAATAATTTAAATGTTCGTTTATTCATTATTTGTGTTTTTATATACCTATATTATATAGATGTCACCTGTGACAGGTAAAAACATGATTTTTTTTTAAACATTGAGTTTGTTCTTATTAGTGCCAGAAGTGTTTAGAGAGTGTTTTGAATGGTAGAAGAAGTCGGGGACGCTTGAGAAAGACTTAACGCATTATCTCTGCACTGAAATGAGATACGAAGTCGAATGAAAGCCGAAATGATGTTGTTTTTAACAGAAACAATGCTGATTTCATATACTACACGAAGTGAATGGTAGAAAAAGTCGGGGATGCCATACCAGTCGTCAGGTACTCTAGAATTCACAACTTCAAAACTTTACCCCAAACAATTTATAAGTCCCCGAGCAACGCCGGGTACACGTCAGCTAGATTACTATAAAATTACATCACATTTGAATTGCCGTGACCGGAATTTGAACCCCAAAACCTTCTGCTAATCGGGTGACTAGCGACTGTCCTAAACCACCGAGCTATCGAAGATACCTTTAGACCGGCCAAGAATACCCAATATTATTATTATTGATTGTATTATTGTTATTAGCATTAATATTATACAATAAATAATAAAGATTTATGTTTTGTTTGCTAGAGCTGAACATATTATATTGCCGTAGCTGAAAGGTGTCGGATTGTAGTCTTTACTTATTTATTTTCAGTATATATTTTTTTTGTGAAACTGAAGTCACAACTGCTCCCAACTGTCTGAAGCCAGTGAGAATATGACATCTCCAACTGGGATATGTTTTGAGGCTGAAAGTATCGATTTTATTATTAACATATATTTTAACAAAATCAGTCTGTTGTTGATGTGTAGGTATTTACTTCACAAACATACGATAAAATAAATCTTATCTCTACTAGCTGCACCTCCTTTGTTATGTCACGTTTCGAGCACCTACCTGCCACAGATAAACGAGAAATAAGATGAAGATGTAAAAAAATACTGTTTTCAAAATGTTTCGTTTCAGCGCTTTTTGCATGCTGCATTATTGTGAAACAAGTTTTCTCTAACAATATTAACAGATTTTAACTAAATATGGTTGATGGGTCAGTGGCTGAGTTCTTTTAAAAATAGATAAATAAATAAATAAACATTGCTGGTGGCATCTGACGAGTACAAGTACAAGGAAGCATCCCATCGAAAGAAGTATTTTTTTGTTGCACAACGTGACTGAAGTATTGCTGCTTTTAGTCACCCCCTCTACCTACCCTTCCCATAACTCCAGAGGACAGGGGTGCAGGACGCAGGGTGCAGACCAGGCCAGTCAAGGGTCATTAGTTACACGCTGTTATAAGTAGGTACTAGGTACCGCGTTTTTCAGTCGCTAGAAGCTGACAATTTTTGTAAAACGCCCTTGACGAGATATTTAAAAACTAGCTCGAGAACGTGAAAATCACGGGATATTATAATTTTAGGATTTGTGAAGCTAAAAGTACTTTTTTATATTTGCCTCAAAATCATTTCCTTTCAAAAGAAATAATTTACCTTTAGAATGTTCGTAAAATTGAAAAATTACCACATAATTTCTACCCATATTCATAAATATAATCATCAATCTGTCATTCATATCAAGATTTACACCAAACAAATACATATTTCGAATAAATAATTATTAATAAATAAAATCATTTTGGCACCTAATTTTTCGATTGGTGTGATTATAAGTAGTTCAAATTTTGAAAATTAAATGATAATTGAATATGAATAATATCACCCTACATCTCTGAACTATGCGTCCCGGAAAATACTGGTCTGAGGCAGTCAACTCTTAGATCAGCAACATCATCAGCTGTAGGCAGACTGATAGAACCTAAGCGCAAGCCAAATACTAAGTTTGGTGATCGCGCTTTCGGAGTATCTGGGCCGAAGGCTTGGAATAAACTCCCTCCGGAACTAAGATCCATAACAAGTCAAACATAATTCAGGTCTTAACTAAAAACTTACCTTTTTAAGCTGTCGTACCCTTAAATTAAATATACCATTCCTAATAGAAAGTTCAGTATATTCAAATTTTCAATTAAGTCCTAAATCCTGTATCTAAATTTCGCCAATAAACAATTATAAAATGTTAATTAAGTGTTAATCTCAAGTGACCTACCAGGTAAGTATTGTACTGTATATTTTCTCCATAAATAGTTAAGTAATAACATAGATCACTGTAGAAATGTATTATAAGTTTGTACAGCGCCCTTGAGGTGTTTTTGCACAAAAACGGCGATATACAAGTCATCCAAGTATTATTATTATTATTATCACGCATTACGCAGGAATATTTCACATTACCCATGCACCAACAACCGAAATTAGTACGTTGTAAGCTACTATTAGGTAGTTACAAAGTGGCTTTCTCCGCCTTTCGACGCAATTTTTCTCATTGAACAATATCTCATTGTAAAAAAAAACGTCACTTCTTTTTACACAAAACGGACAATTTCAAAGCTCTGTGCTCTCACGTTGGAAATGTATACTGAAAATTGGAAAGATAATTTTTTGATTTCTTGCAAAGCCAGTTTTAATATATATTTAAATATAATCAAAATAGTAAGTGGGTAGAGGTGGGTACCTACTTAATTTGTGGGCACGTGGTACTTAGGTTAGCTCTTGTCTGTATGTATTGTTTATGATCTTCTCTGATCTTCTCGGAATTCTGGAGACTTTTATTATTACGAAGAATATTATTTTTTTATGTATTTCTTGGGCATTAACCACGTATGAAACAATTTATAGACATTTTGTTTTAAAAACGCTGTTGGATGATACGGACACGTGTCGAATCCTGCAACGAATTAAAAATGTAAAATAAAACTAGTCAAAAATTAAACGTTTATTATGATGTGATCTGAAATTTTCACGGCCAAAAGAATTATCGTATTTAGTTTTTGTGCTATTATGCCGTGTCGCGCTTCCCCCATTCTTTAGTCAACGTTTCAGACGGCTGATGATGAAGGACATTGCAACGCTGTTCGAAACTGCGTCTAAAGGAGGAAGCGCAACACGGCATAAAAACCCTAAAATGAAACACGATAGTAATAAGTATTATTATGATTGCGCGTTTGTGAAAAGGTTTCACATTCATGGAGCCGGAATGCGCAGACGGTTGCAAATGGGTAGTG
Source organism: Hesperophylax magnus (assembly GCA_026573805.1). NCBI lineage: Eukaryota > Metazoa > Arthropoda > Insecta > Trichoptera > Limnephilidae > Hesperophylax > Hesperophylax magnus. The sequence continues at coordinate 3,101,329 of JAIUSX010000043.1, read as the reverse complement.
CCATAAAACAAGTGTACGAGTTAAATTAATATTCGACATCTGCTTTTCACAGCCATCTGATTCCCCTCTTTTTTATGGAGGAATTGTTTACGCTCCAAATTAGATGGGGTGAGACTTTAAAGTGTTAGGTAGGTACCCACACACAATAATTATTGCATAATTCGTATAGCGCCGTTTTTGTGAAATATGCTCAAGGGCACTGTAAAATCAATTTTTGTTCCTAAAGACAGTTTTGAATAAGTTCTTGCTAATGTGGGACATGCAAGGGGATAGTTATAATGATATTCACATGGGGAGAGGGGGGTCAGCAAGGGATAAAGGGGGAGGGGGGGGGGGAAATGAATTAGAAACTTGTGAGTATGTCTTTTCGCATGTAGAGAACATTTTATAATTTAATTTGTTGATCACCTTGCTTTTATTTCGCTTCTATCAATATGTACGTGTTATTCGTTCAAAATATGTGAAATGTTCCTAATAAACAATAAATAATTTGATATCGGTCAGGAATGCACTAAAATGCACATTTTATAATATTTATACACAGGGAAATTACTAACAGGGGAAGGGGTGTTTTTGGGTATTTATCCGCTAAGTCACAGGGTTTGATACTAACAATTCACGCATTATATTAGTTTGTTTAGGTAGGTGCCACTAAAGCGTCATGTGGTAGAAATCAACTCAAGTTGTCAGCATTTTTCTTTTTTTGTCAAGCGCTATTGCGATAACATTTCTCGGCGCCATGCAAATTAGCCAATTATTGTAATTATTATAAAAAACGTACCAATTACTTAAAATAGAAAACCTAAAACTAATGGCTCCTAAGAAAAATTTGCAAATTGTTAGTATATTAGTAAATACATATAAAACAGCAGGGGGAAGAGTCCGTGATTTTTTAGGGCAATTTGGTTAAATAATGAACATTTGTATTTATTATAGAAAGAAATTAGGTTTCCGAGATTTGTATTCAATTTGTTCAAAGTATGATGGGTGATTTGGATGCATTTGAAGACAAAATAAATACCTACCTGATGCTGAATGAGGATAAATGGTGGGAAAATTGCACAACACGACACATATTCAATGTAAGTAGGTATCTTGTTTGTAGTTGAATATTGTAAATAAATAATATAGCAATTAGATGGTGTATTTACCTGGGGGCGCCATGGGGGCGCCTGGGCGCTGCGCCCTCTTGACCCTGGTCTCCAGTTGCAGGCACATTCAGTTGCCTCGCATCCAATCTAACACCCCCCTCTCTATCTGATCCTCCAACACTTTAACAAACCAACAGTTCACTGATATTCAACCAACTTCAACCATCCAACTTTGGCTTATAACACAGCCGATTAGATTAGTTTCACACCAAAATAACAACAATTAACAGTTCAAAAATAACTATCGTTCAAAATACGTAACCTATTTTGTTTTCTTTTGCAACTATTATCCAGTAAATAAACAGAATATGTGTCGTTTAATGTATTAATATCAATGTTAACTTCACTTAAAACTGTATATTTGAATTCAATTTATCAACGCTGAGAAAAATTTCACTGTGGCATGTTTATTTGTTTTCATTTTTTTAATATTTCGGAATTCGTTTTTGCCGCGCGAGGAAACGTCACCGGTGCCGAGAGCGGCGTGAAGTCAGTCGCGGAGCTGCGGAGCGAATGAGGATGGGATTGTTCGCTATTCGTCGGGTTTTGGTTTGTGCTGGTTGTTCTGTGTTTGAGTGTTCCGTGCGTGGCCCGGCGCCACCGCCTTACGCCACTCGGGATGGGGGAGGCAGTGGGGAGGAGGCGGGGGGTCGACAAGCAGGCGCCGGTCTCTGTCGCCGGTCGCCAGCCGCGCACTGCGAGCCGCCGCGGTACGCTACTTGTGGCTAACAGCATTTACACCACACGTTACATGCATTATTCTCGTATTAATTCATTTTCATTGAACTAGACCGTCAATGGTGCTAGGGAAATTAATATTTTAATCACGTTTGTTACGTGACAACCAAAAAATCTTTCACACTTCAAGGGTGTTGTTCTTGGTCATCGCTTCAATGGATGAAGAAAGGGAAGGAAGGAAATAATGCTCGTAGAAATCTGAAAAGCTGGAAACATTTTATAAACTAGACCTAACCTAACAATTAGATAAATTTAAACAATAAAATTAACAAAATAGTGGTTTTCATTAGCACTTTCATTAAAGCGCACCAACCTACATACTTAGTCATTTAAGTAGGGTTAATGTAAAAAAATAATAGTATAATTCTTAGTAGAATGTAGGTAGGGATGTTACAAACTCTCGGTACAGTTGATGATCTTGTAGTTCTTAGTAGAATGTAGGTAGGGATGTTACAAACTCTCAGCACATTTGATGATCTTAATTTCTACGACTACCACCAATTTGAATGTTTGCCATTCAGCTTAAAAACTAGTTTAAAAATTTGGAATTTAAAAAAAGTTATTTAACTTTATTACTTCTAATATCACCCGAAGTTATCACACTTTACCCCGGACACCCTGTATATTTATGTCGTGTTCTATTTTTTTATGAAAAAATTAACAGCACAGGTTGTAGGCATAGAAAATCTGAAAACACTAAACGACAATCGTTTTAAGTACCTTCTTTAAATTTTCATTCGTAAATATTTCAAAAACTGAGCGAAAAAACAAAAAGCAAAGATTTTAGTTTAAAGTCTGTTTCTATTCCAATGAATGCAAAATCCTATATTTCGGAACTGATAACGGGCACCGGGCCACGGGGCACCATTCTGTGTCCCATCCCTATTCCCTCACTGGCCATGGCCGGCATGTGGGCACCTCTCCGTGCTCTGTGAGTGTGATGAGAGATGAGGCTGTGAGAGAATAAGCCCGACGCCGGCGATGGGGAGATGGGGCAATTCTCTATGTCGTCTGGTGTCCGGTAAACAAGTGTATGGGCACCAGCGAGGATTAAACTGTGGGTAAATTACATACATTTCTGAAGAAGGACTATTTTATTTAGTCCCCGGCGTTGCCTGGGTTTTACAGTTTGTTGAAATCAGATGCGGACAGAAATTATTTTCCCCTTAATAATAATAATAATATTTGGATATTTGTATAGCGCCGTTTTTGTGCAAAATCACCTCAAAGGCGCTGTACAAAGATATAATACGTTTCTACAATGATATATGTTATTACTAACTATATATGGAGATAATATAAAGTACAATACTTTCCGGGTAGGTCACTTGAGATTAACACTTAATTAACATTAACTAATTGTTTATTAGCGAAATTTAGATACAGGATTTAGGACATAACTGGACTTTCTCTCAGGAATGGTATATTTAATTTAAGGATATGACAGCGTAAAAAGGTAAGTTTTTAGTTTATGTTGAACGTCAAGTGTGCTGTCTAATCAAAAAGCATAAAATTCAGCTTTAAGGGGTGGAGAAACGGGATGAGGTTGGTTTTTTTAATATAGTCAGTGACCTTCCTCTTTTTTAAGGTCAGGTATGCATAATTCATCAACTTCGAAACAAACAAACCGACACTGGGAAACCTGGATAGAAAAATAAAATAACTTAGATAGAAATATAGATTGGTGGTCATCGGATTATGCAAATATGCATTACATAAAAAAAATCCTATGAAGCTTTCAAATATACACTAAAAATGACAAAATATGCAATAAAAATTATATCCACCAACGGTCCAATTCCATCGCGCCAGTATTTTACACAGTGAAAACCTCAAGTTGCAAGCAAGCGGTACTACTACATATATTCAGGTTTCCACTGAACAAGACACTGGCAACACGCTGTTGGCGATCAAGTTACTTGCATAATGGAAACTGAAGTGTCCGAGTTTTTTAAATTGGTTTTGTATAATAAATAACTAACCATCACGCCGTTTCCGGCAGGGAGGACGCAGAGAGGACGGACCGCCCAACAACTCGCTCTTGGCACGCACTCCTTACCTCATTCACATACATCGTCTTATACATTCTTTTCTATTATTCTGACTCTTGACATGGTCCGACTCAAGTATCTGATTCACTTGATCGTGCCATGTCTTTCTCGGGCGTCCCCGACTTCTGCTACCATTCACATTTGCACCGTATATTCTCCTTACACTCCTTTCTTCGCTCATTCGCTCTGCAGGCCTAAACCATCTAAGCGTCCCTTTCTTAATTTTAATCATTAAGCTTACATCAGCCTTGCATTCGTTGCGGATCTCTACATTTCTCACATGATCTTACATAGTTTTACTACACATGCGCCTCAGAGATCTCATTTCTACAGTATTCAGTCTACTTTCATCCTTCCTCTGCCAGTATCATGCCTCACTGCCATACATCAGGGTAGGTACCAGCACTCCTTTGTGTACTGCTAGCTTCGCTTCTTTGGACATTTTTTGTTACCGCCAACTGCGTTTAGTCTTCCATTTATGGAGTTATCTGCATTTATCCTTCTTGTTACCTGATTAATAATTGATGGTTTGAGCATGTTGATCGGATGAACGAAGAAAAGAGTGTAAGGAATATATTATGACGAGAATTTGAATCACAGAAGAAGTCGGAGATGCCCGGTGACATGGCACCATCAAGTGAAACAAACAATTGAATCGGGTCAGAATAACAGAAGGGCACTATGAGACTGCATATGAATATCTGCGTGTGTCAAAATAGAGTTGTTTGGCGGTCCATCCTCTCTGCCTCTGTGAGTTAGTTATTTTTTTTTTTATTCTTGTCTAATGCCTTCCGTGGAAGTCCTTCCAGTAAGATAGGCATAGAAAAATCACTTGAATAATGTTTTTATATAATATTTTATACTAATTTCGGTTGTCTATGCGTCCCCGTGAAATCTTGTTGAATGAACTCAAATTTTCTATGAATTTAAGAGACAATTTAAATCATTTTCAAAATATGAACTGATTTTGTGAAGAATTCGGACAAGCGATAAAGTAGGTACCCACCCATGTAGTGCCTATAATATAATATTTTAGAATAATATAAAATTATTTATATTGTCTTTTTCAAAATTGGAATTATAATATCACGTGCTTTTCACGGGTCTAGAGTCTAGATTATCGGTAACCAGAAAAATCAGAACAGTGACAAAACAAAACACCATAAGAGAATAGGTTGGGTTGGATTAGGTCAGGTTATGTTGGGTTAGTATTTTTCATAACGTTTTTCAATGTTCTGTATTTATCTTGAAACAAAACAAATCCATGAATTATTTTTTATGAAAGTTGAAGAATCCCTGCGGTAGACGCAGAATGCGGGCCAGGGAGGCAAGAGGGGGCGGGGAGGGGGGGGGGTGTCGTTGATTCATCGCGGCTATCACTTGCAGATTGCACCGGGGACTTTTTTAGTGCACCCTCCCCCCACTTCCCACCTCCCGCCCTGGCAGACGGGACCACAGGAGCGGGGGCGATATCGTAATGTTATGCGTGAACCGATCGTTCCCCAACTGCAATCAATCGCAAGCCAAAATGCAAAGGGTGGTCAACTGTCAACTAATCAGTTCTTGGTTGGTTCTTATGACTCATAATCACGTATATTTACCATTTATGAGAAAGATATTATAACGGAGCTGTAAGCGGATTGTTTATTTTTTCTATTTTTTTTACGCATTTAACCCTAGATTTCTTTTTATTTGTTTTGATACTCCGTTCAATCTGCTAGCGCAAACCCGGGAAAAATCGCGGTATGTTATGGTATAAACTAAAAACTTACCTTTTTAAGCTGTCATACCCTTAAATTAAATATAATATTACTGAGAGAAAGTCCAGTTATATCCAATTGTGTCCTAAATACTGTATCTAAATTTCGCTAAAAAATAATTAGTTAATGTCAATTAAGTGTTAATCTCAAGTGACCTACCAGGTAAGTATTGTACTGTATATTATCTCCATATATAGTTAGTAATAACATAGTAGAAATGTATTATATACTGGTACAGCGCCCTTGAGGTGATTTTGCACAAAAACGGCACTATAAAAATCATCCAAATATTATTATAATGTTTTAGGATTGATAAGCTGAAAGTATTTTTTATTAAAATTTTCCCTCGAGATCATTGCCAAATCAAATATTGTCAATTTCTTTATTTATTAAAAAAAAAATGTTGGTAAACATTTAGAGAGACGACCAAAATTACATTACACGCATAGACATATGATTAATATTCATATGTCTGTGCTTACACGTAAAAATCATTAGCGAAACTAAAACATTACACCGGAATACAATATCGAATCACGTATGCATCAATGCACCGACAACCGAAATTAGTACTTTTCATTCCATCGATCATTCCTACCCTTACATAATAACCTAGTTATTAAAATACCAAGAACGCTAAGCAAACTGTTCTCTGTGATACTAATATCAAAAGTAATGTTCGTTTACATAACACACACGCGCACACATACGCGCGCACGCACACATACAAACACACACACAATGCAATATTTACACACCCTGCTAGTGAAAGATGTTACTATATTTTAAATAAATGACTATTACTTATTACTATTGACCGGAATTGTGACTGCCCATGCCTAGAACAAGCAATCAATATCAAATATCTAGGACTAACCTTTGACACACACCTAAACTGGAAACAACATATCTATAACATTACAAACAAAATTCGTAAATCTATTTACTTTTTCAAACAAACACGTAATTTCCTTGACCCAAAACTTTTAAAATCAGTGTATTTCTCACTATGCCAATCACACATAGACAGAGATGTGCAAAATGGGTACCCAAAACCATTTGAAATGCAAAATGGAAATGGGTCAAAACTTTTCCATTTGAAAATGCAAAATGCAAAATGGTTTTTAGAAAAGCATTTTGAATGCAAAATGCAAAATACCCATTTTCAAATTGCTTTGAAAATGCAAAATGGTTTCTCAGGTCAAACAATTAGAATAATTATAGAATTTTTAAATAATTTTGTCATTTAATAATGGACATCAATGTAGAACAAAAATATTACATGATGGTAAATCCAAAAACACCACGACTACAGATTATGAAACCACAAAAAATTTGCGCGGGATTAGTCCCGCGTTTTACGTTGGCAACATTAGTGTTGCCAACGTAAAAATATAGAAACTTCTAGCTAACATTTATTACAGCGTCATGGCCCCATGTTCAGTATTTGAATCAGTATTTTTTGTAATGGTATCACTCAATTGCCAGGGCTTTTACCAGGGAGCAACTTGACAAATGTAAATTATCTCTAATAGCGAGGTTGAGGACCGACTGATATTTGGGGCTTATGAAAAAAAGATGAGTGGAGATAGTAGGAAGAATGTTTGCAAAAAAGCATTTAAAATGGAAAATGCATTGAGAAAAGTATTTAAAATGCAAAATGCAAAATAGTTTTTAGAAAAGCATTTAAAATGCAAAATGGAAAATACCCATTTTGCATTTTGCATTTCCATTTGAAATGGATTTATTTGAAATAAAGCACATCTCTGCACATAGAATACTGAATTTTAGCTTGGGGTAATACTTCTTCTAGTGCCCTCGACCACATTATTAAAGCACAAAAATTAATCATAAAAACAATTCTCAAACTTCCTCTTTCTACCAGCACTGATACTATCTTCAATACTATCAACATTATGGACATAAAACAGCTCTTTGCAAGATCCATCTTGATTAATTTACACCAAAACAGCAAAACACTATACAAACCAACTCAAACGATACACAATATCCGAGCTAAAAACAAAGAACTTCTCCAAACTCCTTTTGCTAAAACCACCTTTGGGCAAAGACATTTTAAATACATAGCTTGCAAACTATACAATATACTACCAGCCACTATTAGACGAACAGAGTCAATGACCAAATTCAAACATGAAATAAAGAAATGGATAACAAGTATTGGGCGTCCCACTATCACAAACATATGTAAACCAAATTACACGTAAACAGTAACAACAATTCACATACAAAATAAAATAATAGATTCAATAATTTTATAATAGCCCCTTTGTAAGTAATCTTTAAGTACCTGAATACGTCTGTCTCGACACAGGTGTACCCTAGTGAGACAGATGTCGAAAAATTTATGTAATAAAACTTTATATTGATAAATAAATAAAAATAATTAAAAATCTATGATTTTATTTTACATTTTCCCATTTTGCTCTTGGAATATCGCGCTCAAGCCTAATGTCTTCGCTTGGCCTAGTATTGAATGTATCAATGCCAACCCTCCCTTTATTCACCTACATTCAATATATCCCTCTATAACAGTTGATTTTAAGCTCGGCTTGGTTGGAATATCGAGCTTAGCGTGGCTTGGAACATACATAATGCGTAAATGGGTCGTAAGCAAAGATATTAGAAGAACGAGATGTGCTATGCGCAGTTCGTACTGAGTGGAATGGTTTAGCCGAGTGTCGCCGGTTTTGTTCACCAATACTACTGCACACCTTCGCTTACGCTAAGGCGATCTAAGGTATCCGCACTAATACATAGAACAGATTTCTGTGCGTACACGTCCCGATACCGTTCAAAGTACCCTAATTAGGTAGTACTCTGGCTACGGTCCGGCGGACAACATAGCATATCTCGTTCTTCTAATATCTTTGGTCGTAAGCCTAGATATCAGCAATATTACACTACTGTATATGATTTTAATAGATGCACGTGTTTCATTTTGTTTGTGGAAGTATTATGAGTCGGATTGAGCTGTCAGGAAACCTACCCGATAGCAACTTGACGAATGTACCTAAATATCTCGTAAGTCGAAGGAACTGACCAGCCCTTAAAATAGGTACTATTTTTTGTAATCACACTACAATGTTTGTATTGAGGTATTTTCGCTAAAGTTTTTACACGTTTTCAAACTTTCATATGCTTTCAATTAATTAATTTATTTATGTTCTCCATAAAATTGTTATGCACCAATATATTAATGAGCAGATTACAAATTTGAGGTACATACTCACATGTAATAAAAGGTCACGGAGGTAGTTTTACTATTTTGTGACGTGCGACAAAAGATGGTTGCCAAACTCTCTGTAAGTTCTATTTTGAAGTTTTCACCAATAACAGATTACCAAAAGTTTGGATTTTTTTCAGTGCAGGGATTCTAGGACTACCATAAATTGTACTTCTCATTGCCTGAATTCGAATTGAATTATTGTTGGGGCAGATCAATTAATCTCATATAAAAGCCCCTAAAAAGAACGTTAAAAATAAATAAATATGGTCACGGAATGGAACGAACGGATTCTACTGGTAGGTATTATTAGTAATTCGCATGGTATTGGAATGTATCGAGAATGTTCTGCGCAGTGACTGGGAAAGGGGATCGGAAAGATAAAAGACAGCAGACAGTAAGCGGTAAGAAAGGGACAATACAGCAAGCAGTAAGCGGTAAGAGAGAGACAAGACAGCAAGCAGTAAGCAGAGGTCAGGACAGAAGACAGTAATAAAATTCTCAGTCCTGACCGTCTTAATTATCTGATTTGACGCAAAAAAGTTTTTTTAAGGGCGGTTTTGTATTGCAAATTGTTTTTATGGTCAAGTAAAGTAATTCGTGTAATTAAATTACTAAATACTACGTAATACTTTAGAAAGTAATATCTTATTAAAATTGATTCTATTCATAAATGATTTGTATTTAAATAGTAATTCATACTAGCTGTACCCCGCCACGCGTTGCTGTCTATCTGTCCAGATCGAGAAACAATAGCGCATTTTGCTTTTACGTCCAACATATGGCGCTGTTTTTCATAAAGCATGTTTTTACCATCAATCATTATCAAACGAACATTTTTATTTAAGTAGATCAAAGGTATAGATATACCATAAACAATAATTGTACATCACAGTCAAACACAAGCAAAAAAAATGGAAATAATCTTAAAAATACAATACAATGGCATCAGAAAGTATAAAATTAACAGAAACTCTATAAGGATATATAAGAGATACAAGTATGTACAAAATATATAAGTAGATAGAGGTTAAATTAATAATGGTTGAAAACATATGATAATATAGCCTTCTTGTACCTTCCATGCAGTTAAAGCTTAGATAGATCAGCTACATCTGCGTATATATTACTAACTTCATGTAATCTAAGTACGAGCAAACGTTTGAATTGAAATGCTCAGTCCTGGTATTGTTTTTATTCCGAGATTGATGAAATTTTGCACACATGGGCATGAAACGGAAAGGAGGAAGGTATCACATGCGATTTCGAAATATTGTGTGTCAAATCCCGGCAACGCCGCGGTTTCAGCTATATAGTGTAACATAAAATAAATAAAAAAAAATCAATATTTGACGAATTTGCAATATCAAGTAGAATCTTCTCACCACAGTGTTCCTAAAGGACATAAAAGGACCTTCTGTTATTTAAACCTCACTTTGTTTGTGTGGTGTTGCGGTATTGTGGTGTCGGGTGGTGATGACTTATCGTCCATGGGCAAACACGAGCCTCCACCATAAACTTGTGTGGCTTGAAGCCCTTTGTAGGTTGTTTGTTCTCCTCACCTGCTGGGGCCTGAGTCCACACAGGTTGGCGCCGCGGTCCAAATATATTGACACATGCACACGCTTCTTCACACTTCCTTCATTCTCCCAACCGAGTGCCACATCTGACACCTCTGCACTGTGGCACACACATTCATACACACACAACCAGCCAGCAGTACAGTATCATTATTACATTTTAAAAGTAGACAAAAATTTATTGCTACGCGAATGTTTAACAGATTTTAAATGGCTGCACAATGATCTAAGTAGAAGTAGTGAATATTTCAGTGTTTGCCATCTTTCGGGATGCTGTGTGAGGGGTATTTTTAAGGAGTAATGAATTTATGAATCCATCCCTCCCACTCCAATTAGCCTCATCCGATCCGGTCCGTTACGCAATTGGTGGGTAGACGCATCCGCCACCAAGAACTGGACAACCCCACCCCATGAACCTGGGCACCCTACTAAGTCACCAAACGTACTGAACCACTTAGAGTGACGTATGGCAGTGGTGTTGGTTATCCAATAAAGAGTTCCGGGGGCGGCGGTACCCATACCCGTTTCCCAAATTGACGACGGTTCAATTCCCGTTGGCTGCATTTATTTTTACTCGGGAGATATTTTCAATTTGTATTAGTATTTCGGATGACTAATTATTGCTTATAATTATTTAGGTATGTATATGCAAGTCCTTGAAGTGATTTTTCATAAAAAACTGCGCTATAAAAATCATCCAAATATTATTATTATTACATTTTTTCGGATTCACTGCCCTAATGTAAAAGTAGCATCATGTCAATGACATAAACTTTTCAATGCGCATACAAGTCCACACACACTCACACATACACACACCAACATACGAACATACTACACACGTCGACGTCACCGAGTAATTACTGGATATACATTACATATCACATAGAAGACATTACAAGGATTCATATCATAGGTACACTCCTTGAAATATTAAATATCTTTAAATTGTTTATTACTATAACCAACGTACTGTTTGTTATATGAATAAAAATTTAAATGTTCGTTTATTCAAAATCTTAAATCTCCGAAAGTTTGTATATTTTGATACTATACGCGTGTGTTTTTATATGCCTAAATTATATAGATGTCACCTATGACAGGTAAAAACATGTTTTTCTTAAAGTGCGCCATCTGTTGGACAAATATGCTTTTTTTAAACAGCTCCATTGTTGGACGTAAAAGCAATGAGCGCTATTGTTTCTCTATCTTTACAGACAGACTGAGTCACAGAAACCCATTGCGGGGTACAGCTAAAATAAAATAAATAAATAAAGATAATAATAAAACTACCGGCAAATTTGAGCGAGGATTTTCGGACCTACTATAAAGAGCGACTGATATTCCGGACCAAAATAATTTACTTGTATGTAGGTACCTAACCTCAGATCATAGAATACAATTATATATGCGTATATTCTATGATCTGAGTACCTAATGCTACGTATACATCCGCGAGCCGAACTGCCGAACTGAACATCAACTTTTGGGAAAGAAACGAAGCAACCGCTGGCCGCTTGCAGTTGATTCGTTTCTTTCCTTAATTCGTGGTACGGTTCGCGTTTCGGTTCGCAAATGTATACGTACCATAACCTACCCACCGAACACAACAACTTGACGCATAAAAAATAGTATAAACTTCAAAGAAATTGCAGTTATAAAGCAGCACCTGCCGAAAACCTGCTCAAGTTTCTTAAAAACACCTGTTCGCTGCTTTTAATTTCAACTTTATTGAAAGTTCCTCGGTTACAATAATTAATTTATTATGTAATATTAAAATAATAAATGAATTATTGTAACTGATGAACTTTATTATCTAATAATACATTTGTTATGTAATATTATATCGATGAAGTAATTTTGCTTTGTTACTACAAAGCAAAATGGTACTGGTTTAACACAAAATAATATACATCTTTTATGATTCTATCCCTTACATAAAGTGAGCTCTTGCACAGATTTTCAACTGGCTTAGATTAGATTAGTGAAGAGTGAATAAATTTTTCTTTTCATGGAACACATGAAATTAAATAAATTTTCGAAATTAATTATATCTATTAAATAAATCAACTAAGTTCATTTTATTTACTAAACAAATTAATTTTGTTTATTAATTAAATAGGTGAAATTAAATAATGCAATTAATAAAGTTAATTAAACCTGATAAATTACATAAATTAAATAATAATTAATTAAGTTGAACAGATTACACTACGTAATTTAGTTTATTCAATAAATTAATATTTATCTCTAAATAGTATAAAAAAAACGTTAACCGCGTCCGTGTGTTTTGCGTGCTTAGTTCTTATAAACTAAGCAACAGATTTTGAAGTTATTATATAAAGTTACATTTGGAACCTTTGTGCGCACATCAGAGAAGCGATGGGTCATGGTTCAGACCACGCCTACCCAATTTCTATCGATTTATAACAAGTTTCTCGTTAACTCTTTAAGATTTTAAGTTTAAATTTTTTTTTACTAATTATAAAAATATTAATATATTATTTTCTTATATTATGTAACCATACGTTTTTTACTCCAAATAAATACTTTTTTTAAATTTTTGTTTATTGTAAAACGAAAGTTTTACTTGCAAACTTTCAGTGTCCGATTGCCAGTAATAATAACATGGCATTTATATAGCACAGTTTAGTGTCATTTCACTTCAATTGCCATTTACTATAGCAAACTTAAAAACGGTAATTTGGTATTAGTGGTCATGTTCTTAAAATGAAATGGAATGGCCTGAATCAGCGCAGGTAAATAACATTGTGGGACTTTCTACCATTCTGTATTCTGAAAGAGTACCACAATAATCCTAGCTCCAATCTTTCGATAAGTATATTTTATGTTACGATTGATATTTTTTTCAACAAAAACAATTTTTTGTGAAGTTTCGATAAATATTATCTGCCGCTGTACCAATGCCAATTCTTAAATACCACCTGGAGTTTTTTAATCGTAGGAATTAACTTTTACAGAAATATCCACTTGCGAACCAAATTTCAGAAATCTTGTAAAACGGACTATGGTTTTTTTCACAAAGCATCGGGTAGCTGATTATTCTAAAGCTCTGTGATTATTACAAATTAAAATGTAACTATAACGTGAACTTTAAAAAATTTCCATATATGTTTAAAAAACTAAATTTTTACTTAAATTAAAAAAAAAGTCAAAGCAAAAAACTCGACAAACAAACCTGAGTATTAGAAATTATCGCTAAGGGTCAACTCAGTCAGCTGTATTTTTTCATTTATGTTCTTGCTATTTTTAATTTTGTTTCTTGCATATATTATTTTTTAATGTAATTTTATTTATATTATTTCTTTCTTATGTTTCAAAACTGTCATTAAAATTGTACCACCCACATGTAAAAGCCCTCTGGGCGTTAAATAAATAAATAAATAACTCTGTGTTAAAAATATTTAAACTTTTTCAAGTTATTTTTATTATTTTTTAGTTACTTTATTTATCGAAAAATGCGTCGATTTAAAGATATATTGAATGCATTGATAACTGGAAAAACTTAGTAAGTTCGTTTTGTATAGGCCATTGAAAATTAAAATTATTTTACCTAACTCCACACATGATTCACGTGACTCTGCGTGATTATTCAAGTAAAAAAGAAAGTATAATAGCCCGGCTATACTACTCGCGAAGTTGATCGAAGTTGACCGAATACGATAGTGTGGGCACGAACTTCGCTTCGCTTCGGGCAACTTCGCTTCGCTTCGCCCGACTTCCGATTGTTGTCGGTAAATGCGCCCGAGTCAAAGGACTCGAAGCGTCACGGCATAAATAAACCAATCACTGACTGAGTTATTCGCGAAGTTGCACGAGTGTGTGGGCACGCACTTCGAACTTCGGCTAACTTCGTCGAAGCGTCGCAGCGAGTAGTGTAGCGGCCGCTTTACTTTTTAGATATTCCAACGTATTAACCCTTTCAGCCTCAGTGTTAATTCAAATTAATACGAACTTTGTGATTTTTACCGTAACGGTAGCGATTTAAAAAAGCCATATTTTGTTTTCTTATAGCTTGTAATCTTTTCTGTGGGGTCTATTTTTTCCGCTCCGTTGAAATCCTTATTCCCGCCACAACAACGATAAATATTTTGACATCTGCTGATTGTGAGTTTCATCGAATTTCTGCCGTCATTGATTACTTAATTTAAGGTGAGATATCAATATTTTCTACTCGAATTACAAATATTTTAACGCATTAAGATGTGTTCTATAATAATAACATCAGTTCAATTCACTGTTCACAGTCATTTGCCAGAATATTGTAAATGAATTTCAATGTTTATTCAAATTAACACTGGTAGTGACGGACACGTTTTCGACTAGTAGGTATGGCGAATTTTTAAAGATTTATTATCCTAGATTATTTCTTTATTTCTGAATGAATTATAGTTAAAATGTTATCTATTTGTACCTTAGAGATTATCACTACATTGTAAATGTGCATTTTTTACATGAAACAGTTATTTGTGATATGTTTATTTTTTCTCATTATTTAAAAAATACCCTCTGACATCCAATGTTAATCATAGATTAACATAGAAAAATTAAAAAAAATAAAAATAAAATTTCAAATAATTTTCTGAGGTATTATCAAGCATTACATGTTTTATGTATGTGGAAACAATAATGCGGGTGTGAAAGGGTTAAGGTAGATTTCAGATAAATAAGTTAATAAGATAAAGAAAAATGAATATTCTTCTATGGAAAAACATTTTTCTATGGGAAAAAAATAGATTTCCAAAAAAAATAATTTACCTTTTTTACTTCTACCATCGTATGTAGTTCACATTCCGAACTCAGTGCACTTTACCCACGGATATCCTGTATAGATAATCTTATAAGAAAAACCTTCAAGGGAGAAAATTTTATTTCAATTCGATAAATGTTTTTTAATATCATTTTATAAAAGCATATTTTTTTTTATATATTAAAGCCACACAGGAGGCCCTGAAGAAAATAATTTCCCTCAGGGCCTATGTCATCTTTGGGGATGCTGTGTGGAGGGTCTTTTTGTGGAGAGGAAGGAGTGAACATGGGTCTTTAAGAGTCCCATGTTGTAGGAGGGAGGAAACACAGAGGCCGGCAGTTCGTTCCACAGCCGAGCTGTTGAACTTAAGAACGAATCGTAGAAGCGACCCGTTCTCATGTGACAAGTGTCAACTGTGTACAAATTTTGGGCACGCGTTTGGCGTGTATCCCGACTACGCACCGGTGCCGAAGGGATCAATGATGCTAGTTCCTCAGAGCATCTTCCATTGTAATACCGAAAGAACAAGGACAGCATACCTACCTGACGCCTGTGCTCTAAAGATTGCAGTCCGTTTGTTAAGATTGGGGAATCTATCAAACGGACCGCCCGTTTTTGCACAGAGTCTAGGGTTTTTCAGGTATTTAGGGGCTCCGGACCAGAGATGGCTGCCAAATTCGACAGTAGGGCGCACTTGCGATTTGTACAGGGTCAGCAGTTGTGTATTATTAAAGTATCTGCGGGCCCTGTACAGTACGCCCAGCTTCTGAGAGGCCAACTTTACTCTGGCTTCGATGGAGCCCCCGTACCTAAGCTGGTCACTTATAGTTATACCAAGCATATCAATGGAAGGCCTGTTCGGAAGATTGGTTCCGTTGAAGGAGACTAGATTATCATTTGGATCCCTTTTAGACGTAATCAGACAGGATTGGGTCTTTGAAACATTAAATTCGATGAGATTATTTTTACCCCAGGAGGAAATACTCTCGAGATAACCGTCCATTCTCTCCTTCAAAGCCCTCCGAGCCGTTGGAGTTTGTGTGCCCTTTGGGGGCTTGTCAAACAAAAAGCAATCATGAACTGTACTGTCATCCGCGTAACAATGAATCGGTGCACATGTCAAAAGGTCATTGATGTGCAACAAAAACAAAGTCGGAGACAGAACCGATCCCTGTGGGACGCCAGCATTTATGGAGTGCGAGGAAGAGGTGAAACCGTCAGCAACCGCCTGAATCGACCTATCCCTTGGTCTATCTATCGAGGAAACCGGGTGGTGTTTTTTCCATACAAACGTATTCCTCATTTCCCTCTCTGGATTTTGACACTAGAGAAAATATTTTTTTTACATAATATGAATATTGACCGCAAGCGTGTCGGTACGTTTTGATTTTTTTGATAAGTTACTTTTTATAGGAGTTATAACCCTTCAAAAATTGTTAAAATTGCCTTTTTTAACGCCATCAACAAACGTTCAGTATACAAATAAGACGATGTATTTTTAAAAAAAAACAAAAGGTACAGACATAGAATGTTTTCTTCCAATACATTTGGTAAAAAAAATCTTGGAAATCGGTTCAGTTTTGGAGTAGAAAAATGAGGACTACAAAACCTCGATTTTGACAATTAGGTATTATCAGGCTGAGGTGCATGTGTCCCTTTCTCTCAGTATTCGGGGGTGAGGGGGGGCGGAGAGGGTTTTGTTGAACGTATACAGTCAACGAAGTGATGTGACATTCCAAATAATTATATCGATACACTAGTCCACTAGTGTTGTCATGTCCCGAGTTATCGATGTTTTTTTAAAATTATTTTTCTGTTTGGTGACTTATCTTGAGTGTGCCAATACTTACCGAGCTTATTTACTAAAGTTATTGTGACAAATTTAATTTGTTTACGTCAAATAAATTAATGGAAAAAAATTGAAAAAAAAAACACCCGTTACAGACAGACCCCGAGATGATTCCGTTCCGTATTGCCGAGTTGGATATGGAACACAAAAATTAATTAAAATATTTTTTGATAACTTTTGAAGGTTGTACTCAACATAATATTATCCCTTTATAGGACACTTTTTTTAAGATACAACTACCGAACCAAAAAAAACTTTTATATTTGACTAAATATATTGTTCTAGATTTTTTTTTCAAAAAAATTATATTTTACAAGAAAATGTGTGATGGTAAGTACATACACCACTGATCGTTTGATGGAATGCTGGTACAGCGTATGTTCAGTGGTACATGCATCTACCACATGTTGTTGAATCGATTATGTTATTATAATATCATATTATACAAATGAATATTGAAATCTATGTATAAGAGGCACCATATTGTTTATTGTGCTACATATTAGGTACATACACATAACTAGTTTAGTTTTTATTTAACTTTTTTAATACGTTATATTATTACAGAAAAATGCACTTTTGGGAATACCTCCTACATCACTTGACATTTTCAATCTTCTTCAATGATCTAATATTTTTCGTTTTTAAACGCTTTATTGTAAAAAAAAATACTGTTTAACATCTACACAATTAAATTAAAACAATTTATGGCCCAGACCTTTTCCTCGCCGGTAAATTTATTGGTATGCGACCGTCAATTATTTCTGGTAAAAGGCATTGGTGGTAGAAATTTTCTAACAGTGGAACGATTTTTTGCCAGATTTCATCGTCCCTCTCAATTTTTTCATACAGCAAACCTTTTGGACTCCACACAACAAAATAACAATAATTACGACGAGTAATATGTAACTGGCCTTGTACTTGGTAGAAGTAATTATGATTCCGTTTTAATGTTAAAGAATGGTCTTCCAATTTACAGTAATCAATTATCTTTTGTGCAATTCCCTCTTCTGGTGACATATTTGCTATACTATAAGGGCATTTAATTTCAATTATAGAATCCTCACCGATAAGGCCATCCGGACTTGCCGCTAAAAAGTTTTTGGTTTTATCGATAAATAGCCCACAAGCGGATACCTGCAAACTTGTTTTTTTTGAAAATTGCTCTATTGCTAGGCTTTCATTTTCTTTTCCATAATTTGTGGCCATAGTTCCTTTGAATTGTGAGTACAGTAAAGAGTTTAATACTCCCGTAACTGAAGTTTTTTGCCGAAGCTTATATATTTTTCCAAAGTTAGACGCCGTTATCCGCTTACGTCTTTCAATTGCCCACAGATTGTTATTGCTTTGGTCTACCATATTCCGTTCGAGCTCTTCCTTATTCGTTGAAGATAATTCTTTGAGAAATTCCTCTTTTTTCTTTTCAAATATTTCAGGTGGCATATCTGGTTCTAATTCCAATTGACCATAATTTTCATCGGGCCCTGTAACTTTTTTTCTTTTTTCTGTCGTATTTTCATTATACTTTAGTTTTTTTTTTCGACACATTTGTGTATTCTCCTTCGAACGTCGTTTTCTCTCTATAAAGTGCTTCGTGTATTTGCCGGGACTGTGGCCTTGGATTTTCTTTTGTATTCTTGAATGGGTTGCCAATTCACTATTCCACGAAGCTACTGCTCCAAAACATCTTGCTTGGTAAGATCCTCTTGTAGTAAAATTTACCCTTTTTCCACCTATAAATTTGGCGATAACGTTGTTGAATTGCTCCACAGTGTTATTTGTCACGTCAATAATAAGACTTTCTGCATTTGCTATTAGAGACAATAAGAATTGTTGGATATCAGTCCATATTCCACAATCTCGAAGATCGCTTACTAAATTTGGATCATCAGTATACTTCTCCGGCTTGCAATAGTACGATGCACAATTTTTATGATCACCAAACACATGATTTGCGGTATTTTTTGTGTCCATTTTCAAATTTTTTATTTTATCACTTTGTACTGTGTTTTCTTGCTCTTTCCTGTAATTACTGCTCCAACTACAGCTCTTCTCATGCGTAAAACGTTTGCTTCAACCTTTTTCCTTATATGAACTGGTACAAAGCCTTTAGCGTTGTTGGTTTTTTTTCCAAGTGCTTTCATTTTGTTGCAAAAATTGCGGAGTAAGTGATTTTTTCACTCTATTTTTTGTACTATAAGGTTAGGACCATATGGCATTTGTTGCATTATTTTTTTTCATGATGCTGGAGTCGCCATCACCAACTAGTTTGTTAAATTTCAATTCATGCATTTCCATGCTTCTCGAGAACCCTTCTGCTATAATGTGGGCTTCCATGGCATTAGCACTGTCACGCCAGTTTATGAAGCACCTGTGCTCAGAAGCAACTATGTGTATTTTTTGTTGTTTGGTAAGTTTTTAGACTATGTGTAGTTTAGTAGCTCTAGCACATATGCAGCAGTATGAGTTTCGCACTCCCAGAAATAAAACCTTTTTAGTTCGTAGTCCAACTATGCACCCTGCGCCAGATGAGGAGCTAAATCCACTTTTGTACGACCTCTTTGCCCAGGAGCCATCTGCAACCACCGTTACCAAAGGATAGCCACCCTCGTCTACGTCACCGTTTAAAATGGCTAGCCTTTTTTCTTCTTCACCAGCTGCGATCATTTCTTCTAAGGCACATTCTTCAATTGCTGGCGCTAAACATTGTTCTATGTTCGTGTAAGTCTTACAATCCATATTTGGCATATTTAAAACCCACAAATTTCATTCCATTGTGAATACCCATTTCCTGTACACATCACTCCTTCGACGACAGCAGTATTTATAGACATTTTCCGTTTCGGGTCTTCGGAGTGTACGTATTCTATTTTCTTGCACATTTTGCACTCGAAAACATACTGGCTTTCAATATTCAAGGGGGTTTCAGGGTCAAAATTCGAAGGTCTGTATTTGAGGTAGAATAGTTTCCAGTAAAAAGGCTAGTCAAAAACAGTAGAGTGATGCAGCCAGCGAAAAATAAAAACACTATACAATCACAAAGTACGTGATGTACCTACTGCGCCTATGCTGCCGTTTTATAAAAAAAGATGGTATGAATCTCCCGATATTACTAAACCAAAACAGTGTGCATCTTACTTTACTAATAGTAACAAGATGAATGAACTATGAGCGCAGAAGATATCTATTATACACGGTGTCCGGAAACTCGTAGTACAAGCGGGAAACGGAGAATCTACACCACATGGGGAACCCAAATAAACATAAATTTTTTTGATTTGAGCATTTTCACAAAAAAAAAAAAAAACAAAAAAAAATATTTTTCGGCTATTTTAGGGTTAAAGTTTTTTCTGGTGTTTAGGGTTGAACAACAGATGTTTTAACCCTGCAGAGCAGAAATATTTTATGATTACACCGGATTAAATGAAGGGTGATTTCAAAATAATGCTTCAAATCCGAGTTTCTTCATTTGTTTTACTTTCAAATAGTTTTAATTAGTTGGGTACTTTGATCTTAATAATAATTTATAAGAATTTGATTAAAAAAAAAAAAAAAAAAAAATCAACTTCTAACTCGATTTACTCGATAACGAAAGCTCAAATCAAGAAAAAAATACTACAAAATCGACTCCAAATGTGATGTAGATTCACCAGTTTCCCGCTTGTACTACGAGTTTCCGGACACCCTGTATAGGAATACGCACGCTCAAGTCGCGACGCGTATTGACTTATCTGTTGCAGCAGGCAGCAACCTGTATACACGCACGCACAAGTCTCATTGACTTGTGCGTGTGCAGAAGATGAGCTCGGAGCAGGCAGTCACATGTATATAACTACGCACAAGTCGCGATGTGACTGAGGTGATGAGCGAACAGCAGGCGCTCTAGTTGCGAGTTGCGACGTGACTTTTTTATGTGAATACCGCACAAGAGTCCGAACTGCTCCCGTCTGGAGCCAGTGAGACTGTGGATTCCCCAATTGGCGACTTAATTGGACTAGTATTACAAAACCCTGTAAGCTGATAGCTGATTTGGCCGTAACTAAGTCGCCGCGTGTATCATTATTTCTCCAGACAATTATTTTATATTATATTTAATTAATATTGTTTTTAATGAATATTATTTTTAATATTGTGAAACAACATAAATTAATTAAAATCAATTTACTTGCGCACGCCGTGATTTGAATCCGAGACCTCCGGACTCGAAGTCGAG
The DNA here is from genome assembly GCA_026573805.1 of Hesperophylax magnus. NCBI lineage: Eukaryota > Metazoa > Arthropoda > Insecta > Trichoptera > Limnephilidae > Hesperophylax > Hesperophylax magnus. The sequence goes on along the minus strand of JAIUSX010000043.1, from coordinate 3,079,969 downwards.
AGCCTTACCCCTCAACCACGGAGGCAAAATAAATGTATCTACGTACATATTTGTAGTAAGTAATAATAATAATAAAGTTAAGTACAATACAATATTAAATAATGTAGACCTCGCTATTTTATTACGAATATGTACCTAGGCACCTACTTAATTTTTGGAATAAATGAATAACAGTAAATGAAATAATAAGAACTGATCGCGATAATATGACGCGAAGTCGCTATCGGGCGCGGCGCGACGATTCGTGCTTCCAACACCTGCAGCCACGCACACACACGCATTGGGGTTCACCAATACACCGATAGCGCTTTTGCTGTCCTCGCTGAGATAAACGAAATAGAAATAATTTTTACAAATACCTATCGTTAAAATTTCTCGGCGCTCCTGCGCGCCCTTAAAAAGTCAGCAATCCACGTACACAGGGATGCGGGAAGTCCGTAAGAATGCAATTTGTTGACAAGTCCTCGGTGCCAGACCCGGTCAAAGGCCTTGGATATGTCTAGTGCGACCGTTTGGGTCTCACCGTGACGTTCCAGGCACCGCCCCCAAACATGCGTCACATTTCAGTTTGGAATGATCTCAAAAGATGGCTGTAATCCAAAATACGGTACATTATAATTTCTTATCTCTTATCTTTGAACAACTATGGAACCCCTGTGCGCAGCTATTGAAGCTATTGGAGGTGGGAGTTTACAAAATTATAAATCCGTTTGGGTGTGCGGGATCTTAATAACTGGAGCCACGGTACCAGCTCAATATTTTCGTACGGCTCAAAGAGTAAAAGACTTAAGAGGAATATGAAAGCCAAAAGTATTTTTGTTCTTACCCCTTCCATAATAATAATCACGAAACTCAGATTAATGTCTTGTCTGCGCGAGGCGAGGAATTGTTAGATAATACATTATTTGCCGTGCGCTGCAAACCTGCAATAGGTAGGAAGCGCCCGGAAAGATCGTGTTCCGTTGACGCTTCCGCACGCTTGCTAAAACACTTTTCAACTGGTGGACGCATACGGCCGGAGTTTTTTTTGACAGCTCAACAACTTTTGTAAACAGCCAACAATTCTCCAACTTTAGAGATTACTGATTAATATAATTACACAGTTTTTTTTTATTTAAAAGCGGCATTAATTTTTTTTATATATTTTTATTTTTTTTAAAAGAAAGACAAACATTCCCGGGTTACGAATAACCTGACAATATTTGAAAATCTCCTACTACCACCACAGTAAGCTGAAAATGTTGCTTGTGTTCTGATGGAGGATTTAGCCAGCCGAGGAATTGAACACACTACGCCCGAGTGAGACCCAAGCGCGATGTCAACTCGGCCACCGACCGGTCGATGCATATGTTTTTATGCATTTTTTTTTTTATTTTTTTTATTTAATATTTGTATGTTTTTTACAATAAATATACAATTATACATATTATACAGTGTTATCAAGGTAAATAATAATAGCTTTTCCTCACCATAAAGAGACGAGGCTCTTGTGTTTGGTGAGTGAATCCTAGCTCAATTATATGGAATCATGTAAGTAAGTAAATAATATATTTGCAAAACCAAAGGGATAAGTAAGAAATAGGCAAGATTTATCAATAATACCGTTTCAAGATTTGAAGGAAATAATAATAAGAGTAAGATATGGACTTTTATAGTAGTTTTAGGTAATTTTTTAATTTTATTTTAAATTCCTGAATATCTTCAATATTTTTTAGATATAATGGAAGGATGTTAAAATATGTTATACCTAGATAGAGATAGGTATTTTGTGTGTGCTTTGTATTAAGTTTTGGGATTTTGATAGTTTTTTGATATCTTGCTGATGAATTGAATTGTAAGTTATTTAACTGTATTTCTTTATAAATTTGTAGAATTGAATATTTTTTATATATATTGTCTATTGTGGGTACATTGAGTATTGAAAAGAGAATCTCAGTAGAAAATTTGGATGGTTTGGATGGATTTATAATCATTAAAACTAACAGGAGCCTTATTAACACGTAATATGTGTAAGTCAATTTTTAGTCATTTAGTGATGTTTTATTTGTAAAAAATGTATCTATTTACTATTTTTTTTTCATGCACAAATCATTACAAAACAAACAAAAACTTCCGCAACTCCGGTGCAACAAGTGGGAGGACGTCTTACCCATTCTACGGGTTTATACACAGTTTCCTTTTGATAAAATATTCTTACACACAAAAGACAAAAAGTTGGTTCAAATTCATTAAATACATAAACATTTAGTTGGAAGTTGCAACCATTACAAAGAGATTGTTATAAAATATAAATATAAAATTATCGGACAGCAATGCGTATCTCGCCATACAAATAAGACCGGCGCTCACTGGGGCCAAATACCAGAAGTTGATACAAAAAACAAAAAAACAAAAAAATCAATAATACGATGTCGCTTCAATTGTTTTGAGGTACCTCGATAGTTGTAGCATTATTATATAGTAGGTAGAAACCCTTAACCATACCCTTCTACCTGTGACACCGCTCAGTAGAGAGCGAACACTCGTGCAGATAATACGCCATTTACAAGTGCCAGCATAAACCTCAAGTTCAAGTATTTATTTCGGAAGACACCTATTACGAATCCCAAAAGTGAGTATGGAACCATCATTCTCAGGTATTTATCTTATTTTTTCACATTATATTTTGAACATTATTAATTATTTTGATAGATAAAATTGTATATCAATTATATACAAAAATAGAGTAGTGATTTTTATAAAAATGATATTCTTTTAGAGATTAGTTGAGCTCCGGGCACCTCCGGGCTATTATTCAAACACTTTTAGGACCAGTAACTATTGTTATTTATGAATCACTTTTAAAATCTTGCACATATGTACACTTTTTCAAGTAATGAATTATTTTAATGTGATCGGTAGCTATAATTAAAATGAACAGTTTTTTTTTAAACTCGGGATCAGACAATTTAATATCATGTTAGTTACAAAACCTGTCAGAATAGAGATTTATTTCAAAATAATCATCACTGACATTCAATTTCCATTTTTTGGGCGTAAGGTGGTGAAGTGTAACTCAAAGATAAAACTTCATGGTCTCCCTTCCTAAAACTGTTTATACCACATATCTGGTCATAATAGAACAAAGATAGAACGCATTTTCTGAGAGACTAAGTAGTGTCAGTTGGTGACAGATATAGCACAACGCAATTCAGTGGTTTTTTATGCCTCGTGACAAATACAGCACTACGTGAACCGAGCGGAGAAATTTATTCATTTTCTTTTTTTCACACAAGTGTGAATTCTGATACCTTATTCATGACAAGAAGACAATTATTCACAATAATGAAGAACTCTGGACCCGTACACATTCCAGATCAGCTAAATTCGCTGCAAAAGGAAATGGAGTTGAGGACAGGATGCATCGGTGATCCCAGAAAACACATTTTGAGAAGGATAAATCGCTTCAAATCGGAACACTATTCACGATGGGTAGCAGGGCACCGGATTGAAGTAAGATTTCTGGAGAAAAATAAAACATTGCTGGAATTTATTTTCCTAATCTTACACTAAAACACGGTGGTAGCCCGAAAATTTCCTTTGTTCAGAGTACAAAACGAAAGAAACGACAAAAGACTCTGGATTTGAGAAAGTCTACTCCTTTAACTGAATTACTTTATGCCACACAAATGGAACTTCGAACTACAGGACAGACAGAGGCGTCTATAGCAATCACTGATATTTTATCTGATTCATCAAGTCCCAGTAAATATTTAAAAGCTTATAGAAATTCTCTTGAAACTGTTACTATGTCAGGAGAGGATGCTGTAGCACTCGTAGTGGAAGCGGGATTATCTCGACACCAATACAATGTAATAAGATCAAATGCTCCAAAACTTTACCCGTCTTATAAAATTGTACATGCCGCAAAAAAGGAATGTTACCCAGTTACTGCAAAAATCAATGTTTGATACTTCAGTTCATGTTGATTTGCAGACAATGCTCAATCTTACCATTAAGCGTTTGGTCTTCCCTCAGGGCGATGTAATACGTACACTCAACTCTAAGGAATTATAAAATATGTTTTCAGTTTGTTGTTTTTGTCATCAGATCCTCTGGAAGCAGCCAAAAAAAATTTGACCACACTCCCCATAGAAGCGGTAGAACTGCTAATGGCTCCATCATTACAGCCGACAAATTATTTAAGTACTCAGGATGATGATGATGATAGTGACGATTATGATTATTATGATGATCGTGATGGTGATGATGATAGTGATTTTGACTCAAACAAGTCGGATAAAGAGAATTGATTTTTTTTGTTATTTAATTATTTAAATTGTGTATATATAATATGTACATAATAAATTTTACATATATTATGTATTTAAAATTTTTGTTTTTTTATAACCTTCCTTTCCACATTCAAATTTTCTCTTAAAAACGTCCGTGTGAATAAAGGGCGTTTTTCATCAATCTTGCCCCAGTGTGCGGCGTAAGAAGTTAAACTACCCTTAAGAAGGAAGTGTTAATTATAATATACAAGACTTTTGGTGGCTTAAAACACAGTTTATTGTTTAGGTTACACAGATTACAATAGCAAAATAGTTACAGTTTACAATTTACACGAATACACTTTGAAAATAACATTTATCGACTAGGCAAGGATTTATATAGGGTCCTTGCGGGATAGTAATTGGGAACAACAAAATAGAATCGAGTCGCGGCACAACTGTTCGGGACTAGCCTAGGTTTGCTTGGGGCGGATTACTGTCTCTCAAGGGCTGTGCGCAGCACAGGTAGCCAAGAAGAGGAGCGCGCCTTTAGCGAGTCTAGTAGTCTTCAAGTCGGTTGCTTAGCAATGGTAGTAGATAGCTGTCCTCAGAGGGCCGTGCGGGGTACGGGTAGCCAGCTGAGGGAGGGTACTAGCCAAAGCGAACAGACAGAAGAACTGTGCTGTGCTTAGCAATGGTAGTAGATAGTTGTCCTCAGGGGGCCGTGCGGAGCACGGGTAGCCAGCTGAGGGAGAGTACTAGCCAAAGCGAGCAGACAGAAGAACTGTGCTGTGCTTAGCAATGGTAGTAGATAGCTGTCCTCAGAGGGCCGTGCGGAGCACGGGTAGCCAGCTGAGGGAGAGTACTAGCCAAAGCGAGCAGACAGAAGAACTGTGCTGTGCTTAGCAATGGTAGTAGATAGCTGTCCTCAGAGGGCCGTGCGGGGCACGGGTAGCCAGCTGAGGGAGGGTACTAGCCAAAGCGAGCAGACAGAAGAACTGTACTGTGTAAGGGCGAGTTGCTGCTTTTAAGGGCTTCATCCCGTGTCAGCAGCGTAGGGGATGGTCGGCCGCGTGGGGGGGGGGGGATGCGTAGAAAGCGTTCTGCGCATCTCGTCGCCTGCGTGCAGCAAGACAGGGACAATGCCATACGGGGAGAGAGAGATGGTGTATTGGCAGTAATATTCCGCGCGCTACAAATACTTTTAAAAAAGACAAACATTCCCGAATTGCAAATAACCTGACAATATTTGAAAATCTCCTACTACCATCACATTAAGTGGAAAATGTTGCTTGTGTCACGATGAAGGACTTACCCAGGCGATAAATTGAACTCACGACGCCGGGGTGGGACCCAGCCGCAATGCCAAATAAGCCATTGACCGGTCATACCTAGGTTAAATATATTTTACTATAACTATTATACATATTATTTATTCATTGTATTTTTTTATAAAAAGATGTGCTGCAGGAAGACCTTACATAATCTTAGTACATAAAAATCACGTGTTATTGTGTTCGTACATGCTAAACCTTACATAATCTTAGTACATAAAAATCACGTGTTATTGTGTTCGTACATGCTAATCTCCGAAACCGCCCAACCGATTTCAATGAAAGTGTATGGTTGGTTCCAACTTGAAATATAGAATAGTTTTAGACCCGATATGTGGCGCTGTTGTCGAGATCTAAAAATATTTTTTCAACGACAATTTAATTTTTCAGATTTCTCATCCAAAAATACATACAAACCCAAAATTTAACTTCCCTTCTTAAAGGCGGTCTGTGGCAGAACAACGTCTGCCTAGGACCACTAGAATCTTTATAAAAACCATCTTACAAATGCAATTTAAAAAAACAATTTAATCTAACAAATCTCAGTAATAGAAATTATCGAGTAATTATAGAGCTATAAAAATGAATTATTAGTCATTATAATTTCAAATGGAAAGCTTTTTTTCCACAAGACATAAATAATTAATTCAGGTAAATAAGGAATAAAACCATCAATTAACAAGTAGTATTTTGAGATTTAAAAAATCAAACTTTGAAAAACAAAAAAGTTTTTTTTTTCGCTATAATGCATCTGTTTTTATTAACACAAATGTTTAAAAAATGATTTTACTGAGGATTAAACCTTCCTCCCGGGACTGGAGTCAACCGCGCTGACAACTGACCCAGATCCCAATTTGGAAGGACCGACATTTATTGCTTTTATTAAGGTGACGCAATACCCTGATAACGGGGATTTGCCCCGACGCTCACATTTTAATTATTTGTGATGTACGTATTACTAAAATCTTAAATGTTTCTAGAGGGATTCCCAGGGATGCAAGTTATTTATATATAAGATAAATAAAAATAGGACCTTACCATTAAATATGTTATGTAAAACGGTTTGCCAATTTTATAAAACGTTTTTCAACTATAAGATGAGCGGGAAGCACCAGATTTTATTTTTGTAAACGATGAATTAGTAACTTCCCGAGGAATCTCTCTAGAAAAATTACCGATTTTATTAATGTATTCATAAGAATGAATTAAAATATAACACTCGGAAATATCAAACTTCTGTTCCGATAAAGAAAACTCGCCGTACGTTACTCCAACACTCTGAGGCGCACGTAACTGTATTCGTGTGCAGGTCCCCAAGCACTTACAGCGTTATTCTATAGTAACGGCCACAGCTTAAGCCGGAAAGGTCGTCTAACTCCCGGACGGTGTGTCCAGTAATTTATATTACGTATTTTTTTATTTAATCAAACGATTACTTTTAAAGTTATTAGTGAAATTTTCTGTTTTTTATAATTTGACCTCTTCCACAAGTGAGTAAAGGTTGTTTGTATGTTTCACCAATAAAAAAAGAAAACATTATATTTTAGACATAATTTGAACTTAAAAAGTGCACGGTGGTTAAGTTTCAGAAAAATTTTTGGACATAGTAAAAAAAATATGAAAACAGTTTATTTTGTAGATTTTTTTAAAATTCTTAAGTTTCTTTATTTTAATAGTTAAATATTACGTGTTATGTGTGATTGTTATTTGTTATTTGTAATTGGGGCGCCTAAAAATGATTATATAGTAGAACTACCACTGGACTATGACGGCCGGCATAGTCCAGTGGTAACGCATTGGACTGCCATTCCGAAGGTCGCGGGTTCGAACCCGGCGTGCGCAAATAAATTTTATTTGATTAATTTGTGTTATTTCACAATTAATTAATTAAAATAATATATAGTATATTTGCGGCACGTTCCAGAGTGGAAGATACTACCAGTATCGCCCTGGTGTAAGACCACCATTCAGAATTGAAACGTTGCTCCAAATGGCTTTAGCCGTGTTTAGTGACTAGATCTGAATAGCCAGGTACTTCCCCACCTTCCTCTTTCCCTTCCCCACTTACCTTCAGCCTCACAACATCCCCCAATTGGGGATGCCATAGTCTCACTGGCTCCAGACGGGAGCAGTTGGGACTCTTGTGAGGTATTCACTATAAAAAAAAAAAAAAAACTTTTTTTTCATGTAAAAAGTATTTCAAATATAATAATTATAAATAATGTACATTTTTTTCTTTTTACATATAAATTATATTTATTTGGCTTTCAGTCACGCCAATTTTTGGGCACAGAAGAATTGGAAATGAATGTGAAGAATTCAGACATGCCATAAATACCAATCTATACCTAATATAAGATTTTAACATAAAATTGCTTTAGTTTAAATTGCAAACAGATTTTTCAAGAATTCACAGGGTCTGCCCTAGTATAAGATATTACAAAAAGTAGCTGGTATAAAATTTACAATAAAGTTTTTAATAAAATACCTAAAGTCATTCGAATATTAAAAAGGGTTATTCATCTTTTAAATTGTACAATCGTGTAGATTGTTAAATTATTTATTGTAGATAGAATTGTAGAATTATCTCCCCAATTACTTTCGTTAAAATGATATTCAAAATTAAGGGAAAATTTAACCAATTTATAATAAATCTGTTTGCTAATATATACGTACGTTTCAGTTAAATATGGGAAAACAGAAGACAAAATGAGTTTTATCCCGAACAAAATGACGGCACCAAGGAAAATGTTTAACGGAATGGAGACGGTACTACATAAATAAACACTTAAAAGTAAATTTTCGGGCAAATTTTTTTACAGAACATAATTGTAAAATGTCAGATTAATTAATTTTATATATCTATAAATATGTAGGTATATACATGCATACGCACTCGATAAATTTCCAGCGATTCCTGATCTTATTCAATTTGGAGTATAAGAAGTACATTGTATATACAACAATAACATTCAATGACAGCTGTCGTGTTTTTATTTCACTCTTGAAATATCTCAAAATAAAATAAAAAATTCTAGCTAAAATCTAAATATCTATATTTTAATAGCTTTAATAGTGAAGTGAAGTTATACTAATTAATATTTTGTGCCAAAATGACTACACGAGCAACTGCAAAAACACTAAATACTACGGACACCCAACTCCTCCAACTTCTTGACAAAAAGTTTGAAGAATTTAAGGTACAATTTCTGGAAATCATCAGAAACGAGTATAAAGAAGAAATCGAGGAATTAAAAAATAAAATATTAACTCTAGAAAAAAAAATTGATACGAAAAAAAACAACAACCTTGAAAAAACTCTGGAACAAAACGCCGTAATACAAAGTGAATTTAAAGAATTACAAAAACAATTGGATGCTAACGAACAACACGCACGCATTAATAACATAGAGATCATTGGGATACCAGAAAAAAACAAGAGAACCTGACGGAGATTATCAAAAGGATCTATTCAGAATTAAATATAGTAAGCGACGACATTGAATACGCCACCCGAGTCACCCCCAAGGAGAAGATTGAAGGAAGACCGCGGAATATTATAGTAAAACTAAAGGGCAGGAAACAGAAAGACGAAATCATAGCAGCAATCCGGACAAGAAGGGGCCTAACAGCAGAGGATATTAACTTTAATGGAAAACAACGGATCTATATAAATGAACATTTAACTCATAAAAACAAAGTACTCTACAAAAAGGTCAGAGAGTTTACCAAAATTAATAAATTCAAATTCTGTTGGATCAAAAATTGTAAAATTTATGTAAGACTTAATGAAAACACAAATCACCATTGCATAAATAATTATAATGATCTAGAAAAACTAAAAACATACAATATTTCCATCAACTAACTTTCCAGCAACTTTATATTAACTGCACTATATACTTAATACAATGGAATCTTTAGAATTATACTATCAAAATTTAAGAGGTCTCAGAACCAAGACACATATTTTTCTTCAAAATGTATTATTAAACAACTATGATATTATATGTCTCAGTGAAACATGGCTTAACAATTCAATCTTTAATGAGGAACTTTTCGATCCACGGTACCATATTTACAGACGAGATAGAGATTATCATAACCTCAATCAAAATCGCGGTGGTGGAGTTTTAATTGCAGTCAAAAGTAAATTAATTTCTGATCAAAAACTAGAATGGGATTCTGAAGCGGAAGACATACGGGTAACTATATCACTTCCTGGTAAAAAAATTCACATATGTACTTCGTACATCCCACCTGACAATAAACATCTTATAAATATTACTTCTCACATAAACAAAGTATCACAGATTATGACGGATAACAATAATGACAGTTTCATTATAGTGGGAGACTACAACCTACCTCACTTACTTTGGTTACCAATAAATGACAACTGTGATTATATGTACACTGAACCCATCAATTCATTAAATCCCGCCCATTTTAACTTTATAGAATTTTTATCATTTAATAATCTGCAACAATATAACTCTCAGAGTAATAATATAAATAATCGCATTCTTGATTTAGCTCTAAGTAACATACAACTGAAAATTACTCACAATAACATTTCATTAGTACCAGAAGATGTTTATCATAAAACACTGCTAATTTCAATTCCTATTAAAAATAAAAATAAAAACCTGAAAACTAACACAAAGCAAGTATTACAATTTAGAAAAGCAGATTATTCAATGATAAACACAAAACTAAATGAAATTGATTGGGATCATAATCTGAACCATCTGAATACTCAATCCGCAACTAACGTCTTCTACAACATATTGAACAATATTAAAATAAATTACATACCAACTAAACCAGCAAAAAATTATAATTATCCGCCATGGTATACATCATCTCTCATAAAAATAATTAAAGAAAAAAATAAATTCATAAATATTTCAAAAAATTTCAAAATCCACGTGACTACCAAACGTTTTCACTCTTAAGATCTAGACAAAAACGAATTGCACAAGAACTCTACATTAATTATATACATACTGCTGAAAGTAACATGAATGGTAATCCTAAACTCTTCTGGAATCATTTCAATAATATGAAAAAAACACAATCGTCCCTTCCAAGGACGATGCATCTAGATGACAAAAAAGCTGAAAATGGCCAAGATGTATGTAATATTTTTATGGAATATTTCCAATCAGTTTACATAAAAGATAATAACCTACCAACATTTGACATACCAGAAAACACAAATAACATAAATATCACCACGGTTAAATTCACACAAGAAATAGTCTTAAAAGAAATAAAAGCTCTTGACATGAACACAAGCGCGGGGTGTGATGATATCCCGTCATACTTTATAGTTAATTGTGCTGAAACACTCGCTAAACCTCTCTGCATTATATATAATAAATCAATGAACGAAGGCACGGTACCTGAAATATGGAAAAGAGCATATGTAACACCAATCCACAAAAATGGCGAAAAAAATAATGTTAAAAATTATCGTCCGATTTCAAAACTAACAATATTCAGTAAGTTAATGGAAAAAATTGTTTACCAATACCTAAGTCCACAACTCAATCACATCATAACAACAAAACAACATGGTTTTACAAAAGGCAGAAATGTGGAAAGTAATCTCGTTCTTCTTACCGAATTCATTGTTGGTCACATGGACAATCGCACTCAAGTAGATATCATTTATACAGACTTTGCCAAAGCATTTGATAAAATTAATCAAAAATTACTACTAAGAAAACTTTGGGCATTAGGTATACGTGGTAATTTATTTCGTTGGGTTACATCTTATATACTTAACAGATCACAGGCAGTAGCAATAAAGGGCTTTGTATCAGACTTCAATCAAATTTCCTCAGGGATCCAACAGAGTTCACATCTCGGACCATTATTTTTCATTTTATATATTAATGATTTGGTCAATGTTGTAAAAAACTCTGAAATAGAATTATTTGCTGATGATGCTAAGCTATACAAGCCAATAAAAAGTCTAAACGATTGTATTAATTTACAACATGATTACAACAATGTAGCTACCTATTGCCAACAAAATCAATTATTTCTAAATGTTTCAAAATGTCATCACATTGTCTTTTCCAGAAATAAAAATAAAACATTATTTAATTATTCTTTAAATAACATCAACATTGCAACAGTCTCAAATATTCGTGATCTTGGAATAACTCTTGATAATAAACTTCAATATAACCTTCATATACAACAAATCACAAATAAGGCTGCTAAAATGTTAGGTTTCATCATTAGAAACACAAAACTTTTTAATAACATCAATATCATTAAGCAACTCTACTTTGCCTACGTACGAAGTCATCTGGAGTTTGCATCAATTGTTTGGTCTCCATTCTATAAAATCCACATAAACAAAATCGAAGCAATTCAAAACAAATTCCTAAAATATCTCTGTTACAGGTCATTTGTAAGATTTAATAATTATGCAGAGGCAGCTTCGTACTTTAAAATTGAATCATTAAGTGTACGAAGGCATCATGCAGATGCTCTATTCCTATATAAATTAATTAATAATAATATTCAATGCCCAGAGTTGCTAAATAATATTAAATTTAATGTGCCTGCACGTTTAACACGGTCTTCTATCCCGTTTAAAATCAATCAAAGCAAAACGAACTGTAGACAAAATTCTTGCCTGAACAGAATATGTAATAATCACAATAACATATTACTCAATATCGACATCTTCAATTGCGAATTTACTAAATATAAAATGACCTTAAAAGAGTATTTCACTGATGTTTCTTGAATTGATGTTTCTGATGTTTATGTTTCTAGTATTTATATATTTATAATCCTGTTATGGTATGATTTATATGCACAACATTGTCTTCTTATGGTTATGGTTATGATATGATTTATATGCACAATATTGTTTGTATTCTTATGGTTACCAATGTATCGAAAATCTTTTATTTTATATAAATTTTAGTTTTTTTTTTTTTTTCCCCTTTATTTTTGTTGTATTATTTTGTTCTATTATTTTATACAATTCTTTTATTTTATATAATTATAACTTCACATTTCTCATAAATATAATTATTTCTTCTAATGCTGTCTTACGTAAAGTCACAAGGAGGAAATCCGTAATTGGTTTTATTTTAGCTATTTTACTTATGTACAATCTGTAAAAATGTAACTGTTGATTTCCCAAAAATGAATAAATAAATAAATAAATAAATAAAATTGCCATGTCGCAACTGCCGTATCTTCCTCACCAATTTCTTATCATTTTATTAGGATGAATATTTTTCCATCGTATGAGAATCCGGCATGAACAGCGCCTTGTTTACATTTTTATTAGAGGTGACTCGTATCAGCTCGTCTTGCTACTTGGAACAACTGGTACCTATTCCCTAGTATTTCGCACTTTTACTTACAAGTGATGGTATGCCAAAAGAAATTTTTGTGTTGGGTATTGCTCACTCGGTGCTGTATTCCCCACAATATTTTTTTTCAAATCCATGGGATGGGGAGGGTAGCTAGAGAATTTCCAGCCGAATTATTCCTCAATTTTTTTTTACTTTTTTTTCGTGTCCTCTGGTGCATTTGTGTTGCGAGTAATCCATATTTCTCAATAAGCGTTTTGCGTCTTGCGTCTCGCGAGTATTACGTATATGAGACGAGAAAGACGCGCAAGACTCGCAATACTCGCAACACGCGTAATACTCGCAAGACTCACAATACTCGCAAGACGCGCGATACAAGAAGAAATACTAAGTACGAAACTATCTTTGAGATATCTGTTCCAAACATCTATTCTAGGATATACGCTTCACCTCTAATTACTATCTAAAACTGGCAATGACGTTTCTAGGGATGGGCTAAAAGTTGTTACTCATTATTTGTCATTAAAAATTGAAACCGCAAATGTCAAAACTTATCTATCTATGACTTTGTATTATTTTGCAAAAGTCGAGTAGTTAATTAAGCTTATTAATGGTTCGCGGAGTTTGCAAGTCCTACGAAAGAGTGAATAAAACTTATAAAATACTTTTTTTAAAAAAAAAAGCACACAAATCTTTATGGAAAAGTGATAATTAAGAGGTAATGTATTAATATTCACATTACTGGTTTGCTTAAACACTTTTACACTTCTACTGTACAAATATATATTTTTATAGTTGTGTATCTTCCGCAAGAATCACCCCTTTTGGAATTGTTAATATATTATTTTTCAACATTCAACAACTGTCGGTTTTCGAGATGACTACACTAGTTCTGTTTTTCCCCCAAGGTGTTTTGCAATGACGATATTATTATTAGTCTGACCAGCTCATGCACAGAGGCTCCATTGAAGCCAGAGCCAAGTTAGTCTCGCAGAAGCTGGGTGTACTGTACAGTACACCTCTGGTCTGGCGCCCCAAAATACCTGAAAAAAACCCTGTGCAGAAAAGGGCGGTCCATTTAACAGATTCCCCTATATTAACAAGTACATTGCAATCTTTAAAACACAGGCATCAGGTAGGTATGCTGTCCTTGTTCTACCGGTATTACAATGGAAGATGCTCCGAGGAACTAGTATCATTGTACCTTCAGCACCAGTGCATAATCGGGAAACACGCCAAATGGTTATTATTTGTCACATGCGAACGGGTCATTCCACGACTCGTTCTTGAGTTCAACAGCTCGGCTGTGGAACGATTTGCCGACCCCTATTCTTCCTCCCTTCCACAACATCTGTCTGGCTTGATCAATAATACCGTTAAAAACGTGTTGTTTTTGTTAAAAAAAAATTCAAGAGCCATGTTCACTCCTTCCTCTCCTCAAAAAGACCCTCCACACAGAATTGCCTACTCGAAGAAAGCAATTTTTATCTCATGGAATATTCTTGTCAAAATTATTCCTTGTGCTCTCGGGCGTTCCAGAGGGCTCTAATTTAGGACCGCTCCTCTTTCTGATTTTTATTAACGACATTACAAAAAATATTCTGCATTCCAGGTCACTTCTTTTTGCTGATGACCTAAAAATATTCTTAGAAATTCAAACTTTAGAAGACTGCATTCGACTCCAATCGGACATTAATAGAATTGTTGAATGGAGTAAACGGAATCGGATTGAATTCAATATTTCTAAATGTTTCATTTTTTCTTTCACAAGGGCACGTCATACTTGGTTTTACCGGTATACCATGAATGCCCAAAGTTAAAAACGTGTCTCCACTGGCTGACATTTCATACTCATATCGAAATGACGTGCAGTGCTTCACTGAAAATGCTGGGCTTCGTCCTACGCACTGCGAGGAATTTTAGAGACACTCGGGTTCTCCAAGTGCTATACATTGCGTTGGTTAGGAGTAGGCTTGAGAGTGGGTCGGTGGTTTGGAGCCCACATCAGGTGAAGTATTCCCTCATGTTGGAGAGGGTGCAGAAGAAATTTCTGAGATTCCTCTACCTGAGGGAGTATGGCTACTACCCGTGGCTCTATCCTACTGACTTTCTGTTGGGCATGCTTGGTATGAACCATCTACGAGTCAGAAGAGATGTGCATATTGTATCACACTTCTTCAAACTGATTCGTGGAGAGTATTAGTCTCTATGTTCCTGATGGTTATCTCCGTCACCGACAGCATAGACTGTTTTATCGCCGAGCCTGCAGGACTAACTTGCCTGCAGGTCATGCCGGTGGGGAGAGCAGTCTTGCTGTTGAACAGAATCAATTCGGATATCGACATATTTAGCTGAAGGTGAAGCTGCCTTTAAAAGGCAAGCTCTATTGATGCTGGTATAGTTTATACACCGCTTACTTATTATGTAATGCCATTTTACAAATGTACTTAAAAACGAAATAAAATGTAATTTTGTAATGTTTTTAAAGGAATAAACTAATTGAATTGATATTATTGTAGAAAGCAATCACTTTGTGGTTTGACATATTTAATAAAATAAAATACTTTTTTGTTTTAAAACCACGATATTTATTAATTTAAGAACCAACCGGTTTCGCTTTACTTAAGCATCATCAGGGTACAAATTTGTACCCTGTACACTACTTAATTTGTACCCTGATGATGCTTAAGTAAAGCGAAACCGGTCGGTTCTTAAATTAATAAATATCGTGGTTTTAAAACAAAAAAGTATTTTATTTTATTAATTGAATTGAATTCCCAGAGATGGTATAAGCCCTGAGGGAAATTATTTTCCTCAGCTCCTCCTGTGTGGAGTTAATTTTGAAAAAAGTAAAAAAACCTTTTGAAGTTATTCTGGAGAGGGTAAAGAAGAATATCTTTGAATGAATTTGTTGAAATAAGTAAGTTTAGGTAGTAATAATAATAATAATAAAGTTGTACAGCGCAGTTTTGTGCAATTTCACTTCAAGTTCGTTTTATTATACTAAATTTTAAAATAATAATTTAGTAACAACTTTTTGAAGGTTTCTACTTAGGTTATACCAATGGTCGAATGGTTAAGACGCTGTCCCGGTAAGACAAGAGATCCTGGGTTCAATGTTGTGACCGTTATCTTTTTATTTTTCTGTGTCTTGTTCTGTTTCATGTTTCGTTTAAATTTATTAGTATTATTTATTTATTTATGACGCCCAGAGGGCTTTTACATGGTTGGTAGTATAATTTTAATTTGATAGATACTTTGAAACATAAAAAATAAGAATAAAATTACATTTGATAAAAGCTATGCAACAAGTCATACAAACACAAGAAACAAAAACAGAAAATTACAGCTATTTGTAGGTTTACATGATGTGTTTAGGAGTATTGTTGAAATAAATGTTTTAAATGATCCACAAAACTTGCCAAGTTGGTATTGAATATGTCAACATCACCCAAGTAATGATTTCCTATGGTGTGAAGTCGTTGCATCGGAGAGTGGGAATGTAGTTACGCTTATATGTGCTGCTGTAGAATATTGTATTTTGTCGTGTTGTTACTGTGGGTGTATGTATGTTTATAAGTTGCAGAAGTTCACAACAGTCGAATTTAGAGTTAAGTATTTTGAATAAAAACGTTAAATCGTTTATTTTACGTCTATCTTCTAATGTATGTATTTTTAGAGTATTTAATAAGAAATTGTATTTTAAGTCTTCGACAGGGATATTTAATTTAAAATTTATAAAACGTAGAATTTTTTTTTGTATATTTATAAATATCGCTCAATGTTGTTAATGTGAATTTTGTAAGATGGGGACCAAACTACCGAGTTATATTTAATTAGACTTCTTACTAGAGATACGTATAATAGTTTAATGGCTTGTAAAGAATTAAAGTTTTTAGTTGTTCTTAATACGAAGCCTAGTGTTTTCATACCTTTGTTCACAATTTGATGGATATGATTGGTGAAACTTAGTTTTTCGTCCAAAATAATTCCAAGATCTCTCATTTCCGTGACTCTTTCTAAAGCTATGTTATTGATGGAATATTCGAATAAAACAGGATTTTTGTTTCTGAAGAAAGTCAAGGTTTTGCACTTTACTATATTTAAAAATAAATTATTTTGAACGCACCAATCTCTAAACTTACTAATATTTGACTGTAGTATATGGCAATGATTTATATCAGTTATTTTCTTGTATAGTTTGATGTCATCTGCAAAGAGCAATACTTCGACATCGTTGAAGCAATTGGTTATATCATTGATGAAAATGAGGAACAAAACCGGGCCAAGGTGACTACCTTGCGGTAGGCCACTGGTAGCCCGGAAAGCTTTCGGCATCCAAGATTTTATTTTAACGAACAGTTTACGATTTGACAAATAGCTACTAAACCATTTTAGCATGTTATCCCTTATTCCTAGAGCAAATAGTTTTTGGATTAGTAGTTTATGGGATACTTTGTCGAATGCCTTCGAAAAGTCTGTATATATACAGTCGACTTGTTTATTTTCTGCAAATGATTGTATAATGAAGTTTTGAAATACCTTTAAGTTAGTTGCGGTGGATCTTCCTTTGATAAAACCGTGCTGCTTTTGATTAATTAATTTTATTAATTTGGGATAGATTTCATCAAGGACCAATGATTCAAAAAGCTTTGGCAGTACTGACTGTATACAAATGGGGCGATAATTAGCTATGTCAGTATCGTCTCTTTTTTTGTAGATCGGTGTAATGAAGCTTGATTTCCAGCTGTCTGGAAAATCTTCGTCTTCAATAATAATTTAGTATTCAGTGGTCATATTCTTAAAATGACTCCTACAATGTTTCTAACAGGGTAAGTTTTGCTGAGAGCCATAATTCTTCCAGCTCTGCTGCGATGCTCGTTGATTATTAAAAATAAATTATACTTGATAGTATTGTGTGTCTGTTGATATTGCATTAATTTGTTTTAAATAATCTATAATTTATACAAAAGGACATTCAAATTCCACATCTTTTAGTTGGTTTGTGAGCCAGTGAGCCAGGAGTGATCAGGCAGATCCATCTGAAGGGAGTTCAAGTCTATCATAACTTTTGTTTCATTTTTAGGAAAATCATATTGGATCTACGGAACCTGTACAGAGCACAAATTCAATCCTGGCTACAGAGCTATGGAGGAAGCGGTTGCTGCAGCATCTGCGGGGGACGAAAGCAAGTTGAGTCTGTGTCTCCAGGGGATGGCACCACCTCTGCGAGATTACGGCAAGCTGATCACCTCGGCTTGCAAGGACAAGCGGTCCACGATATTGAAGTTTTTAGTCAGTGGGAAAGTTGAATTATCATCCAATAGTGAAGAGGAGACAACAGGGTGCTGGGATTCTAAGGACGAAGATGGACACAACGCAGTGTACTATGCAATCCGTTCCAGCAATGTGGAACTTCTCGAAACGCTTCTCAGTAGCTCAGTTTGCCCGACTCGTCCAGAATTATTGGATCAACTGCTCTCCGTGTCTTACGATGAATTGAAATTGAAAAATGTCCTTCTGTCGAATGAGATGGAATTATTTGTCCAATCTAATTTGGCTAAGTTGCGTTTCTACTCCCGAGATAATGACCTCCCTCCACCTACTACTCCAGATAAAGACCTAATTCAACGAAGGCTTAAATTAATTATACAAAATATTTCAACTCTTACAACAGAATACTTCCAGAAGAAGGTAGACAGTCGGTTTATATACATTGCCAAGTTTCTAGCACGGAATATGCACATTTCTAAGCAACCATTGAAGTCTACATACACTGAGGTGCCTTGGGAGGAAGTGGAGTTTTGTTTGGTATGTTTTATATCTGCTCACACCAAGGTCACGGAAATGAACTTATTTTACCTGTCTGTACTGAGAAAGGGTCCATTGCTAAAGGTATTGGCTTATTTTGCTCAGACCCTGCATGATTTGGAGAAATTCATCGATGAAACTGATATCTCAAAGCTTAATACGAGAGTCCGATCGAGCCGTGAAAAGGTTGTTTCGGGCATCATCAGCAAGTACCCCCAATTCAAAGATTTATATGATGATTACAAAGTCATACGAGACATATATTCTCTGGATATCATGAAGAGCTACATTGATTCGACCTTGCCAGTGGACCCTGCCACCAGAGAAGGGCAGCTAACCATCAAGAGGACTCTGCAGGTGCTGGGAGAAAACCTGAAGGATACCCTAGACAGTCCCAATCTGTCCACGGCTGTAAGTGACCTTCTACTGTTCTTGGCACCAATGAAAACCAGAAGTATTCTTAAAGAGTTACGCAATGCAATATCACACATCCACTTTAGCCAAGACAACGAGGAAATGACAGAACTCTCAAAATTATATTCAAATATTCTAAATGACATCAAAAAGATTGCCACGGTAATAAGTGACATATGTTACTTGAATAAAATTAATGTTTTAAAGAAAATTATTTCGGGAGAATTCATAAAAAGCGAAAATTATGTGGAAATTTTACGTAATTTGAATGAACTCCCAATGATTTCAAGTTGTGAAAGGAACCAAGATACTACAAAAGAATACCAGAATATCGAAAACATCATTGAAGAAATTAACCAACTTGTTTCAGATAAAACTCCATTTGAGGAGGAGACATTGTCTGAAATAAAGTTCTTATGCGAATGTAAAATAAAAAACATTAATTTAAAAGAAGACTTCTTTAGAATTACTACGCAAATTCGTTTCGTAAATAATCTTGTCACAAATACACCATTGAGCATAAGAATTTCAAAATTCTTCAATCAATGGAGAGAGAATTACTTTTCTCCTAAAGCTACCATCTACCCTACAGAAAAACATGAATTGAAAGTGTTCAAGCAATTACTGACAATATCCAACAGCTTCTATGAAAGTGTGTCATTGAGAATCCTACCTGAAGTAGCCAACAACATACAAAATTTACTGTTTACAATCCAAATCTTGTATGGGAATGAAAAAAACGCTATCAACGGGATTGACGAATACAAAATGCAGTTATTGCCCAAAGACCTTTATGAAGGCGGTGAAGCAATCATTAAAGGACAAAATGTAAAGAAACAAATAAATGACAAACACCACGATAAGGCAGTCACTAAAGGAAAAAACGTAAAGGAAAAACCAAATGACAAACACCACGATAAAGCATTTATTAAAGGAAAAAACGTAAAGGAAAAACCAAATGACAAACACCACGATGAAGCAGTCATTAAAGGAAAAAGCGTAAAGGAAAAACCAAATGACAAACACCACGATGAAGCAAACATCAAAGGAAAAAATTTGAAGGAACAACCAAATGACAGAGATGATGATTTGGAAAAACGGATAACCCAACATTTGTGTGAACTTGGAGATGTCGTAGGAACTGGCAGATTACAACACGCATCTCGCAATCTGTTTCCATTACTCCAAAAGTCTAATCATTTCAAATTGAAGATCGAAGTTCTCATGCTGGATACCATGTCTCTGTTGGAAGAAAGGACCAAGCTGAATACATGTCTATCTAATAATTCACTTTATCTTGATGATAATATGCCTCTGTTGAGTGGAAGGATATTGAGAAACTACTTGGCTCACGGCAATCCTTTGGCTGACAATATTCTATCCAGCGACTCTTTCTCTGCTGTGGTCTTAAACACCCTCATACTTATAGAACCTGACACGGAAAAAAGAGTTATTTTAAACAAGGGTAAAATGGGTAAAATATTAACACCCGATATAACGCAATTGGTAAAGAAGTTTGACCGTAACTTGGAGATTATAAATAAACAGGAATCAATGTTTGCAGCTTTGGCTGAAGGAAACCTCGAGGTTTTGCAAACATGTCTCCGAGAAGGGGCTGATTTACATTCCAGATGTTTAATCGATTTTTCCACTACGCTACATGCCGCTGCCAAGGGAACCAATGTTGAAATTATTCAAATGTTAATTGAAAACAACGTAAGCCCAGATTCGAGGGATATAAATGGGCAGACCCCTTTGCACATAGCAGCAGCTTTTGGAAGAGATGCCATTGTCATATCTCTTGTGAAAGAGAAAAGCGTTTTAGTTAATCAAACCGATACAACTGGGAAGACACCTCTGCACATAGCAGCTCTAAACGGTCACAAGGAAATTGTTGAAACATTATTGAATCTGGGAGCAAATGCCAATATTGAAGATGGCCAAGGCTTCTCTTCATTACATTACGCAATAGCAAACAATTGTATTGAATCAGCAAAAGTTCTCTTAGTTAATGCAACTGTTGATAGCAGCGGTCTGACTCCACTTCATTTTGCTGTTGTACACGGGCGTGCAGAGCTGGTACAGTATCTAATGGAGAATGGAGCTGATGTCAATGCCAAGAATCGTCGTGGCACACGCCCCTTGGAATTGGCAGCGGCTAATGGTCATCAAGAGATTGTTGTAAGCCTTGTAAAACATGGAGCCTACGTGAACTTGCAAAATTCCGGCGGAATTACTCCTTTACATTGGGCAGTTATTAGTGGCCACGAAGATATAGTGAATATCCTTTTGAATGAAGGAGCCTTCGTTGACATAATCTACAAACTGTGCGGCAATACTCCCTTGCAAACGGCTATCTTCAATGGTGATAAAAGAATAGTTGAGATTATTTTACAAAAAAATGCTAATATTAACTCTTTAGCTAATAACGGATTCACTCCACTGCTTACTGCAGCTTGGTGCGGGAACAGCGATATGCTTGAACTTCTCTTAGAAGCCGGGGTTCAGTTAAACTATAAGAATCCAAAAGGTTTTACTGCATTACATGTCAGCGCAATGTTGGGTCATAATGATTTTGTTACAGCTTTGATTCGAAGAGGAATCGTCATTGATGCAATAGATTCAAAGCGACAGACGCCATTACACCTGGCTGCAGAAGGGGGTAACTGGGAAACTGTAAACATCCTGTTGGCTGCAGGAGCCAATATCCGCTCTGTTGATGATGATGGTTCAACTCCTCTGCACCTGAGTGCTGGTAAAGGGCATGTTGCGGTATCAGAGTCTTTAATAAATGTAAATAGTTACGATATAAATATTAAGAACAAAATGGAACGAACACCATTGCACTTGGCTGCCAATAAAGCTTGTAATGAGAAAACTGTTAAACTCTTACTGAAGAGTGGAGCTAATATTGATGATGTTTGTGTGGACCGCAACACAGCTTTGCACCTAGCGTCTTCTCATGGATATACCAGCATTGTAGAAGAATTGATTAAAGGGCAAGCCAATATCCGTGCTGTGAATGTGCATGGTAATACTGCCTTACATCTAGCAGCACAAGGAAATCACAAAGCAATTGTTGAGCTATTGTTAGATACTCATGAAGATGCTGAAAAAGGTGTTGATATAAATGCGGTGAATGAGAATCGTGCATCTGCGCTATGTTTTGCAGCCAATAATAACAATACAGAAATCTTGGATATTTTGCTAACCAAGAAAGCAGATGTTTACTCAGAGGGAGGGAAAGCATTGTCTATAGCTGTTTCCGCAGGACATAAATTTATAGTTGAAGCGTTGCTTAAGCATATCAAAAAACTTAAGGTTGATATTGATATTGAATTACCTTCCTTTTTGCTAGCAGCTATTTTAGGCCATTGGCACATAGGCCGAGCACTGTTAAAAAGTGATAAAGGGGTCAAGGTTGACTCAATTGGTCCCAAAAGTGCAACAGCTTTATTATTGGCTGTGCAAGGCGGTCACAAAGAGTTTGTGGATCTCTTGTTGAGTCACGGAGCCGATGCTAATCTAACACCTGATGGGACATCACCGCTGCATTTAGCAGCTACTCTGGACTATCCACATGTCGTGGAATCTTTACTAATTAAAGGAGCTAAGCACGACACTCTAGATAAAAATAAGCGTACGCCGATAGAGATAGCAATTCATAACAAACAATTGAATAATTTAAAGCATATTTTTAAATATTGTGATGTGAAAATAAATGCTAGGAGAAATGACTTGTCGCTTCTGGATATTGCCGCTCAAGTGGGAGAACTCGAAGTCATGAAATACTTGATAGACCAAGGAGCAGATCTAAATGCGAGAGATTCGGGTGGTTGTACAGCAATGGACGTTGCAGCTTATTGCGGACATTTGAAAATAGTAGAGTTTTTCCTCGGTCTTGGAATGAGTGTCGGCAAGCTGGGTGAGCGTGGTCCTACCCCATTGCACGCAGCTGCAACAGGCAACCAGCCAAGACTAGCTCAATACCTGATAGATAAACAAGCTGATGTGAATGCAGTGGATGCGCATGGCATACTACCTATTCATTATGCCGCTATGAAGGGGCACAAGAAGGTGGTCAAAGTTTTACTCAGTAACGGCGCAAAGTATGACTCTGTAAATGATAATGGTGATACACCATTAGAATTGACTAGCGATGCTGATGTCAAACAACTGTTAGTGTCTATAGGACAACTCTTTAAGGCTGTAAATGAAAATAATATTTCGAAAGTGGCAAACTTAATTAAAAATATTGGAAAACCGATAAGGGCTAATAATTCGTCACTTCTACATTTGGCCTCTAGGGAAGGCTTTCAGGAGATATGCGATATACTTCTGAACAATGGAGCTAACCCTGATGCTGTTGGAAATGATGGGAAAACTCCTCTTCACTTTGCATCTGAATTCTCTCATCGGGGAGTCGTTGTATCTTTATTACAAAACTGCGCAATTTTTAATATTGAGTCTAAAAGTGGGAAAACGCCTTTAGATTTAGCAACACAGGAAGGTGTTATTTATTTACTGAAACTTGTTGCGGAGTCTTTCAAAAAAGCTGAAAATCGTGACAAAGCGATGACGGCTGAAAGCTTGATCGAATACATTATTAAAATTGGAGATACCGAAATAATTAAAGCCTTGCTCAAATCTCGGGATAAACAAAAAAGCACTCTTGTGGAGGTTGCTATTAAAAATAACTTGCCTGAAGTAGACAGGTTATATCAGATTTTGCAAGATCAATTTGCTGTCCATCTGACGAGGGTGAAAGGTTTGGTGAAACTTGAAAATTTTACAGAAGCTTTATCTATTTTAAGTGAACTGTTACGTGAAAGAGTTCTCTTGTTAGGAGTTGATGACCCTGGAACCCTTCTAATTTTCCAGGAGATAGCTCTAATATACTTCCATCAATCAGATTTTTACATGGCTTTAAAAACGTTCAAAGGAATTTATCGCACAAGAAAAAATGTCCTAGGACCAAATAACCGGGTTTCCCTTCAAACGAGAAGTCATATTGCTGCAGCACTAGCGCGGCTTGGACGGAACCAGAAGGCTTTGGAAGT
Organism: Hesperophylax magnus; assembly: GCA_026573805.1. Classification (NCBI taxonomy): domain Eukaryota; kingdom Metazoa; phylum Arthropoda; class Insecta; order Trichoptera; family Limnephilidae; genus Hesperophylax; species Hesperophylax magnus. The sequence continues at coordinate 3,055,745 of JAIUSX010000043.1, read as the reverse complement.
GTTTCAGGAAGTTATTGCTAAACAAGCAACTCTGGGCGAGGACAATGCAGATCTATTGCAAACCAAAATAAATGCAGCAGAATGTCTTGAAGATCTGAAACAATTTGACAAAGCCTTAAAAATGAATTATGAAGTTCTTGAAATGTTACAAAAGTCAGATTTGATCAACACTCAAACATTGGCTGTACATAGCAACATAGCCTCTGTGCTCAGAAAACAAGGAAGGTGTGAGGAAGCTTTTAGCATTATCAAAAAAGTTTACGAGGATAGTGAGAGCATTAATGGAAAAAATCACCGCAGCACTCTGCAAGCTAGATGTCACTTGGCGCAAGTTCTCGATGCACAAGATCAAACTGCAGAGGCCTTAGAAGTCTTTCAGGAAGTGTTAGCAATTCAGAGGAATATCTTAGGCCCTAACCATGGTGATACTCTGTGCACATGCACTAATATTGTGCAAATATATCTCTTTGAAGGTAGAATATACGACGCACATCGAGTTTATAGGGAGGGATTGGAACATCGTGATTCCAATATCAACCAACCAAGTCTTTTAAAGTTGGATTCAACCTTTAAAAGGATAAAAGAATCTATAACGAATGGCAAGCATCCACACATTGATATAAACTTCCTTGAAAGCAAATGTGATAAGGATTTATTTGAAGCAGTTCGTAAAGGTGACTTTGATCAGGTGGAGAGTTTAATTCGCCATGGATCGGACGTGAATACAGCTGATCCAGAGGGAAGAACCCCGTTGCATTTTGCTACAGATGGAAGATATACAGATATTGTTATGTTACTATTGAAGAGTGGGGCTGATTCTACCACCGCTTCCCTCAAAGGGAACACCGCATTGCACACTGCCGCAATTCAAGGTTGTGTGGAAATTGTTGAAACCTTACTAAAGACTGTAAAGGCCATCAAAGCATGTGCTTACAACGATTTTATCAACGCTAAAACCGTTGTGGGCGGTGTCTCTGCTTTGCATGTCGCTTCCAAGAAGGGATTCTGTGACATTGTGAAATGTTTGCTAGAGCACGGCGCCATTTACAACAGCCCAGATAGGAGCAACGGGCACACAGCGCTCCAATGTTCAGGCAGTCAGGCAGTAACCTCCGTGCTGAAGTTGGCCCAGGAGATGTTTGATTGTGCCGAAAGGGGAGAGTTACCGCAGATATCAGCGGAGAAACAGGAATATTTAGTGGCTGTCCTGAACTCAAGAGATTTTCAATACAGAACACCTATTCAAGTGGCTCAATTCTACCATCACAACAATGTGGTTGAATTCCTCGAGGGCTTTAAACAAACCAACATAACATAAACCACATATTTATATTATTATGGTCACCCCTAAGACCTCATTTCCAAAGAACCAAATATGGGCAAATATTTTGCAATTTTTTATGTTAATTTTAATCAGTAAAACCTCAAATTGTAATATTAAATCATTGAAGACAATATTATGGACTCTCAAACGAAAATTTAAAAATGGTTGAGCAGAATCCCGCCAAGACTAATCATTTTCAGATTTTTCTGTTTCATATTTTCGTTTGGGAGTCGCTAATATTGTCTTCAATGATTAAATTTTCTGTAATAAGTTAAATAATTATAAATGTATTAAACGTTGTTTTGCGCAAAAAAGGAATAATGGCTCTTGAGTTATTATTATTATTCATTATTTACAACTTTTAGAGACCAACACCAAAACCAGTATATTTATTTTTTCTTATAATTTTTAAGATATGCACAGTTTTTATAGATAGACAGCATTAATTATAATTTCACATATATATATATATATAATTTTAATTTTTACACCAGTTGTTATGTAGGTACCAACATTATAATACTTACTTTTAAATATTATTATGTAAAAAGTGAGTTATTGATATTCCTGCTTTGTGAATTACCGTTTGTTTTTGTTTCGATTTATAAATAAATATATTTAAAAAATTTTAATACTTTAAACATAAATGTTTTATTACTGAATTCTCTTGAAAATTTCACTAAAATCGTAGCGTGTAGGTTCAGCTGGAGCGAGTTCATGAACCCGAGTCCTTTGCAGGAAGTGGATCCCACTCCTACTCCTTTTTCAAATCAACTATTCCCAGAGAACTCGGACCTGAATGCCTCTTCGTATGTATCCAGCGCTAGGCAACGTAGCTTCCCGGCCCCCACATCCCCCCATATTCGCATCACTATGGCGAGTTCTCGGTGGGTGGTGACTCACCACTCACCGAGAACACGGTCCGACTTGCACCAGAACAGTGTGAGTGTTCGATTCCGGGTCCTGGACCGAGTTGGTACCCAAGAACTCGAAACCCGGACCCACTCCTAGAACTCGAATTCTTTTAAAAGAAAGCACTCCTCGGAGGCCTTCGGCAAAACCCAGAACCTACTCATCTCTAGTTAGGACCTGTGAAAATTCACTTGATAGTCTTCGTTCTTGCCAAATCAATTCCAATTTTGAAAATACCAATTAAAATAATTTTTCTCTAATATTCCTATATCTAAGCAACTTTAGCATTAGGAACTTTTTGGAAACTTATTATTTAACTCATTATTATTATGTATATACATACAAAAATATCTTGATATTACATAATATACTAGTGGATAGTAGAGGTGGGTCCTGTGGGTACTTTCCGATATTGGGTACAGTGAGTACAGGTACAAAAAAATACCCGGTACAAAATACTTTCAAGTATTTTATACCTACCATGAGTATCTGGGGACTGGGGACGGCGAATCACGGGGACACACGGGGACCTTAGGCGTGCTGAGCACTGAGAAGGGATGTTGAGGGGCAGGGAGGGGAGGAACAAGATGGAATAACATTACTTACAGGTGTTCAAAATAAATAATGTTTGCAAGCTTTTTATATGATTTTTATTTTTTTGTAATTTCGTAGCGTAGTGTTGTAAGGCAGGTTTCATAAAACATTATAGTGAATTTGGTTATAGGCACCACTTTTGGAGTAATTTTAAATGAATACCATACATTAAAAAATAATATATTGTATAAAAATATATAAATTTATTTTTTTACTGTACAAGAATTATTTTACAGTCCATTGAAGACTTTGACTATCCTACTAGTCCCGTTTTTGGACAGTTAAATTGGCGAACTTGGTTCATATTACAAAAAATTGTGTAAGAAAAAAGAAACACGTAAATAAAATAATTACCTATATGAGTTAAGCTATGTACCAATTTGTGAAAGTTTTTTATCTAAAAATAAATTGTTATAGAATAATACTTTACAAATTAAATGAAATCCCACTCTTATCCTAAAATCTCAACATTATAATGTTCAAAACTCAAATAAAAAAGCTAAATACAAAATATGGCGATTTCAGAAATAGAAAAGGCGTGACCAAAGACAATAAAATTCTCATTCGGCGCCTATCCCGTTCATTAGCCTAAAATATTTAAAATTTTTGAAATGTCAAATTTTGATATTTCTTTACTGGTAACAGAAAATAAAAAAAACTCCGTTACATGTTAAGTATTTTTATTTCAGCAAGACAAAATCATTAATGAATAAAGTAGAACGATGGAATTACACCTTGCATGATATAATACGCAAAATCCTAGCAAGAACAAGGATACATACTGAGATGGAGTAGTGGTTTAGTCCGAAGAAGTCGTAGATCCCCTTGACGCACTCGATCTCCTCAGGAGTGAAGGCGGGAAGACGAGAGGAGCTGAAACCCTGCTGCGAACTGCGCTGGGCTATCTTCTGCTTGAATACTACGGGAAGTGGTTTTCCTCAGAGAACATTAGATGCCCGTACCACCCTGCCTAGAATTGATTTAATAAGCATGAAACACTAAAATCGTTTTAACAAAACATATATTATATGGTCATGAAATGAAATTAACACGTTTTCCTACATTGCTGTCTGTAATATCATCTCTATAGGTAACTTACTGTGAACTCAAAACCTGTTTAAAACACCTCTACATCGGCAGCAGAATTTGCATTTTCTGGTTCATTCCAATCAACGTTAATACTCATTCCTACTCTTCCTGAAAGCATTAAAGCAGTGGATTCATATGTTTATTGGTTTTGTCAATGTTTTCGTTTCAATTGATCGACTCATAACACCTCATTCAATACAGGCATTTGGCCGGTGACATTGTTGATGAATTACATGTAAAATAACAAGTCTTCTCTTCTTCTAACCATTTTGCGTTGCCCTGAATACATCTTCGTAAAGATGGTAGACCCCATAAATAAACCAATCACGTAGACCCTGGCGTGGGATTTGATCAGAGTATGTGCGCACAAGTGGTCAGCAATAGATAGGAAATTACCAGAAGTTATTAAATTATCAGACTTCACAAAGATGTGTATTTTATTTTCAAGACATGAGATTCTTATTATTGAATGTTTATGTTGATATTTTACCTGAGAAATTCAATGCAGGAGCCTTTCCGGTACCTCCACCGCCGTATCCTTCCTGGAATACTACGGAACATAAATCAACGGTAATTATTCCGAATCGCTGGACATGGATTATATGAAATATTTTAAAATAAAACCTTCTGATTTACCTTTTATAGTAATTAAGGTAAATCGGAAGGTTTTATTTAAAATATTTCACATAATCCATGTCCAGCGATTTCGAGTAATTACCGTTGATTTAAAATATTTCGTATTATACGTGTCCAGTGATTCCGAATATTTACTAAATCAAATAATTATTAGCAATAATTAGTCATCCGAAATACCAATACAAATTGAAAATATCTCCCGAGTAAAAATTAATGCCGCCAACGGGAATTGAACCCGTGCCTTCTGATGTCAGGTCATGTGCTCTGTATCCACTGAGCTATGTCGGCTTATTTCCAACCCGCCAAATGATTCAATATGTACTAGTACCTCAATCAACAATTACTGCTTATTATATTTTTTCACCTGTAAACAACCAACTTTATTTTTGTAGGAAAGGCTTTGTTAGTGCTAAATTTCTCACTAGATGGCGTCGAGACATATGATATTTTCATTTATTGGTGAAATAATTTTGAATTGTCAAATATTATTATTTTTTAATGATAAACTAACGTTTATAAGTGTTAGTAATAACTTATAAACGTTAGTTTATCATTAAAAAATAATTTACTAAATCGACTATCTACGGAAGGTTCATTAAAAGTAAACCACTTCGTGACTCTATCTTCGAATGCACTGAAAGCAAACCGTAATCTGCGAAGTATTTTTCAATCGTGGGGTTCGGCCACCCTCCACTATATATATTTTTTTACCTGAACTCACTGTACCCAGTAACGAAAAATACTCACAGAACCCACCTCTAGCACATAGTTCAATTAGTTTTAGAATCCATTTTCTAACCCAAATATGACGTTTTTGTCCTTTTTCAATAACATGTTCTCCAATTCATTCCTCAAAATGTAGTCGAAATGTGAGACGCACGCACGAATAATTTCAGTTGACGGCGTTGACGCCATTTTGATCATCAAGATCGGTTCTGAACGAAATCTTGTTCAATTTTTGTCGTTCAATAAAAGACGTTCAACTAAATCGCACCGTCTGAATCGCCATTATAACGATGTATTGAAAAAAATAAACAATGCATTCCATAGATAAATGTGGATAAATGTTTTGACTGACATAAATTGTCAGGTTAAATTTTAGCCTCTCGTGTTATTTCCTAAAGCCGGTTACTAACAAATTTTATTACGATGGCTGATGATGGAGAAAATGTATGTTTACTCTAAGTTTGCCCCTCTAAAGTAGTTGTCAACTGATTATATAACAGAATCGCTTATTTTACTTTTTTGTTTAAGATTCCCGTGATGACGGTGAAGGAACCATTAGATTTGATTCGGCTGAGTCTTGATGAGAGAATTTACGTGAAGATGAGGAGTGAAAGAGAGCTTCGTGGAAGACTACATGTAAGTATTTATTAGAGACCACCAACATGTCGAAGATCGACCTTATATGATTTCATCAAAACAATCGAGTAATTTTTTAAGCAAATATTAATTTTAATCTTGATTGTATTTCAGGCCTATGATCAGCATTTGAATATGGTACTTGGCGATGCAGAAGAGACTGTCACAACTGTTGAAATTGACGAGGAAACATACGAAGAAGTGTACCGCACCACTAAAAGAAATATTCCAATGCTTTTTGTTCGAGGGGATGGTGTTATTCTAGTTTCTCCCCCTATGAGGGTCTAGTGTACACAAACTTGCTAATATTGTTTTCGGTAACTATTTACCTAACCATGCTTGGCCTATTTCAGCGTATCGCTCGCCGTACATCCGCATTGGTAGTGTATGGCGAGAGATATGCTGAAATAGGCCACGCCATGATACTTATAACTTAATTGTCGCCTACCTTAATATGCACAGTTTATGGAAATTACACATTTCAAGTATTTACGTCCAGAGAGATAGTAAAAGATGCATTCAAATTCCATTTTTTATTTAAATTTTAAAATTTCTCTTATAAAACAATCCCTTTGCCGCCATTTGTATTTTTTTACTATGGATTGACGTTTGTGAAAGTTTCATTTCAATCTAAATACGCATGAAATAGTTAATTAACCCAAACTAAGAACCTAATAACCTATTTTGGGCGTGTAAATGTAATTGAAACAAAGAGTGTAATTTCCTTAACTTGTACCTAAAATTGCAGTGGTTAGGTAAATAGTTACCTTGATTTCATTAATTACATCTCATTATAATGTGGATATATCTCTTTTCTGTCAATAATATTATATTTGTTTAAGAAAAGAATTTTGTTTATATTATCTTCTGAAAATGACAATATGCAAACAACTTCCGTGAAGTACTGTGAGAATGGAATTGCTTGAAGTCAAGTAAACCAAATGGTAAGTACTACATATCTGCTATGACTCCTACCCGTCTTGGAATAGATTTTTGCCTGATGGATGGGGCAGGTTGCCGCCAATGAATTCAATTGTAAATCTACATTTCCATACAAACCTTCAAACTATCTGTTTCCATATGAATTGAAATGGTTGTTCGATGTGAAGATAGATGGTCACAAATGATTCTGTCTGTACCTTTGTGAATCGATTATCATCTAATTTTGAGAGCTTCGATTCTATATGGTAAGATATTTTGACCGAGTTGCAGGTTCAAAAAACAATAATTAAAACAATGTTTTTTTAAATATTATAAGTATTTAATATCACATAGTAAAATTCCAGCGACATATATATATATATACAAACGCTATCTGGTTACTTAAGACAGCTAAAGTTAATTTAAACTGTTCTTAATAAATTATGGAAAGGCGGCTCTTATAATTAAGTTGCCTAATATGGTGACCGGGTAACTCATCAAAATGACAATTCAACACACCTACAAAAAGTGAAACAAAAACTAGGTTACATAAATTAGATTAGAATTGGCATTGGTTATTGTAATAATTTTGGAGGTATCAGTTTGTCTCAGTAAAATACGCCCTGTAGTCGACCAAGCGTAATTGAAGTTGTTATCTCTTGCAAATTTTTTGTGTTTGATATAATAGAAATTTTCCTTTTGGTGTTAAATGTTCAGATACATAAATGCGTCTGGCTTCTTGCGATAGCCCAACGTCAACTGTGTTTAGTTTATTAGTGTTGATCGTAGTAGATTTCTTGTAATTCTTTATTTTGTTTAGGAATTCATCGCGAGCTTGAATGCTGTTGAACGTCTTTATAATGGACCTGGGACCTGTAATGGTGTGGCGGCACCTTCGTAATTGATAATTTTGGATATTTTTTTCAGTACTTCCATATTATTTTTAACGCTTGATTCAGGAACACCTTTTACTATGTTGCATATTTGACTATAGTACTCTAGTCGATCAATTTTCTTGTCTTGTTTCAAAATAGTGTTTTGTAGGACAGAATTATAGGTACCTTTTTTTTTTAAAAAGAAAAAAAAAATTACTTCAAAATTACTTTACTTCCATTATATCAGTATTGACTCGTTTCTGTGATGTTTCAATCTCGACTATGCGCTTTTTTAATTCATCGTGTTGATTCAATATAAATTGAATTGAATTTATGATTTCTTTGTTTTTGGGTATATGAGTCAAATTTTTGTTCCACAAATTCCATTATAGCTGTTTTAAAATTAGATAGTTCCTTTAATTAAATAATTCAGAAGTGAGAAGAACTTTATTTTGATTTACGCCATCTATGGTTGAAGTTGAATGAAAAATGAATTTTTCAGTGCCGCTTGACTGAATGCTTGCAGATTTAGATGGTTGTATCGTATGCTTGGCATGTTTGACGATAGATGGCTCTTGATCATTTAACATCTCACATAACAAAGTTTTACCATTGTTATTTTTTACATTCTTTTAGCATTTTTTGCATTTCCACTGTAAATTTCTAGCTCCACGGCGTGAGGTTTCCACAATCTCTGCACAAATGAGATGATAAACGTTTTCACAAACAGCACAAGATATGAAATCAGATGGATTGTCAATATTTTTATCACATACGATGCACTGTGTATTCATGGTGAATTTAATATAAAAAACTGATTTCACGATGGATAATATTGATTATATATATATTTTTTTTTTTTAAAAAGAACGAAAAACATTCCCGGGTTACGAATAACCTGACAATATTTGAAAATCTCCTACTACCACCACAGTAAGCTGAAAATGTTGCTTGTGTTGTGATGGAGGATTTAGCCAGCCGAGGAATTGAACACACTACGCCTGGGTGGGACCCAAACGCGATGTCAACTCGGCCACCGACCGGTCATTAGGTCATATCGCACCGGATGTGATATGACCTAAATTTCTTTAAAGAATGCACTGTTGTATTTTATAGAGCCTGGCTTGTTTCAAAATAGGTTGACAGTTTGTGTCAGTTTTTTGTGAAGACAAAAACACTGAAAAGAGCCACTTCACGAGATAAAAATGCACTGGTTTGATGCAGGATCTTCGATTTGGGATAGTTGAGTACTTTAATTTTTAAATTTTATTTAATTTGATGCAGACATAAAAATACGGCAACACTAGACTCTGTAGGTAGATATGTCATATAATTGTTGACTATTATAACGAGGTCGATTCACTCCATATAGAGTGGTTTATTTATGCTCCATATTCACTCAAATTCACTGATAAACCGAGTAAATAATTTTGTGAACACAATTTCTGAATACATGAATGGGTTTGAAAAAATAGTTATTCAAGAACGGATACATATTTTTATGGCACTACCCTTGTGAGATTGTTAGCTATGTGAACCATTGCTCCATCGGGTACAATATAAAATCTGCGACAAACTTTGCAAATTCATTCCCTTTTTACGTCTTCTTTTGCATTACAACTCACCGTCAATTTTGTTTAAAAAACCAATAAATATGTTTATGAAGGTACCTAGTTACGAGTACCTACATCCCTGCACGGGGTAAATTTGTGATAGTGATGCACAACTTCTTCAGGCCGCGACCTACATGGGGATTTTTTTTTGTTTTCGTTGAGGAGGAGGGGGTTGACAGCGATATTCAAGAGTTAAGTTTGTTTTTTATGAAATTTGTGTTATGCAAACCGGGTCTTAAAATTTGGTTCCATTTAGGAAATGTAGCGTAAATTAACCAAAACTCTACAAAAAAAATGTTCTCAGCCAGGGTTTTCAAGAATTACCTCGAACATTCAGGGCGGGCTGTTTAACAAAATTTTAACAATTCATCAAAAAATCAAAGTTTATTTTCAAGTTCTGTGAAGGTTCTATTCAAGTTCTATTATTATTTCAGTTATGTGAAGCAACTGGTCAATAATGATATAATAATAGAACTTGAATAGAACCTTCATAAAACTTGAAAATCAACTTTGAAATTTGATGAATTGTTCAAATTCCATGAAAATTCGTTTTTTTTTTTTTTTTTTTTTTTTTTTTTAAATAAATTTAAGATAAATCAAATTTAATAATGTTATAGTAATTATTAAGTTCTGCAAGTATTTCTGTTATTTTTACAGTTTTTAATGTGACAGCTGTTTCGGCTTTTGAGGCCATTATCAAACTGTGGATATGTCCACACGGCGACGGCTTATTTATATGATTTTATTTATCCCCACCCATTTAAATTTCTATAATGTTCAAAAATGATTCATTAAGAATTGGAATAACCAAAATATTTGGAAATGCAGCAGTGTTTATACACCTGTTAGAATTAATGACCTAAGGGTTTTCTTAATTGTTGGTACGTGGGTGATTATGTTAAGGAATTATATTTTTTGGGTTTTTTGAAAATATTAAGCAGGGGAGAATTGATCATTTTTGTTTGATTATTAATTAGGGTTATGTTTGGATCATTAGTTCTTTTATTTATCTCTAATTGTTCTAGTAAATTTAGTCTAAAACCCTTTCTTTCTATGTGTAAAGGTTTAGGCTCGTTGTTGTCAAGCGGGACGTGGTTTTTCTCCAAGAGGTGAGCTGCGAATTTTGAATCAATTTTATTATTTTTATAGCAACGCATATGTTCTTTGAATCTAGTTGAAAAGGCTCTCCCAGTCTGTCCAATATAAACGGCATCACAGTCTATATCAAGGCTGCCCAACCTTTTTAACAGTTGGGCGAAATTGACGATTTTGAATCACTGGCGGGCTACTGAATACCTGACGGTTCCTATTTCCATGGGGGGGGGGGTTGTTAGAGAATTTCTATAAAACATAATTCCCCACAAAAAAATTCAAAATGAGTGCTCCCCACAAAATATTTGAAATCCATGGGTGGGGGGGGGGTTGTTACGGAACTTCGCTGAGAAAAAATTCCGCGCACCCAAAAACATCATACGTGATTCCCCACAACAATTTTTCGAATTCCATGGGGGGGGGGGGTGGCTACAGGATTCCATTTCGGACGCAAAAAATATTATATCAAAAACCGGTGTATTTTTGTTTAAAAAGTAAGTTCAACAGGTTAGATTTTTTCGTCGCTGATTCTCGTTCTGAGTAGCCTTAATAGCGATAAATCGCCTTCGTTGGCAGCACTGGTGACCGCGCGCAAGCTGCATTGTTTGTTTTACCGTGGGCCCGCGACCCTTTTTCAAATTGGCGGGTTTATTGAAAATGGTTCACGCGGGCCACTTATAATTTGTTCGCGGGCCACATCGTTGTGGCCCGCGGGCCTGGGGTTGGGCAGCCTTGGTCTATATGGTCGCATTTTAATTCATAAATGCCGCTATTTTTAAGTTTAGGGATTTTACTTTTAGAGTTTTTGAGGTTAGTTCCTATATTATTATTAGTTTTAAAAGCAATATTTAGACCACATTTTTTAATTTCTTTCGCTATTTTTAAAGATATTGGACCGAAAAATTCTAAACATGCAAATTTATCTAACTAATTATTATGTACCGGATATATTGAATTGATTTTATTTTTATATTTTTTCTTTCTTACAATTTTGTCGATGTTATTTGCCTCTTAGCCGTTATTAACCTTAAACATCGGAAAATAGTACAAAATTTGTGGTTTAACCAAAAGTGTTTGAAGTGTAATGTGATTCCGAAGTTCGTGCAGATCTCCACCAAAAGTAAGTCTGTGGCAGCCATCTCCACTGTGCTAAGAGCACAGAGGATATGGCTGAAGGAAGAGACTAAGGAGTGCTGTCGGAAACGGGACACACTACTTCACTACATCAAGCTTATCCACTCAGAATTAACTTTTAAACTTCACCCGTGTGAATTTGATACTCTCAATTTTGAGACCCGTGAACATATTAACGGAATTATATTTGAAAAATTTAAAACGCAACAAAATAAACTTAAAAATCTAATAGACAATAAAAATAAAACTAAGAAAATAACCGAGATTCCAGTCACGGAAAACATTGAATTTTATAAAAAAACTTTGAATTTGACAAATACAACATTTGAAACGGAAGAAAGTAATCTATTGGATAAGGGTTTTAAATATAAAATTTCTACTGATGTAACTCGTAAACAAATAGAATCATTAGCCATTGACACGGAAATTTCTCTGCACAGAGTTAAAAATAGCAACTTAACAAAACACGTCACAGCAGATATCTTAAATAAAAAACTCAAAACGGTTAACACTAAAAATAAATATTTTGTCGACTCAGAAACTAAAATATTAAACAATATTAAAGATAAAATTAAAAAGAATGATTTAACTATCACAAAAGCTGACAAAGGAAACTCTATTGTAATACTTGATAGAAAAGAGTATATAAATAAGGTGGAAGACTTCTTGGTACCAGAATATTTTAAAATTTTAAACAAAGATCCCACTAATAATATTGTCAAAAATGATAACAGCTTAATAAACAGTTGTAACGCCATTTTTCCCACCGAATGGTCAAAGAAAAGCGCCAGGGTTATGAACCCGAGAGCCCCAGCTCTGTATGGCCAACCTAAAATCCATAAAGAGAATACTACCATAAGACCCGTTGTATCATTTATAAATGCTCCTACAGCAAACTTAGCAAAAAAACTTAACTTCCTCTTCAAAAAATACACAAATTTTTCACCGCGTTATAGCGTAAAAATCTCGATAGAGCTAGTTAACAAAATCAAAAACATTAATCTTCCACATAACTGTCGATTTATTTCCCTAGATGTAAAAAGCCTTTTTACTAATATCCCCATTGAAGAATGCCTTGTAATAATCAATAACATCCTTGAAAAATGCAATATTAACCCGGTAATAGGAAAAGAGTTATTCCAACTCATAAAAATTTGTGTTGAAACAAATTACTTTCTTTTCAACGATACCTATTACCAACAAAATGATGGTCTTCCCATGGGATCACCGTTAAGCACGCTTCTAGCGGAGATATTTATGGATTATGTTGAAAACATAATTCTTCAATCCCCCTTAGCAAAACATATTATATACTATGTCAGATATGTAGATGATATTCTCATATGTTGGAAAGGCACCAACCGACAGTTAGATATTTTTACGAATTGGGCCAACAACATTAATAATAAAATTTGCTTCACAGTAGAACACGAGATCGAAGGTAAAATAAATTTTTTGGATTTAACAATCGGTAAAAATAATATTAAACATACCTTCGAAATATTTAGAAAACCAACATTTACCGACACAACAATAAATGCAAACTCAACTCACCCTTGGTCCCATAAATTATCAGCTTACCATTCAATGGTACATAGATTAATTAACATTCCCTTAGAAAATAAAGCATATCAAAAAGAAAAAGAAACAATCGCGGTTAATAACGGCTACGAGGCAAATAACATCGACAAAATTGTAAGAAAGAAAAAATATAAAAATAAAATCAATTCAATATATCCGGTACATAATAATAAGTTAGATAAATTTGCATGTTTAGAATTTTTCGGTCCAATATCTTTAAAAATAGCGAAAGAAATTAAAAAATGTGGTCTAAATATTGCTTTTAAAACTAATAATAATATAGGAACTAACCTCAAAAACTCTAAAAGTAAAATCCCTAAACTTAAAAATAGCGGCATTTATGAATTAAAATGCGACCATATAGACTGTGATGCCGTTTATATTGGACAGACTGGGAGAGCCTTTTCAACTAGATTCAAAGAACATATGCGTTGCTATAAAAATAATAAAATTGATTCAAAATTCGCAGCTCACCTCTTGGAGAAAAACCACGTCCCGCTTGACAACAACGAGCCTAAACCTTTACACATAGAAAGAAAGGGTTTTAGACTAAATTTACTAGAACAATTAGAGATAAATAAAAGAACTAATGATCCAAACATAACCCTAATTAATAATCAAACAAAAATGATCAATTCTCCCCTGCTTAATATTTTCAAAAAACCCAAAAAATATAATTCCTTAACATAATCACCCACATACCAACAATTAAGAAAACCCTTAGGTCATTAATTCTAACAGGTGTATAAACACTGCTGCATTTCCAAATATTTTGGTTATTCCAATTCTTAATGAATCATTTTTGAACATTATAGAAATTTAAATGGGTGGGGATAAATAAAATCATATAAATAAGCCGTCGCCGTGTGGACATATCCACAGTTTGATAATGGCCTCAAAAGCCGAAACAGCTGTCACATTAAAAACTGTAAAAATAACAGAAATACTTGCAGAACTTAATAATTATTATAACATTATTAAATTTGATTTATCTTAAATTTATTTTAAAAAAATTAAATGGAGTTCTACAAATTAAACACCAAAACAATAAATGAAAATTCGTCTTAGATTTTTCTATATAGCCAGTGGACCGTATGAAATTGACAATTGGTGATGATATTGAAGAGGAAATTGAGAAGCATGAGAGCGAAATCTTTAAAACAATCATTGATAATAAATATTTTTCTAATTAGTAATACCTACTCTTATTTTGAAAATATGCTGTACTTTTGCGAATATATTGATAGTACAGGTAGGTACGTACGACTTTTAAAAAACCCCTTTTGGATATAAAGATTAACAGCTATAAGGAGCAAATTTAGTTGGTCCCCTCGTGTTCATTATAACCAAGTTTGACTGTGATTTCAAAGTGGTCTTACTAAAATTAGCACCTACATTTTAATAAATAATACAATAATTGGATTCAGGAATTAATCATATTTTATTAAATTAGAATAACAATAATAGCTAATTGCAATTTTGATAATAACTATTTTAGTTTAGCAGGTAATGTACTTTTACCATTTTTCATACGCAAAACATTTTTATTTTTAGAATGATTTTTACCTTTATTCTTTTTTGAAGAATATTTATTCCCCGTTATCAAACGCAAGGTATTTGTCCCTTTTTTAATTTCAACAAGTTGACTTTCATCCATCGGCTCGATGATAATACCAGTCTTGACTATGACTGCCGGCTTGATCAACTTCCTGTGCGCCGTCTCTGGGATGAACGTGTTTCCGATGGGGGCTCGGACCGTGGACTCAAAGTCACTTACACTGGTGAAGGGAAACGGCAACTCGGATACTTGATGAACTTTGATTCTGGAATCTTTGGATTCGTTGATAATAACATTGTCTTTCTTGTCATCTTTCCTCGGGAGTACTTTGGGTGCGTTGAAAATAAACCTCTTACGGCGCTTGGGTTTCATCCCCTTGCCCACCCACGATCCCCAACCCGGCATTGATAAATCTTCTATTTGTGGGAGGTTCTTTTTAATATCGCTATCTTTATCTTGCTGAAACTCTGCAACAATATCGTCATCTTCAAAGGCCTCTGCTATGGTAATCCTCTTCAAGTTTTCTTCATCGTCCAAGTGATCGCCTTCCAAGTCCATATCGGGCAATGCAGTCTGAAGATGTCTCGGTTTGATGGCGACAAACTTATCAGGATCAATTTTGCTAATATTTTCTGCCTTATTTGATTCGCTAGTCAGTGGCTTAAAATTATTCAAATCGGCCGTTTTGTTCAAAGCCTCTGTAGAATCGGTAATGTCTGTAGTTTCATTCAACTCCTCGTCAATTTCAGGCCTAATAATTTTCTTTTTGAATTCATTGATTGGCATGCCTTTTCTGTCTTCTGATATTTTCTGTTTCTTTTCTGGCTTCTTGTTTTTGGGTGTCTTTGCATCCGATTTCAAAAGCTTCAACTTACTTGAAACGGTTGTTTGAAGTTTATATTCGAGGTCATCAAAAATGCTGTCCACAGTTAGAATTTCAGTGTCATTATTATCTTTTTTCTTATTTGGAATTATTGGTTCAACATCCCATTCTGCCGTTGACTTGGCTACAATTGGTTGTAGTTTACGTTTCTTAGATTTGGGAGTCAATTTAATTCCATCTGCTTTAGTTTTCTTTAATTCTTCAACGATGTTTGATGCGGAGAGAACTTCCTGAGAAATATTTGGAGCAACTTGATCTTCTTCGTCCTTTTCACTCTTCTCCTTGTTTGTGTTCTGGACCGCATTGCGAGTGTCCCAGTATTTCTTGTAGCCACTGACGAAATCAGCCACCTCATTATTGGCAGGAGTAACAACTTTAGAGAGCCATGGATTATTAGCATCCTCTATCAGAGTTGGTACCTCATCTGTTTCTTCCTCACTTTCTGACTCGTCAAGTTGAGTTTTTTGCGTTAATTCCCTGCTTATTGCGAGTTGCTCAGCCAATTCTTGTCTTGTCTGAAATGTTTAATGGTATAGTTAAAATCGAATAATGTTAAATTCACATATCCACTGTGAAAAGACAAGGATTAACCTTATTTCTATACAATATGTAATTACATGGGGACATTTTACAGGGAGAGAGGTAAAATCTAACTAACCATCTTGTAATTTCTCTGTACGGCAGGCAGAGAAAATGGAATGCCAAACAAACCTTACTTCAACCACATTCATACATATAAAAAATATCTAGTTTTGTTTTTGGATGAATGCACTTGGGAGTTGTGAATAGTGCACCGTGGAATATTCCACAAACTAAAATAATAATTTTCCAAAGTGGGGAACTATTTTTTTTGTTAAGACAGTTATTCTGAAAGAGGCTTTCTTTTTTCAATAAAAATTTATCAAATGTAAAAAAGTTAATAATTACAGTAATTTTTTTTTTATATCTACAAAAATGAAGAAGTTATGAGCTTTCAAAGTGAACTTGGTAACAAAGTGAACATATGCAATGATGTATTGTGACGTCACACGAGATACAATTCATAATTCTAATGGCAGTGGTGCAGTACTGATGCGCCATTCATTGTATGTACGTTGACATCACATGCTTATCAGCCAGCCACAAATATCATTTAAAAAGTTCTGTCCTCATCATGCTCTAATTAATACGATACATTGCGAATAACATGAAATTTCGTTGTAGAAGACAACCTCATGGGTATTTCACAATTAATATGAAAATTCCCACAATATTCCCCAAAAATAAATTCCCGGGAATTTTATTATTATTTAATGAGTAGGCAGCATTCTGCTGATGCGCTCATGTCCGATTTCATAATAAGTTTAACATTAATTGAGTCATTTTAAATTTAAAATAAGTTTATCCTTTCTTCTCTCCAAATAAGAAACCAATTAAATTGTTTATATTATAGTAGTACTGATGACATGTTGTGGAAGTATTTTTTAAAAATTTAACCATCATTATTTGGGAATGACAATTTCCATTTGTGAGAATGTGTATTTTGAAAGGTCACCTCTTTATCGTATTTGGCCCGGACTAGTTTATTCTTAGCCCACTGGCCGGTGCTCTTGTGGCGTAGCGTGACTCTCTCCTCGGCTCGCGTCTTCTCCAGCTGCTCCAACTTCCGAAGCGCCTCCTCAGGGTCACTCTTCTGCAAACCTTCAAAGTCCTTCAGCTGCTGCTTGATCTTCTCTTTCCTCTGAATTCTGGGGAACATACAGGACACTTATTATTACACACAAATAAAAGAAAAGGCATGTTTCAACCATAATATAAACAAACAAACTTGACTCTCAAAAATAACTTTAGGGGGCCACTGCTGTGTTCAAATCACATAGCAATCATGTGCTTATATAAAAATACATGTTTCTTTGTTTGTTCCCTAAAGACCCAAAAACTACTGTACCGATTTGACTGAAAATTTCAAAGTTTGTTCTTATTAGTGTCAGGAGTGTTTTTGAATGGTAGAAGAAGTTGTGGACGCCCGAGGAAGACTTAATGCATTATTTCTACACTGAAATAAGAACAGGGTCGAATAAAAGTCAATAAAATGTAGTTTTTTTTTTTAGTAACTATGTGGTATACAGTATTGAATGATAGAAAAAGTCAGTGAAGTCCGAGGAAGACTTAATGCATTATCTCTGCACTTGAATGAGATACGGAGTTGAATAATGTAGTTTTTATTTTTATAGTAAGAATGTGGTGTACTGTAGTGAATGGTGGAAGTCGGGGACCCCCAAGGATGACATGGCACGATCAAGTGAAGTAAAAACTTATAAAAAGTAAACGTTTTTTAATATTTTAGAATATTATTTACTCCTTAAAAATAGAGCCAGTTATCAGGTATCTACACTAGAATTCACAACTTCAAAACTTTACTCCAAACCATTCATAACCCCAAGCAAGGCCGGGTACAAGTCAAATAGTACTTCATATATATACTGTTGGTTAACTCAATTTGTCAAAAATGTTAGCCAATCGTCACTCTTAACCGACAATATCAGGTTGTATCATTAATAATAATATTAAGAATTTATTCCAGAATGTATGCAGGGGTAGGGCAATGCAATACAATCCAATAATAATAAAGTAAAATGGAGTGAGGCGATGGAGAACGAACCTGTGAAATTTTTTACTCTTGATTTTGCTCTGTCTCCTCGCTTTTGCTTCTTTGTAAGACTGCTTAGCTCTGAGTTGGGCCGCTTCCTTCCTGTGTTCCAACAATTCACTCATCGTCATTGGGAAGGTTTCTTCAGTTTTTTCTTCTTCCACAGGCTTCAACTCGTCTAGTTCATTTTCCAGCTCAGATTTCAGCGTAAACTTCGACAGATAGTCCTTGGTGACAGGTTGTTTGAGAGACGTATTTTCCAGAGGAAACCTTTGGTGTTCCAAAGTTCTATTTCTGGACACGACGGCATCCCACCTTCCTAATTTAGTTTTGACTTCCTCAAAACCAGTCGACCTCTTAATAACGGCGGCTTCGTGTTTTTCTAAAGGCTTTCTAAGTGTTTTGTTGTTTTTTTGGGCAGTTTTCAATTTTTGACCAGTGTCAGCATGTTCGGCTGAACCTTGCAAGATCTTAATAATGTCAGTCACGGCCACTGCACTCCTCGTAGTTTTCCGCTTGGAGACGTGGAACTCAGACTTGGTATCAGATTGCCCGTCTCTTGAAGGTTTTAAAATATGCTGAGTTTTATCGAGTGTATTTATGGCTTTAACCAAACGCAAATGACTTTCTGGATCCACATCATCCCTTCCGTCAATATCGACTTCATTATCACTGTCGGACATTCTGAAGAATTAAGTGAGTGAACAGTATACACACACAGTAATTTAAAAATAAAACAACTTAATCGGCCAATTAATTTATCGTTAGCACTTTTGACAACACGCGTAAAATGTGAGGTTAAATATTTTGACATATGCAAAGATAAAGTAGAATAGATTAAAAAAAAGGTGAGTCAAGTCACCAATCTAACGACTGACGACAAGTTATTTGTCGTAGTTAGGTACCGCTGGTAAAGAAAACCTTTTCAAAATAGCGAAGATTTTATTACATTGTTATAACTCTACTTAAGGGAAGTTAATAATTAATACTATTCATATAAAATAAAAGGAGGAACGAGTAAAAAAGGAATTAACTTAGTTGTAAACACTATTAAAAATTTATTTAAAAAACATGTATAAAGAAGGGTGAGTCTTAATCAAGGTTAATACTAGTCGTAAATTATAGTTCTTATCTGGAACCGCGGATCTCCATGTTCGCACTTATCACTGATACACAAAAGCGGCAACTTGGGCTGGTTCCGAAGGGCGGAATTAGTTCAGTCTGGGCCAAGGCTCCGAAGGGCGGAGTCGGCAGGCAGCGACTCCTGAGAGGGCAGCTTCCCCGTAGGGATATCCTCAGCACCGCTCCAAGGGGGAGAGCAGGAAGTTTCTCGGCGGAGGCGAGACGGTAACTTCTGCTAGGGCAGCTCCCTGGTCGGAAGAGCCTCGGTGCCGCTCCAAAGGGGGAGAGCAGGAAGTTTCTCGGCGGAGGCGAGACGGTAACTTCTGCTAGGGCAGTTCCCTGGTCGGCAGCTGCCTCGTCGCCGCTCCAAGGGGGAGAGCAGGATGATGACTCCCAAGATGATGACTGCGTGACTGTTGAGAACTAGGCGAGATCGTGACCGCCGAGAGGGCAGCCTCCTGGGCGGAGGCGCCTCGGGGGGCCGCCCCAAGGGGAGGCGAGATGATGACTCTTGAGAGGCGAGAGCGTGACTGTCGGGTGGGCAGCTTCCTGGTAGGAAGCGCCTGGGTGACCGCCCCAAGGGGGGGCGAGAGCGTGACTGTTGGTTGGGCAGCTTCCTGGTAGGAAGCGCCTGGGCGACCGCCCCAAGGGGGGGCGAGAGCGTGACTGTTGGGTGGGCAGCTTCCTGGTAGGAAGCGCCTGGGCGACCGCCCCAAGGGATGATGACTCTTGAGAGGCGAGAGCGTGACTGTCGGGTGGGCAGCTTCCTGGTAGGAAGCGCCTGGGCGACCGCCCCAAGGGGGGGCGAGAGCGTGACTGTTGGGTGGGCAGCTTCCTGGTAGGAAGCGCCTGGGCGACCGCCCCAAGGGGGGGCGAGAGCGTGACTGTTGGGTGGGCAGCTTCCTGGTAGGAAGCGCCTGGGCGACCGCCCCAAGGGGGGGCGAGAGCGTGACTGTTAGAGCTGAATCAGTTGAATTCACCCGCGCAATCGGCGACCGTAGCGCGCCTGTGGTGGGGTGCTGAACTATAGTGGTTCCGTTTTACACCACTTCGGTACGTTGTTTGAGTCCGTGGCGCTGGCATCGACATTCTCACCGCTAGAGTTACTATTATTTTAAAGGATGTTAAAATTTGTACAAAGACCTTCAAACAATTACAATGGCCTAGCCTTGGGCGAAGGTTTTTTCTGCCGGGTCGCTGGCTTAACGATACACCCATTTCAGAATTACTACTTAATGAGAGTCTAGAGATAAATCTGCCGACTAATGGGTGTATTTCCAAATTAGCTTTCTAATTTTTTATTGCGATTTCCGGCCACGCTATTGACTAAATTGCTTTGGCCTTTCTGTGAATTCAAGTCATGTATATACCTAGGGACATATCAACATTTTAATTTTAAGTATCAAAAAGCGTCAAAATTCCACCCAATTTTTTTTTGTATTGACTAAATCTTGCGATAGGTTCGTAGACTCGTTTTTTTTATTCAAAGAAAGTCTTTGTTTCAATTATGCCCGGTTCACACGACTTGATACTCTCAATTCGGGCGTGGCCTAAGGTTCCCAGAATATAAATATAAGTTCGCTTCTTTTCCAAAAAGAATGCATCGGGTCGCTCGTAAGGTAGCTCGAAGTCTAGTTGAAATTCGAAACGATCTCTTTCACTTCTCATAATATAATATTATTTTTTGGTAAATCTAAGTAAAGCCTAAAATGAGGTAATTGGCAACACGGTATAATACACCAAAAATAAATCTCAATAACATTTTCGGCAGTGAAAATCTCAAATCAAAACTACAGTTATTGTTAAATATAAATTTCTTATTTGATTGAAATAGAATATAATCATGTGCAAAACAATAACAAACCACCGAAATTAAGATATTGTATTTTAAATATTATTATTACTTATTACTATCCTTGGAGTAAAATTTTCTGAGTAGGAACATGCATAATTTTATCACTTATCATTTAATATGAATATTACAATGCCAGTTGGCGTATATTGGCCGTATATTATACGCGATGGCCGCCAACTTTGGACGGCCAACCTGGTCAGTTTTCATGCACACATCTTGAAGGATCTTGGTGCCAACCTGCCAACGTGTACTAGAGGCATTAGAAATAAGTTTTTCAGTAAGCGGTTAAATTTAAAAATTCCTTGAATTTGGCATTTAAGTCTTTTTAAAAGCCCAGAAAAAAATGAAATATCCGACCTACAAAAACAGTTGAAAATTTACTACTTATGAACCCCTTTTGGGTTATGGTTTTATTGTATAATGTGGCAAATTAAGTTCTTTAGAAAATAATCGTAAAACATTTAACTATTCATGCCTTAACTTGACAAGAAAAAAATTAAAACACCCCGTCTTAAAAGAGTGTTATTTCAGCCTGATTTCAAATATCACACAATTGCCTATGAAAACTAACTTTAAAAAATATATCGACAGTGTTTTGGATTTCGTAAAACCATTCAAGCCACTTTTTTTTGGATAAACCTTTTCAATGGTTATAGAATAGTTTGCAAAGAACATGGTAAAGTAATTTTTGCTGAAAACTAAATTTATATGTATTTTTATCATAAATAAAATTGCAACATTTAACACCAAAATTATGAAAAACAAATAATCACTTTCATATAAAAGTCAAGATTTTTCTTTAGTTTTACGAATCCGTTAATATTGGTTTTTATCATGTCTTGCAAAAGCTTTCATTTTGTGGATTGAAGGGTTTTTCCAAAGATATTAGAAGAACGAGATGTGCTATGAGCAGTTCATACTGTGTGGAATTGTTTTGCCCAGTGTCGCCGGTTTTTTTCACCAATACTACTGCACACCTTCGCTTGCGCTAAGGTATCCGCACTAATACATAGAACAGATTTCTGTGCGTACACGTCCCGACAGTATTAAAAGTACCCTAATTAGGTAGTACTCCGCCTACGGTCCGGCGGCCAACATAGCATATCTCGTTCTTCTAATATCTTTGGGTTTTTCCAAACCACAGTGGATATATAATTTATTACCTTTGGAACGCTGAGCACCCGTGACCTAATATCTCCGCCGTGTGCCAACACTAAATTTTCGCCAGCTATTTTCGTAATAACTAAAATCTTTTTGCAAAAATTATGTTTTTGTTAAGGTAGGCAACACATTACGCTATACATATGAAGGCTTAGCCTATCTCAGCATATCGCTCGCCATAAACTACCAACGGGAATTTATGGCGAGCGATATGCTGAAATAGGCCAAACCACGTAAATATAGCACACTTATAGCATGGTCTGTCACAGACTTAACGGTAGAGCAGGGGTTCCCAACCTTTTTGTACTCTAGAGAACATTCTAAAATATCAGTAGGGTGTCGGGCACCACCTATTTCTAATCGACAAACTCGGGGCAGCTATCGCAATCAAAATGACAACAACGCGGTTCCAGGCGGGGAATGCTATTTGCACATCACTCCTTGTACACGCCGAAAAGCCAAAGTGAGCCGATGATCGCCGAACCGATCGGGACGGTAAGAGCATGTGGCTACTGTCAGTTTGGCTGTCGGGGCCATACTTATTGCTTTCACTGACAGACAGAGTGTTTTGATGTGTTTTGGCGCCTTCGGCGTTCATCGGCTCAGTTCGTGGCGTTCGTTCACTTCGGGTTTTCTGCGTGTACAAGGAGTGATGTGCAAATAGAACTCTCCGTTCCAGGCTAGCGTGAAGAGTGCAGTCTGGCTCGCCGCTAGACAGGTTGCGACAAGTACTGTCAGCAAAGGAACCACTCATACATACAATATCGCAAACATACGAACGTATTTAATAAACATAGGCACTCAAAAAAAATAAAAAAAATAATAATTCACATTATTTATTAATGTTTATGAAAAAATTATTTCACTGTCGAATAGTGGCGGGCACATACGAATCGTTCCGCAGGCGCCATGGTGCCCGCAGGCACGAGGTTGGGAACCCCTGCGGTAGTGTCTCATCAGATAATGTATTTATGAAAATAGTACATATATAATCTACCTAGTTTCCCCAGAATAGCTACTTATATCCAGAGAAATGTATTTTTTTCTCTCCCCTAAGAATTTTGTAATATGAAAATTTTATTATATTTTCCATTTAGCTAAATAAGTGTTTTTTACAATAAAAAACACAACAGACTACATGATTAGGTGTGTGTGTGTGTGTGTTGAAGAATGACAGTAGTAACACTAACACTGCTATTATTTTATTCTTTTTTTTTTTTTTTTTAAGTTTCTTTATTCTGTAAAATTGTTAGTTACATGCATTGAGGAATTTTTCGACCACCATGCTAGGCACATGCCCGTGTTATGGTGGTCGATTTTACTCTTTTCTCATTATTCATTTTGTTGCCAATTGATCATTGTCATTGATCCCTTCGGCACCGGTGCGTAGTCGGGATACACGCCAAACGCGCGCCCAACATTCGTACACGGTTGACATTTGTCACATGAGAACGGGTCGCTTCTACGATTCGTTCTTAAGTTCAACAGCTCGGCTGTGGAACGAACTGCCGGCCTCTGTGTTTCCTCCCTCCTACAACATGGGACTCTTCAAGACCCATGTTCACTCCTTCCTCTCCACAAAAAGACCCTCCACACAGCATCCCCAAAGATGACATAGGCCCTGAGGGAAATTATTTTCTTCAGGGCCTCCTGTGTGGAGTTAATATAAAAAAATTGAATGCGAATAGGCCTTTATAAGGTGTTTTGTAAATGTATATAGCTCTGATCCGATGAATACATGTATAAGCAATAGTTGAACAGAAAAAAGCCCAAAATATTATTACGGTCACAACTGATTTTGTTTGGCCCTTTTATCTGCAATTTTTTTTTTTAGTTATTTTTGAACAGCCTCGAACGCTAAGAGCGCATTGTTTTGATAGGGCCGGAAATTATGTTGAAATAAAATATATTGCACCATACTTATATGTGAACTTGAATATAATATCAATGAGAATACTATGCTCGCCCGATACGGCTCCTAGTTCCCAGCGTACGAATGACCGTACAACTCTTGGTACTGGTAAGCCGCTACGTACCACGAGAAAAATAAGTTGCTAGGTAGTTAGTAGGTGTAAGTACATATGTTCAAGTCTAAATATTGGACTGTCGGACGCCTTTCACGTCTCTGAGTATGTAATTACAATTAAAATATATGATAATTTTAATGGCGAAATTTTTTAATAATATCTCCCGATAAAAAAGAGTAACTGTTCAATTGAGCCGTGATACGGTTTACCGGGAGGCGTACGAATACGGCTAATCAAAAAGAGCTAGCTTAATTGTGCGGCTCGTTCATCCATAGCTAGTATATAGAGCCGTTAGAGAACAAGGATCAATGACATGTGATTTATTGCAATGAAATGTGAAAATTAATTTAATCATTTTAAATATCTAGTCGAGTAACTTAGGTCGGGGTGTTTCAAGCTGTCACATTTGATTAAAAGCCGAACCTTCAAGAAGACGAGACCAAACCTCCACCTGCATCTGATGAATATTAAAAATGCCCCATCCTGAAGTATGGTTGTAACAGTTATACTTGCAACCCCAGGAATCGAATGTTGACTCGATTAGTAACTGGTAATAGATGTTGATTTGAAACAAGAGCCTGGCTTTAGCGAGTGTGTGGCCGCTCGTTTGGAACATAACGGAACAGCGTCATCGGCCGACAACTAGTGAGTTCAGTGCTCAGCGGAGTGTCCACGTAATCGGTTATCCCGGAAACGACGGATGGGTGAATCTCCAGACGACACGGGAGCAGTTAGCTAGCTTACATGATACTGGTCATCGTAATTCTAGTTTTATTATAATGAGTGATGTCAATCATTTGACTCACATGGCGCCCTACATTTTGATTTATATTTCTAGATTTATAATGTCACATGTAGCGAAATAAATTCTTTGCGATACAACTTACAAAAGATTCTAAGCAACCTCGTACATGCCGTGAGATGTAATCATTCCTTAATTATAGAGTCTTGGGTTTTGTAGTGTATTATTTGTTGAATTTTAAAATACATGTGTATGTTCACCTGCAAATAAATGCTAATTTAACATCATCTTTTTATTTCATATCCACAATTGGTAATAAATTATGGTGTAAAATTTACATGGTATCCATTTATGTATTAAAATTCTAATGGCAATTATAAACTTATTGTTTGTCCTAAGTATAAAATGCAGTTAAATTATGATTTATCAGGAGCCATGTAATTATCAAACCATCTGCAAAACAAAATTTAAAAAAAAATGCTTCAAAATTCTGTAGAAAATAATTTTATTTTGTTAAATAAATTCGACCCAAAGGAAAAAAAAAAGTGTATTCAGAGGTATAAAAAATTAATAGTATGTACAATCAAAAAACAACTTTCACAAATAACACCACATTGGTTTAGTTCTTTATTTCATCAGTTTTAGTAACTAAAATAAAATTTAGAACCAAATATCTTCCACAAAATCTATTGTACAATTTGATCAATTCAATGTCGACGATGACAAGAAATGAATACTTCACCACTGTAGAACAAGTTTCGTATATGTATCGGGTGTTCAATTTATTATGACAATATACAGCAAAATCTCTCTCCAATCTCACTTCATAAATCTGTTGTAAACAAAATATCAATAAAGTAATCAACAATGTAAAAGTATATTTTTTCTACAGTAATATAATATTCTGTATACAAATATTTCCACTTTTCAATAGCAGTCAGTTAGTTTTTCACAATAATATACATAGAATGTTTGATAATTGTTTGAACAAGCCTGCGGACGAATCACCTATTACGAATATATGTATAGAATATGTATGCATGTCGAAATAAGAGTTCTGTACACAAGACGCGGTTGTCGGTATGTCGGTTGCACTTCACTAGCAGGCGGCGTCCCCATTGGGCGCCGTGAGCGGGTCCTCGTCCTCGTTATAGTCCAGCGAGAGCACCGACGCTCTCCGCTGCTTCTTACTTCTGGCCGCCTGCACTGCGCTGAACTCACTCCAGTCACTCTCGTAGTTGCGTTTCTTTTCACAACCGCTTTCACAGTTAGTTCTACCCGATTTGCTTTCGTCCATCCCATTAACATTGTAACTTTTATCCTTTTCACTAGTGGGGTTGGTACTGTCCCGACTGTCCTCGTCGTCACATATCCGCTCGCGCTGGGAAACTTTAATAATGAGTGCCGGCTCCGAGTCGTAGTCTTCCACGGTGGATCCGTTGGTGAGGCTCGCGCCTCGGCCGGCCGCGCCGCGCACTCGCAGTGAGCCCACCTCTGTCTCCAGCACCTCAGTCCGCTCCCGGGACGCCCTCAGCTCCTGCTGCAGGAACAGGATGGTGCTCTGCATGCCCTCCACATCCTCGTCCAGTTCTTGGAGAAACTCGTCCAATTCTGATAACAAATACAACAACACATTAATACTGATAACTAATTATCACTACATTCCGCACCGCATTGATAATAAAGTATGTTTTCTGTTCATAATATACAACAAGAGATAAGTCAAAGCCGGTCTTGTGTATTTGGGAATATTGCATTTTATAACTAAACTTGTTACCGGAGTTATTTTGGACATTATTTTAATTCATGTATTTATTTAGTAGGATTTTTAAACAGGAGGTAACGTATTTATATATTTTTCACTTATTAAAAATAGAAAATAATATTATTGATTTGTGACAACAATTATATATAATATTCGTGACATTTTTGAAAAACACTTCAATTGGAAGATTTTGGCATTGGATAATATTTTCTTGACACGCTGAAGGATCTTGCCTTTTATTTACCTTTCTGCTACTGCAACTTTGGAAGGCTTAGGGGGACTCTTGATTTTTTTCTAACCTAATGTCTTCACTGATGTTAAAAAGGGTTTGCAGCAGGATTGTGGGATAGAATATAGAAATCCAGTGGGATGAAATAAAGCCAACATTTCATAAATACTTTTTATTATTTGGTACCTATCAATCATATTTGGTAACAGTAATATTATAAAAAGACATAATAAGTCATTTAAGAAGACTATGGAGAGTCCTGTGGCAGCCATTTGTGGGCCCCAGGCCAGCAACGGAAAAAGCTCTCTCTGCTTCCAAACTAGTCCTGTTGGTGGGACTGTCATCAAGAACTGACTGACTCTGATGCATCCATTCTCCAATACATTGTAACTCTTAAAGCTTGAGATGCGTATGCTCTCTTCCTAGCATCAATTTAAGTTCTGCTTTCATTGTCCAATATTGACCACTTTTCATATTGTTGGTGTTCTGCTCATCTCCACTTCAAATATCTTCTATTGAACTCATTACATGAGACTTGTTTTTTATCTTCCTTCCTGATACTAGCTCGGGACAACAATACAAATAGTGGCAGTCATCTTCATCGTTTTGCAATTTCGTGTGCAAATCAAAACAACATGTTTTTGGAGTAAATTTTTTTCAAATTCACATGAAAATCCTGCAAATCTGCAGGATCAAATACATATTGCTGAAATCCTAGGGGTAAGCAAACCCTAGCTGCAACAAAAGAACCAGTCGTCGGCACCCCCTTTAGCTTGCAATATCGTTGCTGTCCAAGAATTTCCAAGATCGGCAGCTGTGGTAAATGAGAAGGTAGTCATAGGTTTTTCTCCGTTTTGTCATAGTTTGAGTTGATGCAATATTTACTAGGGACCTAAAGCAAGGATTAAAAACATACATATATTACTTAGTAATTTGCTTTGATTGAATATTTGGATTAAAATTTCGTTAAACAAGATTTAAACAAACTAAATATGAAAGAACAACATAGCTACATTTAGAGGTTATGTTGCAAAAGGTGTAAAAAGACAGTTTATTTATTAAATGTAATATTTATTGTAAAAAAAATGTGAATAAACGTTACCTTGATGTTTTATCCAACGATGATTACTAACCGTGAACAAAATCACAATATGTTCTAGCAAAAAACACTATCAAAACAACAACAACGGGTACATGTCGTTTGGGAAACTGGACGAATAGGAATTAACGAAGTGCAACGTTGACAAACTGCCCGTAGCATGGCTAGGAATGGAGTCCGCTTTGGATGAGCTCATTGTAGCAGTAAGCCCGACTAAACAATTAATGTGAAACATATAAAAACAAAAAAAAAACTTAGGGTTATTATTTTTAGTAAAAGTAAAATCAACAAGTTCTACATTTGCTAGATCGGTATTATATAAATTATTGGTTGAAATGTAAAATTAAAATAAATCACCTGACTGAGATTTCTTTGCTTCTTCGCTGAAGGTCTTTTGCAAAGCTAAATCTCCTTCCAGTTTGGCTATTCTACCGCTGGTGGTCATCTTGCCGAGCTCTTCGTTCTCCTGGTGTAAAAGCCTGCATTTTGCCATCAGTTTCTTGCCGGTGTTTGAGTCAGGTGTGAATTTCCAAGCAGAGAATTCATTTTGTGTTTCCTCTAAATGATTTCTAGTGCAGGTGAGTTCTTGCTTCATTCGCATGACCAGCACATTGACGGCAGGGTCCAGCAAACAACTCCGCGCACTCCCCACTATTCCAATAGATCCTACTTGTGCTGATTTTAATTCTCCAATTTGAGCCTGAAAATAAACGCAAAATGGTATAAATATTAGAAGCGTAAGAAGGAAAGACTATTGCGGGTTACTTCTACTGAACTAATATTGATTGATAAATTGCCATTTAAATTCGGGTTAGTAAAAATAATCAGGCTCAGAATTAGGTTAGGGGTTGACATTATCTGCATGGAGTGAGTCAATCGTCTGCGGAGTGAGTCAGCCGTGATGCAATACTTGCTGACCACAAATGGCTGCTCAACTGACTATATTTGCCAGCAGAAAACATTTTAACCAGTGGACTGCCGATGGGTCTCCGGGTCACCAGAACATGCGAGCATTCTAATATTATCCTTGTTAAAATAATTTGTGATACAATTTTGACCTCAACACATTGAAAAATGTATGAAAAATAAAATCAACATCGCTTGGGTTAATAAAACTTTAGATTCCACTTTTGATTTTATGAATGGTGCTTTACTGAAGGCTTAAAAAGTATTTTTCTGTTTTATGCTCCAGCCTTCAACAGGTTAAGGGCTGACCAGAACCTCAATATTATGCTGACCATTTAAATGATAGTATTTTCTTTAATGATTCTAGTGATGTATACAACAATAATTTTATAAAAAAACACACAATTACACTGACATAATTAAAAATGGTAAGATAATATTTAATCATATATTATTGATAATTGCACATAGCATGAGTGTAATTACAAAGTAAGCTTTAAGAGCACATTTGACAACATTTATTTAATAAATATTGATAAATTAACATTTTATTTAATAGGAAAACAATTGTTTTTATTTTAATATCATATGGATTAATGACACAGGCAGGATGCCTTGCAGAGAATCAGCTCTGTCGGGAGACCAAAAGAAAACTTGGGCCGCTTGAGTAAAGACATTCAGACAATAAGGAACTCCAGAGAAAAATACTATTGCTACAAAAAATATGTTCATATAGATCAACAAATGCTGATTCAGAATATATTATATTAAGAATTTATAAATCTTCATTTAAAGACTAATAAAACACAATCACATTAAAATGCCCGGTTCTGTTCTGTTGATGCAGAGGTTACGAGTCACAAATCACATTTGATTGTGGTTTTTTTGTATGTAAAAGATTTCATTGTTGTTGTTTTACAGTGTAAAGTCACTGAGGCGCTTCTAATCAATTTATACATCATGACTAGCTGTACCCCGCCACGCGTTGCTGTGCAGATAGAGAAACAACAGCCCGTGTTTCTTTGGCGTCCAACAGACATTGCTATTTAAAAAAAAGCATGTTTGTCCAACAGGTGGCGCTGTTTTTTAAAAAAAAACATGTTTTTACCTGTCACATCTATATAATACAGGTATATAAAAACGGTTCCCTGATATTTCATCAAAATGAAAATTCAACACACCTTTAAAAAGTGATAGTCGGTAAAAGTGATGAAACAAAAACTAGGTTTAATAGTTACCTATGTAACCTATTTAACCTAATTTTTATTTCATCACTTTTCATGACTTTATATCACTTTTTGGAGGTGTGTTGAATTGTCATTTTGATGACATACCCGGTCACCTATAAAAACACACGCATATTCGATTGTAACATTGCGTCAAAAATTTCAAAGAAATCAGTAAAGAACTATATATACCCGCAATGCTTCGCTATTGTTCATGTCTCACTCGGGCGTCTCCGACTTCTTCCACCATTCATTACTGTATACCACAATGTTATTGTTAAAAACTACGATAACATAATAACAAGTTACATCTCTAAACAGTATAAAATAAAATCGCTATTTGTGTCCGTCTGTTTGTGCGCTTAGTTCTTCTAAACTACGAAACAGATTTTGATAAGGTTTTCACTATCACTTTATGTATATAATACATGCATTTTATATTTATAGAAAGTAAGGATAAGTGGAGCAACGCCGGGTACACGTCAGCTAGTTGACTTTAATTCCACTCCTTGGACTTCCCCGACTTCTACCATTCGAACTACTTTCTAAACACTCTTGACACTGATAAGAATAAACTTAGACATTTTCAGCGACATTGGATGACTACTTTTCGAGTTTTGCGAGCACAAACATACGCAAGCTGAATTTTTCTATGTATGGTCCAGCTGTACCCCGCCACGCGTTGTTGTAGCTCAGTCTGTCTGTGCAAATAGAGAAATAACAGCGCTTGTTGCTTTTACGTCCCACAGATGGCACTGTTTTTTTTTAAAAAGCATGTTTGTCTAACACAAGGCTGCCCAACCTTTTTAGCAGTTGGGCGAAATTGACGATTTTGAATCACTGGCGGGCCACTGAATACCTGACGGTTCCTATTTCCATGAGGGGGGGGGTTGTTAGAGATTTTCTATAAAACATAATTCCCCACAAAAAAAAATCTAAATAAGTGCTCCGCACAAAATATTTGAAATCCATGGGGGAGGGGGGTTGTTACGGAACTTCGCTGAGAAAAAATTCCGAACATCATATGTGGTACCCCACAGCAATTTTTCGACCGCGCGCAAGCTGCATTGTTTGTTTTACCGCGGGCCCGCGACACTTTTTCAAATTGGCGGATTGGCGGGTTTTTTGAAAATGTTTCACGCGGGCCACTTATAATTGGGCTTGGGGTTGGGCAGCCTTGGTCTAACATATGGCGGTGTTTTTCAATAAAAGCGTGTTTTGACCTGTCACAGGAGACATCTCTATAATTTAGGTATATAAAAACACATGGGTATTCTAATGCAACGTCAAAATTGTGTCAAAATATCAAAGCAATCAGTGAAGAACTTTCGGAGATTTAAGATTTTGAATAAACGAATGCTTATGTTTTTATTTAGATAAGATAGAGTTTTTATTTAGTGACAATAACAATAAAAAAAATATATACTGGTACTATTTAAGTTAGAAGGTCCATTACTGATTAAAAAAAAAAAAAAATAGTAAAAGGTACTAGAGTAGCTTATTGAAACAATATTTTATCAGGAGCATAATGAACTCATGTCGGAAAGAAACCAAACTCCCAATTAAATATAATACAAACTCATTATTACTGCGAAATAAATGTTTAAAAACATCAAATGTTGTCTTATTCACTTTAAAACATTTTATTGTGTACTTTTATATCGATAATCGGTGAAGATTCTTGTGACTAGCAGATGTGATAATCGTTGTTTCACTAGTAACTAAGCCTTGTTATTTATCTCCAAAAGTAAAAGATGACATGGATAAAGTGTTTCAAACTCCTGTCATATTTTATGATCATAATAATTTAAAGAAAGAAACATTCCTGGGTTAATAATCTCCAAATACCGCCACAGAAAGCGGAAAATGTTGCTTGTGCCGTGATGGAGGACTTAGCAAGTA
This sequence comes from Hesperophylax magnus, assembly GCA_026573805.1. Taxonomy (NCBI): domain Eukaryota; kingdom Metazoa; phylum Arthropoda; class Insecta; order Trichoptera; family Limnephilidae; genus Hesperophylax; species Hesperophylax magnus. Next base: position 3,023,508 of record JAIUSX010000043.1, on the reverse strand, counting down.
GAGGAATTGAACTCACGATGCCTGGGTGGGAACCATATGCGATGCCAACTCAACCACTGACCGGTCAGCAGTGGACGATCAGCGTCATTTAAAATTTTTCACAGTTGAATGGTGCTTGATAAACGTCGAAAGCATGACCGTTGTTCTGGACAGTTGATCACAATTTGAATAAATGCTGAAACAGGCTGTGAATAAGCATTTAACAAATGTGAAAAATTGAAAATGGTGCATCTTGTCAATTTGATGGTTATACAAAGCAAATAGTTTGAAACATCTCAAGATTAGATTGTTGTAACTAATGTTGTGTGTGTGTGTGTGTGTGTGTGTGTGTGTGTAAGTGCAATAGAATAGTCTTGCGGCATACCATACAATCCTGAAGCTCCTGTTCCTTGGCCGCCAGCCTCCGCACCAGGACTCGCTCGCGGTGCTGCGACTCGGAGTGCTGCTGCTTTATTCTCTCTTCGTGCTCCCTCAACTTCTCCAGCGAACCTTCAAAAACACGCCACCATCAGTCACTGCAAGTACTTTCTCATCAAATCTTCTTTATTGTGTTGTTACGCACGTAATATAGATATATAAAATATTTCCCTCTCGCTAAACATGGTTTAATGAATGAAATGTGTACCCATGAGCAGTAAGAGCTCGTACACACCAGGCCTTTGGAGACACAAGACATCATAGAGAGTACACACTCAAATGCACTTTCTCAGTTGCTTACTTCTTCTAGTTGCTCCGAGCGCCTCATGGGTACATGGCTTAACACAATACATTTTGTTATATGTACATAGTTATTTTATTGCTATTTTACATACGAAATGTGATTGCAAATTTATTTCTAGCTTCAGAAACTTAACGAGGGATTAACAATCAAAAAATTAACTAAACATTTAGAAAGGATCTATACTTTTGGATTTAGCTGGTGGCTTCACCGACTATGCAATGGAAGAGTCATGAAGTGATACTTTAACAGACTTTTATTAATTACTTTGCTAAGTATTTATTACAAAACTGAAATAATTGTATTGTACAAGATTAAATTCAAATTCCTATTAACATGAAAAGTGAAAAGTGTAAAAAAAAAAAAAGATTTTTTCAGTAACTTAAAAAAGATGTTTCAGATTAATAATCTACAATCTTTAAGTTTGAATATTACGTATGTCTATTCAGTTACAGGCAAATCATTTTAAAGAGGACATGTTCAAATGCATCTGTTCAGACCGATATTATCGAAAGTTTAAAAAAAAGTTTTTGACCCTACCCGCAATATCTTGCCACCCCGAAATTTTTGATAAATTTGGTTTGTAATGTTTATTTAGATGTATGCAAGATATTTTAAAACATCTAGTAGGAAAGAATACACTTCGCAATAAATGAATGCATAAATAAATGCCCAAAGATACTGGGTAGTAATATTAGTGACGTTTATCAATTCCGTTAAAAATTTAGACTGGCGATTATATTCTAGAATGTTCTTTTTAGGTGTTTTGTTTCATTCTTCAGCTTCCTAACACAAAATTATTTTTGGTTCATCCAGTTTATCACTACACAAGCAAGGCCTCTTTAACATGATTTACCTGTACATATTTGAATGCTGTAAAACCACGGCATATAAAATATTTTTCCAAAAATACAAAGTTTTAAAGATAAGAATTTTATATTTATTTTATCATTATTTACCTAGGTATTATGATAAGGATTTGAAAAACAAGACAGCGACAATCAGGCAAATCTCAATCAAAGCAAAATTCAATTCAGATTGTGAATTTAAAAAAAAAAACTTCTTAAAAGTCAATGACGTTACAATATATGTATAGAGACGCATTGTAGAAATATCAAAGTGGCAAGTAAAAAGTATGTCAATTGCAGTGCTTTCAATTTCGTAGTTTTAGTACTAAGCTGTCGAATAATAAAAAGTGCCAAAATGCTGTGAAACAAATGTGTAATGAGAAAGTGTTTTAATTACTGGGCAAACACCAGTAAAAGCCAAGAATTAACATTTCATTTGTAAACACACGCAAATTACTTATAATATTATTTAGATTTTACACAAAATGCAAAGCTGACTAGAGAAGAGGTCCGCCTGCCAAATTTCGGAGTCACTGCTGTCGCTAAGTAAACTTCACTGTCTAAAATAGCCATCATATATCATTCTGTTTATTTATATACTTGCGGTAAAACAACGCACAAATCAGTAACAATGAGTATCAACAACCATTTGCAAACTGTGGTTGCTCTATTATGACACAGCACTGACTTAATCACTTGACACCTCAAAGTTCGTCAGACTCGCATGTCTGTACTCTTCTAGTCAATAAAATAAATAATTTAATCACGAAACATAAAAATGCTGTAAAATATGTATTGATAGTTTTAAGGAAATTATATCAAAAGAATGTACATACTATAAATGTCTGCAAATGATTTAACAACATTTTAATTATATTGGAGTAGGTTAAAACATTTTGATCATCTACTGATTTAAATGACTTGGTTGACTAACTGAATGATCATTTAGTTTGGCTCAGAAGGGTCTGAATTAAGCTTTTCCGTACTTCAAATATACCAAATATTTAACAATCAACTTTCCTCTAAGCATGACTATGTAAAATGGGTGAAAGAAATCTGACGTCACATTTATTATTGAACTGGAATGTTACGAAATGTATTCACTTTACAATAAAAACTTTAAATGCAATATATTTAAAAATTCTTTTTTATGTATATTTAAAAATTGCAAGCATCTTGGCTTGGCAAAAATCTATGTATAGGAAATGGCAAATCACAATTGGACAACTTTTTGATGGAAGCATTGCAGTTGTTCCCTGGGGTAGATGAGTGAAAATATTTGCTGTTACTATTATTTAAATAAATCTTTAAAATAACCATAAAGTGCCCTTTCCAAAAAGTATGGAAAATTTCCTTTGACCAAAACACAGTCGATATATTTAAATATTTACAGAAAACCAAGATATATATGTCGTTCATTTTGATTCAATCGAATCTCTTTTACATCATTTAAAATGACTTTAAGCAAAATTTAAATGGGGTGGTGTATTGTCTAGAATCTGGTACAGCGTCTGTACTAGATTCTGGACAGTATACCATCCCATTTAGAATTTGGCGATTTTTGGGTTTTAGATAGAGTTTTACATAATGGTAATATTACATAAAAATAATAAATTATTCAGCAACACAAGGAACATCTGTCAAGCATTAAATCAATGGATTTTAGGGATTCTGAGCAATATAACATTTCTGAAAATAACTAGATTTCTCCTTCATCGTCATTAAAATAAGTTTGTAAAAGAGATGGGATTGGTGATTGACTTCAAACATTTACATGCACCGTATCAAATGACTCATCCACATTATTTGTATTATAGAATGCAGAGTTTTGACGAGCAATAAATTGCTATCAAATACTCGATTCCTTTGCAGAATTATAAGGATTAGTTGCTATGGAGCAAGCTCTGTGAAGAGAGAGAAGCGAGAACTCTAAACTTATAATAAGAACAGAACTTATAACGGTTACAGTTACCAGTTGGAATGGCCTCGGTCGGTCATTCACCTCCGTCATAATGCAATGAAAATTAGAACAGATTTGCCAGATACATGTAAATTGGCAATATTAATGTGTTATGAAGATGTTCAAATATTATAAACAATGTTATTTGTATATATGCAATACTATTTCGGTCGAAAATGCTGTTTTCAATTTTATTTGCTTTAAATGTTGACATGCATTTATAAAAAAATCTGGAAAAACTCCTATGAAATTTAGTTCCAGTTCGGAAAAAAACGTTAACTGGTTAGAGTTCTCTAGTTGACGTTTCCTGCTAGAGCAGCGATGATAGCAGAGTCGTAATCACCATTTCATCCTCTCAGAAATAATTAAATAGAGAACATTCTTAATTATTTGACAGCATGGAATACATATTATCACAAGCAATGAAAACATATCAGTCATAAAAGAATGGTACCCATTTACCGTCTGAATTCGATATTGACATAAATGATTATAACTTATTTATGTACATGTAGTGATTCCAGGTAGAATAAGGTTTGGTACAAAAGAACGGAACACATAAAATAAATGGTGAAAATGTAGTATAAAGTAATATACCCATTCTGATCTACAGCATGTGGTCTAATGCCTCACTCTATGACTTGAAGTCGGTGCCAGGAAACTGTGGAACCTGGCGAGGTCGTACCTCGGGACGTGCCTCGGAATAACCTTGGGAGGCCGTACCTCGGAGGTTATACCTTGTGGAGGACGGATATCATACGCACTGTTTCAAATGATTCTGCTTATATTACACCAATTCATTTTGATAAAATTTGAACAAATAACGATGATTAGAAAAATATATTTGCAAGCATTTTGCATCATTACACTTGAACACTCAGCGGCAAGACAGCCATTTTATTTTCACATCACAAAACCGATTTCACATTTTTCACAAAATTAATTTTAGGGCGGTTCTAGCACTTTTAACACGGGAGGGAATTTATAAAATACGACTAGAATGGAAGATAAACTGAGTGATGCCATCACAAGACTATTGGCAATGCTCCAGGCACGAATGGACACTGACATTATTCTGCATCTCCACAGTACAAAACACATTTCTTTAGGAATGGAATAAGTGTGAGGTAGAAGCTACACGGCAACAAGTCGATAGAAGTTTGGCAGAACTATACAATTTGAAACATGGCACATTGTTACGCAGCCGTACATCACACTGAGTTCAGCTGGTGGCTTCAATAGATGGATAAGTATCCACAAAGTTGTAGGGTTTAAGTACCTTCGATGTTTCTGTTGTGCGCTTCGAGGTGGTCTATGTACTGTTCTTGCGAGCGCCAGGCGAGACGTAGGGCTTCGGCACCGGCAGCCTCTACTTGGGCGGCTGGCAGCGAGACTCTGCTGGGAGCATTATTGCTAACAGCGGTGACCCCGCTTCCACAATCCTCTGACATTCTAATTTGTATAGAGGATTAGTAGAAGCTGGATGGAGCCAAATTTCTGATATGGAGACCACTGAAAATAAAGGCACGTGAGAATAGGTTCAATACAAACGTCAAAACTCAAACATATGCAATTTTAATAATTGCATATAAATATGCTGTACACGCATATATTATGTCGCTTAATGCTAGCACTTCAACATTTCAATTGAGGTCAAATTTCGTCAAACTTCGATGTAAGGATGAACAGGTCTGAGATAATGACAACCCTACAAAATTAATACATAAATTACATTCATAACACAAAGCCCAATCAAGTCACCGAAGTATCAGAGTACAATATAGTAAAAACTTACCTCGGCATCAAGTTCTAACAACTATAAACTACAAAACACTTCATTTGAACGGAATTTATGAAACGCGACGGCCATTTGCTATAATTTCAACATGAACGCAAATAGATGAACGACTTTCTCTATGGTCTTAGGGGTCAAATTCAGGGTTGCCAACCGTAAAAAAAATTCCCTCGTACGGATGCAGCTAAAAATTTCGTACTTTGACTTTCAAACCTCGTACCAGGGATGGTATGCCCAAAATAATTATTTCCCCAGATTTCGAGGCGAAATTTCCCTAGAATTTCCCTACATTTCGCAAACCTTGAACAAAACATACTAATTTACATCTCCTGTCCAAATATTATGTCAGGAACATCCTCACTGTCATCGTTTTTTCTGCCGTATATATTTTCTGTTGTCATGCGGCTATACATTTCTTTTGTGGGTTCAAAATTGACGCAGTTTCCAGTTCGAGTTGAACCTTTTGCGCTTTCTGCAGCAAGAAGTGTGCCGTTCACTTATTTGATTCCACAGTTAGCCGGTTTCTTATGTCTGTTTTAATTAAATTCACCTTACTAAAAACACGCTCGCAGTCAGCATTCGCATGGGGTAGAGATAGTGCAGAAAGGGCAAAATGAGCGAGCCTGGAGAAGTCTTCAATTTTGAGTAATTGAGCCCAAAACTTATCTGGCTCACTAATTTCATTTATCCCCTTAGGATAACGAGCTTGTGCATTAGGCAAATTCCTCCATTGATCGTCGATTATTTGCTTAATTGTGTGATCAGCTGGTGCAATTATACGGGGTACTACTTCCATTAGAGGCATAAGTGTAGGGAAACGGTTCCTGAAATTGTGGGAGAGCGCTGATGAGGGTTCAAAAACGTGTAGCTTTGACAAGACAGGATCTTCCATGTTATACCGTTTTTTTAATTTCGGTGGCTGCAACTTTGTAGAAATTTTTGCAGTGTGCGAAGAACTGTGCAATATCTGCAGGCTGTCTGATCACATCTGGATGTTTCAAGATCTCGTACACTTTGACACCAAGATACAGTGCAGCGTCATGGAGCTGATGTTGCTGACTTTCAGGGTTCACTTCACCAAGATTTATGACAGTATCATGTGTATTCACGTTGTAAATAACGCAATAGAATTTCCTGGTAGAGTGTACGAATTTTCTCATGTAGATTGTGAACAACTACTTTCTCGCTTTGAAATTCGAGATTAAATTTATTGAATAAAGGGAGCGACCATTCAAGGAAACAGAAATAAAGTTTGTAGAATGGGTTGCTGAGTTTTTCGAGAATAAATACTGCTCGATTTCTTACATCGGCTCTTGCTGAGCATGATTCGTCGTGAAATCGATAAAAAAATACGTAGGGCCTCCCATTGCTCTAATATCCTTTCAACCACTGATAGTAAGGAAAGCCATCTTGTCTGTGATGGTTTAAGTATTTTGTGAGGCTCCACTGCAGCAAACGACTGGAAGTTACGAAAATCAAATAGCCGTTTATCACTATGTTTAAAAAAGTTGTAGATATCTCTAGCTAGTTGTTCTACACCTTCAGGTAATTGTTTACAGGCTTCACTGGCACACAAATGGGCCGAGTGACAAACGCATTTCGTGATTATGATTCCTGGAAAATCGCGTATTAACCTTGTTTTTACTGAGTCGTTGTCACCCATCATGACATTACACCCATCTGAGCCAAAGCCGATAACATTTGTCAATGGAACATTACGGTTATTTAATGAATCGACTAGAGCTCTGTATAAATTCTCGGCATTGGCAGTAGGAATATCATCAGCATTAGATGTTTCCTTGAAAACTTTGTACAGCTCCCAAAATGCGGTACATATCTTTTGAGCTTCTTGATCAAAATAGCGTACCACAACGCAGGCAGTTTTGACCGTAGAAATATCGGTCGTCTCGTCCGTCATCACCGAAAACTGATTTTGTAATTTTAGCGCTAAATCGGCTTTATGACCTTCTCCAAGAACGTTCTTTACCACACCTGTAATTTTGGTTCGTTTAAGTTCAATTTCTTTGATTAATTTAGAATCCGTCACAACTTCTTTCAATAAATCTGTCAAATGGTCAGCAACCGAGAATGCTATATTATGCTCCGCAAAAAAAGCAGCAAGTTTAATTTCTGCACGAGCTTTTTCTTTATTTTGTGGAGTTAGACCTCTCTGGAATCCAAGTGATGTTAATGTTTGTGTTTTTCCACTGGATCCAGGTTTGTTGCCCAGGTGTTTCTTGGTAGAGGCATGAGTTTTTAAATTGGATATTTCAGCTACCATTGATGTTCCCGGGCAATATGCACATTTAGTTTTTGTTACATCATTGGTGTCTGGCAAAAGCCAGTCTTTAAAAGTCGGATCCTTTAACCATTGTTGTCTAAAATTTTATACACGATGCTGTGATAACGTGTTACCTTCCTTTTTACTTGTCCAACCACCTTTTTTGGGTAATTTTCTATGCGGATTCAAAGTAGGCGAACGGTCAGTGTTTTCGTTGTTATCACTCATAGCGATTCTTCTATTACACCGCTAAACAATTGGACGAAACAACGAAAAGACTAGGTATTTAACAATAAAAATCTTCTTCTTTTCAAAAACTTCAATTAGCTACACGTACTAACGTAGTACAACTAAACACGGCCGGCATGCAACAAATGGAACTCGTAAAAAACAGAGATAGTAGAAATTTGCGTTCTGTGTCACAGCGACGACTAATGCGAAGAACGAACGAACTGTTTTATTATTCAGGGATTTCAACAATTTTATTATTCGGGGATTTCTCGGTTGATGGGATAACTACCATAGACAATCATCGCGCAAATACGGCAATGTAATTTTTGGTGTAAGAAGTTCCTACAAGTTCTGATAGATGTCACTAGTTTTTACTGTTATATAATAGTGATGTAAAATGTTCGTATAGCCATAGGTATTATCAAAATCTCGTACATAATTGTACGAGGTTGATAGTCTCCTCGTACCTCGTACGGAAGGCCACAAATCTCGTATTTGTACGAGGAACCTCGTACGTTTGGCAACACTGGTCAAATTCGACTACGAAAATACTTTCAGTTCTCACATAATAATAATATTTATATATAATAAGGAAAAGAAAAGTAATATCACACTTGACATTAAATTATATTTTCTCTGAGACCGATTTTGCTGTTATTATTTTGTAAAATATTTATTATGAAAACACCAAACCAAATTTAAATAATACACCTACCTGGAAAAAATTGGCTGAAAACTAGGTTCACAAAGTAATAAATTATCGTTTTTTTATCTTCAAAAAGGAGTTTAAGTAATCATAAATCAGGAAATAAAATTTATATATTTTTGATTTTTTTAAATACAGACAAACATTCCCGGATTACGAAAAACCTGACAATGTTTGAAAATCATCTACTACCACCATAGCAAGTGAAAACGTTGCTTTGGTCGTGCTACTCAGCCAGTGACCGGTCAAAAATTTATATCCACTGGCCTAAATTTCAGTTGCTTTGCTCGCTAACAAATTTATTTACGTCGGTCAAGTTGCTCTCTGGTAGGAGTCCTGACAAAATAAGCTTGCTGAAATCATTACTAATAATTTCTGATTCACCGGCCCAAAGAATCTAATAACCATGAGTACTAAAATCTCGGCTCTAGCCATCTTTTTGATTTTGGATCAGTGGTTTTCAAAGAAAATTATATAAAACAAGGACTGCAAGAAAGCTAATCCACCACAGACATAGGAATTAATAGACGAGAAGATAATGGCGAGGGGTAAAATCAACTGTTGAAGAACGAAGGGAGTGAAGCTGACTGTGATTCGTCAATAAATCAATCTGACAGTAAATAGGCATCTCGCATTATAATATCACCATTTACTTCTTAAAAGTAAAATCTGCTTTTGAATGAATAGACATTTTTACATGGGAGCGCAATTTACTCGCCACGTTATGAACAAATTTGCGAAGTCCAAATTCGGCAAAAAAATTCGGTTCCATTTTCAGAGTCGAATATTTCGTTTAAGTATTTAGTTAAGACACTTTTATAAATGTTCATAATTTACTTCCCACCAACCAACCAGCATTGTGTTTCGCGTCCAGACGTTTCTCGATGTGATAGTAACAACTGATCTATATTATACGATGTGAATATGCTTAAAATAAAGTAAAATAATGCTTATATATGGAATGTAATACGACAATTGGGTTTATTCTCTTTTTCACATCTATTTTTACATGTTTTCATAGCACAAGTCAACATTCTGCCGTGTTATTTCGTAAAATGAACCGACGATGCCTCGACCATAGTTCGCACAAGAATGATGACGTCACGTTTTCAAATTTCACTTGAGGCCATACGCGAGCACAGCCGGCTCCAATGGAACCGGTATGGGGAGTGGGGATAATACGCTTATAATCACTTAGGGCAGGTCTACTAATATTCATATGTCTATGTAATCCACAAAATAGTTTACTGTACAAAGGAATGCAATATTTAATGCGCTGCCGGAATCCATTCAAGCTGGATTGTAAGAGCCATATTCATTAAAAGAAAACGAAATTAATAATAAAATGTAATAAAATATGCGAGCAATTAATAATAAATTAGACATTAGTTAACTTCCATGAACGAATGGCTAAAATAATATAAATAAATAATATCATTTTTAAGTAACCATTATTAGTCTCATATACCTTATATAAATTGAAACAAATTCTTCCGAGAAAACATCAACCACCATAACACGGGCATGTGCCTAGCATGGTGGTCGAAAAATTCCTCACTGCATGTAACTAACAATTTTATTGAATAAAGAAACATAAAAATATATATATATATATATATATATGCCGCCGAAGAGAATCGAAACCGCAGTCTTCTGATTGCCGGTCAGGTGCTTTAACAATTACGCTACGTCGGTTTATTCAAAACCCGCCAAATAATTTAATATTATTGCAATTTATGTGGGGTGTTTCAGGCTAATTATTATTGCTTGAAAATAATACGTTATCCTTTGTGCTATGCATAAAAAACCTTGTCTCTTAAACATTAGTTTATCATAAAAAATAAATAAATGATGCAACTGTTGGGCGCATGCATAAATAAACCACTCTCCGCGCATAGTTGGGCGCATAAATAAACCAATCACGTTGGGCGTTTCGAGTTTCGAGTACACAGAAATTTAAAAAAAATTAGATAAGTATGTCCGCGTAGTGAATTTAGTTCAAAATACAATAGCGATGGGCACAATCGATAAATCATCGATGATTTACTCGATCTTTTTGACTATGGAAATATTGCGATTCATTGTCATGGACAAATCGATTCTGTCAAAAATCACTAGAAATCACAGCCCGAGACAATTGTTTTGAAACGTTATCGAACAAGGAATCGAATTTGTCAGAATTCATTGATTTCAAAGCAGTCACGTCATTGGTCAGAATTAATCAATATCAAAGCAGTCACATCATTGGTCAGAATTCATTAGAATACGTAAATCGATTCCCAACTCCGGGAAAAAATTAATTTATATTTTAGTATTTTTCAAAGATAAACTAATGTTTATAAGACAAGATTTTATGCATAGCACATTGAAGTTACCCACCGCTTTCCCACCCCGGTATAGGTGACTTATGGTCACCCCTTCGGAGTTCTCGCAAGAATCTAATTTTTTTGAATAAACGGCTCTACAATTTAAAGTGAAGCTAGACCTTCAATGTCCCCGCATACGGTGTTAGGAAGCGGTAATGCGAGCGCTTACAGGTACTAGTCTAAGAACAACACAGAACAATAAGCATCAAACAATCAGGTAACAAGTGTCAAGCAAATAGTTGGTGGAGGGAACCCACACTCCAGTACCTGTAAACACAAAGAAGAAATAAGTGACATAATAGAGTGACGGGGGAGTTTCGCCGAACCACGACTGGCAGTCCTGTTGAGAGATTGGTGGTGGTTGGGGCGACTGGCGCAGGTCAGGACTTCCACACCCCTTAGCCGACCACCCGGTGGAGCCCTGAAGATAAGTATGGGAAAAAGAGGGATAAACCCTAAAGAACCTAGGGGAAAGAAGCGTCAGGAGGTCGGAGGCAGGGTGGAGGTTACCCCAACCCGCACAGTCGCCCCTCTGACCACCAACGCTCCTCAGGGGTGGCGCAGGTGATTGGCGGAGTCCCCCGGTAAAAAAAAGGAAATAAAAGAAGCTCCAGCAAGGAATGCGGGGACGAGGCCCGTTGTCCAACCCCTATTGGGGAGAAGTAAACAATACAAGACAAACAACGGAGTTCAGTTCTAGCCTGTAAACTCGTTGCCGTTACTGAAAAAAGAAAAAAAAACCGAAAAAAAAAAATACATATAAAAGAAGAGAAAAGAAAAGAGAAAAGGAAAACAATAAACAATCCAAAAGTGCCACTTAAGGACATCGGTAGATTAAGTAAAACAAAGTAGAAAGTGTAAAAATAAAATCTGCATAGTCTGTAAAGAGGACAGCATGTGAAGTATAAGATAACAAAAAAGTAAAACATAAGAAAAGAAAACTGAAAATAAGAAGAAAAATAAGAGACAAGTTATTTAAAAGAAATGTAAACGAAAGAAAATCATCTGCAGCAGCTGGTACAGTAAGGAAAGAAAAATAATAAAAATAAGAAGAACAGAATAGCATAAACAATAATCGGAGAATTGTAAAAGAATTAGTCATGGAGCAGGAGTAATACACCAGGGGTTCTCAGTTATCACGCTAGTCAGCGACTCTAAGCTCAGACCATCTCTCAACCCAGATCCTAGTAAACTTCCTCAGACATTCGAAATTGACTCTGTTAGAAACAAGATCGGTGTTCCACACCGGTCTAATGGGGACATTCAGACCGTCTATCATTTCGTCTCTGGCATCCTTCAAGATCTCACAGTGCCACAGAATGTGCTCGGCCGACTGGTAAGTATTGCCACAAGCGCAATTGGGATGGGTAGACAGGGCAAGGCTGTGAAGCCTCCCCCTGAATTCCCCATGTCCTGAGAGGAGCTGCGTCATGTGATGGTCCAGTTTGAGGAAGGCCCCTTCCATTCTGAGTTTAACTGATGGGAAGAAGGAAAAGGTCCATCTTCCCATGCTCGACCTATCCCAACGGACTTGCCACTCTTTAAGCGAAAGGTCCCTCATCGTCCGAAGCAGTCCAGGGAGAGTTCCCGGTCCACCTGGTGTCAGAACGACACCAAGATGGGTTGCCGGGGATCCTCTGGAAAGTCTCTGCTTGGTTAAGACTTCCCTAATCTCCAGATCGATTGGCAAAATGCCGGCCAAAACTGGCAAAGCGTCCGAAGCAACAGTACGGTATGCGCCAGATAGTGCCAGCAAAGAAATTCGCTGGCCCCTAGTAAGAGCGAGGAGTATAAGGCAGTTATCCAGGCGGTGCTCCCAAACAGAGGCAGCATACGAAACTTGCGCAACGTATACGCCCCTGTACAGAGCACGTAGTGCCGGACTGCGTAGTCCCCATTCAGCGGTGGAGAGTCTCCTCAGCTTTAGGAACAGCGCCTGAGCCTTGCTTGAAACATCTTTAACATGAGCCAGAAATGAGGACGATCGATCGAGTGTTACACCTAGGTACTTGACCGTGTCTGCAAATTTGATGTTGGTGTCTCCCATCCGGATGGTAGGGTTTCTTTTTCTACTGAGAGAGCCCTTCATCAGGAGACCCATTGTCTTGTGGGGATCATTGTCATGCATAGCACAAAGGACAACAAATTATTATAAGCATTAATTAGTCGCCTGAAATATCAATACAAATTAAAATATCTCCCGTGTAAAAATAAATGCCGCCGACGTAAAAATAAATGCTTATAATAATTTGTAATATTTTAGATTTACGACATAAATTCAGTGTGAGTAAATAATTAACATTCTGACTTGTAATAAATTAAGAAGTTTATTAATAATAAAAAGAAATAATTTTTATAGCACCGTTTCATTGAAAAATGACGTAGAGGGCGCTCCACAAAGAATGTAAAGTTGAATGCATTTTAAGGTTACGAATGTATTTTTTTGTGAAAGACTCAATCGGCTCGATATAACCTGAGAACGAGAAGAGCCGACCCCAACAGCCCACCTAGGCAATGAGTTGGGATAGTGCTAGGAAGAAGAAGAAGAAGACTCAATCGGCTCGATATATAAATTTGATATTTCATGCGGTATAGCTTTTGTGTCCATGTTTTATGTACGTGGGGATATGTTTTTTAATTTTTATGAAATATTATCTTTTATTTAAGAATGACTTCACTTAATAATGTGAAATGCGAGAAGATTCCAAACCTTCAGTAGGAATATAAGTAAAGTGTTTTCTGATAAATGGAAATAGGTGCAAAACTTATTAATGTTATTTATTTAATTTAAATATAGATATTATAATTAAAGCGATTAATCATTCGATTACTTTAACGTTTCGATTAAAATAATTCGGTCATGTAAACGTTTCGATCCTGCACATCACTAATATGCAATAAACGGCTGTCGCTGTCACCGAAAATGAGAAAATAAATAGAAATAATTGACATTTTCGCTTGCCTATTTACGTTGTTATATTTCATTAGTAGGATATATTTTGAGTTCGTTTCCCTTAAAGTGTCGAAATGAAATGCTCTCCAGTTATTAAACTATCAGTTTAAAGTGGCAAATGGTGCGAAAGTTATTTTTACGATTGGTAAGCATATTTTAAAATTCTTATCTTATAGGTTATGTGATAATGCATCTGTTTTTTAGTTTATTTTCTTTTTTACTATCACAGATCTGACTAGTGGTGTGCGAAATGCGGACTCGAAGATAAGATAATTTGAGCTTTACATTAAATCCCCGAAATCACGATGTCATCCTCGACGCTTGACGACGCCGTGATATTAAACTACTACGAAACCCTTTTGCACAAGTCCGATCGGGATTTGATCGCTGGCCCATTTTGGTTGAATGATACAGTCATATCATTTTATTTTGAGTTCCTCGAAAAAGAACAGTTCCCACATGAAAAGGACTTGCTGTTTATATCTCCGGAAGTTACCCAATGTTTAAAAATGGTGAGCGAAAGGGAAGTGAATGTTTTCCTGGACCCGCTGGAAGTGTCTTCCAAGAGCTTCATTTTCTTCGCTGTTAATGACAATGAATCGGCTGACAGAGCGGGAGGGTCCCACTGGAGTCTGCTGGTGTATTCACGTCCCGAGAAGCAATTCTTCCACTTAGATTCCTTGCCCAATCACAACCTGGACCAGGCAGAAACTCTAGCGCGGCACCTAATCACCTACCTCAGTCCAGACGGTTAGATACTATCCTTTATTATAATGAAATAATGGCGTACAGTTTGTTTATGGGTTATGTATGTACGTTTGTTACACCTTTGTTTTAGGTCAGTGTGATTTTGCACCCCTCGACACGCTGCGCCAGAGTAACGGGTATGACTGCGGGATTCACGTGTTATGTAACGTGGTGCTTGTAGCCAACCAGGTGATGAGGCAGGGCCGGATAGCGGGCTGCCCCATGATTACCTACTCCGCTGTCTCCAACAAGAGGAGTGAGTTGCTGGACATCATCGAGGGTCTCCGGGGCCGCTAGCCACTAATGCTAAACTAATTTTTAATTTTTTTATATACTTAACATACAAATAATATTGTAGGTTTTAACTAACAATAAATGATTTGTAAGGTGTTGTATTATATCGAAGGTTATGAAAATAAAACAATTCATGACATAAATTAAACTTTTCATGAATGTGATATAATTGATAAAGTATGTCATTCTTGATTGCATAGATAGATTGTGCGACTGATAAGTAGCTGTTGGTTATGTACTGTACAGGTACCATTAAAAACTTAAAAGAAAGTAAGGTGAATGGCAAATGCTATCGGAACAATTTTATAAAAAAATGTCACATTCAAGGTTTCGTTTCTTAATCCACGATATAATTTGTATTATTTACACTAATTATTATTTCTGTTTTTTAAATGTTTGTTTGGTTAATAAATATTATAACTAACGTACTGAAGAAGTAAAACATGTAACTGAAATAATTAATACACCAAATGAAAAAAGTATAATGTTTTTATTTATCTTAGTAATATTATTATTTGACAATTGTATTAGGTACTAGGCCTGTCTTAATGGGATGTTTCTATTTGTATAATATCCTCCCTATTTTATTTTATTCAATATAATGATAACATACCTAGGTACATAACAAATACTATATTGGTAAACAAAAGTATTATTAAAAATCCATTCTTTGGCATTCACCCGGAACATACCGATCAATTCAAAAAATGGACATAAATCCAAAATACACTTTTTAAAATTGTAGACTACAAAAATATTATTTAGTTACAGTTTAAATATAGATAAATTGTGTAATTCTCATCAAGTAACTTTATTTATCATTTGATTATTTGAATATTCCCTTTTAATAAATATTTTTAAATTTTCAATAAATAGACACTTTAGTTTTTTTACTTGGAAATAAAAAGTAACAAATCAGATTCCTAAATTCCAACAATTTAAGTGGAACTGCTCTGCGGCCCTTTTCATACAAAACTCGACACCAAAATAATATATTTTTTAATCGAAATATATAGCAAATATCTAGTACGGATATACACTTTATTTATTTATGTTTTAAATTATAAAATATCGACCATTAGAGAATTCAATTTTTCATCATTTTTTTCTAAACAGCGCCATCCGTTGGACGTAAAAGCAACATGCGCTATTGTTTCTCTATCTGCACAGACAGCTTGAACCACATCAACGCTTGACGGGGTACAGCTAGTATTTTTAATAATAAAATAAAAAAGATTTACAAAAGCAAATTGATGTGTTCATTTTAAAATACTAATGACCGATTTACATTTGAACAAAAATTTGTCATGTAAATTAAAATTTCTTCCCAAATAACACTGTTTTTATAATGTATTATTTTTAAAATTTTATTTTCATTATATTAACAAAATAGATAAGCCAGGTTATTTTTTTTATTAGTCATAATTAAATCACAAAAAAATGCCAAAGTTGCCTCTAAAATCACGCAAAATTGAATTCTTTAACCCTTAAGATACAACCAACTACAATAGCAGTTCAGTGAAATCATGACTACCTTCAGGTGCACTGCAATGTGCAGTGTATAGAGCTAGGTTTCACAAGTTTTGAACGCATTTCAATATTGTCCAATGAAGGCCTGTCAATTATTTCAAATATAGTTTTCAATGTTAATTTGGCTTTGAGATATTTACAAAATATTAGCCGTCTTCTAAGTGTTAATGGCCTCTATATCATAATTTAAATATTAGCCGTCTTCTAAGGGTTAATGGCCTCTCTATCATAATTTAAATATTAGCCGTCTTCTAAGGGTTAATGACCTCTATATGATAATTTAAATATTAGCTGTCTTCTAATGGTCAATGGCCTCTATATCATAATTTAAATATTAGCCGTCTTCTAAGGGTTAATGACTTCTATATCATATTTTAAATATTAGCCGTCTTCTAAGGGTTAATGACCTCTATATCATAATTTAAAAGAAAAATATATAAAGTAGCACAAATCAGTACTAGATATTTGCTAGCCTTTTGGATGAAAAAAAATTATTATTGAGTGTCGTTGGGTATTTTGGCCTCGAATCCAAATTTAAGTTTTGTATGAAAAATGTCGCGCAGCCGTTCCCCTTAATAGAGGAAACTTACAGCAAGGCATTGAAGTTGCCTTCCAATTTGTTATTAGCGTTGCAATGATAAATTGGGTAAATATTTCCCTAACCGCCACACTTTTCATCGGTACAGATTATGGAAATTACACATTTGTTTCAACTTAATTACTACGAGAAACAACGATTTACGTCGGTTTAGATGTTAAAAGATGTATTATAATTCCAATTTTATTTATTGTTCAGAATTTACATTTTGATCTAATATAAATCATTTAATTAACCCAAACTAAGAACCTAATAACCTATTTTGTGCATGTAAATAGTTGTTTCTTGTAGTCATTATTGAAACACTGTAATTTGTATAACCTGCGCCTAAAAGTGCGTTGGTTAGGGAAATATTTACCACAAATTCTTATATTGACAACGATTCATATTTGAAAGTTATACATGATTAAAAAATCTTTTTATATAATTTTTATAAAACTAAAAAACCCAGGAACATAACCAATACATACCTAAAGATGTCAACCTTTTAAGTTCCAAAAAGATTCTCAAAATAACTGACGACGACGACACATACAATAATTAGTAATCTGTATTAGAATATTATTTGTGACAACATAAAAACTTTAAAGTAGGAATAATAATATTTTAAATATATTACATAAATTTGCTTATTACATGCAGAAATTATTATTGTCATGTATTTTTTTTATTATTACCCGGTTGGACCCAACCTCCGAAAGCTCTGTCTAATTCTTCAGCTATTAACAAGCACAAATGGTCGTTGCAAGTTTTAGATATGACTTGAATACCGATGGGGAGGCCTTCTTCATTCAAACCCATGGGGATGTGTGTAGCAGGGAACCCTAGCACGTTGAAGATTGCAGTGTAACCAAAGTTCATTGCCCTGATGAGAGGCTCATTGTGGTAGGGCGCGGCAGTGGGGTGGGTGGGGTACAGGAACACCCCGTCGTCTCCCAAAATCTCTGTGAATTCATCTTCCAACTCCTGCCTCATGTCCAGGAAACGCTGATGCTGCGCTGAACCGGCAGGCACTCCGCCCTTTTCAAACAGCGCCGTCATCAGACCAATAAAAGTATTTTTGGACTGGCCAAATAGAGATTTGATGACTTCGACGATGACGTGAATATATCCGTCTCTGCCTGTGATGAGCTCGGCGAATGAAGGAGAGTCCTTTATCTTCATGCTAGCGAGCCAGATGGGGTTGGACTTGAACAGTTTCTGAACCTCCAGTTCCTTGGCGGGGGTCGCGCAGATTGCACTGAGATGAAGTGCCGCTCTGCTGAGGGCTTTTTGAATGGCGGGTTCCACTCCGCATACAAAAGGTGAATTGAGGTTGTTCTTTTGATAGTAAACCTTCACATTTTTTAAATCTACTTTTTCATCGAGCTTGAGTTTAGACGCATTCTCATCTGCTAAAATCTTAAGTAACGGGCGTAGATCGGCTGCATTTCTTGTCATCGGACCAATACCTGGAAAGATAATCAAATTAACTGTCATGAGGGTATGATTTAACAAATTTACATGTTTTATGTACTTAGACAAAACTTTTTACCATTAAATGATATAAAATTTCAATTTCATTACCGGCAACCTGGGGGTTTGTTGTGTTTGTTTTAACACAACTAGATAACCTTCATTCTGCTAATAATATTAAATTTGAAAAATATATATTTATATTTAATGATTAATTATAATATATTTTCTCCAAAGTTTTTTTTTTACGTGAATTATTATTTATTTGTTGATTGTACAAGATTACAAATAATAAGTGGATTAGCTACACTGGCAGAGAAAAAGGGTGCGTGCTCAAGTTTTATCTTTTTAAATTATCAAATAAAAATTGTATTTCATAAAAAAGTATGGAATATTTTTTTAAAATTTGTAAAGAAAATTAGAAAAAAATCTTACCAAGGAATGAATTTTGAAAAATAGAAGTTGGAAGAGGAAACTGGCCTTCATTGGAAACAATGAATTTGGTTGGCTTGTGGCCAAAAACTCCATTGAAGAATGCGGGCATCCTGATTGAGCCTCCAATGTCGGAACCTGAAATAAAAGCAACACCATCATATCACTCACTCTTCGTAAGCTGTAAAGGTTACAGATTAATATTTGGCTCTGAGGGAAATAATATGTCATCTTTGGGGATGCTGTGTAGATGGTCTTTTTGAGCAGAGGAAGGAGTGACATGTTGTAGGAGAGAGGAAACACAGAGGCCTGCGAATTGTTCCACAGCTGAGCTGTTGAACTCAACAACAATTTGCAGAAACGACCCATTCTCATGTGATAAATGTCGGGCACGTGTTAGGCGTGTTTTCCGACTACGCACCTGTGCTGAAGGGATCAATCGTATTGCAATTTAATCATTGTGCACATTAATGCCATGTGACCAAGTTTGTATATTAATGAGTAAACTTATATATTTACAATAGTAAACATGAAATTTTACAAAATCACATCTATCATTTTTGCTACCCGTCTCAGAACAGACATTGTCCAGTTAGGCGGGCAAACTACATGTATTTGTATCAACTTGCATATGCATAGTATACTATTAATAGTTGTGTTAGTTCCATGATATATCTCCTTTGCCTAAAAAAATATCCGTCTTTCTAATTTTTCTGCTTTTTGTTGTTCTTTACATTTGTATATGTATGTTACTTCCAATTGGAATTGTAGTTTATTTATTAAAAATACAAATAACTTTGTTAAAATCATTTTTATTTATATACACCTTCTACATGTTTCGTGAACGGTGTTCACTTCATCAGGCTTAAATGTACACTTTATCCTGATGATGTGAACATTGTTCACGAAGCATGTAGAAGGTGTATATAAATAAAAGTGATGTAAACAAAGTTATTTGTATTTTTAATAAATAGATATATTGTATTCATAAGTTATATGCTGGGGTTAGGTTTTAATCATTTATCAATCAATAATATTAATAATGATAAAGTGTGATATGTTTAATTAGGGGCACATTTAGTGTAGGTGTGATGTTATTGATAATTTTTATACCATTCGGAGATCTTGTTCGCCTTTAGTATATACTTTCACTCACTCTTTTGCTTTGAATAGTAGAACTGTGTCAACTGCGAAATTGATAATTGAGTCTAGGTGTAGGTTACGTAGAAGAGTATGAGTTAGTTATTGCACTCTTGTAAATACTCAAGCCAAAGAAAGTATTGATTCAAACTAAAGTAAGTCATTTGATGCTCATTTTTATTTTGACTCTCGGTTGAATGTGCTAGAATGGGAGGTTGTGGTATTCAGAGCAATAAAAATGGAAATGAAAAGGAAAATCAACACAAATAACGCTTCACATACCATAGTTAACCCTTCAGGCTAATTTGTTCGCTTTTGGGAATAACTCATATGGTCTCATAGAGATCATTGTATCTCTAATCTTACGTAAAGTCTAATTCTCCCCATATTGCAGCCATGTTTTGTTGCAAATAATTTTTCACATAAACCCAAATTACTTATTTACTCAACAACCTATTAATTTAAATCATGATGAAAGAGAAAGGGGCCTTTTTAGCCCGGAGCTCTGTATGCCTTTATTTCCAAAAAGTCATTGTATCTTACTGTCATGGTGAGAAGTGTGATCTAAACGGTGTTAGATAGAGAAAATACTGCACTTTATATTCAAATCAAAGTTAACTGCTTATTAAAATGTTACCTTTATGAAACCATAGTTTCCAAATGCAATTTAAAAAAAAATTATGAAATCTTGTGAATTTTTTATTAATTATATTTTTATGAAATGATAAAAAAGTGAGGTTACAGTAACATTTGTAATATGTTTGTCTAATAAAATGTGTGTGTTTTTATATATTTTTTCATTATCAGTAGTTTGAGCCATTTAATTTTTTTAATGTTCACTAAGTAAATTTTAAAGCGTATTTTATCACCTTTCAAAAGCTGTTTTTAGTTTTCAGATAAGTTCAGAAATATTCCATTTATTTGGATTTCATTGCAAAGCGGAAATACTCTGACCTTATGTCAAAATATGGTAGAGTTTCGAGGAGTTAACTCAATATCAAATACAAAATATAAAGTTTTTGCAAGTAAAACATTACAGCTTCAAGTTATTTTGGAATTTTTCTTTGAATAAACAACGACAATAATTCTGGGACGAGTGCTAAAGAGGGATGCTGGTTTTGTAGGGGACTATACTTATAATCACCGACATGAATACAAAACATCTGTTGTCCCATTCCCACTTATTGGTTTCTATGGGACCATTGGTAAAAGTGAATAGTTGCATTGTGTTTTGTGTTGTTTCTTACCGATGCCGAAGGCGCTCCCCACGGCCGATTGCATGCAGCCCTCCCCGCCAGAGGAACCACCCACGCCTCGCGTTGTATCGTAGGCATTGTTGGTCCTTCCGTGCACGTGGTTATGACTTTCCCACCTGAAATGATGCATTTCTCCATATTATAACACAATATTTGTTATTACTACACAGCGGTTTGCCCGTTGCATCCAACGGTATACAAATTAATCATTTTAATTTCAAGAAGTCTCAAGATAAGAAATGATACCTGAATCAGAATTTAATCAAACTTGGCCCACTTTCAAATCAAATAATTAACAATAATATTTATAATCGCAACACCACTGTCATTCATTAATGTTATCTTTTAAAAATTGATATATTGTGTGTTTACATGATTAATTATTTTTATTAAATTTGCTATGTTCTTGTAATGCTTTAATTTTATGTAGTAAACCATTGACTAACAGTATATTTTCGAATTATATCCGTTTACTGAGAAGAAATCAAAATATAATTTATGCGCATTGCATTTCAGTAGGCCTGCTTATTTTATTTATTTATTTAAACACCCATTGGGCTTTAATATACCTACATAACTTAGATAAAATATTTTTATATATTTATGTTTATATTTTTTATAATTTTTACTGAACTCATTTAATTAGTTACTCATTGAATTGACCAGTCAGTGGCTGAGTTGGCATCGCGTCTGGATCTCGGCCCGGCGTCATGAGTTCAATTCCTCGGCTGGCTAAGTCCTCCATCACGACACAAGCAATATTTTCCTCTTAGTGTGATATGGTAATAGGAGATTTTCAAATTCTGTCGAATTATTCGTAGCCCAGGAATGTTCGTCACTTTTTAAAAGAATAATAACAAAAAATAAAATTTGTTATTTTTTTTCAAATGATTACTTCTCGGTGTACAGTACACTAGATGTAGATGTAGTTAGAATCTTCTTATTAGAGTCCCTATTTTTCGTAAATCTAGATGCACAGTTGATAGTTTTAACAATATAGAGTATTTCCAAAATGAAGAAATAAAACCAATTATTTCCAGCTACAGGTTCAGGTAGCTACAGTCTGATTCAAAGCAGATTAATAGATAATGATTTAAGAGGAAGCTACAAGCCAAAAATGTGTATATTCTTGGTAAACCTTATATTGTAGGTAATAGACATTAAAATCGCTTGACAAACGGAGTCCAGAAACGTTTGATTTCAAGCACAAAACTGGTTTTTATTTATTTTGTAAATAATTTTATAAGAAAGCAAAAAAAGTTAATCAAGTGAAACTGTCACAGATAATCTTAGCTATAATACAGTATTTTAAAAAGTTGTTTCCTTTACGCGTTCATACATTTTTATTGAAAAAATATTTTTTAAAATAGTTTTATTGAGTAATTTACTATTTTATTTGTATTCTACTCAAGCGAAACGATAGGAAAAGCTTCAATTTATCTAAAGCATACTTTTTTGGTATTCATAATGTACACCAATTCGTTGTAAAGATTAATCAAAATAGTGATTTAGCATAAAGCTTCGCCTTAACATAAACCTTTGAAAATTATATCATGTATGTGGAACCATAACCAATTTATTGAAAAAGAGGTAGGTATATAATATTTTATAGTGACTATATAGATTTATTGAAAAAATTTAAAACTTTTGCCAACTTTTTATTTTTGACCGTTACCGGTTTCAGCCCTTATCATGGCCATCTTCAGAATGGTTCAATTTTTGACAATTACCGGTTTCAGTCCATATTACTGCCATCTTTAGAATGGTACAATTTTTGACAATTACCGGTTTCAGCCCATATTACTGCCATCTTCAGAATGGTACAATTTTTGGCAATTACCGGTTTCAGCCCTCATCACACCCATCTTCAGAATAGTACAAATGACAATTACCGGTTTCAGCCCTTATCACACCCATCTTCAGAATAGTACAAATGACAATTACCGGTTTCAGCCCTTATCAAACCCATCTTCAGAATAGTACAAATGACAATTACCGGTTTCAGCCCTTATCACACCCATCTTCAGAATAGTACAAATGACAATTACCGGTTTCAGCCCTTATCACACCCATCTTCAGAATAGTACAAATGACAATTACCGGTTTCAGCCCTTATCACATCCATCTTCAGAATAGTACAAATGACAATTACCGGTTTCAGCCCTTATCACACCCATCTTCAGAATAGTACAAATGACAATTACCGGTTTCAGCCCTTATCACACCCATCTTCAGAATAGTACACATGACAATTACCGGTTTCAGCCCTTATCACACCCATCTTCAGAATAGTACAAATGACAATTACCGGTTTCAGCCCTTATCACACCCATCTTCAGAATAGTATAAATGACAATTACCGGTTTCAGCCCTTATCACACCCATCTTCAGAATAGTACAAATGACAATTATCGGTTGCAGCCCGTATCACTGCTATGTTCAGAATTGTACAACTTTTAAATTAAACTATGATATATACAGGATGTATCGGCACGAACCCGACAAATTTTAACCAGCAATTCCTGAGCATATATGGAGTAAAAAATGTTATGGCCACTTTGCTGTTCGGTAACGTTTTTTTTAATAAAAAAATTATTATTCATATTTTCACCACATGTCGCCACTGTTTTATCAAGTTTTGTTGGATAATGTATGTATGTACCTACAATGGCGCGCTTTTACAATCACAGCGAAATGACACGGCACCATTTGTCTCATTTTTAACTATTATTATTTAGTGTGTACGAAAGAGCGAAGACACTTTTCGACATACTTGCTAATAACAGCTGTTGAACACGAGAAGCAATGCCAATGGCAGTGACGGAGTGTGGAAATTTTTTTGTTTTTTATTGAAAAAAAATGGTAGTGGACAGCAAAGTGCCCATAACATTTTTTACTCAAAATGTGCTAAGGAATAGCTGGTTAAAGTTTGTCAGGTACGTGCCGATACACCCTGTATACATATGTAAACAAGTTTTGAGGGTTATAGTGATTTATTTTTGGGATATTATGCCCTGTTACGCTACCTCCTTCTGATGTGTCCACATCTTCTCTGGTGATGGACACTGCAATGCTGTCCGAAACGTTGGCTAAAGAAGGAGGTAGTGCAACACGGCATAATACCACAAAAATAAATCACTATAATATTTTTGGGGGTGAAAATCTCAAATCATATCTCACACGTTTGAGGCGTAAACAAATCAGGTAAACAATGATTTTAATTGTCAGTATCAAAAATAGAAATTTTGAAAAGTACCATGATCGATGTTTAGAATAATCGAAACATATTTAACTAATTAGTCCTACTACCATTAAAATATATATAAAATAATATATTCATTAAAATAAACTTCGCACAAGTGGAGTCTCAAAATGATGGATCATTTTGAAATGAATATCTCGATAATTTATAATCATCACTAGTGGTTAGTGATGGGACGGCAAGAGACAGTTGGGGGAGTTCCTTACCACATGCAGAGCTCAGAGACATTGGTGAGGCCGATAGGGATGGCCCCCGCTCTCCTAACACAGGCTACGCTGTGAGCATCCTTGGCTGCCACCACGTCCTTGCGGATGTAGAGCCCCGAAGTGTGATGCAACCCTGGAAAATAAATATAACAGTTTTATATTAAAAAAATTTTTTTTTTCATTTTTTTTATTTTTTTTTCATTTCATTTTTTTATTGTTAATTTGCTAATTGTTTCCCACGTTTGAGAATTTCAAGTTTTTCTTTTATATATTCAATAATATTATTATTCATTTTACAAAAACAGTTTACTTCAGAAGGCGAAACAGTTGTCACTCGTAATAATAATTACACAGCAGAACTTGTTTATAAATAAACCGTTTTTTTTTGGAAATTGAATACATAAAAGAAAAATTAAAAAGGGAGTTCTACAAACTAAACTTGATAACAATAAAAAAATGAGAATTCATATATATATATATCCCTTTATTTTTTCTTTAAATGTTACATAATTATAGTTGGGTTGTCTCCCAATTTTGATTATGATTTTGTTAGTAACGATTGTAAAATTAGTTTTCCAAAAATAATGTTACTTATGACCTATCAAACTGAACTTGGGTAAAACGTACCTACGCAATGGTGTTGTGTGAAGTCACACGAGACACATAATTCGAATGGCAGTACCTACCTACTGCCGTCATGTACAGTGATGTCACAAGCTTTTCAGCCAGTCGCAAATATCAATATTTTGATGGTTTATATTTTTTCGGTATTTTCCAAAAATTTAAAAAGTGATGTTTTCAGCATTATCTGACGTGTTACATTTGTAAAAAATATTAAATTTCGTTGTAGAAGACAATCTTGCTGCTAGAAAACACTTCGTCAAATATTATTTTTTGTGTGCTCTTTTACAAACATCAAGTATAACGCCCGAAGAACATAGACTAGAGATGGGTCCTGTGAGTACTTTTTGTTACTGGGTACAGTGAGTACAGGTACAAAAGAATACCTGTTAAAAATACCGGTTACAAAATACTCACAAGTATTTTATACCTACATTATAGTGACTGGGGATGGAGAGTATTTATTATAAAATACAGTATTTTTAACAGGTATTTTTTTGTACTTACATATAATATATAAGTACAAAAAAATAATTTCTGGCCACAACGATTCCCCATTCCCAAATTTTCTACGTAAAAATGATTCCCCCGGATAATTTTTCAAATCCATCGAGGGATGGGAGTTGTTAGAGAATTTCTGTGAAAGGTAATTCCCCACAAAAATTTCCGATGTATGATTCCCCACAAAATCCATGTGGGGGGGAGGGGAGGCGAGAGAATTTCCTGTTCAAAAATTCCCCACATTATTTTCGTGTCCTCTGGTACATTTGAGATAGCTGTTCTAATATATGGTGACAGGTATCACATCAAAATGACAATTCAACACACCTACAAAAAGTGATATAAAGTCATGAAGTGATGAAACAAAAACTAGGTTACATAGGTAACTATTTAACCTAGTTTTTGTTTCATCACTTTTAATGACTCTATATCACTTTTTAAAGGTGTGTTTAATTGTGATTTTGATCAAATAGATGGTAATATTAATTACTATCTATTATCGTAAACACCTCATACCTCGATTTATGTCAGGTCTTATACAAACCTACTATTCATTCAAATATTATTTCACTAGTAAATATATTTCTTTTAATTATGTATTTTCTCACTGCACTTCTATTAACAAATTAACAACTGTATTACTTGTAATAATATTTTTGTGTACACATTACTTATTCTGTAATTTATTACTAATATTCTCCTATGTACCACTGTATGCGTATATTCCGATGTATAATTCTATTGTAAAAGCCATTTTATGGCGTTTAAATAAATATCATGGAACCCTAGTATATATGCTTCACCTCTAGAGTGAAGAGTAAATCCGAGTGTCAAAATACTTCCATTCCACTCCGCTAATGAAATACCGTAGGTAAAAAGTACTTCAAGACCTGTGATATTTACAAATTCTTAGGAATCAGGTATTTTGGAGATTTGTCACAAGTACAAAGTACCGCATGAAAATACCCGGTACTTGGTACGACAAATACGCCTCTCCTCTAACACAGACACACCCAGAAGTAACTTTATAAGATAATTTTTAATTGTTGTTATTTTCCGCCTTTCAGATATTATTTCACATGTGGCCATGGCACCGGTTGCCCCACCATTGTCACCGCTGAATAACTGACTATTACTTTTAAAAATACATGTTTAATGATTCGGTGCTCAAAATGGAAGCATTTCATGTCATCATAATCATCGTCTGCGATAATATAATATAATATGCTAACTGAAGCAATGGCACATTCGCGTAGGTATTGTTTGGTCAAGGCGACCTTGACGTTTTGACGGTTTGACAGTTTAGACGAGTTCGCGTGGTGACACAGAGACCAAATAATCAATATTTATCTAATATTTCCTCTATTATCGAAAAGCGGATAAGGATAAATGGAATAACCTGGATCGTGTCGTGATCTGGATTGTTAACGTTTTATGGTGGCCTATCACCATTACGCGCGTGATCCTGACCACTAATAGTAGGGTACCTACACAGACAGAAATGAGTAGGTATAGCTAATTTTATTTGTTTTATTATTGTACAACAGAATATTTATTCCAATTACAGTACAATTTTACATAGTCATATCAGCATTTAGCTAGGTGACTCTTCAATAATTGTTTTAAGTCATTTAGAGAACAGTCACTTACATCCAAATTCTTTGCAAGTTCGTTTAACAGCCCCTCGTCATGCTATGCTTTGCCAGGACGTCGGTTTTGCCTTTTGGTACTCTGAATAGGTCATGGTATCGACTTCGGCTGTAGTGGTCTGGTTTATATAAATCAAGCATCGCAAGAGGAATGGGCTATCGATAAAATTGTTCCAAATTTTGAAAAACATAATTTAATAGCTAGACTTTCTTTCCGCCTAGTTTCCAGACTCACAGAATTAGTTTCCTCAAGTAAGTCGATATGGTGCATGAACCTAGGATAGGTTCCATGCGTCCGCATATAGACATACCTGAAGAATTTCTTCTGGATTTGCTCTTAACATATTTGTTAAGAATCTCTTCAAATTATTCGTAATCTGGGTAAAAACGGGATTGAAGGCCCTAAACCAGAGTTTCCCAAAGTAGTCTATATGGACCCCCAGGGGTCGATATCGGCATGCTGGGGGTCTATGTCAGTGAGAAAAAAATTTGGGGGTCCACGAGATTCAAATGGGGGTACATACGAGCGGACCCCCATTTATCTCAAGTCAACATTTAGGAGTTCCGTAAATGACACAATAGACCTAAAACAAATATAATAGACTGAGAAATTACTTATTTGATATTTGTATTTTTATATTTCGTAAAGTTGTTAATTGAGGTATATAAATAGAGTCTACGTTCCTTTTCTCGTCAGAATTAATATATTCAAGCAAAACATTGCACATTGGAAGCCGCGAATTTTCCTAGTTCCCCAACTTGTTTTTGAAAAACGTCCAGGGTAATAATGACGTTCAAAACTAGTTTGAGGATATTTTGACTATGGAAATGCAACGTTGAAGAATCGGATATCATGTGACAAGAAGAACTGACCGGAATAAGCATTGACAAAGAACTTAAGGGGCAGTTCTGTAGGGCCAGCTATAGAAAGAAATTCCCGTTGCTTATCCTGCTTCATTTGGTGTAATACCTCGCAAGGGCCCCCTGTCTGCACAATGTAAAGAGAGAGCACTATACCGCCACCCGGTTGTTGGGCAGGCAAGGGAAGGGAATATTTTTACTAAAAAAATAAATGATTATCACATGGGACGTTAATAGTTTTAGGAAAATTCAATATTCGGCAGGCAGGGGGTCTACTGAAAAAAAAAATTTGGCAAGTGGTCTACGGGGCAAAAAAGTTTGGGAACCTCTGCCCTAAACGAATGAATTGATATGTTTCCTGATAAACTTTTATTAAAATACGAACGTATTATCACGATGTTGGAACGCGTGTTCATAAAATTCTAATCATTTGGTCATTATAAATTATCAAGGCAAATGCAGGAGCGTGAACACGTGTTCCGATGTATTAGGAAATTACTAAAAATTTATCTGGAAACGGACTACGATCCTGTTAGTTAACATTTTCTTCTTAACTTATTTTGAAGGTTATACCTATCATTGTAATATATCATTGTAATATACTTTAATTCTGTGAGTCTGGAAACTAGGAGGAAAGCAAGCCTAGCCATTATATCTTTCAAAATTTGGAACAATTTTATTGATAGCCCATTCCTCTTGGGATGCTATGATTTATATGTACCAGACCACTACAGCCGAAGTCGATACCATGACTTATTCAGAGTACCAAAAGGCAAAACCGACGTCCTGGCAAAGCATAGCATGACGAGGGGAGTGGTGCTGTTGAACGAACTAGCAAAGAATTTGGATGTAAATGACTGTTCTCTAAACGACCTAAAACAATTATTGAAGAGTCACTTACCCAAATGCTGATATGATGTAAAATTGTACTGTAACTGGAATGAATGTTCTGTTGTACAAAAAATGATTGAAGAAGAAGTTAATACTAACAAATCCAAACAAAACATGAACAGTACAAGATACAGAAAATAAAAAGATAACGTTCACAACTAGGAATCACATATAAATTAAAAAAGGATATGTTTATCCGAGACACTATCTAGGTTACAAACCAATTTCATTAGAAAATTTGTTTCCATTTAAAACGGTAGGTGCCAAAAATATGGGAAACATTTGTTGAAGGTGATATTCTCAATTCTGAATTTGAAATATGAGATCGACAAATATAACGTAAATAGGTCCCAATTGTCAAGTTTGTTAAGACGCCTGTCCCGGTAAGACAAGAGATCCTGGGTTCGATTCCTAGTCGTGACCGTTATCTTTTTATATTTCTGTGTCTTGTACTGTTTCATGTTTCGATTAGATTTATCAGTATTATCTTCAATGATAGATTCTTAATAAATTAGCAACAGTATTTTTCTCCGTGTACGTATGTATAAGGATAGTTAAAATTATCAGTGGTGGTTTTTTAAGTGCGTTAGTGCAGTGAACTCCCGTACAAATATATAAGGAAATAAGCTCACAAACTTGTATAATAATTTCTCCAATCTTTAAACAGCTCGCAATTCAAATTCCGTGCTAAAAAATCCGCTCGTCCGAATGATACTCGTACTGCCCAAGAGCGAGTCCGAAATGAATCCCAAATCCCGTAGGTGCGTTATGAATATCAGCACCTATGGGACCTTCCGTCATATTTCTTAGATTCATACAAAACATACTAGTGGCGCCAGATCGGTAGACCTACAAACCTTAGGAATCTACTAGCTGCATTAGTGCTCCACACCTGAGTTTTAACACCAGATTTATACGGATTATTAATTTGCATGTATCAACATTTTTTTCTGTGATCATCGTATTTTAAGTTGTCATTAAAATAAGTTAATTTACTGAAAATGTTTCGACAT
Source organism: Hesperophylax magnus (assembly GCA_026573805.1). Lineage (NCBI taxonomy): Eukaryota > Metazoa > Arthropoda > Insecta > Trichoptera > Limnephilidae > Hesperophylax > Hesperophylax magnus. The sequence continues at coordinate 2,993,194 of JAIUSX010000043.1, read as the reverse complement.
TATATTGTTTAGCCACGAACGTTTTAATTTTAACGAACCAAATAGTATATTGTTGCTAGGTCGCTAATTTCCTGTATTTTTTCGGAATCTCAGTTTGAAACAACAAGTGGATTCTATATACACCGATTTCAGTAAAGCATTTGATAAGGTTCGACATCATATTCTTATATCCAAACTCCGACTGTTAGGCATCAAAGGTAGTTTATTGACATGGATTATTAGTTACCTCAGTAATAGAGTTCTTTGTGTCAGGATTAATTTTATAGAATCCTATGTATTCGAGGCCACAAGTGGTGTCCCGCAAGGGTCCCACCTTGGCCCAATATTATTCTTAATATTCATTAATGACATTGTAAACATATTTAAAGATGTACAAGTCCTACTTTTTGCAGATGATCTAAAATTGTTTAAAAGAATACGAAATATATATGATTGCCTAATTTTACAAGCTAATTTAGATAAATTTTTTAAATGGTGCGAACTAAATATGTTATTTTTGAACATTGAGAAATGTCAAGTAATACGATTTTCCAGAACTCATTCTCATATCTTACATGAATATAATTTAAATAATGTTAAATTAACACCAGTATCACAAATTCGTGACTTGGGAGTTATATTCGAATCAAACTTAACATTCACAGCGCATATAGATGATATAACTAATAAGGCTTTAAAGATTCTTGGCTTCCTTTGTAGAACCCTAACTGATTTTAAGTCCTTGGATTGCATGAAAACACTCTACATTTCACTAGTTAGAAGCCAAGTGGAATATAATTCACCTATTTGGTCTCCTTTCTATAAAGTACACTCTAACAAATTAGAACGGGTTCAACACAAATTTCTTAGGTACTTAAATTTCAAGCTTAAAATTCCAATAGAAAACATTAATTATGTAAATTTGATGAATGGACTTAATTTAATTACGCTGTCTGACAGAAGAACCATTTCAGACCTAATTTTATTATACAGAGTCATGAACAACCTCATTGACAGCCCTGCCATCGTTGCTGCTATTAAACTCTATGTACCGACAAGAAATACTAGACAAAATACAACATTCTTTTGCGACACATATAAAACCAACTATCAGTCAAACTCACTTACCAATAGGATGCATGATTTGGGCAACAAGTTTGGTGGTATTATAGATATATTCCATGATTCCCTTTATAATCTTAAATTCAAATTAAACCAACACTTTGTGGAATCATACAAATTATTGTAATAGATTTAACGATTAGATATGTTATTGTAATGTTTTATATTATATTTTGTTCTTTGTTATTGTTAAATATTATGTTGTTTAAAATGTTTCTTTACGCCATATTCTTCAAAAACTACTTGTATATTTTTTTAAAATTCTTCACTTTTATAACTCTTAGTATAAATTCTAACTCGATAACTTATGTAAAACTTATTTATAATCTATGTAAAAGCCCCTATGGGCGTATAACAACAACAATAAACAATAAATAAATAAATAAATTTTTTTCTCCCTTTATAATCTGTCGATTGAATATCTGATTGGGATAAGCCACGAACCGCCAATGGTATTAATGAATGCGTTAACAGACAGATACTTCTTACGGGCCACAGAATAATTCTGAAACATGTTTCCGCTCTATGAAATGTGAAGAGCGAAACTTTCTTCAGAAAATTGTTTTCATTACTTATAATACCCCACACAATAAAATTGGTAATATTTAGACATTGTATTATAATATATAAAGTTGATAAGAATACGACGCTTGTGGCCGTTAAATTTTCAATTTAATTATTGGATAAATAACCCTTATGTAATTTAAAAGTTCAATAATAAAATATTATGACATCTATCTCTGAAATTAATTGATGTCCGCGGCGTAAAAATTATACGTTTATAAAGTGGAAATTGGTCTCCCTCGGAACTTTTCCTTTATAGTCTACTTACGTGGATTGTTCTACCTACGTTTACAAACCCACGTTTCGGATCCACAATCTTTTAACAAGAAAAAAGATGATGGCAAATTATGCTTTTCAGAGCAATCAAAATATAAATAAAACAAGAATAAGAAGTTGTTTCATAGAATTTGAACAATTCTTCAAATTTCATTGTTCATTTGGGAGTTCTGTGGATGTACTATTCAAATTTTGTCATTATATCTTTTTAGACCAGTTACTTGACAGAACTGAAATAATAGCAGAACTTTCACAGAACTTGAAAATTAACTTTGCAATTTGAAGAATTGTTCAAATTCTCTGTAACAACCGATCTAAGAGAAATATAATCAGCACAAACCTTTCTTCGCATACCACAGTTACGTGTTATTTAACTCGATTTCCATTGTTATACATAACGTATTTTTTCTCCATCAGCAAAGTTATACATTGTGTAGGAAATGCGTAATGCTGCAAACACTTTAGTATGAAATAATTTTAAATATGTAGATAAAATGAATACGACATGTTTTATATTTTAGTCGTTAAAACTAACATTATTATTTATTACAATGTTGATGCATTATTCAATACACGATTTCGAATAAATGGAAATGCATTAATAATATTTGCATTATTTGCATAGCGCTGTTTTTGTTAGAATGAACCAAATGATGAATGGACGAGCTGTACAAATTTAAAGAATTTATTTAATTGAGAATTTAAAGATTTTGTAAATGATAAAAATCGAGAGCCGTTATTGATTGGAGCGTTCAGAAGAAATGCAGAAATTGAAAATTTTTCGTCTGCGGCGCATTCTACGATTTCTACGATCGGAGTTAAGCCCCCGCATTCCGAATTTCTACTTATTTATACCCAAGATATTTCTCTTGAACATGAGTTTTAGGTTTATAAAAAAAATGGTTGTTGTCTTTAAGATAATATTTACACATTTGTAGAGCCGATTTCTTTGTCGACATAATATATCTACCTTTCAAACCAGCTTGTTCTTCTTTTTGAATGCTTATTAGGTCTAATATGAATCAAGCTTGTTACTTTGACTTAGCGAAGGGAATTGATTTTGGTGATGCAGTTTATCTTGTTACGCTACTGTATCTAGACTAGACTTAAGAATATTGAAGATTGGATTGCAATTATCTGAATGATATTCACAATTCAGAGAGTGAATAAAGCTGGACTGAATTGCAGCGATGTCTCAAGAACGAAGATGGCCTCGGTAATCTATTCAGAGAAAGTCCACAGCTACCAGTGATTAGCAGTAGGTATCATTTAAACAATTCTCATATTTTATTATTCCGGGGTAATTAATTATTCGTGCAGCAGCTGTGAATAAGTGAGCAAAAAAGAGCCGTAATGACCGTGAAAGCCTGGCCGCTGAACCACGGAGTCATCGCGCTTCGCTTCGTTGCTTCTCGTGCTGATGCTAAACCACCAACAGGAAAGTACGATTCTAGACACTCCACATATAATAAGTATGTGGAGTGAAACCCAAATATATACTGTACTTTAATGCTTGCACCATTGACATCCAAATTAACAGACTTGCCCCAACATAAAATCATTTCGACGAGCTGGAGCAAACCGCGAGGCAAACTGAAGAGTGCACATTGAAATAACCAGACCCTGCGCAGAAAAGTAGAGTTCGGACTCGGATCGGACTTTTCTGCGCAGGGTTTGAATGTTCGTTTTTAATCGAACTGTCTACAAATCTGGTTAAGATCGACGCACAAATGAGAGGTGAAATTACGTGTACATATTTGTAAAAGTGTCAGCAAGCAATTTGCGCGTCATTGTAAAAGGGACTAGTGAGACCCGTAAGCAGACTTTATTTTCGAAGTAGTGGTATTACAATGCGAGTTGCCTGTACTGTATACTGTCAGATCCATTTATTTACAAATCACAGAAAAAAAAATCACGCCACCTCCCCGCTACGTACAACTTGGTTTGATCCCCTTTCCCTGATTGGCTGGTCTATCAATTAGGATGACTATGGCTTGCACCTTGGACCCCATTAGCTTCGTCCAGACGCCACGCGCGAGGCTGGCGCACTTGTCGGCGTCGTAACCAATGTTGTAGCAAGCAATATATTTATGGTTGAACCTGGAAAAGCTCGAATATAATCCTATACCTAGTCATAAATTATTTATTTGGTAGTTGAGATTTAGAGAACCGCCTAGTAAGCTGGCCGCGCGTGGTCCGGTTGATGGCTAATGAAGTGCATGCCAGGATACGAATACATTCATAAAATTGCATCATTTTTAATTCTAGTGGAACGAAAGTAAATTATTATAAAAAAAACATTGTAATATAATATATCAATGCTTGATATGACGAATGCTTTAATGAAACAACAAAACAATATAATGTAACAGAGAATTTCAAAAGTCATCTTCAAGATAATTCGATAGATCTACTGAATCTACCGATTGGCTTAACAAAAGATAAATAAATATACCAAACACACGTGTAGGAACATAACGGATTTATGAAGGTAAATAAGGTAAATGATGAACTGAAAATCTACCACAAAATTGATTTAAATACTCCTATTACCTGTGCAATTAAACGATATCTGATTGTTTTGTAACATTTGTATTTTTACGAAAAATACAAATTTATTTACTAATCATAATTATTGAAATCGTGACCATCAACATCGAATCATTAAATCTAATAAACATATATTTATATTATAATTATCAAACTGCGTCTATTTACATATGTATTGTAATTTAAATAATTATAGTAGAGATTATGAACAACAATATAAAATGTAGGTTTATTAAATTTTGATATTTCCAGATTCGTTGCGCGAAGTTTTTTCATCTTCAACATTATCATCGCGAATAAATTTCGTAATTTTCAAAGTAAATTTCACCCACTTATTGCTTACAAGTACCTACACATTTAAACAAGACTATCGGAGAATGAAAATGTCCCTTGCGAAAGCGTACTTAAGTGCATACTGAGTCTTATTGTTAGCGTTGAAACCGGATGAAGGCCAATTGCATCGTTTCATGATTATTGTTGGTCAGAGTTTAATTGATTATAACAACTAGACATATTATGCAGGTGGCTACAACCATCTTCAGGTAAAGCATACAGCGATTATTGCGAATTACCTACGTATTTATCTTTCTTCTCAAATTAACGTGGGTTTATGAATGCGTTTTCTGAACCGCAGACCACGAACTATATTCATGATAAATTATATTTATCGTAATATTACGAGTGTAAAACGTTAAAGAATATTATTATTAACTGGCTGTACCTCGCAACGCGTTACTGTGGCTTAGTCTGTCCGTGCAGACAGATAAACAAAAGCGCGTTTTACTTTTGTGTCCAACAGATGGCACTGTTTTTCAAAAAAACATGTTTTTGTCTGTCAAAGATGACATCTATATAAAATATGTATATATATAAAAATATACGCGTATTCGAATGCAACGTTGTGTCAAAAGCAATCGGGGAATAACTTTCGGAGATTTAAGATTTTGAACAAACGAACATTAACATTTTTATTTATATAGAAGATAGACGAACAAATGTTAAAATCTGCTTTGAAATTATGTACCTATATAGTTGGTCGATGGTACATGCTATACATTCTGAAGGATGACTTGAGGGGATATTAATGAAAACTGAAAACCACATTCGCCGCACGTTCTCATTAGAGATAAGAAACTCGGTCTTGAATCCGGTAGGAGTTAGGGATATCTACTTACTGGTACACGTACACAGTTCAAAGGGAATTCATCTGTCATTTACACGTTTTTATGTTTGTTCATTCGGGAAAAAAAATTAATAGAAAAGAACGTGAAACATACCGTATAAACTTATTTATTTTACATAATATTACAACTACATGGTTTTGTTTGCTCCAGTAAATAATAAATTATTGTTTCTTTCAAGCAAACCATGTTTAATGTGGAGAACTCTTTCTTTAAAAGCCAAATACCTCTTATTCTAGTCAGCATAAAAATAATAACATAATCCTTAAGAGGAACGGCTGCGCGGCCTTTTACACACGAAAATTAAATTTGGATTTGAGGCCAAAATACCCAAACAAACTGATTATTTTTTAATCAAAATGTGTGGCAAATATTTAGTATGGATATGTGCTATTTTATTTATTTTTGTTTTAAATTATGAAATGTAAATCATTGAAGAATAGGATTTTTCATGATTTTAGAGGTAATTTTGGCATTAGTTTGCGAGTTAAGGCGATGCACTACGTCGTGTAATATTTTAAATTGAGCCGCTATCAATAACAACCCTTACGTAGATGGCGATAAGGTTTAAATTCTCGCTTAACACCATCCGCCTGTTTTGATTTATGCAAGAAAAAAACATGGCCAAAAAGTGAATTGATTTTATTTTGTGGATGTTCAGGCATAATTTATTTTTTTTCGATCTTTTTATTAATAACTTAATTTGCCATATTATACAATAAAATCACAACCGAAAATGGGTTCGTAAGTAGGAGATTTTGAACTTTAAAGCAGTTTTCATAGGCCTTATACATTATTTTATCTGGGCTTATAAAAAGACTTATCTAAAAAATACTCGATTATTTCAAAGGCCAAGATGTATTCTACTCGCAGTATTTAATTAAAGCATCTGAAACATTTTGAGGCGACCAAATTTTCAAACCAAAAACACAGGGTGAATATGTGGCAGCCATATTTATAGATCTCAAAAAAGCCTTTGATACGGTCGATCATGAAATACTCTTAAAGAAATTGGAATATTTGGGAATTGTTGGGAAGCCCCTAAATCTCCTCCGAAGCTACTTAGATGATAGGTTTTGTCTTGTTGAAGTCAAAGGTGTCTCGAGTGGCTTAGGTAAAATCACATGTGGAGTGCCACAGGGATCAATTCTTGGGCCTCTGCTTTTCTTGATATATGTCAATGACATAACTAAATGTGGTATCTCTGGAAACCTCCAACTTTATGCGGATGACACTGTAATCTATTATCACAGTACAAGCCTGAGTGACCTGGAGTCTCAAATGAATGTAGATGTCTCAATTCTAGCTAATTGGCTGCGTATTAATAAATTGAGCCTCAATATAAAAAAAACGCACTACCTAACTTTCGGTAATAAGGATTATGTGCCCATGAATATCACACTTGGAACTGAGAAGCTCCAAAATATAGAAGTCACGAAATATTTAGGGCTATTAATAGACTCTAAACTTTCGTGGGAATTCCCATGTTGAGCATGTGAAATCTAAAATATCCCCAATAACCGGCGTACTGTACCGACTCCAAGGTCTTCTCTCTACATCTCTACTACGGGCCACATACTATGCGATGATTCACTCCCATCTGAGTTATTTAGTTAGTATCTGGGGCACTATTACTAAAAAACAAATATCAGAAATACAAGTGATTCAAAATCGAGCAATAAGGAATATCTACCGTCTACCGTGGGATACACATATCAAAGATATATATTTAAAGACAAACATACTTCCTTTTACAGTTCTACCTAAATACAATATCACTTGTACAATATTACAAATCATACATAGATCCTCACACACTAACATCAAACCAGCATTTAATTCAGACATACACCAGCACAAAACACAGTCCCAAAATCTAATACACCTAGCATCGTCTACCCACACAACAAAATTTGGTATTAACTCATTACAATATATTGCATATAGACAATACAATGCATTACCTAATAAAATAAAGCAATCAGTAACTAACAAAAAAATATTAGTTAAAACGCTTAAAGATTATTTCCTGAAAATGTTTTTAAACCAGTGAATTTTCGCTCGCTTTCATATTTTGGTTTACTATGTTTCATGTGTATAGATGTCTCTCAGTATTTCTAAAATCTCTATTCTTAACAATGTATTTTTCCTTTTTCATTTATTTTTCTTTTCCTTTTCAATATGTTGTATTTTTTTAAAAGTGTAATATCCTTGTAAAATGTATTTTATGTGTCTGTACTTCCCGTAATGAGTTTTATCTCAACTCATTGGGAATAATGTGTTACTTACCATGTTTTTTGTAATACATTATAAATAAATAAATAATAATAAATGATTTTGCATTACTACGTATGGCATCGCCTTAATACTAATTATTATCTCTCCCCCGGAGCTCCCGTACTGAGAAAACTTATTTATATAAAATATTAGTAATTTATTAAAAATCTGGTTAAATTATTCGACTTTCTGTCAAAAATGGGACTTCAGGCCTTTAACGAATGAATTAACAGGTTTCCTAAAAAAAAATAAAAATAAATACGCATATGTTATTAGGATGTCGGAACACGTGTTCATAAAAATTATAATATTGTCGCATTTCGTCATTATATTTATCAGGAATAGTGCACCTGCTTGAACACGATATATTCTGATTGGAGGAATATTTTACTAGTAAATGGATTGCAATCACGTTTTTAACAGTATTTAAATAAATCAGCCATACTGACTTATGTCCGTGCGCGTCTGAGGTAATTAACTTAGGATGTATTGTTTCATAAAATTTCAACGTTCATTTGCGAGTTCTGTGAATGTCCTATTCAAGTTCTGTTATTATATCATTATGGGCCAGTTATTTGACAGAACTAGAAAAAAAGTTTCAGAGAACTTGAAAAAATTAACTTTAAATTTAAAAATTGTTCAAACTCTCTGAAACAACCCGAGATTTATTAGTTACACCAAGCATAATCAATGTAAGGTTTGTGGGGAAGACTAGACTAGACTATACTTAAATAAAGCCAGAAACTTAACGGCGTAAGTGAAGCAGCCATGCACAAATATGCGACGCGCGGCCCTGATTTATAGGACAGACAGGTTGAATTTGCCCTATCAAATCTTTAAAATAAAGTGGGAATCTTAACGACATTAGTGATGAAGTCGTGTAAAAACAATATTCGGCGCGCGGCCGGCGTAATGGACGTACCTAAGGTCGACTTTGCCATAGCAGGCCTAGAAAATCGATCATTCCGTGGGGTTTATTTTAATTATTTCTGATGAACGTATTACTAAAATCTCAAATGTTTCTAGAAGGATCCTTCGGAAAGTTACTAATTCATCGTCTAGAAAAATAAAATTTTGTGCTTACCGCTAATTTTATAGTTGAAACACGTTTTATAAAATTTTCAAGTAGTTTTACATAAAATATTTTAAATGTAAGGTTATAATTGTAAATTGTTATTAATCCTTAATGTAAATAACTTACATGCGTAGGGATCCCTCTAGAAACATTTGAAATTTTAATAATACGTTGATCAGAAATAATTTAAATGTGAGCGTCGAGCAAACTCCCGTTATTAGAGGCTTATGTCGCCTTAAATTGTCATTTCGATCCCCTTTAGACTTTTTGTTTCTCAACACCGCCGTGGTTTTACCAGGGCAATGGATATTGAGGAATTATGAATGAAATGCATTGAGTGAGCGACCTTTAACGGCGATACAGTCCTTGGTGGAGAAGGGCACTCCCAGGAGCGGCTTGTCCCTGGCAAGCTGCTCTACAGTAAGAGTGCCCCCTCGGACCAGCGCGTCGGCCTCCCGGCCTTCCCGCAGGGCCTCCTCGAAGCGGTCCTCCACGAAGCAGTTCAGCATGGAGTTCACATCCTTCACCCTCTGGATGTAGGCGGTGATTAACTCTTCGCTGGAGATCTGGACGAAAAAAAATTGTGTTAATTATCGAAAACATAAAAGACTACACGGAGAAAATGAGTGTTACTAATTTATTAAAAATCTCTTCAAATAATTGGTAATCCGGTTAAAAATGGGATTGCAGGCCCTTAACGAATAAATTAATAGGTAATAAACTTTTAGAACACAAATTTTTCGCATTTTGTCATTATATCAAGGCAAATGCAGAAGCATGAACATAAGTTCCGATATATTAGGAATTTACTAAAAGTTTATCAGGAAACAGCCTGCAATCCCGTTTCTAAGCAGATTACCAATAATTTAAAGAGATTCTTAATAATACATTCCTCTTTTCACCCCCACCCCCCTTTCCCATCTCTTAGAGCAGAATAAAGCCCGAGAGAAGCTTGGAACTTCAACTATGTATAATTTATATAATATATTTATTTTGTCTGAACCGTTTTACTCTCAGGTATTATCAAACTGTGGCTCGGTCACACAGTTGACTTATTCATTTGATATTTGTATTATAAGCAATGCTACAACAACTTTGGGTTTATTTATTTTATATTATAGAAACACACAGTACATTGGTTACAGAGATAAAATAATTCGCGGCTTGGCACGCGGAAATTTCGTCCTGTTTATAAGGACCGTAAGGGTCCGTTTAAACTATCTATACATATACCTATTATGAAGTTAAGCGTCAATACCAGGTAAATCGGTTAGGGTTATTAGTATTTTTGTAATAATTTTCCAATATTTGTTCTTGATCTAAGCTTGCCTGACACTGAGGCAATAAATTAGATCCCCTTAACACGTCACAATTTGGTGATAAAACATAGATAAAACAATAATTGATCGACAATACTAAAAGTCAATAATTGAAATAGTTACCTATAGCTATAGATACGGCTCAACTAAAAGATAAAAGAAAATGAAGGTAAAAAATAATATTAATTGCAATTTATTCATTTGTGTTTCTTTGTAACATCCTCGGGTATGGATGAGATTGTTCCATCGACCAATCGGTGGATTATATCGATGGATTGTTTAAACTCACCTTGCTGAAAATTATATATACATAATATGTGGGATTTTCCAGGAAATAAAATAATGATGTGCATTTAGTGCCATGTTAAAACTAGTAACTTTGAACAGCAAAAAAGTTTGCAAAACAGAACTTCGCTATGCTCAGTCAAAAATACCCACTCTTTCATGTTCACTATAGCTACATGTTCAGCGATTGTTCAAAGTTCTGAAACTTCACCAATGTTTGGGAATCTCTTCAAAGTGTTTTAACGTAATGGTTACAATGTAAATATTAACACATTGTTGCGTGTTAACAGTACACGGATCTTTTGAATAAAATAACAATTCCACATTTATTTTATTACTGATATTCATCTTCAAATTACTATAATTCATCAACACTTTACCAACCGACCAATCATCTCAAACCTTTTTCACTGTTTTTTCCAACCCAAAATAATGTTTTCGTTATCAATTATTTACCTACACGACAAAACAACTGCCAGCTCTTTTGTTCAGTACGCTTTCTAATTATCATAAGAATAAAATTACCTACTTTCGTTGCACTATGGGCCTTACTAGTAAACGCGAGTTAAATTTTACACAACTGATAAACAACCATTAGTATTCGGTAAATGGTTGTTTATCAGTTGTGTAACATACAAAACATCTTTATTTAAGGCCCTTAGCGTATAATTAACGTGTTAATTATTTGGGCCAACTCTTGTTTTATAAATACATACCTCAACAGATACCATTATATTACAAGTTATAATGAAAGGTTCAGTATCGTGACATTGGGTATTATTGAAGGCTAAGGTTATTGATGCAACCACCATGATTCCGAAGCATTGCAAAAGTAGGTTACAATTAAAAGGATAATCTACTAATTAAGGTTCATACTAGGTTCACAAAAAATGAAGGAATGCTTGTACCAAAACATAATAAATACGGACAGCGAACCCTGGAATACAATGTGCCCAAAATATTCAACATGTTACCAAGCAATATAAAAAAATGCGAATTACCTCAGAGATTCAGATATATGCTGAAAACATGGCTACTAAGCAGAGATACTCTGTATTAGTAATACTTTTGATTATGGCAGTGGTTGGTGATAAATATGATGTATAAGTTGTATTGTAATAAGTAATAATATTATGAAAATATGTTATATTGTAATTGAACATGAACATCCTGTTGACAAACTGCTTAATTGCGGTTTAATGGGATTGTACTTTGAAGAACAATTAAAAAAAAGCTTTATGTTTTAATGAACAAAACTTACGTAAGTAAAGGTCAACGGAACCCACAGTTTATGTTTTAACGAACAAAACTTACGTAAGTAAAGGTCCCCGGGACCCACATTTTATGTTTTAACGAACAAAACTTACGTAAGCAAAACAGTAGTATTTTCACAGTTGGACTTAAGACGACAAAATTCCTTCCGCAAAAACATATCCATAAACGATAATTAAAATCTACAAAAATATGACATCTTCGTTACAAAAAATGATGTTTCCGTATAATCAAATGATAAATTTTAAAACTTTTGTACACCAAACAAAAAATTTAAACATACGAATATTAACAATAGGTAAAGTTGCACGTATTTTTGCACTAAATGTAAGACATCTTGCACGATGGGATTGAATCTTCAATTTACACTTCGTTTTACAGTCCTCCTATACCTTCGTGATCTCAGTCAGAATGTGGGAAGGTACCGAGACGCGCGGGGCGAGTAGGATGAGTGAGGCAGGAGGGGGGGGGGGGGGGGGGGGTTCGATGCTATTAATATTAATCGTATTTGTACAATTTTATAGATCCTTCTTACTTATAAACGCGGTGTAAATATTACGCGGCGCGTAAGGTCAGAACAGTGAATAACTTGAGTTATTACCATGCCGATTGTTTGGTTAAAACGGTCTTACAACAGGCTCAAGGCCGGCTTTACTTGTAAGAATCTATCTTCATCGCCGTGATCATGGAGCACAAATTCACATCCCATCGTGATGCACACCGACTACTATAATGACACTGTCATTCGTCGTCAGCAACAAACCACTATTACAGTGGCTAATGTATTTGGACTCTGTGTAATCTGACTACTTCAATAAAGTCGCTACAGTGATGCCACACTCACCTTTCATTCGTCTCTCACTACTATCTCCAAATTGTAAGATGTTGCACCAACCAGTAAAGTTTGGGCGAAATAAGCATATCTAAAAATATTATAAAATGAGCAATGTTGGCACTTATAATATTATAATAATGCAATGTACAGTTATTAAATAAGTATCATCAAAGAAGTAGTGACACAGAAATAATTTAAGGTTTCTTTTTAAATTCAGAGTTAATTTTGTTACAGAAATGATATAATCTGTTGTACCCATTGCGTGTATTAAAATATTAACAATTAAAACGTTGGTTGAGTTAGGTAGACTGAAGCCTATAAATGGATTCTTACGGTGCAGAAGAATCGATAGTCAAATACCTTCGTGATATTTCATGATTGAAATAACCTATTAAAATACTAATCTATTATGTATTATTGTGGTTGGACCTCCCCAAGACGTTAAAACATACCAAATATTACACACCAATTTAACACGTACGTAATATATTATCATCTATCTAGTGTAAAACTGTCGCGATGCACTATATCGTGTAACATTTTGAATCTAGCCGCTAATAATAACACCTTTATGTAGATGGCGATAAGGTTTAAATTCCCGCTAAACACCAGCCGCCTGTTTTGATTTATGCATGAAAAAAACATTACCAAAAAGTGTATTATTTTTGGATCAATTAGATACCATTAGTCCCAACTGTGAAGGTTAGGTTATAGTATATATGAAAGGTTCTCGCCTCTGCTATTTGTTTGTATTTAAATCGCGTCGGCAAGGACAATTCCTGTATTACTGACTTTTGAATTTGAAGTTTGTCAACTATCTTTGTCATATAAAAGGTTGTTTCATTAAAAACGCTCTCTTGCTCAAAAACGACCAAAGGTTTAACCTTTCCTAAAGAATCACAGGAGCTGGCCTGTATCTAGAGTATTTTACTGTAAAAAGTGCCTAGTCATATCATGTGAAAGTGTATATTCATTTGTGATTAAAATAATTCAGTTTGCTCTCAAAAATATCGGAGTTTAATTTAAAAGGACCCTAATTTATAACAATGTGTTTTATTTTATTTTGCGGACGTTCAGGCACAAATATTTATATACTTAATTTGCCACATTATACAATAAAACCATAACCGAAAATGAGTTCGTTAGTAGGAGATTTTGAATTTTAAAGCAGTTTTTATAGGCCTGATATGTTATTTTTACTAGCCTTATAAAAATGCCAAGATGTCTTCTACTGGCAGTATTTAATTAAAGCATCTAAAACATTTCTAAGCGATTAAATTTTCAAACCAAAAACATATGATTTTGCATTACTACTATCTATACGATTTGCATCGCTTATTTTTGTGTTTTTCATATCAGGGTTCAGTAAGAGTGTATCAATCTTTAGCTATACCTACTTGAAATATTCATAAAAAACGGGTAAAATTGACGGTGTAAATTCGTCCTAAGCGACACACGAATAATATTGTGCGTTTAAATAACTGTGCTACCTTGTTTTTTTAGTGTAAAGTTAACCTATGTCGGTATTATTTGATTCAGTTTTACATTAAACATTGTCTTCAATTCTCGTTCGATTTCGTAATGTCCTTGATATTAGTATATGAGCTCACCCATAGATGGCAGTAGTTTTTATCTACTAGGTTACCCGTAAATGGCGTCAGCCAATAATAATACAATAATAGGAGAATAAATAAGATGACAACCTCAAGGTCGAGGTCCAGATTGTTCCAACCGTCTTCTAGTTGATATATCGGAGTCCATTGTAAATCTATCATAGAGTCCAAAGGGTTTTGTTTAATATCGAAGTTTTTATTAAGAGTTTGAGAAGACACCTATTTCTTTTATTATTAATTATTGTTACTATAATTTGCCCTTCTAAAATAGTCCCAAACGTCACAAGGTCGGTTAGGTGTGTGCTACACCAAATAATTACTGGTTTTTGTGATCAAGCCATATTGAGCAGTACTAAATGACATTTTTTCAAAATAAACTACAAATAACATACAAATGTAATTAATGTAACTAACATACAAATGTAATGGTAAGCCACTACTCTGCTCGAGTCGGACGGTGTCGGGTACTACTTAGTACACAGTAGTACCTGACACTGGTACCTAGGTACCTAGGCCGTCGTAGAACCTACTGGACACTTTGGCCGTTGCCTAGAGGTCAAGCCGGACGGTACCTGAAACTACCGCGCTATTCCTACAGGCGACCGCTAGAATCTTCAGCGTAACGGGCGGCAACATATTTTATTTATTTATTTCACGCCTATTAAGGCTTTTACATACATATATATAAAAAATATTAACGATTTTATGCATGAAAATAGTGCAGGCGACTATTTAAAACAATTGCAGAAAAATAACTATAAAGTCAAAATATCACTGAACTTGATCTACACAGCATGCAGGCACAAAACATAAAAAATCCAAAATATTTTTTTCTGTTTCAGTTTACAAAATTATTATTTATTTATTTATTTATTTTGTAAGAAACAAACAGCTTTTATATAATATGCAGTGATAAATATAAATATACAAGTTAACTTAAGTCAAGCCACAGAAGTTTCTTATGTTACAGTGCATTAGAAATGCATATGAAGTTTTAGTTTCTTAAAATTAATTTGGTGTTAAAGGAAGGGGAGAGGAAGAGGAAAATAGGAAGAGGATAGGAGATGCTGCCGATACATTCCATAATTATGTGTGAGTCAAATCAAATTAAATACCTTTCTTAAAATATTTCACTACTTGAAAAAAACTTCAATAGGGTATGCTTATATATTGAAATTGATGTACTAAATATATCAACAACATCGTAGTATTTGTTTCCTAGCTGTTGAATCCGTCGCATAGGAGTGTGATATTGGGACGTTGAAATAGAATTGCTACAATAATATGGTAGGTACTGTCTTGTAACCGACCTGCTTGGAGTATGAAAAGAGATTTATATCATATCATATTTATAATAAATCAGGGGTTTTATTATTATGTAAAAATTATAACATAATAATAAATCAGGGGTATCAAACATTGAATTAATAATTTTATACAAACAGGTTAAATCGGAAATAATTCTGTGATCAGATAATTTTATTAAATTTAATGAAAAAAGTACGTTATCGTAATTTAGGTTTTCTCTAGGAATGCCCATTTTAAAATTTACATATCTTAAAAAATTATTTTGGATTCTTTCAATCGCATGTGAATGAACTTCATAATTTGGGGACCAAACCCTGGAATTGTATTCTACATGACTCCTTACTAGTGACATATATAATGTTTTTACAGTATTTACATTTTTGAAATCACTAGATACCCTTAAAATAAATCCCAACATTTTCAAAGCTTTATTGGTTATTATTTCAATATGCTTGATAAATTTAAGTTTCGTGTCAAACCAAATGCCTAAGTCATTAATTTCCGAGACAGATACTAACGACATATTGTTAATGGAATAATAAAAAAATATTGGATTCTTTATTCGATGAAACCTCATAATTTGGCATTTGCTTATGTTAAGTTGCAAGCGGTTATCACGACACCATATAATTAATCTTGACAAGTTATTTGATAATATATGGCAATCGTTAATGTTTCTGATTGCTTTGAATAATTTCAGGTCGTCTGCAAACATTAACACTTGAACATCATTGAAAATATACAATACATCATTGACAAATAATAAAAACAGGATTGGACCTAAGTGTGACCCCTGGGGAACACCACTCGTAGCAGTGAATTTGTATGAAAATTTTACGAAAATTTCGTAAAAAACGTAACTATTGTAGCGATAGTAACTGGAATGTTCAGGAACGTTCTTAGGTGCAACTCGCATGGGGATCTACTAGCTAACTCCGTAGGTACTGCCGTACCCGACACAAATCTGATCTTTTAGTAATAATAACGTACACTGTTATCTTATGTAAATCCATTACGCTAAATCAAATAACTTACGGTGTTATCTTATTTATATTTTTTGTAATGCCTGCATCAACTGTAAAGCGCCCCTGAGGTGGTGATGTCTCACAAAAGCGGCGCTATACAAATGTCCAAGAAATAAATCAAATAAATATCTATTATGCTTAATCAAATAACTTATGGTGTTAACTTATCTAATATGCTTAATCAAAATGTTATAATATTACCCTTTAGTTTGAAAAGTTGAAAGGCGTTTATGAAGCATTATTTAGAGATAATTCATTTTAAGAATGAAAAGAATATCTGGATTTTTGCGCTTTCCAAAAATAAAATCAATATTAATTTTATTTACGATTTATAATAAACAACGTCAGAGATGAGTAAATTTTATGTAACGTATTTTCGGAAATTAGCATAACCATAATGGCGTAATGTATTACGTCATCCGTCATCATGGTAAGGTAAAAAATAAACAAAAGCGAGACGCGTATTGTGCAAACTTCCACGTCTGAGAAATGAGATGTGACGTGGTTTTCAATTGGGATAACACGTACAGAAACGTAAAGGAAGATTGAGTAGACGTGTCAAATAAAACCGAATAATATTTGTAAGAGTCAAGTTGGCGAAAAAATGTGAAGAGTTGTGCAAAAAAGTAACACGACGGTTACCATTTGGAAAAACCGTAATCTGTATTACAGTAGATACTGTAGAGATATTTCAACAGCAAGAGTATTTCAGAATAACACAATTTATCCAGATTCCGAATGATATCATGAAGCCGCGGAAGCAAGAAACAAGAGTATTTCAGAATAACACCATCTCTCCATATTCCGAATGATATCAAGAAGCCGTGGAAGTAAGAAACAAGAGTATTACAGAATAACACAATTTATCCAGATTACGAATGATATCATGAAGCGGCGGAAGAAAGAAACAAATTTTAAGAACACTGTAAAAAGAAATAAAAAAAACTCAATGCTTTCAGTATTAAATTATTTATTAATTTATTAATTCCCTTCTTGGGGGGCTTTTACATATCAATAGTAAAAATTATATATTAATACATTACATATTTATTATACATAACTAAACTGTCCAGTAACAATCTTTTGTATTTGTTAAGTGATAAATTAAAGATATCAACTAACTCGGTATAATTATTTCGCTCCATAAGTATTCTGGGTAATGAGGAATACGGTTCCATGATAACTCAACAAAGTGACAATTCAACACACCTTTAAAAAGTGATATAAAGTCATTAGAAACGATGAAAAAAAAACCTAACCTAACCTACTTAACCCATTTAATAAAGTTTTTGTTTCATCACTTTCAATGACTTTATATAACTATTTAAAGATGTGGTGAATTATCATTTTGATGATTTGAGGAATACATATGTGAGTTAGTACCAGAATGTCTGCACTGAAATAAATCCCGACTTCTAGTATTACGTAGTGGAATCCGAAAGCCTATCAATGCAAGCAATTCTGGACTATCAAATGCATAATTTAGAATTTTGGATAGAAATACCAAGGCAGTAAAAATCCTTCCGTCGGAAAATATAAGCATTTTCATTTAATTTAAAAGAGTGTTGTAGTTCAACAAAGTTGCTGAAATACCCATTTTAAAGAATTTGTTTGGATTCTTTCAATAGCTTGTACATGAATATTGTAATGCGGATACCAGACGGAAGAATTGAATTCAAGTTGACTTCTAAAAAATAATTAAAACTCTATTGAAAAATGCTCTGCTCAACTCCAAAGGAAAATGAGTACCTTGATGACAAACACACTCACACTACAAGGACACAAACTTTAAATTTACTTAACATTACAAAATTAAGTGCGTTTTTGACCAGAAAAACACTTAATTCCACCCCACAAAATAATTTAGTGCACTCCCGAATGAAATTGAAAATAACATGGAAATAAATAACATCGCAATACAGCTACAAAGTAAAAACGAAGATTCGAAAATTATAAAAAAATATGAAGATGGAATGGGTACAAAAATTCCATGGAGATAAACAATAAAAAAACAACACCAACATATGGATAAGTCAACATGAAGATGAAGAAATTAAAAAAAAAAATTGAAGACGGCATAAGTAATAACATCGACGACCGACGTAATAATCTACAGTCCGCCTCGGAACAGGAATCCCTAGTGAGGAGAACTGTGGATTAAAATAACTTCCTTAATAATGTAACTAACTAACTAACTAACCATCACGCCGTTTCCCCGCAGGGGTAGGCAGAGAGGACGGACCGCCAAACAACTCGGTCTTGGCACACATTCCTTGCCTCATTCACATTCATACATGGTCTCATACATGGCCCGACTCAAGTATCTGATTCACTTGGTCGTGCCATGTCTTCCTCGGGCGTCCCCGACTTCTGCTACCATTCACATTTGCATCGTATATTCTCCTTACACTCCTTTCTTCGCTCATTCGCTCTACATGCCCAAACCATCTAAGCGTCCCTTTCTTGATCTTACTCATTACGCTTACATCAGCCTTGCACTCTTTGCGGATATCCACATTCCTCACACGACCATACATGGTTTTACCACACATACGCCTCAGGGATCTCATTTTAACAGCATTCAATCTACTTTCATCCTTTCTTTGCCAGTTCCATGCCTCACTTCCATACATCAGGGTAGGTACTAGCACTCCATTGTGGACTGCTAACTTCGCTTCTTTGGACAATTTTTTGTTAGCGCCAACTGCGTTCAGTCCTCCATTAATGGAGTTACCTGCATTTACTCTTCTTTCAATATCTCTGTCAGCCTTCCCATCTCACGTAAACATGCTTCCTAAATACACAAATTCATCCACCTGCTCCAAGTATTCCTCATTCACAGCTATATTGCACACTGTTTTCGTACTTTCTCTTTCAAACACCATTACTTTAGACTTACTTACATTCATCATTAACTCGTTCTTCATGCATACTTCGTTCATCCTAGACACGAGAGACTGCAGATCATCCATACTATTAGCAATCAGCACCGCATCATCAGCATACAACAGGCAACATACTTTCAGATTACTCAAATTCGCGCCCAATCCCACGTCTTTCAATTCTTGCATACAATTATCCATGTATAGATTGAATAACCACGGTGACATTACGCAGCCTTGTTTAACACCTTTTGTGATATCAAACCACCCCG
This sequence comes from Hesperophylax magnus, assembly GCA_026573805.1. Classification (NCBI taxonomy): domain Eukaryota; kingdom Metazoa; phylum Arthropoda; class Insecta; order Trichoptera; family Limnephilidae; genus Hesperophylax; species Hesperophylax magnus. The sequence goes on along the minus strand of JAIUSX010000043.1, from coordinate 2,973,359 downwards.
TAAAACCACCGTTCACCCTAACACATGCAACGCTTCCCTCATATAGAGACGCAATTGCCTGAGTCAGATTCGCATTCACTCCATACTCCATAATAATGTAACAAATTAAATTTATCTTAAACAGTAAAAAATATAAAAATAAACTAAAAAAATAATTTTGCGATGCTAAAAATGCCATAGCTTTGATAGTAAAAATAGGTTTTGGCCTTTTGGATTTTCTTTTGTCCAGACCATATACAATAATAATATAATTCAATTTAAGTCTTCGACCACATAACACCTTTATTTTTCTTTTCACAGTAATTGGTATTCGGATGTGACTAAAATATACGGCATTTCTCAATGCCGTATATTTTAGTGAAAGGAAATTTCATGCAAGGAAATTTTTCCGTTCATGCTGCATAGGAAGTAGCACTTTTTCCCAGGAAACTATCAGCATTCTTAGAAAGGTCAAAATTTAAAAAAAAACACATACAGACAATCTTCTTGATATCGGTCCAAGCTATTCGGTCAATGAACACTCTTGTATTTACCAGATTCCTAATAAAATAATCGTAAATACCAAAGAAAGAAATCTCATCACCGTTCTATTTTCTTTACGAGTATTCTTCATCGAAACAATAAATAATATTACCTGCAAACGGTTTACATCCTGTGTTGTGTATTTATGTTTTATTCAAGACCAATTTTAGGCACTACAAAGAAATAGTCAGACAGAAAGAAGATTTATCTACGTCCAGGATTTAGGGTAGGTACTTTGAGATAGTTCCACGGGCCCTAAACTACGGTCTATTTAATTTTACGTACATTAACAGGCCACAAAATAGTATTACATCGCCACGATATTTTCGTGTACGATTTTGTTCATTCATTTGATTTCTTGAGGAAACAGAAGCGGTAGAGCCAAGTCGAAGTCATCGCTATATATAGTGAGCTAATCCACCTCCTGTCATCGTGTCCTTGTTACAATTTTTTTTCTACAACTCGATGAATGCACAGAATTATCAAAAATACTAATTTCGGTTGTGTGTATGTTCTGCATAACTCTAGTTCAAAGAACTCTGAAACTCGGATTTTTGTACCTACATATTGGGTACGATAATCCATAACACGATAATAACTATAAAATAATATATGGGTGCTATTAAACATTCCAATTAAATTCTAACACTAGTTTTATTTCAATTTTATAATCATTCTCCTTCTATTTACATTCTAGTGATTACATATAATTGTGTACATACATCGTATTATTAACTTATGACTGCATAACTGCTGTGTTGTATTTATATTACGTATAATTACCATGACAGCATTTAATTACTAGCATGTCTAACGTTTTTAATATCACACATGACATGTTTATGCCATCATTATAACATCACAACTGCCATTCTACAAATAATTCAACACTTCTCACACACCAACACTAATCCATTCTTTAATACCAACATACACCAGCACAAAACACGATCACAAAATCAAATACACTTATAGTCATCTACTTCCACGACTAAATTTGGAATTAATTCCTTACAATATATGGCATAAAAGCAATACAATACATTACCTAGTATCCTAAAACTTCCAGCAAAGAAAAAAAATACATTGGTAAAAGCTCTGAAGACGAGACAATACCCTAAAATAAGTGAAGCAACCGTGCACAAAAATATGCGACGCGCGGCCCTGCTGTATTGGACAGACCCAAGGTTGAATTTGCCCAATCAAATCTCTAAAATAATGTGGGAATCTTAACGACATAAGTGATGAAGTCGTGTAAAAACAATATTCGGCGTGCGGCCCGGCGTAATGGATGGACCTACGGTCGATTTTGCACTAGCAGGCCTAGAAAATCAATATTTCCGTGAGGTTTATTTCAATTATTTCTGATGAACGTGTATTACTGAAATCTGAATTGTTTCTAGAAGGAGCCCGCCCTCGGGAGGTTACTAATCAACTGTCTAGAAAAATAAAATCTGGTGCTTACGGCGAATTTTATAAAATTTTCTTTTTTTAATAAGGTCCTCTTAAATATAAATTACTTAAATCCGTAGGGATCCCAGTAAACCCCCGTTATTAGAGTCTTATGTCGCCTTAAAAGCTATTTCCTCAGCAGTTTTATTAATGAGTCATCCATCCTTTCATTGGAACTTCTATACTTATTTCTTTTAATGTATTTATGAAATATTTTCCATTTAACTGTGTTAAGCCTGTCTAGTCTGTTTTAAAATCTATGTACACTGTTCATTGAACTCCCTTTTAATTAGTTTTATTATGTAAAAAAATGTTTAATGTCAATTAATGCTGTCTTTCTCGAAATGAGTTTTTTTAAATTCACTGGGAATAATATATTATACATATTATTGTTATTATTTTCTAATGTATTATCACTAAATAAATAAATATCACACACAAAATAGGTAATTAGTACGCCAACAATTGAATTTGGGAGCCACCTCTGGGCTGGAACCCCACAGTTCACAGTTGATGTGGGCTTCATGAGAACGGGCCGCTTTTTCGACTCGTTTTTGTGTAAGACGGCTCGTATGTGGAACTACCTACTGGCCTATCTGTTTTTCCTTCTTCATATAATCCGGTCCTCTTCAAGACCCGCATTAATAAATCCCTATATTTTTTAGTTTTGCATTTTAACATGTACTGGGTATCAGTAATGACAATGAAAGAAAGTGATGTTATTGATTCATTGTAATTATTAATATAAGTACATATCATCAAATAGGAGGTCCATTTTCAATTGATTTTTCACACTCCTGTAAAATGTGAAATAATATTTTTCACATTGGAAGGTATTACACGCCCAGCGACGATGAATTATTGACACTTCTCATTAAACTATGAAAAAAATAAACACATCTAAATAGTTAACGAGTAAAAAAGAAAGAGAGATTTCGACTGCATACAATGAACACGCTAGACATAAAAATGGATAACCTGCCGCATGGGGTTTTCAGCTATTCAGGTATTTTTAGAACCTTTATTATGGCAGGCGTAGTTCTCGCGGCTGCTGGGGCAAACAAAAATTTCAATATGTATGTTTACTTCGAGATAAAACAATATTAGTACGACCGACGTTCTCACGGACGGAAATAAAGCGACGAAGAAAACGTTCATTCTGAATAAATTAAATTGAAATCATCAGAACATATTATTATTCTGAAGAAAATTGATAAATTACCAGGCGGAACTGAATTTTCCTATCACAATTTAAATTAAGCGATGTTGAAAATACTCGTGATAATCAAATCAAACTGTAGATCGGTCGCTTACATGCAACATATTAAATGTATTATTATTCAGTCTTACTTATAAATATTCCCTAATACGCCGCTGCAGCGTTAGTATAGCTATACGAGAAAGAGGGCCGTATACTGCTCGGGTTAAAATCGTTATTCATAATAATATTCATGCCAGATTTTTTGAGACTGGCATCACTTTGTTTCAAATCTCAAAAATACGGTCATTATCGCATTTCGCGTTTTGTTGCCAACTTCACGTTTCTTCAGATGAAATTGTGAAAATGTCAATGACCCGGTTTGTTTTATTTGCATCAAAATTCGGCCAATTCGATTATGCGTCCCATATTTGCTTTGGTAAATCGACATTTAGATTTAAAATATCCTCCATTAGTGCTACAAATGGGTATTACTGCTTTTTTAACATTTTCATTACGCGACAGATCGGTATTTGTCAAACTTCGCGAAAAAACGAAAACAAATTCGGGCATTCTTCATATTGCCGGCGCTACGCTGATGTAAGGGGCCAGCCGATATTAATCTGTCAGCTACTAATACGGCTGGTATACACATCCGTAGCCATTATGGGTAAAGTTTTCGACTATCACGACCTTATACGTCCGTATAACACTTATACCGCGATTATGAGTATGACGGCACTTGAAAAAAGGGGACGACTCGCGAAATCAAATTGAGAGCAAAAGATTATCTCAAATATTAGTAAAATATAATTTTCTTCTGTAATACATAAACAACCAACTATCAGACAACTCACTAACTAATAGGATGCATGATCTGGGCAACAAGTTTGGGGGTACTATTGATATATTTATTGACTCCATTTATAGAATTAAGCGTAATCTATACCTGCACTTCTCCGAATCCTACAAATTATAGTAGCGTTGGTAATGTCGTTTTGGTGATTTGTCTTATATGTAGTATTGTTATAGTTCTATATTATTTTATGTTACTGTTACATGTTTTACTAATATTGTGTCATGTTGAGTTTATCAGTTTACTGTTATTTCACGCTTCAACAATGTTGTGTATAATTTTTGATAGTTCACTAGGTAAACTCCATGTAAAAACCCGGCAAACCAAAAACAATGTATATCAATCTCGAAACACAAAGTTATAAGATTGATCTATACCGATTTGAAAGAGAACTGATGTCGCGGATTTGACGAGCCATAAGTTTTTCGACTCCTGAGCCAGAACCTGAGTTACAATCACTCACAGAGTGACAGTCCCACAACTGAAATAATTATTTTTGATGATGAAAGCAATGTTTGCTCTTCATTTTATTTATACTTTTTTTACGTGACACCTCACAAGAGTATACAGTGAAAAGGCAGGGGGACTATGTCGCCACCCGGATGGGCGGTGTTGTGAGGCGGGCTAAGGCAGGGGCCGTAGGAAGGGATTTATTAATGCGGGTCTTGAAGATGCCCGGATTATTTGTAGGAAGAAAAATTGAAGCCGGTAGCTCGATCCACAGAGCAGTCTTACACAAAAACGAGTTGTTCACACGTGTGCACCGGGGATCAATGCTCTTTAGTGCAGCCTCCATTAAAATATCCTCATTATGATTATTTTCACATTCCCATAAAAAAAATTAATCTTGATTACTTTTTAGGCTTGAATTATTTCCCGTGATTTCTTTGATTAGATAAGAAATACCTTCAATAAATAAATAACAAATATAAATAACTTATCCGTCCACATTCGCGGTTTCTTTGACAAAATAAATTGCTTGATTATAACGACATTGGTTGCCTGTGATTCAATCAATATTTTATCAAAAATAAATTAATTATCCCTCGTGCAATATTTACGGAAAGTCACACGCCGAAAACTACACGTGTTTTATTTATGTACTAGCTAACGTATATCCAGCGTTGCTCAGGGACTTAAAAATGGTTTGAGTTAAAACTTTAAGGTTGTGTATTCTAGAGTACCTGACAACTGGCTGCATTTTTAAGGTGTTAATGATAATATTATTGAATTGTAATAAGTATTTGTTTAACTTGATAGTGCCATGTCTTCCTCGGGCGTCCTCGAACTCTTCAACCGTTCACCTCCAAATCATACATTCTCCTTACACCTTTTTCTTCATTTTTACCACAAATAATTATTCGATTCATGTCTTCCTTGGGCATCACCTTATTTTTCTACTGTTCACGTAATTTAGTATCATGAAATCTACATTATGTCGACTCTAATCCGACTTCGTATTCCAGTGGTGAGATAATGCGTTAAGTGCTTCTCGAGCGTCCCAAATAACTCTCTAAGCACTCCTGCCACTATAAAGAACAAACTTTAAAATTTTCAGTGAAATCGGCTGAACGGTAAAGGAATGCGTAATATATACAGAGTTTTCTAGTTTTCCCACCTATATACAATTTTGTGAAGTCGATTTTTGTGAAAGTTATAACGTTATAATTACTACCCATTGCCTTTCTCACGGGCTTCTAACTTTGTTTATTACATTAGACATAGGTGGAAAGTCTCTCAATATTGAAAAATAAGGATTTTAGTCATACAACAAAGTTACATAAAAAATAAATTGTTTCGTTAATAATCCTTTGTATTTGTACAGACCGTAAATATTAACCACGAGTTAAATAATATCCAATAGTGAAAGAGGAGTATTAGCATATATAGAAAGAGAAGACGTCCAATAATCAGGTAGATCGAAGATGTTCAAAATGTCTAAATATTCGATACTAACAGCCCTACTAATAAAAAAACTCTTCCCAACCGTTAAACGATGTTTTAGTTACACATTGAATACAAGCTCAGATTCGATTTGGTCAATTTGGTATTTATAAACCGAAAGAGTTGGCAATGTCGCATTTTTCGAACACGAAATTATTCCTTTGAAAAAGTGAGGTTATTTCGGATTTATTATTTTTTAATTGACTGTTAACGCGCGAATTTGATAATAATTCTATGAAAGGGATGTTATTTCAATAAAATAAATGTCTTATGCATGAGTAGGTAAATGTAAATACTAGAACTTAACGTTTATATTGCACAAACAATGAATCCAAATTGAATTTTTTTTATTGTATATAAATGATACAAAAAGTCAAATGAAAATTTTCTTGCAGATTTCTTAAATAAAAGTAATGTGTTGTCTAAATTTCGTATGCAATAATAACCTAAACAATGTAAAACATTTAAATAAACATCAGTCACGTCATGATTAAACAATTAAGAAAACATTGCCATTTAATGTGGGTAAAACAGACTTCAAACTTCAGACTTCTTGGGTATTTACCCAAGAGAATAGAAAATCTAATTTCACAAATACTTTCTTAATAAATCAGTTTAACCGGTAATAAATCATTTTAGACATCATACAAATTGAAACTGAAATAGAATTATATAAATAAGTCGTCTTAACGTGGCCTAACCACAGGCAAAATGGCCTTGAACTCCGAAGGCCATTTTGTTTGTGGTTAGGCCACAATAAGTCGTCTTAACGTGGCCTAACCACAGGCAAAATGGCCTTGAACTCCGAAGGCCATTTTGTCTGTGGTTAGGCCACAATAAGTCGTCTTAATGTGGCCTAACCACAGGCAAAATGGCCTTGAACCCTTGAACGCCGAAGCAGCTTTCACAATAATAAAAAAAAACTAAAATACTTAGTTAATAATAACATTATTAAATTTGATTTGATCAAATATTTATAAAAAAATGTGTACTAATCTATGTAGGTACTAAATTATGTATCTATAATCTAATGTTTATCGCAGTAAAGCAGATCATAAAAGTGAATAACGGAGATACACAATCAAAAGGTCCGCATTGTGAACCTGCTACTAGATAACCAAGGGATTGTTATAAATCAGCGATGCACAACCATTGCCCCGCGCTAAATCAAATAACGAAAAGATTCACTTCGGTGAAAATTCTTAAGGAAAACCGACTCAAAAGGATGCCAGTCAGTCCTATGTTAAAAACATTTCAATAATTTTATAAATTTGTGTTTAAAAAATATATTAATAATTTTTAAAGGCGGGGGCTCATAGCATAATTTCTTCGATGTAATATAATTTTTTTTTAAAGCTTTGCCTTGATGATAGCTAACCTCCGATGGGAGAGGGCAATGTGAGAAGAAGTCTTATCAATAATTTAAACTGTTTTTTTTTTAATGTGAATACCTCACAAGATTCCCAACCGCTCTCAACTATCTGGAGCCAGAGATTATGGCACTCCCAATCGGGGTATGTTGAGAGGCTGAAGGTAGTGGGGAGGGAAAGGAGAACACGGAGGGAGTACCTGGCTATTCAGATCTGGTCACCAAAAGCTAAAGCCGTTTAGAGCAACATTTCGATTCTGAATAGTGTCTTACACCAGGGCGATACTGAGAGTATCTTCCACTCTGGAACGTGCCGCAAATATAATATATGTTATTTTAAATGTTAATAAATTGGCTATAATCATAAAAAGTTTGTGGACTACCGGTATAAATTGTTATTATTATTAATGTTATCATAAGTGATTTGTAATACAAAGGAAAACAGAAATAAGTGTTTATCTGAAACTTTTGTAATTGATCGATACAATATATTATCGATTGTTTTGTGTTAATCGACGACCTTGGTGGCAGAGCGGTCGGATTCTTGTTTCTAGATCCAGAGGTCGTGAGATCATAAACCCGCCATACAATACCTGATATTAAATAGTTTGAAATTGAAGCTATCAATTTGTCTAAATTTGTAGTTAGTCGAATAGATTATTTGCGACTGACTCATATAAAAAATGAACCATGTTCAAATTCGTCATATTAAATGTTTTATAAGATATACACTTTTTGATAAGATAAAATCGTTTTTAACAAAATGATTTAAACCACGTTGGTAATCATAATTTCTACAGATAAAGTTACTATGATTTAATAACCGACTGTGTAACTTTGGAAGTCATTTTATTATGTGATTGATCTATATTGCACTCATTTTATAACCATGTATGATTGTGTGAGAAATGTGAGAATTCGCAAAGAAATTAAGGCTGATGTAAGTAAGCGTGATTAGTAAGATTAAGGAAGGGATGGTTTGGGCATGTAGAGCGAATCAACGAAGAAATGAGTGTAAGGAGAATATAAGACGCAAACGTGAATGGTAGAAGTCGGGGACGCCCGAGGAAGAAATGGCACGATCGAGTTAATTAGATCATGTAGTCAGGCCATGTCAAGAGGCAGAATAATAGAAGAGTATGTACGATACGATGTATTAATGTGAATGAGGCAAGAAGTGTGTGCCAAGACCGAGTTTTTGGGCGGTCTGTTCTCTCTGCCTACCCCTGCGGGGAAACGGCGTGATGGTTAGTTAGTTCTTAATAAATTATCAATACTCATTTTTCTCCGTGTATGTATATTAATATTGGTTATACGTTATACCCATAGACATATGAATATTAGTAGACCTGCCCTAAGTGATTAAAAGCGTATTATTCCCCACTCCCCATACCGGTTCCATTGGAGCCGGCTGTGCTCGCGTATGGCCTCAAGTGAATTTAGAAAACGTGACGTCATCATTCTTTTACGAACTAGCGTCGAGCTATGATCGAGGCATCATCGGTTCATTTTACGAAATAACACGGCAAAATGGTGGCTTGTGCTATGAAAACTTGTAAATATAGATGTGAAAAAGAGAATAAACCCAATTGTCGTATTACATTCCATATATAAGCATTATTTTACTTTATTTTAAGCATATTCACATCGTATAATATGGATCAGTTGTAGAAACATATACTATCACATCGAGATACGTCTGGACGCGAAACACAAAGCTGGTTGGTTGCTGGGAAGTAAATTATGAACATTTATAAAAGTGTCTTAACTACATAGGTAAACGAAATATTCGACTCTGAAAATAGAAGAAATTTATTTTGCCGAATTTGGACTTCGCAAATTTGTTCATAACGTGGCGAGTAATTTGCGCTCCCATGTAAAAATGTCTATTCATTCAAAAGCAGATTTTACTTTTAAGAACTAAATGGTGATATTATAATGCGAGATGCCTATTTACTGTCAGATTGATTTATTGACGAATCACAGTCAGCTTTCCTCTCTGCGTCCCGCAACTCTTGTTTTAACCCCTCGTCCTTAACTTCTCGTCTAAATATTCATATGTCTGTGGTTATACCTAAAATATACAAAAATAAAACAAAAAGAAAATTACAAATACTTAAACGCACCTACAATGTTTGGGTATTTAATATTAAATGTACTCATGTATTTTTAGCGAATAGCGGGCCAGGGCAGACGTCGTCCTGCCACAGGCGGCCTTCTCAGTAGGGTAGTTAAAATTTGTGGTTGTATTAATTTTTGGAAGAGAAATCTGATTTTTTTTTTGTTAATTTTTTTTTTAGATCTCGACTACAGCGCTACTTATTGGGTTCAAAACTATCATATATTTCGAGCTGGAACCAACCATACACATTCACAAAATTAAATTGAAATCGGTTGGGCGGTTTCGGATATTAGCGTGTACGAACACACGTGACACATGATTTTTATATAGGTAAGGTTGTAATAATATTATAGTTTTGATATACATACAGTCATGGTATCTGGAGAATAGTGCTACAAGCGGGAGACTGGGTAATCTGAGAATCATAGAGAACTACAAATTTGGTTTTTGAATTTTTTTTATTTAAATTAAACTTTTCTATTTTTTCAGAGAGTTTAGGGTTAAAAAGCTATAAGAGACATACCTAATACGTGCTTTACACGATACTTTTTCATACCGATCCCCATACGAATTGTTTTTGCTTTTCAATCATTATTTTCATACTTACGATTTCACACAAATATTTTGAGACAGTACTAAATCTTCAAAAAGTGGCAACACCTTTACATAACCCTAGATCACAATTATGAAAGCATCTGTCACTTGCGAGATTTGTCATTTGAAGTCATTATCCAATCGATGTTTTTGTTTACCTGTTCTTCTTTGAACCTTTATCATAATGATTTTTATAGGGACCTATGCCTTGGCAAAACTGCCTACCTGATCATCGTATCCTGATCGGTATGATATTTGTATAGTATATATATATATATATATATATATATATATATATATATATATATATATATATATATATATATATATTAAGGTGGAACTACCAAAACACAACAATGCAGATCCCAAAGCAATACCTCTCAAAACCCTGTCTCTATTCATTAATTCAAAATTGTGATACAACATGAAGTTAACAAACATAGATATTCTTTAATCTATGAGATAACAGTACGTATGTAAAGTTCTCGCGTATTGTTTCCTTAAAACAAAATGACAAATCATCAAATACGAGTATACCCGTGAAATTTACAATTTCTAACGGTACTACACATTTAAAATCAGTAAGAAATACATATTGTAGTTAAACTTTTTATTAATATTTTAAATATAAAACTGAATAAATGCAACATTTTCATGTAATATAAATACGCAAAACAATGAGAGGTGACAGAAACAAAATTTCAAATCAAACACACACGAAATTAACAATACCTATCAGTAATACGCATTCACAATCAATAAATAGATATTAAAGTCTTTTTATTGATATTTTAAATATGAAACTGACCAAACGTGCAAAATTTTCACGTAATATAAATATAAACATAAATCAATGAGAGAAGACAGATGACAAATAATGTCCGCCATCTTACTATACGAAAAACGGTAATGCCAACACACGCCACTCACGGTACAAACTACCAAAATACAACATGTCTCTTTTTTCATCCCGAATAAACCAAAATGGATGAAAAAAGGTGTCATGTAAAACGGGTATAAGAAGAGTCTACGCTTTGACGCATTTCAAAAGACAGCAAACAGCTGATAGGAACCCCGTGGCGAGCGATTTTTTCAAATTTTATATAAAAAATTCCAACACGAACTCGATTTACTCGAAACTGAAAGTTCAAATAAAAAAAAGTAAGGTAATTATTCGGAATCGCTGGACACGGATTATATGAAATATTTTTAAATAAAACCTTCTGATTTACCTTCATTACTATAAAAGGAATCTGATTCCGAATATTTACCAAAGTAATACCTCTTTACCGCGTGGGTTAATCCGATACCACAACATCGATTACAAATTGAATGTGATTAATTAGCACTCGGCGGAGGTACTCAGCCAATAGAATCACAAGTTTCCCGCTTGTAACGCTACTTTCCGGACACCATTATTGTTATAGAAATGTAAGATCAGTGATTTAGGAAGTTTTAAAAAATTATTTGCGTAAAAAAACTAGGGCTACCCTCTCATGCACAGAAATGTATTACAATAAAAAAACTAAATAAATTAACCTTCAACGGTTAAGTCAACCCTTACCTTTTGCGTCCTAATTTTCTCTGCTAGACTCGTAACAGATTCCAACAAGATTGGGTTTTGCACCGCTGGAATTTTTTGAGATTGGTTTTTGTAGAGGAAATGGAAAAACCACCTCCCGATAACGACCACAAGTTTTTGAATGTATTGACATAAAATAAAAAAGAACTTCGCTGCCTTCATTTTATTGGGCCTGTCTCCCTTATTACGCGTGTCCGTCATTTTAAACGAATAATAACTAAACACTTCACTAGCTATTTGATATTTTACAATCTCATTGTTCTTTTACAGTACACGAAGTTCACGGACACGTTCGCACACCTGTGGAGCACTTTATGAACTGAGCATAAATAAATCACTCACGAACTGAGCAGGAATGAGCGATCGCTAATTAATTAATTATTGTACGTAATGCTCTGACGTACAATTCCAAAGTTTTGCCAACTTTCCTTTGTTTTTAATTAATGTATTCAAAGTTTAAATTCATAAGTGGTACCAGCTGACATGAACCCGATTTGAAATCATCTATGACAGCTTAATTCATAATAATAATGTATTAATACGACGAAATAACTACTTAACAGAATGATATAAATTGAGAAAAATCAAGAGCACTCCGTCACCCATCCTGTCACCGAAACCGAATCAAACTTGTTTTGACAAAACTGGAGGTATTGAAGTTATGGTTATATGATTTGTGCTCTACATCCATAGACATTATAATTACTTATAGCCGTCTCTTTCTTTCTGATCCAATGGCTAGGCGAGCATTTAATATATTCTGTAAAGGCCGATTCACACTGATAGCTGGCCGCTGGAAACCGTACAACCGTGCTGATTCGGTACCTACTACACCAGGATTGTAGGTTTAGTAAGTACGGCAAAAACATAGATACTTGATACCGAGCCAGTGGGTCGACGGGCTTAGTTTCAATACCATAATATTCTTAAACTATTAGTCATAATTTGATAAAATATAATACGTATTGTGTTCTGGTTTTGGGCACAATTTTAATTTAAGAAAGAATAGTAGATTTTCAAATAATACTCAATTTTCGGTTATCAGTAGTTTTCTTGGGATGCATTTGGTTTACATTTGACAGGCAGTTTTACTGAGGAAAAATATGGTTTGGGTTTAACAAACAGGGTTTTCATCACTATAGATTTATAGTAAATACCTAATAGTTAGAAATAATATAATTGAGTCGAATTATCATGTACATGTTTGTTCACATTAATTCTGATCAATCAAATTAGTTTTATTCCCCTAAATCAAAAACGTAGTTCTCAATATTAGACGATATTCAATTTGTTATTATAACGAAGAGGTTAAATGACAATTCAATCGGAAAATAACACTCACCTCCATTATAACGTGATATATCACTTTCCATTTTAAAATATGTCATAATAACTAATTTGAATATTACGTAAATTAATGTATTTTTTACAATTGTCCCAGTGCTGCAAAGATTTTTTTTGTCGGCGAATAATCGTAAAATAAGTATAATTTTAAGGTTGTAATATTTGCTTAAAGCATACATAATCACGTAATATTGATCTGAAAAAGCGGTACAGCACAGAGCAGCCGTAACTTCTGACCTTGACCGGCGGCGCACAGGTCCGGGTGTGAATCGGCCTTAAATGGTATATCGAAATCCATACAACGTTTTGCGATTTCGGTGTTACAATTCAGGACGCGAGAATATTCAATTCCGCTATATTATTTTAATTATTTTGGCGTGTTCGTTTATTGGTTAAATCCGTTCGTTTTATAGATAACACATTCGAATTATAAGTAGGTATGTGAATATTGTGTATCATAAAACCACGTTAGTTAGTTTTTGTTATCAAATTCGATTTGACAGGAGCTGTCAAAAATATATTGACGTAAACTGAAGTGCGCGCGTGACAGTGAAGTAATGACGTTTTTATACAACTGTCTGAAACGGAACTTTATTTTGTTTCTCAATTTAAATGTTATATACCTACACTAATTAATATTATCAAATTTTTGTAATAAATTACGAATCAACAAAAGTTATGTAATTTTAGTGTGGTTTGACAATTGAACAAATAATGCTGTTTTTAGAACGGCTGGTAAAACTTTGAGAAACAAATTTAAATATTTATTAAAAAACATTGTACATTTCTAACACGTAATATTATTGAAAAGATGACACAACATGGGAGTAGTCTCCGAGCGATCACGTCAATATTTAAGTCTCCGAGAAACTGACCGATTTTTCTTTTTCAGATTGACGATTAACACAACATAAACAATGAAAAACACCCCGAAAATAAATCTACATTTGCCGCGAAGTTTGAGTCCGGCACGTCATAAGAGGAATAAGTCGACATCGCCGGGCAAAGAGACTAGCGACTCTGGCGGCGGCGGGCGGAACCTGCAGCCGGGCGGCGCTGTCATCGCCGTCGGATCTGCGACCGGTGAGTTTCTATGGAATTCTTATTTTTCAGTGCTTCCAACATTTCAGCGAAAATATGGAAAATTTGAATGGGGGATCAAAGTTTTTTTACATTTATAATCTTGTTTTAAACATATTTATTAGATAGTTTTTAGACTTGCGTCCACAAAGTCTTCATGATAGTCGAAAAATAGTAGAAAACTATCTTATACAACGAATACACACACAGCTTAGATAACCAATATGCAGAAGTGGCAGATAATATAGCACTGAAAAACTTAAAACAAAGCATATTTCACTATTTTTTTAAAACAGTTATTTTTCACATTTTGTTTTGTGTAGCCTAAAATAAAATAATATTTTTTTTTTGGTAAACTAATGTTTAAGACAAGATTTTTTATGCATAGCACAAAGGGTAACAATTATTTTATAAGCAATAATTATTAGCCTGAAACACTCATCCACATTGAAAAATCTCTTGATAAAAGATACATGACGCCAACGGCATAAACCCGTGTCCTTTCGATTTCCGGTCGACAGGTCTGACCACTGAGCTATGGCGGCTTATCTCTTATCCGCGAAATAATTCAATATATACTAGTGTTTCATTCAACAATTACTGCTTGTTACATTTTTTTCACCTGAAACAACCAACTTTATTTTATATGAGAAAGGCATTGTAAGTGCTAACTCTCTCACTAGATGGCGTCGAGACAAATTTTCTACATTTTTTGGTGAAAAATACTAGAACTTGTCAAATATTAATTATTATTTTTTTTGGTAAACTAATGTTTATCCAAATTTTAATCATATTACTATGTTTATACGGTTTCTAATAATTTTGTATTTTTTATTTATGAAAATGATTTATTCTGTGTACATAAATAAGCAATAATATTTTACTGCTTGATGTTTTTTTTTTCTATTTGGCTGTTAAAATATTTTCGAATAGGTTTCTTCAAAGTTAATTGTTTTTGCTTTTATGACGTATGGGATTACGTCACAGTACTTTGTACAATACTTTGCACGCTTTTTCACGTAACATCCATTCCAGTCGATTCCAGTTTTAGAACGAGCTTTGTAGCTTTGTAGCTTTGTATGCATTTTACCACCATTTGTTTTAAACTACCTTATCCGAGAATGTTTACTGAATTATTTTTATTTATTTATTTTATTTATTTAATACATGTTGCATTATTTTGAAATTTACATAAAGTAGAAATAATGAATCACCATACTAGGCGGCTGCCTGTTTCATGGTGACCAATTGAGTGTAATTACTTTGTATGAAATATGAAATCTAGTGTAAACATATGAAATTAGTAACTATAGATGAAGCTAAAATTTTGGAAAAAATGTAATAAAAAGTAGAAGATAGAAATTAGAAAGGAGAAAAAAGTAAATTAGCATTAGATTGTAAAAATGTACATAATTATATATATATATTTTTTTTTATATGTGTGCATGCAAGCACACATGTGTATATAGCAGCAGACATACCTATATACATATAACAACACATGTATACATACATAGTTATTATTAAAGTTGAATTAAACATTTTACGTAATTCAAAGTTAATTTATAACTACACCAATTAATTTTTTTTTTAATTAATGTTTTCATTGTGAAAATTATTTTAAGAATTAAATTAATCAGAATGGAAATAATTAACTGTTCCAAATAATAAAGTATCTTATCTATTTTTCCATTGGAATCTCAATGTACAGCCGACTGTACGCATTAGTCGTTATTTAGTATTTGAGTATATACATAGATACCACGAAGTTGCTATCATCGCTGCATAGGTATTAATCTGAACATAATGTATCATAAGGGATTAGGTACTTATGAGTGCTAAGAAACCACTAAATAAATTAGTGGTTTTCTATGTGAGTACCTATCCCAAGTAACTAAGTACCAAATTTTCCGCTCACAAACAATTTAACTTTTATGACAGCAATTCTATAGGCGATAAATTTCGGATTATATTAAGTGTACTATTATGTGCATTTAATTTATGCATAACGAATTGACTGTAATAATAATATTAATCCGATTAATCGGCGCAGCAAAATTCTTGTAAAGGAAAAAATAACATATTACGTAAAATAACAAAAATTTCAGAAGACTTTTTTTTCTGTCTGAAAAAACCAATGATTAGATAAAATAATAAAAAAAAAATTAAATACTTTTAATTTTTTCAGACTTTATGCCTGGGTTAACTCTTCCCCACAGTAAAAACTAAACCCCCCCACACACTTTTCCACAAATGATTATCTAGTCAATCCACATTATGCAAGTGCATTATATAAGCATAATAAATTAAAAACAATACAAGAACAACACGTCAACTCACCAGAGATCAAATGGGAAAATAATTCACCGACTCCAGATATTTTCATATCAGCTTAGGCTCGGTAGAACTCCTAACTGGACCTATTAATCCTAGTGATCCCTCAACATAAATATTTGAAAAAAAATCGTAATCCTACATGTATTTAAAATGACTGATTTTTGCATTTTTATATATAAATTCTTTGACAGATCTAATACTCCTAAATTTTGAATGAGAAAGCTAGGTAGGTAATGAGTAGCCGAAATAACAAATGGTAATATTTATATAGTTTGAGAATGCCAAATTCTTTTAATCTCATTTCCTAAATCTGTGTATTTTCTTATTTGTTCAGAAACAGATTTTTGAACATTACATAAATTTGGAATAGCGACATCAATGATATAAGTTATTTTTTTTAAATTTTGTCATGTAGAACTAAATATAAACTAAGTACATTTAGAAAAAAAAGTTATTATTATTATGTAATTAATAGGAGAAAGAAAATTATTGTAGGAATATTATTATTACGTTGCCTTTGTGCATCACTAGACTGATAAAATGCTTTTTTTTAATATCCAAAAATTATTGATGACTAATATTTATATCAGAAAACGATTCAGCCCGCGTTCAATTAAACAATATTGGGATTTCATGAAAAAATTCTGTCGGAAAAGATGCTGGTGTGATGGAAATATTACACAAAATAATCAATATCACTCGAGACTTGCAGATAGGGCTGTACCCAAACCCGCCTCCCAAATTTAACTCTAAATCTAACATCGATGACACAACCGACAACATATATTCACTTATAATCTGGATGTTCGAACGAGAAACTTAATTTTTAAAGAATAAATAAATCACGGTATGTTTGTAGGCATACCGGAAAAAGTTTTATTTTCAAGATTATAATTTAAATTTTATTTGTATAAATTATTATTTACATAGTATTATGTACTTTGATTAAAATTGATTATTATTATTTATTTTTAATGATAAACTAATGTTTATAAGACAAGGTTTTTATGCATAGCACAATATTGGCATATATATCTCCTCCATTCAGTTTGATTATTGATTTTTATTACCTGCTATGTATTACTTATCCCCCTTCCTAGTAAAATTGTTTTAAATTTTACACAATTAATAAACAACCATTTATCCTACATTAATTAAATTTAATCGATTGGTCGTTGGTAATAATTAACTTATTGTAGTACCATTTTATTGTAGAAAATATTATGACTAAAAAATCTTTACATCATTAGGTAATTTCACATGATACATAAAAATAATATTTGGCTGATTTAAAAGAAAAATCACCCAAGGGCGCTGAAATATATGAATAGGTCACATACATCATTATTATACGGTTCCACGATGACTCAACACAATGACAATTCAACACACTTCAAAACTAACCTATAAACCTAACCTATTTAAACGTAGTTTTGTTTCATCACTTTTCATGTCTTAATATCACTTTTTAAATGTTGTCCGGTTATCTTATTTTGCTTGTGTCAACAATGTCAATTTAATTTTTTTGTTGGACCTTTCAATAAACCCGTGATTGATAATAATAAATTGAATCTAGAAGTGTCCGACCAGTAGACCAATGTGTCCAATCTAATGCAGAATTTTGATTAATTTAGTGTTTGGTTTTCTAGTGACATCCCTGATTCTTTATTTTTTTATTTATTACTTGTAAATTATTTAACATTACAAATGATAACAATATGCAGACTTATATATTTTTTTTTTCGTTATTATTCTACTACTTCATAAGTTGAGCTCCAGTAGCTCGTGTTTATGGGAAGAGTATTTATCTTTAGAGTAAAAATAATGTTCTAATGATTTTTTAAATAATAATCAGAAACTTATGATATAAATAACAAACCTATTAACATAGGTATACAAATTAGAAAAGTGTTTTTTTAAAGATAATTAAAATAATATATCTTATTACAGATTAAGTAAGCATAAGGAAATTAAGGGTACAAAATATCAGGTCCACAAATTAGGAAAATAGTTTTTTAAAGACAATTAAAATAATATATCTTATTACAGATTAAGTAAGCGTAAGAAAATTAAGGGTACAATATATCAGGTACCTACACAAATTAGAAAAATACTTTTTTGATTACAGATTACAGATAGCGTAAGAAAATTAGGGGTACAATATATAATTATCCAATTTTAGGGACTTAATTAACTTTTTGAATTGTTTATAATTCACAGTTTCGGTTACACTAATTTTATTTTTGGACAATAATATATTGTACCATCTCACACCTATTATTATCGTCTATTGTTATGAAAAACAAAGCCCGATTCACCAGGGAGTTAAATGATGGGCGCCGAGACTTACGTGACACGCGACTTTTACTTCTGTCCTGAACTCAAGCTCCTGGCGATTTTTCCAAGTATACCGACAGCACGCTTCCGTTATTTTATGAATATTCTATAACATACGGGAAAATTACTGATGTAAAATATTGCTAATTATTAAGAATTTCTTCAAATTATTCAAAATCCGGCTAAAAACCGGACTGCAGGTTCTTAACGAATGAATTGGTAGGTTTCCTGTTAAGCTTTTAGTAAAAGTGGAATGTACTATCGCGATGTCAGATTACGTCTTCATAAAAATCATATTACTTTAGCACTTCGTTATTATATTAAATATTATCAAGGCATGGTGCAGGTGCTTAAACACGTGTTCCGATATATTAGGAATGGCTGTGGTCCCGTTTTTTAACTAGAATACGAATAATTTGAAGAGATTTAAAAAAATCAGTAATTCTCAATTTTCTTCGTGTGCAATTATAATTTATGATCATAGACATTTTTTTAATCTAAAAATCTATCCTCTGAAGATAGCAGCATATTTCTTGCTGCTGTCGTTTTTAGAAGCCACCTCGGCAATCTTACCATGTCACTACTTCAGAGCGCACTCTTGTCAGATTCCCAATTAAGATACGACGAAAATTGCAACCGGCTGAAATACCCCTTTTGTGAATCGAGATTTCTCAAGAGCGTGTGCTAGGGACAAAAGTTATACGTTTCAAAGGGGATTATGCGGCACAGCGTTAAAAGAACCCCTTTGGGAATGAGGCTTATCAATCTCATGTGTCTGTCCTGCGTAACTTTGGTTCAGTGAACTCAAATTTGCATTCAATTTAAGTCTCCTTTTTGAAAATTGAAACTCACTGTGTTGAGAATTCATACGAGCTATAAAGTACCAACATATAATATATTTTAAGAAAATTTTCGAAATTCCTACCGATTTATCAAAGGTTCAGAGTATCCCGCGATTTTTCTCGGATTTTGCTCTAGTTTATCATTATAAATAATGTTTAGTATAACGGTATACCTACAATATACACGGAGAAAACATGATTGTTAAAAACGGGACTGTAGGCCTTCAACGAATGAATTGACAGATTTCCTAACAAATCTTTCGGTAAAACACGAATATGTTATTAAGATCTCAGAACACGTGTTCATAAAAATTCTAAAATTGTAAAATTTCGTCTATATTTATCAAGAAAATGACACCTGCGTGAAAACTTGTTCCGATGTATTATGAAAAGACTAATATTTTCTTAGGATATGGATTGAAATCACGTTTTTAACAGGATTTCAACAACTGTCCGTCATAGTATTTATTACATCTGTTGTCGATAAATTCATGTGAGTTCAGAATAAAATTATTATTATCTGATCATAACGCCAAAATACTAATAAGGAATGTTTCCGCTTATTGTAATCAAATATACAAACGAATAATATAAGTCTGCAGTAGTGCAAATAGTACTAAAACTACTAATTCCAGTTGTGGTCTGCCTGTCCGTGTACCTCTGGTTCAATAAACTCGGATTTGCATTTAATTTGTCATTTTCAAAATTAGAACTGATTGCGTGAAGAATTCAAACAAGCGATAAACTACACTGAGAAAAAAAAATTGCAAATTTATTTAGAATCTCTTCAAATTCGTAATCTGGTTAAAAACGGGATTGCATGTCCTTTACGAATGCATTGATAGGTTTCCTGATAAACTTTTAGTAAGATACCAATGTATTGTCAAGATATCGGAGTACGTGTTCATAAAAATCCTAACATTTTCGCATTTCGTAATTGTATATTATTAAGACAAGTTCAGGTGCATGAACACGAGTTCCGCTATTATTAAGAATTTACAAAAAGTTTATCAGCAAGACTTGTCACATCTCAAAAGATGATGTGTTATAAGTGTTGGCGTTGCGACGATATGCGCTGTCATCTGCTAGTCAGGCGATATATGAAAATTAATGCTTGCGAGAGGGGGTCAGAACAATTCACGGAGCGCCGTAATTATACGACTGTCTTCTGTCAAAGTGACAGATCCCATACCCATCCTAGATTATACCTACATACATTACACCAGATTTTAAACTCACTATTCGTATGCTTCGTTTGTTTACAGGTTTAAATCCCCGGCTTCCCACAACTTTAGACATTTAAAAAAATGTTTTGATAAACATAAATAATATGGCATCATGCAACATACACACACAGGCAAATTTCATGACGCCAGAGATACAAGATTTCGGATGCTTTAGTGCATAAGATTTCTGGTTTATAGTTATTCAGAACACTTTAAATGACAGACATCCTAGTTCAACATAAATAATGTGTAGATTTTTTTCGATTCGACCAATTTTTAATTAATAAATAATTTTATAATATATTAGATACTAATTCTCGGAAGTATTTCCGGTTTAAATCTATGTTTACCTCTTTTTTTGAACACTATTTATTTATTTACAAATTAATGGTAGCTCCATCTTATTTTAGAATTTGCAACAACCATATTAACAATATTTAGATAGTCGCTTATACCTAGATTGCATATAATTGGCAATACTTTTGTAAACATAGTAGAAGTGTTCAACTGCACGGAATATAGTTACAATAAGGCTACAATAACATACCTAAATAATAATAATAATTAAAGTTAGCATAACCACTCGAGTGATTTTCGGCATATTATGGCGACTTTAAAAAACGTCTGGAGTGATTGCACGCCATAATATTCCATTTTTGACTCGCAGAATTCGAATACGATTTTTTTATTATATAATTTTAATAGTAAATTTTACTTCATGATTACAGTTCCACAAAATTATTAAGTACATTATTAAATACACATGTTTGTAAAAGCCCGTAGGTATGGGCGTAAAATGTAAATTTATAAACACATAAATATCTATGTACGAAGTGCCTCTAGGTTCATGCTTTATTTGCAAATACAATCTCGCTCTGAGCGAATATTCAGTTTCTGACGCACACCACAGCAACAGAAAGTATGTTTGATAGTTTGTAGATTGGTAGTTAATTCTTTCAAAGCCATATTTATCATAACTCCTCGTAATGGAGACTAAAATAAAGTTATTATTGGATATTTTTTTCATTTTAAGGAAATGAAATAAAAACGAGTCAGTTAAAAAATCTACAAGTTTTCCCGGTTTCTCGTTTGAAAGCGGGGGTCGGTTTTTGCACTTCACGTTTGCATTTCACAACGATAATGTCTTTAACTACTCGACCATTGGGACCTCATTATTATACATAATTTTTTTCAATTCAGAATTAACAATATTATCTTGCAACTAATTCTTCCCATATTTTTGGCAGCTATCTCTTTGAATGATTAAAAAGTTCTGAAGAATTGGTTTGTAACCTAGATTAAAAAAAATCATTTGTTTGGGTCCTATTAATTCCTGCAATTCAGGTACATGGCACCAATATTTTGTTGGCAAGTTGAACACTTTTCAATTTTCAGGGCACATAACACATTTTTTATTTTTATTAATTTATATTGGAACAAGAATGACAAGAACGGAAGAATTCGGGGTTGGTTATACCCTTACATGGTTTGAACACGTTCAACGTACCTATTTACAAAATGTAAGATTTACGATGAAAAGAATTTTGAAGACGTACAATAATTTAAGGAATAATATACACACAACGCATTATTGAAGCATTTGGTTTCTTAGAACAGGCAATCTGCCTAGCTAGGAACTAACATCGACCTGACAAGACATAATTGCACTTCCATTACACATTTTATAAAAAAAGCACTGTGCACGATATTTTGGCTTTATTCTTCGAAATTCCAGAGGCTTTAGCAATATAAATATACCTTGAAAATTTTGTAAGCATCTTTAGTTCCAAGTCAAGTCGAATACAACTCTTCGATCTGGCCCCCCCATTTAAAAATACATTCAGATTCAATCGAAAAAATTCAACACAAACTACGAAAACAAATTATTTTTTTAATCAATTCCCACTGAAAGCATTAACTACAATTACTTGATGAAAGAATTTATGTATTGCATCTCACTATATATAAATCATGTTTTTCTCATAAAGATCAACCCCACTAGGAGTAAACCTGTATCGAGGTTAACAATTAACATTTGAGTGAAGCAAACATAGAGTAATCACATACATAAAATAATACTACATCCAAAACAAATTATTTCAAAAAATATGTATTAGATGAGTTACCAGATGGCTAATCTCGACTCAATATTTATGTTAAAAATTGTAAATAGTGGTGTAGACCGCCCTGATTTAATTTACCTCATTGAATTTCATATACCTAAGAGAGCTACTCGTTCCAAAATCCTGTTTTAAAGTAACAATATGACGACGGAAAAATTTAAATGCTTGTACCTAGATTACATGAAGTTAGTAATACATTATTTTTATTTTTTTATTATTTTAAAAGAAAGACAAATATTCCCGGGTTTCGAATAACCTGACAATATTTGAAAAACTCCTACTACCACCACAGTAAGCTGAAAATGTTGCTTGTGTTGTGATGGAGGACTTAGCCGGCCGAGGAATTGAATACACTACGCCTGGGTGGGACCCAAACGCGATGTCAACTCGGCCACCGACCGGTAAAACACATATAGACATATATACGCAGACGTGGCGGATCTATTTAACTGCCCGGAAGGTAGGTACAAGAAGGTTGTACATTTCTTTTCAATCAATATTAATTTGACCCATGTCTACTTATTCTTGTTTATTATATTTTGTATCTTATACTTTTATATCTTTCTAGAGCGTGTATTAATTATGTACTTTCTGTCGCCATGTTACGATCAAATGCCACAGTTAATTGCTATTAAAAAAATGTTTCGAGCATTTGCTTATGTTTGCATACTGTAACATGAAATTATTTATTATGTTATATTTATGCCGTGGATATTAAATAGACAAAATATTGAACTTTTTTAATACTGTTTTTAAACATTTTTTACTTTGGATTGAAACATTATAAAGATGAATTAATGTGTTACTACTTTTGTATAATATATCCTTACCATGATCAGGTCTGCAATGTAATTAAAAAATAGTTAAGATAAATTATTAATTAATAAATTACGGATTGCGCAATTTGTCACCTTTTTTTCAGGTACAGGTAGTTTGTAGGTACCATTCTCTGTTGTTTCCATTGTTTCTCGGCTCAAGTTATATGTTGTGTTATTATTGAATAATAGTCATTAAACAAATTAAATAATAATAGTAAGAAAAAGGTTCTAACAGACAATGCTAAAACTGCTGTACTCTCTAAACTTCTGACCTGATGAACGTGACAAGACTTAATACTGGACAAAGTCCAAGACATATTAAGACATGGCAAAGCGAATAAAAAACCAGATTCCGGTAATGTCAAAGTTAGCATAAAATAATATAGTCCCCATTTTTGAAGGGTTACAACGCCGATGATGACTGATGTTCATGGATGAAAAGATGTTAAAACGAAGATGACTGGATTTGTGTGCCAGGAAAATCCAGATTATCTGGACATCCACCAAGTGAGCACTAAATAGCTTTTACAATTCATTACTCTGCTTCTCCAGAGACTGAAATATATGCTCCTCATTGTACCTAATTGATAGAAGGTGTTTTTAAAATAATTTGTGAACGAATGTCCAGCATATATCCAGAGAATATCTACTCTTTTATCAAAGTATACGGAAGGAAATCGATTTTGATTACAATGCAAAATATTCGGATTTTCATGAATACGTTTCCGACATCATGATAATATATTCATCATAATTTACTAAATGTTTATCAGGAAACCTGTTAATTCATTTGTAAGGCCTGCAATCCCATTTTCAACCGATTAAATAATTTGAAGAGATTCTTAGGATGGGTTGTCACACAGAATTTTAACAATTGATCAAATTTTGAAGTTAAAATTCAAGTTCTGTAAAAGTCCTGTTCAGATCTGTTGTTTTCCAAGTATTGCGAATCAACCGATCCATGAAATAATAACAAAATTAGAATAGAACTTTCACAGAACTTGTATTTAAACTTTGAAATTTGATGAATTGTTCAAATTATGTGAAATAATCCGTCCTTAATAAATTAGCAATAGTCATTTTCGCCGCTTATGCTAGATGAGAGTTATTTGAACGAAGTTATCTGATTTGTTGGAATGGTATAAAGTTTCAGTTTCTTTTAGGTTTAACCAGCTGAAAACTCCTGCCAGAAAACATGGCCGAGTTGAATTCATGCATTTCCCCCGTAGTGATTGCCGCGGGAGGTTTCCCTGGAAGGCTGCGATCTGCGATAGAGCGGTTTGCACTCAGTATCTACCCTACCCGATACCCGGTACAAAAAATAGCCAGTACGCGCCTGAAGCCCGGGCCGAATGGACGTTCGTCGCTAGGTGATATAAGCGTTCCGCTAGTTCCGTCCCATTTTCCGCGATGTTTTTTTTACCAATGTCATTATAAAGTTCACGTTTTTTCTCTGAGCTTTAACGGGACTTAAAATCAACTTTATGTTTATGAACCTTTTACAAGTGAAAACGTTGATGTTTTATTTTGCATTATTTTCTACTTTGTTCGTGAACTTGAGCAGTTAGTCGAAAGGAACTACGAAAATAGATTATTATTGTTTGTGATAAAATAATAAGTTTGTTTTGGAGATTTCGCTGCTAAGGTATTTGATGACAACACAATAAGGGACTTAAAAAGTTTTGGAAGTTTATATTATAAAATAAGGCTTTCGATAAAAGCTTTCCAAATCTTTATTTCTATCGTTACTTTTAGTATGAAAACAATATGCAGGGGTCTGCCCCACGGTGAGATTAATAATTTCAAAATCCTCATTTTTATATTGTCAAATTACTGTCACGGATATTTTAATACCTTATTCAAAAGTATCCTGAACTTACCTTATTTTCTTAAGGTTCAACGCGACGCTCGTTATATTCTACGTGATCATAGATTGCGTTAATTAATTAATTTTATTAAAATACACTTTTGCAAGGTATTGCTTTACAATATTAAGACAAATTATTAGTTTGCGCCCGTAAATTCGCAATATGAATATAAATAAATAGTTTTGTTCGTTTAAAAACTTAATTCTTTCAAGAAAGGCATACAAATAATATACTATCGATGATTCAATCCAATATTGTATTTGTATATAAATGTCTGACCTTGCAAAAAGCGTATTTTTATAAATTAATTAATTAACGCCATCTGTGAACACGTAGAATAAGACAAGCGTCGCGCTTAAGGCGATGCCATACGTAGTAATGCAAAATCATGTGTTTTTGGTTTGAAAATTTGATCACCTTGAAATGTTTTAGATGCTTTAATTAAATACTGCGAGTAGAATACATCTTGGCCTTTGAAACAATCGAGTATTTTTTAGATAAGTCTTTTTATAAGCCCAGAAAAAAATTATGTATAAGGCCTATGAAAACTGCTTTAAAGTTCAAAATCTCCTACTTACGAACCCATTTTCCTTTTTGATTTTATTGTATAATGTGGAAAATTAAGTTATTTATAAAATGATCAAAAAAAATTAAATATTTATGCCTGAACATCCACAAAATAAAATAAAAGGCACTTTTTGGCCTGTTTTTTTCTTGCATAAATCAAAACAGGCGGATGGTGTTAAGCGGGAATTTAAACCTTATCGCCATCTACGTAAGGGTTATTATTGATAGCGGCTCAATTTAAAATATTACACGACGTAGTACATCGCCTTAATAGAAAATATTCAAATTCTTTGTAATGTGAAATGTGTATTTCTTTTGTTTAAATTTCTTAGAGTGAACAATGTGACTTCACTTGACAAGTGAAGTCACATTTGTGCATTTTCCGTCGTTTTCTTCGAGGCGTTATTTAAAATTTAATTAGAACCACACGGAGAAAAATGATTTTTCAAATTTATTAAGAATGTCTTAAAATTATTGGTAATCCGGTTTACTGATAAACTTTTAGAAAATTTCTAATATGTCGGAACACCTGCATTTGCCATGATAATATATAATGACGAATTGCAAAAAAAAAAAGATTTTGATTAAATCATTCCGACCTCATGATGATATTCGTAACTTACTAAAAGTTTATCAGGAAACCTATTAATTCATTCGTTAAGGGCCTGCAATCCCGTTTTTAACCGTATTCACAATAATTTGGAGAGATTCTCAATAAATTAGCAATACTCATTTTCCTCCGTGTACTAAAATATTTTTTTGTGAATTTTCACGATTATAACATGTGCATTGTGCATACGATGCCGGTGGCAGCAGTCTAGATAAATAATGGATGTATTCGAATTGGCTTGATTGAAAACTGTCCTGTGATTCAATTCATATTTACCTTAGGTTTTTCATTTATTTTTTATTCTACTCGATGAGTTTTTGATAGTTGACTGATGAATGTTCTAAAATAAACCAGGGACTTAGGATCACAGGGGCCTAACTACAAAAACTGTTTTGAGTTAAGCTTGGTTTCGGTAATACCAATTAGTGACAATAAGCTCTACCTCGTACATACAGCCGTTTAAGAGATACCGTTTGGGAATATCAGTTGGGTATACATTTAGGCATTTGAGCATTACAATCTTTATTTGCGTGTATCTGAAAACTATGTTTTTTAACATAGGCCCCTGTGATCCTAAACCCCCGAAACGTAGGTACTGAATTGACTGAAAGTTAATTCTTCGATTGTCACACTGATTATATTGGATGGAATTATAACACGTGCTAGTACAGAACCGCGAAAATTCCCTAAAAATTATAAGTATTTATAAAAAAAATTAATTAGGATCAATTTACCAATCGAATGTTAGTATATATGTATGTTATTATAAAAATACACATCACGTTATATTAATACTAATTGAATAAAAATATAACACCCCTTTTGAATAGGATAGCCACTAAAAGAATATTTTTATTTTTTAATTAATTATTTTTTAAATATTTTTTTTTAAATTTTCGATCTGGCCCCCGAGGTATGTACCTAGCCCAGTGAAATCATGCGCGTTCTCTTAGTAAATATCTCCACTCTTTTAATCATCTAAGCATCTTTCGACAATTTTGACAAAAGATATACGAATTTCGAATAAAGAATTATTAATTCATAAAATAATTTTAACTTAATTACCGCTTGTTGGTTATGCTAACTAGGTCCAAAGGGTAATTCTAATTTAAAATTAAAAGTTCATTGAACTTGAATAAATTACGCGTTACGCAGAAATATTTCGCATTACTTACCAACATACCCATGAACCAACTACCGAAATTAATATTTATGTTTGACTAGTAAGTAATATTAAAAATACATAATATTTAGTTACGAAATAATAGCGGAAATGAAAGCCTCCAGTTTGTTAGCAATACGATGTGATATCCAAATAAAATATATTCCTACTTATCACTGTCAGCACTGGCGGTTCGTGACTTTTGGGTCTACTAGCGTACTAATATTACAAAAATGGCATTATTGATGTTACTGTAGCTGAAAACGATTTTTTTTCTAAAATTCGATTTTTTCAAGATGAAGATTTTCAGGATATCCGTGCGGCTCACGGCCAAACTGAAATTTCCTGAAATCTTCATGCAAAGGATCGAACTTTCAAAAAAAGGAAAACGTTTTCAGCTACAACAACATCAGTAATGTCGATTTTTCAAACATTGCACTCTACCATACTGAAAAGTCACGAGCCGCCACTGACTGTAAGGGGTTGGGATATTTGTTTTCGGTGGTAATTTTTGAATAAACACAGTTTTAAAATGTCAATAATTAATTATTGAACATTTTTTATCCCTTTGTTAGTTTTCACGTCCCTGTTATAGACGATAACCCCAAAAACATTTTGCACAGATAAGATTTTTTAGTATCCAACCAATTTAAACAATATTCATTATTCTTCGATTTTTCTAGAAGAAATGTGTCGTGAAGCCGAGACTCAAACCAGAAACCTTTTAGTACCCCGTTAATGGCATTGTCAATATATCCCGACGCCTCTCAGCAAATGACTTATCGCGGATACGGCCTCGTACGTAAAGAAGTAGGTGACTTCTAGCGGCGAGAAACGCAAACCGAGATTATGTGAATTACTATTTGTTCGTTTATTTAGCAGAATTAACTAGGCGGATTAGCTCAATTAGTAGGGAAAATAATATCCAGATAGTAAAAGATTTAATCGTGAGTTCTCTCTACTCATTAGAGATATATTAGGCTGGGAAACTAACTAACTTGGACGAAGGACATACCAACCACACGGAGAAAACTTTATTGAAAACCTGGTAAAATTATGCCAGTGCATCCATGCCAGAATGCTTTAACGAATAAATTGACAGATCTCCTAAAAAACTATCAATGAAACACGAATATATTATGAGGATGTCTAACACGTGTTTATTAAAAATCATAATATTTTGGAATTTCTTAGGATAAGCGTAACTGCATCCATCACGTTTTTAACAGGATTCGAATAAATCAACAGTAGGCTCATTTTTCTCCGTGCATTGTATCGAAATGATACATTACAAAGATTTTTATTTTTAATAAAATTTTAACAGGGAATTCATGTCGGATGACATAAAAAATAGACATATTGATAAAAATAATTTTCCAAACAACATGAGATTTGGTTTTTAGTGTAAAGTATATAATATTATTCAGTGTAAAGCGACTCTAACTTCATTAAAATTTTCATCAAGGCCGACTACAGAATAGGATTGGAATTTTTAAGTGTCACGTGATCAAGTCAGTGCCATCGAGCAACGACAGCTTACAAATGACGGCGATTGTTTTTGATATTCGTTGTTATTGCTGATTTGTGTGTTGTTTAACGCAAGCAATAAGGAGTGATTAGACTACCTTAAACAGTGAAGTTAACTTATCGATAGCACTGACTTCGTAATTTGGCGGTAGCCCAGGCCTGCACTCTAGTCTTCCTTGACTTTTCATAGATCTTTCCATGTGATCAACGATGTTCAGCTTTGAAATATCCATTTAACTGTACAAATTGTTTATTAAAAGAAATCTGTCAAAGCTCGAGCGAAGGTCGGTAGTCTTCTGTTCATCTGTTGTCTTCTTTTTCTGTTGCCTCTCCTGTTGGAGTTTGGCCACCATTTGGCAAATATTCACCCCGCAAGCTGCAGCCCGGAATAAATTTTGGTTATACGCAAATTTGCTTAGCTTTTGAACAATGTTGGAGCCGGTTATATTAGAAGGAGTGCTGGGAAGCGTCCAATATGGCCGCCCATGCACGGTAGAGATGTCTGCATTAACCCCTGGGGTCAGGAGCCCTGCATTTGCTGTGTTAAACTCTCGGGCCCAAGTACGGTGCGAAGCACTGCAATTGCAGTTTTGCATTAATGCATTCATTGCAGCATTGATGAATGCATTAATTTTACTAGTTAGTTTGGTATTTTTTTGTATATCTTTTTATTTTTTCTTTAAATGTTACAAAATTAAAATTTAGTCCTAATTTTTCAGAATAACTTTATTGAGTAAAACCTCAAATTGTAATATTTAAATATTGAAGACAATATTAGTGATTTCTAAACGAAAATCTGAAACAGAAAAATCAGAAAAGGAAACGGTCACATCTGGGACTCGAACCCAGGACCCTTGTCTTTCCGGGACAGTGCTCTACCAACTGAACTAATGGGACCCTATATCATTCCAAAATTTTTATTTAATTTTATTATATAATAAATTTATTTCTATTCAAAAAAATAATTATTATATTAATTTTTAAGAGCACTGTCCCGGAAAGACAATGGTCCTGGGTTCGAGTGCCAGATGTGACCGTATCCTTTTCTGATTTTTCTGTTTCAGATTTTTGTTTAGAAATCACTAATATTGTCTTCAATATTTAAATATTACAATTTGAGGTTTTACTCAATAAAGTTATTCCGAAAAATAAATATTCATTCTCGACTTGCAGAAAAGTCAACAGATGTCGCACATAAAAAATAAAAAATAAGATAGGTTTATCTAAAAAGACGCTGTCTGGATTGCATTTAGTTCGGGTTGAATCTTGCGATCATACATAAAGATAGTTGCCAATAAAAATGTGCGGTGAAAAAACGAAGACAATGTTAGTAGTTCTTATTCGAAGTATGATACAGTTAAAAGTGACCGAGGGGAATAGGGTCCCATTAGCTCAGTTGGTAGAGCACTGTCCCGGAAAGACAAGGGTCCTGGGTTCGAGTCCCAGATGTGACCGTTTCCTTTTCTGATTTTTCTGTTTCAGATTTTCGTTTAGAAATCACTAATATTGTCTTCAATATTTAAAAATTTAGTCTCGTTAAACTGCTAATATATAAGTTATTCAACGGATTCTTAAAAACATTCTAAAAAAAAAAAGATTTTAGTCATAGACATTTTTATAGAATAAAACCCTCAAAAAATGAGCATAGATTCAGGAAGAAAAAAAGGACCAAAAAGAAATGGCATTTATCAAGATGGTGTTGTTTACGTGTTGGCTTAACTAAAAAAAAATTTACTTGCCGAATTTTTTTAAGTTTAAGGACGGGTTGTTTCGGAGAATTTGAATAATTCTTCAAATTTCTAAGGTAATTTTCAAGATTTTTTCAAGTGCTGTTATTATTTCAGTTCTGTCAAGCAATTAACCTATAATGATATAATAACAACTCGAATAAAACTTTCACAGAACCGAAAATGAACGTTGAAATTTGGTGAATTGTTCAAATTCTCCGAAACAACCCGTCTTAAGTTCTTCACTATTTAAATTTAAAACACTTTTAGTAATTTAATCCTAACAGCGGGTTCTGATGTTTCAATTTTAGTTGATTAACATTTATTGAACTTAATCAACTTTGTTGAATGAGGGTTCCCACTTGTCAAAATGATTTCAAGTATCATTCAACAGAGAGTCGATCAACAAGATTTATAACTAAAAACTTGATTAACTTTGTTAAAAGATGGTTCACAATCATCAATATACTTTCAAATGTCGAGTTGATCAACTAAAATCAATAAAACGTTCGAATTTGCTATAAAAGCGATTGAAATTAGTGAGCACGATGAAGCTCAAAAAGGCTAGTCTATGAAAATTGGTATCCTTCTTAGTCGATTGGATCTTCTTTAAGTTCACGTCTAGAGTGAAGATAGTAATCAGATTTGATTTAATTGCCCCCTAACGAGACATTAGACATAATGTTCACAGGCAGAGAACTTAAGGCCGTGATGGAGATGGGAGTAAAGGAGATAAGATGTTTAATTTGCGACCCTCAAGATGCCCGCCGTAATGTAAAGCTCGAGCAGTTAAAAGTTAATGCGGGTGTAAAGGCTGTTGGGAGGAGAGGCCAATCGACCAATTGGAATGAACTCCGATAACTTATCACTTTAACCCCTCGAATCCTAATTCAAATTTAATTCCTTTTGTGACATATAATTTTTCGACTATAAGGACGGGTTGTTTCACAAAATTTTTACAATTCATCAAATTTCAAAGCTGATTTTTAAGGTCTGTAAAAGATCTATTCAAGTTCTGTTATGATTTCAGATTTGTGAAACAACCTGCCGATAATTATACATTAACAGAACTTGAAATTCAACTTCGAAATTTGATGAATAGTTCAAATTCTCCTAAACAACTTTATTTTCAATACATTTTTTGAATTTCTCTTTCGTTTTCGGTAATGAATGAATCCAAATCTTGGAAACGAAAATTAATTCACTGCCCGACATCCGATCGAGCTGATACTCGGCAGATAGATTAGTTGTATTTTAAGACTTTTATGTGTTAGGATAAATACTTTACGGGAATTTTTTTTATGTGAGTTCAGGACAAGAGTCTTAACTACTCCAAACCGTCTGGAGCCAGCGAGATTATGTCATTCCCAATAATATAAGTTATTGCACATATTTGCTTGATTGAAAAGCAATGTTTTAGTTTCACGTAATTATTGAGGAATACATTTTAGCAAATGCGTCATTCATAGAAACAGAGTCTCAGAGGGTTAATGTGCTTCTTCAGCTCAAACAACCCTTTCTATGTTAAAGAAAACCATCCATTTTATAGTAGCACTTAGCACTTTATCCCCATCGAACGATTGACCGCTCAGGGGCGTGCGGTGACTTTTCCCAATTTGTACTAAGACGGGAGATTAGGGACCCTTTAAATTATTACCACAAAATACGAATCGATATCTTCTTATTTCGGAATTCCAAGAAAATTGCACACCTTTTTAGTTCTGGATACGAAATAAATAAATACTACCTCCTAATGGGTATTTTACATTTTTTTTTTTTCATATCATACCCCGTATGGAAACTATATAGGGTCCCATATAAAAATCAAATTATTACAAAAGAAATAATATTTGGGATGGTATTAATTCGTAAAAACAATGGCAACACCTTCAACATAACCGTGGACCACATGAAAGCATCAGTCACTTGCCTTTGATGTTGCCGTCAACAAATCATCTAGAATTTATGCGAAATTCAAAAGAATATAAGTAAAATACACGTTCACAATCATATATTGTAGTATTTTGATCATTACGTGTTTTCAAAACTAAACGAAATAAACGGCTACATTTTCACATAACATAGTTAAATAATGTCAAATAATGTCATTTTCACATAACATAGTTAAATAATGTCAAATAATGTCCGCCATCTTAAATTGTACAAATATATCGTAGTAAAATACAACATTTTTCACCCGAATCAAAACGCCGAAAATACACTCAAAATTTACAATACGGAACAGTAAAATAAACGTTCATAAACAATAACAAACACATAGCCTTGATTTCAATACATATATACAACAGTGAACGAAATAAATATGCAACATTTCCACATAATATTGTTTCGTAAAACAATGACAGAAGTGTGTATCAAATAATGTCCATTTTAAACTGTACGAAGATCGGTAGGTACCTCTAAAATACTATACGTATTTTTTTCACCCCGAATCCGTACGAGAAGACGACCCACATGGAAAATGGAATCTGAACGAAAAAGCGTCGTGTAAAACGCCCATTAGTTATGTGCCCATCAGGACCATGAAAGCGTTCTCCTAAAGTACCATATTTCAAAGTCATCCAATCTTGACACCGAGTTAGATTTCTGTGTTCAAGCTCTAATTCCTTAAAGTAGAATGAAGTCAGCACAGCACTGCATAGTTCGATAGTAAATGATGTTCAATTTCACATTCTTGTTCCAAAAGGAAACAAATCATTTTAACGAACGTTACTCTGGCTCCTTTTATTCATAATTTATTATATGAATTCTCTTTGATTCTACGTTAAATAATAGCCAGTTATTAATCTAAGAATCTCCTGTAAACTGACACACAATAAATTGTTACGCTAATATACAATCAGTTTTATAAGATTGACGTCACAGCTTTTATATCACAGTATTTCATAGAACATTAATACTCGAAGGTCACTTAACATATAAAAGATTTGAAAAACATATTTTAATTGACGATTAAAGGAATACACTATATTGAAGAAGAAGATAATACGAATAAATGTAAACGAAACATGAAACAGAACAGGATATAGAAAAATAAAAAGGTAACGGTCTCAACTTGGAATCGAACCTAAGATCTCTGTCTTACGGGACAACGTCTCTAACCAATCCCCCTATCCCATATTAAAATAAAAATAATTCATTACCTATTGGCTCTCTGTAAAAGTCTAAATGAATATTCAATTTTATTTTAATATACTTTAAAGGTTATATATATAAATGTAATATATCACTGAGGATGAAAATAAGCCTGAAAAATCTAAATGAAAAATCAAACAGAACAAGACATAAAGATAAATAAAAATCGGATATATTTATCCGAGACACTACCTAAGTTACAAATAAATTCTTTAGAACTTTGAAATCGAAAAAGATGAGAGCAAAATTGTTAAATGATAAAATTCTGAATTTGAAATATGAGAGCGACAATAATGGCGTAAAATGATTAGGTTCCAAAAGCGCGTGGTTAGAGGCGTTGTCCCGGTAAGACAGAGATATTAGGTTCGATTCCTAGTTGATACCGTTACCTTTTTATTTTTCTATGTCTTGTTCTGTTTCATGTTTCGTTTAGATTTATTAGTAGTACCTTCTTCTTCAATGGTGTGCATTGATTGGTATAACCGTCAAAAGTTATTAAAAGAAATATTTCAATATGATTGAATACATTTTATTTCTTACTGTAAATATTTTAGATTTATTTAGCAAAAAGGAAGCAGGTTTAACAAAAATGGTTATTTTCAAGAATTATGTGTGTGTTTATGGTTGTAATAAAATCCCGTTATAAAAATACCCGAGTCGGTATATTCGTAAAATTCCGATGTCATTTTCCTTACAATTTCATAAAACGCATGTTGATGTGAAAAGTCGCCGAAAGCGAAAATAGGTTGGGTATCTATTCGCATACAATATTTTAGATGGTTTCCTGTCGATTGACTTCTAAAAAATATATTATTCGAGTGGTTCTTCCTGAACTCGTTCAAGCTTACAAATATATCGACTGTAAAAGAAAAATATCACTCATAATTTTTTTATTGTAGCAAATGCACATCCAGCAGTCGGTCAGTCAGAAATCAGCCGCAAGGCCATCAAGTATGATGTTAGAATTTGTTAATGATTTAAATTCACCTTCCGGCAAAAAGCACAGTAACTCAGCTGGAATCTTCCCTGCTAAAAGCTGCGTTCTAGGCTCAGTTTACAGAAAACCTAATAAAAACTAGTAAAAAATGAGATAAACCACAAAAACTTTGTTCTTTTTGTTTGCGCACCGTCCAAGAAGCACGTTCTTATTTTTGTACCCTACATATGTGCACATATTTAGTGTATCTACTATTCTTTACTACTAGTAAACCTCTATAACTTTCGCATTTAGATAGTACAGGAAGCCTAGCACGGACCACCGATAAAGCCTTATATCAATACTATATTGACGAAATCCGTCTTCTATGGTCAGATAGGGTTTTTTGCCAGCACGGTCAGAATATGTTTCCGACAGTCGGTAGACCTCCAAGGTGTCGGATAAGCTGTTAATATGCATAACTTTTTGGATAATGTCGTTTGTTATGCAGAATAGCTGGGTAATATAGGGGTGAACTAACCAAGCTCTTAGAACTGAAAGAAAAGTGGACACACGATCCAGAGACGTTATCTATTCACTAAGACGCGATCAATTGATTCCGTTCAAGCACCGAGAAACAAAAATTGTTAGTTGTGGCTAAGTAACTAATTAACTATTAGTGTCAAAAAGTACAAAGTCAAAGTGGATGTTCAATGTATGTTAAAGTTAAAATTTTAATTTGACATTCGAAATTTTATTGTTTATTTTATAATTTTTTTATTGAATATGTCAACTCATAGAGGGATGCGCCAGTGTTGCCAGTGTATATCGATTATGATTTACTGCGTTGTCAAAATAGGTCTGGCTATTAACAGCGCGACCGTGCTCGGGAAATCGGTAGTTACGCCTATCGATCCGATATTGTAAAGTTATCGATTTCACTGTGCAGACCCCCTGGCTGAATAACGCTGGATTAGCGAACAACGTCTAGATTCACCCGAATACTCTTATGTTTCATTAGATAATAATGTATTCACTGACACAGCTCGTATAGTTAATAACACAATTGCAATCTACGTTGTTCAGGCGGAGCCAAAGAAAATAATATCATTGTTAGTGTTTGGAATGGAATACGGCATTTTCCGTAATCAGTATCGGTGAATATCTTCACCATTACTCTAATATTTTGTATGTAATGAACGTTTATTTATTTGTTCTGTACGCGTTCCTATACCATTCATCCTATAGCGATGAAAATTTCAAAGTTTGTTTGTTCTTATTAGTGCCAGGACTGTTAAGAGAGTGGTTTGAACCTCTGAACTGGAATGAGATACAGAGTCAAATTAAAGTCGACAAAAGGAGGTTTTTTTTAACAGTAACAATGTGAATTTAATGATACTACATGAAGTGAATTTCATGATACTACGTGAAGTGAATTTCATGATACTACATGAAGAGAATTTCATGATACTACATGAAGTGAATTTCATGATATCAAATGAAGTGAATTTCATGATACTACATGAAGTGAATGATAAAAAAAGTTGAAGATGCCCCGAAGAAGACATGAATCAAAAAAAAATTGTGGTAAAGTGAGACGTAAGTGGTGAAAGATGAAGGAGATGTAAGGAGAATGTATGACTTGGAAGTGGATGGTTGATGAGGTAGAGAACGCCCGAGGAAGACACGGCACGATCATGTGAAACAAATACTTATTACAGTACAATAATATTATTTTCACCTTAAAAATGCATAGAATACACAACCTCAAAATTTTACCCCAAATTATTTATAAGTCCCCGGGCAACGCTAGGTACACGTAAACTTGTTTTTCATAAATTAAAATTTTACAGACATTTACCGGCGATTACGATGTCTTCAAACAGTCTTAAATCCCACGGTAACTGTGTATTGGCATTGTAATTGTAACTAGAAACAATGGGCGACCTTCTTGGCAGAGTGTTAGATTCTTTTGCTCAGTCAGAGTTAGTTCAATCAAATTTCGACTAGGCAAAAAAACATGCGTGTTTTTCATAATAAAATCAAATATCTAGTAATATGCGAAATTCGTTTCAAAATAGAAGATGCTGTTATTCATCAGTGAAATCGGTAATCACCCTGCTGATAGATTACCTTGCAGAATCGAACTGTTTTTAGCTGTGTTTCACTGGCCTTTTGGCTTTAGGTCTAGCACAGTGACATCGATAACTTACAATATCTTACCGATAGGCTTAGCTACCGATGATTTTATATCGATTTACCGAGCACGGTCGCGCTGTTGATATAGCCAGACCGATATTGATAATGCAATAAATTAGAAATCGACGTACGCTGGCAACGCTGGCAATTCTAACAAATTAAAAATACTAATAAATTGACAATTTTAAATTGAAATAATAATTTTAATATATATTGGCAGTCCGCATTTTCTTGTTGACACTAAAAAGGGAGTTACATAGTTCATGAGGTCTTTATTCATAACTAAAATCTTTTGTTTCTTGATGCTGGAACGGAATCATTTGATCGCGTCTTAGATGAATTTATTAAGTCTATGGATCGTGTATACGATTTCTTTAAATTCTAAGAGCGTTAGTTGGTTCACCTCCATTCATTAATAAGTCAGTTATTTTGCATAACGAATGATACTATCCAAAAAGTTGGCATATTGACAGATTATCAGTGGCCCCGCTAGTAGCGGTTTTTGGTCTACCGATTGCCTGAATCATGTTCTGACTATGCTCGTAGGTATCGCTAACTGACCATAAATGACGGATTTCGTCAATATCGTATTGTTATAGGGCTTTATCGACCTTTCAACACTAACGCCTTTCGTATCAAACTTTTAAAATGTTTTCTGCCTTCTGAAAATAGTCGTAGATTAAAGAATCAATAAATTCGTCAGTTTTTTTTATTCCTTTTCAACAATTGCATATTTCATTCCAAAGATGCCACTGAATCGACGCGACGCGCCATGGCCAGTGGCTAATAACTTCCGAATACAGACGTCGGCGTCGCGTCAATGCCAGGTGGGCCAGCTCCAGGCAGCCAGGACATGAGGACAATGTCCATTGTGCTCGTTCCTCGTACTGCCGACGCGTTACGTTCGCTGCATAACAATGTCTGTGCAATCAAACTACATTACAATAATTAATGGACTACACGAACAATAATTAACTATTCTATCATGCGGTATTGTTGTAGGATTATACGAACACTTGACAATAAAACTTATGTCACTTTATTTAATTTTCTTTCTTTTATTGGATACTTAAGATTTATTTTTTACTGGATCGGTGCCTGTCTCACTAGCCTAGATAATCTGTGTCGAGACGGAGAGAGTTTAGTGCAACAGTAATCGAGCAATAAAAGTTTTCTATTAGTTATATAGAAATTCAATGCAGAAGAATAGTATTATGTTTGGCTCAGTTTTTTTATATTTATTTATTTATTCATTTTTGGGAAATCGAAAGTTTACATTTAATCAGTTTGTACATAAGTATTATATAATAAAATAAAACCAACTATGGATTTCCTCCTTGTGACTTTAATTGTAACAGCATAATATGGAATAAGTTATTTAAATTTGTGAGAAAGGAATATGAATTAAAAAATTTATACAAAACAAAACGAAAAATTTACAAAACAAATATTGACATAAACATTATTCACAAACCATCAGAGAAATATTATTTTATGGACCTCTTGTATTTGGTAAGTTTGCAACTGAAAATATCAACCTTAGATAATACGCTATTGTAATTATTGCATAGTCTGTTCAGGCAAGAATTTTGCTTAGAGTTCGTTTTGCTTTGATCAACCCTGAACAGGGTTATTATTGAGGTATGTTACTATAGCCTTCTTATAACTATATTATTCCGTGTAGTTGAACACATCTACAATTTCTGCGAAACTATTGCCAATTGCATATAATCTAGCTACAAGTGGGTATCTAAATGACTCAGTCCTGATATTGTTGTTGTAATTAAAAGTAATTTTTGATCGAGTATTTCTAGTTGGTGTGTTGATGGTTATTAGGGTCAATAAATCAGGTTTGTTAGTATTGTTGGTATTTGAATATCGAACCAACATCAATAACGGTAAAGTTGTTGCTTAAAAAAAATCATAGACACTTTTTTTCGTATTCATCAGTTTTCGTTTTGAATAGACAAAATAAAATAATATGTATTATGACGTAAACAGTATTACTGAAAAATGTTGTTCAAAACACATGGCTTAATCTAGGCGTTAATAACCCATTAGTGGACCGGGGTTTCTAGTTTCTAACACGGTCGATAGGTAAAGTATTTATCGATAACTTGTCATCTTTCCACGACTGCTAACGTACACACAACAGTTCGGGTCGAATAAATTAAGAACACTTAGTCGTTGCGAATTATTACTTGTTCGTTGGCGATCTGCAGTCATGCTCGGGAACGATGACTGGTTACCAAGATTATCCATAAAACTTTTAATGCTCGACTGTGCCAGATGTCCAGCAGTTTCCCCGGGGTCGTTATAAACCTAATACTATACCTGATGTGTTTTTGTAAGGCGTGTATATTTTGAAATAAAAATGGTTTTAATTAATTAAAACTTTTACATAACTTTTACATAAAACTTTTACATATTTCATGATTTACTTTCTTGTATTGCATCTCTACAGTAACTCTTTTAAAATAACTTAAATTTATATTTGATATTGTATTTCCACTTAAACCATAGACACAAGATAAAAATACTTATAATACCCACACTCAGGCTTCGCCTTCGTGGGATTTTTTTTAATTATGTACATTTATTTCAATATTTTTTTACATTTTTCAATATTTTATGTAACCATGTATGTATAAAAAAAAATTCAATAATAAAAATAAAAAAAAATAAAAAAATGATTTCATGAATATTTTTTCAACATAAAACAGTAAACATTTAACATTTTTACTGTACAGTTCTATGTTGTACACCACAAGTTTTTACACCGGTGTGAATAAATGCAATTTAAGTGTTTTCATACAAATAGAAAACATAAGAAAATACACTTGAACAATACTTGTGATTTATTATCATCCGCAAACTACGCTTTGTCATTTCAAGCGAAAATTGACGTTCAGCTGGCGGAAATGGGTCCGAAATTATTTTAAAGTGGGTAGGTAGGTATCTACAGAGTTCATCTTTAGATTTAATTTATGATAAATGCTTATGTTATTTTTATTTATTAAACATTCTAATTCACTCTCAAAGCTATCCCGTCGTTGTTCAGGATCTAGGTTTAAAGTTTGTCAGACATTTTTATCCTCGTTATAAATCAGGTTTCTGAAATTAAAAGAATTAAAAGATTCCGAATTATGTCGTATTTAAAATTCGTTGTGTAAACTAAATAAGCCACATTTTTTTGGTTTTCAGGACTGGGTTAAAATTTCATTGCTCATGTTAAAGGATAGATAGTAATTGTTCTGCTAGTTTATATTTTTCAGAAATTGTATAATATCGATCTCTACAACGTCCTTAAATTTAACATGCTTACGCTGACCCGTTTTATATCATTTTTTAAATTCATTTATTCCCCACGAGTTTGGACGTTAGCCCAAAACCATTAGAACTATGGGGAGGAAGAAGGGGTTTCGTGATGAAAAATATGGAAATACCCAACAGCAACCGTTCAGCAACGGTTCTATTCTGAATGGTGGCAACTGCAAGCGGCTTTTCGCGCCGTTTTCAGTTGCTTCGTTCCTTCACATTCCGTTCCATCGATCTCTCTCTCTCTCTACTCTATGGCTTATTTCCATGTGTAAAAGTCCCCTTTAAAAGAGCAGGTATTTACAGTTGCTTCACGTTCTGTTCCATCGATCTCTCTCTCTCTCTCTACTCTATGGCTTATTTCCATGTATAAAAGTCCCCTTTAAAAGAGCAGGTATTTACAGTTGCTTCACGTTCTGTTCCATCGATCTCTCTCTCTCTCTACTCTATGGCTTATTTCCATGTATAAAAGTCCCCTTTAAAAGAGCAGGTATTTACAGTTGCTTCACGTTCTGTTCCATCGATCTCTCTCTCTCTACTCTATGGCTTATTTCCATGCGTAAAAGTCCCCTTTAAAAGAGCAGGTATTTACAGTTGCTTCACGTTCTGTTCCATCGATCTCTCTCTCTCTACTCTATGGCTTATTTCCATGTGTAAAAGTCCCCTTTAAAAGAGCAGGTATTTACAGTTGCTTCACGTTCTGTTCCATTGATCTCTCTCTCTCTCTCTACTCTATGGCTTATTTCCATGTGTAAAAGTCCCCTTTAAAAGAGCAGGTATTTACAGTTGCTTCACGTTCTGTTCCATCGATCTCTCTCTCTCTACTCTATGGCTTATTTCCATGTGTAAAAGTCCCCTTTAAAAGAGCAGGTATTTACAGTTGCTTCACGTTCTGTTCCATCGATCTCTCTCTCTACTCTATGGCATATTTCCATGTGTAAAAGTCCCCTTTAAAAGAGCGGGTATTCTCGACACGAACACTTCACCAGCGGGTCCTATGCGACCCGGGTCGTGTAAAATGATCGATCGATCCAGCTCTATTCCGTGTGATCTAAGCGGCTGTTGCTTGTTCGACAAGGCCTTGCCTCGGCGGCCATTGTTGGCGCGTCATGTACAGATGTAGCAGAGCTTTGACTGGTACAAATGAAAAGCAGCATTAGCGGATATCTCCACGACCCCTTTACCCCTTCATCCTTTCATTCCCTTACCGACTGTTCCATGTTATACTGAAAATAAGTACCTACTTACACACCTCTACTCCGATAAGAACTCCGTACTTCATCCACATTCTTATAATTACCGTACATACCCATTTTCTATTATTCAGATTATTATAACAACCGGATTATCCACATTGCTTGCCGACTGTAAAAAACGTATAGAATATTTCAAATTATGAACAATACATGGGTATAGTAACAAAAAAAACATAAAGTGCAGAATCGCACTCTTGGCCACAATCAAAATCAACATCACCTTCTACTAAGAAACCCATTCCATGTTCCTTTCCAAAGAACCATCTTAACCTTCTCTAACCTCTTGTGGAAATGAGTTGACTATAATATAAAATTCACTCTAGAGGCAAAATTCAACAATATTTAGCGACAGCCCCCAGAACCT
This sequence comes from Hesperophylax magnus, assembly GCA_026573805.1. Classification (NCBI taxonomy): domain Eukaryota; kingdom Metazoa; phylum Arthropoda; class Insecta; order Trichoptera; family Limnephilidae; genus Hesperophylax; species Hesperophylax magnus. The sequence continues at coordinate 2,930,943 of JAIUSX010000043.1, read as the reverse complement.
TATAAAATTTCTCGAATCTCTTGTTTTTGTTGTTGTTGTTTTACATAGTTACAGCCTTTCTAAAGAACGTGTTGAAAATTTTATTAAATTGATATCAAACGTGTATATGAAAATAGTATCGGCCTCACACCTTGCAATCCCTCAAAGATGCCAATACCCATCGAGAAGTGCCATAATGCGGCCGAAAACTTCAGAAATCGCCTTCATCAATGTATCGCTGCTGGGGGCCATCATCTTTCTGGTATCGTCTTCAGGACTTGATGCATAAAGCGTCATGATGTACCGAATAGTGTATTTTAGTAGCCCTTCAAAGCTCTCCTGTCTGTTTTGCTGCACCCTGTAGATGGTTTTCATTGATACCCGGCCACGTTTTGGTCCTTTACCTTATGTATTAGTTTTATTACACGTACGCCCTAGGGTTCATGATGTACCTATGAACGTGTATATAGGTACATAGTATCCATATAACATTGAACAGTGGCTGATCCACCAATGTAAAATTAATACAACCGGGGGTTGCTCGGATGTTGAATGTCACTGTCACGTGGCATGAACGGGCTCTACGCTCTACAACCATCTCGACTAGACTAAGTTAGACCCTTTTCCCAAACTTCTCCCTCTCTCCAATCCAACCTCACCTCGAACTTGGTAGTTAACCGAGAGATACTATACTATACCCATATCTAACAATACCCGCCTACCAGTTGTTATGCTGCTTCAGCATTCCTTACTAAGGAAATAATAAATACTATAGTAAAATAATAATTATAAAAAGATTAATATAAACCTGCCATCAATTGAAAAGGGATTGATTTTCTAACTAAATCGGTTTTACCGAAATTATAAAAAATCCCTTTATACTTTTATTTGATCTAAATTAAAAAAAAATAGTAATAAATGAAATTTTACGAATTAAACACAATCAGACTCACTAAAAACGTAGTGAAAATTTTATTGAATTGATAAATGACCGTGCATATGAAAATCTTACTAATATAGAAAATAATAAATAATAAATCTTACTAAACATGGCTAGACTCAAACATACTTACACTTAACATATCAAAGACAAAATTCACAACATACAGTATAAATAGCACGGGACAGCCAAAAAACAATACAAACACCATAAAAATACACGAATGTTTAAACACCAACATCTGCGATTGCCCTCCTCTAGAAAAAACAGAACAAATAAAGTATCTAGGAATCGTAATTGACCATAACCTTAGATGGATACCTCACATCAAACAAATCACAAATAAACTTCTCAAAACAATACACATTTTCCTTAACATAAGAAACATATATAAAATAAAACAATTGAAAACAATATATTTTGCACTCTGCCAATCAATAATAGAATATGGAATTATTGCTTGGGGAGGAGCAACAAACTCGGCTATCAATTACATAGAAACCGCACAGAAAACGATCTTAAAGGTAATACTAAAAAAACATAGACTGACCGATACAGACCAAATATTCAACAGCTGTGACGTACTAGATATACGCCAATTATACGTTAAAACACTACTAAACTACATTTTTAACAAAAAAAATAAATTTCAACATACACAAAATAACACTAACAGACCAGTTAGACAAGCGTACAAAGAAAACATTAAAACTCCAACAGTAAATTCAAGCTTTGGACAAAGACACTACCAATACCATGCTATAAAAGCTTTCAACAGTCTAAAAATTGAAATTAAAATTGAGGAAAATAAAAATAAATTCACACACAAAATTACAAAATGGATTAAACAACAAAAAAGACAATATTACCAAAATGTCATAGCATAAAATAAAAATAAAACCTACACGTAACACACAAAACCAACATAAACACACATCACTCACAAACACACAAGATTATTTTCATTGTATTATTTTTTTAATTTTAAATGCATTATTATGTATTTTTATTTTTAATTTGAAATTTATTATTTTCTTTTCAAATTTACTATCTTCTCTTTAAATGTAATATGTAGACTAGATTTTCATATTATAAAATGAAGGCCTCAGCACGGGCAAGCCACCCAGTGAGGCCTACATTACTGGAAAACATAAATTGTAACAAAATAATGTACCAAATAAAATAAATAAAAAATAGAAACTGACCTAAAATAGTTCATGGATAGATATATACATTGCTTATCAAGCCAAAGGCGGTTGTTAATCTGTTCTTGAAATAGTAAATAAGTTTCTCATCGAATTTTTAAGGGAATTTTAAATGAGTTTTTGTCGTTTTGAAGATGTCATTTCTTGGAATTGTATTTACCTACACATGCATAAGGCATCTGTGTTTGAAAAAAACATCACTTTTAAGAAACTATTACAAAATTCACGCGATAACAGTCAATTAAAAAACAATAAGTTTGAAATTACCTCGCTTTTTCCGATAACGTGAAACTAAATTCACAACGTGTCATTATTAATGGATTAAAAGTTAAGAAAAATTACACAAATATATTGAATTATACTAAAATATTAGTAAATTAATCATTAGAATAGTAATAATGAACAAAGCATGATTGGAATCACACATCACGAATTAAAAATCAAATGCGTAATGCGTATGCGTAAATCTGCCAAAATCCAATATTGCCAGCGCTTTCGCAGCCAGTTAAAGAATTTTTTTATTGGTAATGATTCAAAATAGAAATTGTACAGTCTTTATACAATGTGTGACAAGTACACGTTTAAGGGTTGTGACATTTTCAAATAGCAAGGCTGAATAATTGTACGATGACGCTCTATGTTGTATTTGCAAGGAGTTGGATCCTCTCTATGATCTAGGGAGACTTGTAGTTCGATAGGAACGTGAAACTTCGACTAACACACGGAGTAAATAACGCAAGATTTCTGCACTTACCAGGTTCGATGATTCTTCTGTATGTTGATATGTCCAGTAGGGTCCGCACTATTAATGTTCGATAATAAATAATCACAAGTCACTTTATAAACATGATTTCATGCGCACACAATCGGCGTTCCCTTGTTGCAAATAATTATGTTTAACGGCGGTATCTCTCGACGGATTAAGATTATTAAGTACTCCGTGCTTTCTAATACGTCGTATTAGATAGCATTTCTCAATTACGGCGGTATCTCTATTCCAGTTGTACAGGCGACTATAGTTAGTTGATATAGTTAGTCGGTAACTGGTGCATTTGCGAGGCTGCGTTCTTCATGTACGAAATTTTTTGAATTCCTGACGTAACTCCAAAAATGACAAACGCCGTGACGGAAGAATAACAAGTAATAGTTGATTAAAAGCTTTGTTAAGTCTTCCATTGGTATTTTACAAATCCCATGTATTATATTTTTGAATCATCCATTGGTTGAAATAGATACCTCGGTAATGGCCACTGCTAGTTCAGATAGCAGTTTAATGTACAGGTATATAATTTATCGATCAAATGCTCAATGGGTTGTTTAATTTTACTTGAACATCATACTTTAGTACTGGTATTACCGTCAGGATATTAAGAATTAAGCACCCAGGGTGCGATTAAACGATTTGATACGGGAATAAAATGTAGGTATTTGCGGTTAGTTTATAACCCAACAATGAATTCGTCGGGCAATCATTGCAATAGTAAATTGAGTTCTCATGCCCATAATGTGCTCGTAAATGACGTACCTCACTTTTAAATTACGTACTTGATAATTTTGTATAAAATATACGCTTTAATTTTTTAAGCCACTAATTCAGTGCTTTACTACTTCATCCATCATTTCATCACGGAGTACGTTTACTTTTACTTTTATTAGAAAAATTTAATTGGTAAAATTTTTTCATAAAACGAAAAAACTTTATGTATTGTGGGAATATTATTTTCAGTAACTTTACTTAATTTATAGAATCCTTCAAAAAATCAAATTACGGGATATTATGTTATTAAATCTAGTTAGTTAGTAAATAACGCTTTCTTGAAAGTGGAAATAGCAGAGACCCTTGAATAATCAAAAAATTTCACTTGTCTAGATAAACCACAAGAAATTTAAGCAAAAAAAACATATATCTTATATATTAACTCTATAGTTAAAATAATTTTCTACTCAAATATTATATCATTAGTCGGTTCTTTATCGCTTGTCATGGCTCATGGCTTGAGGAAGACATGGCAAGATCAAATGAATCAGATTCTTGAGTCGGGCCATGTCAAGAGTAAGAAAAATAGAAGAATATGTATGAGACGATGTATGAGTGTAAATGAGGCAAGGAGTGTGTGCTAAGACCGACGTGTTTGTCGGTCAGTCCTCTCTGCCTACCCCTGTGGGGAAACGGCGTCATGGTTAGTTAGTTAGTTAGCTAAAAATATATTGATAAGTTTCTACGAGTATAAATGGTCTTAAGTACTTACGTATTTCTGAACAACTAAATAGATTACATTTGGACATGAAATAGTTTTAAAAAGTACACACATAAAATGCTGGACTTTATTATGTCATGAGTTTGCTGCTCCCTGTGAAAAGTGTTGGCTCCACGTTGTATTTCACATTTTTACACGTCTGTACTTCATCCGCTGTCTAGGAGCGTTTCGCGACCTGCCCAAAACTGTATGATAAAAATATAAAACACAGGCGGGAAATTTATTGCCTCATTAGTGGGGTCATCTCCATTGTATTTTATGCTTTTGTTGTGTTCCTTATGTCTATCGATAAGAATCGTACCCGCGGTTTGTTAAAGCGTGGTTCCTTGTTTATTGTAAGGCTATATTGCCATTTAAACCCCGTTTCGATGTACGAGTACAATAAGTACAATCATTCGAATTTCACTCGCGTTCCCCACATCTGAAACTGTACTAGGGTCTATTATGACGTGAATTCCATTTGTTTGATGATCATCATTTGTTTGACCGTAATCTTACAAATTGGACTCGCTTTCTTCTATATTTCATACAGCAATAATGTTGATTATTGATTCCAGGAATTCACCTGTCCCATTTTACGACGCAATAATCCCGTCTGTTATACCGGTTCTTTATCCAGTTAATTTTGGAACCGGTTTCTCAGTGAAAAATAAATTCGCCAGGGTGAATGCTAGAGAAATTCGAGAAAAAAGAACTGGTCCTTTGTCCTTTAAATTCCTATTCCAATGGTGAAAAAAAGGAGGTAATAAAAACATTTAATTCTCTTCGTTTTGGATTTGAATTACGGTTCCAAATTCTGGCTCCTAAGACATGAATATCAATTAATAATTTCCACAGCTCATATTTTGCAGAATTTTAAATTGCTCAGATTACTAAGGAAAATAAAAATGCTCAAATGTGCACTAATAATTAAAAATGCCGAAAAGTGCGTTATGCAAATGAGATATGTACGAATAATTTTAAGAACATGACCACTAATATTAAATTACTATTTTTAAGTTTGTTATAGTAAAGCGCACTCGAAGTGAAATGACAGAAAACTGCGCTGTATAAATTCTATGTTATTATTATTATTAAATGGCTATAATCTGACGTTTACCTAAGTGACGTAAATTGAACTCATCGAATCAAATGAATAATTTGCTTTCATCTTCTTCTTCTTAAAAAATCGAAAAGTAGCCGACCTATATTAAAGTTACAAAAAAAATTCAAAGTTTGTTCTTATTAGTGGCAGAAGTGTTTAGAGAGTAGTTTGAATAAAGGGGAAGTCGGGGACGCCCGAGGAATATCTCTGCACTGGAATGAGATACGGAGTCGAATTAATGTCGACATAATGTAGTTTTTTAACAGCAATATTGTAGTGTACATTAGTGAACGGTGGAAGAAGTCGGAGACGCCTGAGAAAGACATTGGCAATAGCGAAGCATTATGTCCAACTAGTGTAATAAACCGTCCCCATGGCGGAAAACAGAAATTATGCAGATTATTTGCATACATAAATACAGCAAATATTATGGTAGGCATTTTGTTTATCTTCTCATACAATTGCTTCCTTTGTATAGCTGTATCTACTGATGTTTTCAAAATATTTGAATAACGTTTCTCTGCGAATTCCGGGATACTGAAATCCGAAGCAATTTTCAGCGTGGTATACTTACTTCTATACGGGGAACTATAACTATAACTATCCAAATACACCCACTAGCCCATCTTAGGGATTTATAGTATATAGGGCATAGTTTATCGGCCGTACGGGACTCGCACACTAATCTGTGTGCACACTAATACCTAATGATTTGTCTATTTTAATATATACGCCCTGATTACTTACATTCTTTAATATAGTATTATTACAAGAGGCGTGACTATGGATTAGTGAAGAGTAGGGGGAGGAGATGGAAGAGACGGTGAGAGGGAACATGTCTAGGATGGTACTGTAAGATGTTTGTTTCGAAACCGGTTGGCGTATATATCTATAAAATATGGTGGTTCAACAAAGTGACATTATTTCATTTATTTTAAATGGATAAAAACAAAGGTATACTACATAAAAAAAATTATATTGTCTTAAACACGACGAAATATTTCTCGAATTCGTCTTTTGAAGTCTGCAAATACATGCAAATCGTTTATACATTTGACGCCATGACTGTGTAAACGTTTTATTGGGGAATGCAAAACTTAAATGTAAAATTTTGATGTCTGTATAATCGTTCGTTTAATTACGCGTAGATTGATTAAATCTAGGAGTTATAGAGTTACACATCCGAGAATAATCGGATTTATAGTGTTTAACAACTTTAATAAAAAGGTGAGGTCTTTTATTTTTCGTCTTTCTATGTAAAGCAGAAATAATAAGAAAGGAGTTTAAGGAGAGTATATGAAGCGCATGTATACAGCAGATAAACTAAGGGAGATCCGAGGAAAATATGGCATTAAACGTCTGGATAAAAAAGGAGTATGTATGTACATATTACACGATTTATGATTTTGAATGAAGTTAATAGTAATCAACACACTTTTAAAATGTGATATAAAGTCATTAGAAACGATGAAAAAAAATGTTTTTAACCTAACCTAATCTAACCTAACCTAACCTACATAACCCAGTTAATAAAGTTTTTGTTTCATCACTTTCCATGACTTTATATAACTTTTTAAAGATGTGATGAATTATCATTGTGATGATTTATCCGGTTACCTAATAGTATATGGTGCGAAATAGAGTGACAGCGGTCTGTCGTCTCTGTCTACTCCTGCTGTATAGCGGCGTAATTATCATCGTTAATTAAAGGACGCAGAAAGTACATTATACATATATAAAGAAAAGGGAAATGGAAATAACCGAACCTTACTCATTGACGGATGCTTGATAAAAATTACCATGTTAACAAAAAATATGGTAGTTTAACAAACTATGGGCACAGTTCAAAGATTGTTCATTTTTCTAATTCTGATCTTCGTTCTAATAATCTGTATGTTTAATATTTTCATTCATCATTCTTATTGATTTTAAAAACGATCTAGAACTGCACATGCGTAAATGGGTCAAACTAGCTAGAACGTCATCATAGCGTAGAAAACGCTACTTGCTTGGAAGACGGATTGTTACCAACGTTGGCCGGCGGCGCGGCGTGACGTTAACCACGCCATATTCACGGATAAAGACGAACATGTCGTTTTGTCGGAAATCAAAAATGGAACATTTTAAATCGTCGTATAAAAAATTTTTAACATCAAAATGGCTTCATTATCGTATTTTTTTTAAATAAAAAAAAAACACTGAAAATATCTTATTATTGCAAAATGTAGTTTTATTTGGGTATCCGCTACTGCCACATAACCGAACCCTTCTGCCACGGTGCGGTGTTGACGGTCGTGCGGGCTGACTAAGCTGACAGTGCGGGAGTATTAAGTATGCATAAGGCATGAGGCACGAGGCATGAGGTATAAGGCACGAGGTATGCGGTACTGTTATTGGAGCGTGTACTGTTCCGTGAACTGGGAAATCAATTTCCTAGGCTAGCCCGCTTTATGTGGGTTTTCGACATCAATCCCTGTTTGCGTGCAAATATCTCTTACGGGAAAATGGAAGGCTTTCGTTAAATCTGCGGTATCAAAATACACCTCAACCTTCCGCCGAGATGAAATACTCTATCCACCCCACCACCCTTCCCACCCACCTCACCCCACACACCAAATAATATAATATTATCTATTTATTTATTCAAACTATTTTCATTGATTGTTGGAAAACTCACACGTCTTTCATAAACAAATCACACTATCGATGGCTTATCATTAAAATATTGTATCTCCATAAAACATAATATTGAGAAAACTGAGTTTGAAGGTTTGCAAACCTGGAAACATTAGATCTTAAAGAAAATAAGTTTTTTTTACGTATTACAGTATCTGTCTTGTTATGTAAATACAATATTTTGGCATGGACTAATTAGCATAAATATACATATATTTGTTATAATATATTATAATTGATTGGAGGATTTACAATATATATTTTAATACAAGTTGTACCCTGCCACGTGTTGCTGTGGCTCAGTCTATCTGTGCAGATAGAGAAACAATAGCGCGTGTTCATTTTACGTCCAACAGATGGCGCTGTTTTTTTTTTTTAAATATATGTTTTTACCTGTCACAGGTGACATCTTTATAATATAGGTAGATAAAAACACACGTGTATTCAAATATAACTTTGTCAAAATATCCAATCATTAAAGATCTTTCACAGATTTAAGATTTTGAACAAATGAACATTTACATTTACATAGATACTCATAGATGTTAATATATTTGGGACGGTAGGTTTAGGAGATGCAATATTTGAACCCATAAAAATATAGGCTGTCTTTAGTGCCATTTTCTGGTTAAATCATTTTAGACCTAAATTGGAGATATTTTACAATATTTTAACTTAGCCATGGATATTCTGTTATTTCCAGGGGCGTGCGGTGTTCTTTTGAATTAGTTATCCATCCGTTTAGCAGACTTGAAAATGAATAACAACAAGCGGACACAATGAGTGATTTTAACTCCTAAAACAAAGATTTTCGAATGTAATTTATTGAACCTAGGTTGCTTTACACAAATTGTTAATAATTTAAAAAAACGCACGTGATTGAAATAAAAAAATATATATATTGTAAAAAGAAACTAATATCTAATTTTCAATAATTTATTTATTTATTATGAAATATGTTTTTCGTCTTAATTTTTTTTTGAATATTTCTAGAGGTTACATAAATTTAACTGTAAAGACGAGATGTCTGTTTACAAGATTTAAAAAAAATAAAAATTGATTCGGGTAGTAACTACCAGTGTATAGGTATATTTGACGGCCTACATGGTCGAGGGATATGTCTCTATAGTCCCAGGTTCGAATCCCACGTGCGCAAGTAAATTTTATTATTAATTTATTAATTTGGGTTACCTCACAATTTAGTCATTTAAAATAACTTACGATATACCTGCGGCACGTTCCAGAGTGGTAGATACTCTCAGTATTGCCCTGGTGTAAAACCATCATTCAGAATTGAAACCTTGCTTGAAATGGCTTCAGCCGCATTTGGTGACCAGATCTGAATAGCCAGGTACTCCCTCACTTTCCTCTTCCCCAACTCCTTGACCTTCCCATAACCTTCAGCCTCAAAACACACTCCAATTCGGGGATGTTATATGGCTCTAGACGGTTGGGAGCAGTTGGGACTCTTGTGTGGTATTCAAATGAAATATATATATATATACAAAACGTAAAACTGTTTAATTTCACATAATTTTCTTCACATTTCTTTTGTTTGGATAAAGAATGTGGGTTGTATACACGTTTTCTTAATCGAACAAAAAAGTTCAACAAAGAAAATATTATACTCGTATCTTGGAAAGGTCCAACTTTTTACAGAATTTTTTAAAGCACCCGAATGAGGTATTTTTCATATTATTATGTTTCCAATACTTATTATTACATTCTTTTGCCGAGTATAATGCTGCGTATACATTTGCGAGCCAAGCCTCGAATTATAGGAAAGGAACGAAGCAACCACAAGCGGCGTTTCGCGCTATTTACTGTTGCTTCGTTTCTTTCCCGTAATTCGTGGCTCGGCTAGCAAATGTATTCGCGTCATTAGATGAACGACCTCTGGGAACATTAAACCCACTTCTGGCTTTTTATTAGAATTGCCTAATATCCCTTGATCGTGGTTTATTCTGCTCAGTTATCCAATTTAATAACCTTTTCTTTGCCTAATTGATTGATGGAAGAATGTTTCTAGATCAAAGCGACAGTTATTTGATTTCTAAGCGCTCTTTATCGGGGTGAAAGTTCGGATTAAATAAATTGATTAAAATTTTACTTCACAGCGAGTTTTGATTTCATAGAAATATTGTAGCGAGTAGGAAACTTGATACATTTTTATAGGTACCTTTTACTTATTATTACTGTGGTATTACTTATTACTACTTAATTGGAAACTATTATTCTATTTAGGGAAGGAATGCGCCTGGAGATCGGTTAGCATCAACTATACTCGCACCTTTTCGGGTATGACCGACATGTTGTCTCTGTCATGTGGCGTTACTACTGCCACTAATGGAAATATCTTAAAACTACATAAAATAAATATCAAATACTTACGTGTACACACTCTACCGACATCTGGAGGGCGATTCTCGTTCTTTTAGCCTTAAGCTAAATGATAGCATTCGTCAACGACTGCTATCGTTTGCGAAAGATAGCTGTCCGTCGCTTGTAACATCTTTTCTTAACTATTAAGCGATTCTCGTTCTTCTGATAGCCTTACAAGATCGATTTTTGAGAGACCTAGTAAAAAATCCTAAAGAAGCGTGGTTAAGAGCATCTACGATATTGTTAAGAGATTATTGAAAACACAAATTGGTGAAATATAATTAAGTGACGCAAGGTTTCTAACTAAAACTTAAAAAAACAAATACTTTGTATGATAATGCATTTTAATAACTGCTTATTTTATTTATGAATGACATAAATAAGCCATTTATCGAAGATTTACGTTTTGTGAAAAGGTACTTACCTCGCTGGATAGTAATGATTTTGTTACAGATTCACCACTTCTGAAGTGACGTTTGCTGTCAAACTAACGCTGCCGAATGGCGCTAACTGTCACCCAAGTTGATTTAAGAATGAAAGGGATTCTTATTTCGTTGTGGTTAACTTCAAAACCCACAATTTCGAGCGTCAGCTATTCTGCAGCCATTTTATCTGAAACTTATTATTATTTATGTAGAAATCCTCAATGGTATGTGTAGTTTATTGTAAATTAAATCACTTATCTGGCTTTCGACATGTTACGTACTTTACAAACATCGCAATTACCTGATTCAATTCATTTAATAGCATTATTGTGCCACAAACAAGTCACTAATCATGTTTACAGTCAATACTTACGATAATATTAAGTTTTCTCTTGTTAAAACTACGCAAATAATGCTAATTGTCAAAACGTCACAATTAAATGAAGCAAATTCTCCGCGAACGCTAGCGTTCGGCCGCCGAAAGACAGGTCTAGGGGTACCCTTCGCGTAAGGCTAAAAATTTTGGCGCGCAATCGAATATCTAAGGATTCCATCTGTCAACGAGAGAACCGGAATCGCTTCATACGAATAAACCGAGAAAAATCGTTAATTTGAATGTAAGTACGATTTTAGTGTCGTTAAGTAGAACGAGAATCGCCCTCCTGTTGAGCCGTAGTGAAATTAAAGTTTTTACGTGTACTACAAGTTACAATACATATCCGCCTATGTTTCGAAATATTTTTTTCTTGTTGATTAATGAAACTTTAAAAAAAGCTAAATGTCTCTGAACTTATGTTTTGATAGATAACTGGGTATTTTAAAGCACTATCATAGTATTTCACTTACATGTACATTCTAAACATAAAATATTGTGGATGTTACACGATTCCCGAGTTCATGTTTTACAAGATTAGAGAACAAAAGAACAGATTTTCTGCTTGAAATAAAAAAAAAGATAAATTTGTAATCTGTGAGAACAAGAATTCAAACCCCTGTAAAATACTGATGCATAATATTTGCAGTATTCGTTATTGCTACTCCAGTGTAGGTACTAATAACGGGGACAAACTGTTTGAGGATACAGGGTACGAGAACATTCATCCCCCACGTAAGGGCCTCTTAGCCCCGCACGTGGCCTCTCGAGGGCCATGGGGCCACGGGGCTTGGCTGCCTGCCGTGACGTCACCTCTGGCATGTATATACAGTATACCTGTTCTCTATTCACCGGTCCCAGCTGTGCGAAGCGCCATGTAGTCACATTCTAGTCATGTTCTATTCACAATTTAATTCGCAGCCTGAATGGAACTGAACTCTTTGCAAGCGATGAAAGGATGCACCCGTGAATCTCTGAAATATTAACTTCAAACTGTTCACGGAACTTAAATGGAAGTTCTTGCAGGAAGTGCCAACTTCCTTTCACATAAATATGTCGTATTTTTGTGTGGTGCTATATTAAAGCCAGCGAATCTCAATGTGCCTCTTAAGGCTCGGTAGCAAGCGTTCAAAAATAAAAATAAGATGTTTTGAAAGGGAGTTATGTAAATACGAATATTAGAGGAAGCGCACTAATATAAAAAAAAAACGATAGTAATGAAAATATTAAATTAAAAACGACTCGTTTAAAATAGAGAAAAAACCTCTCGACAAATGCCTAAGTTGCATTTAAAGATTCACTGTGAATTTTTCGTACCAATGACAAGTTAAATAACAGAACAAAATATGTTTTTAATATATACGGAGCATATTTTGCGATTTTTTCCTATCGATGGAATTTAATATAATTACCATTTCAGCTCTAGAAGTTTATAGATATTAATTTCGAAAACAACATATATTTTTTTAGGAATTGAAAAAACTACATTATGAATGGTGGAAATTCGGAATGCAAGGGCGTAAACGGTATTTTTTTCGAATTATCAACGCAATCTCAGAAAATATAACATTTTAATTGTAATATCAACTAAATATTTTTTTATAACTAATAAAAAGTATTCTTTATTGAAAAGGTTAAAACTGTCAAATTACGTACCTTATTGTAATCATCTTTCACTGGGTTCGTGTTCTTAGAGATGGGTAAATCTAATCATTATTGATACATAGAAGAAGAAAATAAACAAATAAACCTAAACGAAAGAAGACACAGAATATAAAAAGATAACGGTCACAACTAGGAATCGAATTCCGTTTCATGTTTTGTTTAGATTTATTAGTATGATCTTCTTTTTTAAGAATATATTACATTAATGGGTATAACCTTCAAATTAAGTTTAAGAAAAAGTTGTTACTCAATATTAATGTATTAAAAAAACGTTATTTGTATTGTCCTCCTCGGGAGGGATTTCTGTTTCGAAGCGAGCTGTAGGTGGTTGTGTTGGTGTTTTAAGATTCTTCGATAACTCCTCAAAATGCCAATTCAACACACCTTTGAAAGGTGATATAAAATAATTAATAGTGATGAAACAAAAACTAGATTTATTAGTTACATATGTAACCTAGTTTTTGTTTCATCACTTTTCATAACATTATAGCACTTTTTATAGGTGTGTTGAATTGTCATTTTGATGAGTTATTCGGTCACCGTGTTTTACTTATTTTACTATTTTTCTAACTTCCTCATCTTCATGTGTAGTTAGCTTGATGTTTACTTAGCCATATTTGAATATTATTTTATTCTTTAAATCTCATTTCTCATCTATTTTTATATTTCATTTCGAAGGGCATTATGCAATTGTACAGTACGACAATTATGGTTTTTCTTGCCAAAAGATGTATTTAATTTTGGAATGTTAACTGCAGATGAGTGAACAACGTGCACTTGCTAAAATAAAAATACGATATTGGTGATAAAAACAAGTGTTAGTTAATTAATGCCAGTTGAAAATGTATACAAGTTGCTTGTGGGGGGTGTTGAGAAATAGGAGGAAAGCAGTAGGGAGATAAGGATGGCTGGGTAATATGTACATGTATATTCATGAGGTATCTTATGATATTTGCTTCGGCTTTGCTAGATCCCAAATAATGCTAATTTCGCCGCTGTGCTAAGCGTGGTTTTCTTCAATAATTATTTTGCTCACATTATTTTGCTTACATTATTTTGCTATGAGACGATGTATGAATATGAATGAGGCAAAGACTGTGTGTCAAGACCGAGTTGTTTGGCGGTCCGTCCTCTCTGCCTCGATAGAAACGGCGTGATGGTTATTTTGCTTACATTATTTTGCTAACATTATTTTGCTTACATTATTATGCTCACATTATTTTACATACATTATTTTGCTCGCATTATTTTTGTTACATTATTTAGCTTAATTTATTTTGCTCACATAAGTATGCTCGCAACATTTTGCTCACATAAATATGCTCGCAACATTTTGCTTACATTATTTTACTCACATTATTTTGCTTACATTATTTTGCTCATATTATTTTGCTTTAATTATTATGCACAATTTATTTAGCTTACATTATTTTGCTCGCATTATTTTGGTTACGTTATTTCGCTTAGATAATTTTTCTCGCAATATTGTGGTGACTTTATTTTGCTCACATTATTCTGCTCACATTATTTTGCTCTCATTATTTGGCTTCTATTATTTTGCTCACATTATTTTGCTTACATTATTTTATGCATATAAGCCCTTGCACGTCGAAACAGCTGTCACGATAATAAAAATAAATAAAGTTCTACGAATTAAATTTGCTATTTACTAGTTTACTTTACTATCAATACCCTTTTCTCTTTTCTTTCAATTTGTTGCACTTATTGCAATACGTTGATTCATTTTGTTCCTATCGTATTTTTCGTGTTGCTAAACTACGAATATGGCCAATATGGATAAATTGAATTGAAAATCCCATTCATGCAGCTGGAATAAAAATATTACTATTTATTTTATTATTATGTTAATTTGAGTGCGCTATGTAATGTAATTAATTTATACTGGTTTTTATGTACATAATTACCGACGAATATATAGTTTTAAAGTGTTTGCATTAAATAAAGGGAAAATAGCGCGATTCATCGTATTAATATATGAACACTTTGAAAATACCCATCTTTTTAATCACCCACAGAGGTGATAGCTGAAAAAAAGTGGTCTCACCCCTTGTGGAGATGGCGGAAATAAATGTCTGCTCCGGAAGCGGTCGAACCTATTTGTCGTTTCCCATCCCCCAGAGCCCTGGTGGCCACTGTGGCCAGTGAAATGCGGTCGTACCACCCCCTGGGTAGGGTCAAAATGTAAATCAGGAGCGACATTTAATTCTAAACAAAATCCCTGGAAACATTTCAACTACCTGCTGTATTTCGATATAAACATCCATTACTTATTATACAATATTATATTAGAGAAGAGTACGTCTAAGAGGATGAATGAATATAAATGAAGCAACGAGGGTGTGCATTTCTATCCTTTCTGCCTATCCCTGCGGAGAATGGGTGAGATGGTTAGTTAGCTATTATTCATTCATTTATTATTCGTAGGAATCGAAGGACTTGCTTAAAACGTTAATCTCAAATAAATCACGGATTGAACTTGATTTACAATGCTTTTTCAATATTGCTAATCATTATTGTATCGTCAATAATGATTTTAATGACTTGATTGTTAATAATAATGTCGATTTTCCATTCTTCACGACCGAAATAGTCGACTTAATCTCAAATTAGACAGATTTTTTTTTCTTGGTGTAAAATATTGATGCGTTCTTGTTACTATAGTTTAAAATAGTAAATTCGAACGATCTTATTTGTGGTGAGGAGTCAGTACTATAATATTTCCTATGCAATGGACTTCAGGTTTATTGTAGCTTAAAATATTTAAAATTGTGGGTGTCAGCTTGTCTATTAAATTATCTGATAGTATTATTATCTTAATGACTGTACAGTTTAGGATTGTTGTAAACGTATGTGGCGGCCTCTGTTAATTAAAGAAATGAACCATTGAACTTTTCAAACCGCGACAGCGAGTTTTATTTGCTAGTCTAAATGAATTTATGATTCTTAAGAAAACTATAAAGTCATCTCAAGAAAATTAGTAATAATCATGCCATTAAGAATTACTAGCTAAACAGTAAATTTCCCCTTATTTTGAAGGTAAATTGTGCAAAATTTCATCAATAACAAGTAAAACTGTAAATGTCACATCAAAACCACGCAGTCCACCACAGACACTCTGCTTTATAAAATAGAGTAATATTACAAAACAAATTTAAAAAAAAATAAAAATAAAATATATATTATAAAAACGAGTCGAAGAAGTGGCCCGTTCTCCTAAAGCCAATATCAACTGTGAACGGGTGTTCCGCTCGTATCGTCGCACCGGTGCACCGGGGATCAATGCTGCTAGTTCATTGGAGCAGGCTCCATTAAAATACGTGTAGAACAGACTCAGCATGCCCACATTGCGTCTGTGCATTAGAGATGGCAATCAGTCTGTTAACAATGGATTGTCCATCAGACGAACCGACCTCATTTGCATAGGATCAAGTGGGTTTATCAAGTATTGTGAGGCTCCAGCCCAGAGGTGGTTCCCTAATTCAATTGTTTAGGGTTAGCAGCTGGTTACTACTGGTTAGAATCTGCTAGCTCTATTTTCTTGAAGCCAAATTTATTCGGGCTTCTATAGATATCTGACGGCCTCGGTGGTCGGGGGGTAAGGCTCTCGACTAGCAAGCGGACGGTCGCGGGCTTAAATCCCGGCGTGCGCTTATAAATTTTATTTGATTAATTGTGTTATTTTACAAATTACTCATTTAAAATAATATATAGTATATTTGCGGCACGGTCCAGAGTGGAAGAAACTCCCAGTATCGCCCTGGTGTATGACCACAATTCAGAATTGAAACATTGCTTTGGCCCTATTTGGTGACCAGCTCTGAATAACCAGATACTTTCCACCTTCCTTTCCCCTGTTTCCTTCCTCACCCTGCTACATTCAGCCTAACAATATACCCTAATTGGGGATGCCACAGTCTCACTTGATCCAGACGGTTAAGTGCAGTTGAGACTCTTGCGCGGTTTCACATTTTTATTTATTTTTAATTCAAATTTTCACTGGCTGTACGGACATCATGAGTGGAAGGGGCTTTTCACAAAGATAATCCTTGTTAACGGTGCTGTCGTCAGGGTAGCAATGAATTTTTGCACATCAACGATTTCGTTTGCAACAAAAACAGCGTCGGCGACAGCACAGATCCTTGTGGTACGCCCGCAGTAATTTGGTGCAGAGAGGAAAAAGAGCCGTCAACTACGGTTTGGTACAGTTTTATGCCATTTTATCAAATCACATTTAAAAACCAACATTCGATAGGTACTTTAAGAGTAAAATGGGCATTGTTCAATCATCGTCTCTATTAACTTGAGTGAGGTTGAACGAAATATATTTTTTTTGTGTATTTTATCCAGTACACAGAAAGCTCTCCATTGTTATAGTCGTAGTCACCTTTAGACTTTAAAATATATTTTCCTCGGGCGTGTAATTTCAACGGGCTCGATTTATTCCACCTTCCGCTGTGGGATAATTATTCTCCATTTACTTCTGGAGAAAATATTATTTTTCTTTTGTAAGCAGACAATCGAGAAATATCGAGATGAAATGAGTCGAGAATACGGTAGATGTAATTCTGAGTTTTTCCGTTGACACAGAACAAGCTAGATGATAGCTTAATTATGAATTGATTCGTTTAAATTTTAGATTCCTTTTGAGGTTTCGAATTTTTAAAATTCGTCAGCTTTAGTTTGATTCGTTTAATTTTTTATTGCGTTTGACTAGTTTATTAATATTTCATATTAATTAATGTAACTAATTTTTCCCATATGAGTACGACAAATATGACGTCACGTTTTTATTTTCTGTGTCTTGTACTGTTTCATGTTTCGCTTAGATTGGTTAGTATTATATTCATCTTCATTGACATCAATTTTAATTTATATTTTGTTTTATTGAATGAATGAATGAATTAATAAAACAATGAATAAATGAATGAATTATCTAATGAATAATGAATGATGCCGAATCCTCGAAGTGGAAATTAATCCACTTTCCGACATCCGATCGAGCTGAATGAAATGACAATTGATTCTATCAAATTTTGGTGGCACTTACGCACACACACGCGCACACGCCCATATTTCTTAAATTCGTTGATATTTTATTTGATGATCTTCCGTGAATGGAGTGATCTTCTGTGCCGATCATCCAGATTTCTTTGTAATAAAAGAATGTGGGTACTCCGTTACTATTTGGTTTTATTTACGTTCTATCAGGTATCTACAAGTATTGATACAATGGACAATATAACAGTTTGTTATTAAAGAGAGCCAAATAGTAACGGAGTACCCACATTCTTTTATTACAAAGAAATCTTGATGATCGGCACGGAAGATCACCACAGTTGGCGCAGCCAAAAAAAGAAGCTGAATAGCCTTTAATTCTTCCCGGAGGAAGAACCACAGTAGGCGCAGCTGAAAGAACCATAGTTTGGTTATAATCTCTCCGAGCACCGCGGAAGGGATTATTGTCGCAGAAATTTGAGGCAGCTTCATGGACAGTAGCGGGCATTGAAGAAGCATCAAGGCAAGAAACTGGCAAGGAGATTCAAGGCGCTGAGCTCAAGGAATCAGCAACCGAGAAACCAGGAGAAAAACGGATCCAGGCAGCTTGTACCGGGAGCCGACACGGAAAGGCGTGGCGGTGGTGACCGGGCAAGAAGGACGACCAGGAATCCGGACGGAGCCAGATCACGGTCGGACGCAGAAGGGCGGAAAGTAAAAATAAAAATGAAAATTATTGAAGTGAAACTTCTTTACGCGCGTTATGCATTTTCGAGGACCGGAGTAAAACCGACTCATGACCGTCACGAAAAAAGGGGATCATTTCGCTATAGGAGCCTAGCTAATATTATATACCTAGTTTAGGTCACTCTCCAAACTCAGCTTCGCGGTCTAGAGGCAGAGCGCCCGATTGTCGTCGTAAAGAACCGAGGTTCGATCCCCGCTTTAACTATTTTTTTTTTCTTTTTGTGATTTTTTTAATACGAGGAAAAGTGATAAAATGCTCTCGTGCTGCGACTTTTTCAGGCATACATATAAGAAAATATCTACATTTTTTAAGATAATTTTTTAAAAAATTACATAAATTTGTTAATTTTAACCGATAGTCTCCCGAAATGTCTAAATCCATTTAGTGAGACTCTAGACCGGCAGGTGTTCACTCGAGTAATTGGCTAGAATTAACAGTCGGTACCTATATGATATTTTTGTCGAAATATAGCTTACAAATCGAGCCGGTAGAGTCGCTCGGTATTTTGATTCATTATTTTTATTTTGAATCATTAAAATTACTAATCAAGGCCGATAACGCGACTAATTATTCTCGCAGACGTGCGTGACAAGTTTTTTTAGTAAAAACACACCCATTATTAATTAATATACGGACAAATATACGGAAATATTTTTAAAAACGACAGATATGACTTCACACTGCCGATATATCTTCTATTCGACCCTATATAAAGCGTTAACGAGACGTTATTTGATATTATTCATTTGCCGTGTTTGAAAACGAAAATTTAAAAGTCAATTGAGGAGTACACGTTATACGCGGTTCTCGTCGCGCGAGATACCTCTCCTCGTGGTCTAGAGGCAGAGCGTTCGACACTCGTTATGCAGGACCCGGGTTCGAATCCCATATTTTTATAACTTTTAATTTTTTTTTGTCACATGCTACTTATAAATATGTCAATATTAGGAATCAAGTTAAACGTTCATTTGTTAACAACACGCCTAAAAATAAATTAATGCTTTTGTAGCGTCGAGATTAATACATTAAATAATTAATAATAAACCGCTCGACCTACTTAGTATCTACTCCCGGATTATGTACCTGCAGTCCAAACCGCAACGTAAACAACCTACGTACTACAAGACCTACTTGCCTACTCGCGACAATACTAACGCGCACTCAGTCCGGGATACTACGAGAACTCGCCAGAAGGTTCGAGTCTACGGCCTATGCTTAATCGCCGCAATGTCGAAGGTTCCCGAAACACACAGTCCGAGCGAGTGGCCTCGATTTAATTGCAATTTACTACCTACTGTCGCCATCGGCCGGGTAGTATAAATAAGCCCGACGCAGCGATCCAGTCAGTCAGTTAGTCATCATTCTGCCGTCAGTCTACAAGGTTCAACGAGTGATCACCCGCGCTAATCTTACTAGCGCAAAGGACACATACCCGGCTTCGCCCGTACCATAATGGACCACATCGGGACACCATCATAGCGCCTCGGCCACGTCCGCGGCCAGCGCTACTCGGATTATAAGCGCCCTGGTTCCAGCGTCTCTGACCAGCGCTTCTTCCACGCTACCATGACCACCACGAGGACACGCAGCATCCTCACTGGTCACGCCGTTCCCGTTCAACCGCCTACAAGGTCCGCCGCACCTTCGGCCGTCTCGTCAGCACTGGAGTGCCTGAAGACCTACGTTCTTCGCCAGTGCCTGACCTTCATCGAGTCCCGGTCACCAGCGCCCGGCGTCGACTCACTGACCCGCGCTTGACCAGCACATCACCGCAGCGTCCGGAGTATTCAACTTTTGTCCTACCTCATCTCCTCGTCACGGCTACTGACTCACCAATAAACACATGTGACCTTCACAACTTTCTTTCATTTCGTGCCTCTCTCCTGATCCCCAAACTTTTTAAAACTATAATGTACAGCATTCTGAATAATAATAATATGAAATGAAAAGAGAGAGAGAAGAATACTAAAAGTTTCACTTCCGTCGTGCGTAGGCTTGCCACACACTGTATTTTTTTTGTTAATACAAATTTACAATAGTTAACAAACGAAATAAATATCTAATAAGATAATAAATATAAGTACTCTCCAATTAGAATATGGTTTAGGTGTTTGCGTTGTTAACTCCAGTTTTCCGAAACATTTTTTAATTTTTCAAAGACATTTTAAAAGTTCACAGCAGTTAAAAGGTAGGTAGTCCCTAGAGAGGAAGGAGCAATCTTCAGTCAAACCAAAAAATATCATGTATTTTTAAATAAATCTATTAATAAAAATAGATAAAAAAACTGCATGCTAAGTAATTTGAAAAAATACTGGAAACTTGCTGTAAGTATGTACCTACAACGTTTTTACATTAAAGAAAAGCAAGACAAAAATATATATTACAGTAAATAATAAAATAAAATACAGAAAAAAAAAACAGAAAAGTTCCAATAAACTACTTTTCAGTAGTTTGTCGATTGTTCATTGGAGTTCTCGCACCGTAGTAGGGTTTTTTAGGAAACTACTCCCAACACAACACAAACAGACATGTATGTAATAGCATAGTATAGCATAGTAATAGCATAGTATGTATGTAATAGCATAGTATAGCATAGTAATAGCATAGTATGTATGTAATAGCACATGTATGTAATAGCATCAGCAAAAATAGCCGCGGTTGGCTACTCAAGGAGACAATTTTTTTCCCTACCGAGAAAATACAAGGCCTCTAAGTCTATAATAGCCAAGTAAAATTTTAAACACCCATATGAGGTAAAAATTGTGAGGCGCATATGACGTCTTTCTATTTGTATAAAGAAAATTAACTTTAAATTCAACAAATTTAAATGATCCACCACCTCTTGGAAAATAATAATCTAGAAAATGAAAAAAAAGGGTTCCGTACCTCCTGGTGGTTTTTCTATCAATGAGTTTTATCAATTATTTATTCTAACTTCTTTGATGCCGTTTGACGGCTTTGACTTTTAAAAATATATTTTTTTATTATTAATTTAAAAGTTCTCTCGCAAATCGAGGGCGGTAAAAGCTTTTTATATTTACAGTTGCATGACTGAATAGTCATGTTTAAAATGTCCTATTGAATTTGCAGGTTTTTATGTTTTCGACAGAAGTTAGAATTGAACTTTATTTGCGTGAATTAATATGTAGCGTAGATGTCGACTTTGAATTCGCATACATAAAGGATGAAATGCCGCCATGTCTCTTCTCTGGTCACACGATTTTCGTTTTGTAACAATTTTGTTAATTTACTTTTAATTCACTTAACTGTACCATGTCTTTCTGTAATACACTGTTTTAACACATGTTTACGTTACTAGCTTCATTCAAACAGTCCATTAAACCAAAACCACATATACCACAAGGCTTGTATGAGAACCTCCAAATAAGGTTTTTTTATTTATTTTTTTAAATTGTGATTTATTTTAGTGCGCGCTTCTTTCGCCTTTAGCCAACATTTCGATCAACGTGCAGATATTTAGATTGTGGTGAAGTGTGTGTTTCCGAATGTAGAGTTGATAAGATTTCAGTATAATAATTAGTTAATATAATTTGGTTTTCGACTTTTAGTTTTGGTGTAGCCGTCAGAAATAACCGGATACAAAGAAACCATTAAGCTTAGCCCCGTCCGTCGTCTCTATTGATATTAATAGGATTTTTGTGGATTTCGTGCTCGATGCGTTTAGAGTCTTCATCTGCCCTGGTGATGGACACTGTAACGCTGTTTGACACTAAATAAGGAAGAAGGGTAACGACCCGTAATAACCCAGAAATCCACAACAATAATACTTTTGGCCGTGAAAATCTCAAATCATATCTCGACTATTGTTCATTAATTTATTGCACTTCTTGCCTAGCTTATGCGTCGCACACCTCTCAGAGTCTGGGCCACGCTATCAATTTCTACCATTCAGTTTCATTTTGTCCTTCCCTGCCAGATCCATGCCTTACTGCCATTCCTGAGTTGTACTTGTATGAATAACTAGCAGCTATTCCTTTCATGACTTGTATTAGAGACTACTGAATACTGAATTCAGCCCACAATTAAACGAATTTCCTGCATTCATTCTTCTGCCGACGTCCTTAACGGCCTTCCGGTATTTCTAGAACAGTGTTTGCCAAACTGTGTGCCACGAACGAAGAATCCACAAAACCGTTATTTTATGGCCTAATTTATTTCACGGCCAAAAGCATTATAGGGATTTATGATCCCGTGTTGAGCTACCTCTTTTTTAAAGCGATGCACTACGTCGTGTAATATTTTAAATTGAGCCGCTATCAATAAAAACCCTTACGTACATGGCGATAAGGTTTAATTTCCCGCTTAACACCATCCGCCTGTTTTGATTTATGCAAGAAAAAAAAATGGCCAAAAAGTGCCTTTTATTTTATTTTGTGGATGTTCAGGTATGAATATTTAATTTTTTTCCTATCATTCTATAAATTTTCCACATTATACAATAAAATCATAACCGAAAATGGGTTCGTAAGTAGATTTTGAACTTTAAAGCAGTTTTCATAGGCTTTATACATTATTTTTTTCTGGGCTAATAAATATATAAAAAATACTCTATTATTTCAAAGGTCAAGCTGTATTCTACTCGTAATATTTAATTAAAGCATCTGAAACATTTCTAGGCGACCAAATTTTCAAACCAAAAACACATGATTTTGCATTACTACGTATGACATCGCCTTAAATGTTTTTGTTACCTACAAACTGACAAACTGTGATTTCCTTTATTCATATTTAGAATGTATATTTAATTTTTAATGCACTTTTTTTTTTGTGTGACGCCGAACAAATCCCATTTTCTAGTGTACCGTGAAGTAAAAAAGTTTGGCGGGCACTACTCTAGAACAAATCATTATTTTACGATTTCGTAAATTTGATTGACTATTTCGAAATGTTTACCTCGATTGAACTAATTAGTGAGAACGAAGTGCATATATATAAAAAGCTTTAAATTAATAGTAAAATAATCCTTCTGGGTTCGCAGATATTGACACGGTTCAGTCTAGTTCGATAGCATCCGTGTTTGTGGTTATTTAGATCCGAAGCTCTTTGCTATGGAGATGAGTTGAATATAAAACGAGATTGCTTTTACGGAGTGGTTTTTGAACTGAGCGCTAACTAGTTGTACGTGTTTGCTATTTTATTCACGATATTCTGTATTGCTTCACATTCTGCATGCCACTATTTTGAAAGTAGTTAGTACCAATTTATTAGAGTTTTTAAAATTTCTCTATTCCCTATCCTTGGATTGATATTGACTTTATTACTTCAATAAGGCAGCTTTGGGAATGTCCAAGGACCTGAACTTCTCCCAATGGTCATACTTCCCTTGAATCGCCTTAGTCTATGGACATAAATTGGAATCTTACCATAATTAATCTTCGTGTTCCCTCCTACTGAATGTTGGATAACATCAGTAGCCAGATCATTGATACTACAGCTCGGATTAGAGATTTTTTGCTGTAGCAAAACTGTTTTCATTCAATAAATGTCTTTGTTATTCATGTTCAGTATGTGCAGTAACTCCATATCGGTATAAAAGACGATACAGAGAAGCATGAATTACAATAACGTTTACATTTTGAACAGCGTGCCACTTAGATTCCTTACTAAAAAATCTGTCCTCCCGGCCCTTGTGAAAATCAGTTCATAGGAGCGGAATCCAGAACGCACATGGACAGATACTTCGTGTGGAATATTTCATCCGCACTGTATTATGTCTCGTAATGATGACCTATCTATTTCCAGAGCCAAAATATTCGTATATTATCGTGACGCACCTTCCACTAGCATTCATCACAATATTATTTTGTGCACGTGGAATCCGAGCTTTTATAAAATTCGTCAGAAGTCACTTTAACGCATTCTTTGGGCCACGTTATATACAATTAAAAAAAAAAAATATATATATTTAGTTACGTAAAAAAATGAGAGATGACATATGTCAAATAATGTCCGCCATCTTGAACTGTACAAAAATCGGTATCAACATAGATATACCACTAACGGTAGAAACTACCAAAATAGAACACATCCTTTATTTCATTCTGAATCGCTAGGAATAGACAAAATTGATGAAAAAAAAATTATGGCATACAACAGCCATAACTCAACCAAATCCCAGGTCCCGGGTTAAAGGACCAAGGACCCAAGGACTTCTGGGAGTGTATTTGGTGCTTTGTTACAACAAACTTGATTATTCTGAAATATCTTTTATCAGGTTGATGTACGAGGGAATTAGAAGGAACAATGGCGACTAGAGGCCATTATTATTAATGGAACCTTCTCTGTTTCGGACAAATTGTAATTTGGAAAGGCAACGCGTTTATTTGCATGTTTGCTCTCGATTGTCGACTATACAAAGCTCACAGAACAGTTGGTTTGGACCATTTCTTGAATAAATATTTGTCAACCTATTTGAAAATTGGTTTATTGTTGGAATTACGGTTTACGATAGCAATGATATCAGAAATGATAATATAATATTACTCTCTAAAACTAGCGAGCTAGTATAACTTACTCTAATGACTATACATATTTCTTATATAACTGGTGCACCCTCTTATCGGAGGTTGGGTATCGATTAGTCAACCTTCACTATATAGGCTGCAGCTCCAAAATTTTCTAGTCGATAAAATATCCGAAATGTGCTTTAGAATGCCTGTGTTATTAGAGGTTCTTTGAATACAAGATCTCCCGTCAAAAAGTACGTGTCCAATTTTCTCCTATTTAATAAATCAAAAACAAATTTACTCTCAAATCATTAGGATTTATAAGTAGGTACTTAATACATACCTACTTAATTATAAACTGTAATATATTTTGATGTTTCATTTTTTTTAAATTTCAAATTTGGAATTATACAATTTGTTCTATAAAGAAGCGGCACTAAATCAATGAAAATGTTCTTTTTTGAACTTTCTTCAGGCAGGTAGGTATATTGTAAAAAAAAGCGAATAAGAAAGTGATTAAAGATTATATATTAATTAGAAATTATTCATGAAGATTTCAAATTTAAAAAAATAACCTTTACCGAACCATTAAAACGGTCACCATCTTGAAACGAAAACGGAAAGTTCAAACAAATTTACAGACAGACAATTATTATTATATAATTATAAAAAAAAAAACAACACACACCAATGAAAATTTTATAAACACATTTGCAGTAATTAAAAACTAAACAAAAAAAAAACCACCGCAAGCTGTAGAAATGATTTTATCCGACTCGTATGTAATGGAAAGGAATGTAATATTTTATACCGCGAATTGATTTCGGCATTTCCCAGAATTTTCACGTGAAAATTTTCTAGAATCACCCTCTAGAATGCTAGAATTTTTGGTAATACTATCAATATAAAGGAAAGAATTTTCCTGAAAGATGCGAGTTTTAACAAAAGAAGTTGTAACACAAAAGTGTACACCGGTAAGTTAAGGCGACACAAGACTCTAATAACGGGGTTTAGCTCGAAGCTCACATTTTAATTATTTCCGACGAATTCTTAACGATATTGTATATATTTAGAGCGATCCCTACGGATGTAATTTACTTATATTTAAGATTAATAAACACAGCACCTAGCCGTATTTTTTTTGGTAAAAATTTTTAAAATTTTTATAAAGCTCCTGATTTTAATTTTCTAGACGATGAATTAGTGACTTTCCGAGATATTCCTCTGGAAACATCTGAGATTTTATTAATACGTTCATCAGAAATAATTAAAATAGACCCCACGGAAAGATCAATTGTCTAGGCCTGCTAGGGAAAATTCAACCGTAAGTCCGTCTATTACTATTTTTTAATGATAGACTAATGTTTATAAGACAAGGTTTTTTATGCATGGCACAAAGTCTAATAAATTATTATAAGCAATGATTACTCGCCTGAAATATCCTCACAAATTGAAAATATCTATTTGGCGGGTTGGGAATAAGCCGACGTAGCTTAGTGGTTCAGAGCACCTGACCGGTAATCAGAAGCTGCGGGTTCAATTCCCGTCAGCGGCATTTATTTTTACTCAGGAGATTTGTATGGATATTTCAGGCGAGTGATTGCTTATGATAATTTGTTATCGTTCCAATACGCCGGCCCGCTCGGCGAATATTGTTATCATCACTTATTTCGTTAATTCCCACTGTATTTTAGAGATTTGCCAACGCACATACGACCGTAGGTCTGTCCTATACACCATGGCTATGCGTGGCTTTTTCACTTGCGTCGTTAAGATTCCGAGGTTATTTTAGGGTACTGTCTCGTCTTAAACATATAAGGCATTGGCCACTTTTTGCGTAGTTGGCGGAGCGTAACATCGCGCGCCAACTTACAAAACATCGCGCATTCATACTCCCGCCATGCTTTACGTGACGAAAACTTTTTTCTAAGGATTTCTTCTCTTTTACTGTTCTCCTAATGTAATTTATTTGAGCTCCGCTCTGACGGTTTGAAGGCAGAATACTTAATATTATTTATTCAAGTTTTATTAAGGGTGAACGAGAAATTGTTCTCTGAAAATTGATGTCAACTCATGTGGTATAAACATTGGTGACAGGTTAATCACCCACCATTCTACTTGAACATTATTTTATTCAGCGGTGGCTAGTAATGTGCACTCGGGAATATTCCCCGACCTACTATAAATTCCCCAAAGTCGGGGATTGTTTTATTATTTCAGGGAAAAAAGTTATTCTAAATGAGGTTGTCTCCTATATGATTTGAGATTTTTATGGCCAAAACTATTATAGTGATTTATTTTTGGGATGCTATGCCGTATTTTGCTACCCCCTTTAGCCAAAGTTTATTGGTATATGTTGCCAAAATAAAACCAATTACGAATTTCCTCCTTGTGACTTTACGTAAGACAGCATTAGAAGAAATAATTAAATTTATGAGAAATGTGAAGTTATAATTATATAAAATAAAAGAATTGTATAAAATAATAGAACAAAATAATACAACAAAAATAAAGGGAAAAAAAAAAAAAAAAAACTAAAATTTATATAAAATAAAAGATTATCGATACATTGGTAACCATAAGAATACAAACAATATTGTGCACATAAATCATATCATAACCATAACCATAAGAAGACAATGTTGTGCATATAAATCATACCATAACAGGATTATAAATATATAAATACTAGAAACATAAACATCAGAAACATCAATTCAAGAAACATCAGTGAAATACTCTTTTAAGGTCATTTTATATTTAGTAAATTAGCAATTGAAGATGTCGATATTGAATAATATGTTATTGTAATTATTACATATTCTGTTCAGGCAAGAATTTTGTCTACAGTTCGTTTTGCTTTGATTGATTTTAAACAGGATAGAAGACCGTGTTAAACGTGCAGGCACATTAAATTTAATATTATTTAGCAACTCTGGGCATTGAATATTATTATTAATTAATTTATATAGGAATAGAGCATCTGCATGATGCCTTCGTACACTTAATGAATCAATTTTAAAGTACGAAGCTGCCTCTGCATAATTATTAAATCTTACAAATGACCTGTAACAGAGATATTTTAGGAATTTGTTTTGAATTGCTTCGATTTTGTTTATGTGGATTTTATAGAATGGAGACCAAACAATTGATGCAAACTCCAGATGACTTCGTACGTAGGCAAAGTAGAGTTGCTTAATGATATTGATGTTATTAAAAAGTTTTGTGTTTCTAATGATGAAACCTAACATTTTAGCAGCCTTATTTGTGATTTGTTGTATATGAAGGTTATATTGAAGTTTATTATCAAGAGTTATTCCAAGATCACGAATATTTGAGACTGTTGCAATGTTGATGTTATTTAAAGAATAATTAAATAATGTTTTATTTTTATTTCTGGAAAAGACAATGTGATGACATTTTGAAACATTTAGAAATAATTGATTTTGTTGGCAATAGGTAGCTACATTGTTTAAATCATGTTGTAAATTAATACAATCGTTTAGACTTTTTATTGGCTTGTATAGCTTAGCATCATCAGCAAATAATTCTATTTCAGAGTTTTTTACAACATTGACCAAATCATTAATATATAAAATGAAAAATAATGGTCCGAGATGTGAACCCTGTTGGATCCCTGAGGAAATTTGATTGAAGTCTGATACAAAGCCCTTTATTGCTACTGCCTGTGATCTGTTAAGTATATAAGATGTAACCCAACGAAATAAATTACCACGTATACCTAATGCCCAAAGTTTTCTTAGTAGTAATTTTTGATTAATTTTATCAAATGCTTTGGCAAAGTCTGTATAAATGATATCTACTTGAGTGCGATTGTCCATGTGACCAACAATGAATTCGGTAAGAAGAACGAGATTACTTTCCACATTTCTGCCTTTTGTAAAACCATGTTGTTTTGTTGTTATGATGTGATTGAGTTGTGGACTTAGGTATTGGTAAACAATTTTTTCCATTAACTTACTGAATATTGTTAGTTTTGAAATCGGACGATAATTTTTAACATTATTTTTTTCGCCATTTTTGTGGATTGGTGTTACATATGCTCTTTTCCATATTTCAGGTACCGTGCCTTCGTTCATTGATTTATTATATATAATGCAGAGAGGTTTAGCGAGTGTTTCAGCACAATTAACTATAAAGTATGACGGAATATCATCACACCCCGCGCTTATTATCTTTTATGTAAACTGATTGGAAATATTCCATAAAAATATTACATACATCTTGGCCATTTTCAGCTTTTTTGTCATCTAGATGCATCGTCCTTGGAAGGGACGATTGTGTTTTTTTCATATTATTGAAATGATTCCAGAAGAGTTTAGGATTACCATTCATGTTACTTTCAGCAGTATGTATATAATTAATGTAGAGTTCTTGTGCAATTCGTTTTTGTCTAGATCTTAAGAGTGAAAACGTTTGGTAGTCACGTGGATTTTGAAATTTTTTGAAATATTTATGATATTTATTTTTTTCTTTAATTATTTTTATGAGAGATGATGTATACCATGGCGGATAATTATAATTTTTTGCTGGTTTAGTTGGTATGTAATTTATTTTAATATTGTGCAATATGTTGTAGAAGACGTCAGTTGCGGATTGAGTATTCAGATGGTTCAGATTATGATCCCAATCAATTTCGTTTAGTTTTGTGTTTATCATTGAATAATCTGCTTTTCTAAATTGTAATACTTGCTTTGTGTTAGTTTTCAGGTTTTTATTTTTATTTTTAATAGGAATTGAAATTAGCAGTGTTTTATGATAAACATCTTCTGGTACTAATGAAATATTATTGTGAGTAATTTTCAGTTGTATGTTACTTAGAGCTAAATCAAGAATGCGATTATTTATATTATTACTCTGAGAGTTATATTGTTGCAGATTATTAAATGATAAAAATTCTATAAAGTTAAAATGGGCGGGATTTAATGAATTGATGGGTTCAGTGTACATATAATCACAGTTGTCATTTATTGGTAACCAAAGTAAGTGAGGTAGGTTGTAGTCTCCCACTATAATGAAACTGTCATTATTGTTATCCGTCATAATCTGTGATACTTTGTTTATGTGAGAAGTAATATTTATAAGATATTTATTGTCAGTTGGGATGTACGAAGTACATATGTGAATTTTTTTACCAGGAAGTGATATAGTTACCCATATGTCTTCCGCTTCAGAATCCCACTCTAGTTTTTGATCAGAAATTAATTTACTTTTGACTGCAATTAAAACTCCACCACCGCGATTTTGATTGAGGTTATGATAATCTCTATCTCGTCTGTAAATATGGTATCGTGGATCGAAAAGTTCCTCATTAAAGATTGAATTGTTAAGCCATGTTTCACTGAGACATATAATGTCATAGTTATAATATAATATAATACATTTTGAAGAAAAATATGTGTCTTGGTTCTGAGACCTCTTAAGTTTTGATAGTATAATTCTAAAGATTCCATTGTATTAAGTATATAGTGCAGTTAATATAAAGTTGCTGGAAAGTTAGTTGATGGAAATATTGTATGTTTTTAGTTTTTCTAGATCATTATAATTATTTATGCAATGGTGATTTGTGTTTTCATTAAGTCTTACATAAATTTTACAATTTTTGATCCAACAGAATTTGAATTTATTAATTTTGGTAAACTCTCTGACCTTTTTGTAGAGTACTTTGTTTTTATGAGTTAAATGTTCATTTATATAGATCCGCTGTTTTCCATTAAAGTTAATATCCTCTGCTGTTAGGTCCCTTCTTGTCCGGATTGCTGCTATGATTTCGTCTTTCTGTTTCCTGCCCTTTAGTTTTACTATAATATTCCGCGGTCTTCCTTCAATCTTCTCCTTGGGGGTGACTCGGGTGGCGTATTCAATGTCGTCGCTTACTATATTTAATTCTGAATAGATCCTTTTGATAATCTCCGTCAGGTTCTCTTGTTTTTTTTCTGGTATCCCAATGATCTCTATGTTATTAATGCGTGCGTGTTGTTCGTTAGCATCCAATTGTTTTTGTAATTCTTTAAATTCACTTTGTATTACGGCGTTTTGTTCCAGAGTTTTTTCAAGGTTGTTGTTTTTTTTCGTATCAATTTTTTTTTCTAGAGTTAATATTTTATTTTTTAATTCCTCGATTTCTTCTTTATACTCGTTTCTGATGATTTCCAGAAATTGTACCTTAAATTCTTCAAACTTTTTGTCATGAAGTTGGAGGAGTTGGGTGTCCGCAGTATTTAGTGTTTTTGCAGTTGCTCGTGTAGTCATTTTGGCACGAAATATTAATTAGTATAACTTCACTTCACTATTAAAGCTATTAAAATATAGATATTTAGATTTTAGCTAGAATTTTTTATTTTATTTTGAGATATTTCAAGAGTGAAATAAAAACACGACAGCTGTCTTTGAATGTTATTGTTGTATATATACTGTAATACCAGCTCTTAGTGGATTGGAGTTGGCAACACTGTATCGTTTACGTAAAATTTACGTACATAAGCAACAAATGTAAATGGAATTGTTATATTGTTTTAAAACAATAAATGAATGTAAATTTAATTGTTATTTTCTTCCAAAACAATAAATAAATGTAAATGTAATTGTTATATTCTTCTAAAACAAAAAAATAAATGTAAATGGGATTGTTATAAATGTATCGAAAGTTCAAAACATCACATCCAGTAGCACGGGAATACAATCATTTCGAATATTCATTGCACAGATTATCCGCTATTCATTGCAGAACAGGGCCGAGCTCATTGTTATGTAAATGGGAAATACTCAGAAAGTGAACCAGGCTTTCCTGGAAATTTGGCAAGATGGCTGCATGCCGAGAACTTCTGTTATTTTACTTCATCTTGGCTCGACACAACACATTCTGAGCACAAGGTTCGAATCATGCCAAATTAAACCCAATTCAAATAAACACGAGTACAATAAAACGTAAGAAATATATGTCTTTACAATGAGAGAAAAAATAATCAACCCGTAAAAAACACAGTTTTTTTTACTATAAAGCATCTATTTTAAAATGTCTTTTGATATTTTTTATTATATAAAATAGAACTGAGCTCCCTGCCAAGGGATCGGGTAGCATCGGCTGTACTCGTAATCATTCGGGTACAGGCGACATATTGCCTCTGACATGTGGCGTAAGAACCGCCAACTTTGGAAATATATTAAAACTATGTAAACTGGATAATATTTACATAGAGCTGTACACTCTACCGACATCTGGTGCACGTAGGGAATGCAATCCCGGTATACCGGGATCCCGAAATACCGAGATCCCGCAGACATTTTGCGGGACTAATCTCGGTCGAAAATTTTGCGGGATCCCGCTGGACTGGCGGGATTACAGAGAAGGCAGCTCATACGTGTTACTCTGACACTTCTCTCGCTAATCTGGAGACAAACGCAGCAGCAGCATAAGCACCAAGACGAACTCGAACTTACTTTGATTAGTATGAAGAGTTCGAGATCAACAGCCCATCTGGCAATATAAGCAACCTTGAGGTTTTGATAAAGAAGGAAATGAATTACTTCGAGTCCGGTGGATTAAAAGGCACATACCTTCAATTCACTTACAATGCGCTAATGACTATTGTGCCAACCAGCGTGGAAGCTGAACGAGCTTTTTCAGCCGCTGGCTACCTTGCGTCCAATATCAGAAGCCGTTTATCAGATGACACAATTAATACTTTAACTTTTTTGCGAAGCTATTTCCAAAATAATGTTTAATTATACTTATGATGCTCATTGTACAAGAATATTGTTTATCGTGTGAACGTTATTATTTAAATTTAAGTTTCAGTTCAGTTTCAGTTTCAGTGCCGGCAATCCGGGAGTTTATTTTATTTTCATTTGTGTACATAGATTTCTTTTACCCACCTCACTAGACAAAGTCTGTTCCGAGGTGGGTATGTTATGTAAATTTATGTCTTATCTTATACTTTGCCAATTAATGACTTAAATTTTACCTATGTCTAACTAAAGGTATACCTATTAATAAATCATTTAAAATGTCCAAAAGAACTTGTTTTATTATAGGTATAAATTTAAAACTCTAAAAAAAGGTTGGTAGATCGAGGTATTAGGTCTTTATTATACGATTGATTAGATATCTAAGACCACTCTGCTGGATCCCGCAGATACCTGGATCCAGCGGGACTAAGATTGTTCAGTCCCGCAAATACCTGGATTGACATTTTCTTGCGGGATTGTATTCCCTAGGTGCACGGTATTTAAACTACAAACAAATAAGAACACTACACACAAATATATAGCTCTATTGTAAATAATTCATAGAGGTTATAGAGTTATCTGACAGAATACTAGGGGCGCCCCACCATGGTGGGAATAAAGGCACAGAGAGAGCCTTGAGATTTCTAGAATCAGAGAGCCTAGAGAGAGGCCGTCCTATAGACTACTCTTGATTATAATAGTGTTTAGTCTAAATAAAAGACACAGTGTTTTGTTGTGAAGTTATAAATAAATAAATTTAAATAATTTTAAAAGAAAGACAAACATTCCCGGGTTACGAATAACCTGACAATAATTTTTCGAAGAAAACTTCTTCTAACTGCTTTTCACTTTGTGATGGCATTATTTATTTTTTATTAAAACACAAATAACTTAGTTTACATCACTTTATTTCGATACAAAATCTCAACATGTTTCGTGAACCAAGTTCACATCATCAGGAGTATACTTGTGCTCCTGATGATGTGAACTTGGTTCACGAAACACGTTGAGATTTTGTATCGAAATAAAGTGATGTAAACTAAGTTATTTGTCTTTTAATAAAAAAAATAAAAAAAAAAACCTGACAATATTTGAAAATCTCCTACTACCACCACAGTAATGTTGCTTGTGTTGTGATGGAGGACTTAGCCAGCCGAGGAATTGAACACACTACGCCTGGGTGGAATCCAAACGATATGTCAACTCGGCCACCGACCGGTCAATTTAGTCCGGTCGGTTTATCATTTCATAAATCATTTACAACATACTACGCTAAACTTGTTATCGATAAAAACAATAAGTTACAGGATAGGCTAGGTCTCAGTCACACTTCGCAAGTAGTTTTGTGCAAAAGTGGTAGATTCATCCCTGTTGCAGAACACGTATTTTATATTTCCTATTTTCGCTACATCGCGTTTGGCATCGCATCTGTTACCAGAATCCAACGAATAATGGATCCTTTTGTTTGCCATATTTATCAGTACGTAGTTGCAATATCGTGTGCAGAGCTAACAAACAGATGCCCTGCTTGACTAAGCTGTTTCATTTGTCAACGTACAACCGGGTAGCAGAACTATTCAACTCGGTGTACCAATTTGGTTTGATTCAGTCGTTTGAACAAATAAACATTTTCGTTCACTAAGAACTCATTTATTTTGACTTTCAACAGATACACATCGAAGTTTTATTTTTATTCACTGAGCGTAGCGAAGTTTTAAGTCTACTGTTTTGCATTTCACCTCTCTGTAAATTTGTTTTTAAGTTCCATTTCCGTTTCAATATGGTGTCCGTTTTGATAGTTCAGTAAAGATTATTTTTTAAGTTTAAAATCCGTGTTTTCTTGGATTTAATTTTAAAAAATATATTATGGTACCTACATGCCTGGAGAAATGTAGAATTTTTTTTTTTCATTGATAAAGTTACTTTAATATTTGACGTCTCTCGCACGATGACATCGGATTTGAAAATTATTAAATATTTCTAAACGAGCACTGTTGTTGGCGACCAATTCTTTTGAAATTTTTCTTTTGTTATATGAATGCCGCACAAGAGTCCCAACTGCTGGTATTTAAATGGAATATTCTCTGATGAACAAGAGCGTTTGATCCTTTTGTCGCAGGTTTAGTGCTTAGGGCGGGTTGTTTCACAGAATTTGAAAAATTCATCATATTTCAAAGTTTTATTTCAAGTTCTGTGAAAATTCTATTCAAGTTCTGTTATTATATCATTATTGGCCAGTTGTATCACTATACTAAAATAATGACAGAGCTTACATAGAACCTTCACAGAACTTGAAAATTAACATTGAAATTTGATGAATTGTTCAAATTCTGTGAAACAACCCGGATGGATGGATGGAAAACGTGTGACGTAAACTATTGTAGTCAACTAAAATTTTCGGCATGAAACGAGATTTTGCCGCTTGTTTTATTGTCTACGGTTCGACTCTATATCGAATTTGTGTCCCAACTTTTACCTTTTAATCAAATCTTCATACAAAATCCCCAAAGATAGGTAACCCTGAGGCAAACACGATCCCTGTGGTAACCCCGAGAAAAAACCTTCTGAATGAAAGAAAAACATAGATTTGCAAAGTGGAGATTGTCGACATGTCGACCCACGATACAGGAAACCTCACTAAACGAAGAAGAAAGGGTAAATGAAGATATGAAAATAACGGAGTATTTAATGAACAATTGCTTAAACTTTTCGGTAGTGTATCACTCTCGAGGACGTCGCAATAATCTCCTGTCAACAATTTGTTCATGAACTCACCCGTGGGGAGAGTCACTTAATTCGTAAATGCAGTTGATCAAAATATAAATTTGTTTTTCATTATTATTAAAAACTATTAATACATTATTTTTAAGGTACAATTATAAAGTCTTAGATTCATAATCTGAAATGTTATTAATAATTATATGAATTGAATAAACAAATGAAGTTTTAAAAAATTATAAAAATCATGAAAAGACGCAAACATGCGATATAAATTTTGTAAATAGTACCTTTATAATGTTGCAGGCAACAATTAACCTAAAGTCCCTAAGAAATTCAAAAGAATTTCAGTTCTAAGATTCTTCATGTTTCAGATTAAGTTTTATGAACATTCCCCGGAACCCTTGTCGGTAGTGAGGGGACGAAACATGAAGTCATGTTGCTTCTCGACCGGAACAGTGTCGGTTCACTCTGTTGTAAAATCATGAGTGACGAATCACCGGCTCCGTACACACGATGTACTCGATTAGGCGATGCCAATATAGGTGATTCTATATCGCGTACCTACAGTTAATAATACTATGTTGTTTATGTAAAAAAAAATATTTATTTATTATGTTAAAAAAAAAATTCTTGAGTCGGGCCATGTCAAGAGTCAGAATAATAGAAGAGTATGTATGAGACGATGTATGAATGTGAATGAGGCAAGGAGTGTGTTATATGTTCGGCACTGAAACATTTTAACGTGGAACAACGCTTCGCCAGAAGTATTATCTCTATGAGCGCTATAAGCTTTTTGCTACAACGGATCTTGTATTTTAAGTGTGATATTTATGCTTTCAGTACCCATACATAGACGACGCTAACACATTTACCATGAGTTTTTTTATCAGACACACAGTTGGACAATCAGTTGTTTTCGTTTAAACGTCATTGGTTGCTCTAAAAAATCTAATTTTAATAATTTATAGCCGTTGATTCTAGAAGACACCTGTGCGAAAACGGATTGGCATGATTCACTTGATTACAACTGCGTGTGTAAACTATTGTCAGTATTCATATTAAATCAATTAAAAAAAAACTTCAATGCGCTTGGATCTAAGGGTCGGTATTTCAGTGTACTCGGGAATGTTATATATTTTATGACGAGCTTACTACCTACACATTTCGTGTACGGGTTGTAAGCATATATTTCTCCAATATAATATTTTAATTGAGGCACACGATTCTTTGCAAAACCAAACTATGTTTCAAAATATCGACTAAAGCTATTTATTTGTAGGAGGTTTTAATTTACGAGAAGATTTTTTATTAAGTTCCCTATACCAGTATGTATGGCGACGGATTTATTTGAGGAATCTAATTATGAAAGTATTTGTTTTGCTGGAGTCCGCTGTTGAAAGCGATTCGGTACTAACCATTGAAAACAAACTATGTTTTCACACAATTGTGAAAATCCCTCTTTTTTACATTAAATCCACACTGAAGGCCCTGAGGAAAAATTTCCTCAGGGTAAGTGTCATCTTTGGGGATACTGTATGGAGGGTCTTTTTTGAGAGAGTAAGGAGTGAACGCGAGAAGACCCAAGTTGCAGGAGGTAGGAAACATAGATACCTATTATACTTACAGGACTGTTTTAGATTGAATATCATCCTTTATTAATTCTGATAAAAAGATTTTTAACTCTTTCGGCGAGACGAAAGTATGCAATTATATATGTGTATATTATATCAAATTTGACAGATGTTTCACTACTAAGTCGAGTATATGGTTTAGTGAGCATAAAGATCAACTGATATACCGTCACTTAAATACTCCTCATGTTACTCAGGCTTAAGTATATTTTTTAATTTGTTACCGGTCAGTGATTTTGTATTGCGCGTCACGCCTGCGACTGTTATTTGCAATCCGTGATTTCGCATCTCTAACTCTGCCTTTGTGGACGTTTAAACCAACATTGAATTATCGCCTCGGTTTTTCAACTTTGTTTCAACCAATATTTCCTACTCCGAATTGAAATCAAGACATCACATCACCCCTATAATATGTAACCGGATAGTTCATTTGATCACAGTTCCCAGATAGAGATCTGGCATTATAATAACAGTTGGTAACTAAACCTAACCTAACCACTATGCTAAATCAGCGTGTTTTTACGTCCACCGCTATATTTGATTATTTGCCACAACCACTGCTAACGTTTTTGCTGACTCCAATTGACCACATACAAAGTTTCAATTGTGGCGTTCGACGGCCAGTGGAGAATTTCTTCCTTTCAAATATTGTTAATTGCAAATATTTTTTCTTTTTTATTTGGTGGATCCCCCAGAAATCCTTCAAGATTAACAATAGTATTTATTGAACATTGTACAATACACCATCCACCATGCGTAATTGCAACACATTGAAACAATTAAAACAATTTGAAACATCTGAATAGATGAAAAATACAGTATATTATTTGCAGCATGTTCCTGGGGGGAAAAGTCTCCCAGTATCTCCCTGGTTAAAGCTGTGTTTGAGGCCCAGATTGTGTTATAAGGCGATAACACAAATTATTCAAATAAAAGTTACTTGCGTACCTCGGGATTCGAACACGCGTCCTCCAGCTTGCTAGTCGAAAGACTTAACCAAGAGCTACAATTACAGGCGCTAATGCGTACTAATATCTCGTCGAAACTTGTTCCACTATTAGATCGCGATAAGCGGTACGCGTTGACCGGATTCGGTAGTTTTAGTTAAAGAGTCGGGAGCAGTTCGGTGTGTTGGAGGTCAGTTGGAGGTAAAAAAGCGGAACCTACTTTTCCGCTTCATGTCTCATCTAAATATGACACGTCCATCTTCCATCTCGATTTCCACCTTTTATTTGGTTCCATGTCTCGTCACGTGACACAGAGTGTCACTATTATACTTCCAAATTAGATACCTTTCATCTTAACTACATCCTCGCGAGCACTCTAGAATATTTGAAATGTAACTCTTTTGATTTCCTATTCCAGTCTCATTTTTATTGAAACGCCAAAAAATAACGACAGGTGAAATGTTACGCAAAGTAACCCGAATTCGATTTATCATTTAGTTTGATAGTAAAAGGGAATTGACAAATACCTGGGGAGTTTACCAGTTTCTACTTATTGTTACGAGTTTTTCGGGAAATCATCCTTTGCGTCTTGTTATTTCTAAGAATTGAGATCTCGAAGCCAAATTTTATTTATGGCGTAAGAAAAACAAATAAAAATATCGGAGATATTTTCCGAACAGAATTTGTTATTTAACCGCAGGGATATTCAGTTTACTAGGTAAGACTTCTGTTAGTAAACCATCTATGGAAATTTATGATGTAGGTTTTTTTAATATGTTCGAAACTCTTTTTACATTAACAAAGTCCATAAATTTTATATCCCAGCCTTGTTTTGCAATTTGCGCCCGGGACTATCTTTGAAAATAAAATATTAGTGTTATTTCTCTTGTTTAAGTCTTGGCTCTACGTCTGTCATTCATTGGTAAAAAGAAGTTTTTTTTAATAGCCATTCTAGTATGAATAGCGGTCTGGTTTGTATACTTAACAGACTATTTGACTTGATATCACTTTCATCATCAAATAACGCCAGTCTTGTGTAGTACATATCAGTCTATTCGCAATAAAAATAGGATGCCCGGCTCAGAAATTGCTGAAAGTACGGTGATCCACCGCGCCCTGAGAGCCGAGGGAGAGAAGAGGACTGTGTGATAATAATATATATGTTGGGCTGGTTTTATGGGTGGGAGAGCGGCGGGGGCGGGACGGGGGCGGGGCGGGGGCGGCTGGCGACGGGCTGGCGGCTCAGCCACAACATTTGATGGGGATGAAAGCTCGCTGAAAACAATCAACATGACCTCATTTATGGGGTCTCAAATATTCATAAGAATATCAGAGACGTATTCAGGGTTGGTGCTGGTACTGGGCGCGACATCTGAAAGGCGTCAGAATGATAAGAAAAAAAATATTGTGCGCACACACGCAAAGAAAAGTCACTACTGGATGAGATTTTGGCGTAAATCTTATATATTTAAAATGCCCATACCACCGTGGAAGTAAAAACAATTTAATGAGTTCTGAATATCTTTAATTTCCCGATTTGTAATGCTAAATGTCCAAAACTTAGGTAGCTAAATGCATAATGAAGTTACTCAGAATAAAAGTATTTTTCTCTTCTCTTTTTATCTATTCTACTTTGATGTATTATTATGGGTGCTATTACTTGAATATAATGAAAAATCTTTATAATTTGATATTATGTACCAATTAACAAATTATATTGTTAGATTGATGGTAAAACTTCGAAAGACATTTTTGGTTAACATTTTTCTTTTGCACTTATCCACTGGAAGTCCGGACACCCCGTAGACGTAAAGTCGGATATAAAGTCCCCGAAATTCATTGTAGTTTATTCGCATTTAATGAAAACTTATAACAGCTCGCCATATTAATAAGTTTGGTTCTGAATAATACAAAGTTGTGAGTTCATTCTTGAAATTCCCGTTCTGATCGCAGTTTTATTGTTCCTTGCTTGTCTGACTTCCCTGCGAGTTTACAGCTAACAATCGCCGCAAAATTTTCTAGTCGCTGAACTTGACGTGATTTACGTAAAACATTTGATTTTAAGGATGTTTTTCAGCTAGTTGTGTTACAAGTACGTTACAGGCACTGAGTACGTTGTTATTGCATAAAACTTATTGTTTTTTAATACGTTCTCTTGAATTTCACTTTTGTTTTCATTAATGAATTGATGAAAATCTTGGGAGCGGAAATTAACCCACTTCTCCACATCCGATCGATCTGAAACTCGACAAATAGACTCGTTGTCTATGACAATGTATTCTATAAACTGGTTCAATAAATTGGTAACAATCACGCACACATACGGACAAATACGCATTTCTCTGAAATCGGATGACATTACACACGGAGAAAACTTACTGACAAGAAATAATGTTAATTTATTAAAAATTTAGTCAAATTATTCGTTTTCTCGGTAAATAAATGTCGGTCCTACCCGGTCGGCATTTGGCGATGTTGGTAGAGTTGTCGACTCCAATTCTTGAGTAGGAAGGATTAATCCTCAGTCAAATCAAATTTACTATTGTAAAAAACCTTTTTATTTTTACGGGTTGATTTTTTTATTTCTTCTGTGATTTCAACTAATATAATTTAAAAATGTGTATTTTTATTTATTAAAATAACTAACTGAAACTTGAAAGCCCCTGGTCAAATAGAAACAGTATTTTGCGCTTGTCCCTCGCACACATTTGAGTTTGGTGAAAAAAAATCTAGAGAAATATGTGCAAATAATATCATATTTTTTTATTTTTCTTTACCAATCGTGATTTTTGCCTTATTCTGATCGCGCCAATAAAAATAATCACACTGGGAACTGATAATATCAAAGTCAAATTACAAGTGTCTGCCGCAAGAAGGGTGTCTCGTAGGTTGATGCTAGATATTTATTAGGTAAAAAAATATATAATAAAATTACCAAAAATATTTTTATTTAATGCGATTACTGCGAAAGAGTCCCCCTCAAAACAGTGGCATCCACAATTAGGGTATGTTGTGAGGTTGAAGTTAGTGGAAAGGGAAAGAAGATTCTGGTTATTCAGATCTGGTCACCAAACACGGCTAAGGTAATTTCAAGTAACGTTTAGATTCTTAATAGTGCTCTTTTACCGAGGCGATACTGTAAGTATCTACCACTCGGAATGAAATAACACAAAGTAATCAAATCAAATTTACTTACCCGCGACCTCCAGATCGTCAAAAACATTTGCATGGCATTGCTAAATTCCACTGTGTTTCCTTATACTTCAACAGTGCGCTGTGCAAGAGAAAAAAAAGACTTGAAAGTAAAATTAACCCAAAATAGCTTCATTGCATTAATTATAATGAAGATATTTCCCACAAACTTTTTTGTTTTTGCAATGTTGTTATACTCCTACAATGGTCTTATTTAAGGTATTATGTTTTATTTCCCCATAGCTAAAAATAACATTTCTCTTTCATGGCTTACTCCTTTGCCCTGGGCACGAGGTAGTTTAGATGAACTAATTGCTAATATTCAGCAAAACGACCTAAAACAACAATTAATTGCAGATAAGCTGCTATGTTCTCGTGCATAAATTAATTTAACTCTTCTCCGTAATATATTGGTGCATAACCGTTTTATGGAGAACATGAATAAATAAATAAATAATATCCGCGTTTTGTTGATAGAAGGTACCATGAAATATAGACTCCGTTAAATAGTGTAATTTTCAAAGTGCAACTGGTACGATGGTTAAAAATGAAAGAGACACACATATGTCCATGTCCAGATGTCTTCTTGGTCAGATTCATACTTTAATGGCGTTATTCTTCTAAAATATCTCCTAACAAAAAAATTTAAAAAATGTTCAATTGAGCCGTGGTACAGCAATTGTGCGGCTCTTTGGACTATGAACAACTCATCGCAACATCAGAGGCGTACGAGTACTGTTGCAACCGGATTTTTTACGGATTACAGCTTCAGATGCACTTGAAAGTGAACTGTAAATAATTCAAACGAAATGAAATAAAATAATGTTTGCTAGAATCGGGATAGTATGTGTAGGAATGGATAAGGCATGGATGGAAAACGGGATGACCAATCACTTACCACTGTATTTCTGAGAAGGGCCACACACCAGGGGTGCCCAGGTTCATGGGGTGAGGTTTGTCTTCCCACCAACTGGGTGACAGGTGGGTTCGAGTGAGGCCGGTTTATTTATTTTGTTTTAGAATATTTATTTAGATGAATGCATTTTTTTATATACCCAGTAGGAAAATGGTTCCATTATAACTCCCCAAAATGACAATTCAACACATCTATAAAAAGTGCTATAAAGTTATGAAAAGTGATGAAACAAAAACTACGTTAAATAGTTACAAATGTAATGTTTTGATGAGTTATCCGGTCCATCTGGGACACATCCGTGATGTGGAATTTGACACAAATACGAAAATGTCGCCTGCTATCTTTTATTTCGATCATACGCATATATTCTTCAAAAATGTGTTATATGTATTATAAATAATTAGTCTTAATCCAATACTTTAATTCATGTCATGAACAACGTTTGAATTAAGAATTTACTGGAAACATAAAAGTGTTACTTACTTGCAAAATTTTGTCTTGAATTTGTGAGACAATAACAAGTCTAGATGTATTGTAATGTAGTTGCTCCTACGTCTGTAAAATTTCAAAAATAATTATTTTTAAACGGATTCTTATTTTCAGTTTCTAATAATCTCTTCAATTTTAATTTAGTTTAGTTTTCATCTGCAAATAATTGTATTATTATGGCAAAAAACTTAGTTGTATTCTAGATTTTTGTTTATTTATTTTACCCAGGTTTGAATTTTCCGCTAGGTCATAAATTTTAAATTATTTTCCATGTGAAAACTCGTTATTTTTGTCTGAAATTACGTTCTCTTTTAAATATAACAATGCAATTATTTTTATTTTCTAATATTTGAACGTGGTCTCTTTTCACGCTTTTATAAAGGTTTTTTTCCGCCGAAATGAAGTATGCAAAGTTTATCAGCTAAGCTTTCCACGTTTTCATTTAATTTATGGTGTCCGTAGTTGAAAGTTGATATCCTGAAACTGCTAACTCTTTAAAACTATTGCGTACGTTTCTATAGAGCAAAAGGCTGTAAGCAAGGCGAAGTTCACAATTTTTAAGTGGAGTTTATACTTTTAAAGTCTTAAAAAAATGCTTTTATTTATGCAGCATGAATCTAAAAATTCATTGAAATAGCAGCGTTACC
Organism: Hesperophylax magnus; assembly: GCA_026573805.1. NCBI lineage: Eukaryota > Metazoa > Arthropoda > Insecta > Trichoptera > Limnephilidae > Hesperophylax > Hesperophylax magnus. The sequence continues at coordinate 2,887,433 of JAIUSX010000043.1, read as the reverse complement.
AATAAACATATCATAGCTATTAATGTATTCTGTACATGCATTTAAACCACACAGAGAAAATAAATATTGCAAATTTATTAAGAATCTTTTCAAATGCAGGCCGTTTTCTGATAAATCCCTAATATGTCGGAACACGTGTTCATGTGTCTGCATTTGCTTTGATAATATATAATGATGAAATTAACTACCTATCAATTCATTCATTAAGGGCCTGCAGTCTTGTTTTTAAACAGATTACGAATCATTTTGGAGAAATTCTTAATAAACTATTTTCAATCGTCATGTTCCACAATTCAAATTTTCTGGCAAGGTGATGGTTATTGAGGTAGGAACTAGATAATTGACATTCCGGTAGGAACCCAGCGTATTCCCATTTCAAGACCAAACTCATACCTTCACTATTATTTCTTAGTCTCTGACCTACGTTCATTAAAATTAATTAACCTGATCAAAATTGATTTAAAACTCAAAAAGGCTTTCTAGTTGTGTTGGCTTCATACAAATGACAAACGAGTGATGTTTATTATCGGATACGTATTAAAAACTGAATAATAATTTGATTATGCTCTCACTATATTAATGTCTCTGTCTCATTTGGCGTATTCTTCCATTTGACTAGATAAAGGTACCCCCTGGAGTTGGCCATAAAACCCAATAGTCCAATCTGGATCAACATTTTCGACCTTGTTGGCAATCGAATTCAAGATCTAATAGAAAGCTGATTCCACTGTGCCACAGAGGGTCGTCATGTATCTTCTATGTATCTATTCTATTCTAAATTTTTATTCCGAGATTGACTCGACCTTCAAAACAGTAAGACGAAAATTACTGAGTATCTGATTTCGAAAATCTATGCGTAATGATACCTGAACAACGCCCGAGACTTTAACTTATTTTCAAGTTATTTATATTAGGAGAATTCTGTAAAGACCATTTAATATGTTTATATTAAGTAAAATTTTCAATTTTGGCAAAATTTAAGGTAGTATTTTCCGCGTTAAACTTTTTTAATCCTCTTAAAAAGCAGGTGTTCCAAGTTTACCAAACAATACCTTCTTAGCAAGTGTAAGCCGTAGCTATTGTGGGTGGTAGGCAGGAAGGCGCAAGTGTCTCAAAGAGGCCTCACTCCAATCAAGATTATATTATGATGGCAATATTTTAAACGATATTAATTTATTAATTATTTAAAAAAAATAACATTAGGTATTCACTAGTTTTTATTTTATTTATTTATTTATTAAGACATACACAGTATAATAAGATACAATTAAGGATATTTTTCGTTATTACATAGTTTTAGTACCTATTACGTATGTCCATAGAATATAATTATGTAATATCGCCTGTGATTGTTCTGAAAACTAATGATTTTTAGTTAAAATCAATGAATTTAAGTTTAAATTTATGTATGAGTAGGTAAAAGTTATAAAAGAAAGAAAGTGTACGGAGAGAAAAAATAAATTGAAATCAAGATTTATAATATGGTCAAGAATTCTAATTGACTGTTAATACATTGAAGTTTTGAAAAATGGTGTGAAAGTGTTTTTGAAATATGTCACGCTAAGAAATTTAATAAGTTAGTTTTGTATGTTAGAAAGGAATCATGAAAGATATCTAAGTCTAGTAATTTTTCGTAGTGGGTGTAAGTTGTGATTGCACGAGTAATTACTGAGTTGTTTGCTGCATTGGTATTGTTGATCTGACAATGTGCGTCTTTTTTGTAAAGTAAACATATTATTTGTAGTTTTGTTGTATTTCTTGAGTAAATGTTTCGACAATTTATTCTGTATACTTTCTACTAAATCTACTAAAACAAATTAATGTTTTTTAAACAAGTTTTGTAGATGAGTACTTTCAGTATCACCCTGCTGAAATTCATAATCGAAATGAGGCTTGAAATGTACTTAGCCAGGTCTGGTGACCGATCTGAATAGCCAGGTACTTCCGCCACTTTCCTATCCCCTCTCAATACCTTTAGACTTATAAAATACACGGAGAAAACTTAATGATATATAAACTAAATGAGACTGCAGGACCTTAATGAATAAATTGATAGGTCTCCTGTTATACTTTTAGTAAAAGAGAAATGTATTATCGTGATGTCGGAACACGTATTCCTAAAAATCATAATATTTTCCCATTTCGTCATTATATACATTACCAAGATATGGTGCCGGTGCAGCGAAAACGTGTTCCGATATATTAGGAATGTACAACTTTAACAGGAAACGGCCTGCAATCCCGTTTTTAACCGAATTACGAATAACTCGAAGAGATTTTGAATAAATCAGCAATACTCATTTTTCTCCGTGTACACCAATTGTATATACACATACACTAGTCTGGAGCTGTTGGGACTCTTGTTCGAGACTTTTCGATAATTTTCTTTTATAAATCGTCTAGGGATTTCGATGTAGTGATATAATATCAGGCATTGTATTTTTTTTATAACAGAACTCTTGGTATTATTTTACAAAATAAGCTGCCTGTATTTTCCAAGTATCATCATCAAACATATTCATTTAGGTTGTCTGTAATGTGCCTTATTCCTGCGTGAAATTATTCACGTTCAATGAACTCAATTTTTATTTGAATTAAAGTTTCATTTTCAAAATTGGATCTGCTTGCGAGAAGAATAATTCAGACAAGCGGTAAAGTAGGTACCTAACTGTAAAATAATATTTTAATTTTAAATTGGAATTATAATATCCCGTGATATTACGAGTATAAGAGATTTTGAGTTGATTATCAATTTCATTACCTTTCTGAGGTTTATAAGTTGAATTAGGAACTCACGTGAAAAATATAATGGCTTAAGAAAATATATATGTATTAACAAACGCTGAATTTAAACGTCAAAGTTTTATTATATATTATTATACGTAGAAATTATAAATCGTCATTTAAAAACGAATAAAACCCCATTTCATTAAAACCCACCGTTTGGTTGGTTCGACTGAATCGGCTGATTCCGACACGTTTTGATATTATAACTAGTCTATGTGAGTAATATATCTATGGTCTACAGTTTTTTTTCTTCATAGTAATGCAGGTTTTTAAACACCGGTAAATGGTCTTGGCACACACTCCTTGCCTCATTCACATTCATACATACTATTATTCTGTCTCTTGACGTGGCCCGACTCAAGTATCTGATTCATTTGATCGTGTTCTCCATCATGTCTTCCTCGGATGTCCCCGACTTTTGCTACCATTAAAATTTGCGTCAACGGGTAATCTTAAGAATAAAACTCAACTCCCATACAAAATACAGCCCCGGTTAAAAAAAGGTAGCCTTTTTGAGAATTGCGACTTGTCACATCCATGGATTTGGTGCGATTTTGGGAGACCCGAAAAATAAATACTTTTGGCGACATTTTTTTCCAAAACGGTATGAATAGTTCATATGTCTAGGGATAATCTGTCAATTTATATTTATGATGTAGTAGGTATACACAAATTTGTTAATTTTCAACCATTTTATCGAATCCGCTTTAATATTAAGTTAATATTTTTTTCCACAAATCTACCTGGGTAGGTACTTTATTTTGCTTTCTATGCCTACATGTTTTCTGTTTATACCTTTTTGTATTCTCTTTTATTCCTGACAGTTGTTTATCTCGGAAATCTGAACCCTTTCACAGTCCGGGACATATATAATAGGTAAATACGAGTTTTCGTTTATATTTTCACGCCTCGTTTAGTCTGTGAGGCAGTGTGAAAAATAGTCAAGTATTTTTATTTTTCTACGAATATCAGAAATAACCTCAAAACCGACTGCTTTTTTCAATACATCTATTTGAATTTAACTTTTTTTTCCAAACCCACTTCTCAACATCCGATCGAACTGAAACTCGGCAGTTGGGCTCGTTGTCGATGACAATGCATTCTATTAACTTACTACTATTTGATGTCAATCACGTACACACACGATGACATTTGCGCTTTCTCTGAAATTGTATGACATTACAGTAGTTGATATACGAAATAAATGTCGGTTCTACCCGCTCGGCCTCTGGCAAGGTCGGTAGCGCGGTTTTCTCCGGTCCCTGGGAAATAAGGTTCAATCCTCAGCCGAACCATTTTTTCGTTGTTCCAAAAGACATTTAAAAAAGTAATAGTAAAAAAAACTTTGCTTCTTTACGGGTTAATTTTTTTGTAACTTTAAATACAGCTGCAGAATTTCTTCAACCGGAACGTTTTTCGGTTACCCGCATTTCGTTTTCCTCCAATCCAGTCTGAAATGAACAGTAGTTGTACTTCTTCGTGTTAATCATTTCTCGTTGTATGGAAATCAGCAACCCTTGAAATTAGATTAAGTAGGAGATATATAATATAATAGCGTAGAACCTTTCACCTTATAATTAGAATGGGACCCTATATCAAATGGTAACAAACCGCATAAAGTAATGTACATTATAATATTATTTCAGCTATTGAAAAGAAAAAACCAAAACTACCTACATTTCTATTTATTCGAATTTAATGCTACAAATTCAACCTTTTCGACAAACGAATAATTTTTGTTTATGCGCACCATCTAATGGAGCGGTTCCATCTGATCTATTCTATGAGAATCCATGGTCAATTAATAGTAAGAAGTTGAAGACGATTAAACTTTGGGTATATATTTCATAGAAAAGCCTGTTTTCGCGGGTCTCTTTCATAGATTCTATCATATATACTCGCTCTGGGAACTATTTATTGGATAAACAAAACCCATGCAATGGGACACCCCAAGTGGTTCGCTACATTTGTTGACTTAGCAGGGGTGCCCAGTGCCCATTAGGTTCATGGGGTGAAGTTTGTCTAGGTCTTGGTGGCGGATGCATTTATCCACCTAATGCATGGCGGGCCGGATCGGGGGAGACTAGGCTATTGAGGGAGACCTTTTGAATGGGAGGGATGGATTCATACGTCCGTCACTCATGATAACTTTTTATCTTAAACAAAACATCTCTCTTGGCATATTTCACTTTCAAATGAGAAATTAATGAATATTTTTAGAACAGAAATTTTGGGTTTTAATAAATTTATGTGTCTTATCACATATACAGAGTTGTACCTTTATAGAAGTAGTTTTTCGCAGTAAAAGTACCTAATTAATTTTCCCAAGAAAACAAGAGATCATAATCATCGTCATCATGTACATCCGTCGTCCTTCCACTACCGAAGTAAGTAAGTACTTTCGAAACTTCTCCCGATTCTAGTTTCCATACTTTGTGTTGCTACGTATCTGTTTTGTCGATTTAGTAAATTCTTGCTTCTTCCGCCCCATTGAAATACGAGATTTTTCAATAATTTGGTCAACCTATAACCTTTGTGTCCTGTTCAGTACCATTTTCGTTATTTGCGTATTCAATAATAACTTTTTTTAATCTCTTGTTTGCCTCCTTATCGTTTCATACTATTTCCGATCTCTCCGGGTTATGTCAGTAATATCTACATCAACCATCTTATTGATTAAAAGGACATAATGGTAGATCATGCGTGTAACGGTGTTATTTGGTGGAGTTATTATTATTATTATACAGTTCAGGTAGTTTTAAGCGTTTTTCATAGATGACGGTACTTACACCATCTGACAGAGATAGCATGTCGGTTGTACCCGAATGGTTCCGAGTGTAGCCGAAGCTAGCCGATTCTTAGGCTGGGAGCTCACTTAGAGTTGCGGTTCACGGCATAATAAATCATAGCCTTTGATACCTGTTAGGGATTTATTTTAATTATCTACGATAGTAATCTTTGATGAACCAAAGCACTTATTAAATATTCTGAACCAAGACCATACTTATATAGAACATTGCAATGCGTAAGTGTCCAAAACTACTTAGTCCCAGTTCTGCATAGAATTTCAAGAAACATTTATTTAAAAATATTTTTGGTTCCAGATAAATGAAATGTTACAGAAAAGATGTAAACAAAGTTAAAATAAATAACAATAACAAAGGTTTCCAGAAGTTTCAGGACAGGGGAGATGTGATATATCATTCCCAGGGGGCGTGTTTATATTGGATGATACATTCAGACAAACGCGCGCATATTTCACGTCAAACTTTCCTCAGCGTCTTGTCTCGCCGGAGATAAGGGAATCTATTGTTTCAGGTGTTGTTCTGATTCTCTAAATATGCGGATTATGCTCGCGGGTTTCGTAACAATTTATATAGCAGGTTAGGATTTCATCAAAGTTGTTTTCATCTTGGTGGCGGAAATTGAATTATGTACCTACGTCATCATTCAACAATTCAAAGACAGTTAGGTATTCGTTCGTATCCACTTCGGACTTGTAAAATAGACCATTGAAATCAATTATTGAAGTTTTAAAGTATTGGTTTCCCATAGTGTTGCATCGATATATCGGAGAATGAGCAATGTAGTTGTGCTTATGCATACTGAGGTAGAATAGTGTATTGTGTCGTGTTGTTCCTGTATGTGTAAGTTTATAAGTTGCAGGTGTTCGTAATGTTCTAATTTAAAGTTAAATAAATTTTTTTTCGCCTGTCTTCTAATGTATGAATTTTGGGAGTATTTAAAAGGAAAGAATAATTTATGTATTCTAGCGTGATAATTAATTTAAAATTTGTGAATTGTAGAATTTTTTATATTCGATCAATGTTATATGAATTTTGTAGGGTTCTTTGCTTTTTGCTCTTTTAATCAAAAGTTGTCGTTAAATGATAGTAATGAGATTGTCTCTTAAAAAAAAATTCTGTGTGCGTTTTTGTGAATGTATTATATTAATGCAGAGCATGCTGAGGAGAGAACTTTTTATTTTTTTCAAAATAATAAACAGTACCGAAGATATCAGCCGTAAAAATGTTAATATTTGCGGCCGGACGAAAAGTGAGTGACATCACGGTCATACGCGACATTACTTCAGCACTGCCATTCAAATTATTAATTTAACTGAATCGTATCTCGTATGACATCGCGAGAGAAACCATTTCATACGTTTTAACCAAGTTTACTTTGAACGCTCACAACTTCGTCATTTGTGGAGATATCGAAATACTTAACAGAAAATAAAATCTTCGAATTAAACTTTCTGAAAATAAATAAATAAATTTATATGTATTTAAATGTGAGAAAGTTATACCTATATATAATATTTTGACCGGTCGGCGACTGAGTTGACATCGCGTTTGGATCCCACCCAGGCGTAGTGAGTTCAATTCCTCGGCTGGCTTCAATCACAACACAAGCAACATTTTCCGCTTACCGTGGTGATAGTAGGAGATTTTAAAATATTGTCAGGTTATTCGTAACTCGGGAATGTTTGTCTTTCTTTAAAAAAATATGTATATAAATACGTGTAATTAAAGACAATAATTTAAAAGAATCAATAAATTTGGAAGGAAACTGTGAATAATAATGGTGAAGAATGAAAAAAGGGGTAAACCATGTTGATGTCAGTACATAGACTCTTAAATAAAAATGTTAAGTAACTGGATTTTACAAAAATGTTCCGATTTTTTCCATCACTAGTTTTAGTACATCTTTATTCACAAAACTAACATCTCTTTTGCGATAAGAAGTTTTTAGCAATATTAAGTAGTTGGTTCTATCAGTTTTCCCCGCGAATAAGAAATGGAATGCTCCGCTTGGCTGTTTTGTGGAAGCTTTTGAGACTGGATTTTTTTTCTTTTTCTCAGGCAAACTCAAAGAAAGGTTCATCTTCCATAGTCCTACAGAATCCTTTATGCGATCTTCTTCTCATCGGAACACGAGAAAGCTCTGAGCCGACACACACCGCCGACAGAGAACACTTTATCGGCTAAGTTTTCCATATATTTCCGAGAAACGGGGCCGTTGCGAGGGGTAAAACCGTCTGTGTGCGAAGAAATGCCATACTTAACTAGAAATAGTCTACCGACAAAAAATCTGCAAGGACCCGGTAAAATTACGCATTCGTGAATGCGACTTAGAAGATTTTAAATCTAGCATCGGGATAAATATGTTAAAACAAACATAAAGATGAGGAATTCAACAAACACAGAGATGTGGTCTATAAACATGAAGATGAGGAAATCATTAGAAACTATTAATTAACAACAGCGCATTCTGCATCTTAATACGAATCTCTGACGAGGAGGACTGTGAAATTGTGTAAATTGCAGGTTTTATAATGTAATAATGTTAGCGAAACAAAATGTTAGAAATTTCTGATTTAAATTTTAGTATGGAATAAATGAAAATATTAACAGAACTGAATTTATTTCCAAGCCTGTGTAGCCTTTGGCCTGGGGAATTAATAAAATAGTTGGTTTTAGATTTATAAATTAAATGAATTATAAAAAAAATTCAATAATGGTTTAATATGTCCCATTTTTGATTTTCCACCAAAACGACGGTTTCGATTTTGTTCGTAAATATGACGTTGTTGACGTCACAATAGCCAGGGAGGGTGGAAGTCGTCTTACCAGACATTTCTACGTCATAATGACATTGTGCCCAGTTGGAACCTTTTCGGAATGTGCGGTTTTAATCGTTTTAAAAATCAATAATTATGAATGCAACCAAGAAACTTATGCATTTTGAGTTGTATGATAAGAATCGGAAAAATAAACTTTAAAACGCATTGTATAAACAGTTTGTAAAAATGCCCCACAACAAAAAACACAAATAAAACGAAAATAAGTTTGTGAGCTTCTCGCTTAATTGCGATATTAATTAAAATATGAAAGAGATAATCTCTTTCACATTTCCACGGAAAGTTGTTGATATTATCTTCTTTGCTGATTACTTCGCTCTTTTGCTGCAATAACGACACAACTAAAGCATAAAAATATCTATGTATTGACTTATTTGGTCAAAACTAACTTTTTAATAGTAGGACGATATACCTGAACTACCAAAAGTTAATGCGAGACAGCAGTAAGTATTGCATCACAATAATATTACAATTACTAAAAATATTCAAAACTCGTTTTAGAAAAACTTGCTTATTTTGAATTTTGTCATTATTGCAGCAAACGAGCGAGTTATTAAAATAAGGTTTATCTAAGCGTCAACAAGTTAATCCTAATAAATTGAATATTAATATTCTTTTTAATTTTCCCTATATTGGTATCCATCTTTACAACCGGGAGTCATATTTTGCGGTTGCTTAATTTGACTGTATGAGTATGTGTGAAAAGCTTATCAAAAGCATTTCGAGATTATATACCATATATAACCAACGACACAATACGTGGGCAATACATGTGGGCCAAGTTTGCTCAATTCCCCAGGGTTATTAATGTTATGTTTTATATTTTATTTAAATCAAATTTAATAATGTCATTATTAAGTTCTGCAAGTATTTTAGTTTTTTGTTATTTTGTCAGCTGTTTCGGCGTTCACGGCCATTTTCAAACTGTGGTAAGGCCATCTTGAGACGACTTATTTACATGATTCTATTTACCCCCGCACAATTAAATATTTTTGATGTCAAAAATTTATTACCGGCTAAGCCGAATCACTGATAAAGTAACTATGACGATAGATTCCCTATTCTGTTATACGCTATTTACAGTTTTTTAACTGCCAAATCGGTACATTTTACACACAAAACAAAACTAAAATAGTTTCAACTGTATTTTAGAATAACGAAGTTATTCCGCGTGGTTATTACTTTGCGTTTAAAAACTCCCTTTGTGAAGAGTCTTTATTTTATATTCTTCTTGTAATAGGCGTAGGTAGGTACTGCATGTTCTTCTTTTACTACATCGTATAAGTACATATTTTTTTATGAGTAATTTATTGAAAAGTTGTTTGCTGACGAATTTTTATACGTGGAACAAAACAAAATATATGCCCCGTGTAAAAGCATCGTAAATATTTTACGATATTCATTATTTATGTCTTTGTCTGGAAGTGGTATTATGATAAAACGTTATTAGGTAAAAAAGAAGTAAAATCACCCACAAACACAAATAACACCCTCATTTACAAGAATGTGCAGACATTTTAAAAATTAATATTCATGCGAACACTAAGAAACGAAGTTAATATTATTAATATTATGATTAGTTAAAAAAATCGATAAGATAAATGAAACAAACACTTTGTATTACGTCACCAATTTATTTAATTTTACTAACCTGTATCGCTTGGCTTAAGTTTCACGAGGATAACAATTCTTTTAATCAAGAATACATAGAGTGGGCATATATGTTATATGATAGGAGTAGGGCCTTTGTATAACAGCTTATGCATAATTTGATAGATAATATGTGCCTCCAGGAATGTTATAGTTATAGGTAAGTTGTTGTTTACCAAACAACTACTGCTAAAGGCGACACCACGATCTGCTAATCATACCACATGGCAGAACAGAGCTATTGGCTCGGCACAGCATGACACGGGGTCATATTTTTCATGTATTAGATTATTCCTATTTAATTAGACCTATTTAAATAACACGTTAATGTATTTTTTACTGTCATCATTAAAGTTATACCCAAATGTCTCCATAATAGCAAGCACTGTAGATATATACAATAACTTTCGAGTACTAGATGTTCGACAAATTTTCGCGAAAACCATTTTAAGTCATCTCTTTATGGAAATGTTACTTCAATACGCAAAACACACGATTAAACTCCTCTGGCATATAATGACAAAAGGTCGGAGTATTTATATCCTAATATATATATACATATCAATCAGCGCGACCATGCTCTTGAAATCGGTATAAAATCGTCGGTAGTTGCGCCTATCGATCCCGTATTGTAAAGTTATAGATTCAACTGTTCTGGACCTCGGGTCACTGCCCACCTCAGTTTGCGTGTGTGTTCATTTCTCGCTCTGGGGAAACATATTTACGTCAGCGGCTGACGAGACGTGGGCGTCATTTTGTCTACGCCTTTTCCATCTCCACCATGTATTCTCTCACGCTACACACCTCTCATATTCTGCATTCCCGTCTCTCAAACCGTCCGCCGGGCTCGTGTTAACCATCTCGCCCGGAACAATAAAACATTTACGGATACGTGCCTAGCATCGGTGGGAGAACACAGCCATTAATATTATATTTACGATCCAATTTAGAATTAATGCTATATTTGTATTATGTTCGTTAAATTAATCGTTTGGTATATAAACGTGCTTCAGTTGTTAATTGGAAAGCATATAATAAATAAATAAAATGAATTCGGGAAATACAAAATTTATTACCTACCCTTTTCAGTCAATTTTCAGATAATTTATTGATATTTGTATACATGTTATTTATATCAAAAATACTGTTTTCAATTATGTGTGTGGTGAGCCCTGCGTAACTCTGGTTCAATAAACTCAATTTTGCTTTGAATTTAAGTGTCATTTTCAAAACTGAAACTAACTGTGTGAAGATTTGAGAGAAGCGATACATTGCCTACCTAAATAATACAGTATTTAAAAAATATTTTCATTGTATTTATGTTTTTAATTTTTGTGAAATAATGTGGCTAAAATAATTTCCAGCTATAAATAATTTGTATAGGTATTATAAAAAAAGTTTGTCGAAAAAAAATTAGTTATAGGAATAGATAATTATTTATATAAAATGGTGATGTTTTAAACAGTCATTGTTTGAATGGAAAGAACACCGTGAGCTGAAAATAATTAACTAAATAATTTTTAAATTAGGAGCACAATATTTAATTTACAAAATGATCTAATTTATTCCATTTGTGAGTTTTAAACGAGGCAGTAACAGATATAATACATAGTCTATGTATCCTTGCCCAAAATTCTTTCTTTAATAATTACGCAGATGACTCGAAAAATTTCATCAAAATAATAAATAATTTTTTCATTCAATTGGTATTATACTAACGATTTGATATTGTATGAGCTGACGGGTTATTGTTTACCGAGTTACCGATAAAAATAAAGATGTCATTTGACATGCAATCCCTGATTAGCACCTATGCACAAACTAGCGTATACTTAGTTATTATATTTATTAAAATACTAGCGCATTCCCGCGAAAAATCATGGGATATTATATTTGTAGGTTTGTGAACCAGAAAGTATTTTCCTCAGGATCATTGCCTATCAAATAAATAAATAGAGATTTAAAAAAAAGTATTACTCAAACAATCAGAAATTTACCAATCGAATGAACACCGTTAGTAATCTTTAAAAATCATTATTTTGACAAAAATTTGAATAAAAGAAATACACATTTCAGATATTATTATTTATTAGTTGTTATTTAGAATTAATGACACAAGTGTCATTTATACATATGATAGTTATTAACAATCTACAATATAGAAATAAGAAAGTAAATAAAAAATATAAGATTATGCAAATAAACAAGACAAAATGAAAATAATATATCAATATAATATATTTAATTTATAGTAAAAAAAATATATATATATATTATTATATATAGTTTAAACATAACATAATATTATAACATATAATCTAAGTAAGAATCGTGGCTCCCTTATCAGGCACAAGAGCTTCTCTTTTCTGATAAGGTATACATGACCAATTATGAACCTAAATATTATATTTTGCAAAATATTTATGTATCAATGTAACCCATATGATCTATATTAAAATAATAATAATAAAAAAAATGTTAGTACAAAGTTAATAAAGAAGAAACAAAAACTAGACATCGTTAAAATAGGCACTGCTAATATGTTTAGTTAGATAAGCTTTATACATCATTAGAGGCATATTTAAAACATCAGATAACATATCATAATAGTTACCAATGGTGTGTAATTTATTTATAACAGAATTTTAGTCTGAAACGGTAGCATAATTGTCACAATAATACAAACTACGGAACCTTGATCTAATGGCAGGAACAAGATAATTGATAATTTACAATTTTGTATAAAAATATAAGCTCAAAATGTTTTCTTCCGTTTTTGTTTATTTCAGCAATTTCAATGAATATAATAAAATAGTAAGTTTATCACTTTTTAAAATTAAAAGTTCATTGGGCTTGCATATTTTTACTCGTTACGCGGGAATACTTAGGAATATTTCACATCACACGTGCATGCACCGACAACCGAAATTATTATCTTTAATCATCTTATCCGTGATGTTAAATAATTATAAGTCAGCAACCTTATGGTTTCGTTGTAGGTAGTTACCCCTATTTCATCAGGAGACCGTATTTCAGGTAATATTGTGCCCGCTTTATGCGAAGATTATCCCTTCGCTTAACCCTTCTCTATTGTTCAAGTTAAGCCCTTCACCGTACCTCTGTCACGTAAACGTATGTAGGTACCTACATACAGAAAAAAAAGCTTTTTACCTGTCTACCTGACGGTGACTTTTTGGAAAAGGGATGTTGGAAAAAAGAATATTCTAAAATACGCAACGCTAACTTTATGAAATTCACCACAAACTTTAAACTATGTTATACTCGTACCACCGCTTAAGGCTCTAAAATAAGCGTTCAAAAGAAGAAAAAGGTTTTTTGAGAGGGCGATCTAAAAACGGACGTTAGAGGGAGCTCGATAATCTTAAAAAATTTAGCAAAAAATTGTGAAAATATTTAATAAAACGCGGCTCCTTTTAGAGCAAAAACCTATCGAAAAATGCTTGTGAATATTTTTATATCTATAATACGTTTAATAACAAAAGAAAATATGTTTATTAATATTTTCGGAGCCTACTTTGCACTTTTATCTATCGAGGGAATTTCATTTAATTACAGTTTCGGCTCTACAAATGTATAGATATTATCATCACAAACAACATATATTTTTTCATGAACTTGTTCAAGAGAAAAACATGTTATATATCGGTAGAAATTTGAAATGCGGGGGCTCAATCCGGGATTAAATAAGATCCATAGTTTGACGTCTGTGGCGCACCTTATATCGTGACAAATTATCTGAGAGCTCTTGAAAGTGTTATTTTGTATTTAATAAACGATGCAATACCTACTGCTCATAATGATTAGGTATAGCGGAATTCGTATTTTTAAAAATCGTTAGTTAAATTGTGATATATTTTGAAAGTAAAATATATTAATTGCGAATTTCAAAATTATATCTGATTTTTCGAGAACTCAGATTACCCCCCCTGATGTATTAGATTTAATGAGACACGAAGCGAATTTTGTTTACTTCCAATTATCTCAATTTAACCTCCAACGCTCCCAACGGTGTAACACCGAACGACCGGAAACTACCGAATCCGATCCCGCGCATTGCTACTTGCGTGATAATGGTGGTAAAATTTTCGCCGAGATATTAGTGCGCAATAGCGCATCTATAAATATTATTAGCTATAAAATGATGCAATTTCTATTGTAAATGCTAATACTATTTACCAGCTATAATACTAAAGCGTGTTTTCCTGGCCCAGGCGATTTGATGATTGGCAGTCGATATCAGATTAATTTAAAAGCTTTTAAAATCGTGATTATACAATATTTTCACAAGCTGAGATATATTTATTAATCGCTCACATCGTTGTGTGTGCTAATATTTTTAGAAACATAAATATAAAAATTAACATTATTTGGCAAACATAATCCGTCTTACTCAAAATATATAATGCGGAGGGATAATAATAGGTTAGTGGAAAACGTTACTTATAATCACTCGCATGCTTACTGCGTATACCGGCCGTAATAACGCAGTATTATTGGCTGACAGATCTTTAAACCGCCCGACCTACAGGATTAGGGAGGTATTACCATCATAAGACGGAGATCGCGGACCTTGCTAAAAATCTGGTTGATTTGACAAATATAGGTCGATCGCGCAATGAAAAGGTAAAAAAGCAGTAATACCCATTGGGATATTAATACCAAACTGACCAAATTTCGAAGCAATTCAACGCATACCGGGCCAATAACATCGTAAATGTCATCTGAAGAAAAGTGAACGGTGCGAGTCTAAAATATTCTTCCATTAATATTATTATGAGTAAATATTTTAATCCGATCGGTATACGGCTCTTCTCACAATACCGGCGCTTCCGCGGCGTGTTACACTGAATATGTCTTAAATTCAAAATATTTAAACATATTAAAGCAATAAAATATCAATAATTGAGGTACGTTACTTTCCTACTTGCTTTCTTAGGGTAATAATACATTTGCGAACCGTACCACGAATTACGGGAATGGAATGAACTGCAATCGGCCTTTCGCGGCATTTGCGGTTGCTTCGTTTCAGTTGAGGTTCAGTTTGGCAGTTCGGCTCGCGGATGTATACGTAGCATAAAATGAATCATATTTCAACCTCAGTAATTTCATTCAGTATTTTGTTGTAAACTTGGACGGCCTGGTACGTCAGAGATTTCTGGGTGCTTTGTTTCTTCCTTGTGGACAATCTAATTTGCTTTGCATTTCTCGTCCCGTGTCCGCGCATCTAATGATTGTGATATATTTTTCCTTTCACTTCCTTAGACATCACTATGTTAATCTTATGTATAAAAATAAATAGATTCAAATGTATAGTTTGCTTCACTGTCATAAAATTAAGCTCCTTTAACTTGTCTCTTATCCGTTTCAACATATTGCTATTCAGTATTATTCTCATTACTTTATTTTGTAGTATTTGCATTTTCTCTTAATTGCAGAGAAAAATAATACTTTAACAGTGATTGGGAAGTGTGGTGAAATGATTGTATTATATATTATCTAACTGGTTTCTTTATTTCTGTTTCCAAGGATATAAATATTTTCTGCAATATTTTAATAAAACTTTTTTTATTGTTTGATTGATTGACACCTAGATATTTATTTTTTTCACTTTTTATGATTTCTTTATCATGATTTTTATATTAATTTAAATTCGCATCCTACGAGAAGATAATTTCGGTTTACGAGCTATTGTATTCATTATCGTGATGTAATTTTGGGGTATTATGCCGTGTTGCGCTTTCTCCTCCTTTAGCCAACATTTCGGACAGCATTACAGTGTCCACCATCAGGATAGATGGATTAATAAAAAATAGTAAAAAAATAAATCACGACAATACATAATTTTGGCCGTGAAAATCTAAAATCATAAACTATTACATACTACCTTTGGCTGCGACAAAAAACTAAAATGTGCTCTAGCCGAATAATTAAAAAAATGTTTAATTTTGAAACAGTTAAATTATTATTATTAATGTAAATCCATTTTAATATGACATAAACAATTGGAAAATGTAGAATTACACATTCTAAACGTCTCAAGTCGGTTTTTGTTATTTGATGTGAAAGATGCAAACATCTTTAAGAATAGAAAAATAGCATACATAATGCCATTAAATTTCTATTAGCATTGAAATCCATCTTGTATGACAAAATTTTGAAATGATTGGTATGCCGAGTGGTATTATTGTTACCATTTTAGTTTTATTTTCGTATTTTCATTGCAGTTTTAACGGCTTATGATTTTAAAGGTACCTATATGAAGAGACAATGGGATATGATATTTAAAAAAATAAGCAGGTTTTGATATTTTTCATACATCTTCGAATTTATCTCGAATAGTTCCGTCCAGAGCTTATCAGGTCCACGGTATTAATATTACGTGATAGGTAAGCTCGGTTTAAGAAAGCTTATCTTAGCTTTTAGAAGTTGGTGAAATTCCGGGGCCAATTACACTGGCTAGTTATCAGTCTTGTTCCGGTGAGAATGCGCCTCTTGGCTCCCGGAGCCTCGGAGAATCCATATTTAAATGTACCACTTCTGGGGCAATCTTTCAACATTTCCTCCGCGGCCGCCTGGAATCTCAAGTAGGGAGGTACGGCGATGTATTTGTCAAACTTCACATAGCGCTACGTGACCTGAAACGGTAAATTAATATATCGAGTCGGATGCAGGAAATAATCGCTTGAAAATGAAAGACGTGGTTCCGCGAGCTATTCGGAGTTCGCGGAAACTATCTCGGCAATTGTTTTGTAAATAATTCTCTAGTTTCATCGCTTTTTTACGCGTTTTACATTTCCAAAGGATTGCTGACTTGTGTTAAACGTGAAGAGGTTGCGTGTTCGACCCCCTTGAAGTTAGTTAATCGAGAAATCCATGTAGGAAAATCTATTCAAAGAATCGAAAAAGTTTTCGAAACTTAACCGTAACCCTTGAGGACGGGTTGTTTCAGAGAATTCAATTCTTTTATTTCAATGTTAATTTTCAAGTTCTGTGAAAGTTCTTTTCGAGTTCTGTTATTATTAAAGTTCTATCAAGTAACTAGCCTATATTGATATAATAACAGAACTTGAATTGGACTTTCACGGAACCCGAAAATGAACGTTGAAATTTGATGAATTGTTCAAATTTTATGAAACAACCCATCCTAAGAATGAATTCATTCGTATCAATTAGTTATTAAAATAGTTCGTAGTTGGAAATCAAAATAATTGCTTTAAGTTATTTCATTGGAATCACCAGGAATTCATTTTGAAATAACGTTATAAGGAATCTGTGTTTCCTTCCTCCTACAACTTGGATCTCTTCAAGATCCGTGTTCGCTCCTTCTTCTCTTCAAAAGGACCCTCCACACAGCACCCACAGAGATGACATAGGTCTTGAGGCATTATTATTTTACTCAAGGCCCCTTGTGTCGAGTTAATAAAAAAAATTAAAAGTATCGTGCTCAAGTATGATATTTTATTTGATGAATTTGTGTTATTTCACAATTTATTCATTTAAAATAATTAAATAAAGTACTATATTTGCGGCACGTTCCAGAGTGGACGATACTCTCAGTATTGCCCTGGTGTACGACCACCATTCAGAATTGAAACGTTGCTTTTTTTACATTAACCCCCTCACAGGGGGCCCCGAGGATAATAATATCCCTCAGGGCCTATGTCATTATTTGGCATAAAATAACGCATCAAAAATTAAGTAAATCTAGTATCTGTTTTTTTTCGTATTTGTTGTTTTCTAAACTGAACTACACAAAAAAACTCCTCAGGGCCTATGTGATCTTTGGGGATGCTGTGTGGATGGTTTTTTAAGGAAAAAAAGAAGAGGAAGTTCTGGTAAGGTAAAATATATGGGGGTTGGGTAGAATTCTAGGAATCAGTGTGTCCAGGAGTGACATCAATGGTTCGAAAGACCAGTTGGAGAGGTCAAAGAGTCTCCCCAAACCAGCCTCTCCCGATCTGGCATGTCACCCAGCTGATGGGCAGGCGCATTCTGAACACACATCACCCGATGAACCCGGGCACCCCTGCTAAATCACCAAACGTAGCGAACCACTTGGGGTGACCTATGGCAGAGGTGTTGGTTATCCAATAAATGGTTCCCGGGGCGGCTTTACCCAAACCCACCTCCCAAATTGACATTTGACATGTTTATTTAACATAATATTTGTATTTGTTTTTACCGGCCTCTTCCTTATCCAAAGGATCAATTCGAAACATTGTTCGATTCATTTATTAATTTTGTCCCCATCATTATTAAGTACCCATGAACTTTCAAGTTCAATTCAGAGAGGTTATGTCCTTTGTAAAAATGAAATTTACCTAGTTATAAGAAATAGCCAATTTGGACTTATAAAATATTTAAGAAGCGCCGGATTTTTAAGAAACTGATATAAAATTCTTAATTAGATTTCTTATTTTACTTGCCTTAATGTATACCCGGGAGATCAAATAAATTCATTTATTTCTGTTCATAATTTATTTACAGATATGAGTTTTACTGTCCTACTAAGAAGGATTCTCGCTTTAAGACAATCAAATTGACAAGCTTAGTTCATATTAAAAATAAATTAATTAGAAAGCATACATAATACTATGTCATATTAATTGAGGTACATATATATAGAGTTTATATTTTTTGCAAAATCAGTGTAAAGTGTTGTTAGGATCAGTAGGAAGGGGGGTGTGGTGGCTGTCGATGTCGCCCGAACACTTCCGACCGCGAACAACTCAACGAACGGAGTTGCCGGTGTCCGCTCACCGCCCCGCCCAACAAACATTTACCGGCACGCCAACTTCAAGCGCTCCTTGAGATTTTTTAACATTAAAAATCCAAATTTCACGATTACTTATTGTGGTAAAATCATATTTACTGAGGAAAGGTTATACAATTGCTTTCCCTATCTTTTCCAGTACGAATTGTAAAATACATCAGCGTTCTTTTCGGCATTTTGAAGTTATCGCAGGCGACCTATGTTCGGCGAGCGCTTGAAGCCTATGGTATCTCAGAGCGGACAATGAACCGATGTAAGTGGCCTATACTTTGATCGCCAAAGTTGTCTCTATCTATATACCTCAATGGTTATATGAAGTGAATTGGTACAATTTTAGGATATATTTTTTGTTTTTTTACAAAAGTTGAAAATATTGTTACCTTACTATGGTGGTCCATTCTAAGGTCACATTGCACATGGTTTTGTGTATGAATTATAAATTAGAACAAGTTTTTTTTTGAAATATGTTAATTTCTTAATATAAAATTATAAAGCAGCATCTAGAAGAAAAACATAACATAAGCGTTAATCTTGCAACATTTTATCTATATTCTTCCCTCCCGTGTCCACAATCCATATCTTAATACTTCTTTTGAAGCCTTTTATTTTTGAATAGTTTTTATTGCAAGAGAGAGGATATTAAATTATTTTATTGCACATTTATTTGTCCAAAGGTCGTTTTAGTTGTATGTTGGTGGAATGTATATTGTAATGAGGATATTGTGAATCTACCAGAGTTTGTATGTGCAAAGTTATCCTGGTTTTTGAATGCGTAAATCAAAATATCTTTTGAATGTAATTGTTTCACAGAAATAATGATAAATATAGTTATGGGATTATTTCATTATTATCTTTCTACTAGTCTACAAATACTCACTCAAGACTCAGGATACAATCAAGAAGCCAATCATTGTCTTAATTACACAGAACGTTTGATCTTTTCGATTTTCATGTACAGCGTTATATGTTGGAGCAATTTTAGACGTAAGTATGAAAATTACCCTTGAACAAGGGATGTCATGGTGGTAGGTGGAACTATTGAATTACTTCTAGAGTGACGGGTGTCAGGATAGTGATCTATGGTTGGGTAGTGGTGGCTTTGTTTTTGTTTGTGTAATTTATAATAATTATGTTTTCGCAAAAGTTTTAGTGGCAAATAAGTCATTTCGAAGTTACCTTCTCTCACAGTTTCCAAATCACGGCGGAAGGAAGAAAGGGAGACTTGAAATTCTAAACAATTGATCTAACTTTATCATTGTTTCAAATGATTAATAGTCCTTTACCCATTTATAACAATAATTGAATATTACTTTTGCGTAGATTCAATGTTTGAACACCTTTAAAATAATCTATATTTTTTTCGAAATAGATCGTCTTTTTGGTACGTTCTTCTATCGGAGGTTGGATATCATACCGCAATCTTATCCCCGCAGAATCAACAGATCTGTACACGCACCAGTTACTTAATTTTTGATGCCATGAGGTATGGTTTCTTCCTATACCAATCCTTCAACCAATATCTTCCCTGGAACTATTATTGTGATTTTCACTGTGCTCTTACCTAATATATTGTCACCATTATATGTTTGGTTGATAACTAGGTACTAGACAATAATCTAAAATACTTATTTCGCTTGTGCGTCTGTCCGTGTAACTTTCATTCAATGAACTCAAATTTGGTTCGAATTTAAGTGTCATTTTCCAAATTGTAACTGATTGTGTGGAGATTCAGACAAGCGATAAAGTTGCCTACCTGTAACATAATATAATTAACACAAAAACATATTTGAATTGTCTTATTAAAAATAGAAACTGATTGTGGGGAAAATTCGGACAAACGATAAAGTACCTACATATAGAATAATATTTTATACAGAAAAATATTTTAATTGTCATTATCAAAATTGGAACTGAGTTGTCTGGAATTAGTACTATCCCGTGATTTATCACGGAAATGCCCTAATAAAACATAGGTACCGATTTCGGTTGCCTGTGCGTTTTGCATGAAATGTGGTTCAATGAACTCAAATTAAATTTTAAGTAAAATGTAATTTAAAAATTCGAACTTGTTGTGTGCGCTATTCAAACAAGCAATAAAATAAATACGTTTCCATCTTTTATATAATAATTAAACAGGAATTTGTCATTTTCTAAATTGTCATTTTCAAATCCCGTTATTTTTCATGAGTCAGGGGAACTTTGTTAAAAAAAATTAACATAATAAAATGAATATTGCTAATATATAAAGAATCTCTTCAAATTATTGGCAATTCCGGTTAAAAACGGGATTACAGGCCTTACGAATGAATTGGCAGGTTTCCTGATAAAATTTTAGTAAATACAAATATATTATATGATGTCGGAACACGTGTACATGAAAATCCGAATATTTTTGCATTACATATAAAACTTTTTGTATCGTCAAGATATATTATCAAGGCAAATCTATAAAACATTCTTAAATTGACGTTTTATTAATAAGGCCTGTTAATTTATCGTGAGGCCAAAAATCTGTATATCTCCGTATAGATATAATATTAATCAGTATGTGTACTGGCTTTAATATGAAAACTGAGGTGATATAGGTATATAAAAAGGCGTTTTGAATAAATGAATTTTGGCATTTTCACCCTAAGTATTTCGTGATTGAGTACCAACAAATTATTTCTGACAGGAATAAGGTGGGCTTCATTGGCTTAACGGAACAGATGATATTGTCTGATCGAACCTTAAAATAATCTACCACGATAAAATAATGTCGGCTTCCTCACTAAACGCTTGAAACGTATTCATTAATAAATGCTTGATTTGAATCATGTATTTAAAATGTGTTTGATGGAAAATGGACAAGATAAACGAGATCGATAGAATG
This sequence comes from Hesperophylax magnus, assembly GCA_026573805.1. Taxonomy (NCBI): domain Eukaryota; kingdom Metazoa; phylum Arthropoda; class Insecta; order Trichoptera; family Limnephilidae; genus Hesperophylax; species Hesperophylax magnus. The sequence goes on along the minus strand of JAIUSX010000043.1, from coordinate 2,865,686 downwards.
TCCATCAATCAATCTTATGACATTTATTGAACTCGTGCAAATTCAGAATTTTTTGTAAATTATTCGGGACATCCTATTGTTTTTCTTACAAAAGGTACCAGAAAACCATACAAAATTTATGATATAATTGAAGGACTTGTGAATCTTTTAATGTGGTGAGTAAACAATATTCCAACTGCTTCCAACTGTCTGGAGCCTGTGAGACTATGGCATACCCAATTGGGGTATGTTGTGAGGCTGAAGGTGATGGTGAGGGGAAGGAGATGGGGAAGAGGAAGGTGGGGGATTACATGGCTATTCAGAACACGGCTAAATCTATTTCAAGTAACGTTTCACTCAGAGGCGGCTCTAGGGATCCAGAAGTGGAAACTTAATCAAAAAAATTAATTTGAAATGTTAGTACACATTGCTAATGTGTAGTGAATATTATAAAAACGCCAATGTACGTAATTAATTTTTCCAGTACCACCTATTCTGCAGCCGGTAGTACAATATTGTTTAATTTAAGATTATTTATCTGATTTTTTACACATACAACTAAAAAAAAAAAAATTCTTTTAAAGATCTTTTCCCTCACTAATTCCAAACACAGTCCATTGTTTATCAGTAGACTTAGACTAGTAAACAATGAAAACAAAAACAATGAATTGAAAGAATAGTTTGTGATTTCTTTCGATACGGTATCCACAGAATTTGACATTTTAAATTATTCCAAATTAGTCAACAATGATAAACATTTTTTCGCGAAGTAATATTCAAGTTCAAGATTATTTATCACACAAAAAACTTTCGACTGACATTTTTTCACATCTCCCTTTTATACCTCACCGCAGTCATATCCGAAAACCCATTATTTTTTTTATGATACTAAGCATACGTCAGACATGATAGTGTTCACCTCCTTTGTCTGTATAGCAAAGAGAAAGAAAGAGAGGAGCTTGTGGACAAAATTTGAAGTGACTCTCGGTAGGTACATACAGTAGTTTCTCATTTGGATGCTAGATGGCAATGGAACCCACTGTTACGTTACGAATATGCACGAATATTTAAACAAAATTAATAATTAATAGTTTGTTAAATCCCTTTTTTATATTAATTGTAATATATAATTACAGCATATTTTGGGAGGTCATTGACCAAAAGACCCCCATAGAAGAGCCGCCACTGGTTTCAATTCTGAATGGTGGTCTTAAACCTGGGCGATACTGAGAGTATCATCAACTCTGGTACCTCCCGCAAGTATAATATATATTATTTTAAATAAATACGCTATGAAATAACACAAATTCATTAAATGAAATTTACTTGCGCACGCCGGGATTTAAACCCTCCATCTTTTGAATGCTTGTCGAGAGCCTTGCCCCTTGACCATGGGGGTATTATATATTTGTAAAATGTTCCGCCATTATGATAATATATTCGTAATTTACTAAACGTTTATCAGAAAACCTTTTAATTCATTCGTGATTCCTGCAATCCTGGTTTTAACCGAATTTCCAACAATTTGAAGAAATTAGCAATACCAATTTTTCTCCGTGCATACACACCTTCTTTTTAAATAAACGTGGTTCAAACACCAACTTAACTAATAATCTCAAAATAATCAATCGTTCAGTTACTATAACCTCCAAAGTAAAAAAAAACTTTTTAAATGTTTACTCCAATATAAACTGATAAGCAAATAAATATTTTCCATCAACTGGATTACCCAATTCAACACAAATAAATCCAGAATGGCTAGATTCAGAAATCCCAAAAAGTTCCAGTAGGGATTTCGCCGCATTCATCAGCCGGTCTTTGATCGCAACCTGTTTGATGTCATCGGGAAGAAACGGGTTATCTAGTTAATGGGAAAAATGCGGAAAATATATCAAAGGCAAGCTTTTATTCTTTGCTTCCCACCTTATCTAATTCAGTTGCTCGATTCTCCGGAATGTGTTGTTGCTTAGAGTCGGAACTATATTTTATTTGGTTTTACGTCCAGCCGGGGTTTTACACGGATTTTAAGAACAGAATATACCTAGTGAGCTAACGAAAATTATCCAAGGCATCTGTACTACTTTATAGAACCTTATCAGGATAATAAGTTCTGTTAATCCTTCTAGTAACTGAGCTGAAAGTTAATAATACGTGGTCATTACAAGTTATTAACTTTCCATTGAATCCTTTACGGTGCTCTATTTTGCTAATCCCGAATATTCGTTCCTTTAGGAATGAGGAAGCTAAATTAATAAAAGGAGACACGCAAACCCACCCAACTTTCAATAATAAAGGAACTTGCTTTTCATCTTCATGTATTGGTTCATCGATTTTCAACATTCAATGGGTAAAGTTGGGTTAAAAATAATTAGATAGGTTTGATTAGTTAAGGTTCGAAAGGTTTGTCAATTTAAAGAATGGTTCAACAGTGACCCGAATCGCATATATTTACCGGCTTCGCGCGAGTGTCCAATTTTTAGATTTATCTCATAATTGTAAAATATAAAACATAAGTAATATTTTTTACAGTTCAATAGATATTACAAGGCCGGCTAGAGTACAGGCCGCTAAATTACGAAGTCAGTGCTGTCACTAAGTAAACTTCACTGTTTAAAGTAGTCTAATCGCTGTGTTTATTTAATATGCTTGCCGCAAAACTATACAAAAATCAGCAGTAACAGAGAGTATAGACACCAATCGCCGCCATTTGCAACTGTCGTTGCTCGATAACACTGTCTTGACCACGTGACGCTTCAAAATCCTTTGCCAGCTCAAGCCTGAATGGTCTATAACTGACGATGTAAATGATATTGCGAGCTGCAAAATCTGTTGCTCGCTCAAGCCTGAATGCTCTATAGCTGACGATGTTAATGATATTGCGAGTTTCAAAATCCGTCGTCCGATCAAGCCTGAATGCTCTATAGCTGACGATGTAAATGATATTGCGAGCTGCAAAATCCGTCGCTCGCTCAAGCCTGAATGCTTTATAGCTGACGATGTAAATTTTATTTCGAGCTCCAAAGCTGTGCAAATTTCGTGATGTCAAAGTTTTTACTGTTAATCCAAAAAAATGAACCTATTTTTAGCTTTTCATTCTTTATGTTTAGGTCGTGTTGGATTTTAAACAAAATTTAGGCGATAATTCATCATCATTACCATTCATTGTCTGAAGGAAGGTCTCCCAAGCCGCTCCCCTTTCCCTTGTTTACGCTTTGTTCTGCCTCGTGTTTCCGTCTAAATTCTTTCTGTATTTTATTTCGTTGATCCAGTGGCTTAAGACGGCCTTGGGTCTCTCGGTTCCTCTTCGGCGCCTCTGAATGGCTATAACAATAATAAGAAAATAATATTCAGTCATCGATTTGTCGAGAAAAAAAGACGCAATTTGTCGCGATTTGCCCAAATTGCCCAATAGACAAAAATAATAACATAAGCCCTGGCTATCTTACTAATTCGTTTCTATATTATATGATATTAATATGGGAGATTGGTTCAATTGAGTAGAGAATGGTTCGGTTTCAGGTAGATAGTGACGCTTTCATCTTTTCTTCTTCTTTTTATATCTGCTCTGAATGCCATAGGACCAAAAAGTTACATATCAATATATGTAGAATTTCAAAGTAAAATACGACGTCCATGGAGGTCGTCATTTGGCACACAAAATAGATTTTCTTTATATGAATTTTTTTTACCATGCCATAATTCAAGGTGTAGCGTAGCACGCTAAAATCCAACAGCTCCAAATTGGCTTGTGAATTGGGTAATGAATCATGAATTCCACCAAATATTACCAAAAATGGTTCAATGCACAACCAGATGAAAATGAGTTTTTCGTCATGAAATTATAACCGATTTTACTGTCCAGAATTTCAATGTGAACACAACTTTATGGCTTGTTGATATTTATTTATTCATGTTCTCCATAAAACGGTTTTGCACCAATATATTACGTAGAAGCTTACACGTTTGAGGTATATGTGAGTAAAAGGTCGTGGAGGCAGTTTTATTATTTTGCGACATGCGTCAAAAGATAGTTGCTAAAGTGTCTCTAAATGACGTTAAAAATGTCGATGGTCAATGGTTAACGCAGTTGAGTCGCTGTTCGACTGGCGAGTTGGTTGATTGGCGAGTTCTGATAGGCAGAAGTTCTCGCTTTCGGAGTATGAAAAAGTCCATGGGTGATATCAAGCATTCTAAAAAATGAGTTACATAAGTACGAAAGGATAGCCGACTAAGGGGCGTGGAAACCGGGTATCGTTTGCGGTCTGACTGACTGCCGAGTTAATTCTCAATGGGACTGCCCGGCAAAAGCTGTTTAGCTGTCTTGGATACGCGATGATGCAAATTCATAACCTTGTATACTTACGTGTTTGACTTTAGAACGCCTATTTATCTTTTATATTATCTCTTGTTATTCTTCTATTTACAGATTATATTGACTGTAATATTAAACTAACTATGTAAGTAGGTACTTGCATACTGTTCGCTAACCCCGTATAAAGAGACATTGGACAATCTATAGTCGTTGAAAAATGGAGCTTCGTTAAATAAAAAAAATAAAGTCTTGAAGTGTGCGGTGAAGGAGGAAACCACATTTGTCCTTGTAACTTGTAACGCCGTTGGGAAAGTGGTGGGGTCCTCTCAAAGATATTAGAAGCCTCTCCAATGTAGGAAGGAATATTACACATCTCTAACATTACTAAAGAGCCTGGTTTAAAAATTAATTGAAATAATTTTTCCTTTGTTCTTAATCTAATTCTCTCTATAATGGCGATCAGATTACTCTGGCTTTACAGCTGTCCAAGCGCGCACCGTTTCGTTAAGAAAAATGTGGAATCCCAGAATTTCCCGTTAATAAATGATTCGTACGTTTCCAATGACGGTAATGTAGTATTCCCGATTCTTCAATGCCTGGCCGAAACAGGCGCTTAGCGGAGAAATACGATCTTCTAATAACCGAGACGTGATCTCGTCAACATCGAGGGACGCCACTTGCGGGAACGAAACGGGGAATCCGATTAAGTATATTTTTATTGCTCACTCTAACCTATACTAACTGCTTGAAGCTTTTTTACGTTGATCGAAATTGTGCTTTTGGTATAACAACTTGACTCGGACGCAGAAACGAGCAGTTATTTTGACAGATTTTAGTTAGTAGTTGTCTTATTTATAATCCTCTTTTTTGCATTTCGTCTGTCTGTAAATTTGTTTGTACGTCCCGTTTCAGTTTTAAGATGATGGCCGTTTTAATGGATCTTATGAATGAAGCTGATCTTTCAAATTCGAAATCGTTGTGTTTGTGTTGATTTAAAAAAATATTATGGTAGGTACCTTCCTGCCTGAAGAAATTTTGAAAAACCTTTTTTTTATTGGTATAGTGACACGAAACACACTTTTTCGGATGCGAGGTCTAGTCAACTACTAGTATTTAGAACAGAGACGTTCGGTCGGAATAGTTTGTTTGTTTTTATTTTTATATGAATACCGCACAAGAGTCCTAACTTCCAACTGCTCCCAAACGTTTGGAGCCAGTGAGACTATGGCATCCCCGATTGGGGTATGTTGTAAGGCTTAAGATAGTTGGGAAGGGAAGGAGATGGGAAAGAGGAAGGTGGGGAAGTGCCTGGCTATTCAGATCTGGTCACCAAACAAGGCTAAAGCCGTTTCAAGCATCGTTTCAATTCTGAATGGTGATCTTACACCAGGGCGACACTGAGAGTATATTTCGCCCTGAAACTTACCGCAAGTATACTAAATATTATTTTAAATGAACACATTGTGAAATAAGACAAATTCATTTAAAAAATTGGATTGCTGGTCTAAAGCCCCCTCGACCACTGAGGCCGTTTATTCTACTGATGCGTAGGATTTACTGCTGAGTGTACCGACTGTTGTTAGCTTCTATTTGCCAAATGAGAAAGATGTTTTCATGATTCGTTCTTCTGTCCAACAACCATGCTATGTAATTTTCAGTGGCTTCTTGATTATTCTTCCAGACTCAGGCTTCTTCCACCATTTCCTTAAAATACCTTCCATACAACTGCCTCAATTATAACATTCGCCCTGATTTTTCCTCTAGGGGCTGTTGTGTGTAATTTTATTTATTTATAAAACTACGTAACATAATAATTAGGTTTTACAATGCGTTATTTTGTATCTTATGATTTATACTCTTCCATTAGAAGCGTTTGCTTGTAGACGGAAGAGGAGTGTACCTTTGAAAAAAAAACAGTTTAGCAAAGTAGAAAAAAAAATATTGTGGAGGTTAAATAGAATATTACAGGATTATTTGAATGATTATTAATACTTATCTATATTTTATCAATAATGATTCTGGTTTTGTCTGGTAAATAATTTATTAAAGAAAATTTTTCCTTGGTGAGTGTAATGGTGTTGGGTAAAAATAGTGTTAATTAAATTAAGTCTAGTACGATTTTCGGTTATGAATGAGTATTTTTCTTTTTCTTTTATAATTTGAATAATTGAATTTTTCACAAATAAGTTTCTAAATGTAGTAATTTAAAAAATATATATTTTGTGAGAAAAAAGATATAAAAAAGGATCTTCCGTTACTTAATTTCGCGTGACGTAATTTGGCCGTTCTATAAAAGGCCCGGTTTTTCATCTCCTCAAAGCTTGGCTTAACTCTATAAAATGCTTTCGCTCGTAAGTCGTTAAGTCGAGCTTATCAAGGTGCCCGTTTCAATCGATATACAGAGATGAGAGATTACGTACGCTTTTATATTATTATTGGAACTGTTCTTTTGAATTTTGACCTAGTTAAATTTACGTGTATAATTGTATAGTTTACTGTAATAATTATAACTGTATTGCTTAAGTAGCTTTATTAATTTAGTGATTTCGGTTGCAAAATACATATAGAAAAATTGGTGATGACTTAAAAATTCCATCTTTGCAATATTTCATTACAACCGATCTCTCCGTTTTTAGTGATACATACTAACTGTTTTTTTTACTAAAATGTATTACATTAAAAAAGACATAATAAAAAAATAAATTAAATAGCATCCTACTATTAAATCTGTCTGGCAAAAGGCTTGAATAGGTAAAATGATAAGGTGTGATACCAGTTTGTTCTTGATGCGAAGTAGTAGGATCCGGTTCTTCACAGCAATTGTCCCAGTTTATATTTTATCCAAAAAATAATGCTGTATTCTATTGCAAAATAGCCTCGTACTGCTGGTCTCCAAAAGGGTCCCTCTTAACCAATCAGGATCGGCAGATGTCATATGTCATATGATATGCAAAAGCTGATGCTCACAAAATTGGCAAATGTGTTCGTCGAACCTCAGCCAAGAGAAATGCCCGCTGCTCTGAGCTGGTGATCAAAGAATGGCCACTGCTTCCAATGCAAATCATAGATCCTTGCTCCCTCAGGTTTGGCAACTCTCCAAGTCAGAATTCCAGAGCTGTCAATTTGACCAATAGCAAAATGACAATGTGTAGGTACTGAAAGGTCCCACACACCAAGACCATAGATGCGATGTAAGTAAAGTGATGCACACACCTTGTTACAAGTCTTATAACTTATAAGTAACAGCATATTAACTGTTTTTAGTGATACATACTAATTGTTTTCTGCTTTATTGTTAAGATTCGATATAATGTTCTTAAATATTTTGAATGTTTCAAATTTGAACGAATAAACTGAAGGTGACACAAGACTCTAATAACGGGAATTTTTTCGAGGCTCAATTTTTAATTAACTCCAATGAATTCGAAATTCGAAAAAAAAAAAAAACATATGAATATGTATAAAATTTTTTATACCTACGGTAGTAAGTTATTTATTTTTAAGTTTAATAAAAACAGTATTTGGCAATTAAAATATTTGATGTAAAACGGTTTAAACATTTTTCAACTATACAATTAGCGCTAAGCACCAGATTTTATTTATCTAGACGATGAATAAGTAACATCCTAAGGTATTCGTCTAGAGTCATCTGAGATTTTAGTAATACGATCATCAGAAATAATTAAAATAAACACCACCGTAAGATAAATTTGTAACTTTCAGTATATGGCTTTTACACGACTACATCGCTTACGTCGTTAAGATTCCCACTTTATTTTAGAGATTTGTTATGGCAAATTTAAGCGTAGGTCTGTCCAATACACCAGGCTTGTTATTTTTATTGCTTCTTCACTTACGTCGTTAAGACTTCGAGAATAGGAAGGACTATGGCATCCCCAATTGGGGTATGTTGTGATGCTGAAGATTGTGGGAAGGGGAAGAAGATGGGGACATTGAAGACAAATAAATAGATTTCGCAATGCTGGAGCAATGTTTTTTGAATGATGAGCGTTTACGGCATTTCGCCTGTCTGTAAATTTGTTTGTACGTTCCGTTTCTGGTTGCGAAAAACTGCTTTGACTAGATCGCCAACTTTGACCAAGCTTTTAGTATTTTGGTATCTACCTCCCTGAAGAATTTTTGAAAGAAGATTTGTCATTGAGATAGTGACGTTTCTGTGAACAAATTTGATGCATGATTCCTTATTTGAATTTTTAAAAAATGTTACATAAATTATTATTTTTTACTATAGGAGACGGTTGACGTAAGGTTCCCGCGAGCACTTAGCCCACAGGACCAGTGTGATATCTCCCATTTAACCTAATTCTTTTAACACTAATCCGGTCCCTTATAAAGTTCACCAGGGTTGTCATTGTATATGTCTACTGGTTCTACAATGTGTCTTCCCAGGTATCTGAGCCATGTTCCCAACAGAGCGGGACATTGGAACCAAAGGTAAATTGGAGTCTCTTCATCGTCTTCACATTCCTGTATCTGTTGGTGTTTTCCACTCCCAACAACTGCACGTGTCTCCTGAGATGGCATTGTCCCATTAGTAGTCCCACCAGTTCCCTGAGTGACTTTCTGTCCATATTGAGTAGTTTTCTGGTTCGCCTTAGGTCTGGTCCGTTTATGAGTACTTTGGATTGCCTCATTCCGGGTGCCCTTTCCCATTCCTCCCAGTGCCGGGTACATAAATTATTATATGGTTAATAATTTAATAGGTAGATATTTAAATACATACTTATAAATCGTAGGAAAGTAAATTTTGTCCGGGTTTATGGGGTGAAGATTGTGTAGGTGTTGGCGGCGGATCTGTCTGCCCACCTACTGTGTGGCTGGATGCGTCTGCCCACCTACTGTGTGGCTGGATGCGTCTGCCCACCTACTGTGTGGCTGGATGCGTCTGCCCACCTACTGTGTGGCTTGATGAGTCTGCCCACCTACTGTGTGGCTGGATGAGTCTGCCCACCTACTGTGTGGCTGGATGCGTCTGCCCACCTACTGTGTGGCTGGATGAGTCTGCCCACCTACTGTGTGGCTGGATGAGTCTGCCCACCTAATGTGTGGCTGGATGCGTCTGCCCACCTACTGTGTGGCTTGATGAGTCTGCCCACCTACTGTGTGGCTGGATGAGTCTGCCCACCTACTGTGTGGCTGGATGAGTCTGCCCACCTACTGTGTGGCTGCATGCGTCTGCCCACCTACTGTGTGGCTGGATGAGTCTGCCCACCTACTGTGTGGCTGGATGAGTCTGCCCACCTACTGTGTAGCTGGATGAGTCTGCCCACCTAATGTGTGGCTGGATGCGTCTGCCCACCTACTGTGTGGCTTGATGAGTCTGCCCACCTACTGTGTGGCTGGATGAGTCTGCCCACCTACTGTGTGGCTGGATGCGTCTGCCCACCTACTGTGTGTCTGGATGAGTCTGCCCACCTACTGTGTGGCTGGATGAGTCTGCCCACCTACTGTGTGGCTGGATGAGTCTGCCCACCTACTGTGTGGCTGGATGAGTCTGCCCACCTACTGTGTGGCGGGCCGGATTTGGATATTAGGTTTAGCGAGATCTTTTTACTTCTCCAGCAGCTCTCTCGACCCATCGCCTTGCACCGCAGTAGGAGAACACTGAACCCCAGATTAATACCCACCTCTCATACTTTTTTCCTTCCCAAATGTCCCTCTTCTTCCTTGCTTTAATAAAATCAGCCACACACCAACCCCAACGAAGAAAATTATTTTCCCTCAGAGCCTTCTGTGTGGAGCTAATGTAAAAAATACTTATTAGGATGTTTTTTTATGTAGTTTTGTTTAGGGAACAACAAATATGGAAAAAAATACTGATATTAGATACGTCGCACAATGGGGCCGATGACCCCGAAAGTTGGCATCAAATCAGTGGTTGCAATGACATCAAATCTTTTTCGATTTTTAGTTCCGTATAGACATGTTGATAAAAATAAGTGAAAAAAAATGTTCGAAAAGTCACGCATACTTAGTACAAAAATATAAAATTGAATAATATAAGATAAATTAAATCAGTCAAAATGCTCCCTTTATTTCTCGTGCTATTTATTGACAGTTACACACATAATAAATCGTCTTCATCATCTTGTGACAATATACTATCGTCATCACTACTTGATTCAACTATCGAATCATTCCTGGTAGTCGTATTAGGGTCTGGTGTCTTTAGCATTTTCAGTACTTCTTTTGAAATTGTCTTCATTGTCCGGCTGCTGAACTTGTATTAAACGCTCAGCAGTGTGATCCAGCAATTGTTGCAATTTCTCTTCCGCTGAAGATTCCGTGACCGTTATGAATTCACTTAATGGGTAACATTTTTTCTTAGCTCCTTGTACAATTTTGTATGAAGGAAATACCTCTTTATCCTTTTCTCTTATTAAATTGTATTGGTAGCGACTAAGTTTGGCATCTACAATCAAAGCAAGTGCTTCATCACCACTCAATACCTTTTTGTTTTGGGTTTTATCGGTAAAAGCTTTTCTGTACTTATTTGCTCTGGTCGGCGTACTTAACGTGACGTCTTTGACTACAGTCGATGCTGCTGCTTTACCTGCCAACCGAAAACTCATGTGGATAGCAAAGGCTAACTCAGTACTTGATGTTTTAGATCGCAATAGTATAGTTTTATGACGTTTCGTACGCTCAGACGACATATCAAATGACAGTGTGGGTCGACCTCTTTTCGTTTCTACTATTTCTGGTAAAGGTTTATAATTCTTAAACATAACGAGGCTTTCGGGCCATTTTTTATTATTTAATAAAAATAAGTAATGGATTCTGTGATACTTCAACCATTTGGTTTTCAATTTAGAACAGAATGCAGCTATTTCATTAAAAAGTTCTTTTTTTATTAAAGAGTTGACAATGAGTAAGTTCTAAGAGGTGTTTTTTGAGAAATTTTACTTTTTCGTCAAATTTCTTAACGCCAGAATTCTTCATAATCATGTATAATTTGAATCTCGTAAGAACCACGTCAGAAATTGTATCTAAAACAAAACACATTGATTATTAGACTTCAACTGTTTTTTATGAAAACTGATAGTCCTCACTTTCAAGTACTATAATTAAAAAAATTGTGCATACTTGCAACCACTTATAATTAAATCTTGTAGGCAAGATACTAAACTATATAAAAACAGTTAAAATATGACGGGATCTCGTGGAACTCTAAACTATATAACTCTATGTTTAAAATATTTACAAGAAAATATTTCATTCAAATAGGTGTTTGTTTTAATTTAAATTTATGACATATAGTATGAGGATATCAATAACTACTATAATATAATTAAAGTACATACCATAAGACATCGTATCCATATTGAATTGGATCTGTACAATTGATAGATTTTGCTTTTTATAAACTTGAAAAGTATTGAAATTTACGCGCTTTCGAAAACTGAAACAGTCACCCGCACAAAGGTCAAGTTCAAACTGATATCTTCCCGTCAGTATCGCGATTAGGGCGGCACGCTTCGGGGTAATTATGCAACACTTAATGAACTTCAAAACGAGCATACTTGCTTCATTGTAAAGAACATTTGATTTTCTGAATTTCAGCCAACGCGTTAAATGAAGTCGCCCCAATGTGCGTCGATTAAAATGTTTGACCCGTTTTTATTTTTTGTTTGCCCATTACTACCATAGAGCGATAAACTATTATGATAAGAACTCACATTTCCTTAAATAGTTTATTCTCTCCTGTCTAAGATTCCACTTTTCTGTCGTCTTGAATACAGAATTCCTAAGATATAATATTATATTTACCAGTATTATAAACCACGTAATTAATTTATGCGACCCACGTGCCCGAGGCTTGGACCGGGTCCTCGGGACTAACCACCTTTATTACGGGACAGCCCTGGCGGAATAGTGATCACTTGGTTACTTGAACATTACGCAACTATTTCCTATAAAGAGACGCCTTGGGAGAAAAACGATCAGGCATTTTATGATATTACGTGCCGTCTTGTACGTCTAGGGAATTACATCAAATACCATTAAAAACACTACCAATGAGAAAATCATAATCCTTGGAAACGTTTAGGCGCCTTTGCGAAATTATGTTTCGTCGTTTGACTGAAGCAAAGCCTCGGTTGATAGTTGGGTGGATCGAGTTGTTCCACCGCGGGTAGGTAGCCTAAAACTGAGCTACAAAAAGTTGACCATTATAATTTTAAGTTTTTTTTAAATAGTTAATAATATTATTATCATTAAATTTGAACAAACACGGAATCCACGGGCTTAAATCCCGGCGTGTGCAAGTACTTTTATTGTTTAATTTGTGTTATTTCACAATTTATTGATTTAAAATAATGTAAAGTATATTTGCGGCACGTTACAGAGTGCAAAATACTCCCAGCATGTTGCTTTAAATGGCTTTGGCCATGTTTGGTGACCAGATTTGAATATCCAGACATTTCCTCACCTTCCTCTCCCCCGTCTCCTTCTTGTCCCCAATAACTTAAGCCTCATAACATACCCCAATTGGGGATACCATGTTCGCACTGACTCCGGACGATTAGGAATAGTTGGGACTCTTGGGCGGTTTACATAAAAATAAAAATAAATAGTAAAAAAACACGGTTTTTCACACGGTCAAGTCCTGCTGTGTAGTTATTATTACGCATGACCGCTGTTCACCTTCCGAAGACATTGTCAAATTGTTTGCCACTTACAGTCGATATTAAAAAAAAAAATTATAATAAAAAGTTTTTATACATTGCTTTTATTTTTATTATCAAAATTAATTCATGTATCAATGCATAAACCCCTTTTAATTTCCGAGTTATTTGTAGGAAACTGTTAATCGTTATTTTTCCTTTAAGTTTCCTTACTAAAATGTTACATTGGTGTTTCCAAATTAAACATCTATCAATGTGAAATTTCCCACATTTCAAATACATGTATCATTACACAGAAAATATTTCCTCTCTGGTTCACATTCCTAATGCACTGTCTTTACTTACCTCTTTGAATTTCGTATAACTAAGATAACTATTCGTTCCAAAAATATGTTTTAATGTAACAATACCAGGACTGAACATTTCAAAAATTCGCCTTTACCTAGATGTAGTGAATCTATTCAATGGCAAAGACTGTAGGCACAAGAAGGCTATAATATCATGTCTTTTCAATAGAAACTAATTTAACCTAAATCTACTTACTTATAAATTTTGCATTTACTTCTATATTTTACATTTATATCCGTCTGGAGTTTCTGTTAATTTTATATTTCCTGATTGTATATGATTTATTTATTAAATAAATGAACCACTGAATATCATAGCGATAAAAAGTTCTTATCACGTGGCATTCAATTATATGAAAATGTGAACTATTTTCAAACGGAGTTAATTACTGTGCACGTGTCAATAAATCCCGAACTGTGCCGTAACTTTCTTGTTCTAAATATGTTTTGCTCACGGACGTCACACCTTCTTTTTGTTCAATATTTGAACAGTTTCCAAGGAGGTAAACTATGTTATTATTCCTTTTCCAATTATTTTTTTAATTAGCGCCTAGTAGGTTGTACGACTGTTCTGAGGCCAAGAGAGCATTGGATTTATTTCACAGGGATGAAAATAAATGAAATGGTAAAATCAGTCACAAAATAGGATTTAGGGTCTCATAAACTGCTTTACTCACACAAATGATCTCCTCGTTAATGGTACCCAAATGAAGCAAGTCGGGAATCTTGGACAATGACTATACTTAAATGGAGAAATGTTTGACGAATTTGTACGCCGAGAACTCAAGGATGGGGCCATGTTTATGGATTTGAGGCCAAAATACCCAACCAAACTGAATAATTATCTTTAATGGACTATATTTTAAAATTTATAACCTTCCACTCATGGAGGTCGGCTATACACCTTTATATCATTAACTTAACTAGACCCGCCATTTGTTTAATGCAGATAGATTTTCTGTGATTTAATTAAATTTTCGTAATATCGGAAGATGTGTGAATATAAATATGAGATTATTCTAACACAATGTGGCCAACTATAATATATTTTATCGTCTCTTCCATGACTATCCTTTTTGCCTAATAAAATCCAAATGGAGCAAGTGTGAAGTTATTTCCCGTTTGATGGCTCACTTTTACTCCCTGGCTGTGGGAGAGTTCAGTATAATCCCTGCATAGTCACATAAAACTTTAGTTTGAATATCTTTTAAATTTCCAGGCTATAAAAGGGCTCCTTATTCCGATTTTAATGGCATTTTTAGAGTGGGATGAAAGTTTTTGACGAATTCTCAGAATATTTCAATATTATCAAATAATCTCGACAGGTTTAAATTAAACAAAAAACATAATTTTAATTTCCTCTTTTTATAAAAAAAATGGTACACAATTTATTTTTCAAAGAACCCTCTTAAAGAGAAATTTAGAAGCTTGATGTAAAAAATCAAAAAGTTACATGTAGGTTCCCGGTTTTGTTATAATCGTTTTTCTCAGAAAATTGACAGTTTTCTTCAATGTCGCGGATAAATTTATCTGTGTCGAATGTGACTTCAACCAACAAAGGGTTATGCACAAAACTATAAATTGAATAATTATAACTAACTACATTTCGCAAAGTTTTTCTAAAGATGTCTTTTAGCCTGGTTAATACATTAGCTTACGACATAATACAAATAAATAATATATATTTATAATTATTCCTCTGATACTGATCAAAAGTTTGAATAGATTTTGTGGATATTTTTTTAATACCCTTTGTTCTAAATATAGCAAGCCACAATGTAATTAATTTTCAAGAACCTGCACGGAAAAAAAAGTATTGCTAATTTATTAAGAATCTCTTCATATTACTGGTAATCCGGTTAAAAAGGTGATTGCAGGCCGTTTCTCGATAAACTTTTAGTAAATTGCTAGTATATCGGAACACGTGTTCGTGCACTCAGACAATAGGCGTTTGCCGAAAATTTTAAAAAAGTAAATAAAATATATAATGTTTTATCTAAAAAGGGTTGTATTTTAAATACGAAAACATAAGTAAGATACATTAAAATTTATTAATTTTACTATTAGATATACAGATGCCACTAATCAAATAGTTGGAGAAATGCAGGAACAAGAAAATAAAAATGTACATAAATTTAATACAACTACCAAACGGATCGGCCGCGCCGCAGTCTCGATTACATCCATTCTTAATCTCTGGAGGTCACGTGGCATCAAACATTATGCTTCGCGGCTCACAAGTATAGTTTTAATTTGGCATAGGTTTGCGATAACAGTCAGAGCGATTGTGTTGTTTTGATTTTTTGTATGAAGCATTTTGTGCTGATTCTATAACGCACAAAAATGGGAATATCGGGTTGCTCTTCGACCGGATTTTTCGATCGCATGGAATTTAAAGGCAGAATTTTAATGACGTACCGTTTATAAAGTGCTGATACTATCATAATAGTTTGTCGTAAATAAATAAATTTTCTAATCTTTTCAGTTGTTTACCGCACAATCGCTCTTTAGAGAAAACCTATCAATTCATTCGTCAAGGGCCTGCAATCCCGTTTTTCACCAGATTACGAATAATTTTAAGACATTTTTAATGAATTATCAATATTAATTTTTTCCTTGTGTAATATAATTTAAATGTCTATCTTGTGTTAAAAGTGCAGAAAAGAGCATACCTACATATATTAATTTGATAATTTTCAAAGAGCTTTTTAATATATTCCTTAAAATAAAGCGTTAGGTACTTTGTTTTAATTAAAATGGTTTGTCGAAAAAGCTCAATTGAAAATTGCGCACTTGTCCAAAAATTGAACTTCCGTGCGAATATTGAATTTTGGAATGATAAATGGTTCATTTGTTATAAAATTATTAAATGTGGCAATTCGCCAGCCTCTACCACACTTTAATTAACCTAAAACAATTATTTCCATTGGGGAATAGGGCCAGGGTAGTAAGTTCTATGCGGTCTGTGGCCACTCTGCTAGTATATCCTTACGTCCATTGTTTTGTTGAATATGGGATATCGCGTGCAACACGTGACCACGCTCGTAAATTGGGATGGAAAGTTAAATAATTGCACAGAACCCCAAAATATATCAACAGCCATTTTGATTGGATCTTTTTCTGTAAATAAATAAGCCGTTTACCGGGGCGTACGTTACGTTCCGCCCTTATGAATTCTCCCAGATTTTAATACTCCTTTTTAAAAATATTTTTTCTTGTTAAAATATAGAACAAGCAATACGGTATCATGGTTTTTGACAATTTGGTGAATACTCCAAAGCTTCATAGATCGTTTTAAAATGACGCTAAATCGACGGCCTCCATAGTCGAAGGGTAACACTATCGACTAGCAATCTGAAGGTCCCTGGTCCAAATCCCGGCGTGCGCAAGTAAATTTATTTGATGAATTTGTATTATTTCACAATTTATTCCTGTAAAATAATATATAGTATATTTCCGGCACGTTTCAGAGTGGAAGATACTCTCAGTATCGCCCAGGTGTACTACCAACATTTCAGAATTAAACAATGCTTTTATTATATTAACGCTACACAGCTGGAGGGTCTCCTCAAAGCAGCCTCTCCCGATCTGGCACACCACGCAACTGGTGGGCGGGCGCATCCTGAACATACCTCACCTGATGAAACCGGGCACCCCTGCTAAATCGCCAAACGTGGTGAACCACTTGGGGTGGCCTATGGCAGTGAAACGGCCTTAGCCGTGTTTGGTGACCACATCTGAATAGCCTAGTACTTCCCCACCTTCCTCTTCCCCATCTTCTTCCCCTTCTCACTGGCTCTACACGATTGGAAGCTGTTGGGACTATCGTGTGGTATTCACATAAAAAAGTTTAGTTAGTAATTCTGGACAGAAAAGCTGAAAGTCTCTGAAAGTTAGCAAAACGTTTTGTGAAAACGTGTCCCGTAAGTTTTCCGTTCGTGAATGGTTGAGGAATTTAGAAGGTAATACAATTTTAGAGTAAATTATAGTAGATTGTGGAAGTATTCCGTGCCAGTAAAAATATACTCGTTATAAAGAAATTCCCCATTAGCATTAATAACTTCGCCGAAGAATGAATTAGTTCGCACTCACGATAACTTTAGATCTCTAGTGATAAATAACACACCCACCTTTTGAATTCATTGCCTACATTATTTACATATTCCATGCGAATTCTTTTATTTCTTTAGATTCTTCGTATTTCAAAATAAAATTCAAAATCATCAATTTGTATCCGATGAACACAGAAAATTCTTTCTTTGAAATAAAATGTAAAGTGGAAATTCTTTTATTTCAATGTTCAACTTTTTTCCTAAATTCCGATTCTTTATTTGAATTTCAACAATTTCCAAAAATTTTTCGAATGCAAAATTTTTTTCTAAATGAAAAGGCAATGACATTTATTTATGTAACAGTCAAAATTAAATTATGAATATACAACATTTTCAATTTGCATTTGATGTCAGAAATACATTTGTTTTGTAATGTTAAACCAATATCAAGTTCAAGTTCAGTTTCTTGATTCTACAAGTATTAAATATTATATTGATTTTCTCCTCTCAATAATTTTATCTCATCGAATAGAACATAATTACTGTCGAGTCGCTGGTAATTTCTCTCAAGCTTTGAGATCTGCCAAACTTTATTACTTTAAATTACTTTATGAATTAATTTTAATTACTCGCTCCCGAAGAATGATTAAGTTATCACTCTACTTTTGACTATTTAGTTATTGATACGTGATTCACACCATATTAATAATATTTTGTCTGAAATTTTTGGAAGAAGGTACGAGGGGTGGTTAGGGAATCTAGGGATCAGTATGTCCAGAAGTCACTTATACATGTATCCCCCCCCCGCTGCGGCGCAAGATGATGAGTCGAGAAACCGGTTGGTGAGGTCAAATGGTTTCTCCAAACCAGCTTTTCCAGATTTGGCACGTCACGCACCTGGTGGGCAGGCGCATCCTAAACACACTTCACCCGATGAACCCGGGCACCCCTGCTAAATCACCAAAACGTAGTGAACCACTTGGGGGGATCTATGGGAGAGGTGTAGGTTATCCAATTAATGGTTTCCGGGGCGGCGGTCTCCAAACTTGCCTCCAAAGATGAAATTACTGTTGATTAATTTTGTATTGGCAGACAAAACTGTCGACTCGTCTCTCAGTTAACAAAAAACCATACCTTCTGAAATACTAACAATTTGACTATTGCTTATTATACGAGTACCTACCAAATAAGAGCTAATAATCAATATCTTGTATGTACCTTTGAATGTAGCTGTAACTTTGTGGTTATCTATTTACATTTATGTTTGGTATAATAAATGGTGACCAGAGAACTCATCAAAATGACATTTCAACACACATTTAAAAAGTGATATAAAATCATGAAGGGTGATGAAACAGTAACACACAAAACCAATATAAATACACATCACTCACAAACACACATTGAGGCCAAAATTACTGGAAAACTTTGAAATGTGAAAAATATTGTACCAAAACAAAAAAAAAAGGTTTAATACGTTACCCGCAGGTAAGGTTAGGTTAGATTTGGTTAGGTTGATGAACGTATTACTAAATTCACAGATGTTTGGATAAATATATTATAGTAACGAATTCGTTGGAATTAATGTGAACCTCGGGCGAACCCCCTTTATTAGCCATGTGTCATATTGGATAAATTGTCATCGTGTTGACTGATCATGGAACCATTTAAAAATATGGCGGTTCGAACAAAGAAATATGGTTTGATTTATCTTTTATGTACATGGCTACAAAATATTTGAGATTAGCTCTGGCGGACTGTAACACAGTTTCTCTCCCATCTCACATGTTAAAGGGTATGTTGTATTTCAACCTGAATTATGGCTTTCCTGATAGCACTGAGTAGGGGGTACAATAAATATACCACGAGGGAATATTGAGCGGGGCGACTTTTATTCCCCGCCCAAACTTTTCATCCGATCCAATATATACGGTAGTTACCATAAAATAAATAAATATCCAGTATTTTATACTATTTTGCGGTGGAGCGCTTGATTTTTCCTGTTGTAAGAAGTAGAATCAAATAAATTTTAAACTTTACTCCACTATACTTGTTTAAAATTGTTTTCATTATATTCTCTGCGATACCACCAAGAATAACATTTAAATTTATAAACATATAAATTTTTAATCATTCTTTATTAACGATATCCAAAAGAAAATTTGAAACAGAAAATCAGTAAATTCGGTCGCATCTTGGAATTAAATCAAGAATCTCAGCATTGCTTTCGGTCATATTTAACTATACCATACTTTGACATGTTTTTATTCGCTATGTACGATTGCAAGAATTTTCCCAAACTTAATGCAATCTAGGTAGTGTCTTGGATAAATATATCAATTTATTTTATTTTATTTTAATGTGCGACATCTATTGACCTTTCTTTAAGTTTAGAGAGAATATGTTTTTGGAATAACGTAATGAGTAGAACCTTAAATTTTAATATTAAATCATAACATTTAGTTCGCAAAGAATCATGCTATCATCCATAAAGATAGCGGCATAGTATAATACATCAATGGATAGCGGCCAATAAAAATAAAGTGTTTTCCACATAATATTAGCTGTATCTTGGGAATTGTCCATCAAAATTACAATCGTAATAATATATATTTTTAAATTTTAAATTCATCGTACTTAACAAACGAATAAGTTTAATACATATAAAAATACTATGTAAGATATAAAGATACAAGATATCAAAAATTTACCAAATTTAAAAGGAAGAAAAAATTGCAGGCAGAGATAGAAATCCGGTCAATGTGGCGAGACTCTTCCAAGAATCAATAGAATTTTCCCTTTGAATCCCTCCTCACTGACGCAAAATACTCATATGTCTTGAATTTTGTAATGAATTTTGTACAAGAGCTGACGCACTATTCCCCACTTGGAGAAACATTGGCAGGTTGGTCCTGCAGAAGAAATTATGTTGGATTTAGTAATTTGTGATAATATTGTCGGTGAATATCGTTAGTGTTTTGTGGAAAAAACTTATTTTATTGTTCCCAGAGGCGATTAAAGGTGAAATACGAACCACTTACGGTTTTAAGCACATACTTAATCAAACTTATTATATTGAAGAAGAAGATAATACTAATAAATCTAAACGAAACATTCGATAGTACAAGACACAGAAAATAAAAAAGAAAGCGGTCTCAACTGGGAATCGAACTTGGGATCTCTGTCTGACCGGGACAACGCCTCTAACCTCTCGGCCATTGGACCTGATTATTTTACGAAATTTTCGTCGATCTCATATTTCAAATTCAGAATTAACCATATTATATTGCAAATAAATTTTCCCATATAATACTATAAGGAGAAAACTTACTATAATACCGTTAATTTCTTAAAGTCTGTTCAAATTATTCTTTTTCCTATTAAAAATGGGATTGCAGGACTTTAACGAATGAATTGACTGAGTTCAGTTATATGCGAATGTTTTATGAGGACGGCGAAATACGTGTTCACACAAATACTGATATCGTCGCACTTCGTCTTGATATTTATTAGGAAAGAACACATGTTCTTCATATGTTCTGAATGACTATTTAATCTGGAAATTGGCATGCTTTCAATTTTTTAACAGGATCGTTTTCTTCCGTGTAAGGTCCTTTGAAGTGGTTATTGTGCCATGTGAAAGCCGACCGTAATTTAATTTGGGTTAGAGTCCCAACTGCTCCCAACCATCTGGAGCCAGTGAGACTATAGCATCCCCAATTGGGGTATGTTTTGAAGCTGAAGATAGAGGGGTGGGAAAGAAGATGGGGAAGAGAAAGGTGGGGGGAGTACCTGGATATTCAGATCTGGTCACCAAACTGAAGCCATTTTCCAGGTCATACACTAGGGCGATACTGAGAGTATCTTCCACTCTGGAAATGCCGCAAGTAAACTATACTATACTATAATATACTGGCTGACGTATACTCGACGTTGCTCGGTGACTTTTAAATGGTTTGGGATATTTTTTTAAGGCTGCGTGGCCTTTTTAAGATATACTATTCCGTAGTACCTACATTATTTTGATATATCTCACAAGACTTAGCAATGTAAGCGCCTGAAAATATTTTTTTACGACTTTCTTACAAACAAAACATAGACCTTTATCTACTTTCTATACATATTATATGTATGTATTACATATTTAAATATATATATACCTTTCGGAAGAAATTCTCTAAATGATAGTGAAAACCCTATCAAAATCCGTTGCGTAGTTTAGAAGAACTAAGCGCACAAAAATACAGACTCCGATAGCGACTTTGTTTTATACTGTTTAGGTATATTATTTTAAATGAATATACTATAAAATAACACAAATTATTTAAATGAAATTTACTTGCGCATGTCGGGATTTGAACCCGCGACCTTCGGCTAAGTTGAGAGCCTTACCCCTTGAGCACGAAGGTGGTCAAAGGCCCTTAATACTGTATTTATTGCTTTCATTTTCCATTAAGTTTTCACAAAAGTATTATTTTAAGATTATACCATCATCAGTATCAAAGATATTAGAAGAACGAGATGTGCTATGCGCAGTTCGTACTGAGTGGAATTGTTTTGCCGAGTGTCGCCGGTTTTGTTCACCAATACTACTGCACACCTTCGCTTACGCTAAGGCATCGCTAAGGTATCCGCACTAATACATAGAACAGACTTCTGTGCGTACACGTCCCGATACCGTTCAAAGTACCCTAATTAGGTAGTACTCCGGCTACGGTCCGGCGGCCAACATAGCATATCTCGTTCTTCTAATATCTTTGATCAGTATCTTGAAACCGAGTGTGTGAATAAGTGTGTGATATCTCAGTGAACAGTGCCGTCCGACAGCAGTGTCAGTAATTTGATGGTACAAGTTCCGCTGGCCAGTTGAGGGCTCGTTGAGCGGCAGATGAGCGCTAGATGAGCGGCTGCCTCATCGCTCCGTCTCCGCTATGTCCGTGTGCTGCTGGCCGTGCCGCTCGCGCAAGGCGGGTTCTGCGGGTAGCCGCACCGCCACCCCGCTGCCCTCGCCCGCCAAGCCTGTCAAGCCGCCCAAGCCGCCTAAGCCACCCACAATCAGGGTGTCGGAAGCGCCAGAGTATGGAGATGGTAAATTACATTTTTTTAAAAATATTTATTTTATTTATATTCTAAACATGTTCAAAATTAAACAAAAAAATGTTTAAACCATCAGGTATCAGAGAGTCGCATTGAAATCCAAATAAATGGGATATTTCTGAAAACAAAAAACTGTTTTTGAAAGGAGATGAAATATTCTTTCTAATTTTATTATTAAAATAAATAATAAACAAATATTTTTTGAAATAATGAAATTTTGAAATCAACACAGAAAAGTTTTAAAAATGGCTCAACTTACGTTTTTTTTTGTCTAAACACTAAACTAAAATAACATATATTTAAACAATTTAAAAAATAAGGTATTTTTAGCACATTTTAGATACCCGGGGAACATTCCGAAATTCCATGAAATTTCACCATGTCAATGGGAAATTAGGAAAATATTTTAAAACCTGAAGTTTCAATCATTGAAGAAGAAAATAATACTAATAAATCCAAACAAAACATAAAACAGAACAAGACACACAAATAAAAAAAACCGGTAACGGTCGCAACTAGGAATCGAACCCAGGGTCTCTGTCTTACCGGAACAACGCTTCTAATATCTTGCTTACAAATAAATTCGCGTAGATTTTTGTAATCATACAAAAAGATAACAGCCAAAATTTGAAAAATTAGTTTAAGATAATATTGTTAATTTTGAGTTTGATATATGAGAGCGACAAATATGACATGAAAAATCAGATGTCGATGCCGAGTGGTTAGAAGCGTTGTGCAGGTAAGGCAGAGATCCTAGGTTCGTTGCGACCGTTACCTTTTTGTTATTTTCTATGTCTTGTTCTGTTTCATGTTTCGTTTAGATTTATTATATTATTCCTATAAAAATGAGTAAAATGTAATGGCGTTATAGATATGTTCAAGCAGAGTTCAATTATAATAGAAAATAAAAATAATAATAATGAGAAATAATGCATGAAATACCCGAATTGTTAATTTGGAAACACCTTTCACGACGTTTATTCAAGTTCATTCAATACAATAATTGGGAGAAACTTTAAAAGTTTTCTTTAATATTGTTTTTTTAACTTTAACTATAAACTTTATAACCATTTATATTTGCCGACATTTACTCGGAAATCAATGGTGGTTTAGTTAATAAAAATTAAATCTATTTGTTTTCATTATAAATAGGTACCTATAGAGAAATAATATAAATATATCGTCTAAGTGGCTCCACCACAGTTTGATAATGCCCTCAGAAGGTGAAATAGCTGTCACGCGTAATAAAAATTACACAGCAGAACTTGTTTATAAATAAGCTGTTAAATATAAATATTATTGAATATACAAAAAGAAAACAAAAAATTCAAGTACGAATTTGTATTACCAAGAGTTTTGTAAATTTGATTGTTAATAATTATTGTGATTCTTATTTTCTAATACTTGATTCGTTTTATAAAATTGTTAACACGTTTTACCTACAGTAATACTTATATTATTAATTATTACCAAAATGTACAAATCACTCTCCTTCACATTTTTTTGTATTCCAGTTTTGGCTGAATGATATGATATATTATTCTTTTCTAGTCTGGAGTATTTATAAACCGTAATTTTGTTTGTATTTTATTCGGTGGGAAATTCATGTGGGTAATACGAGTATGAACGTAAACTTTGAATTTAATATGAAAGGTAAACAGAGCTATGATACACGCCCGCCCTTTATGATATGAGCTGCAGTAAATTGATTCTTCCACATTCAATCCATATTTTATGAACCATCAAATATTTACGAGTGTTTGCCTATTTTCTCGGGAATATTTTTCGAGCCGGACTGGAATAAGAATGCAACCCATTTCTTCATGTATTATATTTCTCTACTGAATATCAATATCTATGGATATAATATATATTTTTTACTAAAACTATTATCTTATTATGAAAATATTTATTAATTTTTATAGAAATTTCTCTTCGATATATTTATTTAGCTTTGACAGCCTCCGTGGTTGAGTGGTTATATTTCTTGACTACCAATCCAGAGGTCACGGATTGAAATCCTGGCGTACGCAAGTAAATAATAATCATTGTTATAATATTAATAAATTATAATTATTGTTATAATTATAATTTATTAATATTATATTTATTTAATATCTTGTATTGTTTTGTATTTATTTTACTTATATAATGCACTTGCATAGTGTTGATTGACTAGCTGATCATTTGTGGAAAAGTGAGTGGAAGGGTTTAGTTTTTCCTATGGGAAAGATTTAACCCGGACAACAAAATCGGAAGCAAAAAAAAATGTATATATATATTAATTACAATTTATTTAATTAATAATATTTATTAGTTGTGTTTTAGCTCTATCTGTGCAAACGTCAAATGGTTAAATTAATAAAAATATCAAAATATCCTCATTATTCATGTAAAAGCTATTGAAAGAATACTAAATATATTCTTACGCTTTCTAAGTTTTAAAATTGGCATTCCAGATACTTGAACTACAACAGTCTTTTAAATTAAATTAATATTCTTAAATTGTCTGACTGAAGGATTTTCACTGATTTGGTATTTCTGTATAAAATTCTAATTTATGCGTTTGATTGTCCAGAATTGCTTGTATTGATAAGCTTTCGGATTCCACTACGTAATGGTAAAAGTCGGGGTTTATTTCAGTGCAGAAATTTTGGGACTAACTACCATATGCATACCGCGTCAGTGGATATCTTTTATTTATCTTACATATTTACATTTACATATATATATATATATATATATATATGTATAAGTCGATCCGAGTGAGATCTAACTATAGTAAGAAACTTTCGTATTTGATAATATTATTATTAAGTTCTGCAAGTGTTTTAGTTTTTTATTATTGTGACAGCTGTTTCGGCTTATAAGGCCATTTTCAAACTGTGGTTAGTCCACATTGAGACGACGTATTTATACTATTTCAAATGTAAATTTTGAAGGTGCATACATTGATTTATTACTGGTTACACCGATGACATGATCTATTGTTGGTTAAACCAATCTATGTTTTCCCCTCAGTAAATGGTAATGAGTTCTTAATTATTTACTAATGACTTTATTGCTATGAATTATTAAACTTTTTAGATCTGACAATTGGTAAAAGTAATAATAAACATACCTTTGAAATATTTAGAAAACCAACTTTTACAGATACAACAATAAATTCAAATTCAAATCATCCTTGGTCCCATAAATTATCAGCGTACCATTCAATGGTACATAGACTCATTAACATTCCCTTAGACAATAAAGCTTATGTAAAAGAAAAGGAAACGATAAAAACGATCGCGATTAATAACGGCTATGAGGCAAATAACATTGAAAAAATAATAAAAAATAAGAAATATAAAAATAAAATCAATTTAATATATCCGGTAAATAACAAAAATATAGAAAAATTTGCATGTCTCGAATTCCTCGGCCCAATATCTGAAAAAATTGCAAAAGAAATTAAAAAATGTGGTTTAAATATAGCTTTTCGAACAAACAATAATTTAGGAACAAGCCTTAAAAACTCTAAAAATAAAATACCTATACTCAATAACAGTGGCATATATGAATTAAAATGTGACCACGCTGATTGTAACGCCACTTACATCGGACAAACGGGGAGGGCATTCTCAACTAGATTCAAAGAACATATACGATGTTATAATAATAAAAACACATCCTCAAAATTCGCAGAACATCTCTTGGTGAATAATCATACCCCACTTAACAACAAGGGTCCTAAACCATTGCATATAGAAAAAAAGGGCATTAGATTAAATTTACTTGAACAATTAGAAATCAATAAACGAACGAATGACCCAAATTTAACACTAATTAATAAAGTACGGAAAATAATTTACTCACCACTTCTCAGTATTTTCACAAAACCCAAGCAGTATAATGCACCCAAATAATTCATAGCAATAAAGTCATTAGTAAATAATTAAGAACTCATTACCATTTACTGAGGGGAAAACATAGATTGGTTTAACCAACAATAGATCATGTCATCGGTGTAACCAGTAATAAATCAATGTATGCACCTTCAAAATTTACATTTGAAATAGTATAAATACGTCGTCTCAATGTGGACTAACCACAGTTTGAAAATGGCCTTGTAAGCCGAAACAGCTGTCACAATAATAAAAAACTAAAACACTTGCAGAACTTAATAATAATATTATCAAATTTAATCTAAATTAAATTTATAAAAAAAATTAAATGGAGTTCTACGAACTAAACACAAAAACAATAAATAATTTCGTATTTGATTATATATGTATGTAAAAGCCCCTAAAAGGACGCTAATAAATGAATAAATAAATTGTTATATTGCTATATGCTTCAAATCTCACTATATTCTTTCTTTTTAAAAATAATACAGTATTTTTTTCGTTAGCGTAGTTATATATATTTCAGTATTTCTCAATATTTACTTAATTCCGTTAAATTATCAGCTATTCATGATTTAAGTTTATTTAACTTTAAAGGTTAACTTTTGACATCACTCGGTTAGCAAACTTTTCGATAACACAGTTACTGGCAGAGTTCACTGCTAACATTTATCTTTGCTGTAAAACGCCACTCCAAATCCCGCCGGTTGTATTTGCGCTACTGTTTAAACAGCGATATCATGGCTGGTCCAAATATTACCAGATATTTTAAGTGGATATTTACTATCCAGACCGCGTGCCTTAGCGAAATATCCAAGCCGAAAACTTATTTTGAATTCAATTATAATTATCACAATAATTGATGATTTCGATGCATCGTAACCGCGTGAGATCGAAGATCGATTTAAGTCGATCGCAATTACCGATTATCTCTACGATCAGTTTTCTTGACTAATTAATTAATAAGTAAGACCAGATAATGAATGGACTTTAGCTATTGTGAATGCAAAGAATATTAGCTCCATGGAAGTGCAGAATACGTAATTTTTTTAATTTAAAAGACACTTCCGACTATACACGGTGTCTAGAAACTAGTAGTACAAGCGGGAAACTGGTAAAACTACATCACATTTGTAGTAAAATTTTTGTGTGACTTTTATTGATTAAAGTTTTTGTTTCCGAATAAATTATGCCCTAAGTTGGAATTGGTCGCAAGGGGGTTAATATTAGCTAATTAATTTCTTTTTAAATGCATAGAAGAAGTGTATAACCGGCACAAAAAGCTTTTTTTTAACCCTTTAATAATTGAAAATTAAAGTTTTTTTAACCTCTTAATGGACGTCTTAATGACATCGTGTATAGCACAGCATTCTGACGCCTTCTGAAGACCTCGCCCCCACATAGCTTGTTCAGTAGCGATACCAGTAGTTATTCCATCATTTCGATTTGAGAAATAAATCTTTTTGTTTGTTTTATTTTTTTAACTTTTAACCTTCTCCGTAAGAAACTAGGTTTATACTTTCCCTAAAACTACACGAGAAAAATAACGGAATTTCGCTATTCACATTTTGTAAATAAAAGTTAAAATAATTTCCTATTAAAAATATTATACAGGTATGTCCTTTATCATTTGACTGAATTTTTCAAAGTTTTCACATAATCAGTTCCAATTTTGAAAATTAAACTTAAATTAAAAGCAAATTCGAGTTTCTTAGTTAACGCAGAACAAACACAACCGAGATTTGTATTTTTGTTGGTAGTTTTTTTTCTATATTGTGTTTAATTTATGACGCCATCTAATATTCCATATCTATACATGTAAAAAAATAATTTTAACTAGGTAGTAGTAAATTAAGATTGCTGAAATGTCTCTCCTGCAGTACATTTAATGTATTGACTTTCCAATTTGTGGCTACTTTCGTTTTGTATGTATGTACAGGACTATTTGTACGTACCCTTTATTATAGAAGCTACCCTGAACAAAATGGTACGGAAACGAGTACAATTCTATGCCTACCTTAGATGATAGTGTGCGAAGGGTTACCGGTAAATTTTCCTCGCAATCAAAAATAACAAGGCGTCCCTTATGTGTCCTAAAGCCTTTGAAAGTCCAATTTCCCCGGGAAGTCTTTGGCTTCGGGTCTCGTCCGTTTTTGTATCAGAAGATAACGAGCAAAAGTCAATCTTGTAGAACCTTTGGAAACGATGTCCTTAGTCCTTAGTATACACATAAACACACTACATACAAATGTACCAACACGTCCTGCATCCTTGTAGCCTAGCTAGTGGGTATTTACCTAAACCTTTCAGATCATTGTACTGGTGTAGGTTTATCTCTCTTGTGATCATTTCGTCAGGTAAATAAAGTAAATACCTATATTTATCTACATGTAGTATTTGTGAAAAAAAAACTTGTATCTAACATACTTATTTAGTATTTCCGAGTACCAGTAGTAACACGAGATTTCCTGAGTTGTTCTTTGTTTATTCATCTATATAAAACTATTATATGAATTCCCCTGCCCAAAGGCTACATAAGCTTGAAAATAAATTCAGTTCCGTTGATATTTTAATTTATTCAGTACTAAAAATTTAAATCATACGTTTTGTTTCGCCAACATTAATATATTTTATCTGTAACTTACTTTTATGTAAATATTTAAGTTAAATTTTTCATAACTTTATATCTTTTTCTCTCTTATTTGCATTTGTGGTGAGGCTGAATGCAGTAGGAAGAGGAATGAGATGTGGTAGAGGATGATAGGGACGTACCTAGATATTTAAATCTGGTCACCAAACACGGCTAAAGCCGTCTCAAGAAGTTTTTGTGAATGGTAACTTAAACTTATTGCTAATTTATTAAGAATCTCTTCAAATTATTCGTATTTCAGTTAAAAACTGGATTGCAGGCCATTAATGAATGAATTAATAGGTTTCCTAATATTTTGTTAGTAAAATACCAATGTGTTTTCGCGACTTCTGAACACGTTATCACAAAAATCTTAATGTTTTCGCATTTCGTCATTATATATATATTATTCTGACAAATGCATGTGCATGAACACGTGTTCCGATATTATTTCGAATTTACTGAAAATTCATACGAAAGCGGCTTGCAGTCCCGTTTTAAACTGGTTTACCAATAATTTGAAGAGATTTAATAAACCAGCAATTCTCATTTTTCTCCGTGTGAAAGTATATACTACTATGGAACGTGACTTTTGAAATAATGGCATACAGAGCTCCGGGCCAA
The DNA here is from genome assembly GCA_026573805.1 of Hesperophylax magnus. Taxonomy (NCBI): domain Eukaryota; kingdom Metazoa; phylum Arthropoda; class Insecta; order Trichoptera; family Limnephilidae; genus Hesperophylax; species Hesperophylax magnus. The sequence goes on along the minus strand of JAIUSX010000043.1, from coordinate 2,836,111 downwards.
AAAGGCCCCTTTCTCTTTCACCCTGAGTTTATAATGTTTGTTGGAATTAGATTTTTAGTTGGAACGAGCTGTACTGTAATATAGTATTATTTTAAATGTATAAATTGTAAATTATCACAAATTAATCAAATAAAATTGACTTGTGGATGCCGGAATTTAAATCCGTGACTTCCGAATTCGTAGTCAAGTAAATACTTAACTACGGAGGCCGTCTATGTCTGCACAGAGAAAAATAATTATTGCTATTTATTCTTTATAAGAATCTCTTCAAATTATTGTTAATTCCTGATAAAAAACGGGATTGCAGGACTTAAAAATGAATTAACTGGTTTCCTAATAAAATTTTAGTAAATTGTGAATATATTAGAACACGTGTTTATATAAATCCGAATATTTTTGCAGTACAAATTCTTTGTATCGTCGTGTCATATCGTCATCAAGTCAATTCGATAAAAACATTCTTAAGGCGATGCACTACGTCGTGTAATATTTTAAATTGAGCCGCTATCAATAACAACCCTTACGTAGATGGCGATAAGGTTTAAATTCCCGCTTAACACCATCCGCCTGTTTTGATTTATGCAAGAAAAAAACATGGCCAAAAAGTGCCTTTTATTTTATTTTGTGGATGTTCAGGCATAATATATAATTTTTTTTCAAACATTTTATAAATAACTTAATTTTCCACATAATACAATAAAATCATAACCGAAAATGGGTTCGTAAGTAGGAAATTTTGAACTTTAAAGCAGTTTTCATAGGCCTTTACACTATTTTTTTCTGGGTTTACAAAAAGACTTATCTAAAAAATACTCGATTATTTCAAAGGCCAAGATGTATTCTACTCGCAGTATTTAATTAGAGCATCTGAAACATTTCTAGGCGACCAAATTTTCAAACCAAAAACACATGATTTTGCATTACTACGTATGGCATCGCCTTAAATCGATGTTTTATTAATCAAGCCTGTTAATTTATCGTGAGAGCGATAATTGATTCCTTTCCGTGTTTATCTATTTATCTGGAAATTCTTTGCAAGACGTCCAGTATAACCTCATATCGATTTTATACCGTTCGCAAAATTTTTGTGGTGCATACAAAACAGAATTTTCACAGAAAAATTCCCATGATAACAGTATTTTTTCACGCCACGGAACTCATCTCCTAGGAAGGTTTTGTGGGTAGGTTACTTTCGAGAAATCTGGAGCGTTTGGACTTCTGCCACTTTTCCGGGCTTGAGTCATAAATACTTCCCGAGAAATAAGGGAGGATTAATTCCGCCCCATGAATCTTTTCATTATTCCTGCTCAGTGGATTTTCTGAGAAACCATAAATATATATTCACTTCATCAATTTTCACTTATGTAGTTACCAGTTCAGTCATCAGATCAGTGATATATAATAATTATTGATCATTGAATAATAAATTTTCTTATTTTGTATTTTGATTTCCCCTCTCAGCAATTTTAATTTCTGGATATTTAAGTAAAAAGATTAATCTCTCGGCTAGGGATTATGCTTTATTTGGCCATACTTATTTCATTGAAATTGATCATAAAATCAATAAGAAAATATTCAATGAAATTGACTTCAATAATTCCACTTGAGAAGATTGTATACTATATAAAATTGTAGATATTATTTTTAAATCTGTGAAAAATCATGGGATATTGTAATTGTAGGTTTTATCAAGCTTAAGTTTGTAAATTATAAATGTAAAAAATACACCAGAACGAGTTGATGTATAGCGATCAAAAAAAGGTATTGGATATGATTTGAGATTTTTACGACCAAAATTATTGTAGTTATTGCCCTGCCCCCTTCTTAAGCCAACGTTTCTGATAGATTTAAGTGTCTATCATCAGGACAGATGTGTGATGGTATTCATAACGTTGGCTAAATAAGGAAGTAGCGCAACACAACATAATACCCTAAAAATAGGAGGGAAGGGTAGGGGAGGGTATTTTAGGAGAAAGAAGAGTGAACAAGAGCCTTAAAGAGACTAATGTTGTAAGAGGGAGGAAACACAGATACCGGGAAATTGTTCCACAGCCGGGCTGTTGAACTCAAGTTATTTGTTACATGAGAAGCGACCCGTTCTCATGTAAAAAATGTCAACCGTGTGTGATGGGATATACGTACAGTCGTATAGGTAAACTGTTTTTAGCCCGAGAGAGAGTCCTAAGATATACGAAAAAAAAACTTTATTTCAACTGTCCACAGGTTTTGGGAGGACTTATCCTTTCTAAAGACGGCAGATAACTTAATACAAAATGCAGAAATAATATTAATAAGACTAATCAATTATGAAATGTTGGTGTAAGAAACATCGCACGCAGAAAAAAAATCGGTTTTTGCCTTCGCTATAACAGGCCTTCTTAATAAAACAACAATTTAAGAATGTGGTATCGGTTTTACAAATAATTTTGACGATACAAAATGGACAATAATGACGGTACAAATAATTTTCGTTTTAATGCAAAAATATTCGGATATTCGTGAAAACGTGTTCCGACATCATTATAGTATATTTGTATTTTATTGAAAGTTTATTAGGAAAACTGTTAATACATTCGTAAGGCTCGTAATCCCATTTTCCCGCATTTGAAGAGATTCTTAATAAATTATAAACAGTCATTTTTCTTCGTGAAGTAAAAGAAATGGGAAAGAGATATGTAGAGAAAAGAGAGCGGTTTACATGAAACATATTAAGAATAATGGAATGCGAAATGATACCCAATTAGGGTCAATCCCTAAAGAAACTACTCTGTAAAAACGTGTTTTATTATTTATATATCTCTATTTAAAACAAAGGCACACTTTCCCGGGCTACGAATAACCTGAAAATATTTTTAAAAACATTATTACCATCTTAGTAAGCGGAAAATGTTTCTTGTGTCATAATGGACTCAGCCAGCCACGCGATGCCAACTCAGCCGCTAATCGTTCTTCCGAGGTAGACGTAAAAATTGCTTTTATTTCGAAAACTATATAAAAAAATGTTTCGAATGTTGGCATCACTACTAAACAAGTATTTAATAGGCAATGCAGGAGATAAATCCTCCAACTTATATGTGTTAAATTAGAGCGTACGAGCTCAGTCGGGTTGTATATGGGAGTTAACTGTGTTTTCCATCCAAAATTAGGTTTTATGTTCTTTTTAGTCTTTTTCCCGCGACTTTAGGACTCCTCTTATATTCTCCATCTTGGAATGAAGCTTTTTATGTTAGTTTTTCACAACCCATTTCTGGAAATAGAAATTTAGGTACTTAACAATGTAAATGATAAATAATAAGGTATGTGTTAGCGCAGTATATATGGGATATATAGAGGTATGTATTCGCAAAGACTTGATGGTTGGACAAATCGGTATCGAATCCTGCAATTGTCCTACCTACCCAATCTTACCATCCTAAAATGTCACCATCACCGAAATAATTGTTTAAAGAATAAGAAAAATTAAAAAAAATTCCTTTCAAACTCACAGTATGCTCAGTTCAGCTCAGTTTAAATTAATACCTCAAGCAGGAAGGGATGATGTGTGATATACAGAAGACCGCGGAATATAAATTTTGTGAATTTAGCCATTTTGAAGCTGGCAAACTTTGTGGCCCCAAACTACGACGGGTGATCCCTTTTTGTGAAAATATTGTTCTAGAAGTCCAGATTTAAAATATTCGAGTTTAGACGATGCGTACAAATGAATTATCTCATACAGCAGTTTACATTGGGATTGGTCCTTCGAGTCTGTTGCACCTTCTAACAGCAACTCATACATTGGAGTCGCAGTTTCGCCACTGGTATGTTTTAATATGTGCGAGTATTTTTCTATGATGCAGAGAGCCATTTATGCACTGTACCTAATACGTACCTGCTAACATATTATTCTAAAGCGAGTCCACAGACTTCAATTTGAGTAGATTTGCCTCGTTCGTTCGTTAGCAAGTGTTCCTTTGACCGTCTTCACAGAAAAGTATTTCAAACTGTACCTACTTACATACATACGAAGTAAAGAAAATGTTGAATAAGCAGTAGACCTCGCAACCAGAAAATAATATTTCTAATTTTTTAATTATAAAGCTTAAAATATATATTTTGTGCAATTTTTTTATTTCAATAAGAAATTATTGTAGTTTTTCAAAGAAACGTCACCATCTCAATGACAATTCTTTTTTCGAACATTCTTCAGGCGGTTAGGGATTATTGAAAAAATGCTAATAAGATAGTCAAAACAAATACGACGATTTCACATTTGAAAATATCACCTTTACTGAACCATTAAAACGGCCACCATCTTGAAACGGAAATAGAACATATAAACAAATTTACACACAAACGGAAATGCAAAACGATTGAGTGAAACGGTTACCCTTCGCTAAGTCAAAAAATTACGTAGAATTTCTACCTGCAGCATTTTGCGCACATAACGATTTTTCCCACGCGGAATCGGAAAGTAGGCACATACTCCATTCGCCAAAAAAGGTGTAAAAAGGTCGTTTTTATTTTTGGAGTTTCCTTTCCGGACGCTAAGCCGGGATTTGTTACTTCAGGGTTGCCGGGGCCATAAAACTGAATGAGAACTCTCGACTGTAATGCGACGTGGTCGGAACTTCTAATTCTCGTGGTTACGGAAAAAAGGGGAAAAACGACAATAAAGTTTGTTGTGTAATTATATTTTTTAGTTGGAATGTAACGAAGGTAATGTGTTTCCGGGCCTTTGTTTCAAGTGAACAGTAGGTACTACTTCTTCCTGAACTTTTTAACAAGTTGGCGTTACGAAATTCAGAGCCGGGAGAGGAATTTTGATTCCCGAATAAAAAAAATTCTAAAAATCACCTCCCCGTCTCCAAAAAAAGTTTTTTACGCAACTTTTGTATGTTTCAGGATGGAGAAATTGTCAAAAGAAACAAAAGTATTCTCAGAATAGTACAAGAGTGGGACTACGGCAATACCAATATATTTCGAGGAAGGAGAAGTTGAGGATTAAAAAAAAATATTTTTTTACCTGTTTGCCATTGTGGCACCCAAAAATTAAAATATAAAAAAAAGAATCTACTGCGTTTTATGCACTCTAATTTTAACTCGTAGTTTTCCATATTTCGCAATGGTGATTTGTGTAAGAATGATTCCTAGATAAATTTAAAAGGATCTAATAGGTTTTTTTTGCCGGCCGATTTAGCTCCCTTCAGATAAGCGCCCGGGGTCGGTGCCCATTTTTTCCGGCCGATTTAGCTCCCTTCAGATAAGCGCCCGGGGTCGGTGCCAATTTTTGCCGGTCGATTTAGCTCCCTTCAGATAAGCGCCCGGGGTCGGTGCCCATTTTTGCCGGCCGATTTAGCTCCCTTCAGATAAGCGCCCGGGGTCGGTGCCCATTTTTGCCGGCCGATTTAGCTCCCTTCAGATAAGCGCCCGGGGTCGGTGCCCATTTTTGCCGGCCGATTTAGCTCCCTTCAGATAAGCGCCCGGGGTCGGTGCCCATTTTTGCCGGCCGATTTAGCTCCCTTCAGATAAGCGCCCGGGGTCGGTGCCCATTTTTGCCGGCCGATTTAGCTCCCTTCAGATAAGCGCCCGGGGTCGGTGCCCATTTTTGCCGGCCGATTTAGCTCCCTTCAGATAAGTGCCCGGGGTCGGTGCCCATTTTCCGCTCCCCATGTGCGGCTCTAAATAATTTAAACGAGCAAACAGAACATGTTTTTTAACAAACGTGGAACAATATTTAAGGTTGTAAATTAAGTACCAGGCCAAACTTTTTTATTTATTTATTTATTGTTTGAAACATTTACAGAGTGTTAACAATCATTACATTTATATTATTTCGGTGGGAATGTGCACAGATATTAACACCCCAATTAAAAATGTTCCCAGCATGCGTAAACAAGGTTTAGTCGATATTAGGCGGAGATGCTCGTAGTGAAAGAAAAAAAAATACAAATATAATAATAATTAAAAAGAAATGAAAAAATTTTCGTTTCAGTTAAAATAAGTTTCCTTGCTTTTGGTATTAGTAATGTACCCATATTGTATACATATATATATATATATATATATATTATGTACATATATTATGTACATATAACACATAAAAATCATTTTTAATAATAATTTTTTGCCAAGTATTTTCAAAACTATTTCTTTATATTCAATTTCATTGGCATACCTAACTTATTTGAATAATTCAAAGGTTATAGCAGTCAATGTAATATATCATTGAAGAAGAAGATAAGACTAACAAATCTAAACAAAGCATGAAAAAGAACAATACATAGAAAAATAAAAAGGTAGCGTTCTCAACTGGAAATCGAACTCAGGAACTCTGTCTTATCGGGACAACGCCTCAAGTTGAGACTGTTACCTTTTATTTGTCTTGTTCTGTTTCATATTTCATTTAAATTTGTTAGAATTATCTTCTTCTTAAATGATATATTTCTAAAGTTAAAATAATAGTAATTATTTTTAACATCGTTTGAAGACGATCAATCAATTACTAATTAATTTGGTAAAATGTATTCCTTTTAAAAGATTTCGAATAGAATTAATTAATCGATCCATTCATTAGATTCTCTGAGATCTGTTTTATTGAAAAACACTTCTTCAAAAGCTGATTTATTTAGTTCAACACCTACTTACCTGTTTTATTTTCTTAAAGACATTGCGCCTCCTGAAAATAAAAATAATTGAAGGCAACGATTACAATTATAATTAAAAATGTAAATTTCAGGTACGGAATAATTTATTTTGGAAATTAGTGAAAAATTTACGATACGCATTAATTTTGTGTACATCAAATAAAAAATATGTAATTAAATATAAAATAATCAAATAAAAATTACGCACTGCTCCGTGGCTTGTGATTGGTATACTTATCGCAGCTGTTCATTCTTTACTCATAATATCAATTTTTTAGAGAAGACAATTTGCTGACTTAATATGTCTACACAAAATTATTCATGACAAGCTTAGAACAACTCATTGTCTGAGCAATATTCTTATTAAAGTTCCTAACAGACGTAATCTAAGGAGTCAGAATATATTCCATCTAGAATTATTTAAGAACAATATTGCATACTTCAATCCATTGTCTCGAATGTGTCGTCTGTACAATTCTATTGAGTGTAACCATATAGATATATATGCAAATAGTTTCACTTATTTTAAAAAGCAAATTAGCAATAGATTGTGAATGTTTGTTTGTTTTTTATTTACTCTATTTGTTTTCTGTTTTTTTCTGTTGCTTTTGTTTTTTGGATCATATATTGATTTGTATATTTTGTTTTTGATATCTCTTTTTTTGCCTTTGCTCACGTTTTGCTGTTTATTTTTTTTGTTAATACATAGTGTATAATGAAACTTATACTGTGCACGATGGAAATATTTTTAAGTGGACTGTTGACATATAAATTTATTGCAGCGCTTATCTAATGATTTTTTAAAAATGTTAATAGTCTGTAAATGTTCTTAAACAATAAATAAATAAATATATCTTCCCTGACCCATTCACGGTTGTGCTGAATCCGTTGATATATTCGTTGTCTATTAAGTGGTCCACAAAGTAAAAGTCTTTTATTTCAAATATAGTTACTTTGTCGATGTGAATTGGAAGCATCTGATTTTTATTTCATCGATGAATCGCTGACCAGTAATAAATTCGCCAGGACGGCGGACCAACCGTTGGCAATGCCGGCAACATCTTGTCTATTTTGAAAACTATAATAAAATCATAAAGGTTCAATGTATTTGGTGGCTTTTCACACTTTCCACACTATGCTTTTTAACAAAATTATATCGGGAAAATTTATCTCTAACAACCTTTATAAACAAAAACCACTTCACATTCGTTAAACGATGTTTTTGTTACACTTTGTACAAAGATTGTAAACTGTTTATTTAAAATTATTATTAATGAAAATGTCTCGCAACATTTAATTTTCAGACTCATGCGCATGCGCTACTTTGCGCGCATTCGCGCCATCCACGTCAGTTTCCCCCCAAATGATAGTGTTGGTTCGTCATGTTTTTAGTGACCAATTCACTATTTTATTAGTATAATTATATATATTTACTGTTATTAGTACTCTTTTTGTCAGTTTAATCCGTTAATAATGTCATATTGTTTTATATTATCGGAAAAAGCGAGGTTATTATTTTCTGCTTATTATTTTTTAATTGACTTTTACCGCGTGAATTTAATAAAACTTCCATAAAGTTATATTGTTTAATAACATAGATGACTTACGAATGCGTACGTAATTACAAAGTTTAAAAAACTCTACGTTTATGTTGTTGACAAAATGGTTCCAAAATGTCTGAATTTTTCGTTTTTCTCTGGGAAATTTTATTATACCGGTATGTGTACATTTGCGAACGGAAACAAAGAAACAAAGCAATTGCAAGCGGCGTTTTGCACCATTTGCGATTGCTTCGTTCCTTTCCCATAAGTTGAGGTTCTGCTCGGCGGTTCAGCTCGCGTATGTATACGTAGCATTTTATTTAATCATATTTAATTGTATGAACGAGATAAAAGAAAAGTGAAAATTATCTTGCAGTCTTAATGAAAGGATTTCGTTCATTGATTTTTAATTTTCTGAAATTATTCGATGTTTTGATTAAAAATGTTTGCGTTTTTTGTCCAGTTTTTTCCAGTTTCCAGTTTTAAACTATAAAGTGTATTTTAAATCTGGGAGGTAATTTTTTTTAGTTTCTAAAATATTATTTGTTTTTACGACAATTTTAGAATTAAGAAAAGTATAGGTCATTCAATATACCTTAAAATTCTGAAATTCGATGACAAATTATTATTATTTCAAGTTTATATTGATAAAAAACCCCTTTGACTGGATAAGCAATATATATATATATATATATCTTACGAGTGAACTAATGAACTATTTTATGTCAGTTTCTATTTTACGTTTAAATTAGTAAGGTTTTCACATACACAGTCGTTTATCAATTGAACAATTTTTTTACCACGACCGTAACAGTCTTACTCATAAAGACTTCCTAATACGCCGCTGCAGCGTTGGGTTAAAATATTTAGTCATAATGATATTTGTTCTAGATTTATTTAGACTGGCACCCCTTTGTTCCAAACCTCAAAAACATGGTTATTTTCGCAATTCGCGTTTTGTTGCAACTTCACATTTCTTCAATGTCATTGCCAAGTTCTGTTTTTATTTGCATCTATTTGCAATTCTATTATGCGTCCCTATTTGCTTTGGTAAATCGGTATTTCGATTTAAAATATCCCTCCGATAGTGCTGCAAATGGTATTTTTTTACACTTACACTACGCGATAGATCAATATTTGTCAAACTTCACCAAAAAACTTCAACAAATTCGGGCATTCTGCACATTTCCGCCGCTTTCCTAATATAAATCTGACAGCTGCTAATATAGCCGATATACTCATCCGTAGCGATTATGAGTCACGTTTTCCACTCTCCCGACCTTATACGCCCGTATAATATTTATACCGCGTTTATGAGTAAGACGATAAATGTGAATTTATGCAAAATTATATTATAGGAACTGGATTTTTCTCAAAAATGAAATATTGTGATTATTCAGTTAAATAATATTAATCATTTTTTATAGAGCGTTACGATATGTATATGTAAAAAAATAAAGACAATACGTTTATATTGCGTTTTACTCCTGAGAGTTGATAAACTCATTGTGGGAACAGCCTATACACTTTTTTTAAAAATTTAAAGTTTCACATTGTATACTTACTACAAAGACACGTCATAAGATTACCGTACATGCAAAATTTTACAAATCACAGAGCCACATCACAATTATTGAGGATTATTCCAAATGATAGTTCTTACTTACTTACCTAAGTAATCTTTTTTTAGGCTTTCCACATCGCCAATCTCATTTTACCCCGTTAGACAATAATTGATTGTATTGGCAGTGGTTTCGAAAGATTTTAGTTCGTACAATATATTTAGACGATGTGTGTAGTTTCTTGTGTTCGTATTGTGTTAAGAGTGATGTTGGTGTGTTCGTAGCAGTATTCCCGAAGCTCCCAATTTTTCCTGAGATCGCACTATTTTTCACTTCATCACCCGATCTACCGTATTGGCGTCAATATCTTCCGATTATGGTTCGATTTATAATATTAATAATAATATTTGGCTATTTTACATAGCCCCGTTTTCGTGAAAAATAACTTCAAGGTCGCTGTTTATATTCTGATTGTTATGGCGTATACGGCTGGTTTTGCCAGTACTAATCGAACTGTGTCAAAACATTTTGTCACGTTTTGAGTGGAAATTTCTTAAAAGTATACATTCTGTTGATGTTGCGGAAGAGTATTTTTATAATGTTTTAACAAGTGTTTTTGATTTATGTCTACCAATTAAGAAGTCAATAAATGTGAGTGCAACCTACCCGGTATTGTTCACAAAATCAATTATTGACAAAATAAAAATCAAGGAAGCGCATCGCAGAAAGTATAGAGTACACAAAAAGCAATCAGACTACTTATTGTTTTCTGCGATGCGATCCGAGCTTAAAAAAGATATTTATTTATTTATTTATCACAGAAAGCTAACTCCTGGTCACACAACGGCCTGAATAGTGGAGACAAATTTATAACGGACTCAGAATCTATCTGTCAGAAATTTACAGACTACTTCCAATCTGTTTATGATAGTGAAACCTCTAATCTTAGTATAGATTTTACTCGAACAGAGGTCCCGTGGAACGTAGGTAATATTTCCCTAAGATTAACGAACCCGACAGAGGTAGAAGCTTATATCCGTAAACTGAAGACTGACAAGGCTACAGGGCCGGATGGAATCCCTTCCAGTACTATCATTAGCATAGCGCCAATGATAAGTGAAGCTCTTTGTCATATATTTAATACCAGTATTTTGGCTTCTACTTTCCCCCAGATATGGAAACTGACCCGAGTCAGTCCTATTTTCAAGGCTGGTGACAGACGTCAAAAACTACAGACCGGTTGCGTATTACCAGTGCTACCAAAACTATTTGAAAAAATGATTTGTGACAAATTAAGTGTAATTAACCAGATTATGCCATTCATTGGAGAAAATCAACACGGTTTCCTTCTAAAGAAATCAACAATCACAAATCTGCTTACTTTCTCAAGATTGGTAGCCACCGGTTTAGATTCAAGGGCCCAAACAGATGTAGTTTACACCGACTTTGCCAAAGAATTTGACCGTGTTAACCATGATATCCTACTGAGGAAAATGTTTAAACTAGGCTTCGACCTACCAACACTAAACTTTTTCTCATCATATTTAAAATCCAGAAACCAATTTGTTTCGGTAAATGGACATAATTCGAAAAAATTCTCAGCGAAATCTGGAATTCCTCAAGGGTCTAGCCTCGGACCGCTGTTGTTTCTAATAGGTACTAATAAATGACATCCAAAACTATGGAATAATTAATGTCTACTGTTTGCAGATGACCTTAAAATTCTGATGGAAATAAGTTCCCAACAAGATTGTCTTAAAATGCAAGCTGATCTAGATGCACTATCTGAATGGTCGTTGATAAAAAAATTAGATATCAATACAAAAAAATGTGTCACTATGTATTACACTCGTTCGCTAAATACTATACTTTACGATTATAAGATAAAAGGCGAAACACTATCACGTGTAAATTCCGTAAAGAATCTCGGTGTCGTCTTTGATCCCGAACCGAAATTCTCTGACCATATTATATTGCAGCTCACTCAGTCTTGCTGCAAACTTCTTGGGTTCGTCATTAAGACATGCAAGCAGTTCAATAACCAATATGCTATGTTACCATTGTTCGATGGCATACTGAGAAGCAAGTTGGAGTATGCGAGCAAATTGGGCAAAGCATGTTTGGGTACCGAACCACCAGAAGTACATTAATATGATAGAGCAAATCCAGAAGAAATTCCTCAGGTATGTCTATATGCGGACGCATGGAACCTATCCTAGGTTCATGCACCATATCGACTTATTTGAGGAAACTAATTCTGTGAGTCTGGAAACAAGGCGGAAAGCAAGTCTAGCTATTATGTCTTTCAAAATTTGGAACAATTTTATCGATAGCCCATTCCTCTTGAGATGCTATGATTTATATGTACCAGACCACTACAGCCGAAGTCGATACCATGACTTATTCAGAGTACCAAAAGGCAAAACCGACGTCCTGGCAAAGCATAGCATGACGAGGGGAGTCGTGCTGTTGAACGAACTAGCAAAGAATTTAGATGTAAGTGACTGTTCTCTAAATGACCTAAAACAATTATTGAATAGTCACTTAGCTAAATGCTGATATGATGTAAAATTGTACTGTAACTGGAATGAATGTTCTGTTGTACAATAAAAAAAAGTCACCGCGTCCAAAAGTTCCGCCGTCCTACTCTTTTCCTTTCTACAAGCCAATTGTCCATGCACTTTCCACAAGTTAACTTAAAAATCATAAATAACGAATATTAAAAGGAAAGTCGGTTGTAATGGTGTGTGTCGTGGGTCCGATTATTTGCGGTCTGTGAGTGATATATCGATGGTTCTGACCAACAGTCAATTAATTTATTGTCTTTTCAAGTTTTCGTTTTGCTAAATTCAACTAGGTATCAAATTGATATTTGCTAAAGGAATTGTTACTAAACGGTGTACCTACAATTGGGTGACAGGCGGAGTATTTATAAGAAACCGGGAGATTAGATTAATTACGATAATTTTTTATTATCTGCATACGTTGCTTTACAGTAAGTAATGTTGAAATTGAATCAGTTCTTTTCATGATTGTGGTTAAAAAATTAACCAAATAATTATTATTGGACCCTAAAGTGAATTGGCTCCTTTTATGGAAAGAATTCATTTTAAAAGCTAATTAATTCAATAAATAATAACCACTGTACGTGTACGTCTTATAAAGTGATGGATCTAATAAATGTTTGTGCTCAGACGAAAAATAAATCCCCTTCAAGTGTTAGAAAAGGCGCAGTATTCCACTGGCAACATTCTACAATAATTGTAGATATTGCTCGTTAAAACATGGACTTAAATAGCCCTCGATAGAGCAGTAGTACGATTTGCATGAATGGCATTGAAGCTGAATCTAGGGTGAGGGGAAATTGCTTGGCAGCCATATTGTATGACTACTTTTGAACTGATTTGTAGGTAAAGTGGTGCATAATGAACTATTATTATTTTATTTTTATGGTGTGATGCAGTGGTATCGCATTATATTTTTTGGGGAATTTGATGAGACAAGGAATGGGATACGTCATTAAAAAATTAATTAGGTTTCGGCATTTCCATACATCTTCCTCCTCACACCGCGGCTTCAGATTGTTCTCGAATTGCTCCGTCCAGGGCTTTTTAGGTCCATGCGTTTTGGCCGATTTCTCCCGATATTTTGGTGAAAAATCTCCCGATATCGAACTTTTAGGTTTGGGAATACTAATGCCGAGTGTTGAATTATATCATGCAAAATAGTTTATATGGATTAGTATAGTATTATATTTATAGTTTGTATGGATTAGTATTCAATTATGAATTTGTGGATGTTTGATATAAATAATCTGATATTATAGTCAATAATAACACATTTAGAGTTTTATATGTGAAACCGCACAGGAGTCCCAATTGCTCCCAACCGTCAAGAGCCAGTGAAAATCTGGCATCCCCAATTGGGGTATGTTGTGAGGCTGAAGGTAGTGGGTAGGGGAAAGAGGATGGTGAAGAGGTAGGTTGGGAAGTACCTGGCTATTCAGATCTGGTTACCAAACACGGCCAAAGCCATTTTAAGCAACGTAAAAATCGTCAAATGATTGTATTCTAGAATTTTAGCTTTTATCGCGCCCAGAGCTAGTGTCTCGGTTGCTTCACCCTTGTTCCGGCTCTGCTCTCGTAACGACACGTGTTCCGTCCGGGACACTTTTAGAAAGGTCCACGTATCGAAGGCAATCGTGACATCTCTGTGGATCTTCTGTTTATCGCAATGTATTATTGAGGTTATGCGCATATTGTATTAATGATTAGGCAAGCTTGGCATTGTTCCAACATATTATTGTACATTTACAAACATGTAAGACATTATATTCTCTTGCAGGCAAGGCCACCAGAGGCATGAGAAGACATGAAATATAACTAATGGAAATATATTGATTTCAATAAACTCTGTAGAAAAAAGTTCCCCGCCAAATTACTGCGGTCTGCAAAAACACTTTTTTCTCAACACTTTTATATATTCGTAAAAATCTCATTAGAAATTAATAAATCTCAACTACGGTTCGAGTGCTGATTCCTCGTAAGGATGCAGGACATATAAGACGATTTAAAAAAATGCATATCGGGGTTAATTCTAGAGGTGCCCATGTCAAATTTTTGAATCTCTCAGAATATTGTTTGTCGATATCTTGGTGTAAAAAACCTTGAAACAATATTTTGCTATCTACATTACATCAAGCTACAATTTCATGAATCCTAAACACCTGAAAAAAATATTTATTTCATTCAAGTAAAGGACGTTTTAGAGTACTTTCTTGTACCTAAATCAAATTTCTAATAACTGACACAGGCCCTTAACATTAACTCCCAGATATATTTCGATATTTTAAACATGTGAAATGTGCAATAAATAGGTCTTCAATATTTCTGACTAAAAAGGTTTTATAAAAAAAAAATTTTGTTCCAAAGTTGGAAATTGACAAAGTCGCCCTATTTTATGGTAACTGAAATATGATAATCCAAGGATACGACTAACTTTGTTTTGAAGGGAACGATTAAACATGATTTATGATCGAAAATACGAGAAAACTTCTATTATAATATCTCTCAACCTGTCACCTGTTTAGAAACACATTCTAAGTGAAACTATTAAGCAAATGGTAGCAGGTGGATGCTAATACCGTGTATAGTTGAAGTACAAATTTGTAGTTGCGGATGGAATGCAATATCGGAGCAAGTGTAATGATTATTATTATTTCTTCATATGAAGCGGTTACTTTGTGATGTGACATTATAATTTAAAATTAAACAATAACTTTGTAAACATCACTTATAGGTAAATACTTAATGCCGACCGGGTTTCGCTACAACACGTAGCCTCATCAGGGCAGTATAATACTGCCCTGATGAGGCTACGTGTTGTAGCGAAACCCGGTCGGCATTAAGTATTTACCTATAAGTGATGTTTACAAAGTTATTGTTTAATTTTAGATTATTATTATAATTGAAAACCGCCAACACACTAAGAACGGCATCCATTGCCCTGGTTTTCTCAACAGCTGAATACTGTGCTCCAGTATGGGCAAGAAGAGCCCACACTTCCATGGTCGATGTTCAACTTAATGCCACAATGAGAACCTTTAGCGGTATTTAAAAAACTACACCTTTCCCTTGACTGTAAGTACTTTCAAATTTAACCCCGCCAAATATCAGGCGAGAGATTGCTACACTGAGGGAATACAAGAAGGTGCTGCAAAAAGCTCAATATCTTTTCACGATGATGTCGTCGCCCACCCTGCGTGTCAATTGATGTCCCGAAAACCCTTCTGGATGGAAGGAGAGAGACTCCTCCGATTACCTCTCACTTCAGAAGTGGAAACTTGAGTGGCAATCGGCCGACGTGAGAAATGCCCATCTCGTGAGAGACAGCCTGGATTCTCACTGCCTCGTCAACTCTGGTCCGCCCTCAATAGGAAAATAACCTCCCATTACCGCTGTGCCCACGTGATGCACAGGTAGGGCCTTAACAATTCGTCAATGTATACATATGGTGCGGTGCAGACCACTGAACATGTCACCGAATGCCCGCTGTATTCACTACCCGGTGGAATTGTGAGGTCTGCAGGGTGACGCCTGAGGCCCTAGACTCCCTCACCGATGTTCCCCTCTGACCTCCTACCATACGAAAGAAGAAGAAGAATTGAAATACTTACTGGTAAAATGTTGAAAAATTGAAAAAAAAAATTAATTGAAAAACAAAAACGTATTGTGGCGTATTCCTGTGTTAAAAGAATGTACGAGATCTTCTGTACATATTACTGAACCCGCCAGTGTATCTAGTTGTGACCGAGAAGATTCTCAGCACCAGGCTAGTGTGTCCCATATAAGAACAGCGCTATGCCCAGCGGCAAGTAGTTCATTTGTCTCACCTAACCAATCCCCAAAATAAAAAAATTAAAATTAAAGTAAAACACAAATATACTCGTATATGTAGAATTTAAAAATCAACAAAATATTTCCACGGCCGAGAATCGAACCCCGATCAACTGCTTGTAATGGTGACTATTATCACACCATTCATTATTTTAAGAAATGCGGCTTAAATTCATTATATATGTATTAAAAATAATAAATAAGTATGTACTCATATTACAACCGAAATTAATGGGGATCATATTGTTTATTGGGGTTAGTTTGTTATTTCATCGATCGTTGGAGGTTGTTTAAAAAAATAATCTCATCGAACGGCTCGCAGATCTATACGCAGCTTTATGTACTTGAATACTTCAATCTACGAGGTTAGGTTCGTTAAATACAGCTTGTGTTTGGATAAATTCGTTCCGTATTGACCGTCGAGTCAGGCAGTTGGTTCGTGCGACCTGGCCCACTGGAACGGGCCGGTCTGCAGCGTTGTGGGCGGATGTAATTATTCCTCCCGGCACAAAGTGATAATGAACTCCAAAAATGTAAAGGGCTGTTACAGGCTGGAGGGTTGATGGCTGTTGATTCTAATTGCGACAGTTTGTTAGTTCTAAAGGACTGAATACTAACTGAAGCTATGTTTGATTTTTCGGTTAGTCTAACTTAAATACAGAAGATACACACTTGTCAATTTCACTTGGCTTCACTGTAAAGGTCTTGTAAATCGCGAGGTCGCGTGTTGTTTTTTTACAAGTGGTAAATACTCTCAGTATCACCTTGGTTTGTCACCTCAAAACCACCATTCACATTCAAAACGTTGCATCAATTGTTTTTTATTATTTTTTAAAAAGTCATTCCTCCTGGTCCTGAGGAAAATTAGCCTATTTTAACCCCAGGGATGCCGAGGAGAGTCTTTTTAAGGAAAAGAAGGAAAGCGATTTCGAGAAAAGAAAAGGATATGAGGGGTCCATTCTTCCCACTGCGGTTCAGAGCGATGGGTCGAGAGAGTCCGGCTGGATAGGTCAAAGGGTCTCCCTCAACCGGTCCACCTGCATTAAATGGGCCATCGCATTCGCCACCAAGATGTGGACAGACTTCACTCTCATGAACCCGAGCACCCCTACTAAATTACCAAACGTAGCTAAAAACACTTTGGGTGACCTTTGGCTATCCATTGAATGTTTCCCGGCTGTTCCTATACCCACCTGCCAAGGTTTGCTTAGCCGTGTTTGGTGACCAGATCTGAACAGTCAGATACTTCCCAACCTTCCTCTTACCTATCGCCTTCCCTTTCCCACTCTATTCAGCCTGACAGCATACCGAAATTGGGGATGCCATAGACCTACTGGCTCGGAAAAGTTTAGTGTAGTTCGGACTGTTGGTGTGGTATTCACAAAAAATAAATTCTTTGATAATTTCATTCGAATGTAATCAAGTTGTATAAAATATTTGAGGCTCGTTTTTGTTATATTCCTTTTTCAGATAACACGCAGCAAAAAATAAATAAAATAGGGGTTTTCGCTGATTTGACGCTGCCTCGGCGCTGTTTGGCGAAAACATTAAAATTTCAAAGCATCTCTGGAACGTGGTAAAAAAATAACTTAAAAGCACCAAAGCTACCCGTCTCTGTAACATTCAAAGGAGTTTTCTCTTTACCAATAGCCCCACAAACACACAACATGCACGAGGGAATAAACTAACTTAGGTGGTTGATAATTTTCCCTTTAGAACATATTTATGAAATATTGTTTATTATCTGCCGTTGATACGCTGAACTACAAAATAAAATAAAATTCTGAAGCTCCAAACACAAAGTATAAACATTTTTAATGCAGCCATAAGTTTTTATTGAAAATATTGCACCCTTCGTTTGCACCTTTCGTACAGGTGTAAATTTTAATTCTTCTGGGGGGAACTTTTAGATTTGAATACAGAGTGTGGTGTTTTCTCTTTCTAACGCCGTTTAAATCTAAATCATATTCATATTGCTCATCATGACAGTGAGGGGAGACAGAAGAATATCTAAAGAGACCAAATTACTGTTTCCAAATGAGAACAAATTAGCTTAGGGGTTAAGTCATTTTTATCATGAGCTACGGAACTTCGACACATCCATGTATGAGTCGAAATATATTGCAAGACCTCATTAATTATTATTATAATATATTTTTTAATGTGAAATGGCACAAGAGTCCCAACTGCTCCCAAGCTTCTGAAGCCAGTGAGACTATGGCAAGACTGTTGTGAGGCTGAAGTTAGTGGGAAGGAGAAGGAGATGGAGGGAGGAAGGTTGGGAAGTACCTGGCTATTCAGATCTTTCAAGCAACGTTTCTATTCTGAATGGTAATCTTACATAGGGCGATACTGAGAGTATCTTCCACTCTGTAACGTGCTGCAAGTATACAATTTATTATTTTAAATGAGTAATTTGTGAAATAGAAAATGATTCAAATAAAATTTTCTTGCGCACGCCGGTATTCGAACCCGTGACGTCCAGGTTGCTAGTCGAGAGCTTTACCTCTGGACCTCGGAGCATTGCTCGTATCTACCTGTTATTTACTCCTATCGTGGCCGAAACCGTGCTTTAACAAACAGATCCAGCATCCTTTTGGGCACAGACGTCAGGTAGGAATGCTGTTTTGATTCTACCAATATTTTAACGAAAGATGCTTCGAGGAACTAGCGCTATTGATCCTTTCGGCATCGTTGCATAGCCGGGAAACACGCCAAAGGTATGCCCAACTTTTGTACACGGTTGACATTTGCCAAATTTGAACTTGTTATCTTCAAAAACTCTTCAAACTAAACAAAGACAAAAACAATATAAGACACTACTTACAAATTCACATTGAACATTACTTGACACTGGCTAGAACACTCCTTTGGGATGAAAAGCCATTAAATTAATAAAAAAAAAAAAAATCCAGGTTCTCTAGTTCCTGTTCTCCAAAAAACCCTCCACACGGAGAAAAATGACTATTGCTAATTTATTAAGAATCTCTTTAAATTATTTTTTATTGCGGTTAAAAATGGGATTGCAGGCCTTAGGAATGAATTATCAGGTTTTCTGATAAACTTTTAGTAAATTACACAGAACGAAAATTAAAAAAAAGACCAATCGATGGCCAAATAGTTGTGTTATCCCGTGTGGAGTTGATGTAAACAAAACAAGCTTTCGAAAAAAATGGGCGTAATGGAAATCATCTCAAAAACATCAAAAGTATTTTTTCAATTTATGGCGTTTGAGCTCAAAAGTCGGAAGAATGTTTGGTCCTCCCAGCTTAAAGCTCACAGCTCACAGCTTGCTTGTGACGAAGGGCCGCAATACGTCAAGTCGATTTTAATCGCTCTAAACTCGCGTCATATTAAAAATTCATCAGTCAATGCCCAAATCAGTGACAAGACATCTTGTTCATCGCCATCTTTTGGTAATTCGCTTTTGGAAAAGTAATGATTTCCTGCGCTAACATCAATTCTTGGAAGTATATTCGTGCATATATGATGACTAATATTAATCACTGACAGTTCTGTGAAGAGAAGACCTCGCGTACGAAAAGCATGTTTCTAATTTTCTCCTATTTAATAAATCGATACAATTTTTTTTTGTATGTACATAAATATTAATAAACATTCGGTACATAAATATCTACCTACTTAAATACAACAAATATTTAATGTAAATTTTTTTTAAATTTTCCCAAAGGAATTATTCAATTTGCCCAAAGAACCGTCACTATATCAATTACAATTCTTTTTTAAACATGGTTTAGGTAGGTACTATAATATTTTAATAATGCTATAAGAAAGTCCGAACAATTACGTATTTTGTTTATGAGTAGGCAGGTACCTATATAGCAAATGCACGTGCATTTTACCTTGAAAATGTGAATCATGACAAAATGCAAAAAATATTTGGATTTTTATGAACACGTGTTCCAACATCATTATAATTTATTCGTAATTTACTAAAAGTTTGTCAGCAAACCCGTTAATTCGTTCATATAAGGTCTGAAATCACATTTTTTACCGGAATTACTAATAATTAAATTAAGAGGTTGTTAATACTCGTACAGTATCAATAGTAATTTTTCTCCGTGTACAACTGTACATGTCCTAAATAATATCACATAAATTCTGAATGGCAGATATTAAGAATTGAATCGTTGCTTGTTAATGGCTTTAGCCATGTTGAATGTACTAAAAAGGTACAGGTTAACATTCCTCTTCCTCTATATCTTCCTATTCTACTCCCTTTAGTCTCATACTACACCCTTTTACACATATAACCGACATCCACAATATATAAATTATTAGAAATTAATTCGGATGAGAGACAATTAAAGGAATAAACCATTGCACCCATTTAACTGTTGCTAACGAATTCGTGTAATTGGCTTCGTACAATTCCTATGCAAATTTGTTAATTACTTTGAAGTGCTTTACGCGCGGTGAAATACTTGGGAAAGTGTCGTCACATTTTGCTCACGTTATGATAATTGTAATTTATTAATTACCCCTGTTAAAAAGCTTGCGTGGGTAATTTTCATTACTGAAGTGTACATTTTGTATAAAATCGAACGATTTTTTGATTATACTATTTAAAAGGAAGCAGCTAGAACAATAACACCCGAATATTGCCGCAACATGACATTTTATGTATTTTTGTAAACGTTGTTTGCTATAATTTCGATAATGCATTTCACGTGTAAAGAAAGGCTTTCACGTGTAAAAATAACTACAGTTATGCCATAACTTTCTTGTAATTAAATCGTATTAATCTATCTATCTATATTGTATTAATCTTAAAGTATTTAAAAAAAATACTTTTAGTATTTACAATCTATCTTTTAAGATTCAAAATTTTGAAATGCCCTTAGGTATATAAACATTTTGTAGTAATATGTACCTACGTGGTAAAATTGATAAAAGAGTAAAGGGAGGGTTTGTGTACATATGAAAATTTAATACACAATAAAGGTAATACATTATAATAATTTATAATACACTATGAAAATGTAATAATTGTTTTTATGTTTATTGTAATTTTTTTATACAATACTGTTTGGTTTACAAATAAGAATATGCTTAGTTCCTACCGGGATGTCAATTAGATAGTTCCTACCTATCCCTAACCATAACCTTAATGGAAAGTTTTTGAAATTTTGAACAATGGCAAGAACATAGTGCAAATTTGAGTGTATTTGTTTCGAAAACAGAAGGATTGAGACTACCTTGAAAGCAATTTTGTTTTTTTCCTGAATTTAATCTTGTTGAGAAGTAAAAAGTAACCTACCTTGGAAGAGCTTAATATTGTTTTAAGTACTCATTCGCCCTTTTGTGGCGATAATTACCTTAAGGTACCGCGGTGGAACTCACTATATTGTGATTGTGTTGTGTTAAGTGATTGGTCATTACGTTTTCCCTTCTTCCTTCCCCCGTTCATTCCTTCACATACTATCACCCAATTCCAATAACCAACGTTTCATTTTGTCTCGTTTAAATTATTTATAATCCACTTTCATGTTCATCTGAAGCTGTACTTCGTAAATAGTTCCGGATGCAACATATACAGGGTGCGCCAGAGAAACTTACTTATTTGAAAGTTCAATAAAAACAAAAGCACTGTAGTTATTGTTGTAATTGTTTTTTATTTGAAAATGCAATGTACCAAGTTTTTTTTCATACTGTCTTAAAAATTACATCTTTTAAATGGCGACCCTCATCGCGCATACACTGGTTAAGTCGTTTTTTGAAGTTCTCGTCCACTCTTCTCAGCATATCAATCGGAATATTGGCAATAGTATCGCGAATGTTGTTCTTCAGGTGATCTATGGTCCGTGGTCGATCGACATAAACAAGGGATTTCAAATAACCCCATAAAAAAAAATCACATGGAGTCAAATCCGGAGAGCGCGCCGGCCATGGGAGATCGCCTCGGAGAGAGATGAGGCGGTTGGGGAAATGTTGTCGCAGCAAATTCATTGAGTTTCGTGCTGTGTGTGCAGCATAATGGTAACTGACGAGAATGGGAAACAAACTTGGGGACGTCCTCCTCCAGATGCGCCCCCTCCCACCCCTCTACCTGCCCAACTCAACGGTAGGGAATTTTTTCAAATAAGTAAGTTTCTCTGGCGCACCCTGTACTTACATTAAATAATTTCTTTAAAAAGGTGACGATATCCTCTATCGTGTAACATAGTTTATACAAAATTAATTCGGGAAAACGATAACAGAGTAATGCTAATTATTTTATAGAATGAATAAAGTTAATTACGTAACTGAACGGCCGCCTAGTTGGTGCCAAGTAATTTTGTTCTAATTTTGTACTTGACTATATTACGCCGTGTTCTCCAGTGCCAGAGTAGTGATTAGGCAATTCTGGAAAAATGTAGATACTGACGCTTAAGTCTAAAATTGTGACGATACCAATATATTATCTACTATATTTTACTAGCTCAGATCCGTGAAAAATCTCGGTATATTATAATTGTAGAATTTGTGAAGCTGAAAAATTTTTACTTTTTAATTTTTAAAATTTTTTATTTTAAAAAAAATTCTCAAGTTTCCTTTAAAAAACAAACATTGTCACTTTTGGAGATGAAATTTACCTTAGACCAAAAATCATATCAAACATGAAACAAAAGAAAAACACAAATATGGAATTATTATTTAATAGATTTAAATAAAATAAATTTGGTACCTACTTATTCCCACAATCGAAAATGACACCAAAGCAAATCCGAGTTCTAAAGTTTATTGAATCGGAGTTACAGTCAGTCTCAACCGAAATTAGTGTTAGTAGAGGGCAGATACTTTTTGAATTTTTGAAAAATACCGATTAGTACCGCAGATATAAGCTGTCAAAATGTTTATTTTTGAGGCCGGATGATAAGCTTGGGACGTCACGGAACGTGCGCAACGGTGCTGCAGCACTGCCATTCAAATTATGAATTTGTACTGCTTGTGACTTCAAGGGATATGCGCTACGGTGCTGCAGCACTGCCATTCGAGTTATGAATTTGTACTGCGTATGACCTCAAGGGATATGCGCTACGGTACTGCAGCCATTCGAATAATGTATTGTACTATTTGTGACTTCAAGGGATACTGCACTATTGCATACATTTTACCAATGTTCACTTTGAAAGCTCATAACTTTGGAGTTATCGGAAAACTAATTTTACTGCCTCTTTAAGAATAATATATTTTCATTTAAATAAAAAAAAATAGGATACGACTTCATTTTTCTGTTTATTTTTAAATACATGCAAAAAGGGTTTTTACAATATTTTTTCGCCCGTCATGTTAGGGTACAAATTTTTAAAAAGCGTATTTAGTTTTGCTTATTTATTTATTAAGACATACACAGTACAATAAGATACAGTTAAGGATATTTTTCGTTATTACATAGTTGTAGTACCTATTACATATGTCCATAAAATATCATTACGTAATTTCGCCTGATATTGTTATAAAAAGAAGAAAGTGTGTGGAGAGAAATAAATGAATTGAAATCAAGAATTATAATATGCTCACGAATTGTAATTGACTGTTAGTACATAAAAAATTTGAAAAATTATGTGAAAATATTTTTGAAATATGTCACGCTAAGAAATTTAATAAGTTAGTTTTGTATGTTAGAAAGGAATCATGAAAAATGTCTAAATGTAGTAATTTTTCGTAGTGGGTGTAAGTTGTGATTGCGCGAGTAATTACTGAGTTGTTTGCTGCATTGGTATTGTTGGCTTCAATATGAAAAAGTGTAGTGTGCCTGGTACGCCTCGTTGGAACATTTAAACCAATGACGGATAGCAATTCGGGACTATCTATGTTATTATTTAGCAGATTATGTAGAAACAACAGGTCTGACAATGTGCATCTTTTTTGTAAAGTGACCTTATTATTTGTAGTTTTGTTGTATTTCTTGAGTAAATGTTTCGAAAATTTATTCTGTATACTTTCTAATAAATCTATGTATACCTTATATTGAGGACTCCATATTATGGAAGCATACTCCAGTGGACTTCTGACCAATGAACAAAACAACATTTCTAGGGTCAAATTATTTAAAATAATTTTATTCTCAAAAGAAAAATACAGAAAATTATGGTTTGCTGCAGATTGTAAAAAAAACAATGCCGTTAAAAACAAAGTTTTTTAACACTATAATATATCTATTTTTAAATATTTTTAAACTGATTATTGAACCTTACTACCCAGGAACTGGAGTCAACAACTCTCAACAACCAAACTCGCCAAATGCCGATCGGGTATTTCGACATTTATTTCGTATGTAATAAATGTCATCCGATTTCAGATAAATACGTATAAGATAAGATAAGTGTAATAAATGAAGTTAAAAGTACTGTGTCGTATATTGCGATATTAATATTTATTTTCCTCCCTTTTCCATTTTAACATCATTTTAATTGTTCGGTACACCACAATTACATCTTCTTCATAATACATTAATTCTTCAGAGCTTTTAGTAGAAGATATCAAAATAATGCTGGCGGCTATTTTTGAACACGTTTCGGATCAAATTTAACACTAGCTTATTTACCAATATCCATGCGTAGTGAGTCGGAATAATTGCTTTAGTTCAAGTCTATCCTTTGTTTTGTCTTTGCTCAAAACAATGGAAAACTAAATTTGACGTTTCGCTCAACCTCACCCAAGCAAGTAAGGCAGATGATACTATGTGATCATCAGAGCGATAACCAGATTAATTTTCGAAGATTAAAATCCAGAAAAAAGTCTTCAGGTTCGCCTATATGCGGACGCATGGAACTTATCCGAGGTTCATGCACCATATAGAATTACTTTAGGCAAAACATAGATTTAGCCTAAAAACCAGACGCTATGTAAATCTTGCAATACTTAGTTTTAATCAAAATCATCACTCTATTGATAACCCATTTCTCTTGGAATTCTATGGCTTATAAGTGCCGGAAAACTTAATCAGTTGTCGTTGCCACGTCTTGTTCAAGATAAGAGGAGTGTCAGAATGAGAAGATTGTACTGTGATTTGGATTAATAATATTTCGTACAGTAATTAATTTTAATAAAAAATCTTTATGCAACTTTATATTATTTAAGTAGATTTGGCATACATCGTTAAAATTGATCTGTATTAATCTTACATCACTTTTAAATTCTGAAGTAGGAAATTAATGAACATATTATTTGGGAGTTAAATTGACAAACTCTTTCGCAGCACGGTAACATCGTAATCTTGTTTTAATCTTAAAAGGCTATTTAGCGAATGTAAAACTTTTTCGATTAGCTGTGATTTTACTACTTTTTTTACTGTAATTGTTTGGGAAACTAATAATTATGTTGGTGAATGTTCATATTAATAATTTACGATAATTGAAGCATTGTGTTTTATTATGGGTTTTTAATAATTTTATATTTGTACTAGCGAAAATCCGTGAAAATCACCAATAATATGAATTCTTGACAAAATCAGTGAAAATGACAAAAAAAAATTCTTTTAAAAATAATACAGGGTAG
Source organism: Hesperophylax magnus (assembly GCA_026573805.1). Lineage (NCBI taxonomy): Eukaryota > Metazoa > Arthropoda > Insecta > Trichoptera > Limnephilidae > Hesperophylax > Hesperophylax magnus. The sequence continues at coordinate 2,810,483 of JAIUSX010000043.1, read as the reverse complement.
AATTAATTGTGTGAAGATTTCAGATAAGCGATAAAGTGCTTACCTATATTATCCAGGGTGTCCGGGGGTAAAGTTCACAAACTTCGGGACGTGATTCTGCATGGCGGTAGAGTAAAAAAGAAAAATAACTTTCAGGTAAAAAATTGTTTCTGTGAAAAAATAGATATTCATCTTTGAAAAATATTTTTGTACGGGAAAAAAACAATGGAATATCTAAAAAAGTTATATGTAGAAGTAAAGAATATAATTTGAAGAGATTCTTAATAATTTAGCAATACTTATTCTTTTCCGTGTACCGTCGTATATAATCGCATTCAGAATTTTGTGCACTTTATCCCCGGACACTCTGTATATTATAGAACCGCCTCCCGAAGCTTGTGCACTCTATCCCCGTATGCCCTGTATATTATAGAATCGCCTCCCGAAGCTTGTGCACTTTATCCCCGTACACTCTATATTTTATAGAATCGACTCCCGAAGCTTGTGCACTCTATCCCCATATGCCCTGTATATTATAGAATCGCCTCCCGAAGTTTGTGCACTTTATCCCCGTATACTCTGTATATTATAGAATCGCCTCCTGAAGCTTGTGCACTCTATCCCCGTATGCCATTTATATTATAGAATCGCCTCCCGAAGCTTGTGCACTTTATCCCCGTATACTCTGTATATTGTAGGTAAGTACGTTGTCGCTTATCCGAATTCTTCACAGAATCAATTCTAATTTTGAAAATGACACTTAAATTTAAAACTAATTTAAGTTCTTGGAACAACGGAAATTAGTATTTTCATGATTTTATGGATGTATTTCATATGGATATGTACGTATCTTTGTTCTTAGTTTCTGGTGAGCAAGAAATCCATATATTTTTGTAAGTACCTATTCTAATCAATTTTATGATCCGGTGACTTGGGTAATGTTATGTTAGTATATTACACGTTATGATGGTGTAAACACAATTCCACAAGAAAATATATTTTCATCCACGTTATGGTCCTAATGTTGACTTGGTATACCAACTTGTGAGAGATTACCTTGCAGGATGAAAGCGTTGCGTATTGCTTCAAGCGGCTTAGTAGATTTACATAGTTACGGCATTTCCAATTATCTTCAAACCCTCCGCTATTTTATTTGCCCCACAGAATTCGCCAATAAGGAACTCCAGTCCATTTTTTTATAATCAATAATGACATTCTAACTAAAATACCAGTTTTTTTTTGTTATTTGGGTTTCTCGAAAACGAACCAAATCTATGGATGTGACCAGTGACGTCATTAGTTTCCAGTCTCAAAAAGCCTACTTGTTTTTCAACCGGCACTATTTTTTGTACGGCAGTCTAGACGTTTTTTATATTGTTTTCAGTACCAAATGTCAATGACGTATATAAGCTAGCTTTCATTATAAAAAAGTGCAAAGAAAAAATAACAAAGAATACCAAGAATTTTACAAACTAATGAGAAATGGAAATCAATTTATTACACCTAATTTTAAAACAACGCAAATGCAAAACCATAATATTTACCAAGCTATAAAAACTACAATAATCTCCCTTCTGAACTGCGCTGTATTGTCAACCAATCAGAACAAATAAATGAAATAAAAAAAAGTGGGTGTGTCAAGCCTACGCAAGACAGAAGTGAAACTTCTAGTTTCAGCTGATGCTTGGCGTGGCGCAGTTCGCTGGTGTCTGAGAGAGAGGAAAGAAGAGAAGAGAGAGAACGTTCGTGAGCGGCTCCCCCACCTCAACAAGGTTTCACTTCAAAAATGCCACAGCCGAGAATCGAACCTCGCTTAACTGATTGAAAGCCAACCACGCTGAGCACCAACTGTAAGCAAAGCCGCATAAATTGATTATATTATGTAGGTTCTGAAAATATGAGAGCTTGTTATGTTTTATAATGTTACCTACATCACACCCAAAATATAATATATTTTTAAAAATAATGTACAATGTACAGAAATAGAATCCCACACAAGATCGCGTAGTGCGCTCTAGCGAACGGATATTTTATCAGAGGGAGATAGTTTTAATTTTTTTTTCTGTAAATTATTACATATTATCAAAATAAATAAATTAATTAAATAAATGTAATACAATTATCATAATATACGGATTAGATAATAATTTTAATCCAACACAATAACGCAAAGCGCGCTCTAGCGGAGTAATGTTTTATCACAGTGAGATAAGTGTTTTTATTATTTTGCAATATTATTTTCTTTTAAAAAATGTTCTGACCTACTAAAAAATAAGATATTGAATGAAAAAGGCGTTAAAAACAAAAAAATAATGTGCGATGGCCGAGAATCGAACTCGGATCAACTGCTTGGAAGGCAACTATGCTGACCATTACACCACCAACGCCAGTTGTCGGGATGAGCTAAGAAGCATTTATATGTTACTTCAAAACTTTGACTAGATCAAATGAACTTTAATCGGTGGTCCCGCATTTTCGTTTCGGTCATGAGTCGGTTTTACTCCGGTCCTCGAAATTGCATGACGCGCGTAAAGAAGTTTCACTTCAAAAATCTTTATGTTTATTATCTAATTTATTTTAATCTTATGCTTGAATCTTTTGCTTCATTAAATGCCCTCTTAGTGCTGGGACATTTTAGTTACAAACCAAGTATTTTTATGAGACCTGAGAGCAGGATAAGTTAATTTCTACCTATACACTGAGCCTAGGTAGAAATTAACTTTTTACGAAACTAGACTGAAAACTCAAAAATACCATCGTGCCATAACGTAAATTTAATATATCTATAACTCTAAATAAGTTAAACAATATATATATATATTTATCTCTAACTCAATATATGTATAACTCTAAATATGTTTAACTACTTAAACATATATAGATAAAAAAAATATATATCTATAACACTATATATCTATAGAGTTAAAGATATGTATAACTCTATATCATTGAACTTTCAGCGCTCGATATTTTCATTTAATTTAACTTTGGGAAAATACAAACAAATCTGGAACGGAGACTTTATTTGATTTGGTTTCAGTTTCAAACTTTTCCTTTTCATCCTCTGGTATATAGCCCAATTCGATATGCATAATTTAGCCGAGTCGAACTGGGATGTTCCAATTTAAATTCTGGCAATTATAAAGGATGTTTGTAAACTACACATAATGTTATTTTAGTTTTGTTTGGAATAATGCCCGGAAACATCTGTCAAGGGTGTTTCTAAATAATGCGGCAAACTAAATATTAGTGTAGGTATTGTAGATGCATTAATTTATTTTCATAAATTTAGCACGAAAACTTCCCTTTGTAACAAACATTTGAAGTTGTCCTATCGCTATCGTATAACAAAGAGCGTTGTATACTTTACACGAAAGAGTGGAAGCTTGAACAATGAAATATACAACGATGTCAATGTGAAAAAGCTTTGAGATTATGTCCTTTAAGAAATGCTAAAAGTATATTGGCAGAAACACACCACTAAAGTGAACGTGTTCCTTCGTTCCTTCAACATAGAGGAGAACTTTTACTCACAATCAATGAGATAAAGGCTGTTTATCTTCTCAAAATTCTCAGAAATCAGTGACGTGTCCCGTTTTTTTCATAAAATGTAGAGAAAAAACGTGTAGTCCGAAGATATCATTGCGACTCATGAGCTTTATAAATTGATTCAACAATTCTAGAAGGTGGCCTTTTTTCGATATATTTTTTACCGATCTCAAATAAAAGATGACACTACCGGAAAAAGAGGTAACGTATTTATTATTTTACTTATTGTTTGCTTAGTTCCTACTTACTACCTGATTTTGACTTGGAGTGTTTATTGTTTTAATTTGTGAGTTTGAGTGTTTTTTTAACTCCATTTTAGCTGTAAGAATTAAAAAACCAAAAAATACTTGCGAAACTCACTAATTATATTATTTAACTTGATTTTAATTAAATAAAAAAAAAATCTTGAAACTGTTTGATTCTGCGCACGAAAATAATTTTAACTCTTAACTTGATTTTGTATCTTTTATAATACACTAACTAAAATTGCTCGTTAACAAAGTCCTTTGATGTTATTCTACTGTGGTGTTAATCTACTGTTCATTATATTAAAAAATCGGATAGTTACGTAACTTCACTATTTTTATTTATTAAAGTTTTTGCAAAGCCCTTTATCTATTGGGAAACAAAATTTGCCAATAATTTTTGGTAATGCAAAAAAGGTAAAATCTTAATCAAACCTTTTCTTTATTTTCTGCAATGAACTTCAAATAAAATGCCAAATGTAGAAAATATTTGAATATATCTATCCTTGCCAAGTTTTGCCGGGTTTTAAAAATATGAAATTACCACTGAACACATTAAAATTGAGTAATCGAAGATGGAAACCAAAAAATAAAACAATATTAAATCCGAACATTTATGCGATGAATCTGCAGAAATAGGTCGCTTTAAATCATGGATTAATGAAAGCACTCAACACGAACTCGTAGGGGCTTACATTTCTCGCAAAGTAAATAACTGTACCTTCTCCACATCACTAATTCAATTAATAGTTCTACAGGAGAGGGTGTCCGAGTTTTCCGTGACCATAGAGGCTTACTTACTTCAGGATGTTTGTCCATACAAATTTAATTCACCAACCTTACCTATTTCAGGTCAAAAACATTAAAAAATCATTGTTTACTTATTACAAGTAGATAGCTTTTTTTTTTAAATTAACTCCACTCATGTAATTTCTTTCATGGTCTATGTCATCTTTGGGATGCTGTGTGGAGGGTCTTTTTGAGGAGAGGAAGGAGTGAACATCGGTTGAGCTCTTGAACTCAAGAGCGAATCGTAGAAGGGACCCGTTCTCATGTGACAAATGTCAACCGTAAACATATGTTGGGCGCGCGTTTGGCGTATTTCCCGGCTATGCACTGATGCCGAAGGGATCAATGACGCTAGTTCCTTGGAGCATATTCCACTGTAATACCAGTAGAACGAGGAAAGCGTACCTATCTGACGCCTGTGCTCTAAAGTTGGCAAAGTATGAAGTTGAACGAAGATTATATACGCCAATTGTACGTAATTTACTCATAGTACAATTTTAAGCATTGTTTCTATATATTTTATACAGAAGTCGATTTTTTTTGGTTTGTTCAGGAAAGTTTTTCAAAAATTAAGTAATTGTAAGCAATTAGCCTGTATTAATTAATTATTGTTGATTTCCCGGGGTACTTTCACATCACCAAAGATATATTTTTTCTACTAATTGTCGAATACAGATAATCAGCGATTACAATAATCTTTGCATAGTATTCATTGGTGTATTTTTTTAGTTTTACTTTTAAGCCCCAACTTTTTATGCTACCCGATTTCCAGTGGATTGAACGGACAGAGAATCAACTTTGTTTTTGCCGAGGTGACTCCTAAAAGCTTCAAATAAAGTCCAAGCTTTCAGCGCTCTGGCTTCAAGAACCGTCATTATTATAAACTATCGCAGACTCGTGAAAAATCATAACATATTATAATTGTGTGATTCGCGAAGCTGAATGAATTTCTTCAAATTTATTTACCACATCGTTCATCAAAAAAAAAATTATCTATAGAATATTAGTAAACTTGAAATAATACGATATTTATCCAATGACACGATACTAATAGAACAAAAAATATAGCAAAACGATAGCTATTCAAAGAATATGTGTATACAAATGAAATAGCTATATGAACGGCCCGCTACTGCCAAGCTTGCCTACTGGACCTAGGTCGGTGAAACCATGCGCGTTGTCTCAGTAACATATTTTCACCCTATTTAAGTAATTATTCATCAATAAAATTAATTTGGAACCTACTATATCGTTTGTCTGATAAGATGAATAGTTCCAATTTTGAATTTTTTTTTTGTCTATGGTTGATAAAAATTTTAATTTGCTTATGTTGGATATGTGACAATATGGATGCTTCTCATCATGGAACTGCATTTGTTTCTCTACTTTTAAAACCATTGCAAATAATATGTATCTATACTGTAAATTGGGTGCAGGGAACCCGCGGCCCGCGAGCACTTTCAGAACTGCTGACCAAAAAAAGAGTATAAAAATTGCTTTGAGAACGCGAGAACAGTTTTCTTTCGCGGTGTTTCTGATACATTTTGAGAAGAGAACTATTCGCTCGTTCAGCGTGTAACGTTTATTTAAAGCTCGCGGACTATTATGCAGAATTACTCTTACGTTTATACCAATCTTGTGTTTTGAACGCAACTTAAAATTCAATTTGTGGAATCATTTGTAGACGCAACTCGAAGGAAACCATTCTCGCGTTCTGGGTGCTAAATATATTTCTAGTTTACTCATTTGTGATCATGGCATTTGGTAATGCATTAATTTTTTTAATCGAAGTCAGGATTCTTGTCGATTCTCACGGCGAAAAGGTTTTCCATCCCTGTTGTAAATATTAAACTGGGAACTGAAAACGCGCTTGTAGCGAGGATATTTGAATGGCAAAACGATGCATCCCACGCCAAAAAGTCTCTGCGCCAAACATTTCGCTCCTTTGAGAACAGGGCTTAAGTGTTCTCAAGAGAAATTCTTTGTGTTCAAACTACCGTCTCAACTTCGTTAGATTAAAAGGATTAAAACTTGGTATTTTGCTAACTAACTACGGAAAAGTACTCACTCCAAAAATATCAACGGCAGGTCGCAACATTATGTCGGAGTGAAGTATTCAGAATTGCTTCTTTAAGTCAGAAAATAATAACAACTAAGTAAATAATGTTGCCAGCGGAACTTGGATCCACAATTGGGGAATATTGCGAGCAGGATAGAATTTATGCGACAAAGAGGAATGGAAGAGAGGGTTATTTAGATTTTATTACTAAATCTTTAACTAAGGATCCTTGGGCTTTCCTGCCGTGGTCGTCAGAAAACTATACGTACGCGGTGAAAATATGACTGTTTTACTGATTTATTAAAAATCTCTACAAATGAATCGTAATCCGATCAAAAACGGGATTGCAGGCCCTTAACGAATGAATTGATAGGTTTCCTGTCGGTAAAACACGAATATATGTTCATAAAAAATCTAATATTGTCGCATTTTGTCATTAAATTTACCAGGAAAAGCACAGAGTCACGAACACGTGTTCTGATATATTTTGAATGGATTAATATTTTATTAGGAAATGGAATGCAGTCTAGGCTTTTTTTAACAGTATTTTAATAAATCAGCCATGATGTCACCATGTCGTAAAACGTGTTCATAAAAATCCTTATACTGTCGCATTTCGTCATTATATATTAACAAGGCAAATGCTAGGGCGTTTCTAAGAGTTTTTCAGGAAACGGCCTGCAACTCCGTTTTTAACAATAATTGGAGAGATTCTTAATAAATTAGGAATACTCATTTTTCGCCGTGTATTTATAGCCCGCTTGATGCAAAATGTTACTACATCTGAGCAAATCAATATTTTGAAATCAAAATTGAACTTGTTCTCCATTAAACTGAAAATATCTCAAATAAGTCGGATAATTTCAATATTAAATCCTGGAATTTTCATGGATTTACTTTGCATTTCTATTAATCTGTTTTTATTTATTATTTCTTACATTAACTCCACTCAGGAGGCCTTGTGTCAAATATTTATACATTTTCCTCATTGTCTGCGGCATCTTTGGGGATGCCGCGTGGAGGGTCTTTTTGAGAAGAAGAAGGAGGATTTTATAGGGACCGCAGAATGAAACACAGAAACGACCCGTTCTTACACTGTTTTCACACGAGAACTACTCGTGGAAACCACCCGTTCTCGTGCGAAATAAGTCAACAGTGTACAAATGTAAGGCACGCGCTTGGTGTGTTACCCGATTATGCACCGGTGTCAAACGGATCAATGATGCTAGTCCAAATGAATCTATCAAACCTACCGCCCGTTTCTGCAGAGTCAAGGATTATTTTAAGAATTTGGAGTTCTTAAATGGTTAGAGATTAGTAATCGGATTAGTCACGGCTTAGCAAGGAATTTCCTAATGAATGACAGAGCAAAAACCCACCCTGATACAGCATCGGTTCCTCTCCCTGACAGATCGGCTGTCTTCACGATTGAATACATTTCCAATTTAAATATCTGTTTATTCCACCCTCGGTTCTTTAAATTACAACGAATTTGCCTTTAAAATCTCCCGCTTCTGTTTTAAATTTCAATTTTATGACAAAACCGATCAGACTTTTTCTTTGAAGGTTTTACTTATTTATCACCGCGGACTTTTTTTCATCATCTCGTCAGGAAAACATTACTTTGAGGTTATTTTAAACGGCCTTATTTTTATTGTTGTTGTGTGTGCGGAATTTCTCAAAAACTCTCATACTAAATAAAACTCCGGCTTCAACAGCTCAACATTTGGACTTTTGAAGTGGCAGTGATATGACAATAGGCTCTGATATATTAATTAGCAGGCAATTCCCATCTTATTTATCATACACTCGGTTTCTACAATACTCGACAGTTAACGCCATCTACGGGTAACCTAACAGACATCTGGTGCCATCTATGGGTGAGCTCATACAGTAATATCAAGGATATTACAGTTTTGTTGTAGGATTTTTATCCATGTTGCACCCCCTTCCTCTTTCTTTCACCGCACAAGAGTCCCAACTGCTCCCAACCGTCTGGATCCAGTTAGAGCGGCATCCCCAATCGGGCTATGTTGTGAGGCTGAATGTAGTATGGAGGGGAAGGAGATGGAAAAGAGGAAGGAAGGAAAGTACCTGGCTATTTAGATCTGGTCACCAAACACGGCCAAAGCCATTTCAAGCAACGTCTCAATTCTGAATGGTGGTCTTACACCAGGGCAATACTGAGAGTATCTTCGACTCTGGAACGTGCCGCAAATACATTATATATTATTTTAAATGAGTAATTTGTGTAAGAACACAAATTAATCAAATAAAATTTATTTGCGCATGCCGGGATTTGAACCCGCGACCTCCCGCTTGCTAGTCCACGACCGCGGAGGCCGTCAATAGTAGGTTTGAAAGAATATGTCTAATTTGTCGTTCACAATATTAGTAACGGGCTACACTCTCTCGTCTCTACAATACAACCAAGTTGTGGCGACGTCCCCGAGTGTGAGATTCCGTTTTTTCAATTATCGTATCAGTTTATCTTCCCAACCTTACCTAGTTCCTTCACTAAATAAAAGATTTCTACCATGCCTACAATAAATTTCAGATGGGTTTACAATTTAACTAAATTTTAATAGAACGCGACAACTGTCTAACCGCAAACCGCTTGAAATGTTTTGTATTTTATGCCTAAAAGCAGTAAAATTTGAACAAAGTTGTGGAGTTTACTGGAAACAACCTTATTTTAGAGACAGCATAAATCCGCTGACCTGGGCACAACGTGCACTAGTTGTGCAAGAACGACGTATTTGTATTTTTAGTCACTGGGATGGTCTGTCTGATGGTACTATATATTTGTATTTTTAGTTACTGGGATGGTCTGTCTGGCGGCGGATCGCTAATTTGCTTGATGAATATTAACTGAACCGAACTGTTTTATCGCGCCTACTTCAACCAACACATCTTTATAACATGTGATGTCATAATATTTATATATATATATACATATATATATATTATCCTTATGTCCCTTGGGCCAGTGGTCCACAATCAACACGACATAATAATAAATCTAAATCTCTCGTAATCTTAGTATGGCTGACATAATAATAATAATAATAATAACATGGAATTTATATAGCGCAGTTTAGTGTCATTTCACTTCAAGTGCGCTTAACTACTCGTTTAACAAACTTATTCCTACAGTGTGCCTTACCCAATACAGATCTAATATTATAACACTTAATACACTGTTTATACAAAGTGATGACAAAATTTAGAATAACAATAACAGTAGGACAGGACAAAACACGAATATTAAAACTAAAACATAACATAAAACAGGAGGCAGTTTGTGCTCAGAAATGAGAATGTTTTGAGCAGACACTTTAAAAAGGTACAATAAGGAGACAACCGAAACCAAACAATTACCGGAAGTTTTAGAATATGGCTTATTATAAAATATTGAAAAGAAGTTAAAATTTATAAATGGTAAGATTTTTTAAATAATTTTGTTTTTAAAGCTCGTTTAAATTCAGCCAAATTCTGGAGATTAGTAAGAGCTGAGGGAAGTCTATTCCAGATGAGAGGGCCTGTTACACTAAAAGAACGATCATAGTAAACAGCTCGATTTGACCTAGAAAGTTCGATTAGACGATTACTAACATCTAGATCTGCTTAATGACCAGCGGAGTTCAAGTACCCCACTAATTGTTTGGCAACGATTTTCTCAAGCAGTTTTGATAGGAATGGTAGGTTGGATATTGGCCTGTAATTATCTGTATTATCAGTATTAAGATTTTGTTTTTTTAGTATTGGAGTTATAATTGATTTTTTAAGTGATCCCGGTACAAGTGAATTTACAAGAGACTTCTGGATAATTTTGGTAATTACAGGTGCTATATCCGGGAGACATTTCTTTAAGAGCCAGGTCGGTATGGGGTCTTGAGCGCATTGCTTGTTTGGGCAAGACTTCACAGTACGTTTGACATCTTCTTCTGTTACTGCTGCAAAAGTAGTGAAGTTACCAGTGAGCGGAGTTGTTGCTGCGACAGAAGGCAATCTTACCCCACCGAGAGCCCGAATTTTTTCGACTTTAGTCCTAAAATATGTCGCAAGACTATCCGGTTCAAGAGAGGAATCAATCTTGATGTTGCTCTCTCCACATAACGTTTTTATATTTTGCCACAGTTTTCGAGGGTCCTTTTCTGCCTCAATTTGTTCACACCAAAAGTTAGATTTTTTCTGCGTTACTTCTTCCTTGTAAGCATTTTGTTTCGCAATCCAAAGTTGCCGATTGCTGAAAGTCGGGTTTCGTCTGTACAACCTCTCGAATTTTCGCATTTCCCTTTTCTTCTTGAGACATTCAGCATCGAACCATTTGCAGCCATTTCGAATGCGGCAGACCTTCTCCGTGAAAGGCGCATTTTTGTCAAGTAATGCCAGTAGCGTAGAATTATAAAGAATTACTAACTCTTCTACCTGCTATTTACAAAACTTTTCCTTATCACAGAGCGGTGAGATTTTCAGTTCATTGCAAAATGCCTCGAAGTCGAATTCTCTCCAATTTCTAGAGATAACGGATTTAAACTCCAATTTTGGAGGATCGAAGGCAAACACGGATGTGACGAGACGATGATCCGATAGTCCAATGTCAGTCACGTGAGTTCTATTCGGGGGAGACCCAACTCGGGAAATGATTACATCAAGTGTACCTCCTGCATCATGAGTAGCTGAGTTTACCCACTGCTCGCAGCCGAAGTCACACAGGATTTTGGTGAATTTTTTGGACATGAGATCAGTTTTCTTTTCTAGGTGAATATTTACATCTCCTAAAATGATAACATCACAGTTGTAGTTGGAGGTGCATTCTAGGAGAGACCTGAATTCATTAAAAAAATTTGCAGTCGGTGCGCACGACCCGGGACGGTAGATGGAGATTATGACGAGGGATGCACCATTGGCAGAAGCCTTGCAACTGACGAACTCGAAAGTAGTATAAACCTGACGTATCCCTATACTGTCTAAACGAATACCACTTTGCGCTACAATTGCAACTCCCCCATGATTTGTAAAATTAATGTTCGTTGTATCATCTTTAATGGGCCTTGCAGCTTCATAAACCGAGAACCCGCTTGATCGAAGGTTTTTGATTGAAAGTGAGTCTGCATTTTCGTGCCAAGTCTCCGATAGCGCCAAAATGTGAATACCTTTGTCACGTACCCGATCCACAATATCATCGTGTTTGTTTCCAATGGATCGCGCATTCCAGGCGGCAACGGTTAAAAACTTAGGCGGACGAGCATTCCTGGTTTGTGCTAAACGCAAGATTTTAACTAGCTTAACTTTCCTCCCGGCTCTACACCCTCGTTTTCTTCCCTTACGTCGGGGAAATAGTACACTATTGTTATTATCATTATTACTATGGTTTTTGTCATTATCACTGCCATTATCACTATTAATATTGTTTTTAACTGGCAAGGGTCGTAAAGCACACAATTCGTCCAAAGTATATCTTATCATGATTTATGACCCTTACGACCCATTTCAAAAGTTCACACAAAAAATACAACGTACCCTTATATCGGTCATCGCACCGTCCCAGCAGAAAACATGTGGCATGCATCTGTGAACTCGCACTGCACCATTCAACAAACTATGTCTGCTAAAAAGTTTTTGAATAAAACTTTTACATTCAATATTTGAAAATGTCATATCTATCAGAATTTACACTATACAATTATTTTTACATAAAAAACACATAATTTGGCATATTTCACTTATAAGGACACACTTTAAGAACACTAGTATAAGAACTACCCTTTCAGGAGAATTAAAATCTGGGAGCTTAAATAGATGCGTGTCTGCAGCTTCTAAGCGCGAACACTAGTCTATATAATCTATATAATCTATACAACGCTCATTTGCTGCAATAATGACACGATTAAAAAAAAAAAAAATCTTGAAATCAGTTTTGAATATTTTAAGTTATTATTTATTTATTAATTTTCGGGTAATCGACAGTTTACATTTTTCTGTACATAAGTATTATATAGTAAAATAAAACCAATTATGGATTTCCTTCTTTTGACTTTACCTCTACTGAGACATTATAATAAGAAATACGTAAATTTAATTTGTAACAAAGGAAAATGAATTAAAAAATTTATACAAAACAAAAGATTATATAAAACCAAAAATTTACAAAACAAAACATTTATCAATACATTTATAGCCATGGAGAGAGGTTTTAGATACAAATCAAATCATAATGCAAATGATCAGAGAAATATTCTTTTATGGACCTCTTTTATTTGGTAAGTTCGCAACTGAAAATATCCACCTTAGATAATACGCTATTGTAATTATTGCATAGTCTATTCAGGCAAGAATTCTGCTTAGAGTTCGTTTTGCATTGATCCACCCTGAACAGGACAGAAGAGCGTGTTGAACGCGCAGGTTTGTGAAGTAATACTGATACTTACTGCTGTGTTGCCTCATCTTTTGTTAGTTCAGCTATGTCGTCCTACTAGTAAAAAGAAGAGTGGAATTTGTTTGTTTTGACCAAATACCTAAGTCGTTATATAGATATTTGTAATGTTTGATTTATGTTGGTATCGCAGCAAACGAGCGATATGTAGCGTGTGGCTTTGTTGCAGTTTTATTCCGATAAAATTTTGCCCGCTTGACCTTCAAAACAAGAGACACGTGACATTTCGAAAAATAAACCCCCAAAACATTTCCTTTACGTTCTCTTTAATTCTAATATTGGCAACAGGCTAAACAATTTAGAAGTTCTCGAAATAAAGAAAGTCGTTAAAACCAAACCCAAATTCTCAATAATCAAGTAATTGTGTCCAATAGCCCAATATTAGGTATACCTTAGACTAATAAAATTCCCAATAACTTTGCATGTGTATTTGTCTCTTTAGATATAATATTTATCCATTATGTGCATGGCAATTCTGTTTGTTTTCTTTCTAAATTATTATAAGCAATAATTAGTCGTATGAAATATTCATACAAATTGAAAATATATCCCGAGTAAAAATAAATTCCGCCGACGGGAATTGAACCAGCACCTTCTGTTGTTCGGTCAGGTGCTCTGGACCGCTGAGCTACGTCGGCTTATTTCCAACACGCCAAATAATTCAATATGTACTAGTGCTTCAATCAACAATTACCGCTTATTATATTTTGTTCACTTGTAAACAACTAACTTTATTTTTATTGGAAAGGCTTTGTTAGTGCTAAATTTCCACTAGATAGCGTCGAGACATATTATATCTACATTTGTTGGTGAAACATTGTTTTATTTCTCTCTCTTGCTATGGCAGATTTTAAGTTCATGCTATCTCATGTTATATTTTGTCTCACTTTTTTGTATATATAAACACTCACGTTGTATTTTTAGATTAGTTTAATTGTATGCCTCGAAGATGCTTGTACTAAGCGAAACCGGTCGGTTATAGATATTTAAATACACAAAAATTCGTGGTTTTAAACAAAGTAATTGTTCTTTTTTCATAATTTTGTCAAACCACAAAGTTAATTATATTTGTTTCATTTTTTATACTATGCCGATATCTTCCGTATGGCTACACTCGGCGCTCGAGAACAGTGCAACGGTTTAAGCAGCTCATTGAAAATCCTTCTATCGCTGCTTTCCACCTCTTTATTTTTCTCTTCTATTTTCCCACCCCCATTTTCTTTATTTTTTTTGTGCGGCTTGACGGGACCGAGACGGGTGACATTAAGTTATTTTACTAAGAGTAATGGCTTGAAGACGAATTAATCTAAATTATTTGGAGGCAAAATACAAACTTTAGTTAAAAAATAATCAACTTTAAAAACCAAGTGCGAGGCTTTCGTTAGGTTGGCTATCATCTGATATCCGGCTCTATAGAACATTTAATTTATGTGGCATTCAAATGTTAGTAGGATTATTCTTGATGTCGATAGAAACTAGGTTTTTGGGTTACGGGTGCATTTCCCCAACTGGCTACAAAATCTAATCTGGCTCTAGAAATACTCCACAGCTCGCGTGCCACGTCTTCGCTACCTGTGCCTTTCCGCGAGATCCTACCGCACGAATATATCTGTCTAATCATGTTTTCTCTATAGTTCACGCAATTACGTATGTATCTGATACAACCGTATTAATTTACCTATTCGTTACCCAATCTATTTTAATCGAAATTAAGATAGAATTGGGTGTCTTCAAACTTAATTCACCATGAATACATTATGTTACTTCATGTGGTGGTTTTAGTCATCTATATATTTCTTTATATCATGTTTATTTTATTATTTATTTATATCATTAACGTCCTTCGCCTTTTACATAGAATAACTTATAGTATAAGACGTAAACTGTAACATGAAATTAAATTCGGGAGATATTTTCAATTTGTATTGATATTTCAGGCGACTAATTATTGCTTATAAATATTTGTTATCCTTTATTCTATGCATAAAACCTTGTCTTATAAACATTAGTTTATCATTAAAAAATAATAATATTTTACAAGTCAAAAATATTTCACCAATAAATGAAGATATTATATGTCTCGACGCCATCTAGTGAGAAATATAGCACTAACAAAGCCTTTCCTACAAAAATAAAGTTGGTTGTTTACAGGTGGAAAAAATATAATAAGTAGTAATTGTTGATTGAGGTACTAGTACATATTGAATCATTTGGCTGGCTGGAAATAAGCTGACAGTGGTTTCAGAGCACCTGACCGGACATCAGAAGGCACGGGTGCAATTCCCGTTGGCGGCATTTATTTTTACTCGGGAGATATTTTCAATTTGTATTGGTATTTCAGGCGACTAATTATTGCTTGTAAATATTTGTTATCTTTTATGCTATGCATGAAACCTTGTCTTATAAGCATCACTTTATCATTAAAAAATAAGTTAAATGTTTACTTATTATATTTATTTATTAAGACATACACAGTACAATGAGATATAGTTAAGGATATTTTTCGTTATTACATAGTTGTAGTACCTATTATGCATTTCCATAAAATATCATTACGTAATTTCACCCGAAATTGTTCTGGAAACTTAATTAATGATTTTAAGTTCAATGAATTTAAATTAATGTAAGAATAGGTAATAGTTATAAAAGGAAGAAAGTGTGTGGAGAGAAAAAAAATGGAAATTAAGATGTCTAAATAAAGTAATTTTTCGTAGTGGGTGTAAGTTGTGACTGCGCGAGTAATTACTGAGTTGTTTGCTGCATTGGTATTATTGGCTTCAATATGAAAAAGTGTAGTGTGTCTGGTAGGCCTAGTAATAATAATAATAATAAGTAAAATATATTATAAGTTGAAAAGATGTCCAAATGAGACTTGTGCAAGTTATAAACAACTCTTATAAGTATTTAAAACAGCAAATCATAGAAAATAGTTAAGAACAAATGCAAATAAAATACCAAAGTTGAGATCCTGTAATTAATACAATATTGTAATGATGTTAGTTACCTTGGAATTTAATTGCACCATTTTATCTACGTTTCAAAGGCAACCCCGCGGCATAATAGTGAGATCCTTGACTGTGTGCTCAGAAGCAGTGGCATCTGGCAACCCTTTTAGTACTATGAGATTGATAAAATCGTTTTGATGAAAAGAAAATCATTTTCATTTTCAAAGATTTTCAGATACTTGCAGCGCCACCATTAAAAATCTAAACGTTGATTAAAATAGCCGTGTTTTATAAAATTATATTTTTTCGACTTTTTCCTTCAACTTTCTATTCGATTATTATTAGGGATGCCTACTGAATAGTTATAATATTTGCCTGATTTATATAGCGCCGTTTTCATGAAAAATCTCTTCAAGGGCGTTGTACAAATATTTATTTTTTATAATGACACTATAAACTTGCTATCTTTACATATACCTCCAAAATATACTAGACGGAATATTTTATTCTACAACAATAACTTCGCTACGAATTCTGTGTTAGAAAGAATACATAGGTTGGGCAATGAACTAAGTGATGTCGCTGACATATTTAATTTAAACTTCAATACATTTAAAGCCAAATTAGTCCACCACTTTTTAAATGTAAATAATGTATGAGAAATCATTATATTTTATTTCGATTTTCTATTGTTTGTTTTATACTGTTGTAATTTGAAATTTGTAATTTTTATGTACTTAAAGCCCAATAGGGCGTCAATAAATAAATAAATAAATAAATATAATAAATATTTATGACTTACAACTAAGATTGATAACAGTGACTGGTGAATTACGACTAAGGCTTATAACTGCTGACTTAAAACTAGTGGCTTATATTTAAAACTTATATCTAGTGACTTGCGACTAAGACTTACAACTACTACTGACTTAAAACTAGTGACTACATCTAAGACTCGTCTAGTGACTTATGACTAAGGCTTATAACTTGTGACTTAAGACCAGTGGCTTACATCTAAAACTTATATCTAGTGCCTTTCAACTAAGTCTTATAACTACTGCTGACTTTAAACTATTGACTTACATCTAAGACTTATATCTAGTGACGACTAAGGCTTATAACTACTGGCATAAAACTAGTGACTTACATCTAAAATTTATATCTAGTGACTTACGGCTAAGGCTTATAACTACTGCTGACTTTAAGCTAGTGACTTACATCTAAGACTTATATCTAGTGACGACTAAGGCTTATAACTACTGGCATAAAACTAGTGACTTACATCTAAAATTTATATCTAGTGCCTTTCGACTAAGTCTTATAACTACTGCTGACTTTAAACTAGTGACTTACATCTAAGACTTATATCTAGTGACGACTAAGGCTTATAACTACTGGCATAAAACTAGTGACTTACATCTAAAATTTATATCTAGTGACTTACGGCTAAGGCTTATAACTACTGGCTTAAAACTAGTGACTTAATAATATAAACTGGTAAACAGTCTTTTCTATGTAAAAATTACAATTGAAAAAATTTCGGCCATAAAATTGCAAACTGAAAACGGCTTGTTCTGGAAAGTTTTGAAAAACCAATGTAAAAACGGACACCAACACTCAGAACAGTTGGAAAGCAGGAAGTCTGATGTGGCTTCGAAAAAACTCATAAATTCTCGCTTACTGGAATTCCGTTTTTCAGTTCCGCCCTATTCATAGGTCGTGCATACACAGTACTAGCAAATATATATTTTTTGAGTGGCGTGCAGTGATAACCTGCAACAATAGAAGTTAAAAAGTTAAGAAAAATTTATTCCCATTGTTAAGGGGTTTAGTTTCTTTTTTCTTTGTTAAACAGTATAATTTCGGTTTGATGTAATGTGAGCACGTAACATTCTAAAATTCAAACATACATGATTATTATTAATTTCAGTAGGTACATCGATGCCGGGAACGTAAAAAGGCGTAAGCGACAATTTAGTTAAAAATTAGTTAATCGTACAGTTCTGTCTGAACAAAACTGTATATTTTACTCATTTTTGACTAAATTTCGCTTACGCCCTTTTACCTTTCCGTCGTCGATATAATGAGTTTATGTCGCTGTTCTTACAATAGTTGTTGGTACAATTGTGAGCATGGTTGCCTTCCTAGTAGTTCGCCAGGGTTCGATTCTCGGGCTGTGGGAATTAAAATAAAATAAAATTTAACTTATATATTTATTTTGTATTAATTTATTTTAATTTTTTATATTTCATCTGAAATGAATTATGAAAACTTAACAGTGATTTTTCACGGGTCTTCGCTGTTGTCACATAATCTGCATAAATATTAATAAATTGTTACCTTTATATTATGCGGCCTTTGTACCTACGCACATAAACATCTCACGTAAATTTGCAAAGATTAAATTCTCGTAGAAACGAGGATTTCCGCCATGTCTCATAACGGCGCTAAGACAGTACACAGTCCTACAAAGGGACTAAGAAAATAAAATACTTCATTGCGTCCGGTTAGGCCTAGAGTTTTTCTTTCATGTCCCCAAAGCAAATGCCCTTTGTACGTCGAAAAATTCGCAAGTAACGAGGTTTTATTCAGAGAACTCTCTTCCCACTCTCTTTAAATCATTAATACGAATTCGCCGGCAGAAAATGTTTTGATGGATGTTTGGTTTTCAAAATTAAATCAATTTGTACACGTCTGAAACGAGCGGAAATGAATTTTGTAAAATTAATAATGAAAATAAATCAAAGAACGAGTTTGAAATCTGAATTATTAATAACTGCGCACAGTGGACCATCTAGAACAAGCTTGCTTGGCAAAATTGTGTTGTTGTCTTTTATTATCATTTATGAAGTGTCAAAGCATTTACGCTAGTATTTTAATAATGCATAGCGTTATTTACGATTTTTGAAGACAATGAAATTTCAGATTGTAGAATACATTCTCCGAATGCATTTTATTTATTTTTTATATTAATACCGCACAAGAGTCCGAACTGCTCCCAACCGTCTGGAGCCAGTGAGACTATGGCATCCCCAATGTTGTGGCAAGGGGAAGGAGATAAAGAAGAGGAAGGTGGAACGTACGTAGCTATTCAGATCTGGTCACCAAACACGGCTAAAGCCATTTCAAGCAACGTTTCAATTCTGAATGGTGGTATTACACAAGGGCGATACTGAGAGTATCTTTCACTCTGGAACGTGCCGCGAGTTTACTATGTATTATTTTAAATGAATAAATTGTGAAATAACACAAATTAATCAAATAAATTTTACTTGCGCACGCCAGAGTTATAATCCGCGACCTTCGGCTTATTACCACAATTAAAATTTGAACATTATTAGGAAGTACAGGGTTTAGAGGTGTTATTTTGAATAGCCTACTATTTCGGTAGATGTTACTTTTGAAGCTGTAATTTTTTGACATTTGACAAGTAGAAACTACGCCATTAAAAAAATGGAACGATACACGCTTCAACAACGCATTGAAATTATTAAAATTCACTTGAGTGAATCAAATGCAAATCATCTTGAGTGATGAGGCCCATTTCCACCTCGGTGGCTTCGTCAACAAGCAAAATTGTCGCATCTGGGGCTCAGAAAACCCAAGAGTTATTGTTGAAAAGCCTCTCTATCCTCAACGTGTGACTCTCCGGCGGAGTCATTGGACCTTAATTTTTCGAAAATGAGGCTGGAGCAACAGTTACGGTGAATGGATTGCGCTATCGAGAGATGATTAATGATTTTTTATGGCCGGAATTGGATGGTATTGATCTGGACAACGTTTACTTCCAACAAGACGGCGCTACGTGCCACACAAGCAATGAAACCATTGATCTTTTACGATTGAATATCAAAATAACACCTCTTATTGGAAAACCCTGTACTTAAGACATTAAACAGAGATAATCACATTTTAATCACTTCAAAAATAAAATAACTTTTAAAAAACTCGATTCTGAAAAATGAATGGGTGCAGTCGGGTTCAAGTCGCGGTACTTGTATTATAGTTAAAAATAAGATATTTAAATTTTCAGCGATATCAGTCAACTAATTTTCGAATAATTATAAGCAATAATTAGTCATCCGAAATACTAATACAAATTGAAAATATCTCCCGAGTAAAAATAAATGCAGCCAACGGGAATTGAACCCGTGCCTTCTGATCAGAAGGCACATCAGAAGGCAGGAGTTCAATTCCCGTTGGCGGCATTTATTTTTACTCGGGAGATATTTTCAATTTGTATTAGTATTTCGGATGACTAATTATTGCTTATAATTATTTGTTATCCTTTATGCTATGCATAAAACCTTATCTTATAACTAATTTAAGTTTTACGAACACAAACATACGCAGCCTGATTTTTTATCTATTAAGAGTTTTCTAAATTATCAAGATAAATACCACGTTGTTTTATAAAATTGACTTTTTACATTTACTAATTAAATTTTAGAAACAAGATTACACCTAAATAGTACGTACGAGTATATATGCGTCGTAATAATATCCATAACAAAATTTCAATCCATGGCACTGCAAACAGAAATATATGTTGTCGATTGAAGCACTAAATTCTAACTAAAAAGCAGTCCGAAATTGGAATATTATCTCATTACCTCCATTTTGGTGACTCGCCGTTCCTCCTGAGTTGGGACTAATTATGTAATTATGTGTTCCAATAATCGATTTGTTAATATCGTGTATGACTTTTGTCGAGCTGGCTTTTCTGCACGGCCTTCTGTGCTGCGCCAGGAAAAGCTTAATTAACAAGTGTCGGGTGTTTGCTGGCCCCGGGGCATGTTTTGTACTTCGCTTGCTTCGTCTTCAATTAAAAATACATGGCGTTCGCAGTCTGAACAGTTCTGTTAACATCATGATAAGCAGAAGATTTAATATTAATTTAACTAGTGAGTTTGACATATAATTAAAAGTTCTTCAGTATTTGAAAATTCACTTTCTGGCGTCATTTTAATATATATAATATGTAAAACGTTGTATACATCACTATTTAATCAGAATAATCGACATGTCCACTATATGTTTATCCTGATGAAGAAACTATTGGTTTCGAAGCATGTTGATTATTTCGATTGAATGGTGGTATTTATAAAGTTATTTATATTCTTTGATTGATTTTTTAACAAATTTTATATACAGGGTGGTATTGGAGGTACTTGACCTATTTTAATCAGTGATTCCTGACATTATTTGGGGAATTAAACGGAAATGAAATTTTGGAATCCGTTGACTTTTTGATGTTTTTTTTCAACCAAAAACATAGAAAATCGTGATTCAAATCATAGTGATTCGATAGCTCTTGGAAATAACCGTATATATTTCCGGCCGCGAATTTCTCCCTTGAATATTGTATACCGAAAGGGGAACGAACGGGATCTATAAGAGGATGCCACCAGAATAATAAAAGTTCTACCTTGGTTATGGTGTCTCAAATGTTCCTCTTGGCCAGCACGTAAAGAAACTTCACGGCGAAATAACACTAAACTTTGAATGCAACCTTACAGAGGCAGTGTAGAAATTGTATTTTCTCGTTTGATGTGTCATGATCATTTTGACTTCCTGAGTAAGTATCGCGTGCTGATGTAACTTCAAAAAACAATATACGTAATGGTAATCAGTAGGAATTGGATAGCCAGGGTCAACATGAGGAGTGTTGAGTTACCATGTGGAAAATTAAAAAAAAATGTTATTATTTTTTCAACTTGAAAAATGAGCAAACAAATGTACATTAATTTTTATATAAACAGATTTTCATGACAAAATTAGGATTTGTACCTCATCGTGTTATTTACATCTGAACCAAGAACATCAATTTTCTTGGTTCGTATGGGATTCCTTCTATTTAGATATTGCACAAAACTCGATTTGTGTTGAAGTTGGAGTGTTAAGCAAACAAAACCACCACATTCTCAAAATCAAGAAGATTCAACATTCCCGAACATGTGTAATCAATAAATGTATCCTGTCAGTGCTCGTTTTTGGAGTGCAAACATAAACACTCACTTAGAACATCAAATCACGAGGATAATGTCAGTTACATTATTAATTAGCCACGCTAGCTGTCTCTTTGCGAGACAAAGGATTTGAGGCTAGATAAAGGTAACCAATATTACCACTGACATGTGCCACGATTACCGGATGACTGGTGGAAATTAAACATCATCCAATGGCGTCCTTAGTTAGGTACGAAACGCAATGGAGGCAAAGATGTCCGCAAACGAAATGGACTGGTGACTTATAATATAGAACTGCTGTCTTCGGGTGGGTGATAGCTGACAGAAATCTTCACGATTGGATATATGTACCTACTGTTCGATGTACATGGAAATAGAAATATCATTCGATCTCGATGTTATTGATGTTATTTACGGTTTTCACGAGAATAATGATCTGAGCAGCAAAATATGCCCTATTAACCACGACGACATTACGCATCAAAACAAATGACATGTTTGTTCTAATAATAATTGAATATCACTCACGTAGGTCAGTAGTTTTGTGTTCTTTCTTCACAGGTGAGACTTAAGGAAGGAGAGGAACAAGGGAAATGACAATTTGAACACGAAAATTGGGATATGGAATAGTTACAAAACTTTTCAATATTAAACATGTACGTTTTAAACAAAAAGCATAGCGGAGTAATCAAAAATTATTCTTTGAATAATCCGATTAATTACCTGAATATATTACCATCATTTTAGCAGTACTAAGATAATATTTACTTAATTTCGTATTGCGGGAAATTTTCATAATCTCCAAATTATAAATACGAACGGCTATCCTTGAATATTACCCGCGAATAATATCGTTTACATTAGTTCTTCTCTCGCCTCAAAACACTGTGTTCACCGCAATGCAAAATATAGAATTATTATGATTGAAAACATTTTTCATCAATATATATTCTAGATAAAAGATTATTTAAATAATAAAAAAAAAAAACAAACAATACAAGTGTACCAATATGATCTGTTATGAATTTGGTGTGAATCCCTTTATTCTCCATCATCATTATCTGAACCATGCTGTATCTAAAATCTTATATATCTATCTCTCTCTCTCTCTCTGGCCTTTTCTTCGATTCCTTGGTCACGTCGCAAGGAACCACAGGAGAGTCCGAAGAAGTTCGTTCTTGTAGGCAATGTTATACGAAGAAGGCCATTAGGGAGATCCCTCATCCGGACCTGGTTCCCGGTTTCTTGAATTTGAAGGTCTTGGAGATCGTGACTTCTAAAGAAGGGATAGTATTGAGAGAAAAAAACTACCTCCGTGGCAGACTTTTCAGGTTTTTCTTTTCTTTTTTCAAAAAACAGAGCTCTGTCAAACCAAATTTTGCTCTGTTAATTTATGCTGGAATATATTTGAATGAAGTGTCTACACATCCACGCATTGCGTTCCAGAGTGTTTTTATTTTATTTATTTATTACTAGTACAGACCCCACGATAAGAAAAATCACATTAGAATTGTAGGATTTGTGATGCTGAGTATTTATTGAAAAAAATTATTTGCCTTTCAAAAGAAGTCCAGTAATTTGTCTTTCGAATTGACACCTTCTGTAAACTTAAAAAATTACGACATTTGTTAAAAAAAGACAAAAAGAAATATACATTACAAACAAAAAATATTAATTAATAAAATAATTTTTGTACCTACGTTATTGCTTGTCTGAATCGTTCCTATAGTCAGTTCCAATTTTGAACATCAAAGGAAATCCCAGTTCTAGAGGTCACAGAACCGTAGTTACACAGACGCATGTCACATTGTGAAATTATTCAGTAAAATGTTTAAAATTAGGATGTTGTAATATGATATATTATCTAAGAATATAAGTGCATTGTGACGCAGGTAATTTATGGAGATAACATAATATGGGGGTATAATAATATAGTATGGATGTGTGGGTTTGTGTGTTTGTGTGTGAACTTGAATTATGAACCAGGGATTCCTGACATTATTTCGAGTAAAAAATGTAAATGAAATTTCGGAATCCGGTGACTTTTTCGAAGTGTTTTTCTTCTAAACCAAACAAAAAAAACTTCCACATATCGTCTCTAGTAAGAAGTAACCGACGAACCCCTCTCCCCGATCCTAACTGCCTGTCTACTGATTTTTTTAATGTTTTAAGCTGAAGAAAAAAAATGTCGCCGGATTCCAAAATGTCATTTACATTTTTTAATCCAAATAATGTCAGGAATCACTGATTAAATTAAGTCAAGTGTGTCCCTTCACACCCCTTATAGTATATTTTATTTTTCCAATGTCTTCAGGTAAGTTGTTGAAGAAATATATTCCTTGGTGTGTGTAATGGTGTTGAGTAAATGAGATATTGATTTTACATGATGAGAATATAATATGCTCTCAGTATCTCCCAGTATCCATGACATCATATGGCATCTTGTTATTACCGCTGTTCATATAATAGGATCATTGCTTGAAATGGCTATAGTTATGTTTAGTAACCAGAACTGAATAACCAAACACTTCCCCACATTCCTCTATCCTCTCTCCCTCCCTCCCTACTTCATACAGGCTTACGAAATTCCCCTAACGGGGAATTTAACACAAGTTAAATGCCTCCGGGTAATTGTAGGATCTTTCGGTATTACATACAAATTAGGCAAAGATAATATTGATCCAAATTCAGAATACAATTCAGTATTTTGAATATGGCATTTTTGAAAACCGCCCTCCTTATAACATTAACTTTCTTGGAGTTTGTGGCCCAGTTCTGGGAAAATGTTATTTTATAATGTCACGCAAGGGATAGTATCCTGGAAGACCAACTTAAATATGCATGACATTTTGTTTTTCGGAAAGATATTTGATATAGTACGTTTATATTTTACATTATCAGTCTTACTTATAAAAATTCCTTAATACGCCACTGGAGCGCTGGCATAGATATACGGTGAGAAGGGACGTATACTGCTCGGGTTAAAATATTTACTCATAATAGTATTCATACAAGATTTTTTAAGACTAGCACCACTTTGTTAAAAATCCTCAAAAATACGGTCATTTTTGCATTTCGCGTTTAATTGCTAACTCACGTTTCTTCAGATGATATTTGCGATTTCATTGACTCGGTCTGCTTTGAATTGCTTCGAAATTCAGCCAATTTGATTATGCGTTCTGCATTTGCTTTGGTAAATTGATTTTAAATATTCCTCTGATGGTGTTGCCAATGTGTATTACTGCTTTTATTCATTTTCATTTCGGTGACCGATCGATATTTGTCAAATCAATCAGATTTTTAACAAAGTCTCCGTCTTAATACCATAGTAATACGTCCCTAATCCTGGGGATCGGGCAGTTTAAAAATCTGTCAGCTACTAATACTGCGGTATTACGGCTGGTATACGCAGTACGATTATGTGTAACGTTTTCTACTAGCCTGTTCAAATCCCTCCTTATTATCTATTATGAGTAAGAATATACTATTCTAAAACTAATTTTAACTGATCAACATAAGACAAAACCTAGCTTAGCTTCCTTAATATTTAAAGGGAGTTCATTAAACATTTTAAAACCTTTATATGTTTTATGTTGCAGATAGTTTGTTTTAGGAAGCCTAAAATTGTTGCAGCATCTTGTAAGATAGCCATGGGGTGTACTATTAATACTAACACCTTTTAACGTTTTGATTCTATCATTTTTCAAAATTTCTTGAATTTATCAATTTTCTCCGCGATTGACTAGTAACGATCCCTGTCTACGAATCCGAAGGTCATCGGTTCAAATCCCGGTGTACGCAAATAAATTTTATTTGATCGATTTGTGTTATTTCACAATTTGATAATTTAAAAAAATATTTAGTGTATTTTCGGCACGTTCCAGAGTGAAAACTTCTTTCAGTATCGCCTTAGTGAAAGACCACCATTAAGAACCGAAATGTTGCTTGAAATGGCTTTAATCTTGTTTAGTGATCTGAATAACCAGACACATCCCCACCTTCCTCTCTACCATCTCCTTTCACTCTCCGCTATTTTCAGCCTCACGATATATCCCAATCGTGGATGTCATATTCTCCCATAGCTCCAGACGGCTGAGAACAGTTTAAAATCTTGTGCGGTACTCACATAAAAAAATGCCATCCGTTTACAAAACTATTTTCGTCAATGAATGAAAAAAAACTCACAAAATCATTGTGTACGCGTTTCTTACCGACGATTGGTACTTGTAATGGACAATAATTTTATCTGGAAAGAATGAATCAACATTAATTGTTAAGATGAGCGAAAAATATGCAACTTTCAACGACGACGAATATTCGAACATAAAACAAAATAACACTTGCGTTGGTGTTCTTTTTTCAAAATTTCTTTCTTGCTTTCTTCCAAGGTACCTATCTAAAGTTACCTACCTTTAGGAACGGAACAAAAACCAAGGGAAAAGGCAATTTGGGTAGGAACTGGAATGTGGAGTAATCATAAACTGTTTCTATATTAAACAATTCGTATTCAAAAGTATCCCGAATGGAACAGTTTCGAGTCACAGTTATTATATCAGTGCGAAACGATTGTTTTTTCGCGGAACGTTTTACTTTTCTTCTTTGTTTGTATTATTTTTGATATTTGTATTATATTTGATTAACCCATGTGTTGTTTTTTTATTTATTTATTTTAAGCATTGAAGATTTTTACATGTATATATTGTTTTAGATTAAGTTGTTCACCCGTACAGTCATAAATATAGTACACAAACTAATAAACTGAGTATGAACGAAATAAGCGGATTCAATACAAGTTGCATAAAGAGTTCTGTTGTACAAAGAAGTAAACGAAAATTTGAAACAGAAAAAATACGGTCGCATCTAGAACTTGAACCCTGGACCTTCGCCTTATCGGGGCGCTGGTTTATTTAAAAAATATATTTACCTACAAATTTAACTGGAATATACGATTATGTGCATTTTAAAATCGGTGATACTTGGGAAATACGTTTATTACAGTAGTTCCTCACAGGAGGCCTGAGGAAAATAATTTCCCTGATTTCCTATGTATTCTTTGGGGTTGCTGTGTAGAGGGTATTTTTAAGGAAATAAATGAGAGGAATTTCTGAGAAGGAAACAGGTATGAGAGGTGTGTTGGAATCTGGGTTTCAGTGTGTCCAAGAGTGACGGACGTATGAATCCATTTCTCCCACTGAGGTGCAAGGCGATGGAGAGGTCAGAGGGTCTTTCTCAACCAGTTTTTCCCGATCCGGCCCACCACGCGGTAGGTGGGCAGACGCATCCGCCGCCAAGACCAAGACAAACCTCGCCCCATGAACCCGGGCCCCCCTGTTAAGCCCCCGCATTCTTAATTTCTACCGATTTATAACAAGTTTCTCGTTAACTCTTTAAGTTTTTAAATTCAAAAAAATATATTATATTTTTAATACATTATACAGTGTTTTCCAATAAGAGGTGTTATTTTGATATTCAATCGTAAAAGATCAATGGTTTTGTTGCTTGTGTGGCACGTAGCGCCGTCTTGTTGAAAGTAAACGTTGTCCAGATCAATACCATCCAATTCCGGTCATAAAAAATCATTAATCATCTCTCGATAGCGCAAACCGGGCCATAAACCACACCAAACAGTCACACGCTGAGGATAGAGAGGCTTTTCAACAATAACTCTTGGGTTTTCCGAGCCCCAGATGCGACAATTTTGCTTGTTGACGAAGCCACCGAGGTGGAAATGGGCCTCATCACTCAAGATGATTTGCATTTGATTCACTCAAGTGAATTTTAATAATTTCAATGCGTTGTTGAAGCGTGTATCGTTCCATTTTTATAAATGACGGCCGGCATAGTCCAGTGGTAACGCATTGGACTGCCATTCCGAAGGTCGCGGGTTCGAACCCGGCGTGCGCAAATAAATTTTATTTGATTGATTTGTGTTATTTCACAATTAATTAATTAAAATAATATATAGTATATTTGCGGCACGTTCCAGAGTGGAAGATACTACCAGTATCGCCGTGGTGTAAGACCACCATTCAGAATTGAAACGTTGCTCCAAATGGCTTTAGCCGTGTTTAGTGACTAGATCTGAATAGCCAGGTACTTCCCCACCTTCCTCTTTCCCTTCCCCACTTACCTTCAGCCTCACAACATCCCCCAATTGGGGATGCCATAGTCTCACTGGCTCCAGACGGGAGCAGTTGGGACTCTTGTGAGGTATTCACTATAAAAAAAAAAAAAAAGTTTCTACTTGTCAAATGTCAAAAAATGACAGCTTCAAAGGTAACATCTACCGAAATAGCGAGTTATTCAAAATAACACCTCTTATTGGAAAACCCTGTACATTTTATGTAAAAAATTTAATAATATGAAATTCCCTCGATAAGGAAAAATCGCAAAGTAAGCTCCGAAAATTTTTAAAAACACGTTTTCTTCTGTTATTAAATATGTCATAAAGCATTTGTCGAGAGATTTTTGCTCTATTTCAAACGAGTCGTCTTTTAGTTAGATAGATATGTAAATACCTCTAATATTGGTATTTACATATCTCTCTTTCAAACTATCTTTGGACGCTTACTACGGGGCCTTACAGTTGGTTATGTAATAAATGGTTAGCGGGGCGGCGGTACCCATACCCGCCTCCCAAATCGAATTTGTATTGCGGATCTCCGCTAAGAGATGGCACTTTAATAATAAAAATCAAGTCTGATTTATTGAAATAATAGAGAGCACCTGACATTTAATTTAAATCTAAAAATAGTAGGTAATTAGTTTCTTTAAAAATAAATATTGAATTTCAAAATTTTCCTTTTATTTGGAATTTTAACGTTCAAAGAAAAGCTGTTGACTCGTTCGATTTTCTCGATTAATAGAAAGTCATTTGTTGACCCGTGGCTTGAAAAGAAAATTCGTAATATTATTTTGGTGTAAGTTCCATTACTGAAATGTCAAGCCCAGGAGTGAGTTGGAAAAATGATCCATTAATAATAATATCCTGTCACCATCCT
This sequence comes from Hesperophylax magnus, assembly GCA_026573805.1. Classification (NCBI taxonomy): domain Eukaryota; kingdom Metazoa; phylum Arthropoda; class Insecta; order Trichoptera; family Limnephilidae; genus Hesperophylax; species Hesperophylax magnus. The sequence continues at coordinate 2,781,508 of JAIUSX010000043.1, read as the reverse complement.
GAAGGCAGAAGACTTGAAAAAACTGAATAAATAAACCAAACCCAAGCAGAATTATTTTTTTAAGACAGTGCTCTGAGGATTACTGTCTATTCTGTAGTATATATATTTTATTTAAAAAAATATAATTTTTATATCTTGCTAGAGCAATCCTGATGAGTTACAAAAGTCATTGTAGGACAAGAGGAACTTACAATACATATATGGGAGTTAATATGTTCAATTTTACACTGGTATTTTGATCAAAATTATAAGTTTCACGTACATAACAGTACAAAAATATAAAATGATGTTTGTTATACTTATTTTATCTAACCTAGTGGAATTTAATATCTCTAAGTTCCAGTCACGTCTGATTACGTCTAAAAGGAATCGAAATGACAGTTTAATCTCCTTCAACGTGTCTGCCATTGATATGCTTGTTGTAACTCTTAAGTGACCAGCTCAGGCACGGAGGTTCCTTCGAAGCCAGATTCAAGTTTGCCTCTAGAAGCTGGGTGTACTGTACAGGTCCCGCAGATACTGCAGTCAGTACACAACTGCTGACCCTGTACAAATATCAAGTGCACCACACTGTTGAATTTGGCAGCCGCCTCTGGTCTGAAGCCCCAAAATTCCTTGATTCTGTGCAGAAACGGGCTGTCCATTCGATAGGTTACCGATAGTTAATCTTTAGATAGTTAATCTTTAGGGCGCAAGCGTCAGGTAGGTATGCTGTCCTTGAACTACCGGTATAACAATGGAAGATTCTACTAAAACTAGCGTCATTGAAACACACCAAACGCATGTCCAATATATGTACATTGTTAATATTTTTCACACGAGAATAGGCGCTTCTACGACTCGTTCATGAGTTCAATAGCTCGGCTGAAGAATGATTTGTCGGCATCTGTGTTTCCTACAACTTGAAGAGACCCATGTTTACTCTTTTCTCTCCTCAAAAAGATCATCCACGCAGCTTCCCAAAGATGACGGAGGGAAATTATTAAATTATTTTCCTCACGGCCTCCTGTGTGGAAAAATGTAAAAAAAAAAAATGGACATGAATTTTTCTATCGGTATGATCGAGCGCAGTTATATCTTAGTTGATTCAATGGTTTGAAAGTGGGCGAACTCCTGTAAGGTGCTTCAAGGGAGTCCTGAGTATGTGACTTACTCTACCTGTTTGCTGCTCCACAATAACTGATTACGTAGAACGTAGATAGTTAAATAAAAAATACTCAGGGCTACTTCAAAGCGCTTCAGTGTCGCTACAGTTTCACTATACTCGTTTCTACTATGTAAAACCAATTAACCTTTCAACCAAAATCTGCTCATAGTCCCTGTGGGTATTAGTAGTCAAAACTATTTGTGGCATTTATAAGGCTTTTACGTTTAACTTGAAATCATTCCCTCTTTCAACATTTTTAATGGTTCGTGGTAGAACCAACTTATTTATATTCCAAAGTTGTGTGGCAAAATAATCGTAGTTTCTTTGAACAAATTATGACTATCATTTTCTGTATAACGATTGTTCGTTATTTTGCAATGTATGATGTTTTTGAATTATTCCATAAGCATATTTTATATTTGGAACTTCAATTCATTTGATTTAATATTCAAAGACGTATTTTCCACCAAGAAATGTATTTTTCTTGACTGGCACATACAATTGAAAAGTTCAAACATTTATAAATGTTGTGCTCGAATAAAAGACAATGCAATCATTCCTGGCAGTCGAGCATGCAGCAACAGGATTTTCAATCCCAATAGAATGCTCAGGTTTGTCATTGGTTAGGGCTTATTAAAGAAAGCAAATAAATATTGGACTTGGACAAAAAAATATTTTTCTTGGATAATTACGGTTATTAGAATCGTAATCATCTTTCTCACTCCCTTTTATTATGTTGCTATCTGAAAAATGTTAAACCTACGAATGTAAAAACAGTTTTGTAGTTATAATTTATTTATACAAATCATTATTCCTCTGCTAGAAAGGATAATGATTTTCCGTTTCACTTGTCTCTTCTAAGAATAGTTCAGAAGACTTCCCTTTACTCATTTGTGCATAAGTAATACGTCCATATTGTGTTTGTTGCACAAAGCGCTAACAAAGTCTTTGTTTGTGACAGTGGCGCGCAAGTTTTTTCAACCGAGAGTCATTTTCCGCATTTAGAATCATGTGCCGCTAGGACCGTGTATTTATGATATTTCATAAAATTTATTTATTTATTTTAATTTTTTTATTTTATTTATTTATTAAAAGATTATACATTTATATACATTATTTAAGAAATGTTTTGACTGCCCAACTAGGATGATTCCCGTTTTAGGACAGTCAAATTAGGATGAGTATTAACATTTTGATAAGTTGTTTGATAAGTATAGTATTAAAATAATAATGAAATAATAGGTAAATAAAATGAAACCATGCATTTAAATATAACAATAAACAATAAAAAATAAACAATAAACAATAAACAATAAACAATAAACAATAAAAAATAAACAATAAACAATAAACAATAAACAATAAACAATAAACAATAAACAATAAACAATAAACAATAAACAATAAACAATAAAAAATAAACAATAAACAATAAACAATAAACAATAAACAATAAACAATAAAAAATAAACAATAAACAATAAACAATAAACAATAAACAATAAACAATAAACAATAAACAATAAACAATAAACAATAAACAATAAACAATAAACAATAAACAATAAACAATAAACAATAAACAATAAACAATAAACAATAAACAATAAACAATAAACAATAAACAATAAACAATAAACAATAAAACACAAACAATAAGCAATTGACAGTAAACAATAAATAATATATCATAATTCCACAGTTAATTTTTTATTATTATCTTTTAGAGATTCCTGTGTTGAGAGCAGGCGCAGTTTTTAACATAAGCAGTAAACTAATTAAATATTTAATCATTGTAGAGAACAATGTAGAGAATATCAAACAATCTATTATTATTTCTATACTACCATAACTTACCCTTTTTTATATTTAATACGTGCGTATATTTTTATTCTAAAAATGTGTACTAATGTGTAATAAAAAATTATTGGGAAAAAATCAAGGATGTATTTCTTAACACAAGACTGGCCAGTGGCTCGATGATATCTAAAGTGCTACCAGTGCTTTAAAGTACGTTAAGAAGTTCACCGTAAAGTTTTTCCAGTGATGACTGTCTTGTTAAACGATATCGAGCACATGACTCGTGTCGGAATTATTAATGTCGGGCCCGTCTTGCACGATCGTGGCGCCCAACTTCATGTTCGTCAATTTGTTTGCCAAGTCATCAAGGCGACCCACCCTGAGCTAGCGGCTGCAGTAATGAATTCATTATTGCCGCAATGGCGGATGATATGATAACTCATCCCCCGTAAAGCCTTAAATAATTAACTCCACGAGGCTTTATACTTCATTTTCGGCGACCTTTGTGGCAAGGACGTAAGGCACGCGGAATCCAAATCTGGCATAGAGAAATAAAATAAAAAAAAACATGTTTTGCACTTCCTTCCAGAGTAAAAAACATTCTCATTATGGCAAAAACGAAAAGCTTCTTAATATAAATACAGGATGTATCAGCACGTACCCGAACCGTTGATTCCTGAGCATATTTTGAGTAAAAAATTAAACACAAAAAATATATTTTTTATTCACACGTCGCCACTGGGTAGAGCCTAGCGGGTCACGTGATACGCACTCCGAATCGTTACAGCAGCATCGTACAGACAAGATTTTATAAAGAGATCATTTCATGCACTGAAAGAATGCTGTATTCTATATAATCTTCAACCGATAAACCGCACCTGTGATTTTTTCCATTCAGAAAATTATTTTGTATTATTTTTTAATGTTGTTAATTTCAAATTTTTTGATTCGATGTTACTAAATTTGCCACCAATCGTTTTAGTTGAATATGTCTCCTCTGTTGCCCAAACATTACATATTTCGCATCAAGTACCAGTCACCCTGACAATCTTTTAGTGTTTTAGCATTGTAGTTAGTTGAATACACTTAGGACAGTTTTTTTTTCCTCTCCCAATCAAAAGTACCTAGATATTATTCACAGGAAATTTAGAAGTTGCCAACGGCTTCGGAAAATTCTCTCAATCCTATATTAGATTGGTGGAACTTTATTGCCCGTGGTTTCATTTTTCGTCAACTCGGAGGATTGTATTTTTTGTTTGAATAGAACGATTCGAGGTTGAATTGTTTACGAGATTTATTTCGATTTCACCAAAAAAATATCGTTCTATTAATATCAACCGTTACAAGGGGTCCGGGGGTAAAGTGCGCTAACTTCAAAAAGTAATTTTACAAGATAGTAGAAGTAAAAAGGATAAGAAAGGATGAAAGTAAACTGAATGCTGTAACTGTAACTTTGTAATTTTAATTTGATATTTCAAAATTAAATAAACAAATGCAAATCTTGGAAATTGAAATTAACCCACTTCCAGATATCTGATAGAGCTGAAACTCGGTAGATAGACTCGTTGTCGATGACGATACAATCTATCAACTTTTACGTGGACATGTACGATTTTTTCTGAAATTGGATGATATCACGGCAGTAAATATAAGAAATAAATGTCGGTCCTACCCAATCGGGATTTGGTTCAGTTGTTACAGTAAAAGTATTGTTTTTAACGTTCTTCTCCGTAATCGTATTTTCATTTTCATCAAACAGCCATCTAATCAAATAACACTTGGTGGAGAACTGTGGAGGCATTTCTTTTTCTTTTGAATTATTTTTCGCAAGTATCTTTCTAAACCCAGTTCGTGATTTACTGGTACTGAGTTACCTTTCCAGGAAACCTTCATAAAGCGTTCGCAGCTCGCTATTTTACCTGGTGACTATAAATTTGTATGTTTTAGAAACTCATCTCGCAAAGTTCCGTATTAGGTTTATATTCGACAAGTGTAGGCTGGAGTTGAATATCGGCTAGATGTGGTTGGATATTGGGTACCTACTAGTGATGGCTATTAACAATTACAAACAAAAATCCTGTACATAGGGTAAAAACCAACAGGATTTTTTTAATAGCTACCCAAGAAAATTATTCGATTTTAAAAAATCTTTATGGAAAAATAAAATATAGGAATTTTAAACATGACTACAAAACTAAAAATAACCAAAAAGACTTTTTTAGTAATGTTGTTAATGAAGTTTTAAAGTTGCTTTATCGATGTTTTGTACCAAGGTTGACTATTCTTCATTTTTCATATAGAGAGTAAGTACATTTTTCATATAGAGTGTAAATAGATTTTTCATATAGAGTGTAATTTCATTTTCCATATAGAGAGTAAGTACATTTTTGCAAAATGCCAGTTTTGTTTGCGTCGTTTAGTTTTGTTGCATTTTTCTTCACGATAGTTGTATTTTTTAAATAACTCCACACAGAAGGCCCTGCAAAAAAAATTCTTTCAGGGCCTATGTCATCTTTGAGGATGCTGTGTGGAGGGTCTTTTTAAGAGAGTCTTAAAGAGACCCATATTGCAGTAGGGAGGAAACCTTAAAAAAAATCTTTCGATAGCGGATCTGTTGAACTTAAAAACGAGTCGTTCTCATTTGACAAATGTCAGCCGTGTACGAACGTTTCGCTTGTTTCCCGACGGTCATCCAATGAAATACCGGTAGAACAAGGACAGCATTCTCACCTGACGCCGGTTCTCTATCAAACGAAGATTGCCATGATGGGGGTCTATCAAACGGACTGACTTTTTCTGCTCTCAAATATTATATTATATTCGGTTGTATATTACAGGGGCGTAGAATAGAAAACACTAAGCCTGACAAAGCTGCGTATTGAAATAACTCACACGCTCGATTATTAAATGGTTCAAACATCTGTAAATGCTTCGATTATTATCAAAATGTTTAATGTATTGCCATCACTAGTGCCGACCAGCATCAATTTTCCACCGCCTGTTATTCGGATCTTCGTTGGGGAAATTCACAAGGATTATTTATTTCCCCAAATTCGCAATCATGTAAATTTGCACGTTTGCGAAAATATGCGACAAAAACTTGCTTATTCGTCAGGCTGTAAAACCTGCGCGAGTTCATGACACCTTCCATAATTCTGGCGATAAAAAAAAGTTTCCAATTAAGCAATCGATATATTTTTTAAATTTCTGTCACGTGAAATAATTCTACTCCATTCCTGAAGCACGTTTTTCCCATCGCATCGGTCAAAATTATAAATCTTTTATTGCCTGTTTTTAATGACTTTTAAAACAATAATTAATTAATTTAATTTTATGGTTTTTGAGGACTAAATTAATTTAATAAGATTATTTTTAATAATCTGTGTTTGCATAGCTGCAATTATGCTGCCGTATAAATAATATTTTTTTATAAATATTATTTTTACGTTAAGCTATTAGAATACATGTATTTGAATTTCACATTTTTTTCGGTATATAATTTATACAAACTAGCTTACTTGTTTACTTAAAACTTACTTGAAACTCAGCTTTTGGTGTCAATCACGTACTCACGCGCGGACACATGCGAATTTCTCTGAAATTACAGCAGGCAATATATGAAATAAAATAAATGTCGGTCCTACCCGATTGGCGTCTGGCAAGGTTGGCAGTGAGATTAAATCCAGTCCCTGGGAAAGGGGGTTCAATCGTCAGTCAAACCAATTTATTTTTTTCAATTTTTAAAGGACATTGTATAATAGTAAAAAACGGGTTGATTTCTCTATTTTTTTATCGCCCGAATCTTGGTAAATAGAACTGTTTTGTTTGTTTTTAGTCAGAACAAAGCACAGTTTGTCTTAGTAAACAAAACTTGACAAATCCAGCTAAAACAAACACTAAGAGGTCAGCGCTTTCCATGACAAAAGTATGATCCAGAGGTTTGTTCAACACTAAATAAATTCAAATATTTGTTTCGTGGAAAATGTGATACACTCGATTTTCGGGAAAATCTCAGCGACATTGAACTTCGCTTTAGGGAGTATTTTGTTTTTATATTTGTTAGATTTCGCAAATTTAATATTTTTTTAGCTAGATTTATTTTAATTTATTTTGTTGGTGGAAGGTTCGGTTCGTTTTTACGGCATGCCTCAACCCTTTGGAAAACAAACAGTCAATTTCTTTGACAGTATGGTGGGGTTGTTAAAATATATATATTAAGTGACAACCATTTGGGAGATACTGCGAAGCTCAATATTAGTTGAATAAATTTTCTTCATTTTCACTTGGGGGGTGCAAATTTCTTCGTTCAATCCAGTTGCTTATTTTTTGTGAAACAGTGCGCAATATATTTGCCAACAGCAAATCCCTAGAGCTAGTGGTGGAATGAGTGAATTTCGGTGGTTTGTGCGAGAGACGCGGACGGGACGAATACTTTGAATTGAATTGAATCGCTGAATAATTGTGAATAACCGACAATTCAATTAATCATGTACTGAATGCAGTCGTCATAGTCAAATGATGTGACAAGGATGGGTTGTTTCACGGAATTTGAACGATTTTACAAATTTTAATGTTGATTTTCAAGCTCTGTGAAGGTTCTATTAAAGTTCTATTATTATTTATTTATTTATTAATTTAATCATTACTGGCCTTTACTTACGGGGCTTCACAAAACATAGCATCCTCAAAGATGACATAAAAATTAGTCCCTGAGGGACATTATTTTCCTTAGGGCCTCTTGAGTGTACGTGTAAAAAGAAATAATGGCACTTGTATGAGTGTGAAAATGGGCAAGGAACACTGGACAGGTCAGAGGAAAATATTATCAGAAATCCGTCTTCTTATATATAGGTACCCTATTAATTGGCTAACAAGTTGGGAGGCGGGTTTGGGTACCACCGCCCCGGGAACCATTCATTGTATAACCAACACCTCTGCCATAGGTCACCCCAAGTGGTTCGCTACTTTTGGTGATTTAGCAGGGGTGCCCGGGTTCATCGGGTGAGGTGTGTTTAGGATGCGCCTTCCCACCAGGTGAGAAACGTGCCAGATCGGGAGGGGCTGGCTTGGGGAGACCCTTTGACCTCTCCAACTCCGCGCCTCAGCGGGAGGGGTATATTTATATGTCTTTCCAAAACACACTGATACCTAGATTCCTACCCACCCCTCAGACCTTATTCCACCCTCTCCTTTAAAAAAACCTCCAGATAGCATTCCCAAAGATGACATAGGCCCTGAGGAAAATATTTTCACTGTGTGGAGTTAATGTAAAAACATCATATGCGGGTCTTTATGACAGGATTGATACTTTGACAGCGCGTTCTTAGAACTGGAGTATCCAGACATTTTAGATTTGTTTTTTATATTTATACAATACATTCGTTTCTGTAAGTAACATGTATTCAATGCGTTTCATCTTTTCAGCTTATCCCTAGAGGGAAAAGTCGATAGTAGTGATGGTTAGTTATGTACCAAGCGAAAGGAGTTTTAAAGTTTCTCAGATACGAGTATTACACCCCTTATATCAAACTTTATGATGATAATAAAGCTGTTGCCTTAAAGCTTCACACACTTCCCTACCTAACTAAAATAAATCCTCTTAGCATAAGTGAAACATATGCCAGACACGACCAGAACACTTTTCTTGCTGAAAGAAATTAACGAATTACCAATAGGAGCTGGCAAAAATTCATTTTGAAAACTGTATTATCCGATATTTGTTTTACTGAATACTAAAGAGCTTTTCTTCTAGCTCCAAACAGGTTTTTATGGGAGCTTAGCGATTCGATGCGAAATAATTAAACCAATTAAAATAAAGCACTAAATGTAAAGCCTCGCGTACTGCTTTATCTTGTGAAGTGACTCTTATTAAAGTTGTAAAAACTTTTTTATTCGTTTTGCTGAATGAAAATGAAGAATTATTGTCATTATTTTTACTCGTTATAATATACAGGTTTTATAAAAGTTTGCATTAAAAGCTCTCCTCGTTAAATTGTAATTAAATTAGATTTCACGGAGCGTATCCACAAATTTAAGTTTTTGGGAAGATTTGATTGTTATTTTTTTGAGGGAGACAGTAATGTTTTTACTTTTCCTTCAAGAGCTAAGCTGATGATGGATACGCAGCGATAACTGAAACGTTGACTCAAGAAGGAGCGTCAAAAACACACCAATTATTAAATCAATAAATATAAAAATTCAATATTGAATTTCGTGTATCGTTTAGGAATACTAGACAAAATGTAACATTCTTCTGCAGTACATGCACAGCCAAGTATCAGACATTCTCACTTACCAATAGTATTCGTGATCTGGGTAACAAGTTTGGGGGTACTATTGATATCATATATATGGTGTGATATATATATATATATATATATATATATATATCACACCATTTATAAAACTAAGCTTAATCTATACCAGAACTTTGTTAAATTCTACAAATTACAGTAGCGTTGGTAATATAGTTTTAGTAATTTGTCTTAAAGGTAGTTTTTTTACATTAACCTCAGACTGAGGCCCTCAGGAAAATAATTTCCCTCGGGGCCTATGTCATCTTTTGGGTTATTTGTGGAGGATTTTTAAAGGAAAGTAAGTAGAGGATGTTTTGGAAAAGTAAAGGGTATGAGGGTTGTGTAGCGAGAACCACTTGAGGTGTGCAACCAGTGGAGGCTCGTGAATTTCGTTTGTTCTACAGTGTGTCAAAAGTCGCGAGCTGCCACTGCGTGCAACCACCTATGGCAGAAGTGTTGGTTATTCAATAAATGGTTCCCGGGCCAGCGGTACCCAAACCCGACTCCCAAATTGTAAATTATTTTATTTTGCTGTTACGTGTTTTATTAATTTTCATATTTAGTTTATAAGTTTAACGTTATTTCATGCAACATTGTGTATAATTTTTGATGGACCGCTAGGTATGTTCTTATAATATATGTACAATCAAATAAAATAAAATGAGTTTGACTGCAAAAATAATTTCATGATCAGGTTTCTTTAAAAATATATTCTGATCTGGTTACTGAACGTAGCTAAAGCTACTTCAAATAACGTTTCGATATTAAATCTGTCTAAGTCTCTTTCCATTCTGAAAAGAAGTGCAAGTATCTATACCAAGGCTGCCCAACCTTTTTAGCAGTTGGGCCAAATTGACGATCTTGAATCACTGGCGGGCCACTGAATACCTGACGGTTCCTATTTCCATGGGGGGGAGGGGTTGTTAGAGAATTTCTATAAAACATAATTCCCCACAAAAAAATTCAAAATGAGTGTTCCGAAATATTTGAAATCCATGGGGGGGGGGGGGTTGTTACGGAACTTCGCTGAGAAAAAAATTCCGCGCACCCAAAAACATCATATGTGATTCCCCACAGCAAATTTTCGAATTCCATGGGGGGGGGGGGGTGGCTACAAGATTCCATTTCGGACGCAAAAAATATTATATCAAAAACCGGTGTATTTTTGTTTAAAAAGTGAGTTCAACAGGTTGGATTTTTTCGTCGCTGATTCTCGTTCTGAGTAGCCTAAATAGCGATAAATCGCCCAAGCTGCATTGTTTTTTTCCCTCGGGCCCGCGACACTTTTTCAAATTGGCGGGTTTTTTGAAAATGGTTCACGCGGGCCACTTATAATTCGTTCGCGGGCCACATTGTGGCCCGCGGGCCTGGGGTTGGGCAGCCTTGATCTATACCGTTATAAATATAATACAATAGTTTGTATAACTACACAAATTTTGAATAAAATAAAATGTTATATTGTTGATGTAGGCAGGTTATATTTATCTTTGAATTATCAAACAGGAGCTTACAGAAAAGGAAAACTCTTGAAAAATGTAGTCGACTCCGAACCCGTAAGAGAAGATATCCACGGTAGTTACACGCGCTGCCGGTACGACCTTCCGTGCCAAATTCGCACGTGCATTGCGCCCCGGGGCTGGCGGCATTGATTGGGTGGAGTTTTATAAGGTTTTGTTTCAGACTCGAGGGATGGAGCCGAAACGGCGCTGTCAGCGGCGGTATCTTGTGTTGAGTTATATCGTTATGCTGGAGAACTTTACATGGAAACTATTCTCTAATTTAATCTCAGAACACCTTCGTAACCTTCACTGACTCAATGGCCCTGACAGAATCCAGTACAACTTGTGCCGGATGGTGTTTAAATCGGTTCCATGATAACTCAACATAATGATAATTCAACAAACTTTTAAAAGGTGATATAAAGTCATTAGAAACGATGAATTTTTTTTTAACCCAACCTAACCTAACCTAACCTACTTAACCCAGTTAATAAAGTTTTTGTTTCATCACTTTTCATGACTTTATATAACTTTTTAAAGATGGGATGAATTATCATTGTGATGATTTATCCGGTCACCGTTTAAATCTATCAATGAAATGCCCCTTACATCTCCGCACTTCGCGTTCCCGATCACTGATCTAAGACAGTCAAGTCTTAGATCTGCATCAACTATCGGGAGGCTGATGAAACCTAAACGCAAGCCAAAAACTAACTTTTATAGTATTTGGGACTTAGGATTGGGATAACCTCCTTCCGGAATATACCTACCCGAGAGTACCATTCTAGTTTGCCTACACATATAGAATAAATAATAACACAAGATGTGCCTTGTGGGCGTGTTTCGTGACCCCAATTTGGGCCTATATTTCCATGCAAAACTGTGTTTCATCATAATTACGAAATCCAAATGGGATGGCGTTATATAATTCCAAGCAAGTGTAAGAAAGACAGACCTCGTACTAAATGGTCTGGAATCAAAAGGTACTAAGTCAGTGACACATTTATTTGAATTCATATTTGTATTGAAGGCACTTCTTATTTTCCTCTTTATTATAGCCCATACATATATCCTATTTACATATTTATTATTGGATTATGTGAAACCTTACACTTCAATCGTTTCTTAAAGAGGGATGAATCCCATTTAGGAAGATAAATTCTAATCAAATCCTTGCATCATACCGCCCGTCATAAAATTTGGTTTTTCTTTCTCACGAACATTAAAGATTATAAATTACAAATGAATATCAGGATCATATAATAGAATTTCCAATAACGTGTATTTCCAATGTCCACTGCATTCAAAACTATAACTGAATATCTCTAATAAAGTGTTAAAATTAAATGACCTTCCAGGTAAGTATTGTTTTGCAGATTATCTGCCTATTTTATTATGCTCATTGGTCAAATGCCCTCGACCTAATACAGTTTTGTATTATTAATCGATAAACCGGTGGATGCAATCTGTTAGCTATAAGTTTTTATAGTATATTGTCTACAGTTAGTAATAAAATAGAGCATTGGAAACAATAAGCATTAGAGCAGCACCCGTGAGATGATTTTTCGAGAACACGACGCTATACAAATTATCCAAATATTACTATTATACCATGCTCTTTCAATCTCTCGGTTTTATATTAAACCTATATTTAACTAATCGTCATGCCATTTTTCAGGGATATGGTAGTGGGTGAAAATCCATTACAATTTATATTGTTACACCCTTGAGGGAAAAGGTTACACCCTACTAAATTAATTAATTCGTCCGTATTTACAGTCTGATTTATTACACCATTCAAATCAGTACAGGTTTTTCTGACGATATATTATATATATATTTTTTTAAAGGTAGGAAAACATTCCCTGGTTACGATTAACCAAACAATATTTAAAAAAAATCTTTTCACCACATTGAAAATGTAGCTCATCACGTGATGGAGGACTTAACCAGGTGGGTATTTGATTATATATGTATATATATATATATATTAAAACTTTAAATAACATTTTTTTTTAATATTTAAAAAAAATATATATATATATTATACTGAGAATGATAATGATTATAAATGAGATTAAAATAATTTGGCATTCTTAGACTATAAAAATATTACCATTCGTTATTTCTCTCATAAAAAATTTAGGCGTATTAGATCTATCAAAAAAATTATATATAAAGATGCAAAAGTCGGTAATTTTGAATACATGTAGGATAACGAAAGATTTTTTAAATATTTATGTTGAGGGATCAGTAGGATTTATAGGCCCTGTTAGGAGTTCTACGAGCCGAACCCTCTGATATGAAAATATCTGGAGTCTGTGAATTATTTTCCCATTTGATCTCTGGTGGGTTGACGTGTTGTTCTTGTATTGTTTTGTATTTATTTTGCTTATACAATGCACTTGCATAATGTTCATTGACTAGATGATCATTTGTGGAAAAGTGTGTGGAAGGGTTTAGTTTTTCCTATGGGGAAGATTTAACGCGGACATAAAATCGGAAGTTATCAAAAATAATATAAGTAATTACAATACAAAAATTTTACAAATTTAAATATTGTTGTGTATGTACGCCTACTTAAAATGTGCTTGTAATAATTTTATATTTTATTTTATGTGTTTATGGAGCAATATTTAGAAGCCTATTTCTAAATATTTACACGATAATTTAAATTTTGTATATTCTATATTAGTAACTGTTACAATTCCTTTTTTTATAACTAGTGGATGTTTGCTAAAATAACTTACTTTCTTGTTTTCTATTCGGGTCTTTCGGAAACGTTATATGTCAACCGAGCCCTAACACTTCACTCAATTTAAGTTATATTAGTTTCCCTTCAAATTGCGAAATAGAATAAGTATCTAGAAGAATCCGTATTATTTATTTTTCCGATCGGTTACATCGTATTTTTCACTACGTTAAAGTTATTTATTTACTGTTTTATTTTGGTACTTACGTACCATCAAACGTTAAGTCAAATGTCTGTAGTAAAACATAACGTTTGAGTTTCCTCTATTCACATATATTTCTTTTCATATTTAGAATGCCATCAATGGATACATAAATCATTCTGACAGCCGTTGTGTAGAAAACTCGGGCATGTGAAAAACATATTTACATACGAATCATATTGAACGCACAATAGGTAATCCAGTACAGGGAGAGCTCTTCACGTGGAAGGATATTTTTATAATGAGATTTTTCTACTTCTCGACACATATATTTACTATTTTAAATGGTTTGAATTACACGCTTGTGATATTAGAATTACGCTCTCTTAAGTGGCAACCTCACAAGAGCGCCCCTGTCTGTACAGTGTAAAGACAGGGAAACTATGTCGCCACCCGGTTTTGCAGCGTCGGGAGGCGGGTTAAGGTCGGGGCTGTAGGTAGGGATTTATTAATGTGGGTTTTGAAGGGGCCCGGTTTACATAAAAGAGGAAAAATAGATATTGTTAGCTTGTTCCACATATGAACAGATTTACACAAAAACGATTCGAAAAAATGACTCGTTCTCATGAAGCCAACATCAACAGTGAACGGGTGTTCTGCACGTTGTGTTTTACGCATGTACACTGGTACACCGGGGATCAATGCTGCTAGCTCCTCGGAGTAGGCTCTGTTAAAATACTCGTAGAACAGACACATTATACCCACATTGCGTCTGTGCATAATAGATGGCAATCGGTCTGTTATCAAAGGATTGCCAATGAACGGTCCGCCCTCTTTTGCACAGAATTAAGTAGGTTTGTCACGTTTTGTGGGGCTCCAGCCCAGAGGTGGCTCCCAAATTCAATTGTTGCGCGTACTTCAGAATTGTACAGGATTAACAGCTGTTCACTATTGAATAATCTGCTTACCCTGTACAAGATGCTAATGCTTTACGCACTCGAGAGCAATTGGTGTCATAAATATATATATATATGTTAAATGTATATATATTATATATTAGCAATTGGTGTCATAAATATATATATATATATATATATATATATATATATATTTATGACACCAATTGCTAATATATATACATTTAACATTTTATTTTTTTATTAAGACCATTCCTGGAAATATTAATATAGAAACATATCAAACTGCTTACTGAGGTTTAAAGCCAATGAATTCACCTAGATTTCACTATTTATTGTATATTTTTACGTTTTATTAATTTTTGCGCATTATGACAACCGATCTCTCGAAACGTTTTGGCAATTTTCACATAATATGCAAAAAATCACTGGATTGTGAGTAGTATTAGAGTCAGACGACAATAAATAAGGTACCGGTAAGGTAAGGTTAGGTATTAAATAGTGTACCGCGATCTCACTGAGCCTATTTCTATCCAGATCAAGTTGTTACTTTAACTGGTATTATGGAATCATTAAACTAAATTAAAAGAATAACAAAAGTGTTCCAAGATTCCTATCTCTCTTGTAAGACACCCGACAACATTGGCGCAGCCGGTCGGAGATTTTATTTGTTTGACAACGTAGTTAAATAAAATGTAGGTACATAGGATAACTACGTATACCGGTAGATCAACTATCTGCTTTTGGTGGATAAATAAAAAAGCAACTTAACTTTTGTCACTAGTCCATTGTTAACTTCTATTTGTATAGGTATGTATGAATATGATTGTTCCGTGTCTACCGGAGGTAGAAAAGTGATAAAAATATTTAATATATAAATCAAAAAGTTAAATAAAAAGAATAATAAGAATTTTATACAATTCTCATTTACGAATAACCTGGCAACATTTAAAAAAACTCCTAGTACCATAATTGTAAGCACAATATGTTGTCTGTTCAATGATGGAGGACTTGAAGATCAATTTTGTTCGAAAACTTTTAAACTGAGCCACCGTCCTATCATATGTATCTTATTGATTATGATTATGTCGAAAATTTTGATTTGTGTTGAATGAATGAACGAAGAAAGAAGTACAAAGAAAAATATATGGTGCAAATTTGAATGGTAGAAGTAGTCAGGGACGTCGGATGAAGACAGACAGATCTATAATCTCTTATTCCAAGATGTTCTCTCTGTAGGATCAGGAAATGAATTGAATCAAAGTCAAAATAATATGAGAGTGTGAGACGATGTATGCATGTGAATGAAGTAAGGAGTTGGCGGTTTTCTGTCTACACGTGCGGGGAAACGGCGTGATAGTTAGCGTAATATCTTCGTAAAATGCGTTTTCCTGAAATTCAAACGTTTCGAATTCAATAAATGCACATTTACCGAAAGTTTAACCAAACCTGATAGGTAGTTGCCTCGCGGGGGTTCGATTTCCTGCTAAGATGAGATATTGAACACTGAACTTACTTCAACGTGAAGTTAGGTTTGTGTGGATACGTGATAAAGATAATTGGATTTTTTAATAGCAAAATGTATTTTATCCCGTTTCTCTCAAAAATAATTCTAAACAATTATTCAGGGTGTAAAAGTTGTCGAAGAAACTAGATACTTAAGGTTCAAACGTCACTACGACAAAGCAACGCGTAAAATAGAGAACCGAGAGCTGCTCTGAACTCCCAACTCTTTAATGATTTCCATTTCAGATTTGATTTCAGTGAGATCGAAAGGGGTGATTTTATCGGTTAGCTTCAAACATTAGAACTAGTAGCAGGGCTAAACACAACAATCGCATTGAGGAGGGTAACTAGAGAATTCATATTTGAAAGCTAGTCATAGCGGAAATCGTTTCAATTGACTATTCGATGGAACAATTTTGACGTGAAATTATATACCTCCCGAAAGCAGACAGGCAATTTACTTTTTCATATTTCGCCGGCAGACACAGCCAGGAAAACATTATTATTCCACGAAGTAGTTTATCGTTTAGAGCAGAGGTTCTCAAAGTTTTTTGCCCCTACCACTTGCCGAATTTTCGTTGATTCCATAGACCCTGCTTTTCTTTTTTTTCGTAAGAAGACTGGCCACTGCGCTAAACCTCCTTTCCACGAGGTATGAAAATAGAAAGAACACTCTTACAAAGGTCCATAATGCATGATAAGCAATAGGTACTTATTTATTTCTGAAGCTAGAACTGCTGATACCTCTTTCGAACTGTCCATTAAGTTCTTCGTTTGTGCTTATTCCGATCAGTTCTTCTTGTCATGTGATATCAGATTCTTTAAAGTGACTGGTGGATGCATCGATAATCTAGTGTGTTATTTTCACAGTCAAATCATCCTCAAACCTAGATTGAAGTCTGTGTGAAGTACATTTAAATGTTTAACGTACGCGAAATCCTCATTAACTGGGAACTGTGGAAATCGCGCCACCAATGTTTTTCTTCAATAGAATGTTAATTCTGGCAAGAAATTTTATTTTTTTAATTCAGTAATTTTATGAAATTTCTATGTGTATTATTAGTATTAAACATTACACACAGATGTATTGTATGTGTAATAATTCATTTACGAAACGTGTGAATGTTGATGGTGACTTGATATACCCCCATTTAAATCTCGTGGACCCCCCAATTTTTTTTCTCGCTGACGTATGTAGATCCCCAGGAAGTCGAAATCGACCCCTGGGGGTCTGCATATACCACTTTGGGAACGTCTGGTTTAGTGAAAGTCTTGTCAAAATGTAAAATGAGACATTTTTCTCGGTCGAAAATCCGGGATTGTGTCGTCGAGACTAATTAGGTTTCTGGATACGCCATGGCGCTAAAGTAATTATCTTCTCCTTAATTTCTTGTTTCTCTTGCGAATTAAATTGTTTTGTTTTCGAAGCCTCTTATTAAATAACAAAACTTTTATGCTTTTTGTGCTTCTTTAGGTACATATCCTTTAACCCTTATTGGACTATTGGATACCGCTGTGAGACACAAACGTTTGATTAGAGTAGTTGCACTAATAGCAATCCGCGACATATCGTCTACTCTGTTTGAATAACTTTTCCGGGGGGAGATTGATGTAATGGGGTATTTTCACATAATACGAATACCGTTAAAAATACGTTGAAGATCATAAGTTTAATTTTCTGATTATAATTATCGCACTAAAAATATAAGTTGAATATTTTCATTCATGCTCGATCTCTCTCACGTGACGTCAACGCCACCATAATCACGAATAAAATCCAATGTCGTTTTGGCGGCAAATCGAAAATGGCGTATTTTAAATCATCATAAAAAATTTATCCGCCAACATAAAAATAAAATAAAAATACTTCATTATCGGATTTTTTTCTTAATGTTTTCGAGAATAAAAAAAACAGTAAAAATAACCTACAATGATCAAAACAGAAAAGCTAAATCATATCATACTCACGAAATACCGCGAAGTTAAAGCAAATATAAAGCAATATGGTGCGTCATACTCTTCTTATCTGATTGCGGGAAACGTTTTGTAATTCAGACGATGAACAGATATTAACTGCAAAGACAATCTAATAATGACCACAATTTGATTTAGGAAGAATTCACGACCACACATACGAAATGTTGTATAACATCGATTCTAAAGGCAAATCCCATATTGCCCATACTGTTTTTGGATCGTTTTAAATGTTTTGATAGATAATACTGTTGGTAATTATATATCTTATTCTTTTAAGTTCGTTGAAATGCTAACATTCTTTCCTAATTTATTTTTTATAGTCAGACTTTCAGTCATTGCGCAGTCCCCAGCTGTTTCCTGTTACTTTAATTCTATGTTGTCCTTTTTTAAGATTAAGTCCGCGTCTGAATGGGGTTGAACAAATGCAAGTGCTGAAAGGACGAATTCAAACTGTTCTCGTTAATGGAAAGGCCAGTAGAATGCGGAAATTTCTATTCGTATTTACACAAGCTGTCAACTAAGAGTTCATGAAAAATTTATTATTATTTTTGCACAATCTTAAAAGTGACCTAATTTTTTTTACATTATTGCAGCGGTGTTTTGCCAAACCTATGTTTGAAATACTTGAAAACAATTATATCCATTGATATGTTCATTTTATTATAACCGTTCTGTCTATCTCACAAAGCTTATTACATTACAGGTCTTGGCGCGCAACGGATTTTCAAGTGTCACGTGTCAATTCAGTTTGAAAATGGCGGCGATTGTTTATAGTCGTTGTTAGGTACTGCAGATAGTTGTGATTTTCCGCGAGTGTATTAAATAAACAGAGTGATTATAATATTTTAATCAATGAAGTTTACTTAGCGACAACATGACTTCAGACCCGTACCATAGTCGGTCTTGCTTTCTCATCAATGACGCATGTGCAGAAAAGGCGTGTCAGCGTCAGGTCAATAAATACGTTTGTTTATGTGACTCCCGACAAGAGTTAGACTGGTCGAAGCTCAGTTGATGATCTGATGCTCGAAGCAAGTGAAACTATCTAATCAGGGGGGTAGGATATTGGGAAGTAAATACTTTGTCACAAAAAGTAAGTTTTGATCCTGATTTTACAGTATGTTTCACTAAAAAAGAGCACTTGGATAAGTAATCATCAATAATTTCTATGATCGAATTCTGGTGTTGACGTCTTCATAATAGATCTGTCATTCAAATGTCTCGATGATTAGATTATATGCTGGTCCATACAATGCTTTTGTTGTATTGTCTGCTCCACTATCATTGTTCTAATCATTATACCTGCGAGCAAGCTGTATAATTTCCAACAAATTTATGATTTGTATATTGTGTGTTCTAAAGGTGCCTGTAAACGATCAAATTTGTTTGTCAAATTTTACGTTTGCTCGTCACGTGTTTGATGAGCAAGGCCTGGCAAGGCCGCAAACGTTCAAATGAAGTTTGTCAAATATTAGTTCATTTATTTACAGCTTTCGCCGGGAATTGTCTTTTGACGTTTATTGTATCCGGTCTGAAGTGGGGTGAATAGCGAAATATTTTGTGTTGTTAAAAATGACGGATGCGGACAAAGCATTTCTTGCGTTGACATTAGCTCTGTGTCTTAAAAAGAAAAAAAGAAGGTGTTGGTCTAGAGAATGGCTAAAATTAAGAGCTAAATATACCCATGAAAATTTGCTTAGGGATATATTACGTACAGAACCAGAAGATTATGGTAACTTTCTGTGAATGGATAACCCAACCTTTAATTACTTGTTAGAATTACTTCGTCCTCGCATTGAAAAAAAGGATACAGTTATGAGAATGTCTATTCCCGCATCTCAAAGGCTATCGATAACTCTGCGATATTTGGCAAGTGGAGCTGATTTTGAAGATTTAAAATTCTAATCCTGCATTGCGCCTCGTACACTCAGCGACATTATTTTAGAAACATGTGAAGCGATAAATGAAAAATTACTCAATATTCAGGTAAGTTTTATTAATTTTAATCATACAGTACATCAAAAGATTTTAAATAATTAGCTGCTGTTTCAACTTCTTCTTCATCGGTAGAACTAATAATTGTCCGATTTGACGGTGAACGAATGTAAAATCACAGACTGCTGTCCTGACTGCAAAGTCCCATATTCTATTGCTGGAGTATGTGATGGTGGCGGAGTATGTGATGGTGATGGAGTATATGATGGTAATTGAAAATTTGGTGTAGGAGATGGAGAGTGTGGAGTAGGTGAGGAAGTGTATTGTCTATGGGACCATGTTTGGGTTTCAGGAGGTGGGCTAATTATGACAGAATATCTATGAAGGCTTCCAACTTCTCCTTCAAATAATATGTCATTCTGCAAGCCTTCTTTGGTCAACAGACATTCTTTCCAACTTAAAGGCCCAATTACTCGCCATTACTGCAACTTCACTTTCCGGTTTCTAAAAATGCTCTTTTGCCAATAACATTAAGTCCTGTTGCAAATTATCATGTTTTTTCTTCTTTTTTGCCGGCTCCGAACTTATCGATGATTGAGATGAATCAAGTGTCGGTGTTTCCTGTAAACAATGAACAACAAATTAAAAATTGGAGGACGCTGGCGAGACAATTTGAAAACCGATGGCAATTTTCTAACTGCATTGGGGCTGTAGACGAAAAACATGTTACACTATTAAAACCTGAGAATTCCGGTTCCCATTATTATAATTACAAGGGATCATTTAGCATAGTGCTTATGGCCATAGCCAATGCAGACTATGAATTCATCATGGTTGATGTTGGCACTAATGCTAGAATATCAGATGGAGGAGTGATAAAAAATACAAAGTTTTGGAATCACTTTGAAAATAAACAGTTACATATTCCAGGTCCTGAAGCATTACCAAATACAGAAAAAAGAATGCCCTATGTATTTGTGGGCGACGAAGCTTTACAGTTGCATCCAAATTTTATGAAACCTTACAACAAAAACGTCTTAAATGATAACAGAAGGATTTTCAATTATCGTTTGTCTCGTGCTCGACGAATTATTGAAAATGTGTTTGGTATTCTTACAAATCGTTTCAAGATTTTTCAAAAATCTATAAAACTATCTCCTGATAAAGCGAAAATCATAGTCATGGCGTGTTGTCGTTTACACAATTCACTTATGAAACAAAAAAATTATATTCGACCCGGAGAAATAGATGTCGAAGATGCTGTCACGGGGACTATTATACCTGGTTCTTGGAGAAATGAACAAAATCAAATGTTAGAAATTGAACAAACTCGAGCAAGGAACGCTGCTTTACAAGCAAAACAAGTTAGAGATGACTTTTGTGAATATTTTAATACCGTGGGCGCTGTTACATGGCAAAACAAATGCTTACAGTGATTTAATACTACGTGACTACGATAAAATTGTACTTCTACTGCTACCTGTTGCTCTATGCTGCAAATACTTGGGTCCTCTTCCATCTGATCCTCCAAAAATTGCAGCTCCTTATAGTACCACAGTGTGGGTGCATATACATCATCGATTCCAGAGCCAGAAAGCTTCGATTTTTTTATTTTGTTCGACTCACGTCTGTATGTCGTTCGTAAAATGTTGATTTTTTTTTCACGTCTTCTTCCGTAATATTGGCGCGAAATACTTTTAATAAATCCGTTATTGTTTTTATTCCTATGTTTCTTTTATTCTTGTCCATATAGTCCCTGCATTTTACTTTCCACAGTTGCGGCAGATCGCGATATATGGATATAAAATGTAATAAAAAGTCTCTTTCACTTATAACATTCGATGACGCAGCACTCTCCATAGTGATGGCAACACGAAACTGACGTTTGTTTGATTAACACCCCCGCAAACGTTCAAACATGTTGTCAAATATCCTTCAAACTTTCCGTCAATCAGAATTTCTGACAAACACGTCAAACACGTAGTTTGTTTGACAAGCACATCAAACAAGGCCGCAGACGTTCAAATAATTTGACAAACACGTAAATTTGACAAACAAATTTGATCGTTTACAGGTACCTTTACAAATCCATGTGATAATGCCAGCAATTTCAACTACCAGAATTATCATTGGCAAACATTATTATCTGTCTGGTAACAATGGGCCAACACTACAAAACATGTTACTAACTGTGAAATGACAGAAGAAAATAACGTAAAATTTAAGTACATCATTACTGACTTCCTTGCTCGTACTTTTAATCTCTGTAACAAAACACACATTGAAAGTGTTACAAGTTTTTTAATACAATCTTTTGTTGTAGATTTGAAGGCGACCCAATATTTATTTTTGTTATTAGATAATTATTGCTCCACGTTTTAACTACTGCTCAACGATTCTTTTCTTATGTAAAGACAGAGAACCAAAATATGTTGCAAATTGAATATGAATGCAAATTCTCCAAAATAGAGCAATGAGAATAATACTTATGTGAAATAGATTTTCTAGATGGTTAAGTGAACTAAATTGGCTAACACTGAAACAGATGCTGACTTTGAACGCGATGATGTTTAGAAATAACACTGAAACAGATGCTGACTTTGAACGCGATGATGTTTAGAAATAACACTGAAACAGATGCTGACTTTGAACGCGTTGATGTTTTAAAATAAAATAATAAACTACCTGTTACCAAAATACTTTTCACACAAAGTTATATACAACAAGGACATTCACAGACATGATACAATAACGTGGAATGACATTAGACTACCAAAAAAGGACAAAGCCAATTCACAAAACAGTTCACGGTACAAAGAAATGCAATATTAATGGGCTGCCGGAAACTATAAGTTATATTGATATAATTAATAGATACAAGTTTGATTGTAGGAGCCATATTAATCAAAATAAAATGTAAGTATTGTAAGTTATAGTAAATTAGATATTTGTAAACTTGGATGTACAATTTGGATGTACAACTTGGATGTATATATACATATTATTAAAAGCTTTACGGCTTCTCGAGTAGCTGACAAATGATCATACGTGGGAAAAGGAAGATCATCTATTTTTAAGTGATTTACAATGTTCCTCAAATAAATTAATTTGGTAAATATCCCGAATCGCTGGACAAATCGCATACAAATTATTTAAAAAAACACTTTAGGTAAATTTCAACGAGGGGCTACTATTTCAGTCACCGGAGAAGTAAAATAATGCACCTAAATAGCTATTTCATTCCAAATAATATACTGATAATTTTACGTCTGTAACGATATTTTTAAAGAAGGTACCTATCTATAATTTATTTTTTTTACCATTTTTTTTTTTTTAATGTGAATACCGCACAAGTGTCCCATCTGCTCCCAACCGTCTGGAGCCAGTAAGACTATGGCATCCGCACCTGAGGTATGTTGTGAGGCTGAAGAGTAGTAGGGATGGGAAGGAGTTGGGGAAGAGGAAGTGGGGGGGGGGGGGTACCTGGCTATTCAGATCTGGTCACCAAACACGGCTGAAGCCATTTCAAGCAACGTTTCATTTCTGAATGATGGTCTTACGCCAGGGCGATACTGAGAGTATTTTCCACTCTGGAACCTTCAGCAAGTATACTGTATATTATTTTAAATGAATAAATTGTGAAATAACAGAAATTGTTCAAATAAAATTTACTTGTTCACGCCGGGATTCGAATCCTCGACTTTCGGATTGCTAGTTGAGAGCCCCACCCTTCGACCATGGAGACCGTCAATTTATTTCTATATTTGAAATGAGCTAAACCTCCGTGCATTTTGTTAACTTTTTTCTGCTGGGTTGACTCCCTGCAGTTTCTGTTTGCAACAAAACAGCAGGACGCGGCAGCGACTGTCAATGTGGAACTGCGAATTGTGGCAATCCAATTTTGCATAATTTGAAGAACAGTAAAAAAAATATAAAAAAATCGTGGATTTAAAAATTAGTATTTAATTTTTTTTACTGCTTTTAGAGGTAGGTACTAGACCACATTAAAACACTCTTTTAAGATTACATTGAAATAAATTAAGAAACAGTATGGGGCCTTGGCTTATTATTAGTCAGTTTATTGGTTCAAATCTTTATAGCTGATAATGTAACCAACATTTACACATAACTTTTTTTTTCTCAAAGAAGCGAACATATTGTGTTTTAAGTCACTTTATTGATATACTTTAATTGTCTACCGGTTTCGGTACTTCCGTACAATCATAAAAATAATGCTATCAAATATAGAAGTACACATATATATACACATATTATCAAGAAAGAAAGGGACAGTATACTAGAGTGGGACAGTGAATCAGTTTTGGGAAAGAGGTGGGGGAGGGGAGTGTGTGATAAGTGAAGTGGGGAACATTCTTATCATTACTTTTTAGTTTTTATAGTTTTTTTTGTACATTTATACTTTATTTGTGTTATGTACTATTCATACTTTTATTAATGGCACACGTTGTGCTGTAGATACATACAAAATAAACATCTCGAACTAAAAATAGACGCATTTTTTAAAAATTACAGAAAGTGTAAAATATGCAAATTCCATGAAGCCAGAACTCACAATTCCATGGTGAACAATGATTTTTTGTTGTTGTATAAAGTGCGGGGTAGGTATCCACGCACTTCTCTTAGGCCCAGTTGTATCGCAGGAAATTTATATGTGACAAAATCGCTAAATGGCCAATCAGCGCCATTTTGTTTTTTTGACATTTGAAAGATTCCCGTTAAATGCCGATTCTCACATTCTAAGTTCATTTCAGCTTTTGAACTAATTGCGAAGAAGAAGGACAACTATATTGTTGTTAAGCTTGTCATCTTATTACAATTTCATAGAAAACTGAAAAACACCTAACGGGGACACAATAAAAATTGAAATTGGGCAAATAGAATCAAATAAATAAGTCGTTTCAACGTGTCCTTATCACAGTTTTAAATTGTCCTTGAACGCCGAAACGGTCACAATAATAAAAGAATAAAAATAAAAAATACTTGCAAAAATGATTTACATTATTTATAAAAAACAATATGGGGTTCTACGAATTATGTAAACACAAAAACAATTAAAGCTTTCTGTCTTTGTAATATTTGGTATTTGTGGGTTATTCCCTTCTCTTTGTCACAGGTGAGGTGGCACGTGTACAGGAATTATCTACCTACATAGGCATGAAGTTTGCGATACACCTTATTATTATTGTTCATCCGTTCTGGCGATTAAGTCAAGCTGAAGGCTCTCAAGGGACAATTCCACATTCCACGTTCCACTCGTTACCGGCTACGTTCCGTGGGAGCTGTCGCCCACACATTAATCGAATCCTTTGTTCCTGAATATGGATTATTGCGACCGGGCGCTCGGGGTTCTACAAAACTTGATCCACTTCTATCGACATTTGCCTCCCAGCAGGAATTCCCAATTAGTCCTGAATATTGGTACATTCTGAGGTTTTGTGTGAACGTGCGACCATGAGTTTTGTGCTTCGTTGATATCATATAAACTGGATGTTCGTCTCAAAGTAAGAATTTTTGTGATATACCAAAAAATATTATAATTAAACATACTAATTTAAAATCTCGGTGCAAGCGTGAAGTGATGTGAAATTGTATTCCTGTGCAAGTTCAATTAACTATTAATTTTCAAAATTCTGACTGATGGTTTTAAATAATATCGAACAAGCTTGCACTATCATTATTTTTATTCAGTAATAATTCTTTATTTGAAATGTGTATTTGTTTTATTTAAATGTTTGTCAGATGTCGTAATTTTTCAAGTTTACTCACATTTTGGCGGCTTCCGTGGTCGTGGGTTAAGGCTCTCGACTTGCAAGCAGGAGGTTGCGAAAGTAATTTTTTTTTTTTTTTTTTTTTTAGTTAGTGTTTAATTAGTGTTATTTCACCAATTACTCATTTAAAATAATATATTGTAGGTATATTTGCGGCACATTCCAGGGTGGAAGATACTCTCAGCCTCGCATTGATGTAAGAACACAAATTAAAATTAAAATATACAAATTAAAATAAAAATTAAATTAAATTAAATTTCTTCTAATGAAATGATCATAAGAACTTATTTAGAATTTAATATCTGAAAGCTAAATGCATTATACTTCTATCATGTAACATCACTAATTTACAAAATAATATTCTAATTTAAACTACACCGTCTAAAAATAATAGAAATTTTAGACAATCATCAATTCTCCCATCTCCAAAATATAAAGAAATATTAGACAAACATCAATTCTCCCAACTCCAAAATATAAAGAAATATTAGTCAAACATCAATTCTGCCAACTCCGAAATGTAGAGAAATTTTAGACAAACATCAATTCTCCCAAATCCAACACGTAAAGAAATTTTAGACAAACATCATTTCTCCCAATCCCAAAATGTAGAGAAATTTTAGACAAACATGAATTCTCCTAAATCCAAAAAGTAAAGAAATTTTAGCCAAGCATCAATTTCCCACCTCCAAAATGCAAAGAAAACGCTAGGGCAATTTAATTTTAAACATCTTGGTGTAAACTATTTAATTAATTACCATAAAGAGTCAGAAATATAAATAACGATTTTAAATATTTAAAATTTCCCTCAAAAAACACCATGAAAATAGAAACATGACAAAAAAACTGTGAATTAGAATAAAGTAACGTGCTATTTTTTCAACATTTTACTGTTTCCGTAGTGGTTAAGATTTAACACTATGTTTTTTTTCTTCTTTTTATTGTGTTTATTTCTTGCTAGAGCAATCCCGATGAGTTACAGAACTCATTTTAGGACAGGAGGAACTTACAATTCATATGTAGGAGGTAGTAGGTACAATTTTACAACGGTATTTTTATATCAAATATAAGTTTCACATTCAATACAGCATAAAAATAAAAAAAAAATTAAAATAATGACACGTTAAGTAGAACAAACAACAATAGAAAACAAGTACAGAAAGAAAAAAAAATGGATAAGATACAACAAGAAATGACAACACAGTTACATATTTTCATTTTTAAATGTAGTTAAAAAATATTCTTTTAAAGCATTGCTTTGCAATTTTTTATTATGGTGGATGTGTTTGTACATATCTGGAAGCGAATTATATAGTGTATACGCAATATAGTTCAGTGATTTTAACCCATATTTTGTGTATGTTCACAGACATTTTTTCTCTAGTATGTTCCAGCAATACTTAATATAACTTCCTTAAATATTTCACGACATGTATAAAAATTCCTTTAATAATGTCGCCATAAAATGCTAACTACACTGATTAACAATAGGCTTATCTTAAATATATCGATGACCGAACTACTGTTTTATTTTTATTTTTAGTATTTGTTTTACTTTTTAACAGTATGCCCATTACTTTGAAACAATTAATGACTACAAATACATTTACAAACTTTCTCAAAAAACATATCGTAGCCTGGATAAAAAATCAAGATATTCACTTTATTCAAAAGATTATAATTCCAAATCAAACATAACCAAAATATGATAAGTAAAATTAAATATTATACACGTTCTTCAAGAATTATCCAAAAATACATACACTCACATATAAATGTGTGTTTTAAAAAAAAACTTTCTACTACAATACATACCTGTCACACTTAATCAAAAACACGTTAACACCTCAGCACAGGTTCTCCTAGTGAGGTGTTCACGTAACATGCAATATCACCCACACACAGTTTTACCTATATCAACCTATGTTCTTTATTTTTTACACCTTTTTTCTCTCTACTACAATATAAACCACTGTAATCATTTGTAAAATGTGTATTCAAGAATAGACATAAATAAATAAATATCAATGGCTCGCTTCTATCGACCAAGAAGTTTCATTGGTTAAACTCCTTCAGCCTGAATCAGGTTTAACTTTAAAAGCACACACACCTACAAGTACAAGTATAATTATTGAGTTCTTACCATAATACATCTGATTTATATTTGCTCTTATTCTGATCGAGGAAATCTGTAAGGATATAAGTAGCCACCAGGTTTAGCCACGTATGATTTATGACCGGCTACAATAAATAATACAAAATGGGGTTGTTTGTTGTCGATTCTTTACAACTTTACCTCTTGCCCCGGGCTTTTGGCCTCAAATTCTTTACTCATGTCAAATAAGTAAAAAAATACAATTCTAAAAAATGTATGGAAAAGCGAGAGAATGTAACGTTTTTTTTTCAAGAATAACTGCTTTTCCTTTACGAAAGAAAATTCTGGACACTTTCAAACGAAATTCTAAGCGAAACTTTCCTCTAAGGTTATATATATTTTGAAATAATATGTTTTATTAAACTATTTCGTTTTTGGTACTTTTAGGGTGGTTTTCTAGGCTTGTTTAATTTATTTTTACATTAGCTCCACACAGGAGGCCCTGAGTAAAATTATTTTCCTCTGGGTCTATGTCATCTTTGCGGATGCTATGTGGAGGGTTTTATTAAGGAAATGAAGAAGGAGAGGAAGATTTGGGAAGGAAAAAGGTACGAGGGGTGGGTAGGAACCTGGGGGGTCAATGTTTCCAGGAGTGACGAATGAATCCATCCCTCCTACCGCGGTGGGTCGAAAGAGTCCGGCTGGGGAGGTCAAAAGGTCTCCCTCGACCAGTCTCTCTCGATCCTACCCACCACGCAGTTGGTGGGCAAAAGCATCCACCGCCAAGACCTAGACAAACCTCACCCAATGAACCCGGACACCCCTGCTATGTCACCAAACGTAGCGAACCACTTGAGGTGACCTATGGTAGGGGTGTTGGTTATCCAATAAATGGTTCCCGTGGCGGCTGCACCGATACCCGCCTCTCAAATTGCGTGTTTTGAGAAATGGACCATAAAAATCGTAAATAATTTAATTCGAACCGAGTTTAGTTCCCCGGAGAATCATATTGACAAATTCACATCATAAAAAATAATGATTTCGAGTAGTTACAGTATAAGAGGTGGATACCCCGTTTGAATAACCAAAACCTCTGACATAGGTCAACCCAAGTATTTAGCTATGTTTAATGACTTAACAGGAGTGCCCGGGTTGATTGGGTGATGTTTGTCCGGGTCTTGATGCGCGACAGGCCGGATCGGGAGAGGCCAGTTGAAGAAGACCCTTTGACCTCTCAACTTAACTATTTTGACTCATTCGTTGCTTAGCAAAACAGCGGGAGGGATAGATTCCTACCCACCCCTCATACCTTTTTCCTTCCCAGTACTTCCTGTCCTCCCATTTCTTAAAAAAACCCTCTACGCAGCGTCCCCAAACGTCATCGGGACCTTGTCTGTGAGTTAATGTAAAAACTAAATTTTCGAAAGCCGGGAAGTAACGAGTATCCAATCGTCATCTTGATTGGACAAGGTTCTAACTCAATTTTTTTTAAATGACCTTTGAATGCAAAAACCATTTCTTTTGCTTATTTCTATAGTCAAAATAATATTCAGAGATTTCTGAATTGTATTTCCGCAGGTATTTGTATGACGAAGTTCTAGCATCAAGCTTTTAAGGCTTCCATTAATTTTACAATGTTTTAACATCACATTGATCCTTTTTCAATCGCAGTGTAGTTCGTCACTTGTTTGATTAGATAGGGTTCTAACTTCGCCTTACCGCATTCTGAGGTGCCAATGTTTGAGAAAGACGAATTCTCATAATCTATTGAACAATTTCTGATTTTGAGGTCTCTTGTGTAAAGTATTATAGTTAATATATTTTGAAGGGAAATATTTAAATATGACGTGGCCCCGTTTTGGAATGGCATTAGTTAGAACCTTATGCCATTAATTATTTTGTCCTAGCTGGTTGCATATGGTTCTATCTGCATACTTATGTATGTTAAATGGTAAGAATACGTCCCAACGTAAATATCAGAAATCGTCCTTGCACACTTTGAAACCCCATATCTCAGAACAAAGTAAAGTGAAGTTAGAACCTTGTCCAACCAAGGTGACGTAATATATTTCATCAAAGCTAAAAACTTTTTAGTAGCCAAAATGTCCCGTAATACCTATGTGGATTAGGATTACGTGTTTGACGCTAATCAGCAAACGATGGCCGCTTTCCAAACAGAATAATTAAATTAGCGCAGTTAGGTAAATGCCGCGGCCGGAGCGACATAAAGGGCAGCGGATTGATTGGTTTGTCCGTGACCTTGACCCAGCCTGCTCGGTGTTACGGTGTGCCTCCGATCCGGATGTAATTTACAAAAATATAATTTATATATCATGGTGGCAAAGGTGACAAGGCTATTTATAACGACCTTTCAATGTTCTAACCAATAATTGAAGAGCCGGATATCAATGTCGCACGGTGAAAAATGACTATTGCTAATTGAATACACGAAATCAAAAAGGTGCTAAGAGCCAAAAAATAAATAAAATGCGGAAACGTTCTTTGTGCCATCACCAATAACCTAAATAAATGTCCGGGGTATCGATTCTCGAATCCAGGCCGCTCATAATCGCCCTCGTAAGTACATGCATTGCTCGTAATTCTTATTCTTGAGTTTCGTCGAAGGTACCTAATATGCCAAACGTCATTCCACTCGAACAACGAGTGGGTCGAACCACTCCTTGTTCGAGTGGAATGACTTCGCCGAGAATCGAGGCCCAGTTGCCACAACATTTTTTTGGAACCTCTACGCATGGCGAAAGATGGATTTGTCCACAAAAACTAGAATGTTTTCTTTTAAAATAAGCACCAAATTCCATTCTCTTATTAAAATTTAAGTAGATCTAATTACATAATTTATTTATTAATTATAAACGTCCTGATGGGCTATTACATGATATGTATTTTACAAGTTTTACTGCATACAGTGACAACAGGAGTTTTCTTAAATTGGTAAGTTATAATGTTTACAAAATAAAATTAAGGAATGAACTTAATACTATACATGGTACATATAAAATAGTATTTAAAAGAAAGTGTACACCTTAATTTTGTGTTTTTTTCTTACCTTAGAACTTTACTGTGATAATATCAACCAGCGCCCTTGAGGTGTTTTTGCACAAAAACGGCGCTATACAAGTCATCCAAGTATTATTATTATTACTATAATACCCACGCAGAGGCTTTGCCTTTGTGTGATTTTTTTAATACACACTACAATGTAGTTTTATTTGTATAACTGTTCATTATGTAAATATGTTTGAAGTAAGAAGAGAAAAAAACAAAAAACACTTTTAAAAGTGCAGATAGCATAAAAATAATAGTACAGGTTAATAGACAATTTACAAGTGAATACAAATAATCTATCTATCTATTATAAATAAAAATGTAAATGATCTTTTGTTCAAAAGATTGTTCAAAATCTTAAATCTCTGAAAGTTCTTCACCGATTGCTTTGAAAGTTTCACACAACGTTGCATTCGAATACGCGTGTGTTTTTATATACCTATTATTTTCTGAAAAATAGCTCCATTTTTTGGACAAACATGGTTTTTTTTCATGGTTGGACTTGAGTTTACTTAGGAAGAATATTTAAAATCATAAATGCAATAACTACTATGCGATGCTCCTAAACAATAATATTATTCTACATAAAAAAAACATTATGCATGTATCTCTTAAGTATTGGTAGCCTATATTATATTATATATGTTTAGCTTTGATGTGAATTTGTATCCAAGTGTATGAAGGCGAGATATATGTGCGTGTGTGTGGTAATTAGAACCGGAATTATTGTTTTAGAATAATATATTTTGCCTGGTTGATCGGTTTGGTACTTTAAAGTCGATGAGATGCAGTACTTCACAACAGTTTGAAAGAATAATTTAAAAAAATCAAAGTTATTTATTTTTCTTCTATTTTTTAAGGAATGTATTTTAAGCGTATTTAGTTAAAATAGACAACGTATGTATATTATCGAGAGTCTTAACCTTCGACTTTTTATTTTAGTTTATTTGGGAAACAAATAGTTTTACATATATTATATAAATAATTACATTTAACATGTTTCCATGAACCAATAGTCTCCACATAAAATTTATGTTACAGAAAAAAAGAAAAACACAAAGTGAAAACAAAAAATAACCATGCACACGAAGAATCGATTCTTCATTCGCAGCGCCCATATATTTTATATATTCATTTATATTTTTTTTAAATATTTTTGTTTTTAAAAACTTTAGTCTTATGTATAATATGGAGCTCGTGGGATTGCACCACCCTCCCCGAGATCCGGAATAAACAATAAAAAAATAAAAATAAACAGTGTCCGGAAACTTGTAGTAGAACCGTTAAACTGGAATCTAAAAAAACTTTTACAATTTTTCCGGCAACAGAAGATATAAATAAACAGCTGATATTAACCGCCTACCGACCGATTTAAAAAAAAAATAACAAAAAAAAAATTTCAACTTCGAACTACTCGAAAATGAAAACTCAAATCAAAAAAGTTATACTACAAAACAAACTCGTGTAATTCCCGATTGTACTACGAGTTTCCGAATACCGTGTATAAAATGAAAATAACTATTGATGGCATATCTAGCCCTCGAATGGCGTCGAACCAACAATCACAACACTAATACGGAGACAGTTGAAAAGATTTTATTGTGATAATTTTTTGATTATTATGCTTGGGTTGAGCTTCCTCATTATTTAAATTCGCTCCGATCATCAGGGCAGATATGACGATTGACACTGTAACGCTGTCCGAATCGTTGGTTAAAGAAGTAGGTACCGCGACACGGCATAATAAGTTTAAAAAATTACGATCAAATTTTTTGCGTGAATATCTCAAATCATATATAAACTAACTTATCCCATATATCTATTTATATATAACATCTATAATTCCAACAAAAAATGTCAATATGTCCCAAAAATTTAATTTATCCGAGACACTATCCAAGTTAAAAACAAATTATTTAAAACTTTTTGGTCATTCAAAAAGATAGTAGCCAAAAATATGGAAAAAATAGTTTTGGATAACATTTGTTAATTCTGACTTTGAAATATGAGATCGACAAAAATGACATATAATAATTAGGTCCCAATGAGTTAGAGGCAATTTCCCAGAAAGAGACAGAGATCCTGTGTTCGATTCCCAGTTACCTTTTCTTTTTTTATATTTCATTTCGATTTTTTAGTATTATCTTCTTCTTCAATATTTTTTTATCAAAATCAGTAAAAATTTTAAAAAACCTTTTCTTCCTCAAAATTGAAAGTGTTTTTATCCAAGCACATCACTGCGCACATCCCGAAAAAATCTGTCAAATTTGCCTCCGTTAAATTTACTGTCGAGACGCAGAAATTGATTGGAAATGTACGTAGATTGGTACTTATGTTTTATTCAGCAAACACTCTACGACCAATTCCAATCCAGGATGCGGAGTTTTGTCCCGAATGATAAATTACCGTCGTTATAATTTTTATCCCCAAATTGCAAAGACAAAAGTTTTCCATTTCATTTAGAGGTATAAATCCATCAATTCAAATAAATTTAAATTTCACTTAGAAAATAAATTCTTAAATTACAATAAATTATTTTAGCGAATAATTCAACGAATTTGGTTAATTTATATTTCATCTGGTTGCGTTCGTGGAATTTGACATTGCAATAATTCGTCGATTTTAAGTTATCTCTTCAAACCGGCTTTTATGAATAATTTGTTTCTGAGCACTTTATTCGCAATATTGCTGTATTTCTTCCATACCGTTGAATCCATAAATATACAATTTAGCATATCTGAACAAATACAATGTTCAGATGTACAATATGTACATAGCTCGGTTAGAATGTAGACGGAAAAGGCTTATTTTTTGTAGGTAAGATAAACAAAGTTCGTTACTTGTTACTACATTCTGCAGATAAATGTAAAAATGGCTGTTCGACTGATAGTAAACGGTAAGATGAACTTAATAGATAAATTAATATTATCTGTACAATCGGGAGAAGTTGCAAGAATAGTCAAGGCGAGTCGAGAAGTGCCAAGAAGAGCCAAAAAGAAGCAAGAAGCAAGAATATGAAAGACGTAAGAAAAATTACAACGCTCAATCAATACCTTTATTCCTGCCCACCCTTAATTCCAATATTGGCTTATTAGGTTTCCAAATAAACCGGTCTATTGAATTCCAACATCTTTCCTCTCCTCAGAGCAAGTGTTCCAAGTCCGAACTAATCAGTGGGCCCTGGTGCACCGGTCTTACTGGGATAGGAGTGCTCGTGGGTGGGGTAGTACTGTTCTATAAATTATAATCTTACCATAGAATTGTGATAACAATCGTTCGACCGCTCGGTGGCTGAGTTTTCATGGCGTTTGGGGCCCACCCAGGCGTAGTGCATTCAATTCCTCGGCTGGCTAAGTCCTCCATCACAACACAAGCAACATTTTTCGCTTACTGTGGTGGTAGTAGGACATTTTTAAATTCTGTCAGGTTATTCGTAACCCCGGAATGTTTAATAGTAAATAAATAAATAAAAATATCTTTCTCGGATTTTTTATAGGTACACAATATATTATAATTTTATTTTTAAAATTAATATGTACATATCAAACTTTCAATAAAAAATATAAATAAATATATAATCGTGTTACAGACGGCTAGTTACCATCTTTCGTGATTTTTAGTAAAAAAAAAACCGCGAATATCATTTGGACGACTATAAATCCTATGCTTTACCTTTGAGATTAATTCACTTTTATGAAATATACAAAAACCGTACATATTGATGTAAGTATACTGTGATTTTCAAATCATAAATAAACAAAGAACAAACGCCCTTGAAAATAAGACGATCGACGCAGGAGTTGGAAATTAAATTTCATCCTCCACAAGAGGAAATCTTTACAAATACTTGACTACATCAAAATGGAAAGATAAAGTTTTCCTCTACTGCTTTGACTTTTTAAAACCAGACAGTTGTTAGACCCGTAATTAGCGTAGCAATGCGAGCAGCGATGCGTTATTTCCTTAGGAAAGGATTTTTACTGCAAATTCCATAGCTTCCAAGTTCAACTGTATTATATAACTGACTGAATTTTAATTGCAGAGTAGTTGTAGGTACAGTAGAATACAAATTCAGTTGCGGGGATTTTAAAAATAAATAAATAATTCTAGCACATCTCCCGACTACGATTTCATTTTTGTTGTGTTTTCCCCTCCAATCCGGAGACGCTCTTCGCAATAGATGAAATTCCTCGTTTATGATTAATTATTTGGCATATTTTTTTGTTTGTGAGATCAAAAAATTGTATATACCTAAGATTTATCACAAAAATCTCACGAAATTATGCATTTTTATGAATATTAATAGTAAGTGTTATCTCCCTTTTATGCAACAAATATAGATAATGACATCCTCACTGGGATCTCTCGTTCTGAGGATTCCATTTGCATTTAATTTAGTAGTAAGGATAATATATTAAGTAGTGTTTTTTCTGAAATAATTTTAAATATATTACTCCATATTTTAATAAATTTTATAACTGAGCTTACGGTTGAAAATGCCTTATCAGAGCAATTAATAGGTTTTTTAACAATAGCCAGAAAAAAATGCAACTCCAACTCTCTGTAACTCCAGTTCAATGAACTCTATTACTAAAATTTGTTTTGAATTTGAGTGTCACTTTCAAAATTGGAAGTGACAGAATTCAGACGAGCGGTAAATTACCTAGACTACCTACCTATAACATAGTATTTTAACAGAAAATCATTATTTGCTATTTTCAACATTGGATCTGATTTGTCGAAAATTCAGATTATCTGTAACTTTTCATGGGTTGTGGGTCTGTCTGGGAGTAATTGTAACAGGATTTAATGAAGGGTTTGCTTTCAATGCAATGTCATTTTCGAAATTGGAATTGTTTGTGTGAGCTGTAATACAATTTTACTCGCGGATAAAACCCACAGCGGTGAGGTTTTGACTTTTGACGCTGTTTGAAAACTTCTACGTTTTTTTTAAATAACAGAGGGCGCCACATCCGTTTACAACATTCTGGAACTGTTCAGACATTAGTGTA
The DNA here is from genome assembly GCA_026573805.1 of Hesperophylax magnus. Taxonomy (NCBI): domain Eukaryota; kingdom Metazoa; phylum Arthropoda; class Insecta; order Trichoptera; family Limnephilidae; genus Hesperophylax; species Hesperophylax magnus. The sequence goes on along the minus strand of JAIUSX010000043.1, from coordinate 2,745,575 downwards.
ATAATACGATCAGAAACCAATTTTAAAAAAAATCTTTATCTTAGATATATATTTTTTCATGCAGCGGAATTTGACAAGTTTACCTTTCACTTGTCTGCACTAGTTATATTGTAATCAAATCAAATCAAATCAAATCAAAAATTATTTATTGTAAAATAAAAATTACAAAAGGTGTAGCTTATGGGTAGACGGGTAGACCCCATTTCTTCCAGCTAACCACATTTATTTAATTACAATATATAATATTATTTGTTTTATTATAATAATTACAATGTTTATACAGATAAAATAACAATATACCAATGAAAAAATAAAAAATAAAAATATATATACCAATAAAAATAGGCGTTTCATTTACGTGAGGTATTCACTCAACGTGTAGTGACATTTATTAACAAGGAAAGTGTTTAGTAACGATTTGAATTTGTGTGTATCTTGTATTTGTTTAATGTTATGTGGAAGGTTGTTATATACTTTAATGGCCATGTAGTATGGTCCTTTTTGGAATATTGTTTTGTTTGCTTTTGGTATTAGTAAGTTTTCTGTGAGCCTTGTAGCGTATTTATGTGTTGAGTTTTTTAGTGGGAACTTGTCTGTAGATGATCGCACTAACATGCATAACTCCATTATATATTTATTGTTATTAAGTTTAATTTGTAGAACTCCATTTTATTTTTTATTTTTTATATATTCAATAATATTATTATTGGGTTTATAAAAACAGTTTATTTTTAAACAGTTTGATAATGCCTTCAGAGGGCGAAACAGCTGTCACGCGTAATAATAATTACACAGCAGAACTTGTTTAAAAATAAACTGTTTTTATAAATCCATTATATATATATATATCTGTGACTGTCAGAATTTTCAGATTTTTAAACATAGGAAAAAATTTAGATTCATGTAGAAACAATTTTCTACATGAATCTAAACGATCAGAGTTTGTAATTTTTCTTATGCATCTCTTTTGTATGATGAAAACATCTTTAGCGTTTACCGAGTTTCCCCAAATAATACCGTATTTTATTATTGAATATACATAACCATAGTATGCGGCTATTACTGATTCGGTGTTTAATATTTTTCTCAAGGTACCCAGAACATAAGAAAAACTACTGATTTTTGCTACAATTTTTGAGACATGTTCTTTCCAGTTTATGTTTGTATCTAATTCTATTCCCAGTAGTGAACAGGTTTGGGAAGGTTCGATTATATTATTATTAATGTTTACATTTATATTTATATTAATATGGACTGTATGTTTACTATTCTGTGATAGTGTAAAACAGTTATTGCTAAAGGGGTTGGTTGACGAGATTCAGCTGGGACAGTAATGGCGAAGGGCTGCTGCGCCCTTCAGCGCCCCGCTGAAGGAAAGCATCCTTAGAAAGGGGTCAGTGTGCTCAATAAATAGAATTTAGAAGATGGTGTGAAAAGTGATAAATGAACACAATGTAATTATTGTTTCAGGCAACCCTCGGAACAAATGCGCCCTGCAGCCCGGCCACAGCCTCATGGACTGGATTCGCCTCGGCAACTCGGGGCGGGACCTGGCGGGCACCGGCGGCCGCATGAGGGCCGTCACGCCCAAGGAGCTCGCCGCCCACAACCAGCAAGGTAGGACATACTATACTGCTTTCATAACCAAAAGGTAGCTGGGAAGTCACATTCTGATATAATTTTCTTATACGACTATTTAATTTATTGATTCATGTAAAGCACAGAGGGCTTTTACATGTAGGAGTGTTGGTAGTAGTTAGAAAAATTAATAAAAATAAAATTACAATAGATAAAAATACATTTAAAAAAATACAGTAATCAAATGGATTGCCGTTAAAGAAATATAAATATTTCACTTTCTAACTATCTACATTAATATGTAAAAGCCATTTAGATTAATACACACAGCGATAATAATTGTACAAAAATAATAAAAAATAACGTATAATATAGCATCTCATTTTAACAATCACTCTACCTTACCTAAAGGTCATTATAATTCTGTTCGTTATCTTAAGATTGAACAGTTTTTTTCTTGAATTTACTTATTCCATTCTTCGTTTTCAGGCTATCGAGAAGGATATTGTATAAACCTAGACTCATGGACTATGCTTCTCTTACCACTTTCAGGCTTTACTGTATTAGTGTAAAATTTATTATGTTATCTTCATCGATACATAATACACAGCTGACGTATACCCGGCGTTGCGGGGGTTATCCTTATGAGATAGACATATGCCACTGTCGACTTTTCTGTAGGCTAGGCAAGCGCCCGAAAATATTTGTTAAATGACTTGATTACAAATCATCAACTAATTTAAATAAATATAATATGCACGAATTATAGATGTAAACCTTCCGGAAGAAATTCTCTAAATGATAGTTAATCAAAATCCATTGCGTAGTGTAGAAGAACTAAGCGCACAAACGGACATACGCAGATGGCGACTTTATTTTACACTACTTAGAGATTAGAGATTAATTAAAAATTAAAGATTTGGTCGATGTTGGTCTTGTATAGTGTTCGTGTACTTGTGACGTTTCTACAAATGTTGTATTTGTGTGTATAAACCAATTTTGTATTTTGTAAATTAAAAGGCATATATGTTATATTAGTACAATTTGTACAATCATTCGAACAAGTTCATTTCTTGGTATAGTTTTTTTGTGGGAGTATCTAGGTTATAGTTGAAGAGTTTTTATTTTTTTTAACTTCATTCTGTATTATTTGTAAATCGTTTAAGTATGTAATGTGTGTGTTTTCCCCATATTTCTATCAGATAATTTAGGTGGGAATGGATTAAACTATAATATAAACCCCCTTTACCTTTGTTGATAGAAGAATAGCGATTCTACCAAATTCACTAATTAGTGGAATGATTTTTACTTCTGTTGGTAGAAGAATAGCGATTCTACCAAAAACAATAATTAGTGGAATGATTTTTACTTCCGTTGGTAGAAGAATAGCGATTCTACCAAATACACTAATTAGTGGAATGATTTTTACTTCCGTTGGTAGAAGAATAGCGATTCTACCAAACACACTAATTAGTGGAATGATTTTTACTTCCGTTGGTAGAAGAATAGCGATTCTACCAAATTCACTAATTAGTGGAATGATTTTTACTTCTGTTGGTAGAAGAATAGCGATTCTACCAAATACACTAATTAGTGGAATGATTTTTACTTCTGTTGGTAGAAGAATAGGGATTCTGCTAAATACACTAATTAGTCGAATTGTTTTTCTTTCAATTTTCTACGTTGTGGTTAAAGGTCAGATGTTTGTCAAAGTGTTGGACCAAGTATTTTTCACTATTTAAAATATGTAGGTTTCTTTCTTCTATTTGTAATGGTTTATGTGACAGCGTTATTTTTTTATTGTTCGTGGCTTGTAGTTGTAATAGCGATTATGTAGTTATGTTACCCAATTTCAAAAAGCAAAAAGTTACATGTTTGTGGGTTAAAATAAAATGGGTTCATTTACACGAAAATCTTATTTTTACCAAACAATATAAAAACTCGTAACGAAGTAAAATTTCTTTGAATTCTATGTTACAATTAAATTGACTATAAATAGGTTTTTCGATAAACATATCCCTGAATGTTTACAAGATTTATGTTTGAAATTTTTCTGCCTTAATTCGCTTTTTTCTTCGTATATGTTTTTTCATACTCACAACGAATTTGTGTAAACTTCCTAAAAGTCTAGAAATGAGCGATTTTTCTAGATTTCCATACATTTCAAGGCAACCATTATTATATTTTGTTGTTTCCAGACTGAATGCTGTAGAAATGAGATCACTGAGGCGTATGTGTAGTAAAACTATGTATGACCATGTGAGAAATGTGGCGATCCGCAAAGATTGTAAGCTGATTTAAGCGTAGTGAATAAGATTAAGAAACGGTCGCTTTTATGGTTTGGGCATTTGTTGCAAGAAAGGAGTGTAAGAAGAATATATGACGTGAATGAGAATAGTATAAGAATTCAGGGACCCCCGAGGAAGACATGGCACGATCAAGTGAATCAAATACTTGAGTCGGGCCATGTCAAGAGTCAGAATCATAGAAGAGTATGTATGAGACGATGTATGAATGTGAATAAGGCAACGAGCATGTGCCAAGACCGAATTGTTGGCGGTCCGTCCTATCTGCTTGTCCCTGCGGGGAAACGGCGTGATGGTTAGTTAGTTGGTTGTTTTCAAAATCTACTTTTGCATTTTTCACTATAACTATGGTCGTTGATCCCAGAATTGGATATAACGTTGAATAGAGATCATCTATTTAAAAAAAGTTACGGGCTGTCCCTGCACCAACCACCAACAAATTCGGTAAAACCTTTTGTGTGAAAATGCTAGCAAAAACTTTAACAAATTCATTCAGTTTGATTGTGGATAACACTGTTTGTATGAGTTCTCTCGCAATGGGAAGCTACAACGAAGCCTGAGTATATAAATCAAGGTGCGTAATTTCGCTTGAGCGTCTGCTTTATCGGAAGTTTACACACTGGCAACGGTAACAAAGTCTTTGTGATCTCAACTTTGACCTGGTTTCCATTCAAAGGTGGAAGAGCTAACGAGATAAGTTATTCTTTATATTGGTCAGTAAGGAAACTGTTTCAGGAAATCGAATTTCAAGACCGTCGTCATTCGTGGGTGAATAAAACCTTTAAAGTATTGGAACGTATTATAATTTTTCATAAAATATATTGTATACCTAAGTAGTTTACCATCTCAAGAATATTTGGGTCACTTTTATTTATTTATTTATTTATTTATTTATTTACGGACAAATAGTCCATTAACAACATATTAATTACACGAATAAGTTTTATAAACAGAGATGACAGTGAAAGGAGAGCATATATAAATGAGGAGCGAAGACAATAATAATGACAATAATAATATAAAAGTAAGAATGGGAGATAATAATAAGTCAAAGCATGAAGATGGTTCAAAGGGCATTAGAAATTAGACATTGCGTATTGACTGTCGAAAGTCATTTAGGCATATACCACAAAATTCAATGCTTTGACTTGACAGTGAGTTGACAAGTCTCGACATTCTGGACAAAGGAGAATGGTATCCATAATTGGTAGAATGTTGATTGACGAACAGCAATTCATTATTTCGGAGTCTACGGGAAGGGATGTTGAATTGGATAAGTTGCAACAAAGCAGGTGAGTCTGTAATACCATTGATAATCTTAAATATGCAAATCAGATCAGTGTCCCTTCTACGTTTCTCCAAAGAAGAAATGTTTAAAGTTTGTTCAACTTCATCATATGAGTACTCTCCTCTTTCAAGACCCAACCTCCAAGCGATTCCTCGTAGGAAGCGATGTTGTACGGATTCTATGTGACAAATGTGGACAGCATAGAAAGGAGACCAAATAACACTAGCGTATTCAAGGTGAGGGCGAACTAACGAGCAGTAAAGAGTTAAGGGTACTTATATGTTTAAAGTCAGAGGTTATTCTATGAACGAAGCCGAGTAGTTTAAGTGATTTGTTAACAATGTTGTTAATGTGCTCACGGAAAGAAAGTTTGCAGTCTAGAGTGACCCCAAGATCCTTGATAGATGTTACAGTAGATAAACAAACATTGTTTAATTTATAATCAAACTGAATAGGTTTTTTGGTTCTATAAAAGGACAAAATTTTGCATTTATCAACATTAAGTTCCATGCAGTTTATTTTGCACCAATTATTAAACGAGTCAATATCACGTTGAAAATGTAAGCAGTCAAGGTAGGATTTAATTATCTGAAGAATCTTATTATCATCCGCAAAAAGCCAGAAGCGTGTATGAGAAAAAACTTTGAAAGTATGACAAATATTTACCTTTTTTCATTTCGAAAGATGTCTACTCTGCGAAAATCTGAATTTAACTTTTTTATAATTGTTAATCCTGGTAAAAGGAAATTACTCTATCATGAATTAATATTTAGTAAAATACCATGATGCATTTTACGGTAATGAAAGGGATGGAAACTAAAAAATAGGAAAACAAAGCTCTAAAAAATTTATATCTCTGATATTTAGTGATTCCCCTTGGCCGGGAGACCTGTCGGTCTTTCGGCCCCTTATGAAGCGGCATAATTTTTAGTCGGAGTCCCTCTTAATTTGGGTGAAGCATCATTCACTAATCATCATTAAGACAAGACAATACCCTAAAAGAAAGCCAGAATCTTAACGAAGTAAGTGATGCAGCCGTGCATAAAAATATCGACGCGCTACCTTGTGTATTGGACAGACGTGTGGTTTAATTTGCCCTATCAAATCTCTAAAATAAAGTGGGAATCTTAACGACATAAGTGACAAACTCTTGTAAAAACAATATTCGGCGCGCGGCCCGGCGTAATGGACGGACCTACGGTCGACTTTGCTCTGGCAGGCCTAGAAAATCTGTCATTCCGTGGGGTTTATTTGAATTATTTCCGATGAACGCATTACTAAAACCTCAAATGTTTCTAGAGGGATTCACCGGGAAATTACTAATTCATCGCCTAGAAAAATAAAATCTGGCGCTTAGAGCTAATTCTATAGTCGAAAAAAGTTTACTAAAATTTCAAAACATTTTACATAAAATATTTTGATGTTTAGTTTCTGCTTTTATTCATCTTTAATTAGTACGAATCCCTCTAGAAACATTTTATATATTAGTAATACGTTCATCAGAAATAATTGAAATATGAGCGTCGAGCAAAACCTCGTTATTAGAGTTTTATGTCGCCTTAACCACCATACTAAAGAAGAAGAATTAACAATGTCAAACACTCCACGTGTTTAGCTTCGCAGCAGGACAGAAGGGATTAAGTCTCATTTTAATGATTGCCTTTATATACTGTAATATCCTTGACATTGGTGAAAGAGCTCACCCATTGATGGCACTAGATTGATCTATAAGATCCCATATATGGCGTTCTGCTGTCGAGTATTGTAGAGACCAAGTGTATTATAAACAAGGTAAGAACCTCAAGGTCGGGGTCAAGATTATTCCAACCTTTCTGCTAATTTAGATATCAGAGCGCATTGTCAATTTATTACATTAAAAGTCCAAGTGTTTTGTTGAAGCCGGAGTTTTATTTAGTAAGAGAGTTTGTGAGAAACCCCGGAGACACAACAAACTCTGGCGCAGCCGGTAGTATACACCAATATTATATTCGAGTAAAATTGAACGTACCACTTTTTAAGGGCCCACTATTCGAATTTCATCCAATTTCCGACATATTTTCCTTAAAAGTTTGAAGTTTTTAAGCTCTTAAAAAAATATATATTATTCTTTAAGATAGTATCTATTTGTTCCAAAATCCGAAACGGTAATTATTTGAAATTCCCTCGATAGAAATAAATCGCAAAGTATGCTCCGAAAAATATTATTAACACGTTTATTTCTGTTATTTTACAAGAAATGAAAAAAATGAAAAAAATCACAATGCTTCTTTTAATGCTACTCAATAGACCCCAAAAGTGATTTTTGCTATTTTTGAAATACGCCGTGATTTATTAAACATTTTCACAACTGTCACTTACGCCTATTGCTTTTAAATCATATTTATTATAGCGCGCTCGCTCCGACTTGAAGATTAAGGGCCCACTATTCGAATTTCATCCAATTTCCGACATACTTTCCTTAAAATTTTGAAGTTTTTAAGCTCTTAAAAAAATATATGTTATTCTTTAAGATAGTATCTATTTGTTCCAAAAGCCGAAACGGTAATTATTTGAAATTCCCTCGATAGAAATAAATCGCAAAGTATGCTCCGAAAAATATTATTAACACGTTTATTTCTGTTATTTTACAAGTTATATGTATGAAAAAAATCACAATGCTTCTTTTAATGCTACTCAATAGACCCCAAAAGTGATTTTTGCTATTTTTGAAATACGCCGTGATTTATTAAACATTTTCACAACTGTCGCTTACGCCTATTGCTTTTAAATCATATTTATTATAGCGCGCTCGCTCCGACTTGAAGATTAACCTATCTTTCTTTGAAAAGTTCATTCGCCAACTCGAGGGCTTTGGGGGCAGATGTGTCGTTCAACGTTCTATGATCTACAGACGTGCGATTACGTGCAAATATTTGAATCTATAAAGATAATTTTTACGCGTGTAAAGTTTATGAGTTAATAAATATTGTTTTTTCAAAGATGGGAAATACACGAAAGATATCCCGTATTTCAAAGAAAAAATGATATCTCATAAAATTATATCCTATCTAATAGGTGAGAAAAAAAAATTTTGATTTATAAGCTTATATTTATTATAAACGATAATTTACTATAAAAATTAATAATTCATATTTTTATTTATGTATTGTGTAGTAAAAAGTTATTATTTTTTTTTTCAGAATAGGTACTTTGGGAAATAAAACTAATTCCAATGCATTAGAAATTACGGGGTAAATTTTTATTAATTTAGTTTTCTTGTTGAGGAATACCTATACGATCGTGATTTACCTATTTGTGAATTAACTTTCTACGTACACAAATACACACGTCACTTTACATCTGCTCTAATGATTCACACTGCAACGATGTCCGAAATATAATATAATATGTAATAATAATATATGGGCCATCTGTTTCAAATAACAATACTCGAACGTGGAATCCAGAAAAATAATAAACATGCGAGCGAAAGAAGCTATTGAAAGTTCTGAAACTGTGGGGAATTTAATTTAGTTCAGTGATGTTATTTTTTTATGTCGGAAGGAGGCACTGAAGAAAATAATTTCTCTCAGAGCCTGTGTCATCTTTGAGAATGCTGTATAGGGGGTATTTTTTGAGGAGGAGGGAGTGAACCTGTCCTGAATGTCAACTGTACAATTTCTACCCAGAATTGACTTTATTGTACGTTTTTTGACTAACCGTACCTAGGTGTTCTATTTTCAATAAACTCTTTAATTATTTTTCAGATGTGAAATCTATACTCCGCTACAGACTGTTTTGCCCGAGTCTTGTAAAGATGTTAAAGCACGGAGGTAATAATAAAATCATTTGAGCCCATTACTGTTATTTAAAGGGTCACTTGAAGTGCAGTTATAATCAATGATTTTATTTTTTTCTAGCTTCCACGAACAATCTGAAAAGGCATTACCTAAGGATTATCTCTTAAGGAGAATATAGAAAATGTAGAAAGGTGACACGGATTTAAGATTTTCGATGAAATTATTGTGTTGTGAAAAATTTATTTTGTTATTTATTACTTTATTTTTTTTTATAGTTTATCTGATGTACGTGTGTACGTAAACAAGAATGTACAATTGAAATCCATATCGGACCATCCTCCTTTTGGATGCGGATTTGGAAATCTTATTGTCATATCTGAGAAAAGATTTGGCCTTATGTTCAAAATACTGTTTGAATGTAACATGGGTCGCGCCAAATTTACAGTCAACACATGCGACCCAAAACCTAAACATACCATGGACGTCAATGTAGCAGCAGTATCGGGGATGACTCCTGCAGGAATTGGACTTGCTGAACTGTCCGAGCTTTTGACGGCTGTTAACATATCCCCGATGTCCCAAAAATTGTTCAACAAGAAAAATGTGTTAGTGTCAAGGGAGTGGGAGAAATGCGCGTTAGTTGCCATGACTGTAAATTTGACGCGACACATGTCACACTCCAACAGTTTTTTGACGTTAGGCCAACTCTTTGCTTAGATTGACGATAAGGTTTCCAGATCAAATCAAAGCATGTTTAGGGTAATAAGTTTATAGTTTAGGGTTCGTTCATCGTATTTATGGGAACATTTCGGAACCACAAATCCTTCATTTTGACTGAATCTTGTTTTTGTGATTAAATTATATTTGACAATTTAAACATATAATATTTAGAGAAGTTAAAAATAAAATTGAAAGTTCACTGAAATCTTAAACTATTAAAAGTAGTAATTTCATAAAAATGTAAATAAATAAAGCCCCTTTCACATTTTAGAATATAATTTTATGTTGCATACATGTTTTATTACTCTTTATAATTATTGAATTGTTTAAATGAATCAATAAATAATTACAAAAAGGTCTTCTGATTTGTAAGTCCTTAGGAGGCACTAAGGGTCTTTCTATCTATCTTTATAATATAATAAATTTGATGAGCATAAAAATGTAAGCGTGTATATAATTTATATAAATGTACAAAAGTAGATATTACATGTGTATAAATAATATATTACGCATATTATACAAGATGTTGGGGGTAAAGTGCATATGTAATTCGTGTATCTTTTTTTTACTAATAAAAAAAAATAAAAAATAAAAATTTATAAATATTAATTGATTTTATGAAAGTTAATAATTAACTTTTTTGAAAGTATTTTATGTAGTATTTTAGTAAAGTAAAGTATTTTTTATACCTATACAAATTACTTTTTTGTAAAATTTAAAAAAATATTTAATTAATTAAATCCGTAATTAATAATAATAAATAATAATAAACCCATATTTTGAGAACCATCTTCATTTCAACTTTCGTTCTAATTTGATCGGTGCTAACTAAAAATAGGTTTGTTTTTCTAAAATGGCAATAGATGTCGGTAATTTAATTCCGTCATTTAAATTATTAAGTCCCCAAAATCATTCCTATTACGAATTCAGACCGTGACACCTCTGTCGGATTCTTTTAAAACTAAATATTGTTTTTTTTTGAGGTGTTACCCAAATCTAAATTCTTTACACGGAAAGCGGGCTCTTAATCTATCTTTCTTTGAAAAGTTCATTCGCCAACTCGAGGGCTTTGGGGGCAGACGTGTTGTTCAACGTTCTCTGATCTACAGACGTGCGATTACGTGCAAATATTTGAATCTATAAAGATAATTTTTACGCGTGTAAAGTTTATGAGTTAATAAATATTGTTTTTTCAAAGATGGGAACTACACGAAAGATATCCCGTATTTCAAAGAAAAAATGATATCTCATAAAATTATATCCTATCTAATAGGTGAGAAGAAAAAAATACAATTTTTGATTTATACGCTTATATTTATTATAAACGATAATTTACTATAAAAATTAATAATTCATATTTTTATTTATGTATTGTGTAGTAAAAAGTTATTATTTTTTTCAGAATAGGTACCTTGGGAAATAAAACTAATTCCAATGCATTAGAAATTACGGGGTAAATTTTTATTAATTTAGTTTTCTTGTTGAGGAATACCTACACGATCGTGATTTACCTATTTGTGAATTAACTTTCTACGTACACAAATACACACGTCACTTTACATCTGCTCTAATGATTCACACTGCAACGATGTCCGAAATATAATATAATATGTAATAATAATAATAATATATGGGCCATCTGTTTCAAATAACAATACTCGAACGTGGAATCCAGAAAAATAATAAACATGCGAGCGAAAGAAGCTATTGAAAGTTCTGAAACTGTGGGGAATTTAATTTAGTTCAGTGATGTTATTTTTTTATGTCGGAAGGAGGCCCTGAAGAAAATAATTTCTCTCAGAGCCTGTGTCATCTTTGAGAATGCTGTATAGAGGGTATTTTCTGAGGAGGAGGGAGTGAACCTGTCCTGAATGTCAACTGTACAATTTCTACCCAGAATTGACTTTATTGTACGTTTTTTGACTAACCGTACCTAGGTGTTCTATTTTCAATAAACTCTTTAATTATTTTTCAGATGTGAAATCTATACTCCGCTACAGAATGTTTTGCCCGAGTCTTGTAAAGATGTTAAAGCACGGAGGTAATAATAAAATCATTTGAGCCCATTACTGTTATTTAAAAGGTCACTTGAAGTGCAGTACTTTATAACTCTGACAATAATAGCTTTTGAATTGTTGATTGAACACTTCATTGTAACTGTTGCTGAAGTGTAAATCTACATACAGTGTATTGACTCTGTTTGACATGTTCTCAGTATCTTGTTTATGCGATCGAATAGGTGACAAATCACTTTTCTGATGAACAGTATCCTTTGTGTGGTTATCATCTTTAGCTGATGTAAAGGATACTTGGTCGTTCACATCAGCGAATAATCTTTTGGAGCGGATAATTTGGTGCACATTCTTTGGAAGTAAATAATTGCGACACTTTTTCGATGATTTACTTCGGATGTGGTTTCTTTTGGATTAACTTATAAGTACTACTGTCGCCAACCAATATAAGTTGCATGTATCAAATCATACGATTCAACGGAAGTTTTGATCAAGTTCATTAATTTTTGTACCATCCGTGGTCTTTAGGCAAAGCACATTGGTTCTCAGTTGCACAAATGCAACAATATTTACTTGTAGGTTTAAAAATTCTCCAAATTTTCTGTCAATAATTGCTGCTGCACATAATAGGGCTGTATAATTTAATCTATATGTATGATCACTTCGCGATCACCGCCACTCCATCCTGCAGAAAACCTTCTTCAATAGCAGATTGACGCTCTCGCTCCACTGTGACTTCCACTGCGAGTAATGCACATTTCTTTCACTCTCTTGACATATATTTGCTTTATTATAATGTTTTTGGTACACCAGGGATAAGTCGACAGCCGTCAAAAACTCAGACAGTTGAGCAAGCCCAATTCCTTCAGTCATCCCCGATGCTGCTGCTACATTGATGTCCATGGTATTTTTAGGCTTTTGGTCGCATGTGTTGACTATAAATTTGTCGCCACATTTTACATTCAAATTTTATTTTGGACTTAAGGTCAGATCTGGGCTCAGATTTGACAATAACTTTTCCAAATCCGCGTCTAAATGGAGAATGGTCCGATATGGATTGCAGTTGGTTGATAAAAAAAGAAGGTGTCGATGGTGCATCTTTATTCTCCTTATTCCGACCGTGTCATTTGTATCCAACCTAGAAAATCAAAAGCTGCCTTAAAATGGATATCGATCTATGAAAACAATAACATTGATTTGAGTGCCAGTATAACTGTTATAGTTTTTTAATGTTTGTATTGTATTACGGTCTTCATCATATGGCACCAGCGTCAAACGTTGTTACCAGGTTGTCTCTTTTCATATAACCCACTTTCATTCATCACACCCAATTTCACGTTGAATGAACCCGATTATGTACCTGTTGTCGCTGACGTCTATTATTTATTATACCTGACGAGTTTTATTTTTATTTATTAATATTTAAACATGCTACACTACTTATGAAGATTGTCAGCAGGTACGTAGTGACAACATTTTATGCAATTGGTAAATTTTCAAAGAAGGTATATGTATAAATAAAGATGATGATAAATTACCAACTAGATCAATTGGTTAAATTAACAGAATAGTATAAATATAAATATGTAAACAGCAGTAAAAAACTTATACACTAAACAAGTACAAATGAATGGTCACATCAATAGTTTCATATATTATATAGGTAGGTATATGAAGTATTACAAACATATAATGATATTCCTTTTCCTAACAATGTCAATTCTAATTACAAATACAAGTGCTTCAATAGGGCATCAATATAAATATCTGTATCTTATAGTAATTTCCTTTTATTATATTTGACTTGCAATACAAATGGTATTATTTTTGATTGTTTTTAGTTTATTGTATTTTTTGGGTACAACATAGTTTAAGGTTCTTTCACCGTATTTATTGGTATATCTCAGAACCACCAATTCTTCATTGTATTATGTTTGTGATTAAATTACATTTGACAATTTAAACAAACAAGATTTAGAGTATTTAAAAGTATATCGTATGTTATAACCAATAAAGTTCAAAATTAAATTGTAAGTTCACATGAACTTAAACTATTAAAAATAGTAGTTACAAAAATTTCTTACCTTTGTGAATAAATAAAGCACCCTCCAAACAAAAATACAGAAGCTTTTTTGTGAGAGTAGGTACATCATTAAAAATATATGTTGGAATGTAATTTTATGATTCATACATGTTATATTACTCTCATAATTATTGAATTGTTTAAATGAATAAATAAATCATTACAAAACTGTCTTCTGATTTATATTTAAATCCTTGAGACACTAATGGCCCACACCCTGATAAAAAAGCTTAAAAATGTATAAATTATCTTCATAATACAAAATATGATAAGTATAAAAAACGTATACATCTATATAATTTATATAAATGTACAAAAGTAGATAATACATATATATTTTTTATACAATATGTCCGGGGGTTAAATGTGCAAGGAAGGTGATTCTACATGATAGTACAATTAAAAAAGACGATTTTTTGAAATTTTAACGTTTTAAGCTAGTTTTCGGATAAAAAAAATTAATTGATTGTACAGAAAAAAGTATATTGGTCTATGAAAAAATGTTTTTTTAAGGAAAAAAAAATGAAATTTCTCCTCCTTGAAACCTCCTGAAGTTTTTGAACTTTACCCCCGGACACCCTGTATAGATAAACTTATATATATTGATTTTATAAAATCATATTTTTTTACAAATTACATATTATTATAAAATTAAAAAAATAAATAATTTATGGATTCTGAAATACCCCACAGTTTGACTTCCTTTGTATTGTGCCAGCAGAGCTCTGCTGTTGGCAGCTGACACGTGTTGATATTATTTCACATTTGTAAAAGTAGATTTAGTTTGGAGTCGTGTTAATAGATGTCTCGAATTCAGGACATAATATTATTTTTCTTGAAGTGACGACAGAGACCCTATAGGCAATCTTACAAAGGTTTAAAAGTTGCCGTAGAGGCAATTCTCAAATTCTGATAGGGAAAGTGCACTCTTAACCAAACTGGTGAAAATGGTAAAGATTTTTTTTTCTAAAGATTTTGTAAATGTTGCATTCTGGCTCTTAACAATCAATGTGTTTGCTGTTCGGGCATTTTTTCTCAAATGGAATTGGAAGATTTTTGCCGACAGCGAAAAGGGCGAGAAAAAGACAGGACGTAACAGCCAACAATGTATTTTATCGCAAACTCATATAGTATATTTTTTATTAGTTGGCTACAAGCTTATTTCCAGTTTAAGTTTGTGTTTTCTGAATTTATTACTTTTAGCTTGCCAAATAAAACATTCCACCGATAGACCAATATACTCCTAGAAAATACTAATACTAGTAATTGCCAATTATTACATTTTCGAAGAAATGGTCAATAATTACTAATGACAGGAATCCTACTAAATTTCCTTGGTTACATATTGACTGAGAGCTGTTAATGAATCCGTTGACTAACCGTTAACTAGGTGTTGCTTTGTCTATGTCTAACTGTAATCATTAGCGGCATTGGTAGTTCCCTGTTTTATACTAGGAACCGGGGGCGTCCTCAGCTTCCAAAGTAGGGGGGAGGTGGGTTTATAGAGCTTACAGGGAAGGGATAAGGAAGTAGTCAGCATGAGCTAGAAATATGTACAAATAAGCTGAAGTGTACCAGGCGTTGTTCGGGGTTAAGAACCGGCTGTCTTAAGACCATCTTAAACCTACAGGAAAACCACGAAACATTTTTTTACTACACACTATCAGACAGGGACAGGTAATTGGGTGGAGGAATGCAGGAACACTTGTTAAGGGATATGCATAAAGTTACGTCAACAGTAAGATTAGAGATTTATTTTGAAATATTCCCCCTTGACATTTTATTTAAATTTTTTTAACTAATGTATAGATGTTTCTAGTTTTCTATTCCTTCCCGTCCCCGCCCGGCTGGAGCAGTATAAAGTGTTTTAGCTCGCTTCTGCCGGAATTCTCCGCCGCCGGGTAATCTTCCCGCCATAATTGCCAATTTTGAATAGTTGCATTCCATTTGGCGCCCGTCACGTCCTAATAACTGTAATTTGATTTCATAAACGTCCAATAGCCACCCTCAGCTACAGTAAACTCTGCGCCAATGCGGCAGACGTTCTCTAAATATGGCGAGAATATTAACACACCCTACATAAATAATTTTACTCGCTATCCAAGAAGCACGGAATGCAAAACCGATGTGATTTCGACCATTTTGACCGATTTGATGTAAAGGAAACATTTTTATCGTATTTGTATGCAGTGGTGTCATCCAATTTCTCTAACAATGACTTTCCACCAACATTTTTCAATACATATTGCGAATATTGTCGATTTATTTGGTGTTGACAATTTTGTGAGTTTCAAAAGGCAATTTTTTTTTATTCTCCCCTCTTAGTATAAGCATCATTAAATATTATTAAAAACCTTGTCTTATAAACGTTAGTTTATCATTAAAAATAATAATAAGCTAACGTTTCTATGCATAAAAACCTTGTCTTATAAACGTTAGTTTATTATTATTTTTAATGATAAACTAACGTTTATAAGACAAGGTTTTTATGTATAGCACAAAGGATAACAAATTATTATAAGCATTAATTACTCGCCTGAAATATCGATACAAATTGAAACAAATTGTACATATTGAATTATTTGGCGGGTTCGAAATAAGCCGACGTAGCTCAGTGGTACAGAGCACCTGACCGGACATCAGAAGGTGCGGGTTCAATTCCCGTCGGCGGCATTTATTTTTACTCGGGAGATATTTTAAGTTTGTATGGATATTTCAGGCGAGTAATTAATGCATTTAATAATTAAATATATCATAGTTTTAATACTATTTTATTCACTATTTCAAGTTTTATTATTAAAATGTAATATTCGTCATTGTATTAATATTTGGTAATTTATATTAGTTCTATTTTACCTATGTATCTGCTGTTATGATATGAGTACTTCTACAATATTTATCCTGTAATAAGTATGCAACAATGTAAAATTCCATGCCCCAGAGAGCCCAGTATGTATACAGTATGCCCAATATAATACCCCGATAGTAAATATTACATAAATATTGTAAGTACCTACTAACAAAACTTTTTAGTTCAGCCGTGCAGCTAATAAATATCCTACATTATTAACTTATTAAAAATTACTTACAATTAGGCTACTGGCAGCGTGTGTACTTCACGACCTTTATTTACAATTTCGACGATATTGTGTGCCTTTATCTCATTGTATACCTATATCTCATGTACCTATGCTCAAAATGCAGTGATACTATTATTACTGTTTATTATTCATGTTTATCTTATGTTTTCCATGTATATCATGTTAATAATACTTTAACATTGTATATCTCTCATGTACATATCTATCTACAATGCTACAAATAGATATTGTCTATATTTCAAGAATGCCTACTAACAATAATCCTTATACTATTGATACGGTCTCTACTTTATTTTATTCGTATACTTACAAGCTATAATCAAGCTGTTCATATTATTAATTTGTAATTGCTTTGAAAAATTTAAATAGGTATGTGACGTATTGAACATTGCACATACCAGAAATATTATTATATTTCACTATCCATAAAAATAAAAAATAATTTTAAAAATATGTTCATAAATATATGTATATGTAGTATGTACGTATCTCTTACCTGTTTATTATTTACTCTGCGCAACAGAGACACAAAGCCTATATTAATTTATCTACTTTTATTAATAAGTGAACTACACCGCGAACTATACACACAGACTTCTTAGCGTCTCGGTACCTACATTTCGTTTACAATATGATATTATAAAGATTTACATTCGTATTGTGATATTATTACATGAATGTAAGTCTATCTTTCTACTCTATTTTACTCTATTTTTCATATTATGATGTTATTATATAAATGTAAGTCTATCTTTCAACTCTATTTTACGCACGTAAACAGTTTTTATTGATAAATTTAGTTTGCCTTTATTTGCTCTAACTTTTTTTTTGATTTGAAGTTTTATATACCTGTACCATTATAATTTTTTTAATCATATTGTCACCTTCTATTACTTCATAGATGTCGTTGTTATTTGTAATTGATTTGAAAAATGTATGTAGGTATATGACGTATTGAACATTGCGTATATTAAAAATATTATTATATTTCACCAATGATTAAAAAATATATATACATATGTGTGTATGTGTATGCATATGTATAATATTTACGTGTATTTCACAAGTAACTCACGACTCACATATACCAACAATTTCACTTAGGTATCTATGATGTAATTTTAGACATGATTATATATCGTACATATCTTATAAATTAATATTTTGTTTATGCTAAAAATATTTCTTTAAATTTACAACCGTACTATTAAGATCATCGCGCACTTCTTGCATTTTTATCATTTTTATTTTTATTTAACCTTCCGTTGAATATAGTAATTTATATGTTTTTTTTTTTTTAAATTAGTTTTTTCTATTTCCTTATATATTGTTATCTTCTTATATTGTTTATAATCATATGTTTTGTAATTCTATAATTCGTCGAGTAATCGACGTATTATTTATCCACAACCTTACACCACTCCCCCATTCCACTCTCAATCCCCCCCTCTTTCCTAACATGCTCTCCGTACTTGCTGCTCACATTTATATTTCACTATTTCACCAGTATAGTATAACATCATGCGCGTCCTTCATAAAACTCTGCATTTATTATGATTATTTTTTTTTATCTCTTATCTTTACCAAAATTATTTACACTTATAGAAAAACTTACATAACTCACGATGATTACTATTATGTATCAAAACTGTAGAGGACTACGCACTAAAACAGACATATTTCACAATAATATTTTATTGAATGACGATTGTTACATATTCGGTATTTCTGAAACTTGGCTAATTAATTCTATTTTAGATCCGGAACTGGCACCAACAGAATTTTACAGCGTTTTCAGACGGGATAGATCAAATAACATTACAATTAATAGCATAAACAACCAAGAAGATTCTCGTCGAGGTGGTGGAGTGATGATCATAACACATAACAATCTTAACGCTTATCCTCGCGAAGAATTGGTCTGCAATGCTGAATGTATCTGGGTAACTATTCCTCCTTCTAACTATACCTCCAAACGTACTATCCATGTAGCCTGTGTTTATCTCCCACAGGGACAAGGGTATGAAACTGCACTCAATTCATTCCTTTGCTTACTTGCTAACGTAAAAGATCAACATCCCGATGACATTTTACTTGTAATTGGAGATTTTAATATGCCCACCGTAACATGGAATATACATAACAATGATTCACACTTGACACCTGAAAACTTGAACACAATTAGTTCCTCACTTGCTGACACAATCCATTATTCTGAATTAAAACAATATAATTACATAAAAAATGCAAATAACAGAATCCTGGATTTAGTTATCTGTAATGAGGAATGCCAAGTATCTCGTGCATGCGATCCTCTTGTCAGCGAAGACTCGCACCACCCATCACTCAAAATTATGCTCAAAATCGATATACTTCCTATTATTCACGTCCCACCTAAAGAAATTTATCAGTTTACAAAAGCCAATTACGAGTTAATCAACCAACATCTGTCAATGACAGACTGGTCATTTACTCAGGAAAATTTGGATATTGACGTAGTAGTCGATTCTTTCTACAACATTTTAAACAGTACCATCAACCGGTTTGTCCCTAAACGTATCATCAAAAAGAGAAAATTTCCAAACTGGTATTCAGCTTCTCTAATTAAAATCATTAAAGATAAACAAAAACTCCATAAAAAATGGAAATCCAATAATAATCCAGTAGACTACATAGAGTTTTCAATCAAACGTACCCAACAAAAAAACTTACAGAAGCATTGCTTTATTCAGTACATAAGGTCAGTTGAATCTAATATTCTTATAAATAATAAACAACTTTGGAACTATGCTAAAAGCAAAAGTAAAACAAATGGCATCCCACAAATCATGCACCTTAAAGATGAGTCAGGCACCGGTGCTCAACAAGTGTGTCAACTATTCTCTAAACACTTTCAGTCCACCTATGTTAATGATAAGGACACGAATGATCCCAGTATAGTCGATATTTTTACCTATATGAATAATCATAACCCGATTGGGTACGTACAAATAAACAATTTTTTGATCAATAAATACCTGAAGAATTTAGACATTAGTAAGGGTGCTGGCAGTGATGGTATATCGCCATTCTTTGTTTCAAAATGTGCAAAAAATCTTTCATACCCCCTAACTAATATATTTAGAATGTCACTAAAAGCAGGAAAATTTCCTACAAAGTTTAAAGAAGCAACTATAATCCCTATTCATAAAACAGGTTCTAAAAGCAACATTGTAAACTACCGCCCAATCTCAATTTTAACTGTATTTAGTAAACTCTTTGAAAAAATTGTCTACGATCAAATTTATACAACAATTGTTCGCAATATACAAAACCAACAACACGGATTTCTACAAAAAAGATCGGTACTAACAAATTTGGTAAATTTCACGGAATATTTAACGAGCAATATGGACAATAGAAACCAAGTAGATGTAATCTACACTGATTACTCTAAGGCCTTCGATAAAGTAAACCATTTCATTTTAATTATAAAATTAAGTCAAATAGGCATCCATGGAGACTTACTTCGGTGGCTCACTTCATACCTTCAGAGCAGACTTCAATGTGTATCAGTTGCGGGAACTAAGTCCAGTTTCTTTTCCGTGCCCTCCGGTGTACCTCAAGGTTCTCATTTAGGGCCATTATTATTTAATGTGTATATTTATGATATTCACAAATGTTTTTTACACGCCAATTACCTAGCATATGCAGACGATAAAAAAATCTACTTAGTTATCAAATCAATCGAAGATTGCATTAAACTTCAAGAGGATCTCAATCGTCTTTTTAACTACTGTGAATCAAATAAACTTGTAGTAAATACCTCAAAGTGCAATAAATTATCATTTACACGTAACAACAATAAAATTTCCTTTGATTATACATTAAACGGGACACAAATCAAAGAAGTAGATTTTATCAGAGACCTTGGAGTAATACTGGATGTGAAATTAAACTTCATTCAACACACTGATGCAATCATCAACAAAGCCAACAAAATGCTAGGATTTATAATACGTTTAACGAAACCTTTCCGCAACCTTAAGACTCTATATTCCCTTTACACAGCGTTCATCCGTCCCCACCTAGAACACTGCACACCGATCTGGACTCCTTTTTACCAAGCTCACATTGAAAGAATCGAAAGAATTCAAAAAAAATTTTTTAAACACATTAATTATAAAAAAAACTTACATTTCTCAAATTACGCCGATTCTATTAATTACCACAACTTCAACTCACTTCATACGCGACGTTTGATTTTTGACCAAATCTTATTATTTAAAATTCTTAACAATGGCCTCGACTCACCAGAGCTAATGAATTTAATAAATATTCATATTCCAACAAGATCAACACGGCAATCCCATTTGTTTCATTTACCTACATGTAGAACTAACTTTAGAAAAAATTCACCAATTCCACGTATATGTGCCCAATATAATACTAAATTTCAAAACATAGACATTTTTAGCAATACACTTCACAAATATCGATTAGAAGTAACTCGTACGATCGAAAATTAATACAATAGTATGGAATGTATCCAGAGCATCTCCTATCCTCATCCTAAATTCCTATTCCTCCCCTCCTCACCTAAAATATATATATATTTTTTTATGCAATAAAACTCCATCTCCAACTAATTTTAATATAGGAGACTTTTTTGGCTTGACTGTATTTAACATGTATATATTTATATTTATTTTTTATGTATAAGCTGTTTGTCAAAAAAAAAAAAAAAAAAAAAAAAAAAAAAAAAAAAAAAAAAAAAAAAAAAAAAAAAAAAAAAAAAAAAAAAAAAAAAAAAAAAAAAAAAAATTACATTTGTTATTATAGTACATATCTTGTGAACTAAATAAAATATATTTAAAAAATTTCAAACAATAAAATATACGAACAAATGTTTTACCCAAATACCCTTTTTAAATTGCAACCTTCTACAAATTATAAATCAAACACATTATCAACTTAGGTTTTTGGTTGAACATTATGACAATTTATTATTTGATGTAAATTTGTATTCGTCTACTAAAGTTGCAAAAAAAGCGCCTATCTGTCAGTAACGTTAATCGAAAAGAATAAAATGAACAGAAACTCTAGAAGGACATAGAAGTAAGATATACAAGCACATGCAAAGCGTACAAGTAGACTTGGGTTAAATTAATATTGATTGAAAAGATATGATAGTATAGTCTTCTTGTACTTACATTCCGTGTAGTTAAATAGGTCCGCCACAACTGCGTATCTATACTAACTTCATGTTCTCTAGATACAAGCGATTTCTAATTCTCTGAAATTGTTACATTTAAACATGATTTTGGAACGAAAAGCTCTCGCAAGGTTAAGTAAATCCGGGCTGTCTATGCTAACAACAAAAATATAAATATGCGATAACTTGACAGCTGCTTGAGAAATGTGGTTTAGTTTTCTCCTTCTGTTTTGTGTCAAAGAAATAAACAACGAGGCTTTTGACTGTAAAACTAGCTATCCGCTTTAGCTACCTTGTTTCACCGTAAAAAAATATTTTTGTGCGGTCAAAACCATGGTTTTCTCTCAAGCCTTTTTTAATAATTAAACATTTTAATTATTTTTTCACAACTGTTTCATTTTTGACAGAATGTGTGTCCTGCAAATGTAATTTGCAAACATTTGGAATGTGATAACGCGAATTTTGGCAAATGACTCCTCTGCGACTTTCTGAATTTTCTTGAATTTTTCTTTCTGAAACCTTGATAGTAATAATATTCAAATTCGGAAGATTTTTATACCGCCGTTATTGTGAAAAATCACCTCAAAAGCGCTGTACAAATATATAATATATTTCTACAATGCTCTATCTTATTACTAACTATAGACTAGACAAACTATTATCAACTTATGGATAATCATCAGATTTCATCCACCGGTTCGATTAATAATACATAACCATATGTACAATACATTTGACCAATGAATAATGCTGCCTTAGAATGGCTTGTGGTTTTTAATATGAATACCGCACAAGAGTCCCAACTGTGTGTAGGCAGTCATTCTAATGGCTGGCATCCCCAATATGGCATCCATAAGTAAAGTATTTTGTCAGACTGAAGGCACTGGCAAAGAGAACGGTTGGAAAGTAACTGGCTATTCATATCTGGTCACCAAACACGGCTAAAGCTATTTCAAGCAACGTTTCAATTCTGAATGGTAATCTTACACCAGGACGATATTGAGAGTATCTACCACTCTGTAACGTACCGCATTTAATATATATTATTTTAAATTCATAAATTGTGAAATAACACAAATTCATCTAGTAAATTTTTACGCGACTTTCGGATTACTAGTCGAGAGCTTCACCCCTAGACAATGGAGGCCGTCACATTCACACTCACTTAAAAGTATGTTGTATTATTTGCTTTTATGAATTTTATTTATTTTTATTGCAGATTTATTTGTTATGTTTCGCAAAGCCCTTCAATAGATAAATAAATTACTAATAAATGTACATTTTTGCTCTGGGTCATTTTTTGTTACTTTTTTCTAACATTTTTTTTTCTTTCATATGTCGTCACTGGTCACTTAGCCGAGTAACCGCCTCCCCACTATAGTCCTATCTGTACCACTGATTTAAAAAATATTTTTAGTTAAAAATCAAAATATCATCTAATTTTTTTAGTTGAAATAACCCCATGGATCTTTAGTTATGGTATCAGGTACGTTTCTTAACACCCGTTATATAAACAAATACATAAACGCCGTTGGTGATATTATTATGGCCGAGGGATGGTGGAAAAAATAATCTTGCAAAGTGCTATCTTGTTTGACTCATTCCGTTTTTCTGGATTTTTAGCTTTTTCTTCGTATTAATGGTTACAAACGTACCCATTATTTTGTTTGTTTTACCGTCTTGATAAATTTATACGGGTGGTTTTGAGATGGGTTTATTTCTCAATACAAATAATAGCATTGCTGTGTCTCTCTTTCTTTCTAACAAAATAATAAAACACATACTAATACAACACGCTAGGGTGATGTTTTTTTCTCTCTTTCTTTTCAATACGAATTAATTTATTTTATATAGTATCTAAACGTTGTTGGTTAAATTTTTATGTATTGTCCCAGCAAACCCACTTTTACGTATATGTCTTTTTTTCTTGGAATTTTTTTTAATAAGGAACCATATACTTGTTTGGGTTGTCAGTGCATTGGTTATGTGAAACGGTTCCATGATAACTCAACACACTTTTAAAAAGTGATATAAAGTCGTTAGAAACGATGAATTTTTTTTTTAACCTAACCTACTTAACCCAGTTAGTAAAGTTTTTGTTTCATCACTTTCCATGACTTAATATAACTTTTTAAAGATTTGATGAATTATCATTGTGATGATTTATCCGGTCACCATGTGAAACATACCTCCGTTTTTTTGCGTAATGCATAAAATTTTTCAAGTTAAATAAACTTTAATTTTGAAAATTTGAACTGATAAGCATTAAATCATATCAGACAAGCGTTAAGAGTGCACTTTCCCTATCAGAATTTGAGAATTGCCTCTACGGCAACTTTTAAACCTTTGTAAGATTGCCTATAGGGTCTCTGTCGTCACTTCAAGAAAAATAATATTATGTCCTGAATTCGAGACATCTATTAACACGACTCCAAACTAAATCTACTTTTACAAATGTGAAATAATATCAACACGTGTCAGCTGCCAACAGCAGAGCTCTGCTGGCACAATACAAAGGAAGTCAAACTGTGGGGTATTTCAGAATCCATAAATTATTTATTTTTTTAATTTTATAATAATATGTAATTTGTAAAAAAATATGATTTTATAAAATCAATATATATAAGTTTATCTATACAGGGTGTCCGGGGGTAAAGTTCAAAAACTTCAGGAGGTTTCAAGGAGGAGAAATTTCATTTTTTTTCCTTAAAAAAACATTTTTTCATAGACCAATATACTTTTTTCTGTACAATCAATTAATTTTTTTTATCCGAAAACTAGCTTAAAACGTTAAAATTTCAAAAAATCGTCTTTTTTAATTGTACTATCATGTAGAATCACCTTCCTTGCACATTTAACCCCCGGACATATTGTATAAAAAATATATATGTATTATCTCCTTTTGTACATTTATATAAATTATATAGATGTATACGTTTTTATACTTATCATATTTTGTATTATGAAGATAATTTATACATTTTTAAGCTTTTTTATCAGGGTGTGGGCCATTAGTGTCTCAAGGATTTAAATATAAATCAGAAGACAGTTTTGTAATGATTTATTTATTCATTTAAACAATTCAATAATTATGAGAGTAATATAACATGTATGAATCATAAAATTACATTCCAACATATATTTTTAATGATATACCTACTCTCACAAAAAAGCTTCTGTATTTTTGTTTGGAGGGTGCTTTATTTATTCACAAAGGTAAGAAATTTTTGTAACTACTATTTTTAATAGTTTAAGTTCATGTGAACTTACAATTTAATTTTGAACTTTATTGGTTATAACATACGATATACTTTTAAATACTCTAAATCTTGTTTGTTTAAATTGTCAAATGTAATTTAATCACAAACATAATACAATGAAGAATTGGTGGTTCTGAGATATACCAATAAATACGGTGAAAGAACCTTAAACTATGTTGTACCCAAAAAATACAATAAACTAAAAACAATCAAAAATAATACCATTTGTATTGCAAGTCAAATATAATAAAAGGAAATTACTATAAGATACAGATATTTATATTGATGCCCTATTGAAGCACTTGTATTTGTAATTAGAATTGACATTGTTAGGAAAAGGAATATCATTATATGTTTGTAATACTTCATATACCTACCTATATAATATATGAAACTATTGATGTGACCATTCATTTGTACTTGTTTAGTGTATAAGTTTTTTACTGCTGTTTACATATTTATATTTATACTATTCTGTTAATTTAACCAATTGATCTAGTTGGTAATTTATCATCATCTTTATTTATACATATACCTTCTTTGAAAATTTACCAATTGCATAAAATGTTGTCACTACGTACCTGCTGACAATCTTCATAAGTAGTGTAGCATGTTTAAATATTAATAAATAAAAATAAAACTCGTCAGGTATAATAAATAATAGACGTCAGCGACAACAGGTACATAATCGGGTTCATTCAACGTGAAATTGGGTGTGATGAATGAAAGTGGGTTATATGAAAAGAGACAACCTGGTAACAACGTTTGACGCTGGTGCCATATGATGAAGACCGTAATACAATACAAACATTAAAAAACTATAACAGTTATACTGGCACTCAAATCAATGTTATTGTTTTCATAGATCGATATCCATTTTAAGGCAGCTTTTGATTTTCTAGGTTGGATACAAATGACACGGTCGGAATAAGGAGAATAAAGATGCACCATCGACACCTTCTTTTTTTATCAACCAACTGCAATCCATATCGGACCATTCTCCATTTAGACGCGGATTTGGAAAAGTTATTGTCAAATCTGAGCCCAGATCTGACCTTAAGTCCAAAATAAAATTTGAATGTAAAATGTGGCGACAAATTTATAGTCAACACATGCGACCAAAAGCCTAAAAATACCATGGACATCAATGTAGCAGCAGCATCGGGGATGACTGAAGGAATTGGGCTTGCTCAACTGTCTGAGTTTTTGACGGCTGTCGACTTATCCCTGGTGTACCAAAAACATTATAATAAAGCAAATATATGTCAAGAGAGTGAAAGAAATGTGCATTACTCGCAGTGGAAGTCACAGTGGAGCGAGAGCGTCAATCTGCTATTGAAGAAGGTTTTCTGCAGGATGGAGTGGCGGTGATCGCGAAGTGATCATACATATAGATTAAATTATACAGCCCTATTATGTGCAGCAGCAATTATTGACAGAAAATTTGGAGAATTTTTAAACCTACAAGTAAATATTGTTGCATTTGTGCAACTGAGAACCAATGTGCTTTGCCTAAAGACCACGGATGGTACAAAAATTAATGAACTTGATCAAAACTTCCGTTGAATCGTATGATTTGATACATGCAACTTATATTGGTTGGCGACAGTAGTACTTATAAGTTAATCCAAAAGAAACCACATCCGAAGTAAATCATCGAAAAAGTGTCGCAATTATTTACTTCCAAAGAATGTGCACCAAATTATCCGCTCCAAAAGATTATTCGCTGATGTGAACGACCAAGTATCCTTTACATCAGCTAAAGATGATAACCACACAAAGGATACTGTTCATCAGAAAAGTGATTTGTCACCTATTCGATCGCATAAACAAGATACTGAGAACATGTCAAACAGAGTCAATACACTGTATGTAGATTTACACTTCAGCAACAGTTACAATGAAGTGTTCAATCAACAATTCAAAAGCTATTATTGTCAGAGTTATAAAGTACTGCACTTCAAGTGACCTTTTAAATAACAGTAATGGGCTCAAATGATTTTATTATTACCTCCGTGCTTTAACATCTTTACAAGACTCGGGCAAAACATTCTGTAGCGGAGTATAGATTTCACATCTGAAAAATAATTAAAGAGTTTATTGAAAATAGAACACCTAGGTACGGTTAGTCAAAAAACGTACAATAAAGTCAATTCTGGGTAGAAATTGTACAGTTGACATTCAGGACAGGTTCACTCCCTCCTCCTCAGAAAATACCCTCTATACAGCATTCTCAAAGATGACACAGGCTCTGAGAGAAATTATTTTCTTCAGGGCCTCCTTCCGACATAAAAAAATAACATCACTGAACTAAATTAAATTCCCCACAGTTTCAGAACTTTCAATAGCTTCTTTCGCTCGCATGTTTATTATTTTTCTGGATTCCACGTTCGAGTATTGTTATTTGAAACAGATGGCCCATATATTATTATTATTATTACATATTATATTATATTTCGGACATCGTTGCAGTGTGAATCATTAGAGCAGATGTAAAGTGACGTGTGTATTTGTGTACGTAGAAAGTTAATTCACAAATAGGTAAATCACGATCGTGTAGGTATTCCTCAACAAGAAAACTAAATTAATAAAAATTTACCCCATAATTTCTAATGCATTGGAATTAGTTTTATTTCCCAAGGTACCTATTCTGAAAAAAAATAATAACTTTTTACTACACAATACATAAATAAAAATATGAATTATTAATTTTTATAGTAAATTATCGTTTATAATAAATATAAGCGTATAAATCAAAAATTGTATTTTTTTCTTCTCACCTATTAGATAGGATATAATTTTATGAGATATCATTTTTTCTTTGAAATACGGGATATCTTTCGTGTAGTTCCCATCTTTGAAAAAACAATATTTATTAACTCATAAACTTTACACGCGTAAAAATTATCTTTATAGATTCAAATATTTGCACGTAATCGCACGTCTGTAGATCAGAGAACGTTGAACAACACGTCTGCCCCCAAAGCCCTCGAGTTGGCGAATGAACTTTTCAAAGAAAGATAGATTAATCTTCAAGTCGGAGCGAGCGCGCTATAATAAATATGATTTAAAAGCAATAGGCGTAAGTGACAGTTGTGAAAATGTTTAATAAATCACGGCGTATTTCAAAAATAGCAAAAATCACTTTTGGGGTCTATTGAGTAGCATTAAAAGAAGCATTGTGATTTTTTTCATTTTTTTCATTTCTTGTAAAATAACAGAAATAAACGTGTTAATAATATTTTTCGGAGCATACTTTGCGATTTATTTCTATCGAGGGAATTTCAAATAATTACCGTTTCGGATTTTGGAACAAATAGATACTATCTTAAAGAATAACATATATTTTTTTAAGAGCTTAAAAACTTCAAACTTTTAAGGAAAATATGTCGGAAATTGGATGAAATTCGAATAGTGGGCCCTTAAAGTACACCGAGAAAAAATGGTATTACTGATTTATTAAAACCCCGTCAAAAACGGGATAGGAGGCCGTTTCCTAGTAAAATTTGAGTACTTTCCGCTTATATCGGAACACTTGTTCATGCACCTGCATTTGACCTGTTAATATGTAATGACGAAATGCAAAAATATAATGATTTTTATGAACACGAGTTCCGACGCGACGTCGCGTTAATACATTCCTTTTTTAATAAAAATTTAACATAAAACCCATCAAAACCTGCAGTCCCATTTTTAACAGCATTACGAATAATTTGAAGAGATTTTAAATAAATTAGCAATATTTTATATCATTAAGTTTTCTCCGTGTAGGTACCAATATTATTTTGTTTTAATAAATAATAATACTACTTCTGTCTTAGAAATGCCCATTTCTGTTGGTAATATTTTTGGTAGATCTAAACCTCAATAACGATTTTTTTAAGTTTAATAACGGCGTGATCCTCACTAATGAATATTTTTTTTGATGGGCAATAATCTTAAGGCAAATATTTTGCGAATCCTACAATTCTAACATTCCGTAATTTTTCACAAGCCTGCGCTTTTAATTATTGGAATGAAGATTCAATTTAAAATTAAAATAAATTTAACGGTTAAACAGTATTAATGATTTTCAACGTAAACTCTAAAATCTACCCAGTTGTACCATTATACAAGTAATGATTGATGACAAGTAATTAGAGCAAGGCACTGAAAAGAGCGTCTACTAGATTAACTAATGACTCATGATATCAAAACTGCAATCTCCATTCTTCTCTCTTAATTACTCGGCGTTCTTAGACTAGATGAGCATAATCGAATCGTGTAAAGAATCGAAAGAAGTTTCGAATACTATTAGGAATAATCGCTAAGATATTATATTGGAACATTGAAGTTTCATGAAAATGGTATCGATTCCTTCAATATAATGTCCTACGAATATCATCCCCTAGTTTTGACAGGTTTATTTCTGCCCTCCTCTCCTTAGAAGCTTGTACTGAAACGTTTATCTCCCCTTACGACGATACTCGTAATTATTTAAGTTATCAGTTTCCAAATCGAAACATTTTAATAATTAATTTTTATAATTCTTAATTGTTTCGATTTCGCAGTAGGTTAACAACTGTTTATCCATTTAAAATTTGAAACAAAACAAAGGAGTAGTACATATATATTATTAGTAGTAATATTATGGTAAACGAAGAATGGCCTAGCGTTCAATTTTCACTAGGAAAATGATATTTAATAAATTCACACGATATTTTAAAAAGATCGATTATTTCGAAATGAGTATCTCGATTATGGCCAACACTAGTTCCGAGCTCCCAAGGAACAGTAACTAGATTTGCCTAGAGGTGCTAGTGTTGGAGTTGTATGGGAGCTCTGAGGATCTACAGCAAGCGTCTTATCCGAGCTATTTGTTATTTTTAACGAGACAAGGCGAGAGTGGAGAGGAGAACCTTTTCTCACACCTGATACTGACAAATGTATGGAAATGGGAAACACTTATTAATTTATTTATTTATTTATTTATTTATTTTATTTTAAATGCACATTTACAGTTATACATAACCAATAATAAACATACATTTTATTTTAATTTATTAAGTAATAATAGCGTTTTTGAACTGGTGAATATTAAGTTGGAAAATATCTATATCAGGGGACAGGTAATTTAGTAACATAATCATTTTTCCGAGCGGCATTACTAATGGTAAGTTGGTTCTGCATTTTGGAACGACAAAGGTTCTGTGCCTGCACGCTCTTGTATAATTGTCGGGGACATAAAACTCAAATTTTTCTATAATATCGGGAATACAGACGTTACCATTTAGAAGTTTATATGCTGTTATCAGCAAAGCAGTTTTCCTTCTATCGGTGAGGCTATTAATACCCAGCATGCCGGACAAAAAGGCTGATGGATATAACCAGGGATAATATCCGAAGTCTCTAAGATATAAATATCTCAGAAACTTCTTTTGTACTTTCTCTATCATTTGAGAGTAAGTTAAATCCATTGGTCCCCATATTACAGAACCACTTGAGATTGTATGTGCTAGGTTTTGCTGGCACTTCCCCCTACCGTGTCGCGATACATTGTAAATGCTATATTGCTTAAACTAGTAAACACACTTACGAGTGCTATGCGATTTGCATGGCGTGTTTCTACGTTTTTAGTTTTTATGTTGTATTTTGGATTTGTGAAGATTGATCTTATAATAGCCAACCTCCGATTGGAGCTGGTACCACACGGAGAAAAATCGATTTTTGCCCTTATTAATAAAACATCAATTTAAGAATGTATAATCGATTTGTCTTCATAATATATCTTGACGATATAAAAAATTTCAGTTGTAATGCAAAAATATTTGGATTTTCATTTCTACGTTATGATAAAAATATTCGTAACTAACTAAAAGTTTATAAGTAAATTCTGATAATTCGTAAACTAACGTGTGTCACTTGGAAATCGTCCCATTGATTTATTAGTAAGGCTTGCAATCGCAAAAAATTATGTTTCTTTATAAATTACCAATAATTTTAAGAGATTCTTAATAAATTACCAATAATTTTAAGAGATTCTTAATGAATTACCACTAATTTTAAGAGATTCTTAATAATAAATAACAATAATTTTAATCGATTCTTAATAAATTACCACTAATTTTAACAGTTTTTTAATAAATTACCAATAATTTTTACCACTAGTTTTAAGATATTCTTAGTAAATTACCAATAATTTTAAGAGATTCTTAATAAATTATCTATTCTAATTTTTCTCTCGGTAGGTTATATAAATTTGGCACATTATGGCAAGTGATCGCTGAAGACGTTTTTACAAACTAGCCATGATATGGCAAAAATCGTTCAAGTGGTTAAGAGTTTTTTTTTTACTACTTTCATAATTTCCAAGAAAATAAATTATTTGTAATGCTACCCATCTTTTAATTACTATTTCAATATTTTATAAAAGTTCATCATTTCTCCGAGAAAAATATGAAGTTATTTAACCCCTCAAGAAAAATTGTTTATTTTTGGGAACCACTCCTATGGTCTCACAGATATCATTGTGTCTCCTTTACTTTCATGGTGAGAAATATGGTCTAAACGGTATTAGAAAGAGAAAACGTTTTATATTAAAATACATAAGATAACATATTAAAATACATAAGACCACAAAAGAATTAAATGAATACCCCACGAAACCTAAAATTTCGACTATAATTTGGGAGAAATTTCAGAATCTTGTGAATTTTTTATTATTTTTATACGAAATGATAAAAATAATGGAGTGACAATTAATGTTAATAATACATTAGTCATATAAAATAAATGAGTTTTTTTCGTTGTCAGTAATTTTAGTCAGAACAATGTAAGGTGAGCCATTTTTAAAACATTTTACGTTTGCGTTAAAAAATTATATGTTTTTTTCTAATAATGAAATTTACAAGCCTATATTATCACCTTTTAAAAACAGTTTTTAATTTTTGGATTCGTTTGGATATATTCAATTTATTTGGATTTTATTGAAAACCGGAATAGTCCGTCTTTCTGACAGAATATGCCAGAGGCCTGTGGGGTTAAATAAAGCGCAATGAGAACATAAAAATAAGTTAGGTAGGTATTTAAGACGGTGTTGTTTATAATAATATTTATAATACGATAATAATATAAGTAACCAACAGAAGCAAATTTGACTCCATAAAATTAATCATTATTTCCCGTTACAAATTGCGTGCATTTTTCTTGTAGGGGTGAGGTGTCTCCGCAAGTTGAAATTCTCCCGCTTTGCCTTCTTCTCATATTGTATTTTAGCAGGGAATTTCCCAGGTGAGACACGAGGGGTAGTCAAGTGTGGTCCGCGTTCAAATATCCTCCGTTGAGGGTCTTGGAAAGTCACTTTGAAACTTTCGCGAAGATTTCTGCTTGTATAGCGGTACGGAATCCCTATTTGGATAAAACTTCAGGGCTTGCTTCGTGCTAACATCGCTTTAACCTTTAGAATTGTGACCGTTCTACTTCCGGTGGTTTGAAATATTTTCAAGCATTAGGGCTGCCAAAAAATATTTAAAAAATGAGATAGATAGTATTAGCAATACAGTTAAATATGACCGAAGGATATATTGTCCCACTGGCTCAATTGGTGGAGTAGAGCCCCGGAAGGCGAAGGTCTTGGATTCAAGTTCGAGATGCGACCGTATTTTTTTATGTTTTTCAAATTTTCGTTTAAAAAATTGCTAATAATGTCTTCAATAATGTAATATTACAATTCGAGGTTTTTCTCATTAAGTTCATTAAAAAAAATTGATAGACTTTTAACTAAATGTTTTGCTGTATACGGTGTCCAAACTGACGAATATACATAACTTTTTCGATCTGAACATTTAATGTGACTTTTTTTTATGGTTTCAAAAACTTTTGGAGCCGAGTCGCTTCAACTAATTTTAAAAGACAACAAACAACTGACCGTAGCGACAGATTTTTTTTCAAATGTTGACTTAAAAATTCCAGCTTCGCACTCGATGTACTAAAAAAAAATAATTACTACAAAATCGATTCCAAATTCAACAAATTCTAGATTCTCCAGTTTCTCGCTTATATCACTAGTTTCCGGACATCATGTGCGCATAAATCCACTGACTTTCACCAAGGTTGTTGCTGTGGTTGCTAATATGTTGATTGAATCAAACAATCCCTCGCGTTTTTTAAAGACAATACTCCTCCCCACAGCATCCCCAAATACAACATAGGCTCCGAGAAAAATTATGTTCCTTAGGGTCTCCTGTGTGGAGTTCATGCAAAAGAAAACAGATTTGACATTTCGGCATTTAAAGAATATAAAGTAAATATATTGATATTGCAGCAACCCTAACCGCTTTTCTGAACCATTTATTTATGACTGCGAAATGTAGAATAAATTGTAGAGTTATCTACTTGGAATATGGATGGTGGGTAATTTTCAAAAAAATTCAGAAGTAAATTTACGTTTGTAATAGTTTAACGGTTAATCCGGTGTTCCCAAACTTTTTCGATTCGCGGCCTGAAAGTCACCCTTCGTCAATTTTTAAATTTTTATCGTCATCTACATTTACTTTCAAATAGGTTTTGTTTCTAATATTGTTTATGTCACTATGTAAGTAGTTTCCTCAAAAGCTCTTGATAAAATTGAACAATGAATGCAACAACGAAATGCATGCAACGAAATTGCATTTGATGCACCATGTACCGCCAAGACTCCAGAGAGCATCATATAACATAGTCACTGGAGGAATGGTTCTGTATAATATCTAGTACACACCCATTCCGTACCTGCTCAGTGTCCAGGGCCGGACCAGCTACGTTTGCTGAGAGTATACTCTAAATACGAGGGATGTAGGCCACTCGGCTGGTATCAACCTGGCATATTGGTGTCTCCCTCAAGAGATTTTAAGTTAAAAAGTCAACAAATCGATCAAACACACTTCTAAAAATATTTAACTAATTGTATAGATAAAGTAAAATAGGGTGATTTTGACCAATTTTCTAAACAACTTATTCAAATAAAAATGTAGAAAATCAAGAGGGTATTGGACAGCTAAGGTCGGTGTGAGTGGTTGGGTGGTCACTTTGCTGACCGACTAGTGATGAAATGTAAAAGTTTTTAAATATATCAAAAAGTCAAAATTTGGTGTACTTTTTTACTCCAAAATTTTATTTTATATTTTTTATGTAAAACCGCACAAGAGTCCCAACTGCTCCCAACCGTCTGGAGCATGCGAGACTATGGCATCCCTAATTGGGATATTTTGTGAGGCTGAAGGTAGTGCGGAGGGGAAGGAGATGGGGAAGAACCTGGCTATTCATATCTGGTCACCAAACACGGCCCATGCCATTTCAAGCAACTTTTTCAATTTGAATGGTGGTCTTATGAGGCGATATTGAGAGTATCTTCTACCCTGGAACGTGCCGCAAATATATCATTTCTTATTTCAAATGAGTAGTTTGTGTGAAATAACACAAATTAATCAAATAAAATTTATGTGCGCACGCCGGGATATGAACCCGCGACCTCCATCTTGCAAGTCGAGAGTCTTACCCCACGACCACGGAAGCCGCCGGTAATGTGAGGAACCACGGGTTAAACGTCAAGAACTTCTCTTAACGCTAGTTCTGCATGAACTGTCAACTAAATTTAAAAAAAAAGGTTTGTCTGGTTGGTCTTGACGGTATGTGGATTTTAATTGAATTAATGAACAGATTTCGAGAGTTTTCAAATTATATCTGATATTTTATTATGCCTGGTGGCTATGTTTCATTAGTGGGTACCCTAAGACCTGCCCTGCCCGTGTTTCTGTACTGCTGTCTGTTATACCGTGTTTCTGTATTGTATTGTATTGTATCGTCTGGTTACTACCTGTCTCACGTACTCCCGCCTAGCCAGTTTATTGTCCGCAGAATGTACAGGAGTAGACACCAGGCGAGGCGTTGAGAATTCAAGCCGAATTGATGGTGTCTCCGCTCCGTGTTTGAAATATTATTATCTGATATAGGAGAGTAAATATTTTGAAGTTAGATAATTCATGGATAGAATTCATAAAAACAATAATTTTTCATTGTTAATTTTATGCTTTAATGATGATGTAACGATTACTAAAGTTTTGTATAAAATTTTAGACAAAACATAGCCATATTTACATATCAAATATTAAAACTACACAACAATGGGAGTGAAGTATTGCAGTTTATTATCTTTTTGACCTCCAACTCTCCCAACGCTCTAATTAGAACTACCGATTCCGGTCTACGTGCACCGCTCATCGCGTTCTAATAGTGGAACGAGTTTCGACGAGATTTTAGTATGCAGTAGCGCCTCTAATAGTAAAATAAATAAAATGTTCATTATTTATTACCTGATAACTTCTCAATTCAATTTGAACTAGATATTTGAGAAGTGTTTACTTGACGCAACACGTTGAGTTCAAAATAATATTACACAGTTGTTCATAAATACAAGCGTACACGGGGGTCTAGCACAGTGAAATAGATAACTTTTCAAAATCGGATCGATAGGCGTAACTATCGATGATTTTATACCGACTCTCCAAGCACGGTTGCACTGTTGATATCGAGACCGATGTTGATAATGCAATAAATCAGAATTCGATATAAGCTGGTAACACTGGCGCATATCTCTATGAATTTACATTCCTAAACGTCAGACGGCTACGTAAAAGTTAAATATACTAATAAATTGACAGTGTCGAATTGAAATATTAACATTAATATACATTGGCAGTCCGCATGTACTTGTGACACTAAAAAGGGAGTCAATTAGTCCATTAGGTCATTAGTCATAACTAACAGTAAAACACGCTGAAACGAAATCAATCGATCGCTTCTTAGGTGAATTAATTAAGTCTATGGATCGTGTATACGATTTTTTCCAGTTCTAAGAGCTTATTTATTTGACCCTCACTCGTTAATACGCCAGTTATTTGGCATAACGAACGACATTTTCCCAAAAGTTGTGCATAATAACAGCTTATCCGTCACCTTGGGGAATCATATTCTGACCGTGCTCGAAAATATCGCTATCTGATAAAAGACGACGGATTTCATCAATGTCGCACTGACATAGGGTTCTATCGATCGTCCACGCTAGACCGCCTGGTCTATTAAAAGCCGCATAAAGAAAGTTGGTTTCCCCCATCCTGAAATAACATGGGAATTTATTGGTCAGCGTTTCACAAAATTAATCAAAGTCGGAAGACTTATACAAAGTATACTTATACTGTTTTTTTTCACAATTGTAGTACTTTGATGGTCGATTACAATAACCTCAAAGTTTCTTATAACCTGTGGTTACGATGCATTACTCGTAGTTACACATAAGTCACAATGCATTGTTGTGTAACTAATAGATTAAATATAGCTTTAGCCTAATGCGCTACGCACAGCAATCAAACTAGGTCAATAACGTAATTTTAAGTCCGATAGATAATACATTAGGGTTACTCCAGGGATCAGTATTGGTACCGTTACTAACCTTATAAATGGCATGATCTAAATAATCCCGTGTGGTCTTTACTTGTAGATTTAAAATAATTCTAAAGTCATCATTAATTTCAGATATTATTTTAGAGCATACACAATCATAAATTTATTAACTATAATAGAATAATAAATTGGTCTATCTACACATTTTGAGTACTTATTAGTAATTCTTGTTTGACTGATAATACGATTTAATAGATTTAAAAATACGCACACATTATAAATATATATTATTCAATTTCAACTGATTATGTGTGCCTTCGTCTGACTGAAGTCCCAAGTATAAAAAAGAGCTGAGAGAATTCCCTTTCATCGCTTTTCCGTAATTTCAAATTCCTTGCTTAGTTTTATTTCTGTGTAGAAACCTAATTGCGCTTGATAAAGTAAAGATTTCTTTGCTAATCTAAGCAAAATTTACCCTTGGCTGACTGACATTTACATTGCGAAATTTTGTATAAAAATCTGGGTTATTTAAGGAAATTAGCATTGGGTAAAAACACATTTTCATGTAAATTAGTAACAAAATTAAAATGATGGTACTATTCATAGATTGGTTCCTAGAAAATGTTGCATTAAAAATATCCCAGGGTTTTTTTTCATAAGAATTAATATTTTATTTTCAGTGAAAGCCAACGTTGGGGGTAAGCTGTTTGGTTTATCGAAATTGTCCGTACTTTGTAGACTGCTGTTTTCATTAAAAAAATACTCGAAGCCTAATCTCCTCAGCCTATGGAAAGTTGTATTCATAATTTTGGCTTTGAAGTTTTGGATCCGTGGGCCTAACCAATATTTTTTTGCTTCTTTCCATACCCACTTTTCTATGCTGCTTTTAAAACCCTTCAAAATAATCACTAACATAAAGTAATTGACCTGACATGGATTTAGCCGACTTCCGAGTACTGTTTGTGTAGACTTAATTTGGATTTGGTGAATGTGATTGATAAATAAAACTTTTCTAATATTTTATATACTTCCTCACGCAACTTAGTCCGAGAGTCAACAATCTTCTTTAAAAAAATAATAAAAATTGGTTTCTCCGGGGTTTCTTACAAACGTTCTTATTAAATAGAACTCCGGTTTCAACAAAACACTTGGATTTTTAATGTGATAGATTGATAATATGCTATGATATTGGTTCGAATAATATGGATCCCGACCTTGAGGTTCTTACCTTATTTATTATCCCCTCGGTCTCTTCAATAATCGACAGCTAACACCATGTAGGTGTGAGTTCATAAACTAATATCAAGAGTATATCACAATAAAAAGTCTGAAGCCTTATCTTGAGACCCTCTATGATGTGCGAACAGTGAAATTTTCATGCCTACTTATTTTTATAGGTACTGCCTGTTTTTTACAACATGATAAATGGACAGATTTTTAAAATCGTTTTTATTATGTTGACGATTCGGTTTCTTCTGAATTACTTCTTACCGGTATGCAATTTAAAGCCTGTTTACAATAATATTACGGTACAAATTGCTTGAGTGTTTATTTAGCAGTCTATGTCTTTTAAACCTAAGATAAACTAAATGCAAACATTTTTTTTTTTTTTTTTTTTTTTTTTTTTTTTTTTTTTTTTTTTTTTTTTTTTTTTTTTTTTTTTTTTTTTTTATTTTTTTATATATACAATAATATTATTATTGGGTTTATAAAAACAGTTTATTTTTAAACAAGTTCTGCTGTGTAATTATTATTACGCGTGACAGCTGTTTCGCCCTCTAAAGGCATTATCAAACTGTGGGTAGCCCACTTACAGACGATACATTTATATTATTTCTAGGTACAAAATAAAATACAAAACACGTACAAAATAAAGGCCGTAAACTGAATCTTTTAGAGCAGTTAGAAATTAACAAAAATTCTAATAATCCGAAAGTTATTCTAATTAATGAACAAACCAATATAATTCGTTCACCCCTACTAGATATCTTCAAACCTATTGCAAATACGAGTGCACATTAAAGTACTTAATTATACTATTAAAATAACCCTATGAGTCATCGT
The DNA here is from genome assembly GCA_026573805.1 of Hesperophylax magnus. Taxonomy (NCBI): domain Eukaryota; kingdom Metazoa; phylum Arthropoda; class Insecta; order Trichoptera; family Limnephilidae; genus Hesperophylax; species Hesperophylax magnus. The sequence goes on along the minus strand of JAIUSX010000043.1, from coordinate 2,706,775 downwards.
TTGGGAATAACTAACATTAAGACATTCAGTCAAATTTAAACATTACACTAATTGGGGAAACTTTACTAGGGTAATAACCATCAATAATTTCTAACATTTTTACACAGAAATCAATTAAGAAATCAGTAATTGAAATTAAAATACCTACCTAGAAATAATATAAATGTATCGTCTGTAAGTGGGCTACCCACAGTTTGATAATGCCTTTAGAGGGCGAAACAGCTGTCACGCGTAATAATAATTACACAGCAGAACTTGTTTAAAAATAAACTGTTTTTATAAACCCAATAATAATATTATTGTATATATAAAAAAATAAAAATAAAATGGAGTTCTACAAATTAAACTTAATAACAATAAATAAATGCAAACATATCGATTAATGTAAATGTAAATACACCTAGTCAAATTGATGTCTGTAAATATGTCTGTAATGATATGATGGCCGACAGGTATCGGATGATGATCCCATGATATCGGTAGGCTGCTTTGTAAGGCTGTATTCAGTGTTGGGAGACGAGACGAACTTGCGGTGGAATCGCAAAGTTACTGTGAGGGTTTCAAAAAAATTAATCGACTTAAAAATTTTCCAGTTCATGAACTAGTAGAACTTCACTAGAGCTTTTCTGTCTGTTCTACGTGCAACCATGGAAACTAGGAACTACATTTATCTGCACCTGCATTCACTGGGCTGTGTTATGAAGCAGATTAAGGCGAAGCACTACGTACATAAAAAAATAATTAAAAATCACATGTTTTTGGTTTGAAATTTCTAATGATCTAATGATGATATATTTCTAATGTTTGAAAAAAATAATGGATCAGGACTATGAAAACTGCTTCAAAGATCAAAAGCTCCCACTTACGAACAAATTTTCTGGTATGGTTTTATTGTATGATGTGGCAAATAAAGTTATTTAATTATCGTAAAACATTTCATTATTGGTGTCTGAACATCGCAAAATAAAATTAAAAAAAACACTTTTAGTTGATGTTTTTTTCTTGTATAAATCAAAACAGCGGGCAGGTGTTAAGCGGGAATTTAGACCGATATCTACATATCTACGAATTGATATCTACACAAGAAGCGTTATTGTTAGCAGCCCGATTACAAATGTTGCACGACCAAGCTTAACGGATCAGTTAATGCGGGTCTTGAAAATAAGCAGATTAAATGATAAAGGAAAGAAGATTGCCAGTGCCTCGCTCCGCCTGCTTGTCCGTTTACAATGTTTACATAAGTAGGAGTCAGAAAAACGACTTCTTTTCGCGCTGCTGACATCAATAACGATTGTGAATGGGTGATTTAGCAATTATTTTTTTAATTTCTCCACTAAAGTAAAGGTAGGTAGGAACATTAAATATAGATTTTTTCAACAATTGTAGATATAATATATATCGACGCTATCTAGTGGGAAATTCAGCACCAACAAAGCCTTTCCTACAAAAATAAATTTGGTTGTTTGCAGGTGAAAAAAATATAATAAGCAGTAATTGTCGATAAAAGTACTTGTACATATTGAATTATTTAGCGGGTTGGGAATAAGCCGACGTAGCTCAGTGGTCTAGAGCACCTGACCGGACATCAGAAGGTGCGGGTTCAATTCCCGTCGGCGGCATTTATTTTTACTCGGGAGATATTTTCAATTTGTATGGATATTTCAGGCGAATAATTAATGCTTATAATAATTACTTAAATTTAGACGTATACAACATTAAACCCGTTATTGAAGGCACACAAATCTATTTTACGTGTTATTATGAAGAAATCTTTCAGATATTCGAGCGACGCTCTCTTCAAGGAATTTAATGTACTAGATGTCTGACAGTGCTATATAAAAAAACAGTAATCCAAATTCATAAAAATAAAAACAAAATGAAAACAGCCGAACACAAACATCAAACCAGAAGTAAAGGAAGAAATGACCTTTCCGTTCCAACAAGCAACAGAGCGGCTTATCAAAAAATATTCTCATATCTCGGTCCTAAAATATATAATAAAATCCCCTCTCAGCTGAAACTGTGTGAAATGTCATCCTTCGGTCCAAGAGTGACAAAATGGTTGTTGGATCTAGGCAGGACTAATTCCGAAACATTACTAAAAAATGTAATATGATAATTATTTATTACGAACGACTTTTATGTATCTTTTTATGTATCTTTTATGTATCTTCGTTTTAACATACTTATTTTATCTAGTCTTAAATTCTGTATTCGTCTAGGATAACTTGAAAACTGTAAATTTGACTGTCCTAAAACGGGAAGCCTAGTTGGACAGTCAAAAGCATAAAATGTAATCAAGATTATAAATAAAAAAATTCATATCAATAAAATAAGACTTTATTGCTTCAGCCAAATGGGTAATATTTTCACACCTATGCTTCGTAATAAAATTATACGCAAGCATAAAATAGTTTATATTTTAAGGTCGATAAATAATTTTCACGCATCATAATTTATGGCCAGTGCGAAAAAGAAATAGAACGGTGTAAAAATACGGAGAAAAGCTTTCGCGGTGCGTAGATCAAAATATATCGTAGCATTTATATTTTCACAGTGCGTCTAAAGAAATAATTACAAAAGTTCTAGTCGATTTGTCGGAGATTGGCTCCCGAAAGTTTTAACAATAAGTTGATCTTCATAACTTCAAGTTTAGAAATTAATATATTGATTTTATCCGCCCGAACAGAACTTTCCAGAATGGTATAGAACTAAGAAATATTCAGCATAGCGTAAATAATGTATTAATCTTTAATTTATATGAGAAAATCTGTTGGTTTTAAAGCGGCAAAAAATCGTGAACGGTCAAATCTGATGTCAAGAAAAAAATCCCTTTTTTCTAAGGCAACAGAATGTATTTATTCATTAATTAATTTCAAGTAAAATTTGTAGCTAACTCCAATTTAATTTAAAGTTTTTCTTTTTATATTCAATAATATTTTTTATTGAATTCATAAAAAAAACAGTTTATATATAAGAAGTTCTTCTGTGTAATTATTGCAAAGCGAGACAGCTGTTTCGCCTTAGTTTGATAATGCCTTTAGAAGGCGAACCAGCTGTCATGCATAATAATAAGTACACAGCAGAATTTATTAATAAAAACGTTTTTTTTAATTGAAAAATTACATTGTTTAATGCATAAAAGAACTTTTTTTTTCAAATCGTGCCGTAATTTCATTCCTAAGCTACGTTGCTCTTAAGTAGTCGTTCGTATGTTGTGAGACTGAAAGTAATGGGAAGGGGAAGGAGATGGGAAGAGGAAGATGGGGAAGTACCTGGCTATTCATATCTGGTCACCAAATACGGCCAATGCCATTTCAAGCAACGTTTCTATTCTGAATGGTGGTCTTACACCAGGGCGATATTGAGAGAATCATTATATATTTTATTTTAAATGAATCAATTGTGAGATAACACAAATTAATCAAATAAAATTGAATTTCGCACGACGGGATTTGAAGTTGAGAGCTTTACTCCTCGACCACGGAGGCCGTCTTCATGTAATAATATTTTTAAAGTGTATTTCTGGAAGGTTCAATAAGATAGTAGATTTTGCAAAAATATATTGTTGTTTACTCGGGCTTTAATAGAATAATTGGACGCTTTTGAGATTAATGTTATAATAACTCCCTCGAGTAATTCCTGAAGCAAAACTTGACCTGAATAATATTCTATTCCTTCGAAACAAAACAAATTATTCCCTAGTCGATGCATTCGATCAAAGTGGAGTGCAAAAATAATTTGATTGAATTTGGGAGAGTACAATATGTCATGTAATGAAAGAATATGAAACCTTATGAGTTACTTAAGTTCAGAATCGAATTTAAAAATAAAAATTTAATTAAAATCTTGTGTAGAAATTTTTTTAAATTCATTTTATGTATAATTTCGAGCGGTATCCGGGCAACCCAGAACGGTGGGAATTCGACGCACTTCAACACACTCTAATAAGCCATGAAAAGCTTAAAAAAAACATATGAGAATGGCATCAATTCAATTCTCAACAGTTGCTAATGTGATGTAATCTCCTGAAAAAAATTATCCCCTACAAAAACTAAGTTTTTTTTCTCACATTAGAACACATCTATTTTTAGATGTCTTTTAAAACTTTTTTTGGTTTAACTCAGGATTGAACCTTCCCATCCAGGAAATGAAGTCCGCAACTCTCGCCAAAAATTGGGAAGACCGACATTTATTTAGTACATTAAGTGCAGAAATGTTCGATTTCAGATAAATACGTATATATCCGCGTGTGTGTACGTGATTGAAAGAATGCATTGTCATTGACAACGAGTCTATCTGTCAAGTTTCAGCTTGATCGGATTTCAGGATGTGGGTAAATTTCCGCTTCTAAGATTTGCATTCATTCATTCCAAAAATCAAAAGTGAAATTCAAACAGATGATATGTATTAACAAAAAAACAGGATCTGAACGTGATAATAAATTAAGAAATATTAGTCGTTGATTGCTACGCCGAAAAATGACACCACACTGTTCTTGCATTGATGATTGCTACGCCGACAACTGACCACACACTGTCCTTGCATTGATGATTGCTACGCCGACAACTGACCACACACTGTCCTTGCATTGATGATTGCTACGCCGACAACTGACCACACACTGTCCTTGCATTGATGATTGCTACGCCGACAACTGACCACACACTGTCCTTGCATTGATGATTGCTACGCCGACAACTGACCACACACTGTCCTTGCATTGATGATTGCTACGCCAGCAAATGATCCAAAACTGTTCTTGCATTGATGATTGCTACGCCGACAAATGACCCCACACTGTTCTTTCGTTGTCTTTGCATTGACGTAAACGCAATCATTAGAAACAAGTATTTTTGAATGCGCATTATTTAATTCAAAAGACACCTCTAACTCGTTAGGTAACTTGGTAAAAACCAAAGAACACCCCGTCTATATCGTTTCTTTTGCAGTGGTACGAATGCTTTACTCCGTTATCTTACGGATTTCTGGTGTAATAATTACAATAAAAAAATGCGTAATGTCAAAATTATCACATCATGTGTCATGGAAATGTGTCTCCTATTAAATCCTTAAATGCATCAGTTAAAATATACTTGTGCACATTAAAGGACCAGTATTCAACTTAACGACATCCCCTTTATATAAGAGATTCACATTTAAAGTAATATTTTAAGTAGTATGAAATCTCCGAATGAAGCCAGGTTCCATCTAGGTTAATTTTAATGTCATAATTATGCCGTTCAGTTTTCGGAGAGTGAAAAATAGGTCAGACTTTTAATGTAGAATTTTTCTTTCCTACTGATGTTATTATTGAATCTACTATCTATTTACATAAAGAAAACTGCTTATGGTTGACGATGTGGATTTACATTATATGTATAAACAAATCTACAGTTTAATTTCGTTCTTGATCTTCAAAACAAGAGTAAGGTCACTTTCTATACATTAGATTTGAAAAAAAAACCTCGGAGTTAATCTCCGGGAAACGCCGGGTACTTCAGCAAGTTGAAGACAAAATTCTTTTTTTTTTGATAACCCCGTTACTTTTTGAAAAACTGACAACCTTGACAACCGTCTCGACTTCTTCGCAACCTCAGCTGCGGACTTAGGGAAATCGGGAACTTAGGAAAGGTTTTATTTAAGGCAAAGCTTAACGCTAAATCTCTATTTTGATTATCTTTATAACGAATTGATGTACATTATAAATACCAAAAATATGCTTTAGATAAATTGAAGATTTTCCTATCGTTTTGCTTGATTAAAATACAAATAAAAAATAAATTACTCAATAAAAAACATAAATGTAAACTACAAAAAAAAAAATATTTTCAAAGAAATATATGAACGCGTAAAAGAAACAACTTTAAAAAAATACTCGTACAGTATTATAGCTAAGATTATCTGTGATAGTTTCACTTGATTAACTTTTTTGCTTTCTTATAAAATTATTTACAAAATAAATAAGAACCAGTTTTGTGCTTGAAATTGAACGTTTCTAGACTCCGTTTGTCAAGCGATTTTAATGCCTGTTACCTACAATATAAGGTATACCAAGAATATACACATTTTAGCTTGTAGATTCCTCTTAAAATAACCAACCAATTGACCCCCACTCAACTCTTTCACGGCACACGCTCCTTGCTTCAATCACATTCATATTCTGTTGCGCTAGTAAACTCGTACTGAGATGCTCGCCTGAAGATCGGCTAGCATTGGCTGTACACGTAACAATTTGTATAGCCGACATGTTGTCTCTGTCATGTAGCGTTACTTCTGCCACCTATGGAGACATCTTATAACTACAAAAATCAGTTATCATTAATATAAATCTACACACACTAACAACATTTGTTGAGTGGTATTGAAACTATAACTATTTATCAACACTACATCACTCGACTCAAGTAACTACTTGATTCACTTGACCGTGACTCGGACAATAAATTAATAATAATATAATAATGGTTTAATTTATGAGATATACATCTTCCATACAATAGTTACATAATATAATATATTAATAATTAATTCAAATATAAAATCGTTAACAATACGAACGGTGGTACTGCGAGTATAATAGAAGCTGGTAGTTTCATAGCTGAACAAATACCGACTAATTAAAAAAGAGTCTTACGATAGCCTGGCAAGTGAAAAATGTACGGATTAAAACAATTGTCAAAATCGACAACTTTACCATCAAAAGTGACAACTGCTAAAAGTGGCATCGTCAAAAATGATCACTGTCAAAAGTGACATCTGGGTCAAGTATACACTTACACATATTTCATAAAGAATTCTAATTACCGAAAGTTTTAGCTAAGCTAGGTAACTAAAACATAGTATACCCGTTTTACGGGCTCAACAAAATCACGGCCCTAGGCAGTCGACTAGTTTGCCTTGGACAGAGTCCGTCCCTGAACAATCCTATTCCGTTCAGTCATGTTCCTAAACTTCTTGTATTTGAAATGGCACGTATTCCCCAGTTTCAGAGAATGACAATATGACAGTAGATATGGCATCTTGCATATTTTATTTCCGCTCGCTCTGCGCCTCTCTTGTTCCAGCTTTCTGTATGTGTGATTCTCTTTCCAAGTAATTAATATTGTATGGCGGGTTTTCATTCATAAATATTTATTATTCTTCCTACCTAAGTCGTGCTGTTCGTCATGCGGAAATATCGCGTTTTTTTCGAGTCTAGAGTCACGTACAGACATTTCCGTCGGAGCATGACGTCACAGGAGCATTTAATAATAATAATATTTGGATGATTTGTATAGCACCGTTTTTGTGCAAAATCACCTCATTCTGTACTATGTGGATGGATCTGTGCGACAGACATGCATACCGTAATTTCAAAACTTTTTATGAAAATACCCTCACCTGCTTCGCCTACAATACTCTTTGAAAAAAAATGAAAAATACCAAAGACGCAACATGGCGTCCTGTCTTATTTTTAAAAGCTCTATAGCTCGTGATAGAATGGACGAAATTAGTTGCGATGGCTTATAAACTTCAGCAATTAAAACTTCAAGAGGTCATAGCTCACCGTTCAAGAGTTTTAAAAATAATTTTAGCTTGTTGACCGCTCCTGTTTTAACGATTTGCATTTCTCTGTAAATGTATTTAAACGTTCCGTTTCCATTTCAAGATGGTTGTCGTTTTATTGCTTCCGTAAAGATAATCCGTAATAATATTTTAAAATAATATGAAATTGTCGTATTTTTCGGACTTTCTTATTGGCATTTTTATTAATATTATGGTACCTACTTGCCTGCAAAAAGATTACAAAAAAGAATTGACATTTCTTTGGACAAATTTTATAACTCCTTAACTGAAATATATTTTTTTTTTACATAAATATATAGTTTAAAAATAAGTAGATAGGTATTTAAGTACCTACATAAAAATTTTATGATTTAACAGGTAATTTTGGGTTTGATTTATTAAATGAGAGAAGATTAGAAATTAAAAATTCACAAGCAACTAGTTAGTTGAGACGAAGCCATCAGTGAAAACACTATGTTCGATCAATATTTACCACAAATCGGTTTACATTATGAATACCAAAAAATAATATGCTTGGATAAATTGAAAAATTTCTTAGTAATGTGAGTGTAATAAAAATAAAAAATGTTTATTACACTTTAAAATGAGTAAGCGTAAACTAATGAATAATATTTTTTTATTCGAAAATTACGAACGCATATAAGAAAGAACAAAAAAATACTAGTCCGTTTTACAATGTCGAGCAAATTGCTGGCGGCGCACAGTGGGCTGAAAATCGCCTTTCATAGACATAGAGACTTGAATTTTCAAGGGTATTTTTTTTGGCTAGAAATGGATTCTGCTGATCATTACTATGCTATAAAATTTCGTATGAAGCAATTGCGTGTACAAATGAAGGAGTTATGATTTTTTTAAGAATAATTTGTGTGGCACTGACATTAAAAATGAAGCTATCTCTGGAATCATAAGGTTAGCCATTATATCCTTACACACAGATATACTAATATTTATTTGTATTTTTTGACATACTTCGTATTGTGGTGCAACTTCCGATTTTTTTCTTCATTTTATAGCATAGTAATAATCAGCAGAATCCATTTCTAGCCAAAAAAAATACCCTCGAAAATTCAAGTCTCTAGGTATGTCTATGAAAGGCGATTTTCAGCCCAATGTGCACAGTGTTTTGGCTTGCTGTGTAAATGAAATATTGTAAACTAGACAAAGCATACTCATATGTAAAGCATTTAAGCATTAAAATGAATCATCAACATAAAAAAGTTTTTTTTTCAACTATGACGATTTAAAAAAAAAAATCGCAAGTTGTGCCACAATACGAAGTATGTCCAAAAAATACAAATAAATAGTAGTATATCTGTGTGTAAGAATATAATGGCCAACCTTATGATTCCAGAGATAGCCTCATTTTTAATGTCAGTGCCATACAAATTTTTCTTAAAAAAATCATAACTCCTTCATTTGTACACGCAATTGCTTCATACGAAATTTTATAGCATAGGATCAGCAGAATCCATTTTTAGCCAAAAAAAATACCATTGAAAATTCAAGTCTCTATGTCTATGAAAGGCGATTTTCAGCCCACTGTGCGGCGTTACAATTTCCAAATCGGGTAAACAAAAGATGGGGTTTTTTCCAAAATCGAATATTTTGTTCCACTATTTAGTTAGAAACTTTTGCAAATGTGCTATAATTTACTCACCTCCATTTTTGCGTCGTTACGCAACCCGATTCGTTGAAGGTTCAGTTAATAACGAACATTCAGACCGTTGCCTTACTATAACGAACTTTACTTGTCTGCGCAGGGTCTGGTTATTTGAACGTGCGTTCTTCGGCGGTCAACGTACGACTGATGACGTAGGTAGTTTATTCCAAGAATTCTCGAACCCTCCTGGTACTAAAAACATGGTCACATGGTTTGCCTCCAGGTCGTTGAAATGATACCCAGATATTATCAATTTGGATGTTCATGGAATAGAAATATTTTTGGGTACATTACTCTTAGTTCTTTTTCATCGCGTGATATATCTAAGGCTGCCTTTAGACACGTAAGTTTTTTTTCCATAAGACGCCTACGTTATGACTTCTATGACTTATGGCAAAATTACCAACATAAACTACATTATAAGTCTCTAAGTTACAGAAGTTGTAAGAGGCGCAGGTTTTTGACAGGTCTAATCATGTCCGCGCGAATGCAGCCTTCTCACAACTTATGAAACCAGTTTGATAAGTTGAGACGCTTAGGCTATTCGTACAAGGAGATACTTACAAGCGACTCGGGTTTTGTGCGAGTAGCATACGCGCTGCTTGTGAGTATCCGCCATACTATTTTGCTTGTGTTCTTACACGACGCCACCCGTTGACTACGGATTTGACGTCAGTTGTACGCTACTCACAGTGTTGGTAGAACGCTATGCGAATTGCATTCGCATCTACTACTAGTCATGCATTTAATATTAAATTTGTTCCGCTTGTGGGAGTTACATCCGTCTTTATGTAACTACAATTTACCGGAATACGTTAGAGATGATTTAGTAGAGAAGGCGTGTAGTGAGGTAGGAAAGAAAAGTCAATTTGACATCATTCTCATGTAGTTCGTTAGCGTCGACAAATGCCTTACCATTAACATTTATTTCTTTGTATGGGTGAACTCACAATCTTCTTTTAGATCGTTTTTTCCGCTTATAAATATATAAAGAAGAAAAATATTACTATCTTCATCGCTAGAGTCACATGACATCGAATTCCGCGACTGTACTTGAAAAAATTATCAAGTTCACCATAATTCGGGCAGCGCCGTAGACGGAAACCAGTATTAAAGAGTAGCATATCGGTAGGCTACTTGTGGTTGCGTCACAGTTACATAGCTTTGTAAGTAAATCTGTGTACGAAGGGCCTAACTGTAAGCACGCCAACTGAAGCCAACTTCGATTACAACACTTTATTTTGGACCTTTCCTCTTTATAGACAAAATCGCATAAATATGATACCAGCAAATCGTTGTTCTAAGGAAGCCATCTTACCGCAAATAAACATACAGATGTTACGATCGATATTAGCACTTACATACGTTGAAATTCCGAACCAATTACGCGAGCATTAAATATCATAAAGTGAATGCATATGTCAACGCCCTTAGTAAGTAAGTAACTTATCAAAAACTTACGTAAGTCATACATTTTACTTATGAGTGTAAAACTAGCCTTAGGATGGGATGGACTCTTTCGTGTTTAGGTGCTCTTCACCGGCATCCTTTCTCTAGCCATTCTTTACCGGTCCTAATACAATTTTCAATTTCTTTGTATATTTTTCTGTAATAATTTCATTTTTCTAACCCGAGTCCAAAAAAATTACTTTTATTAGTTCTTTATAAAGCGACTTTGCCGCATTTAAGTTCCTCCGGGGAATACACCGTAAAACGGGACCCCTTAAGATGGCAGAAATATTATTTTATTATCAAACCTACGTATTCGAGCGGCAATAAGAGCATTAAGCTGAAGCAATGACCTGTGTTTCTTTAGTTATTGCGTAGTTTGAGCAGTTTCACATTTTTATCGGCTTTAATGAATCTTTTGAATGGTAAATACATTCCTGAGTCGACAGTATTTTATTATGCTATATCTAGATTGGGAAGGATTCCGACAGGTCTATGAAAAACATATATCATCAAAAGCACCATGTGATTTGTTAGATATGTAGGTACCAAATGAAAATAAATTATGTGAAGGAACGTTTCCGCCACTCTTCATTCAAATGAAGATTTACTGTAGAATTAAACATGTGAATTGAACAGCCTAAATAATTGCCAATTTCGACTGAGATATTTTTAATGATACCGAGTTACAGCGTGTAAACTCGTACGAGAGATATTGAATAAATAGATAAATTCTGGGAATGGAATTCCACCTTTCTTTACATCCAACGCCCATTTTATTATTCCGATGAACCGCAAACAGAAATTAATGACAATTATCATGAGAAGTACCAAGTCAATAACTTTAAAAATATATATTTCTACTTTGTTCTTTTTATAAGTACATGTTTGCGAAATATCACCCCTAATGTCGCTGTAAGAACTTAGAAAATAACTAAAATAACCCAACTTACATAGATTAGATATGATTTGAGATTTTCACGGGCAAAGGTATTATAGTGATTTATTATTGGGGTATTATGCCGCGTTGTGCTACCTCCATCTTTAGCCAACATTTCGGACAGCATTACAGTGTCAATTATCAGGGCAGATGTGTGAAAACGTTGGCTAAAGTAGGAGGTAGCGCAACACGGCATAATACCCCAAACATAAATCACTATATTACGTAGATTAGTTTATTTTAGATTGGCAAAGGCTCTAAAAGTGTTAAATATTAATATATTAACACAAAGAATATCAAAATTTAAAAAATAGTTCAAAAAGAACATATTGGTATTTTGTAGGCTATTTTCTGTGTTAAAGGTTTTATCCTTATTATTTATTTATGGTATGGTTTATTATAATCAGTAGTCATGTAAATTAGTTTTTAATGTTAAAAAACTCAAGCAGCACTTGAAGTTAGGGCGCGGGTAACCCAAATGGCGTTACCGGCGACTCCGTTCGTTGGGCTCGTTCGCGGTCGGAAGGATTCAGGCGACATCGACAGCCGCCCATTACCCTGCCCACTTCCTGCACGGGAACAGTATTTTACACTGAATTTTCAGGAATTTAGACTCTATTTATATAACTCAATGGTTCCGTCAATCTTCTTGGTGGCTTTGGTGATACGATAGTTTATACTGATACTTTCAATTCATTCGTTATCCAAAGGTTTTTTTTATAAATATACTTATTTATTTATTACGATAAAATAAAATTATTGATTATTCTATGCCTATCTCACTGGGAAATTCCTGTGTTAGGACAAACGCAGATTCTTTATACAGATCAACCCTTTATAATAGTATCTAGTAGGTTTGGAGAAAAATCTTATAGTTTTATATTGTGGAGGTCTCTGTGATCTATGAAGAGCTCTTTTTGGACCATTAACTTTAAAAAAAATAACTGATAAATGTTTGAAAGTGATAAATTGTATTTATTATATAAGAAGTTTCTAATAATATGTTTTACAGCTCACACTCACTAAGTCAAAAGAATTTGAAATCATTTCTCTGAAAGCATCTTCCCAGCGATGGCTGCTTCATATTGTTTAGGTTGTCTAGTTCTAGTACCTAACTAAACCTTAGGAAAATTTTCCACTTTGCTCTCTATGTGGATTTGTGTCGAATCCTTTTACGAACTTCGATATAGATGAACACAAGCGATAAGTCGTTCATGAACGCGCCGTACAATTGAGCTTGCTTTTTTGATGACCCGTATTCGTACGAATTTATCACGATATATTTTATAAAAATAACCGTATTCATTGTTATTACATACTCGTACGGCGTCTGACAGTCCGACATCTGGACTTGGACGTGCGTACTATGTAATGTTTATGTTATCTATGTTTAATTACCTTGCATCTTATTTTTCTCGTGGTACGAGGTGAGTCGTATCTTTTTCTGTTTCAAATTTTCGTTAAGATTCGCTAATATTGTCTTCAATAATCAAATATTACAATTTAAGGTTTTACTCATTAATTATTCCAAAAATTAATTTTATTTTAGCCATTTGTACATCGAAGTTTACAAATGTCTAATTAATTATTAATTACAAACATACATTTATATTATATATTCCTTTTTATTAATATGGTTCATACAATCCAGCTTTAATCAATCAATTGATGCAGTCTTTATACTTTCCGGTAGTGGATTATAATATTGTATTCCTTTGTACAGCAAACTATTTTTTGTGTAATAATAAATAATTGATTAACACCCCATGCCAGAATACTTCGCCCTGACTTTGATTTTATAAAACCTACATACAGGGCCGGCCTTGAGCAAACGGAGCATGCTAGTATAAACCCCAATGGCGCTGTGTTCAAATGGCGTTATTGATGTTTTTTTTTTCTTTTCGAAAATTAGATTTTGCGATGCACTGTCAAACTGAAATTTCCTGAAAATCTTCATACAAAAATCGAATTATCGTAAAAATACTTTCAGGCTAAACAACAATATCAATAATGCCATTTAATTAAATATTAGCACTCTAGTACACCCAAAAGTCACGAGCCGCCACTGCTATAAAGAAGTAATATAAATAGATCGTCCGTAAGTGTCTTCCTTACAGTTTTTTTACAATGCCTTCAGAATGCGAAACAGCTGTTACGCGTATTAATAATAATTACACTGCAGAATTTGTTTATAAATAAACTGATTTTTAAAAGTTAAATTATAAAATATTTAAGAAAAACTTAAAATTAAAATGGAGTTCTACAAAATAAATTTTTAAAATTAGAATATGAAAAGTGGATTTTTGCGAAGATTCGTTCAATTCAGCAAGTTCAAATAAAATTTTATTTTTATAAATTCTGATAAATATAATGATGTTAGTTTGTTGAAGTTATTATTACATTTTTTTCATAAAAAAATTCTACAATATTCCTATTAACAGATTATATCTTCTTTTCCAGCAAATGCTTGGATAGCAATCCGTGGAAGAGTCTACAACATCACCGAATATATGAACTATCACCCTGGAGGTAAATATATTTTGATGGTATTTTTAAAAATAGTTTGTAGGTACGATGATATATAAGATATTACCTATATTTTTAATAGGTTTAAAAAAATCTAACCAAATACCTTATATATTATAGCGTACCTCATAAATCTCCACTTTTTCAACTCTGATGTTTTGGCCGTAAGTCCTGGAAAAAACTAGACCGAAATTTGCAAAAATGAGATTCCTCATACGTAGGTTTGCTAAATCTGTGTATGACCTAGCCCTTTAGATTTTTATGGTTAACGTTTTTCGGATAATAAAACTTATTTATTATTTTTTTAATGTTAAAGCGCACAAGAGTCCCAACTGCTCGCAACAGTTTGGAGCCCGTGTGAAAATGATACCCCCAATTTGTTCTAAGGCTGAAGGTAGTGGGAGGGGAAGGAGATGGGGAAGAGGAAGGTGGGGAAGTACCTGGCTATTCAAATCTAAAGCCATTTCAAACAACGTTTCAATTCTGGATGGTGGTCTTACATCAGGGCGATACGGCAATGCAATAGTAACCGTGTGTGATTTGGTAACCGGATAAATCATCACAATTATAATTCATCACATCTTTAAAAAGTTATATTAAGTCATGGAAAGTGATGAAAAAAAAACCTTATTAACTGGGTTATTAAAGGTTAGGTTAGGTTAAAAAAAAATTTAATCGTTTCTAACGACTTTATATCACTTTTTAAAAGTGTGTTGAATCGTCACTGTGTTGAGTTATCATGGAACCGTGTGATTTAGGTACTAAAATGTAAAATATATCCCTGTACAATTAAAATACAGTAGAATAAGAGCACTTAGAAAATATTCATGAGATGAGTGTATAAAACAACTTTGAAAATGTAACCATCTGGTTTGCAGAAGCTAATTTTTTGAAGTGAAACTTCTTTACGCGCGTCATGCAATTTCGAGGACCGGAGTAAAACCGACTCATGACCGAAACGAAAATGCGGGACCACCGATTAAAGTTCATTTGATCTAGTCAAAGTTTTGAAGTAACATATAAATGCTTCTTAGCTCATCCCGACAACTGGCGTTGGTGGTGTAATGGTCAGCATAGTTGCCTTCCAAGCAGTTGATCCGAGTTCGATTCTCGGCCATCGCACATTATTTTTTTGTTTTTAACGCCTTTTTCATTCAATATCTTATTTTTTAGTAGGTCAGAACATTTTTTAAAAGAAAATAATATTGCAAAATAATAAAAACACTTATCTCACTGTGATAAAACATTACTCCGCTAGAGCGCGCTTTGCGTTATTGTGTTGGATTAAAATTATTATCTAATCCGTATATTATGATAATTGTATTACATTTATTTAATTAATTTATTTATTTTGATAATATGTAATAATTTACAGAAAAAAAAAATTAAAACTATCTCCCTCTGATAAAATATCCGTTCGCTAGAGCGCACTACGCGATCTTGTGTGGGATTCTATTTCTGTACATTGTACATTATTTTTAAAAATATATTATATTTTGGGTGTGATGTAGGTAACATTATAAAACATAACAAGCTCTCATATTTTCAGAACCTACATAATATAATCAATTTATGCGGCTTTGCTTACAGTTGGTGCTCAGCGTGGTTGGCTTTCAATCAGTTAAGCGAGGTTCGATTCTCGGCTGTGGCATTTTTGAAGTGAAACCTTGTTGAGGTGGGGGAGCCGCTCACGAACGTTCTCTCTCTTCTCTTCTTTCCTCTCTCTCAGACACCAGCGAACTGCGCCACACCAAGCATCAGCTGAAACTAGAAGTTTCACTTCTGTCTTGCGTAGGCTTGACACACCCACTTTTTTTTTTGTAATTTAAAATCCTTCACTAATTTACAGTTTCTTCGACTGGTGTTTCAATAGCTGTTGGAAATGCAACTTAGGTCCGCGAGTTCATTCTTGATCACGAAATGAATGAAATGATATATAAAATAACGGAAAATGGTACTGCAGTGAGGATGCCACCAGAATATCAAATAGGCCTATCTTGATGATGGTATTCTCTTTATTCATTCAGATGTACAAAAAACTCCACGGCGAATTGATTCACTTTGCGCGGCATGCGGATATGAACTTATTACTTGTTATTTGATACACAGTAGAAGATGTACTGCACGGGCACTCTTCTAGTGACAAAAGGATAGGATAGGTGGGTGAGGTAGATATGGATTAAACTAATAATAATCGGCTATGCCCGAACTAATCTTTTGGAAAGCCCGAAAAACCCACAAAAAACCTACTGGGCAATCTTAAAAAAAAACAGGTTTTTACCAACCCTGCTTTTATAAGTGATTTTTTTTTTAAGACCAGTTTTGATTTCTGTGATTTCAGGTCCGGACGAACTGATGAGAGGAGCAGGCCAAGACGCAACCAAACTCTTTGACCAGGTCCACGCCTGGGTCAACTACGAGTCCCTTCTGTCCAAGTGTTTGATCGGACCACTTAAGAATTCCGAAATTTCTGATGAAGAATTCAAGAAAATTCTTTTTGGTGACTCCACGGAGAGCCCAAAATCCCAGGAAAAGCAAATCTTGAGGAAATCAATGGAGAGCTTAAAGAGCTCTGGAGATAATCAGTCGCAGAGTAAAGATTCCAACACTTTCAATCTACAGAACGAGAGTGATTTAGCCAACAAGAGTTCTAGTGAAAGCAGTCTCAATGTCAATGAATCTAGATCTAGCGACAGAACGTTCAGCAACAGTTCTACTGTCAAAGTCGTCGACATCAATGTTGTCATCAGTGAAGACACTTCGGACGAGTTCTCAATATCCAAGTTCAAATATCCAACACTCACATTAACCAAAGCTGATTCCTCCAAGTCAGGAGCATCGGAATATGCCGATGATAAATATGATTCCACGCCCAAAAGAGCTTTACCCAAATTCGATTGGATACAGAAAACTGATTCTCTAACCTTAATTTTTTATACCAAACCATTGTGTAACGCCCAGTGCTGTGTTTCTCTAACCAAAGGCGACAACCATTGTTTACTTATAAAATTAAGCTATGAGTTCAACACATACCAGTTTGATATCATTTTAGAAAACTTAATCAATTGGCCTTGCTCTGTTAGTGCAAACCACGAAACTGGAAAGTTGGAAATTCATTTACAAAAAGAGAAATCTAAGATCTGGAATTCCTACGGTCTAACGAGAAGTTCAGAGATTCTAGAACAATCTATTATAATAAGCGATAACTCCTTGCAGTATTCTGTTTTGGATAAATTGAATATTAATCATAATACAGCTCTCATTCTCATTAAGTGCCTGAGGGACGAATACATCACTTTCCCGATTGGTTATCATTCGAGGGTTTTCTATTGCGTGGAAGGTAAGATCCATTCAAAGTCATAATATAGCTCTTATTCTCATTAAGTGCCTGAGAGACGAATACATCACTTTCCCGATTGGTTATCATTCGAGGGTTTTCTATTGCGTGGAAGGTAAGATCTATTCAAAGTCATAATATAGCTCTTATTCTCATTAAGTGCCTGAGAGACGAATACATCACTTTCCCGAGTGGTTATCATTCGAGGGTTTTCTATTGCGTGGAAGGTAAGATCTATTCAAAGTCATAATATAGCTCTTATTCTCATTGAGTGCCTGAGAGACGAATACATCACTTTCCCGATTGGTTATCATTCGAGGGTTTTCTATTGCGTGGAAGGTAAGATCTATTCAAAGTCATAATATAGCTCTTATTCTCATTAAGTGCCTGAGAGACGAATACATCACTTTCCCGATTGGTTATCATTCGAGGGTTTTCTATTGCGTGGAAGGTAAGATCTATTCAAAGTCATAATATAGCTCTTATTCTCATTAAGTGCCTGAGAGACGAATACATCACTTTCCCGATTGGTTATCATTCGAGGGTTTTCTATTGCGTGGAAGGTAAGATCTATTCAAAATCATAATATAGCTCTTATTCTCATTGAGTGCCTGAGAGACGAATACATCACTTTCCCGATTGGTTATCATTCGAGGGTTTTCTATTGCGTGGAAGGTAAGATCTATTCAAAGTCATAATATAGCTCTTATTCTCATTGAGTGCCTGAGAGACGAATACATCACTTTCCCGATTGGTTATCATTCGAGGGTTTTCTATTGCGTGGAAGGTAAGATCTATTCAAAGTCATAATATAGCTCTTATTCTCATTAAGTGCCTGAGAGACGAATACATCACTTTCCCGATTGGTTATCATTCGAGGGTTTTCTATTGCGTGGAAGGTAAGATCTATTCAAAGTCATAATATAGCTCTTATTCTCATTAAGTGCCTGAGAGACGAATACATCACTTTCCCGATTGGTTATCATTCGAGGGTTTTCTATTGCGTGGAAGGTAAGATCTATTCAAAGTCATAATATAGCTCTTATTCTCATTGAGTGCCTGAGAGACGAATACATCACTTTCCCGATTGAATCATTTGAGGGTTTTCTATAAGAACACAGGCTATTGCTGCGACTGAGATCTTCTGTCGGCCAACCAACTGCTCTAATCACTTTGTTTTGACCGCTGTGATCCCCCCCCTTCCTAAAGTCACCGGGACTATTTCTAGAAATGGGATATACAATACTCACTGAAGAAATAAAACGGTGGAAATATGTTGTGTAAGCAAGGTTAATTTTATCTAACTCAGAGAGAAACAATTACAAATATCATGTCTATCTTGAACAGATGTTCAATTTTCATTATCTTCCTGGGGCCTAGGTGTCGAAAAGTATGGCTTATCTAATTGGCGACACCAGTTTTCTTTCACATCAGTAAAGAGATCACATTTCCAAAACTTTCCATTTATCTATGACGATATCTGATAGTTGTAATGATTTTGTTTTCTTTCAATTCAAGTCAGAGCAGTGGCGGCTCGTGGCGGGTATACTAGAGTGCTTATATTAAAAAAAATGCATTACTGATGTTCTTGTAGCCGAAAACGCTTTTGTTTTTTTGAAAATTCGGTTTTTTTTTTTTTTTTTTGAAAATTTTTGTATGAATATTTTCAGGAAATCAGTGTAGCCCACTGCCTAACTGAAATTTCTTGAAAACCTTCCTTAAAAGAATTTACGAAATAAAAATTGTTTTTTGAGTAAATAACATCAATAATGTCGAATTTTTCAATCTTGGCACTCTATTACACTCAATAGAGCCACCAGTGTGTCTGAGTGGACCGCTTTCTGAAAATCCCTCATCATGATGCTTTCCTTCGCGACAATGGGACAGGGTTCCTAAAAACGGGACTACACCTTTCAAAATGGGACGTGTGTCACGTTATCTATCTTGTCTTACTAACATTTTTAATGAATTTAATTTCCCCAACAAGAGCAATACAATTTAAAAAATGAATTTTATGTAAATACCCACTATTTTAACATTATGTAATTTGATTCCAGATTCACTATCCAGATCGTACACCACGGTGCCCCCATGCATGGTGGCAGAGTTCCGGCCGGTGCGTTGGACACCCGACGCCATCTGTCTGATGGTGAAGAAGTACGAGCAGGGGGAGGCCAGCACATGGCTCACTTCGCGGGAGGTCGGGAACCAGATCACCATTTCACGCCCACTCGGCAGCTTCCAGTTGAATATGGTAACTTTCTGATTAAATCAAATACCCTAAAACCCGCTTGAAAAGTTCCCGTTCAATATGTTTTCGCATGAAAGATGTTATTCATCCCATCCCCGGAATTTTGTTCCCGTTAAGATCTTTCCCCTGTGATGCGATTTCCCTCATAAAAAATTTGGAAATATGGTCTCACAGGCAAATGATTACAGAGAAGTTTTGCAGGACAAAAAAATTTTCTACCTAATTTAATTAAGAGAAATTTGAAAACAGTTTTGCCGTTTAAGAAGTTCAAATTATTACTCAAACTGTTTATTTTTAATTATTCTATGTTTAGAAAAAGTGCATACAAAAAGGCAATGGTAATAATCTTGCCTCATAAAACAAAATTGTAATTTTGCAGATGCAGGATGCCTCACAATATTTCTTAATAGCAGCCGGGACCGGGCTTACTCCGATGTTAAGCGTTATCCAGTTTGCCTTGCAGAGAAGAAATCCAAGATGGTACCATTTTTATAATATACTAGTGGGCCCGGGCAGACGTTGTCTTGCCATAGACAGTCTTCTATGTATTGACATCTCTATTACACATATAAAGAAAATACCACACTCAAACATCGTTTCATTTTCAGGGAATGTTTAAATCAGCACTGAAAATGTTGCGATGTTTGAGTGTGGTATTTTCTCTATATGTGTAATACGGATGATGTCAACAGATTTTCGATTGAAAGCTTACACAAGGAAAAAATGAATTGTGACCCTTTTTTCCTATAAAAAAATTCTTAAAATCGCATTAAAAAAAATCGAGGGGAGGGATGTGGGGAAGTTAAAATTTGTGGTTGTATTATATGATTAGTAGAAGAAATAGATTTTTGACTTACCTGAAAGTAGAGTTGAGTAGGACACGATTTCAGAATGAGTTTCTATGAGGTACTCAAATATATAATGAAATGACCCCATGATGTCCCACCTCAAATGAAGTGAGGTGTGAGGTGTGAGATATGTGAATTAGTACTGAACGCTGCATATCATTGTCTTGTATATTATATTCGCTCCCCTCACCCCCACAATGCATAACAAAAACTTTTTTCTGTTGGTAAAAAATAAAATTCTATTTGTCCCATTAACCATTAGCTAATATTCAGCAGTAATGTAGTAATATGGACAATATGGACATGCTTCTGACACCACTTTGGTATTACTTGGTAACACTGTTTTGTCTCTATAAAATATTTCTGTCATCGATAATACCTTGCCCCAAGTCCTCCAAACACTGTCAGGTTTAGCTTAAGAATTTTATTAATTAGTGTAAATATCGGTCCCCTCAAACTCCTCATTTGTCAGCCATTAATAAACTTTTAAAACTTTCAGCAAAAGAATAGAGCTGCTCTTCTTCAACCGCTCCGAGAAGGATATTCTGTGGCATGATCAGCTCTCTGCGTTATCCAGTAAAGATGAAAGGTTAGCAAAGTCTTTTCTATGCCATTTTTATTATAAATACTGTACTAATACAACAACAAAAAACTGCTCGTAGGTTGCGGCTTGTTTGAAAAATAGGCAAGGTGGCCCCTCTGCTGAAAAAGTTGTGCATCACTATCATAAATTTACCCCGTGCAGGGATGTAGGTACTCGTAACTACCTACCTTCATAAACATATTGGTTTTTGAAACAAAATTGACGATGAGTTGTAATACATAAAAAGGGAACAAATTTGAGAAGCTCAAATTTCTCATGACTTTCGCAGATTTTTTGATGATTTTACATTGTACCCAATGGATAGCAATGGCTCACATTGACGACAATCTTACACAGGTAGTGCCATAAAAATATGAATCCGTCCCTAAAGGGATAGGAAATACAGCCGCCATTGTGCGACGGGAAGCTAACCGCCCCTTGGTTGTTACTACTTCGATAATAATTCTTGAATCATTCCCAACTACTTTTTCAGACCCAATGACCCATTCCTGTATTCAGAAATTGTGTTGACAAAACTATTTGCACGGTATATCAGTGAAACGAAACTCATTATACATAATAGTTAATAGTTATATGAAGATAAGCCTGAACTAAAATATCGTTTTGTAATTGCTCATTATAGCTGTGAACTATTGCCGTGATCGTTATAACCAAGTTCGACTGTATTTAGTTTAGTACAGAAGACAGACAAAATGTATTTTTAAAATTTACAAAGTCACACATTTCTTCATAAATTTTTGTTTATTGTCCCAGGTTTAACCTAACAAACATCTTATCAGCCGCGTCTTCCACATGGGAGGGCCTGCGTGGCCACATCAATCAGGCCGTCCTCATCAGCCACTTCTCCAAGGTGTACCATGAGGAGCTGGACACCTCTCGCTCCGGGCCCTCTCCCCTCAAGAGCAACCTCGACAAGCTGCTGAAGGCCCTCCACAAGGAGCTGTACCTCTGCATCTGCGGCCCAACGGCCTTCACCACTCTCACCAAAACACTGCTATCGGGATTGGGATGTAAAGACGAACAAGTATACTGTTTCGTTGGGTAATTCATATTCAAATTCTGACACCCGTTACCGTTTCGTATGTGTTTGCAATGATGTGAAATGATAGAATATCTAAAATAAAAATTCTGTGGAAAGTCACGCTTCTCTTACACAACTTTAAAACGTGTTGTTTTTCTGGAAAAATAGTTGAATTTGTGGAAACTGTCTTATTTATAGAACTGAACACTAAACATTGCTAAAGTAGTCATAGCTAAGGAAATTCAAAAAATTCCTCGTAAACAATTAATAATAGTTGTCACTGCCGATTTTCACTTCATATATTTGTCAGTTTGCTGAATTGTACTTAATGATTATGAATCCTAGAACGAAAACAAAGCAAAGGGACCATCAACTAAAAGATATTTTAGAAAATTCAACAATATGGATTGTGTACTTAACCCACACGGTTTGCCAGAACCAATTCAAATTGTTGAGTTTGATATGTCTCTATTTGAAGATGTTGTACAAACCGAAATAAATGTAATTACATTACCACAAAAAAATTAACATCATTTCTGTTGCATGATCCTAAAAAGCCAAGTCCTAGATAATTACATACTTATCCTAGATAATTATTATCATAGATATCCTAGATAAGTATGTAACAGCAACAATATACCTTGTCAAATATATTATTACAACCATAGACCAAAGAAAAGATAGACCTGCCTATAACAGCGTCCCTTTCAATGATTTGTCAAT
Source organism: Hesperophylax magnus (assembly GCA_026573805.1). Classification (NCBI taxonomy): domain Eukaryota; kingdom Metazoa; phylum Arthropoda; class Insecta; order Trichoptera; family Limnephilidae; genus Hesperophylax; species Hesperophylax magnus. The sequence goes on along the minus strand of JAIUSX010000043.1, from coordinate 2,683,847 downwards.
AAATGAATCCGGCAGTCTACTCGTATTGTAGAATCACTATAGTCCCTTGCGCCCTTGAAGGGATTTTCTCACGAAAACGGCGCTATACAAATAATCTAATCATTATTATTATTATCGTGTTAAAAAATAAAGTCTGCATACAAATAACTAGTCCCTTTTACAATAACACGCGAATTGCGGGCTATGTAATACTCGTAACTGAGAATCCCATGTCGGGTGAACAAGATACGGCTTAATAATATACTGCGTAATAATATAATAATTTACTCACTGCAGTAAAAATGAACTCGTGAGATATGAGAGAACACCTTTCGCAGAAAAGTCTCACAATGGACTGCACTTACTGTAGCGAACTTAACTTTTCTGCGCATAGTCTGATTTTTTCGGTGTGCATTCGTCAGAGATCAAAGTACGAATGATGTCAAAGTTTATTTTAGCCATGCTTGAATCTTTTTGGCGCCAAAAAGATTATCACATGGCTTGCCTCTAGCTTGTCGAAATGATATCCAGATTTTGTATTAGGGCATGTCGAGGTCTTCTTTGGTCTGTGATTATAACAAGTGTTTAACGGCCCAGGGTAAATCCAAGATAGATTGTACTGTCATATTATGTAATCGATCCCATAACTGATATAGGATCAATAGCATTTGAAATGAAGTCATCACCCGTCTACGGATAGGGTGATGACTTTTGCGCCACCCGTTAGAAACATAGATACATATTTCAATCACAAACAGTTTGTACTTAATGGCAGTTAATGTGTGTATTACAGCTACAAATAATGAGGAATGTATCAGCTTCAGGAAATTATTGATGTTGGCCATAGTCAGAATGGAAATAAGTTGTACATCCATAGTGAATTTTTATAAATGTACCTACTAAGTCTTTAGGGATGTTGAATCTGTAACATTTTTCAATAAGACTTTATGTACATTTCTTAGGGCTCAAACATTCAGATGACATTACAAGGTGTCCAGGGGTAAAGTGCACCAACTTCGGGAGGTGATTCTGCGTGATAATACAAGTATAAAAGATAATTAACTTTTTTCGCAATTCAAACATTTTAAGTTAGTTTTCATGTAATAAAGTTGAAAAACAAATATTCTTCTGTGGAAAATTTTTTTGTTCCAGAAAAAAATGGAATTTCATTTCAATTTTTTTAATTCTATCATCATGTGGAATCACATCCCAACGTGTGTGCACTTTACCACCGAATACCCTGAATTATGATTGTTATTTTTTTATTGTCTTTGATTTATCATATCATTGATGTGTATTAATCTGCTCAGTATTTAAATCTAACCTATTTCCAACCCCATAATTTCTTTTCTATTTTCCCTGCCAAACTCTATTTTTCTGCCACTGATTCTTTTGAAAAACTGACTGTGCTTTCGTTTAATAAAATTTAAAAAAAGAACACAGCCAAATGTGAAAGAAAATAAAACTACATAGAAAGTACCTATCTACCCCAATTTAGTTCCAATATTTTATAATCATTATGTAATTTGTTTGACGTAGATATTATGTATTACTGCAACAAAAGCCCCAATTTATGGTAGCATGAGAACAAAAAATGGTCACTAATTAATGTTTTTAAATCAATGTAGGTGTAGGTTAAAATATTATATTATATTAAATGTGTTGATAAATATATAGATATCTAAGAAATACAGTAAAAAGTGTAACTTTTCCTTTTCTTAAACTTAGGCATCAAATTTTGCAAAATATCATCAATGAATAAACAACATCTGCCAAAATCAAAAAACAAATTGTTATAAGACATACAAAGCTATTTGGGATTTTAGATTTGTGTTTCCTTAAATTATTCTAAACAATATTTGTTTGTTTGGTATTAAAATTGAATATTATGTGTTTTGATAAAACTTTGAAAAAAACACATCACAACAATATTTATAATAAATGTTCTCATGAACCAATATGTTTATTCTTCTACATACATAATAAAAGTATTTAACAAAAAGGTCGTATTATATGCTATGTAAATAATGTGGAGTGGCCTATCTTTAACACCAATCATTATATTATCCAGCCATATTTACATAAGCTAGTTTTTATAAGTGAATTAATATTATCACACAATTTTCAGAATTTTATAACTTTGATGAATCGAAAATGTTGTTCCATAAATGGCTGATAATTTTTAAAGATTTAAAAAATTCTGCTCCTTGGAAAAAAATATCTAAAATAAAAAATTACCGAAAACCATGGAATAAAGAAGAAAAGAAGTGATTTCCATTCAAATTTGTAAATTTAAACAAATATTCCATTAAGCCCAATAGCTCTGCTTCACTTACACTTGCCTGACATCGTAGATCTCCATCACATTTGAATTTTGTAAAATTCCAAATATTTGTATCACGCCCACAAGACACTTCTTGTGTTGTGTCCATAGACATATGAATATTGTCTATGGTTTTGTCATTCTTTATTTTATGTCAAAAACTATTATTAACTTCTGAAACGCCAAGGTACCCATTGGATATGAAAAATTTGTATCCGTTAAACGCCGGCGTATCCGATTGGTAATCTGGAATACATGCTTTCTGTTTGTGTGTCGCGGAAGCTAGGTGTTCCAAAGATTAAACCAGGGAGTAAAATCATGGGTGTCTGCTAGATACCTGCTTTCCAAAATCTTATTTTGAATGCATGAAGGCAGGTACCTATTTACCGCTTTCTAAATTTATAAAATGAATTTATTTTGAATGCATGAAGATAGGTACCTATTCTCGGCTTTCTAAACAAAAAAACATGAATTTATTTTCGGAAATATTCAGGTAGGTTATTATTTCCCTCTTTTAAAAATTAGGAATCAAATTAAAATTTGGATATTAGCGAGTAGGTATCTGCCTAGTTAGCAATTTTTAAAACACATTATTTAATAATATGGAGCAGCGCAGAGAAAATAAAACCATAGATAAAACATTCCATTTCATATTCAACAAAATGGAAAAATATTAAAGTTTATATTTTTACACACCTAACTTCAACCAAAATCAATTAGGAACGTAGTTAAATAAATTGTTATTTGAAGGAAGAATTTTTAACACTCCTCCCCAAAAACTATTTACTAGCAATAAATTGTTAGTAATCTTTTTTTATAATAGGCTTGTTTTGTAAAGAGGGTTTGTTGGTGATACAACGATTCTTACTTACTTTGTCGTTTATGATTACAGTCATTTGGTAAAAAGGAAGCAAAATAATAAAAAGGTATCCCCCTAGAGAATAAACTGTTATGTAATATGAAATGCACTTTGCATTTTGCACTTAACCCTATATTACCAATGGAATAATTCTAAGCTACTTGAGCGATTGGTGTCACATATACATTACCATATTATTTAATTAATACCATTCCTCGAAATATTAATATGGAAACATATACTGCTTACTGTGGTTTAAAGCCAATGAATCCATCTAGATTTCACCGTTCATCCCATATTCTTAGGTTCTATAAATTTGGCACAGTTATATAAAAAATAATTGAGTGTACTTGTTACAAATATGTATTACTAAAAATCCAACTGAATAGTGCATTAATTATTGTTTACAGCATTGTATAGTGGCCAGATGTTGTGAGTTCAATTCCTCAGCGGGCTAAATCCTTCATCACGACACAACCAATATTTTTCGCTTACTGTGATGGTAGTAGATTTTCAAATGTTGTCAGGTTATCAGGAAACTCTGAAGTCTTTGCCTTTCTTTTAAAATTATGAATTATAAAAAATTATATAAATTTTTGTTGGTAAACTTATAGAATTTTGCTGCATGCAATGGCTTTTTAAAAAAATAACACTTGATTTCAACTTAAATATCTAATGGAGACAACTATTTAAGTGGGGGTTTAAGTAAACATGCGCAAAATAGGTTTTTATGGTGTTAGTTTGGGTTATTTTAATAATTTATACTTATTTCCTAACCTTTAAACTTAACGCTGATTGAGATTTTTTTTTACTTTAATGCATCTTTTACCATCTACCTGACATAAATACTTATTTCTTGTAGTAATTGTTAAAACTGAGTGATATTTATAATTTTTTCGCATATTTTAAGCGTGCAGCGGAAATCGAGAAGTTTATCTTTGTATTTTCAAAAACTTAATCAGTTTTCGCTGTTTTAAATATTTATACATACTACTTTTGAAAAATGTTATTTTGTAGTATTTTTGTCTAAAGATAATCGACGATTACAATAACCTTAAAGATTTACAATAATGATATTGTTGCATCACTACATAGTATTATTTTTACATTGCTTGTAGAAAACTTATTATTCGTAGTAAACTTGTCTCTTTCACGCTCTTTTTACCTATTAATTTAAATGCTATGAGCATCATTTAAAAAATCAATCTATTGTTACTACTCTGTTAGTACTTTTATCATACAAAATTTATTTGGAGAAAATGACCTAAACAATTTGTCAATCAAATTGTAAAGCCGCATTCAGATGGGAGTAAAAAAAAAGCAGTCCTTTCTAGCCACGCTGACAATGGCGGCCTTCTTAGTCTTCGCTGGACTCTAGGCTGCTTTTTACTCTCATCTGAATACAACTTCAAACAAAATTTTAGCATCATATATTGTTGGTCAGTGTGCAATTCAATGGTTCTAAAATGTGTTACTTTTGTCCATTGATTCCTAAAATGGGAGGATGGCTGACCGGTCTTTGTATGATTATCTAAACAAATGTACCCTACTAAGGCGATGCAATGCGAAGTAATGCAATATCATGTGTTTTTGGATTGAAAATTTGATTGCTTGGAAAAAATATTATTGAAAGATGCTTTGATTAAATACTGCTACTAGAACACATCTTGGCCTTTGCTATAGTCGAGCATTTATTTATAAAGTCTTTTTATAAACCTAAAAGTATCTGGCCTATAAAAAATTCTTTGAAGTTCAAAATTTCCTACTTGCGCATCCATTTTCGGATAAGGTTTTATCGTATGAAACTAACTAACTAACTAACCATCACGCCGTTTCTCCGCAGGAGTAGGCAGAGAGGATGGAATGCCAAACAACTTGGTCTTGACACACACTCCTTGCCTCATTCACATTCATACATACTCTTCTATTATTCTAATTAACTTCCTTAGATAATTATCGGAGTACATTTTAATAGTTGTGCCTGAACATCGCAAAATAAAATAAAACATGCATTTTGGTGATGTTTTTTTATTAATTTTTACTAACTGTACCCCGCCACGCGTTGCTGTGGGTCAGTCATTCTGTGCAGATAGAGACACGTTTTACGTCCAACAGATGGCACTGGTTTTCAAAAACCCATGTTTTTACCTGTCACAGGTGATATCTATATAATAAAGGTATATAAAAACACACGCTTATTTGAATGCAACGTTGTGTCAAAATTTCAAAGCAATTGGTGAAGAACTTTTGGAGATTTAAGATTTTGAACAAACAAACATTTTTATTTATATAGATAGATAAATAAAAACAGTCGGCCAGTGTCAAGCTGTAATTTCAATTTTACTTCCAAGGAGTACGTGATTTTGCCTGATTCCGAATGTGATATGCTGTGGTGGATCGCCCTTATAGTTGTTCTTACATTGTGAGTCGTTTACTATTGTATTATTGGTTTTTACTTGAATTTCCACCAAACTCTAAACTTCTACATAATGACCTGGTTTTTCGAAGCAGTAACTTATCTTACTGGTTACAAATTTGATTAAAATAAGGCCGTTAGAGTTTACAACATGAAGAAGAGGAAAACAACCAAAGGTTTGGGATTTACTGCTTTAGTGTAAATTTTACTTCATGTTTAGACCAAAAATAAATAAATAAACACAATGTACATAATATGTAAATTGCACGTTGAACAATAATAAATAATATGAACTGTCCATTGATGAAAGAAGTTGTACATTTACTTAAATAAAATTAATTATTTAAATACTTTAGTTTTTTTGCTTGACACATAAACTCCCCCATTCTCTGATGAAACATAGGGAGAACCCAATAATTAACTTCTAGGAAAAGTGCCATGGTAGGGGAGGTTGACCAATTCTTGGAAAGTTCAGGTACTAACAATATATGTAGGTATGTCACCTAAAAGGGTCAAACAAAAGGGGACAAAATAACCTCACTGATAATAAAATTCTATGAACTAGGTCCATAAAAGGTTTGGAACTTGCAACTGTGTAAATTATATGTAATCTAAAAACACATTCAGTTTTCTGCAACCCTTCCAAAGGATAGCACTTCGTTAATCATGTTGTGTGTCTGCTAATTTATAACCAGAAGCCCGTGTGTTAGTAGTTTGATTAATATTTTCTTTATTTGTTTCTCAATAATAAAACTGTGAAAATGGCACATAGTAGTATCAACGAGCAAATTATTAGAAAAATTATGGTCGAAATGAATTCAAAGTCTTCGCAAAGTGACAATGATACAGATGAAGATAATGATTTTGGTTTATCTCATTTAGAAGAAAGACTGGGACAGTTAAATACAGATTGGCATTCATCAACATTACCATCAACGTCATCTTCGTGTTCTTCATCAGCAACAGAAGAAGCAGGAACCGCCGTCGACAGAAAACATACTGCACCAGTTTTATCTTCAAAGTTTAGTAAAGGTATGCATGTTATCATTCAAATATGTTTTCATTTGGACATAGCCAGCAATCATTCTTGACCCCTATAGTGCGGCTGGCTACATTTGCAGTCCAGTGAAATTATACCTACCTCAAGGTGCACTGCAGTGTGCAGTGTGTAAAGCTAAGTTTTAAAGGTTTTGGATGTATTTCGTTACTGTCAATGAAAATTCCTAACTAAAAAAGTTGACATTGTGGAAGTGTGTCAATAATTTTTATTAAAATTTTCAATATTATATTTGATTTCATCCATCTCATAGGGGTTAATGTAAGGTCAGTGAATAAGGGCACCTGGGGGTATTTGCATCCGTCAGGATTTATGACCAAACTAAGCAATTTGTGACTGTGTGTAACAGGAACATACTATGTAAATACTAAACTCGTTGTAGTGTCTAGTGCTAGATGGCTCTGTGTGTGCTAATGTTATTCAAACAGCCATTTTATTTTCATAGTGATTTTTACACCACATAGAATATATTTTTTTTGTCAATTTTCATCCTACCTTACTTTTCAAATTACGATAAATTAAGTTGTTCATCATCATGTACCGAAGAGGAAATTATGATGAGTAAGTAAAACGGTTACAAATGTTTTTCTTCGTTTTTGGGAGTTGAGCCATGCCACTGTTCTATCTTCTTCTCGTGCCAGTCTCGCAAAGTTTATCACCAGGTTGATGTAATAAATCGAGATATTTGTTTATTTGTGCGTTAGGTATTCCTCAAATAAAGTTATATAGGTGTCGATAGGCTTTGTGTATTTCCAGTACCAAGCAAACATTGACAGTGGAAAAAGAGTAAAGGAAAAGAAGAAAAATGCATTAACTGCAGAAACGGGTGGTCCATTAAATAGATTTCCCTATCTTAGCAAACAGATTGCTATATTTGAAGCACATGCTATCCTTGTTCTTCCGGTATTTCAATACAAGATGCTCCTAGGAACTAGCGTCATTGGTCCCTCGGGCACCTGAGAAACGTGACAAACCCACTCTCGAAACTATTTGTTCCGGGTTGACTTTTTGTCAACATCAGAATAGGTTTCTTCTACGACTCTCATCTTTTTTTTAGGCTTCGTTCGGGCTTTCCACCAGCCCAACTGTGAAATAATTTGCCGGCCTCTCTGTATCCTCCTTTCCTTTTATAGAGAAAAATAAAAAAATTATACAAATATGATTAAAAAATTATTCAAAATATCCGAACGACGTAATGGAGAATATTTAGTAAATTCCTAATTATTTTATTTTTAAGTTCTTTGGCTTCGGGAAATGCAGTTAGAAAAATAATAAATTGGGTTTTATCTGATAAAGTACTATTCAGAGATAACCTCTAGACAACCTTTCCATAGAGCTCATTATTGCATTCGACAATTCTGTGTCTTCAGAAGAAACCTTGTTGTTCTAAGTAAAGAATTTTATGAAGCCGCCAAAAGAACTAAATAAATATATTTAATTAAATTTGGATATGATTTGAGATTTTCACAGCCAAAACTATTGCAATAATTTTTTGGGGTATTATGCCGAAATCGAATTTGTAAATATGATAATTTCTACCTAGGTATTTACATCTCTACGCAATACAAATTAAATATACGCATAAATAAACCACTAACAACGTACGCAAGAATTGAAGAGTTTATAGTGGTTTATGGCGTAGTTAAACCATCCAGCATAAATATACCACTCTCTAGATCGATATCTTCAGGCTTTTTGTATGTAACGGAATTATACAGTACTTAACCACAGATATACAAGCAGCATACAAGCAGTACCTACCGTGCGGAGCAGAGCAGTAGACAAGGTAGAGGAAACTCAAGGCCATTTAAAAAAAGATGCGACCATAGACAACATAATTGCTCTCAGCCTACTCTATTCATTCACTAGCCCGAAAAAACTATTATAAAAATAAAAATGTCCTTGAAGCAGAAAAATGTCGAAATGTTTTCCAAGGGCAAGGTTCATCTGACTAAGAAAATAAACTTTTGCAGTGCATTTCTTTAAGATGAAACTTGTTGATCTGAGAAGAAACCCAAAATGACAAGAAATTTGCAAAAACACTGAAGAAAATTTCCAAAACATGATTGTCCGACATTTTTCAGCCTCATGAACTCATGGTTACATATGTTTAAAAATCTTTAATTTCACCAAAACAATAAGATAATACAGGATAACACTAATTAATAACATGAATAAGTTTATCGATATAATAAATAACATTTATACGTTGTGGAGGAAGACATAGGCCAAGTATGAAGCATTGTTCAAAAAACCGAACGAAAAACTGTCAATTCACTTTAAACTTGAACTTACGTAGGTAAGTTGAATATATGTTTGTAACTCGCTAACACTATACTGGCTTATATTGTATTTTTATCACGAACAACTTTAACACGCAATATTTTCGACGGAAATGATAGTATTTCGGCAGCAAATGACAACCCGCGTGTATAAATAAACCACACATTTTGTTTGAATGATTTGAATCTGTCAAACGGCAAAATTCCGTCATCTCTTTCTGTTACACGAGTCATTATGGTAGAGAGCGAGAGATCAAACCAATCCTTCTTTTCTCACCAATGAGATCTGAGCTTTTAGCCATATTATTCGTTTCTATAAGAATTTTGAGGTGGGCGTGGCGGTTTCAAATGAGTTTCAAGGCCAAAGCTTAGTTAAATGCCCCTGCCATCCAGTTTATAGCTTCTCGTATATTGTGGGCCTGCCATATGAAATTTATTTATTCCCTGGAAAAGACCTGAGAAAAAAATCATTGCAGTAAAAATCCTTTACAATGGTAAAAATAAAACTACAGCTTTTGAGAACAAAAATTTTAACAATATTTTTTCGCAAAATGTGAAAAAAAGTAATAAAATAGGATCGTTTCCGAGTAATATAATGTGACGTTTTGTTTTAGAGAAAATAGGATTTACTTGTGCCAGAGTATGGCATCACCAAGTACAGCTGTCTTTTGACGTCTTTTGTCTTGATCTTAGAAATTTCCTGTGCGTAGACTTGTGCAAAAACTGTGTTACCGTAAATCTACTTCAATTCATAAGTTCGGCTGGCTGTACACGCGTCGTTGCGATGAAATGAGAGTATAATGGACGAATTTTCAAGTAATTCATCGCAACAACACAATACTGACATTAAACAGGAGATCGTCGACCAAATAAAGAATGAGTTTGACTCTAGTAGCCAAGATAGCATTGCCAGCCGAAACAGTGGAAACAACTATCCGAGATGGGCGCCTAATTTAACTGATGGCATGCGAAAGAGTGCCTTCTTGCCCTACAAACCAGTTCAGTGCACGGTTTTAACTAATTTACAACGAGGTGAGTCATTGAAAAAAGTCTTCCTTTGTTAGTGTCAACCATCTTTTTTTCACAACAATGTTGCGGTCTTTCATCGGATATAGTAGATCAAAGTAGGTTTGAGCAGTGCGGTGTATCGAATGACGTCTAAACGTTCAGTTTCTAAATAACATCGAAGTTGTGTGTAGTTTTCTTTGTGTTACTATTATTTAGTGGATATTTTCATTGGTTGATGATTTGAAGCAAGGGTGTAGGGTTTATGATCAGTTCTATTGTTTTTTTCATCTTGTTTTGCTCCATCTGTTGAACGTTACCCTGACATAATAGGCTGGTAAGCTGGAATACATTTATGTATTAATATTTCTGTTCTGTTAATTTGTTTTATCCAATGACATTAAGGTTTGTAATGACATTGGTTTTATCAGATGTCAACATGCCTCATTGTTTTCATAACAATAATTGAAAGGTTATCAAGATAAATAATTTCACTGCAATTCGCACACAGCTTTGTTGCAATATTTATGAATTTTTGATTGAGTTGTTTAATTCCATATTCAAAAGTAAATTTTATTTGAAAAACATAACAAATTTGAGGTAATAATTATTGCAGCAATTAATATTAATATTAATTAGTATTCTTCTATAAAGTTTTGGTAAATATACACAGCCTTACTAAAAATGTGTCGTAAATATTACACGGTGCCTAAAATCAGAAGAGTGAAGAACTTGACTTATTACCATGACGTTTGTTTGGTTAAAACGGTCTTAACAGGCTCAAGGCCGGCTTTCCCACACCAACGTTGAATGGGCTTGCAAGAATCTTATTAGTAAAATGGACAGAATATATGTACACGGTTAATATGCTCTTTTAATAGAAAAACACTTTGTATCAGTTAGATAATAATGATTATTAATAATGAGTTATTATTTAAGTTTACGGAAATGGAAAATAATGCATTATAATAGTTTAAAATTAAAATCTATTGTTCACTTGGCGGCCATCATTATTGATGCAAAAGTTTTAAGGTTATTTTTTTTTTCTAAAATAGTTTCATAGTTTTATTATTATGTGAAAATATGGCGTGAAGAAAAGACATCAAATTATACTTTTTTTTTTTCCTTCAAAATTGCTATTAAAATGCATTATTTACTATTTCCGGAAACTGAAATATTATCCTTAAATTATTATCTAACTGATACAAAGTGTTTTTAAAATAAAATATGCGTATAAAAAAAATCTCTTCACTTTATATTTTATTTTATTTATTTAATATTTGTATGTTTTTTACAATAAATATACAATTTATACAGTGTTATAAAGGTAAATAATAATAGCTTTTCCTCACCATAAAGAGACGAGGCTCTGTTTGAGGCTATATGTTTTTATGATTTTTTTTTCTTCTATTTACATACGCACGTTAAGTTTTTTTTTTTTTTTTTCCCTTTACACACGAGTTTTTGACTCTTGTAAAGGAAAACATGTTAACTTTTATTTGAAATATGTTCTTACTATGTAAATTTAAATAAATAAAAATATTTCCCTTTATTGTCCCTATTTCTGTACATTTACCATCTAAGGATATTTTTTTTGGTAATTATGTATTATATTATAATTATTAAGGTAAATCAATTGGTTTTATTTAAAAATATTTCGTATTAGCCGTTGTCAGCGATCCTGAATATTTACCTTTCTTTACTAGCTCCACAGGAAAATAATTTTCCTTAGGGCCTATTTTATCTTTGCGGATGCTGTATGGAGGGTTTTTTTTAAGCAAAGAACGGGAGGAAGATCTGGGGAGAAAAAATGTTAGGGGGGGATAAGAAGTAGGAATCTGGGGGTCGGTGTGCCCAGGAGTGACACATCTGAATTCATCCCTCTCACTGCAGTGCTAGGTGATCGGTCCACAGAGTCCTGCTGGAGAGGTAAAAAGATCTCCCTCAACCAGTCTCCAAATCTGGCAGTGGGTGGACAGGCTCATCCGTCATCAAGACCTAGACAATCCTCACCTCATGAACCCGAACACCCCTGCTAAGTCACCAAACTTCGCAAAAAAATTGGGGCGACCACCAGACCACCAGAGGTGTGGGGGCAGTCCCGGGGCGGCGGTACCCATACCCGCATTCCAAATTACAATTTAGAAACGGTGTAAAAAATATTTTAAAGACAAACTTATCAAGAAAAATTCTTTGCACATGAATTACAGTAAAAAAATAACCAGTTTTCTGTATAAAGTATATTACTTATCTACTTTCACTACTTACACTTATATCACATCTACCAAACATACAATGTAACTATTTTTTACTTTCTCACTGTAATGTATTTACTACACCACGTAATACCTATAATATTATTAATTACTTATAAATAACTACAATAATGTACTGTGCATTCCTCTTCCAAACACAAGGTAACGCTTCTATATGAGTAATATTCAAATCTCTTTATATATTAAAACCCAATGTAAATACGATTTTATACGCCCTTACTTTATTTCTTTAATAAAAAAAATATATACATATGTATTTAGATAATTTGTATAGCGCCATTTTTGTGAAAAATCACCTCACCTCTTTTTGAACAGCACTCTTCACTTCCAGATTGAAGCGATGAGGATTTTTATTAATAAACTAGTGCAGATCATATAAAATCATGGGATAGCCTGAATTCTTGACAAATCAGTTCCAATTTCGAAAATGAACTAACTAACTAACCATCACGCCGTTTCCCTGTAGGGGTAGGCAGAGAGGACGGACCGCCAAAAAACTCGATCTTGGCACACACTCCTTGCCTCATTCACATTCATACATCATCTCATACATACTCTTCTATTGTTTTGGTTCTTGACATGGCCCGACTCAAGTATCTGATTCACTTGGTCGTGCCATGTCTTCCTCGGGTGTCCCCGACTTCTGCTACCATTCACATTTGCATCGTATATTCTCCTTACACTCCTTTCTTCGCTCATTCAAACCATCTAAGAGTCCCTTTCTTGATCTTACTCATTACGCTTACATCAGCCTTGCACTCTTTGCGGATCTCCACATTCCTTACACGATCATACATGGTTTTACCACACATACGCCTCAGGGAAAGGAGAGTAAATGCAGGTAACCCCATTAATGGAGGACTGAACGCAGTTGGTGCTAACAAAAAATTGTCCAAAGAAGCGAAGTTAACAGTCCACAATGGAGTGCTGGTACCTACCCTGATGTATGGAAGTGAGGCATGGAACTGGCAAAGTAAGGATGAAAGTAGATTGAATGCTGTTGAAATAAGACCGAAAATGAAAATTGCAATTATAAAGATTTTCGGTTAAAAATATTATATTATACATATAAGTAGGTACTCTATTCCTTGCCTGAATTCTTCAAACAATAATCAGTTCCAATGACATTTAAATTCATTGTATTTGAATTCATTGAATTAGATTTCACGCAGAATAACTAAAGCATACTACAGACAACCAACATTAATATGTTGTAAAAAAAAATGGTTTGAATTCCGCACAAGAGTCCCATCTGTTCCTAAAAATCTGAAGCCAGTGAAACTATGGGATCCTCAATTAGGGTATGTTGTGAGGCTGAAAGTAATGTAATGGGGAACGAGATGGGTAAGAGGAAGGTGGATATTAAGTTCTGATCAACAAACACGACTAAAGTAATTTTTAACAATGTTTTAGTTTTGAATGGTGGTTTGATTATAATGAAGTATTTTAGGTTCAAATTTTAATTCACACTTCAAATGATTTTTCCACAAAAACGTCACTATGGAAATTATCAAATTATTATTCTAAAATACAAGTGGACTGACTTTACCCTATTTCATAGTCCTTTTTTCAGTTATGTAAATATTATTTTTATTTATTTTTTTTGTTGTATTGAATTTATAAGCAATTCTCTGAATCCATATTTAAAAAAAAATTCATTGTTCTGTAATTGTTTGACGAAAACTTCTCACATTAAAACGACTATTTAAAAAAAAAAAGCATTTTCATATTTGTAAACAAATCTGCAGAAATATTGCTGATGATATTGAAATATTCTCACCACAGGCAGTTCGCCATGCGCAACTGATTGTTGCTGAGGTGGTATAGTTTGATACTGACACTCTGAATGGTGTTGTAGGCAATACACAGGCTAGCACGCCAGAGCTGCAGGCGCCTGACGCGGGGTTCCACAAGCGAGCGGGCCGCGGGGAGGTGACGCGCGAAGAGATCATGCTGGAGAAGGACGTGGACCACCTGGACGAGAATGGGCTGACGCCGCTGCACTGGGCCGCCTCCTATGGGCAGGTAGCTGCCACCACCAATCTCGTCCGGTAATACTATTCCCCCACTATTATATACTACGTACCTGAATCTAAAAGTAACAAATCACCCAAAGGGGGTTCACTAGGGTCCCTCATTTATCAAGGAGCAATGGTGTCCTTAAGCTATTTCCAGTTACATTCAGATATTAGTTACTACCTATTGTTTTAACCCGACTTCATCCAGCCATCAATCGTTATTGCACTATTTTATTCATCTGACACGAGAGACTGTAGATCTTCCATTCTGTTAGCAATCAGCACCGCATCATCAGTATACAACAGGCAACATACTTTCAGATTACTTAAATTCGCGCCCAATCCCACCTCTTTCAATTCTTTCATACAATTATCCATGTATAGATTGAATAACCATGGTGAAATTACGCAGCCTTGTTTAACACCTTTTGTGATATCAAAACAACCCGTAAAACCACCGTTCACCCTAACACATGCAACACTTCCAAGTGAATCAGATACATGTCAAGAGTCAGAATAATTGAAGAGTATGTATGAATGTGAATGAGGCAAGGTTAGTTAGTTAGACATTAGTTGTTGTTTGACATTCAAAGAGAGTGCGGTTATCTTTTTACTTTCTAGTTTTTGAGCATTTCAACCTTAAAAATCAACCGTCCAGTGAACAAAAGTGCCTACTCTTCAAGAAAGTTAAAAAATTGTTGAAGAAGTGGTGAAATGGTAATGAGATATTTTTTTTTAAATGCAGATCGATTAGAGAGTAGTTTTTCTAGGATTTCCTAAATTACAGAATATGTGATGTATAAAACAACTTAGATATCGCACAGCTTTCTTATTTGGGGGATGTGTATTACCTTCCTTGCGATTTTGCAACAGTGTAACCCAAGCTGATAACTTTTGCACATATTATGGTAGTAGGTACACTTGTCCCACTGACCAGATTATCTCTAGAAGTGTGATTGTGATTGATTTGAAAAAAAGACTTGCTGTGCATCCGAGTTTTCTCACAAACCTTCTTATTAAATAAAACTCCGGCTTTAAAAAAACACTTGGACTTTTAATGTGATAGATGGGCTCTGATATTTTATTAAGCAGGCAGTTGGAATAATCTGGACTCCGACATGCAAATTCCCACCTTATTTATCATACACTCGGTCTCTATAATACTCTACAGCTAAACGCCATCTATGGGTAACCTAACAGACTAATCTAGTGCCATCTATGGGTGAGCTCTTACACTAATATCAAGGATATTACAAAACTGATATCGTCAATTTACATAAGCCAAAGCTCAATGAAATTGCTGTTTGAGAAAGAATTTCGCTATTTGAAAATGTTGATGAATTTCATCTGACTAAGATAGAATTGACTTTACTTTGAGTACATAAACAATTCAAAAACACTTTTCTATCGGTTTATCTTTTCAGTGGTTGGAATCCACTTTTGAAGTTACATGTTATTAGTTTATTTATTTATAAATAGATTTTCACAACACACAGAGAAGATCATATTTCTCACTCACAAACAAACAATGAGATAAGAATGTCCTCTTTGCTTTGTATTATAAGAGAGGTCTGGAAAATGACAACAATTCATTTTGTTCTAAATATGATACCTGTAATAATAGTTTCCTATTGAAGATTGGATGCGGGTGAATATAATATATTATGTCAAAGTCTGTTTCAATTTACCATTATATATACTGTTTCCTTCATTGGCGACATGAGACTCTAATAACGAGGTATTGCTCAAGGCTCACATTTTAATGAATTCTGATAATATATATTTTGTTAGAGTGATCCTTACGGATGTAAGTTATTTATATTTAAGATTAATAAAAACATACCTTACCATTAAAATATTTTATATAAAACGTTTTTCAACTATAAAATTAGTGGTAAGCATCAGATTTTATTTTTCTAGATGATAAATTAGTATCTTCCCGAGGGATTCCTATAGAAATGTCTGCGATTTTAGTAAAACGTTCATCAGAAATAATTAAAATGAATCCCACCGAAAGATAAATTTTTTAGGCCTGCTAGGCCAAATTCGACTGTAGGTCCGTCCAATACGCCGTGCTGCACGCCGAAGTCGTGTATTGTTTGTACACGACTTCATAACTTATGTTGTTAAGAGGTCTGTCCAATTGACCATATTGTTGCATATTTTCGTGCATAGCTTCTTCACTTACGTCATTAAGATTTTGACTTTATTTTAGGGTATTGTCTCGTCTTAACCCCTATGGCATATTGACCGTGTATTTCTTAAAAATGCTATCAATAGGTCAGAGAATTTGTGTGTATTTCTGCTTTGCAATAAAATCCAAATAAATGTAATATTCTGAACATATTCGAAAACTAAAAATTGTTTTTGAAAGGATATTACTTCATTCTTTCAAATATGATTATTGAAAATAAACATAAATTTAAAATGTTCAAATTTTGAATGCAAACATTAAATAGATTTAAAAATGACTTACATTACTTTTTTTCATTAAAGCGCTGAACTAAAATTACTTATAATGCAAATAAAAAAAATTTTATTAGAAAAATGTATTATAAACATTATTGTCACCTCGCTTTTTGTTGTTTCATATAAAAATAACTAATTCAAATAGTTTTGCGGGTGTAGGCTCCGTTGTAGATGCTGCTGGATTGAAGGTCATAAAGAATCATAAAGCTTATTTATGAAATTGTCTTGAGTATCTATTCACTGTTACAAAAATTATGCACGTTACACAAGTTATACAAATTACTTAAGTACACCAAGATTTAAATAGCAGATTTTGTTAATCGCTGATTTCGTACTAGAAATGTAAGAAGAAAAGGAGTCGCGCCGTACTGTCTACAATCTGTCCTGCAGATTGCAGACGCATCGTTTACAAAGGCACTCCCGCGGTGCAGTGTATTGGAGAATGTTCCTGAACAGTCTCCAGGCTCTCGAATGCTTAGAGGATTCCGATCGGTGTAATCCGATGCTATCGTATTTTCTCGTCGGTAGTCGGCCGATGATTCACCGCGCAGTTGCAGGGTTACCAAAAAGCTGCGAGTCTGCAGCAGAGCTGCCACGGTTTCATACTTTTTGTCAAATTGCGTCGGAACTTTTTGTTTCACTAAGGTGTACATTTTAATTCTTCTATGGTTAACTTCTAGATTTGAATATAAAGCATGGACATTTCTCTTTTTAACACCGTTTAGATCATATTTCTCACCATGACAGTAAGGGAGACACAGTCTTGTGAAAATAGTCCCTATGTATTTCTTCCACATTCAATAGCGTCCATTAAAATTGATCAACACAAAGCACTCTTTTCAGGGTGAAATGCCTAAAACAAAAAAAAAATTGATCAAGGATTGGACAGTTTTTAATTGCTGTAATGGCAATATTCATATTTAATATTTTGAAATACTGTTTATTTCAAAGATAGGTTGAGCAACTTTAAATGTCAACATATCGATCTTTTCTTTCTTCTTTTGATTTCCTTACGCATCAAGACATTCCCTAATTGTGGTATATACCTACACATAGTGGTTACACCACCCACTGGCAAAGTGATCGGGTCAAGAGTACTCGCCCTTTGATTGGGTACTTTTACGCTTGGAAAAAATGCCATAGAGAAGAGAGATTGATGTGCCGCCGTAAGTTGAAAATTGTCATTGTTGAAAGAGATCTGATAATCAAAGTAACAATTAGATAATTTTAATTAAGTGTTAACCTCAAGTGACCTACCAGGTAAGTATTGTACTGTATATTATCTCCATAAATAGTTAGTAATAACATAGATCACTGTAGAAATGTATTATAAATTTGTACAGCGCCCTTGAGGTGATTTTGCACAAAAACGGCGCTATACAAGTAATTCAATTATTATTAATAATAACAATTGAATGGTCGATCATATTAAAATAATAATAATAAGAATTTGGCATTCTCAGACTATAAAAATATTACCATTCGTTATTTCGGCTACTGGCATTATACCTATCTCTCTCATTAAAAATTTAGGCGTATTAGATCTATCAAAAAATTTATCTAAAAAAATACAAAAATCTGTCATTTTAAATACATGTAGGATAACGAAAGATTTTTAAAATATTTATGTTGAGGGATCAGTAGGATTTATAGGCCCTGTTAGGAGTTCTACCGAGCCGAACCCTCTGATATGAAAATATCTGGAGTCGGTGAATTATTTTCCCATTTGATCTCTGGTGAGTTGACGTGTTGTTCTTGTATTGTTTTGTGTTTATTTTGCTTATATAATGCACTTGCATAATGTTGATTGACTAGATGATCATTTGTGGAAAAGTGTGTGGAAGGGTTTAGTTTTTCCTATGGGGAAGATTTAACCCGGACATAAAATCGGAAAAATTAAATTCTACAAATGAAAAAACCAACATTAATCAAATGAATTTTTATTTGTCCATGACAGGTATTGAACCTGTGTCCAAAATCGAAGAGGTGGTCGATCATTGGTTACAGCGGGTTACAATTGTCGGGCAGTTCATGAATGACCCGGGACTAGTTCCTACCCAGTTTATTAGCTCCCAGTTCTTGTGTATATAAAAAATAAAGCATGATATGTATACGTGGCTTATGTTGTACTCATTTAATCGCATAATAATAAATCAATGTCTGTGACTTACATTGTGCGATGTTTGTAAATGAGTAATATATACAAATGTGTACAAAAAACAATGGGATCGTGAATTCATGTTCGAAACAATGGCACATAATATATTTAGGTGTTAAATTCCACCTCCGAGATAAATATGGATTATGAGATCATCCGGTTATTAAGAAATTTTTTTATACTTGTCACAAAAGACACTCATCTGCGCAACTTTCTGAACTCTATTTTTCCAAGCTCCAACGAATTCAATTGATTGCGTATAAGACGTCTTTCAATTCTATGAGCTTCGTTAGTCTGCCTCCGTTCATTTATAAGCCAGTATTTTTGCATCATGAACGACATTATTCAAAAAGTTGTATATATATGATCCCGAGTACTCTTATTGTCTTTCTAAACGTTAGCTGTTCTGTTGTCAGGTGTGGAGCGTCAGTGAACTGCGTGGGACTGGAGGGGGAGACGGCGCTGCTGCTGGCGGCGGCGGGTGGCCACCACGATGTGGTCCGAATACTGCTGAAGGAGGGCGCCGACGTCAACCACCAGGACAATGTAATCAACTTATATTATATTTTATTTAAATATTTCAAATAACACAGAATGAAGCGAGGGACTGCAGCAAGCGGAGGACACTTGCGGAGGAGGCCAAATCCCACCTGCACATGTGAAGATGATGATGAAATCAGTATGTATTAGATATCTTAAGGCTCCAGTAAACAAGCAACTTTTTACAACAATTTCTTACCGGCAAGGTATTTCAGTCAAGATTTCCATATTGTCGGTTACGATTGAGCAAGATTGTTGTGTATTGCCCTGTTTTGATGGTGAGTTCGCGCGGCTACTGATAATATGACAATATTTCCGGGCCAATTCTATTTCCTTCTTAATCTGTTACGTATGATCAACTCCGGTTAACAAATATGCTTTTTTTTTCAAATTTATATGTACCAGTTTAGTGAAGATAGTTTTTTGTGTTGTGAATTTGTCTTATGCATTATGGCAATCTTGATGAGACACGGCAATATTGACCGCCAACACCTTACCATGCAAGACTATTGTTTTTCATTTCATAAATGTTAAATGCACTGAACACGGACTTCAGGTTATCCAGCAGTTTGTCCCGATGATGATTACTGTTGATTTCAGAGTTGGATATTTGAAAAGGGACCGAACCTTTTTAAAAGAGTACAACGATTTCTCTGAGACTATATGAGTTGTTCCCGAAAATGAACACATTAGCCAAGGGGTTAATTGAGGCCATTATTACATTACATCTTATCTGGTTGTTTGTTTGCAGGTGGGCAATACGGCCCTGATGTACGCTGCCGGAGGGGACTATCCCTACGCCTGCTACGAGCTGCTGGTGAAGGGGGCTGACCTTACGCTCACCAACGAGTGTGATCAGGATGCCTATGGGATCGCCATCTCTAACGGGAGCAAATTGGGTATGGCCACTTTCAATTACTTCATTCAATACCATGTCATTCATCCTGCCGGGTGCAATGCCAATCTGCTGCCTCGGTGAATAGACTGTTAATCAATGCCCCCCCACGAGCTACATATTCATCATCATCAGCTATTCTATGTTTATTGTTGCTTAAATGTTTATCATAACCGGTTGTTATGTAAACTTTCCGAGATGACTTCTTTGTCATAGTGGTAATCTCTTCGATTTTGGACACAGGTTCAATACCTGTCGTGGAAAAATAAAAATTCATTTGATTAATGTTGGTTTTATCATTTGTAGAATTTAATTATTTAAATTTTCACTTTTTTCCTGAACGAATGTTACTCTCAGTGTTGCTCTGGTAAAACACCACACAAAGATTCCAGATGAACCGCACAGCATCAATGTATTTAACAGTTAACTTTTTAAAATGTAATCCAAAAAATAACACAAAGTAGTGCGCAACATACGGGAGCTTGCAATGTCGTATTTATGTACAGGGTGCAGCAAAACGGAAAGTGCAGTTTTGAAGGACTATTAAAAAAAACACTTGGCATGACTTATTACACCACTATTCGGTACATCATGCTGTTTTATGCATCAAGTCCTGAAGACGACATCAGAAAGATGATGACCCCCAGCAGCGATAAATGATGAAGGCGATTTCGTCTGCATTTTGGCACGGGTATAGCGGCGATTTCCTCCCAAATTCGATCCTTGAGTTCTTCCGAGGTGTGAGGCCGATGTTTAAACACATTTTCTTTCAGGTCATCAATCATTCAGACCGATGTACGCAACCGACGTCCGCGTTGCACTATATACAGCCTTAAACATATAAATAATAAATGATTTGTTTTGTATTTTCAGCTCAAATAGTTATCGAGAACTACCTGGTATCCAGCCTGCTGAAGATGTAAATGTGGTTTAGTTTTGTAAGGTGGAAATAGATGTTACGCGTGTTACTAATTTAGTATACTATGCATGTCTTATTTTCACAACCGTGTTCCTTATGCATAAATGTTGTGCACAAATATATGATAATTGTTATAAATGTTTAATACATGTTATTATTATGTATTTATTATTATGTGATGTTACATATTTAATAATTGTTTTCAATGAGTAACGTAACCTTGTTTGATATATTGATTGATAACATTAAACACTCTTCGATAATATTAGTTAAATGCAAAAATACAGGCTTGAGTATTTGAAATATTATATATTTACTTGGCACTAAAACTTCAAAGTTACTGTCACATTCCATTTGGGTAATTTAATGTTTTCCGTCACCTTGTCACTTTGATCATTCACATTTTTAATGTTTTATAAGGAGAGCAGTCCAATGCATTTATTTTCATATATGTATTATCCGTGTAAAATGCTTTTCCGTCTCATGAACTGTTTTTTTGCTAAAGACTTGTATTTATTTTGTATCTCGCTTAAACTATTGTGTAAAGTAGAGTCGGTTAAGAAATACAATACATCTATGTGCCAAATAAAAGTACACATCTCTTTAAAACATTTTATAGTCATTATATAAAAATGTTGGACCACTTTTCAAATTGCCATTGCACTCTTCAACTGAAATTGGCTCTGGTCTGAGTTTGTGTATTCTTTGTGATTTCTTTCTCTAGTGAAAATACACGCAGAATGCAGAATTATTACTATTAACACTAAATGTACGGTAAAGATTGAGGTGTAGTTTTTAAGTAGAGTGTGTGCGTGGGTCCACTTTGATGTAATTTACCATTTTATATACAAATATAATTTGTTTAGATGGTTTGCTATTTCATTTCTTTGCCACCCGCATTATGTCTTTATGTTGGTTCTACCCATATTTTGAACATGTAAACAAAGGGTTATTAATAGTGGTGCAATGATTGGTAACAATATGTACTTTGATTATTACGATTATAATAAAATAAACTGGAAATAAAAACCATTTATTCAACTCGGCCCTTTGTAAATGTCCGTAATATGGGGTGACTTTTGAATAGGGGGCGACTCTTTTTCTGGCAATGTAGATAAATTGACTTTTCGAAAATAACTGTCAATTTATTTAGTTTCTAGTTATGTATATTCAAAGATCGTGAAGTTTCTATTTTTTATTTTTTAACTAAAAATGTTATATCTCAAAATTGCCCCAATCTAATAGGTGACTTTAGATCACCGTGTATTTTTTGATTCTCCAAACACTTATACAATTTAAAAAAAATTATATTTTACAACACAAATGTATTTATAAAAAAGTTATTTTGTTTCGAGTTGAAAATTGATCAGTAGCCCCATTTTACGGTACTACATTTCTCTATTAAAAGTGTATTTATTTGATGCCGCCCGTATTGTTAAAAAAACGTATTGCGCATGTACAGATGTACACATGAAAATACAACCTACAAATTACAAATCTGAATTGGAATCATTGCATCACTAGTTATAGGTAAATCTTATTTCAGTAGTTTTTGTATTGAAACAAATAATTTCCTTCAAATTGGGTGCTAGCTTCAGGCAGCTTTCTTCAATTGATTTCAAGTTTTTTATACACGCTTTAAATACGAATTAAACGGTCATAATATAGTTGGTAAAGTTATATTTTGTTTGAGATTATTACGCTTAAGGGAATATTGATATGATAAGAGTAGGAGCTACGGAGGGAGAGCGCACCAAACTGTTATTTGCTCTGAGAAGTTCACCAAGTCGAGGGCGGAGCTACCGGGGCTCCTAGAGCCACCCTCAAGAAGCTCAGAGGAATTAAAAGGTGCCTGTTTAAAAATTAATATGAAAAAGACAATATGGAGCATTATGTAATTCATACCTTTATTCAAGTTATAATTATTATTGATTTTTTTTGATATTTTATAAAGGATGATAACGCTGCTATTTTTTTCTATCGCCATTTTATCTTGTATTTGAAATATTGTATCTGTGCATCATTTAATTATATACCTACATAATATCATCTGTATAAGTTCAATACTGCGTATAAGTCAATAATTTCAAAATATATTTTATCTACTTTTTTTGGCGTTTGAGTTGCAGTTGAACGGCGCAAGCCGCATATAAATTTTTAAAATTGACCAAAACACTGCTTACACTCGGTTAAAGTCAATACTGTGAATGAAGCATCCCCACTAAAGAAGGAAGTGGAACCGGGAGACAGGTCAAATATCAAATGACAACCCTGGTGAACATCGAAATGGCCTCGAATGCTCCGTAAACCGTCTCTGCTTTGATTAAAATAAAGAAGCAAGGAAGACTGCGTATATCCCTAGATTCAGTACAGCGAATACAGTACAAAAAGTCCTATGGCAATATCGCGTATAAGCCACAACTAATTTTGCAAAGATGCAAACAATAGTAAAGAAATATTTTCAGATATAAAATAAGAACACAAAATAAAAATTAATTTTTTTGGTGATATTGCAAGGTTATTTGTCACATTTCGAAATGGTTCTTTCGCCGTATTGAACTTACACCGACGATATAACAGAAGTTTCAATATTGTACATATTTGTTGGTACCATTGTTTGTCCCCTTGTACGTATAAACCTTAAAAAATAATATTGTTGTAATTGAATCTGGATTTCAATCATACCACATATTAAATGAATTTGGGTGGCATAATTTATTGGTTGACAAGAATGTGAAATTTGATGTAAGAGTTTAAGGGCCGGTATTATAATATCTAGATAATGTTGCTGATAGAGAAACATTCGTTTAGACTTAGAGCAACAACCTGTTATATGAAAGTATGCCAAACGACCTTTGTGTCAGATAATGTGATGCTATCGGTTAGAATTATTGTCTGGAGATGTCGCTGTCAGTTAAGCTGCCAACAGCGCTATCTGACACAATCGTTATAACATTGGATGTTTAGTTTTTCAACTTTGACTCAGACGTGTACATTTATCTGTGTATTACAATGCCGACATTAAATGACTTGTATTTAAGTGACAGATTGACAGAAAATGTTTTGTTTTAGGAATGAGATCATACAGAATTATTATGTATTCCCCTATAGAAGATATCCAGTGTAGTAATGAATCTTTGTCAAACTGGATCATATATTAAATAGTTTTCAATGTTGTCTATTTTCCTGACACAAAAAAATGTATTACAGATTTTGCCACAAAGATACTTTCTTTCAACTGTACGGTGTATGTGTTAAATGACTCACTGGAGCCACACTTGCGTATCCTATGTCAGATATTTCTTCATGTCCATTGACTAGGCAGATGGGAGTGACCCACAGTTAACAAACGTTTAACTTAAAAATTAAATTAATTATGCTTATGAAAATTTAAAATTTTAAAGATGTCTGTTTTTATGTTAATAAATTATGTTTTATACAACCTATATAATTTGGCTTGGTATCTTCTGCCTTTTTAACACAAAAAAAAAAAAAAAACTTTTTGGGAGCTACTTGCCACGAAATGCTTACCGACAATGGCTTAACTCCTTGACATGGTGTGAATCATAATTTAAGCTTTTGAGTTAAATAAAAAACTATGTTTTCATGAATAATGGTATGTATTTGAAGCTTGTTTATCTAGACATTTGCAATAATGAGATTTTACAAAAAAATTATATTTGTGCAGTGGCGTAGCAACTGTCTGTGCGACCTGGGCGGTCATTAAGGGGCAAGGCCTTGAAAATATTTATATGTACAATAATTGCCTTTATTCTGCCTGCGGTGCTAATCCTCCCGAATTAATTGAAATTAAGATTAATGCATTCCGGGCGCCCTCTGTGGCGTAGTGGTCAACATTGCAGCAGGTTGTAGTTAGATTCCTGTCGCTGTACCAAAATTTGTTGAAATGGATTTTTTCATTTCATGCATTGGCACTGCCAGTGTGGGCAATACCCAGAGGTATACATAAATGGCTTAGACATAATTCCTGGAAGGATGTTGACCAACAAACCAAATAACTATATTATAACTCAATTCCTAATTTGTTTTAGCCAATACATACAACTCATTAAAATAATGTGATACGGAAAATTTTACATTACGATGAAAATGCTTTCAGTATTTTAATTTCTTATGTTGTTGTAAAAGGAGTGAAAAACGGACTTGCTCCTGGCCTGGAAGTTTATTGGTACGCCACTGTGTTATTCCCTTCTGTCTTTTCAATGTGGACACAATAAATATATTCTACAACTTTCATTCTAAATCGGCCATTGAAACATAACCGAGAATGTAATATTTAAATTTGGTTGCTTAAAGTCAAAGTAATATCAAGTATGTTTGCCAATTAGGCTAATGCTAGCGACAGGAGGTCACTATCGAAATGTATTATTACTTTACAGGGTCTAAAATAAGAAGTTGAAATAGAAAAAAATTAAGGAACATAACTTTTATAAAGTCTTCATTGTTTTCCATATTGCTTTGTGTTCTAGAACCACCTAATTTTGCAGCTATTACTTTGGAATCTACTCACTGGGGATGTGCTGCTCGTAGTAAGCCATTATTTATTGAAAATTCCAATAATGATTTAAAATTTATCATTTTGTATATTCAGTATCTTCATTTTTGGATTTTTTTATCTGACAGCCTGTTCATAGACAAGGTTGATCTCCCGGAAATGGGGCTAAACAATCACCCGTTATTTTGAAATCGATGTGTATATATATTGCAGCACGCCCCTGGTAAGTATGTAATGAAATTTACAAAAGTTGAATTCAATTTTAAATATAATATTTGGCTCAATCTAAAAGATAAATTGTTCGCTTCTGTAGTTCAACCCCTATTGAATATTGGCACTTTGCTTCTAAGGAATGTTCAGAGACGTTCTGTAAGTAAGTTTAAGTTAAGTACTTGGTTGCTGGATGTATAGTTACAGTTTTCACACTTTTTCTTAACTTTGGTTATGTATATTTTACATAATATGTTAAGGTAATATCTCCTCATACATTTATTTTATAAGTGTAATGAATGTTTTTTTCTTTGAATGGATGTGTAATGGCAGGAGTAGGCTCTCTCTGTGTAATGATGGTTTAATTTAATCTATTTTGATGACTGCTGATCTCGTAAAAGTGGTTTTTAGAAAATTATGTGCAATAAAAAACATGTGTGTATTTTATATATGAAGTGATGTGATGATTCTTTCTTTACCGATAATGATTACATCATCAATCTATTTATTTTATTTTTATTTTTTTTATCTGTCTATATGTATTATATTTCATCGCCATTCAGACAAAAGTAACCGAACCACAACACACATTTAAATTTGAAAGCTAAAATATGTTACAAAAACATAAAAAATGGTTTTAAAGTTTGTGAAATGGAAATAAAAGTTTTATCTACCCGTACAATAATATAAAAGATTTAAAAGTATTCAAATAAATATGTTTATTTCTCTAACATTAAAATTAAAATATGTCAAAATTTGTGCATGTTGGTTGGTGACTTTTGCTTGCATGGCTTTGTGTTTTATACATATGTAGTTTTCGTCCGAGATTGATGTAATTTTGCACACTTGACCTTCAAAACAAGAACAAGGTCAATGTGATTTAGTAAAATCACCCCACCCCATTTTCCCACCCTTTAAAGCAAAATTTTGAAACTTCTCATGTGAAAGCTGAATAAAGCCCTGCCAATGCCGGGTGCTTCAGCTATTATTGAATTCATTTTAGACACCATAGCAATTTAATATCTACAATAAAAACATGATTTTATGTATTGAAAGTCATAATCATATAATTTTAATTATTGATTACATGCTTACAGATATTACTTCGGGGGTTTAGGATCACAGACCTATCTACAAAAACATGGTTTTGTAATAAATGCAAATAAAGATTGGAGTGCTTGTATGCCCAACTGTATCTCTTAAACGTCTGTATGTGCAATATAGAGCTTCGTGTCAGTAATAAATATGATTATGGCATTACTGGAAACAAGCTTAACTCAAAACACCTGTTTTTGTAGTTAGGCCCCTGTGATTCTAAGCCACCGGACTTGTCTTACATTTCAACCATAACCATCCAATACATTTTATTTTCATTTGAAAAGGATTAAATTTTATTTATTTAGCATGTTGCAGTCAGGTATGGAAAAGAGGATTCCTCTTACTAATAGAATTTACTATTAGTCAGATTTTCATTGATGAAATGAAAACCAGGGATTTTTTTGTGAATAATTATTGTAAGAATATGTGGTGATAACCTTAAAGATTCTCATAACCCGCTTTTCAATGCATTGGAATCACATACATAAATGATTACATCACTTCACATAAATGTTGCTTTCCTTCTTTTTCATTTTAATTTGAAAATGACCAATGTTAACAATAGTCTTTAAAATGATCGCGAGATAGAGCCATTGCTGTTGTTTATTGGGAACGATTATGTATGTGATACGTGGTGCGTGGTGCTCGGTGTGTGGTACTTGATGCAGGACTGTCCCAAGTGTTCCAAGAGTCTACTCCAGCCGTAACTAAATGTACTTGGTTTGAGTGATGTGTTTGTTTCAACTGATAATTTCTTCTCAGAAGTCATTCTATATGTGTTATAGGTGTCACATTAAGTTGAATAAATGTACTTGAGTGTAGCATGAAACCATAAATGTATGTTCCAATGTTTCTCAATATACTAAATGTAATCTGAATAAAGTGTTGTTTATTCCAACTGCGTTTTTTGGTTTCTCCCAAACTTTTACTTTTAGCATTAAACTTTTTACTATTTAGCAGACAGTTCTGGATTTACAAATCATAAGCTGTGTACGGGACGTGTTTGCCTGTACAAGAAAATACTGTAAATAATAAGCACCGGCACACATCAGCCATCGACCGGTAATGATTTAAGTAAAACACCGTGAGGTGTTCTATCCAAACCTTCATAAAGGACATACGATTCAAATCAAAATTCACATTTTAATTTCATGTATTGTACTGGTATACAGAACGTACCAAGGGGTGTAGTTTATAGGTACTTCCTATTTCTTACAGCCAACCCAATTCACAAGAAATATATGTATTTCAATACAAACGGGTTTTAATACACAGATAGAAAACTGAGACAATCGGATTGGAGCACATTGCGCATCAGCGTGCCATACGATACAGCAATTGGCGCAAGCTACTGCTGCAACGGTGGCCAGTTCAATTGGTAGCCAGCAGAAATTGGCCTGCCTTTAGGTGATCAACAGCGGTGGCCAGCAGCAGGAATTGGCCAGCCTTTAGGTTGTCAGCATCAGTGGCTAATTCAGTCGGTAGCCAGCAGGAATTGGCCAGCCTCTAGGTTGCCAGCATCATTGGCTAATTCAGTCGGTAGCCAGCAGGAATTGGCCAGCCTCTAGGTTGCCAGCATCATTGGCTAATTCAGTCGGTAGCCAGCAGGAATTGGCCAGCCTTTAAGTTGTCAGCATCAGTGGCTAATTCAGTCGGTAGCCAGCAGGAATTGTAATTTCAAGTTATAGAGATTTTCTTCCACTAGTTGTTATTCTTGAATAAAAATATTTTTTAATTTGCTATTTATAATTTCTTCTACAGTGTTTGTGTGACTCAGCGTCAGCTTGAACAAAACATGTTTTTCAGTTTTAAGAGGAATATTGTATAATTTTGGATCAAGGTAGAAATATAAACCCACTTATTTCGCCAGAAATGTTTATTGCAGAAGAGACATAAAAATGATAAATCAACCTATTTATTAACTTTTAACAGGGAAGAATCTATGGCGACATCTATGAAAAACTATCCTAACATAAACATCAGCTCAAGTATCTACATATAGCGACATCTATGCAAAGCTACACTAAACTCTATTTTTTAACATAAACTCCCCCCGAAAAAAGGATTGGAGGTCATTTTTTCTGAAACAAACCCCAAAACATAAGAATAAAAATTAAGCAGCTAAATATCTACATATATGCCAAAATTAATTTGGAAGAAAGAAAAATAGTAATTATTAACTATAATTGTTAATACTAAAAATTGATTAACAATGAATATTTGAAATAATAGGTAACCTATTTCTAAGCATAAGTTTAAACATAAGACTACTCTAAAAAACGAAATGACAATTTCAAACTAACTAAAATTATACAAATTAATTATGAGATTAAAATTATTACTTTCGTTCAAATCAAATTCATGCAATTCACTAAGCTATTCTATACTATAATTTAACAACTAAGATAATTCCAATAACCTTGTTCTAACAGAAATCATAACAATAATCAAACATAAGACAAATAATATAGACAACACAACATGGAGCGCTGGTTTCCTGGTCATCCTTCTTAAGGGTTTGTGTTTTTCTATAGTTCATTACCACATTTATAATTAGTTTCTTCAGATGTATTTGTGTAGTTTGAAATTACATATAGCCAGCAGGCTATCTCGGTTTATAAGCGTTCATTTTTTTCTTGGTATATACGGATCTACAATCCTTTTTTTATTTTGTACATTTTTTATCAAACTCGCAAGTTTTATTGTTATCCACTTTTTTATGCATTGTTTTTACCTTTTATTTATTATTATTTCTTCCTTTTCTTCTTTTAATTTATTATTATTATTTTCTATTTATGATAATACACAAAAATTTTATAATGTTCTTATCACGAAACTTTTTATATTGTTTTGCACAAAACCTTTTTTTTTTATTTTGCGCTTACTCAGCGTCTGGTCCGTTGGGTGGGGGTGTCGACATTTTCAGCTCCTCGTTGTCATCTATTGGCAACAGACAGATCTTGGAAATGGCCCTCTGGATGATGCCTTTCGACGTGATGATGGTCGCCACGCGAACTCTTCCATCAGCGCCAGGATGAACGGCGCTCACACGTCCCAGTCTCCAGTAGCAAGAAGGGACGTTGTCCTCCTTTATTACGACCATGTCGCCAGACCGCATCTGCCTTTGATTCCTATTGGTCCATTTGCTTCTGGTTTGAAGTTCTGCTAAGTACTCCTTCCGCCACCTCGACCAAAAAAATTGTACAATCTGGATTAGTTTTTGGTAATTGTTTAATCGATTGAATGTGATATGTTCCAAATTTTGTTCTGGAATCGCCGCCAAACTAGTTCCTATTAGAAAGTGACCAGGAGTCAAGGGATTAAGGTCATAAGGATCATTTGATAAGGGAGACAGTGGCCTGGAGTTTAAGCAAGATTCAATTTGACACAACACCGTATTAATCTCTTCATAAGTTAATGAAGCGATACTGGTTATTCTTTTTAAGTGATGCTTAACTGACTTTATCCCAGCCTCCCAGAGCCCCCCAAAGTTCGGCGCACGAGCTGGTATAAATTGCCATTGTATTCCTAATGTGGATAAATAATTATCAATTTTATCATTAGACATATTTAAAAAATTATAAATTTCTCTTAGTTCATTATTAGCCGCTTTAAAATTGGTTGCATTGTCCGAGAACATTTTGCTTGGTCTACCACGACGCGAGATAAACCTTTTCAAAGAGTTTAAAAAACTCTCTGCGCTCAAGGACAGCACAGCTTCTAAGTGCACGGCTTTAGTGACCATGCATACGAACAAGCAAATATATGATTTAACGCTATGTGATTTTCTGTGAATACCCGACTTTATTAATATTGGTCCACAGTAGTCCACTCCTGTTATCTGAAATGGCCTACATTCAGTTATTCTTTCAGCTGGTAGGTCGGCCATCAACTGCTGTTCGGATTTGGGATTACATCTATAACAAATTATACATTTTTTTATTATCTTTTTTACAACATTCCTTCCCTTAATCGGCCAAAATTTCATTCTAATCAACGCCAATAATGACTGCGTTCCCGAGTGTAAGTTCAAGTAATGATAGTGTTTTACAATTAGCTCTGTTAATTTATGATGCGAAGGTAACAAAATTGGGTGCTGCTGGCCTTCGGTTACCATTTTACCTTTGGAGAGCCTTCCCCCCACACGAATTAGATCCCTTTCAATAAAAGGATCTAATGACTTTAGTGCACTATTCCTAGGTATATTACCTCC
The DNA here is from genome assembly GCA_026573805.1 of Hesperophylax magnus. NCBI lineage: Eukaryota > Metazoa > Arthropoda > Insecta > Trichoptera > Limnephilidae > Hesperophylax > Hesperophylax magnus. The sequence goes on along the minus strand of JAIUSX010000043.1, from coordinate 2,652,614 downwards.
ATTATTTAAAGCTCGAATTTCGTCTCTGAAACAGTATGATTGCGCCCGAGATATTAATTTGTTTACTGAATTTTCCAACTCACTAACTGTCAATTTACTATAGCGGCGCTGCGAAGGGTTTCTACAATTAAAAATAAATCTATTAATGTATGCTGTTACTCTCTGTAATTTGGAAAAATTGGAATATCTATCAAAAATGTCCCAGTCCTGTTTCACAGCAGACAACAGCGCCGAGCTTGTTTTGATCTCTGGTGGATCAATACAAAATGAGTTGGAATTTGGCCAGCACGCTGAATCCAACGTCAGCCAATCTGGACCATGCCACCAAATGCTGGAAATTAATAACTGTGAAACGCAGATTCCTCTGGAAAGCACGTCTGCTGCATTGTCTTCCGACCGTACATGGTTCCATTGCTCCGGCTGACTGGTTTCCTGGATTTCCGCCACTCTATTAGCAACGAAAGTGTTCCATCTTACTGGCTGATCCCTGATCCAGCACAGTACTATTTGGGAATCACACCAGTATGTAGTAGGTATATCCGGAGTACATAGAGCATCTTTAATGTAATTCACTAGTCTTGTCAGTAATACGGCTCCACATAATTCTAACTTGGGTAGAGAAACACTTTTCAAAGGCGCTACCCGTGATTTGGACATTATCAAATTGGAGTACTTCTTACCCAATTTGTCAGTAGACACCATATAAACACAGGACGAATATGCCTTTTCTGAGGCGTCACAAAATCCATGCAGCTGTAAATTTACATGATCTTGACATATTATCTTTCTACCTATTCTTAAATAATTTAATTGAGGCAGTTCATTCACATATGCTTCCCATGTCTTCAACATATCATATGGAATAGGCTCATCCCATTGAACCTTTGCCTGCCACAATTTTTGCATCAATAATTTAGCAATAACAGTAACAGGACCTATTAATCCTAACGGGTCAAATATGGACGCAATGCATGACAGCATTTGTCGTTTACTATTAATTGGATTTTTTAATAACTTCACTGTGTATAAGAAATTATCCTGCTGATTGTTCCAAGACAGGCCTAATATTTTGTTGTCATTTGAATCTGTACTAATAATCATATCTGACATGCTTTTTTCCTTCGAACATAATGAGGGCAAATTCGACCGCCATTTCCTTAAGTTCATTCCCGCGGATGCCATGATAGATATTAGTTGTTCTTTAATTATTAAACAGTTTTCTTCAGTTTCATCTCCAGTAATTAAATCATCCACATAAAAATTATTCTTTATAATCTGACTGACCTTGTGGTTTGATGATATATTTTCATTTCCCAGCTGCTGGAGGCATCTAGTTGCCAAAAATGATGACGGCCCCAGACCGTAGGTAACGGTGTTAAGTCGATAATGCTGAATTTCCTCCTCCGGGAAATTTTTCCATACTATTCGCTGTAGATCTCTGTCTTCGGGTCGCACCAATATTTGCCTGTACATTTTCTCAATGTCGGCTGTTATCGCGTACTGGTGTTTTCTGAAACATATCAATTGTGCGGCTAAATCTTTCTGTAAAACAGGTCCTATCATGAGAGCATCGTTTAACGATATACCATTGGATGATTTTGCTGAACCGTCAAATACCACTCGAGTCTTAGTGGTAGTGCTCGATTCTTTCAATACTGCATGATGTGGCAAATAAAAATAACAATCTTTATTAGAAGGTGCTTCGCACCGGGTCATGTGACCCAAGTTTATATATTCCTGCATGAATTCTTTATATTTTTTCATCAGGTCAGGATTTGAAGAAAATTTCCTTTGCAAATTGCAAAGTCTTTTTTCCGCCATAGGCAGCGTTTCTCCCAACTGCTTAACACAGGGGCGCTGTGGTAAGCTTACCATGAAACGACCATTGTCATTCCTTTTATACGTGTCCTTGAAAATCTCCTCGCACGCTCGCTCCTCATGGCTCCGGTGCTTCACCGGTTGGAATTCTTCTAATTTCCAGAAGTTTTCAATCTGTTTATGGATTATATTTAATGATAGTTGACAAGATTTTACTGGCCTTTTTATTTTTGTTGTGACGATGGGTCCTGACACCAGCCATCCGAATTCAGTTCTCTGTAATATGGGTCCTGAGTCTCCATTTCGAAGTTGATCTTGCTTCATAATTTCCCAAAAGGTTTCCGCTCCTAGTAGCATATCTATGGAGCTTGTTTCATAGAAGGCAGGATCCGCTAACTGAAGACCATCAGGTATGTTGGCATCCTTTCTCTGAAAAGAAATTTGCGGCAGATGACTTGTTACCTCTTTCAAAACGAGACATTCTATGTCTCTTTCATACGGTGAATAGTTCGAGAAAATTCTTAAATTTATGCTATTTTTAATATTCAATATTTTGTTTTGGATTCCGGTAATCGGTATGTTTGCCCTTTTGGGTTTTAATTGCAACCTTGTTGCAAATTCTTCTGTTATAAAATTGGACCTTCGTGCCGCATCCGTATTATCGATTGAATCGCGGATGATAAAAGAACCAGCAAACATCTTCAACATCCAACATCAGAGGGGATCTTCAGAAAAACGGGCAAGTGACCATATCCCATATACCTACCTTATTTTCCCAGGCAGGAGAGCATGATTTATTACACAGCCGTATTTCTTTGTTTGTTTTAAAATTGAATCGGGCTGATTGTTACCAAGTGTTGTTTGAATTGATTTCATACCCATCATCGAAATTGTAGTAAGCAATAATAATTGTTACAACAATATAAAAAGAAGTTAGAATACAAAGCAAGTATTTTAAATTTCTTAAAAGATTTATTACGAGCGGTTATATTTGAAAATCCGTTAGTTTAAATTTCGAAAGTTACCGCGAGTCGGTAAAAACACCAACCCAGCCGCGAAGCAAGCTGACGCATGCGCGGTGGAGATTGTGGAGAGAATAACAATAGTGTCAAATTGTTTTCTTTTAATATTTATAAAATTTTTGTGTATTATCATAAATAGAAAATAATAATAATAAATTAAAAGAAGAAAAGGAAGAAATAATAATAAATAAAAGGTAAAAACAATGCATAAAAAAGTGGATAACAATAAAACTTGCGAGTTTGATAAAAAATGTACAAAATAAAAAAAGGATTGTAGATCCGTATATACCAAGAAAAAAATGAACGCTTATAAACCGAGATAGCCTGCTGGCTATATGTAATTTCAAACTACACAAATACATCTGAAGAAACTAATTATAAATGTGGTAATGAACTATAGAAAAACACAAACCCTTAAGAAGGATGACCAGGAAACCAGCGCTCCATGTTGTGTTGTCTATATTATTTGTCTTATGTTTGATTATTGTTATGATTTCTGTTAGAACAAGGTTATTGGAATTATCTTAGTTGTTAAATTATAGTATAGAATAGCTTAGTGAATTGCATGAATTTGATTTGAACGAAAGTAATAATTTTAATCTCATAATTAATTTGTATAATTTTAGTTAGTTTGAAATTGTCATTTCGTTTTTTAGAGTAGTCTTATGTTTAAACTTATGCTTAGAAATAGGTTACCTATTATTTCAAATATTCATTGTTAATCAATTTTTAGTATTAACAATTATAGTTAATAATTACTATTTTTCTTTCTTCCAAATTAATTTTGGCATATATGTAGATATTTAGCTGCTTAATTTTTATTCTTATGTTTTGGGGTTTGTTTCAGAAAAAATGACCTCCAATCCTTTTTTCGGGGGGAGTTTATGTTAAAAAATAGAGTTTAGTGTAGCTTTGCATAGATGTCGCTATATGTAGATACTTGAGCTGATGTTTATGTTAGGATAGTTTTTCATAGATGTCGCCATAGATTCTTCCCTGTTAAAAGTTAATAAATAGGTTGATTTATCATTTTTATGTCTCTTCTGCAATAAACATTTCTGGCGAAATAAGTGGGTTTATATTTCTACCTTGATCCAAAATTATACATTGGACCTTCGTGCCGCATCCGTATTATCGATTGAATCGCGGATGATAAAAGAACCAGCAAACATCTTCAACATCCAACATCAGAAGGGATCTTCAGAAAAACGGGCAAGTGACCATATCCCATATACCTACCTTATTTTCCCAGGCAGGAGAGCATGATTTATTACACAGCCGTATTTCTTTGTTTGTTTTAAAATTGAATCGGGCTGATTGTTACCAAGTGTTGTTTGAATTGATTTCATACCCATCATCGAAATTGTAGTAAGCAATAATAATTGTTACAACAATATAAAAAGAAGTTAGAATACAAAGCAAGTATTTTAAATTTCTTAAAAGATTTATTACGAGCGGTTATATTTGAAAATCCGTTAGTTTAAATTTCGAAAGTTACCGCGAGTCGGTAAAAACACCAACCCAGCCGCGAAGCAAGCTGACGCATGCGCGGTGGAGATTGTGGAGAGAATAACAATAGTGTCAAATTGTTTTCTTTTTGACAGCCATCGAGCTGTTGCATTTATAAAATTCAGATAAAATTCATTGTTTATCGGTTAATTAGTAAAGTTCTGTGATCAAGGACAGTGCACGTGTAGTGATTGATTACAAGTGATTATCATTTGACAATACGTTCTGTGAATACCTCCTTTCTTGATATTTAAAAATGGATCTCAAAACTTTGATTAACCAGCGTGGAATTTGCAAGGCGAAATTAACTAGGTTCAATGAATATATAAACGGTGATAATTTGTCGCAATCTGAAATTGAAGTCAGATTGAAGAAACTTGAACCAATTTTAGACACCTTCGACTCATTACAAGATAACATAGAAGCAATTTCGCCGGAAGAATTAACCAAAACAGAAAGGCAAGCATTTGAAAATTTATATTATAATATTGTTGCTAAGGCTAAAGATAAATTGTTAAATAAAGTTCAGAATACAACATCACATAACATACGTTTGCCTATACTTGAGTTGCCAAAATTTAATGGGAGTTACGAAAAATGGTTGAATTTTCGGGATACTTTTGTTGCTTTAGTTGAAAATAATCCATCTTTAGAAGTTATTCAAAAATTGTATTATCTGCGATCATGCCTCGAAGGTGACGCAGCTAAATTATTAACCTCACTTCCAAATAACCAGGAGAACTATCATACTGCATGGGAGATGTTAACTTCTCGCTATCAAAATATAAAAATTATTATACATAAGCACGTTGAAGCATTATTCAAATTGCCTGAAATAAAATTTGAAAATTCCGTAGCATTAAGGAATCTTATCGATGAATCCGAATTACATTTAAAATCGTTAAATAAGTTAAATATACCCACGGAAAATTGGGATATCATGTTAATATATTTATTGTCGCGAAAACTAGATAGTGAAACTCGACATCATTGGGAAGTATTTGCTACAAAAGAGAATCTACCCACATATAAAGAGTTTATAAAATATTTATCAGATCGAGTTCAGATTTTAGAATTTGCTGGGATTACTGAAGGAAAATTTAATCAAAATAAAACTTTTCCTTTCAAATACCGAAAAGAAGCTATGATTTCTTTAACGCCTCAAATGACAAAATGTATTATTTGCAAGGGCGATCATAAGGTTTATAATTGTAAAAAATTTTTAATATTAAATACTAAGGATAGAATTATAAAGATACGTCAAGTAAATGCGTGTTTGAAATGTTTGTGCTTGGGTCATAAGCTAAAAGAATGTAAAAGTAAATACAATTGTCGTATATGCGAAAATAACTCGCACAATACTTTGTTGCATTTAAAAAAGGAAACAGATAATTCGAAGTCTCAGGATAGGGATTCACCATCAACATCAAATAATGAACCTTTAGTTACAAATCACTCTACGAAAATATCTAATAGTTTTGTTTTGTTATCTACCGCCGTTATTAAAGTGTTGAATAATAACGGAAATTTGATTAAGGCTAGAGTTTTATTGGATAGTGGTTCTCAGTCCAATTTTATAACAGAAGAATTTGCAACAAGGTTGCAATTAAAACCCAAAAGGGCAAACATACCGATTACCGGAATCCAAAACAAAATATTGAATATTAAAAATAGCATAAATTTAAGAATTTTCTCGAACTATTCACCGTATGAAAGAGACATAGAATGTCTCGTTTTGAAAGAGGTAACAAGTCATCTGCCGCAAATTTCTTTTCAGAGAAAGGATGCCAACATACCTGATGGTCTTCAGTTAGCGGATCCTGCCTTCTATGAAACAAGCTCCATAGATATGCTACTAGGAGCGGAAACCTTTTGGGAAATTATGAAGCAAGATCAACTTCGAAATGGAGACTCAGGACCCATATTACAGAGAACTGAATTCGGATGGCTGGTGTCAGGACCCATCGTCACAACAAAAATAAAAAGGCCAGTAAAATCTTGTCAACTATCATTAAATATAATCCATAAACAGATTGAAAACTTCTGGAAATTAGAAGAATTCCAACCGGTGAAGCACCGGAGCCATGAGGAGCGAGCGTGCGAGGAGATTTTCAAGGACACGTATAAAAGGAATGACAATGGTCGTTTCATGGTAAGCTTACCACAGCGCCCCTGTGTTAAGCAGTTGGGAGAAACGCTGCCTATGGCGGAAAAAAGACTTTGCAATTTGCAAAGGAAATTTTCTTCAAATCCTGACCTGATGAAAAAATATAAAGAATTCATGCAGGAATATATAGACTTGGGTCACATGACCCGGTGCGAAGCACCTTCTAATGAAGATTATTATTTTTATTTGCCACATCATGCAGTATTGAAAGAATCAAGCACTACCACTAAGACTCGAGTGGTATTTGACGGTTCAGCAAAATCATCCAATGGTATATCGTTAAACGATGTTCTCATGATAGGACCTGTTTTACAGAAAGATTTAGCCGCACAATTGATATGTTTCAGAAAACACCAGTACGCGATAACAGCCGACATTGAGAAAATGTACAGGCAAATATTGGTGCGACCCGAAGACAGAGATCTACAGCGAATAGTATGGAAAAATTTCCCGGAGGAGGAAATTCAGCATTATCGACTTAACACCGTTACCTACGGTCTGGGGCCGTCATCATTTTTGGCAACTAGATGCCTCCAGCAGCTGGGAAATGAAAATATATCATCAAACCACAAGGTCAGTCAGATTATAAAGAATAATTTTTATGTGGATGACTTAATTACTGGAGATGAAACTGAAGAAAACTGTTTAATAATTAAAGAACAACTAATATCTATCATGGCATCCGCTGGAATGAACTTAAGGAAGTGGCGGTCGAATTTGCCCTCATTATGTTCGAAGGAAAAAAGCATGTCAGATATGATTATTAGTACAGATTCAAATGACAACAAAATATTAGGCCTGTCTTGGAACAATCAACAGGATAATTTCTTATACACCGTGAAGTTATTAAAAAATCCAATTAATAGCAAACGACAAATGCTGTCATGCATTGCGTCCATATTTGACCCGTTAGGATTAATAGGTCCTGTTACTGTTATTGCTAAATTATTGATGCAAAAATTGTGGCAGGCAAAGGTTCAATGGGATGAGCCTATTCCATATGATATGTTGAAGACATGGGAAGCATATGTGAATGAACTGCCTCAATTAAATTATTTAAGAATAGGTAGAAAGATAATATGTCAAGATCATGTAAATTTACAGCTGCATGGATTTTGTGACGCCTCAGAAAAGGCATATTCGTCCTGTGTTTATATGGTGTCTACTGACAAATTGGGTAAGAAGTACTCCAATTTGATAATGTCCAAATCACGGGTAGCGCCTTTGAAAAGTGTTTCTCTACCCAAGTTAGAATTATGTGGAGCCGTATTACTGACAAGACTAGTGAATTACATTAAAGATGCTCTATGTACTCCGGATATACCTACTACATACTGGTGTGATTCCCAAATAGTACTGTGCTGGATCAGGGATCAGCCAGTAAGATGGAACACTTTCGTTGCTAATAGAGTGGCGGAAATCCAGGAAACCAGTCAGCCGGAGCAATGGAACCATGTACGGTCGGAAGACAATGCAGCAGACGTGCTTTCCAGAGGAATCTGCGTTTCACAGTTATTAATTTCCAGCATTTGGTGGCATGGTCCAGATTGGCTGACGTTGGATTCAGCGTGCTGGCCAAATTCCAACTCATTTTGTATTGATCCACCAGAGATCAAAACAAGCTCGGCGCTGTTGTCTGCTGTGAAACAGGACTGGGACATTTTTGATAGATATTCCAATTTTTCCAAATTACAGAGAGTAACAGCATACATTAATAGATTTATTTTTAATTGTAGAAACCCTTCGCAGCGCCGCTATAGTAAATTGACAGTTAGTGAGTTGGAAAATTCAGTAAACAAATTAATATCTCGGGCGCAATCATACTGTTTCAGAGACGAAATTCGAGCTTTAAATAATGGAGGTAATATACCTAGGAATAGTGCACTAAAGTCATTAGATCCTTTTATTGAAAGGGATCTAATTCGTGTGGGGGGAAGGCTCTCCAAAGGTAAAATGGTAACCGAAGGCCAGCAGCACCCAATTTTGTTACCTTCGCATCATAAATTAACAGAGCTAATTGTAAAACACTATCATTACTTGAACTTACACTCGGGAACGCAGTCATTATTGGCGTTGATTAGAATGAAATTTTGGCCGATTAAGGGAAGGAATGTTGTAAAAAAGATAATAAAAAAATGTATAATTTGTTATAGATGTAATCCCAAATCCGAACAGCAGTTGATGGCCGACCTACCAGCTGAAAGAATAACTGAATGTAGGCCATTTCAGATAACAGGAGTGGACTACTGTGGACCAATATTAATAAAGTCGGGTATTCACAGAAAATCACATAGCGTTAAATCATATATTTGCTTGTTCGTATGCATGGTCACTAAAGCCGTGCACTTAGAAGCTGTGCTGTCCTTGAGCGCAGAGAGTTTTTTAAACTCTTTGAAAAGGTTTATCTCGCGTCGTGGTAGACCAAGCAAAATGTTCTCGGACAATGCAACCAATTTTAAAGCGGCTAATAATGAACTAAGAGAAATTTATAATTTTTTAAATATGTCTAATGATAAAATTGATAATTATTTATCCACATTAGGAATACAATGGCAATTTATACCAGCTCGTGCGCCGAACTTTGGGGGGCTCTGGGAGGCTGGGATAAAGTCAGTTAAGCATCACTTAAAAAGAATAACCAGTATCGCTTCATTAACTTATGAAGAGATTAATACGGTGTTGTGTCAAATTGAATCTTGCTTAAACTCCAGGCCACTGTCTCCCTTATCAAATGATCCTTATGACCTTAATCCCTTGACTCCTGGTCACTTTCTAATAGGAACTAGTTTGGCGGCGATTCCAGAACAAAATTTGGAACATATCACATTCAATCGATTAAACAATTACCAAAAACTAATCCAGATTGTACAATTTTTTTGGTCGAGGTGGCGGAAGGAGTACTTAGCAGAACTTCAAACCAGAAGCAAATGGACCAATAGGAATCAAAGGCAGATGCGGTCTGGCGACATGGTCGTAATAAAGGAGGACAACGTCCCTTCTTGCTACTGGAGACTGGGACGTGTGAGCGCCGTTCATCCTGGCGCTGATGGAAGAGTTCGCGTGGCGACCATCATCACGTCGAAAGGCATCATCCAGAGGGCCATTTCCAAGATCTGTCTGTTGCCAATAGATGACAACGAGGAGCTGAAAATGTCGACACCCCCACCCAACGGACCAGACGCTGAGTAAGCGCAAAATAAAAAAAAAAGGTTTTGTGCAAAACAATATAAAAAGTTTCGTGATAAGAAACGTGGTAAAAAACGTGGTAGAAAAAAATGACCTCCAATCCTTTTTTCGGGGGGACTTTATGTTAGAAAATAGAGTTTAGTGTAGCTTTGCATAGATGTCGCTATATGTAGATACTTGAGCTGATGTTTATGTTAGGATAGTTTTTCATAGATGTCGCCATAGATTCTTCCCTGTTAAAAGTTAATAAATAGGTTGATTTATCATTTTTATGTCTCTTCTGCAATAAACATTTCTGGCGAAATAAGTGGGTTTATATTTCTACCTTGATCCAAAATTATACATTGGTATGTATAATTTTGGATCAAGGTAGAAATATAAACCCACTTATTTCGCCAGAAATGTTTATTGCAGAAGAGACATAAAAATGATAAATCAACCTATTTATTAACTTTTAACAGGGAAGAATCTATGGCGACATCTATGAAAAACTATCCTAACATAAACATCAGCTCAAGTATCTACATATAGCGACATCTATGCAAAGCTACACTAAACTCTATTTTCTAACATAAACTCCCCCCGAAAAAAGGATTGGAGGTCATTTTTTTCTGAAACAAACCCCAAAACATAAGAATAAAAATTAAGCAGCTAAATATCTACATATATGCCAAAATTAATTTGGAAGAAAGAAAAATAGTAATTATTAACTATAATTGTTAATACTAAAAATTGATTAACAATGAATATTTGAAATAATAGGCAACCTATTTCTAAGCATAAGTTTAAACATAAGACTACTCTAAAAACGAAATGACAATTTCAAACTAACTAAAATTATACAAATTAATTATGAGATTAAAATTATTACTTTCGTTCAAATCAAACTCATGCAATTCACTAAGCTATTCTATACTATAATTTAACAACTAAGATAATTCCAATAACCTTGTTCTAACAGAAATCATAACAATAATCAAACATAAAACAAATAATATAGACAACACAACATGGAGCGCTGGTTTCCTGGTCATCCTTCTTAAGGGTTTGTGTTTTTCTATAGTTCATTACCACATTTATAATTAGTTCTTCAGATGTATTTGTGTAGTTTGAAATTACATATAGCCAGCAGGCTATCTCGGTTTATAAGCGTTCATTTTTTCTTAGTATTTTTTATCAAACTCGCAAGTTTTATTGTTATCCACTTTTTTATGCACTGTTTTTACCTTTTATTTATTATTATTTCTTCCTTATCTTCTTTTAATTTATTATTATTATTTTTTTATTTATGATAATACACAAAAATTTTATATTGTTTTTATCACGAAACTTTTTATATTGTTTTGCACAAAACCTTTTTTTTATTTTGCGCTTACTCAGCGTCTGGTCCGTTGGGTGGGGGTGTCGACATTTTCAGCTCCTCGTTGTCATCTATTGGCAACAGACAGATCTTTGAAATGGCCCTCTGGATGATGCCTTTCGACGTGATGATGGTCGCCACGCGAACTCTTCCATCAGCGCCAGGATGAACGGCGCTCACACGTCCCAGTCTCCAGTAGCAAGAAGGGACGTTGTCCTCCTTTATTACGACCATGTCGCCAGACCGCATCTGCCTTTGATTCCTATTGGTCCATTTGCTTCTGGTTTGAAGTTCTGCTAAGTACTCCTTCCGCCACCTCGACCAAAAAAATTGTACAATCTGGATTAGTTTTTGGTAATTGTTTAATCGATTGAATGTGATATGTTCCAAATTTTGTTCTGGAATCGCCGCCAAACTAGTTCCTATTAGAAAGTGACCAGGAGTCAAGGGATTAAGGTCATAAGGATCATTTGATAAGGGAGACAGTGGCCTGGAGTTTAAGCAAGATTCAATTTGACACAACACCGTATTAATCTCTTCATAAGTTAATGAAGCGATACTGGTTATTCTTTTTAAGTGATGCTTAACTGACTTTATCCCAGCCTCCCAGAGCCCCCCAAAGTTCGGCGCACGAGCTGGTATAAATTGCCATTGTATTCCTAATTGGTACCAATGTATAATTTTGGATCAAGGTAGAAATATAAACCCACTCATTTCGCCAGAAATGTTTATTGCAGAAGAGACATAAAAATGATAAATCAACCTATTTATTAACTTTTAACAGGGAAGAATCTATGGCGACATCTATGAAAAACTATCCTAACATAAACATCAGCTCAAGTATCTACATATAGCGACATCTATGCAAAGCTACACTAAACTCTATTTTCTAACATAAACTCCCCCCGAAAAAAGGATTGGAGGTCATTTTTTCTGAAACAAACCCCAAAACATAAGAATAAAAATTAAGCAGCTAAATATCTACATATATGCCAAAATTAATTTGGAAGAAAGAAAAATAGTAATTATTAACTATAATTGTTAATACTAAAAAATGATTAACAATGAATATTTGAAATAATAGGTAACCTATTTCTAAGCATAAGTTTAAACATAAGATTACTCTAAAAACGAAATGACAATTTCAAACTAACTAAAATTATACAAATTAATTATGAGATTAAAATTATTACTTTCGTTCAAATCAAATTCATGCAATTCACTAAGCTATTCTATACTATAATTTAACAACTAAGATAATTCCAATAACCTTGTTCTAACAGAAATCATAACAATAATCAAACATAAAACAAATAATATAGACAACACAACATGGAGCGCTGGTTTCCTGGTCATCCTTCTTAAGGGTTTGTGTTTTTCTATAGTTCATTACCACATTTATAATTAGTTTCTTCAGATGTATTTGTGTAGTTTGAAATTACATATAGCCAGCAGGCTATCTCGGTTTATAAGCGTTCATTTTTTTCTTGGTATATACGGATCTACAATCCTTTTTTTATTTTGTACATTTTTTATCAAACTCGCAAGTTTTATTGTTATCCACTTTTTTATGCACTGTTTTTACCTTTCATTTATTATTATTTCTTCCTTTTCTTCTTTTAATTTATTATTATTATTTTTTATTTATGATAATACACAAAAATTTTATAATGTTTTTATCACGAAACTTTTTATATTGTTTTGCACAAAACCTTTTTTTTTTATTTTGCGCTTACTCAGCGTCTGGTCCGTTGGGTGGGGGTGTCGACATTTTCAGCTCCTCGTTGTCATCTATTGGCAACAGACAGATCTTGGAAATGGCCCTCTGGATGATGCCTTTCGACGTGATGATGGTCGCCACGCGAACTCTTCCATCAGCGCCAGGATGAACGGCGCTCACACGTCCCAGTCTCCAGTAGCAAGAAGGGACGTTGTCCTCCTTTATTACGACCATGTCGCCAGACCGCATCTGCCTTTGATTCCTATTGGTCCATTTGCTTCTGGTTTGAAGTTCTGCTAAGTACTCCTTCCGCCACCTCGACCAAAAAAATTGTACAATCTGGATTAGTTTTTGGTAATTGTTTAATCGATTGAATGTGATATGTTCCAAATTTTGTTCTGGAATCGCCGCCAAACTAGTTCCTATTAGAAAGTGACCAGGAGTCAAGGGATTAAGGTCATAAGGATCATTTGATAAGGGAGACAGTGGCCTGGAGTTTAAGCAAGATTCAATTTGACACAACACCGTATTAATCTCTTCATAAGTTAATGAAGCGATACTGGTTATTCTTTTTAAGTGATGCTTAACTGACTTTATCCCAGCCTCCCAGAGCCCCCCAAAGTTCGGCGCACGAGCTGGTATAAATTGCCATTGTATTCCTAATGTGGATAAATAATTATCAATTTTATCATTAGACATATTTAAAAAATTATAAATTTCTCTTAGTTCATTATTAGCCGCTTTAAAATTGGTTGCATTGTCCGAGAACATTTTGCTTGGTCTACCACGACGCGAGATAAACCGTTTCAAAGAGTTTAAAAAACTCTCTGCGCTCAAGGACAGCACAGCTTCTAAGTGCACGGCTTTAGTGACCATGCATACGAACAAGCAAATATATGATTTAACGCTATGTGATTTTCTGTGAATACCCGACTTTATTAATATTGGTCCACAGTAGTCCACTCCTGTTATCTGAAATGGCCTACATTCAGTTATTCTTTCAGCTGGTAGGTCGGCCATCAACTGCTGTTCGGATTTGGGATTACATCTATAACAAATTATACATTTTTTTATTATTTTTTTTACAACATTCCTTCCCTTAATCGTCCAAAATTTCATTCTAATCAACGCCAATAATGACTGCGCTCCCGAGTGTAAGTTCAAGTAATGATAGTGTTTTACAATTAGCTCTGTTAATTTATGATGCGAAGGTAACAAAATTGGGTGCTGCTGGCCTTCGGTTACCATTTTACCTTTGGAGAGCCTTCCCCCCACACGAATTAGATCCCTTTCAATAAAAGGATCTAATGACTTTAGTGCACTATTCCTAGGTATATTACCTCCATTATTTAAAGCTCGAATTTCGTCTCTGAAACAGTATGATTGCGCCCGAGATATTAATTTGTTTACTGAATTTTCCAACTCACTAACTGTCAATTTACTATAGCGGCGCTGCGAAGGGTTTCTATAATTAAAAATAAATCTATTAATGTATGCTGTTACTCTCTGTAATTTGGAAAAATTGGAATATCTATCAAAAATGTCCCAGTCCTGTTTCACAGCAGACAACAGTGCCGAGCTTGTTTTGATCTCTGGCGGATTAATACAAAATGAGTTGGAATTTGGCCAGCACGCTGAATCCAACGTCAGCCAACCTGGACCATGCCACCAAATGCTGGAAATTAATAACTGTGAAACGCAGATTCCTCTGGAAAGCACGTCTGCTGCATTGTCTTCCGACCGTACATGGTTCCATTGCTCCGGCTGACTGGTTTCCTGGATTTCCGCCACTCTATTAGCAACGAAAGTGTTCCATCTTACTGGCTGATCCCTGATCCAGCACAGTACTATTTGGGAATCACACCAGTATGTAGTAGGTATATCCGGAGTACATAGAGCATCTTTAATGTAATTCACTAGTCTTGTCAGTAATACGGCTCCACACAATTCTAACTTGGGTAGAGAAACACTTTTCAAAGGCGCTACCCGTGATTTGAACATTATCAAATTGGAGTACTTCTTACCCAATTTGTCAGTAGACACCATATAAACACAGGACGAATATGCCTTTTCTGAGGCGTCACAAAATCCATGTAGCTGTAAATTTACATGATCTTGACATATTATCTTTCTACCTATTCTTAAATTATTTAATTGAGGCAGTTCATTCACATATGCTTCCCATGTCTTCAACATATCATATGGAATAGGCTCATCCCATTGAACCTTTGCCTGCCACAATTTTTGCATCAATAATTTAGCAATAACAGTAACAGGACCTATTAATCCTAACGGGTCAAATATGGACGCAATGCATGACAGCATTTGTCGTTTGCTATTAATTGGATTTTTTAATAACTTCACTGTGTATAAGAAATTATCCTGCTGATTGTTCCAAGACAGGCCTAATATTTTTTTTGTCATTTGAATCTGTACTAATAATCATATCTGACATGCTTTCTTCCTTCGAACATAATGAGGGCAGATTCGACCGCCATTTCCTTAAGTTCATTCCAGCGGATGCCATGATAGATATTAATTGTTCTTTAATTATTAAACAGTTTTCTTCAGTTTCATCTCCAGTAATTAAATCATCCACATAAAAATTATTCTTTATAATCTGACTGACCTTGTGGTTTGATGATATATTTTCATTTCCCAGCTGCTGGAGGCATCTAGTTGCTAAAAATGATGACGGCCCCAGACCGTAGGTAACGGTGTTAAGTCGATAATGCTGAATTTCCTCCTCCGGGAAATTTTTCCATACTATTCGCTGTAGATCTCTGTCTTCGGGTCGCACCAATATTTGCCTGTACATTTTCTCAATGTCGGCTGTTATCGCGTACTGGTGTTTTCTGAAACATATCAATTGTGCGGCTAAATCTTTCTGTAAAACAGGTCCTATCATGAGAGCATCGTTTAACGATATACCATTGGATGATTTTGCTGAACCGTCAAATACCACTCGAGTCTTAGTGGTAGTGCTTGATTCTTTCAATACTGCATGATGTGGCAAATAAAAATAACAATCTTCATTAGAAGGTGCTTCGCACCGGGTCATGTGACCCAAGTCTATATATTCCTGCATGAATTCTTTATATTTTTTCATCAGGTCAGGATTTGAAGAAAATTTCCTTTGCAAATTGCAAAGTCTTTTTTCCGCCATAGGCAGCGTTTCTCCCAACTGCTTAACACAGGGGCGCTGTGGTAAGCTTACCATGAAACGACCATTGTCATTCCTTTTATACGTGTCCTTGAAAATCTCCTCGCACGCTCGCTCCTCATGGCTCCGGTGCTTCACCGGTTGGAATTCTTCTAATTTCCAGAAGTTTTCAATCTGTTTATGGATTATATTTAATGATAGTTGACAAGATTTTACTGGCCTTTTTATTTTTGTTGTGACGATGGGTCCTGACACCAGCCATCCGAATTCAGTTCTCTGTAATATGGGTCCTGAGTCTCCATTTCGAAGTTGATCTTGCTTCATAATTTCCCAAAAGGTTTCCGCTCCTAGTAGCATATCTATGGAGCTTGTTTCATAGAAGGCAGGATCCGCTAACTGAAGACCATCAGGTATGTTGGCATCCTTTCTCTGAAAAGAAATTTGCGGCAGATGACTTGTTACCTCTTTCAAAACGAGACATTCTATGTCTCTTTCATACGGTGAATAGTTCGAGAAAATTCTTAAATTTATGCTATTTTTAATATTCAATATTTTGTTTTGGATTCCGGTAATCGGTATGTTTGCCCTTTTGGGTTTTAATTGCAACCTTGTTGCAAATTCTTCTGTTATAAAATTGGACTGAGAACCACTATCCAATAAAACTCTAGCCTTAATCAAATTTCCGTTATTATTCAACACTTTAATAACGGCGGTAGATAACAAAACAAAACTATTAGATATTTTCGTAGAGTGATTTGTAACTAAAGGTTCATTATTTGATGTTGATGGTGAATCCCTATCCTGAGACTTCGAATTATCTGTTTCCTTTTTTAAATGCAACAAAGTATTGTGCGAGTTATTTTCGCATATACGACAATTGTATTTACTTTTACATTCTTTTAGCTTATGACCCAAGCACAAACATTTCAAACACGCATTTACTTGACGTATCTTTATAATTCTATCCTTAGTATTTAATATTAAAAATTTTTTACAATTATAAACCTTATGATCGCCCTTGCAAATAATACATTTTGTCATTTGAGGCGTTAAAGAAATCATAGCTTCTTTTCGGTATTTGAAAGGAAAAGTTTTATTTTGATTAAATTTTCCTTCAGTAATCCCAGCAAATTCTAAAATCTGAACTCGATCTGATAAATATTTTATAAGCTCTTTATATGTGGGTAGATTCTCTTTTGTGGCAAATACTTCCCAATGATGTCGAGTTTCACTATCTAGTTTTCGCGACAATAAATATATTAACATGATATCCCAATTTTCGGTGGGTATATTTAAATTTTTTAACGATTTTAAATGTAATTCGGATTCATCGATAAGATTCCTTAATGCTACGGAATTTTCAAATTTTATTTCAGGCAATTTGAATAATGCTTCAAAGTGCTTATGTATAATAATTTTTATATTTTGATAGCGAGAAGTTAACATCTCCCATGCAGTATAATAGTTCTCCTGGTTATTTGGAAGTGAGGTTAATAATTTAGCTGCGTCACCTTCGAGGCATGATCGCAGATAATACAATTTTTGAATAACTTCTAAAGATGGATTATTTTCAACTAAAGCAACAAAAGTATCCCGAAAATTCAACCATTTTTCGTAACTCCCATTAAATTTTGGCAACTCAAGTATAGGCAAACGTATGTTATGTGATGTTGTATTCTGAACTTTATTTAACAATTTATCTTTAGCCTTAGCAACAATATTATAATATAAATTTTCAAATGCTTGCCTTTCTGTTTTGGTTAATTCTTCCGGCGAAATTGCTTCTATGTTATCTTGTAATGAGTCGAAGGTGTCTAAAATTGGTTCAAGTTTCTTCAATCTGACTTCAATTTCAGATTGCGACAAATTATCACCGTTTATATATTCATTGAACCTAGTTAATTTCGCCTTGCAGACTCCACGCTGGTTAATCAAAGTTTTGAGATCCATTTTTAAATATCAAGAAAGGAGGTATTCACAGAACGTATTGTCAAATGATAATCACTTGTAATCAATCACTACACGTGCACTGTCCTTGATCACAGAACTTTACTAATTAACCGATAAACAATGAATTTTATCTGAATTTTATAAATGCAACAGCTCGATGGCTGTCAAAAAGAAAACAATTTGACACTATTGTTATTCTCTCCACAATCTCCACCGCGCATGCGTCAGCTTGCTTCGCGGCTGGGTTGGTGTTTTTACCGACTCGCGGTAACTTTCGAAATTTAAACTAACGGATTTTCAAATATAACCGCTCGTAATAAATCTTTTAAGAAATTTAAAATACTTGCTTTGTATTCTAACTTCTTTTTATATTGTTGTAACAATTATTATTGCTTACTACAATTTCGATGATGGGTATGAAATCAATTCAAACAACACTTGGTAACAATCAGCCCGATTCAATTTTAAAACAAACAAAGAAATACGGCTGTGTAATAAATCATGCTCTCCTGCCTGGGAAAATAAGGTAGGTATATGGGATATGGTCACTTGCCCGTTTTTCTGAAGATCCCTTCTGATGTTGGATGTTGAAGATGTTTGCTGGTTCTTTTATCATCCGCGATTCAATCGATAATACGGATGCGGCACGAAGGTCCAATGTATCTTCTGCAATAAACATTTCTTCAAATAAACATTTCTGGCGAAATAAGTGGGTTTATATTTCTACCTTGACCACCAAAATTATACATTGGACCTTCGTGCCGCATCCGTATTATCGATTGAATCGCGGATGATAAAAGAACCAGCAAACATCTTCAACATCCAACATCAGAGGGGATCTTCAGAAAAACGGGCAAGTGACCATATCCCATATACCTACCTTATTTTCCCAGGCAGGAGAGCATGATTTATTACACAGCCGTATTTCTTTATTTGTTTTAAAATTGAATCGGGCTGATTGTTACCAAGTGTTGTTTGAATTGATTTTATACCCATCATCGAAATTGTAGTAAGCAATAATAATTGTTACAACAATATAAAAAGAAGTTAGAATACAAAGCAAGTATTTTAAATTTCTTAAAAGATTTATTACGAGCGGTTATATTTGAAAATCCGTTAGTTTAAATTTCGAAAGTTACCGCGAGTCGGTAAAAACACCAACCCAGCCGCGAAGCAAGCTGACGCATGCTCGGTGGAGATTGTGGAGAGAATAACAATAGTGTCAAATTGTTTTCTTTTTGACAGCCATCGAGCTGTTGCATTTATAAAATTCAGATAAAATTCATTGTTTATCGGTTAATTAGTAAAGTTCTGTGATCAAGGACAGTGCACGTGTAGTGATTGATTACAAGTGATTATCATTTGACAATACGTTCTGTGAATACCTCCATTCTTGATATTTAAAAATGGATCTCAAAACTTTGATTAACCAGCGTGGAGTCTGCAAGGCGAAATTAACTAGGTTCAATGAATATATAAACGGTGATAATTTGTCGCAATCTGAAATTGAAGTCAGATTGAAGAAACTTGAACCAATTTTAGACACCTTCGACTCATTACAAGATAACATAGAAGCAATTTCGCCGGAAGAATTAACCAAAACAGAAAGGCAAGCATTTGAAAATTTATATTATAATATTGTTGCTAAGGCTAAAGATAAATTGTTAAATAAAGTTCAGAATACAACATCACATAACATACGTTTGCCTATACTTGAGTTGCCAAAATTTAATGGGAGTTACGAAAAATGGTTGAATTTTCGGGATACTTTTGTTGCTTTAGTTGAAAATAATCCATCTTTAGAAGTTATTCAAAAATTGTATTATCTGCGATCATGCCTCGAAGGTGACGCAGCTAAATTATTAACCTCACTTCCAAATAACCAGGAGAACTATCATACTGCATGGGAGATGTTAACTTCTCGCTATCAAAATATAAAAATTATTATACATAAGCACGTTGAAGCATTATTCAAATTACCTGAAATAAAATTTGAAAATTCCGTAGCATTAAGGAATCTTATCGATGAATCCGAATTACATTTAAAATCGTTAAATAAGTTAAATATACCCACCGAAAATTGGGATATCATGTTAATATATTTATTGTCGCGAAAACTAGATAGTGAAACTCGACATCATTGGGAAGTATTTGCCACAAAAGAGAATCTACCCACATATAAAGAGTTTATAAAATATTTATCAGATCGAGTTCAGATTTTAGAATTTGCTGGGATTACTGAAGGAAAATTTAATCAAAATAAAACTTTTCCTTTCAAATACCGAAAAGAAGCTATGATTTCTTTAACGCCTCAAATGACAAAATGTATTATTTGCAAGGGCGATCATAAGGTTTATAATTGTAAAAAATTTTTAATATTAAATACTAAGGATAGAATTATAAAGATACGTCAAGTAAATGCGTGTTTGAAATGTTTGTGCTTGGGTCATAAGCTAAAAGAATGTAAAAGTAAATACAATTGTCGTATATGCGAAAATAACTCGCACAATACTTTGTTGCATTTAAAAAAGGAAACAGATAATTCGAAGTCTCAGGATAGGGATTCACCATCAACATCAAATAATGAACCTTTAGTTACAAATCACTCTACGAAAATATCTAATAGTTTTGTTTTGTTATCTACCGCCGTTATTAAAGTTTTGAATAATAACGGAAATTTGATTAAGGCTAGAGTTTTATTGGATAGTGGTTCTCAGTCCAATTTTATAACAGAAGAATTTGCAACAAGGTTGCAATTAAAACCCAAAAGGGCAAACATACCGATTACCGGAATCCAAAACAAAATATTGAATATTAAAAATAGCATAAATTTAAGAATTTTCTCGAACTATTCACCGTATGAAAGAGACATAGAATGTCTCGTTTTGAAAGAGGTAACAAGTCATCTGCCGCAAATTTCTTTTCAGAGAAAGGATACCAACATACCTGATGGTCTTCAGTTAGCGGATCCTGCCTTCTATGAAACAAGCTCCATAGATATGCTACTAGGAGCGGAAACCTTTTGGGAAATTATGAAGCAAGATCAACTTCGAAATGGAGACTCAGGACCCATATTACAGAGAACTGAATTCGGATGGCTGGTGTCAGGACCCATCGTCACAACAAAAATAAAAAGGCCAGTAAAATCTTGTCAACTATCATTAAATATAATCCATAAACAGATTGAAAACTTCTGGAAATTAGAAGAATTCCAACCGGTGAAGCACCGGAGCCATGAGGAGCGAGCGTGCGAGGAGATTTTCAAGGACACGTATAAAAGGAATGACAATGGTCGTTTCATGGTAAGCTTACCACAGCGCCCCTGTGTTAAGCAGTTGGGAGAAACGCTGCCTATGGCGGAAAAAAGACTTTGCAATTTGCAAAGGAAATTTTCTTCAAATCCTGACCTGATGAAAAAATATAAAGAATTCATGCAGGAATATATAAACTTGGGTCACATGACCCGGTGCGAAGCACCTTCTAATAAAGATTGTTATTTTTATTTGCCACATCATGCAGTATTGAAAGAATCGAGCACTACCACTAAGACTCGAGTGGTATTTGACGGTTCAGCAAAATCATCCAATGGTATATCGTTAAACGATGCTCTCATGATAGGACCTGTTTTACAGAAAGATTTAGCCGCACAATTGATATGTTTCAGAAAACACCAGTACGCGATAACAGCCGACATTGAGAAAATGTACAGGCAAATATTGGTGCGACCCGAAGACAGAGATCTACAGCGAATAGTATGGAAAAATTTCCCGGAGGAGGAAATTCAGCATTATCGACTTAACACCGTTACCTACGGTCTGGGGCCGTCATCATTTTTGGCAACTAGATGCCTCCAGCAGCTGGGAAATGAAAATATATCATCAAACCACAAGGTCAGTCAGATTATAAAGAATAATTTTTATGTGGATGACTTAATTACTGGAGATGAAACTGAAGAAAACTGTTTAATAATTAAAGAACAACTAATATCTATCATGGCATCCGCGGGAATGAACTTAAGGAAATGGCGGTCGAATTTGCCCTCATTATGTTCGAAGGAAAAAAGCATGTCAGATATGATTATTAGTACAGATTCAAATGACAACAAAATATTAGGCCTGTCTTGGAACAATCAACAGGATAATTTCTTATACACCGTGAAGTTATTAAAAAATCCAATTAATAGCAAACGACAAATGCTGTCATGCATTGCGTCCATATTTGACCCGTTAGGATTAATAGGTCCTGTTACTGTTATTGCTAAATTATTGATGCAAAAATTGTGGCAGGCAAAGGTTCAATGGGATGAGCCTATTCCATATGATATGTTGAAGACATGGGAAGCATATGTGAATGAACTGCCTCAATTAAATAATTTAAGAATAGGTAGAAAGATAATATGTCAAGATCATGTAAATTTACAGCTACATGGATTTTGTGACGCCTCAGAAAAGGCATATTCGTCCTGTGTTTATATGGTGTCTACTGACAAATTGGGTAAGAAGTACTCCAATTTGATAAGTCCAAATCACGGGTAGCGCCTTTGAAAAGTGTTTCTCTACCCAAGTTAGAATTATGTGGAGCCGTATTACTGACAAGACTAGTGAATTACATTAAAGATGCTCTATGTACTCCGGATATACCTACTACATACTGGTGTGATTCCCAAATAGTACTGTGCTGGATCAGGGATCAGCCAGTAAGATGGAACACTTTCGTTGCTAATAGAGTGGCGGAAATCCAGGAAACCAGTCAGCCGGAGCAATGGAACCATGTACGGTCGGAAGACAATGCAGCAGACGTGCTTTCCAGAGGAATCTGCGTTTCACAGTTATTAATTTCCAGCATTTGGTGGCATGGTCCAGATTGGCTGACGTTGGATTCAGCGTGCTGGCCAAATTCCAACTCATTTTGTATTGATCCACCAGAGATCAAAACAAGCTCGGCACTGTTGTCTGCTGTGAAACAGGACTGGGACATTTTTGATAGATATTCCAATTTTTCCAAATTACAGAGAGTAACAGCATACATTAATAGATTTATTTTTAATTGTAGAAACCCTTCGCAGCGCCGCTATAGTAAATTGACAGTTAGTGAGTTGGAAAATTCAGTAAACAAATTAATATCTCGGGCGCAATCATACTGTTTCAGAGACGAAATTCGAGTTTTAAATAATGGAGGTAATATACCTAGGAATAGTGCACTAAAGTCATTAGATACTTTTATTGAAAGGGATCTAATTCGTGTGGGGGGAAGGCTCTCCAAAGGTAAAATGGTAACCGAAGGCCAGCAGCACCCAATTTTGTTACCTTCGCATCATAAATTAACAGAGCTAATTGTAAAACACTATCATTACTTGAACTTACACTCGGGAACGCAGTCATTATTGGCGTTGATTAGAATGAAATTTTGGCCGATTAAGGGAAGGAATGTTGTAAAAAAGATAATAAAAAAATGTATAATTTGTTATAGATGTAATCCCAAATCCGAACAGCAGTTGATGGCCGACCTACCAGCTGAAAGAATAACTGAATGTAGGCCATTTCAGATAACAGGAGTGGACTACTGTGGACCAATATTAATAAAGTCGGGTATTCACAGAAAATCACATAGCGTTAAATCATATATTTGCTTATTCGTATGCATGGTCACTAAAGCCGTGCACTTAGAAGCTGTGCTGTCCTTGAGCGCAGAGAGTTTTTTAAACTCTTTGAAACGGTTTATCTCGCGTCGTGGTAGACCAAGCAAAATGTTCTCGGACAATGCAACCAATTTTAAAGCGGCTAATAATGAACTAAGAGAAATTTATAATTTTTTAAATATGTCTAATGATAAAATTGATAATTATTTATCCACATTAGGAATACAATGGCAATTTATACCAGCTCGTGCGCCGAACTTTGGGGGGCTCTGGGAGGCTGGGATAAAGTCAGTTAAGCATCACTTAAAAAGAATAACCAGTATCGCTTCATTAACTTATGAAGAGATTAATACGGTGTTGTGTCAAATTGAATCTTGCTTAAACTCCAGGCCACTGTCTCCCTTATCAAATGATCCTTATGACCTTAATCCCTTGACTCCTGGTCACTTTCTAATAGGAACTAGTTTGGCGGCGATTCCAGAACAAAATTTAGAACATATCACATTCAATCGATTAAACAATTACCAAAAACTAATCCAGATTGTACAACTTTTTTGGTCGAGGTGGCAGAAGGAGTACTTAGCAGAACTTCAAACCAGAAGCAAATGGACCAATAGGAATCAAAGGCAGATGCGGTCTGGCGACATGGTCGTAATAAAGGAGGACAACGTCCCTTCTTGCTACTGGAGACTGGGACGTGTGAGCGCCGTTCATCCTGGCGCTGATGGAAGAGTTCGCGTGGCGACCATCATCACGTCGAAAGGCATCATCCAGAGGGCCATTTCAAAGATCTGTCTGTTGCCAATAGATGACAACGAGGAGCTGAAAATGTCGACACCCCCACCCAACGGACCAGACGCTGAGTAAGCGCAAAATAAAAAAAAGGTTTTGTGCAAAACAATATAAAAAGTTTCGTGATAAAAACAATATAAAATTTTTGTGTATTATCATAAATAAAAAAATAATAATAATAAATTAAAAGAAGATAAGGAAGAAATAATAATAAATAAAAGGTAAAAACAGTGCATAAAAAAGTGGATAACAATAAAACTTGCGAGTTTGATAAAAAATACTAAGAAAAAATGAACGCTTATAAACCGAGATAGCCTGCTGGCTATATGTAATTTCAAACTACACAAATACATCTGAAGAACTAATTATAAATGTGGTAATGAACTATAGAAAAACACAAACCCTTAAGAAGGATGACCAGGAAACCAGCGCTCCATGTTGTGTTGTCTATATTATTTGTTTTATGTTTGATTATTGTTATGATTTCTGTTAGAACAAGGTTATTGGAATTATCTTAGTTGTTAAATTATAGTATAGAATAGCTTAGTGAATTGCATGAGTTTGATTTGAACGAAAGTAATAATTTTAATCTCATAATTAATTTGTATAATTTTAGTTAGTTTGAAATTGTCATTTCGTTTTTAGAGTAGTCTTATGTTTAAACTTATGCTTAGAAATAGGTTGCCTATTATTTCAAATATTCATTGTTAATCAATTTTTAGTATTAACAATTATAGTTAATAATTACTATTTTTCTTTCTTCCAAATTAATTTTGGCATATATGTAGATATTTAGCTGCTTAATTTTTATTCTTATGTTTTGGGGTTTGTTTCAGAAAAAAATGACCTCCAATCCTTTTTTCGGGGGGAGTTTATGTTAGAAAATAGAGTTTAGTGTAGCTTTGCATAGATGTCGCTATATGTAGATACTTGAGCTGATGTTTATGTTAGGATAGTTTTTCATAGATGTCGCCATAGATTCTTCCCTGTTAAAAGTTAATAAATAGGTTGATTTATCATTTTTATGTCTCTTCTGCAATAAACATTTCTGGCGAAATAAGTGGGTTTATATTTCTACCTTGACCACCAAAATTATACATTGGTATCGTGATTAACAAATATGAAAGCCAAAAATATTTTTGTTCTTTCAACTTCCAAAATAATAATCGAGCTACACATATCGTTAAGATTATCTGTGTTGTGGAGACAGGCGCAGGCGAGGCAAGAAATTTTAAAATAATGAGAGTCGAGTTAGAGTAGGTCCCTGCAATAGGTAGAAAGTGACCGGCAGGATCTCCTTATGTTGATCCTGCCGCACGCTCGCTAAAACCCTTTTTAACTGGTGGACGCATAATATCGGAGTTTTTGTGAGAACTGCAGTCGTGAACGCACTGACTTTCAACTGCCAAAAATTCTTCAACTTTAGGGATTAATGATTAATATAATTACACAGTTTATTTTTAATTTTTAAATGCTGTATTTTTAATGTTTTTTGTCGATATATTTTTATAAATAATCATTAAAAATAACAAGAGCGTTTTAAAATTATATATTAATTACGTATAATAACACACTTATGTGTACGGGGCTAGTTAAATGAAGCGTATACACGGTGTCCGGAAAATTCTTGTAGAAGCGGGAAACCGGAAAATGAATCAACGTCACACAGAATTCAATTTACATTTTTTCTTCTATCTCTAATAGGTACCGAGATAAAGACGTAAAAATGCGAACAATTTAATTGTACCACTAGGTTTGGTTTTTCATTAATACCAGTGCAACTTTATGAATAGTTTACTTAATTAGTTTAGTAGAGCAGTCATTTTTATGTTTTTTTACCAAGGTTGAACTTATGAACCAAAATTAGGTTGAAAATTGAAACGGAGATAGGTACGTATAGTGTTTTAAACTTGGCATTCCTGGAATAAATTTTTTATTTATACTTGAAATTCGTAGTGCGGGCGCAATAACAAAATTTTAACAAATGTGGCCAGCAAAATTTCATCTAATAAAATAACTAATTATTAAAAACTAAACAAAACCGTAAATTGGATTACACATCTATTGCACTGCTCTAGCGCGAGTCCACATTTCTTGAGAAAATTTTTTCATTGTCTTAGCTTGCTTACATTTGGAAATTTTTTTTGGTTTTTACTCCCCATTTTCAATTATGGACCTATAAAAAATCATTATTAGTCATATAAATACAAACGGAAAGCATTTTTCCATGAGAAATAAATCATTAACTCAGGTAAACACGGAATAAAAACATTGATTAAAAAGTAGTACTTTGAGATATACAGAATAAAAGTTAAAAAAACGAAGTGTTTTTTGCTATAAATACATTTATAAATAAATAGTAATAGATTTTACTAAGGATTTAACCTTCCTCCCCAGGTACTGGAGTCAACCACGCTAACAACTGAGCCAAATCCCAATTTGGTAGGATCGATATTTATTGTGTATTAATTACTTTTTATTAATTTTTAGTAAAATAGGGTTTTTTTAGTAAAAAGTATTTTAAAAAATCAGATTTTTTAAAATGTTTTATTCAAAGTTTATACATTTTCAATTAAAATATAACTATTTAAGCATATGTAATTTTTATTAAAATATTTTCATATTCTCTATCAATATCTTCATATTCACTATCACTCTCTTTTTGGGATCTTATTTGAAAAAAATTCAAATTCAAATTAATACGATATTCATTCGTACATACACGAAAATGTGAAAACAATATAGTAAAAACGAAATAAGCAGCTCAAAAACACGACAGATCTCAACTGCAGGCAAATTCAAATTGCGTAAAATACATCGCTAACTTTCACAAGCGTTACTCGTGTTAGCTAAAAATAGAACGCTGCAAGTCAAAACCGGCAAGCGTCACTCGGGCTAGCAAAAATTAGAATAAAAATTGGAGCGTGTTGTCGCTAACTATTGTAATGTCATCTGTGATATTTTAACTTTTTGTCATTCTTTTTATTTGTTTAAAACAAAATAAAATTTTCTTCTCTCTTGGCTGTGACCGATATTTACTTTTTTTTTCTAAGGCTTTGCATATGTGTTTTTAGGGATGGAAAATTCCTCCCTTACAACACATAAGCCTCCATGAAAATTGGACCCTTAATTTCTTTGATAACTACAGAAAGCTACTTAAAGCTCTCTTGTACTATATCTTTATAGACATATGTACTTAACTAATTAATACGTTATTTACGACCTTGAACGTAAATATTTTCGTATTTATATTGTAATTAAATTCCATCAAACGTTGTGTAATTTTTTGGTTTATGATATAGGACTTTAATTACTTTCATTTTTGTGGTAACCCTTTTGATTCTGATCAAGGTGTTGAGCTTCAAAATTCATTTGGTCTCTCCATTGCAAATCTAGACTTAAATAGTTTCTCTAAATGAGCTAACTTTCCTATTGTAACTATTTTGATTTCCTGCAGCCTAACGATTTCGTAGTTAAACGCTAGTAAAAGATATGTAGCGTCGATATTAATCCATTGAATAATTAATAATAAATCGCTCGACCTACTTAGGTACGTACTTGCTAATTGCTACTTAGGTACGTATTTGCAGCCGAAATCAAAACAAAGCAACCTACTTGCCTACTCGCGACAATAATACTGAAGCCCGTCTGGGATACTACGAGAACTCGCCAGAAGGTTCGAGTCTACGGCCTATGCATAATCGCCGCAATGTCGAAGGTTCCCGAAACACACAGTCTGTGCGAGTGCCTAGAATTTAGTTGCCATCCATCTACCTACTGCCGCCGTCGGCCGAGTAGTATAAATAAGCCCGACGCAGCGAGTCAGTCAGTCAGTTAGTCAGTCATCATTCTGCCGCCAGTCTACAAGGATCAACGAGTGTTAACCCGCGCTAATCTTACTAGCGCAAAGGACAACATTCCCGGCTTCGCCCTACCATCATGGACTCCATCGGGACACCATCATAGCGCCTCGGCCAAGTCCGCGGCCAGCGCTACTCGGATTACAAGCGCCCTGGTTCCAGTGTCTCTGACCAGCGCTTCTTCCACGCTACCATGACCACCACGAGGACACGCAGCATCCTCACTGGTCTACATCGTTCCCGTTCAACCGCCTACAAGGTCCGCCGCACCTTCGGCCGTCTCGTCAGCACTGGAGTGCCTGAAGACCTACGTTCTTCGCCAGTGCCTGACCTTCATCGAGTCCCGGTCACTAGCGCCCGGCGTCGACTCACTGACCCGCGCTTGACCTGCCAGCACATAACAGCCAGCATCCGGTGTATTCTTCTGTCCTACATCATCTCCTCGTCACGGCTACTGACTCACCAATAAACACATGTGACCTTCAACACCTTCTTTCATTTCGTGCCTCACCATAGATCCCCAAAGATATTATACATGTTTATTTGGACAGGTAATTAAATATAACTCAAATGGTTAATTGTTAGTAAATTTGATTTTGGTAAACTCTTGTATCTGTTGGCGTCGCTCCTTTATGACTCTGCTGCTATAAGGTACATGTAAAGATTGATTTAGTAGGTTAATGTAATTAGTTAATTGTATATTTGACGAACTCAGAATAACCCTTTGCTAGCAAAATTTGGCTCCTATCCTCCTGCAAGTAAACAAGGTGATCGAGAGTCAACGAGAAATTCGCACAATCTTGTGACACGATTCAATTGATTGGTACCTAAGTTACCGCGTCCCAAAAGAACCTTCCATCGTCATCATGCACTGCCTCCAAGTCTTCCCTCGAGCCTCGAAACCTCCAAATTCCTACTCCTCCTTGGACTACAATTTACTTAGGGCGAACCGGTTTCGTCCTATATACAATCATATACTCACGGTTGGTGTGGAATTACGGGTCGTGAATCCTCTGTATGCAGGTCCGCATTCTCCAATAAACAGTACATACGAATACATATATATAGACATACGTTTTGGGAAAGGTTTATAACTTGCAATACGAGGCTAGCTGCTTTGCATTCCAAGCTCGGATCTCGTACAAAGAATTCTGCGAAATTCTAAGTTTTGTAACCGAATAAAACGTAAGAATAGTGGGAAATATGAATAAATACTAATATAATAAGATCTTATTGATAGTTTGTTTTGGAGAGCTATCGAACTCCAGGCTTTTTGTTTTTGTTTAGTTTTGACGTTTTTATTTAAGAGATTCGCCATCTCTATTTTGTTTGGTTAATGGTCTTGTTATAGAAGTGACCACTGCCCCCTAGTGGATGAACTGTATTTTTAATTTTTTTTCTCCAGGGTTCAACATGAGATTTAGTTCATCCTATCCCGTGATTTTTCAACTGTTTCATGTAATTGATTGCCACATAAGAGAGTACACGACTCCCAGCTGTTTCAGGCAACTGATGGGGGTCTGTACGAGCACCCAATCAATAATATTCAAATGTTTCGTATAATACTTCGATATAATTCTTACTAACCCGTGATTTTTCAATTGTCGTTTGTGAATGATAGGTATTTGAGAGTACGCAACTCTCAGCTGTTTCAGGTAACTAATAGAAACCTATGCGAATTACCCAATCCATAATATTCAAATGTTTCATGTAATACTTCGATATAAATCTTACTAACCCGTGATTTTTCAATTGTAGTTTGTGGATGATAGGTATTTGAGAATACCCAAATCGCTTCACATTGCGCAATGACATCCTGATATTCAATTTACCTTTTATTCTAATTTATAGACCTGATAATTGTCTAGTTACGGACCAAGGTCATTTTCAAATCATTGTAATTAGCCCCGTTCTTCGGAGAATGATTTATTATAAACAAATAATGTAAACTCCTCGTCTGACACACTAACCTAAATGTGAGATTTGTTTATCTAAGAAATATCTTCCTCTCCTTATAAGTCAGTTGTGTTCTTTTTATTGTGCATAGTTAATTAAAACCTCACAACTTTGGTATTTAAACAAACATTTTTAAATTCCTTTTTAAAGTTGAACGATTTATTTCACTATCCGAATTTAGTAAAATTACTAGAGGTTAAGTGAAGAATAAATATAAATATAAATACACATATCTCGATTGCCAAAATATGTTAAATAATAGTACATATATTAATAAATAATACAAATATATGATTCTGTAGCGTCGATATTAATCCATTGAATAATTAATAATAAACCGCTCGACCTACTTAGGTACGTACTTGCTACTTGCTACTTAGGTACGTATTTGCAGCCGAAATCAAAACAAAGCAACCTACCTGTTTCCAGACCTACTTGCCTACTCGCGACAATACTAACGCGCACTCAGTCCGGGATACTACGAGAACTCGCCAGAAGGTTCGAGTCTACGGCCTATGCATAATCGCCGCAATGTCGAAGGTTCCCGAAACACACAGTCTGTGCGAGTGCCTAGAATTTAGTTGCCATCCATCTACCTACTGCCGCCGTCGGCCGAGTAGTATAAATAAGCCCGACGCAGCGAGCCAGTCAGTCAGTCATAATTTTGCCGCCAGTCTGCAAGGTTCAACGAGTGATCACCCGCGCTCTTCTTACTAGCGCGAGGGACACGTACCAGGCTTCGCCCGTACAATCATGGACTCTATCGGGACATCATCATAGCGCCTCGGCCACGTCCGCGGCCAGCGCTACTCGGATTACAAGCGCCCTGGTTCCAGCGTCTTTGACCAGCGCTTCTTCCACGCTACCATGACCACCACGAGGACACGCAGCATCCTCACTGGTCACGCCGTTCCCGTTCAACCGCCTACAAGGTCCGTCGCACCTTCGGCCGTCTCGTCAGCACTGGAGTGCCTGAAGACCCACGTTCTTCGCCAGTGCCTGACCTTCATCGAGTCCCGGTCACCAGCGCCCGGCGTCGACTCACTGACCCGCGCTTGACCTGCCAACACATCACAGCAGCAACCGGAGTATTCAACATCTGTCCTACGTCATCTCCTCGTCACGGCAACTGACTCACCAATAAACACATGTGACCTTCACAACCTTCTTTCATTTCGTGCCTCACCATAGATCCCCAAAATTCTACATGGACTTGAACATTAATAAGTACATATTTTCTTTTCCAATAATATAGATATGTCCATGGGTAGGTATTTAAAATCGAAACCATTCCGATGCTTCGATTAATAAATAAAATACATATATATATATATACGCATAGGTACATAAATTACTCATATATACTCTTTATATACAATATATTACTATATATATATATAAATACACAATATACATATATTAATGTGTAATTCTTTTTTGTTGTTTTAATAATTAAATAGAAATACCATCACTTCCACAGCACCTTCTCACTCCTAGGGTCTGAAAATTATTTATAAAAGGAAAACTTACCCCACCAAGGTTTTTCCGGTTGGGATCTACACAACAACCTTTGCCAAAGAATCCCTACCTAATTAACTGTATTTTTCAACCAATTTCAAAATAAATTTTTTTCGACTATTTATTCCTATTTAATATTTTATTCTTGCTTGATCCATATAAATTAGCTGGTATTTAATATTTTGTGATATAGATGTGCCGGAAAATTATAAATTATTTAGGTCGAACTATTTTAGTTATTTTCACTTTTTTTTTTTTATATATAAATTTATAAGAAAATTTATTCCGAATTGCGCAAACTTTTAATTATCTCGATTCTTAATAAATTAAATATCTGTAAAAACTTTCTCCCAAATTGCACTGTTTTCACCAATATTTTAAACTATCCACAATTATTTTTTTTTCGAACTGTTTTTTTTTTTGGTTTTAGGCATTTCACCCTGAAAAGAGTGCTTTGTGCCGGTAAGAGTTAAAGTGGATAAAAAAATTCGGTTAATTTATTGGGAGAATAATAAATCAAATTAAATATTGGACTCATTTAGATCACTAAAACAAATTAAATGTTGAATTCATTCAGGTTAATAAACTTACATAAAGCTGTATGAACACTAGGATTGTTAAGAGATAAAAGGTATGAAATGTTAAGGGGGGACTGGTGTGTGATTTTAATAAGCCGGCGGTATATGTTCTTGAAAGATGAATGGTTTTTACAGTTAAAGAAAACGTGGTCGAGGGTTTCCTCTTCCACACCGCACTGGCAGACCGGATCATCCAAAACTCTAATTCTAGCCAAGTGAGATGCAATTGAACAGTGACCAATTCTCATTCTCGAAATACATGAAATGAATCGTTTTGACAGTTTTTTACCGTGAAACCATGGCTTAGCAGGGATGTGGTTTTGAATTCCAGCATAGAAAGATCCAGTTCTTATTTTGGAGACTGCCCAATTTTCTTCCCAGGCACGAGTTATGTTGGATTTAAGAATCGGGAAGACATCGGAGATAGGAATTCTAAAATTTAGTGGGATAGTTCCGGAAACTGAACCAGATTTGGCGAGAGAATCGGCCATCTCATTACCCTCAATACCCAAATGGGCAGGGACCCAGGCCAATATCGTCTCAACCCCAGATTCACTTAGAGAATTGAGAAGATTTTTTATTTTACATATAATACTGTCTTCCGGATAACATAGAATATTTGACATAATTTTAGTTAGAGCACTTAGCGAATCAGTACATAGTAAGGCTCGATGAATGTTGAGAATCTGGATTTGATTTAGCGCTTGTTCAATTGCAAAGCATTCAGCTGTAAATATGGAGACTTCTTTCGGTAATTTATAAGTGAGATTGATGTTGAATTCTGGACTATATATCGATGCTCCACATCTTTTATTTTCAAATTTGGAACCATCTGTGTAAAGGATGGAAAATCCAGGGAATTTTGAAGCCACAATGCTTTTAAAACAGTCATTCACATTTTGAAATTTATTTGGGGAAGATAAAATATTCTTCCGAAAGTCTGATGTTATTGTGTTCGGCATAAAAGTGATTGCCTTAAATGGAATAGTGCATATAGGGAGATTGGGAACTTCTTGAAGATATTGGAGGGAAGATGACAGAGAATTATAGAGATGAAAACTTTTAATTAGGAGAGGAAAACATTTTTTTCTCTCAATCTTTTGTTAGAATTCAAATTAACACTTAACCGATTAAGACTTTGTTTAATAGGATGATGTGATAACGATAAAGCCTTGAAAATATATTTATTGGCAAGAAATTGCCTTCTGAAATATAATGGAGGCTCCCCACATTCCACCTGAAGCGCATTAATTGGAGAAGACTTATAGCTCCAATAATCATTCTGAGGGCTTTTGATTGAATTCTTTCCATTTTCTTATCTAAATATTTAGGTAGGGGGTCAAAAAGAAATGTGCCATAATCCAAGTGGCTCCGAACTAGGGAATTATAAATTAATTTAAGAGTGGTAGGATGAGATCCCCACCTCACTCTGGAAACTGCTCGCATCATATTAAGTCCCTTTTCACACTTTGTAGAAATTATCTGAATGTGTGGAAGCCAGGACAATTTATGATTCAAAAGAAGACCAAGGAATTTGATTTGAGTAGCGGTTTGTAGAGGCACATTATCAAAAGAGATTGAGAAGTGGGGAATTTTTCTTTTGCGCGTGAAAGCCACGACCCTTGTTTTAGATGCCGCCAGATTCATCCCATTTATTGACAACCAGCTTTTAATATATTGTAAAGCCAAATTCATTTCCTTAGCTGCAAGAATAATATTTTTATGTAACAAATATATAAGGATATCATCCGCAAAGTAAAGTCGCTTGATAGAAAATGGAATTACTGAGTCTAGGTCGCTTATATAAATATTAAACAACAGAGGACTAATAACAGAACCCTGGGGTAAACCTCTCCATAGTTTGCGCCTTAAGCATTTAGAGGAAGACTCAATAATAATGGACCTATCTGGGAGCAAATTAATAATGAATTGGACTAATTTCGGGGGGATTTGTTTTTTAATTAGCTTTTCTTTCAAAACATTCAGTAAAACATCATCGTAAGCTGATGAAAGGTCAAGGAATGTGGCCAATGTATAAGAATTTAGGGATTGAGAAACTTGGATATCAGTTGTGAACAAACTTAAATTATCCATTGTAGATTTCTTTTTCCGAAAATCATACTGATTTGGTGAGATAATATCTTGACTTTCAACAAACCACTCCAGTCTGTTTTTTATCAAACGCTCCGCTACTTTCATCAAACATGATGAAAGAGCAATAGGCCGATAAGACGAAATTTCAGATGGATTTTTTCCAGGTTTTAAAATGGGAATGATTTTTTCAGTTTTCCAAACATCCGGAATTAGTCCTGTTTCAAACATATTATTAATAAGAGATAAGAAATATTCAACCGCCATATCAGAAAATGATTTAATGAAACTGTAAAATATTCCATCGGGACCCGGAGCAGAGTCAGAAAGGGCTCTTATCACTCGTTTCATCTCATCAATGGAGAAAGGAGCATCTAGCCAGTTAGAGTGAGATGGATACGGCTTAATAGAAGGCATTTCTTCACATCCTGCAACTGATGGGGGGGCTATTTTGTCCGCAAATCCTATAAGAATTTCTTCTGATATATGTTTGATTCTCGGCTGAGAATACGATGATCCGAATTTTTTTAAGCTAGACCAAACTGAAGACTGGGGAGTTTCCGGAGACAGGTTCTCACAGAACTTCCGCCATCCAGCGCGCTTCTTATTTTTCAAAATTCGTTTGGTTTCTGCTTGGGCTTTTTTAACTGATAAAAATTTTTCTAGTGTCATACACTTACGAAAAGAGGAAATTGCTTTTTTCGAGAGTTGACGGAGCGAGTGCATTCCTCGTCCCACCACGGAGTAGAGTGTTTTATTTTAATGTTCGCATTGCGTTTCGGGATGGATTTTTCTGCTGCATTTATAACCATAGAAGGAAACGTCTCACATTGCATTCTGATGTCTCCCGGGGACGATTTTGTTAAGTTAATAAGGTTATCTAGTTCAGAAGAGAAAGTGCTCCAATTCGCATCTTTCGTTCTAAATTTGAGATTATTTTTAACTGGGGGGAATAAGTGTTAAATTGATGGTGGAAGCGGATTATAATTGGGAAATGATCACTAGAGAGGGGATCGTTTAGGATGTCCCAAGAGCATTTAGATGCTAACGAATACGAACAAAGAGATATATCAACAGCACTTTTCCGTTGATGAAGGGGGGTGAATCTGGTTGGAGATCCGTCATTTAAAAAACATAGGTTATGGGTATCAATGAAATCTAAAAGATTGCGGCCAGAACGATTTGTTATTTCGCTACCCCAAGAAGGGGAATGTGCATTAAAATCTCCAAGGATCATATAAGGGGAACAAATCTGGGTTATGATTGGTGCCCATTCATTTTCAATAAAAGTCGTAGAGGGAGGAATATATATTGACAATATTGTGATATCAGATAAGACATTCGAGGATCCCACCACTTACCCGCCCCGGTATAGGTAACTTATGGTTACCCCTTCAGGGCACTAGCATGGACTCTAATTTTTTTTTCATGAACGACTCTACATTTAAAGAACGAAGCTAAACCTCGAATGTCCCCGCATACGTTGTTAGCAAGCAGTATGCAAGTGCTTGGTTATGTACAGGTTAGTATAGTATTAGTAAATGCTTACCTTTTGATTAGTGGATATAGGGATGAAGAATAAAACACATAGGAGGACACTAGGTCCGCCAAAACCAGTTTTGTGTACATAATGCACTTGAATAGAAAAGTCAGAACATTATATTTAAAATGGTATGAACTAAGATACATCTGAGAGAGGAGCTAAGAACTTCCCTCTCGGCAGTCCAGAGTTGGGTGAGACTGTGATCAGGCTGTCCGATGCGAGTTTCGGGTACCGCGCCCTTAAGCCGATTTCCCGATGGAGCCCTGACGAAAGTGTAACTGGGAACAGATGGGTAGGAACCCGAAGACCCTAGGGAGTTTAAGTAGCGTCGGGTTGTCGGAGGCGGGGCGGAAGGTTTCCTAGTTCGAATCGGACATCCTTCTGACCTCCCACCGTCCTCAGGGGTAGCGCGTTTGGTCAGTAAGAAACGCCTCTTCAGGGGAAGCCCGGTAGTCAGTGCGCGGGGACGAGGTTCAGATCCACCCCCATAAGGGGAGTAGGACAAAACAGAACAAATAGTTCAGTCTTATCTGGAGCAAGAACACTCTCATTCTACGTACTGGTGTAAGAACTAATATGTCAATCCTACAATTAGAAAAAGACAAGAAAGATTAATTGGAACGAGATGGATGGAGGAAAAGAGAAGATTTTGGGAGGGAAACAATTTAAAACAAGATTAGTAAAGCGAACGATGGATGTATGACCAAATTACAGATGTTGCCAAAATTAGTGATCGGTGAGGATGAGCTGATGACGAGGACTCCTGTAAGATGCATCAAATAAGAAATAAATTTCTTAGCTATGAAAATAGCTGTGTCAGACAGGTAGTATAACGGAGATCAGTTTGCTTCACGGCCGGTACACGAGTTGACGGGGATCAGTAGATTGGGTGCATCGGTGAGGTCAGGCTAAAAGGTGGATAGCAAGGAAAAATTTGGTACATATAAGGTTAAGGAAGAGATAATTAGTGCATAAAGGTAACATTGTACAAAAGAAGATCAGTGCGTAAAGGTAAAAGAGTAAAGAATAGCGTGTACCTAAGATTCAGGAGCTTATACACCTGGGTGCTGAATTAGCTAATCCTCGACTCTCAAAACCGACCATCTTTCAACCCATGTCTTCGTAAATTTCCGCAAGCATTCAAAATTCACTTTATTCGAAACGAGATCGGTAGTCCAAACCGGTCTCGTAATAACATCCAAACCCTTCAGTAATTCATCTCTGGCATCCATCAAAATCTCACAGTGCCACAGAATGTGCTCGGCGGTTTGGTCCGTACTGCCGCAGGCACAGTTGGGATGGGGTGACAGGGAGAGTCTGTGAAGTCTCCCCCTGAATTCCCCATGGCCCGACAGTAATTGAACCATATAGTGGTCCATATTAATGAACGCCCCTTCCATTCTGAGTTTAACTGAAGGGAAGAAGGAGAAGGTCCATCTTCCCTTATTCGACCTATCCCACCGAGATTGCCACTCGTTGAGTGTCAGCTCTCGCATTTGTTTAAGTCGGCCTGGTAGGGTCCCGGCACCGCCTGGTGTAATCGTAATACCGAGGTGGTTGGCCGGGAGACCCCTGGTCAGCTTTTTCTTAGTGAGCACCTCCCTAATCTCTAGATCGATTGGCAAGACACCTGCCAACACTGGAAGTGCGTCCGAAGCAACTGTTCTATAGGCACCAGAAAGTGCCAACAAGGGAGTTCGCTGTCCCCTCTTGAGAGCCGAGAGTATGAGGGCATTATCCAGACGATGTTCCCAGACGCAGGCGGCATAGGTGACTTGCGTCACGAATACCCCCCTGTATAGGAGACGGATCGCTGGTGTCCTTAATCCCCATTCCGTGGTGGAGATTCTCCTCAGCTTCAGAAAAAGGGCCTGGGCCTCGGTGGAGACTTTCTTAACATGGGCTAAGAAAGAGGACGATCGATCTAAAGTGACTCCAAGATATTTTACTGTCTCGACAAACTTGATTCTGGTATCTCCCATTTTGATGGTCGGATTTCTCTCTCTACTCAGAAATCCTTTCATCAGGAGACCCATGGTTTTTTGGGGAGCGAAGTTCAGTCTATTTCTCTTCCCCCATTGGAGGATCATGTTTAAACCTTCCCCTGCCTTTCTTTCCAGTTCTCTCCTGCTGTTCCCCGCAACCAAGAACAATTTATCATCAGCGTAGTCAACCGAGATACATCCAGCAGGCAAGGGCAGCCTGGAGGAATCATCAAACTCAATATTCCAAAATTCGGGGGCCAATACCGACCCTTGTGGGCAACCCATATCCACCTCACGTTCGATGACAAAGTCACCTAAAGTGAGTATAATGGTTCTGTCGTTGAAGAAATCGGAGCAAATTTTAAAGAGCCTCGGGGGGCAGTTTCTACTTTTGAGCTTGGTAAGTATCATCGGCCACCACGCATGATCGAAGGCACCTGTGATATCTAAAAAGATTCCCACCACATACCTCTCAGGCCGAACCTTCACCCATTCAAGCGCATGCATAAGGGCGTGCTCTGTAGATTTACCGGGGACAAAACCGAACTGGCTCGGGCTGGGGGTGGAGAGAGTCCGACGCAGGCGTTCTCTGATCAGTTTTTCGAGGACCTTACCCATTATAGGCAGCAAGGTGATCGGGCGGTAGGCTTTAACGTCAGAGCGTGGTTTGTCGGACCCCTTTGGTATAATCTTAAGCACTCCCCTCTTCCATTCCGAAGGGAAGACTCCTCTTCGCAAGCACGTCTCCATGACCTGGAATAACTCCTCCCGGGCATAGAGCCATACATTCTTCACGATTATTCCATTGATTCTATCATGCCCAGGTGCCTTCTTGGGACCTAAACCCTTTATTATGATATCCATTTCTTCTCTAGTAAGGCGCAACTTGTCCTCCTGGGAGAGGGTACTCGGCGGAATCCTTGACAGATTTCTGATCTGTTTGTGGTGGTCGCTTTCCCCAACTACTGAGTCTACGGGGACTAACTTTCCCAGAAGTGTATTGAGAGTGGACGCCACATCCACTGTCTCAACGTCCCTTCCCTCTAAATTATTGATTACGCTTGAAAGATACCGTTCAGAGCCTTTTCCGGATTTCTCAAAGGCGCTGTGGATTTCCCACGGGTTGGCGTTACCTATTTCTTTAACCCAATTATGCCAGTTAGCTCGTTTTGCCGAGAGAACGGCCAACTTGAAGGTTCTACGCGCGGCGCTGAGGCGTCCCTTGCGGGCAGCGATCTCCTCCTCCGTAAAGCTGCCGCGCCTGGTAGCACCCATCGCCCTGTAGGCCTTCTTGTAGGCCCCCTTCAGCAAAGTCAGCTCAGGCGACCACCAAGGAGTCTTTATGGTCCTCCTTGGGTTTACTCTTCCCAAGGAGGACTCTGCAGCCGACACTACCGCTGCATTGAAAAAATTCCCCAAATTGTCCGGATCTCTTGCTGCTACGTCATGGAAGCCCCTTAAAGTGTCGCGTAGCGCCGCCCCAAAGCTATCCCAATTCGCCATAGTGGTTTTGAAACTCCAAAAGGATCTTGGAGTCCCGGTCTTTTTGACACCCACAGTAAAGGTAATGAGCCTATGATCGGAGGCTA
Source organism: Hesperophylax magnus (assembly GCA_026573805.1). Lineage (NCBI taxonomy): Eukaryota > Metazoa > Arthropoda > Insecta > Trichoptera > Limnephilidae > Hesperophylax > Hesperophylax magnus. The sequence continues at coordinate 2,613,169 of JAIUSX010000043.1, read as the reverse complement.
TTGCGCATTCATGTACCTTCCAATGCGATATCTTGGCCGCAACAGATCCAGAGCAGAGAGTTAGATCTATGTTGCTCTCCCCGCTGGTATTCGAAAAAGTGTATAATGAGTTAGGCTCATTTAATACAATAAGACCTTGCGCCGCAATAAAATCTTCTACGGCGTCTGATCGTTCCGTCCTAAATCTTACATCTTGATCGAACCAAATCGGGGAGCGAGCGTTAAAGTCTCCTCCAATAACTATGTTACGTCCTTTAAGCGCGTTTAGGGCGCGCGTCAGGCTCAAGATATGCGGTCCAACCGGGTTCCCATACTTAAAATAGACTGAGATCAGGAAGATCTCAGTTTTTCCAAATCTAATAGATACACAGGTCTGATACTCGTTGGACAGACCCACCAGGAGGAGGGGGCTTATTAACGTGGAGTTAACCAGGACACCCGCCCCCGGGGAGCTGCCCGTCTCGAGGACCAGACCCGGATGACTTACAGGAGTTTTCCCTCGCCAGGTGTACTGCTCCTGAATAAGCAGGATGTTTATGTGTAGGTCAGACATGGACTGCAGCGCCTCCAGGGTGGCAGCCCGGGACCTCTGTAGGTTAATCTGACCTATGGAGAGAAGAGAGTTAAAGGCCATAATCGGTCATGCGGACTTGCGATTCTATGGCAGCCTTTTGGGCCGGGCACGTCCTATCACCCGTGTTATGGTTCGCAGGTTTTTTAAATTTAGTGCAGGTAGCACAGATGCCGGGCACTGTCTTCTTGGGGCAATCCTCAATATCGTGACCTATAAGCGCACAGTGACGGCATGTGATTTTTTCCTGTGAGCAGGCCTTGCTTATGTGTCCATATAGGTGGCACTTAAAGCAGCGCGTTGCTCCCAGGAAATCCCGAACTCTACAGGCGTTCCATCCAAGAAAACAGTATCCGTTGTCAATTAAAATTTTGCGAACCTCCGGGTGACATGTCACTATCATGTTCATAGTGCTGGAATCTTTTTTCCCGAAAAGGGATACCCTACGCATGGTGCGCGTATGGTCGTCTAGAGAAACACTTGATTTTCCTTCGATATTATTGAGGCAAATTTCTTTAAAAAGGGATCCATCTGTGGGCGGTTCACCTCTGGGTACATCGTATATTACAATCTTAGGCAGGCGACCTTGGGGAGCCACAATTTTTATGCCTTTGGCAGACAGTTTCCCCTCCACTTTCTTAATGTTTTGTATTCCTCCTGGCGAAGTGGTTTGGACAGCGATGCCAGCGCCCTTGATTTTCCTGGTGCGGACCACTTGAAACCCGTCCTTCCTAGGATCAAGAATTGATGTTAGGTTTTTCTCCAGTTCTTCAGAAGTCTTCCCCTCCGGAACAATCGGGTAGAAGAGTACAGTCGGTTGTCTGGGGGGAACCGGTCTTTCGTATCCGTCCACCGTGAGGGTTTTAGACGCTGGGGCACCAGAGGCAGCACCGGCATAGGTTCTCTTATGGGGTGGCGGAGGGAAGGCGGAGGAGGTGGGGGGGAAGGTTGAAGCAGCTGTTTTAGCCAATAGTTGATCGAGTTTATCGGTCATTTCCTTATTATTGTTTATCACCTGCTCGAAGGCCTGGGCCCTGGAGACCGCACGGGTGTGAGACAGCAGTATGTTAAAGAGTTGCTTTTTAATTTCCTCGATAGAACCGATAATGATTGTTCGGTCTTCTTTGTTGAGTTTGTGTTTCCCTTCCGAGATTATTTTCATAATAGCCTCTAGCTGGGAGGTAACAGGGATTAGGTTGTCGGCGCTGAGGTCAGCTGACGTTGGTTCTAAAGTTTGATCAACGATAGGAAAATCTTCTCCTCTGGGACGCTTTCTATTGGTTTGGTTGGGGGACTTATGGGTGGGCACACTCCCAACACGGGACTGGCCTGAGGTAGTCGCAGTCAGCACATCCGAAAGGCTTTGATTACTTGGAGCAGTCTGTACATCGAATTGGCTTTGCTTCCTTGGTGCAGTCAGCACATCCGAGTGGCTTTGTTGGTAAGTTACATTATCAACACTCAGGGTTTACTGCGGGAGCAGTCTGTACGTGCGCGTGGTCTGCTATATTCTGGCGCTCAATCTGTGTGCTCCTATGGGGTGATTTGTAGCCAGGTATAGTTTTGACCGAAAGCTCTTCTATCTCCTTGCGTTGGCGCTCTAGCTGTGCACTGAGGCGGCCTATGATCTCAGCCTGAGACCATATGCCCTCTGAGTGGGGGGTCGTCATCAGAATCGGAGTCCATTTTGTTGAAAAGTTGTTTTCAAAATTTACACTTAAAAGTCAATTATTTTAATAACTCTGATTATTTTTAATGAGTTAATGGTTTATAGTGTGAGGGATCTATGGTCCCTCACGATTGTTAAAAGAATTACCAGTCTATCTATTTTCTCTATTGAGTTGTGCCAAAGACAATTTTCGACTGCACAAATTGCTTGTATTTTGCACAAATTTGCCAAAATCTCTAAATTGTCTATGGACTCTACTATTTGACAGTTAGCACTTTTTACTGATTTTTTTACCTGAATAGGTACACAAGGGATTGTATATTAGTATAAAACTAGAGAAGGGGGTGGGTATTTCCCCTGAGAGTATTATTTCACTTATGGAAAACACGGTTTTTGAGAAATTTTCACTATTTAAGAAATTTGCCAAAACGGATTACTAAAAACTAAAAAAGAGTCTTTTCTCTAAAAATAAGTGAGATCACACCGAGATAACGTTTGTGAACGTCAATCCGATGGTTCGGAGTATTTTTTGCACTGTTTTAAGATTATTGAAGGATAATTTAGGATTAAAAATAAAAATTTATTGCGGAGCAATATAGAGGAGCTGTGATCTTGTCCATAGATAAACTGATCAGATAAGACAGCTGCTATTATCTGGATGTCGTCGGAGGGAGTATGAATATTAATTTGTTTAAACGGGATAGAATTATGGATTATCAGAGCCGTGCCGCCTTTACCATCCGGTCTGTCGTGTCTAAGACAATAATAACCTGGAATTCTTAAGTGAAAGGAGGGTTTTAACCACGTTTCAGAAATGGCGGCTACTGAAACGTCGGGTTCGTCGAGTAATTGAATTAGGTCAGATTTGTTAGCGAAGAGGCTTCTACTGTTCCACTGAAGAACTTTGTTCAGTTTCGAAGCCATTGGGGAGGCAAGATAATAAAGATTTAATGTAATCGGCAGCGTTGGACGGTACAGTATTGTTGTTTGTAAGGATAGAAATTAAAAGGGTAATTAAAGTTTGTATAAAAGAATTATTATTCATTATTTCGGGGAGAGCAGGAGGGGAAGTATTACCATTAATGGCACACCCATTGGGCGTCTGGGATTTGGCATTCCCATTCGGGCTGGCCAAAATATTATTCAATTGTTTTTTATCAAGGTAAGGTGTATATTTTGGGTTGGGTTTGACTGGCTTGAGAATGGTTTCTCTGTGAGAAGATGACGTTGAATTTAAAAAGGTGGTTGTTTGGAAAGGAGCTGAGGACGATGTCATCTCTGCGAATGATTTTTTCGCAGGAGAGATTAACTTTGAGGCCTGAAAGTACGAAATGTTGTCAGTAGCCATTTTATGTTTAATGTTCTTCTGTCTTGTTAATTCCGGACAGGCTAGACTGACCGCGGTATGTGCACCCGAACAGTTAATGCAAATGGGATCATTGGAAGATTTCGGACATTGATCAAATGGGTGACCTTCTCCGCAATAGTAACAACGTGGGGGGGAGCGGCATACGGATTTCGAATGTCCGAACCGGCAGCAATTGAAACATTGAACTGTTGGAAATTTATAAACTTCGACGGGAAGCGAGGTATAATAAATTAACACACGAGAAGGTAGGGATTGTCCCTCAAATGTAACAACAACAGACTGGGAAGGTTTCCAGATCGTGTTTCCATCAGTAGAATCCTTGTAGTTCAGTCGACGTGCTTTTAATACTTTCGGTGTTCCGTGGGAATTATTCAAAGCATCAACAATTTCAGCCTCTGGGATCTCCGCGGGAATTCCTCGCACAAGACCCATTCTCGAAAGGTTAAATGTAGGGATGAACGATTTATATTTATGATTTGAGAGCGAGTCAATTTTTTTTACAAATCCATTTGCGGAAGCGGCAGTGTTGAACTCGATAGATAATTTATATCGCCCTTCCGGTTTAATTGAACCGTTAACAATACCAAGGTTATTATTTTTTGAGTCAAATACGAGTTTTCCAAAATCAATAGGATGAATAAGTTTTCCCTGTTCAGCTCTCTGAACACTAACGATAAATGGAGGATTAGTCATCGAACTACGGTAGTGGATAGTCGTGCTCTGTGTTTGACAAATTGCCTACCTGCTGTCGCGGACTTCGTACAGATAAGAAATTATTGTTACATTTTTGTTTTCTATTATTTGTTTGTTATATTTAGTTTTTGATAAATTCGTGTGTACAGTCAATCAAATAGACTGTATTATTATTTTTTTTGTTAATTAATTTATAAATATGGAGGAAGATGAAAATCGACCTCCTGACCCCGAGTCCATATTTAATATTGGAGATGAGTATGAATCGGATGTTTCTATAATAGTCCCTTCCAGAAAACGAAGACCATCGCTCTGTCTTAATGTACCACCCAAAATTAAACCTTCGCAATCCGATGAAACCTCAAACCCAAAGGAAAGTCGTAAGGATACCATATTATCAGAATCTAAAAATACTGAACTAAGTTATTCCCCATCCTCCTCGGCTCCATTCATTGTCAATGTCCAAAGTACTGAACAAGGAAAAATCATTCATCCTCTGGATTTCGGGAAATTCATTTTTAGTTCAAAAAACAGTAACCTTGGCATAGTTAACGGATCTATTAAGCCGGAAGGCCGCTATAAGTTATCCCTAGAATTTAAATCCGCAAACTTTGCAAATGAATTCGTCCAAAAAATAGATACGCTTTCACACCACAAATTTAAATCTTATATTCCAACTTACAACCTTACTAGAATGGGCCGAGTGAGAGGTATACCAACCGATCTCTCAGAATCTGAAATTGTTGATGCACTTAATGATTCTCAAGTGACCCCTAAGGTTTTAAAAGCACGTAGATTAAATTACAAAGATACATCTAATGGAACCACTACATGGAAACCCTCACAATCGGTTGTTATTACTTTTGAAGGCCAAACTTTGCCATCTCGGGTATTTATTTATTACAACGCACTCCCTGTGGAAGTATATAAATTCCCGACGATCCAGTGTTTTAACTGCTGCCGTTTCGGACACTCAAAACCAATATGTCGTTCCCCTCCACGTTGTTTTCATTGCGGAGAAGACCACCCCTTTGATCTTTGCCAAAAATCATCGAATGATCCACGTTGCATTAACTGCAAGGGAAATCATACAGCGGTTAGTGTGGCCTGTCCAGAATTGACCAGACAAAGGAATATTAAACAATCAATGGCTTCAGACAACATTTCCTATTTCCAGGCATCAAAATTATTCCCACCTGCAATAAAATCGTTTGCAGAGGTAACATCTACCTCAATTCCTTGCAATCTATCTTACTCTAAATCTCCTCCATCGTCTTCTCACAGGGAAACAATTTTTATACCACTCAAACCAAAACCAAAATTTATTGCTTCTATTGATAAAAATCAACATAATGATATTTTGTTTAACCCAAATGGGAATTATAAATCTCAGACACTCAATGGGAGTGCTTTAAATAGTTCCCAATCTTCCCCTAATTTAGGGAAAGTGGTGAATGAAAATTCTGCTTTCATTCAGACTTTAATTACCCTCTTAATTTCTATTCTTTCAAACAACAATAATATACCGTCCAACGCTGCCGATTGCATTAAATCTTTATTATCCTGTCTTCCTAATGTCTCCGAAACTGAACAGAATTCTTCAGTGGAATATCAGAAGTCTAATCTGTAATAAATTTGAACTTGTAAAATTACTCGATGAACATGAAATTTCAGTTGCCGCTATTTCTGAAACGTGGTTTAAACCCTCGTATCTATTTAAGATATCTGGATATAATTGTCTTAGACATGATAGACTGGATGGTAAAGGTGGCGCTGCCTTAATCATCCATGACTCTATCCCTTTCAAACCAATCATGTTTCATACTCTCTCTAACAATTTTCAGATAGTAGCAGCTGTTGTATGTGATATTACAATACTATCAATATATGTCCCTCCCTCCACTATTTTTGATGAAAACGAATGGTCATCATTTATGTCTCAGATCCGTCCCCCGTATATGTTACTGGGCGACTTTAACGCTCATTCTACCTCTTGGGGTAGTGAATTAACGAATCGTTCTGGCCGTAATCTTTTAGATTTTATTGATTCCCATAATTTATGTATTTTAAACGACGGATCTCCAACCCGATTCACCCCCCCTCAACAAAGGAAAAGTGTTGTTGATTTATCTCTCTGTTCATCTTCGGTCATACGTAAATGTTCTTGGAACATACTTAAAGACCCCCTTTCCAGTGATCATTTCCCTATTATAATCCTCTTTCACCATCTAACCACCTCGCATTCCTTTACAATTAACAATAATTTTAAATTTAAAACGAAAGATGCGAACTGGAGAGTTTTTTCTTCTGTATTAGACTCTCTTGTTCACTCTGTAAAATCTTCTCTTGGGAACATCAGAACACAATGTGAATTATTTCCTAGTATAGTTATAAAAGCAGCAGAAAAATCCATTCCAAAGCGTAAAGTTAACATTAAAACTAAACATTCGACTCCGTGGTGGGACGAAGAATGCACTCGTGCTGTTAACTCTAGAAAAGAAGCAGTTTCCATTTACCGCAAATGCATGTCTTTTGAAAATTTCTTATCAGTGAAACGCGTCCAATCAGAAACTAAACGTATTTTGAAAAATAAAAAGCGGTCTGGATGGCGAAAATTTTGTGAAAACTTGTCTCCTGAAACTCCCCAGTCATCTGTTTGGACTAATTTAAAAAAATTCGGTTCGTCATATGCTCCGGAGCGTACCAAACATATTCCGGAGGAAATTATTATAGGTTTTGCTGATAAAATTGCCCCTCCTTCAGTTGCCACATGTGAAGAAATGCCCTCTTTTATTTCATATCCATCTCACTCTAACTGGCTAGACTCTCCTTTCTTAGTTAGTGAACTAAAACGAGTAATCAAATCTCTTTCTGACTCTTCTCCGGGTCCTGATGGAATATTATATAGCTTCTTTAAAGCATTCTCCGACATGTCGGTTGAATATTTCTTATCCTTAATTAATAACATGTTTGAAACAGGATTTATTCCGGATGTCTGGAAGGTTCAAAAAATCCTCCCGGTTTTAAAACCAGGGAAAAATCCGTCCGAAGTCTCATCTTATCGTCCTATTGCTCTTTCGTCGTGTTTAATTAAAGTAGTGGAACATTTGATAAAGAACAGATTAGAATGGTTTGTTGAAAATCACAGTATTATCCCTCCTAATCAATACGGCTTTCGGAAAAAGAAATCTACTATGGATAATTTAAGTTTGTTAACAACAGATATCCGTATTTCTCAATCCCTTAACTCTTGTACATTGGCCACATTTCTAGATCTTTCTTCAGCTTACGACGATGTATTAATTGATGTTTTGAAGGAAAAATTAATTAAAATAAAAATCCCCATAAAATTAGTTCAATTTATTATCAACTTGCTAACAGACAGATCCATTATTATCCACTCTTCCTCAAACATATTGAAGCGCAAACTTTGGAAAGGGCTACCCCAGGGGTCTGTTATCAGTCCATTATTATTTAATATTTATATGAGTGATTTAGACATTGTAATCCCTTCGTCTATAAAGCGACTTTATTTTGCGGACGATTTTCTCATATATTTATCTCACAAAAATTTATTGCATGCTGCGAAGGAATTAAATTTGGCCTTACATAATATTAAAGTTTGGATGTTGACAAATGGAATGAATTTAGCTACCTCTAAAACCAAGGTAGTGGCTTTTACTCGCAAAAGAAAACTGCCTAACTTTACAGTCTCTTTTGATAATTTCCCCCTTCAAATCGTTAAGCAAATAAAATTTCTTGGCCTGCTTTTGGACCATAAGCTTTCCTGGCTCCCTCATATTCAGAACGTTTCTGCTAAGTGTGAAAAGGGGCTTAATATGATGCGAGCTGTTTCCAGAGTATGGTGGGGATCCCATCCTACTACTCTTAAACTAATGTATAATTCCCTCGTTCGAAGTCACTTGGATTATGGCACATTTCTTTTCGACCCACTTCCTAAATATCTGGATAAAAAACTTGAAAGAATCCAATCAAAAGGGCTCAGAATGATTATTGGGGCAATGAAATCTTCTCCAATTAATGCTCTTCAGATAGAATGTGTAGATCCTCCCTTATTTTTGAGAAGACAATACCTCGCGGATAGATATATCTTCAAAGCGTTATCTTTATCGCGTCACTCATTGGAACAGAGTCTCGATCGTTTGTTCAGTATTTTGAATAACAGAAGGAGGGTAATAGATAGAGATCGATTCCCTCTCTTATTAAAAAGTTTTCTATCATTTAGATCTCTGTCTTCTTACCTTCAAAATCTACAAGATGATCCAATCCTTCCTATTTACAGTACCCCGTTTAATGCTATTAATTTTATCCCAAACGTAATAATTTCTGACTTCCGGACGAACATTTTATCATCAGCTAATAACTTTCAAAATGTTGAAGAACATTTTAAAAACTTTATATTTTCAAAGTTTCCTGGATTTTCCCTCATATACACAGATGGTTCCAAATCCGACCACAAAGAATGTGGCGCATCGGTATATATTCCTGAATTCAATGTTAATCTGTCTTATAAATTGCCTAAAGAAATTTCCATATTTACTGCAGAATGCTTCGCAATTGAACAAGCTTTAATTCAAATCCAACTCCTTAATATTCGTCTAGCCTTACTGTGTACTGACTCTCTAAGTGCAGTATTAAAAATTTCCTCTAATATCGTTCGATGTCCAGAAGACTATGTTATTTGTAATATTAAAAAAATCCTCGATTCTTTAAACGAATCTATGTTTGAGACAATACTGGTTTGGGTGCCTGGCCATCTAGGAATTGAGGGTAACGAGAAAGCTGATTCTCTCGCTAAACTTGGAACTGTATCTGGTTCTATTCCTTTAGATTTTAAAATTCCTGTCTCTGACGTCTTCTCTATTCTTAAATCCAACATGTCTCGTTCCTGGGAAGAAAATTGGACAGTCACGAAAACTCAAACTGGATCTTTCTATGCTGGAATACAAAATCATATTCCAAGTAAACCCTGGTTCCACGGCAAAAAAAAGTCCAAAAGATTTATTTCCTGTATCTCGAGAATGAGAATTGGCCACTGCTCTATTGCAACTCATTTGTTTAAAATTCGGGTGCTCGAAAGTTCATTATGCCAGTGTGGTGTGGAGGATGAGACTCTTGACCATGTTTTCTTCAATTGTAAAAACCATTCTTCTTTCAAAGGCATGTATCGATTGCTTATTAAAATCACCCACCAGTCTCCCCTTAGTATTCCATATTTGCTGTCTCTCAATAACTCTCGCGTATATTCTATTCTTTATAAGTTTATAGATTTGAATGACTTTAATATATGATATGTCCAGTCCCCTTATAGATAATTCACATCAGTTTAACCATATATCTTAACCCAATCGGCACAAAGCACTCTCTTTAGGGTGAATTGCCTAATACAAAAAAAAAAAAAACGATAAATGGACCGGAAGCTGAAGCAGGATAAAGTAAGTCAGTACTTTTTGCATTATCGCTAGTTAAAGTACTTGGCTGGATGTTACTATTGGTGTTAAGGTCGTTAGAGGTCGAGGTTTGTTGAATCGGCGGCATAGATTTAACTTTCGATGGAATGTGAAGGCTACGCGATGGTCGTCGTTTACGAGATGGGAGCGTGACAGAAACCTGGCTCGTATTAGAAATTATTCCGAATCAGAAAAATCCAATATCGACCCTGGGTCCGGAGGTCTATCCTCGTCTTCCTCCATTATATAAAAAAAACTTAACTTTTAAAAATTAAACTGAAAAAATAATACGCAGTCTATTTCATTGACTGTACAAACAAAAACGGATTAGCCGTAAGCAGGAATGCAAACAAATACGATAAACAAAATTAAATAAAATGTAACAATAAACTCTTATCTGTATGCGGCGCAGGAACGGGCGAACGGCACTAAGCAATAGTTAAGTTACACACAACCACTGTTGACCGCGGCTCGAATCGGACTCCCCTTTCGAACTGTTACTTTTAGAACAAAGGTTTGAGTGTTTATTATTATTTCTTTTCGAACTCTCTAAATTGTGTTTATTTTAAGCTAACATGTAAGTATTTACTATTAACATTTTTAAACAAAATTGATGCTAAATTATAATCTATTTTTAAATATCAATCCGCGATCACGTTCACTTTAGATTTCCGATAAACTCTTAAATTGAATTTGAATGTTTTTCACTTTGAATGAAATAATTATTTTAAAATTTAGATAATCCACAATTCACTGTTTAGCACTTATCACTTAACACTCTTAGGCACTGAGTTTAAACTCTATTTATTTTCACTGTTTAATTAAATTAAACCGACTTAATAAAACTTCACTGATGGGATTTTCAAAGGAATTTAGTAACTGAATTTAAGACTTTTAACTTTTCACAAAACTCTCTAAGTCCAGGGACTTGTTCAAAATTTAACACTTAGACTTGTTCAAAATTTAACACTTAGAGATATTCCACTGTTAATTTACCAAAAACGTAGTACTGCGGCGAAAACCTCCCTTTTCAATTCATCGGCTGACTCCCTGAAAACTGATGTGCACGATCTTTTATACTCATCTCAGGTTCCAAAAGACGTATCTGAATTTCTTTTGATAATTAATTCTATCTTCTATCAACTCGTAACCATTTGACATTTCCTTATTATTTTCGTATGTACCGACATATGACCTTTTGTAACATTTCAGTCATCTGACTCTGGGCGTCGACTATTTTTCGTTCCTTGTCCTCAATTCCATAGGGTCCGAATCGAGTAAGTCCGCGTTAAATGCCCAGTTTCCCTTTGTTCTACGGTTCATACAAAATGTAGTTAAAATATCATGATTTTGTGTTCCTTTTTTTTCTCAATTTGCGATAGGTCCGTCCTCAATAATATATATATATAGATCTCAATTTTATGCATCTCGTGCAAAAAATGATTAAATCCATGTCGAAATTTTTACTATGCAGTTTTGAATTTCAATTTGTCTAAATTCTACTTAATTTTATTGTCACCTATATGAGCTTTTCCATTTTCACCCGTACCTTATCTCTTTACGTCGCAGATTTGAGTTTTCCCCTTTTTTTGAATTTTCTTTTATTCGTGACGTTTTTCTCTACAAATTTCTTCTTTATTCTTATGTTATTTCTCATAACTCTATAATTAATTATATTCCAAGCCGTATTTATTAATTTCACGGATAACTTAGAATTGTATTCCTTTTCTCCACTTGGATCATCCCTTATCCCCGTTCTTTACCCTTTCCTTATCTTCTCCACACTTTTCCCGATGCGTGTTGTCTCTAGGAAAATTTCATCCTTCATCTATTATTAATTAATATATCATTTTCCAAACTTCTATGGGAGATATACCTAATTTGACTCTGGGATACCCGTCACAGTAATTGCCTGACCTAAACTCCTCCCCACTTTCCATCCCTTTCATACGAAAATTCACATAAACCAAACGCATTGACGTTTGTTTAGACTGAAATTTTTGGTACTTCGCTCGTAAATTTCTCTTTATTTCAAACCTATTAGTTTTTATGTCTTTTGCTTTAACTAAACATCTCATAAGCCCTATGTTAAATTTAATTGCTTTCCTAATTGCTTATTACTCTAACGTAAACAAAAACCATGTTCGAATTTTCATTGTTTATGTCCTAAAATATACATGAGACCGTCAACCTTTTATCTCGTCTCATTTCTTCTGTAGTCTCGTGCAACTCTAAGATCTATCTACCCTGATAATGATGTAAAATGCCTACTTTTCCTGAATTAAATCTATCGCTATATGTTTAGTATTACTGTCTTCCTTTGTTACTCTATTATCATGTCCCTAGGACCTTTGTAGTAGCCCGAAATCTCTGAATTGTTCTTTCGTTCAGTCGCTGCACTCTTTCTAAAATGTCAATTTTTTATGCAAAATTTTCATTCCCAATCGTTTTCCTAATACCCCCGCTTCATCTAGAATTTTTTTTTTTTTTTTTTTTTTTTTTTTTTTATTCAGGAGAAAAAACAGATACAGATATCAATTGACAAAAATATATACGAAACATCAACTAGAGAATTCACCTGCATCCAAACTATTTCTCACGAATTAACTTAAACAGCTGTTAAAAACATTTACAAATATTTTCACTTATAAATATGGGAAAAATATATACATAAGAATATTATTTTACAAATAGAGATATGAAAGAAATGCGCAATATCCTTTTAAGAATTCACAAATTATTTTTAAAAAAAATTTAGAGGGTAAAACAAAAAAATATATATATATAAATAGATAAACAATGTTAAACAGAAATTAAAAAAAATATATAAATATATTTAAACGAAGTATGTCTAAGTTGTTTACTTTGAACTTTGTAGGAAAACAGTCTTCATTTTTCTACTAAAAGTAGTGCGTGTATCAAAAAATAAGTCAGAGTCCTTGAGGTTTTGATTCTGATTAAGTGATTCGCACATTCTTCTGATTGGATCCCTGACACCAGCATTTGTACGCGTCCTGCTAATGTGGAATAAGTCGTTAAGCCTTGTTACTCTGGGTGGTACTTTGAAGTTTATCAATTTCAGTAAGTCGGGACAGTCAATAATGTTGTTACAGATTTTATACAGAGTCATGAGATCAAGGTATGTTCGCCGGTTAGATAGAGTGGAGACGTTATAACTCGAGAGCATATTTATGTACCCGCGTTTGGGTGCGCTCATTCTGTAATTGAGGCATCGCAGAAATTTCTTTTGAATACTTTCAATATTTTCTTTATAGATATCGTAAAGTGGATTCCATATGGAGGTGCAGTATTCAAGTTGAGAACGGACCAGAGTGTGGTAAAGAAGAAGATATGTTTCAGGTTTTCGAAATTCACGGCTGTTTCTGATGACAAATCCTAGCATGCTGTAAGCTTTATTCACAATATTATCTATGTGCGCATCGAAGTGGAGTTTAGAATCAAAAAGTACGCCTAGATCTCTTATACAGTAAACGCGCTCGAGTAAATAATTACCAATACAATAATTGTGTTTGATAGCATTTTGATTTTTAGTAAAACTAATTTGTTTACATTTATTGTAACTTAGGTAAATTTTGTTTTCATTGCAAAATGTTTCGAACCTTACTAAGTCGCTTTGTATGAGAAGACAATCGCTTAAATTCCGAACAATGGCAAATATTTTTATGTCGTCAGCGTACAAAAGATATAAACAATGCACGAAACATTTAGTAACAGTGTTAATAAAAAGAATAAACAACAGCGGACCCAGGATTGACCCCTGTGGCACGCCAGAAGTAACTGGTTCCCATGTAGAAGTCTGTCCTCGTAATGATACGGCTTGTTGTCTTTTTGTTAAATATGAGATAAACCAACGTAATAAATTTCCTCTAATTCCGTTGTACATAATTTTTTTAATAAGAATAAGGTGGTCAACCTTGTCGAAAGCTTTTTTGAAATCGCAATATATTGCATCTACCTGGTGGCCTCGATCCATGCTAGTAAATAAGAAATTTGAGTAAATAAGTAAATTACTCGTGGTAGATTTGCCTTTTACAAACCCGTGTTGTTGTTCAGTAATTTTGGCAGCAAGCTGGGGATATATATTGTCATGGACAAGTCTTTCCAATAGTTTAGGGATCGCCGAGAGAATGGATATTGGCCTATAGTTTTCCACTCTTTGACGCGAGTCACCCTTGTGGACCGGTATAATATAGGCCAACTTCCACCTATCAGGGAAAACCCCATCACTCAGGCATTTATTAAATATTATGGTAAGCGGCACACACAGTGACGATGCAGCAGATCTAAGGAAAAACGCCGGTATTCCATCGTGACCCGCACCCTTGTTTATGTCTATCGATTTTAAACTCGATTGCACTTCTTTTTCCGTTAGTTTAATTGTGTGAATGTGCGCAAGTCCAGAGTCCTGAACTTCCTCAAGTTGGTCAATGTTAATAATTGGGTCATTGATAGAGGAAGGTTCAAATGTTGACTTAAAGAATTCAGAGAACATATCACAAATTTCCTGGGCATCGTTAGATTTGCGCCCTTCGAAGGACATTGCAGCAGGGTATCCATCAGACGATTTTAATGAGGATATGTATGACCAAAAGCTTTTGATATTATTTTGCAATGAACTTTCGATGTTGTCAAAAAATAACCTTCGGGTTTCATAAGTCAATTTTTTGTATGTAGCACGTAAGAAGGAAAATTCACGATAGTCAGAAAGACCTTTATATGTCTTCCATTTGAGCCAGACTTTATCTTTTTTACTTGATAACCTAATAAGTTCTGGAGTAAACCATATGGGGAATTTGTCATTTCGTCGTGCCAATACTGGAATAAGCTTATCAATTACATTGTTTATTTTTAAATAGAATCGATCTACTGCTTTTTCGGCTGATAAATTTGCGATTTCAGATAACCAATCAATACAATTAATGTCCTCATTAATCTGAGCATAATTAGCTTTCCTGAAATTGCGCCTACGCTGTATTTTGTTTTTGATTTTTGGTTGAATTACGAAGGATATATCAAATTCAAGGGCTGGGTGGTGTCTATCCTCTGAGAGGAGAGGGTTGTTGCTACGTTTAACATTTGTTTCGCGACTGTAGAATACGAGGTCTAAGTATTTTTCATTATGGTTAGGTATACAGTTATATTGGAGTAAGTCCATCAATGACATTGCTTGAAGCAAAGTTTTCGATGCAGCCGTATTTGAGGAGGCGAGACCTTGACTGCTGTCTTCGGAAAATGACCAAGTCAGAGTTGGTAAATTCATATCTCCTAGTACACAAAAAGTATTATTTGGTTGTGATGAATATACAGATTCCAGGTTTTCGGAGAACGCATCATAGACCGTAGGTTGTGAGGCAGGAGGTATGTATACTGCACATATGATGAGATTGAAAGACCTTACCGGAATAGAAATGAAGATTTGTTCGATTTGACCATTTTCCCAGTCATCGAGCCGGGAAGATGCAAGCTCCTTGCGCACTGCTACCAACACACCGCCTCCGTCCATTTTACCAGTGAGTGTACGGTCCCTATCACGTCGGAACACCGTGTAACGCGAATCTATGAATTCAGCCGTATTTATACTTGCTACAAGCCATGTTTCAACTAGAACTATAACGTCGTAGTTATTCGATAATACATTAATTAGTAGCTCCTGGGTTTTGGTCCTAATACCACCACAGTTCTGGTAATAAACGGATATAGATGATGATGAGATCATTTTACCAGAGTAGGAGTGCTGTTTGACATATTCCACAATCGCACGAGTGATACATTATGCAGGGCATATGAGGCTTCGAAATTACATAAAAAACATAGACTACTTATTAGATCAAGGAATGTGAAATATGTTGATATTTTAGAATGTGAATGAATATGTGAGAAACATGGTGTTGGTTTAAAGTTATAGGGATATTGCGCGGTAAACAAAAATATAAAGTAGCTTTGAAAGAAACAAATTACAGGATACAGTATACTGTGAGAAAGCGGATACCGAAGACAGCAGTAACATGTTTGTAGTCACATGTTTTGCTGATCATGTGTGATTATCTTTTGAAGGTCTCCCTCACGGCGAATGGTGAAAACCCGAGAGAGATCGTTCCTCTTCGCCAGAATACTACCGTTCCGCACCCATATGTATTTAAAGCCGTTAGCTTTTCCGGCGGCTCGTGTTTTGGCAAATAGGATTTTATTTTTCAATGTAAGGTGCTCGTTTATATAAAAATTGGTGGTGGGAGCACCAAATCCTAATTGTTCCGTGGTAAGGCCGCGGCGAGTCCTTGCTGCAGCGATGACATCATCACGAAGTCGCTTTGTGGAGAGCTGGACGACTATATTGCGTGGACGGTTGGAGGGCGAGGAGTGGCCGCGAGCGACGCGATGCGCAGAAACCACACAGCTACTTGGAAGCGGGACGTTAATGTTGGATCCTATTTTCTCTATTAATGTCATCAAATTTTCGCCCTTTGCTTCGGGAATCCCATGGATGTCTACATTACATATTCTGCTGCGCTGCTCCATCTCATCTTGTGCATCTCGGAGTGACTGGACTTCTTGCCGGAGGTTTGAGTTTTCTTCTTGGAGAACGCTCACACATCCCAGAATTTTTGTGTATTGATCCTTCCACTCGTTAGACAGCGCATCTAATTTTAACTGAACAGCGTCAATTGCTTTCTTGTTTTCAGTGCGCATGATTTCAAGTTTCGACTCAAAAAAATTGATTAATGAGTCAGTGTCAATGTTAGTCATTGACTGATGCGCCGACGGTGAATCAATAGGGCCAGACGTGGTTGCTAAAGGTGAAGATGTATCTTTCTTTGCACTGCAAACCTTGCGAGTTTTAGACATTTTGGTTGATTTATTTCTTAGTTTGTGGGTAGGTTTCTTGCAGTTGTTCAGAAATACCCCTTATTGTATTAAAAATAATTTAACTTATTTGTCTATGACAAAAAAAAAACCTCTTCACAAATTCAAAAAGATTTCAAAAATTCGAAAACATAAATTGTCTGTGGTTGTGGTTTACAATGACAGTGAATTCGTTATGCGTAATTTTTCAGGGCAATATGTAAAGTTGTTTCGCACTGTCACCACGAAATACACTATTATTTTGATTAATTTTTCACTAGTTTATATGTTTCAACTTTGATTATTTGCTAAATTTGCTTTAATTTCACTACTTTTGTCATTAAATATGGATCTGTCAGAATCAGCTGTTGTTTTCACTTGTCCATAGATGAACTATTGATAACGATTAGTTCCTAATGTCCCCAACACTTTCATTTTTTCTTTATTACGATTTTCATCGAACTTGACACCCTCCCGCTCTCATAAGTAATTTGCACGACGGTTGAAAATCCTGCCAGTAACTTTCCTTCGCTTTTCCGCCCTTTTTTATAGGTATCACGTTTATAATTTTTCCATTGCATTTTCGCGTATGTTTTTCAACATGTAAAAATCTCCAAGGCGCTCGATTTCTGGGGTTCGCCATCTCATGAATGTATCCGTTATTCTAAACATTTCCTAGGGTTTGTCACCTTGAACGTCGATGTTTACATTACAGTGCCTTCACCTCTAATTTCTGTGGGAATGAAGAAGTCATTAATTATCTCTTTAAATGTCGGGTCCAAAGTTCATTCCTTTGTTTCTAATTGACGCACGCTTCTACGTTCACTGATTGGTTACTCAAAACTTTATAGTTTTTGTTTAAATCTAATTGGTTGTCAAGATTCAATGTTTATTTTCAGGCCTAAACAAGGGAAATTCTTCCTATCCTAGACGATTTTAACGACCTCTGTGTTTACGTTTTAGAATCTTGATATAAGTCCAACTCTTACAGATGTCTACCGTAAACATAACTGGATCAAATTTAATTCAACAGATGTCGCTAGGATGTCCGTTTTTTTATAAATAATTGATATATTTTTATGTTCGATATATTTTTAATCCGTAAAGTAGGAGCTACGGTTTATCTGTTTTCAATGTTGATTGAAGCCTTTCATCACACATCCAATTTCAGATAAATGCGTATATGTCCATTTATGTGCCACTAAAATGCATTGCCGAGTTTCAGCCTGATTGGATGTCTGGTAGTGGGTTAATTTCCACTTCTAAGAATCCACTTCATTGATATGTACATTCTTTCAAGAAAACGAAAGTGAATTTCAAATAGATCTATTGAAAAGGTATAATATTTTGGTCACGAAAAATAATAATACACAAGCTTACCCTCACGGTTTGAGAACTAAAAATGCCCCTGGCTAAAATTATGTCACCATGAAAGAAAGCGTTAAAAATACTGGCACAGATCTGACGAGTCTGTTCGTTGCCGCTCTCGGCGGGCTTCTGAAGAAATTTTAGAATTCAATACAATGTTTCACTCAAAAAATTATTATGTAAGCGCCAAAGAGGATTTTAATTTTTTGTGAATAATTTAATAAAAACGTAAAAAAAGTTAATGGTAGTAAATAAACAGAGCCATAAAACAGTATTTTTTAAAAGTTTTACTTATTCGAGTTCATAGTAAACTTTTTACAAATATAAAGGTATTCCCAAATGCGCTCTGAAACATGTCTCTTTACATTGGTGCTTTAAAGCCTTAAGTCATGTAATACACGAAAAAACACCCAAAAACTAAACTTGCGAACTAAAATTTCTTTTTAAACTTCAATTTATCTCACCTTTCCGCATAGAATAAAGAAAAATACAAGTAATGCCTTGTGGACGTGTTTCGTGATCCAAAAGTCGGACCATTCTTTGCTTAAATTTAATATGCAGAACCGGTCGGTGGCTGAGTTGACATCGCGTTTGGGACCCACCCAGGAATAGTGTGTTCAATTCATCGGCTGGCTAAGTCCTCCATCACAACACAAACAACATTTTCCGCTTACTGTGGTAGTAGAGAGATATTTTCAAATATTGTTAGGTTATTCGTAACCCGGGAATATTTAAATGTGTTTCACCATCATGGATGGCGATACACGATGTCAGGATTATCAGGCAAAGTGTAAGAGAGATAGAGCGCGTGCTAAATGGGCTTAGATCCTTGAACCAAAATGTACTAAGTGGCGATATTGGCTTCCATTCAAATCTATATGGAGGGCATCTCTAGTGTTCCTCTTGATTCTATGCTTTCCTCACACCCAGCCATTATACATTATACCCCTAGTGAAGCGATACTTCTGTAAATGGATCACTTTTGTAGTGTATAAAACATAAATAAAATAACAAATCCATTTTCTTTTTCAATTTCCCGAGTTACCTGAATTAAGGTTGACAAAATTTCCTGAAAATTCCAGAAAAAATTTATTCCGTATGATCCTTACGAAATTATTTCGTCAATTTTGAAAATCCGTTTCTCATTTTCTTGAAGCCCTTTTCAGAAAACAATTTTACTTCCGACGGAAGAGTTTATCAAGTTATGAAAATTCCACAATATACTTAGCGACTCTTTCTTTCAAAGGTTCACAAGATCAACATAGTTGATGTTAAGGTCAGGGATATCGATCTCTTGATGACTCTTTCTTTCAAAGGTTCACAAGATCAACATAGTTGATGTTAAGGGCAGGGATATGGATTTCTTGATGACTCTTTCTTTCAAAGGTTCACAAAATCAACATAGTTGATGTTAAGGTCAGGGATATGGATCGGACGTGAAACGTGTTCTACTATTATCATGCGAGGAGCAGTTTTCGGGGACCGGATTCGGTTCCGGTCGTTCATCACTTTGGGAGCGTTGGAGGTCAAATTATAATAATTGTATGCAAAAAAGTGGAAGATGTCAAATTATAAAAAACAGAAATTTCACTAATAGATTTAAAATTAATCGTTTAATTAAATAAGTAAATACGTAAAAGAAATCACCTTACAGTCGGGCCGGGAGAGACAGGACCTTTCCGGCTTAAGCTGTGGCCGTGACTGAACTATAACGGTGTAAGTACTTCAACACCTGCACACGAATACAGTTACGTGCGTTGCAGAGTATTAAAGTAACTACGGCAGAGTTTGCTTTAGCGGGACAGAAATTGGATATTTCCGAGTGGTATATTTTAATTAATTCTTATGAATACATTAATAAAATCTCAAATTTTTCTAGAGGGATTCCTCGCGAAGTTACTAATTCATCGCCAACAAAAATAAAATCTGGTGCTTCCAGCTCATCTTATAGTTGAGAAACGTCTTATAAAATTGGCAAACCGTTTAACATAAGATATTTAATGGTAAGGTCCTATTTTTATTAATCTTAAATATAAATAACTTGCATCTCTGGGAATCCCTCTAGAAACATTTATGATTTTAGTAATACGTAAATCAGAAATAATTAAAATGTGAGCTTCAGGGCAATCCCCGCTATCAGGGTATTGTGTCACCTTAAGGGGAACGGCTGGGCGGCCCTTTTCATAATAAATTTGAATTTGGATTTGAGGCCGAAATACCCATCCAAACTACATAATTATTCTATTCCGGTTAGAGACCATTTCCCTATTCTAAAAACTAAGTACCAACTCCAATGGTCTTCTGAATGGAAAAAATCCTCTCTGATAAAAGGTCACCAGTACTCATTTATTTATTTATTCATTTAAATTTACACACAGTACAATATGATACAAGATATAATTAAAATATTTTGTGATTATTGATTATTGTACCTTATCAGGTCGAAATTATTGGTTCCTAACTAGGCAAATTGCCCGTTCCAAGAAACCAAAAAATATGTGAAAGTAAGTGTGTGATTTGTCTATGTCTATAATATATCTCATAAATGTTTTAATTTGAGATGATTAATCGTTACAATCTTATGATAGAGTCGAACTTGAGCTGTTGTGTATGTTTCAATTGTGTATGAGCAATAATTAGAATAATGGAAGATATATATATATATATATATATATATATATATATATATATATATATATATATATATATATATATATATATATTGACCTCTTCCCGTAGTATGTTGATCCAGTAAGAAGTTGTTAGACTATGTTGATCCACCTTTAACACCATATAACTTGGCTATTGTGGAATACATCTGAATGAATTGACAACAGTGGTACAATAATTATCAATGTTGCCAGTTTGCCAGAAAAACCATTTGATATACGGTTCATAAAATTTTCTAAATTTGTATGGAAATCGGATGCATAATTTATCTTGATCTACCTAAATTGGCATACTTATATTGATCTCATATATATTGATCTATTCCCGTAGTATGTTGATCCAGGTAAGAAGTTATTGGACAAAGTTGATCTGTGTCCCTATATATGGTTTTACTAAATGAACCAATCAAGAGCAATCGGTGGACTGTTCATCACAAGGTTTTATCTGATTCCGTAATCTTTTGTGATATTGAACTCAAAGTATTAGTCTCTAGAGTCGGATATCGCATGAAATGACTGTGAGATGGTACCGTTTCAAATCAAAATGACGTGTTCATTCGACTGTTTGTTGCTTGAATTGTTTATAAGAAATGTATGCGTATTTAGATTGAAACGAAACTTTCGCAAAAATCAAATCCATTAAAAAAATACCTACTGCGTGGCGGGCCGGATCGAAAGAGACTGGTTGAGGGATACCTTTTGACCATCAAAATCCAAAATGGCGGCAAAAGGCATAATGTTATATGGGAAATATTGAACTTGCATCTATTACCATCTCTCCTGATTACGCTTCGTGACTTAGTAGGGGTGGCCGGGTTCTTGGTTATAATGGGTAATTAATGGATGATTGGACGAGGTTGGAGCTAAGAAAAAACTGTCCAAAGAAGCGAAGCTAGCAGTCCACAATGGAGTGCTGGTACCTACCCTAATATATGGAAGTGAGGCATGGAACTGGCAGAAGAAGGCTGAAAGTAGACTGAATACTGTAGAAATGAGATCCCTGAGGCATATGTACGGTAAAATCATGTATGACGAAATGTGCGTATGCTGTGTCTATTCTACAGATATTTTATTAGAGCCTGTTAAAAGGAGCTAGCAGCATTGATCCCCAGTGCACCGTGCACGTGCTTGATACTCGACAACTCGACGGACACGAGCGGAATACACGTTCACAGTTAAGTTGATGTTATCTATACATATATGAACGGGTCGTTTCTCCGACTCGTTTTATCGTAAGTCGGCTCGTATGTGGAACGAGCTATCGGCATCCGTTTTTCTTCCTCAATATAATCCGGGCCTCTTTAAGACCCGCATTAATAAATTCATTCCTACAGACCCTATCTTAATCCGCCCCATAACGCTGCCCAACTGGGTGGAGACATAGTTTCTGTATTTAACGTATAAAGACAAGGGCACTCTTGTGAGAGGTGTCACATAAAAAAGTCATACCTCCGAATTTGAATATAGAGACATACAAAATGATCTATATTATAAGCAATGAATCCACCCATCTTTTATCGATTATCACATTATTTTAGAATTTAAAAAAACTCGTAAGCTTAATAATCGCAGAACTCAACTCAACTTCAAATATTAATATTCTGTATAAACGATTGTTACATCTTACCGGAGATGACCAGATAAATCATCAAAATGATAATTCATCACATCTTTAAAAAGTTATGTAAAGTCATGGAAAGTGATGAAACAAAAACATTATTAACTGGGTTAAGTAGGTTAGGTTCGGTTAGGTTTAAATTTTTTATTCATCGTTTCTAATGACTTTACATCACTTTTTGAAGGTGTGTTGAATTGTCACTGTGTTGAGTTATCATGGAACCCTTACCGGAAATGTTTATATTTTAAAGTTCTCTAAATAAAATGAAATGCTCTTAAAAGAAACATCTCATATTTAATATTATACAACAATATGACCGGAAGTCGGCATCTTTCTTTGAAATAAATAAATCATAAACTAAAAAACAGCTACAAGGTGGTTACAAATGCAATTATATTTAATCAATTTGTTCGATTATATTTTATATGAAGTTTTTTTTGCAGTGGTCCAAATGAATTCTATATGTGGCCAATTGAACCAATTCAACCAAAGTTGTCCAATTTTAATAACTTCGACGAGGAAAAGAAGTTTTTTATTTAGTTGAATAATAATTTTTCTAAATTTCAATTATGTTTAACGTAATACACTATCTGGCATCAAGAAAATCAGTCTAGTCACGAACCGTAACTATTTAGTGTAATAAAATAAAAAAATAAAATTATGTTTATATCATAGATTGCTTTAATCTCAATAAAAAAGAAGGAAAAAAGTTTTTTTTTTATGAATGAGATAAAACTTTCCCCCAAACAACGTGTATATTTAACTAACTAACTAATTAACGATCACGCCGTTTCCCCGCAGGGGTAGACAGAGAGGACGGACCGCCAAACAACTCGGTCTTGGCACACACTTCTTGCCTCATTCACATTCATACATCGTCTCATAATACTCTTCTATTATTCTGACTCTTGACATGACCCGACTCGAGTATCTGATTCACTTGATCGTGCCATGTCTTCCTCGGGCTTCCCCGACTTCTGCTACCATTCACATTTGCATCATATATCCTCTTTACACACTCCTATCTTCGCTCATTCGCTCTACATGCCCAAACCATCTAAGCGTCCCTTTCTTAATCTTACTCATTACGCTTACATCAGCCTTGCACTCTTTGCGGATCTCCACATTCCTCACACGATCAAACATGGTTTAACCACACATACGCCTCAGGGATCTCATTTATGAATTAAAATTAAAATAGCAACTTCACATTAGGAACGAGAGGACAACGAACAAATAAGTACATTGACTAAGTGTTACGGACGGACATGCACTTGAGCAAGACTTGGGAGCTGTATTCACAGAAACTTTAAAAAAAAAACTGACGTTTAGTTTTAGTACTGGGTCAATTGTACTGGTATCCCCCGAAAACATAAAAAACATAAACAATATAAACTAATTTTTGAAAAGAAAGACTAACATTCCCGGTTTAAGAATAACCTGGCAATATTTGAAAATCTCCTACTACCACCACAGTCAGCTGAAAATGTTGCTTGTGTTGTGATGGGGGACTTAGCCAGCCCAGGAATTGAACACACTATGCCTGGGTGGGACCCAAACGCGATGTCAACTCGGCCACCGACCGGTCTAAAATATGGCAGAAATCGCTCCAGTGGATAAATAATAAAATGTAGTTTATAGGCACTTTATAAAAAAAAATCGTCTAAAGAAACAGAAAAATTTTTAAAACAGTAATAAATAAAATATATTCTGGAATCGTTAATAAGTCGTTATGAAATATTTAGCCGTGTTAAGTAATCAATAGTATCGCGGTGGCAAAACGTGGAATTCCATAGCCGTTTTTAATTTATTAAAAATATTTATGATATCAAAGACAAAACAATTAAATGTATTCTAATCAGGGTGTCGTTATATCCCGGCCGGCGGCTAGAGACTTAGAGTATTATTACTTTAAGGCCTGAGTCCGCAGGTGCATTATCTTAACAACGAAGAGTAGGTCTGATCAAATTCACAATACAGTATTATTTTATTAACGAAATTAATTAATTAACGAATTAGTTTTCATACAGAGAATATCCAAAAAAACGTTTTTAGTGTATAAAAACATATCGGCTTCTTTGTCTGGATGTGGTGTGATTTCATTTGTATTTTTTTATGAAACATTAATATGAATCATCGAGGAATTATCAAAATTTAAATAAAAAAATATTGAAGTGTTTTACGCTCTCCTCTAGCTGGTATTAGTATAGCACTGCACGTGTCATCCATAAACTGTGAAACAAATCAGCCTCTCGTTGGGTGGTCATGTTAAATGGATGTTATTCACTGACACTATTTCTGTTTTCATTTAAAAAAAAAATATGAATATCACACCAGAGTCCCTGGAGCCAGTGAGACTATGGCATCCCAAATCGGGGTTGTCGTGAGACTGAAGATATTGTGAACCTCGAAGGAGATGACGAGGAGGAAGTTGGGATAGTACCTGGCTATTCAGATCTGGTTGCCAAACACTAATTGTAAAATAGTACAAATTAATTTTAGTAAAATTTATTTCAGCCCGCGACCTTCGGATTGCTAGTCGATAGCCTTACCCCTCGATAACAGAGGCCGTCATTTAGGTACGTTTTAAATTATGTTTTACATTTGAAAGTAGACGTTTATCACAATTTGGGAGGAGGGTATGTGTACCACGGCCCCGGGAACCATTTATTGGATAACCCACACTTCTGCCATAGGTCTCCCCAAGTTGTTTGATATGTTTGGTGACTTATCAGGAGTGCCCGATTTTATGGGATGAGGTATGTGAGGGGCTTGGCGGCGGATGCGCCTGCCTAATAACTGCGTGGTGGGCCGGATCGATTAGTCCTCTTTCAACGCATCGCCTTGCAACGCAGTAGGAGAGTTAGATTCTTATGTATATCACTCAAACACACTGAACCCCAGATTACTACCCACCCATCAAACCTATTTACTTCCCAGAACTCACTCTCCTTCCTTTCCTTCAAAATTCCCCCAACACAGCATTCACAAAGATGACATAGGCCCTGAGGGTTACGATTTTCCTCAGGGCCTCCTGTGTGGAAATGATGTAAAAAATATAAGAAATAAACAACAATCTCGCTAAAGGTTGGCCGTGACCTATGGTAGGGGTGTTGGTTATCTAATAAATGGTTCCCGGGGCGGCGGTACACATAATTGTAATAGTTCTCGAGGGCTCTGATGTACAGACATTATGGCTCCTGTTGATTGACGAACATATACTAAAACATCGTTGGTTGGAATCGGTGCTTGAAATGACTTTAGCCATGTTTAATAAACAACAAATTTAAATAAATTTATAGCAATTTTAATTTAAAATTTGAAATTATTAAATTCTCACCAATCTAATCGCCGCAATTTTAATAGGCACATATTATGGATATTACGCTTTGTTTCAACTTAATCATTACAAGAAACTTAAGTCGGGAGAGATGGTAAAAGATACATTAAAATAAAATTTTATTCAATCAAAGTTCAAAATTTCTCTTATAAAATAACCCAGACAAACCTCACCCCATGAACCTGGGCACCCCTGCTAAGTCACGAAGCGTAGTAAATGATGTATTAAATTTACAATTTTTGTTTAATCAAGTTCAAAAGATTTTTTTAGCATGGATTTGATGTTTGCGAAAGTTTTTCAATATAAATACTCGTGAGGCAGTCTATCCTCTTTAAGTACAAAGTCATTTTCATAGAATATGGATGTTCTAACACAATCTAAAAAGTACCACAACGCGCGCGAAATCTGCGGTTTTCAATTTACAACGCATGCAAGCCGTCAAGTTTGTCAGAAATATATAGATCAACAAAATAAATCGTGTAAAATGTATATGCGACCGAAAAATGGGCGTGGCTTACAGCTAAATCTCGATGACACAAGTTGATCTATAGGGATTTACATATGTATGCCAGCTTGGGTAATGGATCAACATATCCGAGGTGGATCAACAAATGCAAACGGATCAACATATACCTGGCGTACCGTCGCGCAAGATCAACATAGTACGAGAGGGGATAAATATATATATATATATATATATATATATATATATATATATATATATATATATATAATGGAAGATAAAACTAACTAGATAATGTAAAACTTTTAAAAAATACTGTTTTATGGCTCTGTTTATTTACTACCATTAACTTTTTTTACGTTTTTATTAAATTATTCACAAAAAATTAAAATCCTCTTTGGCGCTTACATAATAATTTTTTGAGTGAAACATTGTATTGAATTCTAAAATTTCTTCAGAAGCCCGCCGAGAGCGGCAACGAACAGACTCGTCAGATCTGTGCCAGTATTTTTAACGCTTTCTTTCATGGTGACATAATTTTAGCCAGGGGCATTTTTAGTTCTCAAAACCGTGAGGGTAAGCTTGTGTATTATTATTTTTCGTGACCAAAATATTATACCTTTTCAATAGATCTATTTGAAATTCACTTTCGTTTTCTTGAAAGAATGTACATATCAATGAAGTGGATTCTTAGAAGTGGAAATTAACCCACTACCAGACATCCAATCAGGCTGAAACTCGGCAATGCATTTTAGTGGCACATAAATGGACATATACGCATTTATCTGAAATTGGATGTGTGATGAAAGGCTTCAATCAACATTGAAAACAAATAAACCGTAGCTCCTACTTTACGGATTAAAAATATATCGAACATAAAAATATATCAATTATTTATAAAAAAACGGACATCCTAGCGACATCTGTTGAATTAAATTTGATCCAGTTATGTTTACGGTAGACATCTGTAAGAGTTGGACTTATATCAAGATTCTAAAACGTAAACACAGAGGTCGTTAAAATCGTCTAGGATAGGAAGAATTTCCCTTGTTTAGGCCTGAAAATAAACATTGAATCTTGACAACCAATTAGATTTAAACAAAAACTATAAAGTTTTGAGTAACCAATCAGTGAACGTAGAAGCGTGCGTCAATTAGAAACAAAGGAATGAACTTTGGACCCGACATTTAAAGAGATAATTAATGACTTCTTCATTCCCACAGAAATTAGAGGTGAAGGCACTGTAATGTAAACATCGACGTTCAAGGTGACAAACCCTAGGAAATGTTTAGAATAACGGATACATTCATGAGATGGCGAACCCCAGAAATCGAGCGCCTTGGAGATTTTTACATGTTGAAAAACATACGCGAAAATGCAATGGAAAAATTATAAACGTGATACCTATAAAAAAGGGCGGAAAAGCGAAGGAAAGTTACTGGCAGGATTTTCAACCGTCGTGCAAATTACTTATGAGAGCGGGAGGGTGTCAAGTTCGATGAAAATCGTAATAAAGAAAAAATGAAAGTGTTGGGGACATTAGGAACTAATCGTTATCAATTCTAGATGAAGCGGGGGTATTAGGAAAACGATTGGGAATGAAAATTTTGCATAAAAAATTGACATTTTAGAAAGAGTGCAGCGACTGAACGAAAGAACAATTCAGAGATTTTGGGCTACTACAAAGGTCCTAGGGACATGATAATAGAGTAACAAAGGAAGACAGTAATACTAAACATATAGCGATAGATTTAATTCAGGAAAAGTAGGCATTTTACATCATTATCAGGGTAGATAGATCTTAGAGTTGCACGAGACTACAGAAGAAATGAGACGAGATAAAAGGTTGACGGTCTCATGTATATTTTAGGACATAAACAATGAAAATTCAAAACATGGTTTTTGTTTACGTTAGAGTAATAAGCAATTAGGAAAGCAATTAAATTTAACATAGGGCTTATGAGATGTTTAGTTAAAGCAAAAGACATAAAAACTAATAGGTTTGAAATAAAGAGAAATTTACGAGCGAAGTACCAAAAATTTCAGTCTAAACAAACGTCAATGCGTTTGGTTTATGTGAATTTTCGTATGAAAGGATGGAAAGTGGGGAGGAGTTTAGGTCAGGCAATTACTGTGACGGGTATCCCAGAGTCAAATTAGGTATATCTCCCATAGAAGTTTGGAAAATGATATATTAATTAATAATAGATGAAGGATGAAATTTTCCTAGAGACAACACGCATCGGGAAAAGTGTGGAGAAGATAAGGAAAGGGTAAAGAACGGGGATAAGGGATGATCCAAGTGGAGAAAAGGAATACAATTCTAAGTTATCCGTGAAATTAATAAATACGGCTTGGAATATAATTAATTATAGAGTTATGAGAAATAACATAAGAATAAAGAAGAAATTTGTAGAGAAAAACGTCACGAATAAAAGAAAATTCAAAAAAAGGGGAAAACTCAAATCTGCGACGTAAAGAGATAAGGTACGGGTGAAAATGGAAAAGCTCATATAGGTGACAATAAAATTAAGTAGAATTTAGACAAATTGAAATTCAAAACTGCATAGTAAAAATTTCGACATGGATTTAATCATTTTTTGCACGAGATGCATAAAATTGAGATCTATATATATATATTATTGAGGACGGACCTATCGCAAATTGAGAAAAAAAAGGAACACAAAATCATGATATTTTAACTACATTTTGTATGAACCGTAGAACAAAGGGAAACTGGGCATTTAACGCGGACTTACTCGATTCGGACCCTATGGAATTGAGGACAAGGAACGAAAAATAGTCGACGCCCAGAGTCAGATGACTGAAATGTTACAAAAGGTCATATGTCGGTACATACGAAAATAATAAGTATAATATATCTCATAAATGTTTTAATTTGAGATGATTAATCGTTACAATCTTATGATAGAGTCGAACTTGAGCTGTTGTGTATGTTTCAATTGTGTATGAGCAATAATTAGAATAATGGAAGATATATATATAGTGTGTGATTAGTCTATGTCTATTTATTACGTGACGTTTTTTAACATTTTTTCAGATTCTCCTCTGCCCAGTCCAATCAACCATTTAGTTATTATTGGGCCTATGTATGAAATATTATAAGTTTTTATGTTTAATTCAGGGGGGATTTTGTTGTACAATTTAGGTCCCAAGTATGTGTGTGTCTTTTGGTACTTTGCCGTTTTGCTCGTTGGGATCATAAGGTCATTTCTGGTGTGGCTTCTTGTGATGTGTTTATGGTCAATTTTAGTAATTTTGTCTAGATTTTTATGTACATGGATAATAACCTTTTTTTATATAGTTTTGACGGACATCAAGTACATTAAATTGTTTAAAGAGCTCATCGCTAGAGAACCTATATGGTTTGCGCATTATGACTTTAATTATTGATTTCTGGGCCTTCATAAGCGGATCTAGAATTGATCTTCCTGATGCTCCCCATCCAATGCAACCATACATTAAGAGGGGGTTGCACAGTCCGAAATATATTTTTCTTAGATCTACTTGTCTAATTATGTTTCGCACTGCAAAGAAAATATGAGTAAGTTTTCTTACCCTAGTTGAAAGATTGTCAATGTGATAATTCCACTTAAGATGATTGTCTATTATAACACCTAGGTACTTGATGTTTTTCACACATTCAAGATCTTCACAATTGCAGTTAGGTTCAGTATTATAGGAGTTACAGTCATGATTATGTGTTTTTATTGTGTGTGTTGTACTAGGTTGTCCCTTTATGGTTGAGCTGAATCTCATGTATTTGGTTTTGGAAGTGTTCAGTGTTAGTAGACTTTTGTTGAGCCATTGTTTTATCACATTAATTCCACTTTCAGCAAGTTTGTGTGTGTCAGTCCAGTCATCTCCTTCAAAGATAGCTACCGTATCGTCTGCGAATGTAATAATTTTACCACCGATTGGTAGCTCGCACAACTCATTGATATAGATTATAAATAGAAGGGGTCCCAATGTGCTTCCTTGTGGTACACCAAAGTTAGTGCCTAGTGAGTTACTCAAAGTTTTACCAGTTTTGAGTTGCTGGCTTCTACCTGCTAGGTAACTCTTTAGCCATTCGTATGGCATACCTACAATTTCAATATTTTGTAGTCTTTTGAGGAGTATTTTGTGAGAAATTGTGTCAAAAGCCTTGGCTAGGTCTAAGAATATTAATTCAACCTTCTATTCCTGTTAAGCCCTTGTTTCACAAATACACTACCATGCCTAAAAAATATATTTCTTCCATAACCCGAATGCGGCTGGGTCACACTTGTTGTCTTAGTCATCTTGCCAGGTTCCACATAGTCAGTTCGCCGTACTGTGATTGTGGGTCAGAGGATACTCCGGACCATATTTTTTGGGTGTCTTATCAATGACCAATTTCCAAACTTCATGCATGAATTGGTAAAACTTGATATTATATTGCCTACCAGTATAACCTGCCTTCTAAAGCGGCCGCTACACTACTCGCTTCGACGAAGTCCTCGACGAAGTTAGCCGAAGTTCGAAGTGCGTGCCCACACACTCGTGCAACTTCGCGAGTAACTCAGTCCAACTCAGTCGTGATTGGTTTATTTATGTGTTCGAACTTCGGAACGCTTCGAGTCCTTTGACTCGGGCGCATTTACCGACAACAATCGGAAGTCGGGCGAAGCGAAGCGAAGTTGCCCGAAGCAAAGTGAAGTTCGTGCCCACACTATCGTATTCGGTCAACTTCGATCAACTTCGCGAGTAGTGTAGCTGGGCTATTAGTCTAAACACTCCTGAAATTTACCATTTGTTGACAAAATTTATTTATAAAAATGGCCTTAATATGTGACCATAATAATAAATATAAACCAAATTTCTTTCACTTTCATTTGTATACATTTGTTCAGGTTCCTATTTTCATCTTTATTTTAATCTATTTTCACTAATCCCAACTCTGCATATTTTGACTGAGTTAAAACACTATTCTTTATGCAATTGTATATTTTTCTTGATTATTTTATTGAATTTGTTTATATTTATTTCATAGTACTGTTTTAAAAAAAATAATGCTTCTAATTTTGGAAAAATCTGTTCTTTTAAATAACAAAAAACGCCTACTACTATTGTGCACAGGTTCCTATTTTTATAATTTTGTAATTACCTATTATTACCAGCTCTGTATTGTTTTTGTTAAGTTATGTTTATGTTATACCTATGTTATGTTTATGGTAGGTTTATGTTTATGATGTGTTATGTTCATGTTATGTTATGATATGTTTATGTTATGTTCATGGTATGTTTGTGTTATGTTTATTTTTATGTTTTATGATCACATTTGTTTACTCCCATATGCTGTGTTTGTTTATAAGATTTCCAATTTCATAGTTCTGTTTAAAAAAAACGCTACTAATTTTATAAAAATCTTTGGTTAAATAACGAATAGCGCCCACTTATATTGTACATAGGTTCCTATTTTTATAATTTTGTGATAACCTACTGTTACCAGCTCTGTACCGTTTATGTTAAGTATGTTTTGTTATGTTACGTTATGTTATGTTTATGATGTATAATCAATTATATTCTGTAATTTATTGTATTTGTTAATAAGAAAAATGTTATTTGTGTATGGCCAAGATCACCCCTAATGGGTGAAAGCCAAAATAAAGAATAATAAATAAAATAAAATACATAATTATTATTTAATCACAAAATAACATAAATAATAACATAAATTAAACATAAAATGAGTAGCAAATATCTAGTACGGAAATGTGCTACTTTATGTTTTAAAGTATAAAATATAGTGCATTAAAGAATTCAATTAATTTCTTTGCTTTGGAACAAAAAAAATCGTAAATAAAGTAAAATTTCTACACACAAAAAAATTATACTAACACAAGGGTTAAGGTTATTTTTTAATACATTCTTTAACTCACAAAAAATGTTAAAGTTGCATCTAAAATCACGCAAAATTTAATTATTTAATAGTCTATATATATCATAGTTTAAAACACAAATAATGAAAATAGCCATAGTCTGTCTGTCATATGTCTGTGAAAATAGCACATATCCATACTAGATATTTGCAATACTTTTTGATTAAAAAAATAATGATGCTGTTTGGTTGGATATTTTGGCCTCAAATCCAAATTTAATTTTTGTATGAAAAAGGCCGCGCAGCTGTTCCCCCTAAGGCGACACAAGACTAAAAACGAGGGTTTGCTCTATATTCACATTTAAATTAATTACGACGAATTCGAAAATATTATACTTTTTTTCTGACCGATACCCACGGATTCAAGTAATTTATATTAAAGATTAATAAAAACGGTACTTTACCATTAAAATATTTAACTCAAAACGGTTTGAAAAATCATAAAAAACGTTTTTCAACAAAAAAATTACCCGTAAGCACCAGATTTTATTTTTCTAGATGATTAATTAGTAACTTCTCAGAAACATCTGAGATTTTATTAGAATTAATTAAAATAAACCCTGCGGAAAGATCAATTAGCTGGGCCTGCTAGAGCAAATTCGAACGTATGTCCGCCCAATAGACGCCTTCTTCACTTACGTCAGAGTATCGTGTAGTCTTATTAACCAACCGCGACTCATCTTAAAAAAAGGGTTGCGAGATTATAAAACGTGGCTCTTCACCCCTTTTTAATATTTTAGATTTAGCAATTATTTCCACTTAACCTGGGTCCTAAAGTTTTGCGTATATTTCAGCATTCTGTCAATAATTGCCAATTAATGATGAGTTCTTCGTTGAATTTTCTCGGTGACCTAGTTTAGATGAAACGGATCCGTAAATTAAATTATTTTGCGTAGAAACAATTATTCATCACGAGGAATTAATCTAAATTTCCTTTTAACATGTTTTAATATAACTTGTCGATAGGTGTTCCACTATTATCACGCAAGTAGCAGTGTGCGGGGACCGGACAAATTGGAGGTAAAACACGAAGCCATTTTTTCTGCTTCGTGTCTCATCTAAATATGATACGTCAATGGGGAAAGTCTGAGTAACCGACAAAACAAATTCCAATTTTGAAAATGTAGTAAAAATATTTTAAATGTTAAAAATACAGGTAGTTACTTTATCGCTTGTCTGGATTCTCCAAACAAAAACTTCATATTTTTTAAATTAGACTTAAATTTAAAGCAAACGTTTTAGAGTTCATTGAACTGGAGTTACACAAGAAGCACAACCGAAATTAGTATTTTTAATAATATAGAACATTTTTTTGGGAAATTCATACTATGCCACGATAAATTAACAGGAAATATATATTAATAAGACACCAATTAAAGAATTATCTATTAGAATTGATAAGGACGATACAAAAAAAATAGTTTTAATGAAAAAATAATCGGATTTTCATGAACACGTGTTCCGACATCATGATAATATTTTCGTAATTTACTAAAAGTTTATCAGGAAACCTGTACATTCATTCATACAGCCTGCAATCCTGTTTTAACCGGAATTACCATAATTTAAAGAGATTCTAGCATTATTAGTCATTTTTCTCCGTGCGCACGAATTTGTGTGATTTACTAACAGTGATGCTAATAGGCATTTGAATACCTACGACCTACCTGAACTAGGTACCTCTAAAATACGCGAGTTTCAAAATGTTTTGTGTAAATTTCTGAATAGATTTCAATTTGCAAAATCTAATTCATCTCAAAATTCTACTTTAAGAATTCAGAACGATCAACAATCATTGCCCTTTCCGCCATTGTATTGCTTCAACGGAACAAGGATTTGTGTTGATGGACACCCATTGGAATCGTGTCTTAATTATCAAAATAATATGTTTTATGAAAACAAGAACTTTTATGCTTTTGAAAACACTGCGTAACTTCTTGTTATTTGGGTAATATAAATATACTCTTAGGGATGAAATGCTCCTTCTTTCCGTCGCCTTTTGTAATAAAATGAGGCATTCTCAGGATATGAATTTCTTTTGAAGTCCATTCCCGCCAGAAAGATTTTATGTAGTGAGGGATTCTTAAAACTTTCATCAGCCAAATTAAAAGGGAAAAGGAGCCGTAAAGCAGTTAACTTCTAAAAGAGTCTTCACGCGTCGACGGTAGATCATGTAACTGTGGGATGTGGAAATTCTAACACCGAAACTATTTTAATATAATAATAAACAAAGTCGAAAATTGACAGAATAAAAATATTTAATACAGGCCGACCACCATTTAGAGATGTTACTTACACGAGTCATGTTACAAAATGACTTTCCAAAAATGACGTCGGGTCGTGAGGGACCAAATAAGTAGTGATCAATGGAAAATGGAATTTCAGCCGAAATTTAGTTTTAGTTTCAGCTGAAACTGAAATCGAAACTTGTTTAAATAAATAACACCCTAGGCCCCAAAATCAGTTTTTTTATTGTTATATTTCTAAGAGTTCATTAAGTTAGTGTTAAATAAAATGCACAATAATTGATAAAATACAGTGCCTTTGGTTTCGTTTTATGCTATATGTTTAAAGGAATTTCAAAAATACAAAATATTTAACTATGGAAACAATCAGCTGAGTCTTTTAGTCCTTACTTTGGATTATATTAATGCAACCAAAAACTATTATTCCTTCGGCTGAGCCGAAGTTTCGGCTAATTTTTGGCCGAAACCGAAACCGCGGCCAAAACTCATTTATTGGTGAGAGGTGAACAGACGAAACCGAAACCAAAACTTCCATTGATCACTATAAATAAGAAAATCTAATATTTCATTTGTATCCAATTATTTCCGAACCTTCTCTTCTCTGCCCTGTTTCGTCATCTTTACAACACGAGAGTAGCGACGCTCCGAGCCAGTGGAACTATGGCACCATCAAGTGGGAAACTGAAAGAAATTGGGGAAGTGTTGAGTTATCAGTTTAGGGGAGGAAAAAAGTCAATCAATTCACATTAGAACGTAAGGAACATACGGAGTATGTAAAGAATAACAACAAAATCAAACACTATAGGGGGAAAGGGAGAAATTTCAATATTATTTTAAAAAATCAATTAACGTGATGCAGAGAAAGTTACACAAAACAATAACAACCGTATAGATCAAGGCTGCACAACCCCAGGCTCACGGGCCACATTATGGCCTGTGAACGAATTATAAGCGGCCCGCGTGAACCATTTTCAAAATACCCGCCAATTTGAAAATTACTTGGATCGAAAAAAATTTCGTATCATTGCATCATCCAACAGGAGGCGTTGTGTGCAAAGGACATGAAGTTGAATGATATAATGGGCTGGTAGTACGCTGCATAAATTACATACGTTCAAAAGCTCTTCACAGACGTCAATTGAGAGTTTTATTTGAAGAAGAAATCAGCGAATTTGGAGAGTTATAACTGTATTGCGCTGTGCGATGGCTTTCAAGGGGCAACATGTTAAAACATTTCTTTTACTCAAGAATAAGTACTGGTTGAGTGATCTTACATTTCTTGTTGACATCACTAATTATCTCAATATTTTAAATCCAAATTACAAGGTAAAGATTATTCACTTCCGACTATGTTTAGCCAATGAAAATATTGAACTTTTTCCCTTACTCAAATATTTGAAAGAGAAGCTCAATATTGCCGCCATAAACTGTACTAAGTACGAAGCTAAAATTACAAGCTTATTATAGTCGTTTGAAAGCAGATTACACGACGTTGAAAGTACAAAACAAAACTAACATTTTTTTTTAATTCTTTCACAATCAGTTTGGCTGAAATAATTAGTTATCCTGCCAATATCCAGTTGGAACTCACTGAACTGCAAAATCACTCTGCACTGAAAAACCTTTTCGCAGAAAAAATATTTTCGAAGTCACAAATTTCTTTAGAAGAATTTGGAGATTTCTGGAAATTGGTGCCAAAGGAAGACTGGCGTTTCAATTTTTAAGTATTTTGGATCAACGTATGTTTGTGAAAAGTTTTTTTCTAATATTAATTTTGTAAAAAATAAATACTGAGCAACATATTGGTTGCTACCAAAGGTTCTTCTAATATCTTTGGTTGCTACTGTCGACATCTGAACTGACTCCTAACATAGGAGAATTATTAAAACAAAAACAATGTCAGAAATCACATTGATTGATCCAATTACTTGGACTTAGATTTTTGTTACATAAAATGTTGTTTCGTTATTTGGCAGTAGATGCTATTTATTTTATTATTTTAATAAACGACAGTAAAATTAAATATGTTTATTTTTTTGTTGCATAAAACAAGAAATTAAATAGCTTAGGTAACAAAAATAGGAACCGTCAGTGGCCCGCCAGTGACTTTTAAATCGTCAATTCTCCCCAACTGTTAAAAAGGTTGGGCAGCCTTGCTCTAAATCATAATATAATGATTAAGGCAAAACTAAAAACCAAAACGGTTCCATGATATTTCATCGAAATGAAAATTCAACACACCTTTAAAAAAATGATATAGAGTCATTAAAAGTCATGAAACAAAAACTAGTTTTAATAGTTACTTACGTAACCTATTTAACTTAGTTTTTGTTTCATTACTTTTCATGACTTTATATCACTTTTTGTAGGTATGTTGAATTGTCATTTTAATGACATACCCGGTCACCATTTTATACATCAAGAAACCTAGATCAAGGACATACATTAATAGCGTTATATTTAGATTTATCTTGAGTCTTTGATTCGATCTGCCACAAAATTCTATTTAAAAAAATAGATATCAAAACTACTACTCAAAAAATAGATATTAAAACCATTGATATCAAAAGTAAGGAACTCTAACAAATGAAAAGTTACATTATTAACAGAACACAACAAGTCATAATTATTCACCGCACTAGCAAGCCACCGCTGATTACAGTTTATTTATTTAACGCCTATTAAGGCTTTTACATTTATACTAAAATATTTTCCAAATTATACTTGTAAAACGAGTGTTTAAAATACTTGCACAAAAATAAATATAAAGTAAAAATATAATTGAATTTGATTCTAGGTACAAAATATAAAAAAATCTAAAATCTAAATTATACTTGTAAAACGACTGTTTAAAATGGTTCTATGATAACTCAACACAGTGACAATTCAACACACATTTAAAAATGTGACATAAAGTCATTAGAAACGATGAATTTTTTTTTTATCTAATCTAACCTAACCTAACCTAACATATTTAACCCAGTTAATAAATTTTTTGTTTCATCACTTTCCATGACTTTATATAACTTTTTAAAGATGTGATGAATTATCATTGTGATGATTTATCCGGTCACCGTTTAAAATACTTGCACAAAAATAAATATAAAGTAAAAATATTATTGAATTTGATTGTAGGTACAAAATATAAAAAAATCTAAAATATTTTTTTTTCTTTCAGCCGACAAAATACTGTTATTGTATCCATTTAAATGGCAACAACAACAACATCGGAGTATTTGTTTCCTAGCTGTTGAATCCGTCGCATAGGAGTGTGATATTGGGACGTAGATGTAGAATTGCTACAATAATATGGTAGGTACTGTCTTGTGACGGACCTGCTTGGAGTATGAAAAGAGATTGCATATAATAAACCAGGGGTATCAAACATTGAATTAATGATTTTATACAAACAGGTTAAATCGGAAATGATTTTAGGATCAGATAATTTTAATAAATTTAATGAACAAAGTACGTTATCGTAATTTAGGCATTCTTTAGAAATGCCCAAATTATGGAAGGAATTCTTCTAGGAAGCGTACTAGGGCCCGTTCTATTCACTGTTTACATAAATGATCTCTGCAACATGGAAATAGACGGGGAAATCGTTAGTTTTACTATTCAAATCTAAATATTGGACTAAGGTACTCGTATATAATATACCGGAATTAGGAATCACGCTACTGAAAACGTTGTTAGACACAAACTTACTTTCAATAAACATATTGAAAACCAAATTCACAACGTACTGTATAAATACCAGAAGACAGCCAAAAAATAAGACAAAGACCATAAAAAACAAATGAATGCATACACACCAACATCTGCAATCGCCCCACTCTAGAAAAAAACTGACCAAATAAAGTATCTAGGAATCAAATCAAACAATTCATAAATAAATTCCTTAAAAAAATAGATATTTTCCTGAATATAAGAAACACATTTTTTAATTAAAAAAATAATAAAATAAGTTTTGAACCATTATAGAAAGAGGTATAATAGCTTGTGGAGGAGCAACAAACTCAGATATTGGTCATATGTAAATTACACAGAAAATTATCATAAAGGTAATACTTCAACATAAAATAACTGACCTATTATTCAACATGTTTGACGTACTAGATATATGCCGAATAAACATAAAAAAACACTACATAAGAACACTTTTGACCAAAAAAACTAAATTTTAATAAACAAACACTAACATAAATATACCAGTTGGGCGAGCGTACATAACATAAAGCTCCACCGATAAGCACAAGCTTTGGACAGAGACACCACAAATACCATGCAATAAAAGCATTTAACAATCTGACACTCGACACAAAAAAGGAAGGAAACAAAAAAGCATTTTACAAAAAAATTAAGATATAGATTAAAGAACAAATAAATGCTACATTACAAACAAAAAAAAATATCTTCCAAGGATAAAAAATATACCTCCATATTAAACATATTATTCACAATCGGACCAATAATTACATACATATTGCTTAGTTTTTATAATTGCCTTAATTATTTACATTTTAATTCTTATTATTTCATTTAATTTAAAAAATCAATACAGTCCATTTTATTTACATTATTTGTCACCTAAAATTGTAAAATGGGGGCCGCAGCACGGGTTATCACCCAGAGAGGTTCACTTTACCAAATAATATTTTATTAAAAATAATTCTAATGTATCATTAAAAAAAGAGAATGTCCCGTATCTACAGAATAAAGAAAAAATGAGAAACGCTTTGTAGGCGCGTTTCGTGATACAAATATTTGCCCAATCGAGTCTTAAATTTCCAGTATAAAACTGTGTCTACGAAATTAAAATGGGATGGAGGACGTGAGTCGAGTGTAAGTGAGACGGAGCGCTGAGCATTTGGCTAAATGGAACATTTGTTTCCATTCAAATTTTTTTGGAATACACTTCTAGTTTTCTTATTTATTCTGTGGTTGTATCTATTCTAGGCTGCGGTGACCGGTGTTGTGCAACCTTTAATAATCTCGAATATGAAGAGGAACAATAATTTATTTTACATGTGTCCTTTGTCTAGGAAGTCTAGCACAGTGAATTCGATAACTTCGCAATGTCGGATCGATAGTCGTAACTACCGATTTCCCGAGCACGGTCGCACTGTTGATATCCAGACCGACATTGATAATGCAAAAATCAGAA
The DNA here is from genome assembly GCA_026573805.1 of Hesperophylax magnus. Lineage (NCBI taxonomy): Eukaryota > Metazoa > Arthropoda > Insecta > Trichoptera > Limnephilidae > Hesperophylax > Hesperophylax magnus. The sequence continues at coordinate 2,573,741 of JAIUSX010000043.1, read as the reverse complement.
CTCGATATACGCTGGCAACACTGGCGCATCTCTGAATGAATTGACATTCCTAAACGTCAGACGGCAACGTAAAAGTTAAAAAATACTAATTAATTGACATTGTTGAATTAGAATATTAACTCTAATATATATTGGCAGTCCTCATGAGGTTTTTGACACTAAAAAGGGTCATAACTAACAACTATTGCTTCTCGAAGCTGGAACGGAACCAATTGATCGCGTCGTAGATGAATTAATTAAGTCTATGGATCGTGTATATGATTTCATTCAGTTCTAAGAGCTTAGTTAGTTCACCCCCATTCATAAATAAGCCAGTTATTTTGCATAACGAACGACATTATCCAAAAAGTTGTGCATATTGACAGTTTATCTGACATGTTAGAGGCTGCGCTAAAAGTAGCGGGATTTTTCTAGCGGTAATCGGAATAATTTACTAAGGTGATTGTTTAACTGATTTCGTTAATATCGTATTGACATAGTTCTTTATCGATCGTATGTGCTAAACCTAGTGAACAGGGGGTCCTTTCGGTAACAGTGGCGGCTCGTCCCAGTTTTGTTATTTTATCAGTGTTTTTATTCGCCTTGGCCTCAAGTAACCAAGTGAACTGGATATCCTGCCTGGGCCTGGCAAAGTGGTTTTTCAGGGGGCTCCGCCGCCGATGGAAGTCTGCAGGAAATTGCATCTCGGCCTGATAAATCGAATTTTTGATTCGGCCGCCTGGGAAAGGAGATGGGGGGAGGTGCAGAACCGATTCGTGGAAAGAGATGCATTCAATCCTAGTGTGAGCCATTTGCATAAATATTCAAATATCGGGCTTCGATGTTATACCAAATTACAAATTTATGGTAAATACTTGCATCCAGTGCTTGCAACTATTGACAAATTATCAATTTAAAATTATTTTTTTATCCTCTAATTATTATGGTTTTAATAACTAACGTCACAACACAGCATAATAATAAAGACATTCTCGAAATTGATAAAAAAAATGTTTTCTAACCTTGTGGTTGTTCATTAAAAAAAAAAATACTTAATAGGTCACAAAAATTCTCTGAATGGAGTGAAATTATTTTATTTAAAAAATATATATATTCGTTCATTTGTAAAACGTTGATGTTTGTTCCTATTTTCAATAGTGGCTAGCAAACGAAAGCGTCTGCATGTACAAACAAAATATTTAGAATATCTTTGTTCTTTCGTCAAAGTTAATACTAAAGCTGGGTCTCCAGCGACAATATTACCACAAACATTGAACCAAATGTCTGTGTAAACGTGAAACATTGGGGCAGGGCCACAACGTTTTGGTTCTCCGTGGCAACTGTAAAACAAAAAACGTTGTGGTCCTTGCCCAATGTTTATGTTTTGTCCGATGTTTTGAAAACATTTGGTGGAACACCCGACTTTACACGAACAAAATATTATAATTTGAAGGCACGACAATTTTTTTTTTATGCTTTGAAAGTTGGATTTTTTTCAATAATATTTCAAAGAATTAATTTGTTGCCGCATAAGGATGGAGACACATTACGCTATACGCATCATGGCTTAGCTTATTTCAGTATATCGCTCGTCATATACTACTAATGGGGATGTATTGCGAGCGATGTGCTGAAATAGGCCATGATAATAGTCATGAGAATATAGCGCGGTCTGTCTACTGCCCGGAATCAGTTGAACAATCACCATTTAGGAAATGTTGTCAGCTTGAATTATAAAGGTCTCCATGGTCGAGGAGTAAGGCTCTCGTCTAACAATTAGAAGGTCGCGGGTTCAAAACGCGGGGTGCGCAAGTAAATTTTATTTGATGAATTTGAATTATTTCACAATTTGTTCATATATATTGTACTTGAGGCACGTTTCAGAGTGGAAGATGCTTTCAGTATCGCCCTGCTATAAGACCACCATTCTGAAATATAATTATGCTTGAAATGGTTTAGCCGTGTTTAATGACCAGATCTGAATAACGAGGTTCTTCCCCGACTTACCCTTTACCATCTCCTTCCCATCACCACTACTTTCAGCCTCATAACATACCCTAATTGGGGATGCCATAGTTTCACTGGCTCCAGGCGTTTGTGACTTGTGCGGTATTCATATAAAAAATAAATAAAAACCAGGGAGTGAAAGAAGAAGGCAAAAATCAGGAACAAATCCGAAACAGTTATTTTTGTAGTTGTTTTATTTTCATCAAATAATAAAGTACACACTGTTGGGTATAACACGTCAGGGATGGATGAGAAGGAGGTAAACAAAACTACTCGTACGAATAATTCGAGTTGAAGTGTTACTTAGAACAGGACGGAACGTGCCATCGTGAGCTTTCATTCTCCGTAATGAGATTACCTTTACTTCACCGGAGCTGTAGTTCCGGAATAAAGGTGGTCCGTGTCCGCGTCCACCATGACACATGAATGGCGCCATTCCCGGAAACTGAATTTCCCACCCACATTCCGGATCCGCTTCCTGTTCCCGTTGGCTGAACTTCCCGCCCACCTGGACTACCTGGCTCACTAGGCTCCCCTGGTACCAGGGCCGCTGCGAGAGGCCGTGTTCGAAAACTAAAAATGCCGCCGCTTTTAATAATTTTATCCTGCAATGCTTCGAAATTGATTATGTCTTTCTCGGGCGCCCCCGATGTCTACCACTTAAACTACTCTATAAACACTCTTGGCACTAATAAGAACAAACTTTGAAATTTTCAGCGACTACTTTTCGAGTTTTGCAAGCAGAAACATTAAACTTTTATATATTGAGATTGTGACCAGACACGGGCAGTCCAATGAAGGCAGAAACAAGTTAGCCTCTCAACTGGGAGTATTGTACAGAGTCCATAGATACTTTTATATTAGGAACACAACTGCTGACTCTATACAAATCGCAAGTGCGCTTCAATGTTAAATTTAGAAGCTACCCCTGGTCTGGAACCTCAAAGTACTTAAATCATCTATTTGATAGATTCCCCTACCTTAACAAAATGCAATATGTAGAGCACAGACGTTAGGTGCGAATGCATTAGGTTCTGCCGGTATTTCAATGGAAGATGCTTCCAGGAACTAGTGATATTGATTGAGTGACTCTTTATTGAGTTAAACAGCTCAACTACAATTATTACCTCCCAGAACATGGGTCTCTTTAAAACCCACGTTCACTCTTTCCTCTCCTCAAAAAGAACCTCCACACAGCATCTCTAAATTTGACATAGATCACGAGGGAAATTATTTTCCTCAGGGCCTCCTGAGTGGAGTTAACATTAAAAAAACATAATTTTAGAATTTTGATTCAGTTTTCGTTAATCCTATAATTATTCCTGATCCAAATTCATAAAAAAATAGTAATAATATTATGACCCTTTTAAAATTAATATAGCTTGGGAAAGATGTAAACTTCTTATTTAAAACAAAAAAAAAGATTTGGGTCATTTAATGGACTGTATACATGGGTTAAATTTGAAGATAAATGTCCTCCAAATCTCAGAATTCACCTGCTGTGTTGTTGATAATATTTTACAAACGTAAGCTGATTAATTTAATAGGACGAAGTATTTAATTTAATATCGTAGGTAAAATTAATTAAAAATATATAAATTATAGAAATTAAAAAAGAATTATAAAATGAATATTTCATAGTTTAAAAAAAATGTTAAAAATTTTTTTGCATTGAAACCAGTTTGTATTTTGTGTTGTGTAGCATTATTAATGAACTTTAAAAAATCAACCAACAAAAAAAACAGTTTTTTGCGTAATTCATCTGTTTTAAATGTCTTTTTAACATTTTTTGGTTTAACTGACGACGAAATCTTCTTACCCAGAAACTGTAGTCGACAACTCAGCCAACTTTGCATTTATTTGCATATTAACCGCTGTAATGTCATCGGATTTCAGAGAAATTCGTATAAGTCAGTGTTTATGTGCGTGATTGCCATCGAGTGTTAACAGAATACATTTTTTTATTTTTTTTTATTTAATATTAAATTTACAATTACATGTTATTACATTACATTAAGTTTGTTTCCTTTTTAATACATTACAGTACATCGTGATACACCTTTTTTTAGAGCAAATGCTCGTGTTAAAAAGGCGGAGAAACTAAAAAAATTTTAGTCGACAACAAGTCTATCTGCCGAGTTTCAGCTCGAACGGATATCGGGAAGTGGGTTAATTTCTGCTAACAAGATTTACATTCATTCATTATCGAAAATAAAAGTGATATTCAAAGTGACGTATTTTAAAATAAGTAACAAGTACACATTTTAGAAATAAAATTAAGTTAAATGTTTAATACCACTCTTCTTAAATTTATTTTTTCGACCGGTATTTCGTTTGACTAATAAATGACGTTTTCCCTTTACAAACATGTACAATTTACAATTACGTACAGTTACGAAAGGATCATATTATAAACAAGGGACATATCCGTCAATGAGCGGAGTTGCGTATGGTTGGTTGACGGTAATAAACCACGTATTAAAAAATATAATAATCTAAATAATTGTATTTGAATTCAAATAGAAACAGAATGTCCTAAGTAACCACGAACCAAAAATTCGCCCATCATGCGTATTAACAAATATTTAAGGAGCCGCATAAAAGGAAAATTATCGATGTGGAAGAGTGTACAAGTTATCTATACTTATTTAATTTAAACATTTTCCTTTGAGAAATAGAAATGTCTTTGATCGAACGATTGCCGGTCTACAGCCTCCCCCAAGATCTGCCGCCTGTATGCGCCGCACGTATATTGCACTATGGAAGTCCGCCACTGCGAGATTACCTGGCCTCACCAGTCACCACGAGCATAATAATTAATCCCAAGCGCGAATGACGTTCTAAACCAAAAAGGCTTTAAATGTAACTAACTCAAATATTCACATGGATTCAGTAAAGTTGATCGGCTTTATTAAGTACGTTGTTAAAATTGTAATAGTTTTCACAAATAAAACGTTTACTTATTATTATTAATTCTTATTTATAATTATCTTTTAATATTTACTATCGTTAAATATTTTTTCGACTTTATGTCCGGGTTAAATCTTCCCCACAGGAAAAACTAAACCCTTCCACACATTTTTCCACAAATGATCATCTAGTCAATATACATTATGCAAGTGCATTATATAAACATAATATTTACAAAACAATACAAGGACAACACGTCAACTCACCAGAGATCAAATGGGAAAATAATTCACCGACTCCAGATATTTTCATATCAGAGGGTTCGGCTCGGTAGAACTTCTGACAGGGCCTATAAATCCTATTGATCCCACAACATAAATATTTAAAAAATCTTTCGTTATCCTACATGTATTCAAAATGACCGACTTTTGCATCTTTATATATAAATTTTTTGAAAGATCTAATACGCCTAAATTTTTAATGAGAGAGCTAGGTATAATGCCAGTAGCCGAAATAACGAATGGTAATATTTTTATAGTCTGAGAATGCCAAATTCTTTTTATTTCGTTTGCTAAATCTGTGTATTTTCTTATTTTTCATTAACAGATTTTTGAATGTTACAGGAATTTGGAATAGCGACATCAATGATATAAGTTATAAGTTATTTGACCGGTCAGTGGTTGAGTGGGCATAGCGCTTGGGTCTCACCCGAGCGTCGCGTGTTCGATTCCTCGGCTGGCTAAGTCCTCCATCACAACACAAGCAACATTTTCGGCTTTCTGTGGTGGTAGTAGGAGATTTTCAAACATTGTTGGGTTATTCGTAACCCGGGAATGTTTGTCTTTCTTTTTAAAAAAAAAAAAAAAAAAAAAAAGTTATTTTTTTAAATTTTGTCATGTAAAACTATATCGGGTCTATTATGACTAATCGTTCGGTCTGTTAGTATAGTTTTATCATAATATATTTTATAAAATTCGTTTTCTAAAAATGAATTTGGTTCGTATTCATAATATGGTACTATATTACTGCAGTCAATCAAGTTATGTTTAATTACCAAATTTTGGTGAATTATTTTTAAAACTTGATTGTGCCTAAATGTATACTCGGACGGTGCTAATATAGAACATCCCGATATAATATGTTCTATAGTTTCCGGAAAAGCCAAACATTTTCTACACAAATCATCAATTTGATTTGTATCTTTGATTATATGCTTTCTATAACTTTTGGTATTAATGACTCTATCCTGAATGGCAAGCATAAATCCTTCTATTTCTGCGCTCAACTCTCCAATATTATTATTATTTTATTTTATTTTATTATTATTATTATTTATTTTGTTGTCGTTCAAATTAATTATTTTTATTACTGTACTTTTAGCTTACTTTTGTTAAAATTTTTTTTAAATTAATCATAATAATAATATTTTGCTGATTTGTGTAGAGCCGTTTTTGTGAAAGTACTCTGCAAGGGTTGTTGTGCACATGTAAATATAGTTTAATATGGTCAAATATTCATTCGTTATTATTATTCATTAATAAGGTCATTGTAAAGGCGCCTAATATAGTATAATACGATGAAATATCGTGCGACGGTTTAATGTGTTAAAAATTGTTGTAAATATTTTTATTAATTTTCGACATTAATTTGTTTCATTTTAGCAATCGTCTGTCAATTTCGACACTCATTTTGTCCATTTGGATAATGTTCGTTTGGATAATCGTTTTTGACATTTAATTTATCCATATGTAAATTAAATGTCTATTTAAAGATTAATTTTTATCTATTTCAATAATTATCTAGCAGAGTTTTTAAGAGATAGTTATTAATAATTTTATTCCATTTATAGCATCTTTATTTTATTTCTTTCAATGTATTATATTCCATTTTGGTCAATAATTGAGCAATAACTACTGTATTATTGCGACAACTCCAACACGGAATCAGAATTGTATATTCCCGTTCACCGTACACGGAATAAGGGGCCGCATTCCAAATTTCTACCGATTTATAACAAGTTTCTCGTAACACTTTAAGTTTCTAAGTTCTTAAAAAAATATATGCTATTTTTCAAGATATTATCTGAATATGTGTAGGGCCGAAAAGTTAATTACATAAAATTACCTCGATAGAAAAAAATTGCAAAGTATGCTCCAAAAATGATTATTTACACATTTGTTTCTGTTATATTACAAGTTACAGGTATGAAAAAATTCAAATTGCTTCTTTAAATGCTACTTAAGATATTTCTAAAGAAATTTTTGCTGTATTGTTAATAAGTCACGTTTAATTAAATATTTTCACAACTGTCTCTTACGCTTATTGCTTTTAAATCATATTTATTATAGCGCGCTCGCTCCGACATGAAGATTAACCTATATTTCATTGCAAAGCTCATTCGCCAACTCGAGGGCTTTGGGGGCAGACGTGTCGTTCAACGTTTTATGATATACAGACGTGCGATTACGTGCAAATATTTGAACCTATAAAGATAATTTTAAGCGTATATCAGTTCATAAATATTGTTTTTTCAAAGATGGGAAATAAGCGAAAGACATCTCGTATTCCAAAGAAAACAATATATCTCCAAAGGGTTCAACGCATGATAGGTGAGAAGAAAAAAGTACAATATTTGATTTACAAGCTTATATTTATTATAAACGATAATTTATTATAAACATTTGTAATTCATATTTTTATTTATGTATTGTGTAGTAAAAAGTTATGAAAATTATAATTTTATTTTTTTCAGAATACGATAAACGATAATTTATTATAAAAATTAATTATTATTTTTATTTATGTATTGTGTAGTAAAAAGTTATAAAAATTATTATTTTATTTTTTTCAGAATACGTACTTTGGGAAATAAAACTAATTCCAAAACATTAGAAATTACGGGGCAAGTTCTTATTAATTTAGTTTGCTTGTTGAGGATACTATATGATCGTGATTTATTTGTGAATTAACTTTCTACGTACACAAATACACACGTCACTTTACAATATTACTCTAAGATCTGCTCTAATGATTCACAATGCAACGATGTCCGAAATATAATATAATATGTAATAATAATATATGGGCCATCTGTTTCAAATAACAATACTCGAACGTGGAATCCAGAATAATAATGAACGTGCGAGCGAAAGAAGCTATTGAAAGTTCTGAAACTGTGGGGAATATAATTTAATAAAATAAAATACTTTTTTGTTTTAAAACCACGATATTTATTAATTTAAGAACCGACCGGTTTCGCTTTACTTCAGCATAATCAGGGTACAAATTAATACTAAGTACATAATGTGTGCATATATATAACAAAATATAGAGGGAGACAACATGATACAAATATAAGCAACACAAAGACGGTCATAAAATACATTAAAATAAGTGCACAAGTAATGGAAAACCGCTAGATAATTATGTAGACTAATGGGTTATACGAATAAATCGGGAGAAACAAAACATCAACTGGCAAGGTGGTAAGGAGGTAAGGAGAACTGGGAATTTTTTATGGGTTTATTGGAAACAGACTTAATATTGGACTACTTGATATGTCTAATTGATTATTAAGTATCTGACTTTTGGTTTTTACAGCTTTTTTAATTTCTAGTGCCTCTAAATTGTTTAGTCTGTTACCATGCCCGTTTTTATGTAAGATGTTAGCACCGGTGCTATGACAGAATGTATGATCTTTATCGATCAAATGATTTGCGAATTCGGAAAAACCGTTATTATTGAGGTTTTATTGATGTTTTGTTTCTCCCGATTTATTCGTATAACCCATTAGTCTACATAATTATCTAGCGGTTTTCCATTACTTGTGCACTTATGTTAATGTATTTTATGACCGTCTTTGTGTTGCTTATATTTGTATCATGTTGTCTCCCTCTATATTTTGTTATATATATGCACACATTATGTACTTCTTGTTTAGTATTAATTTGTACCCTGATGATGCTTAAGTAAAGCGAAACCGGTCGGTTCTTAAATTAATAAATATCGTGGTTTTAAAACAAAAAAGTATTTTATTTTATTAAATATGTCAAACCACAAAGTGATTGCTTTCTACAATAATACAAGAATATAATTTAGTTCAGTGATGTTATTTTTTTATGTCGGAAGGAGGCCCTGAAGAAAATAATTTCTCTCAGAGCCTGTGTCATCTTTGAGAATGCTGTATAGAGGGTCTTTTTTGAGGAGGAGGGAGTGAACCTGTTCTGAATGTCAACTGTACAATTTATACCCAGAATTAACTTTATTGTACGTTTTTTGACTAACCGTACCTTGGTGTTCTATTTTCAATAAACTCTTTAATTATGTTTCAGATGTGAAATCTATACTCCGCTACAGAATGTTTTGCCCAAGTCTTGTAAAAATGCAAAGGCACGGCGGTAATAATAAAAGAAGTTATTAAAGTTATTGTTTAATTTTAAATAATAAAATAATTTTAAATAATAAAATCATTTGAGCCCTTTACTGTTATTTAAAAGGTCACTTGAAGTGCAGTTATAATCAATGATTTTATTTTTTTCTAGCTTCCACGAATAATCTGAAAAGGCATTATCTAAGGATTATACTCTTAAGGAGAATATAGAAAATGTAGAAAGGTGAAACGGATTTAAGATTTTCGATGAAATTATTGTGTTGTGAAATATTTATTTTGTTATTTATTACTTTATTTTTTTACAGTTTTACCGTACGCGGTCTTGTTGTAGAGTGGTATATCTAACTGTCATGGAAAGTTTTTTTCTGAGCTTTAAGAGAAAGGTTTCTTAAAGATACTGGAGTTATTCTAGGGCTATGTTAGATTTTTAACATCGATCACCGTAATGCTTGCCTTCCTGAATAAATCTAATTTTATTTAATCATTTACGGCCAAGATATTTTTGACAATGGTGTGTTTTTATCTTTCTGTATTCCAATCATTTAGCTTTGCTTCTAGGGTTGTGCCCCAGTATTGCTTTTTGGAGACTGTAAACGGATCTCTCGGCATTTAATGAAACTGCAGCAGAACAAAGGCTGTTGCTATATTGACGTTCATGGTATGTTTTGCTCAGATTGACGATAAGGTTTCCAGATCCGCATTTCGCTCGAAGCATGTTTAGGGTAATAAGTTTATAGTTTAGGGTTCTTTCACCGTATTTATGGGAACATTTCAGAACCACCAATCTTTCATTTTGAGTGAATCTTGTGTTTGTGATTAAATTATATTTGACAATTTAAACAAATAATATTTAGAGAAGTTAAAAATAAAATTGAAAGTTCACTGAAAGCTTAAACTATTAAAAGTAGTAATTTCATAAAAATGTAAATAAATAGAGCCCCTTTCACACTTTAGAATGTAATTTTATGTTGCTTATATGTTTTATTACTCTTTATAATTATTGAATTGTTTAAATGAATAAATAAATAATTACAAAAAAGTCTTCTGATTTGTAAGTCCTCAGGAAGCACTAAGGATCTTTCTATCTATCTTTATAATATAATAAATTTGATGAGCATAAAAATGTAAACGTGTATATAATTTATATAAATGTACAAAAGTAGATATTACACGTGTATAAATATTATATTGCGCATATTATACAAGATGTCGGGGGTAAAGTGCACAAACTTCGGGAGGTGATTCTAATTGATAGTACAAGTAAAAAAGAAAAAAACTTTTTTTGGAATTCCAACGTTTTAAGATAGTTTTCGAGTAAAAAAGTTTAATTTTTTGTATAGAAAAAAAAACAATTTCTTCTACGGAAAAAAATTTTTTGTGGAAAAAATTTGGAAATTCGAATAATTTCCATTTCTTTTTTACTTCTTCTAGCATTTAGAATAACCTCCTGAAGTTTGAGCACTTTACCCCCGGACACCCTATAAAGATAACCATATAAGAAAAACCTTATTGATGTAAAAATATATTTATTGATTTTATAAAAGTTATAAATTACTTTTATAAAAGTGATAATAGTATTTTAGTAAAGTAAAGTAATTTGTATACCTATACAAATAACTTTCGTAAATGTTTTTTGTAAAATTAAAAAAAAAATTAATTAATTAAATCCGTAATAAAACCCATATTTTGAGAACCATCTTCATTTCGACTTCGTTCATTTGCTCGGTGCTAACTAAAAATGGGTCTGTTTTTCTAAAATTGCAATAGATGTCGGTAATTTAATTTCGTTATTTAAATTATTAAATAATCCCCAAAATTATTCCTAATACGAATTCAGACACCTCTGTCGGATTCTTTTAACACTAAATATTGTTTATTTTGTGGGTGTTGCCCAAATCTAAATTCTTTACGCGGAAAGCGGGCCCTTAATGGTTATAACGTATCGATCTCATTAAATTTATTTTTTGTACTATTCTTAATATACTATTTTTCCGTCTTGTATTGTACGTAGAGTATGTCGTTTTTGTAATGTGATACTCATTTAGATGTTCTTTGCGTTAAAAAAAAAAAATAACCATTAAAAGCCCAGCTTGGTGTGAAATACAAAATAAATAACTAACCACAATTTAAAAATATTGGCTATTAATTTTTGCCTATAGTTTATGAAATATATATATATCTAAAATAAAATTACAAAGAGAGAATTGTTTGTGACACTAAAAGTATTTTTTACATAACCTTAAAAAAGTTTTTAAATGTGGGTTATCCGATTCTACCTCATTTCTCACAGTCGACGTGTATAAAAAACATTTATTGCTGGATGCGAAAGTAGCTTTGCTTTATTACCTAGCATTATGATGTCGTTTTTATGGGGGTGGCAGTAATTTCATTGGTTTTTTTGTGAAAACTTCATCAATTTCCGCCGATGTAAACAAAACATTCTAAGGGTTCGGCAAACGGTGAAGACAGCGAGTGTTTTATAGCTAGAAATATTCATAAATGTTGCCATTATGTTTCGTTGCGTGCTAACACTTCCTTCGAGCGAGGAATAAATAAAATTAACGTGTTTTAGTTAACATACGACATTTACACATTCGAACTAAACAAGTTACCATTATTTGTTGTGGTAGTAGCTTATTCCAGGAAATTATAATTACTAATTACTCCGGCTTTGTGAAGGTGAACGCATTACAGAGAATGAACATTGTGTTTAAAAGGAACGTGCTAACTTCATTCCAAATTGAGGAAGTTTTTAAAATTATTGCGCTGAGTTTAGCCTTCTGGTTACCAAGTAACGAGTTATCGTTGTTATTTTAGTTTGGGCGAGAAATGCCAGCAATGATCTTACTACGAAAGGTAGAAAATATTTCTGAATAATGTGCTGACTTTTGGCTTCATTCATAATTATATTGTATTACAGATATCCTTTATTTTATGCTCTCTCATAGGCTTCTCGCTGGCAGCGATACACGGTATGGGCGAGATACAACTAAGTCACTAATAGATTACTGAAAATCAATAGAAATTTGGAATATAATAAATACCCCAAAACATCATTACTGCTCATTAGTTCGCACACGTCTTGAATATGCCAGTCTCATTTTTTGGTCCCTTTCTATAGTGTCCATATATATCCCATTGGATCCGTCCAACATATCTTATTCTGTGGAATTGTATGGAGATTAGGGACTGAAAATATAATGACATTGAACAATCCTTAAATATAATTTTTCATTTTAAAAAACGTCGGAACTTGTGGTCTTATTCGCATAATTATTAATCGTATTACGAAAACGTTATTTAGGCTTTAAGGTTTGTTTACATTATCTCCACACAGCCAATACACAAGGAAAATATTGGCCAATGTCATCTTTGGATATATTGTGTAGAGGGTATTTTTAAGTAAACAAAGTAGACCAAGTTCTGGGAAGGAAAGAGGTCTAGGAGTGACGGAAGTATGAATTTATTCCTCCCACTGAAAGGCAATTGGTCGATAGATTATTGTTGCTGAGGTCAAAGACTGGATCCGGCCCGCCGCGCCACGGTTGTAGTATAAATATAAAATAAAGTGTGTAAAGTTATTAATAGTTCTCCCAAGGGGTCTAACACAGCGAAATCGATACGAACTTTATATCGATTTCTTAAGCACGGTCGCGCTGTTTATAGCCAGACCGAAATTGATAATGCAATAAGAAATAGAGATACGCTTGCAACAATGTCAGATCTGTATCGCAAATGAATTGAAATTCATAAACGTCAGATGGCTACGTAAAAGTTAAAAATACTAATACATTGACAATATCGACTTGCAATAATTAATTTTATATAGATTGTTTGTCCGCATGTAGTTTTGAAACTAAAAGGGAGTTAATTAGTTCATGAGGTCTTAAGTAATAGTAATAAGTCATAACTAACTACTTTTGTTTCTTCAAGTTGGAATGGAATCAATCGATCGCGTTTTAGATGAATTAATTAAGGCGACGCATCGTGTATACGATTTCTTTCCATTTTAAGAGTTTAATTAGTTATTAGCACCTCCATTCATTAACAAGCTAGTTATTTTGCACACCGAACGATATATACCAAAAAGTTGTGCATATTGACAGCTTATCTGACATCTTGAGGCCGCGCTAAAAGCAGCGGCTTTTGTCTGCCGATTGTCGGAATCATATTCTGACCGTGCTCGCAAACACCGCCAACTCACCACAGATGACGGATTCCGTCAATATGGTCATTGTATAGGGTTTAATGGATCTAATCAAACAATAAATTGTGGTAAAATGAGACGTAACTGATGAACGATGAAAGAGGTGTAAGGAGAATGTGTGACTCGGAAGTGAATGGTTGAAGAGGTCGAGGATAGCCGAGGAGGACATAGCACGATCAAGTGAAAAGAATACAATAATATTATTTGCATCTTAAAAATGCACCCAGTTGTCAGGTACTCTAGAATTCACAACCTCAAATTTTTTTTTTTTTTGGTTTTAGGCATTTCACCCTGAAAAGAGTGCTTTGTGAACCTCAAAATTTTACCCCAAAACATTTATAAGTCCTCGAACAACGCCGGGTACACGTCAGCTAGTATATCATAACAGCAATATTTATATGTATTATTTGTTACGAATTCGACAGTTGTTTAGTTGTTGAAATATATTATAAGGTAGAGGAAGCTCCGTGTTCGTCATTAATAAAAAGCGCCCACACTTCTGTAAATCGCCCCACGGCTAGCAACCCCTCTCCCCCTGAACCCCTGACCTTCTACCTCCACCCCCCTCAACACACATCCGCCGAAGGGTAGAACCTTTCATTATCTCTCCGCCCTTCTCCCATGATTCAGAAACCACGGCCATATTTATGGCGTCGTAAATTCGTGACGTATGAACCGAACCGTTTTATTTCTATAAGTAAATGTGGAAAAAAATATTTAATCCCTTGGCTTCTTTCCTTCCAGTAAAACGCTTTCGGAAATATTTAGCTGACACTTTTCACCTCAAAAATATTAATCCCACGTAGGCATACAATATGACCCAGTGGCGGAACATAATAACATACTTTTTACGAGACAGAGATAATGAGGTTTTTTGTGAGGTGGAATTTTAATGAGTTGAGGATTTACGGTCTACAGAATTAATAAGGTATTAAGTATTGTACCTGCATTTATGATAGATACGTTTAAGGTTTTGCGTAAAACGGAAAAGAAATAGAGCAACCGTTTATTTCGGGGATAAATGCTTTTATCAACTATGGCGTATAATGTGCATATCAAATACTAGCCATGAAGTTGGTCCGAATCTTAGAATAAAGAATAACACAAGAAGTGTGAGCTATTTCGTGATCTAATTGTAGACCTAATTTTAGCCTATATTTCCATGCAAAACTGTTTCACCATGATTACGAAATTTAACTGGGATGGCGATATACGATTGCAGTCAAGTGTAAGAAAGACAGATCGGGTGTTAAATAGTTTAGAACCAAAAGGTACTTAGTCAGTGGCTCATGTGTTTCTAAAAGAATTCGTACGGAAGGCACTTCTAGTGTTATATTTTTTATTCTACGGTCAGAATGCACTGAAAGAAGACATACTTAAAACAATTTTATGACCATCGAAATTGAAACAATGCATCATCGCTTCAAAATTCATCGGGTTGGTCAAACATTTATTTGGCATAGTTTTAAGGTATTTCCGTAGATGGCTTACGCCACATGGCAGAGACAGCATGTCGGCTGTATCCAAATGGTTACGAGTACAGCCGATGCTAGTCGATCCCTAGTTAGCCAACTCAGTTCCAGTTGTTTCTCTCGTTTAAAATAACGCATGGACTCTGATTTAACGGACGTATGTCCTGCAAGAGATTAATCGTAAATTTTTTACGATTATAAATTACTTGAAATCTTAGATGAAGCAAAGCGTTTATTTAATACTCCCGATCTTAAGTGTACTCTATGGAATAGCTATGCATAGTAAAGTTGTAGCGCCCTTCGTGGCAGCTGGACGCGCCCTCGCGTACTCCAACCGCTTTGTGTTATTTTTAGTATTTTCAAGGGAAATGAGGCAACATACCTTTGAAATTATTTTGTAAATCAGTCAATCAACATTTTAAATTCACTTAAATATTAGTAATCCGAACTTTATAGTAATGTGAATAGAGTGCAGTGTGTTAAAAATGAATAATCGAAAATTCTGATAAAAATATTCGAAATTCGATGAAGTTGAACTTGGGACGAGAATCGGTAACTGTGGGTACGCCAGATGTTTTCAATGAAATTCTTGGAAACTCTGAAGGCCCTAAGAAATTTTTATTTAAGCCCAGGGTAATTTATTATCCCGCCCGTCGCCTTTTATTGCGGTCCCAATGCACAACTAACACAATCACCAGGAACAAGATTACATGGAGATGAATGATGGCCTTGCCGAACGTCACAGCGGTGCTGCCAAGGTCTGTTATTTGTGTGAGGATACTGTATCAGTGCTTAATTAGCAGCATACACATACCTGGACAGATGACGAACCTCGTGCTGGCACTGTTGGTGGACACGGTTCACTCTCTCGCTGCAGCAGCTGGTCCAGTTTCTTCACCATCTAGGATTCTTGCTGCAGAGTCTCCATCCTCTATCTTCGCCGAACGTCACAGCGGTGCTGCCAAGGTCTGTTATCTATGAGAGGATATTGTGCCAGCGCTCTATTAACGGCAGACACATACCTGGACGGATGACGAACCTCGTGCTGGCACTGTTAGTGGACGCTGTGCACTCTCTCGCTGCAGTAGCTGGTCCAGTTTCCTCACCACCTAGGATTCTTGCTGCAGAGTCTCCATCTTCTATCTTCGTATCACCTGTTCCTGTACTTCATCACCTATTCATGTACTTCATTTTATTTAACTTAATTTCACTTATTTTTTTAATATTTATACTTTGTAATACCTGCATCAACTGTAAAGCGCCCCTGAGGTGATATCTCACAAAAGCGGCGCTATACAAATTATCCAATATATAATAATAATGATAGTATGCTAAGAAGATAATTAAACAGTACACCAGTACATTATACCTCCATATATGTATGTGTATATTTTTAACAATCAATATGAAAATCGTCTACTCCAGGTAATCTTACCACGAATCGCCTCTGTTGTGACCTGTTTGTTCACTTGGAAATGGCTGGTATAAATCAAAGAAATTTTACAGAAATTTACCGTACCAGGCCAATAGCTGGACTTATAAAACAACGAAAAGAAATATCTATTTGTATATTTTTACGAATTTCTCAACGTAAATACCCTTCAGTTGTCAAGTTCTGCAGACTCAAAAATAGTTTACAAAAGTTATTCAGGACCACACACAACATTAAGAGTAAAAAAAAAGTTTGCCAGAATTCTGACACAATAAAACAGTTTTTGTTAACATCTATATCTTTCCAAAAAAAAGTTTACCAACGAAGAAAATAAGAAGATCGTAAATAACAGTGCTTAGCCGAGTAATGTTGGATAAACTTTAACCCCTGGTTAAATAGTAAAATATGCACGGAGACACTAAACCAACGACGCGACGGTCGGTTTTGTAGTAGTTTTATAGTACCTAGTCACATCCACTGACCTGATTCCATGAAAAACTCATGTTCCTTAAACGAGATATTTAATATTCCCGAGTACGATACCCTTTCAGATTTATTAACGATTCAAGTAGATACCTTTGAATTAACAAATTACATAATATTTAGGAACAACTTTGCCTGTTTTTTTTTACTTATTTTAAAGGTTATACACATCAAGGTAATATATTATTAAACGTAATAGTATAATTTAAATTAGTTAACATTTAACATTTACAAAAAGACCATAGAAAACAAAATGTTAACTAATAACTTTTATTTATATTTATATATCCGCGTTTACCAGTGCGTCTTCTAAGGGAGATGGAAAACGAATTGATATTGACATTATTGCTGCAGATATTTTTAGACGATATTAGGAACATTAAATGAAAACAAATAACGCGGCGCTGTCAATAAGGTAACTAATGTTTTGAAAAATTACATCAGATACGAATCTTATGTCGGACAGCTTTATTCATTTTAGATATTTGAAAAAAGTTGCAACAGTTTACACGTCTTCAAAATGTGTGTTGTAATTTTCAGTATAATCTAAATGATTTCATCGCTTTTATATTTTATTTAGTCCCATCCTCTCGCAAAGTCTTCCATATGTCTCAGCGTGTCCCAATTTTGTTGTTTTATTTCAGCGGCCTTCATCCAATTTATCCTCGCACACCTTCTGGATTTTTTTCCCACCTTTTTCCGAGGCGGTCCAATTGAAGTCTTCACTCCGGAATTGTCCCTAAAAAGTTATTTGGTAAACTAGACTATGATTACCCGCAACTATTGATTGCCCACTCTCACTTTGACTGCCCTTTTGTCACTAACATAAATAAATATCTATTCGTTCAATGCGAATCGACAAACCACCATATTGGCGGAAACAGCAATATTGTTGAAAAGTGAAATCAGATTTAGTGAAGGTATTTTTTATTAACTTAACATATTTGTATTGAAAATGAAACAAAAATAAACCTAATATACTATAAAACAATAGTAAAATAGTTAAGACCTAGAACACCAGGGAAGATATTACATGGACAGCTGCACAACACCATTACGAATACCTAGGCACAAAGCTATTTAACTCCATCTTTTATTTTTTTATATCGCTAAATTCAAATGTGACAATGTGACCGTAAATATATGCATTTCTAGATAAGTACGTACCAAGATTAACCTGTTTTGTAGAAAAAATAATAATGTAAAATAATTTAGTATAATTTTGCATGCTTACTTTTAATATTTTTATTACTATTTTCTAATATCAATCAGTTTTTTCTTTATTTTTATTACTAATATGGTTTCTATAAAATATTGATTTTATTTTTTTTTGTTTTCCAACAATTTCCTTTTCCCTTATGTTTTATTATTGTTATTCTTACATAAATCATGTATGATTTCCATAATACGGGCACGAGCTGATAGTTGAGAATGGTAGTTGAGAAAATCACAAAAATTGAAAATTTTCAAAATTTATAAAATCAAATGGTTTACCTATTGTAATAAAAAGTGAGAAAAGCTATTCCAAATTTAAAAAAAAATATGTATTTAACATTTTTATTCAAAACCAGCAGACTGATTGATATTTTACTGATGATTTTCAGATATTTTATTTCGCCATTTCTATTGCCATTCTTTTGATATTTTAGATGTATTTCCTTTGACCCAATATTTTTAAAATTTTAAAAAAATACTGGAAAATTTTGTAACTAGATAAACTTACTGTTTTTAAGCAATTACATTGTACAAGTAAATAATATTTATTAAAAAAATGTTGCATAAGCTAGCTACTAGCTAGGACTAGATTAGACCCGAGAATATTGTATACGTAAATAGACTAGCTCCCCAGTTAGACCCGAGAATATTGTATACGTAAATAGACTAGCTCCCCAGTTAGACCCGACAATATTGTATACGTAAATAGACTAGCTCCCCAGTTAGACCCGAGAATATTGTATACGTAAATAGACTAGCTCCCCAGTTAGACCCGAGAATATTGTATACGTAAATAGGCTAGCTCCCCAGTTAGACCCGAGAATATTGTAAACGTAAATAGAGTAGCTCCCCAGTTAGACCCGAGAATATTGTATACGTAAATAGACTAGCTCCCCAGTTAGACCCGAGAATATTGTATACGTAAATAGAGTACCTCCCCAGTTAGATCCGAGAATATTGAATTCATAAATGGACTAGCTCCCCAGTTAGACATGAGAATATTGTATTAGTAAACAGACTAGCTTCCCAGTTAGACCCGAGAATATTGTACTCGTATAAGTAAATAGGCTAGCTCCCCAGTTAGACCCGAGAATATTGTATACGTAAATAGAGTACCTCCCCAGTTAGATCCGAGAATATTGAATTCATAAATGGACTAGCTCCCCAGTTAGACATGAGAATATTGTATTAGTAAACAGACTAGCTTCCCAGTTAGACCCGAGAATATTGTACTCGTATAAGTAAATAGACTAGCTCCCCAATTAGACCCGAGAATATTTCTCGACTAACTCGGTATTTAAATTAGGTAATTAATAATGCTATCGAACATATTATTGTTTTATACTGTGATTATGTATTATGATTTTAATAACAAAAAAAAATGTGTACGATTTTCAGGTTGTTAAATTAAGGATTTTCATCGAATCATCAAAGTGGGCAATCGTTGTGCATTTAGTTTCTGTTACTTAAAAAAAAAGTAATTTAGTTACAGTGCAATGTAATCGATTGAAGGATTTGAAAGGTAATTGAATATTATAAAACTATTTATTGTTTTGCAATGTGATAGGGAGGACTAAACCTACACACATTCAAGGTCTAAAATTCCCTTCGCGGGCAATCATCCCCTATTTTATCCCTGCAATTGAAATTCTCTCACCTAATAATACGATCTTCTGGAATTGTTGGTTCATGTTCAAGCCACCTCGTTTCTGTTCTTATTATTTCATTTATAATGATCAATGCTAGGCGATGTAAACACACAGAGGGAGACCTCATAGGTGTCACCACTTTATAAGCCCTTCAGGCGGCCTGCTGCCTGCTGTCTGTAATGACGTAGGTGCAAAGAAATTATCTCACGTTAACTGTATAGCGCTATGTAAAATTACATTAGTGTGCGGCCCACCGCAGTTGCCTTCGTCCATCGAAATATAATTAAGTGTTTACCAAGACATGAAGCCTGCCAAGTTTGTTTTTCATAAACCAAGTAACATTCTATACGTTAAGGTAGATTAGGCTAGGTTATGTTTGGATGTACGTAGCACCCATGTTTTTTAAATAAATAAATATTTGACGAGTTTACCGGTACGCTAAACGCTAAAATATACCTTAGACACTTCAAATTATTCATAATCCGGTTAAAAACGGGACTGCACGCCCTTAACGAATGAATTGATAGGATTCATGTAAAACTTTTAGTAAAAAAAGTAATGTATTATAGCGATATAGGAACACAATCATCAAGGCAAATGCAGGTGCATGAGCACGGGTTCCGATATATTAGGAATGTACTAAAAGTTTAACAGGGAACGGCCTGGAATCAGTAATACTAATTTTGCTGCGTGTTGAATCCAAGATTATGTTAGGTTTTATGTTATTATTTAGAGCCTTAGATATTTTCAGTATCGTTCTGGTTAAAAATCAATATTCAGAATCAAATATTTGCTTGAATTTGCTTTTGCAGGATTTATCGACCATATCTGAATAGGCATGTACTTATAAATCTTCCACTTCGTCATATATTTCCTAATCTATTTTATTTAGCCCCATAAATTATCCTGTATATGAATCCCGTCAGTGTGGGTTAGTTGTGCGGATTTCACACGTTTAAATGTATTACCAGTACTTATATATATATTTAAAGAAGGGTGTTCCGGTGCGACGTGTGGGTTTGTTTTTATACGAATCTACAGTATTATTCCGAGATTGATGAAATGTTGCACACTCGACCTTCAAAATAAGAGACACGTCTCGTCATCTAAATGATTTCTAAACATCATTCTATCTCCCTTTCCCACCCCTTAAATAGAATTTTGATACTTCTTGATGATTTTTTTTTACTTAGGGCTTTTACATACAATTCTTAATAAATTACATCTGTATACATATATATATATATATATTTTAATTCCCAGTTACACGAATGGAACATGTAATACAATTTTTCCATGTTGGCACTATAGCAAAAGACAGAATATTAAAAATAAGATGGGAACAAAATGAATCAACGTAAAGGTACTCGTAGGTACCTACTATAAAAACAAAGATAAGAGAAAAGAAAAAAAAAACTTTTGTTACCTGCCTACGGTAAATATAAAAAAAAAACATTTGAATAAAAAGTAATGTATATTGTAAAATAAACATAAAAATCAACATTGAGAATGTAAAATGAATTGTAAAATAAACATAAAAATCAACATAAAAAAATTAAGATACATTGTAAAATAAACATAAATCAACATTAAAAGAAAAAAATAAATGTATTGTAAAATTTAAATAAAAATCAATATTAAAAAGCAAGATGTAACAAGTGTTTATTACTGTAATGTATTTATTTTTGTTTTTAAATTATTTTGTTGTTGTTGCTTGATTTGACTGACGATTGAACCTTCCAACCCAGGAACTGGAGTCGACAACTCAGCCAACCTTGCTAAATGCCGATCGGGTAGGACCAACATTTATCTCATATATTAACTGCTATAATGTCATCCGATTCAAAGAAATGCGTATCTATCCGAATGTATACGCATGATTGAGACCAAAATATAGAATGCATTGTCATCGACAACGAGTCTATCTGCCGAGTTTTAGCTCGATCGGATGTCGGAAAATAGATTATTTTGTTCTTTCCCTTAATGCATCTATTTAATTATGTCGTCTACAACTTAACATATTTTTATTTTTTTGGTTTGACTGAGAATTGAACCTTCCTAGCCAGGAACTAGAGTCGACAACTCTATCAACCTCGCCAAATGCCGATCGGGTGGAACCAACATTTATCTCGTATATTAACTGCCGTAATATCACCCGATTTCAGAGATGCGTATATTTCAACATTTCTGTACGTGTTTGCCATAAAAAGTTGATAGAATGCATTGTTATCGAAATATATATTCAAAAGTAAATGACAGTTGACTTTCAAAATAGAAGGAAAATTAATTTATTTTTGGGGTATTATGTCGTGTTGCGTTACCTCCTTCTTTAGAAACGAACGAAAAATCTTTCGCAATACCGCGCGCTTTAGTTTAAACAAAATATTTAAATATTTCTGAAGAGCAAATCTTACAGTGACACCATTTGTCCAATAGAAATACTGACGACTTAAAATCTTCACCGAAGGAAAATAATTAAAGCTCTCTCGTACATCACGGGATTAGGACAATTCCTCGGGCTGTTAGTCGCCACATGGCCCGGAACTGCTGACCGACGCGCGACGGAACCTTCAGCTGGAATCTTCCCCCCAGAATTATTGTCTCCATCTCACCACCATCCCTTCCTCCTTTCTTCCTGCCACTTCCCCTCCAACACCACCCACTGCCCGAAGTCTTCACGTCCCGGAAGATAGGTAAGTTACAGTAGTCACGGCTGACCTCGGACTCTGAAATTAATAAATACGTTCTAGTTCTCAGCGCGAGACGCGCAGTGGCCATTCTGGAGATGTACAGTAAATTAATTGTATTAAAAAAGTCAGATCTGTCTTGCAGGTGATTCCCTTTAAACCAAGTCAATAGCAAATTAATGGATATACTATATATTAGTTGGTCAGAAGAAAAATTATGGATTGTATTTAAAGGTTGTTCTTAGAATGAATTAGTGCAGGAAGGACCTACTAACATATTAAAAACGTAGTGAATTTGAGATCTTTCCGGCGTAGAGGAACTAATGCGCGACCTTTTTCATACCATACTTATGTTTGGATTTGATGCCAAAATCTCAAACTAAATATTTAAAAAAATCTAAATGAATTTTAGCAAATATCTAGAATTAATTAAATAATGTGAACTATTTTATTTATTTGTTTGAATAAATTATTAAATAAGAACCATTAAATGAGTGAATAATAGTATATAATGAAATATTAAATTAAAAAATGCGTAATAAATAATCGTAAAAAAAAAATGTTTTTTGAGTCGGAATTTTAATTTCACCAACCATACATTGGTTCCAGTTTTCTAATATAGAGTAGTTTTTGACCCGATAGATGGGGCTGTTTGTCAAGATTCAAAATTATTATTTTTTTACAACGAACCTTTTTTTTACAGCTTTACCATTCAAAAATGCACGCAACCACACATTTTAACTTCTCTACACCCTCTCAATATTGTTTTACGCGATTTAAAGGATTTTTTATAGGAAAAAAGGGTCGTAATTCATTTTTCTGTTGTGTAATACGCTTTATCCATTCATAATGGAAAAAGACAAACTGACAAAAATATTGTTTAGTTAATCGCACTACATAAAATTAAAATTTATTAATATAATTTAAAACAACAATACTGTTTAAACCTAAAATCAATCTTTATTTACCTCAATTATAACATTTGATTTTTATCTATTATCAATAAACAATTTTAATTTAATTTATTACACTTGAATATGAGATGAATAAAAAATTAAATAAAAAAGTGTTTTCTATGGATCGTATTCGTACGGCAATCTGTCACACTGTGAAAGACATAAACTTCAAGGAAATTTCAGTCTAGATATATACTGAAATTTTAGTATGGATAAATAATAAAATTTCGTTCTATAATAGGAGTATAGAACGGTACCGGTCGCATTTTTAGTTATTTTCTATCGTATTGAACAATTATCACAATCTGCTGAAATGATCGATATCAAATGAAACGTAAAACAATATCTCGATGGATGTGAATTGCGCATGTGTTCTAT
Organism: Hesperophylax magnus; assembly: GCA_026573805.1. Taxonomy (NCBI): domain Eukaryota; kingdom Metazoa; phylum Arthropoda; class Insecta; order Trichoptera; family Limnephilidae; genus Hesperophylax; species Hesperophylax magnus. The sequence continues at coordinate 2,549,976 of JAIUSX010000043.1, read as the reverse complement.
GTATGTCAAATGCATAAAATATCCGACCACAGCGACAACAGTAACAATGAGTTCTATATTAAATGCAGTCTACATAGAATGTATGTGGCAGGACAACGTATTAATGCGCCCACTAGAATAATATAATTTGTCAATTACCGAATTAAATAAATGTGAAACAACGAAAATTCGCTGGGCAAAAAATCAGGGGTTTTATTTTTTCCATTAATATCATTAGTAGGTAAAATAATATGTTTGGGACAAAGTGTTCAGAAATGAGCTATATTATTTCTGTTGTAAACCCGCCTTATATAAGTTGGACATAATTACGTTGATTTTTCTTCACTTTCAGCAGTCAAAAGGAAAATAATTACATTTAAATGTACTATCAGATTAAGAAGGCACAAGGGATTAAATGAAAATTTCCTTCGCTCGCAATAAGGATTATGAGGTATTTGTTTGGGAAGGATTCTTTGCCTCGAGTCTTGTCGTGTTGAATTCTAAAAGGAACTTTGCGGAAGAAGTTGTGTTTGAATCTCATTACTCAATCTGTCCTCAGCCGGAACGGGAAATGGCCTGATATAAGCCGGAAGTTATTATTGGAGCACGCAAGCTGCGTGAATTTTTCACGGAAAAGATTTTCCCCAAAGCAAATATATAATCGCGGAATGTTCATGTCGCTGAGAGCTCCGTTGAAATAAATCGGAACCAGACACGGAAAAATCAAAAGGTTAACTGGGCATCGAACCTAAGATCTCTGTCTTATGGAATAACGCCTCTAACCTCTCGACCGTTGGGACCTAATATTATAACTGCATTATTTAGAAATTTGTAATCTTTCAAAAAGATAGCTGCCAAAAATATGTTAAATATAATTGCAAGATAATATTGTTAAATTCTGAATTTGAAATATGATATCGACAAAAATGACGCATAATAATTAGGTCCCAATGGCCTAGTGGTTAGAGGCGTTGTCCCGGTAAGTTAGAGATCCTGGTTAGATTCCCAGTTTGAACCATTATCTTTTTATTTTTCTTTTTCTGTTTTATGTTTCGTTTAGATTTATTAGTATTATTTTCTTCAATGAAACATGACGTTAATGGGTATAGCCTTCAAAGTGATTAAAAGTTATTCCAATAAAAATAAATAAAAAAGTGTTTTAATTTTCCATTAGGACCAGGTAAATAAATGAATATGTATGGGCGGCTATAGGCGGGCAGGTTGGATGGTTTTAATCATTAATAAAATTCATTAATGGAAGTGTTCGTAGTGTACCAGTTAAACCTGCGTCGTAAAGAAAATGTGTTTATTTCAAAGCTGTTGTCTTCAGGGAGAAGAAACATGTATGTTTTATTATCAAAATTCTGTTAAAATACTGGAAATGATTTAAAATTATTGAAAATATAAAATTATCGTAGAATTATTTCCGATTTAACCTGTTTGTATAAAATCATTAATTTAATGTTTGATACCCCTGATTTATTATATGTTATCTCTTTTCATACTCCAAGCAGGTCGGTTACAAGACAGTACCTACCATATTATTGTAGCAATTCTATTTCAACGTCCCAATATCACACTCCTATGCGACGGATTCAACAGCTAGGAAACAAATACTACGATGTTGTTGATATATTTAGTACATCAATTTCAATATATAAGCATACCCTATGGAAGTTTTTTTCATCAAGTAGTGGAATATTTTAATAAAGGTATTTAATTTGACTAACACATAATAATTTTGTCAACTGAAACAGAAAAAAATATTTTGATTTATTTATGGTTTGTGCCTACATACTGTGTAGATCAAGTTCAGTGATATTTTGACTTTATTTTTTGCAATTGTTTTAAATAGTCGTTTCCTGCACTATTTTCGTGTATAATTTCGTAAATATTTTTTATATATATGTATGTAAAAGCCTTAATAGGCGTGAAATAAATAAATAAAATATGGTGTTTTTTTAAATATTTTTATGTGAACGCCGCACGAGAATTCTAACTGCTCCCTGGTAACAAATATTTTGCAACGACATAATTATTATTTGGACATAAATTATCACGTATATTCTGTGACGTAGAAAAATGTCAGTCACCTTTTTACGTGTGATAAATATGACGAGAGCATGAAGCAAATTAAACTCAGGATTCGTGGATCAATAATACTGTTCTAAGACACTGTTTTCAGTCAGAGGAGCGAGAATTTTATCTCCTCAATTAATGAAGGTATAAAAATAAGAACAAATGCGTCTAACAACTATCAATATATTTGGCATATAAAATCAGGGAGAGAGAAAAAGAAAGGAATTTACATACGCGTCTTCTTCTGGTTGAAAGTGCATTCTATTCCAGGAATGTTCTTGTAGGATTTTCTTCTGGTATGAAGGTAACGAGGTCCATCCCTCGTATCTTGGAATCAAGCGGCAATCTGTTTCCGATCTTTTCTCAGCCAACTGCGTACAAATGAGCTTGATGATGTTAGCGTGGGTCTCGGCATATTTTCCAAGGCTTGTTTTCAACTCCGATAGGGCAAAGGGAGACGCCCGCCCCAACCATGGCTGCCATTTTCATAATTTTGTTAGAAAACGCAGTAGAACGCAGGAAATCACGCCGTCAATGGAAGAAATAACACAATTCTATTAAACTGCGTGGATATTCAAGGCGAAATCCGGTCTCCGTGTCGCAAAATAAATCCACGTCGTCCGCCATTTTGTCTCTCTCTAGCCACCTCCCGATTCTGCTGTCTACTTTTCCACCAGGTTCAAATTGCCATATACAAGGTCCGGCCACATTTCTTGAAGTAACTACGTTACAATAAGTGGTGTTTGTATGAATATGTGTAAGTGCAAGCGAGATAGCATGCTTGAGATGCATACTAAGATTGTCCCTCTTTTTTAAATAGCAGCTCCCCAATCAATATGACTACAAGATCACGTATCATTATTGTGTACGACCTTCACCCGCTACAATAATACTCCAGCCTCTACACTGCATTGGCATGCATTACACAATATTTTCCTTTTTTATGGGTTTACTCCACAAACGCACTTTAGAGAAAACCGCTACCGTTAGTAAGTAGTTACCTCAGGTTTATCATGAAAAGCTTCTTGATACCTTGCCGGTGTTTTCCTTTACCGTATTCTCCAACGAATAAAAATTATAACTTCCGAATTCTGATTGAAAACAATCCGAAGTTAATCTCAAAAAGTAGATCCCTTCAATTTAACTTGCTGGGGGGATTCTTAAGTTTTAAACGCAATCGCAATTCTAAGAAAATGGTATTTGAGTTAGGTTAGAGCTAATAAGACGAACTTCAGAAAACTTTTTTCGTGAATAATTTGTATTATCTTTATCTTTCAAAACAGAACTTACAAACAACTAAAGAGAAATATTTTTATTTATTTAATTTTATTTAACAATTACGCTTATTTATTAATATTAAAGATTGTTTCATTGTCATTTTTTAATTAAAAAAAATCCAACTTGTTTAGTCAACAGCGTGATATCATTAGGATACTTTAAAACCAAAAATACAAATTAAAATTCCTAGATATTTTAAACAGCACATTAGCTGGATATGATTTCAAATTTTATGGGCCAAAATAAGTAAAGGCGTGATTATTTTTGGGTTACTGTGCCGTTTTGCGCTTCCTTTCACTTTATCTAACGTTTAAAGGAGGAAGCGCAACAAAGGCACACTAACCCAAAAAATAATCACGATAACACTTTACACTGTAAAAGGAATATGATTTAGTACATATTTTTTTGAAATTAAATTTCACAGGAGACCCTGATGGAAATAATGTCCATCGTGGCCTTTGTCATCCTATGTCATAATGGATGGACCATTATCGGTATATCCACTGTTATTTTTGGAAAATGTGCCTTAGTTCTCTGAATTAGGTTTTGAGAATAATGCTGTAGTGCAGTACACAAATAATAACATGCAATATTGGTGGACGTGGTGATATTTACCCTTTAGTAAAACTCCCCACCTGGGGCAAAATGCCATATTATGATTGTCCCTGTCTGGAGGGTAGATACTCGTGTAGGCAGTAGACGACGGTGATTTAAGGCCTGAGGCTAGAAGGTAAAACTAGATTTATGCCAGCTACCGCTTGTGTCAAAACCCCGGAAGCCGTATTTAAAGATAATATTGAGGCTACAACGAACGTGTTCTAACTACGTTGTTTGCTATTAACCCATAGTGTGCCAATAAATCCATCGTAGATTTTCGAGTAGTTTACTGCACCTTAAACAACCTTAACCTACTACTACTTGAACCTTAAAAAAGTGCTCCTAGCATACTAAAATATATCTTATTTGCTTGGCAAGGAAATATCAACTATATTCAAAGTTGTCTTTTCGTCACTAGCATTTTTTTTATTTCTGTAAAAAGGCGTGTCGCATAATTCCAAATCAAATGTCATAGTTCGGATTTTCAAAAGCCGTAGAACTGTACTTGGATATTTACAGAAAAATCTGATATGATTTTTTAATTGTGAAGAATGCTTATTTAGCTGTAAAATGTAATAAAACTCAAGAATATTTTCGTATGTCTTCAACAAAAAAAACTTCTTTGAAAATTAGCTATCCCGGGAAAACTACGTAAGATAGAACATATATAAAAAAATTATCTCTAAGACAGTAAAGTTTACAAAAACATAATTTTGCAAAAAAAAAAACAAGTAAGTTATTACGAAGATAGTGTCGAATGAATGGCGGGCGATTAGAATTTTACTACTGACATTCCTAGGGTTAAAGACATATTGGATATTGTAAAATATTGAATTTGACTTTTTTGAAAAGTTGTCCGGACATGTATATAATATATTCCTAACAAAATGTGAACACATTAAGGAAACAGAATAATCTGTTGAAAAAAGTTCTCTTAGTTTCTCACGGGGCGATAAAGATTTACTTTTATGGGTGACTGAATAACTCATCAACACACCTTTAAAACATGATCAAAATTAGTTTAAAAAGGTTACATAGGTTTATATGTTATTTTTAGATCGATTTTAATGACAATCACTTTTTAAAGGTGTGTAGATTTGTCATTGTGTTGAATTATCACGGAACCAATTTGATGTAGGTAAAAAATATGAATAAAACACGTAATTTTCTTCCAGTTACAAAAGTAAAACACAGGTCGTGGATTATTTTTTTTTGCTTACTTTTTCGCTAAAGGTATTTTTTTTACATGTCTGAACGTTTATTAGTAAAACGTAAACAATTTTTTTTATCAAAAGAACACCCTTCTTTTATCAATCTTTGCACGAAAAGGGAACATTATTAATTGATACTTTCCAAGAAAGAGAAAATATATTGGCTATCATGACAGCGATTATTTCGAGATACTATTCAACAGTTTCACACAAAAACAGGCTTTTCCGAAATGTTTCGTTTTTATTGTAATCTGAAAACATTCTGGTTTCTTGTTGGCGATATTAAAATATTCGCACTGAGTTTTAACTAGAGAAATATGGAAATAATCTTATTAATATCACAGATAATGATATTCATTGAGCTTCAACGTTTTAAATTTTCACTGAAAAGAATATTAATATTTTATCTTTCAGCACAAAAAGTTTCAAGCATTGTGAAAATTATCGGATTGTTGCTCAGAACAGATACCTACTTTTATTTTACAGGCTTTGAAAATTATTGTCATCTAATAGTCTTATTTAAGGCCATCATGTTATCAACGAATGTCCACTCAATTGATTCTCGGTCGGGATTGATGAGGTCCACATGGCGACGCCTGAGGCCCTAGATTGGCTCGCAGCTCTATCATGTCCCACTCTGATCCCCCAGCATACGAAAGAAGAAGAAGAACATATACCGTTTTGGATTTATAACGAAGCCATTCCCAAGCTTCCTCTTCCCCATATCCTTCCCTCCCACCATCTTCCGCTTCAGAACATATAAAATATAATAAAGGAAAATAAAAAAAAAATTATGTTGCATATTTGTTATGACCCAGACCACAATTCAAATATGAAACGTTGCGCCGTTAGTAAGTAGTAAGTTACTATAAATAGTTGGAGGTCTTAGTTGTAAGTTGTGTTGTGTTGTGTTGACAAATGGTTTAATAAATTGAGTTGAAAAGTCCCCTTGAGGTGATTTTTCCTCGAAAGCGGCGCTATAGAAATATTCTAATCACGGCCTACAGCAATACTACAATTGACGGCCTCCGTGGTCGAGGGGTAAGGCTCTCGACTAACAAGCTGGAGGTCGCGGGTTCAAATCCCAGCATACGTAAGTTGATTTTCTTTGATTTATTTGTGTTAATTCACAGACTGTTAAGATTTCAGGTACTGAAATCTTAATATTGGTGCTTGTCACCCTAATGGGTGTGGCAACATTTATTTTGTGTTAGCGATTGCTGGGGCAATTTCGTATTGCCACGGATTTTTAATCCTTCTTCTCTTGTTACCATCCGTCTTGGGCGGGTCGTTTTTGGCAAAACGGCAGAGCTGCCAGGTTTTCACTTTTTTTTTTATTTTTTTTTTTATTTTTTTTTATTTAGTAAAAGATTATACATTATTTAAGAAATGTTTTGACTGCCCAACTAGGAGGATTCCCGTTTTAGGACTTACATGTGGTTTATAAAACCGCGGAGAGAGATAGCAATATTGGGCTCACCGTACATGAGCTGCCCTACGGGTCTTTTTTATTGTTTAAATAAAGACCAATATTCAAGAGCTGGAGTTATTATTGAAGAGTTACTCCAGTCACACTTCCCTTTGGAATCTGGTGGTACCACGCCGGATTGCTCTGTCAGGAGAGTGAAGTTGAGATCCTGAACATTGGTCATTCGAGCCGGATGATTATTATTTGGATTGATCCATTTGAGACGGAAGATCATTATTTGGAGTGGTCCAGTCGGGGCTCATCATCATCGGGAGTGGTCCAGTCGGCGTCCTCATCACCATCATTGGATTGATCAAGCGAGCCTCATCACGACGCTCGCATGCACAGCAAATCAGGTTGTAGCCTTCCTTTCATTGTCCTTTCAAATTCCATTTAAAAAAGTTAAAAATCTGTGTAGATGCCACATTATTTTGTATTGATTATATCGAATTATATTCGGGTGTTCATAATCAGATGCTTTCAAAATAGCATAAATTTGTTGGTGATAATAATTTTTATTGTTGTATTCTGCCGAATAACTTTGCTTCTGCATACCTACATTTCTAGCCACGCGTTTGCAAGCTTCATCTCCTTGCATGCCATAGTATTTTGATTGGTTTCTCTATAATCCATAGTATTATTTTGCTTACGTCAAACGTCAAACTGCCGTTTCGAGTTGTGTATTAAGTTTTTATCAGGTTATTGTGTTATTCGTTTCTAAAAAATGGAACTCGACAAGTTGGTTAGACAGCGCGGGGTTTTGAAAGGTTCATTAACGAGATTTGAAACCTATTTAAGCAATGAGAATGATATTAGGCCCAGCGATTGTCGTCGAGATTAGATGCCATCAAACCTTCTCTGATAGAATTCTCCAAAATTTAGCTGGAGATTGATTTATTGAATAAATCAGAAGATCATGACGCGAGTGATAATTTTGAAGGTACATATTTTAATATAATTGCATTAGGACAGGAAATATTATCAAAATTTAAGAAGATGAAAATGTCCCGATTACATCAGTGAATTTACCGCCAATCTCAAAACCCATTTTTTCAGGTGATAACCATAAATGGTTGACTTTTAAAAATTCGTTCATTGCCTTAATTCATGAAAACAGTAAATTAAATAATGTTCAGAAATTTCATTACCTTATTAGTTATGTGTCCGGAGACGCACTTGATTTGATTAGTTCTCTAGAAATAACCGGGGATAATTATAGTGCAGCCTGGACGATGCTTATTTCAAGATACGAAAATGTCAGACTTATAGCAAATAGACATTTGAATTTCTTATTTAATGTTACACCGTTAAAACGACAGAATCCCTCCACACAGCATCCCCAAAGATGACATAGGCCCTGAGGGAAATTATTTTCTTCAGGGCCTCCTGTGTGGAGTAAATATAAAAAAAAAAAAAAAAAAAAGAATCATCATGAATTGCGAAATTTAATTGATCAAGCAAACATTCATTTGAGAGCTTTACATAATTTAAAGCTTCCAACAGAACATTGGGACACATTAATTATACATATTCTAACCTCAAAGTTAGATAATCACACACGTGGCCTTTGGGAATCCATGGAGTGCGATAAAGTTTATCCTACGTTCGAGCAGTTTAGAAATTTTATTTCACAAAGGTCTCAGATCCTGGAAACTATCTAAGGTGATAATGGTGGAATGCAACAGAAAGCGGAACCAGTTGCAACAAAACCAAAGTTTTTTAATTTTAAGGAAAGGAATTCTACGAACAAGGTTACGTTAGCGTCAAGCAACGTTAATTGTATGCTGTGTAATGACAGCCATTTCATTTATTCTTGTAAAATATTTGTTAACAAAGAACCAGCGGCACGAAGAAAGTTCGTTTCAGAGAGCAATTTATGTTATAACTGCCTAAAACCGGGGCACCCTTCAAAGATATGCAGGTGGAAGGAAAAATGCAGTGTTTGTGATCGAAAACATCACACTCTGTTACATATCAATACTGATAATGTACAAGCGGGTACTTCAACTGGCAAGGGTCAGTCGGAGGCACCAGTAAATTTAGCATGTCATAGCGACATGAACGGGCGAGAAATTTTACTATCTACCGTAATAGTAAAGATAGGAGACGCGTACGGTGGAACACACAAAATACGCGCACTTTTGGATTCGGGTTCAATGTCTAATTTTATTACAAAGAATACTTGTAAAAGATTAAATTTGCACTGTACAAAATTGAACATACCTGTTTCAGGTTTGCATCATAATTTAATTCATGTAAAGGAAACAGTTGACATAAAATTTAAATCATTATGTTCTCAATACGAGGATGAAATATCTTGTTTGGTATTAGATGAGATTTCTTGCAATCTTCCACAGACCGTGATTAACCCAAAAATGTTGAACATTCCAGACGGTGTCCGGTTAGCTGATCCGCAGTTTTACCAGCCAGCTTCTATTGATATGCTGATCGGAGCAGAGATTTTCTGGCAGGTGCTTCGTACGGATCAGATACAGTTAGGAAAGGGTAAACCTACATTGCATCGAACGGAGCTAGGCTGGATAATATCAGGAGCTGTACAGAGTCGTCATAATACGAGGCCAGTTAAAGTTTGTCATATTTCATTAAATTCTTTGCAGAACCAAATAGAAAGGTTTTGGAAGGTTGAAGAAACCGAAAATAGTAAGCATCACTCTCTGGAAAATAGTGAATGTGAAAGGATTTTCGAAGGCACGCATAAACGCGATGCAAACGGTAGATTTGTAGTCAACTTACCGTTTAAATCTAACCTATCTCAATTAGAAGATTCATTTAGTATTGCTAAAGGTAGATTAGCGTCAATGGGAAGGAAATTCTTAAGACAACCTAGTTTAAAGGAACAATACTCGGAATTTATTGATGAGTATCTTACGTTAGGTCACATGACTGAATGTGAACCTCCATTTCGTGATGAAATAGCTTCTTTGAGTAATGGAAGATTTGTATCTAGGCAGAGCAAGGTAAAGGCACTAAATCCTTTTATGCAGGATGGGTTATTATGTGTTGGAGGTCGACTATCACAATCTGATATTACCTCGGTCTCTCAAAAACATCCAATTTTGTTACCACAAAATCATAAGTTGACTGACTTAATAATAACCCATCTGCATTATGAGAATTTGCATTTAGGATGTAATGCTCTGCTCGCATTACTGCGTTTACGGTTTTGGCCAATATTTGGTAAAAACGCAGTAACGCACACTGCATAAATGTATTGTATGTTTCCGAGTCCGTCCGCGCGAGTTTCGCCAGCTCATGGGTGACCTTCCTGCTGACCGATTCCGAATCCAAAGACCATTTTATGTAACCGGCATAGATTATGCAGGTCCAATTTTAATTAAGTCTGGTTTAACCAGAAATGCTAAGAGTGTAAAATCTTACATATGTTTATTTATTTGTTTTTCAATGAAGGCAATTCACCTAGAATTAGTGACTAATTTAACTTCAATGGCATTTATGAATGCATTGAAAAGATTTATAGCTAGGAGGGGTAAACCCTCACGACTCTTTAGTGATAATGGAACTAACTTTACAGGTAGTTATAGGGAACTTACTGAACTATTTGATTTTTTGAAGGCATCTGATAAGGAAATCCATAATTTTTTAGCCCAGCAGAATATTAGCTGGATTTTCTTGCCTCCCCGCTCACCGCATCACGGTGGACTTTGGGAAAGTGCAGTTAAAATGACCAAGTTACATTTAAAAAAAGCAATGCGGTCAACTGTTTTGACATACGAAAACATGAATACCATACTAATACAGGTTGAGGCTTGTTTAAATTCCCGTCCTCTGACTCCATTAACATCAGATCCAAATGATTTAAACGCACTCACTCCGTCACACTTCCTTATTGGCGACAACCTGTTAGCATTGCCTGAGCTTGATATCCATCATCTGCCTACAAACAGGCTTAATATTTACCAAAAGATGTCTACCGTTGTTCAATCTTTTTGGCACAGATGGAGCCGGGAATACCTAGCAGAATTGCAGAACCGAGTCAAATGGCAAGAAGGACGTCAACGCAGTTTACAGCCTGGTGACATGGTCATCATCAAAGACAATCAACTACCTCCGCAGTACTGGAGGATGGCGCGAGTGACGGAGATCCACCCTGGTCAAGACGGACGCGTCCGCGTCGTCTCCTTGAGGACGGCCAGAGGTGTCACCAAAAGAGCCGTGACACAGCTCTGTCTACTTTCCATGGAGGATCCTTCCTCCAACCTGGATTAAGAACCAATTACAACACTAAAAGTGATGTTATGTGTGAATCAAAATGCCGTCAGGCTCAACAGTGCCAAGTGATAAGCTATTTTCTCATAAGTGGGTGCAGCGCACCAGAAGTTTCTACGTTATTAGACTTTTATTTTTTAATGTCAAGTCTGACATAGGGTTATATACGTTGTTATAAGTTTTTTGTTATTATTTTGATATCCATATATTGAATATTGTTTATTTTTGTATGTGAACTTGTTGGGTAAATTCTGAGTACCAATGTTGCAATCTCTTCCTACATTATTTTATGAAAAACGACTATTCCTTAATACTCGTTTTGGGGCGGGAATATGTTAAGATTTCAGGTACTGAAATCTTTTTTTTTTTTTTTTTTTTGGTTTTAGGCATTTCACCCTGAAAAGAGTGCTTTGTGCCGGTAACAGTTAAAGTGGATAAAAAAATTCGGTTAATCTATTGGGAGAATAATAAAACAAATTAATCATTGGACTCATTTAGATCGCTAAAACAAATTAAATGTTGAATTCATTCAGGTTAATAAACTTACATAAAGCTGTATGAACACGAGAATTGTTAAGAGATAAAAGGTATGAAATGTTAAGGGGGGACTGGTGTGTGATTTTAATAAGACGGCGGTATATGTTCTTGAAAGATGAATGATTTTTACAGTTAAAGAAAACGTGGTCGAGGGTTTCCTCTTCCACACCGCACTGGCAGACCGGATCATCCAAAACTCTAATTCTAGCCAAGTGGGATGCAATTGAACAGTGACCAATTCTCATTCTCGAAATACATGAAATGAATCGCTTTGACAGTTTTTTACCGTGAAACCATGGCTTAGCAGGGATATGGTTTTGAATTCCAGCATAGAAAGATCCAGTTCTTATTTTGGAGCCTGCCCAATTTTCTTCCCAGGCACGAGTCATGTTGGATTTAAGAATCGGGAAGACATCGGAGATAGGGATTCTAAAATTTAGTGGGATAGTTCCGGAATCTGAACCAGATTTGGCGAGAGAATCGGCCATCTCATTACCCTCTATACCCAAATGGGCAGGGACCCAGGCCAATATCGTCTCAAACCCAGATTCACTTAGAGAATTGAGAAGATTTTTTATTTTACATATAATATTGTCTTCCGGATAACATAGAATATTTGACATAATTTTAGTTAGAGCACTTAGCGAATCAGTACATAGTAAGGCTCGATGAATGTTGAGAACCTGGATTTGATTTAGCGCTTGTTCAATTGCAAAGCATTCAGCTGTAAATATGGAAACTTCTTTCGGTAATTTATAAGAGAGATTGATGTTGAATTCTGGACTATATATCGATGCTCCACATCTTTTATTTTCAAATTTGGAACCATCAGTGTAAAGGATGGAAAATCCAGGGAATTTTGAAGCCACAATGCTTTTAAAACAGTCATCCACATTATGAAATTTATTTGGGGAAGATAAAATATTCTTCCGAAAGTCTGATGTTATTGTATTCGGCATAAAAGTGATTGCCTTAAATGGAATATTGTATATAGGAAGATTGGGAACTTTTTGAAGATATTGGAGGGAAGATGACAGAGAATTATAGAGATGAAAACTTTTAATTAGGAGAGGAAAACATTTTTTTTCACTCAATCTTTTGTTAGACTTCAAATTAACACTTAGCAGATTAAGACTTTGTTTAATAGGATGATGTGATAACGATAAAGCCTTGAAAATATATTTATTGGCAAGGAATTGCCTTCTGAAATATAATGGAGGCTCCCCACATTCCACCTGAAGCGCATTAATTGGAGAAGACTTCATAGCTCCAATAATCATTCTGAGGGCTTTTGATTGAATTCTTTCCATTTTCTTATCTAAATATTTAGGGAGGGGATCAAAAAGGAATGTGCCGTAATCCAAGTGGCTCCGAACTAGGGAATTATACATTAATTTAAGAGTGGTAGGATGAGATCCCCACCATACTCTGGAAACTGCTCGCATCATATTAAGTCCCTTTTCACACTTTGTAGAAATTATCTGAATGTGTGGAAGCCAGGAAAGTTTATGGTTCAAAAGAAGACCAAGGAATTTGATTTGAGTAGCGGTTTGTAGAGGCACATTATCAAAAGAGATTGAGAAGTGGGGAATTTTTCTTTTGCGCGTGAAAGCTACGACCCTTGTTTTAGATGCCGCCAGATTCATCCCATTTATTGACAACCAGCTTTTAATATATTGTAAAGCCAAATTTATTTCCTTAGCTGCAAGAATAATATTTTTATGTAACAAATATATAAGGATATCATCCGCAAAGTAAAGTCGCTTGATAGAAAAAGGAATTACTGAGTCTAGGTCGCTTATATAAATATTAAACAACAGAGGACTGATAACAGAACCCTGGGGTAAACCTCTCCATAGTTTGCGCCTTAAGCATTTAGAGGAAGACTCAATAATAATGGACCTATCTGTGAGCAAATTAATAATAAATTGGACTAGTTTCGGGGGGATTTGTTTTTTAATTAGCTTTTCTTTCAAAACATTCAGTAAAACATCATCGTAAGCTGATGAAAGGTCAAGGAATGTGGCCAATGTATAAGAATTTAGGGATTGAGAAACTCGGATATCAGTTGTGAACAAACTTAAATTATCCATTGTAGATTTCTTTTTCCGAAAACCATACTGATTTGGTGAGATAATATCTTGACTTTCAACAAACCACTCTAGTCTGTTTTTTATCAAACGCTCCGCTACTTTCATCAAACACGATGAAAGAGCAATAGGCCGATAAGACGAAATTTCAGATGGATTTTTTCCAGGTTTTAAAATGGGAATGATTTTTTGAGTTTTCCAAACATCCGGAATTAGTCCTGTTTCAAACATATTATTAATAAGAGATAAGAAATATTCAACCGCCATATCAGAAAATGATTTAATGAAACTATAAAATATTCCATCGGGACCCGGAGCAGAGTCAGAAAGGGCTCTTATCACTCGTTTCATCTCATCAATGGAGAAAGGAGCATCTAGCCAGTTAGAGTGAGATGGATACGGCTTAATAGAAGGCATTTCTTCACATCCGGCAACTGATGGGGGGGCTATTTTATCCGCAAATCCTATAAGAATTTCTTCTGATATATGTTTGATTCTTGGCGGAGAATACGATGATCCAAATTTTTTTAAGCTAGACCAAACTGAAGACTGGGGAGTTTCCGGAGAGAGGTTCTCACAGAACTTCCGCCATCCAGCGCGCTTCTTATTTTTCAAAATTCGTTTGGTTTCTGCCTGGGCTTTTTTAACTGATAAAAAATTTTCTAGTGACATACACTTACGAAAAGAGGAAATTGCTATTTTTCGAGAGTTGACGGAGCGAGTGCATTCCTCGTCCCACCACGGAGTAGAGTGTTTTATTTTAATGTTCGCCTTGCGTTTCGGGATGGATTTTTTTGCTGCATTTATAACCATAGAAGGAAACGTCTCACATTGCATTCTGATGTCTCCCGGGGACGATTTTGTTAAATTAATAAGGTTATCTAGTTCAGAAGAGAAAGTGCTCCAATTCGCATCTTTCGTTCTAAATTTGAGATTATTTTTAACTGGGGGGGAATAAGTGTTAAATTGATGGTGAAAGCGGATTATAATTGGGAAATGATCACTAGAGAGGGGATCGTTTAGGATGTCCCAAGAGCATTTAGATGCTAACGAATACGAACAAAGAGATATATCAACAGCACTTTTCCGTTGATGAGGGGGGGTGAATCTGGTTGGAGATCCGTCATTTAAAAAACATAGGTTATGGGTATCAATAAAATTTAAAAGATTGCGGCCAGAACGATTTGTTATTTCGCTACCCCAAGAAGGGGAATGTGCATTAAAATCTCCAAGGATCATATAAGGGGAACAAATCTGGCTTAAGATTGGTGCCCATTCAATTTCAATAAAAGTCGTAGAGGGAAGAATATATATTGACAATATTGTGATATCAGATAAGACAGCTGCTATTATCTGGATATCGTCGGAGGGAGTATGAATATTAATTTCTTTAAAAGGGATAGAATTTTGGATTATCAGAGCCGAGCCGCCTTTACCATCCGGTCTGTCGTGTCTGAGACAATAATAACCTGGAATTCTTAAGTGAAAGGAGGGTTTTAACCACGTTTCAGAAATGGCGGCTACTGAAACGTCGTGTTCGTCGAGTAATTGAATTAGGTCAGATTTGTTAGCGAAGAGGCTTCTACTGTTCCACTGAAGGATTTTGTTCAGTTTCGAAGCCATTGGGGAGGCAGGATAATAAAGATTTAATGTAATCGGCAGCGTTGGACGGTACAGTATTGTTGTTTGTAAGGATAGAAATTAAAAGGGTAATTAAAGTGTGTATAAAAGAATTATTATTCATTATTTCGGGGAGAGCAGGAGGGGAAGAATTACCATTAATGGCACACCCATTGGGCGTCTGGGATTTGGCATTCCCATTCGGGCTGGCCAAAATATTATTCAATTGTTTTTTATCAAGGTAAGGTGTATATTTTGGGTTGGGTTTGACTGGCTTGAGAATGGTTTCTCTGTGAGAAGATGACGTTGAATTTAAAAAGGTGGTTGTTTGGAAAGGAGCTGAGGACGATGTCATCTCTGCGAATGATTTTTTCGCAGGAGAGATTAACTTTGAGGCCTGGAAGTACGAAATGTTGTCGGTAGCCATTTTATGTTTTATGTTCTTCTCTCTTGTTAATTCCGGACAGGCTAGACTGACCGCGGTATGTGCACCCGAACAATTAATGCAAATGGGATCATTGGAAGATTTCGGACATTGATCAAATGGGTGAGCTTCTCCGCAATAGTAACAACGTGGGGGGGAGCGGCATACAGATTTCGAATGTCCGAACCGGCAGCAGTTGAAACATTGAATTGTTGGAAATTTATAAACTTCGACGGGAAGCGAGGTATAGTAAATTAACACACGAGACGGTAGGGATTGTCCCTCAAATGTAACAACAATAGACTGGGAAGGTTTCCAGATCGTGTTTCCGTCAGTAGAATCCTTGTAGTTCAGTCGACGTACTTTTAATACTTTTGGGGTTCCGTGAGAATTATTCAAAGCATCAACAATTTCAGCCTCTGGGATCTCCGCGGGAATTCCTCGCACAAGACCCATTCTCGAAAGGTTAAATGTAGGGATGAACGATTTATATTTATGATTTGAGAGCGAGTCAATTTTTTTTACAAATCCATTTGCGGAAGCGGCAGTGTTAAACTCGATAGATAATTTATATCGCCCTTCCGGTTTAATTGAACCGTTAACAATACCAAGGTTATTATTTTTTGAGTCAAATACGAATTTTCCAAAATCTAAAGGATGAATAAGTTTTCCCTGTTCAGTTCTCTGAACATTAACGGTAAATGGACCGGAAGCTGGAGCAGGATAAAGTAATTCAGTCCTTTTTGCATTATCGCTAGTTAAAGTACTTGGCTGGATGTTACTATTGGTGTTAAGGTCGTTAGGGGTCGAGGTTTGTTGAACCGGCGGTATAGATTTAACTTACGATGGAATGTGAAGGCTTTGCGATGGTCGTCGTTTACGAGATGGGAGCGTAATAGAAACCTGGCTCGTATTAGATTCCGAATCAGAAAAATCCAATATCGACCCTGGGTCGGGAGGTCTATCTTCATCTTCCTCCATTATATAAAAAAAAACTTAACTTTTAAAAATTAAACTGAAAAAATAATACGCAGTCTATTTCATTGACTGTACAAACAAAAACGGATTAGCCGTAAGCAGGAATGCAAACAAATAGGTAAACGATAAACAATATTAAATAAAATGTAACAATAATCTCTTATCTGTACGCAGCGCAGGAACGGGCGAACGGCACTCAGCAATAGTAAGGTACACACAACCACTGTTGACCGCGGCTCGAATCGGACTCTACTGAAATCTTAATATTGGTGCTTGTCACCCTAATGGGTGTGGCAACATTTATTTTGTGTTAGCGATTGCTGGGGCAATTTCGTATTGCCACGGATTTTTAATCCTTCTTCTCTTGTTACCATCCGTCTTGGGCGGGTCGTTTTTGGCAAAACGGCAGAGCTGCCAGGTTTTCACTTACATGTGGTTTATTAAACCGCGGAGAGAGATAGCAATATTGGGCTCACCGTACATGAGCTGCCCTACGGGTCTTTTTTATTGTTTAAATAAAGACCAATATTCAAGAGCTGGAGTTATTATTGAAGAGTTACTCCAGTCACACTTCCCTTTGGAATCTGGTGGTACCACGCCGGATTGCTCTGTCAGGAGAGTGAAGTTGAGATCCTGAACACAGACTACTAATTTAAAATAATATAAAGTTTATTTTCGGCACGTTCTAGAGTGGAAGATACTCTCAGTATCACCCTGGTGTGAGACCACCATTCAGAATTGAAAAGTTGCTTAAAATGACTTGTCGTGTTTGCTGACCAGATCTGAAGAGCTAGGTATTTTACCACTTTACTCTTCCTCATATCCTTTCCATCCTCACTATATTCAGCCTCACAATGTACCCCAATTGAGGATGCCATAGTCTCACCGGCTCCAGACGGTTGGGAGCAGTTAGGGACTCTGTGCGGTTTCACATTAAAAAGTAAAGAAACAGAATTGTAGTTTGAAATATTAATTCGTTAAAATTAATAATTTATTTATTTTGTAAGAAACAAACAGCTTTTATATAATATATATTAAATATATAATATACAATGATAGATATAAATATACAAGTTAACTGAAGTCAAGCCACAGAAGTTTCTTATGTTAAAGTGCATTAGAAATGAAGTTTTAGTATTTTAAAATTAATTTGGTGTTAAAGGAAGGGGAGAGGAAGAGGAAAATAGGAAGAGGATAGGAGATGCTGCAGATACATTCCATACTCTCATATTAATAATCGATCGTACGCATTACTTCATATCAGTATTTCTTTAGGTTATTACCAAAAATGTCAATGCTGTAAAATTTTGTATAATAAATACATTTCGCGGTTATAAACAAATTTATTGCTTTATTTTATTATTTTATCTGAGTAATGTGTGCTAACTTTGGGATGTGATTCTACATGATGGTAGAAGTAAAAAAGAGAAATAACCTTTTTCAATATATCAAAAATATTTTTCGATAGAATAATATTTATATTCCCACACAAACAATTCATATTTTTTACCTTAAAACTACTTTAAATTTATCTTTTATATTTCTATAATCATGTAGAATCATCCCCGAAGCTAGTGCCCTCTACCATCGGACAACCTGTGTAATGTAGTAGGTATATCTCTACTTTTAATCATTAAAATTAATCGAATAAAGTCAAACAAATCTCTTTCTATGAGTCTCTACTCTTTGCAATTTGTAAAGGCAATATTTGATCGGATTTAAACCAATTAATTAATGTTCGGCAAGGAATCGGAATGGTCGTGCGCTAAATCACCTTTGATAGGTTGCAGTTAAAGACTTGTCGTGATGTTAATCCCGCTTATTTCCGTCCAGTAGACTTGAGATAGGACATAAAACAGAAATGCCATCGCTCTAAAGGATTTATTTCAAGGAAACCTTTGAAAGGTTCCGCCTTACTTCGAGGAAAATCGTTCGTCTTTCATGGTTCGGGAAAGGCCTAACTTAAGGAGATACTCGTACCAACCGTTTATAAGTGAATCTTCCTCTCTTCGTAAAACATTAATTTTATTTCCTTGCGGTACAACTGATTCTCGGCTTGAAAGCGTGTTCATAAATAGTATTGAATCTAGTGGCGTAGTGACCAACCGGGTGATAGGGGCAACCGTCAGGGGCCTGGGAAGTCTGCCTAAAGGGATTAGCTTCAGACCATCACGTGCACACGAAGAAAAATGAGTATTGCTAATTTATTAAGAATCTCTTAAAATTATTAGTTATCCGGTTAAAAACGGGATTTCAGGCCCTTAACGAACGAATTGATAGGTTTCCTGTTAAACTTTTAGTAAACTACGAATATATCACCACGATGTCGGAACACGTGTTCATAAAAATCCTTATATTTTTGCATTTCGTCATTATATATCATCAAGGCAAATGAAGGTACATGAACACATATATTATGAATTTACTAAAATTTTATCTGGAAACGGCTAGCAATCCCGTTTTTAATCGGATTGCCTATAATTTGAAGAAATTCTTAATAAATTAGCAAAACTATTTTTTCTCTGAGTACGTGCTTATCTTATTTTTTTCAAAGATTCCTGACGTAATATGAAATAAAAAATGCATATTTAAGTTTTATCTCGTGTCATATCTTTTTTTTTATTCAAAAAGGAACTTTTTGTCTTCTTTCAAATATCGTCACTGGTCACTTGACTGTCGATTAACTGCCCAACCTCCCACCTGACCCTAACTGTTATTGAACAGTTAGGGTCAGGTGGTTAACGGTTTACGGTGTTTACGGTTTTTTTGCGGTTTTTTTTTTTGGTGGTTTTTTTGGTTTACGCATTGGCGTACTGATTGTTTATGTCTATAGTTTGTGATGGTTTGAACACTTACATAAAATAAACGAGACGAACGTACTCAACAACATAAAATACATTACAGGCAGGCCCTTAAGTAAACACGTTCCCACGGGAAGGAATCCCGAAAGAGGAGATCGCAGGACGGGGGCAGTGAGTGTTTAAACTTTGATAGAGAGAGTCGGGGTTTGAATTTGGATATGAAGAGAGCTCAGAGAAATCAATTAAAATCAGTGATGATGATGTGAAATTACGCTTAGTTAGTGAATTCAGACGGTGTAAAAAATTATTGTTGAATATTAAATTAAAGTGAAATATTATTGAACCGGTGAAGTGAAAGTGGTTGGACTCAGTGAGGATAGAAATAATAATAATAACAATAAAATAATAAAATAATTCACCAAAATTTTGTAATTAAACATAACTTGATTGACTGCCGTAATATAGTACCATATTATGAACACGAACCAAATTCATTTTTAGAAAACGAATTTTATAAAATATATTATGATAAAACTATACTAACAGACCGAACGATTAGTCATAATAGACCCGATATAGTTTTACATGACAAAATTAAAAAAATAACTTATATCATTGATGTCGCTATTCCAAATTCCTGTAACATTAAAAAATCTGTTAATGAAAAAATAAGAAAATACACAGATTTAGGAAACGAAATAAAAAGAATTTGGCATTCTCAGACTATAAAAATATTACCATTCGTTATTTCGGCTACTGGCATTATACCTAGCTCTCTCATTAAAAATTTAGGCGTATTAGATCTATCAAAAAATTTATATATAAAGATGCAAAAGTCGGTCATTTTGAATACATGTAGGATAACGAAAGATTTTTTTTAAATATTTATGTTGAGGGATCAGTAGGATTTATAGGCCCTGTTAGAAGTTCTACCTCGCCGAACCCTCTGATATGAAAATATCTGGAGTCCGTGAATTTTTTTTCCCATTTGATCTCTGGTGAGATGACGTGTTGTTGTTCTTGTATTGTTTTGTATTTATTTTACTTATATAATGCACTTACATAGTGTTGATTGACTAGCTGATCATTTGTGGAAAAGTGAGTGGAAGGGTTTAGTTTTTCCTATGGGGAAGATTTAACCCGGACAACAAAATCGGAAGCAAAATAAAAATAATAATTGGATAATTTGTAGAGCGCCGTTTTGTGAAAAATCACCTCAAGGGCGCTAAGAGTTGTGCGATCGCGATTATATTATAAAATGTGTTAATTTAAACGTGATTTCGTGAATAGTTCAAACTAAATTACTTGTCTTAAAAACAGAGAAATAATAATAATAATAATTGCGTTTTAAAAATAAAAAGAACGTATTTAGCAGCAGGAAGTTTTTACCATATCGGTTAATTGAGCTAGGGAGGAATTAATAGTTAACCAGATGGCGTCCTATCCACAGAGACCGTAAACCAAAGAATCAAACAAATTATTAAATAAGAGTTTATGTAACTCTGAGATAAATCGTAAAACTGCGGGTTCGAATCCTGACAGAGGTATTAGGGAGGTACAATTTTATTTTCAGAATTATTTAATTACCCTTTTATAGGCATAGGGAGGGGACCAAAAATTGAACATATTGCAAGGACTTCGCTAAAAGGAGGAAAGAATGCAGAGAGAGAGAGAGAAGATAAACTAAACTGATTTAGCTATGTAGTGTGTAACCAAGTAAGCTTCATACTGCTATTGGGAGTGCCTGACAGGGTGAGTTTTTTAATATTATTTATTAAATTCCAGAAGACCCTTTAAAGGATGGATGCAACCGAAGGACAGGAACCAGGTTTACAACTCCTGCCACCCAAATGATGTTTTCATTAAAGGAATGTGCCAGACAATATTATCTATCAGCTGTGAGAAGGAGACGGGCCAATGAGCTTCCATATGTAGGCCGTTAACATTTGTATTAGGGAATGCCTCGGTCCGGGGGGGTCATATTATAAATTTACCTATCTACCGATCTGTTATTCTTTTAAAAACATTACGAATCAAATCATGACGTTGTCCCTGCGATAGGTATTGAATCGCCGAATAGACATTAAATACCAATTACAAATTAGGCCAACCAATATAAATTCGCAGTATAAAAATACCTATCTACAGAGTACCTATCACAACACTGGCGTACACAGAAACAGCGAACACCACCAGCCGGGACAAGACGCGGAGTACAGTCAGTCGAAAGGGAGGTTTTGCTAGCGTATGGCCGCCCGAATAGAAAGCGATCGGATGCAACCAAACAGAACAAAAATGAATACTTATCATCTGTTATTTGACTTTCTAATTTACAAATTGGGATACACAAGAACAAATCTAGAGTCGAAAGGGGAGATGGTAATCTCCGAAATAAAACTACCAACCGAACAACTTTTCTCAACAGGTCCCTTTCGAGAGGTAGGCAGCCTCATAAAATTAAATGCCAAAATCAAACCAATTATCCGTTTATACCTACCTGAGAGGATAGGTATTCAATAGAAGATACCCATACCTAGTACACGAGGGAGCTAGTAACCTCATAAAATAATTACTGGAACCAAATATTAAAATACAGACAGTCTTCTTCCTAAATTTGGCATTTCGAGTAAACCTTACATATATCTCACATGATAATTTGCTGAATGGGTAAACACACAACTTATCGATAGAAGCTGACTTAATTTCCACAAGATCGTCGTGTGTTATCTGTGTTATTGACCTAGAAAGGGATGTAAGTTCCCGACGACGTGGAATTTACAGCGTTTTCTAGAGGTGGCATGTAACTTGAGACCTTACGTGTCACATTTTCGCGACTAGATTCATGACAAGGGATGTCATGGTTTTCCCCTTCTACACTCAGTAAAGTAGATTTTCCTGGAGGTGTAATGAAGTTGGGGCATTTCTGAAATTGGTGAGAAGACCTTGTTTTCTTTATTCTGGCGTGAAGGTTGCCATTTTGGAACAAGGGGAGGCCAAGCGAAAGCTCGTCAGATCCGGCCGGTTTGGATATCCAGACACGCAGATATCGATTGCCTTGTTCTAAATATCATCCATCAGATTTGTTTGGTAAAGCGGAGGAGCCAACTTTAGATTGAACAAATTCATTTCCGTGTCTCCTTCCCCTCCCAAAATATACATATGGATGGCGCCGACAACTAACACCATTAATTTATCGTACGTATATCACATGTATATAAAATCTAACACTTTATCATACTCACATATTACCCTATGACAGGTAGAATCACGTAGCTAGTTAGAGAGCAGGCGAGACAGAAAATAAGGTTTATGAAATGGCTTTAAAACACAGCGGTAATGGATTCAACTCACTCTATCTCAAAAGAACCGAGGGATACCACATACATACACAGATAATTAGGTTTCTATAGCGAGAAACAAAAAACCAACACAACGTTCGGTGAGACCTTTTTATACTGAACCGTCACGTGAAATAATTACGTTCAAGGTCGTAAAACACGTAGACAAACTAGGATGCACACATTGAAAGGGGTGTGTAATAAAGAGAGAGAAGCAAAGGCTTTTACAGACTGCAGGGAGGATATTCCTACCCCGGATATATACATAATCAAAGCCTTATGGAAAAGTTACCTATGGAACTTAAAGAAAATTCATCGCAGAAGGAAAAGTTTGAATAGTGCAGATCATTACAAGTTTAAAAAAACTCACTGGAGACCAAAATGTCATTTACGTTTTTGCTCTCAGGCACGTTTCTTAACATCTTGTATATTGAAGCGTAGACGTATAAAGACAAGATAATGTCATTGTTTACACAAAAGTGTTTATTTAGTATATGGCTTTCTATGACGAATTTACTAATGAGATACCTACAGCATACATGTAGAGATGAACGCACCACTTTACCTAGCAATTAATAAATTGATGATCGACAGAGCCGCAAGATCCTTGGATCTTGACTCGGGGGTTGACAGATTCAAAATCAGTAGAAGACAGTAAAAACAAATTAAATTTATTAATGTTTTTCAAATAATGCCGAGTTTAATTGTAATGAAAATTTTTACATATTTATATTTGCAATCAAAATAACTCAAAATGACTTTCTAAAATTCTGTACACCTTTTCTTCTTCTTTTAAGATCACACCATTATTTGTGCTTTATGGTGTCGCACGACTTTTCGACACCCGATTCACCGTGCGGGTGCCCATTCTGCCCATGCTATCCGAGTGCTGGTTGCGCCAGTGTTTACTTTTGCGAAAATTGCTTGTAATAAGATTTATAAAATATCTTAAAATCTGTATACTGTAAATCTTAGATTAAAATAAAAATCACGTCGTTTTCAAAGAAAATATAATTTTTACCAATAAATTAACATCATCATCTTGCCAAAGATCACTACCTTGTTTATAACTACGTTGAACTGGTGAAGTTTTAAATGTCTGGGGCATTTTGAGTAACAAATTACTGTCTTAAATTTCCCCTTCTAAGATCATCAGCGATAACGTATTTACCGCCGCATCAAAGGACTCGGGAGGGCTTTAGGGAGGGGTAGGGGATACGGACTTTAATGAAGAAGGATTAATGAAAATCGAAAAAATTGAGATTGGACCTAAACGTCTTTCGGTATTATAATTACAAAATGACTTACTTTGATACTCCCTAACTTTCCAAATGAAATTTGTATTAATCCCTTCATTATGATTCTCATTAAATGTTTTAAAATGCGGCACCAACTTTTAAAGAAAGATTGAACAGAATAAATTAATATATTTAAATATTTATATACCCATCATCCTCTCTCTCTCTCTTCCTATTGTCTTCCTGAAATAATAATCCATAATTAATATACAATACGTATAATAATGTACAATCCATATAATACATGCTATACATTGAATAATATACAAAACGTATAATACATGCTAGACATTGAATAATATACAAAATGTATAATACTATTCAATACATTGAATAAAACATACAATAATAAACAATACATAAAATTTTAAACAATTCATAGAATAATATACAATACACAGATCAATATACGATACATTGATTAAGACTTCAAGTAAAATAATATATAATACATATAGTAATAAACAGTACATAAAACGATGTACAGTAAATAGAATAATAGAAAGAACAATATACAGTGTACAGAATAATATACAATACGCAGAACAATAAACAAAGTATATAATAATATTTAATACGCAAAATAATATACAATACGTAAAATACGTTCACAATACGTAAAATAATATACGATACATAGAATAATATACAGTTCGACCATCCCTAAGCACGAGTTATTCTCAATTAGGGAGGTATTAATTAATCGCTTGAAACATATATTATATACTTGTCCTTATGCAGATCATTTGAAGTAACATACTATTGTACACTGTCATTTGACGGTTGGTATATATACTTTGTAATGTTCTTAATGTTAACCCTCCGTCTGCTGTACACTTACTGATAATCTTACTTACATATATTAATATGTATTATATGTTATGATACTGTTAATAATAAAATAAACAGTTCATAATGCAATGCTGGTACTTACCCCATGGCAGAGTGACATGGAACTGGAAGATTATGGATGAAAATAGACTGAATACAGAAGGAATGAGATCCCAGAGGCGTGTGTGTGGTAAAACCGCGTATGATCTTGCGAGAAGTGTGAAAATTAGGATAGAATGGAAAGCTGATGTAAACGTAATGAGAAAGATTAAGAAAGGGAAGTTTAGATGATTTAGGAATGCAGAGCGAACGCACGAAGAAAGGATTGTAAGGAGAATATAGGAAGATAATGCGGATGGTAGTAGAAGTCGGGATCGCCCGAGAAAGATCAGAGAGAAAACAGAAGGCTATGTGTCTTGTATGAATGTGAATGAAGAGAATTGGCGGTTCAACCTCTCGGTTAGTTAGTTAGTTTAAAATAAATAAATAAATCTTGATAGCTTATCTAAAGGATAACATACATAATATGTAGGTATAAAAACAAAAAATGCTTGCAGTAAAATAGAAATTAAACATTGATAGTTTTAATATTTAGATTCTTACACGCCCGTTCAACGTTGGTGTAGTTAACACAGCCTTGAGCCTGGTTTGAGACCGTTTTAACCAAACAAACGCTATCCTAATAAGTCAAGTATTTCACTATTCTGACCTTTCGCGTCGCCTAATATTTACACCACGTTTTTCAGTACGGCTGTTAAATAAAGTAATAATATGTCTCAGAGAAATAAGTTATTATAATTCCACACAAGTTAAAAGTCCCAACTAAACCTTTTAACCAGTGAACACATTAATCGGCGCATAGTGCTTCTGTTTGCTGCGATAATTTAAGTAGTTTTAGAGGATTAGAACAAAACCAACTTCGGAGTAGCTCGTTATTAATAACTTCATAATTAATTCATAATAGCTGGTATATTTCACAACTTAATGTACCAGTGTACTTAAGTTACCAGCCAAAGCAACTTGCTTAACTTGAATGAAAAAAAGCTCGTTATATATCAACGGAGCTTATTGCGAGCTTTAATTCGGCGTTGCGAAAGAAAACCATTCAGGAATGCTGAAAATAATTTGGCTGAACGAACCACCTTGAGTTTATGGTTATTTTATGCTGGAAAATTGCTTACAAACTAAAAATTTAAACGCCAGCCTACGAGTATTTTACTATAATCCTTTATTTACCTTTCAAATTAAAATTTTTAGGTATTCCTGAATCAATTTTCAAAAGAAACTAGATGTCGTATCATCATATATACTCGTACATACATTTAATGTTTAAATTTTTTAAGTTACTACTTATTTTTTGTAATTATTTTTGCAATTATTTTTGCTACGTTTTGCGAACTGAATACTATTGTATTATCCCTCAAAACTCATAGGAGAACTTTTAAACTAGTTTAAATAGCGTAGATCCTTGAAAAATCACGGGATAGTGTGAGTTCTTAACACATCAGTTCCAATTTTGAAAAAGACAATCTAAGTTTATTGAACCACAGACAGACACATATCCGAAATTAGTATTTTTGATGATACTACAAAAATGAACTAATCTTTTAATTAATTTATAGATTTTTTTAAACCTGTTGATATCCCAGATGAAGTAAAATACACGTTTCTTATTCGAAGGGGTTATCTAGAAACAACTTTTACCAACTCGTTCAACGTCCATCATCTGATTTCGTGCTGTATGGCCAGTGTTTAATAATGTGTGCTGTTGTAGGAAGGAAAAGGGAAGTAGAAGGAAGAAACCAACTAATCCCTTTTCTTTACGAGTGTTTCTGTCCGTCCGTCAGGAAGGGCGTACAATAAACAATGTGAAACTTTCAGAGCACGAGAGATGTTGGCAATGGTGCAATAGATATTATCACCATCAGTCTGTTCTTAAATAAATTCAGGTATTTATTTTAAGTAACATTTTTTTCTTATTAGGAAAATACCCTAAAATAAAGTCCAAATCTTAACGACGTAAGTGAAAAAGCCATACACAAAAATATGCGACGCGCGGCCCTGGTGTATTGGACAGACTTGAATTGAAACTGAGTTGAATTTGTCCGAGCAAATTTCTAAAATAAAGTTTAGTGGGAATCTTAACGACATAAGTACTAGATGGCGCTAAATTCAGATAAGTATGTTTATAATTTACGATTTAGAGGAAACGATTATAAGATTGACATAAGTTAAGATACCAAGTTAAAATTATAAATACTGAAGTGATTTAATCAAGAAATTTTTTTCACACGTCATAAAATCCATTGCCACCTACATAGGTATAGCAGATATTCGGTTTTTAAACCTAGCCATGCTGAAATTTTCAGAATAACTTCAAATCTGACTAAAAGTGTACAACATTCCCCAAGAAGCGTTTTATTAGAGCTAAGTCTTAAGTGCGCATATTCAAAGACGAGTGTTTCAGAAGCCTGTGTCTTTGTGTGTATGCACTTGAAGATCTGATGAACTCTTCAACCGCAATCCGGAAGTTTGCTAAAGGCGTGTATTTTTATTTTCAATCCTACAGTAGTAAGATTAAAGGTTCCGGCTGTCAAGATCTGGCCTGTGTATTTTGTGCTATATTGTGGTTATTTGGCTATATTGTGGTTAAGTGTTGCTGTTGGAAAATATGCACGAGAAAGTTCCGAGACAAATGTGCCGCTAACGGCGGAACATTACAATTTACGACCAAACTGCTATCAAAAGAATGTGTCTTTTTGTGTTTTCACACTTTTCTTTTGAAATTCTTGTAAGGTTTTACAAGCATTCACACTCGCACGGTTTCTGACTGCCTTTAAAGAATGTAGATATTTCATTTAGGTACGTCTTTCTCTTTCATTGAAAATATTAGGAAATTTCAAAAAGTCACAATAATTTTTATCTCAAATAAACATTATTTCTCCTTACTAACCTATCTTCGCTATATATATTTAGCTTACTTCGCTATAAGCATTTATTTTATTTTATATTTTTTTTTATTTCACTGCCATGCAAAAAAGGTTGTTCCCGAAATTAGGTTAAATACTATTTAGGTACCTACACGGACAAAAATGAGCACTGATGATTTATTGAAATCCAATTAAAAGGGTGACAGCATGCCATTTTCCAATAAACTACCAATAATTTCATAATATATCGGAACACGTCTGGGCTTATCCTGTTATTATTTAATGGCGAAATGCGAATATGTTAGTATTTTTATGAACACGTGTTCCGACTTCGCCGAAACACAATCGTGTTTTAATGATATTTTACTAGGAAATCTATCAATTCATTCGTTCGAGGCCTGTAGTCCAGTTTTCAAAAGGAATATAAATAATTTGAAGACATTTTAAATATATTTGCAATATTTTATATCAGTAAGTTTTCTTCGTGTACCTGGTAATGTTCCTTATTTCAGTTATAAAGCGTTTTTGTCCAAAATTCATTAAATTTTATAGAAAAACTGAAAATTTAAAAAAACTTGGATCGTTCATGCAAAAATGAAAAAAGTATGTAATAAAAATAAATTCGAATGTATAAAAAATAAATCTTAATATATTCCTTCATCAACACAAAACGTATCGTGTGAAAAACAAAGCCGGAGGATGTTTTAATGTCATCTGTCACGGCTTGACAGCGGTTGCAGCTCCGGAGGCATTTGGCCGGAGGGGTGGGAGTGTGGGTGGTTGATAAGGGGAAGGGAGAAGCGGAGGGACTCCCCTCCACCCCCCCAGCAACTACCGGAGGCCGTTATCTCTACCAAACGTTCAAATTCCACAAAGTCAAAAGGATACATTATTCTTGGAAACACAATTCCCATAATACCTGTGGAATAATATCGGCTTTTATAGAAGTTGTTATCGTTTTGATTTCATTTCTGATACATCATACTACTTCTTAACTTACGTTATATTGTTCTTATAATACAGGGTTTTCCAATAAGAGGTGTTATTTTGATATTTTTCCCGTAAAAGGTCAATGGTTTTGTTGCTTGTGTGGCACGTAGCGCCGTCTTGTTGAAAGGAAACCTTGTGAGAAAATAGATAGAATCATTAGCATTAGGCATAAATGAATTAAAATGTGACCACGCCGACTGCAACACTACTTATATCGGACAGACGGGAAGGGCTTTCTCAACTAGATTCAAAGAACATATAAGATGTTATAATAATAAAAGCACCTTTTCAAAATTCGCAGAACATCTCTTAGTAAATAATCACGTCCCGCTTGACAACAATGAACTTAAACCCTTGCACATAGAAAGAAAGGGCCTTAGATTAAATTTACTTGAACAATTAGAAATCAATAAAAGAACCAATGACCCTAATATAACATCAATTAATAAAGTAAGGAAAATTATTTATTCCCCGCTTCTAAGTATGTTCACAAAACCTAAACAATATAACACATTGAAATAAATTAATAACTGCTACATCATTATTGAACAATTAAGAAAACATTAATGTGGGGAAAACAGACTTCAAAATACCCCCACAGAATATGATATCTATTGTCACAATTATTTTTATCAGTAAATTGGTTTAACCTTTAATTTGGGAGGTGGTCAATGGGTACCGCCGCCCCAGGAACCATACTCTGGGTTACCAACACCTCTGCCACAGGTCACCTGAAGTGGTTCGCTACTTTTGTTTTTTTTTACAACCCTTGGGCTCACGACCAAGGGTGGGCTGCTCCATCAGCCAGCAAAAAAACCCTGCCGCTGATGTTGTGCCGGTTCGTGACCGGTGAGGACCCAGCATCCAGCGTTTGGGGCGCACTGGGCGACCTCCACAGCCGGACTCTCCTGCCAATTGCCTGGAACCGCAGTCAGAAGAACATACCTTACATTTGGTGTATCCAGTTGCTCCACTCTCCAACTCCCCACCCAACCTTTTTAACCTAATCCTTCCCAACCCATTCTAAATCCCACAAACAAATAAAACAAACTTAAAAACTATGAACTCACAACAAATTAAAATAAACTCAGCGACAGCGAACAGTAGGAGTCCTCAGTGTGGACCGAGGATGAAGGTGAATTTCGCTAACATTCGCGGTCTGCACACCAACCTAACTCCCATCCACCACCACCTTCTCTCACAAAATCCTCATCTCCTCTTCCTTACGGAAACACAGATTGCCGAGCCCCCAGATACCTCCTATCTGAACTGCCCAGGATATCATCTGGAAAGCCTTTTCAGGCCAAAAGGAGGTGTCTGCCTTTACAGCCGTGCTGACATCAGCTGCGCTCGTCTCGCAAATATCGAGAGCGCAAAACACGAAGTGTTATGGGTACGTGTGGATCTCACCGGTATGATGAGAATTTATGCGTGTCTATATCGCTCACCAAACCTCGCCGAATCAGACATTGTTGAGTTGTTTAAATACTCGAGTGACACTGTAGATATTCTCTTGCCCCGTTACCCATCGGCCGAGTTTGTAATCCTGGGGGATTTCAATGTTCATAATGAACAATGGCTGAAGTTCTCGGGCCCAACAAACTCTGCCGGTAGATCAGCGGAATCCTTTGCTCTTATCCATGGACTAAGCCAACTCGTAGAATCTCCGACCAGAATACCAGACATCCCATCACATCGAGCCAACCTTCTCGATTTGTTTCTCACTAGTGAGCCACTCGGGTACAGAGTGGAGGTGACAGCGCCCTTAGGATCCTCTGACCACTGCCTGATTACCACCTCTGTCCCATCCTCCATGAACCGTCAACCCGACAAACATGTAAAGAGGAAGGTATGGCACTACAGAGCAGCAAAATGGGACGGCATGCGGTCTTTCTTCGGCGCCTTTCCTTGGAGTTCTGTATGCTTTAGCTCCGAGGACCCATCAATTTGTGCACGCGAGGTAGGAGAAGTAAAAAAGGGGACCGCTCCGACCCTTCTAACTACCGCCCCATAGCCATCACTTCCATACTCTCGAAGGTATTAGAAAGGGTGGTTAACAACAAATTGCTCACATATCTCGAGAATAACAATATCCTAAGCGATCGGCAATATGGATTTCGTCGAAACCGATCGTGTGGCGATCTACTCGGATATGTAACGCATATTTGGGGGCGGTACATGGAACGTTTTGGTGAAACCCAAACCGTTGGGTTGGATATCTCCAAAGCCTTTGACAGAGTCTGGCACCGGGCGCTTATCGGGAAGTTACCATCGTATGGGATCCACCCAACCCTGCATAGTTGGATTGCGGACTTTCTGAGGAGAAGAACAATTCAAACCGTGGTTGACGGCTCTTCTTCCTCATCGCACCAAATCAATGCGGGGGTGCCACAAGGATCTGTGCTGTCTCCGACGCTGTTTTTATTGCACATCAACGATCTCGTTGAATGTGCACCAATTCACTGCTACGCTGATGACAGCACCGTTCACGAGGGTTATCTTTTTGACAGGCCCCCTTCCACCTATGATGTCCGAACAGCTCGGGAAGTTTTGAAGCAAAAAATTGACCACCACCTAGAGATGGTTCGTGCCTGGGGTAAGGTCAACTTGATCAGTTTCAACGTCTCAAAAACCCAAGCGTGTCTGATTTCGGCAAAGAGGGAGATCAATGACTGTCTGGTGCAATTTGATGGGAGCACTCTCCCCAATAAAGACTCCATTGAAATGCTTGGAGTTACTATATCAGACCAGCTCAAGTATCGGGGATCCATAGAAGCCCGAGTAAATCAGGCCTCCAAAAAGTTGGGCGTCTTGTACAGGGCTAGGAGATTCTTCAACAGTGACCAGCTGCTGACCCTGTACAAGTCTCAAGTCCGCCCAACTATTGAATTTGGGAGCCACCTTTGGGCTGGTGCCCCAAAATACTTGATAAACCTGCTTGAATCTGTGCAAAGGAGAGCGATCCGTCTGATTGACAATCCGTTGTTAACAGACCGATTGCCTTCTCTAATGCATAGACGCAATGTAGGCATGCTGTGTCTGTTCTACAGGTATTTCAATGGAGCCTGCTCCAAGGAGCTAGCAGCATTGATTCCTGATGCACCGGTGCACGTGCGCGAAACTCGACGGACACGAACTGAACACCCGTTCACGGTTGACGTTTGCTTCATGAGAACGGGCCGGTTTTACGATTCGTTTTTGTGTAAGTCGGCTCGTATGTGGAACGAGCTACCGGCATCTGTTTTTCCTCCCTCCTATAATCCGAGCCTCTTCAAGGCCCGCATTAACAAATCCCTTCCTACAGCCCCTACCTTACTCCGCCTCACAACGCCGCCAAACCGGGTGGTGACATAGTTCCCCTCTTGTGACACTCTTGTGAGGTGTCACATAAAAAAAAAAAAAAAAAAAAAACCGGTAATAAATCATTTTAAATTTGGGAGGGGGTAAAATAGAATCATATTAATAAGTCGTCTAAACGTGGCTAAACCAAAGTTTGAAAAATGGCCATGAAAGCCGAAACAGCTGTAACAATAACAAAAACCAAAAAAATACTTCGGCCGCCTTGAGTTCTTGTGTTAACTGAACTTTATAAGCCTTTTGACATAAATCTTTATGCAAAATATGGTGTAATGACGTTTGTGGAATGCCCAATTCCAAAGAACGACGAGGAATGGACAAACCCGGGTTTTCTTCAACACTTTCGGCTACAGCAGCAATATTCTCGGCTGTTCTTGAGCGACGTGCACGGGTTTTATTCTTCACATCACTAAATTGTCCCAACAGCTCGAATTTTTCCACCAATTTCTGTATTGCGGTCCAACAAGGTGCTTCACGACGACCCAAAAATGTTCGAGTTTTACGAACCGTCTCTGCCAAATTTTCACCATTTTTATAGTGAATTTTAATAATTTCAATGCGTTGTTGAAGCGTGTATCGTTCCATTTTTATTAATGGCGTAGTTTCTACTTGTCAAATGTCAAAAAATGACAGCTTCAAAAGCAACATCTACCGAAATAGCGGACTATTCATAATAACACCTCTTATTAAAAAACCCTATACATATTTATTATTCTTATCTTTCAAAAATGATGTATATTACTTACATTTATCGTAGAAATTCGTATTTTTGTTTAGGTGCATTAAAATTATGTGCATTAAAATAATTTTAAAAAACTCCCCCCCCCACTCTTTATCAATCCCTAGTGAAGCTTCCACCCCACTTCAACATCTGTAATATATATTTACACATTGTTTCGTAAGGTTAATGGTTCTTCAGAAACAAAATTCTGACGGAATATAAAAAAATATGGTGGTAAAAACAAAGTAACATTGTTTTCATTATTTTTAATGGATAACCACAAAGTTACATTCAAAGTATAAAATCGTTTTTTAAGATATCGGAAAGAAGTAAATGTGTATACCCCCATAGCTTATTTTAACACTTTCAGTCTTTATTTCTTTGATCTTTTTAATCTTTTTATTTGTATAATTGGTGTTGTTGTCTTGCGTAGTGTTCGTGTACTTGTTACGTTTTAATAAATTGTATTAGTACAGTTTTCTAATTTTCCGCAAGTTTATTTCATGGTAAATGTACTTTTGTATTATGATTTGTAAATCGAAGAATGTAATGTGTTGTTTCCCCATATTTCTATTAGCTTTATTTCAACAATTCGTTTCTTTTTCGATCTCAGAAGTAGGTTTATGCATAGCTTACCAAGTAATTTTCATTTTACACTTGCTTCGTGAAAATTTTTCTTGCTAGTAGTATCAAACATGCATTGATCAAAAACCTAGTCATTTAGACCCGATGCATCGCAGGGAGTTTTAGAAGAGAAGGCAAGCATACAGAAGCACTCAGTTCCAGCTTAACTTTGTGTTAAAACTTTCTTTATAATAAACAACTCCATTGAAGAAAATGTATTGTCCAAGATAAGTGTAGCGTTGGCGCTGTTTGCTCCAACGAAGTGTGTTTTAAGTCAGTGTACAAGAATGTGTTTTAAGTCAGTGAAGCGGAAATTTCCTTCGCTTAGGGCAACTTGTTTCACAGAATTGAAACAATTCATCAAATTTCAAAGTTAATTTTCAAGTTCTGTGAAAGTTCTATTCTAGTTTTTTTATCAGTTATTATTCTTATTATTATTGAATAATAATAATAATTTATTAATAATAATATAATAACACAACTTGAATAGATCCTTTACAGAATTAAAACTAGCACGCTAGAGGTCGCGGGTTCAAATCACGGCGTGCGCAAGAAAATATTATTTGATTAATTTGCGTTATTTCACAAATAACTATTTAAAAATAATATATATATTTTTTTTTTTTTTTTTTTTTATTATAGCTATATTATACATTTTTTTTACATTTTTATAAGAATATATATATAAAAAATAGATGTTGATTATATTCATAGTCCTCCTCACTAGGAGATCCTGTGCTGAGGGGGACTAGGTTTTGGATAAGTTATTCAGCGACTTCTATGGTTTGACTCCATGTTTATATATATTATATATAAAGTATATTTTCGGCACGTTCCATGGTAGAAGATACTCTTAATATCGCCCTGATGTAATACCACCATTCAGAATTGAAACGTTGCTTGAAATAGCTTTGGCCGTGTTTAGTGACAAAATCTGAATAGCCAGGTACTTTTCCAACTTCATCTACCCTATCTCCTTCCCCTCTTCATTACCTTCAGCCTCATAACGTACCCCAATAGGGGATGCCATAGTTTCACTGGCTCCAGACGGTTGAGAGCTGTTAGGACTGCGGTTTCACATAAAAAAGTTAATTTTCAAGTTCTAATCAAGTTTTGTTATTATTCAAGTTACATCATACAATTGGCAAATAATAATTTAATAACAGAACTTTATTTTGTTTATTTTTATTTTATTGATACATGATTTAGAGAGTACGTGTGGTTTTTTGTGATATTTCACCCTCCATGCTAGGAATGACCCAAATCAAATGATGATGTGTTATGGCGGGTGAATTTTACAGTTTGCGGACATGGAATCTATACATTACTATAATATAAAAGAGAAAAATGATGTATAGCTAGTTTGGGTTGCAAGAAGAGTATGGAGAAGTTAGAGAATTATAAGAAGATGAAAAATTTGAGAAATTATTAGTAAATAGATCACACTAATTAATTATGTACACACTATACTGAATTGAATATATAACTTGAATTGAAACTTTACAGAATTTGAAAATTAACTTAGAAATGATGAATCGTTTGAATTCTGTATAACAACTGGCCCTTATACATTATATTTTAACAATCTCAAAGTAGAATTCGTTACTTTTGTCGACACGTAAACAACAATTAACAAGAAAATTGGTTTTCGTTCTTCAAAGAATCCTGCCTAATTATTATTCACTAGCGCAGACCCGTGAAAATTATTATTCACTTGTGAAGTTGAAAGTATTTATAAAATATTTGCCTCTGGATCCATACTTTTCTAAAACAAATATTGTCAATTTTCTTTATAAATAGCTGAAATGGTTAAATTCTTAAGGTGGAAATAATATCATTCTAAAGATTTGAAAAAGTTAACTTTTGTAAGTTTTTGAATTACTTGATCGTGCCATGTCTTCCTCTGGCGACCCTGACTTCTACCATTCAGTACGGTATATTGTAACTTAAACAAAACTAATTTATATCGACTTTCATTCGAGTCCGTATTTCATTCGAGTCCGTATTTTATTCGAGTCCGTATTTCATTCTAGTCCGTATTTCATTCCAGAGCAAAGATAATGCGTTCCTCGGGCGTCCCTGAATTTTTCTACCATTCACTAATTCTGTATACCACGCTGTGACTATTAAAAAACTCCATAATATCAACTTTTGTTCATCTTCGTATATCATAACATAGCATAGATACATTAGATGCATTAATAATAATAATAATCATTTTTATACCAGGACGTGGGGAGGTTAGTGCAATCCTACACGTCCCATATAAAAGCCTCCTCGCGCATCCCTGACTTCTTTTACCATTCAAATCACTATCTAAAGACTCCTGGTACTATTAAGAACTCTAAATCGGCCAGTCTATAGAGGACAAACGAAGAAACATTCATTATTATGTTATTATAATTTTTGTTGACAAATTCTAATTTGACGATCAGAAATTTGTTTTTCCAATAAACACGTATATTAAATCAAGTTAGTTACCTTAATTACAACTGATGCACAACCATTTGTATGTCGTAAACGTTTGTTTATCAATTGTGTAAAAAATTAAAACACATTTACTAGTAGTATTTTATATGCATTTATATTTTGACTTTCATATTCTGCATAACTAACTTAAAATTTAAATAGATAACCCTAGGATTAATTGCATTATAATAAACCGTAAACACAACCGAGAGATATGTTTAAATATGTAGATTACCTATGCAAATGCATTGTACAAAATAGGTTGAGGAGTAAAGCGCACTTCGAAGAAAATTTCACTGATGAATTGCAAATTTATAATTTATTACATTTTATTTATATTTAAATATTCAGATTTTTTAATAATTCCACTGGACCTCACTTTATAACGTCGTTACAAGAATGAAATTCCTCGATCAAATATTCGCGTAACTACAGGAATATATTATATGCACTGAGTACCGAGTACAGAGTACACATACCAACTGCTAGCAGATCCTCTCGATTAATCATTTCATCAGAGTGCCATAAATGGGGCATGGGTCAAATAAACGTAAAAGTCTGTACAGTTGCTATACTCGATGAAAAATTGTGTCCCTGTGGAATCATTAGGCTGCCCTCCACTAGCCGAGAGTAGTTGGAGATAGCTGGGGGTAGTTGGAGGAGGGTCGGAGAGGGGGGAGGCAGGAAGGAAGTGCATGAACTACAGCCTCCTACAACGGGAAGTGAACAAACTGTTACCCGTTGTGCACTGTGTGCCGGTACGGTACACTCGGTTATGCTCTGGTCTGAACGGCGGTCGTGAATATTTCACTTGCATTTTTGAGGAAAACTAACAAAATTGCGGTTTATGTTTCAACAAAGAACCCTGTGCAATGTTGCGCGGATTTTAAATGTGGAAATTGAAATATATCACACTCTCGTGTGGAGTGTTAGTACGAGTAGACTGAATGTGGTAGAAATGAGCTGAAAAGGTTTTATTAAATATGTACTTATACGGTTCAGATATGTAGAGCATTTGGATAAAGAATGGATAATATTTAATTTCTAAAATAAAAAGAAGGAGAGGGGAAGTCCCGGGAAGAGGTTACGACCAAGTGTATCAAAAACTAAAATAGTAATAAAGACGATGTATGAATGTTGATGAATCAAGCAGCCATACTTTTTGCTCCATTGGCACATATATCATTATTGACTTACGTGTTGTTGTTTTTTTTTTTATTTAGGAGAATAAACAGATACAGATATCAATTGACAAGAATATACAAAACATCAACTAGAGAATTCACCTGCATCCAAACTATTTCTCACGAATTGACTTAAACATCAGTTAAAAACATTTACAAATATTTTGACTTATAAATAGGGCACAAATATATACATTAGAATATTATTTTACAAATAGAGATATGAAAGAAATGCGCAATATCCTTATAACAATTTACAAATTATTTTGAAAAAAATTTAGAGGGTAAAACAAAAAAAAAAATTATATAAATAGATAAACATAAATTAAAAAAATATATATATTTAAACGAAGTATGTCTAAGTAGTTTACTTTGAACTTTGTAGGAAAACAGTCTCCATTTTTCTACTAAAAGTAGTGCGTGTATCAAAAAATAAGTCAGAGTCCTTGAGGTTTTGATTCTGATTAAGTGATTCGCACATTCTTCTGATTGGATCCCTGACACCAGCATTTGTATGCGTCCTGCTAATGTGGAATAAGTCGTTAAGCCTTGTTACTCTGGGTGGTTCTTTGAAGTTTATTAATTTCAGTAAGTCGGGACAGCCAATGTCAAGGTATGTTCGACGGTTAGATAGAGTGGAGACGTTATAACTCGAGAGCATATTTATGTACCCGCGTTTGGGTGCGCTCATTCTGTAATTGAGGCATCGCAGAAATTTCTTTTGAATACTTTCAATATTTTATTTATAGATATCGTAAAGTGGATTCCATATGGAGGTGCAGTATTCAAGTTGAGAACGGACCAGAGTGTGGTAAAGAAGAAGATATGTTTCAGGTTTTCGAAATTCACGGCTGTTTCTGATGACAAATCCTAGCATGCTGTAAGCTTTATTCACAATATTATCAATGTGCGCATCGAAGTGGAGTTTGGAATCAAAAAGTACGCCTAGATCTCTTATACAGTAAACGCGCTCGAGTAAATAATTACCAATACAATAATTGTGTTTGATAGCGTTGTGATTTTTAGTAAAACTTATTTGTTTACATTTATTGTAACTTAGGTAAATTTTGTTTTCATTGCAAAACGTTTCGAACCTTACTAAGTCGCTTTGTATGAGCAGGCAATCTTTTAAATTCCGAACAATGGCAAAAAATTTTTATGTCATCAGCGTACAAAAGATATAAACAATGCACGAAACATTTAGTAACAGTGTTAATAAAAAGAATAAACAACAGCGGACCCAGGATTGACCCCTGAGGCACGCCAGAAGTAACTGGTTCCCATGTAGAAGTGTGTCCTCGTAATGATACGGCTTGTTGTCCTTTTGTTAAATATGAGATAAACCAACGTAATAAATTTCCACTAATACCGTTGTACATAATTTTTTTAATAAGAATAAGGTGGTCGACCTTGTCGAAAGCTTTTTTGAAATCGCAATATATTGCATCTACCTGGTGGCCTCGATCCATATTAGTAAATAAGAAATTTGAGTAAATAAGTAAATTTCTCATGGTAGATTTGCCTTTTACAAACCCGTGTTGTTGTTCAGTAATTTTGGCAGCAAGCTGGGGATATATATTGTCATGGACAAGTCTTTCCAATAGTTTAGGGATCGCCGAGAGAATGGATATTGGCCTATAGTTTTCCACTCTTTGACGCGAGTCACCCTTGTGGACCGGTATAATATAGGCCAACTTCCACCTATCAGGGAAAACCCCATCACTCAGGCATTTATTAAATATTATGGTAAGCGGCACACACAGTGACGACGCAGCAGATCTAAGGAAAAACGCCGGTATTCCATCGTGACCCGCACCCTTGTTTATGTCTATCGATTTTAAACTCGATTGCACTTCTTTTTCCGTTAGTTTAATTGTGTTAATGTGCGCAAGTCCAGAGTCCTGAACTTCCCCAAGTTGGTCAATGTTAATAATTGGGTCATTGATAGAGGAAGGTTCAAATGTTAACTTAAAGAATTCAGAGAACATATCACAAATTTCCTGGGCATCGTTAGATTTGCGCCCTTCGAAGGACATTGCAGCAGGGTATCCATCAGACGATTTTAATGAGGATATGTATGACCAAAAGCTTTTGATATTATTTTGCAATGAACTTTCGATGTTGTCAAAAAATAACCTTCGGGTTTCATAAGTCAATTTTTTGTATGTAGGACGTAAGAAGGAAAATTCACGATAGTCAGAAAGACCTTTATATGTCTTCCATTTGAGCCAGACTTTATCTTTTTTCCTTGATAACCTAATAAGTTCTGGAGTAAACCATATGGGGAATTTGTCATTTCGTCGTGCCAATAATGGAATAAGCTTATCAATTACATTGTTTATTTTCAAATAGAATCGATCTACTGCTTTTTCGGCTGATAAATTTGCGATTTCAGATAACCAATCAATACAATTAATGTCTTCATTAATCTGAGCATAATTAGCTTTCCTGAAATTGCGCCTACGCTGTATTTTGTTTTTGATTTTTGGTTGAATTACGAAGGATATATGAAATTCAAGGGCTGGGTGGTGTCTATCCTCTGAGAGGAGAGGGTTGTTGCTCCGTGTAACATTTGTTTCGCGACTGTAGAATACGAGGTCTAAGTTTTTTTTATTATGGTTAGGTATACAGTTATATTGGAGTAAGTCCATCAATGAAATTGCTTGAAGCAAAGTTTTCGATGCAGCCGTATTTGAGGAGGCGAGACCTTGACTGCTGTCTTCGGAAAATGACCAAGTCAGAGTTGGTAGATTCATATCTCCTAGTACACAAAAAGTATTATTTGGTTGTGATGAATATACAGATTCCAGGTTTTTGGAGAACGTATCATAGACCGTAGGTTGTGAGGCAGGAGGTATGTATACTGCACATATGATAAGATTGAAAGACCTTACCGGAATAGAAATGAAGATTTGTTCGATTTGACCATTTTCCCAGTCATCGAGTCGGGAAGATGCAAGCTCCTTGCGCACTGCTACCAACACACCGCCTCCATCCATTTTACCAGTGAGTGTACGGTCCCTATCACGTCGGAACACCGTGTAACGCGAATCTATGAATTCAGCCGTATTTATACTTGCTACAAGCCATGTTTCAACTAGAACTATAACGTCGTAGTTATTCGATAACACATTAATTAGTAGCTCTTGGGATTTGGTCCTAATACCACCACAGTTCTGGTAATAAACGGATATAGATGATGATGAGATCATTTCACCAGAGTAGGAGTGCCGTTTGACATATTCCACGATCGCACGAGTGATACATTATGCAGGGCATATGAGGCTTCGAAATTACATAAAAAACATAGACTACTTATTAGATCAAGGAATGTGAAATATGTTGACATTTTAGAATGTGAATGAATATGTGAGAAACATGGTATTGGTTTAAAATTAACGGGATATTGCGCGGTAAACAAAAATATAAAGTAGGTTTGAAAGAAACAAATTACAGGATACAGAATACTGTGAGAAAGCGGATACTGAAAACAGCAGTAACATGTTTGTAGTCACATGTTTTGCTGATCATGTGTGATTATCTTTTGAAGGTCTCCCTCACGGCGAATGGTGAAAACCCGAGAGAGATCGTTCCTCTTCGCCAGAATACTGCCGTTCCGCACCCATATGTATTTAAAGCCGTTAGCTTTTCCGGCGGCTCGTGTTTTGGCAAATAGGATTTTATTTTTCAATGTAAGGTGCTCGTTTATATAAAAATTGGTGGTGGGAGCACCAAATCCTAATTGTTCCGTGGTAAGGCCGCGGCGAGTCCTTGCTGCAGCGATGACATCATCACGGAGTCGCTTTGTGGAGAGCTGGACGACTATATTGCGTGGACGGTTGGAGGGCGAGGAGTGGCCGCGAGCGACACGATGCGCAGAAACCACACAGCTATTTGGAAGCGGGACGTTAATGTTGGATCCTATTTTCTCTATTAATGTCATCAAATTTTCGCCCTTTGCTTCGGGAATACCATGGATGTCTACATTGCATATTCTGCTGCGCTGCTCCATCTCATCTTGTGCATCTCGGAGTGACTGGATTTCTTGCCGGAGGTTTGAGTTTTCTTCTTGGAGAACGCTCACACATCCCAGAATTTTTGTGTAATGGTCCTTCCATTGGTTGTTCCGTCCTCTTTGCCTACCAATTCTAAATGATAAAAAAAACAACGTAAATACAACGGCGAACAACTCTGGTACAATGCGAATATAGAGGATTATGAAAGATGGTCAATTCATTTTGTGATTGAATATATTTTTTAACATATTTGGGGATGCTGTGTGGAGGGGTATTTTTAAGGAATGAAAATGGGGTGGGTACGAATTTGGGGGTCAGTGAGTAGATGTACGTATGTATGTATTGTGTATTGACGTATGAATCCATCCCTCCCACTGCGGTGCAAGCAAGGGTCCGACTTTAGAAGTCAAAGGGTCTCCCTCTACCAGCCTCTCTCGATCCGGTCCGCCACACCGAAGATGGGGAGACGCATCTGCCGACAAGACCTGATCAAAACTCAAACTAGCACCCTTGCTAAGTCACCAAACGCAGCAAGCCACAAAGGGTGTCCTTTGGCAGAGGTGTTGGTTATCCCTTCATCCCAAAAAAATTGACACAGAATTATAGAAATCGATTTACTTTCGGCTCAGTCTAAAAATAAAATTGAGTAAAGCTGCGGGTATGTACTTCCTCCTTTAGAGAGATAATAAGGGAATATTATTTCAATATTTTGACATTTCGGCTTTGATTTAGAATTACCGGTGTTCCTGACAGATCCGGCAGATAGGTTTGGAGGTCAGCAACAGTCTCCATTCCTCATTCCTCATTCTGGATCATTAAATGTGACGTCTGTCCAATTTGACGATTCCGGGGGAATTATTCCTTCCGATGAATAAACCCAATGTCAATTATTATCAGGGAAATGTTAGAAATTCATATCGGTACCCAAATGAGAATATTTCCTTCCTGGGAAAGATATTGTCATCTTTGGAGAATCAAATTGCTACGTCAATTTATATGCAAATTCGGCTGACAAAGGCTGACGCGATGCGTATTTACTCAGCGCCTCCCTCAATACGGACGTGAATTTTAAATACATTTGCATGTTAATGTACGATCACAGATAGTGTGTTATTAGGCATTACTAAATTGATAAAGCCAGGGGAGATTCATAAAAGACGTAAAGGATAATGTCTAGGTCGAGTGAAGCCATGCAAAACTACATACAAAATCATAAAAAAAAAAAATTCTCACTAATTTGTGTGTATTCTAGAATAGGTCGTAGAATAGTCTACCAAAACAAGTAAAAAAGGGAATATCCAGAAACCCATATGTCAAGAAAGGAACTTACTGAAAATGCAAATGCCTATTTATCTACAAAA
Source organism: Hesperophylax magnus (assembly GCA_026573805.1). Classification (NCBI taxonomy): domain Eukaryota; kingdom Metazoa; phylum Arthropoda; class Insecta; order Trichoptera; family Limnephilidae; genus Hesperophylax; species Hesperophylax magnus. The sequence goes on along the minus strand of JAIUSX010000043.1, from coordinate 2,507,547 downwards.
TCTAAAATTGATTTATACACACGAACACAATATTTATGAAAACATCAAAAGCACATGAACACTACACAAGACAACATAATAAACTGTACACAATTTGAATAAAACATACGCCATAAGGGTGTGTACACACACAATCTCCTTCATAGCCTGACAACAGTAAATATAATGTATCTACTTAAGGCGATAGTTAAGTAGTATAAAATGATATTTAGATTTTTTAATGTGTACTTCTAAGGTAAGAAAGAGAAATATGTGTTTATTTCTTTTAACTTTTAACTAATGTTTAGTAAAAAATATGTTCTTGGTAATTATTATTATTTCAGAATATCTAACACTATTAGGTCGCTGTTACGTTCGCAATAAATGTCGGGATGGTCTGAACGAGGTCTTCTACTAAAACTATTGGATCGCTGTGACGGTCACAATAAATCTCGGGATGTCTAAACGAGGTTCTTTACTAAAACTATTAGATCGCTTTTACGGTCACAATAAATCTTGAGATATCTGAACGAGGTCCTCTACCAGAACAATTAGGTCGCTGTTACGGTCACAATAAATTTCCGTATGGTCTGAACGGGGTCCTTTACTAGTTTTTTTTTGGTTTGTTGAAAATGTATTATATATTTAAAGAATTAAAATAATGAGAGTGAAATTAGTTTTTCAATAACTCAAAATGGCGAACTCGTTAGCTTTCAAAGTGAACTAAGATAAAACTTATGCAAATTACGTCACACGATACACGTTTCAGCGCAATTCAGTACTGCTGATGCAAATTTCAACATTTTGACGGTTTATATATTCGGTTGGAACTATTCGATATTTTACCAAAAATCAATCTTCCCTCGGCATGTTCTAATTAATATGATATGTTTTTAAAAAACACAAAATTTCACAATACGACCTCATTTTCGGCAAATCAGTTTCGATTTTGAAAATGGCAATTATAATCATTTTCGTTTAAAAGTATATTAGGCAGGTTACAAATACTTCCATTTTTGAAAATGTTTAAATTTAAATTTCAAGCAAATCACAGTGTTCATTGAACCGGAGTCAAACAGGTAACCGAAATTAGTATTTTTGATACGGTAAGTATGTATGATATTTATTTTACATAGAAAATATTTTTTTATCCAATGACTTGACAGTCTCCGTGGTTGAGGGGTAAGGCTCTCAACTAGCAATCCGGAGATCGCAGGTCAATCCCGGAGTGAGAATTTTTTTAATTTGGTTAATTTGTCATTTGATCATTTTTCAATTTAATCATTCACAATGTAAGGTAAACCCATTTGCGGCACGTTTCAGTGAGGAAAATTCTTACAGTATCGCCCTGATTCAGGGCCACCATTCAGAATTGAAACGTTGCCGCTGTAGTTATATTCGGTATTCTAAATATTAATAAATAACTACTGATTTGGCATAAACGGTTAATTATAACATATCCGAAAAATGAATAAACGTAGAAAATATAACAGAATGATTTACGAAAGGAAGGTTCGAGAATATTTCCTAGCGCGTCACGTAGGCAAAACAATTCGATCTCGATGTCACGGTTGTTGGTAATATACTGACCATTTCGTTCACGTTGTCGCTTATATAGGTGGAAAATAAAATAATCTCGAACATTCCAGTTGCTACAGTATTAAATATTAAAAAAAAAGGAAATCCAAGAAGCTTGTTTGGCAAAAGCCGTAACTTCTAGAACAGTGGTTCTTAACGTTGTTGGAGGTACTGATCCACACCAGTTTCATATGCGCATTCACCGAACCCTTCTTAATTGGAAAAATAATATATGACTTTTTCAAATTCAATACATAGGTATATATTATATACATAGTTGCACAAAATGAACACAACAATGAAAGAAAAAAACTATTAAGAAGAAAGGATAAATCGATTAAAACATGATTTTTGCACAGAAACAAAAACATAATAATGAATATTTACTGCAAATTAGTGTGACTTCTGCTGTTGCCTTTCAGAGACCAGTTCAGAAATGCTCGGCTTTACCTTAGCAAGTGCCGCTCTCATGTCATTTTGCAACAAGGTCTGTTCCTTTTCTTCGTTTTTATGTCCAGCATCCTCGAAAAGGATTGATTGCTCGCAAAGATATGCTGTAACAAACGGTATGAAAATCTCCATAACTTTCTTAGTAATAACAGGGTACGTTACCATTTGTTGACACCAAAACGTTGAGAGCGTTGTTGTTCTGAAGAGTTGCTGTTGAACCTGGCTCTGATGAATTTCAATGATTTCATCGAGGTATTCATCATTGACATCTGTTGTCTGAACACTAAACGTGAACGGCTGTCTCACCCATGCTGGATATGACTCTCTTGTAGAGAAGTGTCCGTCGAGAGACTTTGCAAGCTCACAAGCTAAGTTCGTGGCAATTGCTTGCTTCAGTTCTGCGGGTGCAAAAATATCTCCGATTCCAGATACATCTTCGATCTTACTTACACAGTCGTCTAGCAGGGGAAAGTTGCGAAAAAAGAGAGCTGCGAACATATCATATGACTCGGATGTGTGTCTTGACCTCCGCCGAACCCGCTAGACTGACTCACCGAACCCCTGGGGTTCGATTGAACCCATGTTAAGAAACACTGTTCTAGAATAACATTCGAATCAAGTAGTGGCGTACCACTACACCGCGTTGCTTGAAATGGTTTTAGTCGTGTTTGGTGACCAGATCTGATTAGCCATGATTAGTACTTCCCCACCTTTCTCTTCCCCATCTCCTTCCGCTCCCCACAATTATCAACTTTGTGAGCACCTCGATTAGGGATGCCAGACGGTTGGGAGCAGCTGGGTCTCTTGTGCGGTATTCACATAAAAAATAATTAACAATAATGTTTTGATTTTAAACTGTAAATACTTTTCGTTACCAATTTGTGTTAGTCAACTCCAATCTTGGACCAATTACGCAGACGAAAATTAATGAGATATTTATTTAGTTGAAATAAACCATTCGCATTATAGCAACAAGGGAACAAGGAGCGGAAACGCACAAATATCTTTGATATTTCAAAATTGATATTATAATTTCTCCGCAAAACTTTAATAATTAATATTAGTTATTGTTATTTATGCAATACATTCATAATAAATATAACAGTTATTGGAATTTATGCAATATTTTCATAATTAATATTATTGTTATTGTAATCTCTTCAATACTTTCATAATTATTGTAATCTCTGCAATACTTTCATAAATAAGGTTATAATCATTGTAATTTCTGCAATACTTTCAGAATTAGTATTATAGTTATTGTAATCTGTGCAATACTTAATCTTGTAATCTTTGAATTAGTCAGGAATAAAAAAAATGGTTTTCAGGATAGGCTGAAATAACTTGGAACTGTCCTAGTGATAGTTATTTTCTTTGTCAATTATTGAGCATGTCCCGTTGTTCCACGACGGATGAAAGTGAATGAAAACGGTCAAAAACCATTTTATGGTAAAACGAAACAAGGCTTAGTGAAAACATTTCAGTTTAATTCAAATAATGAAGGGTTAGAAGTTGACCCGACCCCATGCCACCAGACCCCACAAACTGTGATATATTACAGAATTCACGGAATAAGCCGAATTATCGGACCTTTTGAAGTTGCCTTGTTCAAGTTTTGCGAAAAGGTTCAAATGATAATATGCAAAAAAATAATATCGCTGTGAAAACCTCGTGCGGTATTAATAAAATTTAATACGTATTTATGAGGATGTTGTTTTTTCGAAAAAAAAATCCGCAAAGGCCAACTTTTTTACCGCCAGATTATAAATAAACGCGTGGGAATTTCGTTATTGCTGGTTATTTTTGTTACGGGTTGAAAAATAAATGTATTTAGAGTGGAAATCGGCAATTTTTTTCGTGTTAAAAGATTACCCACGTGTTTACCGTAGTTGTAGAATCCGAAACTGAATACGAATTACAGGTTTAAATGCACTTCAAAATGGACTGTAAATAAATTAAACCAAACGAAATGAATTGGTGTTTACTGAAATTGGGTGATAGTATGTGTAGGAATGAATGGAAGGCAAACGGGATGAAAAATCACTTACCACTGTATCTCTGCAAAGGAGTACACAACACAATCACGGTATAGTGAGTTCCACCGCGATACATCGAGGCAATTATCGCCATAACAGAACAAATGAGTACACAAAACGATATTATGTATTTCCAAAATGGTGAAAAAAGAGATTATGTACACAAAAAACACCAGCTACTTGCTTCTAAGTTAGTTCCAATCCTTCTTCTGTTTTCAAAACAACTGAATTTGAATTCGCACCATTTATTTGCAATATTCATGTTCCATAATTAAAATACTTTTCAAGCGAGGTGATGGTTACGGAGAGGTAGGAACTGGATAAATGACATTCTGGTAGGAACAAAGCATATTCTCATTTCGAAATCAAACAGTAGTGTTAGTCGAAAAAATATTAACGTGACGTACTTATACTCGATTAAAACAAAATATAGTTAATAGTTTTTCACAATGCCTTGGAACTGAAACAGTTTTCAGAAACTATTATAGCTGAGACTATAACGTATGTTAGAAATAATAATACATGTTTCAATAATCATAACTCAAAAGATTGCCCCTGACTTCACAGTGTAAATACAGGGGAACTATATCACCCCCCAGGGGGTAGATAGTAGGTTTCAGGTAGAGAAGGTAGGCAAAGATTTCTTAATGTGGGTCTTGAAGAGGCCCGGATTATATGAAAGTGGAAAAACAGATGCAGATACAGATAGGTGTGAAAAACGGGTGTATTGCTCATGTTTCACCGGTGCACGGGGGGTCAAAGCCGCTAGTTCCTCCAAGTAGGCTCCATTGAAATGCCTGTAGAACTGTGACTACTTTTACCGATGAAACCGTCGATTAAAGCTATGAGACGACTTGTACAAATATGCGAAGAGTACGCACACTTACACATAACTTGTCGTACAATTGCAAAAAGTCAATCATCGTCTTTTTCAAACACAACAACTAAGGACTGGTTGTTTCAAGAAATTTAAACAATTCAACAATTTTTCGGTTAAGTTTATTTTCAAGTTCAGTGAGAATTCTATTCCAATTCTTTTATTATTTCAGTTCTGCGAAGCATCTCGCCCGTACTGATAAAATAAATATTTATTATTTACAACTATTATTATATTAAGGATAAAAATAAGAACAGTGAAAAATTTGAATAAAATCAATAAAAATATATAATAGGTAGGTTCCTAATAATAACATAAAATAAAAGGATTTTATGAATGAGTTAAATTAAATAAAATTAAAATCAAAGGATCGTCGTTTGTTGACGTTTGTTGATTTTCGTGTCCTGCCCCAGAAGCTTGCTAGTCGGTGGCGAAGTAGGAGTGCACCCTTCCTTCTGTGAACATCGTGGAGGAATTGCAGAACCATGGTAGTTGCATAAATTGCCTATATGCGTTGTTGTAGCACAGCCTCAGCTTTTCCAAATACTACTAGATATTGTATCCACAGTTCAGACGTATTTAGGGTAGTGCAGTGCGTCTTTAAGAGACATCTTCGTAAAGTGGCAGAACTGCCTTGAGAGCATTCCGGCCCTTATAATGATTGCTCTCCTTTCTCTGCCTTCTGTAATGATATGTACCGGGTATTTAACCCGTGAGGCCACAAGAAGTTCATTTCCTTCTAGATGTTGGTGGAACATTTAGGACGGGTTGTTTCGCAGAATTTAGACAATTCATCAAATTTCAACGTCAATTTACAAGTTCTGTGAAAGTCCTACTTGAGTTCTGTTCATGTAATTTGGCAGACTGGGATTGCACTACTCTTCTAAACCTACTGGATTAAAAACGTTAAAAAATAACGTTTCAGAATGTTGGTTAATTTATTTATGGGCGTTTTTTCACGGCGGATTTTTTAAGTTTTTGTGATTTCTTCGGGCTATTTATTTGAAGGTTGGTTGCTAATTATTTGAAAGTCTGATCGTAATTTGAAGATGACTCGAAAGTTTTTTTTTTCATTTATCATTACGTAGTAAATTTGAGAAACGAACAAATTCGTTGAAAGCAATTGAAATGAATACCATCGATAGAGTAAATACGAAATATGGGTATTATATTTCTCTGGCTTTCCAATATAAGTCTTTTGGTCTACTGAGGCTTTGTCATCTGGGAGTAGAAATGTAAAGGCAGAATTATTTATGTTTTTCGGCTATAAACCCTTCCGTATATCCGTTTTCATTTCCTTTCGGGAGCTAAGCCACCCTCTGTTTACTCGGAAATTAAGGAACGAGTTGATTGGCAACGAAATTATCACACAAAAAATAGCGACCGTACAAAATAAAGAACGGACCAAATTATTTTTACCAAAAAAATGTCTGTTATTGAACTATTAAATAGTACGTTAAATAAGTCGGATAGATACATGAAAGTAATAATTCGTAATCAAGTTCGAAACATTAAATAAATAGATATTTGTCACAGTTTAAGAAAACAAAACTTGCGACGTGAACCTTTTTAAGAAACGTTTCATAATAAATTAAAGTATCGAATAATGGCAATTAGTGACTAATAATAGCGAAAAATGAATAATAATGTAGATAAGCGACTCATAGTGGCGATTAGTGACTAATAACGGCGATAAGCGACTAATAAAATTTAACGGTTCTTCATACAGCGATAACATTCTGGTTAAAGTAGTATGAAATAAAGCGTCGAATCGAACGACGGCCCTCGTGGTCGAGGAGTAAGGCTCTTGACTAGCAATGCGGGTTCAAATCCCGGCGTGCGTAAGTAAATTTTATTTGATGAATTTGTGTTATTTCACAATTTATTCATCTAAAATAATTGACATGAATTGGGGATGCCATAGTTTCACTGTTACAAAATAGTTCCGAGCAGTTAATAAGCCTAAGCCATAAATCTTTAAAAAATCGATAATGCTGCTACTGTTTTCCTTCTTTAAGGGCCCCCGCAAACGAGCGACTTTAGTTACTTATATCGTCACAGTCACCGTTTTCAAATTGAGTGACTTTCTAACTAAAAAGTCTTATACTGGGAGGGCTCTTAATTGAATTACGTTAATGTCAAGTTGTTGAAAACCATAATTAGTATTCAGATATGAATAGCCAAGTATTTCATAATATATATTCCAAATGGGCATGCCTCTAATGGTTTTGAGACGTCAGTAATCTTGTACAGAACCGTGATCATGGAAAAAAAATACTTCGAGAAATGAAGAAAATCATTTTCATTATGAATAATTCGGACGGTACTTTCTGAATCCAACAGCCGCGATAAAAGAGAGCCGAAAGCATCCCGTTCCATAAAAGAGGATTTTACTGGTTATTTTTATTTATTTGTGTTAAAAAATTCGTGCCTAATACACTTAGAAAGTTCATAATCGCATCTGAGTTATACATTTAATATGATCCGAAGCGTTGGCCCCAGATACGGTATTTAAACTGGAATTGGCTCGCGTGGCGTTGGGAAAAGGCGCTAAAGACATAACGCAGCTCCTCGTGGATTAAAAGCGTTAAAACTTTTTTCACATCAAACACCGTACCTACGTTCTAAAATAACTGATATTTTTTTCTGTTTTCCGGGTTAATGTTTTTTTTATGTATTAAGCACATTTTTATTTATTTTTGAGTTTTTACAGATGTTCTACTAACATCTAGGTCAAAGGTCGTAAATCACCATGTAGATATTTTAAATTCAACCGTATATATTTTTACATTTACCTCACACAGGAGGCCCTGAGGAAAATAATTTCCCTCGGGGCCTATGTCAACTTTGGGGATGCTGTGAGGAGGGTCTTTTTAAGGAAAGGATGGATAGGAAGTTCTGGGAAGGTAAAAGGTATGAGGGGTGGGTAGGAATATGGGGGTCAATATGTACAGGAGTGACGTATGAATCCATTCCTCCCACTGCTGTGAAAGGTCCGACTGAAGACGTCAAAAGTGTCTTCCTCAATAGTCCTCACCCGATCCTACTCACGAATTAGGTAGGCAGATACATCTGCCGTCAAGACCTAGACAAACCTCACCCCGTGAACCCGAACCCCCTGCTAAGTCACCAAACGTAGCGAACCACTTGGGGTGACCTATGGCAGAGATGTTGGTTATCCAATACATGGTTGTTCCCGGGGAGGCGGTACCCATAACCGCCTCTGGAATTTCCAGAAATTTAGAAATTTCCAACGGTTTCAAACTTATTGCAATAAACACAAAAATAAAATAGAATGCCATTTTAATGAATGAATTTATGTCCACTGTTAATATTTTTTTGGATTGGAAGATTTATTTTTTCTGCAGCTGGAAAATAAAAATATTTCGTAAAAAAAATAATAAATATTTATTTTGTTTACTTCATGTAATTTTCTCTGCTTTTGTTTTTATGACAAATTTTATGTTGTGTTTGTAAAAAATAATGTTTTAGTTGAGTGTACAGTTGTAAAGCAACCTATCCTTTGGTGTAAGTTCATCAACTTGGTCAGACTGGTTCGGCATTACTGCCTTCATAAAAAAGTAACAATCAATCCAGCTGTAAAAATACTGGTTCTCAAATTAATATACCCTAAATCTAAAACACAAGCTCTTAATGGGAATAACAACATTAAGTTTATTTTTACCGGAAAGCCTTCATCGTCTATCTTTCGTGATTATTTTATGATGTTGTTTGAATTCTTGGGTTAACACTGAACCTTGAAAGCCCCTTCCCTAATATTGACAGAGCCCTTTGCAAGGGAAGGATCGGCCAAAATAGATATCATAAGACTGCCGGTGAACCATTTATCACGATTTTATCATTATTAAAACTACCCACGGAGATTTCAAAATGGCTCACCAAGTAAAAGCAATACAATTATTCATTATTTCAACTGTGTATCTAAATACATTTGCATAAAAATCTAAATGCGGGTTCGGGTTAGCTATTAGTAGGTTGGATAAACAAGATCTTGAATAAAAATTGTGAAAGCTCACGAGTTATAGGCAGTACGTATATTAGACGATATTTCTACTGCTAAGGAAAACAGAATTATACATACTAATCTATATTTTAACCTTCTAAATTGAAAATTATTATGTGACTGTAATCTTATGTGACTGGGACCGTGACTAAAAATATTTTTTGGTCAAACTCCATGAATAGAATATTTTTTTATTTATTTTTTAATAAAGACATACATTCACGAGTTACAAATAACCTGACAATATTTGAAAATCTCTTACTACCACCACAGTTAGCGGAAAATGTTGATTGTGCAGTGATGGAGAACTTAGTCAGCCGATAAATTGAACGCAAGACGCCTGGATGGGATCCAGACGCCATGGCCATGCCAACTCAGCCACTGAACGGTCATATGCACTAGCATATATAGCTATTCCATTAACCCTTCCTTGCCGGTGCTGTGTACTGATTTTACTTGTCCTTAACTATTTCAATATCCCTGTATATACACTAAACACGAAGTTCATATTTGACGTGTTCCGGGGATGACAGTAGTAGCCGGCGATCTGCCGGCCAAGCGTTTTATGCGTACCCGAAGTTTTTTCCTCGTTTTCAGCACTAATACATAATATTTTACTTATGTCCATATGTACTTAATGTATATTTGAGAGAATGATTGACTTAATATATATTTGAGAGAAGGGTTAACGTCGCAGCTCATGTTTTTTTATTCTTACCGATATTTTTTTCCTGTCTGCGATGGAAGCTGTGCAAAAACTCCAGCCTCAAACTATTTTATATCAGATTCTGAAACAGCGACCTCAGTGCCTACTGGAGCCCGTATAAGGCAGTGATATAATGCTTTATCGCTACAACGGAGTTATACAAATTAAACAGCTTTTATTATTATTATAACCTACATGTAATTATGTGACACAAAGATCGCAACTAAATCTGCATTTTGTGTGGGCTACAAAATATTTTATTAAATCTTAGAACCCACCTAAAATCGGCCCGTGGCCCTACAGGGATCCTCTAGTTTAAATGTGGTGAATCATAAAGGCTTCGTTAAGAGTTTTCAAAAAGAAGAAGTTCATGATTGGAGATATGTAAATACGAATGAAAGAGGGAGCGCTCTAATAAAAAAACCCGATTATAAATAATCGACGTCAGCGACCGCTTTGAAAATATTTAATAAAATACGATTTATTTAAAATAGAAGAAAAATCTGTTAATATCTGAGTTAAGTACAGAGTGCGGCAAAACAGACAGTGCGGTTTTGAAGGGCTATGAAAAAACCACCCGACGCCGCGACGTATAGAAATTGTACTGATTTTATTTTATTCAGTATATCATGCCGTTTTATGCATCAAGTCCTAAAGATGATAACAGAAAGACGATGAACCTCAGCAGCGATATTATATTTTATTTATTTTTATTTTTATTTTAGTACACTAAAATAAAAATAAAAATAAATAAAAGTAATAAATAAAAATAAAAATAATAAATAAAATAATACATTGGGGAAAAAAACAGTTTTACAATTTAATACAAATAATTATATTTTACATGTTTCCACATAAAATTTATGTTACATGACCAAATCCTAAAACATTGGAATTTTGAGTTTTTAAAACATTTCCCAATATTAATCGATATACAAAATAAACAAAAAATTCCAAGATGTGATCCTTGTGGAATTCCTGATGGTATGTTATGGAAACGTGAAGACCCTTAGATGTAACAGCTTGATTTCTGTTTGTGACAAACGTCTTGATCCATCTTAAAAGGTCTCCATTAATCCCGATTTTTAACAGCTTCTTCATAAGCAGTTCGATATTAATTTTACCAAAGGCTTTAGAAAAATCCGTGTAGATTGAGTCTATTTGATTTTTACTACCAATAGAATTTAATATAAAATCTGTGTATTCCAGCAGGTTGGTCTCGAAGACTTAAGTGATTTGTTAAATAATGGATGTAGTTGGTGTTTTGTGGGTGATATGATCTATGCTTTGTTATTGTTACCTTGTGGTTACGCCATTACGCTTTATACATTAAATTACGCACACATCTCATGCACACATATGTACATACATGCAACCACTGTCCTGAGATAATATTGTTGTTCATTGTCCTAACTTCCTCGATTCCCGCACCTTTTCGCACCTGTGCACATTGTGCAATATGTCTGTTACAATAACCCACTCTGTTCGTCTATAAACCGCTCGCCGAAACATATTCATAAACTGCTTTACCTACACACAATAAACCGCGCACTTCTCGTGCAAAACCGCTTTCTGTTCAGTGCCACCGCTGTGATACCTGAGGAGGATAGATAGGAAAAAAACGAGTGCCTTTTCCTAATAGTGAGTCCTTCCTTATCCATACAACATATTATTGTCTTATGTGCAGTCGTAATTACAGTAACATTCAAGGTCCATCGATAAACATTTTTTACACTCCTTAAAAAACATACCATAACACCTTTTACACATCACCTAGTATTGGCATCGATATCCAGATGTCCTCATTACACGTAGATCAGGGTAATCTTTGAGCTCTGAGAGATTTGGAGGTTGCAATTAGTACTCTCCTCCCTGCTGCTGTCCAGACACTAAGTAATTACGATGTTTTCTAAATATCTCGTACCTATTGTCAAACAATTCACTATCATAGATTGATTAATTTAGCCAAGTTTCGCATATAAGGTTAATATCAACATTGTTCAAAAGGACACGATTTAAGAAGTTATGTGTATTTCTTTGTACGAAGAACATTCAAGAAGACGATTTCTAAAGTTTTCAGACGAATTTTGGCACATCTTGACGGGCATAGCGGCGATTTCCTCCCGAATTCGATCATTGAGTTCTTTCAAGGTGTGAGGCCGATGTTAAAAAATACTTTCTTTCAGGTAGCCCCACAGGAAGAAGTCACAAATTGCAGCCGGAAGGCCCGCTGGGTGGCCTAGAAAGAATGGTCATTTTCAATTTCCAAACATGCGGACAGTAAAGTAAAATTGAAAACAGCACGACCCTCCCGACACAATGAGACCCCCCCGGTTCCTATCCCCACCACATGGGATGTACCAGTAATTCAAAACTGGACTGTCTGTTTTGTTGCACCCTGTAGCATTTAAAAAAACAGTAAATTTTTGAATACCTGTAACATGTTAAATAACAGAAACAGATGTGTTTTTAAATACTTTTCGGAGCGTACTTTTTAATATTTTTCTGCCGAGGGAATTTCAAATAATTTATTTTGCAACTCGGCAACTGAATAGAGATTATCTAAGAAAATAACAATTATTTTATTCACACTTAAGAACTTAAAAACTTTGTGTTCAAGGGAAGTTGTATGATATGTGGGTAGAAATTCAACACGTAACGAGAAGTTCATATAATTATAATGAAAAATAAAATATTTTATATTTTCATTCAGATACTGAAATAAACTTACATTATGTTTTACCTTCGGATATAATGAACTTAGGGTATTATCAGCGAGGGAAGTTTCTGCAGAATACTGATAAGGTCTTAAGCATTAAATCATTTTGTACACAGATTTATTGCTTCATTAAATTTCGCATAGGAAAGAATATTATTAATAATGTATTTATATTACATTATTAAATGTATTTATGTAACGTTATTACATGTATTTATGTTAAATTATTAAATTTATATATGTTACATTATTAAATGTATTTATGTTAAATTATTAAATGTATATACGTTACAGTATTAAATGTATTTATGTTAAATTATTAAATGTATATATGTTACATTATTAAATTCATTTATGTTACAATTTGGGAGGCGGTTTTGAATACCGTCGCTCCGGAAACCATTTATTGAATAACCAACACCTCTGCCACCCCAGTGTGATTTAGCAGGTGAGGTGTGTTCAGGGTGCACCTGTCCACCAATTGGGTGGCGTGCCAGATGGGGAGAGGCCGAACTCTCTAGCCGAACTCTCTCTACCCTTCGCCTTGCACCGCAATGAGATGGTTGGATTCATATTTCCGAATCTACTGGACACACTGACCCTAAGTTCCTACCCACTCACAACTTTTAGTTTCCAGAACTTTCTTTCCTGCCTTTCCCCATTTTTTTCTAACTTTTTCCCACAGTAACTACAAAGTCTGACTTGGGGTCTGAAGGAAATTATTTTCCTCAGGGCCTTCTGGGTGGAGTTAATGTAAAAAAGCCTTCACATTGAGGATAAAAAAGTCAGCCTTAATCTAAACATAATGACACATTTTTAAAATTACGAATTATTTATAAAATCTTATTTAAGTGAACTGAACTAAACGGTATTCTAAAAGACTACAAAGCGATATTTAATTCCTAGCAAGAAGCGTATAATCCCTTCAAAAGCTAATTTGCAACTTTTCCTTTTAAGTGTCCCCAAGTTCTCAGGCTAATTAGTAACTTTACTGGCTTCTTATATGACTTCATTATTACTTCGTTATGTGATAAAAATTTTATGTTATTTTACTATGATGTACTCAAAATAGTATGTGAGCTAAGTTGTAAGTACGTAACAAAGTAATTAGTTCACAAAATGCTCTATGAATATTTAACTTCTCAGGCTAATTTGTTCGGTTTTGGGAACAAACACCGAACCCGAACATGTTGACGTGGAGTCAACATGTTCGCTTTTTGGAACAACTCATATGGTCTCATAGAAATCGTTATATCTCCCTTATTGTCATAGTTAGACATATGGACTAAACGACGGTATAAAGAAAAAACACCAAGCCTTATATAATAATATAGAAGTTAACCACAGAATAATTAAAATGCACACCTTCATGAATCCAAAGGTTCCGACTGCAGTTTGAGAAAAACTTTTGAAATTTTATGATTTTTTTATTAATTATTTTCATATGAAACCACATAAAAATCAGGTAATAGTAATGTACATAATTTGCCTAATGAAGCATATGTTATTTGCGTTATTAGTACTCAACTAAAGTTCAATGTTTAGACGAAAAACTTAACTTGAAATTTTTTGATTTAAAAAATTATGTTATTTTTAATTATAAAAGTTGAAAGTATATTTTATTATCTTTCAAAATGTATGTTTTATGTTTGTTTTTTATATGTCTATCTCAATTATTAATGTTTCTTTTTTTTGTGACTTTATTGAAATATTTAAAGAAAGATTATGTTTGCCAAACATTGTACATGTTTATATGTTTATAAAACTATTAGCACACACGAAGATGTGAGCTAACTTAAGATTAATAAATAAATAAATAAAATAAATAAAAACAGTTCTTAGTTTTCCAATATGTAAAGAAATATCCTATTTATTTGGATTTTATTTAAAATCGATCATTCGGTGGGGTTTATTTTAATAACTTAAGATGAACGTATTACTATAATCTGAAATATTTCCAGAGGGATCCCTCGAAAGGTCACTAATATATCATCTAGTAAAATAAAATCTGGTGCTTAAAACTAAGTTTATGAAAAACGTTTTATAAAATTTTGAAACCGTGTAACATAAAATATTTCAATGTTTAGGTCCTGTTTTTATTAATCTTAAATATAAAAAACTTACATCAATAGGGATCCCGCTAGTAATATTTGAGGTTTTAGTAATCCGTTCATCAGAAATAATAAAAATTTGAGCGTTATGATATTATATGTTATAAGCGTCTTATGGCGCCTTAATGATTTTTTTGGTTAATAAAATTTTTTTTCGAAATATGATTCACGTTTTGCTACATTACCGTATGTTTTACAAAATACGAATTGTTTAAAATATTTTTTTTAAGAATAAATATTACAGATTTCCAAAATTTACCGGCAAAAGTTGATCCCATTGATTTATTTTATGCCCTTGATGCTGATTTGGCAATTACAGCCAGGCAAAAGGAGATAAGTTAAATATTATTATGAGATAATTTACAAATGATAAACTCATTTTGTTTCGATAAATGTAATTATTGCATAACGCAACAACTGCAAAAATTGTCAGGTTAGGCAGCCCACAGACGAGAGACTTTAGTTGCGGCAACTGTTTCGTCGCTGTCGCCGTCCAGCGCACACGGCGAGCGACAATCTCTAATCTCTGTGTTTGTATGTGTAGTAAGTACTCGGGGAAATATGGTAGTAAATGAAAAACTTGAATTCGGATCATTCTCTAAGACTTTAGATGTAATCATTCAGAGGCGGAGAAAGTAATTTTTATGCCAGCAACTGCTGCAACGGAACTGTCTCCTCAACTAAAGTCTCTTATTTGTGGGGGCTTTTAGTGGAAATTTACCTTGAATTCAATTTCTAAATTTAATTTAACAGAATATGGAAAAACATACAAACGAATTAAGGCGAAGCTTAATGCTAAATCACTATTTTGATCAATCTTTATAACGAATTGGTGTACATTATAAATACCAAAAAATATGCTTTAGATAAATTGAAGGTTTTCTTATCGTTGCGCTCGAGAAGAATACAAATAAAAAAATAAATTACTCAATAAAAAATATAAATGTAAATTACTAAAAAAATAATTTTTACCATAGAAATGTATAAACGGGTAAAGGAAACAGCTTTAAAAAATACAGTATTATAGCAAATATTTTCTGTGACAGTTTCACTTGATAAAATTTTTGGCTTTATAAAATTATTTACAAAATAAATAAAAAAACAGTTTTGTGCTTGAAATCTTACGTTTCTAGACTCCATTTGTCAAGCGATTTTAATGCCTATTACCTACAATATAAGGTATACAATTTTACAAGAATATTACAGAAGCGTGGTCGTGTATCTACTAATATAAGGGTGAATTTTACAAGAATATTACAGAAGCGTGGTCGTGTATCTACTAATGTTAGGGTGAATTTTACAAGAATATTACAGAAGCGTGGTCGTGTATCTACTAATGTAAGGGTGAATTTTACAAGAATATTACAGAAGCGTGGTCGTGTATCTACTAATGTTAGGGTGAATTTTACAAGAATATTACAGAAGCGTGGTCGTGTATCTACTAATGTAAGGATGAATTTTACAAGAATATTACAGAAGCGTGGTCGTGTATCTACTAATGTTAGGGTGAATTTTAAAGAATATTACAGAAGCGTGGTCGTGTATCTACTAATGTAAGGGTGAATTTTACAAGAATATTACAGAAGCGTGGTCGTGTATCTACTAATGTAAGGGTGAATTTTACAAGAATATTACAGAAGCGTGGTCGTGTATCTACTAATGTAAGGGTGAATTTTACAAGAATATTACAGAAGCGTGGTCGTGTATCTACTAATGTTAGGGTGAATTTTAAAGAATATTACAGAAGCGTGGTCGTGTATCTACTAATGTAAGGGTGAATTTTACAAGAATATTACAGAAGCGTGGTCGTGTATCTACTAATGTAAGGGTGAATTT
Organism: Hesperophylax magnus; assembly: GCA_026573805.1. Taxonomy (NCBI): domain Eukaryota; kingdom Metazoa; phylum Arthropoda; class Insecta; order Trichoptera; family Limnephilidae; genus Hesperophylax; species Hesperophylax magnus. The sequence continues at coordinate 2,491,231 of JAIUSX010000043.1, read as the reverse complement.
TACAAGAATATTACAGAAGCGTGGTCGTGTATCTACTAATGTTAGGGTGAATTTTAAAGAATATTACAGAAGCGTGGTCGTGTATCTACTAATGTAAGGGTGAATTTTACAAGAATATTACAGAAGCGTGGTCGTGTATCTACTAATGTAAGGGTGAATTTTACAAGAATATTACAGAAGCGTGGTCGTGTATCTACTAATGTTAGGGTGAATTTTAAAGAATATTACAGAAGCGTGGTTGTGTATCTACTAATGTTAGGGTGAATTTTACAAGAATATTACAGAAGCGTGGTCGTGTATCTACTAATGTTAGGGTGAATTTCACAAGAATATTACAGAAGCGTGGTCGTGTATCTACTAATGTTTGGGTGAATTTCACAAGAATATTACAGAAGCGTGGTCGTGTATTTACTAATGTTAGTGTGACTTTCACAAGAATATTACAGAAGCGTGGTCGTGTATTTACTAATGTTAGGGTGAATTTCACAAGAATATTACAGAAGCGTGGTCGGGTATCTACTAATGTTAGGTGAATTTTAAATAATCATTTTAGTGGCAATCAAAAACCACCAGGCTTCTTTGCCAGAAGGCATATGGAAAGAAGCCGTAAAGAATAGTATTTTTGTATATGTAATCTAAATAAATGACCAAGTCCAGTCATTTAGTCCATCCATCATTGCACACGCAACATATTCCACTGACAATTATGATAGTAGGAGTTATTAGATTATTCGTAACCCGGAAACGTTTGTCTTTTTTTAAAAGCAGGTTATCCCTTTTTACAGTCGACATTACACGAGTTAAAAGAATTCATAAAAAACGTTAAGTCCCTAAAACAAAATTTATTTTTTAACGTTCTTTCCTGGAACGATAATAAAGAACTTAACTAAGTACCCTTTAAAAATGTGCTTTTAAAATATTTGTTACGTAACGGGCGAAAAAATGCAAAGAAATAAATTGACGATAGCATTCCTCGCAGGTCTGAGTAAATACCCGAATTTCAGATTTTATTATTCCCAGTCAATCTTTTCCTCATTTTACTACCCTAATTTTTTTCCACGGAAAGGATTGGCGAAAGCAATTTCCAGTTTATGTTAACATTCGGAAAGCCTCTTTTTAAAAGCTTTTTTATTTGTATAATATTTTTCAGATCAATGATATTTGGAAGAATCCATATAAATTATTCAGATCATGAAGAATCTGAAACGATACAGGGATTAGGCAATTTGACGGAAAACATATGTTCAAAAAGCTAGATAAAATAGTAATTAAAAATAGCTTCCTTGTAAAAGGCTCATACTTTTACATAAATGGTGTTCGCGTCACAATGTAGGTACAACCTCACTTTCAGAGAGTAAAAAGGTAAGGCTTTTAGTATCAAAGATTTTCTGACATGTTCTAGGAACACGTTTTGGCCTTTGGGGGAAAACACCTTGTGACTAAGTACGTGTCTTTTCACCTACAAAAAATGTTCATTCAAATCGAGTGCACCTTTAAACCTACACATTATCAAATACCCTGTAATAATACCTCCAACTTCTAACATTTCTCATACATTCTGATAGCAACATGCTACATAGCGCCTTCTAGCAGCATGAGTTCAGCGCTTTTGGTTTTCTTTCATACATGGCTTTTATGTTTGTAATAATTTTATTTTTTATTTTACGTTAATAATTTATGGAAATCGAAAAAAAAATTAAAGCGGCTATTAAATCTGACTTTGAGTGTAAGAATTAAAAAATCTTATTAGTCGAATTCACTTTTATGTAATCAACAAAATTTTATTTGCTAGGATCATACAGGGTTTTCCAATAAGAGGTGTTATTTTGATATTCAATCGTAAAAGATCAATTGTTTCGTTGATTGTGTGGCACGTAGCGCTATTTTGTTGAAAGTAAACGTTGTCCAGATCAATACCATCCAATTTTGGCCATAAAAAAACGTTAATTATCTCTCGATAGCGCAATTCATTCACCGTAACTGTTGCTCCAGCCTCATTTTCAAAAAAGTAAGGTCCAATGACTCAGCCGGACCATAAACTGCACCAAACAGTCACACGTTGAGGAAAGAGAGGCTTTTCAACAATAACTCTTGGGTTTTCCGAGCCCCAGATGGACAATTTTGCTTGTTGACGAAGCCACCGAGGTGGAAATGGGCCTCATCACTCAAGATGATTTTTCGATGGAATTTCGGATAATTTTCACGCATTTCAAGGACCCAATAGAAGCGTGTATCATTCCATTTTTATTAATGGCGTAATTTTTACTTGTCAAATGTCAAAAAATGACAGCTTTAAAAGTAACTTCTACCGAAATAGCGGGCTATTCAAAATAACACCTCTTATTGGAAAATCCTGTATATTATCAATTCAATTCAATTCCCACGATTGTACCTAACCTGTCCTGTAACCGTTTTTTGGCATCGTGAAAAATATTGTTTTTGTTTTACATTAACCCCAAACTGGTGGCGCTGAGGAAAATATTTTCCCTCAGGTCATATTTGAGTATGCTTTGTGGACGATCTCTTTGGGAAGAGAAATGAGATGAAGTTCTTGTAATTTCACTCCAGCTAAACGTTTTATTAATATTAAAGGGTATTATTCCTCAATGTTTAAACCTATCGGATTTTTATATTTATATAACCAATCTGTGAACGCCAAAATGGCCCGCCGAAAAAATGTTGAAATTTAAAAAAAAAAATAATTAATTTTTTTTTATTCAATATTATATACTGAGTACAAAGATGTTTAAGCAAAACATCGTGTTGAGGATATTGCATCAGCATACGAATTCAATCACATTTTTGCTCGTTTTAAATATGCCTAAATTTTTTCTTTTTGTCGTCTAGATGGCAATTATATAAATTACCCCTTCGAAGCTAATGGATTGCTTGCCATTCGTGTGTTTAAATGTGTGTATGTTATCGTGAGATCATGTAGAGTGTCTACATGTTACTTTGTAATGGATTGTGTGTAAACGAGTTAATTACATAAAATGAAAAAAAATCTTCTGAGAAAAAATATGTTATTTAATGTGCTATGCATTAAAAAACTTGTCTCTTAAACATTAGTTTGTCAGAAAAAATAATGAGTTTAATTATTTACTTATTTTGAAATGTGTGGCATTTCATGAATTTGAAAAAGGGTGCTTAAATAGTTCTTAATTAATCTTAAAACGTTTGGTGTTGACAGATTAATAATTACAGCAAAAAATGCTCTTTTCCCAAACGAGGGGTAAAACAACAGATTTGTACTGAATCTCAAAAGTTCGAATGTTAAGAGGAAAAAATCACTTTATCAAAATGCCTTGTAATTTTTCAATTTTTTTTATTAATCCCACACGGAGGCCTCGAGGAAAATAACTTTCCTCAGGGCCTATGTCATCTATGGGGATGCTGTGTGGTGAGTCTATTTTCAAGGAAAGGAAGGATAGGAAGTTCTGTGTAGGTACGAGTGTTGGGTAAGAATCTACGGATCAATGTGTCCAGGAGTGGTATATGAATATATCCATCCCACTGCGGCGCAAGACGATGGGTCGAGAGACCAGTTTCAAAAGTCAAAGGGTCTCCCCAAACCAGCCCCATCAAAATATATTATCTCCATATATAGTTAGTAATAACATAGTAGAAATGTATTATATACTTGTACAGCGCCCTTGAGGTGATTTTGCACAAAAACGGCGATATAAAAATCATCCAAATAATATTATTATTATCACCACGATTCTATACCACACAGTATTATTATAAAATTTTTGTATAAAATGCTTATTTGAGCTTGAAATAAAAAAGTAAAAACTTTTTTCTTTGCGCTGAAAAGTAATGTCAATGAATGAATAAATTCTTACCGCGTAAATGTTTTTTATCCCCAATAAAAGACAATTTTAGTATCAGGTAAGATAAACAGTAAAAAAGGTTTTATTGCGAGCATTATGGGCTCCCTTCCCACCCAACCAACACGCATGAGAAGATTACGGAATTGGCCAAAAGTTTTTTGAAGTCAACCACAAAGTTTTACCCTGTGAAGATGTTGACTGTGAAATGGCAAAAGATGGAACTCACATTTACAAAATTCAGACACCAAAAAATCACTCAGGGGCTAAAAAACCACATTTTCATGATTGTAGGACAAGGGTTTGAAATGTATTATTAGCATTTAAAGAACACACTGGACATAATAATAAAATCATTCTTCGACTTATGACAGGTCTTATACAAACCTTGTATAAAGTAGCTCAACTATTGTTCCACTGGTATATATTTCTTTTGACTTATGCATTGTCTTACTGCACTTACATATATTAACAACTGCATCATTCGAAATAGTGTTTTTGTTTACACATAATTTTTCTTTAATTTATTGCTATTATTATCCTGTTTACCACTGTACGCTTGTGATTCGATTATCACTGTATTCTAAAAGCCATCATATTGCGTTTGAATAAATGAATAAAATTGAACAATATAATTTCGTATATGATGTGTTGTACGTTTCATTATAAAATTAAAACATACATATATCTTATTTTCAGTACATGTAATGAATATATGCAGTACATCAAATGAATATAAAGTGCACTAACTTTGGGAGATGATTCTACATGATGGTAGAAGTAAAAAAGATTAAAAACTTTTTTCTAAATTCTAATGTATATTTTCCCATACAAAAATATTTTTTCTAGAAGAATATGTATTTTCCTGTACAAAAAATTCAACTTTTGTAAAAAAGTAGGTAAAAGTCCCTACGAAGTAGCCGAATTTTATTCCAGTACACCCTGTATAGTTCGATGTCCATTGATCGGGTTTAATCAACTACTTAAAATCCATCATTCGATCTCCATCTGAAAATTGTCTTAGGGGGAATTTCCCCACAAGTGAGTTTTTCACCCATTTGAGTAGTGTCGAGTAACAAAGGATTCATCATAGGATTAATATGGCGGTAACAATAGGCATTTACCCATATGACGGGTAGCGCTGATGGAGCAGAGAGTGTGCGCTACCAGTTGAGTACATAGCGCTAATCGGCAGTTTACTCAAAGGTGGTGAAATACCATCTTGGTGTGAGTAAGAGTAGATATGTGAATGTACCGAATAATTACCGCCCATCAAAGCAACTGTTGAATTAGTAATTAATACACCATTCTGCTTTTCGGTAAAGTATACCCACGTTACCCGTTTGATGGTCACTAACCACGATATCTCTTTTCTGATGATACGATTTTGATTGAAGGTCGATCATTCGAGTGTCTTTTTCCATACAGTGATGCAATGTGCTATTTCACAATTGAATACTTACGGCACAGTCCAGAGCGGAAGATACACTCAGTATTGCCCTGGTCTAAGACCACCATTCAGAAATAAAACGTTGCTTGATTTGGATTAAGCCATGTTTGGATATTAGATCTGAATAGCTAGGTAATCCCTCTTATGACTCTTAAACGGTATTCACAACAACGCGAAGGAGTGCAAAAATGTGTGTTTTTGATTTGAAAATTTTATCTCATAGAAATATTAGAAAATTAATATTGCATGTAGTATTTATGTTGACCTGTCCACAATCAACGGTTTTTTATAATCCTCAAAAAATGCTTTGAAGTGTATAAACTCCTAGTTACGAACCCCTTTTCCGATTCGGTTTTATTGTATAGTGGGGAAAATTAAGTTGTTTGAGAAAACATTTGTGAATGCATAGATAAAATAAATTTTGCATTTTGATGTCATCTCCGTAAGTAGTGCGTCATTTCACCCATTCCGAACGTTAAACTTATATTGCCAGGATGTATTATGATAAAGATATTTTTATCTTCAATCTGAGTAGTCTATATAACACAATTTATGAAAAATATTAACCTCATATCAGTTACAAAGCAAATAGGTATCTAATATTAGAAGTAAAAAAGCGGCACACCAAAAAATACCATTTGAGAGTTTCCGAATCAGAAGAAGGTTGCTTCAAACAAATCTAATTATTGTCGCAATCAGACAAATTGCGAACAGAAGTATGTAAGATCTCTAGACTTAGATTAGTTATTTGTTTCTTGGAGAAATATATTTTGTAAGAGAATTTATAATCAAGGTCTAAGCAATAATGTAAAAAGGTTCAGTAAGATATTTGTAAATCCCGTTTGCGGAATAAAATCTTTCCGCTTTGCCGATATATCGTTGGTTTGGTAATTTAATCGTTAAGTAGTTACTGTAATACGATTTAAAATAAGAATAATATTTTTGTCGGTAAATCTTAGATGATAAAAAATAACATGCCTGCTGTACAAAAGCCGTCCGTCAAAAGACTTTTTCAAGAAGCATCAAAGAAATATCTTACTATCCCTAAATATTCTAGACAAATATTAACATAAAACGTCAACATATCTGTAGAAAATCAGTCATTGATCGAAACGCTATAAATTTAGAGAAAGTAACTGAATCTTTTATGTTTGTTTTTTTCTGTCAAAAAGCTCAATAAATATTCCAAAGGTTTTTACAAACTGCTTGAATAACAAGCCCCTCACGTGTTATCATGATTCTATGAAAAATAAACTTTTCGACGTTAGAAAAACCGACGAAGAACAGACTAGCGGAATACTTGCGGAAAAGTTTTTTTAGTGAGTATATTTGACGACAAACACCGCCATAGATTCTAGAAAAACGATTTCGATTGGTGAAGATTGATTTATGCTTCCATTTACCATTTAAAGTAGACCTAACTTGTATATTAGACTTGTATATTTTCAGACTTCGTGTGAACTTTTTGATAATTGCAAGTGTGCATATAATATGCAAATCAACCAACAGTTACCAATAGTACGTGTATATCTTATTTTATTAGTTTTAAAATTTTATTAAGTTTGGTAATCAAACATCAACTATTTAGGTATTAATCTATTTTTTATTCTTTCTCTCTTTTTCTTTTCTTCTCTTTTTTTATCTTTAGTTTTACAAAATATATGTGTCAGTTTATTTTACCTGCCCTAAAACGGGATTTTCTCCTAGTTGGACATAAAATATAATAAATAACCTGTTCTAATTTAAAAAAAAATACTTATATACTTAATTATCATCAATTTCTCTTTCGTCTTAACTGCATCTCTTAGTGCATTTCAGGAATGTGTCCTTTTCTTTTCACTAAATTGTGTCTATGTAGGTAATAATAAATACTATGATGTAACAACTATTAACTTGTTATGTATAAAATTACCATACCATGGGTAAAACTACAGTATCTTCCTTAAGTAATTCAAGGACGAGTATCTGTTTTTACTTATGACGGCAAAATAACACTTTCCTAAAACATCCAATCAAACCAGCTCAGCACGCGTTCTCATAGAGAGATGTTCACCAAAATTCGTACTAACGCATACATATACTGATTTTTAATATCCTTGTTTAACTGTTATTGTGTAAACGAAAAGAATCAATAAAAATAAAAGTTCGCACCCAAGAATGGTTTCCTCATTTTGAAATATAATAAAACGGAAACTTAAATATCCTGGCGAAGTTTTGTAACAATAAATCTCCTAAGCACCTTCGGCATTGCCACCCCCCATGAACCGTGTGCCGGGGTAGCATTCATAAACCACGGGGTAAATAGTTTCCGAAAATTGTTCGGCTTTCCAGAGGCGCGTGACTCCGCGCGGCTCCCGGGCACGTCTGCCGATTTACTTACACTTTGAGACCTGAATACGGAAAATAATTATTTTGATATATCCCTACCAAAATTTCACAAGATTTTAAACAACGCGACATTTTCAGTGTGAGAGGGGTTTTTTTCAATTTTCCATGTTCAAAAGCATTAGGTTTGTTTTGAGTGGGAATTTTTTTAAAATTCGTTTTCCAAAACATAATCAAACGGTCCTTTATTCCACAAAAAAATGAACAGAACAGATTAATTATATTTTATTTGATAAGAAAATATAATTTAAATTATCAAAAGGAAAAATAAAACTGTTTTTAATATTAATAGTATTTTGGTCATAATTGTTGCGAAGTCCGGAATATTCAACATTGCAAAGTTTACTGTTTACAGAACTACTAGTATCATCATTAACATCAAACATACTAATTTTGGTTGTAAATATGTCTGTGAGTAATTGTAAAGCAGGCTCAATGTACTCGGACGTGTTTTTAATTTTAGTGTCATTTTCAAATGGAAACTGATTGTTTTTAATTTATATTCTGTTTTGATTTGTCTAGAATACAGACAAATGATAAAGTACCAGCCTACAGTATAATATTTTAACAGAATTTTATTTTTTTATTTTTATTTATTTTTTATTTTTTTTTAAACATACAACAAACGATGTTGTATTCCCATGAGTTATTAAACTCATTAAGGGATCGCCAATTGGTAGTTTTGAAATAGAAGAGTAAAAAAATAAAAAAAAAGAGTTTTGTACAGAAAAATTAGATTAATTTTAAAATATATATTCAAAATTGGAACTGATTTGTCAAGAATACAAATAAGCTTTAATGCAATAATTCTTACCATAAAGTTAAATTAATTATATATTTGAAATGTGAACATATTACTTTCATTTGAATTTCTTAGGGTAAATCTTGACATATGAAGGAATGAAGGGTAAGGCTCTTGACTAGCAAAGGTCGCGGGTTCAAATCCCGTCGGGCGCAAGTAAATTTTATTTGATGAATTTGTTTTATTTTACGATTTATCGTTTAAAATAATATACAGTATACTTGCGGCACGTTTCGGAGTGGAAGATACTCTCAGTATCGCACTGGTGTAAGCCAACCATTTAAAATTGAAACGTTGCTTAAAATTGCTGTATCCGTGTTTCGCGACTAGATCTGAATAGCCAGGTACTCCCCCACCTTCCTCTTTCCCATATTTCCCCTTCCCCACTACATTCAGTCTCACAACATACCCCATTGGTTATGCCAAAGTCTCACTGGCTCCAGACGGTTGGGAGCAGTTGGGAATTTTGTGCGGTATTCGTATTAAAAAAGTGTCGTGATTTCTGAAAGATCTGCGCTTTATAGATAACATGCAATAACTTATCAATCCTACAATTACGATACCTCATGATTTTTCACGGTCTGCTCTAGTAGTATACCTAATATAGTGATAGAATTCGGATAGATTGGACATGAATATTTTTGATAAAGTTTTAAATTTGTTGTTAAAAAATGCTTAGATTTTTTAAAATAAGATATCGTTTTTGCTTACTGGATATTTATATTAATATTAAGGCAAAACATATATATTTACTGACCAATTTTTTTAAAAATAATTATTAAGGATTTATGAAGAAAAAACTTCTTAGAAATCGACATACGAAATCCCGGGATTTTAATTTTGTCTTGGGATTAACTGGAACCGATAAAAAGCCTTAAAGTCCTCATGACCTCATATATTATGTTCATCCTTCGAAGATCTCAATACAGTAATGGGTTTTATTTATTCATCTCAAGTTTCGTTCAGAATGTCAACACAACGCACGCGAGCCATTCCCAAGAAGCAAATAAATAATTAAACCGTATGAATGTTTTTCTTAAGAAAATAATAAATTCTGACTTTACGATTAATGTTCAATTATTGCTTGGTGCTTTTCTCATATATTTAGCTCATACGTCGGAGTCTGGCTGAAGCTAATGGATAACTTTAAAGTAATATTTCCTTCAATTGGAGCTGCTATCAACGGTCAGCCCTAAAACACACACACATTTTAGTCTAATGCAATAAATACTGCGAATGATTTGTTTGTGAAGCCTATACGAGAAGCTTGAAAAATGTAGGAAGTATTCAAGTGAATTTTTTTTATCTTCCTTCCCCAATGTTAACGGGGAAATAGAAGAGTATTATTCAAATCTTATAATTTATAAAAAAAGGTTCGAGAGAGTCTTGTTAGAGAGGTCAAAAGGTCTATCTCAACTAGTCCTTCCCGATCCGGCCCGCCCCCAGAGTAGGTGGGTATCGCATCCGCCGCGAAGACTAAGACGAACTTCACCCTATTAACCCGTACACCCCTGCCAAGTAACCTGTCTTGTGTCTTGTATTAGTATTAACAATTTGATAAATCGTTTGCCGAGTTAATAATTGAAATAATCGCTTAATATGTTAATTACAATACATCTCGAACTTTGCTTGTTATATCACCTGTCAAAACAAAACCAATCTCATTAAAAAATAAAATTAAAATGCCCTCTTATTGATTCACTGTATTTTTAATGATGGTGAATATTAAGTTCAAGATTGATGAGAATAATTTTTGTAAAAAATGCGTAAAATAAATTATGAAAAAGACAGTGAAAATAATGATCATTATTTCGCCGGCAGATTTTGTTTTTTCAAACGGAGGATTACATTCATTCACTGCAGGAGCGGCAAGTGGAATTTTGGGAACCATTCATTGGTTAATCTACACTGCCCCGAGTAGTTCGCTACGTTTGACGACATAGCAGGGGTGTCCGGGTTCATTGGGTGAGATTCGTCCCGTTCTTGGTGGCGGATGTGTCTCTCCATCTGATGCGTGGCGGGTCGGATCGAGAGAGACTGGTTGAGGGGACTTGCACCACAGCGGCATTCATACGTCCTAGACACACTGACCCTCAGATTCCTACATGGAGAAAAATGAGAATTGCTAAACTAACTAACCATCATGTCGTTTCCCCGCATGAGTAAGCAGAGAGGACGGACCACCAAACAACTCGGTCTTGGCACACACACCTTGCCCCATTCACATTCCTACATCGTCTCATACATACTATTTATTCTACAGGGTTTTCTAATAAGAGGTGTTATTTTGAACAGCCCGCTATTTCAGTAGATGTTACTTTTGAAGCTGTCATTTTTTGACATTTGACAAGTAGAAACTACGCCATTAATAAAAATGGAACGATACACGTTTCAACAACGGGTCCTTGAAATGCGTGAAAATGATCCGGAATTCCATCGAAAAATCATCTTGAGTGATGAGGCCCATTTCCACCTCGGTGGCTTCGTCAATAAGCAAAATTGTCGCATCTGGGGCTCGGAAAACCCAAGAGTTATTGTTGAAAAGCCTCTCTATCCTAAACGTGTGACTGTTTGGTGCGGTTTATGGTTCGGCGGAGTAATTGGACCTTACTTTTTCGAAAATGAGGCTGGAGCAGCAGTTACGGTGAATGGATTGCGCTATTGAGAGATGATTAATGATTTTTTATGGCCGGAATTGGATGGTATTGATCTGGACAACGTTTACTTTCAACAAAACGGCGCTACGTGCCACACAAGTAACGAAACCATTGATATTTTCCGGGAAAAATATCAAAATAACACCTCTTATTGGAAAACCCTGTATTATTCTGACTCAAGTATCTGATTCACTTGGTCGTGCCATGTCTACCTCGGACGGCCCCGACTTCTGCTACCTTTCACATTTGCATCATATAATCTCCTTACACTCCTTTCTAAAATCAGCCTTGCACTCATTGCTGATTTAATTAAATCTGGTTTAAAATGGGATTGCAGGGCGTTTCCTAATAAACCTTGTATACAATGGTGAAATGATGAAATATTCTAATTTTAATGACCACGTGTTCTGACATCGTGATTATCTCATCAAATTCATATCTTATTAAAATTTTATTAGGAAACCTATCTATTCATTCGTTAAAGGCCTGCAGTCCCGTTTTTAACTGGATTACGAATAATTTGAAGTGATTCTTATATCAGTAATTTTTCTCGTGCACCTCTCATACCCTTTTCCTTTCCAGAAAATATTCTCCCTAATTTTCTTAAAAAAACCCTTCACACAGCTCCCCCAAAGATGACAGACCTACCGCGTAGAGTTAATGTTAAAAAAGGCCGTAAAGTCAATTTAGAGACGGCCCATTTTAAGGTTTGAGACAATTCATGAAAAGTTCAAATCCGTACAAAGAAACTTTTAAGCGACTTTTTCACGTTACTTTCAGCAACACACTTTAAACATGTGGAGAAATTTTAGTGCGATTGAAGGTTTGAACATTCTTCAAACACTCCCTTTGTTGGAATTCTTTCTGTATTAAAATTCAAAGGCTATTTTGTGCGAGTTTTTTAAGGTGAGTTTTTCTATCATTTTTCCGTATAATGTATTCAGCAACTCATTTTAAACATTTTTTTTTGGTTTTCCACCCAGCCGGGCTTACCTAGAGAACTAACGAAAATCATGCACAATGTTTTGAAAGCATGAAATAACGTTAAACTGATAAACTGAATATGAAACAATATTATTAAAACACGTAACAGTAACATACAATAATATAGTAACTAGAACAGTTGGATCTTCCAGAATGCGACTTTTACATATTGCTCAATAAAATTTAGCCTTCAGGCCAGTTCTCACAGTTCGTATTTTCAAAGTTAGTGTAGTTTCCCACATTTGCAGATTCGACCCTACAATAAAACAATTCTTTGGCCTGGTATTTTTATAAACATATTGTCTTGTTTGTATCATTTATGATTTAAGAATTTGTGACATTTTACTTCAAGCGGCGGCAGCTTTCAAATAGAGTTGTTCGCTCTCTATTTTATGATCACCCTAGTTAAACCATTATGCCTAAAAATATTTTCCAATATCTTTCCCACCCCTGTCCCATAGTAATAAAAACCCCAAATAAAGTTTCATCTCCCTTAAAATAATTCCTTTAAAATATTTGTATTGTTTAAGTCACGTTTGTATCATTTAGGATAGTTAAGTGCATTATATTTTATGTTTAAGAATGTTTTTTGTGGAACAACTTTATTTTTGTAATATGTCCTTCAAGAATTTAGTTTAAATACAGATACCTCCCAGAAAAAGGGCAGTATTCATATAACTGGTAGGTACAGGCGTACCTACGCAGGAGCTAGTATTGATATAACTGGTAGTCGTGAGATAATTACTAGGTTTATGTAAACCTAGGGAAAACTGAAGAATAAAGGAAACTAGACCTTTATTTCTTTCAGTTTAAGTTTGAGCAGAGGAAAATAAGATCCTCTGCAATTATATTGTGATTTAATAAATTTATATGTCAAGAAGAAAAAGTGTTTTCCTGCATTCCATCTGACGGCGTGTTCTCGTACCACGATAGCAGAAACAACAGTACTACATATACGACAAATCACTAAAACTACATTACCAACGCTCCCCAAATTTGTAGGGTACGGCAAAGTGTCGGTATAGATTATGCTTAATTCTATAAATGGAGTCAGTAAATATATCAATAGTTCATTCAAACTTGTTGCCCCGATCATGCATCCTATTGATTAGTGAGTGTGTCTGATAGTTGGTTGTGTATGTATTCAGAATAATGTTACATTTTGTCTTATGTTCCGAGTCGGTACATGGAATTTAATAGTGGCGAAAATGGCGAGACATGCAAACAAAGCACAATTAGAATTTTTTTGAACTTCCATATCGCTCAAAAATATTTTGTACGACGTTTTACTAGTATAACAAGAATTTATGTGAAATTTCGCTTTAAAAAACAATACATTTTAGCGAATTTTATAACTAGTAAATAGGCATTACTAAATTACACAAACGAACTTACCCTCCGTAAATACACTCCGAAGGATAGGTATAAAAAAATAAGTCTTAATAATAATTCGATGACTTGGATAGCGCCGTTTTTGTGCAAAATCACCTCAAGCTTAGTAAATAAAAACTCTTAGTTTTTTTTTAATAACCTTAAAAAATATTTCAAATTTTAAAACAACAATAATTTAAGGAATAAAATAGTGTGAGAAAGCTATGATGATTTTTATTCCAGAAAAAAGATATATTAAAATGGATTCCACCATGAATTAAAGATTAGAAATTAGAAATAAGTAAGAATGTATATTCATGGGTCGAACGGATCTGGGTATCTAGCACGGTTGATCGATAAAGGATTTAATGTCTATAACTTGTCATCGTTTCCGAGATGCAGATAGCTAACGCACAAACAACGGTTCACTTAGAATAAATTAAGAACGCTTAGTTGTTGTGAACTGTTTATTCGTTGGCGGAACGGTGAAAAGTTATCAATATTGTCGATAAAACCATTAACAATCGAGAATGCTAGATAGCCAGATAGTCATAAATAGTTTTCCTTATAATTTCTAAGGAGTATTCTAATAATGAAATATGCTACATTAATAATAATTGCTGGCTTTGTCCTCTCCAACTGGTCTTTCGACCAGTGTTATGTTGTGGATATGTTCATATGTCCGTCACTCCTGGACACACTGATCCCTAGATTCCTAGGTACTAACCCAACTTTCATACCTTTTACCTTCCCAGAATTTCCTCTCCTTCTTTTCCTTAAAAAAGACCTTCCACACAACATCCCAAAAGATGACATGGCCACCTCCTGTGTGGAGTTAATGAAAAAAAATGAGTTACATTGATTTGATAACGTGATTATTCACAATTCAATGACCTGCGAATTAGAAAATAGTAACACTACTGCTCCCTCCCGTCGAGACTGAGTTCAGTGTTCAGAATACAAAGTGGGCCGAGTACTGAGTATTGAGTGTAGTCAGTGCGTCCGCCGACGTATTCCCGTCACCTGTCGCCGTCATTTGTTCAATTTGCCTGGTCATAATTCACAGCCCTCTCCGGTTCACGTTGGCATTACTCTCTAAAGCGGGCGACTTTATTCCACGCGCGACTTTTTAAATTAAGACGGAATGGGGTTTTGATGGACAACTTATGAGATTGCCGGGGAATTGGTTATTTTTCGACTGTAAAATGCCAGACGGGTAAATCGTGACATTTTCGCTTTATTACAACCTTCATACATCCAGACGAAATGTAATAAGGCATGTAAGAAATATGATTATTTTTTAACTCACCCGCATACAAAAACACATTTAGGCTTGAGTCTTTTCAGAATGTACTTTACTATAAGGGTGTTACACTAGATTACTTAAAAAAAATTACAATTTGAGAGGCGGGTATGGGTACCGCCGCCCCGGGTACTATTTATTGGATAACCAAAATCCCTGTCATTGGTCACCCCGAGTGGTTTGTTACGTTTAGTGACTTGGCAGGGGTGCCGGGTTCGTGGGGTGAGGTTTGTCTAGGTCTTGGCGGCGAATGCGTTTGCCCACCTGCTTCGTGGTGGACCGGATTGGAAGATACTGGTTGAGGGAGAACCTTTGACCTTTACAGCTATATTTATTATTTATCTCTGGGATTGTAGAAATAGCAAACTCGATAACATATTTAATCAGGAAAGCCTTCCTTAACCCAATACCTTGATGTTCAAGATATTTAAAATGTATGTGCGTCCTCTCCTGGAATATGCTTTCAAAATATGGAGTCCATATTTTGCGAAATATATAGATCTAATAGAGATAGTACAGAGACGATTTACAAAAATACCATAGTTATAAGATAGGCTCAAAGAACTAAGATTACCAACGTTAAAATAAAGAAGAGAAAGACTGACTTGATTGGGACATCCAAAATTTTATCTTGACATTATAGTTGCTCTGATATGCAAGAAATATTCACCACCAATAAAAATATAAGTTTATTTTTTGGAATAACTTAATGAGTTAACCTCAAATTGTAATATTTAATTATTGAAGACAATATTAGATATTCCTAAATGAAAATTTGAAAAATCAGAAAAAGATAAGGTCACATCTAGGACTCGGCATCCTAGACTAGCAGAAAAAGTCAATAGATGTCCTACATTAGAATAAAAATAAGATATATTTATCTAAAGATACTGCCTAGATTGCATTTAGTTTTGGTTGAATCTTGCGATCATACATAAATGAAAGCTGCCAATAAAATGTGCGGTGAGAAAAATGAAGACAATTTTGGTAGTTATTCCAAGTATGATACAGTTAAATATGACCAAAAGAGATTGGGTTCCATTAGATTAGTTTGTAGAGCGGTGCCCCGGCAAGGGAAGGGTCCTGGGTTCGAGTCCTAGATGTGACCTTTTCTTTTCTGATTTTTCTGTTTCAAATTTTCGCTTAGGAAAATCTTATATTGTCTTTAATAATTAAAGAATTTAAGTCCCCGGGACAATAAAAAAATCCTAGGAAACACTTCCTTTTAAATAGAGTATTCGATGCATGGAACAAACTTCTACAACATGTCGGTGATTCTACTAAAATAAATCAATTTAAAGCTCGATTGGATTCTTATTTGGAGAGAAAAAAGATTCAACTTATTTAAAATAAAAACAAACTCAATTACTGTCAAACTCTTCGTCTAATCAACTCTAAAGTTAATCCATTCCCAATAAATTTTGTTTCATGTTCAAATATGTTTGAATTAAATATTATATAGCCCCGTTGAATATATTGATTGTCAAGATCCTGATGTAATTACGAAGCACATTAGAAAGTTTGTTAGAAGGTTTCCACCACAAAACCGTAGATGGCTTCTTGTATTTTCTGTCAGTAACCCGTTGTGAATTCGTCAAGATTTATCCAAAACTAGTGTCTGCTAATTACGGCTCCGTTAATAACCGAAATGTTACAGAATTACATTGAATAGTACAGGAGCTCGGATTCAGCATGTTCATGCGGGGGATTTGTCTGAATTAAGTTTACATAGATTAAGGTATTTGTTTTGTTGTAAAATGGAAGTATTTGTAGCGTGAATAACGCCTTTAAGAAGTATTGTAAAGTTTTGGTTGTACCTTCGGTTGACTTCAATGAACACCGAACTCCTGAATACTGATTTCTAAAGAGCTTTCTAGTAATGTTTGTGCAAGGAAACCACGAGTATTCTATTGGAAAAATAACTTATTTAGCTTCTACTGAAAGCTGGATAATTTCCTAGACTAGTTTACCAAACTAAATATTATTTAGACTGTAAAAGGACAAAAGAAAATAACCCAATAGTCATTATTTTTACCACATAGTCTAATTTGTTCCGGAACAGCTCATGTGGGTCTCATAGAAATCGCTGCGTCTCCCTTACTGTCATGGTGAAAACATGATCTTAACGGTGTGAGAAAGAGAAAGCACCACGATTTATATTGAAATATAAAAGTTAACTATATATAAAAATAAATTGTACATCTTTGAAACCGACGTGAATTATTAATTATAATACCTAAAGTTTCCGACTAAATTATAAAAAAAATTATAAAACTTTAGAATTTTTTTACATGAAACGACAAAAAGTGAAGTGACAGTGACGTTTATAATACATTTGTCTAATAAAAGGTAAATGTGTTTTATTTTGTTTCGTTACCAGTACTTTTAGTAAGAAAAATGCATGGTGAGTCATTTTTAAAACTTTTTCTATTTGCATTTAAAAAAATTATATGTTTTTATCTAATAATAAAATTTGAAAGCGTGTTTCATCACCTTTCAAAAAGAGTTTTCAGTTTTTAGGTAAGTTCAGAAATAATTAATTTATTTGGATTTTATTGCAAAGCGGAAATAATCTGACTATTTGACAGAATATGCCGCCTGAGGAGTTGAATCGTTAATTTTATTTAGGCCTAGTAGGCCTCATAAACCGTAAGAACTACATTTCAATGTTTATAAGAACTTCTTTTAAAAAATCCGTATAATTTTGTATGTTATTTCATACCACTCTTTCAGCCAACATTTCTCCAAAGTAAAATGAGGAAAATAATGAAAAATATCTCCTTTTATATATTAAAAAGATAAGTTTCTAATTTGGCAACAGAGTTGTTATTTTAGCATGTTACTGCGGGACTGATAATTTGAAAATCCCTCTGAAAAGAAGCTAACAATTTATGTCCCTGTTTAATATTTTCACGTTTCTCATAGCCGTAAACATGAAAAGAAAATGTTTCTTTATTTTGTTTTGAAACGTAAAACTTGTAGGGATGGTGACTGAAGGCAGAACACTCTGCTTTAGCAAACAGTCAGAAAGAGACCATTATTAACATTATAATAAAAACGTTCACTTGATGATATTCCAACAGAGACTTATAGCTTACTCAAGGTTGGATGTAGTAAATACCCACTTAAACTTTGTGTACTTATTTACAAATTCATTTCCATTTCTTTAATTGTTTAATTCAGCCCGGTTATAAAAAACTTGTATTCATTTTTTTTATAATATTAATTACATTACATTGCAAGGACGCTTTTGACTGTCCAACTAGGAAGGTTTCCCGTTTTAAAGCAATTAAATTAACAGGTTGTATCAGTCGGTATTTTTACAATTTACTGTTAATCTGTTCAAGTGAATTGAAAAATAGTTTTATAATTTTCATATCATTTTTTTCAACAAGGTTTCACTCGGAACGATGCAACAGCCCTTCTGATTTCTCATTTGTGTATTTCAAGTTCAAATCCCGGTGTGCTAAAGTAAATAATATTTGTGTTGTTTCAGAATTAATTACAATAAAATAGTATATGGTAATAGTATTCTAGAGTGGATGCTACTCTCAGTATCACCCTGGTGAAAGACTGAAATTCAGAATTGAAACATTGCTTGAAATAGCTTAAGCCATGTTTTGCGACTAGATCTGTCACTTGTCTATTCCCCATCGACTCCCCCAATTGGGGATGCCTTAATCTCGCTGCTGGCCTAAGACGGCTGGAAGCAGTTGCACGGGGAAAATTTACTGATATCTTCAAATTAATCGTATTCCAGTTATAAACGAATGAATTGATAAGTTTTCTAATAAAAAAATAGTAAAATACGGTTGTATTATCACGATGTCGGAACACTTGTTCATAAAAATCATAATATTTCCGCATTTCGTCATTGTATATTATCAAAGAGTCATGTATGCATGCACAAGTGTTCCGGTGTGTTAGGAATTAACTAAAATATTATCAGGAAACGACCTACAATCACGTTTTTAACCATATTACGAATGATTTTAAGAGATTTTTAATAAATGAGCAATACTCATTTTCCTCATTATGGGACTATTACGCGGTGGTATAACAGGAAACTCCTGCCCATACCCAAATGCCCCAGTACAATATTAATTTCACTTGATCGTGCCAACAAGGACGTCGTCGAATTAAAATTCTATCTAGTTAATTTCGCGACTCTTATTTTCCTGATACCCCTTTCTCCATCCATCTGCTCTAATTGTTCGATTAAAACCACCTAAACCTGTTGTCTATTTTATTGATAACTCTTCCTTTTAAGTTCGTATACATAAATAAAATATATATTTTTAATAACAACTTTGTTGTAATAAATTTTGTAGGTTATACTGTAAAAATGTATTATTTATTTGCAAAGCGCCCTTGAGGTAATTTTAAACAAAAACGACGCTATAAAATTCATCCATATTTTATTATTATTTATACCCATCAATCTAATATATCATTGAAAAGTTAATAGGCATTCCACATAAAAAAATCGGAAACGTTTTTCCGAGACACTATCTTGTTTACAAACCAATTATTAAGAATTTTGTAATCATTCAAAAAGATATAGTTAAGGATAATATTTTCAGTTCCGATTTTGAAATATGATGTAAAAATAATTAGGTGTAGTGGTTAAAGACGTTGTTGTCACGGTGAGGCAGAGGTTTCGATTCCCAGTTGAGACTGTTATCTCTTTATTTTTCTGTGTCTTATTCTGTTTCATGTTTCGTTAAGATGTATTAGTATTATCTTCTTCAATGGTCTCTTGACCCATCGCCTTGCGCCTCAGTCGGAGGGATATATTCAAATGTCCGTTGATCCTTGATACTCGGATCCATAGATTTCTACCCAACCCTCATACCTTTACCTTTCCTGAACTTCCTCTCCTCCCCTTCATTTAAAAAGACCCCCACACAGCTTCCCAAAAGATGACATAGGCCCTGAGGGAAATTATTATTAAAATATCGCAGGGCATATAATAATGTTTCCATAAATTTTCAATAGTTTCTTTTACTGAAGCCTACTTATAAATTATATTCTTAAATGCCTTCAAGAAACTCGCATCTAAAAAGCTCGCTGAAACGATAAACACGTACACGTTCTAAATCTCCTACGCCTTTTCCAGAATAAAATAGATTTTGTTTCGTATGTTATGAATTTACTGGTAAAGATTTAGGTCAATTTGTATCTCAGTAAGTACGAATGTTTGGATGGAATATCCATAGAGGGTTAATGTATTCAGCTTGGCTTCAGGGCGCGATCAATCTGAGGGCACTTGGCTAATTGAAATTTCACGAGGTACTCTACGGCCCCACTTTTGGCCGATGGAAAAAATCGATTTGAAATACATATCATCCCATGAATAATAAAAACTTAACCACTCGGGTCACGTTGTGCTATATCTGTAACTAAACGACATATTTCAAAATTTCATTTTTGAAACTTTTTCCGTTTCAATTATTTATTTATTATACTTGGCATTACGATTACAAATTAATTGAAAACAACAGTATAAAATAAATAAAAAAGATTTAAAAAACAAAATATAAAATACAATTAACCTGTTAAGATATTACCAAACTTACTTTAAAAACCATTAAAGTTTGTATATAAAGTATAAAGTTTGTGCATAAAGTTGGTATAAATTTTGATTATTCGTTATTTACGCTAACTTAAAAAGTGCTGAATTAGGCTAAGAATGTGTCAAGACTTCACTTTAAAGTATCAGTGACATCTATGAGCTCATTGCCCAATCTATGTATTCTTTCCAACATTCTTTAAACACTAAATTCTTGTTGTGAAATAATATATTCCATCTAGTATGTTTCGGAGGTACATGTATTGACAACACGTTTATAGCGTCAGGGCAGTCAAATCTTGAATTAACAATTTTATACAAAAAAGGAGATCACATAATTTTCACAGTTAATTTTTTCAATTTACATAATTGGTTTAATTTATCTGAAGTTCAAACACGTGATGTAAACAGATTTAGAAAGAGAGAACACCAAGGTTTGTCTCTGCATTTAAAAGTTTACCATACACGTTATTTGTTAAATAATTCTATATAACAGAAAGGCGTCGAAAAGTTCACTCAGTCAAAGTTTACTATTTTTTTTCAATAATTATCTTAAGATCTAAGGATGGGTTGTTTCAAAAAAATTGAACAATTCATCAAATTTTAAAGTTAGTTTTCATATTCTGTGGAGGTTCTATTCATGTTCTGTTATTATATCATAATTGAACAGTTGTTTAACAAACTCAAATAATAACAGAACTTGAATAGAACCTTCACAGAACATGAAAGTCAACCTAATGAATTTGTATATAATAAACAAATATTGGGTATATACCATAGTTAAAGGAAAATTGTACCGGTGATTGGCAGATGGCCGTGATAGGCTTACAAACTATCCGCAGACCAACAAAAATTTTAAAAAAAGTGGATAAGATGGTGTGAATAAATTATCGCCCGTAAACGATTTTTAAAACTTAAATAATGTTTTAATAAAAATTAAATAAATATATATATATATATATATATATATTAATTGAATGTTACGTCAATTGTAATTCTAAAAAAAACAAAGGGATTTTCATTTATAGTAATTTATTTTAGGGGTGTTATGCCATGTTACACTACCTCCTTCTTTAGCCAACGTTTCAAACAGCATTACAGTGTCCATAATCAGGGCAGATGTGTCATATTAATACACAACCGCAACACGGCATATACACCGAAAAACATTACTATAATACTTTTGCCTGTGAAAATCTCAAAACATAACAATTTTTCATTTTCTTTATAAAACAGAACTTCTCTTTGAGATGCGTTCAAAAACATCAAATCTTTTTGAAATTAACATGATTTGTTTTTGTCCAGACCTGAGGGGTTTGGTCTGAGTGGTGGAGTGGTTGGGTGTTTGAGTGGCCGTTAGGTTGTGAATTCAAAGCGTGGCGAAGATGTGCAGTAAAAAATAAATGCGAAGAAAATTAAGATGAAGATAGATCATGCAAGAAATCATATATGTTCAATAGGTGGTGCTACCATAGAAATTAAAGCTATGTTGCATAGAAATTTTATTTTTATTTTTTTTTTTATTATTTAATAAATGTTTACATGTTACATTTTTTTACATTTTTTTAACTACCATACTAGGCTAATGCCCGTGTTGTGGTAGTTATACATGAAATAATAATAACAATGACATAAAAGAATATATTGATAGTTGTTTCGTCTTTTGGCCGGCTGTACACATAAATTAGATTTGAATGAAACTACAATAAACATGAATACTGAATGAAGAAAAAGCCTACATGCAGAAGCATTACATATCTAAAAGGAATTTTTAATCTCTTTTCTTTATGTATAAATTGAGAAAATTGATTAATGCTGATTTATTAAAATGCGGTTAAAAACGGGATTGTAGGCAGTTTCTTTTTAAAATTTTAGTACATTTCTAATATATCGGAACACGTGTTCATGCGCTTGCATTTGTTCCAGTAATATATATTGACAAAATGCAAGAATATTAGAGGACTCGAACATGACCACGAACATGAATATGAACGCATGTTACGACTTCGCGCCCGGAAAAAAATGAATATATCGGAACACTTGTTCATGCGGCTTTGCTTTTCCTGATACATATAATGACGAAATGCGACAGTGTAAGTATTTTTATGAACACGCGTTAATCCGTCCTCATAAAACACTCACGTTTTACTGATACTTTTTTGGAACCTATCAATTCAATCATTAAGGGCCTGCAATTCCGTTTTTAACTGGATTACGAATAATTTGAAGAGATTATTCATAAATAAGCACTATTTTATGTCAGTTTTCTACATGTTTTCATTCAGATTTATATATAAATCAAATCCACATCGCACGACTGCCACACACTCTCAACTATAGATAAATATATTATGTTTTTGCAAAACTGCTTTTTTTTTCATTCGGTTTTCGGTAGTCGAAATTTATATATAAAATAAATGTAAGTATTCAAATGACATTTCGCTTTTCCAAAATAATGTTTATTCTGAAGAGTTCTTTGTTACCGTTATTGTCTTCACCGTTCAGCTGTAAAACTAAAAACAAAAGTTTGAAAGAATGATAAATTCTAAAATTTAAAATATTTTACGAATATAATACAGCCGCATTTTTAAAATACGTTGAGCAATCCATCACGTCAAATAAAATAAGAATAAAAATAGGTGCCGTCACAAAATTAACGAGACTTGTAAATTCTGAAATGTTCATAATACAAAAAATAAATTACGAAATGTGATAACTTATTCGTCACTGCCATCTAGTCCTGTGTATCAGTGTGAATGTGTACAGTGTACAGCAGTGATGGTATGCCGAACAAGTAAATCTCCCCAGATTTTTTGCAAGAACTCCCTAGATTTCATAAAAACTCCTCAGATTTCATAAAATTTCCAAGATTCGAACAATTCAATTCTTAAACTTAAAACTGTCGCAACAGCTGCCTTATTTCTTAATATTTTGGCAAAACAATGATGGCTAATATTTTCTATAAAATTTGTTTTATTATGTAAAAATTAATTTATACATTGCAGTGATAAATAAAAACTGTTAGTACAAAAAAATTAAATGGAAAAGAAGAAGAAAAAATAGCTTCTCTCAATAAAGAAAAAGTATTTTTAGTAAGGTTTCAGTAGGTTTATCTATCTTGCCATGGCTCCTATCAGATAACAACTGGACAGACGTAAATATCTGTCAAGCCAAGCTTAAAAACCAAACTGATATACCGGCCCATTATATTTTCGCTAAGAGAATAGGAGCCCTGGCAAGATAAGCGTAGTGATTTCATTACTAAAAATTAATAATTTGCCGAGAAATAGATAGCTAGATAGATAGATAAATAAGGGTTCCATGCTAACTCAACACAGTGACTAATCAACACACTTTTAAAAAGTGATATAAAGTCATTGAAAACGATGATTTTTTTTTCTTTTAACCTAACCTACTTAATTCAGTTAATACAGTTTTTGTTTCATCACTTTCCATGACTTTATATAACTTTTTAAAGATGTGATGAATTATCATTTGATGATTTATCCGGTCACCATAAATAAGATAGCTACATTAGTTTGTGTAAACATTGGAAATGCCCTTTCATAAACAAAAACCGTCCCAGACAATCTACGTTTTTTCACATCAGTCATCATCGCTGACAGATGGTCACTGAACAAAATGTATGATCACAGAAAATTGCCATCCTCATAATATGCAGATTCCTTACTTTTTCCAAAAACTCTCTTTCTCTCTTTGAAATTCAAAATCCCCCAGATTTGGGGGCTTCTATCGGGACGTATCATCACTGGTGTTCAGTGTACAGTGATGTACAGTTCAGGCTGAAGTGGATTAGCAATGTGCCACATGCGAACACCGTCAATATTTAAACACGTCGGAAATATTTTCCTCATATTTGATAGAGGAAATTTCAGGAGGCAATGCCATCTTATTGGACTGGAGGAAATATGAACTAGTTTTATGCGAATTCTCCATAAACCTGTAGCAACCTTCACTATCCAATTATCCCCGTAACGTCAAGAAGCTGGGGCGTTATTAAGGACATCATTTCATGTGAAACGTTAAATAGTTTAACTTAAAGACGTCTTGAACTCACGAGGAGAAAATTCATCATTGCTGATTTATAAGGAATCTTTTCAAAATATTAGTAATTCCGGTTAAAAGTGAAAATTGCGAACAAATTAACATTTTTGGCAATTTATTATTTTAGTAGGTATAAGGAAAATTGTCAGGGTTTCTGACACGCGTACAGCATACTTCTTTCGGTTTATCTCTTCAGTGGATCGAAAACAGAATATACAAATACTTTCGAGCATGTAAGCTGGGCCATCCTGACAAATCGGAATTTGCCGAACATTTAATTGAAACTTTCAATTGTCATTACTTTGGATTTATTCCTAAGTCTTGGGAAGACCCAAAACTCATAGAGCTCGCCGAATTACGGAGGCAATTCATAAAACACTCTTTAACCCATACGACACCCGGTGGAGCTAAGCTCAATAGTTCTTGGTATCCGGTAATTGACGGCTTCACCAAAACTAAACGCAGAATTTTTTTTTTTAAATTATATTGTAATACCAGCCCTTAGAGGATTGGAGTTGGCAATACGGTGTCACATCCATATTCATAGATAAACACACGCTTCTCAACAATCTACACATCTATCATGATGAGGGGCACCGTTACGCTGTTCGAAAAGTTGCCTAAATAAGGAGGAAGCGCAAAATAGTTTAATAAACCAAAAATTAATCAAAATAATACTTTTGCTGTGAAAATCTTAAATCTTATCATTAGTAGGGACAGCTAAATTTTTTGCTAAACATTGTGTGATAATGTTGTATTCTAGAAGTCTAGAATAAGTAATATAATTTGTTATACGATAAATTTATTTATAATGTACTTTCAATAATCATTTTTTCGTGATTCAAAACATGTTTTCACTCTCTATAAATGGGACGTCCCAAGACTCCAAAGACTCCCTACAGGCTCGCTTGTTCAACAAGGAGTATTATCAAAATGTTAGCGATACCCGCGAATGCGTCGAACATAGCATTCAATCCATTTATATATGACCAGATAAAACTCTCTGGGAAATGTATTAAGGTAAGTTTTTTTATACTAAAGAAGCAATGTTTGTTCCAGGAACAATACGGATGTCTATCAGACCAGATAATCCCCTGCGGCAGGACAAAGGCTGTGTATTTTCTATTTTCTTTGGAATTTAACACTCGTGCGACATCGCGACCTGGAAAATAATATTGAAAATGTTGTATCTCTCAGGAGGGTGCCTTTGCAAAACCGACAAAGATCTATTCAATATTCAAGATCAGAGCTCACTCCTCCAAACTCTTCACCTCTCGTAACCATTTCAGTAGCAAAGTGCGCGTGTGAGAAGTTTTCTTGTTCGGTATTAACCTACCGGCGGGCACGCGGACGCACTGTGCGCGGAATTCCTAGTTTGTGCAGTTTGCGAGGGGAAGCAATAGATGAAATGTCTAGGGAGAATTAATATAATCCTAGTTCATTATATTTCCACTCTGGGCACACAACCCTCGCTCATCTAGTCATCGCCTGTCAGTCACAATCGTGTTACTAAATTGAGAGGTTGAGAATTGTATTAATTACTATCGGTATCATCATTTATTGTAAAAAGTGAGGCACGCTCTCCCGCTCATGATAATTTTATCATCTTGTGTTTAAAAATTAAGATTTTAGTTTTATTTTTATTGTACATGAATACATTTTTACCTGTTTATTTTTGCAGGGCACTATTTAAAAGTTAAGATGACATCCTAAGCTTCTTTCGATGAGCTGTCTGAAATGTGGCAAGCACGTTTGAAAAAATCACTATGTTCGGGATATAGTGTGCCAAACCTGCATTGCCACAGCGAATTCTGTTGAAGATGAGGAAGAGGAATGAACGGAGAAAAACTATGAATACTCATATTTAACTACTTCTTATTTAATTTTTTACTCAATATCAATTTTGTTTCAATAATGGTTCTAGAGTAACGGTGTATTTCTATTCCTGGTTGTTTTTTTTCACTACAGAAGTGTTTAAATTCTGTATTTTATGGTTTTACTACATTGTATTTTATGATTCTCAAAATAAATGTGAATTATACAGAACAATTATTTTTAATGATAAACTAATGTTCATAAGACAAGGTTTTATGCATAGCATAAAGGATAACAAATAATTATAAGCAATAATCAGTCGCCTGAAATATCTATACAAAAGAGCACCTGATCGAATAAGGTACGGGTTCAATTCCCGTTGGCGGCATTTATTTTTACTCGGGAGATATATTCAATTTGTATTGATATTTCAGGCGACTAATTATTGCTTATAATTATTTGTTATACAAAAAAAAATTATCCGTCTTAAAGTTTAATTTTCCACGAATATAAAACAACATTTTGATGAAAATATTACATTTTAGATATATCGCACGCAGTGTGGTCGGGTGGTTCACCAAGACGTGTTCACCGGTAGGTTAATTGAAAAAACGAAACTAGCATTGCCCAGGTTATAAGTCAAATTAGACAACTGTATTTTTAGGTAGCTTTATTGCAGTGACAGAATTAGATACGGAGAGAATTACACCCTCTTCAATTACACAAGTTACAAAAAAAACCTTACGTAACCTAACATAAAATTTAATTTATTTTAACATGAATTAAATATTACAATCGGGTTTGTTCATTCCAGAATGAATGTGACAATACCAATTATAAATAATTTAGACAAAAGATTAATTTTCCTACAATTTTTAATTTTAACACTAGCACAACAGAATATTTTTTTCCCACATCTACATTGTAAAATCCCAAATATACATCTAAAAGCCTGATATTTCTGAATAAAAATGTCTTTCTAGGATTAAAAATTATTTCTCTGTAAAGTAAAGCCCTTGAATATTATTTGTTTAGTTTAAAATCTCCCAAATTTTATTGCCCTCAGCTCCAGGAATTGCCCACGGGGGTGTAATAATTACAAGGATGCCTCTGACTAAGGCGAAGCTATTATTGTAAACCTATAATATAATAAGAGCTTGCAAATACCAAAATACGTTCCTAAGATATTGTAAATATATCCCATAGTTCATGTTACGTCCCTTAGATTTTATTTCATATCTCCAAAAACGCTGCGAATTGAATAGGATTTTGAGAAGCATTCGGATGTAGAATTGTTCTGTCTCTCGATACATAAATCCAAGATGACGGTATGTCCTGGACACAGTGTTTGCTACATGGGAATCATAACAAATATTACTGTTGAATTTGATCCTGATGTCCCATTATGATGATCACACTGTGATTTTCAATACGGGACCATAATATAATGTGCCAAAGATAAAGAAGTGCGCTGACGACGTGAAAAACAGTGCGCAATACGTCACAAAATGATGTTCCTTATGGTAATAGGTCATTATGGCTAAGATGGGGGAAAAGTTCCACCGGCAAAGCGGAATGAATTTATATCAATGAAAAACTTTACGGCGAAACTCTTTCAGATGCACCCAAGGGGAAAATACTTATAGTGAAGAATCGGGATAAAATAGGTTGAAAAGGAATGCTTTATCACATATCCATCGGTATTTATAAATGAGTGAGACAGGTCATTGAAGATAAAAGCATGAAAAAAGCATAAATATCTTCATTTAATTTATACACATATACCTAGACATCTACTGTTTACATTTATTATAACTTGCAGCGGGAGTCAACTTGCTTGCTATTATAAATGTTTAGTAAAAATGTCTGTAACCTCTTGGGGTTTTCGTTGTTTACTCCCCAAATAATTTCATTCTTGGTTTCTCGTTCTTGATATTCTTGTGTGTTTTGAGATTGGAGATATCATTTGAATGTTATTTTCCGAATAAAAGTAATTCTGTCGTAATTATCGTCCAGTCTTAAAAGTGGTTTCGGTTCCTTGTTAAAGTTTTCATCAGGTGTTTCTAACTAGTCAGTACCCATTCTAGGTAAACTTATCATGATATTAATTTGTGTTATATTGTATAAAATTAAAATATTATTTTATATTAATTTATTTGTGTAGGTGATATATACTAAAGACAAAAATAAAAACACTTGAAAGAAAAAATTTAAAAGCGAAGATGCAACTAGGCTCTCGTAATAAATTATCAGCTTACATTTTTAAACAATATTTACGAATCTGTCCAGTCTAAACCTAATAACCGTTTTGCTATTTTTGGACCAAAGGATGACAATTCCCAAATAGCCTTTTTATATGAATACCGCACGAGAGTCCCACCTGCTCCAAACCGTCTGGAGCCAGTGAGATTAAGGCATCCCCAATTAGGGTATTGGAGTAAGGCTGAATGTTGTGGGGAAGGAAAGGAGACGGAGAAGAGGGTAGTGGAGAAGTACCTGGCTATTAAGGTCTGGTCACCAAACACGGCTAAAGCCATTTCAAGCAAAGATTTAATTCTGAATGGTAGTCTTACACATCGTGATAATACAATCGCATGATACTAAACGACTATTAGAAAACCTATTGCAATTGTTAAGGGTCTGCAATCCCGTTTTTAATTGAATTGCCAATAATTTGAAGAGATTCTTACTAAATTAGCAATTAATTAGCGATAAAGTTTTAATCAGGTGTTTATTAGAATTTATCAGTTTCCTGTAGCTTTTTCTATCGAATCTTTTTTTTACAATTTTCGCTTCTCTCTGTTTCTTTAAGCTTCCTACAGTTAGATTCTTCCCGCCTTCTCCGTTTCTCCATCTTAATCAATCACTTGAAAGAGATCTCATTTTCCTAATTTATAAGACTTTTTTCTAGATTCTTGATTTCACTCAGTTAGCCAATGCACATATTGTATTAATACTATGCGTATCCATAAATTGTAAATAGTTCAGTGATAAAAAGAATCATAATATTATTCTAAGGAAACATCACATACCATAATGGATACAGCATATCGTATATGGGGACACTTATCACTCTAAGAATGTCACATAATGTCAATGTTATCTCTGCAGAATCTAAATGGTGACATTCCAGCCCCGAATGAACATCCATGTGTATATTAAAAGGAATTTGAATTGCCATTTATTTTGACAGCGTTTTCCGCAAAATACTCGTCGGCACCCATTCCATTATTCATTCCATCGATTCCCCGTAGAGGGGGCAGAATGGAAGGGAATTCTATTCTACAAAACGCCTTCTTTTTAATGATATGTACGCGTATCTAAGCTAATGCATTTAAATTTTATTATTGTAAAGAACTTTTAACCTGTTAACTGTGATGATGTCTCTGAATTTGAGAAAAAAATTACCTGCTGAAAAATCGCAGATAATTTATTTCAAAGCCATCAGAGAAGATGCATACATTAAATAAAAAGTATTTTCTCAAGCAATATTTAGCACAAGCGATTATCTCTGAACTTCATGCAGTTTCTTTGTACATATAGGTTCAAATCTATTTTAGTATGGAGGACACCGGTGTCCCATCTACAGTCTAAGTACGCATTATCGTGATTTATTTTTGGGTTTTTTAATTTTTTTTATTTTGGTACAATATTTTTACATTTCATAGTTATCCAGTAATGTTGGCCTCACTGGGTGGATTACCCGTGCTGAGGCAATCATTTTATAATATAAAAATATAATCTACATAATACATTTAAAGAGCAAATAATACATTTAAATTATAAAAAACCACTGGTACATAGTCACAGCACACGTCTTACAGAAAACAAAGGGCTGAAAATACCTAAAATAACAAATAAGTATGGAAGCCGAACGCTGGAGTACTGTGTACCAGTGATTTTTAATAAGCTCAAAAATAAATTTGTTTTTTCAGAAAATAAGAGTTTAAGCATGAAAACTGTAAAGATGTGGCTTATAAATGAAAAATCTGTATATCTATAAAAAATAGAGCAAACAAATAAGAAAAGGAAAGACATTAATTGAAAGCTTAAATTCTAATATAAATGAATGTATTTTTTTTTTTGTTCACTAGCAAGCTTTTTATTTGTGTTATGTTAATTCTATTACATTGTGTTATCGTATATGTCTTACTTTGAATGTGTGTTATCTATGTGCTATATTGTCTTGTATTTTTGAATGTATGTTATCGTATTGTCATTCAAAGTGTTAGTGTACTTGGGACGATTATATGTAAGAGTCTGTTATTTATTTTATTTATTGTATTATAACTGTATACTGAGATAGAACCTGCAGACAAGCAGCCATGTGGCAGCTTCGTGGGACTATCTATACATTGTCTAAAAAAAAAAAATGTAAAAAAATTCATTCAATAAAGATCAGCTTATAAAAAAAAAAAAAAAAAAATATATATAATCTTGTGTGTTTTATATTGGTTATGAGTGTTTTTTTTCTCCTTCTTTAGCCAACACTGTAACGCTGTCCGAAACATTGGCTAAATAAGAAGGAAGCGCAACACGGCGTAATATCCCAAAATAAATAATCATAGTACCGTGAAAATCTTAAATCATATCATTGCTATGTATAATAAGTGGACAAAAATTCTAACCTAACCTAATTTTATTTTCAATATGAAAATGTTGAGCACACACTGAAATGTAAACCTATTCAAAACACATTATTTTTACGTTTAATTTAAGCAGCTGTGATTTTCTACATTCGTAATATCGTTCATGTGTAATTCCATCCGTGTGTCATCCAGACGGTTGGGAGTAGTTGGGACACTTGTGCGGTTTCACATTAAAAGTATGCCCAAGATTGTTACGGGAAATTCACACCCGTGTAATAAGAAACTTGAGTGAAGAATATTATGGCTTAAAACACATATGGCCGTATTGATCAACAAACGCCGATTAATAATATATATATATAAGTTTTTGTATATGTAATTACAAATCGAAATAAAATTAGAATTATTAAATCGGCATTTAAACGTGAGACACTCAAACGCCCTGTGATTGGTCGGCAGGTTCTGACAGTACTTAAACAGCTACCTCAGGTCGACCGGCCGAGTGCATTAAGCATGCGGACAATTTTGTGAAAAGTTCACTACGACGGTAAATAATATTTGAAAAGAATTCATGTTCTTTAGAAAATTGCTAAATATTTAAATTGTTTTTATTTGTTTTCATACCGACCCGAGTGGGATTGACCTTAGAGTTATCCGAAAAAATCGAGGTACGTATGACGTCACGCGTACCACGTCAGATTTCGATCAATTTAGCGGGTTTTAAAAAATGCAAACTTTAAACATTATTTTATCAATGAAATCGACATAAAAAAATAAATTCACTGGTAATTAGAAAAGATTTGTTTTTGAAAAATGTATTATTTTTTTGTTCCGACATCAGATTATTTTTACTATTAGTTAGATCAAACGACAATAAAGCACGCAAAATTTAATATTTTTAATGAAAATTAATTTCTGGTAATCTGTTTCACGTTTTAAAATAAAGAAAAATAGTGCTGGAATGAACATCAAAAGCAGCGATTGAAAAAAATGTTTGATTAAATTTCTGGTATTTTAATATTTTGAAGAGTTTTGAAACACGTGTTCTAAATGTTTATGATCAGAGGCGGTTAAAGTGGAGAGCAATTTAACTTTTACGGGTAGCACATTATGGAAACATGCCCTCTTTGGCTGACAACCCTTGAAATATTTTTCGCGTTGTTCCTTTGATATAGGCTTTGCAATAAAGAGAAATGTATGAGTAGTAAAAAAAGTTTTAATTACGTCGCATTTGTGATATCTGTTTCAATCATTGATCTTTAAAATTTTATATTACGTAGTCTTACATTTTATTTAAAATTGTAATGGCACTACTCCCCAACTTGCGAATTGATGCGTCTACTGAGATGGGTAGTACCGTAAAACAATAATGTGCCAAAGGATAACAAATTATTATTATAAGCATCAATTAGTCCATAATATCCATACAAATTAAAAATATATCGCGAGTAAAAATAAATGCCGCCGATGAATTTTTACTCGGGTGATATTTTAAATTTGTATGGATATTTCAGGCGAGTAATTAATGCTTACAATAATTTGTTATCCTTTATGCTATGCATAAAAAGCTTGTCTTATAAACATTAGTATATCATTAAAAATATAACACTTGGTGTCATTTTAAAACCAATTATAAATAAAAAAAATTATCTTTTCAACTGTGATTAACATTGATTTGACACTAAATTCGATCATCTGTATATTTATTTAAATCAATTTCATCCGAAGTAAGATAACATTGACCTTACTTCAGGCACCTATTTCGTTTTATCTATACATTGGCTTCAGTGTTTTGCCCACAATCGTCAAAATATGTGCTTTATAGATTTTATATCTAGAAAAAACGTTTATTGTTTCTTTTTGTTTCGAAAGTGCAATAAGACGGCCTCCGTGGTCGAGAGGTAAAGTTCTCGACTACCAAGCCGAAGGTCGTGGGTTCAAATCACGGCGTGCGCATATAAATTTTATTTGATCAATTTGTGTTACGTAAAATAAAAATAAAATATTTGTAATATAGGTAGGTACTTGCGGCACATTCCAGAGTGGAAGATAATCTCAGTATCGCCCTTAAGACTTAATCTTGGGCCGTGTTTGGTGACCAGACCTGAACAGCCATCTACTCCCCACCCCCCTTTTCCCCATCTCCTTCCCACAATGCGATGTCATAGTCTCACTGGCTCCAGAGGGTTGGGAGCACTTGGGACTCTTGGGCGGTATTCATATAAAAACAAAAAGTTGCGAACTAAGAAAATATCTCGGATTTGATTGGGTCTCTACGGTAACACATTTTTGTTCATAATGTAATAAAATTGATTAACAGAATTATTATGTTTTCTTAAATGATAAATAAACGTTTATAAGACAAGATTTTTATGCAATAATTATTCACCTGAAACACAAATACAATTTGAAAAAAATCTCCCGAGAAAGAATAAATGCTACCGACTGGAATTGAACCCGTAGCCTTCCGATGGATATGGATAGTCACCTACTTTAACCATTAAGCTACGTCGGCTTATTCCAAACCCGCCAAATAATTGAATATGTAGGTACTAGTATTTTTCATTCAACAATTATTTTGGTTTAGGTATACTTTAAGTGCGTGAAATTGACAAAATATGCTTTTGCATTTTTATACGAGTACCGCCTGGAGCCAGTGAGACTATGGCATCCCCAATCGCAGTGTGTTATGAGGCTGAAGGAAGTGGGGAAAGGAATTATTAGGGGGGGGTTATTCAAAAATATAAAAAAAAATTCACCCACAAATGGTACTTTATAACATCACATTTATAACATCATCATTTCTTATATATATATATATATATATATCGTCTGTAACATATTGTATTTAAACTGCTTTGGTCGACCAACCACAAGGCAGGATATATCTTTTCGGGAGTGATTTTGAGTTTAACGCGCTTCGCGTCTAAGAATATTTGCGACACTTTGTTAAACCCAAAGTCACTTGAAATAGTTGCAAGAATGAGAAAAATTATTTAACCACCATATTTCGCCATAAATAATACAGTTCAAAAGTTACTTTAATTTCCTTTGTGAGGAGCTCTAGTCACATTAAGGTTGTTTTTGTTAACCTAAGGTTAACCGCGCCATCTTCAGATAGTTAAGGGTCAATTATTACAGATAGGGACTTTGAATTTCTAAAAATAAATAAATTAAATCACTCAGTGAATATGTGTCTCGCTGCTCCTGTAACTATTTATTGGATAACCAGCACCTCAGCCATAGATCCCTCTAAGTATTTCGCTACGTTTGGTGACTTAGCACGGGAGCCCGAGTTCATGTTCATGCAGTGGAGATTGGAGTGAGGGATGATTTCATACGTCCCGCACTCCTGGACACACTGACCCCAGATTTTCTAACCATCACTCATGCTTTTTTGTTTCCCAAAAATCCTATTGATTATTTTCTTAAAAGACCCTTCACACGCACACGGTGATAAGATGACATAAACCCCGAGGGAAGTTATTTTCCTCAGAGACTCGTGTGTAAAAATACGGCTTTTAGGGTTTTTAATGTTTCTATACTTTAGGTAGTTTTCAGCAGTGTCCAAGCGCTTTTGAGGCAGTATATCATTATTTTTTTATCAAACTCCACGAAACTAAATTCAAATAAGTGTGATAAAATCCCTGACGACGAAAACAGAACCCCTTTTCCGAATCGTCAGCAAAATAAAGTTATAAAACGATCAGTTCCGATTGACCGGGCCATGAACACCCAGGAACCCAAATTCCATTAAGTTTACAATGCCTATATTCCTGTTGGGTGTGAGGCAAGGGCCGGAGTTCATTCGAGACCCTGAGGTCTGCTTCGACCCCTAATGTGTTATACTTGCAGGGGAGCAGATGTTTGGGAAATAAAACAGCTTTTCTTGCTTACTTTCGCTTTTCAATAAATAATCAAACTATGTACGTATATACCAATAAATGGATATTTCTTACATAAACATTAACTTATTTTTTTATTAAGGACTATTAAAACACGTAGTAAGTTATTCACAGACTCCTAATCGGCGGACTGTAGGTTGTTGTGTTGTTGTTATGTCATGATTTCCTTAACTTCATCAGTTTTATGATTTCCCCATCTTCATGTTTACTTAGCAATATGATTTCCGCATCTTCATGTTTACTTAGCAATATGATTTCCGCATCTTCATGTTTACTTAGCAATATGATTTCCTCATCTTCATGTTTACTTAGCAATATGATTTCCTCATCTTCATGTTTACTTAGCAATATGATTTCCGCATCTTCATGTTTACTTAGCAATATGATTTCCTCATCTTCATGTTTACTTATCAATGTTTTATTAACAAAGTTTTTCGTGCTCGATCACGTTGCCGGTGAGAAACGTTGTAGATTGTATTTATAGATTACTAGATGACGTGTACTCGGCGTTGCTGGGAATTATGAATGGTTTGGAGTAAGTTTTTGTGAATTAGAATTCATTTTCCGGTATACTGAAATGTACTGAAAAGCTTGGTTAATTTTTTGGGTGGAAATAATATTACTGTAAACAATTTTTAAAAAGTTAACCTTAAGACACATTACATCACTTTCTTCGTTCACCACGAACACTATGTTCTACTACACATACGTATTTACGTAATTCATTTCATCATGCCATGCCATCCTCTGGCGTTCCTGACTTTTACTACCATAAAGTTCATATAGTGTAAAAAAAAGTGTTAAAACTATAATTCGTTTCAAATTGAAAATATCTCTTGAGTAAAAATAAATGCCACCACTTTCTGAACACTCCTGGCACTAATAGGAACCAACTTTAAAATTTTAAGCAAAGTTGGTCCAGTAGTTTTGAGTCTATAGGGCACAGACAAAGAAACGTTAATTTTTATATGGTAGAAGAAAAATAATATAGAAGACAAGAAAATATTTAGAAGTATAAAGAGAAGAATGACATCTCAATGGGCAGACGAAAGATTACAAAAGAAAGCTTGCAGTTTACAATCAATGGTTCCGTCCAACGCGCTGAGCCTAGTTATGTAGGTTTAAGTACATTTTTGTTAACTTACTTGCTGGCTATCGCGTGTACGGGCGTCAACTGGACGGGATCAATCACTCTAATTAGGATTCAAAATAATAGAAGAGTATTTTTTCTTTAACTCCACACAGGACGCCCTGAAAACAATAATTTCCCTCAGGGCCTATGTAATATCTGAGGATGCTGTGTAGAGGGTCTTTTTAGGAGAGAAAGGAGTGAATATAGGTGTTATGAGCCAGGAAAGACAGTGGCCGGCAAATCGTTCCACAGCCGAGATGTTAAACACAAGAACAAGTCGTAGAAGCGACCCGCTCTCACGTGACAAATGTCAACCGTGTACATATGTTGCGTATGTATGATATACTTATACCTTGTATTATATGACATATGAATGTCATTTAAATAAGAGGGTATGTATGAAAGGTGGGTTGAAGAGTTTTGTGGCTTTGACTACCCCCGTGGAGGCGTGATTGTTTGTTTATAATAAATTTAAAGACAAGATCCTTCAGAAATTATTTCTTGTTATTATTTCCTCAATGCATTGATGATTTTACCTTAACAAAAATGTTAATTTTTCTCGGTCGCCAAACCAGGCAAAGCCTGTATTTTGTCCAAAGAATTGTTATGTAGGTACATAAATAAATAAAAATATTAATTGACTAATATAAATAGATCTATATAATGAAAATGTTATATCTGCCTTTACTTAAGCAGACTTCGGGTGTTGGGAACTCTTTAAAACAGTAAAAGGTTCTTAATATAAAAGTGTTTATTTACTTTACAATAAACTGTCTGGCTAGCTAGAACTGGCTACGCTACTGACTTATGTCCACCGCCATCTACCGATTAACTACTTAACCTAATTACCATACATCACAGAAAACAAATCATGTATATTATGTGAACGTTTTTTAAGTGGACTACCGACATATGCGCTCTTCACAAGGTTAATGTACCCGACATATTGTCGCGCGCACACAAACTATAAAAAAGGGGTTAGTTACACGCCACACACGACTTTATAATAAGCACAAATATCTTTCGTCCTGAAAAGGACGATTAATTTTATAAGCGACTTTTGTGTAAATGCAAAATGTGAAGGCTCCCTTTTAAAGGGCGGTTAAATATCTTCCAACGTTGTATAGTTGAATCCGCTGCGAGCATTGATGTATTTCAATGGCTGCAAGCCTTATAATTCCCGCCGGGGAGCCGGAGTCAGGTGGAAGGTCAGGTAAACAATTAAATTCTAAGAAGTCAGTGGGAAGGGGCGGAGAGAAAATTTTAAAAGAAAAGGTGTCCCTTTTTGTTCCGTGACCCAACCACGCAAGACGAAAAAAGGCCGCCAAGTTTCGGCGGCCCGTTTCTCGTCTTCTCTTTGGTCGAATCTTATTTACCGTCGTAACGTAAGAACTTGCCATGGTCCCTGTTTTGTATCAACAGCTTGCTATCCATTATTTATCGTTTATTGTTATTATTTACAAAAATGTTTTCAAGAAAGAGTTATAGCAAATACTTTACTATAATGTTGGGTTCCACGGATGTTGACAAGCCCAAATAGTTTATTAATGTCACATCCGCCGATTAACATGGTACAAAAAATTATCAAATAAATACAATTAATTAGTACGTCCGATACAGTTAATCTTATAACTTTATCGTGTCAATAATCTGTAAATTTTCCAACAACAATAAACAATCATCACATAAAAAAAAATTAAACAGAAAAAATGTTGCATATAAAAAACATTAAAAAGGGGGAAATAATAAGAAAGAAAGAAAGAAAGTAGTTAGAAACATTGAGTTTTGAGAAACCATGTACTTTTTACAATAGGTTCGTCCTCTTTCAAATATTCAACTCTGAACACCAACAGCAAATTAGGACATACTCTATGATCTGACATGGGTGTTCAGTGCATTGTACATTTTGGATGCGAAGAACCAGAAATGACGTTGAGCAAATGTGATTCTTTTCTTGGGGATAATGCATGTTGCTTTTAAAAATATTAATTATCTATAAAATCTGATCCACACAGCGATGATGTCCGGTTGGGGTAGAAGGAGGAGGGGCTGCAGAGTAAAATAAACTGAGTGAATTTCGAAACTCGTGGCTTTCGATATTGTAAACATTAATTTGGTTGGTAGAGGGGTGAGTTGCCGCCGGTGGTGGCGGGGCAGGGCGGGGGAGGGGTGTCTTTGTTTTGCGGTCCTAAAGAGTAATTATGCAAAATTTGGTTTGGATCGGTCAAAGGGTGTAGAGAACAGCGAGCACAGACTTGTTCACTTTTATATAATGTATTTGTGGATTTAGCGTAGTTGGCTTTACTTTATCTTTGTGTTTAATTAAATGTGTTTTCTAGCTGTAGGTACACAATTGATAACAAAGACTTTAGGTTTGCCTTAAAAAAAACATTGGATATTCTC
The DNA here is from genome assembly GCA_026573805.1 of Hesperophylax magnus. Taxonomy (NCBI): domain Eukaryota; kingdom Metazoa; phylum Arthropoda; class Insecta; order Trichoptera; family Limnephilidae; genus Hesperophylax; species Hesperophylax magnus. The sequence continues at coordinate 2,452,968 of JAIUSX010000043.1, read as the reverse complement.
ATAATATCAATAAATTTAGGCGATGGCACTTTATAATAAAAATCAACTTGCTAGAAAACTTTTTTTTTCTTTAATCTCTCTATGTTAAAATGTCTTTTAACATTGAAAAATTGTTCTTACTCAGGAATTTTAGTCAAATGCCGATCAGTTAGAACCGACATTAATTTCGTACATTAACAGTTAATCAATTAACAGTAGTTACTGCTGTTATATCATCTGATTTCAGAGAAATGCGTATATGTCCGTGTTTGTGTCACCAAAAGTTGGTAGAATGCATAGTCATCGACAACGAATCTATCTGCTAAGTTTCAGCTGTGTTTCGAATGTCAGAAAGTGGGTGAAATTCAAACAGATGGCTTTAAAAAGTAGGTATAGATTGTGTCCAACAGTAAAGTTAAAAACATCTCTGGTTATTTCTTCCACAACATTTTTCGAAGTAATTGTTGTAAAATCTCGAATTTTCATACCTTTTCTGTCCGAAAATTAAAAATCAATGCAACTTACTCAACTATTTTCAGATCGCATCCTCAATTCAATCAACGGGTATAGAACTTAAAACTATTCACTTAATTGCCAAACAAAATTTCAAGACGTTATGTAAATTCCTTCTTAATTTTCATAATAATCAAAGAAGTTTTCAATAGATTCGCCTAAATCCGGGTAGTTACTATTTGTATTAAAAATCAATGAAAATAATATTCCTATACGTTTTTTTTCGGTTCATGTTATTGTAAGTTCGAAGTCTGCGCGACACACGGTAAAAAAATTAATGATTCCTGCAGTTGATTAATGATTATTTGGTTTTTAGAAGGGAAAACTCGAAAGTCCGTTTTTTTTTGATTGATTGATTAAATGTCCGAACGCTGAGAGGGTATGTCCGACTACAAACTTTCACTTTTATACCTTTATTTTAGGCGAGATTCTACACAAAAACAACTCCCTTTTCAACCCACCATCTCTTTTATCCTTCATCACGATGGTAAAGGTTAACCAGATAATATTTAGGTCTATTTTATTATCAGTTCGATAAGTAGTGGCGACAGAAAATGCATCCATCTTCATCATGTTTAAATGTGTACGGACTGAACTACCCCACTCTGAAATTAATAATTTCATAATATTTTCACATTTCGTCATTATTCATTCTACACTCTATCAATTTAATCACCTTTCAAACAAAACATAATATTTCCTTATTTCCTAACTTTGCGGTATAGTATGTACATAATTAATTAGTGTGATCTATTTACTAATCATTTATCAAATTTTTCATCTCCTTATAATTCTCAAACTTCTCCATCCTCTTCTTGCAACCCAAACTAGCTATACATCATTTTTTCTTTTTTATATTACAGTAATGTATAAATTCTATGTCAGCAAACTGTAAAATTCACCCGCCATAACACAATGTCATCCCTAGCATGGAGGGTGAAATATCACAAAAAACCACATGTACTCTCTAAATCATGTATCAATAAAATAAATATATTATCAGGGCAAAGACAGGTGAATGAACACGTACTCCAACATATTAGGAATATATTAAAAATTTAACATGAAACGGCCTGCAATCCCGTTTGTAACCGGAATTTAAAAAATCAGCTATACTCATTTTTCCCCGTATATAAATAAAGAAAATAGATTTAAAGTGTGTTTTTTCCTTTTCGATACACAATGCTTCTTCATTCAGTATTCATGTTTATTGTAGTTTCATTAAAATCTTGTTAAAAACATAATAAATTTAAGTATGCACTCGACCAAAAGAAGAAATATAATATATTGCAATGAAATATTATATACATTTAAAACGAATTAAATTTACCAAACTGTATAAAAATGAATTAATTTACACAACTTCTTCAATTTTCGCTGATAAATCTTTTGATTAAAATTATCCCATTATATACGCATTTACTGAAAATATTTTTGATACATCACTAATTATTCATTTTTAATTAGACATGTAAAAGCAACATATTTTGATACGTATAATACATCACATTACAGATTTTCCTTAAAATTTCGTAAGTTAAAACTCCTTTAGACGACATCGCACGAGTAAGGCTGCTTTGAAGTTATTTTCTCAATAACGTGGAATATATTAGGACATCAAAAGTGATAAAATGAGCACTTGGACCGCGAAATGTTTCTTTTGGTAGCAGAACGACTGTGTGACTACAGATATATACTAAAGCAAACAAAGAAGGAGAGATAAAGTAACTTTGCTAATAGTTGTTTTAAACACAGTTTAATGATCCACGGGATAGAAAATATATAAAAGAATTTTTTTTTTCTTTGAAGTATTCCGACCTTGATAGTACGAAGTTCGTTCAATACGTGACTAGGCGTCTCGCAAAATGTCAAAAAAACAATTGGATTAATAGGACTGTTTTCACAATTTTATATGGATACTAACTTAAGTCCCAAAATTTTTTTAAATCGGATGCTGGCGGTAATTTTCCTCTTATTTTGAACGTCAAGTGTGTAAACTTTCACCAGGAAGGTTCAGAATTCTGCTTTAAGGGGCGGAAAAAGAAGAAAATCTCATGTAAGCAGTGACTTTGCTCTTGTGTCAAAGGTTAAGTGTGCAAAATTTCATCAATCTCGGAATAAAACTGCAGAAAATAAACCCACACCGGGACACTCATTATATTGCAAGCTGAAGTCCCCGGCTTTGCGATCAGACTTTGACAGTGACCTTCCTCTTTCTTTGAAGGTAAAGTAAAGTGTAAAAAAGTTAATCAACCTCGAAACGAAACTGTAGATTCGTATAAAAATGAAATCCGCCAGGTGTACGCCAAGCTGCCGCCTGCCACAGACACTTTTCTTTGTATTAATACATATATAATATATACAGATGGTATTAAATCAGGATTATAGTAGGTACCTAACTATTATTAAACATTTATATTTTGCTTAATTCTGGTAAACAACAAGTTCTTTAAACATTTTCGACATGGGCGTGACATATATGTAAATCAGTGAAGATTATTTTTTACAGGCATATTTTTTTACAAGAGATGAACTTAACAACCCAACTAGATGTAAACTTGTTAGTCAAGCTTCTAAATACGTAAACGAAACCAGCGAAGATTGTTAATTTTGTGACAAAAGTGTTGTCGTAATTTATTGCGCGATGTAGTTGTTTTGCAAGAAAGAAATGTAATGTTTTTATAAATTTATACTTTAATCGATACGCCGCTATCAAAGTTATCCATGATGAATATACTTTTTTTTAAATATTCATATAGCTGACTAAATTATTAATGATAAAGTCCACGAGAGCCCCTACCGAAAAAATTGCTAACTACCTCAAATTTGTGTTTGAAAAACGATCTTCACAATACTTAAAGGATGAAATTGCTGGAAGACAAATTTGTTCCGTGCAGACCAACAAAGAAAAAAGCAATGCTTTTTCCGGTCTTTTGACTGCGAGGCAATGAACTTTCCTTTTGGTTAATATTATATTTAACCAATATTTTTTTCGGTTTTAGTTTTAAGCCCTGTGTACCGGACAGTAGATGGATGTACCTAATAATTATTAAATAATTAAGAAAATGAATATTCTGATATCGCACATTTTACGATGCTGAATCCTTTGAGGCTTATCTAGCACGATGAGTCATCTTGCTAAGAATTTAAAGCACCGTACACGTGTCATATCGCCAGTTCAAGGATGAATTACTCGCACGACAAACTGTGAGACCTTAGTAATTAATTCTCGGCGCTATGACGCCTTATAATATTTCTGTTTATGTATAAAAATAATTGCTCCACATTCACACGTGTAGAAATTGTTGAATTCGAACCCAATAAATACGTAAACAACTGGCCCATCCAGTCAGTTGTCCGACAACATTCGCAAGTTGTGTTTCATTGCAAATCCTTACCCAAGGTACCCCCGAGAGGAAACCGGCATTTTACAGTCGAATGTCACTGGCGTAGATGTCCAGTACACCCTGTATAGATAATACTAAGTCAATGTAGATGGCTCAATCTGCAGAATTTTAATTAACACATTAACAATGTACAATAAAATAGCATTATTACATAATTACATTTTTTTATGTTGGGGCTAAAATGAAAACTAAAAAACAAATAAGAAAGATTTATTTTTCTGTAATAACAATAAATACAAAGAGGTTGTATTTATTAATGTTTGTATTAATGTTTAAAAATGATTAACTTTTTGGTGGTTTTAACGTGCCACTTTTTGTTGCTCTGAATTGATGAAGGGGAAAATATATCAGCAAAAAGTCAAATGTAAATAAATCTTTTCGCTTTAAAAATGTTCCAGATTAATGATTCAGCTTATTTGTTGCAGAATCCTATTTGCACGGCGTTCGTCAACCATTTGTCAAATCATCGCCACAAAGCGCCGGGTGATTGACGTTCGTTTCGCCGCGAAGCACGCCGCGCCGCGTCAAATAACCCAAACAGCGAGTTTCCCACCCCAACTCCGCCCGGTGCACTGCGGACCAGATCAACGAATTCGCCAACAAAAAATTATGTCGATTTATAAACCTGACTTTTAAATAATATTTTTTTAAATTTAACATTCCTTTATGGATTAAAATATTGAAATAATTTAATACTATATTAACAATATGGATCACAAAATGACACGAAAAAAAAGGATTGGTTGCAACCGAGAATACCCGTGGAAAATGTCGCACTTATAATATGTAGATTTTATGGAAATATTTATGTTGGCGGACTGTCCTACGATTTAAAGTTAAATTAAATGACAACTCGCTTACATTATTCCACATTTTTTTATAGATAATCTATTGCTAATACCTTGAAAACCCATCAATGCGTGGAGATTATTTTTATATTTAGTTATATTGACAAAAAACTAATGTACATTATTAGTTGTCCCACCATAGATTATTAACGTGTACAGATTTATTTCCAAGAAGAGTGCTTTGTTATGCCTTTATGCCGGTACATACTTAAGTGATATTTTAACATTCATGATAAGTAAATAATGACGTTTAACAAACATCAAGAGCTTCTACTAAATTAAAGCGAAATACCGTAATGTAGAAGACAGGGAGGCAGTGACAGTGAAAACATTTCTATTAACAAAATCACTGAAATTTTTAGAAATCTGTTAAATTAAAGGAATAACATATACATTTTTTTTATTTTTGACCGAAACTTTATCAATGGGATCCCACTGTGCCCAAACGGCAGCTAACTTTTGGTTGGGAAATCAGTGTCTGAAAATCTAATGACAGGGGACTGCAAATCATTGTCCTGCCGGGAGAGTATCAATGTATCATTGTATCAGTGTATCAGGGTATCCGAGTATCAGAGTATCTGTGTATTGACTATCGATGACTGTGTTCTGTTTGCTCTGGGGAGATCAATAATTGATGGGTTAATAAATCACGGTTTTATGAATCTGACATTTAGTCTCTCAAAGTTTCAAAGTTAAATATTTCATATTTTCCCGAATTGACCTCATTTCTTGAATATTTTTTCTCATACTTTATTATTCAATAATGTCACAAAATTTAACTCACGTTTATTATTTCAGAATATCACTTTCCTCGGTGATTTGGGTTGATAAATTTTCAAAACAGATTTTATTGTAATACGATAACAAACTCAACCTAAAAGAACAAAAGAAATTTTAACAATTAAAGATAATGATACAATGAATGATCAATCTATTATTTAAACTTTTAATATTGAAATTGTTTGGCACAAGATAATTGTACCCCTTACAGAATATTATTTATTTATTTACTTACACTTATTTAAAACTTTGTTAAGTTATTGAATAGTGTTTTCATTATTATAACCAATCACTTGTGTAAATGCTCCCCACGAGATATTACCTCAACCTACAGAAAGTAAGCAAATTTTTAACATTTAACGTAAACTTGATAATTGCATTACATCTGTATTTACGTTCCAATCGGGCCACGTAGGTCTATGTGTAATAAAAAATCTAAAACCGTTGAGTAACGTTGTGCTTTATCTGTCACCAACTGACACGTCCTCATAAAACCGGTTTTATCTTATTTTTTATCATTTTCAGACATATGATAAAAACATTTTTAAAACAAGAGAATACTAAGCTTTCTATTTGCTTTTAAGTTTATGATATAAACTTTATTCAATTTGAAATTGAATGTCATGTGGTATTTTTTTCAAAATAAATCTCCTATCAGACGTGATTGATTTGGTAACTTTGTAACTTAAGCGCCGTATTTGTCACAAAACATCATCATCCGTTGAGTCAAGTTGTGCTATATCTGACACAAACTGACGCGCCCTCATAAAACTCGTTCTGTCTTATTTTTTTAAAATTTTTCTCTTTCTAAAACTGTTATATAATATATCTTACCATATAAATGTAAAAAGGTTAAAAAAATACAAAGCAGGAATATGTACAAATAAATCTCTAATATGAAATTTTGTAACTAACGTGTTATTATATTATTGACTAGACCTTAGGGGTTAAATAAATATATAATTAATTCATTTAGCACTATTACATAACTATTCAAATTGATTGAACAAAACTTTTATAACTTAATCCCACGCTTTCTAACTTACAAATAAAAGTGATTTAATTTTTTGAAAACTGATTTTAGAAAACACAAACATTTACCATACATTAATGGTTATTTATCAGTTATTTAAAATTTATGACACGATATCAGTAAGGCCCAAATGTAAAGCATAACATCTTTGGGCCGAAACATCAAAATCTCGATCGATTCTTTTTTCTCAGGATTTTCTGTTCATCGGCACTATTTCACGTATATTAATAGATAATTAAACCCGATAGTAACTAAGTTTATAAATGCATCTGGTTTCTACCAGGCGTCGTGTGATCAATTTCTTTGCTAGCGAAGTCCCACACAAGAATCATCTTCAGGTTTTAATGATGGTAGAAGGAGCTATTCAAATACTGTAAAGTTATTTGTGTATTTTTGTATTATTTTGTAAAATTATTAACCTCAAAACAGGCTTGTCCTAGTGAGGTTAAAAATTCTAAGGTACAAAGGATACAATGTAAAAAAATAATAAACAATAAACCATAAAAAATAAAAAAAAACAATAAGTACCCCGGGAATACATATATAACAATATTATTGCATATATAAAAAATAAAAATTAAATGGAGTTCTACAAATTAAACTTAATAACAATAAATATCTCTATCATTTGAAACTAACTAAATATCCTTCACCCGTTTCAGGAGAATGTCGAGACAGAATGTACCGTTAAACAACATGGTCAATACACAACACAACACTTGGCCTACACTTCTTGCCTCAATCACATTCATAGATCGTCTCATACATACTCTTCAATTATTTTGACTCTTGATATGGCCTGCCTCAAGTCTTATTCACTTGATGGTGTTATGTATTCTTCGGGCGGCCCCGATTTCTTTGCGTTATATATGCTCCTTTCTTCGTTTATTCGCTCTTCATGCCGTATAAAACAGTATAGGTAATATTAACCGCAACTGCAAAACACGTATCGCTGAAAATAAAATAAAACTAGAGTTCCGTTCTCCCATAAAGTTGGTGATTTATCACTTTGCTTTGTTCGTACAAACTTGTGCATGGTTCGATGAGAAGATTTTACAAAGAAACTAGAAAACTAAGAACGTAAGAACGAAATTTATAGCTAATTACCTACACCGGTACAAATATTAAAGAATTTCAGTTAAGAAACGCCAATTCAGTTGTAATTTTGGAAGAAATATATACTTACAATGTACTTATTATTTCTTCAAGGTTGCTATCAATGTTTAAATCTTATTATTAAGATAATAAAAAAATACCTTTGTTTAAATTAACTCCACACAGGAAGCTCTGAGGAAGATAATTTCTCTCATGGCATATGTCATCTTTGTGAATCCTGTGAGGAGGGTCCTTTTTAAGGAAATAAAGGAGAGGAAGTTTTGGGAAGGAAACAAGTATGAGCGGTGGATAGGAATCTTGAGGTCAGTGTCCTGACGGATGTATAAATCCATTACTCCCACTGCTGGAGAGGTCAAAGGATCTCCCATAACCAGTGCATCCCACAATCACAGCAGGTGGGCAGACGCGTTCGTCGCCGACACCTATACAAACCTCACCCCATGAACCCGGACACCCCTGCTAAATCACATAAACATAGCAAATCACTTGAAGTGACCTATGGTAGAGGTGCTGTTTATCCAATAAATGGTTCTCAGGGCGGAGGTACCCATCCCGGCCTTTCAAATTGCGAACTGTAAAACTTATCGAATATTCAATTTGATCAAATAAAAAAAGGTAGGTACTTACTTGTTTCTCCTTTCGCTGAAAAAAAAAAATGCGAATAAGGTGTATACCCAAATAAGCACCACAATCCTAAATAGGCGTTGATCGCCTCTACTCTATTAGTGCGACCTGTCTCACCCTTTACGAATCCCTTTTTTCATGGCGGTTAGTTTAATTCGTGAAAAATCACGGAATAAATTGTTTATACATTCGTTGCAATTTTGAAAATAATAGTTACAAAAAAATTCTTTAAAAAAAATATGTTACCATAGTTGGTAGGTATTCTTGACAAAATCAGTTCAAATTTGGAAAATAACACATAAATTCAAAACATTCATCAAACCAGAGTTACAAAAAATATTAAATTTCAATATTGATGGTCCTTATCAGTCCTTATCTTCCATTTCCATGTTACAGCTAGCCTTGCTTCCTTTCATTACTTTTTTATGACCTGAAATTGTAAGAACGTTTTAAACACAACTTTATATTAATTAATCGTCGTTTCGCGGTTTCGAAATGAAAGTTTCTTCCATTATAAAGTATATAACAAAGTTTTCAAGTGCCATAGAGGCTACAGACGTGAGTGGATTCCACAAAGCCAGAACAATTCTGCACTTCAAACAAAAATATAATACTGTGATATTAGACCCTTCTTCTATAGGGATGCGCAAGTATCCGATACTCGTGTTGTGTACGCACGTCACAAACAACTTTTGGCGCACAGACCGCACTGAGACTACCAGACCCGCTTCGCCACCAATCATTGTTGATTTCACGAAACGTCAGAACTAGATTGCTTTCATAACCTCACTCACAAACAAGCAGTTGCCATAGCTGTTATTTTTGTATGCTGTCATTATTTATTGGATATTTGTTCCTAGCATTGAGCATGGCACACGTCTTGCTACAAAATGTCTGACACCAGTGTCGCCGTGTTTAACGTATTGACCAAGTTAAAGGAGACAACCTCGCCTCACTGGTTGCGGGAGACTCTCGTCACTGACAGGTTGATAAAATGTCGGTAACGGGTGCCTGTTTACGATTCTTCGCACTGACGTATGATGGTAGTCACCAAGACACTTGGATTGCCGAGAATCTGAATTTCGTATCCCCAAGAAATAAGGGCCTTCTCTTAGTAATATAAATGAAAATGCATTTCGGTTTGTTTCCACCCGCATTGCAGCATTGGGTACACTTTTTAGTTTTCAATTCATTCAATTATTTGAGTTGTATTTACGTTCAGTGCTTAAAATTTTCCAGAATCAAAGCTAATCCCAGTTTTTAATAAAAAAATTCAGTAAATTTAATAAAATACGGAAAACGTAAAATGTCTTTCTCAGTACGGGAAATCCCACTGGGGAAAACATTATGAAAAACAAAATTACGTAAATACAAATCATAGTAAATAAAAAAAATTAAATAATGTAATAGCAGAAAATTTACTTTAATTATTAGTATTTTTTTGTGACAACTCACAACAGCGCACTTGTCTGTACAATATAAAGACAGGAGAGCAATGTTGCCACCTGGTTGGGCAGCGTTGTGAGGCGGGTTAAGGTAGTAGCTGTAGAAAGGGATATATTGATGCGGGTTTTGAAGAGGCCCGGATTATCTGAATATGATATTTAGATTTCAGATAAGAAAGGAAATCAGGGAAAACTCCACATTGAATTGGATAAAAAAAGTTTTAAAAATAGAATGGAATGAAAAAGCTGACCAATGGAGTGTTTTTATATTTTGGAATAAGTTAGATACGTTAAATGAATTTTGGATTTTTCTTTTGGTAGGTATTCTGTTATTCAAAATATTCTATTAGATAAAGATATTGTCTCTTTAGTTAAGATATTCAAATCACATTTGAAAAGAACAAGGAAGACATGGCAGACGATTTATTTTTGAATCTGATAAAGTAATTTAAGTTTATTTCTCAGAATAAACCCAAAAGCCGAGAAGTGACTTTGAATATTTGTATGGTCTTATTTCAACCCGAAAACAACTGTATACTTTTGCCTTCTTAGCTAACTGAGAATATGAAAGTTTTCTTACTTATATTGAGGTATAATTAAACCCAAAACTTGTGTTTCACGTTTAGTATTTTATTAATTTCCTCAACCCCTTATCCCAAATTAATCCCACACAGGAGTCGAAGAGGAAAATAATTTCCCTCAGGACCTATGACATCTTTAGAGATGCTGTGTGGGGGGACTTTTTAAGGAATGGAAGAAGAGGAAGTTCTGAGAAGGAAACATGTATGAGGGGTGGGTGAAATCTGGTGATCAGTTTTTCCAGGAGTGACGGATGAATGATATACCTAGATTTGCGGCATTAGACGATGGGTCAAGAGAGACCAGTTGGAGAGGTCAAAGGTTCTCCCCAAACCAGCCTCTCCCGATGCAGCTGGTGTCAAGCGCATTCTGAACACACCTCACCCGATAAACCTGGGCACACCTTCTAAAAACCAAACCAAACGTAGCGAACCACTTTAGGGTGATCTATGGCAGAGGTATTGGTTGTTTAATAAATGGTTCCCGGGGCGGCGGTACCCAAACCAGCCTCAAAAATTGCATAAAAAATATAATATGTTCGTAACAAAGAATGCCCTTAATTACAACGCTTTATACATATTTTTGAATTATTAAACATACAAATTTTAGTTATCTGAGATGTGATTATTCCTGCGTGATGATCTATGTCTTGACATTTAGAAAATTGGCACTGATGATTTTATTTTTAAAGAGAGACCTTACTTATTCCAACCGTCTGGAGTCAGTGAAACTATGGCATCCACAATTGGGGTAAGTTGTGAGGCTGAAGGTATTGGGTAGAGGAAGGAGATGGAAAAAAGGAAGTTGTGAGAAATACGACCAAAGCCATTTCAAGCAACGTTTCAATTCTAGACGTTGGTCTTAGACTAGGGAGATACTGGGAGTATCTTCGACTTTGAAACGTCCCGCAAAAATACTATATATTATTTTAAACGAGTAAATTTTGAAATAAATCAAATTAATCAAATAAAATTTACTTGCGCACGCCGGGATTTGAACCCACGACTTGCGGATTGCTAGTCGAGAGCCTTACTTCTCCACCACGGAGGCCGTCAAAGGCTTGCTATTATCTAGATATTAGCTAGATAAAGACAAGCGACAAAGTAGAAACCTTCCTACCTATAATCAGAAAATTATTTAAGTTTTAATGAAATAAAAACAATATTTTTTGTTTAAAACCACGAATTTTTATTAATTTTAAGACCGACCGGTTTCGCTACACTCGAGCATCGTCAGGGTACAAAATTAAACTAATCAATAATACAAAATGTGTCATTATATATATGTACATACAGAGGGAGATAGAAAGTAAAACCAAAATGAAACAACAATATATTAAAAGAAAACAATTAGTGTATATAAATATTATAATAATAGAGAATAGGCATTAATAATTGTAAGGTGATTAAGGGATACTGGGAATTTTACAGTTTACAGGGAATATTCCCAGTATTGGGCTTTTTGACAAATCTAATTGATTATTCAGAATTAGATTTGTAACCGAAACACTCATCCACATTGAAAAATCTCCTGATAAAAGATACATGACGCCAACGGGACTCGAACCCGTGTCCCTTCGATTTCCGGTCGACAGCTCTGACCACTGAGCTATGGCGGCTTATCTCTTATCCGCGAAATAACGTTGAACCGTTGAACCGTTGAATGAAACACTAGTATATATTGAATTATTTCGCGGATAAGAGATAAGCCGCCATAGCTCAGTGGTCAGAGCTGTCGACCGGAAATCGAAGGGACACGGGTTCGAGTCCCGTTGGCGTCATGTATCTTTTATCAGGAGATTTTTCAATGTGGATGAGTGTGTCGGGCGAATAATTATTGCTTGTAAAATAATTTTATTTAATTAATAATTCTACTTTTAAAATTTGTATTTCTTTGTTTTAATTCTAAAATTTGTCCAAACAGAAAATCTTTCAACCTTACCGGTGATCATTCAAAATTTAATTTTACATCAATATCAATTTTTAAAAAAAATTCGCCACACTCCTTTCCAAAAGGCGTTTTAATAAATGTTTTCAAAATATACAATTAAAGTATTAATTATATAGTTAGGTGATATTTTACCGTGAGACATTTTTTTTTTATAAATACTTTCGCTTCACAGATCCTACAATTATAATATCCCGTGATTTTTCACGGTTTGATGCGAATGGAATTTATACTATAAAAGCATCGGTTGGTAAAGATGGTGATGAAAATCTTTGTAATGATAATAATTTGATATTTATATACGAAGTTAGTTGGAAAAACAAAAAAATGTAATTTCTTTTGACGAGGGTCAACAGATTATCGTGTTTTCTTGGAAATGTATTGGACACCGTATTTGGTATCTGGAAAGCCGATTAGTTTCTGCTTTATTAATACTCAAAACAAATCGTTGTTATCGGCAAGACTAAATCGAACGCTTTCCCTTTATATTAAGTTATATAAATTATTTTTTTTCAAATGTTATATTGAGTTAATTCATACTTAATTTTACTAATATAAACCAATTTGTACATGGTTACATTTCGTTGTTTATAAATTACATTTTTGCAGTAAAGATAACAATTTTATTTTAATGTATCCATTCTTCAGACTTTCATGCATTTCATCATATATCATTAATCCTATGCACATTAAGTAACTGTATGATTCTATTTTCTCATATGCAGCAATTTAATTTTATTCACATTCATCATTATTTAATTATGTATATTTTTATTAAATTACTATCTCACTCTTAAACTATTAGGGCATATATTATTATTCATAATTTGACGTACTAAACATTAACACATATTATAGCTGTCTCTCGTTTATTGGAATCCAATTCAGCTTCACTCTCATTTGATTAACCTTTGGATATTTGCCTTTTCTTAGTATACAGCTCATTGCTGTATTTTTAATAACTTTCAGCTTGTTCAGGTTTATTTCATTGGCCAAATATAATTTCGTAGATATTATAGTAGTAAATGTGGAGCAACTATAGTCTTAAAAATCACTTCTGCGGTGTTTCTATTTAATTTATTTTTTCGATTTCTAAGAAAATTAAAAACAATTCGGTACCTTCTTTATCAAATATTCAAATTTAGCTGTGAAATTTAGGGTGGGTTGTTTCATGGAATTTGAAGAATTTATCAAATTTAAAAGTTTCTTTTCAGGTTTTGTGAATGTCTTATTCAAGTTCTGTTATTTTATCATTATAGGCCAGTTACTTGACAAAACTGGAGTTTTAACAGACCTTGAAAATAACTTTCACAGAACTTGAAAATTTAAAGAATTGTTCAAATTCTCTGAAGCAACTCTTCGTTAGTTCTGAATCAAATTTTACACCTAGATATTTAATTTCACTAACTTTTCTATTTTTTCATCGTTAACTGTCAAATTAAACCATACGTTTTACATTTTTTTGTTCACGTTCACTTTCAACTTACTGATTTTTAGCCGTTTTACTTGATTTTGTAGTTGTTTAATAAATGTTTTCAAAATATACAATTAATGTATTAATTATATAGTAAGGTGATATTTTACCGTGAGACATTTCTTTTATAAATACTTTCGGCTTCACAGATCCTACAATTATAATATCCCGTGATTTTTCACGGTGTGATGTGAATGGAATTTATATTACAAAAGCATCGGTTGGTAAAGATGGTGATGAAATTCTTTGTAATATAATAATTTGATATTTATCTACGAAGTTAGTTGGAAAAAACAACAAAATGTAATTTCTTTTGACGAGGGTCAACGATATTTAATTTCACTAACTTTTCTATTTTTTCATCGTTAACTGTCAAATTAAACCATAAGTTTTACTTTTTTTTGTTTACGTTCACTTTCAACTTGCTGATTTTCAGCCGTTTTACTAGATTTTGTAGTTGTTCATTATTTATTTTATATGTATGCTATGCGTGCATGAATACTAACTCAATTTTGACTGTCCTAAAACGGGAATTCCTCCTAGTTGGGCAGTCAAAGTATTTTTTATGTATATGTACATGTGTCATTGTATCATCACCTGTACTAAATAAATAAATAAAAAAAAATTATGAGAGAAACCGTTTAAATTAAATTGTAGACATATCTGACATTCCCCCACTTTTGATGAAAAAATTTCCTGAACAGATTAACTATTTCATTGGCGTGGTTGAAAGGTCTCACGTAAATTAAGGAACGTTTTTGCAAAGAATATATCTACAGAAAACGTTTTTTTCTTTGAATTTTGAGTGAATAATCACTAGAGATTAATATTTCATAATAATTTTTAATTGCACATTCAATTAACTGTCCTAAATGATGAATAATAAAAAAACTCAATATGTTTGTGAATAGTCATCTTCATTAAAAAAAATGTATAAAAATATAAAAGGGAAATATATTATTTATTTATTTATTTATTCGAGATACAAACAGGATATTTATAAAAACATTAATTATGGATTACAAAATAAAAAAAAAATACAATTATAAATATCCCTAGACTAATGTGTCTGCAGCAATCACATTTGCACATTCACATAAGCAAACATGTAAAACAATAACAGTATTTATATACAAAACTTAAAACTTTTACAAAGATTGAATCACATAATAAGTAGAAAAACTTAAAGAGTATATATTAAAAAAAATCTAAACTACTAAACAATTTTTTTATTTATTTATTTTTCTTTTTTTTATCTAAGTACAGAAATCGTGGAGATATTTCTTGAAACAAGTTATATTATTTGCAAAAATATCTATGACAGTGTGTGTTTTAGCATGCTCATTGTATGATCGAGACATTCTAGACATAGGATTAAAATATCCAGTGTTATTGGCAAAAATTTCGGTCCAAAATATGTTCATATTTCTAGTATATTTGGGCCTGGCGTAAAAATTTATTTGATTGACTAAGTTACTATTTACACGATTATTCACAATTTTGTAAAGCATTAAGAGGTCATTTATATTTCGTCTTTTAACTAAACTCTCTAGTTTGAAATATGTAAGTCTTTGTTCATACCCATTTAGAAGATGGTAGACACCTGATCGATAAGACAAAATCCGTGTAAATTTTCTTTGGACAGATTCAAGTCTGGATACCTGTGTAATGTAATGTGGATTCCAGACTGTTGACCCGTACTCAACAACACTACGGATTAACGAATTGAATAGAATTATTAGGCTATTAGAGTTCTTGAACAGTTTAGTTGATCTTGCGTTTAAGATTAAAAATTATTATAAATAAATAAATACAGTTGTCTTTTCTTTCACCATAAACCATAAGTAAACATTTTTGTGGGGAATCAGAGATAAAGTTTCTTCGGTATGTCTGTAACTGGGGCCCACTCAGCTCTGGGCAGGAAAAAGGTATGATGATTGGGTAGGTGGGGGTCAATGTGTCCAGGAGTAACGGACGTAGGAAAACATCCCTCCCACTGCGGTGCAAAGCAATGCATCCTGCTGAAGAGGTTAAAAGATAACCTTCAATCAGTCTCTCCAAATCAGTACCTAGTTATTTCATTAAATGGATGATACCTGTAATACGTAGATACATAAATATATATGTTTATAATTGCTTTTATAAGAATCTGACTTGATGACTATTACTATATAAAGAATAACAATTAAAAACCTTTAAAAGCAACCGTTACCCGTAGCGTTCACTTCCCGTCGGTGGAATTTAATTTTACTCCGGAAACATTTTCAATCTGTATGGGTATTTCAGGCGAATAATTATTGCTTACAATAATTTGTTATCTTTTTTGGTATGCATAAAAAACCTTGTCTTAGTATTTGTTAATCCTAAAAAAAAAAAATAATAAACCTTTTGGAGTAAAAATTTCTTTAATTATGGAAATATCATCTTTCAAATTGGTATGAATCAAACTTTTAAGGTTTTTCTATTCAGTGGTATGTATATACTGTTATTGGGAATGTGGCATGTCCGATAACGCCCATTATCCATATGATGCCTTAAAATCGCCATCGAGATGAGCGATGGGACGTGTCACAGTGTGTTTTTTATAAACCGGCAAGCCAGACACGGTTTTGGGTGGCGGCCAAAGTAATTTAAGGGCAAGGAAGCAAACACCGTAATGAGACAAAGCCTGAAACTGCGCCGCGGTCGGCAGATAAATTAAACATCTCCCTCTGCCAACGCCAGCGAACTGTCCCGAATTATTTTTATGTTACTTGTGGACGGAGGTCAGTGTCCTGTTTAACCTCAATCTCTGTATATTATTGTACTTGTGAAATTATCTAAATAGAGATGCCGTTAGGATAGAGACGCTCAAATAAAGGGATGTCATGTCATGTGTTGATGTATTTGATCAACCATTTTTTTTACCATACCAACGTTGAACTTATATAGAATAATAATAATAACTTATATGAACTCATCGTCGCATTGATTCGTAGACTGCGTAACTCCAAATTTTTCGAAAATTACTTTTTTAATGCCATCTGGTGTTAAAATTAGTCCCGCATCGAGTAGTAAAACTCGAAAATTTAAAAAAAAATTAACCTTTTAGATAAACACAAGTTAGGAAACTGCGTAAAATCATGGTGCCATTTTTACTAGCGAATACTTCGTAACTCCTTAATTCAGTATTGGCCGGTGAGCCGTGCACGCTTGTTGTGTTTTTGACTGAGGAAATTTATTTACGGTGTAATAGTTTTACCGTGAAATTAACTGAGATAAGTTGATTAATCAATTTTGAACATTTTATAACCTTAATTTTAATTGTGAAGTCACGAATAGTGTTTGTATCTGTAGTCTAAACTGACGTTTCTGCACCGTGTGACGCTCTGCCGTAGCTCTCTTGTTTTATGTTCCTCTGCGGTTGCGTTCACCGCTTTTACAGTGGTACCTGCTTATCACCACACGCCCTCCTGATGTCATCATCACTGCACGAATTGATTTAACTAACCCGGAGCCCTTCGCGTCCTACCTAATAGGTCGTTGTTCTGTGATTATCTCTTCTTCAAGGTCACCATCTCTTTGCAAGTGGATCTCCTCCTGATGCATATCCGGATCCGGTTCTTCACTGTCCTCTTCAAACAAACCCAAAATATTGACGGTGGAACGTGCGGCAATTCCATATCGTCTCTCCTCAGACACAGTCCGTTCTCTGTCAGTCAACTTCCGCGGGTCAAGCACATGTCTTGGTATGCCATCTACTTCGATGTTGTTGACTGAAGTAAGTCCTGTCACCCTTCCATGCACGATGTGCATCTCCCATCTACTGGCTTAACCGCAAGAAGATCGCCCACTTAGAACTCAGTCAATACTTCCTCTTCTATATTCACTTGCGCAGAAGGGTGTCTCCACGAGTAAGTGTGAACTATACTAGACAGCGCGACACCTTGATCATTCTGACTTTTTGCAGCCAAAGATTGTACCAAAACACTGCCTGCAGGGGATCGCTTCCACTTCTGGCTGCAGTTATCTTTATTGTTTGATGATGTCGTTCAACTATACCGTTTCCAGCTGGTCGGTATGCCGCGCGAAATCTTTGACGAACATTCCATCTCTTACACTTATCTGTTACACTGTAGGAACAAAATGCAGTACCATTGTCCATGAGAACTACTTTGGGCGGGCCTCTTTCCCGAAACACTTCTTCCAAATCTCTGATAATCGAAGCTGCATTATCTGACTCGATTTCCCGCCACACGGCAAATCTACTTGGACCGCAATCGATAAATGTGAGTAAAAATTTCCTACCGAAATGAGTAACATCAACTGCCAAGCGACTCCAGGTTGTCACAGCATTAAGATTACCCGCTTCGTGGGATGATGGCGGAGGGTCAATTGTCCTGCATTATACGCAGGAACGCACGCTTCTATCGACGTCCTTTCTTCTCGCCTCGGGATCGACCAGCCGGGCAAGATGAAGCGTTCACTTTACTCCATAGTGATGCTGAGCATGAAGAGTTTCTACGCTTAAAGCACATGTTTGCTTACCAGTTCCACTTTCAAGTCTCTCCCACCTATCTTCACACTCTGAGGAGTCTCTTTCACAACGTTTCCTGTCATGGCTACTCTTTGCCCGGGTCTTGCAAACCCTAGTAAGTAGTTTTATTTCTACAGGACAACAAGGGTGATCGACAATGTCAGATCAAATTCTTCTACAATCTCCTTCATCAACCCCAAGCGTCACTTAACGAGCATCTCTGACACGACTACTCCCGGTCAGTGAAGATCTCACCCAGCACAAAACCGTCGCCGAATCTGTAATGATCTCCAGAGTTTGAAGATTTCACTTGAGAGTCAGATTTAATCCCTTAAGGAAGAAAAAGTACCAGCATTTACAAGACTTAAAACAGACATTAGAAAAGGATTACCACTCCTTTTACGATAACCTTCCGCATCATTAAAATCATTAAAATGCATCTAAATAGACTACCTCCATATATACATACATTGTTGTGTTTTATTTTGTGAATGTAAAATTCCTATCTCCCAAATTTTCCGCTAGGTTGTTCATAAAACTGTTCGCAGAAAAGTATGTATCTTTTGTAAAATACGTATCTCCATTCTCGGTTTTTATGTAAACTTCCTAACTCCGATTTGAAATAGAAAGCCTTATCTTACAAAAGTTTAATGATTGAAAATAAATTTCGAAATATATTATATGTTCGAAACATAAATAAAAATAATGAGCCGTCTTTCATTTTTTTTCACTACGAGGTTTTTTGTGCCTCCTGTAAAATTTTACATTTGGTGGTTACGCATTCTACGAATTAATGCGACGTTATATAACTTGTTAGAATATTATTAGTTAATAATAATAATATTAATAATAATTAATAATACTGTTGTAAAACCGGCCTTGAGCCTGGTTTTAAGTTCATTGTAACCAAACAAACGCCATGGTTATAAGTCAAGTATTTAACTGTTCTGACTAACGTGTCGCGTAATATTTACAACACATTTTTAGTAAAGCTAAATTCCTATGCTATTCCCGTCAATAATAATATGAAAATGGTAAATGCTGTAGAAGGTACTGGTAAACTTTACTCATGTTTAAAGGGTAATACTATGTATATATTGTATAATTATAGCTATCGAAATACCGTTCTCCAATTCTATTTCAAAGTAAGCTGCAAAATTTACAAATAATGTAATAATTAAATAAATAAATAAAACAATAACAAGTTATTGTAAGCAATAATTAGTCGGCTGAAATATCTCCCGAGTAAAAATAAATGCCTCCGACGGGAATTGAACCCGCACTTTCTGATGTCCGGTCAGGTGCTTTGGACCACTGAGGCTTATTTCCAACACGCCAAATAATTCAATATTTACTAGTACTTCAATCAATAATTACTGCTTATTATATTTTTTCACCTGTAAACAACCAACTTTATTTTTGTTGGAAAGACTGTTAGCACCAGCATTTAGCATTAACATTGGCATTCAACACTAACAAAGCCTTTCCTACAAACATAAAGTTGGTTATCCTTTGTGCTATGCATAAAAAACCTTGTATTATAAACATTAGTTTATCATTGAAACAAAAAAAAAATAATATTGAAAATGAATAAAAATACTGGCTACAAAGTTGAAAAAGCAAATAATCAAGGCAGGAATATTTAAAGACATCTCCGGCTATCTCCTATCTGCCCTCGTTCAGATACATTTATTATGGGGCGGTTAATGAAATGAGTTTTCCCAGTAAACGTGATATCGACTTTATGGTAAAATGAATCGTGACGGGATACCAAACACCAAAGTATTCGAAGCTTTTACCGACAAAAGTGCTAAACGTTAATTGAAAAATTCAAACTTTTATGAAATTTTCAAATTATTTGAGTAACCCGATCTAAGAACCTTACAACTAAATAACACAACAGTAGCATAAAAATTACATTAAAATGAAGAAAAGAAAAAAACAAAATCACAACAATAGCAACACAATATAAAATATTTGTAATAAGTTTTCATTAAACAACTATTGGTTGGCATTATTGATTTTTATATTAGAACATACCTACTGCACAATTAATTAATCTACTTCTTCATTTGATAAAAGCCAAATGCTATTTATTGTTTTTGTGTTTAATTCGTAGAACTCCATTTAATTTTTTATAAATTTAATTTATATTAAATTTGATAATATTATTATTAAGTTCTGCAAGTGTTTTAGTTTTTTATTATTGTGACAGCTGTTTCGGCTTACAAGGCCATTTTCAAACTGTGGTTAGTCCACATTGAGACGACGTATTTATACTATTTCAAATGTAAATTTTGAAGGTGCATACATTGATTTATTACTGTTTAAACCGATGACATGATATATTGTTGGTTAAACCAATCTATGTTTTCCCCTCAGTAAATGGTAATGAGTTCTTAATTATTTACTAATGACTTTATTGCTATGAATTATTTGGGTGCATTATACTGCTTGGGTTTTGTGAAAATACTGAGAAGTGGTGAGTAAATTATTTTCCGTACTTTATTAATTAGTGTTAAATTTGGGTCATTCGTCTATGTACTCATTAACATTATGTACTCATTAACATTCCCTTAGACAATAAAGCTTATGTAATAGAAAAGGAAACGATACTATAACTTTTAGTAATTCAAGTAATTAAGGTAAAGTAATTTTACCTTCCCAGAATTTTCTTTTATTTTGAAGGTTGTAGTAAGTGGGGTGATTTTTTCTGAAAACAATGGAATATCCAGAAAATATGACGTTTTTTTTACGCGTTTCTGAAAGTGTTTCGATTAAAAGGTTAACTTATAGTGGGGCGAAGTTTTGGGTAGGTACCCTGCACATCAAAACATCATCTAATAAACAATATCTTTGAACCTACGAAAGGCAAATACAGTCCCAAGATTACTACTGAGCCACTCTTGTGTTAATTTTAAATATACTGTAAGTAAGGTTCTCTGGTGGAATGTGAGGTTTATTTAAATTATTTATTGGTTATTTTAATCACAAACATGAAGCAGAAAGACTCACGAAACCCAGAGGAAAATAATTTCCCTCAGGCCCTATGTAATTTCTAGGGATACTGTGTTGAACATTTTTTAAGGAAATAAAAGAGAGACAGAAGAGGAAGGAGATAAAGGAGAGGAAGGAGAAGAAGGAGAAGAAGGAGAGGAAGGAGAGAAAGGAGAGAAAGAAGAGGAATAACTGATAAGGAAAAGGTATGAGATGTGGGTACGAATCTGAGGGTTAGTGTGTCCAGAAGTGACGAACGTTTGAATTCATCCCTCCCACTGCAGTGCAAGATAATGGGTCAAGAGAGTCCTGCTGAAAGATCCCTCTAAACCAGTCTCTCCAAATCCGGCCTGCCAACACAAAGGTGTGTTTCTACTATTGTGGTACTAGAACACCCAATGGTGGGCAGGTAAAAACTTTCTTCTATTTTTCTTGACATCAATTTATTATAATGAAATATAAATACAAAAGGCTAACCATCGGTTACAGCTGAAATGTACTGTGATCTCTAAAATCACAAAGCTCAAATTAAGGGTATAATTTCCCTTAGTCTGTAGGTGCTTCCATAACTATTAGCTCTACTACACTCCTCTGTGATCTTCCACAATCACATACTCAGATTAAGGCTCTAATTTCCCTCAATCTGTAGGTACTCAACTACCTATCACCCCAGCCAACAGTTTTTCTGATACTGAGGCAATCTCGTCTTTTAAACTAAATGATACACATACAGAATGATATAAACACACTAAGAAAGTTGACCTTAGGAAAATTTTCTCCCACGCTTTGTCTGGCGTGTAAAACTGAATATTTTATTTACAACTAACATTTCTACAGCACATGACATACCGAAGGAAATATATTTAAAATATTCGGTCAATATTAGCGTTGCCCTTATTGAAACAGAACTCTTGAAATTATTATTCTGTTTGGGCAATAAACTCGGACACTTTCTTGTTTACAGTTGAATGCAATATATTTTTGGAGATTTTAAAAATAAACAAACCATAACCAAACGCTTCGAGAAATAGGTACAGAGCATTGGTTCACACAAACGAAAAAACATTTAAGCATACATTTTGCAATGAGAAATATTTTTTAATCCTAGTATTTGTGACATCATTAAAGCAAATTGTGTTTATAAAAAAATAACAGGTTGTTAGATAAATTATTTTAATTCAGATTGGAATTTGTTTGCAGATATTTGCGAAAAATATTATGTTATTATAATCTCAAAGTAAGAAACGGTGGGAAAATATTAAATATGAAGACTAAATTATTTCCACTAGGTATTGTCGCCCGCCTATACGATCCTGATCTCATGAACTCGTGCACCCTTTCTAAGTCACCAAACGTAGCGAACTATTTGGGGTGAACTATGGCAGAGGTGTTAGTTATCTAAAGATTATTTTATGGGGCGGCGGTATTCATACCCACCTCCCAAATTGGAGCTGAGAATTTTTTCCATTTTGATTTTGTTTATCATCTATATATTATATATTCAATATCATAATTGAACGAGGTCCAAACTAGTTGTATTCAAGTACGGCAAAGTAGTTTCGCAATAATCCCGCTAGATCATTGTTGCAGTGTTTGAAACTCGCAAACGTGCAAATTCAACCACAAATCCCGAACGCAAGCCGAGTTCTAGCGCAAAGTCAACACAAGCAATAAGCAACTGAGTTCGTTGAGAATAATGCAAACTCTCCGGAAGATGACACTCTGACAAATTTCCTACGGGAATACATACAAATCTGTCAGCAGAATGTTTATATTTTATTCATCCTAGTACAAAAAGGTCACGATGTGGGCCGAAGGCTTTTTTCAGCACACTACCAATTTAGAAAGTTCCAACATCATTAAAGAAGAAGATGATATAAAAAACCTAAGCGATACGTGAAACAGAACAAGACACAGAAAAAAAAGATAGGATATCTATTCAATTTCCGGTACCCTTCCAATCACAATCCTTCCCAAAGAATCACGAGCAACATCCTACAAATTACTTTACAATCAACCTACACTAACATCAAGCTACTTTCCAATTAAGACATCCTCAACCACATCCTTTACACACAGTGCAAAATATGGGGTAAAATCTTTTAACTACATTGCCTACACACTCTATAACTCTCTTCCAGATATGTATAAAAACAGCCAGCATATAAAAAAAATGAAAGAATATTTTTTTTAAAACACATATTAACGAAAATACGTAATTCTTGTCGTGTTGTGTTTTGTCTTGTTTCGTTCTCTCCCCTTTTCTACCCCCTGTATTTGATATCGAGCAAAATATATTTTTACCAATTTATTAGTGGGTAAGTACCTTTTTGTAAATTCCTACCTTGGCTTTGTACTTAGGTGTATACTGTATATCCCTCTATGTTGCTATTTGTTCTTGTTTGTTCTACTTAACCTCCTTTTTTTCTATTTTTGTACTGTTTTGTATGTGAAACTTATAATTTCGATATCAAAATACCAATGGAAAATTGTACCTATTAACTCCCACCATGTATTGTAAGTTTCTTCCACCCTACAATGAGTTTTGTAACTTATCGGGATTGCTTTAGCAATAAATAAAATGAATAATTTTCTTTATAATAACGGTTTCAAGGATCTCTGTCTTGCCGGGACAATGGTCGAGTGGATAAAGAGGTTTTCTAGGTGAGACAAAGATCGTGGGTTCGATTCGTTCTGTTCCATGTTTCGTTAAGATTTGTTAGTATTATCTTCTTTTTCAATAATATATACAACATTGATGGAAATAACCTTCACAGGTTAAAGAAAAGTTGTTCAACAAAAAATTGATGTTTCAAAATCGTTTAAAATTGTTGGATTGTATACAAGTATAATTGGCGCCCCGGGCAGGTGCCTCATTGGTTTATTGCCTGACCTGCTCTTGAATAAGTTACGCAACCTATATTTTCCGGAAAAGGTTTTTAACATATTTAAATTAGGTTTGTTTCTGAAAACCTCATCGCCGATAACGCTGTAACAATGTTTTTACAATTTCAGGAAGTTTAAAATAAATTCTCATGAACCTACTCTTAGGTACGTAACATATACATTTAGCATTTTTTATTTATAATTGTTTCTATATTTTTTAAATATTTTCTCTACTCGTTGTTATGTTATACATATTCATGTTTTTTCAAATGTAGAATAAAAGTATTTTTTTATTTAAAAATCATTTGGTAGATGATATATAATATTGCACAGTGCACCACCCCATTCAACAACTTTGGAGTAAAAAATTTATTCAAATTCTTGTTCAACTACATTATTTTTGTTAATTTATATTTGTACAACGCCCGCTTCTGTACAGTTTCATCAGAGCGTACGTATTCAAAAAAGAATTTCGGAGTCTTTGTAATAATTTTAATACTAACACAATAATATGGACGAAGATAATTCAAACGGAATTAATCATTATTTAAAATACTAATTTCGGTAGTGATGTCATCTGTCTGTCTGTAACTCCAGTTCGGTTCAATTCAAATCTATAACCAATTGCTTGAAATTTAAATGTAATTTTCAAAATTAGAAGTGATTTTTTAAGACTGCGGACTATTTCGTGGTATTTTACGGGTACTAATGAATAAACTTTATAATTTTGGCTGCGATATAATGAGAGTACATAATATTGTACAATTAAAGTAAAAATACCTTCACGGAGAAAACTCACTGATATTGCTAATTTATTAAAAATCTTCAAATTATTATAGTATTCCTATAGTATTACTATAGTATTCCCGTTAATAGCGGGACGCAGGCCTTATAACATATTTTCTAATTAACTATCAGTAAAACACGAATGTGTTATGCGATCTCGGAGCACGTGTTTATAAAAATACAGATATTTTCGCATTTTGTCACTATTAACAAGATAAACGCAGCAGCATGAATACGTGTTCCGATATATTATGAAAGTACTAATAGTTTATATGGCCTACTGTCACCTTTTTAAGAGGAAGCTACAAGCCAAAAATTTGTATATTCTTAGCATACCTTATATCGTAGGTAATAGGCATTAAAATCGCTTGACAAACGGAGTCTAGAAGCGTTCGATTTCAAGCAGAAAACTGGTTTTTATTTATTTTGTAAATAATTGTACAAGAAAGCAAAAAAATAATCGAGTGAAACTATCACAGATAATCTTAGCTATAAAACTGTATTTTTTAAAAGTTGTTTCCTTTGTGCGTTCATACATTTCTATTGATAAAAAAATATTTTTTAGTAGTTTGCATTTATATTTTTTATTCAGTTTTTTTTTGTTATTTGTTTTTGGGGTGTTATGCCGTGTTGCGCTAACTCCTTCTTTAGGCTAAAGAAGGAGTTAGCGCAACACGGCATAACACCTCAAAAACAAATATACTTTTGGCCGTGAAAATCTTAAATCATATTTTTATTGAGTAATTTATTTTTTTATTTGTATTCTACTCAAGCAAAACGATAGGAATACCTTCAATTTATCTAAAGCATATTTTTGGTATTCATTATGTACACCAATTCGTTATAAAGATTAATAAAAATAGTGATTTGGCATTAAGCTTCGCCTTAACAGGATTTTAACAAATCATCAATACTAATTTTCAACTCCGTGTACATGATTCTTATTATTTTCAGAATATACACTATAATGTATTTACTCCGCCTTGTTTATCTTACAAGAGTTGGGAGTGTAATGGTCAGCTTAGTTGCCTGATCGTGATCAGGCTTCAATTTATTCTCGCCGGTAGAAATATTTGAATATTTAAAAAAAATTATTTAAAATTAAAAAATATATATATAAATTCTGTGATTTTTCATAGTTCCGCGCTAGTCATATAAAACTGGAACTTGCATATCATATAGATGTGATATAATTATTATATTTCGTTAGATGTGTGCTGTAAATAAAGAATTATTGATAATGATTCATATTTTAAAAATATATTTAATAATAATAAAAATGTTAATTAATTTAAAGTTAAAAAAGGAGAGAGTCCACAAATCTTCCAATACACTGTATCTTAAATAATGTTGAATATAAATCAGAATTTTACATTTTACAATCACATAAATGAGTTTTTTTTTGTTTGTACTTTGTTAAAATCAGAAGAAAAGTAATCAATTAATGTTTTAGAATGTGAAATTAATAAAAAATAATTTTACAGTTTTTTTTTTAAAAGAAAGACAGACATTCCGGGTTACGAATAACCTAAAGTATTTGAAAATCTCCTACTACCACAACAGTAAGCGGAACATGTTGCTTGTGTTGTGATGGAGGACTTAACCAGCCGAGGAATTGAACACACTACGCCTGGGTGGGACCCAACCGCGATGTCAACTCAGGTACCGACCAGATACATTGATTTATCAATTATTATCCACCCTTTTTCGTTTTTACTGTTATTTTTCTCATTTTCCTCAAGTAACAAGCTATTTTATAGTTTATTAGTAAAGGAGTTTTGCTCGACGCTCACATTTTAATTATTTCTAATGAACGTTTTACTAAATTCTCAATTTTTTTCTAGAAGGATCCCTAAATATGTAAGTCATTTATATTTAATATTAATAAAAACAGAACCTAACCATTCAAATATTTTATGTAAGACGGTTTGAAAATTTTATAAAACGTTTTTCAACTACAAAATTAGCGGTAAGCAACAGATTTTATTTTTTTAGACGATGAATTAGTAACTTTTCGAGGTGATCCCTATAGAATAAAGTGAGATTTTAGTAACACGTTCATCAGAAATAATTAAAATAAACCCGATGGAAAATCAATTTTCTTGGCCTGCTAAGGCAAAGTCGACCGTAGATCCATCCATTACGCCGGGACGCGCGTCGCATATTTTATTGCACGGCTTCTTCACTTACGTCGTTAAGATTCTGGCTTTATTTTAGAGAATTGTTTAGTCTTAAATACCACTGGTACACAACATTTCAGCGTTCAGCCTTCATACTTAGTAGATATCAATGATTTGATCAAATCTTTGTTTGTGCACTAGTGGTTGAAACCTTAATTTCTCCCTATTTATCCATAATAGTAGTGAATCATAAAAGTCCTTTAATTGTAAGTATACCCTCTGAAAAAAACAATAGTTATACATTGCTTTTTTGTCTGTTTATATATGGTGACATTTTTTTCACGATAGCGAATTGTAAATTTTGTACATATTTTATATAAGTATTGCTTGTATTTCCCCATGTTCTTATTCAGATTTAATTAATGATGTAGCTGCCTTAATTACAGGTGTATAATATATACAAAGATGTAAGCCATTAGACAAATTAACTAAACAATATTAATTATTTATTAAATTGCTGAGCCATAAAACACGAAAGAACATGAAACAAGAAAGAAATGTCGTTAAAGGTAATGTAGTTGAAAAATTGACTCGGGAATGAATGAAGGAATAGTGTAAGAGGGGAACTTGAATCTAAGTGATGGGCGAAATTTACTTTTTTTGGTCCTTACAATGATTAATCTACAAAAAGGTATTCTCAGTCACTTCATAATAAACAAAGATGGTAGGTTTCACGGATTACTCCCCGTCTACAAGGAGGTTGTCTTCAATTTTTTTTTCTAGAAACTTCAAACAGTTTATAACGACAATAAAATTAGTTTTTCGATGTCTTCATAAATTAAGAAATTTAAAGTGAAATTGGGTAAATGAAAATGCAATGGTATCCCGTGACATCACACGAGACACAATTCAGTACACTTCATGATTCGAACGATATGGCTATAGTGCCGCTGCGTATGTATCGTGATGTCACAAGCTTTTTGGCCGGCCGCAAACATTAACATTTTGGCAAACATTAGAATATCATAGGTTACTATTCAACATTTTTCAAAAATCAAAAAAAGTCTGTCCTCAGCATATCTACTCTAAGGACGGGTTGTTTTAGAGAATATGAACAATTCATCGAATTTCACACTTAATTTTCAGGGCTGTGAAAGTTTTATTATTGTTTCAGTGCTGTGAAGCAACTGGCCCATCTTGATATAATAACAGAACTTCAATAAGACTTTCATGGAACATTGAAAATTTCTGAAAAAACCCGTCCTTAGACTTGTAGGAGGCAACCCCATTAGCTTTTGAAGGCCTCCGTGGTCGAGGAATAAGGCTCTCGACTATGAATTCGGAGTTTGCGGGTTCAAACCCCAACGTGCGCAAGTAAATTGTGTTTACTCAATTTTTCTTGTTCAACAATTAATTAATTTCAAATAATATAATAGCCATTAGCCGTATTTGGTGATCAAATCTTAACAGTCAGGTCTTTCTACGTAAATCCCTACCCTCTCTATTACCTTCAGCTGCACAATTGACTTAATCTCACTTACTCCAGACAGTTTAGAGCAGTTGGGACTCTTGTTCAGTATTTACATAAAAAAATAAATTTATTAGGTTCTATGCATTACACGTTACTCTACAATAACGGATACCCTTTTCAATGAATGCGATGATATGGAGAAATACGTCTAAAGTTTCTCATGCGATTAAGTTGAGTTGGGAACTTGGAGCTTTAGGACATTCTACTCCAATGGCTCGATCTCCAGCAGTAGAATTAAGTTCAATACCTACTTCAAAATAAATCGGATTAATTGATTAATCTTTCTACTGTCTTCGATCTCCAATTGCGATTCAAAAAGTTTCATATCGAAGTTCTAGAGAGTTTCATTGTTCTGTTTGTATTCTTCATTCATATAGCATTCAGATTCAGATTCATTGTTTGTTTCTTGATCAGCATCTACACTGTGCCCCGATTTTTTTTCTGTAAATATTGAATTAAACCATAAACAGATTTATGACAAATTTTAAACAGACTTATCGCGATGAGGACGGAGCTCAAAATTATAATTTGTTGCGAGTAGAGCGAAATGAAGACGGCGTTCTTTTTTTTCCCAGAAAATATCTTTTTTTAAACGTTATTTCAACCTTTTGTGGCCTCAGGCGACCTTAGCGGTAAAGTTGAAGTGTACCATAATACAAAAAAATTTAAACAATCATTTTAAATCTGATTTTCCTTAAAGATATCTTTAATTCATCGGCGTTTTAAATGTGCTATATATATATTTTTTTAAAGGTTGTAAAAATAAATTCCATTTAATTTCCTTTTGGATTTTTAGTATTTGAAGCATGCTTTAATATTTATTAGTTAGAATATTTTAATTAGGCAAAAAAGCTTCCTATAATATGGTATTAAACTGTACAGTAAAATTTCACTCGCATTCTAAACTCACAACAGTATTTTAATATTTAAAACTCAAATAAAAAACTGGATACAAAACATAGGGAAATCAGAAATAGTTTATATACTTACACCATATTTATACAGACTGAAACGGATACCTCTCAACTGAACAAAAAAGAACACAATGTAAAATGTTAATAGTCGTTTCAGAAAAAATACAATTTTTTTAAAATCACTATTATTTAATATATTTATACTATCCATACTACTAAATTTTAATAATATGTAAATGAAATCCTTAGTGCGGGAGATTGCAGTGAGGATATCATTATATCTATTTGTTACAAAAAAAGAAGATAATAAAACACTTATTATTATTTTAAACAATTGAAAATTAAAATTTCACAAATAACCCAACTTTTTAATCATGCATTATATCAGTATGCCCAAATGCGACGTTACCAGCTCTTTCGCGGCCTAGTCAAAAGCATTTTTACTAGTAAGAATTCAAATATGTGCTTGTACAGTGTTACCGTTTAACGCATGGGGAGTGTTTTTTATTAGTAAGACTGTTATTCTTTACTTAATTGTACAACAGTAAACTAATTTTATATACAGTCTGGTGATATCACGCTGATATTTCCTTGTAATAAAACATTGGTTTCGTGTTTCACATTTGCATACAATTTCCTGGAGCAATGCGTGTACATTACTGTACGTGAACATAAATAGTATCATACTCTCAGCATCTACACTATTTAGATCTCGACCAAGGGTTCCCAAACTTTGAGTACTTTGAGCGACCCCTATGTGATTATCCATCTCTGTGATTTTTTTTTTTTTTTTTTTTTTTAATTCCTTTATTTTTCCCAATTTTTACATTAATTACATACAATATTATATAAATCAATAAGAATCATGGGAACCCACTAAGGCGCAGCCTGTGCGTGGGTAATATATTTAAGTTATTATTTTATTGTACCTAGAAATAAACAAATTGTGGGCATATAAAATAAAAACAAGAATACATTTTGTAAAAGCGTTTTGTATAAAAAGTGTTTATAATAGTGTATAGTGAAGTTATAAGTGTTTATTGTAATATATGTAATATATGGTGAATATTTTATGAGAAACATAAATTGATACAAATTAAATAAAAAAAGTTTCAACTGCTGTGTCGAAAAGCCATAATTTTAATTCTTTTAAATATTGAGGAAGTTTAGTTATCACTTGAATATTTTTCGGTAAAAGATTGAAAGTACGAGGTCCAATAAAACTGCAGTGTGTTTGCATTTGTTTTGTGTTCGTTTGGGGAGTATAAAATACATTATTATTTCTAATGTTGGTTCTGTTTTCATTTATTTCGAATTTATTTTTGTTTTTAAAGATGTATTTCATAGTTTGCAAAATAAATAGTTTACGGAGACAGAATAGTTTAGATTCTTTGTATAACTCATTCGTTGAAAATGTTCTTTTCCGACTATACATAACTTTGATGATATAATTTTGAATTATTTGTAAAGGTTTGATATGTGCATTAAGCGCACCGCCCCATCCTATTATTCCGTATATGAGTGAAGATTGCACCAAAGAAAAATAAATAATTTTCAGTTTTTCAACATTGAGCACTTCTTTTAGTCTGTAAAATGTGTATGTAAGATATCTTAATTTACAGACGGTATTATTAATTTGTGACTGCCAATTTAATTTTGTATCAATAACAATACCTAAATATTTAATCTTTTCAACTTTTCCGAGTTCAAAGCAAGATGAGCATATTTCTTGATTACAGTTAACGTTATGTATTCGAATTTTAAGGTTATTAGGGGGTTTATTTTTACTATTTTTAGAAAAGGTTAGGTAAAATGTTTTATTATAGTTTAAGAAGAGTCTATTACTTTCTAGCCATGATGAGACATATGTAATACATTTTGTTGCCTTCAAAAAAGTTTCAGGCCAGGATTTTCCGTTCACTATTATTACTGTATCATCTGCGTAAGATACAATTTTACCAGGGATTATAACATCACATAAATCATTTATGTATATTAGAAAGAGAATTGGGCCAAGCACAGTTCCCTGTGGTACTCCATTTTTTATTCCTGTTTCAGTACTATAAAAATCCCCAATTTTTGTTTTTTGTTTTCTGTCTTTGAGATAGCTAGTAAGAATTTTTAGTGTATCATTTTTTAAACCTATTTGATTCATTTTTTTAATAAGTAGATTGTGATTTACCGTATCAAAAGCTTTTCTTAAGTCTAGGAATAGAACTGTTAAATACCAATTAATCCCCAAGTAAATTTTTTGCTGTATATTTGGAATAATTTGATGAAAATGGATGATACTTTGTTTTTTTTTGATATTGCTTAGAAGAAACAATCAGAAACAATTGATTCAATTATTAATGAATTGAGGAATTAAAATTTAAAAAAAATAAGTCATTCTTATTTTCGATAGTTGAATAAAGAGTTAATTGTGATATAAATTTTTAAAATTATTGTGATTATTGAGATTATTTAAAAATTTGAATGTAACTATCTTATTAAATTTTAAAAAGCAAGGTCCAAGCAGTTGATCGAGGTTCGATTCTCGGCCTTGGAGTTTTTAATTTGTTTTTTTACTTTGATAAAAAAAAACTTTATAAAAAAAAACATTTCATTTTTTTAATGTTATATCCCATGATTTTGTGACAGGTCTATCTGAGAGTGTGAGTAAATTATATGTTACGACTCTCTAGAATTGAGGAAGCTCTGCTCCAGACAAAGCAACATCCCAATCAGTGAATTTCCCCGCCAGCTGATTATTCCGGGCAAATGAAGCAATGCTCCCGACTGGGTTGGCTGTGCCATTCCCCAAATTGTCCGGGAAGTTTGATGGAGTATTGCGGCGCGCGCTCGCCCGAAACCAACCACCGCCCTCCCTCGCACCGGAACCCCGTTTAACTAACCGGAAAGAGTCGTTACTCCGGCTCCTTCTGCTCTTTCTACTACCCTGATCCTGAGGAAGACGAATTACTCCAGACGGTTAATGTTATCCGACGAAACTAACCGAATAATGTTACAGAGATGATTATTCTATTGTTCTGAAATCTGTTACAAGTGATGATTCTAGTGAAATCTTATTGGGATTGAATTCAACCGGTCGGTGGCTGAGTTGACATCGCATTCGGGTCCCACCCAGGCGTAGTGTGTTCAATTCTTCAGCTGGCTAAGTCCTCCATCACAACACAAGGAACATTTTTCGTTAACTGTGGTGGTAGTAGGAGATTTTCATATATTGTCATATTTATTCGTAACCCAAGAACGTTTTTACGAACTATTTCTTTAGCCACTCGATTTATTTTCGGCATATTATACCAAGTTTTGTAAAACATCTTGAGTAAAAAATTTATTTTAACTTTTTCAAACATTGCCCTATTACAGTTTTCATTGGTAGAAAGCTGATAAAATGCATTGCTATTTTATTCATGGACTAGCTGTACCCCGAAACGAGTTGCTGTGACTCAGTCTGTTTGGGCAAAAAGATAAACAATAGTGCTTGTTTTTTTTGCTATTTGTTTTTGGGGTGTTATGCCGTTTTGCGCTAACTCCTTCTTTAGCCAACGTTTCGGACAGCATTGCAGTGTCCATCATCAGGGCAGATGTGTTATTTCAGGTTGTGTTAAAATGTGAGCTTATGTATGAGGTTGTGATACTGTGTTGCCAGCTCCAACCCTCTGAGCTAACATTAACGTATCTTTTTTTTTTTATTTAAAGTAGTTTTCTTCGTTTAGCTCTGGTGTAGCCGTCAATTACCGGATACCAAGAACTATTGAGCTTAGCTCCATCATCTCTATTAATGTTTACGGGATTTTTATGAATTTCAATGGCTTCCGTAATCAGCCGTGCTCTATAGGTTTTGGGTCTCCCCAGGATTTCAGGAACAAATCCAAAGTAATGCCCGGTGTCAATCAAATGCTCGGCAATTGCCAATTTGTCAGGGTGGCCGAGTTTACAAGCTCTGAAGTGTTCTGAAATCCTTTTGGAGATAGTCCGCTCTGTCTGGCCTACATAGACCTTGTCACATCCGGAACAGCTGAGTTTATACACTCCATCTGTTTCCAGAGGAAACTTTGTCTCTGCAGACCTCAGTAAGTCCTGTAACTTTGTTGTTGTTCCGAAGACAGTCTTGATATTTTCCTTTCTCAATAACCTGGCAATTCTGTCTGTCACATTGTGCACATAAGGCAGGAAAGCACAGCCTTTCGACTCTTGTTCAATTCTGTCTTCGTTTGGTGCAGATTTGGCTCTTATGATATGCCTTGTCTGACTTGCTGGGTAACCATTACGTTCCAGTGCATCGGTCAGCTTCGTAAGTTCCGCTCCGATTTTATGTTCTTCACATATTCTGGTCGCTCG
This sequence comes from Hesperophylax magnus, assembly GCA_026573805.1. NCBI lineage: Eukaryota > Metazoa > Arthropoda > Insecta > Trichoptera > Limnephilidae > Hesperophylax > Hesperophylax magnus. Next base: position 2,419,129 of record JAIUSX010000043.1, on the reverse strand, counting down.
GGTCACCAATGTATGGATAAGTCCTCTCTTTTTCGCTGGGTGGTGGTGCGAATCAGCGTGTAAGTACCGATTCGTATGGGTTGGTTTCCTATATACAGTATGTCTTAGGCTCCCATCCTGTTTTCGCATCACCTCCACATCTCCTCCAAAAATCCCGTAAACATTAATAGAGACGATGGAGCTAAGCTCAATAGTTCTTGGTATCCGGTAATTGACGGCTACTCAAACAACGCAGATCCACGCTGGCCCCCACAAACCGCCCGCAAGCACCCGAGACGTGCTCCCTTTTTAAGAGGAGGCACCGACTACCGCAAGTCAAGATGTTCCCGACGAGGATGCTCCCCGAAGACCACGAGGACTCCCCGGTCGTGGTACCACCCGGCGCCCATCAGATAGCGCTTCGAAGGAAGACAGGGACCATGCGCCTAACGGTCCCCGCACCACAGCCCCGCCCCGAGGACCCAAGGACCCGGAGACCATCTACCACCACGGCTACCACCACGCCCGACGCCACTGAGATGACGGAGCCTGTAGCAGGCCCCTCTTGGGCAACAGGACCCAGTCCTGTCCTCAGGCGCCCCCCGATAGGCCCAGCGTCGGCCTACGTGGCGCCCCCGAGGCCCCAGCAGCCGATGCAGACGGGGCCGTCCAACCCCGTAAAGAGGCCTGTGTCCCCACGAGGACCCCAACCGCTCCAGTGTGGCAACCGATTTCAAGAGTTGCCCGAGGTAAGCGAAGGCGCCGGCGCGCCGCGCATAAAGCGTGCCAACACTAATTCATCTTTCTCCCCCGCAGGTACCGGCATGAGAGACCGCGTTCCCCCAGTGGTGATGACCCTGGGGAGCATCAGTAGGTATTTCCTAAACTCCCGACTTCTTTCCTAAATATATAATGTATATATATCTATTTATATATTTATATAATATTTTATAACTTGTATGTATATGTATGTTTATTTTCTATCTTCCCATAAGTATATATTAACATAAAAACAGACACACACACACACATCTCAAAAATGCAGGACATCATATACCGATGTTACTGAAGGCCGCATACGTTTCAAGTTGACGTTCGGCCGCTCCTTCCTGGGTAAGGTTTTCTGCGATTTTCCTTACTCCCAACGGCAAATGCGGAAGGATTCCAACAATAGGTCGCAGCCGAAATTTCCTCCCCGATCCCAACATAACACAAACAGACACGTATGTAGTATATGGCCGCTGTAGGTCGCTGCTGGTGCTGATGCTGAATGACACATGCAATTTTAGTAGGGTTTTTAGGTAACAAATTTTTTCCCTACCGAGAAAATACAAGGCCTCTAAGTCTATAAAAGCCAGGTAATATTTGAATAAACCCATATGAGGTAAAAATTGTGAGGCGCATATGACGCCGTTCTATTTGTATAAAGAACATTAACTTTAAATTCAGTAAATTTAAATGATTCACCACTTCATGGAATATAAGAATCTAGAAAATAAAAAAAAATACAACCTCAAATAACATATCTGCCCTGATGATGGACACTGCAATGCTGTCCGAAACGTTGGCTAAAGAAGGAGTTAGCGCAACACGGCATAACACCCCAAAAACAAATAGCAAAAATACTTTTGGCCGTGAAAATCTTAAATCATATTTAATAGTGCTTGTTGCTTTTACGTTCAACAGATAGCGCTGATTAAAAAAAAACATGTTTGTCCAACAGATTACGCTGTTTTAAAAAAAAACAATTTTTTACCTGTCACCGGTGACATCTATATAATGTAAGCATATACAACACACGCGTATTAGATTGCAACGTTGTGTCAAAATTTCAAAGCAATCGGTGAAGAACTTTCGGAGATTTAAGATTTTGAAGCCTAATGTAGACTACTCTAGAAATCATAGATTGTTAATTCTTTCTGAATTGAATTTTCTTTACGAACGCCGGGCTGTCATAAATTAAATATGTTTATCACATATTTACATACCAGCGTATTTGAAATTGAATTGCCCATATATTTATCTCATTTGAAATGGTTTTTATTCAATACGTCTCTAATCAAAGCCTAAATTCTCTTCCACTTGTCTTTTACATTATCAAATATAGTGTAAGTGGCAGTCTATATAAAACGTTTTATCGAAGTAAATAAAGCAAAAATCGAGATTATTCTTTTTGATAATAGTAAACAGTAAACGTTTACTGTTCTTCCCGAAATAATAGCAGTAATATATATTTGTATCTGTTATTATCAAGTAGGCCAAAAACAATATACAGAAATAGAAAATATTCAATGTTGGCCCAAATAAGTGCTATGTACTATAATGTCTAAAATTGTAAAATAACTAATACGAAGAATTCAAATGTGTTTGATTTTTTATATCCTAAAAATAAGGAATAAACGGAAAAATATAAGTGAATTCATTAGCCATATAGAACTATAATCAGTTTATATGTTTTATACTAAAATTAAGAATATTTTTTATGTCCGATACTATACAATTCTTCAAAATACTTTGTTGCCTTGTTTAAGTTTGTTTTAAAAAATAAAGATATTGTCTTGAAATATATAAATCACATCTATTTGTTTTAAGCATTAGTAATTGTTTTACTATAAAACAAAGGACATTATAGTGTTTACAAGTATCTATAGCTTGTTCGGTTCTTCCCGTCACTGTCCGACATTGTACGAAAATGTTCTTAATTTGAAATGCGATTCTTGGGAAACATTGACGATTATTGAAGTGTAAATTTAGCTTATCATATAGAATTAACCTATTCGCTAATTATTAATTCATGCGGCATTCTTTAGTTATAAAAATAAAATAAACCCAAAAAACCGTACTTGATAAATGATCATGCTTATATTGTTAACTACAGACCACACTTTAATGGATTCATGAAATTTTTTTACCGTTCTAGAAAATAATGTGATTTTTTCGTTTTATTATATACTGGCGGGCATTTTGTTACGTTATGAGCATCAGAAATTACAATGAAAACAAAATACGTTGTCGTAGATTATAGCGTTCAAACAAAAAGTTGCGAGAGAAACAAGGCAAACACGGTTTTTTCATATATTTTTTGAGGCGGAATAAATTTTAATAATATTTGTACTTTGAGTGATAATTTAAAAGACGAGTTTCAATATTAAGCTAAATGTTTTTTGTCATTTTTTACCTTTGCACTTTGAAACCAAGAACCATTATTTTTTGTGAGTAAATGTGACGTGTTACTAATTAAATTTAAAACGACGCCGATCTCTGAATTCCGGAAAAAAGATTAAAAATGTAAAGAAGACCGCGAATAAAAATATATACAATTCTTTATTATAGTCTTTAATGAAATTTCTCCATCCTCTTTACTTCATGTACCAACTCTCTTCATCCTCTTTACCCTGTGAATCAATTTTCTTAATCCTCTTTACCTCGTGAACCAATTTTCTTCATCCTATTTACATGTGGAACCAATTCTCTTCATTATCTTTACCTCGTGAACCAATTCTCTCCATCCTCTTTAGCTTGTGAATTAATTTTCTGTATTCTATTTACCTCGTGAACCAATTTTCTTCATCTTCTTTACCTCGGGAACCAATTCTCTTCATCCTTTTTACCTGGTGAACCAATTCTCTTCATCCTCTTTACCTCGTGAACTAATTCTCTTCATCCTCTTTACTTCGTAAACTTTTCACCCTCTTAATCTTGTGAACCAATTCTTTAACAAGACATTTTCAGGGGTCCTTTTCTTGCACTGCTTTTGCCTCTACTTTCCCAAATATCAGCCGAGGCAAAAAATTTCACGTCTTTTCTTCCCATTTGCAAGTAACTTCTGTTTTTCGGGTACGAAAAGACAAATCATGAGGTGAAGACAATCAACTTGTAAAACACAAGGGCCATATTATGCATAAAAAATTAATCAAAATCAATTAAGCTTTATTATTTCGCATTTTTCTTTCACTTGAACACTTAAAAATGTGGCGCCAGGACCATTGACTTTTCACACCTTTTTTCTCTGGCAAAAACTTTACCTTTTCTGGATTTACAGTTAAACCTGAAAAATACCGCAGTTACAAATCTAGGACACGATTTAAGCTTGTTTGTTTTGCTGTCGGCCGAGATTGTACAAAAAAATGAATCACCTGTTTTTTCGAAAACATTTCTTTCATTTCCAATTAACGGACCGTGGAAATTAGTGCGGGATTTTCACAGCTGGTTTTCTTCCTGGGGGCAAATTTTAACTGAAAAACTTTTCATGAAGAGTTATCGCCCTGAGCTTGGCGCATTACTCCGCCAGCTTTGTTGAATCCAAGACAGGAAACCAATTAATGCGCTGTTTTATCATAAATGCAAGACACAATGGTGTTAATATTCCAAGATGCAAATTCTTTAGCGCATTATAACTAACTGTACTATCACCTTAACCAGAAACTAGGATGTTATTCATTATAGTGCACATTTCAACTATTCAACTAGTTCTAAATTTTCGCTAGCCCGTCTATCTATCTGCTATCCATATTTCTATTTATGTAAGACAAAAGTGTTTGTGCCAAGCGGTGTGGATTTGATGTTTATACAAAATATCAGTTTTACCCTAAGATAAAATTATTCACACTTGACATTTGAAGCCAGAGTGAGCTGCTCCAAATGGATGCGCCGAGAAGGGGCGATGTAACTCGCTTCTGAAGGAGGAGCTGCACACATTCGCTGCAAAGGGTCAAAGCAATCCATGTGGTGACTAACCACCGACAGTACATTTGTGTTTCCCTTTTATAAATGCTTAAGAAAATACTTGAGGTGAACAATTCTCTCTCCCAAAAAGGCAGCTTCAGAAATCAAAAGCGTTATAATAATAGTAGGAATCATCATAGGTTATATCGGAAGGGCCCCGGCCGGTCCGTTTCTAGGAGGGCCCGAATAAAATAAATTTATTTCACACACTTTATGTTGCCCTTATGTCTGCTTATTTTTTATTTGAGAATTGGGGGCGGCTAAAGTTGCATTGTACGCTCATGTGTACAAAGCTATTGACCCTTTGGCACCGGTGCACGGTAGGGAAAATTTTATCACTTCTACGATTCGTTATTGTGTTCAATAACTGTCTGTGGAATGATATGCTGACTTCTGTGTATTACTCTCAACATCACCTACAACTTCCTTTTTCACCCTTTCGTTCCATCAAAATGACCTTACAAAGTTTTATCGTTGTACCTAAATAGTGTTATTTTTCATGTTAAATTATCATTGATAACGTGTTCAAACAGTAATATAAGAAAGAAAATAGTAAAAATAAACTTTTTTAACCTTCAAAAGTTAATAGGTATCCATATAAATAAAATTTAGTTTCCAACCAATTATTTAGAACTTTGTAACTATTCAAAAAGATAGCTTCTAGAATATGGGAAAAATTAGTAGCAAGATGATATTGTTGATTCTGAATTTGAAATACGAGATCGAGAAAAATGACGTGTAATCATTTGTTTATATGGTGGAGTGGTTAATGAGTCCCGGTAAGAAAAAGCTCCTGGGCTCTATTCCCAGTAGCGAACGGAATTTTTATATTTTATTATTGTGTGTCCTGTTGTGTTTCATGTTTCTTTTGGATTAATTAGTAATATCTTCTTCTTAGAAGTAATATAAGACATTGAATTCAATACTGAGTGCATGTAAAGCTCTGAAAAAGTCATATACATTTAATATACATTTGTACATCTGTTTGCTCGGCGCTTCGAGTTTTCAATACTTCCTGTTTCTTAAGAAATATCAATTTTCTTACATTCAGGTAGCTTTCAGACATTTCCCGATGACTGCTGAAAACAGAAGTTCGTATCAAGTTATATTTATTCAGAAAGTTTTGAATAATATGATGCAGGAACAGTTCGCTACTCACCACTGCAAGTAATCCAATTCTGAACTCCAGAAATAATTTATTTCCTAATGCTCTCAAGGATATTAGAAGAAAAGTGTATTACAACTTGATCTTTTTTTAGTGTTCGATTTCATCTTTTTGTATGTTTTTATTTATTTATAAAAAAAAATCATTTTTATATCTAGTATAAACCTTTAGAAGAATTACTTGCATGGAGTAGCGGCTCGTGACTTTCGGGTGTTCTAGAGTGCTAATATTACAAAGACATTATCGATGTTGTTGTAGCTGAATGTGATTTTTTTTTCGAATTCGAAGAATTTTCGTAAGAAGATTTTCATACAAAAAATAAAATTTTCGAAAAAAAAAAAACATCGTTTTTAGCTACAATAACAATAAAAATACCTATTTTGTAATATTAACACTGCAGAACACCGAAAATTCACGAGCTGCCACTGCTTGCATGTACAACTTATTTCAATGACATTTGTGCACACTAACTTCATCTAAAACTTATTCTTAATAGCATGTAGACATAACCCACGAAAAGCTGCAAGGCTTTTAGCTTCTTTAACATCCATCGAGAGTTTTTTAAAAATAGAGATTACTTTGGGTTCCCGACAAATTTGTTTTCAGTCAAAAATCTCCACAGCTTCTCGTGGGGTAGCCATGTATTTCGAAATTATAATTTACATTCTTAAATATGTTTTTCGGTAGCATCTTATTTTTAAGCTTAAATATAAATAATAATTGAAAATTATACGCTGTCTCACGCTTAACATATCTACTTGTTTCTGCATATAAACTATCTTAGAAAACCTACTACAATTCAATACTGCTCGCATGCCTCTATATTGAATTACTTGTATTTTTTATGTGTGTTTGATTGCACAAGAAAAGGACACTAGAGCAGTTATTTAAATGAGATGGTACGATTCTATTTTAAACAAAGTACTTAGATTATTTTAAATAAAGAAAAACATTTCCGGATTACGAATAACCTGACAATATTTGAAAATCTTTTAATACCACTACAGTAAGCGGAAAATGTTGCTTGAGTTGTGATGGAGGACTTAGCCAGCCTAGGAATTGAACACGCTATGCCTGGATCAGCCACCGACCGGTCAAATATAATTTATTTCTTATTCTTCTTTAAAAAAATACCCTAAGCAAATAATTCAAAGTTAAATTTGAGTTGATTGTCTATTATAATGCCAAAGTATTTGATTTCCTCCACTTCCTCTATTTCTTCGTTGTCTATGATAATTTTAGTGAATCTGTTTAATTTTTTACCTAATAACATGTACCTATTTACTTTTTGTTACATTTAGTTTTATTTTTTTCATCTTTATCCACACAGATATTTGATTCGGGTCTTATAACAGGAAATAATAAAGTGTCATCTGAAAACAGTTTCAATAAACAATATTTTAAGGGACGGCACTATACTCTTAATATATAACATAAATAGCTAGGGCAACGAGAAAATTGCTGTCGAAATCCGCAGTAAGGAGGTAATTTGATAATTGGTAATTTTTTTTAAAGTAAGGTGGTATCGGCGGCGTACATACGAACATTTTTCAAAGAAAAAGTATTATTTTTTAAAGTAGAATTTGGCGGATTACAGATTCAATGGCGTCGAATGATTTCCCCCGAGCATATTGGTTGGAGACAAAATTCAGTCGACACTGCCTTCCTTCCCTTCCTTTACACCCGGCCTTTAGGAACCCAACCCAACCAGATACAACACTGCTATTCAACACAATACTTCCTAAATGCTCCTCATATACTCTATTTAGAGGAGAAAACTTTTTCAAAGGAAAGTAATCTTGAATCTTTTATCCGAAATGCGAATTTGAGCGGCTTGGATTGGAGAATCGAGGGATGGAATTATTCTGTCAAATTTTCAGAAAAAATATAACCATTCATAGTATTTATCTAACTCTAAAATACGGCGAAACGCCCAGCTTTCCAGGTTCCGATCGTATCCTACACAAATTATCGTTTTTCAATTAAATTTCATTATGAATTTATTTTTACTTTATTTGGGGTAGCAACGAATCATAATATTGAAGTTTTGACTAGTGATAACAACAGAACAAGTAGTGAGGTCCAGATCTGACGCTCGAATCAATACTACTGCAGAGAAAACAATTTCCGTTTTTAAACTTTTTTTAGTATGTATATTATGAATTTTCTCTTTGTGATTTTGATTTGAAATATCTCGGAAATTGTTGTTAAAAGATTTAGATATAAGGAAAAAGGCATTATCAAATATTAGCCTCCTTAAACTATGGCGCCATAAATCTAAGTAAGGAACATAACTATACTCTTCTTATATGGATCAAACACATCCCCAGTAAGGATGGAGTTAATAAATAAATTTATATACTAAAAATTTATATACTAACAATTTTTGTAATGAATTTAAACCGTGTATGAAAAAATACATTTTAATTTTATTTTATTTGAACTTTTATGTGAATATCCTAAAGGTTTCATAACTGCTCCTAATAGTCAGGAACAAGTGAGTCTGTGACATCTCCGATTGGGGTATATTGAAAAGGAAAGTAAAATATTAAAATCTCTTCACCAAACACGGTTAAATTTAACCAACGTTTCAATTTTAAATTGTAGTCTTTCAACAGGGCGGTACTGAGAAAATCTTCCGCTCTGGAACGTGCCGCAAATAAATTATTTTTTATGAATTAATCGTGAAACAACACAAATAAATTAAATTAAATTTACTTGCTCACGCCGGGATTTGAACGCGTAGTCCAGAGTGTTATCCCTAAACCAAAGAGGTCATGGATTAAAAAGTTGTGAAAAGCCATAGCTACGTCCCAACAATTTAGATTTTAATTTATGTTCTATTTGCAGTGTTTAGCATATTTTGCAAGTACTTATTTTAATCTTGTAAAAGTTACAACTTTAAAAGACATGCGTTTTTAACAATATTTTATTTTCTATAAGTCCATTTTTCCAAGTTTTTAAACGCACCATATCCCAGCTTTGTTTTGCACATAATTTGCTCAAACATACCTAAAATGGATTTAAGTAACTAATTGCAGTTCAATCACAACTTATTCTCATTCAAATTATTTACGCCTTATAGTTAAAATCAATTAAGTATACTTTGCTACAGATGGAACTGAATGAGTACTTTCGAATCAAAAGTAAATATTTGAACGAAGTTCTGATTAATGGAAGAGAGCAAGAAACACAGAATAATATTATTGTTGTATTTTTGATGACATTAAAATCTTATTATTCAGAATAATTCTATTTTCAAAAACAGTTCAAGGTGTAATATTTTACCCTTTTCCCTTAGTAAAATATTATATTGCGTAATGGAGTTCTATAAGTTTTGAGAAAAGTTTTTGAATTATTCCAACATGCGAAGTTATACCGTTTAATTTAATTTTCGGGGATAAGATGTTTGCAAATATAAACGTGAAATATTTTAAAGTTATTTTATTTTAGTTAAAATATTTTATTTCTTCCATATTCTATTCTGTTTATTATTTTGAAAAGAAGCAATGAATGGTTTAAGGCCAAATTACACCTGCTGAGTGCTACTTATTGGAGAGTAGAGGTAGTCACACTGAGAAGAGATAGTAAGCAAGTCAGTTCATTGACATTAGTTTGGCGCAAAATTGTAGCTTAGACAGTATACGTCAGGTGTATACCACTTTTGAGTTCGCCGGCTGCAAGGCTTCTGCCAATGGTGCATCCCTCATCATAATCTTCATCTACCGTCCCGGGTCGTGTGCACCGACTACTATTTTTTTAATGAATTCAGGTCTCTCCTAGAATGCACCTCTAACTACAACTGTGAGGTTATTATTTTAGTAGATTTAAATATTCACTTTGAAATGAAAACTAATACAATATCCAAAAAAAACACCAAAATTTAGTTTGACTTCAGCTGCGAGCAGTGGGTGAGCTCGGCTACTCATTATGCAGGAGGTAGACTTAATGTTATAATTTATCGGGTCGTCTTCCCCCAAATGGCACACGTATTACTGACATTAGATTGTTGGATCATCGTCTCGTCAAATCGATCCGTGTTTGCCTTCAATCCTCCAAAATTGGAGCTTAAATACGTTTTCTCCGGAAATTTGGATAAAATTCGACTTTGAGACATTTTGCAAAGAACTGAAAACTTTGCTGATCTGTGATGAGGAAAAGTATTGTGAAAGCAAGGTAGAAGAGTAAGTAATTCCCTATATTTCTATGATACTGATATTACTTGACAAAAATGCTCCTTTCACCGAGAAGGTCTTCCGCATTACAAATTGCAGCAAATAGTTCGATGCTGAATGTCTCCAGAAGACGAGGGTAATGCGGAAATTGGAGAGGTTTTACCGACGAAACTTTGGTTTCGTCGGTAAATTTGCTTTGGATTGCCAAGCAAAATGCGGACAAGTAAGTAACTTTTGGTGTAGGCAAATTAAGTCAGAAAAAAACCTTCAAAAACTGTAGCAAAATAAAAAGACTTTGTTTGGAAAGAGCAACATCAAGGTTAATTACTCTCTTAAAACGGATAGTCTGGCAATATATTTTAGAAATAAAATCAAATAAAATCTTTCCCAAACTAGCAATGCGCTCAAGACCCCATAACTATCTGGCTCTTACAACAATATCTTCTGGATATAGCGCCTGTAATTACCGCAATTATCCAGAATTCACTAGTAAATTCACTTGTACCCGCCACACTTCTGAAATTAATTATTAGTCCGATACTAAAGAGAAAAAAAATCTTGGTACTGACAAAACGGATAATTACAGGCCAATATCTAACCTACCATTCCTATCAAAACTACTTGAGAAAATCGTTGCTTAACAATTGGTGGGTTACTTAAACTGCGCTGGTCTGTTTGCTAAAAATCAATCCGCACTTCGACGGTTTCATTCAACGGAAACTGTTCTTTTGCGGGTAATTTCAGACTTAACCATCGGGATAGAATCAGATAAGTTTGGTTTGGTATCTGTTCTTGACATGAGTGCGGCATTTGACATGGTAGATCATCGTATTACTACATGTGCGTGAAATCAAATTTAGCGTTCGACGTGATGTACTCCAATGGATGACATCGTACCTATCTGGACGTGTAGCCTCAGTAACATTCAATAAATGTTCATCACCTGAAACTCCCATCAATTTTGGAGTTCCCCGGGGTTCTATTCTATTCATTCTCTATACGAATCGTCTTGAACAACTCATTCTTCAGCTAACTTTGAATCACAAGGCTACGCAGATGAACATTTGATTTTCAATTTTTGTTCCCCGGATGAAAAAGACGTCCTTAAAAACGAGGTGGTTAGCTTTATTAAAACAGTTTCGTCTCATGTTGGATGTCTGTCAATAAACTTAAACTTAATCCGACACAGACAAATTTCAAATTTCAACTGTGAGTTCTGGTTTTTTCCATCTAAGGCAGATAAAATCAATCAGGAAATGCCTTCACTCTGATGGAGCATAGTTACTCAAAAATTCGTTCGTCGTCTCACATATAGTCTATTTTAATAGTGCGGTTAGTATTTTAATGCTGCGGCGAGAATGATTTTTGATGAATCTCAGTATTGTCGAATAATCCCACTTTCCCCAGGATTCGCCTTCACTGGCTTCGATGGCCTAAAATAATAGTTCAAGATCTGCTTAATGAACTTCAAAGCATTGTAAGGAATGAAGCCAGCGTATATATTGGAACTATGTGTCCGACAAAACTTAAACGATAGACAGCTTACTCTAAGGTCAGCAAATCTAGATGTACGTAATCGTCTAATCGATCTTTGATAGCTCTTTTCGTGTAACCGGCCCGCTCATTTGGAATAAACTTCCCTTAGCTCTTACTAATATCCAGAGTTTGGTTGAATTTAAACGGGCTTTAAAACATTTTTTTTTAAATCTTACCATTCATAAATCATAACTTCTTTTCAATGTTTTACAATAAGCCATATTCTTAAGCTTCCGGTAATTGTTTGGTTTCGGTTTCTTCCTTATTGTGTAACATAGAATTGTAACATTAGAAATATTGTTACATTAGAAATATTGTGATTATAATATTGTGATTAAATGTAAGAATGATGTCGATGATAATCTGAATGAAAGATTCATATTTACGGAATATAATTTATTTTAAAACAAAACATAGCAAGAGACTCAATGAATAATTTAAATATAAATAATCTCAGGGTGTGTCGAGACAGATGCTCGATAGTTAAAAGTGCAAGTCATGTCAGTTTAAGATTTTACAAAGAATAAATGATGATATAAGAAATAAATGGGCGCCAGCTCGGAATTAGATAAATCCGAACAAATTTATAAATTAACAGTGTAATCCCTAATAAACTAAAAATATGTCAATCTCAATTTTAAGGGCCTCTTACGTAAATTCAGGGTACGCCAAGGTCGGCAAGTCTTTCAAAACGTACCGTCGCCACCGAGACTCGAGCCACCACTGCCCAAACGAAAACCAAATGCTGCGCCGCCTCCTTTAGAGTAGTTCGCAAAGACAAGACGGCAACTTGAGAATGCTGACTGTACGTATGGTAGGTACTTAACCAGCGAGACTGCTACATTATCCCCTTTCCTCAGCAAAAAAAAAAAATTTCCAAAGGACAATTTTTTTTTTCCCATCGTGACTCAATAGTCTGAGTTCTTCTCAGAAGGATCCAAGCCCTCCAGGTTATGGCAGAAGCAAGAGCTGATCATGCCTATGGATGACGCCAAGATGAGCAGGAAGCCATGGAGATCTAGAGACGCCAGAATGTTGAACATCTTCTGATATCCTTGAAGAAATCCGAAAGCGCAGGGTAGTAATTGTGGACCACTGCAATCGTAAGTCGTATAGCAAGACGACAGCAACAGAAGCCAGGAGTAACTGCTCCATCCATCAATGAATCGGCTCACGAGATGACGCGTCCAATAAGATCAATCTTGACAGTTCCAGTTGATGATGGACCCTCAAAGAGAAAAGATCTTGAATTGCCTTAAGCACGAAATTAAAGATTTCAGGCCGCTTGCTTGAAGTATAATTATGATAAGCTGCATCCTTGAAGAATAATTTTGACAAGCCGCATCCTTGAAGAATAATCTTGATAAGGTCTTGAAGTGATGAAGTATGTAGAATGTAGAAGGAGATTGACTAACATGAAGCGTCTGAATTGAGAACTAAACTAAAGCTTACAAAATGGATTACTGACATGAAGAGAAAGTATGAATGATTTATAATAAAACTTAGAATAACACAAAATCCAAAAACTTAAACTGTGGTGAAAATTACCAAGAGCTAGAGCATTAATAAACGGTTGCTAAAAAAATAACTTACAGACTGCGTAAATCTAAACGCCCAAAAAGTTATAATAACAATGAAAATGAATTTGGCAAAACTAATTATATGGAATTTCCTAAATTTCCAAAAAAAATACCAATTTATGAGCATCTGAAGCGAACAAACTGCAATACTAGTTATTATAGAAAAAATGTCCCAATTAGTTCTACTTATGTTCGAACATAAAAAATTTTTTGTTAAAAATTGTAAAATAGAAATAAACACCTGTTTAAAATTCAATGGTATTTTCTAAAAAAATATTGCCAAAATTAATATCGATTAATGTCAACATCCTATCCAAGGTGCTAACCTATTAGTTAAAAGTGAGTTCGAAGTTTAGAACCATTACCAAAAGATGGCAGTAAATATTATTAAATTACAAAATAATAATTATGAAAATCATAACTCTAAAGTGTGTAAAGATTAACTTATAAGTTCCTATATTATGTATTTATAAGTTAAAATAAAGACCAAAATAACTTTATCGTTAAGTCAAGCTATCAATGTTGTCATATTTGAGCTTCCCTGTAAAATTCGAATACGAGATAATTTATGTATGAATTTAAAATTACTATTTAAATCATCATTAATTATTATCAATGAATGAAAATGTAAGTTGAATATTAAATTTAATTTTTACGTTAAATAAACTGCACGAGCTCAAGAACTCAAAATTACTGATAGATTATATAAAATTGTACTTGGATTGCCATTAAATTGGGCTTATTTTAAAATTACAATTACAATTGTATTTGTTTCTACCCGATAAGAATACCCTGAAGAATTATCAAATTCAACATAATATATATAAGTTGATATTCCAATACGCCCTTGAAAGCATATTACATTATAATATTTATTGAAAAAAATTTTACGCTCTGAAATCCAAAAACCAAGTTTACGATAAATCCTCTATAATAGAGAAAGAAAGTGACCAAAATAGTCCAAATTTATAAAAAAAATCAAATCAATGGACAATAAAGCATAAAAAACACTGTTTATGAGTTTCCAACAAATCCTCTATATTAGAGATGGAAATAGTATGAATTACTGAATTTACAGCAATTAAAAAGGAAATTGCCAAATAATATCTTATATATCCTCTGTAATAGAGATGGAAAATAGCAAGAATTGTCTAAGATTTACTGAATTTACAGCAATAAAAAAAAATCTAAATAATATCCAATATATCCTCTGTAATAGAGATGGAAACTAGCAAGAATTGTCTAAGATTTACTGAATTTACAGCAAAAAAAAAAATTCAAATAATATCCAACATATTCTCTGTAATAGAGATGGAAATTAGCATTTGAAAAAAAAAATTGCCAAATAATATCCAACATATCCTCTGCAATAGAGATGGAAATTAGCATATGAACAATTTAATCCTTTACTTTAAAAAAAAAGAAAACACAAAACATAAACACGCTCTCACAAGGAAATTAACGTTATGATTTTCCATTTTTAAAAATTATCACCTACCAAAAAAATAAAAGTGCCAAACACACTATCTACTATTTCATCAGGTGCACACTCAGAGGCTTATAAAAGCATGGCGGCATTAAAGAAAATGTACTCTCAGAGGCTAAAAAGCATGTAGTACTTTTCTCCCGAGAAAATTGCAACAAAAGCCAATTGCTTTCACTATATCACATAGAACATAGTTCCCCTGTCTCATGTAGGCAAAAACTTCCACACGCTACAGGCCCTCTATGCCCTATGGACATTAGATGTAAATATATACATCATTCCCACCCTTACAGTCAACCCTTACGACCTGTACAAAGCCTCAGCGGTTTTATATTTAAAAACATGTGCAATGTAAAAGAAAAACTCACTTTCAGAGGCTACCCAAGCATGAAGTGACATTCCCACTGTAAGATACAGGCTAACATATTTTTATTTTTTTTTAAAGTTGAAAATCATACGTTAAGACCTACCCAAACAAAATTTAAACAATACGACAAGACTACCGAACAATACAAAACAAAACATACATTTAATGTGTAAACATATGCGTTGAGTTTACGCATCAAATGTAAGCGATCAAATTGTCATTTCTCATTTGTGGCGTTCAAACGATTACGAGAACTTGTAAAGAACGAATAATATAAATATTTATAGTGAGATAGACAACATTATTTTACCATATGTTGTAGTAAAATAATCAAGTGTATTTAGTAAATTTTACTTGAAAAATCATCAACATCAAATATGTGTTGTGAAAGAAAAAAATATATGCATGAAAATAATAATTGTGTGTGTGTGAGTGATGTTATTTTTTTTCTATAGATAATAATGACATTATAAATATTTCCTCGAATAAATGAACATTGTTTTGTAAGTAAAATGTTAAAAGAACCATTCTAATTTAAAAAAAGTGATTCTATTTTAATCATTTAATAATCTCCTTTCGAAATAAGTTAACGCAAAAAAAATTAAATCTCTGACTTCAAAAAAAAATTCTTCAGAAAATTCAAAATATGAAACTAGGCAAACTACGTGTTTCACCCACAATATAGCAATAAGCTAATTATATTGAAATTACCAATGGACTTCCAGGTCATGATTTAAATAAAGCATGTAACATTGACTATCAAAAATGATTGTGATAAAATTCAGACTCCAATTAATCCCAGATGATGCAATACCAATCATAAATATAAAGTACCCACAATAAACAGTTAGAAAATAATTATTGAGAATTTTTTTTTTTGTTTTTTGTTTTTAATTGAGTCACTTCTACGAAACCAGTTGAACCGATAAAATGACATTAAATCCTTCCTAGAAGATATCATTATATCACCTCGCGTAGCCCCAAAGAAAATCAACAAAATAAACAAAACAATATAACCTCTTTATGCAATGCTTATACAGGCAAACCGCAATATACAGGAGTCGTCTGCCGAAGTGATGAAAGACGTCTCCTCCAAAACTACCAGCAAGCGATCCCGTGATACTTGATGTAGAAATCTGAAATTCACATTTATATATTTCATTATCTTATTTAAAAAATAAATAAAAAATAACTCCCTTTTATCATTGATGGAAAATTTAATTATTTCCTATAACAGGAAAATATATATCAAAAATAAATAAATTATTAATTTAAAAAAATAATTTCTATTTATGCCAGGAAGATTTAAAAGTCTATGTCAATTGAAATGAAAATGACTAAGATGTGTCATATTATAATATTATTAATAAAATTATACAGGATTAAATTGGTATGCAAATGTAATTCAACATAACCTGAAAAAGAATATTAATATATCTTGAGGAGATTTTGCACAAAACGGCGCTATATAAATGAAATAATAATAGTAATAAACATTATTATTATACATATGTGAGAAGAAAAAATCCATTATAACAATAAGAATTTAACTTACTCCGTTTGAACAAATAATTTTGTTGTAATAAATAGTCACCAAAATTGCGACGCATGTTGTTCACGAATATTGTGAAAAAAATAAATTACCGGTGCACTGAGGAAATAAAATAATAATTAGTTTACCCACACACAATCATTGTACATATTTAAATAATATTATTTGCCAGTGAATCAAGTATTCTGATTCAGAATGTTTAAATAATGCGATGACGCCTTACTAAATACGTCACGGATTCGGAACGGGAACAATAAAAATAAAATATATGACGATTTAGAATTTTACGTCACAAAGAATAAAAATGAACGCTTGGCGTTCTGTGAGTTGGGCCGAGATTAACAAAACTGCATAAAATTAAAATTTAAAATAGACCCGTGGACACGATTCAATTGAAAAAGTCACCGACCACCCAGAATCTACAAGAGCCCCTCCAAAAAGAGATTGACATACTGAAAAGTAAAAAATATAGCATCACTTATCTCTGTAAAAAAAATTTAACCAAAAACAGGAAATAATATTACAATGAGGATGAACTTGTATATTCTTGTTAACTAGATTCTACCAAAGTCGGGCGCCAATTGTAACATAAAATGTATTGTAACATATAATAATTGTTACATTAGAAATATTGTGATTATAATATTGTGATTAAATGTAAGAATGATGTCGATGATAATCTGAATGAAAGATTCATATTTACGGAATATAATTTATTTTAAAACAAAACATAGCAAGAGACTCAATGAATAATTTAAATATAAATAATCTCAGGGTGTGTCGAGACAGATGCTCGATAGTTAAAAGTGCAAGTCATGTCAGTTTAAGATTTTACAAAGAATAAATGATGATATAAGAAATAAATGGGCGCCAGCTCGGAATTAGATAAATCCGAACAAATTTATAAATTAACAGTGTAATCCCTAATAAACTAAAAATATGTCAATCTCAATTTTAAGGGCCTCTTACGTAAATTCAGGGTACGCCAAGGTCGGCAAGTCTTTCAAAACGTACCGTCGCCACCGAGACTCGAGCCACCACTGCCCAAACGAAAACCAAATGCTGCGCCGCCTCCTTTAGAGTAGTTCGCAAAGACAAGACGGCAACTTGAGAATGCTGACTGTACGTATGGTAGGTACTTAACCAGCGAGACTGCTACAATTGTTCCTTTTGAAGTTTAATGCTTGCTCGAAATGTTCTCATTTCTGAGCATAAACTGCCTCTTTTTTATATTATGTTTTAGTTTTAATGTTCTTGTTTTGCACTACTGTTGTTTCTCTAATCATCGCTTTGTGTATGCAGTACATTTTCGTTATAATTGTCCTTTACTATAATAGCACTGTTATTGTTATTTTTCCGGTAACCCAGTCGTTTATTAACATCAATGGTAATTTACAAATCATGTGCGCTACCCGACTCAATACAATACAATATCACTAGACAATTTTCACAACATCCCCCAATTTGAGGATGCCATAGTCTCACTGGCTCCAGACGGGAGCAGTTGGGACTCTTGTGAGGTATTCACTATAAAAAAACCAAAAAAAAAATCTGATCTGAGCCGGGTAGCAGTATCATTTATATTTTGTAAACAAATCAGGGCTTAATAAAAAATACAAAAGAATACATAAAATAATATTGATATAAAATATTACACATATTTACAAAAATAATTGAACAATCTTTAGTGTGAAAGTTCTTATTAAGATGGAGTACCCCATAAAAACCTATCATATGGATAGAGTAAAGTTGTGTTTAAAAATAAAAATAAGTAAGAAAAATACTTGGCAATTGCATTTAAAACGTAAGAAACAGTATAATAGTATGTGTATGTGTAAAAAATAAAATTATATAGTAAAGCGCATGTGCAGGCAAGTGAAATATCACAAAACTACGCTATATAAATGTTATGTTAGAATTATTATTATTTCAGTGCCGTTAATATAGTTTCGCTATGGAGGAAAAAGAGACAAATTAAAAGAGTTTTACAACAAACCGCAAACACTCCTAAAAATTAAAAATTTAGATTAATTTTTTTCTTTCACTGCCTATCTCGGCTCGAACTAACCGAGTGGAGAGCAAGTGAAGCGCCTAGTTAAGTATGCAGGCGGAGAGAGTACTTACTCGACCGAGTCATTGGGCCTTGCTTCTATCCTCTGTCTCTAACTATACTATCTCTGCCAAGCACCCGGAAGGTATAATTCAGGCATTAGTGTTTACTATTTACAAGATATAAATAATTCTGCAAAGTCCACCTCACTACAAAAATGCCTAAAAAAATATACCTACCAACTATTTGTGGAATATCTTTAAATTAATCCTTATTTCTGCATCCCGAATAGCATCGAGACATTTTTCCAGCAGCACCACAAACTCTGACGAAATAATGTCATGAACACCATTAGTGACAAAACGATCCCTTGGAACAGCAAGGTTCCATCTACCACTTGTATGTAGCTGAGATATTGAGGTTCAAAGTTTGAATACCGACTAAAATAGTGATAGTTGACAATTGAAAAAGTGGATATGAAGAACGTGTTTATGGTAATTATATTTTTTAATGTTTACCAACATTCTACGACAAAAAACGAAAAACACGTGGCATTTGTCAAAATAATTGATAAAAAATACAGATAAATCCTTGTTGCTCTAAATATTAGCTAAAATCAGAGCAACAGGATCCCGACTGATTATTTTAACGTTTTTTTTTAAAACATGCTATTTTTTTGCATAAAATGAAAGCGTTGTGAAAATTCAATTAATAATTCAAATTAATTACAAAAGGTACATTCCGCATATTCACCTTTTCAAACATGTATATTTTTCTCACTTTCACGCAATTGACAGATGAAACCTTGGTGTCCCAAGGTAATGCGCTCGAAGTACCTAAAACTCAAATGAAACCAAGTTGCTCCAAAATTTTTTTTCTATTGCAGATAGAACTCAGTTGCCCGTAAAATTTGCAAATGAAACTTTGTTGTTCTAAAAAATATATGCACACAAAATACAATTTTTAAAAATAATTAAGTTTATCGAAACCTTTTTTAATCTAAAAAATAAATATCGTTATCTACAAGTTTTAAATAGAACGTGGACACTGATATTTTATACAGGGTTTTGAAAAGAATTTTTGTGCAAATTTAATTATTATTGCCGCAATGTCAAATGGAACCTTCTTGTTTCCAAGACATTACCGATTAGACATTATTTGTACCACTTTGAGGGGCACGCTGCGGTTGTAAGCTGCCCGCGCTCGGTGTGGTCTGTAAAATGAATACCTATCTCCTACCATCGACCATATCATATCGATGTCATCTCCAATATTGACACTGGCCGGCAGCCGCACAATGCATGGGACACGGTTCACCCACTAGTTCATAGTCTGTGCTTCTATTATGGAGGACGTAATACTGCGTACAAAGTTTAAAGCTGTATGGCTTATGAATGATGCTCATATTGAATAATTTCTAAATTAAATATTCGATCAATTTAGTAAAAACGATAAATAATTCATTATTATTATTTATATAACACCATTATCATGAAAAGTCAATTAAAGTCGGGCAGCTTAGAAGAAAATACTTAAATCACCCAAATAATATGACATGTTAGGTTAAATGGGCTGTTAAAATAAAATAAAAGAGTTTGTAAAGATGATAATAATATATTGAAACAATTTTGAAAGTTTTTCTTTTTTTTAGTAGTTGAAATATATATTGAATAATAATAGTTTTTTATGATTTATTTATTTAACTTATCTCTTTATATCTCCTCCCCTGAATCAATATCTTCCCCTCTTGAATCGATCTATTCCCCTATTGAATCTATATTATCCCCTCTTGAATCAATATTTTCCCTTCTTGAATCTACTTTTTTTCCTCTTGAATCAATTTCTTGCCCTTAAGATTCGACTTATTCTCATAAATCGATATCTTTCCACCTAGGATACACCTCTTCTCCTCTTCGATTGATTACAAATATCTATAATACTTTTTCCCCTCAAGAATCGTCCTTTTTCCTACTAGAATCGACTACATCAGCTCCAGTATTGACCTTTTCACCTCTGGTATCAGATTCCTCGCCTCTAAAATCTACCTTCTTTAACAGTTTTGCACTCCGTAGACGACATTAGCTGGAAAATGTCGTATAACAGTCAGCCATTAAGCCACTTCGCTTTATGTTTTCGATTTATTTAACAGAATATTACGTTTCAAATATTCCCTCGCGCACCGTTGGCGTTGTTTTTACGCGAGTTGTAGGACTTTCTGGGTTAATATCGAGTTACGACAACGTAAGTCTAGTTCAGTTTTGTAACTTTATCCAAGCTTCAAGATTCCACCATTAAAACCTTATTAGCGCATATGTAAAGCTGCTTTTCCAGAAGTAAGTACCGCACGATTGGGTGCAGGTGTGAAAAAAACTATGTGTAGTTTTTCATAATTAGTTTTTAAAGTTTGTCGTATTTGTAATGTCACATGTACTTTGCATCGGATAATAATCATTATTTTTGACTGAGCCCATCGAAGTCCTGACTAAGCTTTACCGTTTAGCATTTCGTCTGTCTATAAAAAAATAAAGATAGTGGACTTTTTAATGGTTCGGTAAAGATTATTTTTTCCAATGTAAAATTTTGTTGTTTATTTGGACTTTATTATTATTTTTAAAATAATGGTACCTACCTGTCAGAAGAAAGTTTTTATGGACAAATTTTGTAATTCCTTAGTTGAAAAAAAAAGTTAGATACGTATAAAATACCTAAATGGTTTAAACTAAATAGGTATGTATTTAAGTAACTTCTTACAAAACTAACGATTTCAGATGAAATTTTGGTTTTCACTTATTAAATAAGAGAATGTTAGAAACATACTAACAATCATAACAAGAAGTAACTAATTCACATAAGTAGGTACTAATGTAAATAAAACACAAAGTTCTGATTCCAAACCTAATATTTGAAAACAAAGATATAGAAATCCTTTAGACGTTTAGACAGATAAGTAATATGGTGAAATCAAAGAAAGATTGGTAAAATCATGAAGTACGCTTTTCGAAAAGATTCGAAAATAATTATAGGCGATATATGATGTGAGAACCAAATACTATAATCAGGTTAAGAGTTCGACAAATTGAATGGTTCGTACGCACTAGAGAAGCGTGTCCGTTATGCGTGCAAAATAAAGCGAGTAGTTACATCATTTGAGATTTTAATGGCCAGTATTATCGTATTATCGTACAAAATTACTAACGAGCGTGCAAACTCGGCCATCCGGACAAACCGGCAATTGCCGAGCACTTAATTGACACCGGCCATTTCTTTAGATTTGTTCCTGAAGTCCTGGGAAGACCCAAAACGCACCGTGCAGGCCTAATTACGAAGGCAAATGAAATCCATAAAAAAATCCATCCATATTAAAAGAGATGACCAGAATAAGCTTAATAATTCTAATTAATATACTGAAATACCAGCCCTAAAATAATTAACGCGTCTAAAACGTTATAACCACTACGTATTCACCTTAAGGCGAAGCTTAATGCTAAATCACTATTTTGATTAATCTTTATAACGTATTGGTGTACATTGTGAATACCAAAAAATTGACTTTAGATAAATTTTCCTATCGTTTCGCTTGAGAAGAATACAAATAAAATAAAAAAATTACTCAACAAAAAATATAAATGTAAACTACTAAAAAAAATATTTTTTCAATAGAAATGTATGAACGCGTAAAGGAAACAACTTTAAAAAATACAGTATTATAGTTAAGATTATCTGTGACAGTTTCACTTGATTAAATTTTTTGCTTTATTATAAAATTATTTACAAAATAAATAAAAACCAATTTTGTGCTTGAAATCAAACGTTTCTTGACTCCGTTTGTCAAGCGATTTTAATGCCTATTACCTATAATATAAGGTATACCAAGAATACACACATTTTGGCTTATAGCTTTCTTCTTAATCTACAGATCTGTCCCGATGATGGACATTCTAATCCTGTCCGAAACGTTGGTTAAAGTGAATTAATATAAGTCACAATTATTATAAGTTCCTGTTTAGGTTGTCAAAGGACGCTCAAAGCCGAAAATTATATTTTTGCAGTCAGGAAAAAAAGCAAAGATTCAAGCTTTATTATTTATCTAAGGAAAGATATATTTAATATGTGTTTGAGAACCAAGATTATTTTATTCTTATCAAAACACAATGTGGAATCTAGATAAAAGTTGGACATCTTTTTTTATTCCGTCTAATATCCTGGAGATATCGCGAAACGGCCGGATATCCGGATATCCGAGTCCGGAGAGAGACCGGCCACTCCTGAAAGGAAAGTCCAAAGAGTAAATAATTCAGACTTAAAAATATCTGGCAGATATCTTTACAGCGCACGGTCCTATCTTTTGTGTATTTTCCTACTAATACTATGACAAATAAACGAAACAAACTCGACAAAACGGAATTGGGCGTTACAGACAGTGATTTATTTACCGAATCAATTTTAACTTTCAAAATGTATTTTGTTCACAATTATTATTTACAACATCGGATGAAATAGGATAGATTGCGGAAATTTGTTCTATTATTTATTCTGTCAAATTAATTCTGAACAATTTATGACATTTCACTTTGCGTAAAAACTATTTCAATAGCTTCGTCCAACAAATGGTTTATTCGTATTTTCAATTAACTTTATTGGTACTAAGAATGCATTATAACAAAATAGCAGACATAAACCCGCTGCCATGGTTTGGAAACTTCAACGGTTCTTTTTGAAAATAACAGATGGCGCCACATTCGTTTACAACAATACTTAACAGTACAGCGATTAATATAATAATGTTATCAGATTAATGCAAAATGTTCTAACTAGAAAGGGTCATTTGTGACGTTTCAAATAAAGTTTGAATTATTTCGATGAATCCGATATAGTTACAGGCCATGAGAGGTTTATATAAGCATACCGAATCAATAATATTATAATATGTAATAATAATAGACAATCAATGCATTCAATAGTCTGACCCTCTACACTAAAGACATTTTTTTTTACATATAAAAATAATGTATGGATTAAAGAACAAAAAAGGCTATACAACAAAATAAATCTTATTTATCTTAAAATTAAATAATACCTACGTAGTACGTATATTATACAAAAACCAACCATCAATAATATAAATATTGCTTAGTTTTTATAACTGACTTAATTATTTTATTTTTATAACGTAATTTTTTTTAACCTTTTTATTTAATTTTATTTCTTAACATTTAATTTAAATTCGTTTAATTGACATCTTTTAAAAATAGTACATTTTTATTCACCTACACAATTAGTCACATAAAATTGTAAAATAGGGGGCCTCAGTACGGGTAGAGCACCCAGTGAGGCTCACAATGTGAAATCATATTTTATAAAAAAAATATATTCTAATGTTTTAGTAAAAAAAAAAAAAAAAAAATTGGAAATATAAAACCATTAATGTCGCTTGTGTTAGTGCTTATAATTATGTTACAATGTTATTTTTAAATGCTTCACTTTAAATATGTACCTACGTTACCAACCTTGATGGATCGCGCTAAAAGCAAATACCTTATAATGCGTCCAACTCCAGTAAAATGTTGGCAATGTCAACAACTCTGGCCGCTAGAGGCGTTAGTGTAGCATATTGAGGTTGACTTTCCTTTCAATGGCAGCCAATTGAATTTGTTTAGTACTTGGTGGCGGTGTTTTGCGCTTTCTAATTTGTATTTTATCAATATTGAGAAAAAAAATGCTACAAAAAGTAGGTTTCGTGTCTTCAGTTTACAGTTGCAATTAAAAGTTCGTTAAATACTAGCAAATAAAATGATTTTATTACATAAAAAGTGAATTATACCATGAAATATAAATATACAAATTATGAGGTTAATTTAGCAAAAG
The DNA here is from genome assembly GCA_026573805.1 of Hesperophylax magnus. NCBI lineage: Eukaryota > Metazoa > Arthropoda > Insecta > Trichoptera > Limnephilidae > Hesperophylax > Hesperophylax magnus. The sequence goes on along the minus strand of JAIUSX010000043.1, from coordinate 2,394,649 downwards.
CTGTGTTAATTCCATGTAATATTGATGTTCAAAGTACATTTTTATGTGTGTTGAATTAGCGAATATATTGATCTTTAATATTAATAAACTTAAATATATATAATGAGGTATTGAGGATAAATTAAAACCTTAAATAACCTGAAAATATTTGAAAATCTCCCATTACCACCACATTGAGCGGAAAATGTTGCTTGTGTTGTGATGGAGGACTTAGCCAGCCTAGGAATTAAACACACTACGCCGCGCCGGGTGGGCCTTAAACGCGATGTCAATCCATCCACCGACCAGTCGAATATAAATGTATTAAAATCTTTTTGTAAAATTTCTCACAATTATATAAGTAGGTATATTATAATCTTCCTAAATCATCAAATATAAAGTTAATAGCTGACATTTTATATGTACAAGCAAAAAAAAATCAGCAAGGTCGTTTGTGGGTTAACAATATTTTTTCAATTTATTTACGTAAAATAAAGAATATTTTTCAGATAAAATCCATCAATATGTATGAAAGAAAACCAAGGCGTACAACTCTTAGAAAGCGCTAATCTAGCATTTTGCCATCAGGTATAGGAATTGTCAGAAGTTGTAGGAATTATTAATGTTACAGGGCTATTTGCTACAAGACACAGAAGGCTATGTTATAGATAGATCTTAGAGTTTGTAGATTTATCATATCTTACATAACACAGTAATTGGTTTGCCCCTCCATTTTCAGAGCCGAGGTGGGCTAGCTGTTAGATTTCAAGCAACAGAAACCATGATAAAGAGAAGGTTAACATTTAAAAAGTTATATAAAGTCATGGAAAGTGACGAAACAAAATTTTATCAACTGGGTTAAGTAGGTTAGGTTAGGTTAGGTTAGGTTAAAATTATTTGTTTTCATCGTTTCTACTGACTTTATATCACTTTTTAAAAGTGTGTTGAATTGTCACTGTGTTGAGTTATCATGGAACCATTTTGATAGTTTTTAGTCTAAATAAATTTAGTCTAAGTGTTTTTTTTTGTGAAGAAGTCTGTATTTATGAAAAATACAATAACTTGGTTTATATAACCAAGTTATTTGTTTAAGACAAAATATAAAATAGAATAAAAGAACAGTGAGATGGTGCGTGTGTTGGTGCTGGTCGGTCTTATAAATTAAATAATACTATTGGTTATGAACAAAGTTCTTGTTTTATTTCATTAAATATGTCAAACCACAAAGTGTCTTTCAACGACAACAAAAAATAAGAATAAACTTTGTGTATTTCAAAAACCATTCACAACTAAGTTAAACTTTATCAAACGGTTGAGGTTGTACTATATTATAAGGGGAATTATTTAAGGGTTCCTCTGCTGAAGTCCAAAGAAAGTATTTATTATATGTGGGGTTTATAGAAATATTACTTTTATTTATAATACGACAGTCGTAAAAATAACCTAAGGTTCTTTTACGCCCTCGGTATCATCATTAGATTTGGAGTTATTGAGTATCTATTCAGTATTTAGAGACCTCATCATAAAGTTTTATTCCTCTAGAAGAGTTTGGGGTAGGCACTCAGCCCTACCCGCTTCAACCCTCGGGCGAGTGGTGGGGGGGGCGGGGGTTGGAGGCACTTGGAAGAAAATAAAATCTCCAAATAACACAGCAAACCTTTTCGCCCCACAATACAATTCTCGTCGTTATACCATCCATCTAAAGTTCCATCGTGACCTCCTTGAAGTTGCAAAACCTACAAAAAGCTAGTTGAGGGTGATATTGAATGGGACGATAAAATAGTTATACGAAGAGTAAACACAAGCAAGAGGTCGAAGGCTCTTTTGTGGTGATACTCATTAATGGAGGACGAATAAGATGGAAAATAGGTATTAAATAAATGGAAAATAAGAAAAATGGCAGAAGTTCAGTTGATCAATAGAAAAAAAGGGAAAACAGATGAAGAGGCTATGCGGTGAGCCTAGACAACAATATAGCGCAGGAAACGGACTCCAGGAATCGTTTTTGTAAATCAGTGGGTTCCCGACAAGATTTGGGATAATAGGGGATAAAATTTATGATTATGAGACTGATAAAAATATTTCAATTTTTAAGTAAAATTTAATTGCAGTATCTCAATGGAGTTAGTCGGCGACTAATTCTATAAGTTCTCGTGGGTATGCTGATGTTATCTCTGCTGTTATTGCTGTGTTAAATGATATATTGTATCATTCAGTGGTATATCCTCACTGTATACTCCTTCGGGACCTGGCATTATTGTTAGCAAAAATATTTAGCGAATTTCCGAAGACGCCTGCTGATACCGAGAGTGTGGCGGCTACACCAATATCAATAATGCCATTTTTGTAATATTAGTACTCCAGTACACCCAAAAGTAGTCACGAGCCGCCACTGGATATAGTATATCGAAAGTTATTATACGGCCATACATTCTCTCTGCATACTTAATTTATCAATTACGACGCATGGAATAGTACTTGGGGAATCAAGTGTCAGAGAGATCAACTGGCAGATGGATCAACTATCCGGGGGATTGGCTATCCGGGGGAACAAATGTCGGGGTCGGGTCACCCCCTATTTTCGTACCGCTAAGCTCTGTGCGTTGAAAGATCACCACTGGTTGCCGCGGTAAAAAGCCTTTTTTCTTATTTGATATCAAAGTCACTAAGTCACTAATGCGAATTCGTGGGTAATAAGAATCAATATATACAAATAAATTATCCATCAGTTGAACGTGAGTATAATTTAGCTAAGTGTTTCCTTCTCTTAACTAAAATGGGACATTGGGCGCTGTTTTCCTTTAATGTTCGTAGATATAGTATTATTCCTCTTTGTATGGGCGATCTTGTCAGAAACATCTTGGCAAATGGTATGATCTTGTCAAAAATGGTATTCAGCACATAACGAGCACTAAATAAATCCGTAGATTAGATTATTATTTAGATTTGTACATATATGCATTAAATAAATTAATATGAGCAATAGCTACATTCCAAATGCTTAGATACATTTAGGTACATTCTGACACGGATTTAGGGAACTCATAAATTTGTTAGAAGTTAGATTTTTAATATGCATTCATTAATTTGATTTAAATCATTAATTTAAACTAAATCAGCCTGACGTGGCGTCCGTGTAGATCTAATAAAATGCAATATTGTATTTGAACAAGCTGAAAAAAACAAGTTGTAAAAACGCTTGCGACAGGTGAGAGCGCACACAAATGGAAAAAGCTTTTATTCAGCATTAGACAGAGAGCTGCTGATAATGAATTTAATATTGTACCTATCTTTAAATCTGCTCTCAAATGCCCATGCAACCATATTATCTCCTGTAGATTTAAAGCAAATAATTACAACACAAGGGTATTTTGCTCAACATGTAGGGCAATATTTGTACGAATCGTTAATATAACAAGTATAGCGCAGTCTCGTTTGTGGAGCAAGTGAATTGGGTCACTGGGCTCCACGTAACTACTAATGCAAAGCCGTATTGTATAATATTGTACGTGAAGTAGACGACGTTAATATGGAAGTACGGAAAATATTTGTTTGTATATTTTACAAATTGTATATTTCGCTAAGCGTTCCTTGAACTCATACAAGTCTGATAGAATGCCTACTACTAATGACTACTTCAAAGAATCCAATTAAGAGTATACCTATCAGACTAACTAGACAAAACCCCACATTAAACATACCTCAATGCAACACTAAATCATACAGTGAATTCGAGACATAAATATAAACGGCTATCATTTAAACGGTCAGCATAAGTTTTAGCTAGCTCATACTCAGTTGAGCAGTCACTTGTGGTCAGCAAGTAGAACGAGATTCATCAGTAAAGAATTTCAAACCCTAACCTAACCCAACCTAACCAAATCTAACCCAACCTAATCTAACATAAAAAAATCACGTATTGGGCCAGATATTTTTCACTGCCGACAAAACTACAGTAGGAATGATGTCCAATTATTAATTATTATTTAAATGACAAACCATTTAATAACTTCTCAAAAATAGTTACTGTTCGAAGAGTGGTCATTGCTAAGATTTGTTAAGCTGGTACGGTTTATTGGGTAGGTTCGAAGCAATGCTGCAATATGAATGCGTCCTGAAGGGAGATATAATATTCCGGAAAGAGACAAAAGTGAAAAAGTTTCCCAGGGGAGGCCAGGACACTCAAAGGAATTGTCAATGGTGTGATGATAGAGAGATAATATACTATTTAAAAAAAAAGATTTAAACTATTTATTTTTATATTTAAACTAAAGTTTAATTTTACACAATTAAGTTGTTTTGAATTTATTACAGACGATTTTCAAGGTTTTTAAAATAATATTACAATCAAAATAAAAGTCAATTAGCATTGTACCATTGGCAATACATACTTACTCGGTTTAAAAAATCGTTGAGGTTTGATCTGCCTTGGTTAGTGATCCAAGACATGGTGATCAATTTATATTTAGCGTAATTTATATTGTGTCTAATGGCCTGCGAAAGTGTATTGTTTAGCTTTGCTACAAATTATCTAAGACTTATTTGGCTAAACATTGTTTTAGCGAAAGAGATTATGTCCTTTGGATTTAGTATTACGAGCATTTTGGACATTGTCAAATAGAGTTATGTGTATTATTTTTTTTGGTAAATTAATGTTTTTAAGACAAGATTTTTTTTATGCATAGCACAAAGGATAACAATTATTTTTATAAGCAATAATTGTTCGCCTGAAACACTCATCCACATTGAAAAATCTCCTGATAAAAGATACATGACGCAAACGGGACTCGAACCCGTGTCCCTTCGATTTCCGGTCGACAGCTCTGACCACTGAGCTATGGAGGCTTATCTCTTACCCGCGAAATTATTCAATATATGCTAGTGTTTCATTCAACAATTACTGCTTGTTACATTTTTTCACCTGAAAACAACCAACTTTATTTTATATGAGAAAGGCATTGTAAGTGCTAACTCTCTCACTAGATGGCGTTGAGACAAATTGTCTACATTATTAGGTGAAATACTTGAACTTGTCAAATATTAATTATTATTTTTTTTGGTAAATTAATGTTTTTAAGACAAGATTTTTTTTATGCATAGCACAAAGGATAACAATTATTTTTATAAGCAATAATTGTTCGCCTGAAACACTCATCCACATTGAAAAATCTCCTAATAAAAGATACATGACGCCAACGGGACTCGAACCCGTGTAAAAACTAGCATATTTATATTGAATAATTTCGCGGGTAAGAGATAAGCCTCCATAGCTCAGTGGTCAGAGCTTTCAACCGGAAATCGAAGGGACACGGGTTCGAGTCCCGTTGGCGTCATGTATCTTTTATCAGGAGATTTTTCAATGTGGATGAGTGTTTCAGGCGAACAATTATTGCTTATAAAAATAAGAGTTATGTGTGTTCTGCCTACTGTCCAATAAACAGATTATTTAAAAGATTTCGTCGATGTTTGTATTAAGGATAACTTTTCACATAGAGGTGATGAAAATAATAATATTTTACCTCAATTGCAGTTTAATTACTCCAGTAGTTAAAGTATTCGTAGATAATTTAATACATTGACTTCGATAAGATAATCCGTCGAGGATTGATCTTCTTACATAATTTATGACTAGTATGGTGTCTCGCATTAACCTGAGCAATCTAACTTAGTGCCACTTAGTTATTAACCACAAGTGAAATCGTATCATGATTGCGTCCAATAATATTCAATCTTAGTTGTTCATAAATGAATGAGAATTGGATATCATTTATCTTATCTACTTGAAAACGTGTATGGAATTTTTTTACCAATTTCTACTGGAATAACAAATAATAATAATTGTGTGATTTGTACAGTGCCATTTTTGTGAAAAATCACCTCAAGTGCGCTGTAAAATTTGTTACGAGTTCTAATTACTTTTATTATTTACAAACAGATACACAAACTTTCCTGGCAGATAACGTGGATAAATTCGCTTTTATTGAAAAGTTTATGAATTTGTACGCAGAGGACACTATAGTAAAAACATTGGACATTGTTTTTATATTTGCTGTTTTACTCTCTATTACTATTGATATTACGTTTATTAGAACATTAGTGGGAAAAGTAGAGTTGATATATCTTATTGGAGAATTCGACACTCTTTAGAACCTTAAAAAGCTTGTAAATTCTCGGTTATTTACAATGTCGCTGAGGAGGCGAAATGTATCTTACTTCATGATAATGATTGCTGCTCAACAAGGTGTAAAGTTCTCGTGATTGTATTTTTTTCAGAATTTTGACATTCTCGCCCTTATCCGGGAATTTGAAAATTGTAGTTTTTATTCTAACTTAGTCATTTTGACAAAATGACTAAGTTAGTTAAACTTATTTTATACTGCTTTCAATGTGATATTTTTGTTACTTCACTAAATATTGTTATTTTAATTAACTAGAAATGTTTTTACAATAAGAGATTGTATAATATTATCCTTAACGCTAAGAGTTTACCTGTATTGTGGAGAACATTTTTTTATGGCTAAGTGGAAACTTCAAAACAATATTGCTAGTAATTCTGTGACGTAGTAGACAGTAGATCTCATGTCCGAAAAGTGTGTTTCTTATTTCATCTTATTTAACCCTTCGGGCCCGACCAACTACAATAGCAGTTCAGTGAAATCATGACTACATTCAGGTGGACTGCAATGTGCAGTGTATAAAACTAGGTTTTAGAAGTTTTTAACGCATTTCAATACTGTCCATGCAAATTACAACGATGACATTGTAGATTCCTGTCAATTATTTCATATAAACAAATAAAACCAAAATTTCTACTGAAATAGCACTGTAAGCAAGTATTTATTTTTAATATATTACATTACATTAGATGCATGAATATAGAAACAAAAACAATGTAATAATATTGCAATAACTGTAAGTATATTCAAAATAAGTACAAGTGTTATTATGAATTTTAGGTCGATATTAGTTCCTAGCTAGCCAAATTGCCCGTTCTAAGGAACCAAATGCTGTTAAAATTGCTAAAAATTTATTCTGTATAATTAAAGTGTTGTTTTTTTTAATCCAAACTGAATATATATTAAGTTTTTACTAAATGAGCCATTATTAGGTAACCATGTAAAAATTTAAGTGACATTATTTGGTAGTTTTTTAGACTTCACCCTCCCCAAGACAATCAACCATTTAGTTATTATTGAACCGATGAAGGATATTTTGCATGTTTTAATATTTACTTCTTTAGGGGTTTTATTATATAATTTCAGTCCCAGATATGTATACAACTATTGATACTTTGCCGTATTACTCCCTGGGACCACGAGATCCTTTCGGGTGTGACTTTTTGTTATATATTTATGAAGATTTTAATCAATTATATCAAGACTTTCAAGATTTTTGGGTACGTGAATAATAACCTTTTTTTATGTAATTTTGACAAAAATCAAGTTTTATGTAGAGCTGATCGCTAGAGTACCTATAGGGTTAGCGCAAAATGACTATAATATATGTCAACTATACCCAAAATATTTGAAATGATTATTTATAAGAAATTACATCACCAAATTATGCCGTTTCTAGGAGAAAACCAAAACGGTTTCATGCCAAGAAAATCCACGGTATCAAATTTGTTAACATTTTCGCGATTGGTGGCCGTCGGACTGGACTCGAAACACCAAACCGATGTAGTGTATACGGATTTTGCCAAGGATTTGATCGAGTTGATCATGATATTTTATTACTTAAAATGTTTAAACTTGGCTTCGATCAACTGACACTTATCTTCTTCGCGTTATATCTAAAATCCAGAAGACAATATGTATCAATAAATGGACAGGAATCTAAACAATTCCCCGCCTTGTCAGGTATTCCCCAAGGGTCAAACCTTGGTCCTCTGTTGTTCCTAATACTTATAGACGACATCCAGGTCTGTGTAAAATATAGCAGATGTCTTTTATTTGCGGATGATCTCAAACTTTTGATGGAAATAATATTTTACGAAGACTGCTTAAAAATGCAATCTGACCTTGATGCTATAGCAGAATGGTCAGATAAAAACAAATTAGAATTTAATATAAAAAAATGCGTAACAATGACATATACCCGCTCTCAGAAGCCCGTAGTTTTTGATTACACCATTAAAGAGAAAAAATTATGCCGAGTCAATAGCTATAAAGATCTCGGTATCGTCTTTGATCCCAAACTAACATTCTCGGACCACATATCACGACTTACTACAGCATGCTACAAACTCCTGGGGTTTATCACCAGAACATGTAAACAATTTCACGACCCAGATGCAATGATAGCCATGTTTGATGGCGTCATACGAAGTAAGCTGGAGTATGCTAGTGGTGTGTGGACTCCGCACCAAACTAAGTATATTAATATGCTGGAACAAATCCAGAAAAAATTCCTCAGGCATGTCTATATGCGGATGCGTGGAACTTATCCAAGGTTCATGCATCATGTGGACTTACTTGAGGCAACAAATAGATTTAGCTTGGAAACTAGACGTCATGCAAATCTTGCAATACTTAGTTTTAACATAATCCATAACTATATTGATAGCCCGTTCCTCTTGGAATGCTATGGTTTATACGTGCCCGAAAACTTCAGCCGTAGTCGTCGACACGACTTATTCAAAATACCATACGGCAGAACAGATATTCTAGCACAACATAGCATGACAAGAGGAATGGTGCTATTGAATGAAATCTCAGAAGCACTAGATATATATAATTCTTCTTTAACTAGCCTAAATTTTTTTTGTATAATAATTATCTTCATAGGTGTTAAGATTGTCAAATTGAGAATTGTACAGTAATTGGATAATCTATCTGTTGTGCAATAAATAAAAAAAATAAAAATTTCTGGGCCTCCTCAAATTCCTTCACAAGCGAATCTAAATTTTTTTTACCTGACGCTCCCCAACCAATGCAACCATACGTTAAGATGGGGTTTGCACAATCCGAAATATATTTTTCTAAGGCCTTGTTGTTGCAATGCAAAGAATATGTTATCTTTTTTTTACCATTATTGAAAGGTTTTCGATGTTATATTTCCACTTAAGATTATTGTCTATGATAATACCTAGATATTTGATATTTTTCACATATTAAAAATCTTCACAGTTGCACTTAAAATCAATATTATCGAAATTACACTTAAGCTTATGTATTTTTATTGTGTGTGGTTTGCTAGGTTGCCCTTTTATAGTCGGGCTGAAACTTATGTATTTAGTTTTTGTTATATTCAGCTACTGTTTTATCGCATTGATTCCACTTTCAGCATGTTTATGACTTTGAGTTCAATCCTCTTATTCAAATATAGCTACTATATCGTCTGCGAATGTAATAATTTTTACGCCCACTGTTAGCTTGCATAACTCATTAATGTAAATTATAAATATAAGAGGTCTCAATATGCTTCCCTGTGGGAGTGTCCAGTAAATTACTCACCGTTTTGCACATTTTGAGTTTCTGGCTTCTACTGTTTATGTAACTAGTAACTAGATCTCATGGTCAAAAACTTATCCAACAAATACAACTTTTGGGCAAAAAAGCTTCTTATATCATAGTATTAAACTCTACAATAAAATACCACTCTCACTCAAAAACCTCAACATTATAACATTTAAATCTCAAATAAAAAGCTGGATACTTAATTTAGGGAGATCTGAAATAGAAAATATACTGATATCAAACACAGACTAAAACCGAATCTACTAAACTGAACTATACAAAAAAACACATCTTACTTATTTTAAATTATTTAAAAAAAAAAAATATATGCAACATGATATATATATTTTTTTTTTAGATTCTCACGGCCAAAAGCATTTTTGTTGTTTGTTTTTGGGGTTTTATGCCGTGTTGCGCTAACTCCTTCTTTAGCCGACGTTTCGGACAGCGTTGCAGTGTCCATCATCAGGGCAGATCCGGTAGATCATCACACACATCTTCGGATCTACCGGATCTGCCCTGATGATGGACACTGCAACGCTGTCCGAAACGTCGGCTAAAGAAGGAGTTAGCGCAACACGGCATAACACCCCAAAAACAAACAACAAAAACATGATATATGTTTATAATTAAATGCATATGTTACTTTGTTGTAATATTAATCTCTTATAATTAAATTATAATATGTAAATTAAATCCTCAGCACGGGAGATCCCTGTGAGGATATTATTATCTCTATATGTTACTAAGAAAAGAAGACAATAAATAATTATAATTATTATTATTATCATTAACTCTTCAACCATTCATAGGGCATACCTACAATACCAATATTTTTTAATCTTTTGAGTAGTATTTTATGCGATATTGTTATAGACTCTTAACTCTTAACACTATTTATACAAATAGAACGGCGTCATATGCGCCTCACAATTTTTACCTCATATGGGTTTATTCAAATATTACCTGGCTTTTATAGACTTAGAGGCCTTGTATTTTCTCGGTAGGGAAAAAATTTGTTACCTAAAAACCCTACTAAAATTGCATGCGTCATTCAGCATCAGCACCAGCGGCGACCTACAGCGGCCATATACTACATACGTGTCTGTTTGTGTTGTGTTGGGAACGGGGGGGGGGAATTCGGCTGCGTCCTGTTGTGGGTATCCTTCCGCATTTGCGTAATAGAGTAAGGGAAACCGCAGAAAACCTTACCCGGAAGGAGCGGCCGAACGTCAACTTGAAACGTATGCGGCCTTCAGTAACATCGGTATATGATGTCCTGCGTTTTTGAGATGTGTGTGTGTGTGTGTCTGTTTTTATGTTAATATATACTTATGGGAAGATAGAAAATAAACATACATATACATACAAATTATAAAATATTATATAAATATATAAATAGATATATAAACATTATATATTTAGGAGGAAAGTCGGGAGTTTAGGAAATACCTACTGCTCGCTATTCGTCCGCGTCTGATTCTGGTATGTACCATATGTGGTCATGGTCCATGAGGATGTGTTTAGGTAGTCTGTGTGAATATTTGAATGTCAGGTCGCTCGGAGCATTGTATTGTCCTATGTCTCGTATGAGTGGATTTTTACTAAGTGTGAGTGATTTGTAAAAGCGTTCAGTCAGTCTGTGTGTGAATTCGTATAGAGTTGGAATTTGTTCTCGTTCGTGTAATCTCTTCAAGTTTGTTCTGAGTCTCGTGTTGTATGTGATTTTAATGCAGAGATTTTGAAGTGTCTGTAGTTTCTTGTGGTCTGTGTGTGAGATGCTGCTCCATACGGGAATCGCATACGAGAGTACCGGACGAATGAGCGAGTAGTAGACGAGGAGTTTGGTTTTGGGAAGTAGCGGACTCCGTCTATTGAAAATTGGCTTCATCATGCCGATCGCTTGTCGCGTGCGCGCGTGCATCTTTGCTTGGTGAGATTTCCAGTTGAGGCGGGAGTCCATGGTCAGGCCGAGATATGTAACTTCATCTTTCCATTCAATGCTGTGTCCTCCCATTTCGATGTTGAAGTCAGGTGTTCTATTTATACGTTTTCTCGTGAACATGATGGCTTCGGTTTTCGCCTCGTTCAGTTTCAGGCGCCATTTCTTGTAGTACTCTACGAGCGCGTCGAGCGCCCTCTGTAGGTAAATCGCGGCCATGTTCGCTTTCAGCGAGGAAACGTATAGTTTGACGTCATCTGCGTAGATAGACAGATTGCATCTCTCAACTCGGGGGATGTCGTAGGTGAACAGAATGAAGAGAAATGGTCCCAGTAAACTTCCTTGCGGCACGCCTTTTGGAATCTCACGCATTGAAGATAACACGTTCCTTATGAACACTCTGAACGATCTATTCTTTAGGTATTCCTGTATCAGCCTCGTTAGGTATATGGGCGTGTTAGTGCGGTGCAACTTATGCACGAGCACGTCTATCCATACGGTGTCGAATGCCTTCTCTAGGTCGATGAGCGCAGCAGCGGTGAAGCGATGTTCGTTAAATTTTCTTGCGATGTATTCCGCTACTCTGGTGAGTTGATGGGTCGTGGAGTGCCTCTTTCTGAAGCCGAACTGCTCGTCTGGCAAAGTCTTGTGTTCGTCGTGGTGTGGGACAAGCCTGTTGAGTATAATTTGTTCAAATACCTTGCTCAGCGTTGATAATAGGCTAATCGGCCGGTAACTTGTCGGCTGCGTTCTATCTTTATTCGGCTTTGCGAAGGGCAGCACGGTCGCCGATTTCCAAATCTGGGGAAAAAGCCCGGTCATGAGGCAGGCATTGAACAATTTTGTTGTGTAGATGATGGCTTTTTGAGGAAGATTTTTGAGTAGAATGTTGTGAATTTGATCGCTTCCCGGCGCCTTGTTCGTTCTGAGTCGCTTGATTGTGACCGCAATCTCGCTCGGCGTTGTGAAATGAATATCTTCAGCGTTTGTCTGCTCTGCTTCGTTCAGATCTCGTAGAGAGTCAGCTACGATCCGGTCCGTAGCCGGGTCGGAAAGGCCGTCTGTAGCGGCGTAGGCTCTCTCGAAGCCGTCGGCGAGTGTGTCAGCTTTTTCTTGTAGCGACAATGCCGTCCCAGGGCCGTTCAATTTCTGTAGCGGGGGGATTGTGAAATCTTTATGTCTCAGCACGCTAGCCATTTTCCATAGGGAATTATCTTTCGGCGTGAGCGACGCGACTTTTTTGTCCCAAAGTTCGCGCTTGAGTTCTGCGATTTCGGTCTTGATTTCCCTCTGCAGGCTGTTGTACGCTGTCTTGAAGTATTCGTCACGCGTGCGATGGTACATGCGTCGCAGGCGATTTTTGTCCTTGATGAGCGATAAAACGTGCTCGGGAAGCTTGATCGTGTATGAATGTACTTCTTTGAGAGGAATGTGTGTATCTTGTGCTGTTTGAAGAATCTCTGTGAGAGTGCTTGTAGCTGCGTCGATTTCTTGTGGCGAGCGCAGAGTTCCCGAAGTGAGATGAATTCGTTCGTTGACTTCCTTTTTAAATCCTTCCCAGTCCGCATCCTTATAATTGCGCTGTTTTCTGGGGGTCCTTGAAGTTGTGCCGCCTATAGTGAAGCACACGGGCAGGTGGTCCGAAGACAGCTCGTCTAATGTGCGCAGTGGAGATATTGTCTTAATATTTTTTTCGAGTACTATATCCAATGTACTCGGATATCTAGAACGTTGCGAGTAGTACGTAGGTCTGTCTGGCCCCATTATCGAATAGGTATTTGTCTGCATGTGTGTAAAGAGCGTATTTCCGTTCGCATTACCTCTGTAGTTATTCCAGTAGTTGTGTTTGGCGTTCAAATCGCCTCCCATCACAACGATTGGTCCTAGATTGAGCAATTTATTGAGATCTTCTCTCACTAGGTTACTTTGGGTGCAGTATACGGAGATGATGGTATGCGCTCTACCCTCTATGGTGACTTCGATAATCGTGGCTTCAGCGTGCTTCAACTTCGGCGTGGGTATTCTTGTGGACGTCATAGATTGTCGAACGAATATTGCGGTTCCTCCGCCTGATCTTCCCTGTCGGTCGTCTCGGTGAATCTCGAAACCTTGCACTCTCAGCGGTACGCTTGGATTCAAGTGGGATTCTGATAAGAGAATAATGTCGGTGTTTAATTCATTTGCCAAAGCGAGCAGTTCGTCTGTCTTGTTGCGCACGCTAAATGCGTTCCATACGAGGACTCTCACCTTCTCGGGATTAGACATCGAGGGTGGTTGTGAGGAGCTCCATCAGGACGACGAGCTTCTCTGCTCTTGATGTGCAGCGGGCGAGCTGCGATCGCATCCTCAGGAGGCCTTGGAGCAGGGCCATGATGTCCAGGTCGTCCTCTGTAGTGGTGGGCGCACGCACGGGCTCCTGCTGTGGGCGGGGCTGGGGGCGGGGCTGTGGGGGCGGCGCGGACTCGCGCTGCTGTTGAGCGGGGGCGGTGCCTCCGGCTACGTTGGCCCATGTGCGTCCATCCGTCCTCGGCTGAGGAGGTGGCCTGCTCGGGTTCTGTTCTGCCGGCGGGCGTTGAGGCCTTCTGGCAGGTCGCTGCTGTATTGAGGCGACGTACGCTACCCGCTTGGGGCAGCCTCTGTAGTTGGCGGGATGCGGGCCTGAGCAGTTGCAGCATGCGGCGGGCTCGTCTCTCGTCTTCTTGGGGCATTCTGCCGAAGCATGCTCCAGTAAGCATTTTACACACCTTGCTGCGTGCGAACAGTTTCGGGACCCATGCCCGAAGTCTTGACATCTGTAGCACTGGGTGCCGTGCTGAAGGTGATTGCTCCTGTGCTTCTGGAGTCGAATGCGGCAGTGGCACAGGTATTTGACGGCCGCAAGCAGCTGTCCCATGTTGACTTCCTTATTGAAGTGAGCTAAGTATATGGGATACTCAATTGAGGCAGTCATCTTGACCACCTTCACAGCTGGGAATCCTTGCAATTCCAGATCCGCCGCGATGTCTTCTACTTCTACTAGTGGCAGGCCCTTGATCACGGCCTTTTTCATTTTTTCGGCTTCGGCCGTGAATGTGTGGAAGCCGCGCGCCTCCGCTCGCAGTCCATTGGTGAGGGCGCGATGGTCCTCCATCGAGCGCACGAAGATGTTGGCCGTGCCGCCCCTGTTATATTTAAAAGTAAACAGTTTGCCAGCCCCCAGATGTCCTTGGACCGAGGCCGTAATCTGCGCGTGTGTCATGTTTCCCAGGGTCATCACAACCGGGGGAACACGGTCTCTCCTGCCGGTACCTGCGGGGGAGAAAGAATGATTAGTATTGGCACGCTTATTACGCGGCGCGCCGGCGCCTTCGCTAACCTCGGGCAACTCTTCAAATCGGTTGCCACACTGGAGCGGTTGTGGTCCCCGTGGGGACATGGGCCTCTTTGTGGGGTTGGACGGCCTCGTCCAGCCTCCATCCTGGGGGGCAGCCGTCTCCATCGGCTGCTGGGGCCTCGGGGGCGCCACGTAGGCCGACGCTGGGCCTATCGGGGGGCGCCTGGGGGCAGGACTGGGTCCTGTTGCCCAGGAGGGGCCTGCTTCGGGCTCCGTCATCTCGGTTTCGTCGGGCGTGGTGGCAGTCGTGGTGGTGGATGGTCTGCGGGTCCTTGGGTCCTCGGAGCGGGGCTGTGGTGCGGGGATCGTAAGGCGCACGGTCCCGGTCTTCTTGCGAAGCGCAATTTGATGAGCGCCGGGTGGTACCACGACCGGGGAGTCCTCGTGGTCAGCGGGGAGCATCCTCGTCGGGAACATCTTGACAGGCGGTAGTCGGTGCCTCCTCTTGAAGAGTGAGCACGTCTCTGGAGCTTGCGGGCGGTTTGTGGGGGCCAGCGTGGATCTGCGTTGTTGAGTAATGCGCGAAAAAAGTGTTGCCTTGATAAAGGCAGTTGGGTGGGCGCGAGCGCCTGCTCGATGGGCCGGCGGGATTCCTCCGGCCGGCAAAAGTAGCGGGGCCTGGCTGAAAACTCAAGCCAGACAAAAAGACTTTTGTGGTTGTATTGCAAACCACAAAAAACTATCCCTTTCTTTCTATCTTTTCTATCCTCTTTGTCTTTTTCCCTCCTATCCTCTTTCTCTATCTGAGGTTGTGGTGAAATGTGAGCTTATGTATGAGGATGTGATACCGTGTTGCCAGCACCAACCCTCTGAGCTAACATTAAAGTTTAATTTTTAAAGTGGTTTTCTTCGTTTAGCTCTGGTGTAGCCGTCAATTACCGGACGTAATTAATCAGCCGTGCTCTACAGGTTTTAGGTCTCCCCAGGACTTCAGGAACAAACCCAAAGTAATGCCCAGGGTCAATCAAATGCTCGGCAATTGCCGATTTGTCACGCCACTCGGCCACCCTGATGAGCAACACGGCATAACACCACAAAAACAAATAACAAAAATACTTTTGGCCTTGAAAATATTAAATAAAAGACCCAAAACTTTTGATACAATATCGCATAAAATACTACTCAAAAGATTAAAAAATATTGGTATTGTAGGTATGCCCTATGAATGGTTGAAGAGTTAATGATAATAATAATAATTATAATTATTTATCGTCTTCTTTTCTTAGTAACATATAGAGATAATAATATCCTCACAGGGATCTCCCGTGCTGAGGATTTAATTTACATATTATAATTTAATTATAAGAGATTAATATTACAACAAAGTAACATATGCATTTAATTATAAACATATATCATGTTTTTGTTGTTTGTTTTTGGGGTGTTATGCCGTGTTGCGCTAACTCCTTCTTTAGCCGACGTTTCGGACAGCGTTGCAGTGTCCATCATCAGGGCAGATCCGGTAGATCCGAAGATGTGTGTGATGATCTACCGGTGTGTGTGATGATCCACCACGCCCGACGAAACCGAGATGACGGAGCCCGAAGCAGGCCCCTCCTGGGCAACAGGACCCAGTCCTGCCCCCAGGCGCCCCCCGATAGGCCCAGCGTCGGCCTACGTGGCGCCCCCGAGGCCCCAGCAGCCGATGGAGACGGCTGCCCCCCAGGATAGAGGCTGGACGAGGCCGTCCAACCCCACAAAGAGGCCCATGTCCCCACGGGGACCACAACCGCTCCAGTGTGGCAACCGATTTGAAGAGTTGCCCGAGGTTAGCGAAGGCGCCGGCGCGCCGCGTAATAAGCGTGCCAATACTAATCATTCTTTCTCCCCCGCAGGTACCGGCAGGAGAGACCGTGTTCCCCCGGTTGTGATGACCCTGGGGAACATGACACACGCGCAGATTACGGCCTCGGTCCAAGGACATCTGGGGGCTGGTAAACTGTTTACTTTTAAATATAACAGGGGCGGCACGGCCAACATCTTCGTGCGCTCGATGGAGGACCATCGCGCCCTCACCAATGGACTGCGAGCGGAGGCGCGCGGCTTCCACACATTCACGGCCGAAGCCGAAAAAATGAAAAAGGCCGTGATCAAGGGCCTGCCACTGGTAGAAGTAGAAGACATCGCGGCGGATCTGGAATCGCAAGGATTCCCAGCTGTGAAGGTGGTCAAGATGACTGCCTCAATTGAGTATCCCATATACTTAGCTCACTTCAATAAGGAAGTCAACATGGGACAGCTGCGTGCGGCCGTCAAATACCTGTGCCACTGCCGCATTCGACTCCAGAAGCACAGGAGCAATCACCTTCAGCACGGCACCCAGTGCTACAGATGTCAAGACTTCGGGCATGGGTCCCGAAACTGTTCGCACACAGCAAGGTGTGTAAAATGCTTACTGGAGCATGCTTCGGCAGAATGCCCCAAGAAGACGAGAGACGAGCCCGCCGCATGCTGCAACTGCTCAGGCCCGCATCCCGCCAACTACAGAGGCTGCCCCAAGCGGGTAGCGTACGTCGCCTCAATACAGCAGCGACCTGCCAGAAGGCCTCAACGCCCGCCGGCAGAACAGAACCCGAGCAGGCCACCTCCTCAGCCGAGGACGGATGGACGCACATGGGCCAACGTAGCCGGAGGCACCGCCCCCGCCCAAGAGCAGCGCGAGACCGCGCCGCCCCCACAGCCCCGCCCCCAGCCCCGCCCACAGCAGGAGCCCGTGCGCGCGTCCACCTCTTCAGAAGACAACCTGGATTTGATGGCCCTGCTCCAAGGCCTCCTCAGGATGCGATCGCAGCTCGCCCGCTGCACATCAAGAGCAGAGAAGCTCGTCGTCCTGATGGAGCTCCTCACGACCACCCTCGATGTCTAATCCCGAGAAGGTGAGAGTCCTCGTATGGAACGCATTTAGCGTGCGCAACAAGACAGACGAACTGCTCGCTTTGGCAAATGAATTAAACACCGACATTATTCTCTTATCAGAATCCCACTTGAATCCAAGCGTACCGCTGAGAGTGCAAGGTTTCGAGATTCACCGAGACGACCGACAGGGAAGATCAGGCGGAGGAACCGCAATATTCGTTCGACAATCTATGACGTCCACAAGAATACCCACGCTGAAGTTGAAGCACGCTGAAGCCACGATTATCGAAGTCACCATAGAGGGTAGAGCGCATACCATCATCTCCGTATACTGCACCCAAAGTAACCTAGTGAGAGAAGATCTCAATAAATTGCTCAATCTAGGACCAATCGTTGTGATGGGAGGCGATTTGAACGCCAAACACAACTACTGGAATAACTACAGAGGTAATGCGAACGGAAATACGCTCTTTACACACATGCAGACAAATACCTATTCGATAATGGCGCCAGACAGACCTACGTACTACTCGCAACGTTCTAGATATCCGAGTACATTGGATATAGTACTCGAAAAAAATGTTAAGACAATATCTCCACTGCGCACATTAGACGAGCTGTCTTCGGACCACCTGCCCGTGTGCTTCACTATAGGCGGCACAACTTCAAGGACCCCCAGAAAACAGCGCAATTATAAGGATGCGGACTGGGAAGGATTTAAAAAGGAAGTCAACGAACGAATTCATCTCACTTCGGGAACTCTGCGCTCGCCACAAGAAATCGACGCAGCTACAAGCACTCTCACAGAGATTCTTCAAACAACACAAGATACACACATTCCTCTCAAAGAAGTACATTCATACACGATCAAGCTTCCCGAGCACGTTTTATCGCTCATCAAGGACAAAAATCGCCTGCGACGCATGTACCACCGCACGCGTGACGAATACTTCAAGACAGCGTACAACAGCCTGCAGAGGGAAATCAAGACCGAAATCGCAGAACTCAAGCGCGAACTTTGGGACAAAAAAGTCGCGTCGCTCACGCCGAAAGATAATTCCCTATGGAAAATGGCTAGCGTGCTGAGACATAAAGATTTCACAATCCCCCCGCTACAGAAATTGAACGGCCCTGGGACGGCATTGTCGCTACAAGAAAAAGCTGACACACTCGCCGACGGCTTCGAGAGAGCCTACGCCGCTACAGACGGCCTTTCCGACCCGGCTACGGACCGGATCGTAGCTGACTCTCTACGAGATCTGAACGAAGCAGAGCAGACAAACGCTGAAGATATTCATTTCACAACGCCGAGCGAGATTGCGGTCACAATCAAGCGACTCAGAACGAACAAGGCGCCGGGAAGCGATCAAATTCACAACATTCTACTCAAAAATCTTCCTCAAAAAGCCATCATCTACACAACAAAATTGTTCAATGCCTGCCTCATGACCGGGCTTTTTCCCCAGATTTGGAAATCGGCGACCGTGCTGCCCTTCGCAAAGCCGAATAAAGATAGAACGCAGCCGACAAGTTACCGGCCGATTAGCCTATTATCAACGCTGAGCAAGGTATTTGAACAAATTATACTCAACAGGCTTGTCCCACACCACGACGAACACAAGACTTTGCCAGACGAGCAGTTCGGCTTCAGAAAGAGGCACTCCACGACCCATCAACTCACCAGAGTAGCGGAATACATCGCAAGAAAATTTAACGAACATCGCTTCACCGCTGCTGCGCTCATCGACCTAGAGAAGGCATTCGACACCGTATGGATAGACGTGCTCGTGCATAAGTTGCACCGCACTAACACGCCCATATACCTAACGAGGCTGATACAGGAATACCTAAAGAATAGATCGTTCAGAGTGTTCATAAGGAACGTGTTATCTTCAATGCGTGAGATTCCAAAAGGCGTGCCGCAAGGAAGTTTACTGGGACCATTTCTCTTCATTCTGTTCACCTACGACATCCCCCGAGACGAGAGATGCAATCTGTCTATCTACGCAGATGACGTCAAACTATACGTTTCCTCGCTGAAAGCGAACATGGCCGCGATTTACCTACAGAGGGCGCTCGACGCGCTCGTAGAGTACTACAAGAAATGGCGCCTGAAACTGAACGAGGCGAAAACCGAAGCCATCATGTTCACGAGAAAACGTATAAATAGAACACCTGACTTCAACATCGAAATGGGAGGACACAGCATTGAATGGAAAGATGAAGTTACATATCTCGGCCTGACCATGGACTCCCGCCTCAACTGGAAATCTCACCAAGCAAAGATGCACGCGCGCACGCGACAAGCGATCGGCATGATGAAGCCAATTTTCAATAGACGGAGTCCGCTACTTCCCAAAACTAAACTCCTCGTCTACTACTCGCTCATTCGTCCGGTACTCTCGTATGCGATTCCCGTATGGAGCAGCATCTCACACACAGACCACAAGAAACTACAGACACTTCAAAATCTCTGCATTAAAATCACATACAACACGAGACTCAGAACAAACTTGAAGAGATTACACGAACGAGAACAAATTCCAACTCTATACGAATTCACACACAGACTGACTGAACGCTTTTACAAATCACTCACACTTAGTAAAAATCCACTCATACGAGACATAGGACAATACAATGTTCCGAGCGACCTGACATTCAAATATTCACACAGACTACCTTAACACATCCTCATGGACCATGACCACATATGGTACATACCAGAATCAGACGCGGACGAATAGCGAGCAGTAGGTATTTCCTAAACTCCCGACTTTCCTCCTAAATATATAATGTTTATATATCTATTTATATATTTATATAATATTTTATAATTTGTATGTATATGTATGTTTATTTTCTATCTTCCCATAAGTATATATTAACATAAAAACAGACACACACACACACACATCTCAAAAACGCAGGACATCATATACCGATGTTACTGAAGGCCGCATACGTTTCAAGTTGACGTTCGGCCGCTCCTTCCGGGTAAGGTTTTCTGCGGTTTCCCTTACTCTATTACGCAAATGCGGAAGGATACCCACAACAGGACGCAGCCGAATTCCCCCCCCCCCGTTCCCAACACAACACAAACAGACACGTATGTAGTATATGGCCGCTGTAGGTCGCCGCTGGTGCTGATGCTGAATGACGCATGCAATTTTAGTAGGGTTTTTAGGTAACAAATTTTTTCCCTACCGAGAAAATACAAGGCCTCTAAGTCTATAAAAGCCAGGTAATATTTGAATAAACCCATATGAGGTAAAAATTGTGAGGCGCATATGACGCCGTTCTATTTGTATAAATAGTGTTCAGAGTTAAGAGTCTAGGGGTTGGCTTATTGTTTATTGAAATAGTTAGTGTTAAGCGCCCTTGAGATGATTTTGCACAAAAATGGCGTTATACAAATCATCCAAATATTATTATTATTATTGTTATTAAGAGTTCCCCCACGCTTTGACTTATTGTTTATTGAAATTTAAAATGGTTATCCTACCCTGACAAGTCAAGAAAATATTGCCTTAAACCTAAATTAAAAACAAATATTTTTAAAAAATACAAAAAAGACAGACAGAAAACTTATAAAATAAAGAAAAAAAAAACTTATAAATAGAAATAATTATAATGAAGTGATAAAAAAAACTTTAAAAAGAGAATTTTGACATATTTTAAGAGAAACTTAACAAAATATTTAAAGCCGAAAGAATCTACCGTAATCACAATATCCTAAAGATTTGAAAACAAAATCTTACACTTAAAATAAGAAAACATGATTTTAGTTCAATGATTAATGAAGAAAACTTAAGAGTAAGAAAAGAAAGAAAGAAAAGAAATGATAAAGTTACTTACCTACCTAATGAATTAAAATAAGGTCATTTAAAAGAAAAAAAGCAAAACAAAAAAATCTATTGCACGCATGTTGAAAAAAGTTACTAAAAAGGCTTGTTAAAAAAAAACAAAGATAAAGAAAAAATATAAAAAAGATAAATAAAAGAAAGATTCTAAAGAGAAATGAAAAGAAAACCCAACTATTTTTTTAATGATGTTACTGTGTACTTATAAGTGGAAAATGAAAAGAAATAAACTAAGACCAAAGAATTGAAAGAAATATGTTATAAGTATAACATGTAAATTAATGAAAAGAAAGAAGTTACTAAGAATTAAAACTTATAATTAAAAAGGGTAAAGAAAAACCTTCACATGAAAATGCGCCTACTGATCAAACACTATTTAATAACCACCAAAGCCTCAAATCTTATTACATATTAGGATCAGTTGTTGGAATGGTTATTAATTTGTTGGAATGACTGAGGTGTGTCACTTTATGCTCCGAGTTGCTAAAAAATATGCATGTACGATTTTTTTATTAAGCCGAGTAAAACTGATAATATACTTATGCAGTCTTTTAAACTAATTTTAATATTACATTTAAAATTTACGATTAACGTTAAAAATAAGTAAAACTAGGGTACCTTAACGCTATGAGTTATTAATCGGAGTATTCATAAATGTAATTTAAAATTAAAAAAGCTAAGTCAAAAGTAAAAACCACCTCCATTCTTGAATTAATATGGCATTCGACATACAATGTCTCCCCATATGAGAATAATATTACAATCGTTTATTTTTGATGATACTACCTTATTTACAAATTATACTACCGAATTAAAATGGATAATCGGACCATTAACTTTAAATTCAGTAAATTTAAATGATTCACCACTTCATGGAATATAAGAATCTAGAAAATAAAAAAAAAAAAACAACCTCAGATAATTCCCAGCTGTGAAGGTGGTCAAGATGACCGCCTCAATTGAGTATCCCATATACTTTGCTCACTTCAATAAGGAAGTCAACATGGGACAGCTGTGTACAAATACCTGTGCCACTGCCGCATTCGACTCCAGAAGCACAGGAGCAATCACCTTCAGCACGGCACCCAGTGCTACAGATGTCAAGACTTCGGGCATGGGTCCCGAAACTGCTCTCACACAGCAAGGTACGTAAAATGCTTACTGGAGCATGCTTCAGCAGAATGCCCCAAAAAGACGAGAGACGAGCCCGCCGCATGCTGCAACTGCTCAGGCCCGCATCCCGCCAACTACAGAGGCTGCCCCAAGCGAGTAGCGTACGTCGCCTCAATACAGCAGCGACCTGCCAGAAGGCCCCAACGCCCGCCGGCAGAACAGAACCCGAGCAGGCCACCTCCTCAGCCGAGGATGGATGGACGCACATGGGCCAACGTAGCCGGAGGCACCGCCCCCGCCCAAGAGCAGCGCGAGACCGCGCCGCCCCCACAGCCCCGCCCCCAGCCCCGCCCACAGCAGGAGCCCGTGCGCGCGTCCACCTCTTCAGAAGACAACCTGGATTTGATGGCCCTGCTCCAAGGCCTCCTCAGGATGCGATCACAGCTCGCCCGCTGCACATCAAGAGCAGACAAGCTCGTCATCTTGATAGAGCTTCTAGACACCCTCGATGCCCAATACCGAGACGGTGAAAGTCCTCGTATGGAACGCATTTAGCGTGCGCAACAAGACAGACGAACTGCTCGCTTTGGCAAATGAATTAAACACCGACATTATTCTCTTATCAGAATCCCACTTGAATCCAAGCGTACCGCTGAGAGTGCAAGGTTTCGAGATTCACCGAGACGACCGACAGGGAAGATCAGGCGGAGGAACCGCAATATTCGTTCGACAATCTATGACGTCCACAAAAATACCCACGCCGAAGTTGAAGCACGCTGAAGCCACGATTATCGAAGTCACCATAGAGGGTAGAGCGCATACCATCATCTCCGTATACTGCACCCAAAGTAACCTAGTGAGAGAAGATCTCAATAAATTGCTCAATCTGGGACCAATTGTTGTGATGGGAGGTGATTTGAACGCCAAACACAACTACTGGAATAACTACAGAGGTAATGCGAACGGAAATACGCTCTTTACACACATGCAGACAAATACCTATTCGATAATGGCGCCAGACAGACCTACGTACTACTCGCAACGTTCTAGATATCCGAGTACATTGGATATAGTACTCGAGAAAAATGTTAAGACAATATCTCCACTGCGCACATTAGACGAGCTGTCATCGGACCACCTGCCCGTGTGCTTCACTATAGGCGGCACAACTTCAAGGACCCCCAGAAAACAGCGCAATTATAAGGATGCGGACTGGGAAGGATTTAAAAAGGAAGTCAACGAACGAATTCATCTCACTTCGGGAACTCTGCGCTCGCCACAAGAAATCGACGCAGCTACAAGCACTCTCACAGAGATTCTTCAAACAGCACAAGATACACACATTCCTCTCAAAGAAGTACATTCATACACGATCAAGCTTCCCGAGCACGTTTTATCGCTCATCAAGGACAAAAATCGCCTGCGACGCATGTACCACCGCACGCGTGACGAATACTTCAAGACAGCGTACAACAGCCTGCAGAGGGAAATCAAGACCGAAATCGCAGAACTCAAGCGCGAACTTTGGGACAAAAAAGTCGCGTCGCTCACGCCAAAGGATAATTCATCATGGAAAATGGCTACCGCGCTGAGACATAAAGATTTCACAATCCCCCCGCTACAGAAATTGAACGGCCCTGGGACGGCTTTGTCGCTACAAGAAAAAGCTGACACACTCGCCGACGGCTTCGAGAGAGCCTACGCCGCTACAGACGGCCTTTCCGACCCGGCTACGGACCGGATCGTAGCTGACTCTCTACGAGATTTGAACGAAGCAGAGCAGACAAACGCTGAAGATATTCATTTCACAACGCCGAGCGAGATTGCGGTCACAATCAGGCGATTGAAAACAAACAAGGCGCCGGGAAGCGATCAAATTCACAACATTTTACTCAAACATCTCCCTCAAAAAGCCATCATCTACACTACAAAATTGTTCAATGCCTGCCTCATGACTGGGCACTTTCCCCAGATTTGGAAATCGGCGACCGTGCTGCCATTCGCAAAGCCGAATAAAGATAGAACGAAGCCGACAAGTTACCGGCCGATTAGCCTACTATCTACGTTGAGCAAGGTATTTGAACAAATTATACTCAACAGGCTTGTCCCACACCACGACGAACACAAGACTTTGCCAGACGAGCAGTTCGGCTTCAGAAAGAGGCACTCCACGACCCATCAACTCACCAGAGTAGCGGAATACATCGCAAGAAAATTTAACGAACATCGCTTAACCGCTGCTGCGCTCATCGACCTAGAGAAGGCATTCGACACCGTATGGATAGACGGGCTCGTGCATAAGCTGCACCGCACTAACACGCCCATATACCTAACGAGGCTGATACAGGAATACCTAAAGAATAGATCGTTCAGAGTGTTCATAAGGAACGTGTTATCTTCAATGCGTGAGATTCCAAAAGGCATGCCGCAAGGAAGTTTACTGGGACCATTTCTCTTCATTCTATTCACCTTCGACATCCCCCGAGACGAGAGATGCAATCTGTCTATCTACGCAGATGACGTCAAACTATACGTTTCCTCGCTGAAAGCGAACATGGCCGCGATTTACCTACAGAGGGCGCTCGACGCGCTCGTAGAGTACTACAAGAAATGGCGCCTGAAACTGAACGAGGCGAAAACCGAAGCCATCATGTTCACGAGAAAATGTATAAATAGAATACCTGACTTCAACATCGAAATGGGAGGACACAGCATTGAATGGAAAGATGAAGTTACATATCTCGGCCTGACCATGGACTCCCGCCTCAACTGGAAATCTCACCAAGCAAAGATGCACGCGCGCACGCGACAAGCGATCGGCATGATGAAGCCAATTTTCAATAGACGGAGTCCGCTACTTCCCAAAACCAAACTCCTCGTCTACTACTCGCTCATTCGTCCGGTACTCTCGTATGCGATTCCCGTATGGAGCAGCATCTCACACACAGACCACAAGAAACTACAGACACTTCAAAATCTCTGCATTAAAATCACATACAACACGAGACTCAGAACAAACTTGAAGAGATTACACGAACGAGAACAAATTTCAACTCTATACGAATTCACACACAGACTGACTGAACGCTTTTACAAATCACTCACACTTAGTAAAAATCCACTCATACGAGACATAGGACAATACAATGCTCCGAGCGACCTGACATTCAAATATTCACACAGACTACCTAAACACATCCTCATGGACCATGACCACATATGGTACATACCAGAATCAGACGCGGACGAATAGCGAGCAGTAGGTATTTCCTAAACTCCCGACTTTCCTCCTAAATATATAATGTTTATATATCTATTTATATATTTATATAATATTTTATAATTTGTATGTATATGTATGTTTATTTTCTATCCTCCCATAAGTATATATTAACATAAAAACAGACACACACACACACATCTCAAAAATGCAGGACATCATATACCGATGTTACTGAAGGCCGCATACGTTTCAAGTTGACGTTCGGCCGCTCCTTCCGGGTAAGGTTTTCTGCGGTTTCCCTTACTCTATTACGCAAATGCGGAAGGATACCCACAATAGGACGCAGCCGAAATTCCCCCCCCAACCCAACACAACACAAACAGACACGTATGTAGTATATGGCCGCTGTAGGTCGCTGCTGGTGCTGATGCTGAATGACACATGCAATTTTAGTAGGGTTTTTAGGTAACAAATTTTTTCCCTACCGAGAAAATATAAGGCCTCTAAGTCTATAAAAGCCAGGTAATAATTGAATAAACCCATATGAGGTAAAAATTGTGAGGCGCGTTTGACGCCGTTCTATTTGTATAAAGAACATTAACTTTAAATTCAGTAAATTTAAATGATTCACCACTTCATGGAATATAAGAATCTAGAAAATAAAAAATAAAAAAAACAACCTCAGATAATACATCTGCCCTGATGATGAACACTGCAATGCTGTCCGAAACTTTGGCTAAAGAAGGAGTTAGCGCAACATGGCATAACACCCCAAAAACAAATAACAAAAATAAAATCAATTTAACCACTTCAACATAATAAAATTTCGAAGGTAAATTGATTGGTTTTTAATAGGTATTCTGCTTCTTATATATATAAATAGGTTGAGGTACCAACTATACGTTTTTTTTTTGGTACAATTTTTAACATTTCACAGTACAATCCAGTAATGTTGGCCTCACTGGGTTATATGGTGGTTATATATATATAGGCTTCATGCGTATATATAAATATACAGGCTTCATGCGTAAGGTCGACAGAATTTTAAATAAATTTTAAGTTATTACAATTTTATTAGCCATGTTGGTCACGAAACAATATCGACAGAAGAACAATTCAATTTGGTTTCTGATATCTACGATTAGGTCATAACTAAAATTGAGAAAAAAGTTGTATTGTTTTCACGTTGACATACTTTTAAATGTTATGATTTTCTTTCACGTAGAAAATTAAAATGAAATTGGAGAGAAAGCTTGTTTTTGTTTTGTTGTTGTTTATTCAAATTTATCCAAACAATACACTTCACAAAAAAATAACAAGGAGCTTTTTGTTTTCGTTAAAGTGGAATATTTTTTTGTAAAAATTTAATACGAACCCTTCTAAGGAACATAATTAAATTAACTTTGGAAAAACACAAACTTTTTTCTGGAAAGGTTGCTGAGAGGAGATAAGTTTTCAAGGAAAAACAAACTGAGTCTACAAGACGGCAACTATGTGGAAATTAACTGCGGGTCATAGTAAATAAGAAGAAATGGTTCTTTGTTATGTCAAAAATACTGTTGTAGTTAAATTGGTACGTGATAACGTGTCCCTAACGTAGCGGGTTGAATATATTAATGTTTGGAAGAATTGGAAGGTGCAGGGTGCGGCAAAGCATACAGTGCAAAACAGGCAACGCAGTTTTTAAGAGCTATTACAAAAAATGACGCAACTTACAGAAATGGGATTCATTTGATTTCATTCGCTAAGAAATGGGGTTCATTTTATTTCATTCGCTACATCATGCCGTTTTATGCATGCATGTAAGTCCTGAATATGACACCAGAAAGGTGATGGCCTCCAGCAGCGATACATTGATGAAGGCGATTTCTGAAGTTTTCGGCCACGTTTTGGAACATCTCGACGGGTATAGCGAGGATTTCCTCCCAAATTTGACCCTTGAGTTCTTCCAAGGTGAGCGAGGCTGATGTTTAAAAATGTTTTCCTTCAGGTAGCCCCACAGGGAGAAATCGCAAATTGAAGCCCGGGTGTTGTCCGGGCCAAATCATAGTAACGACTGAAAATGAAACGACCCTCCCGACACAATGAGACTCCTCGCAGGTTCCTACTTTCATACCGGCCCTTCAAAACTGCTTTGTCTGTTTTGATGCACCCTCTACATGGAAAACGTCCCGGAGGAAGCTACGTATTCCTCTTGTTTGATCGTAAACTATTCGTAATAAGCGAAAAACAAAAACTAAAACAATTTAATACGTAAATTTCATAGATCAGAGAACGGATGGACTTGAACTATGGCAAATCATTCGCCCCATTACGCATAGTTAATGAGTTGATGTCAGATAAGTTCCGATACGTATCGAAAAATAACTGCTTCCAGTTTTATAATACATAAATAATATAATGAATACATACATAGACTCTTACTTTTTCTCGATAATTACATTACTTATTTTTACATCGAAAAATGCCAATTTTGAGTTAGTAGTGTAATTTCATTATGAATAATTTTTGCTCTGATCCTGTTTCAATAGCAAAACACCTCGAATATTGTCTACTTTGGCAGAGAAAACATATACCTAAAGTACCCACGTAGAACAAAATATTATGGAAATTTGTTGTAATAGTGTTAATTTTTTTTGTTCATCAAAATATAAAAGCATCACAAGCACGCCATGATTAACTGAAACTTTTTATGGTGAAATTACATAAATTCTGTGACAAACGTCGGTTTGTATATTCACTTGAGCCATTTGAATTATGATAAATTTTAATTGAAGAAAATTCAAAGGCCATTTTTAGGAATCTGTATTTTTTGTCTTACTAAAAAAACAGGCAATCGATATGGTATTTTATTTCCAGTCTAGTTTTATTTGGCAGTCTGAAATAACTTTCTTTTATAGTAAATATATTTCGAACGTTTTAAAAACATGGAACAAAGACGATTTTTATATTTATTTTGTATTTTATTCAAATAAACAAAATTGTTTTGTGATTACTGGCAAAAGTTATAAAAACCAAAAAAAAAAAAAAATGTTTGTCACCCAATTTCTCTTATTTTCTTCAAAATCTACGCGATGAAAAGGAACCAACTCCGAAGTTTATACAAATTTAAATAAATTTCTTAAGGCGATGCCATACGTAGTAATGCAAAATTATGTGTTTTTGGTTTGAAAATTTGGTCGCCTAGAAATGTTTCAGATGCTCTAATTAAATACTGCGAGTAGAATACATCTTGGTCTTTGAAATAATCGAGTATTTTTTAGATAAGTCTTTTTATAAGCCCAGAAAAAATAATGTATAAGGCCTATGAAAACTGCTTTAAAGTTCTACATCTCCTACTTACGAACCCATTTTCGGTTATAATTTTATTGTATAATGTGGCAAATTAAGTTATTTATAAAATGATCGAAAAAAAAATATTTATGCCTGAATATCCACAAAATAAAATAAAAGGCACTTTTTGGCCATGTTTTTTTCTTGCATAAATCAAAACAGGATGGTGTTAAGCGGGAATTTAAACCTTATCGCCATCTACGTAAGAGTTGTTATTGATAGCGTCTCAATTTAAAATATTAAACGACGTAGTGCATCGCCTTAAGAGAAGTACCTGCTTAAGTTTATCAAAATGAGATAAGACTAAAAAATAAATTGCTTTGGTATTTAACATGATCTTAGCATTTTGTTAGTACTGCTAGATAAGTTTGAAGAAGGATCCACGAAACATATTTTTACTACTTTAAATCCTAATTTATCTATGCTTTGAAAGTTTTACACCGTTCTTACTTGTATCTGTCTTAGAATATGATAAGTTTATTATGTTTTCTATAGAGTCCTAATTTTAATACTACTAATTTCCAATACTGCTTCATATTTTTAATTCAATGTATTTTATTAATTTTGTCTGGTTTTTGTTTACTTATCAATCCAACACGCTTCAAGCGATTTAACACATAATAATCTTATACTAAAAATGGTCACCGCCCAACTCTTTTTAGTAAAATATATAAATTGTTTTAAAGAATACCATCCGTTGTAATTTTCGCTAAATTTTGCTACTGTGTTGTTGCGACAACTCCAACACGGAATCACAATGGCATATATTTTCCAGTCCACCGCATACAGAACTCGGGTAACAATATAAGGATGATGTTGACGGTTCAATAATAACTCAACACAGTGACAATTCAACACACCTTTAAAAAGTGATATAAAGTCATTAGAAATGATGAAATTTTTTTTTTAACCTAACCTAACCTACATAACCCAGTTTATAAATTTTTAGTTTCATCACATTCCATGACTTAAAATAACTTTTTAAAGATGTGATGAATTATCATTTTGATGATTTATCCCATCAGCTGCGTGGAGTGCCAGATCAGGAGAGACTAGTTTGGGGAGACCCTTTGACCTCTCCAATTGGTCTATCGACCCATTGCCTTGCGCCTCGGTGAGAGGGATATATTCATTCGTCCGTCACTTCAGGGTACCGATTCTCTAATCCAGGCCACTTGTAATCGCCGTCGAAAGTACATACATTGCTCGACGTTCTTATTTTTGAGTCTCGTCGTTACATACGCCAAACGTCAAAAGTCATTCCCTATGATTCCCACATTCATTTTTACATAGGTATACTGAATTGATAAAAAGATATAAGTGTGATCTATACGGATCAGAAAGAAACTTAAATTGACAATTTATTTAGACAAGATTTTCTGAGGATTCACAGTGAAATCGATAACTTTACAATATCTGATCTATCTAGAACATGTAAGTTTGTTTCTTTTATTTGTAATGATTTATAAAACGGCGTTATTTTTAGGTGAGTTAAAGATCATATCAATCACATGTGCATAATATTTTCCCCGGGTAATGCTGACAATGTGTTAAAAGTGAATATTCGGATATTTTGCTCAAAATATACGACATTCAAAACGAACGTGGATCGGTAAATGCACCCCAGATGTTTTCAACTGAATTCTCGGAAACTCTGAAGGGCCTAGCAAGTGTTAACAAGCTAAGCCCAGGGTTATTTATTTTCCCGACCGTCGCCTTTTATTGCTGGCAGAATGCACTGCTTCAATAATCACCAGGATGGACTCGCCGAACGTCTATGTGAGGTGTCAGAGCTTTATTTGCAGCAGACACATACCTGGACGGATGACGAACCTCTAGCTGGCACTGTTGGTGGACGCTGTGGACTCTCTTGTTGCATTAGCTGGTCCAGTCTCTTCATTACCTAGGATTATTGCTATAGAGTCTCCATCTTCTATCTTTATCGAAAGTCAAAGCGGTGCTGCCAAGGTCTGGTATCCGTGAGAGGATATTCTGTCAGCGCTCCATCAGCAGCAGACACATATCCGGACGAATGACGAACCTCGTGTTGGCACTGTTGGTAGACACGGTGGACTCTTTCGCTGCAGCAGCTGGTCCAGTTTCTTCACCACCTAGAATTCTTGCTGCAGAGTAACCATCTTCTATCTTCGTATCACCTATTCGTGTACTTCATTTTACTTAACTTCACTTTATTTTTGTAATATTTATATTTTTTGTAATACCTGCATCAACTGTAAAGCGCCCCTGAGGTGATATCTCACAAAAGCGGCGCTATAAAAATTGTCCAATAAATAAATATTTTACAACAAAAATGTATACAAGATTTTACATCAACAATTTAATCTAGATAGGTAGGTATCATATTACAGTAAAATATTAGGTAATAAATATTAATTTTAAATTCTGGAGCGGTTTTTAGAGGGTATAATTAGTGTTTATTAGAGTCTTATGCTAATAAACCAAATCGAGACTTTTATCAAAAATGATAAAAGGTTTTTTTGGTTTGGAACCCCAGGGAAATCAACGGCGCCGCGGGTTTAGGCCTAAATCACTTTAAAAAGCATTATTACGACTCGGAATACGTTGTTCAAACTGATGTTTTATCACACTTATATCGAGCATATTTTAGCTTTAGACCTTTTATAGTCTTTTTTTGTTCAAATGAAATATGAGCGTCGGTGAGGGAATTTCAAACCAAATTTTAAAATATGTTGCTTGAAGGTAAATAAGGTAAGTCCATACACAATTTATATGTGCTAAGAATTCATTTTGGTGACGTATATCAATTCATTTATTGATAACGTGTACATATAAATATTTGAGCTTTGCTTAGGTAAAGAATCAAAACATAGCAGAAACAAGTTTTCATATATTTTTATTTAAATTTCACTTTTTTTTTCGGGAATCAATGAATGCAAATCTTGAAAGAAGATATTAACCCACTTCCCGCCACCAGATCGAGCAAAAACGTGAAAGATAGACTTGTTGTCGAAAACAATTCATTATATCTACTTTTGGTGGCAATCACGTACACACAGATGGAAATTTTACTGACATGTAATGACATTATTGCATAATAACATAAAGAAAATATATTTCCTACCAGATCGGCATTTGGTGAGTTTGTTAGCTCGGTTGACTTTAGTCCCTGGGAAGGAAAATACAATCCTCAGTCAGAGATAGTCCCCGGTATGGAAGGTTCAACCCACAGTCAAACAAAAAAACTTTGAAATCGGCTACTAGGTCAAACATTAAAAATAGATGCAATTATATGAATCTATTCAATGAATGAATTCAGTGAGTTTAATTTCAACTCAATTGATTCATTGGAATGAATGCTTCTGCCATGGAAAAACGTGTTTTATGTGCTACATATTTTTCAATAACACGATGAAAAAATGTGAAAGCTGTTTCAATAAACCAAACGAAAGAAAAAAACCCAGAGAGTCTTATGGAATCTTTCTTCCATAAAAAGCATGGTTGGTCTAATTCACACAACATAATCCTTGGCATAAAAACTATCTGATGTATGAAAATAATGACAACATAATCCTCGGCATAAAAACTATCTGATGTATGAAATCATAAAAGCACACTATATATACGTCGGGAAAAACGCTCCCCTTCTTCAAAGAAAGGCGCCCTGCCCTTTGTTTCCCAAAAAATAAGTAGTGGCCATTATCATTTCGATGTCAGTTTTATAGGCCACAAGCTATGGTACCCGGCTTCGCCAGTGCTTTGTTCTCTTCTCAATATTTTGTTCTAACAATGTAGAACGAGTTCAGCACAAATTTATTAGGTTCATAAATTTAAAGCTCAAAATTTTCAATTGAATCGATTATTTGTCTCAATTTGATGAATAAATTGCATCTAATAACGATGTCTGACAGAAAAATTATGTCAGACCTGATTGTATTACGCAGATACAGTAATAACAGTGCCTACTAGGAACACAAGACAAAATCTAACATTCTTCTGCAATACATACAAAACCAAATATCAGACACATCCATTAACCAATAGTATGTATGATCTGGGCAACGAGTTTGGGATTTGGAATGATTTATTTACTGACTCCATATACAGAATTAAGCGTAATCTATATCAACACTTTATTGAATCCTACAAATTATAGTAGCGTTGGTGATGTATTTTAAGTAATTTGTCTTAGATGTAGTATTGTTCTATTTTTTTTATTTTATTTTATGTTACTGTTTTGATAATATTTTTCCATCAGTTTAACGTTATTTCATGCTTTAAAAACTATATGCATAATTTTCTATAGCTCACTAGTTATATTGTATTTTAAAAAACCCCATAAAAGGCTAGCTTAGCGTAAAACCAAATAAAATAAAGAACCTTCACAAATTGTGATTTCATATTCTTCAAAACTGGACCATGTCAAAAATATTAATTCCGGTTGTGGGTCTGTTTGAGATTGTAACTCTGATTCAAAAATTGGATTTATTTCCAATTGTGGTGTTAATAGTGCCCAAATATAATGGTATATACCAGCAAATTATTTTATTTATAATTTTTAAAATTGGAACTGATGGGTAAAGAATTCAGACAAGCGATTTTCCTACAAACCTATAATTTAATATTTTTTAACATAAAATTATTTCAATTCTAAGTTTGAAATGTGTATTTCTTTTGTCTAATTTTTTTCTTGGGGTAAATCTTGACAAGAAATTTTTCGCGATTTTTTAAGGGTCTTCTTTTTTACTAACTTTACGGGTCTGCGCTAGTAATGATCTATTTTAAACACCCCGTTATTTCATTTAATCAATTCTTTGTTTGACCTAATTTGAGCAGTTCCATCATTACGAAATTAATATATGTATATATTTATAATTAGTATCTACCTTGTAATTACTTTTTGATCTTCTGGTACCTACCCTTAAGTTGGCTATTATCGCGGTATTCTCTTCCTCTAACATTAGCAGATTTGCTTTTCACCCTGCGCACGATAACTTCGTCTATTACAATCCATCAATCACGGTGAGTTATTTAACATTTGGTTATTATTATATGTGAAGCAATTCATGATGTAGAAGTATCCGTAATTTTAGGTATGACACAACCACCAAAAACCGTACGATTTTTGACCATTCGCAGATTCATACATACCTAAAATATTTACCGAATTCCAACATTGTTAAGAGCACTTTTAAACAGTTTGTTGTTTTCAATTCAAACTTAAAAAGATCTGCGGGTCCAACATCGGATCGATAGGCGTAACTACAGATGATTTTATACTTATTAGTTGTCAGCCAGAAGAAAACGATCATGCAATCAATTAGAAACCGACTTACGCTGGCAACACTGAAAGTATTTTCTATGAATTGAAATTCCGAAACGTCAGATGGCTATGTTAAAAATACTGATACATTGACAATGCCGAATCGAAAAAATAACATTCAATAATTGTTATATACATCGGCTGTACAAAATATATCTACTAAAAAGCGAGTTGATTCGTTCATGAGGTCATAACTAATAACTTTTATTTCTCGAAGCCGGAACGGAATCAATTTATCGCGTCTTAGATGAATTAATTAAGTTTATGGGGCGCGTATATGTTCTCTTTCAATTCTAAGACCTTAGTTAGTTCACCTCTATTCATTAATAAACCAGTTATTTTTCATTACGAACCACATTATCAAAAAAATGTGCATATTGTCAGCTTATAAGCCTTGAAGGCCGCCCTAAAAGCAGCGGCTTGTGGATACCGATTGTCGGATTAATATTTTGACCGTGCTCGCAAATATCGTTAACTGACCATGGATTTCGTCAATATCGTACTGACGTAGAACTTTACCAATCGTTCTTGCTTGACCTCCATATCTTGGGATGTGCTTGAGATTTTAGTGAGTTTTCAGACTAACAAACATATTACTTGGTTTTATAGCATATACGAGAAAGCCATCATTTTTTCAATCAAGATTTTTTCCTGTTGGATTTTTATTCCGATTGTATCTTTTGGCTTGTGGGACATATCTCAGCACCATCCTACAAGTGCTACGATCCATCAAGTTTTATGTCACTCTAAATGGCCATCTCTCGTCACATAAAACATTTATAGAGAAAATAATGGTGGTGTACAAGAATGATGAATTGATCATTCAATATAATTTTTAATAGATTTACCCTAGATTTCTTTTGGTTTTTATTTTAGTGGCTTTGCATGGATAATTTTTTTTTTATTCTATATATTGGCTTTCACCCATTAAGAGTGATCTTGGCCATACATTACAACATTTTTCTTATTAATAAATACAACAAATTACAGGATAAAATTGATTACACAACATGACATAACATAACGTAACATAAATAAACCAAACATAACATAAACATAACATAACATAACATAACAAAACATTAACATAACATACTTTTCATAAACGGTACAGAGCTGGTAACAGTAGATTATCACAAAATTATAAAAAACAACAATAGTTGGATACAAAAAGAACACTTCATTTTCTTCAAACATAGCAAACTTATTTTGTGGAACTATTTTAAATTTAAAAAAAACCTTTGTTTAACCCATATTAACAGCCTTACTAACACTAACATGGGTGAAAATTTTATTAATTTGATGAACGACCGTGTATATAAAAACCTACAAACTGAAACGTAACATAAAAACTGACAGTTTACATGCATTAAATAGTTTATAGAAAGATATACATTGTGAATACATTAAAAGAGGGTTTTTTATGTGTTATACTCGTATAAGCTAATAATAATAATTTCTCGTCAAATTTCGGAATATTTCGAGGTGTAATTATTGATTGCGATATAATTTCTTTCTTTGAAGTTGCAGTAAAAACAAATGTCATTTTAGAAATCAGATAAAATTACCTTTTCAGATTTTTGTATTTGAAGTTTGAATATTTTAATTACAAGTGTGAAAAAAGTTGAACAAAAAATAACCACAAATATTTTTATTCGAATCGTAGAGAAATTGTAAAATAAATTTAAAAAAAAAGACATTTATTTTATTTAAGGAATCTCGTCACTTCTTTTATAATTATTTTACAAGCAATAATTATTCGCCTGAAACACTCATCCTCATTGAAAAATCTCCTGATAAAAGATACATGACGCCAACGGGACTTCTTTTATAGTTCACACAATTATGCTATCCAAAAAGTTGGCTAAAGAAGGAGGAAGGGCAACACGGCATAATACGAGTAGGTACAGCGAAATTATATCAACTCTGGTGTTGACAGCAATGCTGTTCTTTGATGGCAGTTAATGTCTTAGAAGTTTTGATACACTTAATAATATGAAAATTAAATTTTCAACCCCAAAAGTGTGGTTATGATTTGAAATTTTCACGACCAGCTTTATAGTGATTTGTTTTTGGGATATTATGCAGTGTTGTGCAACCTCCTTCTTTAGGCAACGTTTCGATTAGCATTACAGTGTCGGTCATAAGGGTAGATATGTGACGATAATGGACACTGTAATGGTTATAATTTCTACCTATTTCAAAAGCTTAGAATTTTTTTACGAATAATATATATAAAAAATATTTCTACGGGATATTGACGACTAAATCGTTTGTGTAAATTGGGTAATGATTGCCAGCTTAAGAAAATTTTGTACTTGAATGGGTTTCATTATTTATTGTTTAAAAAACAATAAATAGTTGCATAATATTTAATTAATTATGTACATATTATGTATCAAGTTCGTAGATTATATTAGTCCGAAATTATTTTTTTTTTCAAATGGATAAAAAATGTAGACGGATATACAAATACAATGATTGCCACTTGTAAATTGTGCTTGGCCACAATAATGACAGTGATCGCCCACTTTTGTGATTTGATAAAAATCGTTAATAAAAACAACCTGATTTTTTAAATATATTTGCTCCACACTCATGCCACCTTTGGGGATGATGTTTAAGGGATATTTTCAAGAAAATAAAGGAGAGGAATTTCTGCGAAGGAAACAGGTATGAGGGGTGGGTAAGAGTCTGGGGGTCAGTGTGTCCAGGAGTAACGGACGTATTAATACTTTTCTGCCACTGCGGTGTAAGGCAATATGGGTCGAGAGAGTCATGCTGTGTACCGTAAACATCTCTTTATTTTGTTTTATTATCAATAATAAATAAGTTAATATTTTGATAAAATAAGATATACTTATCTATCAATTGATAATATTCAACGCGCATCATGGAATCTAATTTCACTTTGACAACATCGTGGCTGTTTGTCGATTCACATTGAAGTAATAAAGATATCTGTTAAGTTATCTGTGCCATATTTTTACATGGTGAGAAAAGGACTATCAAGTGGTAGAAGCCATTCATTAGTTGCGGGCAATCACATTCAATCATTTTTTAAGGATAAACTAATGTTTATATAACTAGGTTTTTCATGCATGGCACAAATAATAACAAATTATTATAAGCAATAAGCACAGTCTAGTTTACTCTATTTACGACTTTTAAAAATACTATCCAGTTTTATTATATTTTTACGTCATAAATAAAGGCCTCTCTTAAGTATATTCTTGGCTGAAGAAAGATCAAAATAATTAGCCTAAAGCCTTTGAAAACAAATTATCCGTGCGTTAATTTCAGAAGCTCAAAACAATGTGTCAAAGATACCCTCTCCCCACTGAAAGGTCACGCGGGATATATTCGCAAACAAAGATTCAGGAGCCGCACTAAAAGCCTTAATTACTCTCCCATCGAGCCTCCTAAGGACTCGCTACAAAGGACATCCTGTGGATGCAACCCATTCAGACCTTAATCGGCGGAATTAATCAGGCTTTAAACAAAGCACCCAACCGCAAGGCTTTTACAGGGTAATGCTGACTACCTACCATGGCTGTTGAGCTTTCTTGAGGGTAAGTATAATACCAATGCTATTGACTAAACTGCTAGTGTGTTCAAGGATCGGTACAAGCGTTACTCAATTATAATATTCTGTTTACGTGCTTGAGTTTATTTTACTCATCCAAAGTTTATTTTACACAAAATCGTTATTATTCCGAATGTCTCCGTGGAATAGCGGATTGATCCTGGTAATCTAAGAATAAATCAAACGAAGGGTACAAAACATGCTGTTCATTTCATCCCTCGAGCCTGTTAGGGCCGAATATGACCCGGCGTTCAAGATATATAAGAATATTTTTGAAACTTTTTTCTATCATACGAAAAAACGTGATTTTTCGACGATAGAAAGACAAATAATAGTAATTCTCGTTTTGTGTTAAATTTAAACACTGGGTGCAATGAATTAATTAACAACATAAATAAAGGAAATTTCTTTTCATTTAAACAAATTATTTACTTAAATAATCTAAAAAAATAATTCATGGTCATACGTAAATTGAATTTCTAAGAAAAAATGAAAACCAGCAGCACAAACACACACGAGACGATGAAAAGAAATTAAATAAAACTAATAAGGGTCAAAAGTGGTTGAAAAAAAAAGTGGCGAATTAAGAGAAGAAGAAAACATAAACAAATTTAAACATTAGAAGAAAACACGTGATTGATCTATTGAAAATAGTTTTTTTTAATAAAACACATAAAAGTATTTTATTAAGACATGGATAATTATTTAATTTACCACAAATAAATACCGCCATCCAAAGTGAAGAATTCACAATTAGCGACATTAGCATAACATTTTTTTAATGTATGAACAAGATAAAAAATTAAGGTACAAAAATTTTCCAAAACAACTGGAATCTTTTTTAGTAATAACGAGTTTTTTTAAATTTTCTACGTTTACGGAGTAAAAAATAAAAATCATGTTCGATATTAAAATATATTTTTTAAATCCAAATATTCATTTAAAACATTTATTTGTACCTGAAAGATAATTTAACTTCTTTCGAAACCGATTTTTTTTTTGTTTTACCATTAATAAAAAAATAACACATAATATTTCAAAGCCTGACTAGAAGATTAAGAGAAGGTCTGAAACTTTCGTATTGTAGTTTGAAAACAGGGATAGGTTTTAAAAAAAATTGTGATAAAAAAATACAATTTTGGTATGTTGTACAATTATATATTAATCACATACGGAGAATAAGAATAATTAAGAATCTCTTCAAATTATTAGTAATCCGGTTAAAACGGGATTGCAGGCCCTTAACGAATGAATTAATAGGTTTCCTGATAAACTTTTTCGTAAAATACAAATATATTATTACAATGTCGGAACACTTGTTCATATGGTTCATAAATGTATGTATATAATCAATGCAAATGAAAGCGAAAGAACACGTGTTCCGATATATTAGGAATTTACATAAATTTTATCAGGAAACGGCCTGAAAACCAGTTTTTAACCGGATTACTAATAATTTGAAAAGAACTTTAATTATACTCATATTTCTATAAACACGAAATCTTTGATATCTTATTTTGAACGTTCACAGCAACCATTTGTGGTTTTATGTCTTAGCTCCCGAGGGATTCCATTTCCACAGAACTTTCTTAAATATCCACGTCTCACTTTCCAAAATATCCGCGAATAAAAGTCCGTCATGTGCCGACACTGCCGACTCGGCCGAGTGCGCCGTAAATTAAACGGGCCGATTGTGAATTCGATTAAATCTAATGGCCCACGGAAATTCGATAGCCTTTAAAATCTACATTTTAGATGTCTTCAAATTTACCGTGATTTAAAGTTCTATTCAATTGGTTTGTTTACCTTTCCTACATCTCACAATGCATGGAATAAAATGAGCATTAATAATCTCTTCATATTATTGGTAATTCTAAAACGGGATTGTATGCTGTTTTCTGATAAATTTTTAGTAAATTCCTAACACGTGTTCATTCACCTGCATTTGCCTTGATAATGTATAATGACGAAATGCGAAAATATTCCACTTTTTTATGAACACTTGTTCCGACAACGTGAACACTTATTTAACACGGTATTTTACTAAAAGTATAGCAGGAAACCTGTCAAATCATTCGTTAGGGGTTTGAAATCCC
The DNA here is from genome assembly GCA_026573805.1 of Hesperophylax magnus. NCBI lineage: Eukaryota > Metazoa > Arthropoda > Insecta > Trichoptera > Limnephilidae > Hesperophylax > Hesperophylax magnus. Next base: position 2,354,525 of record JAIUSX010000043.1, on the reverse strand, counting down.
GTTTTTAACCGGATTACGAATTATTTGAAGGGGTTTTTGAATAAATTAGTAATTCTAATTTTTCTCCGCGTAAACTGTCCGGAACCGTATAATGTTATAATTAGGGTATGTTATGACTCTGAAAGGAGTGGGGAAGGGAAGGAGATGGGGAAGAGAAAGTTTATAAAGTGTCTGGTTATTCAGATCTGGTCATCACACATGGTAAAGCCATTGGAATGAACATTTCGATATTGAAAGAATATACCACCGCAAAAGTACCGCAAACATACTATATAACATTTTCTAAAAGAGAAACAATATTTACACATCTAAAAAAACAATGAACACATCTGCTCCGATAGTGGACACTCTAACGCTGTTCGAAACGTAAAATAAAGAAAAAGGAACTGTAACACGTAATCATTTTTCAATTTGCCCGAAATAAAATGGTTACCTGACAATTCATTTAAAAATAATGTACTTTCACCTTCTAATTATAAAAGCATGAAAGCACACAGTCTTGTCAACCTTTCATCAATTTGCAACTTGTATCAATTCAATAATGTACTAAATACAAATGAAAATTTATTGGATCTTGTTTTCTCTGATAAAGTTAACATAGATATACATATAGCACCAGGCTTAACCAAATTGGATCAATATCACCCTTCATTTGAAATAATGGTGAAACAAAATAAAGATCAATTTTTAGAAATCAATAGAAGTGACTCAAAATATAACTTCAGGAAGGGAAACTTTCATAAATGTCGACAGGATCTATTATCTGTTAATTGGATAACTCTTTTTAAAAATGAAAATGTGAATAGTATGGTGATCTTGTTCTATGAAAAATTATGGGAAATAATTGACAAACACTTTAAAAAATATATTACTAAAACAAAAAATCAATATCCTGTCTGGTTTAATCAGCAATTGATTGCTCTTCTTAAGAAAAAAAACAACATTAGACTTAAGGTAAAAAAACATGGTAACGAGTCAGATTATAGAGAATTTTCTTATTTAAGGAAAGTTACAAAAAAAATACAAAGCGAATGTTATAAATCATACATCAACTCTGTCGAAAGTGGTCTGCAAGGTAACATAAAGGTGTTCTGGTCATACTCAAAATCATTACGAAAAACCAATTGTATTCCTAAAGTAATGCATCTTGACGAAATTTCCGCAAATGATGGTGAACACATAGCAAACATATTTTCTAAATATTTTTCATCTGTTTATACCAATTCGGAATCATCCACTAATGGTTCAATGCCAAACATAACTGAACACAAACAAAGCAATTTGGGTAAAATACATATTGGTGCAGATGAAATAAAATGTTTTTTGAGTAAAATAGATTCCAACAAGGGTCCAGGCCCAGATAATATTCCTCCTTTCTTTGTCAGTTGCTTTGCAGACTCTTTATGTTTACCGCTTTTTATAATTTTTAATGCATCCCTAAGCACGGGAACTTTTCCTGATCTGTGGAAAAAAGCACATGTGGTACCAGTATTAAAATCGGGAGACCAATCTTTAGTAAAAAATTATAGACCAATCAGTATATTATCCTGTTTTGCTAAGGTTTTTGAATCTTTGATACATACAAATATTTTTTCGCATTTTAAGCCCCTTCTCTGCACTAGGCAACATGGGTTTGTTCCTCAAAGATCTATTAACTCAAATCTTTTGGAATTTTGTAATTATGTATGAAATTTTTTTAATGAAAGATTACAAGTAGTTCCATTTTTTACTGATTTCCAAAAAGCTTTTGATAAAGTTAATCACTCCATCTTATTAAAAAAACTTGTACAAATAGGAATACATGGAGATCTACTTCGCTGGGTGAAATCATATTTGTATAACAGAACTCAATTAGTTCTTATTAATGGATACAAATCATCCCCTATAATTGTAACTTCCGGTGTACCACAGGGTTCAAATCTTGGCCCCCTGCTTTTTCTTATATTCATAAATGACCTTGGCTCGAAATTAAATTGTGATTATGCTTTTTTCGCCGATGATCTTAAAATTTTTCGTAAAATCAAGTCTGTTTCCGATCATCAACTGCTTCAAAACGACCTCAACACACTTAATAACTGGTGTACTGTCAATGATATGCACTTAAATGTTGAAAAATGTTACATTTTAAACTTCACTAGAAATAGAATTATAAAGGATTTTTCCTATGTTATTAATAATATTATTCTCAAAAAAGTATCTTCAATAAGAGATCTAGGAATCACTCTTGATTCTAAATTCATATTTGATGTACACATTAACGACATTAAGTGCAAATCATTAAAAATGATGGGATTTATTCATAGAATATGTAAACCTTTCCAAGATCCTCAATCAATCCTAACTCTTTACAATGCCTTAATTAGAAGTAAACTTGAATATGGAAGCTCTATTTGGAATCCACATTACTGCAAATATGAAAATATTGTAGAATCCATTCAAAAAAAAATGCTAAGAATGTTATCCTTCAAATGTGGATTACATGACCATCTAAGATCATATGACGTACGTCGTGATTACTTCAAGATTGATACACTTAAAACTAGAAGGCAATTGACTGATCTCATATGTTTACATAAAATTATTCACGGTCAACTTGATACTACATTATGTCTTAGCAATATTAAAATAAATGTCCCCAATTCGCATTGTTTAAGACGACATATTATTAAATAAATTGTCAACTATAGGTTTTTCTTTACGGTTTCTCATATTCTTTGCAAGCTATTATACTGGAAGAAAGCAATTTGTATCTCATGGAATATTCTTGTCAAAATTATTCCTTGTGCTGTCAGGCGTTCCACAGGGCTCTAATTTAGGACGGCTCCTCTTTCTGATTTTTATTAACGATATTACAGAAAATATTCTGCATTCCAGGTCACTTCTTTTTGCTGATGACCTAAAACTATTCTTGGAAATTAAAACTTTAGAAGACTGCATTTGACTCCAATCGGACATTAATAGAATTGTTGACTGGAGTAAATGGAATCGGATCGAATTCAATGTTTCTAAATGTTTCATTCATTCTTTCACACGGGCACGTCATACTTGGTTTTACCGGTATACCATGAATGCCCGAAGTTCAAAACGTGTCTCCACTATGAAAGATCTTGGCATCATGTTTGATAGTAGGCTGACATTTCATACTCATATCGAAATGACGTGTAGTGCTTCACTGAAAATGCTGGGCTTCGTCCTACGCACTGCGAGGAATTTTAGAGACACCCGGGTTCTCCAAGTGCTATACATTGCGTTGGTTAGGAGTAGGCTTGATAGTGGGTCGGTGGTTTGGAGCCCACATCAGGTGTGAGCCCACATAAGTATTCCCTTATGTTGGAGAGAGTGCAGAAGAAATTTCTGAGATTCCTCTACCTGAGGGAGTATGGCTACTACCCGTGGCTCTATCCTACTGACTTTCTCTTGGGCATGCTCGGTATGAACCATCTACGGGTCAGAAGAGATGTGCATATTGTATCACACTTCTTCAAACTGATTCGTGGATGGTTTGAAAATCCGACTATCATGGAGAGTATTAGTCTCTATGTTCCTGATGGTTATCTCCGTCACCGACAGCATAGACTGTTTTATCTCCCGGCCTGCAGGACCAACTTGCCAATGGTCATGCCGGTGGGGAGAGCAGTCTTGCTGTTGAACAGAATTAATTCGGATATCGACATATTTAGCATCGGTGAAGCTGCCTTTAAAAGGCAAGCTCTATTGATGCTGGTATAGTTTATACACCGCTAACTATTATGTAATACCATTTTACTAATGTACTTAAAAACGAAATAAAATGTAACTTTGTAATGTTTTTAAAGGAATAAACAAATTGAATTGAAAAATAATATTTTTCACCTGAATACATTTATAAATAATATCGCCTACTTTAGCCCTCTGACCCAGATGTGTCGACTATATAACAAGATAGAGTGTGCTGAAATAGATATTTTCGTCGATAATTTGTACGGATTCAGAAAAAAAGTTCTGGCGCTATTAAAAAATATTAGCTAATTCATTGTGTCAATTTTTTCTCTATGCATACCTCTCGCATTTCTTATGCCTCTTACCACTTGTAATAATATATAATGTAATGTGTTACTTGAGCGAGCTTGTATATGATTGTGTATTTTATTTTTATTTTTTCATGTTTTTGTTTTCTAATTGTATGTATGTATCTGTATTTAATTGTATGTATCCAGAGGCGGATTAACTGTTGAGAGCGCCCTAGGCAAGCACCTCATCGGCGCCCCTCTAGCGACCACATATTATAAATTTTAACAAGTACCTAAAGTAGCCGAATTTGTAGTTAGGTGGGTTTTACGTGAAAATAAAAATTTCGTGGGAGGGGGGGGGGTGGCTAGAGAATTTCAAGAAAATAAAATTTGTCCCGAAAAAATAAATTCATGGGGGGGGGGGGGGGTTTCATCACAATCGGTTCAGTAGTTTTTTTGCATGAAGAAGTAACATATACCTATACAAACACACACATATACACTTTCGCAGTTATAATATTAATAGGGATAATTAATAAAACATAAAAAATTTAAATGATCAATTATTTATGTAAAGGAATAAGTACTCACTAATAAGTACCTACCTAGAAATGCCTAGGATCCCTTTGTGTTTAAATTACGAATTTTATTTTATGCACTTTTCAAATGTCACTCATGTGTTGTCTTGGTTACACTTAAACAGCATTTATTTATGAACAGCATTGTGTACTCTCTATGTGGCTGACTGAGTGACTAATAAAAATAATGTAATTTTTTAATATAAAAAAGGACGACAAATAAACTTTAAATGTCGTTTCTTTGTACTTCAGAGCAACGCATTGTTTTATTTGTCTGATAAAACGATATTTTTAGTGAAGAAAAATGGAAAAGTTACGATTCACATTTACAGTGTTAGCAGCATTGGGTGGAAAAACCGGTGTGAACTGCATAACTTCAATCGAGTCACCCGATGAACATTTATTTGATATTCCTGATGATTTGAAACTTGCAAGAAAACACACCGCCATAACAACTACGGACGTTTTTACTAAAATTCAGAATTCTCTAAAGAAAAAACATCAAACACGGAAAATATTTATTAACCGGTATTTCAATGGAAGATGCTCCAAGGAACTAGCATCATTGATCCCCTCGGCACCGGTGCATAGTCGGGAAACACACCAAACGCGCGCCCAACATATGTACACGGTTGACATTTGTCATGTGACAAATGTCAAACGGGTTGCTTTTACGACTCTTTATTGTGTTCAACAGCTCGGCTGTGGAACGATTTGCCGGGCTCTGTGTTTCCTCCTTCCTACAACATGGGTCTCTTCAAGACCCACGTTCACTCCTTCCTCTCCTCAAACGATAAACAGTCTATTTTGCGACTGCCTCACAACTTCTACGGCTGACGGAGTAGGCAGCATGGACAAATCGTGTTGTTTAGAACTAGTAGGAATTTCACATTGAATAGACTCGGTAGAAGACGCACTGTGAATTGCGTTAGAAAATTCCGAATCATCACTTTTTAATTTAGAAAAAAATGTCTCAATATGTTTCGTATGCTTTATAATATTTTGATTTTTTTTTTCTTTTTCCTTAGCCTTCCTTTTATAAGCTGCACCACTAGGTTTCTTCTTCAATTCACTCATTATTTGGGTAATGAACTAAAACGCAATGTACTAATTAATTCACACAAATACCGCTGCGAGTACGTAATCAATAGAAGCGCGCGTAACCGGCGACATCCAAGCTGAAAGTGATGAGTGTGACTGTCACCCCGTCATCCGTTCGGAAGTCCGGTGCCGGCCGCTTAGCCCCTGCCCCCGCTGCGCCCTTTGCCCTGCAATCTAGCAACGCCCGCGAACGAATCCACGAGCGAGCGGTCTTCTATTAAAAAATCATGCGATGGAGGCATGGAGGAATAATCAAGAAGGCGAGTATGCTTTGGAAGCTCTGCATCTCTGCAGAAGTAAATAATCTTTTATATTGTGTAAGCAGGTGCATACTTACTTACAAAATTAAGTTTATATATATATTTTTTTTAATTCTAGGGGCGCCCGCCGGCGCCCCTTTGTAACTGGCGCCCCTAGGCACGTGCCTACTTTGCCTTAGGGTTAATCCGCCACTGTATGTATCTGTATTTAATTTTTTGTATCTTTATTTAATTGTAGATTTTTGTAATTGTACAATAACTGAGTTTTTATAAGTGGATTGTTCTCACGTAAGTGTGATCATCTGTAAAACCCAGTATAAATAAATAAATTATTATTAAATTATTAAATAATAACCAGTTAATCAATCACGGTAATCAAAAAAATGTTTTGATTTATTTTTGGGGTACTATGCTGTGTTGCGCTTCCTCCTCCTTCAGCCAATATTTCGGACAGCGTTACAGTATCCATCATCAGGGCAGATGTGAAACGTTGGCCAAAGAAGGAGAAAGCGCAACACGATATAACACCTCAATAATAAATTACGATAATACTTTTGGCCGTGAAAATCTCTAATCATGTCTGATCAAAAAATTTTTTTTACGTTCTTTTAGAAATTTTAGTTTATTAGATCGACACGGCTTGACGCACTTTATTTATTTCTCATTATTGCCACGTGGGAGTTTTAATAATGGCCGATCCAAAGAAAGCAAACCACGGTTCCAGCGAGATCTGCTCCAACTTGGAACTTGCTTATTACTGACATCGAGTCTCATAAATATTTTCCACATTCAATTAAGGACGGAAAGAGAAAACAGCTTGAAGTTATGGTTGCTCAAGGTAATAACGTGAAAAATTATAGAATGGTAGGTAGTTTGAAAAAAAGTGAATACCGCGAGTGTTACGTTGCCTGGCAACAAGAGTTAAGTGTAAATATGGTATCATAAATCTGGGGATCTTCCGAGACCGAAGCCAAGGAATTCGGTGTTTGAACGACTTGTTTCAATTGTAAATAGAGGAATCTTGTCATAACTTTACTAAGAGCATCTCATACTACTATACATCTTTTTATTTATTTTTAGTTGGTAGTACGTAGGTACTAACTAAATTATAAGGTTCGGGTATCTGTTAACATTATTGTACAAAAATGGATATTGATCGTACCGTAAAATAATTGGGACATATTACCACAGGAGACACTGGTATGCGAACAAACGTCAATAAAAATATTGTTCAACGCAATTTGCTTACCACTGTATACGTTAAAACTGTGGTTAGATTAGACTGAATCCTAATAACATATGCTAAAAGTCACCAACAATAATGCGTTTTGCAAATTGTTAATCTGTCTCTACGGAAATATTTCTTGAGGCACTTTTTCACTTATTCTTTCAGAGCATTTCTCCGCCACCGCGTGGGAAGTTTATGGTGCAGACCACGCAAATCCAACTCTACAATCGTCACAGCCATGGCTGCTTGAGTGGAATCCTTCATGATGGCTTCTGGAGACGGGAGATTTCGTCAAATTCGTCCATAAACTAAAATTGAAAAATTACTCTTTACATATTTTATGTTTTGTTATTTTGCTTAACTCTGAATTATAGAATGTATTGCAATGCACTACCTCTTTTTAGTGTGAATACTGCATAAGAGTCCCAACTGCTCGCAACCATCTATGGCATCTTGTCAGGCAGTCTTACAAAGGGTGATACTGATAGTAACTTACACTCTGGAACGTGCCACAAATACGCTGTAAAATATTTTAAATAACTCAATTGTGAAATAAATCATATCAAATTTACTTGCGCACCCCAGATTTTGATCCCGCGACCTCTGGTTTGCTAGCCCAGAGCCTTACCCCTCGACCACGGAGGCCGTTAAACCCATTTAAACCGTCCGAAGTCAGTAGGACTATGGCATCTTGTCAGGTATGGTATGTTGTGAGGATGAGGATGAGTCGGGAGGGGGAGGATATAGGTAAAATGAAGGTTGGAAAGTACATGACTATTTAGATCTGTTCACCAAAAGCGGTTTAAGCTATTTAAGCTACATTTAGATTCTGAATGGGAGTCTTCTAAGAAGAAATATGATGTTATCGGATTGCACAGCTAACCGGTGCTTGAAGAAATCTCCATAGCGTCAGCTGTACAATCCGAGGAATTGTTGATCATCAAATTTCTGGCCACAAAAACTGCAAGCGTTACTAATTTAAAATTTTACGAAGATACTTGTTTGTTTTACTTGTTGTAAGTTTTTTTAATAACTTTTTTATCTTGAGATAAAAAAGTTGTAAAGTTTTATAAATGTAACCCTGCAAGATTTCATAGATAATTTTTCATGGAGTCATTGAAAAAAAACTTTTTTCATTTAATTTTCCCTGAATATTTGAAATTTTTCTATTTAATAAATTGTGTACGTACCTCACATTTTCCGTATTTTATAGATATGTATAAATATATAATTATTACAAAGAATCTTTTCCTGCCGCAATGTATCACTTTCGAGACTCCAGCGACCGATAAGTATTTACAAAGCCCATACGGTTTCAGTAATGTTGACGACTGAAATGGCGTAGGTTTCGTTGTGAAAAATCATTTACAACGCCTATACCATTTTAGCCGCGGTGGCAATTGTAAAAGAGTAGCTTTGTTTTATGCAAAATCATTTACAAAGCCTTTAGTTATGGTGACCACTTATGTAATATAGTGTATTAGATAGAGTAGCTTAGTAATTTAGCGTCAAGTTTCTTGCACGTTAAAAAAGAGGTCTCACCCGCGACTACAATATTTTTTAATTTTTTTTTATGATTAATACTGAGTATTATTCAATATTTTGTCACTTGGCGGGATCTCATACGCTTTTAGGCGTATTAGTTCAATTGCCAATAATAAGTCATGGCTGCATCATGTATTTTTGTTGGGAAATCAACGAATTCACGTAAACAATGTTTCATTTAAGCTACGCAAAATCTTTTTTTCCCGCGAAATGGCGGAAACACGAATTAAACAAAGGAATTTTAATTCGTATATTAATTCCGATGTCTTTATCGACCCCGGGTTACTCTTTAATAAGAGAAGCTTTAATGGGCGTGTTTAAAAAGCGTTAAAACTTCAGCAATAATGCCGACCAGCAAACACATGTTGTACTCTTACTTTCAACCACTGACTCTCAAACTCTCTTTAAATAATTCCTCCAATATATTATATTATTCTTAGTCACTTCCAGAGACTGTACTCTCATTATTTATCGACATCAATATCTTCTTCTTATTTTTAAACTAGTCGGGTAGGGGAGCCATCGCATCGACAAGGCGCCTCCAGGAGGTCTAGAACGGACGTTCGATAAAACCCTATGTCAATACGATATTGAAAAAATCGGTCATCTATGGTCAGATAGCAAGATTCGGTAAAAAAAGTCGCTACTTTTAGCCCGGCATCCTAGGTTTCGGAAAAGTTAATATGTATAACTTTTTGCAAGGCACGTCTTTGTATGGCACGCTGATGCACAATGTGTTCCAATCTGAAAGCATTCCGCTTGTCTCAGTTTCTATATGTGTATTAAAACCCAGTTGTATTAAAATACATATAACTATTTCTTGTGAATTGGTTTGGCTGTAAGAAATAGGAAGTACCTATAAGCTACACCCCTTTGTACGTTTTGTATACCAGTACAATACGTGTAATTAAAATGTGAATTTTGATTTGAATCGTCTTTCTTATGATGGTTTGGATAGAACACCTCACGGTGTTTTACTTAAATCATTACCCAGGTTGAGGACTGATGTGTGCCGGTGCTTACTATTTACAGTCTTTTCTTGTACAGGCAAAAACTTCCCGTACAAAGCTCTGAGAACTGAAAGAAATCATATACCCGATCCATAGATTTAATTATTTCATCTATGATTCGATCAATTGATTCCGTTCCTGCATCGATAAAAGTTCTTAGTTATGACAAATAATCTAATAAACTCCCTTTTTAGTGTCCAAAAGTACATACGTACTGCCAATGTATATTAAATTTAATATTTCAACTCACTCCTCCACTACCACTCCTCTCAAAATTGCATTTAGTCATCTTTAGCCCTGGAACATATTTGCTCTTTCATTATCCAGATCTGGTAACAGTAAATAAGCGTGGGAGCAATACACTGATTTTCACTCTGTCAAATTGAACTTTGTCTTGTCAATTTTTCCGTCTTGCCGGCCATGGCTTGTAAATTTGACACCAAGGTTTCTTTTTAAATTGGTCATCGTATTTCAAAGAGTGTTCCGATTGGCGAAGATACATAAGGGGGTATTTCACCACCCTCTTGATAGTTTATGCACAATGTATAGACTATTTATTGGTTCGAATTCCGAATAATCTTGGGAGCCTCCTTTGTGCAAAAGCATTCTGTGCAAAAGAGCACGGTCCGTCTGATTGACAATCCATTATTAACAGACCGATTGCCATCTCTAAAGCACTGACGCAATGTGATCATACCGAGTCTGTTCTACAAGTATTTTAATGAAGCCTGTTCTAAGGAGCTAGCAGGACTGATCCCTGGTGTACCGGTACACATGCGTGAAACTCGACGTACACGAGCGGAACACCCGTTCACAGTTGATGGTGGCTTCATGAGAACGAGCCGCTTTTTTGGTTTTTCTGTAAGACGGCTCGTATATGGAACGAGCTGCCGGTATCTGTTTTTCCCACTTCACGTAATCTGGGCCTCTTCAAGACCCGCATCAATAAATCTCCTAACCGGGTAGCGATATTGCTCTAATACCTACCTTTGCAACGTACAGACAGGGGCTTAGTTGTGGGATGTCACATACAAATTAAGAAAAAAATCAATTTAATACCATGATATTACTATGGAGCAAGGGGCTTTTCACTTTGGGAAGCACTGACGTATGTGAATGAAATCTCTTTCTTTACAAACGTTTGTTTTACAGAATTTTTGGAATTCGTTGAGGTTTTCCAAAACACGGTAGTTACGTACACATGAATCTTTTTTAATTCATACCTACCAACTGTTTTATTTCCTCAGGCACCACGTCGGGCGGGTACATAGCTATAATGTGGGCTGTTTGAACATAAGTCCATCCAGTGGAAATAAAAAGTAGCGAGAGTACATTGGTCGGATAATCTCGATGCCATACTATAATTGAGAAACCCAGCATTTATAAAATATTGAAAATTTTATTTATAAGTAATTGTATTTTTATTTGTTGAAACATAATTAAAGAGACCACTTACCTTTCGAATGAACACCGTTAGCTAACTTTAAAAAAACATTAGTCATTCAGATTTAGATTTCTTAATTTTTAAGCAAAAGAAATACATATATCAACTAATATTTATAATTTTATTAAAGATAATTTTGGTACCTACTTAATTTATTGGATGTTTGATATGATTTTTACAAAACAAATACAATTTTTAATTTTAAAAGTTCATTGAACATGAATAATTTTACGTTTAATTTTTAGTAGGATGGTTCATTTTCCATTAAGAGATCAAATTTACCGTTGGACCTACATTACTTAAAACGGATGAATTGATTAATATTAAATTTGACTATTTATTCGTTATTTGATGCACATTCCCTTACCCGAATACCATATCCATTTTTCAAAATATCTGAATATTCTATTTTTTTAAAACGTAGAGACCTAATTTGGTGTAATTTTCGATTCAAAACTCACTTTCACAGCAAATTTTGAATATGTGCTAAAGAAGGTATCAAAAAGAGTCAAACTAAATGGAAACACTACAGAGCTCATTTATAAAACTATAGTTGCTCCACATTTATATTTTTGCTCTACTATTTTATATTTGGCCAATGAAGGACATTTGAACAAACTAGATGTTATACAGAATAGAGCTACGAGATGTATACTGGGAAAAGGCAAATATGCAAGCATTAATCAAATGAGAGAGCAGCTAATTTGGATTCCAATAAAAAAGAGACTGTTATTTAATGTGTTAATTTTTGTGCATAAAGTCACGAACGCCAAAATATTTTAAGAATGAAATTGTTTTTAATAGAGATGTTCATAATTACGAAACCAGAAATGTAAATAGAATAAGATTGCCACATATGAAGAAATCAAAATCACAGAACTGCCTAATGTACAAAGCACTAAGGATGTATGATGAAATGCCTGAAAGCCTGAAGAATGAATGTATTGAAAAAGAAATGTTATGTTTATTGTAAAAATATTTAAAGTTTCATAATGAAATATTATGTTGTTTATATTCAAATTTCGTATAAACTAACTCAATAAATAGTAATAAAAAAAATTTACATACATACAGATCGTAATCTTCAATAAGATAATTCTAAATCATAAAAAAATATGAAGACTTACCACAGGTGGCAGATATTTTATGAATAAATTTAATGCATTCACTTGTATTTCTATATCTTATCTGCCGTCTTAATTAATTCCTCGGCCATCCCTTACACATTTTAATTACTGCTAAACAATTCTTTTCTCATGTGATGACAGAAAACAGAATAAGTTAAAAATTCTCCAAAATAGAGCATTCAGAATAATTGTTTTCAAAAGTAACTAAACTTGAACGCGTTGATATTTATACATAAAATGATGAATAACCTAATACCAAAATATATTTAAAAAAAATAATATACAGGCCATTCACAGGCATAATACAAGAACGTGCAATGAAATTAGGCTACCGAAAAAGGACAAAGCCAATAAACATAATAGTTTACGAATATAATATTATATTGCGCTGCCGGAAACCATAAAGTCTGCAGCAATTGATAGATTAAAGCTGGATTGTAGGAGCCATATTCATCACAAGAAAATATTAATAGTGTAATAATGTTTGAATGTAATGAAAAAACTTGGATATACAAATGGCTAAAATAAAATTAATGAATCAAATAAAATAGCAATTTCCCTGAAAACCCAAAATTACGCTTACCTTACGTAGTTGCATCACTCATCGCTGTTCTCAGATGTTTGTTAAATTATTCTCCGTAATACAAAACCATAATTTCCCGTTTATTACAATACCAAGAATACCTACTATCAGATTGTATTACATTGTTGCAAATTTTCAAGAGATCATGAAAATTGTTTGACTGTTTGCCGTTAAACATAAAACTACAAAATATTTTCATAACTTTCATAAGAGAGATCTCAGGTCACTTTTCACTTGAATCAGAAGGTAGAGACAGTATATATGGCGGAGTAGGTATATAGTCCTGGTACTAGACCTATTTCGCTACCTTCATCCATTACCGCAATAATTTTGGGGCAAGTGGCGATCACCCACAAATCTACGGGGGCTAATCGCATCAGCAATATATGACCCCAGAGGGCGCAGGCAGTTCCGGTGAACGGGCGGTAAGGTATTAGGAGGCGAACACTGAAGTATTGTAGGTCCTACCGAGAGGTAGAGCCTGCAGGGTGTGTGGCTTGCTATATACCACGGAGGTTTCGAGACTTCAGGGCTGCTCGAAATCGAAACCCTTTGTTGTTATTTGAATACACTCATATTGGTATATGTGTAATATACGACATTGGTAGTTGGATTTCCAAGTAACGTGTTCCTTTTCCATTTGAATATGTTACACCTTTTGAAGTATAAAACTAAACTAAAGGAAAGCAGTTGGTTTTGACATGTGGATTTTGGCGTCAAAACATAGGTAAAGGGAGAAATGGAGGAGGCAAACAGGATGGCTTGAAAAAGTTGAGAGATTAGTCGGATTTCAGAGAACATTTTTGATCCATTTTTTTAAATTCCACATTATCAACTAATTATCAGAACTAATGTCAGACAATAATACTAAAGCTATATAATATAATACTATACAGAAAAATAACAACGTAGAAAATATAAATAGAAGAACAATATTATAAATGATTACAGTACACAGATATGAAATATGCAAATATATATATATATATATAAAATAGACAACGCACTTATAGCATTCTCAAACATGCTCATAGGAATTAACATCACGTAGACGTATTCAAATAAATCAATTACAACGCAGATGTATAATTATTACGTAATGTGTAATTTTTAAAGCACTTTAAACCTTCTTCATGCATTGTAATTGTAATTGTCTTCAATCTGTACTTTTTTATATTATATGTTTATTGTCATTGCTCATCATTTATATATGCTCTCCTTTCACTGCCATCTATATTTCTTATTTGTGTAAAAAATATTATGTTTTTAATTGATTTGTCCGTAAATAAATAAATAAAAATAAAATAACAAGATGTATAAGATGTTGGTTGATCATACATAATGTCTATAAACAAACGATAGTGGTTGCTTGTGAATTTATTTATTTTTTAATTCTTTCGATTCTTTCAATATAGGCGTGGTATGCAGGAGTCCAGGGTACAGATTCTCCGATCCAGGCCGCTCGTAATCGTCGTCAAAAGTACATACATTGGTCGAAGTTCTTATTCTTGATTCTTGTCGAAGTTACAAACGTCAAAAGTCATTCCACTCGAACAACGAGTGGTTAAACCCACTTCGTCGAGAATCAAGGCCCAGATCGGTGTATATTGTTCGATGTAAGGGCGGATATATGCGATGTAGGGGGAATACAGAGTCCTCATTGTGGAAAGGTTTTGATATACGAATTATAAATCCTAGCATTTTGTTGGCTTTATTGATGACTTCATTGGTGTGATGAATAAAGTTTAATCCACATCCACCGTACATCCAGTATAAACCCAAGGTCCATGATAGATTCCACTTCACTGATATGTGTCTCGCTCAATGGAAAATCAAATGAAATTTTATATTTGTTACGTGTTGCATTGGAAGACATAATCTTTAAAAAATTACAGCATAAATTTACAGAAATATTATCGGCACTATCCAATTAGGATTTGGCTTAGGTGTTAGCGGTATTGACTACAGTCCCTGAGGACGATGGTTCAATCCTCAGTTAAACCCTTTTAATTAAGTTTTAAAATACATTTTAAAAGTGAACAGCAATTTAAGAGGTAGTCTCTGAAGAGGAAGGTTTCACCCTCAGTAAAAGCAAAATAAAATGTTTAAAATTTTCTATTAGCCGGCCCAGGAGATGACGCAAATAGGTCGAAAATTGAAAAAAAATGTGTTATAGTAAAAATAAAATGTTTATTTTTAATATAATTATATTGGTTCATTTCAAAGATATTAGAAGAACGAGATGTGCTATGAGCAGTTCATACTGTGTGGAATTGTTTTGCCCAGTATCGCCGGTTTTGTTCACCAATACTACTGCACACCTTCGCTTACGCTAAGTTATCCGCACTAATACATAGAACAGATTTCTGTGCGTACACGTCCCGATAGTATTCAAAGTACCCTAATTAGGTAGTACTCCGCCTACGGTCCGGCGGCCAACATAGCATATCTCGTTCTTCTAATATCTTTGGTTCATTTTATAATAATGGTTTGTGTCAGCAAGTGAGGAACTAACTGTATTAAAGTTTTCAAGTGTGAATCATTGTTATATGCATTACGTATTATGGTGGATATATATCAGTCTACTTGCGAGTGAAATGGCATCGGGGTTTTCATTGATCTTTTACGATGCAAGTAAGCAAAGGAATGAATTGAGAGCATTTTTAAATATATGACCCTGTGGGGGGTACATTTTTAAATATCATATGACAAGCTACATGGATAGTTCATTCGTGGGTATAGTTAGGGGGAGGAATAGTCACCCAAATGCATTCAGCATTTCTGAAAAGTCTTCGCGAGGGTGCTTTAAGATATGTTATGATAATTACTCCACTCCCTGGACGAGAATCTTCTTAGTTGTTGATAATTAATAAGTTAATAATTGCAATGTTATTTGATTTATCCAGTCCGAAACGGCGTAAATGTAGGCCTAACCGGTGGAGTTTGTTATATGTATTTTCTGAAGTTCTCACAAACTCTCTGATTCAATAAAATTCCGGCTTCAAAAAGCATTGTACCAAAAACTGTGACTTTTTGAGCAAACAGTCTATAAAATATTATTAATAACCAAATATTTTTTTTAAATCACTTAAATTTATTTTCACATTGATACCTATATTGAAAATATTTATTTTCATATTATTCATACAGTTCCTTTGTACATTATAATAAATATTTTTAAAATTCACCAAATTCTCTATGGAGGACACCAGTGTCCCATCAACAGTTGACAGGTTAATCATCGCTCATTGTTACATTTTTCTATATGTACTTATTTGTACATTCTTAAATTGGTTTTGAAACATGTGAATCCTTTTTGAAATGACGCTACAGGGTGCAAAAATTAAAAAAAAAAATCCATATTGGTTTGAATATTGCTTGAAAAGTATGTTGGAGAGAAAGATCATCTAAAAAATGTTTTATGTTTTCCAGCAACCCTGGTTATAAACGCCACCAATCTTTTGTATAATACTCACGATGAAATATTAAATTTTCATCGCCTTACTTCTGGGTGTCGGTTATCAGTCAGGCATGTTTTATTCTGGAACTGTACCTTTACCTCTCTGGAATCGGTGAGGTAGATATGATATGAGCACATGTTATGGTCGTTATTTTATTATGCACTCCGTAACTTTCACTGTTTGGTTTGGAAATGCACTAAAGCGCAGACATAAAAAAAAAACAAATTGAAATTTCTAGCAGCTAGCTGTAGCAGCCCTTATACAGGTTTAAGTTGATACTAAATAATATTTGGATGATTTTCAAATCGTCAAAAAGTGTTGGTGAAAAGTCTCCCTAAGCCGCACATTCAAAATTATCTATTTATTTGCTTCTCCTATTCCAGTAATTACTTGCAACATTGTCTGTTTATGATTTGTAAAATTTTAGATTTATTTATTATTAATTTACATTTGGGATTAACATACGTTTTTCAAATTTAATAATTAAAATTAAAACAGATTCCATTCATGTGATCTAATACACATATATTTTAAATTACACTTATTCATAATACTTTCTATTTATATAATAATTTTTACATGTATCTTTAAATATGGTTAATTTAGGTACATTTTTAATTTCCCAGGGAAATAAGCTACATTTGACTCTTTTTGCATTAACCCCACACAGGAGGTCATGAGGAAAATAATTTCCCTCAGGACTAATATCATCTTTAGGGATGCTGTGTGGAAGATCTTTTGCAAGAAAAGGAAAGAGACGAAGTTCTGGGAAGGAATAAGACCAGTTGTAGGGTCTTATTCAAAGGGTCTTCCCAAACCATCCTCTTCCAATCTGGCACCTCACGTAGCTAGTGGACAGGCGCATCATGAATACATACCCGGGCACCCTTGCTAAATCATCAAACGTAACCACTTGACCACGTGACCTAAGGAAAAAAATGTTGGTTATCCAATAAATGGTTCCCGGGGCAGCTAACTATTAATACTTTCATAATATATCGGAACACGTGTTCATGAAACTGCGTTTATCCTGTTATTACAAATTGACGAACTGCGAATATTTGAATTTTAATGAACATGTGTTCCGTCATCATTAATAATTAGTTCCCAATGGTCGAGTCGTTTAATATGTTTTCCCGGTAACACAGAGATCTTAGGTTCGATGCCCAGTTGAGATCGTTATTTTTTTTTCTGCGTGTTGTTCTGTTTCGTGTTTCATTTAGATTTATTAGTATTATCTTCTTCTCAAATAAATAAAGGGCTGTCTTTCCTTTTGTACTATGTTAACAGCTACTAACATATTAGTGAAGAGCTACTATTTACGAGGTTAGTACAGTACGCTAAGCCTTTAAGAGCCAAATGAAGTTAGGCAACACATCGAGCAAATTGTATTAATTTATCCGTATTAATTACACCCGTAACTTTTACGAAATTCCCGGTACCTTCCTATTCAGCTGCGCTACTCGACCAACTACGGAATTGGTCAAACTAGTTTTGATTTTAAATTAATTACGGTAATGGGACCTGCCTCCCAAGATCGGAGCTTTAGTGTCAAATTAATCCAATTTAACTTGGCGGTCAAATTTTACTGATCAATTTTAGATTAATTATATATGAAGGATTCAACCATCACAGATCCCTTAAAATGCCTTTATCTTGGCCAGGTTACCGGTCAATAAGGTTATCGGTCAATCGGTTATCAGGATCAATTGATTATTTAAATCGAGGGAATAAGAAGACTTACTTTTCAACTTAAAACTAACTAACTAACCATTACGCAGTTTCTCTGCAGGGGTAGGCAGATAGCGCGGACCGCCAAACAACTCGGACTTGACACATACTCCTTGTCTCATTCACATGCATGCATCGTCTCATACATACTCTTCTTTTATTCTTGACACTGGCCCGACTCAAATATCTGATTCACTTGATTGTGCCATGTCTTCTTCGAGCTTCCCCAATTTCTTCTACCATTCAAATTTGCTTAATATATTTTCATTACACATATTTTTTTCATTCATTCTCTCTAGATGCCCAAATCATCTGAGCGTTCTTTTCCTCGTCTTATTCTCTTTTGAGTAAGACATTCTTTGCGGATCTCCAAATTCCTCACACGATCATTCATGGTTTTACCACACATATGCCTCAAGGTCCTCATTTCTACAGCATTTGGTCTACTTTCATCCTTGCTCTGCCAGTTCCATGCCTCACTGCCATACATCAGGGTAGGTACCAGCACTCCCTGCTAGCTTCGCTTTTTTGTTACCGTCAAGTGCGTTCAGTCTCCCATTAATGGAGGATTTCCAACTTGATTGTCCTAAAATAGGGTAGTTTCCATTATGTATAATGCTTTCTGTGCCTAATAAGTTTATGTTCTCGTATCTACCTATTCGTTAAATATTTAATTTTACTCACTGCGTATTTTTACCTTTCATAGAATATTTGGAACTTCCTACCCCTGGTTACCGGGTGACATTAGACTTGTTTATGTTCGGGAAAGCATACTGCTCACAGAAAGTATTGTCATAATTAATTTCTACCTTGTTATGGTAACCGGTGAATTTTCCACGATATGTTTATTTTATACAAAAAAAAAACATTTTTGACTAGGAAAAATAACAACCGTAATATATATAACCAATTCAAAGAAGAAGCAGAAGAAATTAAACATTCAAATTAAACCTTTAACGAGCACGCTGAGTATACACCAAAGAAAATTAAAAGAAGATTTCTTTATTGGGAAGAATTCGTGTAGAAATTTCAATTCATTATTAGACAATTTCAATTACTGCACAACGATTCTTTTTGGATGTAATGACAGAGAACAAAATATGTTGCTAATTATCCAAAATAGAGCAATGGGAATATTATTTGCTTATGAAATAGATTTTCAAAAGTAACAGAAATGTTAAAGAAACTAAATTGGCTAACATTGAAGCATATGTTGACCTTGAACACAATGATATTTATACATGAAATAATAAACAAGCTATTTCCAAACAGTTTTCAAAGAATATTATTTATAACGAAGACATTCACAAACAAAGTTGTAAAACAAGAACGTGCAACTAAATAAGGCTACCTAAAGGACACTTAAAAGGACATAACCAACACACAAAATAATTTACCATAAAGTCTGCAACAAAACAAAGCTGGATTGTATGAGCCATATTAATAAAAATAAAATGCAATAAATAATAAAAATGTAATTTTTAATTATTAAGAAAAACCAACAGATTTTTTACATCTATAAATAATAAACTTATGAACAATACAAATAATATATAATATAATACAAGTATAAAAATAATAATAATATGATGTAAATATATTTTTTTATTTTTGTTATTATTTTAATATACATCATATGGGTTACATTATTACACACATATTTTGCAAAATATAATATTAAGGTTCATAATTGGTCATGTATACCTTATCAGAAAAGAGGAGCTCTTGTGCCTGATAAGGGAGCCACGATTCTTACTTAGATTCAATGTTATAATATTATGTTATGTGTAAAATATATAATAATATATGTATATATATATATATATATATATATTGTCCTCTTCCCGTATTATGTTGATCCAGTAAGAAGTTGTTAGACTAAGTTGATCCACCTTTAACACCATATATATATATATTTTTATTTTTTTTTTTTATTATTTTTTTTTTTAATATAAGTTTTTTTGGAAAAAAAGTTTGATTTTATTTATTTGTTCTTGTTGGTTCGTAATACAGCGCAATTCGGAAGGGAGATTATTGTAGTTTTTTATGGCTTGGTAAATATAATGGTTTTGCATTTGAGTTGTTTTAAAGATTGGCGTAATAAATTGATTTCTATTTCTCATGAGTTTGTAAAATTCTTGATATTCTGTGTTATTTTTTTCTTTACACATTTTTATAATGGAAGTTTGCTTAAATATATCATCAATATTTGGTACTGGAAACAATTTAAAAAGCAATTTTGTTGGGAAAGTAGAGTTTTTTTTAAGTATTACCTTTATAATAATTTTTTGCGAGACTTTTACTGAGTTTAGATTGTTTTTATAAGATCCTCCCCAACCTATGATTCCGTAAATAAGCAGGGAGTGGACAAGAGCATAATATACATTTTTTAGTATTTTCACATTTAAAATATTTCTTAACCTAACAAATATATATATACATTTCCTTATTCTCTTTACTAACTCCGTAATATGGCTTTTCCATTTCAGATTTTCATCGATGATCACACCAAGATATTTAATTTCAGAAGAAGAGTTGATTACAGTACAAATAGGATTTAGTAGTTTACAGTTGACATTGTCACAATTTTCATCATGGATATATACATATATATATAATATAAATATAATACAGATTTTCACATAAACATCAAATTATAACAAAAAAACTAAGGGTCCAGTACCCGTGGGCTAAAATATTTACAAAAATTAAAAATTTTAAATGATAAATTAATAACAAAATAAAATTTGAGAACACAAATAAATGGCACCATATATAAAAAAAATATCTTCCCTCCACTACCAACAGCAATCATCACTATTATACCTACAACTAAATTGAACAAATGTTTATAAAATGAATGGGTTGCAACCAAAGATATTAGAAGAACGAGATATGCTATGTTGGCCGCCGGACCGTAGCCGGAGTACTACCTAATTAGGGTACTTTGAACGGTATCGGGACATGTACGCACAGAAATCTGTTCTATGTATTAGTGCGGATACCTTAGCGATGCCTTAGCGTAAGCGAAGGTGTGCAGTAGTATTGGTGAACAAAACCGGCGACACTCGGCAAAACAATTCCACTCAGTACGAACTGCGCATAGCACATCTCGTTCTTCTAATATCTTTGGTTGCAACTGAACAGGATTCATAGCAACAACATGATAACTTGCAGTAAGTCATAAAAACATATTCAATGTTAGATAGGAAATATTTTTTAATTTTTTTTTCTTTTTAATAAATAAGTTACACACTCTAAACATTAAAGCGTTTTGTATGTTATTAGTAAAGCATTTATGAAGATGAAAAAAAAAGATTTATCTCGAGTTTTCGAGCTTTGGACTCTTAAATAAATTCACATAAAGGGGTGAACAATCAATGAAGTCATTGATAACTTTATCGAGATATATTATATCTGCCGAGTCTCTTCCAGTTTTAAATGGCTTTAGTCGATAATAGTATATCGAGCTGTTTATGTCATGATTACCAATATTTATCTTAAAATTTAATTGGTGGACAAATTTTAATGTGTGAATGAAATTAATATTATATTACATAAACTTGGTTTCAAAGTAAGAGGAAGATTACGGTCTACATGAGATTTCTAGAAACTTCCTCCATCTCCTTTTCCCTCAAAGCAGAATAAATCCCGAGCAAAGTAAGTGCTTCGGCTGGTGGAATAATGTAAACAACTGTACATTGTAACAATTAACCACTCGAGAGCTCACGTAAATAACTGGAATATGAGTTGAAAATTTCTCGACCTCATTTACACTGATTATAGTGCTATAAAGCCGATGAATTCACCTTTATTTTACCGTTTATCCTACATTTTTAGGATTTATAAAAAAAATATTGAAAAATCGTAAACGCGCGAGAGTCAAAAATGGCATATTACGGCGAGAGATCACTCAAGACGTTTGCAAACTCAGCATAATATGCCGAAAATCACTTAAATTGTTAATAACAGTGCTTTTTGCTTAAGAAGTAACTAATAAAAAAATTTCCGCTAACAATGCTCCATCAATGTAAAAGTTCCAACCCGCCCTATTTTTCTATATGTCTGAAATGGTGGCTCAAAACGCAAGAGGAAATGCAACAAGACATAAAACCAAAATGCTGGAGTTAAAGGAATCGAATTGAATTCAATGTATCTAAATGATTAATTTTGTAATTTACTAGGGCCAGGGCGGTTTAATTCACCAGAATACAATAGACGCCTAAAGTTTAAAACGTGTCTCCACTATGAATGATGTTGGAGATGGCTTGTAGCAATTCGTTGAGAATGGTGGGCTTTGTTCTACGCACTGCAAGGAAGCGATATCCAGGTTCTCATAATTTTATTCTATTCCTTAGTAAGGAGTAGACTTGAAAGTTGGTCTGTAATTTGGAGTCCAAACTAGGTAAAGTATTCCTTCATGTCAGAGAAAGTTCGAGAAGAACTTCAGATATTTTTGTACATGACGGAGTATGGCCACTTCCCGTGGCTCCATGCTACCGACATTCTTTGGGGGATGCTTGGAATAAACGGGTCAGAAGGGATGTACACTCATTCGGACTGATTCATGAAGAGCATTCATTTCAATATTCCCGATGGTTATCTCCGTCACCGGGAGTATCGACTATTCTATCTCCCAGCCTGCAGCACTAACTTGACAATGATCATACCGGTGGGGAGAGCAATCATGTAATTGAACTGAATCTGAACTCTTTTACAAGATTAATTTAAAACGCAATTTTGTAATGTTTTGAAAAAATAAATTGAATATTTTGAAATTACAATAGGCATCGTTACTACTGGAATGTCATTTATCCAGTTCCTACCTATCTCCAACCATCATCCTGTTGGAAAAGGATTTGAAATTTAGAACAATAGTAAGAACACCGAAATTCAAGTGAATTTGTTTGAAAAAAAAAAGTTTTTTAAGTACTGTGAGTTAATTTGTTTGTAGTTATCATGTACATAATCTTTGAAAAGAAGGAAATGTTGAAAGTGCTTAATATCGTTTAAGGATTCATTCGTTGTGTTGTGGCGGCTTACCTCGAGGTATCGCGGTGAAAATCTTATAAATTATATTGTGTTGTGTGCTGGTTCTTGGTAAGTGATTGGTCTCCCTTTTTTGCCACCCAGTTCACCCAATTCCAACAAACATCATTCATTTCGTCAACTACTGATCGTGATAAACTAAATGAATTCATATAATTAATACTAACTGTGAAATTGCAAGCCCCTGCTAACCGCCAAGAGAGAGACAAGACAATCAGGTGAGTGGATTTAGTTTGTTGCAATTCCGGTTCATTTGTACTGAGACAGATAGCCATTTCTTGTTCAGTCTCCACAAACTAAGTCCGTTCACGTACTGTACAGAAAATTAGGACACCAAGAATATGCCTAAATAACGGATAAAGTATGATGTGTAATTTGCTCACAGACGAGAAAACTAAACCGTGTACCTTAGTGTATATTTAAAAAATATATACATTTTTCGATTATGTACGGAACAACATATCACACAATTGCGCGCCATGCAACTCTTGCTCTTTCGATTAAATTTAAGGAAAAATCGTTGCATAATTATAGTTCGATTATGTCGTTGGATCTCCGCATCAAACTCATTTTTTGGGGCATATTGGCATACATAATGTGACTTGTAAGAACCACACAGAAAGAAGTCGCATCGTTTCAAATCATAAACTGTCTGATACACATTTTTTTAAATTACACGACCAGGAAAATTTCCTAAAGAAGAAAGAAAATTCAACGACGTTGACGAACTCTTTCAGTAAAACTTTTTCCATTATTATAATGTGTTCTACCAATAATAACGCGTTTCTCTTTCATGTACCGTTCCATATTTAATAATCGTAAGGTTGATAGATGAGACATGTGAATTTTTTAGATCTGCTAACAAAAATGCGCGAAATTTAAATCTTGTTCTTGTTGGGATACCCCTATATATATATATATATATATATATATATATATATATATATATATATATATATATATATATATATATCGATAATAAGGCTTGAATTCTACTCTAATTATCACACACAACTTCCCTCATTGTAACCTTCAAAGCCTCTTTTTACATTCAATAAATATTGTTGACCACACAAACTAGTTTGAGTGCAGTACTTCACAAGAAGTACTGATTTATGGAATTTATGCCCAGTACGTGTATTCTGAAATATTATTAAAGACCACAATATTCGCATTTTTAAACCCTTTTTTCCGTTCATTCTGATTTGAAAATTATTTTAGATAAGACGCGTCAATGCGCTGCCATGAAACAGGCAACTGCTTAGTATGGTGCTCTAATGTATCTTCTCTAAA
This sequence comes from Hesperophylax magnus, assembly GCA_026573805.1. Taxonomy (NCBI): domain Eukaryota; kingdom Metazoa; phylum Arthropoda; class Insecta; order Trichoptera; family Limnephilidae; genus Hesperophylax; species Hesperophylax magnus. Next base: position 2,330,126 of record JAIUSX010000043.1, on the reverse strand, counting down.
TAAATTTATTAATCATGTAACATGTACTAAATAAAAAAAATAAAAAAAATAAATTGCTTAACGGGTGAATTTACACCATTTTGAAATTCAGATATTATGCTGTCAAGAAAGTAAAATTTGGACAATGGCGCATGAACCCAGGATTGTTGAAGTTTTTGCGTAAACTATCACTGTAATAAATTATGATAAGGTTAGGATAGTTTGTGTTTAATAAAACAAAATGCAGGTAAATTGGCTGCGTCTTTCTTGACATTTTGACAAATTAATATTTTAAACTTATCGAAAGTTTGATAAGTTCTGTAATAAGCAGCATTAGATCTACAGCTATCATAAGGAGAATAAATTGTTAAAAACATTTTATAACACGGCTTTAGTTTTGGACCTAGAGGTATAGTCGGCGTTTTACACGATGATTTTTTTTGTCCAGTTTCTGTTCTTTTCATATTTATTTTTAATTTGATACAGTAACTTTACAAATTTTAAAACATTATTCTATTTTTTTATCCCCAGGGGATGCTTCACACCCTGCTTTCAATTCATAATATACAATAAAGTAGATAATGTGAAAAAAATAAATGGAATTGACATCAATTTAAACTGACATAAAATGAAATAAAATATGACAATAAAGGAAGTAATGAAGAAAATTCCAACATAATGTGTATTATGACGCCTGTATTAATTCTTTACGTTATATATATATATATTTATTTTTTTAAAATTTCCTTTCTTGTTCAGTAATAAATCTTTTAATTTTGTATCTACTAACATACGAAATTACTAACAGCATTTGACATCTATCGTCTGTCATTGTTTTACTTAACTTTATTATATGGAAATGTTGGATATTTATTTAACTAGATAATTAAAATATTTATAACAAAAGTAATGTTACTAATTATTAACACGTTGGGAACTTATGTTTGATGTTATGAATTTTGTTAATTTTAATGATTTGTTTACGGCAGCTGCACAAATGACGAATGCTTTCATGTGATGAAAGTGTTGCCATTTTTAGAAGATTTTGTACCGTCCGAAAATATTTTTTCTTCTCTAATGGCAATCTGTATGAAATCATAATCTTGAAATTAATGATCGTACCAAAGATTTTTCATATGGGTCCCTACATAGTTCCCATATTGGAATCTGTATGAAAAAAAGTGTCGTGTAAAATGTCCATAAGTTAAGAGAATTTTCATTGGTATATTACGATCAATGTGACTGGTTTTAGAGTTTTTTGGTTAGGAAAATCTGATCGGTTCAAAATATGTTGGATTCATGATTAATCGATTATTTTGAAATGGGTATCTGGATTACGACCAAACCGCTTCCGGAATGGCGATCAATTAAAATAACGCTGCCCCAAAAATGGGCATTTGAGATGTTAACGTCGCTAATGAATAATGAATCTTCCATTCAATCCACTCCGACAAATTTCTAGTAATCAAATAGGCTTAACTTTTGCCTTTAGAATTAACAATTCTTTGGTTTCCAGAAATGAAAGGAAAGTGAAAGGAAACGTTTAGGGAAACACGAATCCATTACATAAGCACGAACGAATCCTTCTCTGAACTGCACAATTCATTCTAGATTTATAACATTTTGCTACAGTCGAACAGTGGTGTAATTATAAAATCAGGAAAATATAACCGATTGTTATACACGCCAATTCCGTGTATTTAAGTTTTGAGATATGAAAAGGAATACAAAATTTTGTTTGCTAACATTAATATTTTTTAAATACTTACTTTTAGCTAGAGCTGATTTAAGTTATATAATTTTTTCTATGAGATTTAACGGCAAGTTTTCGATGAAACTATCTTTCATCTGAACAAAGAGCGAACGCTAATAATCCAATCCATGAAAAATCAAATAAGTTATCGACAAGCGTTAGAAAAAGGAAAGAACTAAGTGAGAAGGGAAAAGTAAGGTAAGAGATATCGCAGAAATCAACGTGAAAAAATATCATGCTAGGTGCAAAATGAATGTTTAATTTATTTATTTATTCATTGAACGCCCGTAGAGATTTTACACACGTAATACAAGTAGATTTTTTTAAAAATTATTCTGAAGTATAATATACAGTATGTAGGTACAATAAATATGTATTATATTACAAACATAATATCAGTTTCCTTCAAAGTATTTAATTTTGCTTTGACGCAAGACGGAGAGATTTTATATAATATCGAAAATACCGCACTGGTGGTGAGTGATTAATTGTTACAGTGGAAAATATGGTGGAGTCGAGTAGATTTAACAGGGACACGGATATCAATAACAATTATTAATATTTGATGGCAGTCGATGAAGTTATTCAGTATTTTAAAAAGTATCAGCAAATCATTAATCGTTCTCCGGGTAAAAAGTAGTAATATAACAATAGTGCATATGTACGTAAGGCTATAAGGTAAAGAAATTAATACACTTTAACAACCGTCTTCGACATGCAAATCTACAAGAATGAAGACCTTTTCAAAATATTGATTCGTCATGCTTGCAACAGCATTAGAAAACGTCAAATAAAATAAAAATTGTTTAAATTATGTCTAAAAAGAATTGTAAATGGGCCAGTGTCGGACACTGTAGCAGTTATTTTTGTAAGCACGTCAATAGTGCAATGTACATAAGTCAGTCTAAACGAATGGTTTATGAAAATATGTTTTAAATTGTTTAATTTATTCGCAATTAACATTTGTTGAATTCAGGGTAATGTTATGAGAAATAGAATACATATTATGGGATTTTAAATTATTTGAATATCATGTTACAAATTTTCGCTTGCGTGGTTGGTGTGCTCAAATCATTTATTAATTGAAGTTTAAGGTTCATTAAGGTTCAGCGATTTATTTTTATCTCACTCTTTTTAAAATGTTGTGCTTTACGATTTTTTGACCAATTTTTTTAGAAATTTTTTTAACGTTTTCAAATTTACTGCCTTATAATCTTTTGAGAATTAGAGGTAAATGCTTGAAACTCAAAATGAGTTGTACAATGTACACTTTTATTTTAAAAACTTGACTCAATCGGATTGGATACGTCTCTAAGATATGATACCGTTTATGGACACGTGTCGAATCCGGAAAGTCTAAGATCGTAGGTTTACTTTGTGCGTATGCATTTAATGACCTTCAGCCACAAACTTTATTCCACCTTATTTAAAATGAGACTAAGACGTCGGCGCTATATTTATTTTGAATATATCCATAAAAATTGAAAATATATCCCGAGTAAATATAAATGCCGCCGACGGGAATTGAAGCCGCAGCTTCTGATGTCAGGTCAGGTGCTCTGGACTACTGAGCTACGTCGGCTTATTCTAAACACGCTAAATAATTCAATATGTACTAGTACTTCAATCAACAATTACTGCTTATTATATTTTTTCATCATCTTTAAAAAAATAATATTTATTTTTTGCCGAGATATTGACGTTTGAAATTACCCCAACAGGAACTTTCGCTCATTTTGGCGCGTTGGCCTGCTCATACCCAGTATCGATTTTAAAGACGTTTTCACGTCAAAAATATCATAAATCATGAGTGAACCAATTAAAGTGACTGAAATAATAATACAAACGAGTCACAAATTCTGCGCTCAAAATTCCAATTGTGACCGGGTGCAATTGTTTTAAACTTTCAAATATTTTTCGACAGTTTAACATATCCTTCATCACTATAAATTGATTTTATTGAATTTCCGATTCACGCTGTTCTAAATTTGAATAATCCACCCCTGTGCGCGGACAAATCGCTCGGCAATTTCCGTACGTTTTTCCTGCCAACCTACGTCGGTAATGTTCGGAAACCACACGCCATCTACACGATTCAAAATCACTGATCGACCACCAGAAGGGAAAGTGGCGTTGGAGTTATGATAGGGAAATGGATTTCCATTGATGTGGAAAGACGAAACTTTTTGTTTGGTTTTATTTTAAAATTTCATTTAAATTTTGTATTTATTAGATCCATATGATTGTAACTAATTTAATTATGGTAGATAACTGTTGTATATTGCAGAGTATGTATTTTATTTTATGAGTGCTTTTTGCTTTTTTTATTGAAAGCTTTGATACGACATTGGAATAGTTACAAAAATAAAAATACGTTAATGGTAAAGCCTGAAACACAAAAAGAAGGACATGAATATATGGTATTGCAAAACCGTTTTAAGTATAAATACGGATGAATATTGATAATAAGAAAAATGCATCGATTTCGGTGTGCCAAGTTGTGATGTGTTTTTTTTATAATAGTTAATAATTTGACGTAATACTGTCTCATCAAAAGTTGTGATTGGTGTGTTGTAAATTTAAGGGGCAAAAAAATAATATGCCTTTGGGCTAATCTGGTTTTTCAATGAGATACTGCAAATACACAATTGTAAAGATTTTTTGTAAGGAAGCGTGTAAATAAATTTTAGACATTGCATGCTACAGATTTATCTTTGGTCCAAACCATCACGTTTGACTGGTAAGTATTGATTTTATTATACATAATCTTGAAAATTGATTATTGGGCTTATAAATACAGGTGTTTTTGAAGCATAATTACTTAGCCGTATGGTAGTGGGTCTATAGTGTGTGAACAACTGTGAGATGAATTTTAGTAAGATTTTAGGCTAGATTGATTGACCAAACGTTTATAGCAAGTAACTTAATGGGTAGTACAAACCTCTTTCCTAAATGGGTCTTTAAATTAATCCACGGAGGGGGGAGGGGGGTAGCTAGGAAATTCCCTGTCGAAAAATTCCCCACATTGTTCTTACCTGTTAAAAATACATTAAAAGTACCCATTAAAAGTTCCTATTAAAAATACCGGTTACAAAATACTCACAAGTATTTTATACCTATCTGGGGACTGGGGACAGAAAGTAATAAATACTTTATCTCAGTCTAAAATATTTGAAAGTATTTTGGAACCAGGTATTTTGAAAATTTGTCACAAGTACAAAGTACCACATGAAAATACCCGGTACTTTTACTGGGTACGATAAATACGCCTCTCCTCTAATGTACGCTATTCAATGTTTTAATGATAACGTATATACAAATAATTTGCTTTGCTATGTTACTGTGGAAAAACAACATGATATTTTGTGTTTTACAAAAACAAACTCCCCTAATTTTTACCGTCTAAAAGATTTTAAATAATAATAAATTTTTTGGTAATTTTATTTGTGTGAATACCGCACAAGAGTCCCAGCTGCTCCCAACCGTCTGGAGCCAATGATACTATGGCATCCCCAATCGGGGTATGTTGTGAGGCTGAAGGTATTGGGGGGAAGGGGAGTGTGGGGAAGTACCCGGCTATTTAGATCTGGCCACCAAACACGACTAAAGTCATTTCATGCAACGTTTCAATTCTGAATGGTTGTCCTTAAACCAGAGCCATACTTAGATAATCTTCCACTCCAGAACGTGCCACAAACATACAATAAATTATTTTAAATGAGCAATTTGTAAAATAATGAAATTTACATGCGCACGCCGGGATTTGAACCCACGACCTCCAGCTTGCTAGTCGAGAGCCTTACCCCTCGCCCATGAATGCGGAATTATACGGAAAGGTTATTGTGGCAAAAATGTATTTGAGTGATATTTTTGTCCAGCATTCAAACAAATAAGTTCACTTGTACGGAAAAATTCAGACTCATACTCATACATTTTGACTTGTGTACACGTACTTGGGTAACATTGTAAAATTGAAACAAAATTACATACTGTAAATTACATGCCTTCGTTCTTGCGAGAGTTGGCGGTAATGGTCGGCAACATCGATATATACTTGGTCGATGGTCAATATATTTACCTTCCAGTCAGTTGATTAGGGTTCAATTCTCACCCGTGGCAATATTTTTGATGTAGAACATCTTCTGGCGTGCCTGGGGAAATAAAAACTACTCTTTTGCGTAGCAGGTGTGACGACAATATTGCATGCTGCATTACACGCTTTATTTGTCCAGCCTTGTGAGTCGTACGCTCTTTCTGCCTGGCCGCCAAAACTCTGTGCGGTATATTTGTTTCTATTCTCGCTGATCAAAATTGGCAACGGATCAATTCTAAATGACAATGAATTTTTAATTATGTAACATATTTCTTTGTGTATACTTATATTAATAATTTTAAAAAAAATCGTGATCCAAAATATAAATAATTGTTTACTTTGATTTTCACATCACTCAATGAAAATTAATTTCGATGTTTCACATCCGTCATATTGTCGTCATTCTCTTATCATATTTTTTTTCCATATTATCGAATATATATTTTTATATTACAAAGCCTTCAGACTTTTATGCGCCTGTTAAATAAATTAATATATGGCCGCCCATCAGAGAGATTTTCACACCCTTTAAATAATATATATTTTCCGACATGTAAAAAATACAATGTTTACCGTCCCTAGTTTAGTATGCATTAGATTTCCAGTTGAATCGAGCGCCGGTAGCCACCTACCCGACCTGTGCCGTGAGACGCGTGCCGCGTGCCGCGTCGAGAGACGCAGAGACGGAGAGACGCTGGACCAGGGACCAGGCACCAGGCACCAGGGAAGTATTACCAGTATCGGGCGGCAGTCGGGCAGTGCGACGAGAGAAGCGGTCGGGCGATGTCGTGTGCGCGCCGGATGGCCGTTCTGTGCCGCCTAGCGATGCCGCGTAGAGACTAATATACTCGCGTCGCTGGATTAACGTAATCGGAACGCGGGAAACAGTGTCGCCAGGAAGTTGCGGAACTTGCAGTGTCGCGATTCCCAGCGTGCGGAAGTGTCACCAATCAAGTTGCGGAGTCTGTTTTGTGCTTTTCGTGATTTCATCTACATGTTGTGATTGATGCTACGGTTTATTAACTTTTCTTCAAAGATCTACGATTGAGTTTATAGGCTGTGAAGATAATCAAGCATTTTAAAAGTAAGTTTGATTTTTGTTTTATCTTGAATAAAAGTTTTATGATAGTTACATTATTTTTAATGAATTTAGTGAACGAATTTAAAACTACATGTACTAAATTGTAATAATAATACGACTTAAATATATATTTTTATTTATGATTTTTATCGAATATCATTCGCCGAGCGCTTCTTTTAGCTAGAAAAACCTTAAACCATTTGTAATTAACTTAAAATTTAATAAATATCTTTTCAACGACAATTGAATTTTCCATGAACGCTTTCAATATTATTTCATTAAAAATGATTGGGTACAAACATAATTCTTTGGAAGTTTTTTCGATACTGCGCATTGATTTACTTGTTTATCCATGAAGTAGGTCTATTTCGAATAATGTCGATATATAGTTATTTTAATTTATGTTAAAAAGCTTTATATACAATATTATAACCTAACTTTAAGAAATATGAATTGCTAAGCGTAGATATTATTAAATTATGGATTTAAATAGAATATACCGTGTTGCGCGATTTTAGTGTGATTTTCGACGTTTAGTTTTGACGGAGCCGTCAAGTACCGGATGCCAAGAAAGTTCTGTTTTGATTCGGCTGTTTTGCATTTCGTCTATCCGTAAATTTGTTTGTGCGTTCCGTTTCCATTTTCGAAATCCTCGGAATTCTTTTCATTATTCAAGAAAGCTTTACTTTAATCTAACTTTGACTACGGTTCAGTAAAGATATATTTTATAAATAATTGTGATATCGTATTGAAATAATATTTATTAGAAGTTCTTTTTAGGATTATTTGAATATTTTGGGACCTACCTGCCTAAAAAAAGTTCTGAATTGAAAATTTTAAAACAAGTATGTATAATGTAGGTAGGTAAGTACGAATACTTAAGTGCCTACTTACAAGTCATATAATATCAGAGGCAATTTTACTTTTGATTTATTAATTAAGAGAAAACTAAAAACATTTTTTTTTTATCTGAGTAAATAAAAAAAAAGTATGAAATACACATAAGAATCCCAACAGTGGGAGTAAGTGAGACTATAGCATCTTAAATTGTGGGGTATGTTGTGAAGTAGCGGGAAGGTTTAGTGGGGAAAGTACCTGGCTATTCAGTTCTGGTCACCAAACACGGCCAGAGCCATTTCAAGCAACGTTTCAATTCTGAATGTTGGTCTTACCATACTGAAAATGTCTTCCACTCTGAAACATGTCGCAAGTCTACTATATATTTACTTCAATTAATGTATTGTGAAATAACACAAGTTCATCAAATAAAATTAATTTTCGCCCGTCGGAATTTGAAACCGCGACAATGATTGCTTGTCGAGAGCATTAAGTCTGAACCACGGAAGTCTTATATTTTAACTACTTGTTAAAACTGTTTATCTTCATAATGTGTATGCTCATAAATTTATATCTTTATACAAATGTATTTGTCGAGCAAGATTTCACAAACGTTGAATAAAACATTTAAATTACGGACGAGATGAAGAAAAAAGTGTATGAAACAGGTCAAGGGATTCCGGCAAAACTCGGAAGGACTTGAAGCAATCATAAAAAGACGCTGAAGATAAATGATATTAAATTTTAATGAAACTCCCATTTCGTAATGGAATCTGCGGATTGAATCCAAATTACCTTGGCGAATATATTATTTGCAGGGAGACTGGAGGCCAGGGGAGGTTTGCATTATTCTCTGCGGTTTGGTATTAAGAACAACTCACCATTGTTTTGAAAATAAACTTAAACTAATATTATTGCTAGTAACGCTTAGAAATGTTAAATGGATTATAATTTGTTACAAGTTAAACAAGTGCAGATGTTTTATGCTTTATAATGTACGCGTTCATAGATGACGTTAATATAATTATTTCATGAAAATACCCCCTTTTGGGAGTTATGATTTAAAGTACTCGTATTAAGACGAATTGTTTGTTTGCGTCCGTACATACGTAATATGAACATGAATAAATAGTTATGTCCGCATAACAAATGAATTCTTTCAATAAAGGCAAACAAATACAATATTGTATCGATGATTCTATTTAATATTGTATTTATATGCCTTTCTTAAAAGAATTGATTTATACGGACAAAACTACTACTTATTCATATTCATATTGCAAATGTATGTTCGCAAAACAAAAAGTCTTTTTTAAAATATTATAGTATAACTTGCAAAAAGTGTATTTTCCTAAACGTACCTTACTTGGAAACTTTTAGATCTTTACAAAATACATGTAATTTTTAAAGATATTCTCAATACATTAGTCGAGCTAAAAGATAATTACATTAAATTCTCCCGATAGAAAAAAATCGCCAACATCTGGCTCTATTATTTAACATGTTGTATGTATAAAACATCAACAGCGTTTCTTTAAATGCTACTTAAAACATTTACGCGCGAGATTTTCGCTAAAGCCTGTTCATTTGAATCGGTTTTTAATATTAGCGCGCTCCCTCTAACGTTCGTATTTGTTTATTATCTCCTTTTTAAACCAACTTCTTCTTTTTTTTAACGCTTACTACGGAGCCTTAAAGTTTACTTATCAGTTCTTGACGTTTCTCGGGATTCATAAAATTACATTGGTCTTGTATTTATAATACTAATATAAACTTATTTGAGGTACGTACTTCACTTTGTATTTTGGTCTCTTACGCTTAACTTCACGGGAACGGGAAATTTAACTTTTAAGCATGTTAAGTACTAATAAATACCATGTTATTGGCAAATTGCACTGCATTTGCGGTAAAATTGAATATTCACTTTGTTTCATTGTTGGTGAATTTGTGAAATATTTTTAACAAAATTATCTGCATGAAAAGTTACTCTGGGAAGCAATAAAACATTGAGAAAAATCCGGATAAGTTCTTGACGCGATATTATTTAGTAAAAATGGACAAACTCTCATATCAAAACTATTTTATTTAAAAAATAAGTTCCAACATAAATAGCGCAAAAATGTTGAGTGATTTCGTTAGTAATGTCTTTTTTTGCAAAAAGAGCAATGTTATTGTTTACCTTCCAAAGAGAAATTTGAATATCTTGGTCGTTAAAGCGAATACGAAAATTGGGGCTGGCTTTCTGCTATATATCAAAGGATCTAATATATACAAAAATAGAGAATTTTACGAAAATGCGTAAAATTAATTTATGAATCTAAAGGAATTTATTGGTTTTTTTCTGTTTGAACTAACTCCGTAAGATCTTGTTTTGGGTCTTCCCAGGACTTCGGGAACAATTCCTGAGAAGTCCTGGGAAAGCCCAGATTGCATAGAGCATGCCTAGTTACGGAGGCAATTGAAATTTACAAAAAGCATTAATATTAATAAAGACAATGGGTCTATGCTCAATTTTTTTTGGTCTCCGGTAATTAACGGCTACACCAAAACTAATCGAAGAAAGCCATTTTAAATCATAATCATTATTCAGTTAAAGGATTGGAGCGGACAACACGATATCTCGTATATACGTAAGCACACACTTCACTACAGTATCTTAGGGCATTTGCGGGGTAATAGGAGAATGCGGGCGGGAGTTTCAAACTAATTCAAAAAACTTTGAAACAAAATTCAATGACTGTACGTACGAGTAGCCATTAACTCTTGATGTCGAATAAATTTGACTAAATAAACAAGTTACACTACTAAGACGAGTGGTAAATGGGGAAGTTAGTGATGGGGAGCACCCGGCTATTCCGATCTAGTCGTCAAACATGGCTAAAACAATTTCAAGCAACGTTTCAATTCTGAATGGGGGTCTTGCACCAGAGCGATACTGAGAGTATCTTCCACTCTGGAACGTGCCACAAGAATACTTTAAATTATTTTTAATTGATGATTTATGAAATAACACATAAACATCATATAAAATTTATTTGCGCTCGCCGGGATTTGAACCTGCGACCTTCGGCGGCTGGTTAGTATATAGCCTACCCCTCGACTACGGAGGCCATTAGAAGAAGTTAAAGACGACACTGCCATTAATTGTGAATTTTTTAAATATATTTAGTCAATTTTATTTTATTTCATATTCTGCAGTGTAATAATAAGGGGTGGAGGGTGTACTATGCGCACGTACCGGGCCCGAGCCTTACCCCACTTCCCTTGCGATCAATTCCTCGGAGTATTCCGCGGAGAGCAGAGGTAAATTAATTTGGTAAGGGAAACCGCAGCGGTTGGATGTAAGACGGAGAAACTTCCCGAGGAACTCCCTTCCCCCTACACTCGCTTTAAATTCGGACCCATTGTTAGCAATTTATATTTATAGCCAATAACCGCATCGAAAGCGCCATTCCCAAGACAATAAATTAAACTTTTTTCTCTTATTTAACAATTTAGATAATGTGACGATGTGATTACGCTGTATTCAACGAGGAGAAATTAGACCGTAACCAATGATCTTATCAAATAATAAAGAAAATTTGTAAGTTGGTTTTGTAAGGATCAAACTCTCTGAAAATCCCAAAAGCTCACTTTGGAGTGATTAAATTAAATAATTTGTGGAGAATGTGTTATGAAAATATTAAATTATGTGCACATAGTAATCATTTCACTTAATTTTATACGTAAGATTTACTAATTTAGCTAGGCTTGTGTATGGGGAATGTGTTAATATATTCGTTATTTATAGTTTAAACTTTTCAGTTCATATTCGTATTGAGTTTATATTATCAGTGAGTTTTTGAGTAGTAATTTAAATTTTTTATTGTTATACAGGGTTTTCCAATAAGAGGTGATATTTTGATATTCAATCGTAAAAGATCAATGGTTTCGTTGCTTGTGTGGCACGTAGCGCCGTCTTGTTCACAGTAAACGTTGTCCAGCCATCCATCCATCCATACCATCCAATTCCGGCCATAAAAAATCATAGCGCAATCCATTCACCGTAACTGTTGCTCCAGCCTCATTTTCGAAAAAGTAAGGTCCAACGACTCCGCCGGACCATAAACCGCACCAAACAGTCACACGTTGAGGAAAGAAAGGCTTTTCAACAATAACTCTTCGGTTTTCCGAGCCCCAGATGCGACAATTTTACTTGTTGACGAAGCAACCAAGGTGGAAATGGGCCTCATCACTCAAGATGATTTGCATTTGATTCACTCAAGTGAATTTTAATAATTTCAATGCGTTGTTGAGGCGTGTTCGTGTATCCTTCCATTTTTATTAATGGCGTAGTTTCTACTTGTCAAATGTCAAAAATGATAGCTTCAAAAGTAACATCTACCGAAATAGCGGGCTATTCAAAATAATACCTCTTATTGGAAAACCCTGTATTTCTGATACTTTCTGGTAATGAATTAAAAAAACTTAACTCTAAGAGTTGAATTGCCACATTATTTTTTTTTAAATTTTGGAATTAGGAGAATTATTGTTTGTCTGAGTTTTCTATTATTTTAAATAGTGCCATTTTATTTAGAATATTATCCTGGTAAATTTGACATGTTAATCTTTATTTGGGATTTATCTTTTTTTGCACAGCCTTTCTGTATAGAGCTATTTTCATTCGCTCTTGTTGCCCAAAACCAAACTAGCATCCCTTGCTTTCATAGTATGATTTAAAAAACTAAATCAACGTTTACTAATTTAAAAAAAATGTTATTAAATATTAATAATAGTTGTGTAATTTGTATATTCCTTGAAGTTTCTAGGCATGTTTGACCTTTAGTTATTAAAATAACAGAGAAGTTGGAATTATTATTTTGCACGACCTTTATTCAATTTGAGTTATTATTTTTTTACAGAAATCCGTGGCGGATAATTGTTTATAAACTTATATTATAAATTATCTGATTCTTTTCTTGTTTATTTTATTAACATTACGAATAACACCATTTAAACTTAAAAACGATATGGAAGGAGTTACATGAGTAATTTAAATTAAGATTTTTTTTAATTGCATTCCGATGGAATTTATGTAATTAATTTATGGTTTTAACAAGTTTCACCCTCGACCGATCCAAACCACATTTTACATAATTACTCTTTAGGACCAGCGTAAACATAGTCACCCTCTTCTACCTTTCCACCCCCCTCCACATATACAAATTGGTATTACATTGAATGCCATCCATTTCGAATTTTGCTCAGTTGCATTCTGGAACCCTGAGATAAATAAAGTAACCCCATCCCCTGAAATCTCACCCTCCCTTTATCGGTTCCTTATTTTGCATATATCGTTACTCTTCAGGGCGTGCGTAAAATAAAGGCATTTTTAGTTCTTAGTCTTAGGGTATCTTTGTTGTGGGATAAGAAATTCTCGAAATTGATTTTAGTAGTATTAGGTGAGACAGCAATTAATAGACGAACTTTCATAATATGCCGTAGTGTGTTTTTACTTGGGCTGTTTTCCAGGTGAACTTAAATCCTCGTTATTATTAAACTTCATCAAAAGTTGATTTGAGATTTTCACGGCCAAAAGTATTGTAGCGTTTATTTTGGGGTATTATGCCGTGTTGTGCTGCCTCCAAATTTAGCCAACGTTTCGGATAGCATTAGTGTCATTAGCATCAGGGAAGATGTGTAATGTTTACATTACACAGATTACACACTACATCCCACATAATATTCTACTGATTACAGATGTGTCCTGATGGTGAACACTGTATTGATGTCCGAAACGTCGGCTAAAGAAAGAAGTGACGCCACATGGCATAGTACCCCAAAAATAACAGAAGTGTTTAATAAGTATCCTACCTAACCTAGGGTGACCGGATACAACATCAAAATGATAATTCATCACATTTTTAAAAAATTATATAAAGTCATGGAAAGTGATGAAACAAAAACTTTATTAACTCAGTTAAGTAGGTTAGGTTGGGTTAGATTTACTTTTTTTTTCATCGTTTCTAATGACTTTATACGACTTGTCAAAGGTGTGTTGAATTGTCACTGTGTTGAGTTATCATGGAACCCTAACCTAGATACCTAATTAATATTGGCGCAACCAGTAGGACAAATATTATTTCCAGAACGGAATAAATTTTTTTTGGATTTGGCACAAGATTCTGATTTTCCTATAAACTGCATGCATGCGTGCCGCCTCTTTGTCTAACTAATTAGTGTGTTAATTAATTTTTCTCAATACAGAATAGATAGAATGTTAGATACATTTGGAAACTGATTAAGATCATGTTAAAAAAGCTGGGGTGAACTTCGCCTGTCAGGACGCGGAAATTACTTTCTGATCCTTTCTTTTATCGATCCTCACATCTGCTGGCGGGAAATGTGTCTGCAGGAAAATTAACACGGTAATGTATTTATGAAACACAAAAAATACAAATTGTTTGGCGTGTGTTGAAAAAGTTGTTTAGTAAACGCATTTTTTTCATAAGTTTTCCCTTTTGTGGCTAAGTGCATAAAAGGTCGATACTCCGTTTGAAGGTGGATAACATAATAATCCTTATATTTTAGCTACCTACGTAATATTATCATATTGAAGATAGTCAATAGTTGATTTTATAGATATTTAATTTTTATTTAGATGAACAGGGTTTTGCCCATTTCTCGTAGAATTGCTAATATCCAAATCTTACGTTTTGATTTTTTCATTATTCTCAGTCGGGTTTCACACACCAAGTCTCCTAAATATATGAAATTCTCGAAGAATTTTAAATTAATTAAAATCTTTTTTTTTCGAAATTTTGTTGTATTTTCCCGTACAAAAATATTTTTCCACCGAAATCGTTGAAATTTCTTTTTACTTTAAATAGAATCACCCGTTGTTTGTGAACTTTACCCCGGACACCATGTATATTATATTATAGATTGTCTTATACTCCTTACTGTAATCTACATTGATCCAAAATACTTTTTTTTACCATTTTTTCATAATCATCATTTTTATTGGAGGATCATAGATTTAACATATTGGGAAACAAAGATGGTTCTATTGTTTTCTTTCCCGAAAATCCCACATTTTTTTAATATCAGAGAACAAAACATTTTGAGATGAAAACGTTATTTATTTTCTGTCAGTGAAAAATTGGCTGCAATTGGTAAAAAGAGAAATTTCAAAAGTAGAATTCTTAAAAACATGCCAAAAAATATGATATAACAAAGAATTATTCTGCGTTGTATCGAGAGCACAGAATCCATCAATGTTGATTTCCCATTGAGTTATGAAGGTCGGATAATCCTTCATCGGTTTAAAATCTCCTCCATAAATAATGGTAACTCAGAATTTTCTGCTTTTGCTGAAAACGATCACAAAATTACCTACATTAATCACAATAAGACCCCAATGAGAGTAGAACTTTGAAATGCTTTACCTGATAAAACTTCGGATCCCCAAACGGGTGCTTTACATATTTGACTTAAATCGTCATTCTCAAAGTGACGTCTGACGTTAATAGTAACTTATAATGTGAATCTTTGATATTCATTCCAGAAAAGCTGTGTTAAAAGAGGTTGGTACATCCTAAAATGTTGTCGGAACGAAAGAGAAAATCATTAAATTTGAGGGGTAAAAATATTTAATAGCCAACAAAAATTATGTTGATATCAGGTTTTATATTAATTTCGTTGAGTGTCTGTAACTCAGGTTCAATGAACTCTAGATCTCCGATTTGCTTTAAATGTATCTGTCATTTTCAAAATTGAAACTGACTGTGCGATAATTTCAGACAATCGCTAAAGTAGGTACCAACCTACAATAATTTAACATTTTATTGGAAAATTATTTTAATTATCTTTGTCAAGTTGGAGATAAAATATCCCGTGATTTTTCAAGGGTCTGTCCATGGTATTTTATGAATACAATTTTTTTTACAACTTCAAATACGTGGTAGACCTGATCAGGAGAGACAGGTTGAGGGAGATCATTTTTTTACCTTTTAGCACGACTCTCTCGACCCATCGCCTTGCCCTGCAGTGGGATGGATGGATTCATAATCCCTCACTCCTGAACCCACTGACTTCCAGATTCCAACCCATTTTTCATACATTTTTCCTACCCAGAACTTTTTCTCCTTCCATTCCTTAAAATCACCCTCCACGCAGCATTCCTAAAGATGAAATTGACCCTGAGTAAAATTATTTTCCACAGAGCCTCCTGTGTAGAGCAACTGTTAAAAAAACGTGAAAACGTGAACCAGTCGACAAGAAAAAAATACCAGGAGCACAGAAATGAAAAAGGTAATTTGTGTTAATTTTTGCAGTTGCGCTAATGTCATACACACAAAATAGCAGAAGCATAAAATCATGTGTAATTCAATTTGGTTATTATTAACATCGATTTATTGCTCAGTGACAGTAGTTGTTAAAATATCACGTAACCTTTATAGAAAATAATTTTTTTTTTCAATTTTCCCGTGAATCTTTCTACGTTAGTGTTTTATAATGTAATATCTACATTTCGAAATAACCTTTACCTACTAATTAAAAAAATTGAAGTATGAAAAATGTATTTATAGGGTTTTTCTATTTGTAATAATTTTCGTTACACTTCAATCAGATTTAAAGGTTTCCTAAATTATTCCTCGTGTATTATTATACCCGTACATTTAGTTTGGAAAATTATCGCTCTTTTCCGAGATCTGAAAAATTTTTGGCTGGTTTTCTGCAACGATATTGTATGAACACTTTGCTGAACGACACCCAATTGGAATCATATTTCAGATGAAATTTTTACATATGTAAGACTACGAACTCAATAAAAAATACTGAAATCAATTACCCCTCGGTTTTTATACAGATATTATAATATTAACGTATTGATTATTCAGACATGTAGATGTAATTGATAAAAAAACATACTCTTAACCAGATTAAGATCAATATCTCCGGACCATTTTTAAAAATATATTAATAAGGGTTTTTTCCTGTAGAAAAATAAAGATGATTTTTTAATGAAGCTTTGAAAACTATAGGGAAAGTTCGTAAAATTATTATTTTTAATAAATTGAACAATTTTTCCTCTCATAGATTTTTTCAAAGCGCTATCACTTTTATGAGAATTTACAATATTCATAGAAGAGTTGGTTGGGAAAAGCCCCGGGCAAGATATATTGTTTGTGGAATGAATAAATACATAAATTTTCTTTTCGAAAAATGTATGGACTCCTCATTTTGGTAAAAGTAGACATATCGAATCCTATTTGTTTGCTTAACTTTTCCAATAATCTGAGCGTTGTTTCCATCTTTCCTAACCATTTGAATACTAAATGAATTGGAATAATTCTCTTTCAGTGAGGGACCGTAGGTATTATGCAGAATATTATTTATTATTCTGTATGAAAGTGACGTGCATTTATTTGGTTTTTTCTTTTGATATGTGAATCTACACAAAAAGCGCTCTGTGGATAGTCGGTGGCAAATCCAATTGGGGTTTAGTGCTGTGTCAATAGTCGGACTGTAGTATCTCCAATCGTTGTTTAATCTGTGGATAGTCGGACTGTATTTTATCCAATCGTTGTTTAATCTGTGGATAGTCGGACTATTGTATCTCCAATCGTTGTTTAATCTGAGGATAGTCGCACTGTAGTATCTCCAATCGTCGTTTAATCTGTGGATAGTCGGACTGTAGTATCTCCAATCGTTGTTTAATCTGTGGATAGTCGGACTGTATTTGCTCCAATCTTTGTTTAATCTGTGGATAGTCGGACTATTGTATCTCCAATCATTGTTTAATCTGTGGATAGTCAGACTGTAGTATCTCCAATCGTTGTTTAATCTGTGGATAGTCGGACTGTATTATCTCCAATCGTTGTTTAATCTATGGGTAGTTGGACTATTGTATCTCCAATCGTTGTTTAATCTGTGGATAGTCGGACTGTAGTATCTTCAATCGTTGTTTAATCTGTGGATTGTCGGAATGTGGCATCTGCAATTGAGTTAAGTGCTCTGTAGATAGTCAGACTGTAGTATCTCCAATCATTGTTTAGTCTGTGGATAGTCGAACTGTGACAGCTCCAATTGGGGCTTAGTGTTCTGTGGATCCAGAATTCTTTGACCTTTTTTAGATGTCGTTTCAAAACTTAAAGCAAAGCAGAAAGATCGGGATAATTTTCTCATACATTGGGAGTACTGAAACAATAATTTACGGAACGCTTCTGTTTAGTATGATTCGAAACAGAAAGGCTCAAAAGTTTTTTTGCTTCTTTCAAATTAGAAGACATAAAGATAAGTTGATGGTTTTGAAGTAAAAAAAAAAAACATTCAAATAAAAACACCATATGTTTATCCGAATTCGAGTTAATTATTGCGATCATACATAAAAATAACAGCGAATAAAAATGTGCGGTGAGGAAAATGAGGATAATGTTGGTAGTTCTTATTCGAAG
Organism: Hesperophylax magnus; assembly: GCA_026573805.1. NCBI lineage: Eukaryota > Metazoa > Arthropoda > Insecta > Trichoptera > Limnephilidae > Hesperophylax > Hesperophylax magnus. The sequence continues at coordinate 2,311,944 of JAIUSX010000043.1, read as the reverse complement.
AATGATACAGATAAATATGACCGAAAGAAATGGGGTCCCATTAGCGTAGTTGGTAGAGCAGCGCTCCTTCAAGGCGAAGGTCCTAAGTTCAAGTCCCAGATGCGACCGCATCGGTTAAAAATTACTAATACTATCTTCAATAATTAAAAAAAATAACTTCCGTTGAGTCCTTCCTATCTAAAATGAACAAATGCTCTGTGTCAGTTCTAAATATTGTACCTAATCTTTGATCTTTTAACAGCCAGCAGTTGCGTATTTTTTAAAAATAGTGAGATGATCATTAAACCTAGTTTTCTAAATCAACTTTTAATTTTTAAAACCTATTTAAAGTTCCTGCAAAGACGTAGTAAGTGTGCCTTTTATTAGTTTTATTTTCTGTGCTCGGGATCTATTACAAGGGCATTTTTGTAGCCTCATAGGCCCAAAGCACTTACTTTTAGGGGCCTCTGTCCAAAATTTAACCATTTGTATGTTAATTCAACACGTTAGCACATCACAAATGCCATTTGAAGAAACAATTTCGTGAAAAAAGGTCGCCAAGTGAACATTTAAATGATGATCTTAAAATATACTCCACTACTCTTGTGTCCATGAGATCAGAGAGGCAGTTGAAAATATAAAGATTTCTTTAAAGGGTATGTTCATTAGAATTTCAACCTTAAGAAGTAAACAATTAAAACAAAAAGTAATTTGTTCAAATTGTTTCGTGGAGCCTGAGAATTTTTTCGACCCTTATTGGTTTGTAGGTCCCACCGCTTGGCATGCTCTAAAAGGTTCATGAGCACTGTGTCTCAACCTAATGTATGAAATCCCTTTACATCAGGACCATCCTATATTACAAAACGTGTATCTATAATGTAGGTTTATAAAGCTTTCTAGTCATGAGTATGTCTTTATTTAAACGATGCGCGGGAATTTCCTGCCACAAAATAAATGTCGAAGCCCCGTTCAAGTTGCTGCCGTTTAATTGGGAACTTTGTGCACATGTGAAAGCATTGTGGCAAACGGAAGATATTTTCTTTTGATAAATTACACGGAGGCGGCTTCTATGGAGGAGCCACAATGCTACGAGGTGCTTTATTGTTATTGTTAAGAATGTTGCTTTTATTGTTCGAAATCTGTGGCAAAAGGCAGTCTCTGTACCACGATGGTTTGGAATCGAGAGGTTAAGGGTTGTATTTCGCAAATATAGATTTTATCATATAATATGAAGGTTTTATTTTATTTATAAGTACCACCCACATAAGAGGCGAACTACCTTGAACCGAATGTACATTTAATTGTTTAGTCCCAAAACTTTTTTCCGGTTTCAAATACTGTTTTCTCTAGAATAATTAACTTTTTTTTATAATCATTATGACTAAGATAATTTTCTTAGTTGGTAAAAACTCAGTAGTTCTGTTGATAGGAATATATTTATCCTTTTATACCTAGTTGTTATATTGCTACGCCGTAACAAAAGAACGTCTTTGATATCCGAGTGGCATTTAAAATGGACTATATAATGGATCGTCATAAAATCACTTGGATTACGTAGAGAGATGTAAGGAAGCCTTACCTTTTGATTATGTTGGTTTCTTGAAAATTTCACGGGTCCTTACAATTTATAGGTGTACACCTTAAACAATCACAATTAATGTTTTATATTTTCACAAAACGACTCTGCTTACTTTCAGCGCACGACAATATTGAACTTGGGGATGCAATTTAAGAGGAAGCCACAAGCCAAACATTTGTATATTCTTGGTATACCTTATATTGTAGGTAATAGGCATTAAAATCGATTGACAAACGGAGTCTAGAAACGTTCGATTTCAAGCAAAAACTGGTTTTTATTTATTCTGTAAATAATTTTATAAGAAAGCAAAAACGTTAATCAAGTGAAACTGTCACAGATAATCTTAGCTATAATACTGTATTTTTAAAGTTGTTTCCTTTATTCGTTCATACATTTCTATTGAAAAAAAATATTTTTTAGTAGTTTGCATTTATATTTTTTAGTGAGTAATTTATATTTTTTATTTGTATTCTACTCAAGCAAAGCAATACAAAAACTTTCAATTTATCTAAAGCATATTTTTTGGTAATCATAATGTGCCCCAATTCGCTATAAAGATTAATCAAAATATTGATTTGGTACTAAGCTTCGCTTTAAAACGATTTAATGGCTCTTTCACGAAATTAATGATCCAAGCAGCGAGATAAGATGCACTATCAAAGACGACGATATTACGAATCAAGAAACAAATGACTTATGTGTGTTAAAAATAATTAAACTGGTTAAATATCACTGGTGTTGGTCTTTTTTTACCCGTTCTTGTTTCTTTTTAGGTAAGAAGGAGAGGAAACAAAAGAAATGAAAATTTGAACAGGACATCGGGATGTGGAAAAACCACAAAACTGTTTCAATATTAAATATAATGCATCTTATAAAATTCCATCTAATAGAACTCTAATAACTAAAAAAATTACATTCTAAATAGTTGAAGCATTGAATAATATTGGTAAATTTCATTGAAAAACACGTTTGTATTAAAAAGTCAACACAATATTGTGCTTCATAAAAATATCGGCACTCCTAAAGAATGTCTAAAAAATGTGTTTTTCTTAAATTATTTCCATATTTCGTTTTAGCATTGAATTATTGCCAGTATGGTATTATATTTCCGTGAAAAAATACATTAAGTTGATACATAAGAATTCTTTTGAGAATGATTTGTGTTTTGTTGTAAGAAAGTGTAAAAAGTAAAAGAAAAACGGCAGAGTTCGTTAGCGGATGTAATCCATGTATAATGTTAGTGTTGCTTATATTCCACGGTTTATACGAGTATCATATACGAAAATCCGCTTCAAAAATCTTCTTAACTAAGTTGACACTGAAAATTAAAATGGAAATGAGTCAAAATACAAATTTCACAATGCATGAAAATAACACTTTAATGGTGTTTATGTTACTCATTTTAGAATAAATTAAGAAACCTCAAGGTTTAAGTAAACCCTATTTGCTCACAAAACATGTCGATTTTATTTAGACAATAAAAGTGGTTAAAACTTAGTGATTATTATTTTGAATTTAAATGTTGACACGAAATGTATTTTGAAGAAGTGATTGTGACGAGTGCGGCTAAAAAAGCAAAAGCGTGAAGTGTAAATATTGTAAGTAAACCCTGATGAGGTCGTAATTACTCACGAAACATGTCGGTTGTACTGTTTTTACGACCTCCGTGGTCGAGGTAAAGCTCTCGACTCGCAATCCGAAGGTCGTGGGTTCAAATCCCGGCATGCGCCTGTAAATTTTATTTCTTAAATTTGTGTCATTTCACAATTTATTAATTTAAAAAATAACATATAGTTTTTTAGCGGCACGGTCCAGAGTGGAAGATAATCGCTTTGGCGTTACACTACTATTCAGAATTGAAACGTTGCTTGAAATGTTTGGTGACCAGATCCAAACAGTTAGTTAATCCCCCACCTTCGTCTTAACCATCTCCTTCAGCTGCCCAATACCTTCAGCGTCATTGCCATAGTATCACTGGCTCCAGACGGTTGGGAGCAGTTAGGACTTTTGTGCGTTATTCACCACAAAAATGGTTAAATTTTTTTGTTACATTTGTATTTCGATAATATTTCCGGAAACCCCAAACATAAAGAAAAAAAAAGAAGTATTTGGAAGTTAATTTAACGATGTGAAAAAAAAATAGTGTTTTTTTGTCAAACAATACCTTCCGATTTTTGTCAAACAACACCTTCAAATTTTTGTCAAACAACACTATCAGATTTTTATCAAACAACACCATCAAATTTATTTGAACGTTTCAGAAAAACCAAAACTTTTCCTTCTTTGATACCTTCACTATGTAATTTGAAGAAACTCAATATTTAGGGGAAAAGAAATTGAATTAAGAAAGTATATTTTTCAGCGTGTTGAATATAACGGCATAAATTGTAGGCCCAGTTTTACAAAGCGTCGTTTCCACTTTAAAGCAGTTAACTTTAAACATAAATATGTTTTCGCAAAAGGAAAAGTTGCGGTCGTGTCTGCGCCTGAAGACAACCGTGTCAAGTTCTGCGAATCTGGGAATTTATGTAACCTAACTTGGTTACTGATCCTTAATTGCATTTGTTACGGAGAGAGCGGAGCGGGGAGGTCCTGGGGAAGAAAACTGACAAAGGCTGAGTTTTCAGGACCAAGTAAACAAAGGATCATCATTTACTTACAAAACGTAAATGAATAGCTAGTTAAATTATTAATATAAATAATTTATTTTCTTAATTGATGATGTTCAAAAAAGTATGTATCTTATTATAAATGAATAAAACAAAAAAAAAATCCTCTGAAATCATAAGATTTGTGATGGATGATTAAATATCTACCTAATTAATCATAAAACAGAATTAGTTTAGAAGAAGGAGATGGGGGAGGAAGGTAGTGGAGTGCCTGGCTATTCAGATCCCGTCATCAAAGACGGTTAAAGTCATATCAAGCAACGTTTCAATTCTGGAGTGTTCTTTCACCAGGGCGATACTGAGAGTATCTCCCGCTCTGGAACGTTCCTCAATATACTGTATATTATTTTAAACAAATTCATTGTGAAATAACACAAATTCATTAAATAAAATTTACTTGCGCACGCCGGTATTCGAAACCGGCCGAGTTAAAATAGGTATTTGCTACTCTCTCTCTCTAAAAATTCCAGGTAATTGTTAAGGCTGGCCGCATAAATACGTTTTTCGTATTCGATTTCCGAATTCGTTTTCCGTATTCGGAATTCCGTGAGACTAGCGCAAACGTACGTTTTTCTTCATTCGGAATGTATAAACGTTAATACCAGTGTTGCCAACAATTTAGGCTACTCAGAGCGAGAATCGGCGCCGAAAAAATCTAAAAGGCGACTGGTCGCCAATTAAGCTACTTCAAAAAAACATCAATTTTAAACATGTCCCGAAATTCTCTAGCCACCCCCCCCCCCCATGAAATTTATTTTTCTGGGGACAAATTTTATATTTTCTTGGAATTCTCTAGCCACCCCCCCCCAACCCACGAAATTTTTATTTTCACGTAAAAACATCAATTTTAAACATGTCCCACCTAACAGCAAATTCGGCTACTTTACGCTACCTTATGTATGAGAAACGGCGATATTAGGTCAAGATCCGTTGGCAACACTGAATTACGAACGGAAATTTCCGTACGTTTGCGTCGGCACAAACAAACTGTATGCAATAGCTGCGTTCCACATGACGTCATTAGGTTTTTTCCATTCGGTTTCTCCGAACGCGCCGGCTCGCATTCGGAACGTGCGTAAGGAATTTGTTCCGTTCGGAACTATAACGAACGTGTGCGGCAGTTAATGTATTTTCTACTGATTCCGTGCATTCGGATGTCCGAATACGGAAAACGAATTCGGAAATCGAATACGAAAAACGTATGTATGCGGCCAGCCTTATTATCCTACTTACACAAAATTACCTGTGTGGCAGAACGCAGACTTTTATCTCCAGACTGAGAGTTCGCGGGCTCGAATCCTGGATGTGCAAATATGTGTAAACATGGCTTGTTTTATTGTGTTTTCCGGTCATATATATTAAGGGGCAGAAATTTATTTATATAAAAAAAATCCCTACCCATCAAAAAGTTTAATTTGGTAAATTTAAACCAATTTAAAGAATTCCGCATTTTTTGACAAATTGAAAAATGCATAATATAAAATTTTAATTATTTGTTGCGAATGTTTTCATTCAATTTTAACGTAAAGTGAAAAGAATTTGCATTTAGTGACTGGATTTGGGTTAAGTTAATTAAATCCGCTCCTGTTGGTGACACAAAAAATATTGCTATTTTGTGCCCAGTGAATAAAATAACTGCAATCGGTGTTTTGTTTTACCAACGGTGTTTTGGTTCATTCGGTGTTTTATTATACAAACTGAGACGATTCCCTTTTTTATTTTCTCTGTCTTGTTCCGTTACATGATTCGTTTAGATTAATTATTATTATTATCTTCTTCGCTGGTATATTTTTTTTATATTTGTTAAAAAAAAAAACTCTTTTATGTTCGATCCATGCGTAGATCTATCCATCTAGCTATTCCCTTTTATCTTCTATATCTATCAATCTATCTTCTATCTGTCTATTCTCATTTATCTTCCATATTGATCTATCTTTATAATATAGTAAAGAAGATTGTATGTGGTGGCGTGGCTTTTTTTATACTAATCTACAGTTTTATTACGAGATTGAAGAAATATGCGCGCTCGACCTTCAAACCAAAACGAAGGTCACTGTCTACATCAGATATCGAAGAACTAACCCATTCACCTATCCCACTGTTAAAGCAGAATATTGGTACTGCTTTCGAAATGAGAGGATTAAAGTTGTCTACGTCTGGTTTCGAAAAACTCTGCGTGAAACCTGGGCAACGCCGGTGACTTCGGCTGATATAGAGCTTAAATATGGATTAGAAAAATTAAATGCTGAAACAATATGCTTTTTTGTAATTCTTAGGCATTTAAGGTGTTAAAAAATATATATAATATAAGCCGCAAAAGAGTCCGAACTGCTCCCAACCGTCTGGAGTCGGTGAGACTATGGCATCCCCGTTTGGGCTGTGTTGTAAGGCTGAAGGTAGTGGGGAGGGAAAGGAGACGGAAAAGAGGCGTAGGTACCTCCCTGGCTATTCAGATCTGATTACCAAACACAGCCAAAGCCATTTCAAGCAAAGTTTCATCTCTGAATGGTTGTCTTAAATTAGGGCGATTTTCAAAGTATCTTTCACTCTGGAACATGCCGCAAATATACTATATATTATTTTTAATGCGTGAATTGTAAAATAACACAATAAATCAAATAAAATTTACTTGCGCTCGTTTTCGTCGAGATTTTAAGTCGAGAGCCGTATCCCTCAACCAAACAGGCCAATGTAAACATTTGTAGATATTTTGTTTGAGAGAGTTTTATTTCACCACGCACACATGTTGCTTAGACACTACGTCGTGTAATATTTTAAATTGAGCCGCTATCAATAACAACCCTTACGTAGATGGCGATAAGGTTTAAATTCCCGCTTAACACCATCCGCATTTTTTGATTTATGCATGAAAAAAACATGGCCAAAAAGTGCCTTTTATTTTATTTTGTGGATGTTCAGGCATAATTTTTTTTTTTTTTTGATCATTTTATAAATAACTTAATTTGCAACATATACAATAAAATCATAACCGAAATGGGTTCGTAAGTAGGAGATTTTGAACTTTAAAGCAGTTTTGATAGGCCTTTACAATATTTTTTACTGGGCTTATAAAAAGACTTATCTAAAAATACTAGATTATTTCAAAGGTCAAGATGTATTCTACTCGCAGTATTTAATAAAGCATCTGAAACATTTCTAGGCGACCAAATTTTCAAACCAAAAACACATGATTTTGCATTACTACGTATGGCATCGCCTTAATTAATTTAATTAAGACACGAACTTGTCGAAACTGGTACGAATTAATTGAATAACTTAACAAAAAATGTGCATGGTGAAAAAAAACTCTTAAAAATAAAATGCAATAAAGTTAATGGAATTGATTCAACGTAGGTTGGAATATAAATGGAAGATGTACGCTGAGCATGTCCCGAAGAGATCGGAAATGAAACGAATGAATGAGAAATCATAAAGCAAACAACAATTGCAAAGCTTGGGACATATTGCTCGGATTGGTATAACGTTAACAATACGTCAGATAGCCGTTCATTCATTTTAAAACTTTGTTCAAATTACTGGCCGGCATCTACAAATATTATTAACTAGCGTGGTGTTACGTGGATACGTGAAAAATCACCGTATATTACGATTCCAATTTTCCGCTAATATATGATATTATGGGTAGGTAACATATGTATTGGTTAACTTAATTTTTATTATTCTAAAAAGCAGTTTCAATTTTGAATATACCACTAAAGTTAAAAACAAATTTGATTTTGTTGAACATGAATAATTTCACATTTCACGCACCGACAACCGAAATAAGTAATATTTGATGGAAAATTTAGAGTGGAACAATGTAAATTTAAAAGAAAACAATTATATGTTTGTTCAAATGAAGCAGATACTTTGTGATGTCACATTATGATTTAAAAAAAACGAGAAAGCTACAAGCCAAAAATGTGTATATTCTTGGTGTACCTTATACGTAGGTAATAGGCATTAAAATCGCTTGATAAACGGAGTCTAATAAACTGGTTTTTATTTATTTTGTAAATAATTTTATAAGAAAGCAAAAAAGTTAATCAAGTGAAACTGTCACAAATAATCTTAGCTATAAAACTGTATTTTTCAAAAGTTGTTTCCTTTATGCGTTCATACATTTCTAGTGAAAAAATATTTTTTTAATAGTTTGCATTTATATTTTTTATTGAATAATTTATTTTTTTATTTGTATTTTACTCAAGCGAAGTGATAGGAAAACCTTCATATTTTTTGGTATTCATAATGTACACCAGTTCGTTATAAAGATTATTCAAAATAGTGATTTGGCATTAAGCTTCGCCTTAATGCCGACCAAATTTCGCTGCAACCGTAGGTTCTTCAGGGCAATATAACACTGTACTAAAATCTAAAAACTACATGTAACATGTGTTATCAATATATTAAGCTTTCACGTAAATAAACGGACCACAGATTTATTAAAAACTGGGTAACTTGTAGGCTCTAGAGTTAAGGAAAGTTAAAACATTAATAGCATAGTCATCAACCATCAAATCAATCTAAATAATAGTCCGATACTTAGGTTGTTCCCTATTGACAAACTACTCTGCTACTGGCTCCTTCACTGGAGCTCGGTCGAATTTTTCACAACCCTACGTGAAAGCTTAATATATTGATAACACATGTTAAATGTAGTTTTTAGATTTTAGTACAGTGTTATACTGGTCTGAAGAAGCTACGGTTGTAGCGAAACCCAGTCGGCATTAAGAATAAAAACGAAGTTAATGATTTATTTTAAATAATATGTTTTATTTTTTTGTTTGAAATGCTTAGCAAAGCTTTAATATCATTTCACTAGAAATGGCCAATTACTGTTCATAGTCACTACCATACTGATGCAATATTGCTTAAGTACATATTTATTAGTAAGCGGTTTAACTTCCATATAATTTTATCATTTAAGGATGCTAGATTTGAATTATATTTTGAATGAATCAGTTATTTTACTAAAATACACTTTTTTATCTGAGTCAGATTCAGTAAGATTATAGGTTGTGGTATGTTGTAAGGATATTGTTACCGAAAGTGTCTACCACTCTTGAACATGAGCTCAAATGTACTTTATATATATTAATGTGAAATAACACATAATTTACCTGGATTTAATCTCGGGATTCGTAAACGAGGCTCGTAACCTCTCAACCACGGAGGCCACCAAATCTAATTTCCCTCAGAATCTAACTGCTTCTTCTTCCATTTCATCTAATTAGCTCGTTACCTTTTCAGTTCAATTATAATAATTATAATGATTATTATTACGCCTGTAAATATACCACATCCGGTAAAAGGTTGGTTCTATGGCAGCATCCCGCAGTAATTGCTCAGTCGTGAGGTTGTTAGTCTCTCTGTAGGTCTATAACAGATATCCCTGCATTATCTTGAAGGTACCAGGTATTCGATCTCATCAATAAACATTCTTCATCGTCAGGTCATAAAAGAACCGGGTTGTAAATAATCACACTCTGTACTTAAAACAGGTCTAGCCATAAAAATAAGCGTTGAGTAAAATTGGAGCATCATTACAATGGTAGTCAGAATAACAGAAGTTTATGTACGAGATGATATTGTTATATGAATGTGAATGAAGCAAAGAGTGTGTACCGAGACAGAGTTGTGTGATGGTTTATCCTTTCTGCCGACTCCTTCCGGGAAACGGCGTGATACTTATGTATGACTGTTTTACACCATCCTTTTTTTCATCTCGAATCGCTAGGAATGGAATAAAATGTTTTATTTTGGTCGTTGGCACCGTGAGTTATATATATATATATATATATATATATATTGGAACCGATTTTCGTACAGTTTAATATTGTGGACATTATTTGAAATCTGTTTTCTCTCATTGTTTTACGTAACTATATAACGTGAAAATGTTGCACGTTTATTCAGTTTTATATCTTAAAAAATAATAAAAAGACTACGATATGTATGTATTACTGATTGTGAATGTGAATCACTGTTGGTTATTGTAAATTTTGCGTGCGTATTTGATTATTTAACATTTTGTTTTGAGTAAATCATAGAATAAATAATATTTATGTGTGTTAAAATCATATTGTAAGATACTTATATAAATTAATGAATAGAGACACGGTTGTGACAGATATTGCTTTGGCATCTGCGCTACCGTGTTTTGGTGGTTTCATCTCATGTATTATACGAATATCGATCGAGATACGGTATTCAGGTAGGCAATTTTACCAAGGTATAGGTACCTATAAAAATTATTATTTTAAAGGTTCAAACGACGAACGGGTGATGCATGCTTTCATGATTGTGATCTATCATTATGTCCAAGGTGTCAAAAAAAATTATTTTTTTCTAAAGCCAGCTGTCTGTATGAAATCGTAAGTATGAAAATAATGATAGCGTAGAGTGAAAAATTTTCATATGGGTTCCGATATGAAAAAGGGTGGTGTGAAGCTAGCATTAGTTAGTTTTTTGTATTATTTTTCGAAGTTGTTTCGACGAAACAGGGTATAAAACACTGATACAGCCGGGAAACGTATTTACAAAGCCTATACTATTTCAGTCACGGTGGAGACCGTAAAAGAGTATCTAGCTGTTGATTTTGCAAAATCATTTACAAAGCTTGTACCGTTTCAATCTATAGACTTGATGCTATTGATGTGATTTTTTTATATTTTTTTATTAGTTATAATTTTCAATGTTTGTTCATGATGTAGGTATAAAGTATAAGATAACTATAAATTCAAAATTTTCACAGTCCTCTTTACTAGGGTTTCCTGTTCTGAGGCGGACTTCCTGATTGGAAGATACATTATGATAGCAAATACTATTCTAATGCAGTATATAGGTTAGTTTAGGTTAGGTTAGGTTAGGTAGTTGTAGATGATTTTGCAAAAAACATGAATGAATTATATAAAACACTAGCTGACGCATACCCGGCGTTGCTCGACTTTTCTCTACTTTCTATAATTAGAATATTTGTTATAATATTAACTGATAGTGAAATCCCTATCAAAATCTGTTGCGTAGTTTGGAAGAACTAAGCACATAAACAAACATACGCGTTAACAGTTTTATACTATTTAAAAACTACTTTTACAGTCGTCACCGGTGAAACGGTGTAAGCTTTGTAAATACGTAGCCGGACATAAGAAAAGAAACATAAAGATCTTAGAAAGTTCCGGAAACAATAAATTTAATAATCATTTCCTACGTAATATTTTCGTCAGACTTTCAGAAGTTTAAAGGTTCAGGGGATCAAGACGTGACTGGAACGATGCTGAGATTAAGTGAGAATGGACTAGTCTTATTCCGAAAAGGGAATACGAGGCTTTGAGCCGAAAAGTCATCAGTCCCGTAAATTTAAAGCCACAGCTCTAAAACACTAAAAAACCGGAATAAAGTCTGTGAACTATATTGTCTACACACTTTGCAGGGTGTTAAGGGACGTACTTGACTAACTTTACCCAGTGATTCCTGACATTATTATTCGGAGTAAAAATATAAATGAAATTTTGAAATTCGGTGACTTTTAAACCAAGAAATCAAAATTCTTCCATATCTCGTCACCGGTCACTCTGCCTCGTAAGAGACAAACCCCTCATCCTGATCTTAACTGTCCAACACCTACTAATTTTTTATGTTTCAATTTTTTTTTTTTTCTTCCTGACTATAAAAGTTGTAAAGTTGCGAGTGCGTAAAATGCTACGAATTCGATTATAAAAAGTGCCTCAGCGCGGTTTACGGCAAATTGAGCAAACGCGCTTAAGCGTTATTTAAGACATAAACTCCTGCAGTAGTCCTGGCATCAATCTTACTCCTCTTCAGGAATGTGAAATTACGTGGGAGGGGAAAATATCAGTAGTTCCTTTAAAGAATTTCGTATTTTTTTAACGGAATTTTTCCTTTGAAGGTATTTATCGGAAATTGAATAAGTACCAAAGTACCTATGTGAAAAAATATCTTCCACGTATTTATTTTATGTTTAGATCGGGATTACGCCTTCATACAAGGTTTCTTATGGTGTTTCATTCATCTTCTAATAGGTCGCGTTTTCTATTTCATTTCCTTGGAGCTTACGTTGAAAGCCTTTAACTCCCTCGGGTTCGAAGGCTTGTTTTACGAACCAGCCGGGTGGGTTCTAAGTTCGGTGGCACAAAAAACACTCGGGGTAATTCGATATGTCTAGATTCAGTTTTTAAGCATCTGCTTTAAAGTTTAATAGTAGTATAGAGTTTGTGATTCGAATTCCTTCACTTATTACCTAATGTGACATTAATATTTTTATTCAATATGTATTAACCTTAGAAGATTTTTTATTGTCTTGATATATTTTTGGGATTGTAAGACACGTTGATATTCCTCATATTTCGAGAGCCATCGTTGAAGACAGCCTACCAATGTCCATCACCAGTGCATATTATATGAAAGTGTAGAAATTATTTATACTTAATTACCTGGCTTCCTGTCGTCAGTTTCGGAACAACTATCCAAAGTCGGATACCTGACTGCTAAAATGATATTAATAATAATAATTTATATATCACCATTTGTTATTTCGGCTACTGGCATTATACCTAGCTCTCTCATTCAAAATTTAGGCTGTCAAAGAATTTATATACAAAAATGCAAAAATCAGTCATTTTAAATACATGTAGGATTACGAAAGATTTTTTTTAAATATTTATATTTAGGGATCAGTAGGATTTGTAGGTCCAATTAGAAGTTCTACCCAGCCAAACCCTCTGATATGAAAATATCTGGAGTCGGTGAATTATTTTTCCATTTGATCTCTGGTGAGTTGACGTGTTCTTCTTGTATTTATTATGCTTATATAATGCACTTGCATAATGTGGATTGACTAGATGATCATTTGTGGAAAAGTGTGTGGAAGGGTTTAGTTTTCCTGTGGGGAAGATTTGACCCGGACATAAACTCGGAAAAATAATAATAAAAAAAATAACTTAGTTTAATTACCACTTTATTTGAGTATAATATATTAACTAACCGGTTTTGATTTGACCTGAACGTTCATCAGAGTATTATAAAATGGCAGAGAAAAGATGAAAGTCAACTCAATGCTGTAGAAATGATATCCTTGAGGCGTATGTGCGGTAAAACAATGTATAATCGTGGGAGAAATATGGAGATCCAAAAAGAATGCGAGGCTGATGTAAGCGTAATGAGTAAGATTAAGAAAGGGACACTTTGATGGTTTGAGCATGTGGAGCAAATGAACGAAGAAAGAAAATACATGATGAAAATGTGAATGGCAGAAGAAATCGGGAACGTCCGATGAAGACATGGCACGATTAAGTGAACCAGATACTTGATCGTGCCATGTCCAGAATCAGATTAATTGAAGGGTGTATGAGACGACGAATGTATATAAATAAGGCAACAAGTTTTTGCCAAGACCGAGTTCAGCGGTTTGTCCTCTCTGCCTATCTCTGCGTGATAGTTAGTTAGTTTAGTAGTTCTAATTTTAATTCTTATTTAATCTAAATAATAATAATCGTCAAACATGCTTAGTGGAATAAAATGTTTTCATATTTTAGTGGATCTTAGTGTAATTTTTCATTATCTTCATGACTCGTTTCCAAATGATTATATTTTTTTAAGCTTTTAAAATTTCATTTATTTATTTATTAACGCCCTTTCGGGGCTTTTACATGAGAATATTAAGAAATATACATTATTTATTGTACATAACTGAATTGCTTCATTAACAACATTTTACGTTTGTTTAAAAAACATCAGAGTAAAATATAAGCTTCAAACAAAAAAATTTAAGATGTTTTATAAAACCCTTATAAAGGTTTAGACCGAATCTAAGCCGATTGGTTTATATATAATACCAAAATAAAGTGGTATTCAAACAAAATTATACTATTCTAATTATAACTGTGTATCTACCAAGGGATCGTTCAAGTTGAAAAGTTAAAAATACGGAGTTTATGAACTCGACTGCTCAGGTTGCTATATGGTTTATGAATAATATTGCTCTCTTTTTCGTATTATTATACGTATTAGGTGCTCCGGTCGATAACTACTTAAATCAGATGGTGTAAATCTTATTTTGCCAAAAAAAAAATCAAACGTCAATACTTCCAAAGAAAGTATTGATTTAATTTCCCAATAAATTTTCTCAAGTAGGCACATCAATTTTGAAGAACCTGCGCTTCCCTTCACAATAGACAAACAACTTAAGTTTAACGACTTTTCGGATTAATGGTTTCCCGTATAACAAATTAGGATTCGAGGCAAAATAAATAAAGCTTCTATCCAACTCCCCGCTTTTCTGAATACCTGTTACCTGGTGCCTGGGCATAGATTCCCGAACCTCTACTAAATATAATAATCTATTCTCGAAATTTCACCAGTCGCGTCTATCGATATTCATTTTCACAGTTTCTTTGAACTATTTTGCTTATGCTTGCCTAACGTACACATCTATAACACAAGAAATTCCAACCAATCCAACTATACTATTCCAACAACAAGAACCTCAATGGCGCAGTCACAATTTAATTTTCTTGCTCCTAAAATCTTCAACAACTTACCAATAGAAATAAAGTCAATTGCCAAATACGACAGTTTCAGGAAGGCGCTTGGGGATTTCTTGATGAGTGAGTGGGATAGTGTCGGTAACTTGCTTCTCGTACTCAGATAGAGGTGTATATATATATTGTTTACATGTGTGAGGAATAAAAAAAATGTAGATAAGTATATGTATGTTGTGTATGTGTATGTATATATATATGCATATATACATATACATATGCTATGTATATGTATATGCATGTGTATGTATGTACATATGTGTACTTTTTTTATTTATTTGTCTATATTTTATAGATAACTTTGTGAGTTATTGAAAACATTTTTTTACTAAATTTCAATTTTTTTTTATAATTCTATCAAAATTTGTTTACACTAGACTTAAATTCTAACTAACCATTCCTCCATTGGGCACCATGAAACAGGCAGCTGCCTAGTATGGTGTTCTAATATATCTTCTCTAAATAAATTTATTAATCATGTAACATGTACTTATAAATAAATAAAATAAATAAATAATTGCTGGCAAATTAAGTATTTAACAAGATAACACTCTTAAACCACATTACCTGGGGTAAACATTTTTCAATTAAACTTCGGTGACCTCAAGATTGGAAGAATTATTTTGAACTCGAGGCTGCGTCCCAGCTTTAATTAATAAAAAATTATTATTTGTAAGTTTTGTAAAAGGTTCAATGTTTTTCATAATAACTACAAATAGAGGAATGTCATATTTAAATATTATAAAATGTTGTTTCATCATATCAATGTTTAATTTACGACAAAAATATGTGATATTTTGTGTATTACAAATCATAATGTTTCATTGTTTTTACTACCCGACCTAAATGTTGGAGAAGAATGTATTTTTGAAATTTTCAACACCGAACAAATGATACGGTATGTTGTCTATTTCTTGGTAAATTCAATCTAAAATTTAAAGCCCCGTAGCTTGTTCTGGAAATGACGCATTGAACTGAATAAAATAAATTGTAACAAACTGTGTTAATTTCAACATCACAATTCTTTTGCTGAAGTAAACAAAAAATTCTGATTTGATGGATATTTTCAATATTTCGAACATTGTAAAAGAAATTTTACGTAGCAGTTGTTTTTTATCGCAGCCCCACGTTGGGCGCCAGTTTATAATAGTTTTTTTTTTATCGCCGCCCCACTTTGGGCGCCAGTTTATAATAGTTTTTTTTTTTATCGCAGCCCCACGTTGGGCGCCAGGTTATAATAGTTTTTTTTAACGAGCCCCATGTTGGGCGCCAATGTAAAGAACATTAAATAATAGCAAACATTGAAGTGAAATCGGTACCAAGACTTTATTGTAGCAAATTTCACGCTAACCGATCCAATCGGTATATTGCCAACTGGTTTTTGATAAATTTAATATAACGCGTCTAGAGAATGTAACTTGATATTGAAGTGGAAATTTTTCTTAATCATTTTCCGGTAAGGCTGTAGATAACATTCTGTTGCATGCCAGAATATATTCTATACGGAGAAAATCCCTGGAATTGGCCGAATTTCAAACAATTATTATCTTAGAATAGATATTCAATTTCGGAAGCCTTTTTTAGCAATTCACCATTCGTTTTGCGCCGATGTCATTTGTCAGGTAATCCTTAGATCCATTAGAGAGATGGATGAGTCTAAATTTGTACACACCTGCTTTAAAGGTCTCCATCTGAATTAATTGCGTTGGATTTATAACATTTATTGTTTTATTATGTGTACTATATAAATTTAAAGTGTATAAATACATATATATTATATATTTCGTGCATTTTTCTTCATAATGAACATATCGGGTTATATATATATATAAAAAATATGTATTTAAAATATATATATATATTATATTTTAAATACCTCAAACTAGGCAAACTAGTAACATGAAAAAAATAAAAAACTTATAAAATATGCAATAATAAAATGATACACATATAATTAGTAAAACTAAAATAATAATATGAAAAACAAAAATTATGTTAAAAAAAATTATATATTTGTGTGCCTCGATGTTGATAACCAAAACCGGAGACGTCATGGTGTATAAAAGCAGAATGGAAGATACTCTCAGTATCGCCCTGGTGTAAGACCACCATTCAGAATTGAAAAATTGCATGAAATGGCTTTAGCCGTGTTTGGTGACCAGAAATGAAAATCCTGATAATTCCCCACTCTCCTCTTCCCATCTCTGTTACCTCCCACTACCTTCAGCCTCACAACATATTCCAATTGTGGATTCCATAGTCTCACTGGCTCTAGACATTGGGAGCAATTCGGACTCTTGTGCGCTATACAAATAAAAAATAAAAATTATATGAGTTTAGTGTTATAAAGCATTTTCGTGGATTTACCTTATTTTTTTTAATTCTCTTCACGACGTGTTTTCTTTCAAAGGATTGAATTTCCTATTTAAACTTTACTAATTCCAGCAAAAGTTAATTTAAAGTTTCAAACACAGAAATTCTCCACTCCTGCGCAGCAGGTAATGCATCAATTTACTTTTCATTTTTCTTGCAAAATAATTATTATATGGAGATCTGAATCTGCTTAGAAAGAATGAAAAATTTATAAAACCCATGAGAAACAGCATTAAGTATAATTTCACGTTTATTTTCAATGTATTACATATAATGGTAGGTACTTCACATGAACCTACAAAACACGTAGGACACTTAGGCCCATTTATTTCCCAGAAATTCACGTGTGATAAAGTCATCAAATGACCTTAAAATCGTCATTTAACGGGGACCTTTCAACTGTCTAAAAACAAAATGGCGCTGAATGATCATTTGATGACAGTATGTCATGATCTGCCCTTTCTACTTCAAACTTTTCCTTCTCTTCTTTCTACGATAATTTTTCTTTAAAGTCCCATAGGTAACTTTTCCATAAGGCTTTGCATATGTGTTCGCAGGGATGGAAAATTCCTCCCCTGCCGTCTCTACGAGCCTTTGCTCCTCTCCTTTGATTCTAGTTTGTCTACGTGACGTACGACCTTGAACGTACTCATTTCACGTGACGGATCAGTATAAAAAGGCTTCACCGAACGTTGTGTTGGTTTTTTGTTTCTCGGTTTAGAAACCTAGTTATCTGTGTATGTGTGGTATCCCTTGGTTCTTTTGAGATAGAGTGAGTTGAATCGATTACCGCTGTGTTTTAAAACCATTTCATAAACCTTATCTTCTAAGTCGCCTGCTCCCCCAACTAGCTACGTGATTCTACCTGTCATAGAGTAATGTGAGTATAATAAAGTGTTAGATTTTATATATGTGATATACATACGATAAATTTATGGTGTTAGTTGTCGGCGCCATCCATGTATATATTTTGGGAGGGGAAGGAGAGGAAAGGAAATGAATTTTTTTCAAGTTAAGACTGGCTCCTCCGCTTACCAAACAAAACTGATGGATGATAATTCGAACAAGGCAATCGATATCTGCGTGTCTGGATATCACAACCGGCCGGGTCTCCCCTTGTTCCAAATCGGCAACCTTCACGCCAGAATAAAGAAAACCAGGTCTCTTCACCAATTTCAGAATTGCCCCAATCTCAAACACCTCCAGGATAATCTACTTTACTGAGTGTAGAAGGGGAAAACCATGACATCCCTTGTCACGAATCTAGTCGCGAAAATGTGACACGCAAGGTCCTAAGTTACGTGCCACCTCTAGAAAACGTTGTAACTCCCACGCCGTCGGGGATTTACATCCCTTTCTAGGTCAATACATATATAACACACGACGATCTTGTCGACATTTTGCCCGCTTATTAACGATAGGTTGTGTGCCTACCCATTCAGCCAATTATCATGTGAGATATATGTAAGGTCTACTCGATATGCCAAATTTGGGATGAGGACTGTCTGTATTTTAATATTTGGTTCCAGTATTTATTTTATGAGGTTACTAGCATCCTCGTGTATTAGGTATGGGTAACTTCTACTGAATACCTATCCTCTCAGGTAAGGTATAAACGGATAATTGGTTTGATTTTTTGCATTTAATTTAAAGAGGCTGCCTACCTCTCGAAAGATACCTGTTGAGAAAAGTTGTTCGGTTGGTAGTTCTATTTCGGAGATTACCATCTCCCTCTTTCGACTTTAGATTTGTTTTTGTGCATCCCAATTCGTAACTTAGAAAGTCAAACAATAGATGAAGAGTATTAAATTAGAAAAGTCAAATAACAGAAGAAAAGTTTTCATTTTGTTCCGTCTGGTTGCATCCGAACGCTTTCAATTCGGGACGGCATACGCTAGCAAAACTTCCCCTTTGACTGACTGTACCTGCGTCTTGTCCTATATATGAAAAGGTCGTTGACTCGTCTCTCGCTCACAGCTGATTGACGGTTCGCCTAGCACATCCCTGTTAATGATAACATTATTTGGGCGGCAGGTGTAGTAAACTTAGTTGTATCCGTCTTTAAAAAGGGTCCTCTGAAATTTAATAAATAATATAAAAAAACTCACCCGGTTAGTCACCTCTCATTCTCAGCGTGAAGCTTACCTGGTTACACTATATAGCTAAATCACTTTAATTTTCGACCTCCTCCCTACGCTTATAAAAGGGTAATTAAATATTCCTGTAAATAAAATTGTACCTCCCTAATCTGTTAGGATTCGAACCCACAGTTAATAATCTATTTGATTCTCTGGTTTTCGGTCTCCGTGGATAGAATGCCATCTCGCCAAATCAATAACTTAGCCCGATTAAACACTTCCTGCCTTTAAGTACATTCACTCTATTTTAAAAACGCAATCATTATTTTTATTATTTTCATGTTTTTAAGACAAGCAATCTAGTTCGAACTGTATACGAAATCACGTTTAAATCAACACAACTTTATAACACAATCGCGATTGCACAACACCTGGCGCCCCTGAGGTGGGTTTTTACAAAACGGCGCTCTAAAAATTATCCGATTGTTCCTTACTGTCATTATTATTAATTGTTTTCTCACTGAGTCCAACCACTTTCACTTCACACAAAAACCGGTTCAATAATATTTCACTTTAGTTCAAAATTCCACAATACTATTAACACCATCTGAATCCACTAATTCACTGCAATTTCACACAACACTTCTCATTTGTATCGATTTCATGGAGATGTCAACGTACTCAAGTTCCAAACCTGACTGCCCGTCCCTGCGCCCTGTCCCGTGTGAATGTGTTTACTCCAGGCCTGTCTGTCCATAAATCTCCCGTCGTTGTCTGTCTCAAAAATTTTTTTTGAGCACGTTCGTTTCGTTTATTTTATGTGAGTGTCCAAAACATCACAAGTATTACATTTGAATTTATGTGAAACAATCCATCCTTACAAAATGTTAGCTTTCTAAATATTATTCATAAGATTATATAAATACTTCTGGATCTCAGCTCAGTGTGCAAATATTTTCAAAGAAAACTAAAAAAGATCATAAACTTTACATCTGAACCCATAACTTTCCCTGGCTGGAGAGTGATTTGTATTTACGGGATCTATCATTCGTGTCCTTACCCTTCCATCGATCGTGCCAGTACCCGGAAACTTAGTCAATAAGGGTAGAACATTTTGCGGAGTATATTATGCGACGCGCGTTCCATTTCGTTACTTTTTACAATGTTGGTATGTTGTTATCTGGAGACGTGAGGCCTGATTCTTCTGAGAAAGGTTTCGTCTATTGTTCTTTTGAAAGTGAAGCCAGCTGTGTGTTAGGAGTGATCGATTTGCAGGGAAATATTTCTTCCTTTGTTGGGTAGCTTTTCTTTTCCTCGCAAAGCCTGGTAGTGGTAATACTAAATTATAGCTATTTAAAGAGTAAAGGTTTTCTACTCGAGTGCCTCACATTGGGAGTTGTAAGTAAATTTGTAAGCCCACGCCCGCGGAATATTTCCAACTTTGTCTCGACCTGCTAATAAACAATCATTAAAAGTTTTATCGTTACCTAATTAAAAGTGACTTTGTCACAAGTCAGACGAGCTCTTTTCATCACAGCGGAAAATTTATTTGAATTATTTCGGTTTTTGGGCTTGTTTTAAACATGGTAATAATGTTAGAAATTTGTTCAATTATACAACTATAAATTAGGTATACTCTCAGATCAAATAAATAATTAATATCAAATGATTAACATTAAAAATAAATAAATCTAAGGCTTGATTTATATTCTTATGTAATGGAATTAATGTCGAATTTTGTATTTGAATCTGAATTATTTTATTAATTTTATAAGTGGTGGGATTCTCGACAAAGTCATTGCACTCGAACAATTAGTGGTTCGAACAACTCGTTGTTCGAGTGGAAACACATTTAGTGTATGTAAGTGTGTACCTTCGATGAGACCCAAGAATAAGAATATCGACTTATGTATATACTTTCGACGGCGATTGGCAGCGGCCTGGATTGGAGAATCGATACCCAGATCGAGGAGTTATATTCGACTTGACTTCGAACTAAAGATGTAAACAAAATAGAAAGTTGAAATCTTTTTATATACACGGTTTATTACAGGTATTAAAGAGTGTTTCAACTACCTGGCTAGACATATGCCCCCTTGCCTGCGTTATAGGGGCCCGTCATTTATTTTCTGTAGTTATGCGTTTCGTCTAAATGTACTTAGCCAGCAATATTTTACGCGTTTTTCCTCGCAGAGCACGTGATGACCGCAACGCGTCAAGCGTTCACAGGTAATTGAATCATAATGTATGGTACCGCATCGAGCCTAAGGTAAACTGGCCTTTACGTTAATACTGCCTACCCGTCAAATATCCCAGGGAAACTGGGATTAACCTGTTTACGTTTGATAAGGACAGTTTCGCAAAACTCCCTAATATAGATATTATGTTGACAAGAGTAGAAACACTGTCCGATCTGTGGCAGGGCAACTCGCCAAATCTATCAGTGTTGTCCTTAGTATTTTTCAGATAAGAAAAATGTATTGAGCATTCGTTTAACGCCGCTGGAATGCTAGGCATACGTTGCGTTGAAGATTTGAACATTAAAGAAGCAGGTCTTTAGAAATGAATAATTCTTTTTTAAATCGATTTTATCTGTTTAAAAATGCTACTTTATAATTTTTCCTATTTATTTTAATATTTAATTTATCCACATATACGAGAGTTTTAGTAGTTAGTGGGTATTTCTTTCAACCGAGTAAGATTTACATCGACAATGCAAGTAGACATGTATTAATACCGGTTTTAAAATTGAGAAAAGATAGTACCTGCATGGAAAGGAAAAACAAAAATATTTATATAGAAATCGGATGGAATCACGCGCTCCTTAACCAGATAGATGGCGACATGGTTGAAATTCCCGATTAACCGCCTTTTTAAATTTATGCATTAAAACATGCATCTTTACAAATATTAAATTGTTTTCCAATCGTAATCATAAGAACTTAATTTGCTTTATAATACAATACAGCCATAACCGAAAAGGAGTTAGTAAGTAAAAGATTTTGCACTTTATATAGGCCTAATATTTTTTTAGATATAAAAATATAATCATAAATATGCTCGATTATAGCAAAGGCCAAGATAAATTCCATCCATTAATTAAAGAAATTATACTTAATTAATTGTAATAAGTTGTAAGCGATCAAATTTTCAAAACCTTAAAAATTACTTTTTGCATTACTTCGCATTGCATTGCCTCGATAGTTATAATTAAGGTGACACGCTTATTTAAGGTGTCTTCCCATAAACATTACCCCGTTATCCAACCTTCAGTATGAGTAATAATTACATGCATATATTATAAACAAGACTGAAACATACACCTTCATTTATAGGAGTTATAAAATCTATCTCGTTTGCTGATAACTTTCTATACATATAACACTAACAGACCAATATAAGAATCGAGATATATCTTTAAAAACACATCGCCGGCACTCCAGAACATACATAAAAATTCATCAGGGTATATATAGAAGAATGGCGATCAGTGGAGTGACGTACTAAAGGTGCTTTGATCTCTGAAAAATCACAACAGATACGATGAAAAATAACACGATGAAAAGGGTCCCCGCATGCTGAGTGAATCTTTTTCAGGATTTTTATTAAATCGACAATATAAAAATTTCATTTAGCCGAGACTGAAAAAGTGAATCTTCGCGCGAAATACGCCCCCGGCTGGCACAGAACCCGCGCGGTACTTCCGACTTCCAAATGATCTGTCAAACGCTGGCTGGGAATAAATAGGATCTGCACAAATCTTATCATTAGTGTAAATACATTTCCTTAGATCTCTCGGTCTTCACTTTTACTTTATTTTAAAACCTGTTACACTCTAATGTGCTTAAGCATATCTGGCGGTAAAGAGCTCGTATTTTAAAAATAATATATATTACGTTTGCGGCACGTTCCAGAGTAGAATATAATCTCAGTATCGCCATGGTGTAAGACCTAAAAACATTCAGAATTAAAACGTTGCTTGAAATGGATTTGGCCGTGTTTGATGATGGATCTGAATAGTCATGTACTTCCCCACTCTCCTCTTCCCATCTCCTTCCCCTCATCACTACCTTCAGCCTCACAACATACCCTAATTGGGAGTGCCACAGTCTCACTGGCTCCAGACGGTTGGGGGAGTTAGGACTCTTGTGCGGTTTCACATAAAAAATAATTATTAACTCCCACTCAACTGCCAAAGCTATTTGTCAACATGTTAATTTTACCGCACTAAATAAATTTAAAATGTATTATTTTGTTGGTTATTATATATTCTGAAACTACTACTTCTCTAATTCCACTTCATCATCAAAAATCATCAAGCTGGTTTCGTGAAAAAGCTTCATTATTTACGAGGTTCAAACAGAGTGCAAAAAATACGAAAATCTGACAATCGTAAGTTTATTTTTTGAACCAATCGTAAAAAAAAAATTAATCGTCCAGTATTGTATGTAATCCAGAGTGATAGAAACTTTTATCACCGCCCTGGTGAAGCACCACCATTCTGAATCGAAACGTTACTTAAAATGGCTTTAGCCGTGTTTGGTGAGTACATTTGAATAGCCATGTATTCTCTAAATGTTTACTTTCATACATCCTTTCCCTCCCCTTTTTTATAGTCGCTCCACACAGGAGGCCATGAGGAAAATAATTTCCCTCAGGGCCTATATCATCTTTGGGGATGCTGTGTGGAAGGTCTCTTCATGGAAAGGAACGAAAGGAAGTTCAGGGAAGTAAAAAGGTATGAAGGGTGGGTAGAAATCTGGGGATTAGTGTGTCCAAGAGTGACGTACGTATGAATCCATCCCTCCCACAGAACTGCAAGACAATTGGGTCGAGAAAGTCCTGCTGGAGAAGTCAAATGGTCTCCCTTAATCAGTTTCTCCTGATCTGGCCCGCCACGCAGTAAATGGGTAGATGCAGAATGTGTTTTATGTGTTTTTTCGATGTCAGTAATGTCAGTTCAGTGGTTAGACGAAAAAACTCAAGGTGAGCTATTTTTAAAACATGAGAATATTAAATACTTGAAAAAAAATTACATTTAAAATCAAATATGAATGTTTAAAATCACATACACATATTTTAAGCAAGTTAAAAAAAAATAGTATTTTGTGACAAATAATATAAATATATTACTTGCAAAATTTAAATATTATTTCGCGGTTGCCGTGGAAGCGAAAAAGCCTTTGTGAATTCGTTGAAGTTAGAAATTATTTTCAATTAGGTATACGAATTACTTAGCATCCATGAATAAAACATTTCATATCTTAAATCAATCTGATTGCCACTAAATATTCCAAAAAGCAGAATCGGAAATTTCACATCACTAAATTATTTTCAACCGAAATTGAATAAATTTATCAAACAGCAATGTCACTGGTTGGTCGCATTATTTAGAAGTGACATAATTCGTACTGTGTAACATTAATCCAATATGATTTGAAAGACCGTTATTTGCAAAAAACATAGACACATGTCATATGTATCTTATGTTTTGCTGCTTTGTGTGAAGTTGGGTGGAACGGCAAATATTGTTTTCTTTTTTATTGAATATTTGGTGAAAATATGTCAATAGGATTAATTTTCCGATATAACCTTAAAACTATGTGTCTATATTCGTATATTTCTTAATTTTAGATATTATTTCATCTTACAGCCGTTCAGTTAACCACTGTTCATATCGGTATTATTCTAGTCTATATTAGACTAGAATCTAAATAAATTCTGGGCTAGAATCATAAGAAATAACCCGCTTAACTAAAAAAAGTTGATCCTAAGTTTGTTATGAAGTCCCCGCTGCTATATCCATTGTTATTTTATCTCATGTTCTAAAAATATGTATTTTCTTAATTTAGAGTCCATTACAATATTATTTTCTACTCCTATAAAATTAGTATCCTTTTATAGTCTGAAATAACAAATATCAATAAAAAATCCCATTTTACCAATAATATTAGCAATAGACACCTGCCTAACAACTGCACTAGGGTGAAAATCAATCAATTAAGACATTCTCCAAATAAATAGTAAATTAAGCTCTTAAACCGAGGTAATTATGACTGACCGAATAATTGGAATTCCAGCTGTGAAACTCCACATTGCAAGGAAGATGGGAAAATCCATATCATTGTAATAAAATCATTGTTCATCATTCCTGTTAATCTCCACACCCTCCCCCAAAGGTTGTGTATATATACCATAGTTCGAGGAATAATTGTACCAATCTAAAGATGGATAATAAGCTTAAAACGGTAAAAAATAGTGGAATAAGGTTTTTAATTGTTTTAATATAATATAACTCAATCATAACCTATGGTTGCATTGGGTGGGGAGGTACAGGAAAAACAACATTAAATCCGTTATTGAAGGCACAGAAATCTATTTGACGTGTTATTATGAAGAAACCTTTCAGATATTCGAGCGACGCTCTCTTCAATGAATTTAATGTACTAGATGTCTAATAGTGTTATATAAAAAAATATGTAATCTATGTTCATAAAAATTAAAACCAAATGAAAACAGCCGAACACAAACATCAAACCAGAAGTAAGGGAAGAAATGACCTTTCCGTTACAACAAGCAACAGATCGACTTATCAAAAACTATTCTCATATCTCGTTCCTAAAATATATAAAAAAATCCCTTCACAGCTGAAACTGTATGAATTGTCATACTTCGGTCCAAAAATAACAGAATGGTTATTAGATCTAGGCAGTACTGATTCCGAAATATTACTAAAAATGTAATCTGATAATTATTTATCACGATCGCGTAGTTGTATTTTCGCTTGTACATACTAATTTTTAATTTTTTTACCCAATTTTTTATTTTTCTTATATTTGCCATAAGTGTATTACCTACTCAATTTGCATTTCATATTATTCAACAAGATAGCGTTATTGTTATGTAATTGTGTTACTTTTATTTATTATGTAATGTCACTGTTATGTAATTGTAATTGTGTACATGTATGATAATTTGAAACCTGATAATTTGACTTTCCTAAAACGGGAAACCTTCCTAGTTAGACAGTCAAAATCTTCCTTGCATAAAATATAATGTACTGGTATTTTTACAAAAAAACATTATCATTATAATGGAATTCCACCACGCCATTCAGTATCAAAAGTACAAATATTAACTTTCAAGCATTTATTTCGTAACTAATGATTTAGGTTCCGATAGAGTGCGCATTGTACATTGTCGATTATTTCGTAAGCTCCCGGTTTCTAAGATTTATAACAGTGAAATAGTGTGCAAATCGAAGAGATTTTGTTGTTGAAGTGCAGTATTCTTCTCGGGCTATCGCCCGGCGTGTTTGTCTTCCCGGTATCCACCGGGGAATGCACAAAAAGTGATTTTTATGAAAAATTTGACATTAAGTGTACCTAGGATATTATAATCTGAATAACTAAATATTATGAAGTTTTTTGTCAACTCGTACAAAAGTAAATTCTGAACAAATTTTAATGTGAATTTTAAACAATTAAATCAGTGTTTTATTTGTGAATAAACAGTTAAATTTTATTAATAAAAAATATCTACTACATACAATTGTCATCTACTAGCTACCGCTACTCGTCAATAGATGGCAATAAGTGCTACATTCTAAAACAGAATACTTTCTATAGCTACTAGTCAACAGATGGCAATTAAGTGCATAAATTTAAAATAAAAGTAAAATTTAAATTATTCGAATAAAATGAACCATTATTAAATAATTTTCGTGAGGGTGCAAAAAAAAATATATTTATAAATATACATATTTTTTTTTTCTCTATATTAATGCATCCGACAAAAAAACGCCCGCTGGACACAACGATGTTTCCTAATACTGAGGAACATGGAGGAAAGTGTGTACAAATTGAGGATTTAGAAGAGGACATATTATCCGATACGTCATCCCATTGCTCGGACAGCAACGAAACAAAGTTTCCAAGCGCCTCTGGAGTGGACGTGCTCAACGAAGCCCAAGCTTATCTGACAGCTCTTCAGGAAGTTTTAGCAGAGAAACAGTCGAAGGTCTCGAAAGAACAGCAGTTGAAGATCTCCAGGAATGTCTCCGAAGTTTTCAGAACAATTTCCCAGCTTTTGTTGGAGCGCGAGAC
This sequence comes from Hesperophylax magnus, assembly GCA_026573805.1. Taxonomy (NCBI): domain Eukaryota; kingdom Metazoa; phylum Arthropoda; class Insecta; order Trichoptera; family Limnephilidae; genus Hesperophylax; species Hesperophylax magnus. Next base: position 2,284,602 of record JAIUSX010000043.1, on the reverse strand, counting down.
GATGCGTGCTGATTTAGCCACAGTGAATGCCCAACTTAAAATGGCGGAAATCAAAATTCGCCATGAAAAAGAAGAGAAAACGCACTTGGAACACAAAATTACCCAGCTGGAGTCTGACCTCGGACCTGTCATGCGAAGAGTGGCTGTAGCAACGGAGGCCAGCCTTTATTTTGCTGACATTGTCCGAAAGCAGTCAAATATTGCCCACCAACCCCCGCCAATCACAAAATCTGGACAGCACGTTGGAGCACCAAGGCCCGCAATCTGCATCTTCCCAAAAGACGCAGATGCCACCAAGGACAGCGAAGAAACAAAGAAAAAAATCCAGAACTTAATTCGGCCATATGAATTAGGAGTACGAATTACAGGGATTAGAAAGATTCGGAATAAAGGTGTCTTGCTTAATACAGAAACATTAGCTGAACAGGATAAATTGCTAAAAGCACCGTGTTTTGACAATTCGGGTTCCCTTAAAGCTCGACTTCCCACAAAACGACTCCCGAGAGTAATTTTCTTTAATGTCCCGCGGGAATTGACGGACGATGAATTCTTGAGGATTGCCCTGACGGGTGTTCCTAATGTACAAGACATCGAGGTATCTTTATTGACCTGCAAGCTAAGTCACCTGGCCGGCCCTCGCACTGGAACTACCTGTCATCGTGTTTACGAGATGCCCGCAACATTAAGGAAAATGCTGGTGGAACAAGAGAAAGTCTTCGTAAACTGGACTGTGTGCCGCGTCAGGGATTTTATTGGACTTACTGTCTGTACTAAGTGCCACATGATAGGGCACTCTTACAAATATTGTAAAGATACGAAATCTACATGTGGTCACTGTGCTCAACAAAACCACACCCTTGAGTCTTGCCCAAATGCCACCGCAAAACCAGTTTGCGCGACATGCACTAAATTTGGTAGACCTGCTGATCACTCAACTGGTGACAGGGATAACTGCCCGGCGTACATAGCGGCCCTCAAGAAAGACCTTGCTACAATAAACTATGGGGTGTAATATACATGAACAAATCGAAAATGAAATGCAAAATATTATTGACATAGACACACTTAATTTTCTCGACGCCTCAAAAGTATCCACGCATTTTAAAGGCAATTACTGCTTGAAAATACTAAATCAAAATATCAGAAGTATTACCAAAAATATTGATAATTTATTAGTTGCCTTAGAACAAATAAAAATAAATTTTGATGTCATCATCCTTACCGAATGCTGGATTAATGACGACTTCATTGCGCCCAACATACAAGGCTACGATGTTTTCTCATCAAAAAACCACAAAAACCGTAGTGATGGAGTGATAGTTTACACAAAATATTCTATTTTTGGCTCAATGATTCCCACTACTATATTAGAAGCAAACAGTGTGTGCATACAATGTCTTGATTCTGTTGTCATCATCGCTATCTATCGGTCTCCTTCATATAGTAACATATCAAAATTCCTTATTTCACTGAACGAAAACCTTCAAAAACATAACAAATTCACTAACTGCATCATAGCTGGAGATCTGAACATTAATATAATTGGAGACAGGCACCACCAAGCTGACGACTATGAATGTCTTCTTGCAAGCTACGGTCTTCGTTCTGCTATCAACTTACCTACCAGAGTCACGCCTATATCGCAAACATGTATAGACCATATTTATGTCAGGACAAAATTTAATATCTTTGCAACTATAATAAATACAACAGTAACTCACCACTTTGCTACAATGATAGCCTTTTCCAAGAAAAATAACGACAAAAACGACAATCAACAAAAAAAAAGGCAACTGAAATACACAGATTATGACTCTATCAGATCATCTCTTGATTCCATAACCTGGGCAAATATTTTAAATGAAACAGATGTTAATGTAGCAATGAAGATTTTCATCGAACAAATAAATGTGAATGTGATAAAATACACAACCTTCCGAACGCTGGTCCACAAAAATAAAAAAATTAAACCTTGGATCAACGACAACCTGGTGAAATGTTTACATAAGCGCGATAAACTACATAAACAGGCATCAAACTCGCCGAATAACATAAGGCTCCAAAATTACTACAAAAAATACAGGAATATCTGCCGATCGATAGTAAAACGAACCAAAGAAGAATATTATAGACGAAAAATTGAAGAAAACAAAGAAGACCCGAAGGTATTATGGAACGCTGTAAAGGAAATTAACAACACAAACAGGAAACCAGCAGAACAAATCAAACAAATAAAAGTTAATGATACAATAATAAATAACCAGACTGATATTGCTAACACATTAAATAATTACTTTGCAGACATTGGTCAAACATTAGCCCGAAAACTATTGAATAAAATGAACACTGATGAACATACACTTGCTGACAAATACAACACGATTGCCCCAGATATCAATACATTTAGAATTAAAACATTACAAACCAAAGACATAATACATCATATAAACAAACTGAGAAACGATTGTGCGACTGGACTCGACAAACTTGACACGAAACTTATAAAAGAAATAAAATATCAAATTGCTCTTCCCTTCACATACATCTGTAATCTCAGTATCACTAGCGGTATATTCCCCAGCCATTTTAAAAGTGCAAACATAGTGCCTATTTTTAAATCTGGAGACAAAAATAATCCCACAAACTACAGGCCTATCTCACTTTTAAATGTGCTCACTAAAGTACTCGAAAATCTAGTAAAAATCCAACTTGTAGACTATTTAGACAAACATAAGATCTTATCAGAAAACCAGTATGGTTTTCGAAAGAATATGGGAGCACAAGATGCAATATTAAAAGTAACAGAGACCATTCTAAAAAATGTTGACCAAAAAAAAAGTTGCATTGCGGTATTTCTGGATCTGAGCAAAGCTTTTGATACAGTGTCCCACAAAATCCTCCTTAAAAAACTGGAAAACATAGGAATTAAAAATTCAGCTTATAACTGGTTCAAATCATATATAACTGACCGCAGCCACTCACTAAAAGTAGACAATATAACAAGCCCAAATAGATACATAACTTACGGAGTTCCCCAAGGAAGTACATTAGGACCCATCCTGTTCTTACTATATATTAATTCCTTATGTCAGCTTGACATAAGTGGAGATATTATATGCTTTGCGGATGACACTGTTCTTGTTTTTACTTCGGATTCTTGGACAAGTGTATATAAAAATGCAACTGAAGGAATAAACAAGATTAAATATTGGTTGGACAATAATCTGCTGACACTAAATATAGATAAAACAAAGTACATTACATTTAGCATAGATCCCAGACGACAACCGAGACTCGATGAAAACTTAACCATTCATGACTGCACATCTAAAAACAACTGCCTATGCAACCCATTAACACGAACCCAGGTAATTAAATACTTAGGCATTTACATTGACAACTATTTCAGATGGACAGAACAAATAAATAAAACAGCGGGCAAAGTTAGAAAACTGATATATTTCTTTAAGAACATACGAAACGTAATGCAAACGAAGACTCTAAAAACAATATATTACGCACTAGCCCAATCAATTATCACTCACGGTATGATTGGTTGGGGTGGTGCTGCTAAAACTAATATGGACCCTCTTGTCAAAGCGCAAAAAGCCTTAATTAAAGTTATCACAAAAAAACCTTACAGATTCTCGACAATACAGTTATTTAAGGACTTCACCGTACTGAACATACAGCAACTATACATAAAAATTATAACTCTATATTACCAAAAAGACAAACTTAACCATCATACTATACAACACAATTACGAAACAAGAAACAGACATCAACACATGACCCCGAAGATAAATACCACCTATGGACAAAGACATTTTCATAATCTGGCCCCAAAAATTTTCAATTTAATGGAAAAAGATATTAAAGACCTGGCAACAAGTGTAAATATAAGACACAAAATCCACACATGGATAGTCAACAAAGGCATTGTATACTGCGGACAGATAACATCTACAATACCATAAATTATAGCACACTCCACGCCTGAATTTTTCTCTTCTGTTCTCACTCATTTATATGTATTTTCATTATTTCTTATGTTTTTCTTTTTCTTTTTAAAATTCTTCTCTTTCTAATTATTATATATCTTTTTTATTTATATTTTATGTATATCTTTTTATTTACATCTTTGATTCTATGTAAATTCGCATTATCTAAAATTAAATTAAACTCCCGCCACCTCAGAACAGGCTCAGCCTAGTGAGGTGGATTATACCAAAAAAAAAATGTATGTTAATTTATTGGTTAATAAATAATTAAAAAAAAAAAAAAAATAAAAAAATAACTAAATACAACGAGATAAACCATGTGAATTAACATTTTCAAGCACAACATAGCTGAATCAATGTAATTTTTCTTGTTTGCACCCCAAACTTAGAGTAATTACTTAATAATCACGAGTCCGTTTTTGTACTATTTGCGAGCAAGATAAGCGAGTTCAGGTATGGCAGTGCTTCCGACAAAATTGCAATTGATGCACGTCTTGAAAATTACAGCCTGCAGAATATCAGTAGCAAAACTCGTTATTTTTAGAAAATAAAATGCTCTCTTTATGTTCCTAAGTACAAAGCTCACGTGGTCTACGGAAATGACAAGACTTCCGGTGCATGCAATTTTACACCGGAACTAGAGTACTTACGTTCCTGTTTATGTGATCCTTACTTACACTTTTGCATACCCCTGTCGCTGTCGGTATGCATAAGCGCTAGTGTATTTTTTTTCATTGGCACACGATTTTAAAACCAAGTTGAGTAAGTGTTTTTTTTAATTCCAATGTTTATATAAATTATAACACTTGGAATTTATAACTAACGTTGGATTTCCGCGATATAGGTACTAAATTAGCTGTACCTGTTGGGGTTATGAATGGTTTGCAGTAAAGTTTTGAGGTTGGGAATTCTTGTAAATTAGACGAAGTTTTAAGGTGCTAAAGCGAATGAAGATGGTGTTCCATTTTTCTTCCAAAGGCATTTCGTTTTTAGCGTTAAATTAACATTTTACGGCCTCCGGTACAGTGGTCACGTTGAAGTATGCCACATTGTTAGTATTAAAATACAACATAATATTGACTTTAATTCGACTCCATATTTCGTTACAGTGTAAAGATAATGCGTAAAAATTAAACAGATGAGAAATATACGAGTATATATAAATATATTACCATGGATTTTCATTTTATATAAGTAATATGTGATTACATGCTAACTGCTGATTGTGTTGAATGGGCGTGACAGCTCTGGTTAGGAAGATAGTGAAATATAAAGCAACAATGTTTACGTATTTATGTTCTGTACATAATATTATTTTATCATCATTGTGAAACGCTAAACGCAGGAATTCCAATTATACTATTCTGATGAAGGAATTATATCTATTTGTAGTTGGTAAATATATAGCACGTAAAATATTTTATCGGGGACGTTTAACTATTCGTAAACTCCTTTAAAAACAACCCTTGTAGCTTTTGAAAAAGTCTGACTTCTTTCAGGATTGTCAAAACATAATTGAAACATTACTATTTGTCACAATACCAAATACTCGAATATGGCGAAAATTACTGTTACGGAAAATCATGATTTCAATACTTACCACCTTAATACCACACCATAACGGCTTAAATTTCAATAATTTAAACGTTTTTTTCAATGCGAATACCGCTCAACAGTCCCAACTGCTCCCAAACATCTGGCGCCAGTGAGACTATGGTATCCCCAATTGGGTTATGTTGTGAGGCTGAAGGTAATGGGGAGGGGAAGATGAACGGAAGTGGCTGGTGGGGAAGTACCTGGCTATTCAGATCGGGTCATAAAATACGGCTAAAGCCATCGCAAGCAACGTTTCAATTCTGAATAGTGGTCTTACACCAGGGCGATACTGATACCTTATATAATTTAAATTGTGAAATAACATAAATCAACAAAATTAAATTTGAGACTGTCGAATTGATTATTGCCGTATTTATTCCGAAAACACTTTTTTCAATCACCGTAAAGTAAACCCAATGTGTTCTGTGTGAAAAAAAATTTACCGCATCCATGAAATTGCGATGTAAATAATTCTAAGAAATTTTAAACGAACGCTAAAGAATTAGATTTCTTAATTAATTTTAAAAAATTACCATTTATAAAGTACCAATAAAATTGGAGGCATTCCGCATACCGCCTCCGGAGTTCTCTGTATTTAGAGGTAAATTTATTTATTGATGAATTCATTTCTTGTGGGGGCTCTAGTTTTCGCAGGAAAATCTTTTTATGAAACTTATTGTAAACATTCCAAAATGTGGAGATATCCGATATTTCAAATTACACAAATAACGGCAATGCTCATCAATCACGCTGAATCAATTAACTCATTTCTCGAACATGTCCAAAGTTGGGGTATTAGAACAATGGGTATATCGGTGAAGATCATAGAATAAAGAATATTTCCAAAGGAGGAGAGAGATTAAAGAATATTCCCAATGTGAATGTGTGAGAAGAGCAGACTTCGTCAAGAGGAGTATTTGTTGAAAAGTTTATTTGGCGTAGGAGGCACATTTAACTAAAAAAAAATTTTGTAACTTCCCATCACTCTATGAAAAAAATAACCATAAAAAAAAAACAAAAAGTAATGTTTTCTTCTTTAAAAATGATTTTTTTATGGAATGGAATTGCAGTTTGCTTAGAAAGATTTTTTTTCTTCTTTTAATTAAAAATATTTGGTTATAATACTAGCGTCTTCGGCTTAGATCTACTTATTACTAGCACCCACCGAGCACCAGCCATTTGAGACCAACTTATGTCTTCGGTCTAGCGCACCATCCAGTCTCCGCCCGCGTGGCGTCGAGAACCAATTACATTGATGTGAACACACTCCGGAATTTATCACCATCCATCTTCACCACCTACGGTATCAAGCCTGAGGAATTCACCACCGTTCATCTTCCCCCATCCACGGTGTCGAGCATATTACTGGAATACCAGGAAGATCTGTGATCTCTACCACCAGCTGACCACTACATCATCAGAAGCCTCCGCCCATACTGCGGTGATCACAGATCCACACCCCGACGTGGTGTTACATACATGATATGAATCTCATTGTGTACTGTATACAATACTGTTGTGACAGTATACAATACTGTCTATATAATAAAGGGTGATCGGATAAATCATCAAAATGATAATTCATCACATCTTTAAAAAGTTATATAAAGTCATGGAAAGTGATGAAACAAAAACTTTATTAACTAGGTTAGGTTAGGTTTATTTTTTTTTATTGTTTCTAATGACTTTATATCACTTTTTAAAGGTGTGTTGAGTTATCATGGAACCATAATAAAGACACAGTGATACTACATATCACATATTACGTTGTCCCTACCTACCGTTACCCACAGACTACTGAGTGATTTTTAACATTGAAACTACAATCTCAATTCGTATTGGACGTATTGCTTTAAATTTAAAACAAGTATTTTTATTGTGATTGTGATTTGTAAAAGTTCAGTTAATTTATTTAGATATTATTGCGATATCGTTAGTACGCGCTAAAATTCACAAGTAATGTGAAATGAGGGACAATATTAATATCATAACCCTGCGTAGGCCTATCTAGTTCCAATTATGAAAAATATTGTATTTATAGACAGGTGCCTACTTTATCGCTTGTCTGAATTCTACTTTTGAAAATTACACCCGAATTCAAAGCAAAGTGTAGTTCATTGAAACAGATTTCACGCAGAACTTAACGCACATAGGTACACCTGAAATTAATATTGTAATTAAAGAATGATAACGATGATGACCTTAAAATTTCTTCTCATACCGTCAAAATGCTCCAATTCATTGCAATTTAAAATGAAAAAAATACGAAATTTTTTATTAGCATGTGACAAACCCTACTTAATACCAGCTCGCAAAAGGCAGAAGGATTACATTATATCATGTCTATTCTTTTCTTGTTAAATTGGCTTTCTAAAGAGTGCTCAGAATAATGGCTCGTACGGAAGCTTTAAGCTGATGCTGTCGTACTTTTCTGACAAATTCTATATATTTGGGAGTAAGTACTCAATCCTTTGATATATCGTGCAACCTAACCATTAAAATGCCATCAAAAGGTTTTACAATGATCAAAAGTCTTGGTTAATGTTATAATGTGCTATTTGTTACGTATTGTAAAAATAATCTAACCTACTTGCTAAAGTTCCCTGCGTTGCCGGAGCTTTACACAGAGTTTTTGGAAATCAGATGTAAACAGTAATTTTTCTCATATTTTAACCGTCAAGCGTGCGAAATTTTATCAACAGGTATCAAAATTCTGATAAGAGGTAGGAAAGGGGGATGAGGGTTGTTTTCAGAAATCTTATACATGTATGCAGTGACCTTCCTCTAGTTTTGAAGATCATGTTAGCAAAATCATCAAAGTGTCTCGGAATAAAACTGTAAGTTTGTAGTTAGATTTTGGCAATTTAGGTAAAAGAAAATCCTCAAAAAATTTATAATCATTTATGTATTAAATTATGAAAGAAAATTAGTGATTAAACAGGGTTGCCCCCCCCCCCCCGCCCTCCCACGTGTGACTCTACTCTACTTTTTACCCTACATCCAGGGAAATTTCACAAGATATCGTCATTGATCAAAACACTCGTAAATCACCTGTAAAGTAATTACTAACAAATAGGCAAGTTCATTGTATAAGATATAGCCTAGAATAATGTAATGGCATAATAAATTATTGGATATTGTTTTAAATAGCTATCTTCCAGTAATAATGGGCATTCAATCGTGAAAGTAGTCACAAATCTCTAATTGAATTCTCTTATCCGTGCCGTCCCATCTATGGTTTTGCCCAAACGATGTTACATAAGGATCGATTTTTTGGGTGAGATCAATGGGCCGATTTCTGTCAAATTTAATCTGAACTTGGGAAGGATCTTGTTTCATTAGTGCGGCCATAGGGCGGGGGCGGGGGTGGGCCCCGGGAGACTGGGCAGCCGGGACGAGACAAGAAACGGATGTAATCAGTTCCAAATGGTCCATTACCTCGGCCAGGCCAGGGGATGTTCTGATGCCAAACCTACCTTCTGCTTCAAAAATGAACCCCATCGGCGTTTAATATGAATATAAACATGCCGCTCTGTTTTCATTCCTCAATAAAGGACAATAATGGAGGATGATGGTTTTCCCTATGAAGCATGGTCTTCATCAATAAGGACGTACAATTTAACAGTTAATATAATAGCCTTGATGAAGCTTGAGATAAGCGAAACCTGGTTGGCTGTCAGTTATTAATTCAATAAAGAGTGGTGTATTACAAATTGTCTTTTTTCGTTTAATATATAATATCACACCCCATAGTATGTGCTTCTTTCGGATTTTTTTATTATTTTACTGTTAATTGCATCAGAATGCGATAAGCATTGCTATAGTAATGTGGGAACGACTCATGAAAAATACCAACAATGTAAAAACGATTACATTTTCTGGACAAATTCTGGAGAAAGGAAACATTTTTCACAGCTCCGTATCAGAAAACACATCATTAGATCGAACTGATCATTGGTACAATGAAGTTTAACGCTCCTTCAAAGACAGCTTTTTCTTCTTTCCCTTTCTCAGGTCCGAAAAAGACTTATCGGTTAATTTATTTTAAATATGTAATTTATGCAAACTATATTCTTCTTTATCCAAAGTTCATAAGAAGACCAATTACTACAGTGAAGTGATATTGAAAAAAAAAATACTTTTAGCTCCACATAGGAGGACGTGAGTAAAATAATTCCCCTCGGGGCCTATTTCACTCTACGGGGATGCTGTGTGGAGGGTCTTTTTAGAAAATTAATGAAAGGAAGTTTTGTGAAGGAAAAGGATTTTAGGCGTGTAGGAATCAAGGTCAGTGTGTCCAGGAGAAGACGGATGTATACATCCATTTGCCCTACTTCGGTGCAAGGCGGTATCACGTGAGAGTATTGCTGGAGAGGTCAAAAGTTCTTTGTCAACTATCCGGTCTCTCACGAACTCTTCGCTTCGATCACAGTTGATTGCAATGCTGGTTGAAGTGTAAAAATTAGTTATACGTTAATACGTTTGTTTTTAGGACAGAAACCATTTGAAAAATTATTACTTCGCTAATGTGAATTTAAAAAATAATGCGAAAGCTGAAATATTTAAAAGTGTCAAAAAAAATTTATTGGAAATATGGAAATCTTTTTTTTGAATGCTAAACATTTTGCATTGGAGGATAGTGGGGGTTTTGCTTTTGTATCCCTCATAAAACGGTTGACATAATTGAGATATCCGTGTCAAAATAATAATTAACAAATTTTTAGTGATTAATTTGAAACATCATTCGACCATTAATTTATTTGTAGCTTATATAGCGATAACCCATCACTGAAAATATACTCTCTACTATATGTGTTCAGATGTGTAAGTAATGTGATTTGAAAATTGTTGATCTATTTTGTTTGAACAATCACAATTATTGCTTTTATTTGAGACCTACAGAACACCAAGCAAGGACTTAAATGTGGTAACAAATTAAGACGTTTTGCTTCAAAATATTTTTTTTTTTAGTCAACTTTTGAAATGGTACTTCATTGGTAATTAAACTAGTTTTACTAAAAATGCAAAAGTTTTAATTATATCCGGATAAAGTGTAAGCTAAGTAGGCACATGTTAAAATATGTAACACAATTTTAATGATTTTATTCAAATATTTTCAGAACGCGTTTTATCTAAAGAGCTAAATTAAAACACATTATTTATCTACAGCTTTGATATTCATTTTCATATACACATCGGGGGTCTAGCACAAAGAAACCAATAACTTTAATATATCGGATCGATAGGCGTAATTATCGATGATTTTATATAGATTTTTCGACCGCGGTAGCGCTGTTGATAGCCAGACCGATATCGACAATGTAATAAATAAGAAATCAATATACGCTGGCAATACTGGAGGTATTGGTATTATCTATGACATTCCTAAACGTCAGACGGCTATGAAAGGTTTAGAATTCGGATAATTTCGAATTTAAATAATAACTCGAATACACTTTGGAAGTTCGCATGTACTTTTTACACTAAAACTTTAGTCACTATGTTATAACTAACAACTTGTGTTTCTCCAGGCTGGAACGGAATCAATTGATCGCGTCTTAGATGAATAAATTAAGTCTGTGGATCGTATATATAATTTCTTTCAATTTTAAGAGCTTAGTTAGTGCATCTTCTTTCATTAATTAGTCAGTTATGGTGCACGACGAGTGGAATCATCAAAAAAGTTGTGCATAATGACAGCACATCAGACATCTTGGAGGGCGCGCTAAAAGCAGCGTCATTTATTTACCGACTGTCGGAATCATATTCTGATCGTGCTCGCAAATATCGTTAGTAAATAAAAATAGATGATGGGTTTCGTCAATACTGTAATGATATGGGGTTTTATCGATCCAACGTTCTAGATACCATGAAACTAAAAATAAAGAAATTTTTTAACATCTATTTTTTTTCAGATGTAATTAAAATATATGAATATCGGTTCGCGGGTACAAAGTTTATATTCCATTCGTGTTAATTATGTAATTCTGTTGAAACTTGTCACAGGAATAATGCTAATGATATTGGACTAAATAATCAACGAAAGTCACCGATTTGCGATGCCTCCAGTGGCGACATACCTACGGGAACTGAAAACAGCGACTTTATCAAAGTCAAAACGCGATCATTCCGCAAAATAATAAAATCCTGGAATCAATAATCTACATGAGTAAACAATATGAAGACATCCTCTGTCGCGTTCGGGATCTTGAAGACAAAAACTCAATACTCATGAAACATAATTCCTCTCTAGAATCCCGAGTTGAAATACTAGAAGGCCAACTCGAAAATATTGAAAGAACAGCAAGAGCGAAAAATGTGGAGGTGCGGGATATCTCAGAAACAAATGGAGAAAGCTTGAAAAACATATTTCACAACATATGTAAAACTATCAATTCAAAAGTGGATACCTCAAACATTGAAGCGGCCTACAGGACCACGCAAAAACATAAAAATGGACCGATAATATTCAAATTCACCTCTAACTACTACCGAGACCAACTATTATCGGACCTTAAGGCTTTTCACAAACAAGCATCCTGTCCTGAAGAGAAACTTAATACGATAAACATGGGGATTGCCGGACCGAGCTCACCAGTGTACATAGCAGAGCATCTGACATTTCGTGGAAACCACTTATGGTATCTGGCCCGCCAGCTGACAATAGAGAAAAAATGTAAATATGCTTGGATCAAAGGGGGGCAGATATATGTACGTCGAGACATCGGAACAGCTGCCATTCTTGTTTCTAATGCGGAAAAACTGGCACTACTCTCAGAAACCAAAAACATTTAAAATCAACATGCTTAGAATTTACTTTAGTAACTATTATAACTATTTAGATTTACCAATTATTTTATTTTTTTTAAATTTATTTTTTCCTAGTTCTACTAAAATCACACACTTATGGAAACATTGTTTTTTCCCCACATTACTTGGAATTTTTTCTTCTTATCTTACATTATATAAAACCTTAAGCTCATCATATAATAGCTATTGCTCAAAGAGTACATTTAATTTTTACATACACAACTACAGCTCTTGTATTATTACTTTATCCCTAAAATGTCAGAAACGCTCTACTGGTGTCAACATAAATAACTCAAAATTTTTCATTCTTTTCATTGCCTTTCTAAACAATAATTACAGTTTTAATATGTCCAACTTTAAATCAATTATTGTATTGTACTATTTTATTATTCCTTTTGCACTCAAGCATCACAAATTTTATTGATGAAGCACAATAATTTTACTGATGTCAAAATCAATTACCTTGTAATTTGTATTATATTTATTGCTTTGTTAAACAACATTTACTGTCGTAACATAACCATAAATCTATAAATCTCTTACTTTGTTCTATAATTATAGTATCGCTTATGCCTTGAATTATCACACATGTTTAGCTACTGTCAAAATCAAGAACGATAAATTTAATGCAAAACAAATAATGGAAGACATAACAGACTTACTAGACAACATAACACCGATTCCATGTACAACTACTAATGACACTGAAGTAGTACGTCAATTATTACTAGTGAACTCTACCCTTACGATATTCTCTATGAATATAAGAAGTATAAACCAAAATTTTGATGAACTCTTAATTCTTCTCACTCACCTTGCCTCAGATTTCGATGTAATTGTTTTGAGCGAATGCTGGATTAAAGAAAATTTCGTCCCAAAAACGATAAAAAACTACAATCACTATTATACACTACAAAACCAAACTCAAAATGATGGCGTTATTGTTTACATTAAAAACCACATCATACATTCAGGCAAAGAGGTCACAATTAAGAACGCAAACTTGATAATCATATAACAATCATTACTATATACAGATCCCCAAGAACACATAATATAACCCCATTCATACAATCTCTGCATGAAATTTTAACAAATATAGAACACCTCCAAAACACCTATCTTATTGGTGATCTCAACATTAATATAATCAACAGAATGCATCCTCAAGCGAATGAATACCTAAATACACTAACTTTATTAGGATATTTGCCAGCCGTCACAGCCCCAACCAGAGAATCAGATTCAAACATTAGTAGTTGTATAGATCACGTCTTTGTTAAGAGTAAACTAGGCAGCAAATCCATTATATATCAATCAACTGTCACAGATCACTATGCAACCATCACTTCCATCAACCAAAATATTCACAAACTACCTCAAAATACTCTCCCTCAAAAAAAAATTTCCTATGACATTCTCCTAAATACTGTCTCTAAAGAAAACTGGGAACTTGTCTATTCTTGTACCGATACAACTTCTGCATGCGAAATATTTACAAATACTTTACAAAACCACTTGGCCGATGCAATATCATACACAAAAAGTAAAAAAAAACAATCCGACACAAAACTCAAACCATGGATCACTGCAGGTATTCTCCACTGTATCAGAAAGCGTGACAAGATTCATAACTTCTGTAGAAAAAATCCCAACGATTATGATTCACTCATATTTTATAAACATTATAGAAACAACTGCAAAAAAATTATTAACAGTGTTAAAAGAGATTACTACAAAAAACAAATCAGTGAAGCTACTGATGACAAAAAAAAAATTTGGAATATCATAAAAGATATAGCCAATATTCATAAAATCGACTCACCCATTGTTAAAATTAACATAGAAGACCAAACAACTCATATCAATTCCGAACCTGAAAAAATATCCGACCATTTCAATCAATTTTTCTCCAATATCGGACATAAATTAGCAAAAAATATTCTAGACCAAAACACCGTCTCGGAGAAAGATCTTGCAAAAAATATACATGTCAATAATCACAGCTATAACCCTTTTCACGTCACTCCCACCACTGAAATAGAAATAATAGAACTTATCTCATCTCTTAAAAACAGTAACTCTGCCGGGAAAGATCAAATTTCAACAAAAATTATTAAACACATTCAAAAATTTATAGCACCACCTCTTAAACACATTATCAACTTAAACTTTAAAACTGGAATATTCCCTAACTCTTTAAAACAGGCCACAATAATCCCTATCTTCAAAACAGGTGATAAATTATCTAGCATTTGATATGGTTTCCCATCCCTTACTACTTAAAAAACTTCAACAGATCGGCATTACAGGGATAGCCTACACATGGTTTAAAAACTACTTAGCAAATCGTACACACCAAACCCTTATCCACTCAGACAAAATATATATGAGCAACAAATTATCCATGTCCTATGGGGTCCCTCAAGGTAGTATACTAGGGCCAATTATATTTCTCATATATATCAACACACTATGCACTATGAATATTGGAGGCAAGATAATTTTATTTGCCGATGATACAGTCCTAATATTTGATGATGAAACATGGGAATCAGTTACAAACAAAACTAATATTGGCCTAACAAAAGTTAAACATTGGCTAGACACAAACCTCCTCACACTTAATATCGACAAGACACAATACATGACGTTTTCCATATCCAAACATAGCTTTCCCAATAACTGCCCCAAACCTACCATCCACTCGTGTTCACTCAACATACAGACTCCTGAAACCTCACCTAATATTCAATGCACGTGTTCAACTCTTAAATCTTCAAAGGAAGTTAAATACTTGGGAATAATAATCGATGACCAACTACGCTGGGAAACCCATATAAAAGATACAACAAAAAGACTTCGTAAACTCTCCCACATATTCTGCTCTCTTAGATCCATCTTAGACCTAACGACTCTAAAAAGCGTATATTTTGCCCTTTTTCAATCGATAGCAACATATGGTATTCTGGGATGGGGTGGCTGTGCAGAATCCGTCACTAATCCAATAATTACAGTACGAAAACTAGTTCTCAGAATTATATTTAAATGTCATCCTACCTATCCCTCCAAAATACTATTTACTAAAATTAGGGTCTTAGATATTCGCCAGCTATTCATTAAGACAAGCTTATGCTACATACGAAAAAATGACTTACTAGTGGCTCCTCAACACCAAGTAAACACCCGCTTTTCATCAAATCTGGGATGCGTGGTCCCAAAAACTAGAATCACATTCGCTCAACGACAATTCTGGTTTATCGCCCCTAAAATATACAACGCGTTGGACAGGGACATAAAATCAACTAATACTATATCCCTTTTTATTATACGTGTCCAAAACTGGATATTTGAAAGGGGACGAGCCTTTTTTAAAGAATACATGAGTTCCTAACTTTTAAACCATTATAATAAAATTAACCATATATATGTATATTTATGTATATATGTGAATACACATTAAGTTTGTGTGTGTTCATATATAGATGTGTATGAATGTATTTATATATGCATGCATGTATGTCTGTGTATGTATATATATGTATGTGTATATATATTTTTTTTGTATATGAATGTATTTATGTATGTATGTATGTATGTATGTCTATGTATGTATGTATATGTATATATATCTGAGCATCTATATTTGTGTATGTATGTATGTTTGCATGTATAAAAAACATATATTTTGTTTTATATTTTCCTTAAATATGTTTTTTTTTTTCTTCTATATTATGTTTTATTTTTTATTACTACAACATATGGTTTTATTGTAATTTATAGTATTATGACTACCACAACACGGGCATAAGCCTAGTGTGGGAGTTATTAAGTACACTAAAATTGTAATTCATAAAATTCACTGAATAAATAAAAAAAAAATTAAAAAAAAGCGTATATACTAATTCCCTATATTGGACTAACGTAACATTTAAGGTTTGATTGCGTTTCAACCAACAAAACTTTATACGGGATACGATAAACATATAATTCGACGTGGTTTCCCTCATAAGTCGTCATTACTGAAGTGGAGATGGTTTTTATTTTGATAAATTTAGGTTGAAAATTTAAACCATTTAAAAAATGGTTACACAATGTATTGCTCGATCACCAGCTAACGTTTATGTCGTCATAACGTAGAAATAACGTGCAGTAGTTTTTAGCAGGTAGTCGTGGAGTTTATTAAACAATTCCACACGTGAGGCAGTGTACGTGTAGCTAATAAGAAACGTTCGTTTTTTTTTTTTAGTTATTTATTAAGTTAAAAGAAATACATATTTCGCTTTGTAAACTTAAGTGTACATTGATTAAAAACAAAAATAATATTTATATAAATAATTATGGTTTACTACCTAAGTAACATATTTTTCTTAAGTAAGAGCATTTTGGTTTTGCTCATTGATCTTGAGGGCAAACAGTTTTTTCTTAAATATATTTATTCTATTTACGGTTGTCAGGCTATCAGGAAGGAGATTATATATGTGTACACCCTCATGGCCTATGTTTCTTTTACCACACTCTGTCTTTGCTGAATTTGTGTATAATTTATTGTGTTGTCTTGTGTGGTGGTCATGTACTTGTGATGTTTTCATAAATGAAGTATTTGTGTGTATGATGCCATTTTGGATTTTGTGAATTAATAAGCATATGTTGTATTCGTACAGTTTTCTAATTTTAAGTAAGTTAATTTCTTGGTATACTCTTTTGGTGGGGGTATCTGGTCTATAGTTAAAAAGTTTTTTTATAACTTTGTTTTGTATTATTTGAATTTCGTTTAGATATGTGATGTTTGTGTTTCCCCATATTTCTATGAGATAATTTAGGTGGGATTGAATTAAACTAAAGTATAATCCCCTCTTTACTTGTATTGGTAGAAGATGGGCTATTCTACCAAATACACCAATTAGTGGGATAATTTTTTCTTTTACTTTTTGTATGTGGTGTTTAAAAGATAAGTGTTTATCGATATGAAGTCCCAGGTATTTTTCACTATCTGAAATTTGTAGGTTTATTCCTTCTATTTGCAAAGGTTTATGAGACGGCGTTTTTCTTTTTTGTGAACTTAAGATCATGTAATTTGTTTTTTTAGTGTTAATAGTTAATATATTTTTAATTAGCCAGTTATTTAATTTATTAAGATCCAGTTGGGCTTTTTCAAGTAAGTTTTCTAAGTTTTTACCAAAGTAAAATATAGCAGTATCATCCGCGTATAAAAAAATTTCCCCATTTAAGTTTAACTGACAGATATCGTTAATATATATTTGAAACAAGAGAGGCCCTAATATGGATCCTTGAGGTACACCATAATTTATATTATTGTGTTGACTGTTTTTGTTATCTAAGCTGACATATTGCATTCTGTTATTTAAATACGATTTAATGAGTTGGAGAGCAGGGCCGGTTACACCTATTTTTTCAATTTTTTTTAGTAGTATCACATGACTCACGGTATCGAATGCTTTTTGGAGATCTACGAGGATTGCTATAGCGTAATTTCCATTGTCTATGCTGGTTCTTAGTTTGTTTATTAGATCATTAGTTGCCGAAAGAGTATTTGATTTTTTTCTGAAACCGTATTGTTTATTATATAGCAGTGATTTGTTTAGTAGAAATTTGTTTAATCTTTCATAAATTACATGTTCGAAAATTTTTGATAGAATTGGTAAAATTGAGATTGGCCGATAATTTGACGTATCCGTTTTTGATCCAGATTTGTATATTGGTATTACCTTCGCAATTTTAAAACAATCTGGAAAAGTCCCCTCTGTAATGCATTGGTTAATTAGTTTTGAAATAGGGGGAGCCAATAGTTCGGACAGATTAAGTATTGTTTTACATTTTATTGTGTCATAGCCAGCACTTGCATTTGGTTTAAGTGATTTAATAATTCTGTTTATTTCAACCTCCGTGGTAGGTTGAAGATATAGTGATTGATTACTATTATGCTCTAACGTTATTTCGTTAGCTGTATTGTGTGCGGGCTTATTTTTTATGTTATCAGCTAATGAGGACCCAATGTTGCAAAAGTAGTCGTTAAAATGTTTACATATATCATTTTTATTTGAGATTATTTCATTATTGATTATTATCTTGTTACAAGATTTGTTGAGAGTTTTTGACTTGTTTGTTAGTATGGTATTAATTAGATTCCATGTTTTCTTCGAATCATTTTCGCAATTTTTAAAGAGGGTGGTGTAGTGTTTTTGTTTTAAAGTTTTTTTTTTTTTAGTAATATTATTACGTATATTTATGAATTCTGTTTTTAATGGTACGCTTCCCGGTTGTTTTTTTAGTTTAAGGTGTAATTTATTTCTTTTATTAATTAGTTTTAAAAGGTCTTTGGTTATCCAATCCGGGTGACATTTATTTTTTGTTTTTTTTTGTGTACTATTGGAGTTTATTTTATTTTTGAGGTAGTTTACAAAGTTGTTAAAATTTGATATCGAATCCTCATTTACGTTGAAGTGAAAGGGATTCTGAAGTATATCCTTTTTTAGGTTATCTAAGTTAATACGTTTATATTCATACGAAGATGTTTTGGATGAAGTGTTACTGTATGTGTGAAGGACATCCAGGAGTAGTATATTATGATCGGATATTGCATTATCGCAGTTTGTTAGTGAGTACGAAAGTGTGATGTCGGAAAGTACATGATCTATGATTGTGTTAGTATTATCTGTAATGCGTGTCGCGTATTTGTTGTTTATTTTGTTCAGGATGCTATAATTATTTAATCTAATTGTGTCTGTGTACTTACGTGTTTGAGTATTTGTTGAGTCAAGTAGATTTATATTAAAATCTCCAAAAATAATACATCTTTTGTGTGCTTCAAGTTGGGGGCTAAGTTTATCCAAAAAGTCTTGATAATTAGTACTAGGCTTTTTATACACTACACCTATGTTTAAATTAAGTTTGTTTATATGTATCCACAGGAAGTTGTTGTCAGAGTCGTACACGTTGTTGATTACATTAAAGTCCATGGTATCTTTGATAAATATTGACACTCCACCTCCAGCTCCTTGTGGGCGGCAGGATGCTTCATGCCGGTAACCTTCTAGATTTACGTACTTTACTTCCCCTTCTTTCAGCCATGTCTCACTCATCAGAATAATATTGAAACTGGAATTTGTGGATTTAAGTAGACATTCTATATCTTCAATTTTACCTTTTAAACTTCTTACATTAAAGTACATGAATGACAGAGAAGTTTGACCTTTTGAAGTACAGGGAGGTTTATATTGGTCAATTTTTTTAATTCTTATGTGTTTCTTTATTTTTGTTTTCTTCTCGTCTACCTGATTATGTTGTTTCCGTTCTCTGCTTCCGGATCCCAGTTTTTTGGAGTCTGCGTGTATTTGCTGTTTAATATACTTTCAGGGCGATTTCTTATTTCATGGTATGCTATTTGGTCAGTGAAACTAGCATGTTTAAACATAACAACTATTTTTTTAATTTCATAATTCAGCTTGGACACATTAAGGTATCTGTTTTCTTTGACTGGGTGTATAACGATGTTTGTGTGTTTAAGATTTTGTATTATATAGTGGAGATTACTTAACAGATTTGTCGGCGATTTATCTTGTTTACCTGGGCACAGAATAACGGTATCCGTTTTCGTTAAGTTTTTGCTTTCATGAAGCACATTTGACATGTAATTATCAATCGTAGCATCCGGATAGATGTGACTGCAGCATTTTGCACGAATCGGTAGTATTTTTTCAATTTTTCTCCTCAGACGTTTACCCTGTTCGTCACCAAATATCATAATGTTTATTTCTTTTTCTTCCTCCAAAGGCGGACCTCTCAATATTGTTTTCACTCCCTCGGGAACCGTACCTTGGTCTGCAGACGAGGGCGGTTGAGTATTGCTGGTTGATGTTGGTTTTACGTAATTAATGGAATTCTCCATTGATTTAATTTCATTAATATTTTTGTCTATGTTTGAAATCCTAGTTATGATTTCACGTTGAAAATTTTCTAGTAGTGAGTAGATATTGAGAGACATCTCTTGAAAAGTTTGAAAGTTTTCGTTTAGTTGGTTTGTTATGGATTTCAATATATCATACTGTTGTTCAGTATCGTTCACAGATGTCATCACATTCACAGATGACAGGGTTTCTGTTTTTAGTGAAGATTTTTTTTTTGCTTCCTTGCAAATAGTGCAGATAAAAGCATTTTTATTTTGTTTGTTCAATTTACGAAAATTGCTCTCGGATATATGACAACATGTAAAGTGAAAGTTCTTATTGCACGTCTTACATAATAGATTTTCGTTATCGAATATCTCAGTGTTGCAGGATTTGCATTCCATTATTAATATTTTTTATTAGTATTATTTTTTGAGCAGGAGTAAATGATTATTTGTGATTATTATAATCCCAGAAACTGTATTTTACAATGACTCACTTTTCGTAGAATTACCCGTTTCTTAAAACCAGTGTATTGGGTAGGATTTTTATTTAAAAAAAATTTTTCTCGTTCACGATATATTGCACTTTAAAATGTTTATAATTATTTAATGTTTAGGATTATGTTGTTTAATTATTTTCGTGGGACAAAAATAGTTTAATTCAATGTTAGATTTCGAACAAACAAACAATAACACGTTTGACGTTTGACGTTACGTATTTCACTTTCACACTTATTTCCACTTTAATGGGTGAAGATTCAAAGATTGTTAGAATAGTGCCAAGAGGCAATGTTGTTTAGTTACTTATTCACTGTGGTTTA
Source organism: Hesperophylax magnus (assembly GCA_026573805.1). Taxonomy (NCBI): domain Eukaryota; kingdom Metazoa; phylum Arthropoda; class Insecta; order Trichoptera; family Limnephilidae; genus Hesperophylax; species Hesperophylax magnus. The sequence goes on along the minus strand of JAIUSX010000043.1, from coordinate 2,263,462 downwards.
CTGGTTAAAGTTATTTTAATACAAGTTTTTTTTTTAAATTTTTGACGAAGCAAAACAAGTTCACCTAGCGGTTGACGTTCAAGTTGCCAATTTATTAATTAGTGAATTTTAAGAAGATTTTAGTATGAATCTAGTTTTTAAGAGACAAGTATGTTACGAAAAACAAAGCTGTTTGTTTTAGAAGCTAAGATTTTGGACATAATGTGTTTGTGGAATCAATTATATACTGAACAGACCACATTTATTAAAATACTAGTAATACAGACACAGATTTCTTTAACCACTACAATCCATTTGTCGTATATAAACACTTAACACAAACATGCTGAACAGAATCCCTTGCATTAATGTGTTTATTTTTTTTCTTGTTTATCTTTGTGAAAGTTCATCGAACATAGGTACTAATTTTAGTTTTATGAGCGCGCTTTGAAATATTCCTGTGTTAAATTATTCAAATTTGCTTTGAATTAAAGTTCCGTTTTTTATAATTGAAACTAATTGTTTAAACAAATGTTAAAGTAGGTATCGACCTTATTAAATTATTTTGTTTTTATTTTACTAACGATGTTTATTTGAAAATATAATTTCTGACCACTGTTTAATTTGTCAACAAAAACATGATTTAATTTTATTACAAAGAAAATTGTCAAAATATATCTTTGAATAGGCGTATTTTTTGTGAATACAGCACAAGTGTTCCAAGTCCCAACTGCTCCCAACCGTATGGAGCCAGTGAGACTATGGCATCCCCAATCGGGGTATATTGTGAAGCTGAAGGAAGTGGAGAGGGGAAGGAGATGGAGAAGAGAAAGGAATCGAATAATAGTCGATATAATGTACTTTTTTTAGTTGTACCAACGTGGAATACTGTAGCGAATGTTAAAAGTCGGCCACACCCGAACAAGACATGGCACGATCAAGTGAAACAAAAACTTATAAAAGTTTGGGGATCTGGTGAGAGGCACGAAATGAAAGGCGGTCGTGAAGGTCAAAGTGTTTATTTGTGAGTCAGGTAGCCGTGTTGAGAGATGACGTAGGACAGATGTTGTATTCTCCGGATGCAGGCTGTGATGGCTGGTCAAGCGCGGGTCAGTGAGTCGACGCCGGGCGCTGGTGACCGGGACTCGATGACGGTCAGACACTGGCGAAGAACATGGGTCTTCAGGTACTCCAGTGCTGACGGTAAGGCCGAAGGTGCGGTGGACCTTGTAGGCGGTTGAGCGGGAGGTGCGTAGACCAGTGAGGATGCTTCGTGTCCTCGTGGTGGTCATGGTGCACGGATGAAGCGCTGGTCAGATGCGCGGGAACCAGGGCGCTATGATCCGTGTAGCGCTGGCCAGGGACGGTGGCCAAGGCGTTATTATGATGTCCCGACGGAGTCCATAATGAGTACGGGCGGAGCCGGGAATATCGTCCTTCGCGCAAATAAAGTGCGCGGGTTATCACTCGCGAGACTTGTTAACTGACGGCTGATAGATGACTGACTGACTGATCGCTGCGTCGGGCTTATTTATACTGTACAGCCGACGGCAACAGTAGGTAGGTGAATTCGCAAATAAATCGGAGACACTCGCTCAGTCTGGGCCTTTCGGGAACTTTCGGTGGCGCTGCAATTACGCATAGGCGATAGGCTAGAACTTTCTAGCGAGTTGGCGTAATGTGCCAGATCGATTTGCAACGTATTGTCGTAGGTAGGTCTCGTTGTTTACGATAAGTCTTCGGTAGTAATTTGCAAGTACCTAAGCAGGTCGAGCTGTTTATTAATAATGAGACAATTCTGGATTGTTCTCTCAATGCCACAAAAGTAGCAATATTATCTCCACCTTAAAAATAGAACCAGCTTTCAGGTACACTAGAATTCACAATCTCAAAACTTTACTCCAAACCATTCATAACCCCAAGCAACGCCGGGTACACATCAGCTAGTATTATATAATTTGTGAATTGAATAGAAACATGAGTAGTTGTCATTAATAAGCCCCTACAAGCTTTCAGGGGAAAATGATGTGTCCAGTAGTTGGCTCGAAGCTCGGTCACTGACGTCATTATTTGGTTCGGGCAATATTATTTGGTGCCCACCAAAGATATTAGAAGAACGAGATGTGCTATGCGCAGTTCGTACTGAGTGGAATTGTTTTGCCCAGTGTCGCCGGTTTTGTTCACCAATACTACTGCACACCTTCGCTTACGCCAAGGCATCGCTAAGGTATCCGCACTAATACATAGAACAGATTTCTGTGCGTACACGTCCCGATACCGTTCAAAGTACCCTAATTAGGTAGTACTCCGGCTACGGTCCGGCGGCCAACATAGCATATCTCGTTCTTCTAATATCTTTGGTGCCCACCTAACTAACCAATGAAACCAACTCAAATCGTATTGTTTTCGGATCCAATGAGCTCATTGCACGAGTTAATTATGCACAGTCAATCACTCATTTGGAAATGTCGATCATTTTATCTTTTAAAGCGTTTTTTCTATCTTAAAACCAAGAGAATGGTACGGAGTTATGATCATTAACAGAAAGGCGCTTGCCCGGGGGGAGATAATTGAATCCGTGACTCAACGATCGGGATCGAACGTCTCGCCGTTCGTCTTTTGGTCGTTTGCAATAGACTATAGACAAATACTCCAACTAGAAAAAGATAAACTTTCAATTTTTATGTTTTATTAAGTGATATCTGAAATATTTAATCATTGAAAACAATATTAGCGAATCTCAAACGATAATATGAAACAGAAAAATCATAAAAAGATTCGGTCGCATCTATAAGTTGAACCCAGGACTTCAGCAATGCCGGGGCTTTGCTCTACCACTGAGCAAATCTGACCCTAACTCATTCGGTCATATTTAACTGTATTACACTTCGACTTAGAACTAACAACATCATTTAATTATTGAAGACAATATTAGCGATTCCTAAACGAAAATCTGAAACAGAAAAATCAAAAAAAAAATACGGTTACATCTACGACTCGAACTCAGGACCCTTGCCTTGCTTGCCACGGCACCGCTCTACCAACCAAAATATAAACACCAACATCATCTTTATTTTTTAACGCATATTTTTATTTGCTGCTATATTTATACATGACTGCAAGATTCTTCCCGAACTAAATGCAATCTAGATAGTCTTTTGGAAAAATATGTTCATTTATAATTTTATGTACGACATCTATTGACTTTTCTGCAATCTCATCTTAATCCTAGGATGAATATTTTATTTTTGGAATAACTTAATAATTATAACCTCATGTTGTAATATTTAATCATATAATACAATATTAGCGACTCTCGAACGAAATTATGAAACAGAGATTTGAAGAATGTTTCTTATTTTTGTCTGACAGTCGCTAATATTGTTTTCGACGATTAAAGATATATATTTTTTCAAATCTTAGATTCTCCAAAGACGGAACGTGCCGTGATATTTTGGGTTTCATAACGAAAATACCCCTCGAAAATTGATCTTATTTAAATTACTCCAAATGAAAATGCAAATGAATTTTAAAAAACCTAAAAACAAAATTGTTTTTATTTTTTCAATATGAAATTTATTTAGAGCACAATCAAAACACTCTAAAATTTAGATAAATTAAAAACACATTTTTTAAATATATTAAATTTTTTTATATTTTAATAATTAATAATTGTACTGTCGAGAACAACGTTAGTTCAGGCAGGTTATGTCTACATTCCTTACGAAGTGTAGGCAAAAAATACTCAACTGAGAACAATGAACACAAAGAAAGATAATTTTATGATTAAAAAATGTTATCTTAACAATTTGTTAAAAGCTTACACAATGTTTCATTGAAATAATTTTAATAATGTTTACATAAGCATTAAACAAGCAAGACGAAATTCTGAATCAAGGGGAAGATAAGTGTTTAAAATATGAAGAAAAAACATTGTTTGAGATTTCTGTTAATCATAATCCTGACCCTCTTTTGAAGAAATCTTAAAATTAAAAGATTTGGAAAAGTCTAATTGTGGGAATTTAAAAAAAAGATTCAATCGCAATCCGATTTCAATGTCTTTTACTATATATACACCTGAACTTCTTTCGAACTGTTTTCTATAAATTTTACCAAAAAACTATAGGTTTGGACATAAGCCAATGAATGCGGATTATAATTTTATGTTTTTAATGATTTAAATATCGATAGGTGGAAAGATTTAATTGTAGAATTTTAAACTTATTTTGTGTTTCAATGGACCTGAAATATCACAGGAAAATATATATATATATATATTATATATAAATGGTTTTCCCGACATGTGATTTTTATAAACAAATTTAGGATTAATAGGAAAACAACTTGAACGAATCGGTTCCTGTCCAACGCAGAAAAGAGGTTTTATCAATACGTTATTGATCGGAGTTACCAGAATATTCCAGTGTAACATAAACATGATATTATTTAGTATAAGCTCGAGGGGTTAATTGAGACATTACATACGAATTATTAGATAATAGCACAAAAATCTACATTTTTGTCAGATCACGAGAAACAACAAATAATACAAGATTACCCTACTTAATTGTTGATAGATCATTCAATTTTTCACAAATCTCAAAATTTAAAAATACACATTTCAAATAAATTATTATTAGTAAATGAAAATGATTTGGTATATACCTTATTGCTTGTCTAATATGATATGTTGTTCAGTTCCAAATTTGACTTTTTTAAAATTTTTTTTTTTACTTTATTTTAATTTCTTTACACATATTAACAAATAATATATAATTACAAATAGTATAAACAAGAAATGAAAACCCACTAAGGCACTGCCTGAGTGTGGGTAATATAAAATTAGAATTAAAATAATTAAAAGTTAGAAGTATACAAATAAGTGTGTTTAATTTTATTGTTTGTATAAAGTATGTCGGTTGCTAACCGAGAATAGCACGCCCCTAAAATAATCATGCAAAATATTTTATTTCGTTTTTTAATGCTCTTGATCACAGAAGCTTTGAGTTTTTTAAAACAATTATGTTAAATAAATACAATTTATTTGTGGTTTCCGTGGATTTTTTTAGCCATAACGTTCGCCTATTCATCAGCAATACCTTTTTTATTATTTGAATATAACTTAAAAATCAACAGTTCTCGAGACCAGCTACTTTGAAACTGAGCGGCCTGATAATAGCCCTGAAAGCCAAAAGCACTTCGAACTTGTACAGAATGGACAACAAATGATTGAGAGTGACTTGTGCTGAATAAATTAACCTGAAATTAGTCGGTTCTTACTTCCTCCGCGTTTTGTCAACAAGACTTATGGTGATAATAAAACAAGGGGCTATTACTTGCTCTATTCGAAAGATATTATTTCGATAGCACTGTTGATACGGGGTATTTTGGTGCCTAGGGCAATATTCGCCCCGCAATAAAGTGACAATTTAATTCTGCACGTTATAGTTAACGGGTGTAAAACGTGCAATATTATTTTTCCTATAAGATAATTTTTCAGTTAATTAAAAATAGTAAACACATTTTGTTAGCATTTGTATTCGAATTATACTTTAGTATTTAAAATTCAAAAATGAAAAAAATCTCACCACAAACATTTTAAATCAAAACGTAATAATGTTTTGCTGAAATTCTTATAAAATTTAAACTATAAAATTCAATTTCAATCGTGTGTATTTGGACTTTCTTATACCGTTTTTCCAATATTATCGTACCTACTTGCGTGAAGAAAGTTTGAAAAAGCATTGCCATTAAGATACTGACAGACAAATGGTATATTCTTTTGGGAAAATTGTATAATTTCTGATATAAAAAATATTTTTTTTACGTAAAATAATATATAACAATTAAGTCGGTAGCTATTTATTTACCAACTGACAAATTTTGCAATTTAAAAGGAAATCGTCATTTATTAAATAAGCGAAAAGTAAAAACACTATTTTTCGTAATTGGAGAGATAAAAACCATTTTTTTGTCATTTAAAGTATATTCCTTTTTACTGCCCTTTAAATATCTCACCCTGGGCGAGTGTCCGGTTACCCCACACTAATTCCAGTCCCGTCAATAGTAGATGCCTACTCATTGCTCGGTGCTCGGATTCCAAGAATGATGGTGTTATCCAAGCCCTTAAGGAAGGTCTCTCAAGTGTGTGATTGATAAAGGCTATATTTATATTTCAAAGGCATTATGTTATGATCCTAGTCTAACGACAGTTCGTAGGGGGCCGTGATATCTGATACAAGGCATTATTCAGAACCGACGTGTCGGGGGAGATTACGTTTGAGAAAAGCGGGACATGAAAGCAACAGGATACTTAAACGATATTATTTCCACACTAGCCGAAAGCACGTCCAAATGGCGAGGAAATCATAAATTTGTTTGATTTAAGTTGTAAGAAAAATGATTAAAATTGTAAATCTGAGGTTATACTTCTGACACCATAACTTGATTATGTGTGACTTTCAAAACACGCATTAAAAATATATATATTTTAAATAAATATATAGTTTAAGTCATCCTGTTATAAAATATTTCCACATAAAATTCCCCTCAGAAAATGATATGAAATAAAACAATTATATTTTTTTAAATTACCACGAATTTATTAAATTTATTACCTCTGATTTCGCTTAACACAAGCAGAGCATCAGGGTGCACATATAACAAATCAAAAAATACATAGTGGGTGCATATATACTAATAAAGTGAGACAATGTCATACAGCATAAAATAAAGGAATAGTGGGATAGCATAAAATTGAAAAAAATAACACTGAAATTAAAAAAACATAGCATTGTAATAGATTGTTCGATTCGTTTAATTTTTTTACCCTTCTTTGTGTGTTGCGATTTTAAAATCGTGATTATACAAAGAGTTATATTGCTTTATTTCATTAATATGTCGAACCACCAATTGACTTCTTTTTATACATGGTGTCCGGGGGTGAAGTGCGCTAACTTCGGGAGGTGATTATACATGATTTTATAATTAAAAGAGAAAATTAACTTTTTTAGAAGTTCTGTTTAAGGTAGTTCTTATGATGAATTGTTTGTGTGGGAAAATAAATATTCTTCTATGAAAAAATAAATAAATATAAAAAATATTTTTGTATGGTTAAATGACCATGGGAATTTCGAAAAAAGTTATTTATCTTTTTACTCCTAACTTTATGTAGAATCACCTTCCGAAATTAGCGTACTTTACCCCCTGCCTGTATATGTTCAGCTTGATTACTCCCACCTTCTTATAGTGCTAGGAAGAAGAAACAGCTCACCTTAGTAATTTTTAACCCCACACAGGCGGCCCTGAGGAAAATAATTTCCCTGGGGGACAATGTCACCTTTGGGGATGCTGTGCGAAGGGTATTTTTAGGGAAAGGATATATTGAATTTAAAATTATCTGTTTTGCAGATCTTCCTTTAGCTATGAAGGCACTTACATAATTTCAAAGTGTACACCTCAAATCGAAACCTTCGACAATTTCTGATTTCCAGCAGTTTGTTTTCTAATGCTGTTATTTATTAATATAAAAGCTTTCACGATAATAAAAATTAAACATTGGCCGAATTAAAAAAAAAATAACATTATCAAATAATAAAAGATAATAATATTTAAAAACATTTTAAATTAGGTAGGGTAATAATACTATGTAGGTTTGCGGAGCGATTCACCAAAACGGCCCTATTGAAATTGGCTTAATATTTTTATTAACAACCCATAATAATATGATCCTGGATTATCGAAATAGAGACATTATTTGCACTTTATTGGTAAACATTTTCATTTCTATTCAAATAACAATCTACGGGTACTGTTTGGCGAAAAATTATTTTCATTTGAAATTCGCCGAAAAGTGCCTAATAGCAACCAATATAAATTTAATTCTAGGCTTACGTGTATATTTGCTGACCAGTATTTAACATAATATTATACAATCGTTCCAATATTACATCTGAATATTATTACTGCAATTCTTATGTTCCGTTTTGACCACATTTTTGTATTCTTCATATTTCAGTATATTTGTTTAATGTGTTTTAACATATTTATTGATTTCATCTCTTTCCAGCATTTCTCGTTTTTATCTAATAAACACATTTGCCTATTCTATTTATAAATTCATATAATTTTACATTTAGTTTACACGTAAAATATCAATTGATTGTGAATTTTAATCCAAAAAGGGAAACAAATGCATTTTTATTTTTATTTATTAGATAATATTTTACCCCTGTAGTTTTGAAAAAAAATCGTTTTTATGAAGAAATGTAATCCTTAATTCAAAACTACATCTATTCATCATATTTATATTTTCCCCCTTTACTAATAATAGGCGTGTTTTAGATTTTGTGCAGCTGAGTAACAAAAATTACTCTACATTAAGGGTTGGTTATCGGTTGTATAGGGTTTGAAACACGTTTATTAGTGAGGCCCAAAATTTTGCATTATATTGTTTCCCTTTATAAAAAATAACTCTATGGTGTCACCATGATGTTCCTGTTGGAAGTTGCCTACTATGGTTATTCAATGTCTTGTAAATGTCATTTAAATACCTTGTATTTTACAAGTATATTAATAATATAATTATAAACGGTGGAGGTATTGATAAATGGTTTTAGTTTCAATACCGCTCAACTGTCAGTAGAGTGTGTAGATTTAACATATTATAATTTTTCTTACGTAGTTTTAAGATATTTTCATAGATGGCAGTAGCGACGCCACATGACAGAGACAACATGTCGGTCATACCTGAATGGCAACGAGTGCAGCCGAAGCTAGCCAATCTCCAGGCCAGCAGCTCAGTATGATTTCCTTCCCTCAACAGAATAACTCCGTGTCTCCTACATTTGGTAAAAATAATTTTGCACTGGTACCGTCGCCCCGTAGTGAAAAACTACTATAACTATTTCACGTTAATAAATAAACACGTAATCTCAGATGGACTGAAGTATTAATTGTTAACTCCCGATCATCAAGTTTTTACCTAATTCAGAAGAGAATTATCAGTACGCTACAATTATTATAAATGAACTTCAAAGTTAATTTAGTTTAACACTCACCGACATAAATTTTAAATTTCGTTAGATTTTCTTAACTTTCTAATTTCGCCTGCTAGCTATAATGCTAGTTTACTAAACATACGTATTTGAATAATATTACGAAGACACGTATCATCAGCGATGCGAGTCATTTGGCAAAGATCTATCGAACTTTGAAAAATCGATTGAACTCTTGTGGCAATCTGCGTTCATACATCTCTTATTTATGAATACAAATCGACAAATTTGTTTTTTCAGTCAGTACCCAGAAAAAATCGCTGGCCTTTGATTCATCTAAGTTAAGACATTACCGTCAATGGATATGATATTATGGCAAAACGCGTGTTTATGTTAAAACGATTAGACAATAACACCTTTTCTTCTTTCCTTCTAAATATTTTCTCGTTTGCTATTGCTAATTTTTTATATCTTTCATCGAAGCGGGGAAATGAAAAAATAATCACTTTAATAATAATACTCTATGTTAAGTAATAGATGTATTATATATAGTAAATTAAAAAAAAACTTTTTTGTTTTGTTTGTGGATTGAATCTTTCTCCCCAGGGAATGGACTGTCTTTTAAAACTTGGTGAGTAAAATGGTGAGACTGTAGAATGAACCTTCCTCCTTGAGGACTAAAGTCAACTGCGCTAACAACTGAACCGAATCCCGATTGGGTAGAACCAACATTTATTTTGTAAATTGATTTATTGATTTATTTATTTATTTCACGCCTATTAAGGCTTTTACATACATATATATAAAAAATATTTACGAAATTATACATGAAAATAGTGCAGGAAACGACTATTAATACAATTGCAGAAAAATAAATATAAAGTCAAAATATCACTCAACTTGATCTACACAGAATGCAGGCACAACAAATAAAAAAACCAAAATATTTTTTCTGTTTCAGTTGACAAAATTATTAAATGTTAGTCAAATCAAATTAAATACCTTTATTAAAATATTCCACTACTCGATGAAAAAAAAACTTCAATAGGGTATGCTTATATATTGAAATTGATGTACTAAATATATCAACAACATCTGAGTATTTGTTTCCTAGTTGTTGAATCCGTCGCATAGGAGTATGATATTGGGACGTTGACATAGAATTGCTACAATAATATGGTAGGTACTGTCTTGAAACCGACCTGCTTGGAGTATGAAAAGAGATTACATATAATAAATCAGGGGTATCAAACATTGAATTAATGATTTTATACAAACAGGTTAAATCGGAAATAATTCTGCGATCAGATAATTTTATTAAATTTAATGAACAAAGTAAGTTATCGTAATTTAGGTTTTCTCTAGGAATGCCCATTTTGAAATTTACATATCTTAAAAATTTATTTTGGATTCTTTCAATCGCATGTGAATAAACCTCATAATTTGGGGACCAAACCGTGGAATTGTATTCTACATGACTCCTTACTAGTGACATATATAATGTTTTTACAGTATTTACATTATTGAAATCACTAGATACCCTTAAAATAAATCCCAACATTTTCAAAGCTTTATTGGTTATTATTTCAATATGCTTGATAAAGTTAAGTTTCGTGTCAAACCAAATACCTAAGTCATTAATTTCCGAGACAGATACTAACGACATGTTGTTAATGGAATAATCAAAAAGTATTGGATACTTTATTCGATGAAACCTCATAATTTGACATTTGCTTATGTTAAGTTGCAAGCGGTTATCACGACACCATATAATTAATCTTGACAAGTTATTTGACAATATATGGCAATCGTTAATGTTTCTGATTGCTTTGAATAATTTCAGGTCGTCTGCAAACATTAACACTTGAACATCATTGAAAATATACAATACATCATTGACAAATAATAAAAACAGGATTGGACCTAAGTGTGATCCCTGGGGAACACCACTCGTAGCAGTGAATTTGTATGAAAGTGTGCCATCAATTTTAACAGCCAGTAATCTGTTGGTCAAGTAACTATTAAACCACTTATATAGTGAACCACCTATACCGAATTTATGGAGTTTATTCAGCAATAACTCATGATTGACTTTATCGAACGCCTTGCTAAAATCGGTATAAATAGAGTCAACTTGACATTTACTAGACATGGAATCAGATATATAGTTTTGATAGGTTAACAAGTTAGTAAGGGTAGATTTTCCAGTAGAGAAACCATGTTGTTTAGGAGAAATGACGTGGTTTAGTCGGAAAATAACTTTTTTAAATCAAATTAACTACTTTAATGTAGATTCATATAAATGCGTATATGTCCGCATGTCTATGCGTGATTGCCATCAAAAGTTGATAGAATGCATTGTAATCGAGTTCACTATGAAGGGTCTATCTGCCGATTTTCAGCAGTTCTTTCGAAGTGGGTTATTTTTCGCTTCCAAGATTTGCATTCATTCATTCCCCAAAACAAGTGAAAGTAAAATAGATGTATTTACAAAAATATAAAAGTACGAACGAGTAGTATTATTATAATATTCACATTGCTGAATGAAAATATGAAAGAGATAGAAAGCTACGCGAGTTGCATCCGTATCTACTCGTTTGAGCGAAATGACGTCCGAACGTTCCATGATTTGAATGTGTTTTGGAAATAGGAAAATATCAATGTTTATCAACCATAATTTACCGTAATACTTAAGAAAGCATTAAGCGGTGAAGGGGTGGATTGAAGTTGGAATGAAAATTCCGTTTGACATCAATCTCGTGTGGTTCCTTGGCGGCGATAATTGGCCCTACAATTAACATTTATTTCATCACATGGGAGAAACCCAAAATCTTCGTTTAGAATGTTTTTTTTTTTATGTTTGTAAAGAAAAATAATGATAATATTATATACGCTATATACGCTAGAGTCACTGGACATCGTATTAACTCGACGAAAAAAATGGGCTCTACCCAATGCATACTTCGGGTAGAGCCGTATACGGAAACCAGCATCAAGACCCTGCATATCCGATTTCTACCGATTTATAACAAGTTTATTATTAAATCTATAAGTTCTAATTTTTTTTTCTTTCATTTGTTATGATGAAACGTTAATTATATGAAATTCCCTCGATAGAAAAAAATCGCAAGGTAACCTCAGAAAATTATTGAAAACACGTCATGTATTTTTTATTTAATGTGTTATAGGCATGAAATAATTCACAATGTATTTTTAAATACAACTAAAGCATTTGCCGAGAAATTTTTGCTATATTTCAAACAAGTCGTGTTTTATAAAATATTTTCACAATTTTCGCTTAATTATTATCGTTTTTTTTTTTATTAGCGCGCTCCCTCTTTCAAACCATCTTTGAACGCTTACTACGGGGTCTTAAAGAGTGTCATATAATAGCTTTTTAGTATCTACATGTACGAAGGGCATTACCCTACCAGGTTCGGATTCAGTTGCGACCGTTTACCGTCTGAGTCTTTATCTCTTTCATACTTTCCTTGAGAGTTATTAGTATAAGTTCCTTGAGAGAAATATTACAATGGGGATTATAAGCTTTAAAACCTAAGTTAATAATAATAATTGTATTATTGTGTAGCGACTTTTTTGTGAAAAATCACCTCAAGGGTAAAAGTACTTTGAATTTAAATCGAAATCAAAGTTTTGAATATTATTACGCTACATTTTTAAGTAACCAAACGACCCGTTAAAAATCACGTGATATTTTAATTAATTCTAGGAAAAGTGAAGCTAAAAGTATTAGTAAAAATGTCGGTCAAAAAAAAATCAGAGACGGTTCGAAATTTACCATTCGAATCAATACCGTTAGTTTTATTTTAAATTTACTTATTTTTATATGAATGCTGCACAAGAGTCCCAAGTACTCCTAACCGCCGGGAGCCAGTGAGACTATGGTATCACTTATTGGGTATGTTGTGAGACTGAAGGTAGTTGGGAGGGGAAGGAGATGAGAAGGAAGAAGGTGAGGAAATACCTGGTTATTCAAAATTTCAAACAACGTTTCAATTCTTAATGTTGGTCTTACATCAGGGCGATACAGAGTATCTTCTACTCTGGAAAGTGCCGCAAATATCCTTTATATATTATGTTAAAATTATTAAGTTCCGAAATAACACAAATCAATAAGAAGTTAGTAAACTTTAAAATTTCTAATTCAGATTAAGAGAAATGTTAACAATCGAAATACAAATTGAAAAATAAATAATGTTGATAACTACTTCATCACTTATCTGATATAATGAAATACCTATGAACTTAAATAATTTTACTGACTAAACAGGAATGTTTAATAATAATTGTAAAAAGTGAATTAAATGTAATTGCTAAAGCCGTTTTATGCCCGACAACCTAACTTACGTACGTATATTTCTACGTTCGAAGAACACAAATCTTATACTTACATTTGTGTTCATGCAACACAGCCTTCTTCAGTCTGTGTTGCATGAACACAAATGTAAGTAAAAAGTGAACTAAATGTAATTACTAAAGCCGTTTTATGCCCGACAACCTAACTTACGTACGTATATTTCTACGTTCGAAGAACACAAATCTTATACTTACATTTGTGTTCATGCAACACAGCCTTCTTCAGTCTTTAAAACTTTCACTACATAACATAATTTTAGAATTTTGAAAAACGTGTGTCTTTTGGTTTCGTCGTGTTACTGGCGTTCGTGTAGCAATATGTTGCTGGAAGAGCATTAAAAAAATAATAAAATGATACGTTGTTACATGATACAATATATTAGTTTCGGTTATTTAAATTAGAATAACAATGTCAAATTTTCTCCTTCTCTCCTATTTATTCTTCTCTTATTACATCATTTTCACAACGCAATTACTCCAACCCCCAAAACATTCTCTAAACCTACTGTTTGCCTACTGACTTGTCCTCTTTACTTAATAATCCACGTTTATAACGGATTAAAAATAGTATGCATTAAATTAACGAGGAAACACTGAGAAAGTAGCTGAATTCCAATTTCGTTGCTTTCTGTTTGAATTTGAGTAAGAAAGGAGTCTTGAGGTTGAAATAACATTCCCCGCTAATGGATTCTTGATGTTCATTACCTATTTTAGGAAAGCACACATTCTGTACAGGGCCGCTTTATCCGATGGATATCCAAAACCCACGGACCTTTTGCAGTCTACGAACTTTGGGAGAGCTTCTAAGGTCTATGAACCATTTTGGGTCTACAAACTTTTTAGGGTCAACGTTAATTAATTACAAAAAATAACAAATAAACAGATGAAATCTGATCAGTTTATCATCTAAATATTTACCAAGAATTAGGATGCAATTTTTTTTTATTTTTTTTTATTAATTGCCGGAAACCCGGGCGTTTATTTCAATAACATGATCAATATTACAAATATGAAAGTAACCCGCCTCACTAGAAGATTTCTGTTCTGAGGCGGGTACAGCGGGTACGAATTGCTAAGAATCTTTGAGAAAGTTTCATAAGCACCTAGCTACAGTGAAAATATTTGTTACGTAGGAGAGCTGTGAGTAGGTATGTAGGCACATTAAATGTATAGTAAATTAAAATCAATTTTCGAAGCAAAGTTGATCTGGGTATCGTCAATGAAGTCGAATAATTTTGCATCGGATCAGGATCTTTTTGTACGGGCAATAACTTAATTTCACGAAATTTTCTTTACTTCTAGTTCTGTATTTTTCTCCATTGACATCTTAATCAACGATTTAATTAAATTTACAATGGGATTCTGATTTAATTTTTGTAATCAGAAATGTGCTCGTAACATGCAACCAACAATCCAACTAGAATAGGTATATTTGTAAAACTGTTTAACTCAGAAAGCGCATTGTTACCACGCGAAACTATCTAAGGCGAAAAAAACTACAAGTACCGAGCTTTCGCGTGCTGCTCACCCCCTGTTCATTTCCCATCAAGAATGATGTGAAAAGTATAACAACCTAAGGCGCACCCTATAATATAGAAATAAGCAATATTAAGATCTCTTTTATTATTATTTTAATACCGTTTTTCTATAATTTCACATGTTCCTGTATTACGGCGGGTGACGTTGAATAAATTGAATTAATTCATAATATTATGCTGCCATCTTTAAAAAGAGAGTAGCTTTTCCAAAAAAGGGAAAATATTGACAAAGAAAACATAAAATTTTCTCTACTACCTTGTAAAATACATTAATATATTTTTTTTTATAAACTTATGCTGAATATTAAAATTTATGAGATTATATAAAAAAAATATATATATTTTTTTATTATTATTGTACGACAGACAGGTAAGTCCAATTATGGTACAATTTTATTAAAACTAACAATACATGTACATATTTTTTTTAAAACATGGTATAGTGATATTAAACACATCTATATCCGCTGGTAGGGCATTTAGCAAGGTCATACCTCTTGTCATGCTATGTTGGGCAATGACATCTGTCCAATGACATATAATGGATTAAGAAATTTAGAAGAAATTACTCTTACTCTTTCGAGAAGAGCACCTAAAAAATCACGTGGTCCATTGTTAAAAGGTGACATTTGAGAATTTTACACTTTTAATGCAATATTATTTGGCTTAATAAGTAGATAATAAATATAATAATTAAAATACAATAACTTTGTTCTTAATGCCACTTTATGGTATATATTTTCAATATATAAAAACATAAGGTTTCTGTTCACCCTGAACCTTCATCAGGGTTATATTCTTCATACATCAGATCCATTTTTGATAGTGAAATGATCAAATTTGAGTTCAGCAAACCAGAATTTTGCAGGACGCACTACACCCGAAATTAGTAATTTTGGTGTGGTGCGATATTTTGTGTATTTTGAAATTTTTAAACTGGTTTTGAAATAATTAATTTGAAATGAATTACTTAATTAAAGCGATTTGATAGACTAGGATACCATATTAACCTAAAAATATTCCAATCCCTCGCTTGATGATAGAGTCATTCTTTTTGGCGAATGATTTTTTTAAAGCTATTTATTTGTTTTGTGGTGCAAACGATCAAATTAGCTTAGAAATCAATCGTCTTGGGCCTCTGGAAGTTCTTAAAACGGCCCTGATTATCTCAGATATCTTTCAAACAGCTTCTTGTTCCGATAAATAATTTGTTCGTCTCAAATATTTATTGTGAGACAACGGCTCCTACAATATTCCTCTACGATTAATGTATCCTGGAAGTCTTCGCAGAAACATCTCTGATTGATTAATTCGTGGTTTTGATTTCTTTGATCAATAATTTGGTAACTCTATACGCAAAATATACACATTTTCGAGGAAGCTCTCCTTTGTGTTCTAACAATTTGTTAACATTCGAGTAAATAAATTTGTCAGACATGTTCCTTGGAATTGTTACGTATTCTTGTATTACAATTCTTCCAAAAAGAATTATTCCCGAAACATGCGAACATTAAGTTGGGAAATGATATTTTAATAGTACCAAAGTATAATAGAAATATGTTAACAACGGAGTTCCTGAAACAAGCCCGAGTAGAAAATAATACATACATGAAAAGTTATATTATCACGTACATTCGCAAAAAATAGTTCGGTGTGTCATTTTTGTTCACAGACTTTATTGTATCAAAAAATCTACGCTAGTGACTGTATAGTACGTATGTGTGTGTGTGGATCTGTACAAGTTTATTTTATTTTATTTTTATGCTACAGATTTTTTTTTACATCAACTCCACAGAGGAAAAATAATTTCCCTCAGCGCCTATGTCGTCTCTGGGGATGCTTCGTGGAGGGTCTTTATGAGGAGAGTAATAAATTAAGGTGGATCTTGAAGACACTGTAGGAGGGAGGAAACACAGAGGTCAGTAAATCATTCCACAGCCGAACTGTTGAACTTACTCACGAGACGTAGAAACTAGAAACCACCCGTTCTCATGTGACAAATTTCACCCGTTTACATGTGTTGGGCGCGCGTTTGGCGTATTTCCCGATTATGCACCGGTGCCGAAGGGATCAATGACGCTATTTCTTCGAAGCATCTTCCATTGTAATACCGGTAGAAAAAGGACAGCATACCTACCTGATGCCTGTGCTCTAAAGATTGCAATCAACTTGTTAAGATAGAATAAAGATATTATATAAGATGAGATAGACAAGCGAAAAATTAAGTATCTACGGATGGTATAATGATGGTATAAAACGTAAATATTCTAACTGACTTTTTAAAAATTGGAGTTAAAATATTGATTTTTCACTAATCTGCCTGTTTAAATAAATTATTAATTTTACAAGTCGGATGATTATTATTATAAAGCTTTTTATCCGATTTTTTTCTTTTAGACATAATAATTATTATAAAACTTTCATTTTCCAAAATAATGTTGTCTGAAAAATCAAATACTTAAATTCTTTACAAATCATGATACGTTCCCTTTTGAATTTGGTCCGTAAATGTGATACCAATTCGGACTATGAAAGAAGGCATTAAAAAGTTCCAGAAAAAAGTTTATTCCAGTACTGAAATATTGAATACCCTTTTAGGCTTAAGTAAATCGAAATATATATAAGAAAAATGATATAATACTGTACTATCAAATATGCTGGAGCATCAAACCTTTTGCAGCTGAAATTTTTTTAGCTTACAAATTGTGTGTACTAAAAAATAACAGCACTCAAAACGCTATTGCAAAATTAACAAAATTACCTATATACCGCCCTAGATTCTAATAAAAAATATATAGGAATATTTAGAGACTTAAAAAAGGCATTCGACAGCATACCATGTAAAAAAAACTAATAAATAAATGAGAATCCATTGGAATAAATGGAAAAATATCAGCATGCATAACTAGTTACCTAAATAAAAGACCCCAAGAAGTTAAATTGATTGAACAAGTTGATTGACTCTGAATTTACTGAATTGTTAATACCTCTATTTATCATATATATATATATGAGTCTAGTTTTTGCACTGTTAATTCGTGGTGGAATTCCATTGTAATAGAATTAAAATTAAAAAACTTTTTCACTTTTTTCCACTTATTTATTATTACCAGGACCGGTTTCATCCTACTACGGACATTATCAGACTGGTAGTTGAAACTCTTATATGAACTATAAATATCTACTTGCTTTGTAACATCATTCATAATTTGTAAAAATAAACTTTATAATGACCTAATGTACCCTAAATTAACAAAATAACTCATAATACCTACCTCAAATTAACAATATAGAATCATTCATTATATATAAACAATGTTGTGTACCCCTGCCTAAGTTTGTATAAAATCAGTAGCATAAGAGTTTCAACTACCAGTCTGAAAATGTCCGTAGTAGGATGAAACCGGTCCTGGTAATAATAAATAAGTGGAAAAAAGTGAGAAAGTTTTTTAATTTTAATTCTATATATATATATATTAACGAAATATTTGTTTCTATATCTCTGTAAATATAGCAAAATTATTTCACCCAGATGACACAGTATTGCTAATACTCGGACGGAAGTAAACAACATGGCCAACGCAGACATGAAAAAACTAAAAAAAAGTTTGGTATAAATTTATTGACACTTAATTCGATCAAAAATTATTATATACCATTTAGCATAAAAAACAAGAAGGGCTAATATACAACAACATAATAACCTGTGTTTAGTAATAGTAATCAAAACCGAAATAAAATACTTATTATAGTGGACCATGCAAAATGGTCCACACACAAAAAACGTACTCAAAAACAGAGTGAGGAAACTAACATACATCTTTAGATGTCTAAGACTTATAGTAAATAAAGATTAACTATGACATATTGCTTTCTGCCAATCGATAATACAGTATGGCATTATAGGATGTGGCGGAACTTATTAAAAGACACACAACCGCTTTACATTTATATTAAAAACAATTCTATTTAAACCATATACATATTCATTAGAACTTTTGTTTAAATAATTTACAGTCAGTTAACTAAATGCACTATACTTTTACCATGCAACATTACAAATTTTAAAAGATAATATTCTGAATAAAAATGCACCATTTCGAAACAATGGATTATTCAGACAAACGTCAACAATCACTACTCCAAATTTTTTAAATTTATTACCAGAAAGTATCCGAAATATAAAAATATAAACTGAATACTTTGGGCATTTATATCCCCCATACACACAAGCCAAGCTTGACTATTGTAGTACATATTATGTATAAAATCATGTGAAATAATTACGATATCTTCTGTAAATTATGTAAGATCATTTTTTCAGGTTTAAAAAATACAGATTAAACAACGAAAAAATTATTCTGAAATTAAAGAAAGATTAACACTGCACGCGATAATTTGATCACGGATTGCAATCATTTGATCAATGCAGACGTTACCAAGATATCAAGATTCCACTATAAATAGCTAAAAATGCCTCCACAGCAATGTAGAAGGCAGGTTAATGCAGCAAAGATAAAAATCTACTCCCATTTCAAGAGGAAAGAAACTAGATCCTTGGAAATAGAAAAATCAAATCGTACTGCACTGAAAATTCTGTGTAACCCATGAAGACATAAACGACCTAATTAAAGGAAGTTTTTAACATTTCAGAAGCTAGGCATACCGTAAAAGGCGCACGGGTACTTTAATAGTAAACAACTGCTGACCCTGTTGAGTTATGGTTGAATTTGACAGCTCTGGTCTGAAGCCCCAAATATTATAAAACCCTTGAATATGCTGTCCGATTGATATGTTATCCTACCTTAACAAACGGATTGCAGTCATTAAGGCACAGACGTCGGGTGGAAATTTTTTCCTTGTTCTATCGGTATTTCAATGGAAGATAATCTGAGAAATGCTCATCATTGATGCTTTCGGCACCGGTGCACGTTCTAGAAACACGCCATTTTACATTTGTCACGTGAGAACGGGTGGTTTCTACGTCTCGTGAATAAGTTAACAGTTCGGCTGTGGAATGATTTACATTCATCTGTGTTTCCTACATCTCACAGTCTATTCAAGACCCAGGTTAATTTATGCCTCTCCTCATAAAGAATTTCCACACAGCATCCCCTAAGATGAAATAGGCCACAAGGGAAATTAAATTCCTCGGGGTCTCTTATGGAGTTAATGCAAAAAGGGAGAAAATTGTATTATTTTGAATATAGGCATTCTGTAACTTATGATGCAACAAAAGATACTTGTATAATAAAGTGCTAGCTATCAGCAAACCTCGTGGCTGAGGAATTTCGGAGAATCTGCCGTTTGACCGCAATACAGCGTCTACATTCCGAGCTACAGTGTGAAGATTAAGATGGTACCTTTAGACCACTTTCTTTCCTTTTCTTTCTTTCCTTTAGACCAAAGTCTATGTATTGTGCTTTAAGGCGATGCACTACATCTCGAAACTTTTGGAATCGGGTCGTTATCAATAACACTTCTTATGTACGTTTAAATTGCCTATTAACATAAGCCCCTGTTTTCATTTGTGCAAAAAGAAAAACATAGTCTGAAAGTGTTTTATTATATTTTATTTTGGAATTTCAGGCAAAATTAAGATGTTTTACTATCATTTTCTAAAGAACTTCATTTGCCACATTATACAATAAAGCCATAACCGAAAATGTTCTCGTAAGTATGAGATTTTAATTTTAGAAACAGATTTTATACTCCTGATATTTTATTTTTTTCTGAGATTATAAAAATAAATATTAAAAAAAATTGCTCTATTATTTAAAAGGTTCTAATCGTAGTATTTAATTAAAGCTTCTAAAATATTTAAAAGCGATAAAATTTTTAAACCCAAAACACATGATCTTGCACTGCTTTGCTTTACTGCAAATATTGTAAAAGTCCGCTTTTACAATATTTAAAAAAGCTGTGTTGATTTAAATCCCAACTTGCGGAATGTTATGAATTTGAATGTAAAAAGAATGATTCTCGCACGTAACATGATTCAGAAGTCAGAATAATTTATTGCGAATGTCCTTAACTTATTTAATGGTTGTCGTACTTGAATTCGTCATTAAACCTTCACTTATATCCATTATGGTTTAGAGCTGTGGTTTTATTACGTCGTTAAACAATTCAGAGTTTACTTTTTTATGACGCAATAAAACAAAAGTTGTAACGTATTTCATTTAAATAAGTGGCGAAGTGAATTTGCATTGTCTACCGTTTCAAACGGACGCTTTAATTTGCAGGGATATTTTTAATTTGTAGGCTGAAGTAACTTTATCGAATGATTCTGAAACAATAAATAATTTAGGAGATGTATTTTTAAGAAGGATATCAACATATTTCCACCTGGGAAATTTACATATTTCCTACATCGGTTATTAGTTTTTCACGATGCTAAAATAAATTTACTGGAATAATAAATCAGAGATAAACAAAAACAAATGGTTAAAATAAATAATCTAAAAATACCTTTTCTCCACTCCTTAATATTTACAATAAACCTATACCTATAATACATTATTATTTAATAATTCAGGAATTCAACAAACACTTTAATTTTATGGGAATAACTTATTTTTGATAACCTTTGAAGTTTATTCACTGAGATGTAATATATCATTGGAGAAGAAGATAATAATGGTATTAAAACAGAACAAGACACAGAAAAATAAAAAGGTAACGGTCTCAACTAGAATCGAACCTAGGATCTCTTTCTTACCGGGACAACGCATTAATTAACGTCATTTTTGTTGATAATTGTCATATTGTTTTTAACCTAATACAAATAAAAATACGGAAGGTGAGTAAATAAAACCACATAAATATGTGACGTCTCAATATGGCGTCACCACAATTGGATAGTGATCATGTATGCCGAAACAGCTGTCGCAATAATAAAAATAAAAATTCTTGCAGAAATAATAATAATATTTAAAATTTACTTCAATTTATTTTATTTTTATTTTTATTTATCTATCAACATACTTATCAACATCTGTCTCACTAGGGTACACCTGTGTCGAGACAGATGTATTCAAATCCACGGAATTCTACAAATTAGACAAAAAACGATTTAAAAAAATCACAACAACAGGTTATTTAAACATATGTAATAAATCGATATATGTATTGTAGGTTTGTATTGGTATTTGAAATATTGACCCAATTTATTGGTTTTACGAAGGCACGCGAGCAAATCACATTTCTGAAAAATTTCGGTAAAATAAAAATATTTTCATACAAATAAAAAAAATGACTGGGCTTTTAGGAAATGTAATAGAAAGGCGTCTTTCAGAGGCTTTACATCAATCTCAAAAATAATAAAATATGAAGCAGGTAAATAAATACACGGTTCTGAGTGGCGGACAGCGGACTGAAGTCGGACAGCAGCCACTTCCCAGGCCGCCCCCGGCCTTCGGCCAATCTTGTCGGGGACTTAAGCCGCGTCTGTTGGGTTAGCCGAAATACTCAACTACTACGAGTATGGAATTATTAATTGATGCCTGAGCTCCTACACTTTTTGTTTAATAGCATTGGGGAGTCTCTTGGTAACATTATTTTATACTATAATAGCTGAAGTCCCCGGCTTTACCCGAGCTTTACAAAGAGTTTTTCTAAATCAGATGTAGACAGTAACATTCCTGTTATTTTGAACGTCAACGTTTGTTTTCTCAAGAATTATCAAAATTTTGCGTTAAGGAATGGAAAATGGGGGTAATTTTTGAAATCTCATGTAGATAGAGTGACCTTTTTACAGGTTTATATGTCATCAATCTCGGAACAAAACTGTAGATTTGTATAAAAAAATAAAGCCACGCTGCCATGGTAATTCTTTTTATGTATATAGATGGAAGATAGACATAAGTAGGTACTCGTAAATTCGAACCTTGGAGGATATATTATGTACAATTCAGATATACCTAACCTTGTTTCAACAAATACATTTATATTTTTAGAATTAGAAGAATTCCAACTATACAAATTCATTTAAAAGTTTATAAACATCCGGTCTATTTATCAGATATTTATTTTTTAATTTTTATATCCAAGACGCGCCGATAAATCAATTTCCTTTAATAACGATGCTGCGCTTTAAAATTGGCTTTGACCACCTTTTCACCTCATCAGCAAATTTATCATCAGATAGTCATATGGTTTTATAGTTCGTTTTGTTGAATTTATAAAAATATGTTATTAATTGAAACGTTCGGAACTATCAATATTAATCCCATGTATTCTAAACTAAAGGCAAAAAAATGCGACTGTTGTTTCTGGAGAATCCGTAGAATTAATTTAAGCCTCCATAAATAACATAACAGCTTTGATAGTGGTTTCAATGTAAATTCATCGTTGAATCGTTTATAGATAACTCTGGTGACGGCATCATTAGTTCTTTAACGTATCAATAAAGCGAAACAGCCCTCGTTGGTAATAGTCGTAAAAACGCGCAGTTCTGGATCACTGATCGCGGGAATGTTGTAATTTATATCAACGTCGGTGCAATATGTGGAAGTGAAATATGGCAGTCAATAAAGATCTTACAAAAAGCAGTTACTACCAAGCTTCGCCGTTGTTTCAACACCCTGTTATCAAAATCTTCAAAGTAAACGATTTGAACACACGGAAAGCCCCAGGGCCAACTATAATACGGGCATTGGCGGGCGACGAAGTTTCATGTGATCAAGTCAGGGCCATCGAACAGCGACAGTTTGCTAATGGGGGCGATTGTTGTTGGTACTCGTTGTTACTGCTGATTTGTGTTTTGTATTACCGTTAGCATATTAAATAGATTAGACTATTTTAAAAAGTGAAGTTTACTTAGCGACAGCACTGTCTTCGTAATTTGGCATATATAACTCTTTTATTGAGTGCGTTTGCTTAACGCCAATTAGAGTTAATACATATTGTCAAACTTCATTTTTTTTTATTTTTGTATGGTATTTATATTCAATAATAACCAGGTGACGTGTGTAATGTATATGTGTGTGTATGTAGGATTGTTTACAATATGGAACAGTTTACAATATCATTGACATGATGTCATTTTTAAATTTGGGCAGTTAATCCGAAAAAATGTCGATGTTAGAGGACAAATACTAAAGAATGTATGAATAGCACGGTTAATTGGGAAAATAGATGCTGCATTTGTTTTGTAATTAAATGTGTGGCATATCGCTTTGTGACGTGTAGGTACATCTTAAAGGTATGTTAAAATTAATTAAGAATTGATTCATCAATCACCCTCGAGTTCATTCTAACGGTCTTACTAAAAAACGTGGTGATAATATTATTCAATTGATAAATAACCGTGAATGTGAAAACCTTACTAATTGAAACGTAAAATAGAAACTTAGATAAAATAATTCATGGAAAGATACATAAGATATATACATTGCTTATCCAGTCGTAGGTTGTAGTTTATCTGTTGTGTAACCTAAAATAATAATAATATGTCATCGAATTTCCAAGTTATTTTTAATGTTCTTTATTTCTGCATTTTGAAGATGTCGTAAAAACAAATGCAATTTTAGAAACTAGATAAATTTACTCATTAGATTTTGTATTCGAAATATATTTTAGTACTTAAAAAGTGCAATATTTTAATTTCAAACCTGAAAAAGTAGAAATAAAGCTTACCTCAAGACGTTGCAAACTTTCAGAAAAACAGAAAAAAACAGTAGTTTTATTTATGGAGTTTCTAAGAAAACTGTCACCTCACTTTTCATGACGTTCACACAAAAAAATTCATAATTTGCTCCTAATTTCCTGAAAACAACATTATAAAACTGAAATGTTTAACAAATTGCTTGCACATTTCAAAACGTTTACTTCTTCGGTGCGTGGTTACCAACACGTGCATTAGGCATTTATGTTATAAAAGAAACATCACTTTAAAGAAATTTTTGTAAAATATAGACCATACAATTCAATTTGAATAATGGCGTAACCTTTTTAACCTAACTTTACGAGATAACATGAAAGTAGATTTTACCAATTCTCTTATTATACAACTGCTTGTCCAAAACTAACGATATCTAACATAAATATGTTGAATAGTCCGAGTGTAATAGTAAATTGATCATTTTTCGAACAAAACACGATCTGTGAAGATATTTCAAAAGCATAAAAACAGCTGTCAACCGCGGCTTTGGCGCTTGAAGAATATTTTAATATGCATGCGTGAAGTCGAAAAAAACATTGTTTCCAAATTTAAAAAAAAAACGATTTTAGTTATTTTTTATTGGTACCGACCCAAAACTTAACTTTCCCATTCTTTATACAATGAGTAACAAAATACCGTTTAATGAATGTGAAGAGGTTTTCTTTGATAATTAGTGTATATATTTGTGTTTTATTCTACATTTTAGAAAGCATTTACCAATTCTATTGATTTTTTTACAAAGTTATGTTTTTACTTACAATGTCACTTTGATGAATGACACATTATGCGTACAAATATGTAAAGTTTTTAAGATAAATTTAAATGCTCACTCAGTCACTTTGGTGACATTGAAATTAACCAAACTAAAACATAGCTATTGCTCAGTTTTCTTGTTAATGGCGGCCGTTGGTGATTTAATATGTAGGAGTTTCTTTAGTTTTCGAGCTATTTCGAGCTTCGCAGCCGTTTCCATAAATCCCAGACAATAGGTGGCTCCACGGATTGTTGCAAATGAAAAGTAAAAGGTACCTAATGGATCCATTTTCCGGTCCATTTGGTTTTATAGCTTACCATGTGGTATGTGGTTTGTGGTACGGTGGTCGGGCCGGTAAACAAAATGCTTAGTTCCTACATCTAGCTAGTCTGTCGAGTACCTATACTGAGTTTACACGGTGCGAGCTAATAGGAGACTTTATTACTATAGTTTGGTTCTTAGTTTTAAAGATAAACATATTCATATTCATGCTGTCTGAACATTACACAGGCGTAACCCTCCGTAGGGAGCGATTTAATTCAACATGCGAGGCAATCGTTTTATTGAAAACTGACAAACAAACAAGTTAAAATCGAATTGCTAGGGATGAAAGTGGAAGATTTTAGTATGTACTCTAGTTTTATATGACCATAATCAATGGAACCCTCGAACGAAGAGCTCTATTGCATTCATATCTATACAGCATTTTCTCTTTGTAATGTAGTAAACGCAAATATTTCAAAATTGAAACGTCCCTCTATGATTAGTTATGGCACTTTAAATATGACATTTTTTATAAATACTTTTAATGATGGCTAATTAAAAAATTAAAATAAGCGTTTTGATTTCAGGAGTAACCGGTAGAAATTTTTATCATTGAAATTGTAGATTTAGCAACTTGTTTAAAAGAAAGTGTACAAATAATTTGGTTTTCTAAATTCAAAAACTATTACAATTATTAGAACGGTCTTGGCCTATGGATGTGAGGCGGGAACACTGACAGCAAAGTCTGCGGAACGGCTGGACACCTTCGAAAGAAAGGTACTTCGAAGAATCTTAGAAGCGGTGCGAGAGGGAGAGGCATGGAGAATCCGCCATAATAAGGAGCTATATGACATCTACCAAGCTACCAGACTCTCTACTCATTTACGGCTCCAAAGACTAAGATGGGCCGGACATGTGCACCGAATGCCAAGCACACGTGTACCAAAGAAGGTTCTAACAGGACACCCGGGAGGCAAACGAAAGGCGGGCAGACCTAGGCTGAGATGGGAGGACGATGTCAGGAAAGATGCCAGAGGACTACTCCATGTTGCAGATTGGAAGACGACGGCCGAGGACAGAGGGCGGTGGAGGCTCATGTTAAAGGAGGCCAAGGCTCGAAATGGGCTGTAGGGCCATTGAAGAAGAAGAAGAAGAAATTCAAAAACACTTTGGAATGTAGGTACTCCACCTTAGTAAAAATATATCTGAATAGGCCAATAGAAAATTGTTTTCTTATTTTCGTCTCCCAAAATTTTAAATTTCCTTAAATCTACCAAAATAACAAAGCAAGTGCCGACTTTTAATTCAACGACATTTAATTTAGAATAATTTCCTGGAAGTGTTTATCTTCCATTTCAAGTCTCGTCGCGTTCGTAAAAGAATAATATACATTGCGGAGTGTCCTGGGTGATTACTTTCTGCTGACCGAAGTATTTTAAATATCCTCCGACGAATTAATTCTTACTGGGCCATGTAAAGCCCGAGAAAATAAAACGTTACGACAAACAACTTTAGATTATTATTTCCCTTTCTGGATAATTCAGCCAAGAATAAGAAGTGGGTTGAATCCAGTTTATTAAATGTAAATAGCTTTAAAGGAGACTTCCTTTGCAAACAGTGATTGCTTTATTTGGCGTGAAATGTAGAAAAGCTGGTTTCAAATTCTCTGTCATTTTCGGTATAGTTTATTGAATACATACGCTTATTGAATACATACGTTTATTGAATACATACGTTTATTGAATACATAGATGATTATTTTGATGGAATAATGTCCAACATAGAGATGAACTGATATATAAACTATATATAACAATGTTGACTGAACAGATCACAGGCCCAAGTCAATTTGTTTAGAAACAACAGGTATAACCGCAACGGAGGAAATATCCCCGATGGCTTTGGATCCAGTAAAATGAAGAGCACATAATACTTCTCAGATCATGTCCTATTCTGCAACTGCATCATTTTTAACAAACCGCATTAAATGCAGCAGCGGGTTCAAACTCTGTAAAAAGTCAGGATGCAAAAATAACTTTCATAAAGATGCCATAGACGAACTATACGGGAGGATTGTAGAGTCACTAAGTACTGCCGCTAAAAAGTCTTTGAAAGTGGGCACAAACATAATAGAACCACATCTAAACATATTCCCGGATGGAACGACAATGTATCGATTCATTATGAAGCATCACGAGCATTTATGAAATGGATTGGAAATGGAAAACCCCGGTCAGGTTCCTTGGCAGAAAATAGAAAAATACTGAGTTGAAAATATAAAAATGAATTAAGAAAATGTCAAAAAACAGCGGAACAAATAAAAATGGACAAAATATCAGGTGCAATTGAGAACAAAGGCTTTAAAGAATTTTGGCAAAAAACAGGCAACGTTTTAAAAGCTAAAGCACAGATATCCACCCATATTGAAGGAGAATCGGACGCAGAAAAGATTGCTAATATTTTCATAACCACCTTTTCAAAAATATCAGAAAGAAACGAACCCACCATCTTAAAAAAACCATGCAAAGATGAGGACGAAAACATAATCGTTACGAAAGATACTTCAACATATGCATATGCCAAGAAACTTCTCACGTACAATTATAGTACCGTTAGTTAAATCCAAACAAGAAGACATATCCAGTGCTTCCAACTATAGGCCGATATCTCTAGCCACAATAATATCCAGAATATTTGAAAGGGTTTTACAAATTCACATAGAAGCTAAACTATTTACGTTCGACAAACAATTTGGTTTTAAATCTAAATTATCAACAGATATGGCAATATTCCGTTTGAAACAAAGTATCGAATATTATAAGGCAAGAAAAACAACAGTGTATGCATGCTTCCTAGACCTAAGTAAAGCTTTCGACCGAGTATCTCATGCACTGCTTTGGAAAAAACTAAAAGAAAGAAATGTACCCAGTTCAATAATTATCATTCTGGCGATCTGGCATCATCAACAAAGGAACCAAGTTATCTGGAAAAATAAAATGTCAGTACCAGTGAATACGGAATGCGGCGTCAGACAAGGGGGAAGCTTATCACCAATTTTATTTAACGTCTATATGAATGATTTAAGCAATAAACTCACCTCGGCGAATGTAGGTTGTTACCTGGGAAACATTTGCGTAAATAACATTGCGTATGCAGATGACATGGTTATTTTGTCTACAAGCATTAAAGCATTGAGAAAGCTGTTAAAGATATGCGATTAATATGCCGCTGAATATAACATGGTCTACAACCCAACTAAATCTGTGTTACTAGTATTTAAAACGGGCGCAGGCCCTACAAAAGTACTACCCGTCAGCCTAAACGGCACAAAAATAACTGAAAAACCGGAGGTCAAATACTTAGGACACATCGTAACAACGGAGCTTAATGACGATATGGATATTGAGCGACAGAGAAGATCACTGTGCATCAGAGCAATTATGATTTCTCGACGATTTAACAAGTGTAGCCAAAAAGCAAAAATGCAACTTTTTAACACATACTGCACGAGCCTATATACCTCGGAGCTGTGGACCAACTTCAACGAATTCAACGAAAACGAACTTTTTTTTATTTTTTTTTATTCATGAAATATTAATGTGTACAGTTTTTACATGCTTTTCGACTACCACACTAGACACATGCCCGTATTATGGTAGTCGAATTTCATTCAACGAAAAAGAATGGAAGTACAGTACAACAATTCCTACCGAATACTTTTTGGGCTGTCCTGGTACTGCAGTGCCACTGAGATGTTTGTAGAAGGGCGTGCTCCCGGATTGCAAGCACTAATGAAAAAACGGATCACCAGCTTTCGAACGCGACTAGCCACGAGCGAAAACGGTCTTGTGATGGCAGCACTGCATTTCTGGCAGGGACTTATTTACAAGCGATGGAGCCGAATCCTGATGTCATAGATAAAAAAATTATATTTAAAAAAAAAAAAAATTCTTTTTAAAAAACTTTAGTCTCATTATGTTTTTTGTACTGTTATTATTATTATTGTCTTTTGTTTTCATTTACTGTGTATGTATTATCTTACAATATTTTTTGTATTTAATTTATATATTCTATGTATAATATGGAGCTCGTGGGACTGCACCACCCTCCCCGAGATCTGGAATAAACAATAAAAATAAAAAATTTAAAAAAAAATAGAGAGAGGCTAAGTGATATCGCGCTACTCTATATGAAGGCTCATATATTGCCGTCTCACTCTACACTACGGAAAAAACTTATTATCTTTATAAACCCACAGATAGTTTGACTAATTTCACTTTGGATAGTCTTCTTTAATAGCCCAATGCACTACTGACAAAATGCTTGTAAAAGTTTTATGAAATCTAAGATTCGATTTATCATAATGGATCTACACAAAACGCAGCACTATCTTACAACCTTATCATTTAATATATAAACTATAAATCAATAACAGAAACACTTCCAGCCACGTTATTGGGAATGTTACTTTTCAGAATAGTTTTCAAAGTACAACACGGTAAAATAATTTTAATACTAAAAACTATATTAATGGGTACATTTTAAGATTATTTAGAAAAGACAATATATGAAATTCATCAACTCAAAATCTCCGCAAAATTTTGAAAAATAAATACTCATTATCATATAAACTACAAGATATTTAATTAGTTTTACGAATCCTTAAATATTAATTTTTATCGTCTCCTGTAACGTTTTCATTTGGTGACCGTTTAGCAGTCGACATATAAATATTTTAATTTCTAATTTACATTCGCTAAATACCTTAAAATGAACAACTTAATTCAGTCGCCTAATGTTGAAATATCAAGGTAAAGGTATAGATAATTTAAATTATAAATTTAGTCATGGCATTTATATGATAATAAAAATAATTTATCTTATTGTACGGGACGTGTTTGCCTGCACAAGAAAAGACTGTAAATAATAAGCACCGGCACAAATCAGTCCTCAACTTGGATAATGATTTAAGTAAAACACCGTGAGGTATTCTATCCAAACCATCATTAAAGAAAGACGATTCTAATCAAAATTCACATACATTTAATTACAAGTATTGTACTGGTATACAGCACGTACAAAGGGGTGTAGCTTATAGGTACTTTCTATTTTTTACAGCCAACCCAATTCACAAGAAATAGTTATGAATATATGTATTTCAATACAACTGGGTTTTAAAACACAGATAGAAAACTGAGACAATCGGAATTCTTTCAGCGATAATTTTAGATTGGAGCACATTGTGCATCATCGCGCCATACGATACAGCAAATGGTGTAGGCGAATGCTGAAGCAGTGGTCAGTTCAATTGGTAGCCAGCAGGAATCGGCCAGCCTCTAGGCTTCAGCATCAATGGCTAATTCAGTCGGTAGCCAGGAAGAATTGGCCAGCCTCTAGGTTTTCAGCATCAATGGCTAATTTAGTTGGTAGCCAGGAAGAATTGGCCGGCCTCTAGGTTTTCAGCATCAATGACTAATTCAGTCGGTAGCCAGGAAGAATTGGCCAGCCTCTAGGTTTTCAGCATCATTGGCTAATTCAGTCGGTAGCCAGGAAGAATTGGCCGGCTTTTAGGTTGTCAGCATCAATGGCTAATTCAGTCGGTAGCCAGGAAGAATTGGCCAGCCTCTAGGTGATCAGCGGCAGTGGGCAGTTCACTCGCAGGAATTCAGCGGCGGCATGGTCATTTGATTTTGAGCCGGCACACGGAGACGCCCCATTATTGTAATGATGCGTCTGGCTTAGCTGATAGAGTGCCGGCCGTAAACAGCTCGTTGCAAATAGTTGTAATCTTTAAAATAATTGTGCCATGATGGAGGAACAGAAGCGACTACAGATTTCAGTTGACAATCAGGAATTTATAATTAACAGATCACGTTTTAACTGGAGGTGTTCCGTCCACTCGTGGTAATTTTTGAAACTTGAATGGCACATATTGTGTTGTTTTTAGCTATTTATAATTTCTCTAACAAGCCTTTTTGTGACGTCAATATCATCACCACAACTTGTTTACGTTCCAGACGCAGGTGTTTTTAGGTGCAAATAATTTTTCGGCCAGCGACTGGTTTTGTCGATATTTTGCCGCCTGGTAACAGATTGATGGATTTTTCAACTGGTAAACATTACGATTTGGAAAAAGGGGGTCATCAAACTTTCAGGTGTTTTCTTCAAGTTATTGATACAGTGGTTG
This sequence comes from Hesperophylax magnus, assembly GCA_026573805.1. Lineage (NCBI taxonomy): Eukaryota > Metazoa > Arthropoda > Insecta > Trichoptera > Limnephilidae > Hesperophylax > Hesperophylax magnus. The sequence goes on along the minus strand of JAIUSX010000043.1, from coordinate 2,231,703 downwards.
GCAAAAACTTAATCAAGTTGTATGATATGATGTTCGATACACTTATAATAATATTTAATTATGTTAATATAAAGCTGCAATTTCGATTTATTTATAATTCTTTGTGGCTTAGGTTTTTGATTGGTTATTACATGTCGTATTTATTTTTTAAGAATTTTGTTGCTAGTGTAAAAGGTCATTAAGTCATTTTTCTAAGGTCTTTAAAGCTAATTGGTTAAGCATTTCACTTTATTTTAGAAGTATGTGGAATCGATTCTTGTGCAACACAAATATTACTTTAAATTGATAAAAAAACAACAAACTATTATACTATGCCATTGATGACTTTTTATTTCGCTTTCCGTTATGAGTAAGAGAATTCGATATTCTCTTTGTTCCATGGAGACTTGTAATTCCGGTAAGAACGCGATGCCCCGACACAGACTAATAACGCAAGATTCTGAAATTACTAGGTTTGACGATCCCGCTGTATGTTGATGTCAATGGTGCGGCCCGCACTTGGTGATAATGTTCGATAAATGAATTAATCACAAGTCACTTTAAACATGAATCAATGCACAGACACACGGCGTTCCCTTGTTGTAAATAATTACATTTATGGGGATCTGGTAGTGAGAAAATGAAAGATGATGTTGTGTGGTATTGCGAGTCAGTATAATTGTGCAGTTGGGAGATGGCTCTGGACCGATGATGATGATACCAGGCGTAGACGGCAATGACGGCGGTAGGTAGCAAATTGGTGTAGATCAGACTCGTGGGCTTGTTCAGCACTGGTGAAAGCTAGGGTCTTTGGGAGAATCTGCCCCCCCCCCCCATTTACATTTCTTCGAGGGTACTCTCGGAAAACTGGCTAAGGGACGCGGGTGCTTGGGATCGTTGTGGCCAGGCCGCTCGCCACGCTCATTCTTGCCGGGACTGCCCCATGATAGTGGAGTAAACTGCACTCGATACGCGGCTTGTATATTTTTATGTTTCAATCATACTTCCACTTGTAAATATTGTTCTCCTTCTTTATTATTTAATTTTAGATGCCAAACCACCAAGCGAACACTATTGATGTAAGTATGCATACATTATTTCGTACCAACAATCATGCATGCAAGGACATTGGAGGGTATAAAATCGTTTTAAAATAAATGTAGCTTCTTTTTACCAAAAAAATTAGAGTCCTGACGTGTGCGGCTAAGGAGGTTAAACAATCAGTTTCCTCACACAGCCGTTGGGAAAGGGTGGGTGCTCTCCAATGGTGAAGGCAAGGAGTCTTCAAGGCACTTCAGCGTGAACGAGGTAGCCGAAGGTGCGATGGACCTGGTCGGCAGATGAGCGGGAGATGCAGGCTGGCGACGATGGTTGCGGGGCCGAGGCGCAGACCGGCGATGATCTGGTCGCAGCGTCTAGGAGCATGAGGTGAGCGCTGGCCAGGAATGATAGCCTGGACCAAGGCGCTGAGGTAAATCCAAGGAGTCCATGGTTGTAGTCCATGAGTAGGTCCTGTAGCGGTGTGGTGAAGAAAAATCGAGGCGTGACGCGGGGGGAACTGGCCATAATGGCAGATTCCTCCGTTACGCCGAGTCGGACTTCTCGAGTGAGATGATGTTGCGTCGAACTTGTTGAATGGAATGATGAGTTACTTAGGTCCTCCACCGCTTATATAGATGCTGATTCCTTTGTTATTGTCTACCACGGGTTGGAGTAGCGTCCGGACGTCGCACCTGCAGGATTGCTGACTCTTTTCATTGTATGAACATTTGCACCTCCCTGTATGTAAACATTCTCTTATCAGCAGTTTACGTATCGCGGTCCGGATATTTCAATTGAAGTTTCGTAAGTCTGATTGTTGACTCAGCGTTTTTACTCGTGCGGTCTGGTTATGATGACCCTAGGAGCGGTGACGTAACCGCTACACACTTAACGGCTATCTTGGAACTTTCCAGTACGGTATCTCTTTTCGCAAGGTAAAAAGAACGAAGTCAATCTATGACTCCTTTAAAAACCCTGTTCACGTCAGCATTAATCATTTCCCAAAACGGCGAACATCACTTGCAACAATTTTTTACTACTTTTCTCCTCACATGTTGAGAATAGTGACCGGATAAATCATCAAAATGATAATTCATCATATCTTTAAAAAGTTATATAAAGTCATTATTAGCTGGGTTAAGTAGGTTAGGTTAAAAAAAATATATTTCATCGTTTTTAATGACTTTATATCACTTTTTAAAAGTGTGTTGAATAGTCGCTGTGTTGAGTTAGCATGGAACCGTTTAAAAGGTTCGTCTTCAAGAGCCTCCGCCTTTATTAATTGAAATTGAAAATAGTTTTTAACACCAAATCAAGTGGTTTTAATCAATATTTTCATGTATGGACCCATAGAAAAATTTTTGTATTTTTATTGGAAAATGAAACATGTTTTTTTAAATACATCTATTTCAATTTCAATTTAGTTTTTGTGAATGAATTACAAGTGGATATTTACCAACTTTCGGATCGAGCTGACACTCGGCAGATAGACTTGTTGTCGATGACAATGCATTCCATCAACTTTTGGTTTCAATCACGCATTTCATGAAATTGGATGACATAACAGCAGTTAACATACGAAATAAATGTCGGTCCTAACCTGCCAAACCGGAATTAGGTTCAGCTATTAGCGCATTTGACTCCAGTCCATGGGGAGGCCATTTTTGTTTTTCATTTTCAGCAGATATTTTTAAATTAAAGTGATTTATTTTTAAGGTACTAAGCCATATTGTCAACGTTTCAAACAGCATTACAGTAACCATCATCAAAGCAGATGTGTAATTGACAAGAAGTGACATTTTAAAAGTTCACATCAGTTAAGTCCCCGGGGAGAAAGGTTCAATCGTCAGTCAAATAAAAAAAAAAAAGAAATATCCTTTTTTTTTAAATATATCACACAATAAAAATATATTTGTTAAAGTAAAAAAAATATATTTTTTACGCGTTTATTTTTAAAAATCGTTTGTTTAGCTGTTGTCATAGTAAAACCAATTAAGTGAAATAGTCTCTTAAATCCAAGTTTTATAATTCACTTTTACCATTTTCTCACTGGCGTGAATATTCCCAAGACAAACAACGTGACAAAGCCAATATAAAGCCAAGCACACAAGGTACGGCTTCCGAGGCACTTTGAAGTCCGTTAAGTAAAGTATAAAGGTGTTTCCGTTTTACCTTTATGTCGGACGGCCAATATGCGGTAACTTTTACGGTTATGTAAATGTGAAGCATGCAGCACGAAGCTGATTTATGTATGCACCACGAAGCTGATGTATGTATGCAACAGTTTATTTTTTGTGACACCGACCAATAGATCCGACTGCCCCAAGTCAGCGGATCTATGACAGCCTATATTCAGATAACTGAGGAATGTTATCAAACTCAAGGAAATGGTGAAGTGTAAAATGAAAGTTGACTGTTGATGTGCCTGGCTATTCAAATCTGACCATACAGTCAACGAAATTTTAAGAATCGTCTCGTTTGTTGGTAGATGGTGGTCTCATCAGCAGGGCAAAGCGAAATTTTTGTTTATATTAGCTCCGCGTTGGTGGCCCTGGGGAAAATAATTCCCCTCAGGACCTATCTCATCTTTACTTATGCTGTTGCTGTGCGGAGGGTATTTTTTCGAAAGGAAGAAGAGAAAGTTCTGGGAAGGAATAGGATATGAAAGGTAGGTAGGAATCTGGGGATCAGTGTGTCCAGGAATGACGGACGTATAAATCCACCCCTCCTACTGCACGGTATAAGACGGTGTTCCGAGAGAGTCCTGCGAGCAGGTGAGCACCTGGGTAGGTGAGTAGGCGCAAACGCCGCCAGAACAACCCCGCCGGAAAAACCTCACCCAATGAATTCGAGCACCTCTGCTAAGTCGCCAAACGTAGCGAACCACGTGGTGTGACCTATAGCAGATGGGTTGGTTATCCAATGGTTACCAGGGCGGCGGTACCTGTACCCGTGCCTCCCAAATGTTATGACTATTTTTTAAGTTAATATTTCTATTAAAATTATAGACCATTATTTAATGAATTTTCTTCATAAGAAAAATGAGCGTTTCAAAATTACACTTTTCCAAAACGACCGCAATGAAAAATTCAACTAAGAATTTTACTCTTGGTAAGTTTTTCGTCCAAGCTTTCTTCAGTACACAAATGTATTTTATTACCCCATTTGCACAAACTAAGTAAAACACGTTGTGGAGTTGCCGATATTTGCTTATGCTCTGAATCTAAATTCAATAGGTCTTTTCGCTTTTGATTACAGAATACAACCTAATACACAGGGACATTTTTAGCATGGCGGGTGAAATAAATCTAAAAAATGCATCTACCGTATAATATTTTTTTTCATGAAACAATAAATTTTTTTTTTACACATCTACCCTTGCTGTTGTAGGTATGTAACGATATTAATTAAGCCGTTTGTAATGTCCATCGTAACAATATCAATCACATCATAACAGTCTCAAAGCCCAGACATCACAGCGCTAATATGTAAAATAAAAACTCGTTAATTAACAAAAAGGAATATTAAATTCAGGAAATGTGGTGTTTAGACTATTAGAGTTGACGCAGACGTCATGTTGGGAAAGGGTTCAGATTTGTAGGATACAGTGTCAAGACTGACAGAACAAAAAATACACGATTGGTATTACATTGCGTTCATTTATTAGGACAAGTTTTGAAAACTCAAATAAATATAATAGTTTTATAATAGTTTTTTACAATTGTGATCAAAAAAGAACTTTTACAAAATTTCTTAAAAGCGCTGATTGGTGCACAGAAGTAGGTAAACCTTTTATTTCATTTTTTGTGCAGTGAATCGTTTAAATTACGTTCAACTTTCGGCTCTTACCAATCCCATCAATATGATCACTATTCGTTTTTTTAAGGTTATTTAATCACCATGACATGTACAACATGCCTTTCATTTAACATGGGGTAAAAACTTCTCACATTCAGCTTTACTACAGAAATCACTTCAAAACGGTTTTTTTGTTACACCTTGTATAAAGACTGTAAAAGTTTAAATTCGAGTTAGTACTACTAAAAATATATTTTACTGAAAATTCTACCAAATCACCATGACATGAACAACATGCCTTCCATTTAACATGGCGTGAAAACGTCTCACATTCAACATGGTACTGAAATCCTTATTGAACATATCACTTCACTACCGTTAAACGGTGTTTTAGTTACACATTGTGGAAATACTGTAAAAGCTTAGGTTCGAGTTGGTACTAATAAAAATATCTTTAACTGGGTTCCGAAAGAACTGGCAATGTGGTATTTTAGCCGATTGACAGATGAAATTCCGGCATTGAAAAAATATGTTATTTCAGACATATTTTTTTAAAATTTACCGTTATCGCGTGAATTTTACTTAAATTCTATGGGAGTAATGTCTTTTTAATAATTAATGTGTTATGTATGTGTAGGTAAATATAAATCGTAGATATCAAACAATGAATTCAAAATCTCATTTCTGTTGTTTTTATTGGCTGGGATTTATTATATTTTATTGTATTTTTTTCGTGTTTGATATTAGAATATTCCATTTCATAAATATCATAATATATTTCAAATACAAAAACCAATAAGTTAAAAAAAATTATCTAGTTTCTTAAAATAGTATTTGTTTTTACGACATGTTAAAAATGAAGAAATAATAAATAATTCTAATATTTGACTTTGACAGTGATGGTGAAACTCAGTTCTGCACATGAAATGTATATTAAGAATGGTCAGACTTTTGGATCACGGAACAAGCCAACGTGGTATTTCTTGGGTTCAAAATTATTCTATGGATTATAATAGCACCCACTTAAGTACTCAGTGCTGAGTGTGGGTATATACTGTAAATATTTTCATTGTAAGCATTTCTTATGCCTAAATATGATCATAAAATAAATTCGCTAATCCCATCATTTAGTTTAGACTACCGCACTTACGCGCCAATCTGGGTTGTACAATAAAACTAGATACTGATAAAAAACGGTAAAACGTCGCATCCTGTTGTGTCATTTTAACTTGAAAATAGATTCGTTCATTTAGAACTCCACCTAATAGTTCAAAAAACATAGAATTATTGGGGTAAATAATAAAATAAAATATACTATCCAATAAGCATTGAAATTTTGAAAAAACTCTCCTCAGGGCCTCCCCTATATTAAGGGATGCTCGAGGATCTTTTCAAGAAGAGGAAGTTGTGGGAAGGAAAAAGGTATGAGTCGTGGGTCGAATCTAGAGGTCAATGTATCCAGGAGTAAGTAACGTGTGAGTCCACCACTCCCACGTTGGGTCTTCAGTCTTCACATAACTTATAAATCTGTGTCCCAGTCTTCAATATTCGAAAGTACTCTCCGGTCGTAATTCCAACCAAGTTATTATTATAATATATATTTTGTATAGTATAGAAAAAAATCAGTGAGTATGAAAAATTGTCTGGAAGGAATTCGATGGATCCCATTTTCCGATGTTAGCGCTACAACGTTCATAAGTTGGCACTACTGCTGCGCACGACTGCCTTGGCAGTCGTGCGCGACTGTGACAGTGACTGCGCCCAGCAGTCGTGGGCGGTAAATTTAAACTGTATCGCGATATTTTCAGCGCTGAATTGCTTGTCTTTTATCATCGAGATGATTTTGCAAACGCTGATTATATTATTTAGTCAATTATTTTACAAATGTAACCTTATGGAGTAAATGAATATTAGATACTGGGTAAAAATTGAAATGCACTGCTGGCAACTTCAGTCGCGAGCCGCCTCTGGTTTGGTGTGGCATTTACGGAGGAATAGTTATTGGATATTTTTTCAAGGATGGCTTCGGCAAAGATGTTTCTGCAACTGGTAAGCAATACAGAACCATGATCTACGATTTTCTTACTATTTCATGATACCACAAATTAATAAAGTGGGTTTTCAGAACATGTCGTTCCAGCAGGGCTGTACAATCGCACACACAACACACGCTAGAATGGAAATTCTGAAGCAAACTTAATCTCTCGTTTTGGTATTTCGCACTAGCCCGTTAGATCGCCGGATTTCATATGTCTATACGAATAAGCAACAGAACTTGTCGGCCCTGAACCAATTTTTTATACTTACAAATATAGTTACTGCCTTAAGAAATCTAGCGAGGACTTTTACGCCACCTTGTATATCTCTACAGCTCTGTTCTATGCAACATACAGGGTAGGAATTTATTTTCTCCGTAACAGGAACCAAGTGTTTAAGAGGGGAGCCACAAGAAAACAACTAGTTGACTTAGCGCGACTCGCGCTGCTTTGTTTGCTCAAAGAGTTGCTTTGTCTAGAACTGCAGAATAATGCAATGCACTCAAACAAGTTGAAAGAATGCTAACTAAACAACTAACTAATTATCCTTGAAGATTTGAGTAGGTATTTTAGCGATGTGGCTTTATTACGTTTCATTGCATTTCACTATAATGAGAACTGCATGGAAAGTTGTGAGAATTAAATAATTTGTGCTTTAACCCTGACAGAGCATTGATTATTCTAAATAAATTTATTTATTTGACAGTGAAATATCTAAATATTTCAGGACACCTATATTTAAGTAATATTCAGGCACACCAAAACTTTTTACTTGAAAAGACTATTTCAAGATTTCACGAAATTTTCCGTTTCATCGCAATTCCCTGTTATCAACATTCCTATATTTTGTTAAATTTGTATTTACTCTACACTAGAGGCCTTAAGGAAAATAATTTCCTTCGCCTAGGCCTATGTCATCTCCAGGGATGCTGTGAGTAGGGTATTTTTAATAAAATGAAGGAAAGAGGGTACTGAGATATACACAAACCTCACCACGTAAATCCGAGTACCCCTGCTAAGTCACCAAATATAGCGAACCACTTGGAGTGACTTATGGCAGAAGTATTGATTATCCAATGAATGATTCTTAGTGCAGCGGTACCCATACCTGCCTCACAAAAGGAACTAAAAAATATTTATTTATTATTAACTTCCATCGTATTTAGACAGTTCATGACAACAATTGTCTTACGGCTGGCTTTATAAATACGAAATAATCAGATAGATAATTTGTAATATGGAGGCAGATATGGGATCCGCCACCCCGGAAACCATTTATTGGATAATTAACATCCCTGCCTAGGTCACCCTAAGTGGTTCGCTACTTTTGGTGACTTGAAGAGTTGCCCAGGTTCATGGGATGAGGTTTGATTAGGTCTTGGCAGTGGATGCGTTTGCTCGCCAACTGCATGGTGGGTTGGATCAGGAGAGACTTATTGAGGGAGACCTTATGACCTCTCCAGTCTCTAGACCCATCGTCTTGCACTGCAGTGGGAGGGATGGATTCATACGTCCGTGACTAGTGGACACATTGACCTCCAGATTCCTACTCGCTCATTTCTACCCCTCATACATTTTTCCTTCGCAGAATTTTCTCTCCTTCCTTTCCCTAAAAATACCCACCATGTAGCATTCCCAAAGATGACATAATCTGTCAGGCATTTTTTTTCTTCAGAGCCTGTGGAGTAAATGTAAAAGGTATAGAAATTCAATTCGAAAACACTTTTATATAATCTTCAGTAATAAATATATTTTATTTTATTTGGAAAACTAGTTATTATAGTGTATAATGATTGGAAAATATGTGTGAACCAATAAAAGATTTTCAATGATGTATACATGATTTATTCGATGCCATGATTCCAACAAGTAAATGAAAACATCATATTTCATTTTAAAAGCTCACAAATGATAAACATGTAAAAAAAAACATTAAGACTTCGACACATTGTTTTCAAACATGAGATAGATGTGCATTTAATTACGACAGCGCACAACACCAAACTATTAATCAAAGTACATACTAAAGTATAAAAGTACACCAAACTTTGCAATGCCGCACAGTGGCGGATTTTGAAGATTTAGTGCGACACCACTCTCGGCGTCAACCATTTTGTGATTCATTGTTGTTTTAACGTTTTTAAGTGTTAAGGTGACACAATACCCTTATAACGGAGATTTTTTCCGACGCTCACATTTTAATTATTTCTGATGAGCTTATTACTAAAATGTTTCTAGAGGGATTCCTAGGGATGCAAGTTATTTATATTTAAGATTAATAAAAACAGGACCTTACCATTAAATATATTATTTCAAAAGGTATGTACATTTTATTAAATGTAAAGTGTTATAAGATAAGCGGCAAGCACCAGATTTTTTTTTCTAGACGATGAATTAGTAACTTCCCGACGAATCCATCTAGAAACATTAGAGATTTTATAATTGTATTCATAAGAATTAATTAAAATATACCACTCGGAAATATCCAATTTCCATACCGCTAAAGGAAACACCGCCGTAAGTTACTTTAAGGCGATGCACTACGTCGTGTAATATTTTTAATTGAGCCGCTATCAATAACAACCCTTACGTAGATGGCGATAAGGTTTAAATTCCCGCTTAACACCATCCGCCTGTTTTGATTTATGCAAGAAGAAAACATGGCCAAAAAGTGCCTTTTATTTTATTTTGGGATGTTCAGGCATAAATATTTAAATTTTTTTCAATCATTTTATAAATAACTTAATTTTCCACATTATACAATAAAATCATAACCGAAAATGGGTTCGTAAGTAGGAGATTTTGAACTTTAAAGCAGTTTTCATAGGCCTTTACATTATTTTTTTCTGGATTTATAAAAAGACTTATCTAAAAAATACTCGATTATTTCAAAGGTCAAGATGTATTCTACTCGCAGTATTTAATGAAAGCATCTGAAACATTTCTAGGCGACCAAATTTTCAAACCAAAAACATATGATTTTGCATTACTACTTTTGGCATCGCCTTAACACTTTAAGTTATTACGTTCCTAAAAAAAATTGTTTTATTTTTGAAGATAATATCTATACACTTGAACAGCCGGAACGGTAATTATATTAAATTCCCGCGATAGAAAAAAATCGCAAAGTATGCTTCGAAAATTGTTAAAAACACGTTTTGTTCTGTTATTACATATGTTACAGGTATGAAAAAAAATCACAATGTATCTTTAAATGCAACCTAAGCATTTGTCGATAGATTTTTGCTTAAATCATTTTTCACCATTGAAAAATGATTTACTTTAAATTGCAAGCTGGTTTTTCAAGAATTCACAGGTTCTGCCCTAGTATAAGATATTACAAAAAGTGATAGGTATAAAGTTTTAGATATTCGAAAGTTTTTTTAAGTAAATATGGGAAAGCAGAACACAAAAGGAGTTTTATCCCGAACAAAATTACGGCACCAAGGAAAAATTTTAATGGATTGGAGAAGGTACTACTGAAATACAAACATAAAATTAGATTTTTCTGATAAGTTTTCTACAGAACATAATTGTACAATGTCAGTTTAAATAATTTTATATGTCTACGTATATATGTAGGTATATACATATATGCGCAGTCGAAAAACTTGAATTGAGCAAATTGAATTTGGAGTATAAGAAGTAGATTAATTTTGGTTTTCCGGTGACATGTTTTTATTTTTACCGAAATGCATTTTTTACACCAAATAGGTAAGCTAAAGAATTGCTGGTGAAAGTAAAGTAAGCGTTTCATTTGTAAAAATATTATGTTTTTCTATTTTTATACTGTTCCTATGTGGAACTTATAATTTTGATATCAAAATAACAATGTGAATTTGTACATAATAACTTCCACCTGTGTATTGTAAGTTCTTCCCTTCCCACAGTGAGTTTCCCACTTTCATTGGCTCCTATCAGAAGTGAATCCTGTCAAGTTGTATTTTAAAATAAATATACATTTATTAACTAAAAACGGATTTGTGATGAGAAACAATGACATTCAATATTAAATTGTATGTGGGTTCGCACGCAAATCCGACTCGTACAGTGATCGCGGAGACATGATATCTATGGCGACAATCTGACATGTAAAATAACTGTAACGTTAAAACTATTTTTTGTGTAAAAGTTTTATTAGTAAAAATATTATATTTTTCTATGTTTGTACGGTTTTGTATGTGAAATTTGTAATTTTGATATCAAAATACTACAGAAATCATGCCTTAAAAATGATACGGCGTTAGTAAATGGATGAAATCTTTTTTTATATCTATAAAATAGATAAAAATAATCTTCTTATAAAATGGTAGTGAAGACTCGTAAAAAAAATTATTCATACCCCGTTAAAGACAAAAAATTGTTGAAAACTTTGTAAAAATTGTCTCCTTTGAACCAAGAAAACATGGTAATTATTTAAAAATGTTTATTTTTAACCCCAGTTCAATAAAGCATTTTAAAAGTATTTTATGTCATTTCAAAAAAAAAATATTTTTAACGCTAAAGTACTAAACAACTTGATTTCGCTCACCTTCAAACACCTCTAAATAGCACACCGTACCTCCGTGCCCCGCATATCTCTGTTCTGCAACCCATTACAGAGTAATTAGATTCTGGGTGTTATTTTCAGTGTAGTAGTCCCGCCAGAGCTCAAACTTCAGCCACTGTGCGCCGTTAAAGCTCTGGCCTTACTAAGTCGCTTGTTCCTACTCTCTACTTGCCATGGTAACACTTGGCCATATTGCCGCGCTGGCCACAAAAATATATATTCTTAATGTTTATTTATTCATATGAATAGTAAAAATTATACAGTACATATTTACCATTCAACAAACAACATGCCTCAGTTTTGCATTTGTTAAGTGATAAATTGAAGATTTCCGCTGACTCGTTATAATTATTTCCCTCCATAAGTATGCTGGGCAATGAAGAACACATGGTAGTTAGTCCCAAAATTTCCGAACTGAAATAAATCCAGACTTTTAATATTATGTAGTGGAATCCGAAAGCTTCAATTCTGGACTATTAAATGCGTCATTTAGAATTTTATGTAGAAATACCAAGTCATTGAAAATCTTTCTGTCCGACAATTCTAGAAAATTCATCTAATTTAAAAGTGTGTTGTAGTTCAACAAAATTTCAGGAATACGCGTTTCAAAAATTAGAAAACGTAAGAATTTATTTTGTATTCTTTCAATAGTTTGTACATGAAAATTGTAATGTGAGTTCCAGACGGGAGAATTGTACTCATGTTGACTACTAACAAAGGAAAAATATAACATTTTTTCTTCATATGAAGCGGTTACTTTGTGATGTGACATTATAATTTAAAATTAAACAATAACTTTGTAAACATCACTTATAGGTAAATACTTAATGCCGACCGGGTTTCGCTACAACACGTAGCCTCATCAGGGCAGTATAATACTAACAATCTAAAAATTTTAAAATTAACATGTGTGGATTTCACAGTAAGTGGACAGTCTGAGCTACAGTGGAAGAGGTAGGGATATGTGGGAGATTTGGGATATGTGGGAGAGGTAGGGATATGTGGGATATGTGGGAGATTTACTCACTGCAATGTAGTGACTGTCCCGCGTTTTATATAGGCAAAACAGCGCGTAATATCAAAACACGAGTCAAAGAACACCTAAGATGTTTATCCAGCAATGGGTTCTCCGAATTTGCAAACCACCTCATAGAAACCAACCATACGTTCGACAAAAATACTGGCGTCAGTCTATTACATAAAAACGGAATAGGTCTTAGGTTAGATAACTTAGAAGCGCTAGAGTTAAGGAAAGCCAAAAACGTCAATAGCAAAGTCATCAACAACCAAATAAACCTTAATAAAAGCCCTATACTCAGATTGTTCCCTATTGACAAAGAACACTCGCCCCTCAATCTCCCACATATCCCTACCTCTTCCACTGTAGCTCAGACTGTCCACTTACTGTGAAATCCACACATGTTAATTTTAAAATTTTTAGATTGTTAGTATTATACTGCCCTGATGAGGCTACAAGTTGTAGCGAAACCCGGTCGGCATTAAGTATTTACCTATAAGTGATGTTTACAAAGTTATTGTTTAATTTAAAAAAAAAATATAACAGTTTAAAACACTCAATATTGTTGAAATTTCTAGTTAACCTAGATATTAATCCCAACATTTGTAAGCCCAGTCCGTTATATAGTTAAAAATGAAAGATTCATACAATATATTGAACCCGAAATTCAAGAGAAATTGGGGGATAGTGTAATGATTGTAGGAATTTTAAAGCCGAAAGTATTTATTTATAATATATTTGCCTCATTAATAATGAACATTAACATTGCCTTTCGAAAGGAAACATTGTCCATTTCCTTTATGATATAATAAAAGAAAATTGTTGACAAATTAAAGAGATCATCGGAAGTTTACTATTGGAAAAAACATCTTTAGTAAACTTAAAAATCACAAAAACTTAAATAAAAGAAATAAAACATAGAATAATAAATCAATTAACTCAAATGAAATAATAATCTGATTAAAGGATCTGCATTGCTTTTCACACATGTGATCCCAATTTTTTAAATTACATTTAAATTCAAAGCATATTAGAGTTCATTAAACGCAGCAATAATTCACGAGGGAATAACTAACCCATGTCACTGCAGACAACCGAAATTAGTGTGTTTGATAAAATGTAAAAGCGTTCCTACTATGAGCACTTTAATGACAGTAAATAAAGTATCCCTTATCTAGCAATCGCGTCTATGGACGTAACACGTGAACCTTGCCCAATCAGCGGATTTGAAGGGCGCTGAAAAGATGGAAAAGTTAACGCTCAGCAAATGTGCCGAGAGCGCCGACACTCCACACTTCCTACTTTCCCTGCTGCCCCCTACCTGGTAACTAGTTCCTACCTGCAGTACCCACTCTCCGCCACCCGTTACCAGGTGTAAGTACTCGTGTTCCATACGCCCGCCCCGGTTAGGTTACCTGGAGGGCTCGTGGTACCTGCCTACTGCCGACTTGCCGACAACGTAGGTACTTCGCGCAATGAGTGCAATAAAACACTTTGTAGCGAAGATTTTAAGCTACCTAACCTAACAAATTATTCCACAATTCGGTGCTTTATTTAATTAAATTATGAGTGAACGTTTAATATCTAATCACAATTTTTTTACTGACCAGGAGGATTACTTTTAACCTTTCCAATGCCAATCTAAAATCTCCAAAACCACTATTTTCTGTGTATAATTTTAAATAGACACTTTACAGTTTTTGTATTTCTACAAAACCTCACTTCAAACATAAAAATTAATGTCAAGATTTAAATCAAAAATTTAAAACAATTTTTTTTTTAAGTATGTGGATATTATTCCTTGCTACAAATAATATTTCTTGCGCTCTGGAACCATACCGCAGTAGTTTTTTTTTAATAAAAAGTACTTAAATTATCATAATTGTTTGATGAAAACACATTATCAGCCTTACTAATAAAAAAACACTTCGCAATCCATAAACGGTGTTTAGTTACACATTGAATAAAGTCTGCATTGTTTTGAATTTTTACTCTCTGTTTTCAGCAAAAGAACTGGAAACCACCTTTTGGCAGACTGACGTATGAGCGTGAAGTTCCCGTCTTAAAAAAGTGAGGTTATTTCAGAAATATTATTTTTTAATTGACAGTTCACTGATTTTTATAAGAGTTCCATGAAAGTAATTTTTTTTTAATATGATAAATGCCATATGGGTGTGTAGGTTAATATGAATCCAAGAAATCAACGTTTATATTTTACAAACAAAGAGTCTCTGGGAATTGTAACCAATTTTTTTAAACAAGATAACAAGTGTGGTGACAGTTTCTTTGCTGATTCCCTTTATAAAATTCATTTGTTTTCTATGTTTCGTAATCGGTAAAATTTTTCATCGTTTGATTTATGCGTTTTTTTAACACTTTTTCGTGTTTCAAATTGATTTTTTCCAATTAATAAAACTTTAAATATATTTCAAATATGAAATCTTAAAGGTAATCTTATCAAGTTTCTAAAACGGTATTGTTTTTACGAAATGTATTTTCATATAAGAAATATGCAGCACGTACCTAAAAATATTCCGAAATTCGACATTTCCAGTGCTTCATGTTTATACCACAAATAAACTACCCTCTTTCACTGGATAAACAATGTGTATATTTTTTTATGGTTGTTAAAATCAGTCCAATCAATTTAAATTTATTTTAGTAAGATCTTGAAATACGCGGTCGTTTTGCAACTGTGAATAATTTTAACTACGTTTATGTATGGCTGCAAATGTGTAAGCTATAAGAATATTTTGCAGTAAAATGTATCAATCAATAGAATAAACAGTTTTAAAATAATAAAACGTGTGGGGTAACAGAGTCACCGCTTATGGCATCCCAAGTTTTGTTTGCATCTTGGCATGCCGAAGGTTAACACAATAATTCAAATTTAAACAGCAACATCGACTGCACCAAACTTCTGTTCCTAATTAATTTTACAATATCTTTAAGATGTACACAACATACAGCTCTATTCCATACGCTTACATAACATACAAATGCAGCATCTAATTCCCCAATAAACCGTGCTCTTCATACATTCAATAATATTTGTGTAAGCTCTAATATGGAGATTTTATCGGACTCACTGCCAATATTTAAAAGTAGCATCATGTCAATAATATAAACTGTTCAATTCTAATACATTTCACACATACCCACTTCTACACTGCAAACGTCACCTGGTAATTACTGAATATACATACCACATACAAGAAATTACAAAACACATCACCCAACTTGAAATATTTAATATCTGTAAATTGTTTTATCGCAGTAATCAATGTACTGTTTGTTCCATAATATGAGATAAATAAATAAAGAATTAGTTTGCTCATAAAATAATCTCAAACTGTGCAGTATCGGGCAACTATTCAACTTAGTTGCCTTTTGCCCTGAAAATGTTCAGCGTGTTATTTGGTAAACTTGTAGTGAACACTCTGGATTTCACTATGAAACAACTTGAAGAGACCCTGTGTAAGGAGCATCAGCATGGTGAGTGCCGGCAGAGGGCCGCGGCCGCCCCTTGTCAGCAATAATTAGAGCCACTCGGCCCGCTGCGCCCCTGTTGGGTAGCTCAGCAAGGGTCGGACGCGGGCACGTGGCGCCACTGCTCAATATCAACTCGCTACAATATTCAGGTTCAAGTTATAGCATTAATTTATTTCAAGATATATTATAATAACACATGGTTTGACGGCCTCCGTGGTCGAGCGATGAGGCTTTCGACTAGTAATCCGAGGGTCGCGAGTACGAATTCCGGTGTGCGCGAGTAAATTTTATTTGAGTTATTTCACAATTTGTTTTTTATTTTTTTTTTAATGTGAATCCTTACAAGAGTCCCAACCGTCTGAAGGCAGTAAGAATAAGGCATCCCCAATTGGAGTATGTTGTGAGGCTGAAGGTAGCCGGGGGGGGGAGGATTTGGGAAAGAGGAAGGAGGGAAAGTACCTGGCTATTCAGATCTGGTCACCGAATACGGCCAAATTCATTTAAAGCAATATTTTTTTCAATCTGACTGGTGGTCTTACACCAGGGCGATACTGAGAGTATCTACCACTTTGGAACATGCCTCAAATAGTAGTCTCATAACATGCCCCAATTGGGGATGCCATAGTCTCACTGACTCCAGACGTTGGGATCAGTTGGGACTCTTGTGCGTTAATCACATAAAAATGTGCCCACTCACTTAGGTATCTTATCATCATCAATAATAATAATTTCCGTTATGAGTCTGTCGGTCTGTGATTGAAATGACTCCGTTTTTGTTTTGAATTTAAGTGACATTTTCAAAATTGAAACTGATTGTGTTAAGAATTCAGGCAAATGGTAAAGCTCCCTCCCCTAATAATATAATAATTTAAGGACCTCCTATAATATCCCGTGATTTGATAGTTGATACTATTGTTCCTTTAGATGAGACAATTGTGCTTGTAGCGCCCCGGAGACGATCATTGTCAATAATTTGTTGTCAATGTGCTAACGTCTTAAGCTTTTCTCAGACAGTCCACTCAACGCACGTGATCCATTCCCAATTGGCCAATAAATAAGTAAGCAGTCAAAAGGGCAAAATAAAGTAAATGGAATCAATTGTGACTAAAATAATGTGTTCGAGCCGTCTTGTGAATGTTGATGTAATTATTAATCGATGATGAAGGCTCACGAGCGTTTGGACGAAGATATTCACAATATGTATTTAAAAAACTTCAATCGATCCATCAATATTTTCGCTCCAGTTGCTTTTCTCCTCAAAATCTACTTTTAGGTTTCAAAAAGTTAATTTTTTTACTGGTATTACTATTGGAGGCAATTGCACTATGTCACTATGATTGAAGAACAAGATAAAAAGTGAAGTCATATTTTTCTTGCAAATTCCTTAAGCCCCGGTATTCCGAATTTCTACCCATTTAAAACATATTTCTTATTAAGGCGATGCACTTCGTCGTGTAATAATTTAAATTAAGCCGCTATCAATAACAACCCTAACGTAGATGGTGATAAGGTTTAAATTCCCGCTTACCACCATCCGCCTGCTTTGATTTATGCAAGAAAAAAACATGGCCAAAAAGTGCCTTTTATTTTATATTGTGGATGTTCAGGCATAAATATTTAAATTTTTTTCAATCATTTTATAAATAACTTAATTTTCCACATTATACAATAAAATCATAACCGAAAATGGGTTCGTAAGTAGGAGATTTTGAACTTTAAAGCGGTTTTCATAGGCCTTATACATTATTTTTTTCTGGTTTTATAAAAAGACTTATCTTAAAAATACTCGATTATTTCAAAGGTCAAGATGTATTCTACCCGCAGTATTTAATCAAAGCATCTGAAACATTTCTAGGCGACCAAATTTTCAAACCAAAAACACACGATTTTGCATTACTACTTATGGCATCGCCTTAACACTTTGAGTTATTACGTTCCTAAAAAAAATTGTTTTATTTCTGAAGATAATATCTATACACTTGAACAGCTGGAACGGTAATTATATTAAATTCCCTCGATAGAAAAAAATCCCAAAGTAAGCTTCGTAAATTGTTAAAAACACGTTTTGTTCTGTTATTACATATGTCACAGGTATGAAAAAAATCACAATGCATCTTTAAATGCAACCTAAGCATTTGTCGATAAATTTTTGCTCTATTTCTAATGAGTCGTGTTTCATGAAATATTTTCACCATTTTCGCATAATTAATATCGTTGTTAAATAACATTTGTATTTACATATCTTCCTTTCAAAGCATCTTTGAATGTTTACTAGTAGCCTTAAATGAAAGGGCAATTGTTCTTTTTTAATTTTGCGCTCACTGAAATTTTTCAATTTGTTGTTTTTTGTGGTGAGTTTGTTTTTAATTTTTTCATGTTTGAAATTAAAATATTGCAATTTTTAAATATTAAATCATAATACAAAAATTTAAAAGGAAATTTTATCTTGTTCCTAAAATAATAATAAAAATATGTAGAACATTTAAAATACCTTCAAAATTCTGAAATTCGGTGAAATAATAATAATTATACACTCGTTCAACAAGTTGATACAAGAGCTGAACAACCCTCTTTAGCTGTATAAGCAATAAATATAATTATATATAATTATATATATATATATATATATATATATATATATATATGACATACTTTTTTTGAAATAACAACGCAACAATTTGCGATATTGATACTACATCAGTTGCTTTGTTTATGTTTTCTTGAAAGGGAAACAACCCAAAAACATAGATAAAGAAGTCCTGTGGTTTTCATCTCTTGTAAAACCTAATCGTCATTGTAATAATGATCCGTCAGCGAGGAAACGTCTCTTTGAAGCTTAACGAGCTCGCTAATTATAGTGGGGATAATGGATAAATGGGTCATCTTTTTCTCTGTCACTGCTATGACCAAAAATCTAGTGGGGCCGCACTTAGTCCTTTGTTCTGGGTCCACTCTTCCTAATAGGGTTTACAAGGAAGGTTATTTTATATTATACTCGCTGAAGTGCCCGGCGTTTCCCGGGCGTAACACAGAATTTTCGAAATCAGATGTAGACAGTAATTTTCCTCTTATTTTGAACGTCAAGTGGGCAAAATTTCATCAAGAAGTATCAAAATTCTGCTTTAAGGTTCCGGCGTTTTTACTTAATTCTATTTATTGTGGTGCTGAAATAGAAAGTAAAAACGCCTACCGCAGTGCGTGTTTGCACGCGGTTTGGCGTTTTCAGCTAATCCAAAACCGCTGCGTTTAATCGCAGTGCGTGCTAATCCTATGTACTTAAACTATAAGAAATTTATAAATTTTTAATTTTAGAATTATGTACATTTCAGAACGTTAGACCTAAATAATAATGTTTATTAAAAAACCCATCCAATAAGAGCGAATTATATAAATATTAATAACCCGTGAAAAATCACAGTAGTTCCGATTTTTAAAATGACATTTTTTTGGTTCAATATTATGTGATGGTCAGTTGCTTAAACCCTTGACACAATCAGTTCCAATTTTGGAAATGGCACTTAAATTCGAAACAAATGAGATTTCACTGAACCAGAGTTACATAGACAGTTACATAGAAATTCGTTTGTGGTTACAGACAGATGTCTGTCTGTAACCACAAACGAAAATATTATTTTACAAGTAATAATTATTCGCCTAAAACACTCATCCACATTGAAAAATCTCCTGATAAAAGATACATGACGCCAACGGGACACGAACCCGTGTCCCTTCGATTTCCGGTTGACAGCTCTGACCACTGAGCTATGGCGGCTTATCTCTTATCCGCGAAATAATTCAATATATACTAGTGTTTCATTCAACAATTACTGCTTGTTACATTTTTTCAGTGTGTTGAGTGTTTCAGGCGAATAATTATTGCTTGTAAAATAATTGTTACCCTTTGTGCTATGCATAAAAAATCTTGTCTTAATCATTAGTTTACCAAAAAAATAATAACAAACGAAAATATTATTTTTAATGATACCTGTTACCTGCTTGTCATCAGATAAAAAAGATTAATATTTCTGTATGAACATCCACTTTACCTCAGTACGGTCCTACATGTTGAGTGGTACTGTCACAGTTTCAATAAACAAGTTTCCATATGAAAATGAAAACATGATGTAATTATGAAAATTTCCACGTACGTTTAATTCACAAAATTAAGCCTTTATTTTAAGATGTAAACTAAATTAACAAACTTTGTCACGATCGTATAATTTTCACTTACAGGTGACACGCCTCACTCATACATAAAGCCAGTAAACGGGCATTAATTCCAAATAATTGTGAGCAATTTTAATCCTTAAATGCCTTCTCAGCCTGAAGGATGTGTGGGGTTGGTTTGGGATAAGAATAAAGGAGATCGGGGTAAGGGGTAGATTCGCACGGCGCGTAATGAAATAACACGTCGTGAAGACAACAGCCTCCTCGCCTCGTCTCGCAGAAAGCTCAGATGAAAATGTCCGGGCCGTAAATTCATTATTTAATTAGAACGTTGCTTGTTTTGTCACTCGGGGAGTTGCGTGTCGCCGCAGACGCAATTTATGTTATATATTTTGTTTAGGAGGAAATTGACGATGCCTTAGTTAGGTGCTAAGGTTAACCCCGACTTGTAAAGGATACATTGTGAAATAATTCACGAATTATCATAGAGTTATGACTAGGATGCGGAAGCCTATATATTATTCAAATGTTAAATTTATTTCCACAATCGCAATATATTTCCTATAGTTGAAAAACTTGATTCATATGGACCATAACCTCATGATTATACATAGAACTATGTAATATTTCGTTATGATATTTAATAATATTATTTGCTCCTTTACCTACATAAATGTCCAAGACTTATTGTACCGACCCAGAATTAAAATAAATTTTGAACAGACAACTATTATTCGTAAAGCCAACTTGTTCACTTTTTAAAACAGATTTATTTCCACATTAGTGTTTTAATAATGTGGTTACTCTCACTTAGGTATTTTTAATAAAACATTTAGATATTGTTGAAGTGAAACTCATACAATGAGTATTGCTAACGTGTTCGAACCCCATGCCAAGATAATGTATTCGAACTTTACTAAAAGTTTATCAGGAAACCTGTTCATTCATTCGTTAAAGGCCTGCAATCCCGTTTATAATCAGATTACCAATAATTTGAAGAGATTCCTAATCAATTAGGAACAGCATAATTATATGTAAAAACTGAATAACAAATACCAATAATAATATCACACACCTTTCATACATACAAGCCCAGCTTGATTATGGGGGATATCTTATATACCTACTAATTATGTATATAACACACGAACCAACTTTTTTTTTCAATAAATATTTTTAATTCGTTTCCGATAAGTGGAAATGTCTGTACCCGACGTACAGAAGATGGCACTTGGGAAACTCGGTTCTAATGCTTTAATTTTATTTTAGGAAAATCAATAATGTGAACCCGACATGCTCTCCCTCCGGCTTTAGTGTCGGGACGGATCGCAAACGAGTTCACAGATTCTATTTAAAGATTTGCAAATTTACATCCTGTTCTCTATCAGTATGTATTCACTACCCAGTACCCAGTACTCAGTACCCAGAACCCAGTACCCAGTACCCAGTACCCAGTACCCAGTACCCAGTACCTAGTACTCACCTCTAAAAATTTTCTAATTTTCCTGAAAAAAAAATCGTAAAAAGCGTTTATTATACGGGTACCGTCGACCAGCGAACCATTCATTCGATAACCGACAGCTCTGCTATAGGTCACCCCAAGTGGTTTTCTACGTTTGGTGACTTAACAGGGCGTGCCCGGGTTCATCTGATGAGGTTTGTCCGAGTCAACCAACTGTGTGGCGGGTCGAATTGAAAAGACTGGTTGAGGAAGATCTTTTTACCTCTCCAGCAGGACTCTCTCGATCCATCGCCTTGCACCGCAGTTCAAACGTCCGCACGGAGACAAATGCGTATTGCCGACTGATTAAAAATCTCGTCAAATTCTTCGTGATACGGTTAAAAACAGGATTGCAGGCCATTTCCTTTTAAACTTTTAGTAAATTCCTAATATATCGGAATACGAGTTCGTTGACCATCATTTGCCTTGAATAATAATTAATCACGAAGTGCGAAAATAATATTATTTTTACTAACACGTGTTCAGATATCGCGATAATACATTCCTCTCTTACTCAAAGTTTAACATGAAACCGATCAATTCTTGCGTTAAGGGCCTGTAGTCCCGTTTTTAACCGAATTTTGAATAATTTTAAGAGATTCTTAATAAATTAACAATATTAGTAAGTTCTATCCGTGCGTCATCCTGAACACACTGACCCCCCCAGATTCCTGCCCACCCCTCTTACTTTTTTTCCTTCCCAGATTTATCTCTCCTTCTTTTCCTTAAAAAAACCATCCACACAGCATTCCCAAAGATGACATAGGCCGTTAGGGAAATTATTTTTCTCAGGGCTTGTTTATATTTTTCATTGCCTTACTTTTTACTAAGCTTTCGTAAACTTGCAACATTAATATAGTTTTGTAAAAAGAAAATGTAAATGAATTTGTTTATTTTTACAAAAATAATGAATATGCAGTAAATTAATGTTACAATTTTAAGAAAGTTTAGTATAAAGATATAAAATAAAGATAATAGCTGTTTCTCTTTGTATAGAGACAAGATTCTTATGACTGTTGAGGTAAATTTTAAAAAGTCATTTCCTGCACTATTTACGAGTATAATTTCTTAAATGTTGTTATATATGTATGTAAAACCTTAAAAGGCGTAAAATAAATTACCTTATATTATATTATCTTTGGAATGTGCACTCAAAAAATATAATGTTTAATCAAACATACTAATTTCGGCTATCTGTGTTATGATTTTTTTTTCAATTTTAAAATCTAATTTTGGTTAATTAGCTTAAGATTTATAGAATATAAGTATAATATAAGGTAGGTATTTCGAATATGATTCGTGTTTAATGTTGGATATTTAAAATTATTATTTTATCTTATCACATATATTAAGTTGCAGGTTAGTTTAATATTCAAACAATTAATGATTTTTCCAAATTCCAGTTCCTATCCATATTGCCTTTTCCCTTGTTTTGTTCTGTTCCTAAAGGTCTCACCTTGGGAGAAAGCAAAAAAGAAGACCAACACCAGTATCATTTGTTTTATGTTCAAATTTTCGTCGTAGTGATCGTTGCATATATTTCGCTTCTCGTAACAAACAATTAATTTATTTATTTATTGCATTTCACTATACATAAACCTTTTTTTTTCACATAAAAATCAACCTCACTAGGACTAAGCCTGTATCGAGGTATCTCATGAAAAGTCCGTAAAAAAATGTAAATTATCATCCCCAGGTTAAATACATAAAAAGTGTCATGTGGTGATTGTAAAAGAGTTCGTATTGCGAAATCTCTAACATTAAAGATGAACAATAAATAACCTACGGAATTTTCCGGCAACCAACAGCATTCTAAAAGAAACAAACAACATTCAAAAGATCAAGGTCTCTTATTCCTTACTCCTTTTAGTCCTTGTGATAAATAAACACGATCCTTTCTTTTCGTTAAAATACAGTCCATCCAAGTACCAATCATTGGTACGAAACAACGTTATTTTACTAATTTTCTTTAAAAACTTGTGGAATTGTTCATTTTTTTAACAAATTGTCAATTTATCAACATTGAATATTGTAAAAACGGTTTCAGCAGTATATATCAGTATTTTGTATCTCATATTAGTTTCTGATGAAGGAAGTTGACTTCTGACATCTGACACCGGTAGAGACGTTACAATAAAGTCGTTTTTAACAAATTTTACGCGTCGTAAGAGTACAATTACTTAACCATTTCAGTTGGGTTGAACATAGTACTAACACAGATGCATTGAATGATACAGCATGTTGTAAAAAATCACATTTGTCATAATAAAAGAACACACTACAAAACTTTTCGAATATTCAAATTCGATTATCGTATGCACTCGCTCTCCTTTTCTCGTTAATAACAATAATTAGGTGTAAGCAAGACAAAAGGCTGTATCTCAATTAGTTTAACATTAATAAAAACACGTATTTTTCAAAAAAGCATTCGATACTAAATAATCGAAGACGATTCAAAACTTAAACTCCTTTGGTACTACTCTCTTCGAGTTTATATATATATACTAGCTGAAGTCTCCGGCGATACCCGGGCTTTTTGCTGAGTTTTTCGATATCAGATGAAAACGATAGTTTTTGTCTTACTTTGAACGTCTAGTGTGAAGAATTTCATCAAATGTTCTGGACTTAAGACGAAGACTTGTGTATCCAGATTGTGTTTTAAGTGGTGGGAAAAGAGGATGGTGACCTTCCTCTTCTTCAAAGGTCGAGTGTGCAAAATTTCATCAATCTTGGAAAAAAACATAAAAAACAAACCACCCGACACACTCTTCATTATATAATTTGTAGATTTAAAAAATAATATATTTTATTTTAAGAAATTCACCTTCTTCATTCACGTCGAAAATATTATTTTTTATTTGACACGTCGTGTTTTAAGAAATAAATTGTAAACTCAAATAAATCTCCACCCTCCGTTTTGCGACAACACAAATCCCCTGTTTTAATTTTCATAACAAACAACTCCAGCGTTCAATCTTTTATCTGTTTGACTTGGGAGTTCTCAACGTTGTTGTTCCGGGAACTTTTAACAAAAAGCTCTCTAGTTTGCAATATGAGACTGCCTATGGGGACTGTTTCCAGGCATCATTGTCTTATAAACAATACACGTATTTCATCCTTTTTTCTTTCACACACATTTTTGATAATTTTTGCAATTATTTAATGCAGAATAATTTTTTTTTTACTCTGCAATATTAAAAAAATGTATGGGAGCATAAAAGTTTTATAAGTGTATTATATTTCTTACAGATAACCCAAAATAATAACAATGGCGATATCTTGTTTCGAATGCATACCATTTTCTGTGAGAAAGGATCGAATAAATGACCCCTTCTCATGCTGCGAGATCGACCACTTAGGTTCTCTTCCTTTTGCAGTAGTTTACAAGGAATAAAGGTTACCAGTTCCTCCGAGTGAGCTTCACTAGAACACCTGTAAATCATTTTCAGTGTTGTTATTTAGTTCAGTACTCTGCTCACTGAGAAATAAACATCATCATGATAAAATATTTCGTAAATCACTAAATTAATTCATTAGCCGGAACATATTTTTAATGAAAATTGCCCCCATGGATTAATTATATAATTTGAAATAGTTTTTTTTTTATGCTTCCGATTTTGTTGTCCGGGTTAAATCTTAGGAAAAACTAAACCCTTCCACTCACTTTTCCACAAATGATCAGCTAGTCAATCAACACTATGCAAGTGCATTATATAAGTAAAATAAATACAAAACAATACAAGAACAACAACACGTCAACTCACCAGAGATGAAATGGGAAAAAAAATTCACCGACTCCAGATATTTTCATATCAGAGGGTTCGGATCGGTAGAACTTCTAACAGGGCCTATAAATCCTACTGATCCCTCAACATAAATATTTAAAAAATCTTTTGTTATCCTACATGTATTCAAAATGACCGACTTTTGCATCTTTATATATAAATTTTTTGATAAATCTAATACGACTAAATTTTTAATGAGAGAGCTAGGTATAATGCCAGTAGCCGAAATAACGAATGGTAATATTTTTATAGTCTGAGAATGACGTTTCCTAAATCTGTTTATTTTCTTATTTTTTCATTAACAGATTTTTGAATGTTACAGGAATTTGGAATAGCGACATCAATGATATAAGTTATTTTTTTTAATTTTGTCATGTAAAACTATATCGGGTCTATTATGACTAATCGTTCGGTCTGTTAGTGTAGTTTTATCATAATATATTTTATACAATTCGTTTTCTAAAAATCAATTTGGTTCGTATTCACAATATGGTACTATATTACGGCAGTCAATCAAGTTATGTTTAATTACCAAATTTTGGTGAATTATTTTTAAAACTTAATTGTGCCTAAATATATACTCGGACGGTGCTAATATAGAACATCCCGATATAATATGTTCTATAGTTTCCGGAAAAGCCAAACATTTTCTACACAAATCATCAATTTGATTTGTATCTTTGATTATATGCTTTCTATAATTTTTAGTATTAATGACTCTATCCTGAATGGCAAGCATAAATCCTTCTATTTCTGTGCTCAACTCTCCAATACTCAACCATTTGTTTGACGAAAATTTGTCAACATACGTTTGGTTGAGATAATTGAAGTGTTTTGCGTGTAAAATTTTATTTGACCAGGAATCTAATAGTTCCTGGTTGGGATTTATAAAAATGTTGGCATTCTCATCGTATAAATTTAAAGGTGTAATATTTCAATCTGCCTTGCAAATTATTTTGTGCATTTCTGAGCTATGAGCTTTCCTATGGAAAAAAGTTCTTAGCATTTCTACTTGATTATGTTTCAAAGAAGTTATTTTGACTATGCCTCTACCTCCTAAATTTCTAGGTAAATTAACTCGTTCTATAGCTGAATTTCGATGATGGCAATTAAATTTTGTTAGCGTAGTTCTAATTAATCTTTCTAAGTTATCTAAATCTGTATTAGACCATTTAATTATGCCAAATGAGTACGTTAATAGAGGTATTGCCCAAGTATTTATTGCTTTTACTAAATTTTTAGCAGATAGATTGCATTTTAAAATTTTCCTGATCCTAATTTGAAATTTAATCCTAATATCATTTTTAATACTAGTATGGTCTAATCTATTTGATTGTGGGTATCCTAAATCCTAAATACTTATAAACCTCATCCCTTTTCATACTAGTAATTTTGAAATTAAAATTTTATTATTATTATTTGGCGGGTTCGGGAATAAACCGACGTACCTCAGTGGTCCAGAACACCTGACCGGACATCAGAAGGTGCGGGTTCAATTCCCATCGGCGGCATTTATTTTTACTCAGAAGATATATTTAATTTGTATGGATATTTCAGGCAACTAATTATTGCTTATAATAATTTGTTATCCTTTGTGCTATGCAGAAAAAACCTCGTCTTAAAAAAATTTGTTTATCTTTAAAAAAATAACCTTGATAATAATTTTATCTAATTTGTTTTTTGAATTCATGTAAAGTAGTAAATACAGTTTATAAGTATAAAGACATTGGTAAACTTCTTTTATGCGTTACAATTTTAAATTTTTTTAATTGTATAAATATATCCGTTTATAAAATCAAAATCTAAAAGATTCTTTCAGCTGCCTCCAAAAACTGTTCATTTTGAGAAACGTTCAAAAACAACGAATCGAATCGTCGAAGGTTTTAAAACTTCTTCCACCTTAACAAAGCATATTTTGTATTTCGTTTTACGCACATTTAACGGAAATCCTATTTGGGGTAGGCATGTTTCTTCAGGTTTTTTACTGACATCCTGATTAGGCTCGTTACTGAAAAACAGGCAGGGCATTAGACGAGGCTGGAAGGGGGGATTATGCGAATCTCCAGGAGAAGAAACCACGTTATCCTGTGGAAGGATCGCCTGCCAGTACCTATTGGCTGGAATAAATTTGGAAATTGCTAAATACGAATTAAGTTAAATGGAATAATAATCGAATAATTACAGGCCGAATGGACACTAAATAAATGATGTTTAATTAACTTCAATGCGATTAAAAGTTTTTAATAATACTTTTCACTAATAATCACAAGTAAATGTTCACCTTTGAAACTAAATACCTTTTTTTAAAACCATATTTATTGTTAAATGGATATTGTTTGGTAGTCAAATAAAAATAAAATATGGTGATCAAACACACCTTTCGGAGTATGGCGATTTTGATACTCCACTTTACTAGCTTATTACAATAAATCGAATATTCAAGTTCTGTATCCTTACCACATAAATGATACGGAACTGTCATATATAATCTTGAGGAGGTTTTTGTGGACATACACTCTATCTATAGAAAACATATCTCATAACTTCCCAATTTGAAGAGGAAGGCTCTCGACTAGCAAGCTGGAGGTCGCGAGTTTGAATCCCGAAAGTCAATTTTATTTGAATGATTGGTGCTATTTTTCAAATTCCTCATTTAAAATAAAATGTAATATATTTGCGGCACGTTCCAGAGTGAACCATTTAGAATTGAAACGTTGCTTGAAATGGCTTTGGCCGTATTTAGGGACTAGATCTGAATAGTCGGGTACTTCCTAACTTTCCTTTTCCCCATCTCCTTCAGCTCCCCACTACCTTGAGTCTCACATCATATCCCAGTCGGGGATGCCATAGTCTCACTGGCTCCAGAAGGTAGGGAGCAGTTGGGACTCTTGTGTGGTTTTACACATAAAATAAAAATTTCAACCCACAATATGTTTGAATATGACTATAAACCAACTAATTTGACAATTATTTTCAAATTTTTGCTGCAAATTAGCCAGAATATTTTTTGCTTAGAGCTAATTTATGTCCATAATGTTCATAGTATTGAAGATCGTTTCAGTGCTCGCGGGAGGAGAAAGTTTCAGAATTAATTTTATGATTATTTTTTGTGCTTTAATGATGGGATCAAGGGCAGAAGATAAAACATTACCAGTGCTAAAGTTATATATATATATATATATATATTGTTTGTCGCTTTACATACAATGGTTACCCATATCCATGGGATTTCTGAATTTCAGTCCTTTTTCCCCCTCCAACTTATAATGGTTTTTCACCATCCTTGTGGCAGTTAAATTATTTAGTATTTGGTCACCCCATTTGTCTAGGTTATTTATTATGAGTAGGTGTACACCCACATTTCAACAACCAGCTTGCTCCATATTTTCATGATGAAAACAATAACGTTTTGAAAACTTCGGAAACCGTTTAAAAATCGGCTTTAGCGTTTAAGCAAATGAATGGAGTTGATTGTACATTTAAAGATTTTCAAAAATATTAACGCTGAATTATTCTAGTGATTAATTTTTACGATATTATGTCGTGTTGCGCTACCTCCTTCTTTAGCTAACGTTTCGGGCAGCATTACAGTCTGCATAATCAAGGCAGATGTGTAAATGAAGATTATGGTAAAGTTTGTGCTTATTTATATAGATACGATACCGTTTTGACAGATCTTATATTGTGGACCTTGTATTACAGTATATTTTAAAATTGTTTTCTTAGTTTAGTTTTGATATAGCCGTCAATTACTGTATACCAAGAACTATTGAGCTTAGCCCCATCGATTGTATTATTGATTAATGTGATTTTTATGACTTTCAACTGCCTCCGTAATTAGGCGTGCTCTATGCGCTTTGAGTCTTCCCAGGAGTTCAGGGATAAATGCAAAATAATGGCCGGTTTTCATAAAATGAAATTTGCGGATTTGTTTAAGTACCTAGTTATTCAGATCTGGTCACCAAACACGGCCAAAGCCATTACAAACAACATTTCAATTCTGAATGGTGGTCTTACACCAGGGCGAAACTGAAGATATCTTCAACTCTGAAACGTGCTGCAAATATACTAAATGTTATTCTATAAGAGTAATTTGTGAAACAACATTAATCAAACAAAATTTGCTTGTGAACGCTGGGATTTGAACCCGCGACATCCAGCTTGCTACTCGAGAGCCTAACCCCTCGACCACGAAGTCCAGTACGAGTTACACTATTTTTGACAGAAATTAAATGAACACTAGTTGAGATAAAGTTTACATTGGTTACATTGATCCTTGTTTATGCAAAGAAACAAAAGCACTTCAGTTGGTAGCTGATGAATAGCGTATTCTCCTACAGTGATGAAATCATAGTAATGTTCAATCTATTCAACTTGGTCACCTTAGCTTTTAAGGCTCATCTTAAGGCAATTTCTCATGTTACGTAATACTCTGTAAGCCAATTCGATGACAAGAAAGCTTTAACTATGAAGTTCTATTTAGCCCAGTCGAGACTAGCCGCGCTAGTAATCTGTAATGAAAGGGAGGAGTCTACCCGACGATAGCATTAGAGGATTAAATAACAACTAACGTATAATAATTTCAGTTTGAAAGGCGGGTTTGGGTACCGCCGCCCCGGGAATCGTTTATTGTTTAACCAACACCTCTGCCATAGTTTACCCCAAGTTGTACGCTGCGGTTGGTGATTTATCAGGGGTGCGGTATGTTCAGGATGCGCCTGCCCACCAGCTACGTGGAATGCCAGATCGGGAGAGACTGGTTTGGGGAGACCCTTTGACCTCTTGATCCGTCGCCTTGCGCAGCAGCGAAAGTGGACACACAAATCCCTAGATTCCTACCACCTACACATTATCCCTAATACATATTTCCTTCCCAGAACATCCTCTCCTTCCTTTCCTTAAAAAATACTCTCCATTTAGCATCCCCAAGAATGACATCGGCTCTGAAGGAAATTATTTTTCTCAGGGCCTCCTGCGGGGGGGGGGGGGTTATAAAAAAAATCATCTGATATATATAAAATACGTCCGTGTTCCTTGCGTGCTTTTTAACTGACTAAATATTATTAATATAGAAAAGGTAAAAATTATAATACTGGTTCTATGGCTACATATATAATCTATTGAAAAGCATTTCATGCCATGGTTCTGTTGTTTCTAAGATTCGGGGAAAGAATTCCCTTCCAATTTTCTATTGAAAGGTTTGTGTTTTTATAAAGTATACAACGAATGTGTAAGAACTGTTTAAAATATTTTTTACATTTTCCAGATTTTTTGCTGTAATACCAAATGCTGGAGTGTAATACCAAATACCTACCTGAAATTCATTAAACTACCAAAAATATTCCTTTAAAAGTATAATAATATTGATAAAAATATTATTTTAACAAGTCACGAGCTTCTCCATATCAACAAATACGCTATAATATTAATAATACGTCTCACTCCAGTAAAATATTGGCAATATCAACAACTATGGTCGCTAGGGGCGTAGCGTATTATATATTGACGTTATTGTATAGATGTTACGTACATAGACGTTAACATTCCTTTCAACGGGAGCAAATTGAATTTTTTTTTGTACTTTGTAGCGGTATTGTTTATTTTGATCAACATTGATAAAAAAATCTATATATTCCCAAAAATTAAAGTGTTCTATGTGTGCTGTTTACGGATGCAATAATTACAAACAAAAATCATAAAAGGTCGTTTTTCAAGAAACTTGAACAGGTTAGTTATAATTATAAAAATAAAATTGAATTTGGAAAATATTTTATTGCCTTTCTAAACATTAATATTTTGTATGTATGAGCAACAACAGCAGTAAGGTTGTATGTAAGTTACCTATTTTTCGATTTCTATAATTGATTAACGTAAAATAAAGAATATAGTTTTTGTTTGACAGGTCGGTGGCCGAGTTGACATTGTGTTTGGGTCCCACCCAGGCATAGTTTGTTCAATTCCTCGGCTGGCTAAGTCCTCCATCACAACACAAGCAACATTTTCAGATTACTGTGGTAGTAGTAGGAGTTTTTCAAATATTGTCAGGTTATTCGTAACCCGGGAATGTTTGTCTTTCTTTTTAAAAAAAAAAGTTCATATGAAATCTGAGGCGCACAAACTCATGCCGCTAGGAGGGGCTAGTGTAGCATATTGCCATCAGAATGTAAGGGAAATGTCACAGTTGGAGGCATTATTAATATTATAGGGTATTTGATATCAATGATATAAAAGCATATAAAAAAATATGAGGCAAACTTTTAAAGTTTTTTAACCATGCCAGAAACGTCAAAAGTTTTATGATCTATGGCTGTTTAGAAGAAATTTACGTTCTTCAGATAACAATATTGACTGCTCTTATTGTAATCAGTTGTCAGTGTAGTTAACTTTAATAAATATTTGATGAACAAATTAAATCAAAAGTTTCAAATTCCTACAACCTATAGTACCTTCACGCGATGTTAAATAACGGTACATAAAATAAGCACATTTTTTTAGTAATAATGTAGTGTTATCAATAAAGTAGTGGGGTGTTTTTGGTCAGGTGTTAATCATGAATTTCTTTGAAGAATTTATTTTTAAAAAATTAGATCATTTTGCTGGCCATTATGTTCTCGATAGACAAAGTAATAATCTCACTGAAGGACAACAACAAATAATGAACTACTTTGAGCCGCCTTCTCGGACGATTGTTTCCCAGAAGAAAAAGCTTTATTGTAAGTGCAAAGTTCCAGGGCGAAACTAAAATACTGTCGCTCTATGAATGGTTAACACTAAAAAAGGGAGGGAAAGCTTTCGTTGTTAAAGCGGTGAAACGATTTATCTTTATTTATCTGACAAGAGAAACAAGGAAGAAGGATTTCCTCGGCTGTGTGCGAGGATTCGGAGACGTGACGGTAGATCATTGGTCCTTTACCTTCTCGCTACTCTCTTTCAGCTCCTTACGCATATCCTGTTTTTATTCTTTCTTTTTAATGGCGGCCATGGGAATTTCCACGTCAGTATGATTGAGGTAAAGAGAAGATTTATTTTCAATTGCTGTATGTTTTTTCGTCTGCAGTATGCAAAACAACTCATGATTAAAACTTGAGTGAGGAATTTTTCACCCCTTTGAACATTTTATCTCATATTTAAATGGCAAACTTCAAACTCGAATGGTTTTTTCAAATTTTATTTTATTTTATGAGTTGATATATCGTTTGTCGTATCATCGTATCGTCGATGAACTGTAATTTATCAATATAATATATTTTTCACTGCGCAATTTGTGCAATATATTTCTATGAGAACTGAATATCATTCACCAAATGCAGATATTTATTTTCAATCGCATTTTACCGGTGGTAAAACCATTTGGCCCACTTCATCCGATAGTAGAATTCATAAAAAATAAAAAAATTCTCTAAAAATAAATGCCATATACGTACCTCCAAAATATTCATCAAATACTGCTTGTTCGTGAAAAGCCGTAGCTAACATTTTTTAATGATTTTTTTTACCACGATGTTTTGGAATTCATTAACGTTTCGACTCATTTGCGTTTTATTAAATGAGGTTCGAATTAAAACTATGTAAATCAGCTGTATTGTCTTATATTCCCAGAAAAAGCAATCAAGACTAGACACAGCGAACTAATTGCCTGTCAGTCAGACTGTGAGACTGTAGAGTGTAGACAGTAGACTGGGGGCTGGGTGGTTGGGAGAGGTCAGATCACACCGCTATTCGCTAGTTTGTCGCTAGGGGCGTTTAAGTCTTAACTTCTCGACTTTGGAAACAACCAAATGAAATCAAAAGCAGAAGTTTTGATTCAATACAAATATTTCAAAGGAATAATTATTCAAAAGAGCTTAAAATGTAAGAATCCACAAAGTTTGAAACAATTACAAACTCATTAGGGATGAGATGACCGAGAAATGGCTTATTGTTAGTCGTTATAGTTTGGATTGTTCTGGATCAGACCAAATACTATATTACTAAAGGCAAGAAAACAATAGATGATTAATACAGTGTTGCTTAAGAAAATCTATATAGTTTTAAAGTGGACTGCCTTTATCAAGATTAAGTGTATGTTTTTAGCGAGCTACCGGCTGCGCCAATATTAATACAATAGTTCTGTCGGAATATTAATCACGTTTGATGAGGAATGCTTTATTTACAAGCTGTTGAAAAAACACAAAACAAATTATTACGTTTTATAAATTTTAAAATGGGTATTCCTGCAATTATGTTATGTTGAGCTACAACACTCGGTTAAATTATATGAATATTATCAAATTGTCGGACAGAAGAATTTTCACTGACTTGGTATTTCTATATAAAATTCTAAATGATTTAGTTGATAGTCCGGTATTGCTAGAATTGATAACCTTCCGGATTCCACAACGTAAAACTAGAAGTCAGAATTTATTTCAGTGCAGAAATTCTGGGACTAACTACCATATGTGTACCTCTTTGCCAAGAATACTAATGGAGGTAAATAATTATACCAAGTCAGTGGAAATCTTCAATTTATCTTTAAACAAATATAAAATGTTGTTAATGAAGCAATTCAGTTATATACAATAAATAATGTGTATTTCTTAATATTCATATGTAAAAGCCCCGAAAGGGCGTTAATTAATAAATAAAGAGGCGACTTTTTTAACCTCACACTAACTAAAAAAACAATCTTCAATAATCTAACACTGCATCATTCCAGTTATAGCTAATTTCTACTTTCACTGAGACTACAATTAGCAAATTTAAAATCTAAAATATACAGGGGAAGTCACTTGGTAAATATTAAATCTTCAAGACCACGGAACAAATAAAAATTCTTCGATAATATTCCTACTTTATACCCACTTGCTAAAGTCTGAAATAATTAAATAATTTTAATTGGCAGGACACGCGGCTTGGAAATTTGTAGCAATATAATGTGCCTGGAGAATAAAATATACCAAACATTGGAGTGATAAAATGATAGACTTTTTCCAAAAACAGAAAGTAATGGCAAAGTAACCTTAAATATTAAATAACGCCAAGAACAAGAATATGAAGTCTACCAACTTGGAGATGAGGAAATCAATAAACTTGAAAATGATGACTTCAACAAACATGAAGAAGAGGTCTACAAACATGCAGATAAGGAAATTATTAGAAAATATGAATAAACAAAAATACATCAACATACGGCTCACCTCGAAACAGGAATCCCTATCAAAGAGGACTGTAAATATTATACTTTGTATCTAATAGTAATCAATAATTGAATAATAATAAGAAATGGAAGTCCCGAAGGACGACTATACTCCGTACCGAGTGGCGTACTTAATCAAAAATACTATTTTCGATTGTGAGTCTGTCCTGCATAATTTTCGTTCAATGAACTCAAACTTGCTTTGAATTTAAGTGTAATTTTCAAAGTTGGAACTGATTGTGTGAAGACTTCAGACAAACTGTAAAGTACCTACCACAAAAATGGAACTGATTTCTCAAGAATCTGGGCCTGCCCTAGTAAATAATAATGAACATGTGAAACTTAGTATGGAACTAAATTTAATCTGATAGTATTATTATCTCATGAATGTACGGTTTAAAATTGCTGTAAGCGGAAGTGGCGCCTTCTGTTATTTTCAAAAAGATCCGTTGAAGTTTTCATATTTATTTTAATTCCGAGTGGGGCTACATCTAGGCTAATGACTAGGCTAAATTAACATAAACATGTCATATTTTTTAAAACCTTTTATTAATAGAAGATTCAGCATTACGATAATTATTTTCTAGTACAGTTCGCTTGAGCCTCTCCCATACACTGAACTCTGAACAATGAACATCCCGGGAACATTAAGTTCGATTGGTCGGACACAGTGCTAACACCATTCATCCCGGCTACTGGCTGCTGGCTTCTCGCTACCGTTACTGTTCCTGGCCTCTCTATCACCCGCTCTTCTCTCGGCCAACTGTTGACTCAGAACTCTGCAGGGCGACATCTGTAATAGAGACTGCTAATAGATCCGGGAGTCCGTTTTGTTTGACCTCTTGCTGCAAGTCGATTATTTGTGTTTGTTCTTCAAAAATACTATCCAGCTATCGGAAAATACGAGAGAAATTACTTGATTTAACCGTCTTATCTTGCAGAAAAACATTGAGCGATTGTGAACTTTTATTCAAATTAGATAATGATTTAATGGATTCAACTAACTTAACTAAAGTAATAACGTTCAGAGTACCAAATCTTAACACGAGACTTCCTGAGTTGTTCTTTGTTCGTTAATCTAAAACCAATTATTTTATTAATTCCCTAAACGAAAGGCACAGTTTTGGAAATAAATTCAGTACCGTTGATATTTTCATTTATTCCATACTAAAATTCAAATCAGAAATTTCGATCATTTTGTTTCGCTAACATTATTATTTTATACAATCGGTAACTTACCATTTAGTTTTTCTTTTATGTTGATTATTGTTATTTATTCCAGGCAGGTATTAATACATTTTTTTTCTTTTCTCTGTGTTGTATTACGTCAATTTATTTTGTTCCTATCTTATTTTTTATATTTTTTGCTATGGTATATATGGTTTTTGCTATATTTGGTGCTATGAAATATTGTTATTTAATTTATTACTATCGTGTTTATTTAAATTCACTATGTAATGTAGTTAATTTAAATATATTTATGTTAAATCTCGACGGGCGTTAATGAGTAAATAAATATCGAACGAACAAATCATCAACATGTACAAATTTTATTAATTCATTTTTTTTAGCATTAACTCCAATCAGGAGGCCCTGGGGAAAATAATTTCGCTCAGGGCCTGTGTCATCTTTGGTATGCTGCGGGGAAAGTCTTATGATGAAAATAAGAAGTAAACTTGTAGTCTTGAATAGAATATTGTGGGAGGGAAGAAATACAGAGGCCGGCAAATCATTCCACAGCTGAGCTATGAACTCAAGAACGAATCGTTGAAACGACCAGAACTCTCATGTTATAATTGATAACTGTGTAAAAATGATGACGCTTGTTTATTGAAGCATCTTCCATTGAAATACCAAGTGAAACAAGGTGCAGCACTTCCACCTGACGCCTGTGCTCTAAACATTGCAAACCGTTTTTTTTTAAGATAGGAAAATCCATTAAACGGCCCACTACTAACAGAATCAATGATTTTTTAACGTTTATGAAACGCACTTCGTGCGGTATGTAAGCTGGTATAAACTTTTCTATAAATATTTATCACGTTGAATGTTCTTTGATGGACGATTATTGTTTATCTGATAATATACTTCTGCGAGAAAAGACACGAATTGTGGTTGCAATATTGTATGCGAATCAGTTTGTATTGGACTGTAATCAATAATGTATAACTTTTCAAATTGATACAACTACTCGTGATGACTGGTTTGTCGGCATTGGGAAGGAATTCATTCTTACCCCTGGTCTTCTAAAACACGCATTGTTTCCGCAATAGATTTGATATTATACACACTGAGAGAACATGTTCACTTTACCAGTTTTTTTAACAGACTGTTCAGGTGTAAATAAACTGTTGCAAATTGATATAGGTATTCCACACTGTCGGGCACGACATGTAGTTAGGTAACAAGGTGGGTGGGGGAATGCAGGAACATATGTTAAAGGGATATGAATAATATAGTTGCGTCAACAATAATAAACTAAATAAAAAAATATGTCGATAAACTTGTCATTAATTTCACGTTTAATCCACAAAGTTTTTACATTTAATTCCATATGACCTCTGTTTTTTTCTGTCCCTGATGATATTGATTGACATCCCTAGCCGAGTGATTTTGGTTTTATTCCAATGAATTTTCAATAATTAATGTTTGAATTGTTTTTACACGTAAGTAATCGATGGATCTTACTAATTCATATGAGTCTATTGTTGGGAAATCCTTATCATGATTATCCCAATCCCTAAACAAAAACCTTCTATAGTTTCGGAGAAAGCACTCAGTTCACGGTTTGATGAGATTTGGCTTGATTTACACTCAATTGGCATTAATTACATATTGTTGCTCGACGGTATTGCTTACTCCTAATTTTTCCAAGATCAATATAATCAACAACCAAAATACCATTACTACCATCTGACAATTAACTGCCATTTGACTATAAATAATTGAAAAAAACCCGCATAGACAAGTAATCACATATTTTTAGGACGTATCTCTTAAAAAATACAATCATACATTATTTTTCATTACAATCTAGTCATACAGTTTCAACGATTTGCAAATTCCTTAAGCAAACACTTAGGGCGGCTTGCACCATAAGTTAAATTTGATTTAAATATAATTTTAAACACATTATTTGATTTAAGTCGACTTGGCGTCTTGCACCACAAAATTTAAGTCGTTAAATGCGTTTAAAGAACTGTCAAAGTTAAATACCCAAAAGCGGCCGTTTAACCGAGTTAAACGTGTTTAGCCCCACTCTAAGCAGTACTGTCAAATTTTTTTTAGTTTATCTCTTCGATTTCTGATTGTGGTTAAAATCTATCTCATTTTAATTTGTATTCACAATGAACATTTGGGATTTGTATTCTCACGATGATGAAGAAATTATGGAAATTATAAATAAATTATACTTATATATATAAGTAGACCGTTTATAGTCAGAGAAGTAAACACAAGAACACATTTATTTGAAACACTCAGTGCCAAGAAGTTTCAAAGAAGATTTCGTCTCAGTAAAGAAACGACATCATTATTAGTGCAAGAAATTGAACCTCAGTTAAAATTCAACTCCAATAAAAACATCAGCGAGGTGCTCGTCACTTGGAGCTAACGCTCCTTATCGAGGAGTACTTTGCAAGGTTGTAAACTTCTAATCATACCTACAGCATTCTTATAATACTTTAAAACAATATAGTATGTAAAAGAAATAAAAAACAAAATTACTCGGATAATTGTTTTATTTTTAATTCCAACAACAGAAGCTCTTTTTGTCTTATTTCTTCATTATGTCTATTTGCTTTAACTTTTTCTTCATAAAATAAATGAAAACACTATTAAACCACACACACAATCACAAAATATTTTGACACTTCAAGCAAAATGAAACATCGTAGCTGTTTTATTTACGCGTTAATGGCGGTAACCACGCGGTAACTGTTTTACCGACGCGTTAAACACGTTTAACTAAAATTGCCACCGAACTGCGTGGTGCAGGACGCAACTAAACGCATTTAAGTTAAATGTATTTAGGGTCTTAAATACGTTTAGTTAAATACAATTTAAGATAAAATTTGCGATAGTTGGTGCAAGTCGCCCTTAATAGCAGTTTGAAGATTTCCATCGCCATCGAAGTACGTAGACGACAACGAAGATCTTAAAAATGCTCTAAAAAGTTGGCTACAGTCTTTGGCGGTTTTTATTTAGACGGAATTTCCAAATTGGTGACCCTATGACAAGTGATTGAATTTAAATGACGACTATATTAAAAGTAGTGGAAAGCTGTAGATTTAATTGACACTTATTAAAATATTTGTATGTATGAGGGTTTTTTTCATTTTAAACCAAACAGCGGTTACTTACCCAATTGTCCTCGTACTTGAAATATTATAGATAGTATATGTAAATCTAAAACACATACAATGGTGTTTTGTTACCAGCTACATTTTGTCCTTTTGCAATTGATTAGTTTGGGGAGGAAAATAGTAAAATATATAACATAGGTTATCTCCATTGCTCTCTTGTCGTCTCGTTATCGTTTATGCGGAAACTCGTAGTTCAGGAAGAAGGGAGGTCCTTTTGTTACCGCGGTATTGGGTGACAATAGTTAATAAAATTAAATTGTAAAGGATGGGTTTTTTTGTAAAACAGAATGAAAGAATTACGCATTTAATAATTACGCTTCATAAATTAAACTGTCTAGCAATACGGAACTTACTTAATTAAAAAAATATGTGATTCCCATTGCATTATTATTGGAGACAGCTTATGGTAGCAACTCATCTCGGATAGAATTCCAACAAATAATCTTCTTTACAGTTTTTTCCCAAAACAAAAGCCCCTGATAGTGCAGGACCGGAAGACGCTTTTTAATTGCTCATCGTCCAAGGATAAAGACACCAGTTTGTTAAATTTAATGATACGAATCGAGTGGATCCATCTGTCACTAGTCAAAAGGATGCCCACTTCTCTCGGTCGTTGAACAAGGAATGAATCGAGCATCAATTTGAACTCCTCAGGATTCGTGATTCTATTGCAGGTGTTGCAACTGATGCGTCCCAAAATTTCCAGGTTTAGCGATCTAACCAACGCAGGTTAATGCGTAAACACTGGAGGTGCCACACACGGAAACCCAGAGAAGGATCCACACAAATCCTTTACGTAACACTGTAAAAAATAGTCAGTTTTTTTGTTCACATCTTTACAATGAAGCCGATATAAATAATACAATTAGGATAGATAATTAGTTTGCTCTTAAAGTAATTCATTAGGCATTGTAAAAATTCCCGTGGGAATCGTTCTGTGGTAATATTAAAAGGCCTCTCGGTGTTTTCTTTTCTTCCGTAGCACGATTTTTCTTTACTTTCAAGATTCGTAAGACACGTTTTCGTAAATCGGACAAATACGTGCGCCACCCTCGTCACGCCTTTGATTACGACCCTATTGAATTCTACCTGTTTTTCAATGAACAAACTAACAATCGAACTAAATGGAACATAAATATTAAAATACATTCTCAAGGATTTCTGTAGTCTCCGCATCCAAGCCGAGTAATTACATCTTTTTTAGCCCAGTTTCTCGAAACATTTTATCTCGAAATATTATAGTATTTCAATATTACCAGGAGAAAACATATGATAGTTAGGAAGAAATATGTGGAACTTGAGGTATGACACTAGGCAATGAATCATACGTTCGATAGTCTCTAAGGGTACGTATACATTTGCGAACCGAAACGCGAACCGTACGACGAATTACGGGAATGGAACGAATCAACTGTAAGCGGCGTTTCGCGCCATTAGCGGTTGCTTCGTTTCTTTCCCATAAGTTGAGGTTCAGTTGGACAGCTGTTCGGCTCGCGGATGTATACGTAGCATAACATCAATCTTTAAAAAAAAAAATCTTCTTTAAATTTTTATAACAATTTTAAGTTTAAATAAAGGAAGATTTTTACAATATGGAGGATAGCAAATATTAATACATCATCACATGTACTAATTTAGGTAGTGGTTTGTTTATGGGTATAACTCAAAGGCAAGCTTAGATATACTTTACCAAAATGTTCGTGGACTAAATACCAAGACGGAAGAATTTTCGAGGAATTTACTACTACAAAACTACGAAATTATCTGCCTGACGGAAACATGGTTGACCTCCTCTGTCTTCGACTCGGAATTATTCGACAAGCGCTATACAGTCTACAGGCGGGACAGAGATAACGATGCACGCGGAGGCGGTGTATGCATAGCGGTTAATAATACACTAACGTCCCAGAGAATGCAAATCCTTGAAACGGAAGGCGAACACATCTGGCTGAAAGTGACAAAAAAAAAATTTACAGCGTACATATGTGTTGTATATTTCTATTGCACGGATGATTCAGAGAATCGAATAAAATTCTACGATTATATTGATCAAGAATATCAATCGAAAATATTAAAGGATAGAAACGTCATTATAATGGGCGACTTCAATTTCACTAACAAATCCGATGAGGTTATGTTAGAGCATTTATATTTTTTGAATTCTAATGATCTTAAACAACAAAATGTGATAAAAAATCATTTTGGCAATATGCTTGATTTAGTATTGAGTAACACGAATAGATGTGACGTCAGTCGATGTGATGAACCCTTGGTCCTTGAAGATAAATTTCATCCGACCTTATCAATTCTTATGAAGTTATTCAGGACAAAGTGCAACCGACGTCAGTTGCGAAATAGTACTAAACGCCTGGCACTATCTACCTACAACCATCAGTTCCAGTACAAACGAGCAAACATGCCGTTAATAAATGACATACTCTCAGAATTCAACTGGAACTACCTATACACGATATCGGATGCAAATGACGCAGTCAAGTACTTAAACAATGTTTTATTCAGTGTTTTTGAAATTTGTATCCCTACTAGAAAATATGTATGTAAAAATGTTAATTATCCAGCGTGGTTCTCTAAAACAATTATAGATAAATTAAAAAGCAAAGAATCGCATCGAAGAAGGTACAAACTGCGTGGGGATCACTCAGATTACTTGTTATTTTCTGCGATGCGATCCGAGCTTAAAAAAGATATTGCAATTGCAAAACGCCAATATTTAGAAAAAGTTCAGTTTGGGATCAAAGATGATGTCAAATATTTTTGGGATTTTATTAAATCTCAAAAAGCAAATCCTCATACCCAAATAAACTTAAGCGACGGAACGGCGACTATTTCCGATCCCGAAATAGTTAGCCAAAAATTTGCTGACTATTTCAAATCAGTGTACAGCCAGACAGCCCCTCTACTAAATCTAGACTTTACTCGAACAGAGGAGCCCTGGAATATCGGAAAAATCAGTCTTGGGCTAACCTGTGCAGAGGAAGTAGATGCCTGTACTCGGACTTTAAAGCTCGATAAGGCGGCAGGCCCAGACGGAATACCCCCTAATACAATTGCTTATATGTCAAAAATCATAAGTCATCCACTGAGTTATATATATAATCTAAGCATTTCTACTGGTTGTTTCCCCCATTCCTGGAAACTCACGCGTGTGAGCCCAATTTTCAAAGCTGGAGACAAGGCTGATATTAAGAATTACAGACCTGTTGCCATTCTGTCAACTATACCCAAAATATTTGAAATGATTATTTATAAGAAATTACATCACCAAATTATGCCGTTTCTAGGAGAAAACCAACACGGTTTCATGCCAAGAAAATCTACGGTATCAAATTTGTTAACATTTTCGCGATTGGTGGCCGTCGGACTGGACTCGAGACACCAAACCGATGTAGTGTATACGGATTTTGCCAAGGCTTTTGATCGAGTTGATCATGATATTTTATTACTTAAAATGTTTAAACTTGGCTTCGATCAACTGACACTTATCTTCTTCGCGTCATATCTAAAATCCAGAAGACAATATGTATCAATAAATGGACAGGAATCTAAACGATTCCCCGCTTTGTCAGGTATTCCCAAGGGTCAAACCTTGGTCCTCTGTTGTTCCTAATACTTATAGACGACATCCAGGTCTGTGTAAAATATAGCAGATGTCTTTTATTTGCGGATGATCTCAAACTTTTGATGGAAATATTATTTTACGAAGACTGCTTAAAAATGCAATCTGACCTTGATGCCATAGCAGAATGGTCAGATAAAAACAAATTAGAATTTAATATAAAAAAATGCGTAACAATGACATATACCCGCTCTCAGAAGCCCGTAGTCTTTGATTACACCATTAAAGAGAAAAAATTATGCCGAGTCAATAGCTATAAAGATCTCGGTATCGTCTTTGATCCCAAACTAACATTCTCGGACCACATATCACGACTTACTACAGCATGCTACAAACTCCTGGGATTTATCACCAGAACATGTAAACAATTTCACAACCCAGATGCAATGATAGCCATGTTTGATGGCGTCATACGAAGTAAGCTGGAGTATGCTAGTGGTGTGTGGACTCCGCACCAAACTAAGTATATTAATATGCTGGAACAAATCCAGAAAAAATTCCTCAGGTATGTCTATATGCGGATGCGTGGAACTTATCCAAGGTTCATGCACCATGTGGACTTACTTGAGGCAACAAATAGATTTAGTTTGGAAACTAGACGTCATGCAAATCTTGCAATACTTAGTTTTAACATAATCCATAACTATATTGATAGCCCGTTCCTCTTGGAATGCTATGGTTTATACGTGCCCGAAAACTTCAGCCGTAGTCGTCGACACGACTTATTCAAAATACCATACGGCAGAACAGATATTCTAGCACAACATAGCATGACAAGAGGAATGCTGCTATTGAATGAAATCTCAGAAACACTAGATATATATAATTCTTCTTTAAATAGCCTAAAGTTTTTTTTGTATAATAATTATCTTCTTAGGTGTTAAGATTGTCAAATTGAGAATTGTACAGTAATTGGATAATCTATCTGTTGTGCAATAAAAAAAAAATAAAAACAAAAAAAAACAAAAAAAAAAAAAAACTCTGGTTCAATTAACTCGGATTTGGATTCAATTTAAGTGTTATTTTCAAAGTACGAACCGATTGTGTAAAGAATTCAGATAAGCGATTAAGTAACTATAATATTGTTTTAATTAATAATCAGTATGGCCCTGATATAAGATCACCATTCACAATTTAATAGTTGTTTGAAATAACTTTGTCCGTATTTGGTGACCAGATCTGAATAGCCAGGTTCTTCCCCACTTTCCTCTTCCTATTATTCTTCCCCTCTCCACTACCTTCAGCTTCAAAATATACCCCAATTGGGGATCCCATAGTCTCACTGCCTCCAGACGATTGGGAGTAGTTGTGCGGTTTCATAAAAAATTCAAAATTAGAACAGATGTGTTAAAAATTCAGGCTTTTCCCGTGATTATTTATAGGTCTGCACAAGTTGCAACAATAATAAAATAAAATGTTTCCCGGTTGATTAACATTTATTTATTTATTTTACTATATTACTTTATTTCCTACTTACTTACTACAGTGAAAAACTAATAATAAATATTTTAAAAAAAAACTAATAATTTGACAACGGTACACAGCAAATTTGAAATCCATTGTTCACCTTTTTGTTATTTGTGTATTCAAATTAATAATTTAAAATAC
This sequence comes from Hesperophylax magnus, assembly GCA_026573805.1. Classification (NCBI taxonomy): domain Eukaryota; kingdom Metazoa; phylum Arthropoda; class Insecta; order Trichoptera; family Limnephilidae; genus Hesperophylax; species Hesperophylax magnus. The sequence continues at coordinate 2,187,553 of JAIUSX010000043.1, read as the reverse complement.
AAATACCATTTCAGAAGATTGGGTAGATTTAATTATAAACGCGCAGAATTGCTCACATCACTGAACCAAAAAAGGTGGAATAGTTTTATTCTGCAGATTGACTTTCATTCATCCCAGAATTTTCAGCGTTCCTCCATCTGTTATTTACAAGGTTTTCGTGATTTTTTAATATCTTCCTTTTAGCTTTGGCATTGTTAACAACACAAAGGCGATATTCCCCTGTTTATTATTTCCGATTATCTTTGCATAACAAACCGCAGTACAATACAATAAAGCCGTATGCCAAATTCTTTTACAAAAGCCTTCATTGTAAATTCAAAGAATTTTTTTATGGAAACTCAATGATTTGGTGTTTTACAATATGGTGGGGCGCTATACGGCCATCGTAAGTAAAAATACAATAATTACCAAATTTAGCAAAAAGGAATTGAATATGGGAGGTTATTAATTATGGAATTTATCATGTTTTACAAAAAAAGGATCTCTTTTTTGGAATGTAAAAAATGTTACAAGATTATCACTTATCACTAACCAAACCAATGTTATCCGCGGCTTCCGGATACTAAGACAAAGGGAAGCCGACTGAAAAAACGCCCAAACTTTATAACGAGATTTTACATTTTAATTAAGTATCGATCGTTTTTTTTTTTTATTTCGCGAACAAAAAACCCTTGTAAAAATAATGAATAAAATTAGTTCACTCAATAAACTTTAACTAATTTTCCGCTGCTCTGGAAGTACGATAAAAAATAAATGAGACAGGCTTTCTTAAAATCAAAATCATGAAAGAAGAATTATTATTATTATAGTTTTGGGGTGGCGGATTTAAAGGCTTGAATTTGGGAAATCTTCATAGTCTTATAAATGTATATGTCATATAGCGAAGAGCCGGGGAAGGACCTCTGTGGTGGAGTAATAAGTTCCTCGACATGTCTTTTCTAAACCCAATAGTCATGAGTTGAATTCACGCGTGAACAATTAAATATCCGTTTTATCGGTATGGCGTACTTCACACGAATTAAAATAATATGCATGCAAATTTACACATCATTTCAAAGTGGGATAAGGCTGACCAGTGCAGGCTTTGACGCGCGATGAATTTTGAAGGGTCACGTTATCAGTGAAGTCAGTGCCATCGATCAACGACAATTTGAAAATGGCAGCGATTGTTGTTGGTACTCATTGTTACTGCTAATGTGTGTGTTATTTTACCATACGCATATTAAATAAATAGAGTGAGACCATTTTAAATGTTTACTTAGCGTTGACTTAGCACTGACTTTGAAATTTAGTGGTGACCAGATTTTAAAAAAGCAGGTTCTTTTCAACCCTCTTCTTGCTTTTGTCTTCTGCTTCTTTTAACCACACGACATTCAGAAATAAATAATGGCTCTAACAACTCCACAGTTGGAGAACAATGTCTCCACAGCTCAACATTACTATTAAAGTTATAATATAACTATTATCAAGAGATAACAGAATTAGCACAAAAGTTACGAATATAAAAAATATTTACTATTATTTTTATTGTCATTTTGAAATTTCAATAAATTTATTTATAAAACAAAAAACACAATTATAAATATTATTCTTACAGTTGGCAACAAATATTAATTCGTATTTTATGAAAAGGTTTATGCCGCAAAAGTAATGCCTCCAGGAGAAAAAAAGTTTTTAAAGAACTTCAATTTCAGGATATCACACGTTCCACAAGCGGTAAAAGAACTTCAATTTCAGGATATCACACGTTCCACAAGCGGTAAAAGAACTTCAATTTCAGGATATCACACGTTCCACAAGCGGTAAAAGAACTTCAATTTCAGGATATCACACGTTCCACAAGCGGTAAAACAACTTCAATTTCAGGATATCACACTTCCACAAGCGGTAAAAGAAAATTCCATCAGATTACCTACTTTGTGAGGTGAAGTTACAAAAATATTTTCCTAAATTTTAGAGTAATCTTACCCAACTAGCAGTTAAAAACCCGCTCCGCGGGTTTTTTTCTGCTAGGCCCTGCGGGCGGCACTTAGTTGGGCTTCGCCCAGTTTACTAACAACAGTTACATTTAATAAGTAGATATTAGATCAATCCGAGCGCGGACAATGAGAGGAACACCCTTCACCCCAACATAAATCTCGTCAATGAGAAAAATGTTTCCTCTCCCATACCACCGAAATGATTTCATTTTTAAATCGAAGTTAAATTGAAAAAAAAAAAATATATATATATATATATATATATATATATAATATATGTAATTCGGAAATAAAAAATATCAACATATTACAATATTAAATATAACTTTGCTGAAATAATAAACTCTTACCAAAAGATTGTCAAAGTAAATAATTTTTTTTTTTAAATATAAAGGATTATTTTATTGGAATAATTCCTAAAAATCTACATATTTGGGTGAAATAGTATTACGTTCTTACCAAAAGATTGTCAAAGTAAATACTCATACAACAAAACTCTCTTAAAAATTTTTCAAAGAAAAAATTCTTAGGCAGAAAAACCTTACATGTGGGATAAATTGACCTGAAAAACCAAACTATTGTAAGCAAGTACCTACAATTTATTATACTTTTATTTTTTACAATTTACAACTTAATATTATATACTTTCATTAGGAAAAAATCTCTTTATAAACAATATTGTCCGTATACCAATCAGTCAGAATTTGCCCTTGTCTGGAACCGTCAATAATCTGTATAAATAACGATGACTGCGTTCGTACTCTGGAACAGGCAACGTACAACTGTCCATGAGAAAATACTGGTTCAGGAAGTAACAGTCCAACCCGTTCAAAAGTTTGTCCTTGAGATTTATTAATGGTCATTGCATAAGCTAATTTAACTGGAAACTGTTTCCTGCACATATTGAATTGTATTGTAACATCAGACAAAGTGTTTAAGTAAATTCTAGGAATGAAATGTACTGTACCTTTTCTGTTCCCCGTAATGATTTCGGCTTGAATTAAGTTACAGCTGAAATTTTTAATAACCATTCTTGTTCCATTGCAAAGGCCATCACCAACAGATAAATTTCTAAGTAACATAATGATGGCACCAATTTTAAGATTTAATATGTGTGGTGGGAAGCCATTTGGGTTTATAGAATTTAAATATTCAACAGGAAAGTTAGCCTGCTCGTTATAATCTAAATTTCCTTCTTCATTAATGATGGTATCAACAGAATGAAAAGTCTTCATTTGTCCTTCTAATCGTTGAAGTACATCCTCATTGATTGCACAAACATGACTATTTTTGGGGCACAAAATGGTACGTTGACTCATCACTAAGGCATCAGCAGTGGTATGTGTCTTACCATATATACATTGAATAATATCTTGGCAAATATTTACATTGGGAATAAGCACAGAGGACTCTAATGTTCCTTCTACGGGAGGAAGTTTTCCATCTCCCAAGTCCAAAAGCCATTTAGAAAATATGTTTTCACTTTCTAAAGCTCTGACATTTGTTTTTAATTGAAAAGTTTTGAAATGGTACCAAAGTATGCTGCTTTTTATGCAAGCGGCAATTAATTGTCCTCGTGAAGCACGTCGACACACTGGAAGGATCTGACGAAAGTCTCCGCCCAAAACAATAACTTTGTTACCAAAGACAGAATCACTTCCCATGATATCACGTATAGTACGCTCAATTACTTCTAAAGCTACACCTGGAGCCATTGGTGCTTCATCCCATATTATAATATCTGCTTCTGTTATAATTTTCCGGTTCTTTGATGTGACCTTACATGTTGTATTGTCCTGTAAACTGAGGGGTAAATTAAAAGCAGTATGACACGTTACCCCACCTGGAAGCAAGATAGCTGCAATGCCTGTCCAAGCGACTGATAAAACTTTTTTACCTTTTCCTCTTAGAGTGTGAATTAAAGTTTCGTAAAGGTATGTTTTCCCTGTTCCTCCTGGGCCATCAATGAAGAAACATTTATTGTCATCATTTTCATCTGAAAAAAACTTATTCAAAATAGAATTATATGCTTGAAGTTGTTCGTCATTGAGTTTGGCAGCCATCAATTCACCTAAAGTGTTTTCAGAAATTACATTAAAATCAGTCACTTGTCCAAAACTGCAACTTTCATCAGGTTCAGGTAAGCCCTGCATTCTGCAAGATGAATTCTCCTTCATAAGCATATCCTGTATGTTTAAAAGACAAAGATTAATAGGTGTTTCTTCAGCAACACCATGATGAAAAAAATCTTCAGACATACATTTGTTGAAATCATTCCACAGCTGCAACGGGTCCGAAGGGGTACATTGTATTAAAATTAAAACAAATAGATGTCGAAGAGTTTTAGGCATCAAATACAATGAAGCCTCCGTCATGCACTGCGTCCATTCTCCTATGTCATCAATGAGCTTCAGTTCACGCGCCGCATCACGAAAAGTAGCTAGTAAATTACCATCAACAGTTCGCAAAGATTCAAAGGATGTAGCTCCAGCCACCTTTATAAGAATCAGCCGTAAATGATACAGTTCTATATTTCTAGGAGAAATTGAAGGTATTCGTCCAATGATTTTGCCACCTCCCCGCTGTCGTCTCGTCCACTTTTTACCAGCTGAAAAGACATAATTATTTGGTACATCTTGATACAGAATAGAGCGTCCCTCAATATCTTGAAGATTCAATTGGAACCACGCTGTTAAAGAGGTGTTCCTTGTAGATGCTTCCCTGAGAGCCTGTTCCTCCCGCCCCTCTACAAAATACACAGATTGGCTGTCGGGTAAATGTAAAGCCAGAAGTAAAATTGAGTGAGATTGATCATGTATAGGATTTTCCATAATTTTCCAGACAGCTTCAGGGGCACTTACATATCGACAATTGATATATTGCTTAATTTCATCATATTGAATAACCGCACTCTCCAAATTTCCAGCTTCTTGTCTTATTTCGATTCTAGCACAATCAAAACCTTTAGATATATATTTATGAATATATTTAATACTGGCCACTGAGGAACAAATTTCAACATTAATATGAGCATCATATTTTTTGCTAAGGTATGCATTATATGGAACAACAAATCGATTGTCGATACGTATATCCCGAACAACGTGATTTTCAGAAAAATTATCACGTCTCCTGTACTCTGGGTAGCCTGCGGAATTATTATCAGTAGAATCTTTAAATGATTTGGGGAATTTTTTAGAGCACTTACCGTTTACCATGCAGACTGACCTTGGATTAAGTACGCCACATGGTCCATGAATGTTATTTTTTTAAATAATATGGTACAAAGCCGAATTCTTCGGATGGGGTAGTTCTGCAGATACGGCATTATCAATATCAGAAGCTGTATACAACTTATCTTGGCTGCAAAGTGTAAACACGCCATGTAGATGAGGGAGTCCTCTTTTTTGCTGTTCAATTGTATAAACCCAACAAATTACCTTTCCAAAAACATGTTTCTCAGTCATATCATGAATAAATTCCTTGACTTTTAGATAAAACCTTGGCTACTATATCAGGCCTGTCCGCGGCCGATTGATAATGTTCCAATTCGGTTTGTATTTCTGGCCATTTGGGATTGCATGTAAACGTTATGAATAGATCAGGACGACCAAATTTACGTACCATTGCCATTGAATCTTGATAAAGTTTATTCATATGGCGTGGTCCACCAGTAAATGAAGATGGAAGAATGACTATATTACCTGCACGTACTCCTCTATCAGTGGCTAAATTTCTTACATGGTCTTGCAAACCTTGGTAGCATTCCACTCTGAGTTGTCGTTGGTTTTTCCTTATGTAATCTAGGCGACCAGATTCATAAATAATGTAAGCATGAATTAAATACTGTTGAAAAAGTTTACCCGCATAATGGATTGGATTAAATATGTTTCTTCGCACTGCTAATTTACTTGCATAAAACTGCATGGCAGTTACAGTATGACGTTGAGCAGTACAGAAATCAGCATGATGCTGAAAGCCTGGGGTCCAACCACATTCACCTGATGGAAATAGTAGTGGGAAAACCATAGGATCTAAATGCTTTGATAAAGTTGCCACCCTTTGAAGTCCTTCAACATTTTTAGGATAAACAGCGATATCTATACCCGATGGTAAATTCCCGTCTCTGTCTGCTACATATACCATGGCGATATCGTGAGAACTGGTTGGAGCATTGTACCTCCGTTGGTCATCAGCTGATGAACGTGTAAATAATAGACGTATATCTCTCACCTGCCCACCGTCAGCCGCAATGCGTAATTCTTCTTCCTCGACAGCTTCTTTTAGTTTCTTATACTGATGAGCATAAGGGCTTCTTTGGCGTATTTCGCTATCAATTATTTGCATTATATTTTGATAGCAATCGGCATTAGATGGATGACTCATACGCACTCTAACAGCCTCATCAGGATCATATACATAAAGCTGAGCATAGGAAGGTATTTCACCTTCAACATGTATACTTCTGGAAGTCAAATGATAAACCTCACCAGAAATTTTTAAACAATATGGACCATTACCTGGGATATTAGCTATTTGCGCTCCAAATGAGGCAAATCCATTAGCACTGTTATATTGACGAATAAAATTCCTAAAGTTTTTAGATTGACTACAATCTCCTGTCAATAATGCGTTAAGTGCTGGAGGATAAGCTAAAATTTGTGGTATTATTTTTCCATTATGACAGCAAGAATGTAACAGTTTACCTTTTTCAACTTCAAAATGAAGCGCCTTGCAATGCTCGATTGTACATTCTTTTGACATGACGCCGAAATAATTCTGTTCTGGAAGCACATAATTTGGATTATTGATTAAAGCACACTTCAAGAATACATTACATCTATTTGCTGTGGAAAACCGCCTTCTGGAATTATTGTGTTCAATTTGATTATCAGTCATATATTCTATTCGTCTTCTGGCACTTCGATCGCTCGGTAAACGTCCCTCTCTCATTCGAACATTCCGAAATTCGGCCAATTCTGGTAAAATATTGTCCACATTCCTTTTAGCCATAGTTATTAAATTGAAATAATAATCTGAAAACAAAATATTTATTTTTAGTGACTCACAGGAACTTTTTAAAACAAATTTCTAGTTTAGCACGTCAATAATTATGTAATTACCTAGATATTAAACATGATAGCGCATGGGGTCGGTGTTGTAATATCAAAAAATAATTAATTACGTAAAGTATCGAGTGGAGCTGGTTATTTTTGCAGCCGGCTTTAAATGGTGGTAATGGTGGATTTATAATTATATTTATTATTTATAATTATAATATATCTCACATTAACATACATTGCTTGACACTAACTGGCTATAAAAGTTTTTACAATGATTGGAAATCCATATACGCTGGCAACACTGGACATTCTGTCTTTCGCGTGAATATGGCGTGAATAATGATAAACGTCAAATTTTAATACGTAATTGTGGATAATTTTTACTGTAATGTAATGAATCCAATGGATTGTCAACTTTCTAAAACATATTTTCTTCGATATTATCCAAAAATTATATGAGCATCGTGTAATTTTCAAATCGTGCCTTAATTTTCAAGTTAGCGGAATTTAACTGAAACAGACAATTTAAATTTGACCAATCAGAGGGCCTACACCGTCCAGACGCTGGAGTATTAATAATATCAGATTCCCGACAGTATTTGGAATAATACTCGTATTTGACATCTACATATCTGATATTGACTAGAGTAAGAGTAATCGGATTGAGTTCAATACATTATATTTTCTAACGGTCTCACTCATAATCGCGGTATAAATATTATACGGGCGTATAAGGTCGGGTAAGTGGAAAACGTTATTCATAATCGCTGCGAATGCGTATATTGACAGCAACTAAGCTGACAGATTTATATCAACTGGCCCCTTAGTATAGCGTCGGGATAGCGACGGCAATATGAATAATGCACGAATATTTTGACGTTTTTTTTCGCGAAATATTTATTAATTATTTTAAGAGTTTTGAACAATTTTTTTTTTTTTTTTTTTTGTATTAGGCAATTCACCCTAAAGAGAGTGCTATGTGCCGTTAAAGTTAAGGGAGATGGTTATAATTTTATGGGAAATCTATACGGGAATAGGAAATCTCAAATATTGAAGTCATTCAAGTCTATGAACTTGTATAGAACTGAGAAAATGCGAGAATTGTTGAGAGAAAGTAAATAAGGAATACTAAGGGGAGATTGGTGGGTGATTTTTATAAGTAAACGATAAATGCCTTTGAAGGATGAATGATTTTTACAATTAAAGAAAACGTGATCAAGAGTCTCATTTTCCATGCCGCACTGGCAGAGTGGACTATCTAGGACCCGGATTTTAAACAAATGGGATGCAATGGAGCAATGACCAATTCTCATTCTCGAGATACAGGATATAAATCTTTTGGATTTTTTCTTGCCGTGGAACCAAGGTTTACTTGGAATATGATTTTGTATTCCAGCATAAAAAGCACCAGTTCGGGTTTTCGTATTAGTCCAATTTTCTTCCCAGGAGCGGATCATGTTGGATTTAAGAATTGGGATGACGTCAGAGATAGGAATTCTAAAATCTAAAGGATTAGAGCCAGAAATTGTTCCAAGTTTTGCTAGAGAATCGGCTTTCTCGTTACCCTCAATTCCTAAATGGCCAGGGACCCAAACCAATATTGTCTCGAAATTTAATTCATTTAAAGATTTAAGGGAGTTTCTGATATTATAAATAATATAGTCTTCTGGTTTATGGATATTTGAGGAAATTTTCAACACTGCGCTTAGTGAGTCAGTGCACAGTAAGGCTCGTCGAATATTGAAAAGCTGGATTTGGCTCAAAGCTTGTTCAATTGCGAAGCATTCTGCAGTAAATATGGAAATTTCTTTAGGCAATTTATAAGACAAATCTAAATCGAATTTGGGAATGTGTACTGCAGCTCCACAATCTTTGTTATCAGACTTAGAACCATCTGTGTAAATGAGAGAAAATTCTGGAAACTTAGAAGATGTAATGTTTTTAAATTTTTCCTCAACATTTTGATTAGATGAGGTTAAAATATCAGTTCGGAAATCTGAAGTTATAACGTTGGGGATATAATTGATAGAATCAAATGGGATGGTGAAAATAGGAAGGATAGGATCTTTTTGTAGATTTTGGAGGGAAGAAGACAGAGATTTGAAAGAAAGAAAACTTTTTAGAAGGAGAGGAAGTCGATTTTTATCTGTCGATCTTTTTTCGTTATTTAAGTAATTGAACAAATAATCAAGGCTTTGTTCTAAAGGGTGACGCGATATAGAAAAAGATTTAAAAATATATTTATCAGCTAGGAATTGTCTCCTTAAAATTAAGGGGGGATCAACACATTCTACCTGGAGAGAATTAATTGGAGAAGATTTCATCGCTCCAATAATTATTCTGAGCGCTTTGGACTGAATTCTTTCAAGTTTTTTGTCCAAATATTTAGGAAGAGGATCAAAAAGAAATGTTCCATAATCCAAGTGGCTTCGCACTAGAGCACCATACATTAATTTAAGAGTAGTAGGATGAGATCCCCACCACACTCTGGAAACAGCTCGCATAATATTTAGACCCTTTTCACACTTAGCCGAAATGTTCTGAATATGCGGGAGCCAGGAAAGTTTATGATCCAAAAGTAGTCCAAGAAATTTAATTTGCTTAACGATTTGAAGAGGGACATTATCAAAGCAGACAGAAAAGGGGGGTATTTTTCTTTTGCGCGTAAAAGCCACTACTTTGGTTTTAGAGGTAGCTAAATTCATCCCATTTGTCAACAACCAAACTTTAATATTATGTAAAGCCAAATTCAATTCCTTCGCAGCGCGCGATAGATTTTTGTGTGATAAATATATAAGGAAATCATCAGCAAAATAAAGTCGCTTGATAGATGAAGGAATTACACAGTCTAAATCACTTATATATATATTAAATAATAATGGACTGATTACGGACCCCTGAGGTAACCCCTTCCATAGTTTGCGATTTATAGTTTTTGAGGAAAAGTGGATAATAATGGATCTGTCTGTTAGTAAATTAATAATAAATTGAACTAGTTTTAAGGGAATTTTTATTTTAATAAATTTTTCTTTCAAAATGTTAATTAATACATCGTCGTAAGCTGACGAAAGATCAAGAAATGTGGCCAGAGTGCAAGAATTAAGGGACTGAGATATACGGATGTCTGTTGTTAACACACTTAAATTATCTATGGTTGATTTCTTTTTCCGGAAGCCATATTGATTAGGAGAGATAATTCTGTGATTTTCAACAAACCATTCCAATCTGTTCTTTATCAAGTGTTCTGCTACTCTTATTAAACATGACGAAAGAGCAATAGGACGATAGGATGAGATTTCAGATGGATTTTTGCCAGGTTTTAAAATCGGAAGGATTTTTTGAACTTTCCAGACTTCCGGAATAAATCCCGTTTCGAACATGTAATTAATTAGGGATAAAAAATATTCAACCGACATGTCTGAGAATGCTTTAATGAAACTATATAAGATTCCATCAGGGCCAGGAGAAGAGTCTGGAAGGGAATTGATTACTCGATTTAATTCACTTATTGAGAAAGGAGAGTCCAGCCAGCTAGAGTGAGATGGATAGGAAATAAAGGAAGGCATTTCCTCACATCTGGCAACTGACGGAGGAGCTATCTTATCAGCAAAACCTATAATAATTTCTTCGGGAATATGTTTAGAACGCTGCGGAGTAAATGACGAACCGAATTTTTTTAAATTGGACCATACGGATGACTGGGGAGATTCGGGAGACAAGCGTTCACAGAATTTTCGCCATCCAGACCGCTTTTTGTTTTTCAAAACGCGTTTCGCTTCTGCCTGGGCGCGTTTCACAGAAAGGTAATTTTCGAAAGACATACATTTACGGAAAATGGAAATTGCTTCTCTTCTGGATTTAACGACACTAGTGCATTCTTCATCCCACCATGGGGTGGAATGTTTTATCTTAATGTTAACATTACGTTTTTTAAGTGTTTTTTCTGCAGCTTTTATTATCATGTTAGGAAATAATTCACATTGTAAACTAGTGTTGACAAGGGAAGACTTAGATGCTTGAACAATGGAGTCTAATTCTGAAGAAAAATTTCTCCAATTCGCGTCTTTCGTTTTAAATTTAAAACTATTGTTTATCGAAAAGGAATGCGTGGAAGATAGATGGTGGAAGGTAATTATTATAGGAAAATGGTCACTGGAAAGGGGATCTTTAAGAATGTTCCAAGAACATATGGGAATCACCGAAGATGAGCAAAGAGATAAATCGACTGCACTTTTCCGATGTTGAGGGGCAGTGAAACGAGTTGGAGATCCATCATTTAGTATACATAAATTATAGGTATCCATAAAATCTAATAGATTATGGCCAGAACGGTTTGTTAACTCACTGCCCCAAGAAGGAGAATGAGCATTGAAGTCCCCAAGTATCATATACGGGGGACGAATCTGGGATATAAATGTTGACCATTCGTTTTCAACAAAAATTGTAGAGGGAGGGATATATATTGATAGTAATGTAATATCAGATATAACAGCAGCTACTATCTGAAAATTATTGGAGAGAGTGTGGAAAATAATTTGTTTAAAAGGGATAGAATTATGTATAATAAGAGCAGTGCCACCTTTGCCATCCAGTCTATCATGTCTTAGACAATGATATCCAGGAATATTAAATTGGTATGAGGGTTTTAACCACGTTTCGGAGATGGCAGCAACTGAAATATTATGTTCATCAAGTAACTGTACAAGATCAATTTTGTTGGCGAATAGACTTCTACTATTCCATTGAAGTATTTTGCTCATTTGCGGATACATCGGGAAGGCTAGAGAGTAAAGATTTCATATAATCGGCAGCGTTGGACGGTACTTTATTGTTATTTGAAAGGATCGTAATTAATAGGGTAATTAAAGTTTGAATAAAAGAAGAATTTTCAATCGTGACTTTAGGGAAGATATCGGAAGTGGAACAGTTTTTTAAGGCAGTCCCATTGGGAGCCTGGGATTTATTATTCCCATTCGGGTTAAGTAAAAGTTCATTATGTAGTTTTTTATCGAAAGAAGGAATAAATTTTGGATTAGATTTTATCGGTTTGAAAATTGTTTCTTTGTGGGAAGATGATAGAGGAGATTTAGGGGAAGAAAAATTAAAGAGAGAAGCGTTAGACGTTATCTCTGCAAAAGATTTTTTTGTAGGAGGGAAAAATTTAGAGGCCTGAAAGTAGGAAATATTGTCTGCAGCCATTGACTGTTTGATATTTCTCTGTCTAGATAACTCTGGACAGGCCACACTAACAGCAGTATGGTTGCCCTTACAATTAATACAAATAGGGTTATTCATTGTATTTAGACACTGTTTAAAGGGATGATCCTCTCCACAATGGAAGCAACGAGGAGGGGAACGACAAATAGGTTTTGAATGGCCAAAACGGCAACAGTTGAAACATTGGATAGTCGGGAATCTGTATATTTCAACGGGAAGAGCGTTATAGTAAATAAATACACGGGATGGTAATGTTTGACCTTCGAAAGTAATAACAACGGATTGGAAAGGTTTCCATATAGTGGTGCCGGTGGAAGTATCCTTAAAATTCAAACGACGTGCTTTTAAAACTTTTGGAGTTAATTGAGAGTCATTAAGAGCATCTACTATTTCTGTTTCTGATAGATCGGTTGGGATACCTCTTACTCTGCCCATTCTGGTTAAATTGAATGTAGGTATGAAAGATTTAAATTTATTATTTGAAAGAGAACCTATTTTTTTAACAAAATCATTAGCTAATGTGGCTGATTTAAATTCTATGGATAGTTTGTATCGACCTTCCGGTTTTATTGATCCATTTATAATACCGAGGTTATTGAGTTTTGAGCTAAAAATAAATTTACCAAAATCCAGGGGATGAATTATTTTCCCCTGTTCAGTCCTTTGGACATTGACAATAAATGGAGCTGAAGATGAAATAGAATACATAAGCTCAATGGCTTTTGCTTCTGGGGGAATGGTATCATTATAACTTCCATGAGAGATTGGGGCTTCGTTTGATTGTGAAAGAGATTTAATTTTAGGAGGTACATTAAGGCAAAGCGGAGGACGTCGTTTTCGTGAAGGAAGGGTTACAGAAGTCTGGGTATCATCAGTATCGTAGTCGTCTACAATATTAGAAATGGGTTCAGGGTCCGGAGGTCGATTTTCATCTTCCTCCATTTCAACAAATTAAAAAAAAAATTAAACAATAATTATTATTTTAGAAATAATAAATGATAGAAATAATACACGCAACTTCGTCGCAAACCAATAATACAAACAAAAATAATGAATACGAAAAGGTAACAATAAATAAATCTTATCTGTACGCCGCGCCGCCGTCAAAGTAAGCCGTCAAACACAGAGCACTGGTAAACACGACTGCACACTACCGAGGTTCGGTGACTAATCCTTTGAACAAATTGATATCAATCTAAAAAAAATCAGATATAAATATTATTGCGATTAACGAATTTAACCCGAGCAGTATACAGCCCTCTTCTTCGTATAGCTTTACCAACGCTGGCGCTGCAGCGGGGTAGTAGGGAATATTTATAAGACTGTAAATGTTTAATTTTTTCATTCACTAGGGCACGTCATAGGTGGTTGCTGGTATTAATGATATGGCTTGTAGCACTTCAGTGAGAATGCGGTACTGTGTTCTATTAGAGAGGGTTCTCATTATTTTATTATTTTCCTTAGTAAGGAGTGAATCGATAATTTGGAGGTAAATAAATGTGGAGGTTCCGAAGAAATTTCTGAGATTTCTTTACACGAATGAGTATGGCTACTACTCGTGGCTCTATCCTACTGACTTTCTCTTGGGTACGCTCGAAATCAATCAACTACGGGTTAGAGGAGATGCGTACATTGCTACACATTTCTTCAGACTGATACGTGGATCGTTTGAAAACTCGTCTATCATAGAGAGCATTCATTTCTATGTTCCCAGTGGTTATTTCCGTCACTCATATCATGGACCGTTGTTCATTACGTTGAGAAGGACAATCTTGTTTTTAAACAGAATCAACACTACGCTAACGTTTAGCCGGCGATACCCAAACCCATATCTCCAAGGACTTATAAATCGTTTGGGGTGAAGTTTTGAGGTCGTGAAGTATCTGACAACTGGGTGAATTTTTAAGGTAAAAGAACATTAATGCCATGTCTTCCTCAAGCGTCTTCGATCTCTTCAACCATTCACTTCCAAGTCATACATTCTAGTTACACCTCTGTCTTCGTTCATCACTTAAATTTCAATTTACCACAATTGATTATATGTTTCACTTCACTTCATGTTTTATTATGACATATACAATGTTAGTGTTAAAAATACATTTTGTCGACTTTAATTCGACTCCGTATCTTATTCCAGTGCAGAGATAATGCGTCTTAACAAAAGTCTTTCTCGAGCGTCCCCGACTTCTTCTACCAACCACTGTTTAAAAACTCTGATGAATGGTATGGGAACGCATTAGGGACACACAAAGAAACATTCATATTTATATAAATATTAATGAATATGCTGTTTTTAAACAGCAAGCGTGTGAAGCTTTCGTTAATAGTAATAATAATAATAATTTTTTTGGTAAACTAATGTTTAAGACAAGATTTTTTTATGCATAGCACAAAGGGTAACAATTATTTTACAAGCAATAATTATTCGTCTGAAACACTCATCCACATTGAAAAATCTCCTGATAAAAGATACATGACGCCAACGGGACTCGAACCCGTGTCCCTTCGATTTCCGGTCGACAGCTCTGACCACTGAGCTATGGCGGCTATCTCTTACCCGCGAAATGATTCAATATATACTAGTGTTTCATTCAACAATTACTGCTTGTTACATTTTTTCACCTGAAAACACTGAAGGGACACGGGTTCGAGTCCCGTTGGCGTCATGTATCTTTTATCAGGAGATTTTTCAATGTGGATGAGTGTTTCAGACGAATAATTATTGCTTGTAAAATAAAGTAATAATAATGATTAGATTATTTATACAGCGCCGTTTCCGTAAGAAAACCACCTCAAGGGCGCTAGTAAAGTGCCCTTTGCAGCTTTTTTAAATTACAATCTAATGCCTTTGCTTCATAAATACTATATTTTTATAATTCAGAATTACAATTTACTTAAGGTTGATATCTTGTAATGTTTTTAAAATAATAAAATTGAATTAAATTGAAAAGTCCATCTTCTGGTGTAACGCTGTTTATTTCTTCTTGATAAGTATATTATCTTGATTAATGATTTTGGAATTCCCACGGCCCGTGCCGCTAAGTTGCTTTACTTTGCCTTCCATTAGCGACAGATCCTCTGGGATATCAAAGCTTAACAAAGGGGATGTTCGATTTTATGCGTTCCTGAGATATACGTATTCAATATTCAGCTTTACTTTCTGTTTAAGAAATCATTATTAAAGCACTTTGTGATGTATGGCAAGCTAGTTGTGATAGCTCAGCGGGTACAATTAGGTTTTTTAAATGTTAGATGCTTCTTGACAACCTTATTTTTTTGTTGGATATATAAAAGCAAAGCCATATTTCGATACTTTTTAAAATTCAGATAGGAGAGATTTTTTATAGATTTCTGCAGTTAATTATTTTTAAATACGCCGTTTTATATGGATTCCTGCGGTATCCATAATGGGAATCTATAAAAAAAGTTATATTATAATAGAATTGCACCACTAATTAAGGGTTCAAAATTAGAAATATGTTCTATTCATTAGTAAATTTACCTGGATTCTGTTATATCTCTGCTTACTATGCAGATTTCTGTGTTGGGAACTTTTTGATAAAGTAAAAGGTTCTTTACAATAATTGCGTGTATTTACGTTACAATAAATATAAGTCTGAATTTAGCTACACTGTTAATTTCCCGAGGGTTGGTAATTCTCTGTTTCTAGAAGCTTGAAGTCTGAAAAGGATACCCCACAGGCAATTGCTACACTCTAGCGACATCTGTCGGACTCTGGAGTAAGCTTTCTGACTAGTGCCATCTATCGCTTGAATACCCAACTTATTACCATACATCACAGATTACTCAAATTTAAAAAAAAATCTAAGGACATATTGAAGCTATTATCAATCCAATTCTCACTTGGATATCGATCTCGCAATATTTGTTTTCATCCGATCGGAGGACAAAATATATACTTTCCGGATGATACGGGCCATGGCCAATTTCGCTATCGTTATTGAGATTGGATAAATATTAGTTTATAAAAATAAAACTCTTTATTTTTCATAAATCTATTCGAACTTCACTTTTGTTTTCGTGCAAATCTTGGAAGTGAAAATTAATTAACTTCGCGACATCCGATCAAACTGAAACTCGGCACATAGATTCATTGTCGATGACAATTAATATATTCTTCCAATAGTGGCAATCACGCACACAAACGCGGACATTCACGCATTTCTCTGAAAATATATGACATTACAGCAGTTAGGTAATAATCGCAATAAATATTGGTCTTATCCGATCGGAATTTGTATTGGTTGGTAGAGATGTAGAATCCAGTTCATGGGTAGGATGGTTCAATCCTCGGTCGAACCAAAAACAATCAGATTTAAAAGACATTTCAAAATAAATGTATTTATATTAAATTTTAAAAGACATTTATAAATTGAATCACCATACTAGGCAACTGCCTGTTTCATGGTGACCGATACATTATACTTATTTTTAATAGAGGGTAAATAACACAAATTAAGAATTTGGGCTTTACTAATAAACGTGTTTCAAACCCTACACAACTAACCAACCCTTGATGTAGAGTAAATGGATATTTCTCAGTTGCATAAAATCTAAAACACGTCCATTAGTAGGGGGGTAAAAATATAAACATTCGGAATAAATTAAGTTTTTAGTTAACGTTTTAATTTCTTCATTAAACCGCCATTATCCAAAACTAAAGAGGTGGAATATTATCTACTAAAAAAAAATTAAAACATGTATTTGTTTCCATTTTTGGATTACAATGCTAAAAAAAATAAGAAAAATAATAGTAAAAACGTTTTTATGGGTTTTATTTATTTTTTTAATTAATTTATTAGTAAGATACAATTAATTGAAGTGATTTATAAGACATTTTTTTAATAATTATATATTTTTTGAGAGCAACGATCGTGTAAAAAAATGCGGAGAATCTTAGATATATTATCTTTAGTGAAGCAGAAAATCTAGAAGCTGAATAGGTATTACAGATATATTTTTTATTAATCTAATCAAAAATTATCTTCTAAGGCTTAGGTTTTTCATGCATAGAATACCTTTTGTTTATATTTTTATGAGTGCTATCTTTCGCTCCCAGCATTTTAATTTTGATTCAGAAAGAAGTTTGCATTCGTTGGTATTCCATTCAGGTCTCTGAAATGAAATTTTATTCAGACCGTACAAATGAGGAATTATTTTCTTCAGAGAAGCCGAAAAACTTTGAATACCAGACACGCTTCGCAAGCCCTTGAAAACAGAAAATTCTTTCGTTATAACAGATATGTTTTTTTTTATTAGCACTACTGAGGCAGTAGGTATAAGGACGCATGTGTTCAGACAAAATCACAGGGGCGTACGCGAACAGTGACACATAATCGTTCTTTTACATCGTGCTTTTCAGATGCTGGCCAACATTATAATCTGGACCTTTTCTATGGATCCTTGAAGAGAATTTTTTTTCTAAAATACAAACTAATTTTCTCAGTATTTTGTCAAGGTTAGCTAAAATTAAGCCATGAGTTCTCCAATGCTAAATATTAGCATCCGATCTGTAAAGGATGGGGTTTTATTTAACAGAAAGAAGTAGAATTTGAAATTTGTATACTATTATACATTAAAAAGAAGGGTCATGATTATGGAATGCCGTCTGAAGCTTTGTTGAAGAAGAGCTTGTCCGCAGCAAGTCATCTCAGATTGATTTCCACAAACATTCCTGTTGATTGTTTTGGAATGACCTTGTGAAAGTTGTTCCCAAGGGAAGAGCCATTAATAGGCCAGGATCCGTAGATGTAATTAGATTTTCCATGATGAATGCTCCAGATTTAAAAATAAAATATGATGACCAAAATATCGAACGGAGTCGTCAGTCCTCGATCAAAAGGGGGTCCACTGATCTGGGCTGTTAAACATGGTACGATCTCTGATTCGATTTAAACTCTCAGGTTTTGTGGTTGGATCGCCGGTTTGGCAACCGATATATTTTAAAAATACAGGGTTGGCAATCTGACCAATACACAATGGTCAATGCATGAATGCTAGAGATGCTCTCCACCGAAACCATAGATATAAAATATGTAGAAGGATCCTGACACCTTGTTACAATCGTAACTTGTTATACATTGTTACAAATGTGACTTTTTGTATCTTATTGTATTTTCTTTGAAAATTGGCGTAAGGCAAGGAGGAAGCATGTCTCCAGCACTCTTTAATATATTCACTGATGAACTGATTCAAAGACTCAAAAACACTAAAATAGGTTGTCATGTTCAAGGAGTATGTGTAAAAAATATTAATTACGCAGATGATATGGTTCTTCTAGCACCTTCACTTAGCGTACTAATGAAACTACTCCAAATATGTGAAGATTTTGCAAAAAATTATAACCTAGTATATAATACGTCCAAATCAAAAGTTATGGTATTCAAATGCAAAAACGAAAACATGCTAACACCTTCAGTATGGCTAGATGGAAGGAAAATGGATGTTAGTCGTAGCGTCAAATACCTGGGACATATTATCACAGACGACCTGAAAGACATCGAGAATATAGAAAGGCAAAGAAGAGCGATATCCTTTAGAGCAGGTATGCTGTTAAGGCGTTTTCACCTTTTTTTATTTTATTTTTTATTTTTTATTTGGTACAATATTTTTTTACATTTCAAAGTTTTCCAGTAATGTTGGCCTCACTGGGTGGCTTGCCCGTGCTGAGGCCTTCATTTTATAATATGAAAATATAATCTAAATACAATCTACAATATTAGATAAAATAATACATTTAATATATAATCTTGTGTGTTTGTGAGTGATGTGTGTTTACATTGGTTTTGTGTGTTACGTGTAGGTTTTATTTTTATTTTATGCTATGACATTTTGGTAATATTGTCTTTTTTGTTGTTTAATATATTTTGTAATTTTGTGTGTGAATTTATTTTTATTTTCCTCAATTTTAATTTCAATTTTTAGACTGTTGAAAGCTTTTATAGCATGGAATTGGTAGTGTCTTTGTCCAAAGCTTGAATTTACTGTTGGAGTTTTTATGTTTTCTTTGTACGCTTGTCTAACTGGTCTGTTAGTGTTATTTTGTGTATGTTGAAATTTATTTTTTTGTCAAAAATGTAGTTAATTAGTGTTTTAACATATAATTGGCGTATATCTAGTACGTCACAGCTGTTGAATATTTGGTCTGTATCAGTCAGTCTATGTTTTTTTAGTATTACCTTTAAGATCGTTTTCTGTGCGGTTTCTATGTAATTGATAGCCGAGTTTATTGCTCCTCCCCAAGCAATAATTCCATATTCTATTATTGATTGGCAGAGTGCAAAATATATTGTTTTCAATTGTTTTATTTTATATATGTTTCTTATGTTTAGGAAAATGTGTATTGTTTTGAGAAGTTTATTTGTGATTTGTTTGATGTGAGGTATACCATCTAAGGTTATGGTCAATTACGATTCCTAGATACTTTATTTGTTCTGTTTTTTCTAGAGGAGGGCAATCGCAGATGTTGGTGTTTAAACATTCGTGTATTTTTATGGTATTTGTGTTGTTTTTTGGCTGTCCCGTGCTATTTATACTGTATGTTGTGAATTTTGTCTTTGATATGTTAAGTGTAAGTATGTTTGAGTCTAGCCATGTTTTCACTTGCGAGATTCCCAAATTCGCTATGTTATTACATTATTCCAATCCTTAGACTTGAAAAGTAAAACTGTGTCATCAGCATAGCTAACTATTTCACCGTCTATTTTCATGCTGCAAAGTTCATTTATGTAAATAGTAAAAAGAACGGGCCCTAGTATGCTTCCTTGTGGAACTCCATATGTAATCGGCAGAGGTTTACTAGTATGGTTGTTAATTTTGACTTGTTGAGTTCTGTTACTCATATAACTTTTAAATAGTTGAAGTTCTAGTTAGTTGTACTACAAACGTGAAAAAGATACTTTTCAACGCATTATGCACTTCGCTGTACACGTCAGAACTGCTAGTGTATTACACTGCATCCCAATGGCATAAGCTAAAAGTCGCTTAAAATAGTGCTTATCGCCAACTATTCCGCCTACCGAGATACTGCAGCGCCACGGAAATGTTCCTGGAGGGACGAGTACACTCTTTCAGAGCGCTTCTCCGCTATCACATGGGAAGCTTATGGCGCAGACAACGCCAATCATGTAACAAAATCATCACTTGCCTGGATGGAGTCCCCTCTGATGGCCCTCTGCGAGACGAGAGATGTGCAAATATCCTCCATCAACGGCTGATTACACTAATTTTTGAGTTTATATTTTATAAATTTTCACTTAAATTCCGCCTATTTTTGAATCACCCATGTTTTATTATTATTTTTCTTAAGCTAATTATGTATTTTATTTCAAATATGGAATGTATTGCATTGCACTACCCCTGCATACATTCTGGAATAAATTCAAATTATTATTATTACAAATTTAACTTGTTACAAATGTAACTTGTTGTACCGCAGCAAAACCACCCAAAATTTTAAAGCACACTTTTTACTGTGTGATTTTAAAACTTTAAAGCTATATTGCATTTACACAAACAAGATAAAATACCCTTTGCATAAATTCGTATAACTTAAAGCACACAAAAATACGGTTAACTTTGTGTGCGGTTAATGTTTGTAATACATTCTCTTGCGTTTTCAGGATTTGCCGCATACTAAACTCATAATATCGTGAAAAATCCTATGGTATTTTTGCGGGTTGTTTTTTCAAAAAAACTGCTAATAAATTTTGTCTTATTTCTTAAGCTAGAAAATAGTTATTTTAAAAATATTTTTGTATAAATCAAGTGAAAAAAGCCTTTTTTGTGTGTTTTCAATTATTAATCCCTAAATTATATGTACCATGTATTATTTTCATATTTTAAGTTTTTAGCTATTTATTTTGTTTTTATTATTTTCTGTTGTTGTTTTAAAAATAAAAATAATGTAAATTATGTATCGTGTAAAAGCCCATGAGAGCCTTAAAATTAATAAATAAATAAATTATCTCTTAAAATGTAAAAAACACAATTAATAAAATACTTATTTCGGTTGTAGGTATGTCTGTGATTGTAACTCCTATTAAATGAACTCGGATTGGTTTTGAATTAAAGTGTTGTTTTTAAAATTGGAACAGTTTGTGTAAAGAATTCAGAGAAGCGATTAATTACCTTCATGTAACATAATATTTGTATATACATATATTATCTAATATTGTTGACAAGTTAGAGTAACATTGTGTTATTTTTCAAGGGTCTACTTTTTTACCAACATGAAATTATCAATCATACAATTATAATAGGTCTGCGCTGGTACCTATTTAAGATTAACTTTAAAAAGGTACATATTTTTATAACATACTCGCTGACTCGGGGACGAAAATGATTTGTGATAAGTTGTGAGATTGTGAATTCTGGTGTACCTGTCAACTTGGTTCATTTTAAAACTAGAAATACTATTATTGTATTATAATAAGTATTTGTGTCACTTGGTCGTGCCATTTCTTTCTCAAACGTCCTTAACTTCTTCAAATATTTACTTACTTGTTTTAAATTGGCCTCACATCTCTTTTTTCGTTCATCATGTACGCCTCAATTTACCACAATTAATTATATGCATCGTATTGTTTCAACCATTCATTTCCAGTAATATTATGAAATCCACATTTCTACTGGTAAAAAACAACATTATATCGTTTTTCATTCCACTCCGTATCTTATTCTAGTGCAGAAAAAAATGCGTTAAGTCTTTCTCGAGCGTTTCCCGACTTCTTTTACTATTCAAACTGGCACTAACAATAACCTAAATTTTTTACTTCAAATAATAACAGGAATCACTGGTTAAAGCAAGCCAATATGAAACAAGATATAATATATTATAACATGATGTGTGTGCAATGTATCATGAAATATTTTATTAAACTGTATATATACCGAAACCATATATTTAATAGGAACCGGGTGAAATTATCCCTAAACTGTGGCTGCATAAACGGCTTCGTTGGGTGTCTTTCTTTGAATGCTTGTCGGTAAAAGAATAGAAAAGGACAACGTTTTTGGTTCGTTTAACTTCGACGAACACAATACACCAATCATCCACGATAACCTCGAACCTCCGAAGTTACCTCCCGGGAAGAAAAAATATTTTTTGTATTTGTAGGTTTACAGATGAACCTTATTTTCATGTTCACGATGAAATTCGTGGAAACAATAATATCAATTTATTCAACCAATCATTTAGGTTGCTTATTTTATGATATTTATTGGAAATATATTACCTACTTTCTACGTACTGCTTCATATCTTTATCACCTACAAGTTCCACTAAACATCACCTTAAAGATAATAAAAAGAAGACAAAAATTCAAGTTCATTGATTTAAATGACGTTGGTGACCGCAGCCTACCAGCACCAAGCGCCACTCCTGATTGAGCGCTGGGCCCAAGCGCACTCAAGACCACACCCTGCATAGTTGTCCTTATTTGTTAATTTATTATATCTATTATACAAAAAAATTGTATATCTATATGGGACGTGTGGGATCGCACTAACTTCCTCACATTCTAGAAAATAATAATTATTATTATTATTTAAAAAGATTACGAATAATTTGAAGAGATTCTTAATAAAATAGTAATACTCATTTTTCTTCGTGTTTAATTTTACTTACGGGTTTGTTGTAGGTTATCAAATCCATACTCCTTGAAACATAAACAATCTCTATACGAGTCCCTCTGGAACAAAAATAAACATATTTATGTGTTGCGGGTGATTGATTCATGCTGAAAATTCTGTAGAAAACTTGACGTAGATACAGACAGTCATTTCGCCAGATCAAAGACAAGCTTTCACGTATAACAATTGCATAGGTAGATAATTGAGACAGACTCTCAACATCATACTTGAGACATGTCCTCCTCTATGTTCTTGAGACAGTTGTCTGCCATTATATTGGAAACCTTACAAGAAGAGATCACAGCCTAGAGGGACACATTGCGGTCGGAGAGAGACATAGATAGGTCTCCAGTCCTGCTAGTCCTGTAGGTCAAGATCGCAACAGGCGATACGCTTGTGTCAGCATTCCGGGACGTAAGATAACCCGATTCTAAGTCATGAAAGTAGTCAAATACTACAATATCAAAAAAAGACACCCTTTATTTTTTAGCGCTCTTAAATAAGGGTAAACTTTTAAATGGTAATTTTTAATGACTGCCCCGAAGAAAACCGTTCACACAAAGTGAGTGTTTTATTTCATAATAATGTCAAAACACAAAGTGATTGGTATCATGGTAAGTAATTTTTCTTTCATCTTTTATAAATTTTCCTTAAAATCCATCCGGAGGTATTTATTTCATGTTTGCAGCTCTAATAAACTGGGAGGACCATTAAAAATAATTTGAAGAAATTTTATATTGATAAAACAAGATTTGACTGCCCTGACGCCAAAAATTTGCTGTCACTACATCCATGTACCTTCGAAACATACCAGATGGAATATATTATTTAACAACAATAACTTCGTGTTTATGTCTATTATGGAGAGAATATATAAACTGGGCAATGAGCTTATAGATGTCACTGATATTTTCGATTTAAATCTTGACACATTCAAAGTCATATTCGTTCAGCACTTTTTAGTTAGTGTCAATAACGAGTAATGCACATGCTCAAGTATTCATCATTTAATATAAATTTTTTTTAAATTTCAATGGTTATTTAAAGTTAGTGTGATAATAATTTAACAAGTTTGACGTTGAATATAAATCAACAAATATTTAGTAGGAGTTTCTTTATCTCAACTATTTGGTTTTTATATTAAAATTCAGTGTTCATAGTGTGGTAATATGACGTTTTAATGTTCATACATTTTTATATGGTAGTTAATAAGAAGCAACCGCCCAGGCAATGAAAACACCCCAGTGAAATATCTGTAACCCGATGTCGATTGTGGGCTGAGGTGTTAGACAAATCAATAAGGGAATCTCTGATATCTCGGGGTCGCTTTTACTACCCCCTTACCTCCTAACCACTAACCACCACCACCCCTCCCTCCCTCCCTCCCTCCCTGCTGACTCACATCTCCAGACACTATTCAGTGCGTGAAAATATCTCTATTGGGGTCAAATATAGGGAAAATAGAACACGAAAAAAAATTACGTTCATGTTTTACTTATTTTTTTATATGCGCTCAACTTGGTTTTTACAAATATTGTGTTTTTGCACTAAGCTTTTTTGTATCTTACCGATAAATCTGAGTTAACTTTTTGATGGAAAAGCGTTTAATTTATTTCAAAACTATATGACGGCCGGCATAGTCCAGTGGTAACGCATTGGACTGCCATTCCGAAGGTCGCGGGTTCGAACCCGGCGTGCGCAAATAAATTTTATTTGATTAATTTGTGTTATTTCACAATTAATTAATTAAAATAATATATAGTATATTTGCGGCACGTTCCAGAGTGGAAGATACTACCAGTATCGCCCTGGTGTAAGACCACCATTCAGAATTGAAACGTTGCTCCAAATGGCTTTAGCCGTGTTTAGTGACTAGATCTGAATAGCCAGGTACTTCCCCACCTTCCTCTTTCCCTTCCCCACTTACCTTCAGCCTCACAACATCCCCCAATTGGGGATGCCATAGTCTCACTGGCTCCAGACGGGAGCAGTTGGGACTCTTGTGAGGTATTGACTATAAAAAAAAAAAAAAAAAAAAAATGCTCAAATTAATAAAAATAATTTTGGGTCATGACGCAATTGAAAGCAGGGAGCAACCCTTTGAATGCCAGGTGTAAAATTCTAATTGCCCGCCGTACGCGCGCCGACTATTTTCCTAATAACTTGTTTTTTTGGAAAATTATGTTTTTGTGCCGTCTTACCAGATAAGCTAAGACAACTACTTTTATTCAGAAAAAAATGTTTTTTTGCCATCTGTGGTAGCAGAAGTCGGGGACGCCCAAGAAAGACATGGCATGATCAAGTGAATCTGATACTTAGTTAATTAGTTTTTGAAAAGCGGAAATAGTACATTTTTAATATGAAATTTTGCTACACGCTTTTTCACAAATAAATTAAACATATTTGCACATATATATTTTAGTCTGCTAGAAGCATATTTCAAGATTAAAAATACCACAATGTCGAGATAGTGCGGTGAACTTCAAAACAAATCCACGGTGGATTTCTTGGCACACTAGAGGTTAAAGATATCCGGTTATGTAGGTGGGAATAGTCTTCTCAGTAAATAGCACAATCAATCAAAATTAGTAAGTACACTAATCTAGGAAATCTAAGAACTTCCCCCAAAATTTGAATGAATTCTGCCAAGAAATTATTTGTTCGTGTCTCCTGTTCACTTCAAACAAATTCAAATCTCCATTTTAAAATACGTTATACTGGTCAGATCTCAGATCTAAAAAGAGAATGATTTATTAAAATTACATTCTTCTCCAAAAAGGTTTTACTTTTTTTACTAAGACTTTTCTTCAGAAATATACATTACATGACTAGCACAGCTTTTTCACACCGTTCAATGCTACCATTAATTTGAATAATATTAAGTTTGAATTACTATGAAGAAAATGTGGCGAGATATTTCATTTGAATGTGAATAACGATGAAACACCAAAATGAAAAGCCCAAAATTTATGATTAATGAATGTGCTTTTAAAGAAAAGACATTTTTTTGTTAAGTGCCTATACAATTTTTAACGATTGAAACCTTCATTATGATTATGATTTGAGATTCTTTTTTGATTATTTGAGAGAATGCTACGCCAAAAACAAACGACGAAAACCACATTACTTTAACTTAACCTGCACACGGTATCAGTTCTACATACATAAACTTCATCACAATCTACACGTATGTGCTAAATCGTTCAGTCAGTGGCTGAGTTAGCATCGCGTTTGGGTCCCACCCAGGCGTAGTGTGTTCAATTCCTCGGCTGGTCCAGTCCTCCATCACAACACAAAGCAACATTTTCCGCTCACCGTCGTGATAATAGAAGATTTTCAAATATTATCAGGTTATTCGTAACCCGAGAATGTTTTTTTGGAAAAAAACAAAAGAAAAAACAAAATAAACAAAAAATAATGGTGTCTTTAATATTGGCCATAGAAGGTTGGAGCACGACACAGCACAATAACTCAAAAATAATTCACCCAGCTCATTTTGTATACAATCTCTTACCTGCATCATATAAATATACAACCTTGAGAGAATAGACTCTGCCTTTAATAAAAAAATCACATTTAAAATGACTCCGGTAGATATATGAATAAATGTATACTTTAATTGCTCTGGTTTATTTTTGTACTCAGTCGCAATCAATTGAACACCGCCTTCGTTAAAAAACAAGAAAATAAATACGATCGCAAAAGGTAATAAAACACGTAGACTCTTTCTTTTGCCAATAATTACGATTGATCATCTATTTTATCAATCAGAACATTTTCCCTCACCCGTAAAAGTGTCTGGTCCAGAGATCCGAAACAAAGGGGAACTGTTATGATCACAATAATATACGGATATTGAACTCATATAATGGATATATTCTATTAAGTCAAGAGGAAACGGCTTCAATTGAAGACATTCCTCGCAGTTATGTATTTGTCTAAGATTTTATCATAGCACCCGACCGCTTGTAACGCATTTATTGGCCGATAAAAATATTATACTGAATTATCTGTAATAAAAATATAGTGTCCTATAAACTGGTTCTCTCAATGAACAATAATGTGAATAGCCAAGATACTAATCTAATTTATGGACCCGTAAAACTAGCACTCACTTATAAAGCGTCAACTGTTAAAATTGAAAATAATTGTATTTTGTAGTGAAACTTCGACGGCTGGTTCATAAAGGAAGAATCCATGATTTTGCTCCAAGCAAATGTTACATAAAGGATTTGTAATAAGGTGTGTGAATTCTTCTACTTATTTTATTTGTATGTGCAATGATCAGATTGCCAACCCTGGAATTTTTTGGGATACATCGGTTGCCACACCTGCTATCGGATCACAAAACATGACGAGTTCAAATCGAAGCAGCATTCATTCCTTGTTCAACAGGCTTGGCATCCTTTTGTCTGGTGACCGACGGATCTGCTCAATTTTGTCGTCGTTAAATTTAACACACTGGAGTCTTTACCTTGGACGGTGAGCAATCGAAAAGCATCTTCCGATCCTGCACTATCACGGGCTTTTGTCTTGGGGACAAGATTGACAAGGCGTTTCTGGAACTAACGAGGAGATTATTTGTTGCAATTCAAACCGAGATGAGTTGCTGCCACAAGCTTTCTTCGACCACCTGTCCACTTCGATCGGTGTCAGAGCATTCCATATAATATATGTAACAAGCAGTAATTGTTGAATGAAACACTAGTATATATTGAATTATTTCGCGGAGAAGAGATAAGCCGCCATAGCTCAGTGGTCAGAGCTGTCGACCGGAAATCGAAAGGACACGGGTTCAAGTCCCGTTGGCGTCATGTATCTTTTATCAGGAGATTTTTCAATGTAGATGAGTGTTTCAGGCTAATAATTATTGCTTATAAAATAATATATGCAAGCTTATTTTTGCTCGGCATTTTGATGTAGGATTAAATGTTTGTTGAATATAATTCTTAAATGCGTAAGTCTTTTTCCCTGTTATAAAAACCCACATTTTACAGAGCATTACTTAGAATTTTTCATCAATTTCGCAACATAATCCCACGGTAATACAATCCTTCTCTCTCAGCTTCCAATGGTTTGGCTTCATTGATCGTCTTTCAACCGTTTAGCGTACATGTTCAATCTACGCTAGTCATCTGGCTTTGACACTTTTGGAAATGACAGGTTGACTGGTCAAGGAGCGTATATCTTAGTTTCTCCTGTGTTTTCACGTCTGCATCGCAATATCTTGTTTTAGACCTGAGTCTCATTCTTTTCTATTTTCAAACTAAAAGATGTTGTTGCTGTTTTAGAATTTTCCATGACTGCACGATACATTACGTTAAGTTTAACAAAAATAATATACGTAGTTTTGCATTTCTAAAGAGGAGCTTGTAACACAAAAACCTCTCTATGGAAAACGAATGCCATATTAAACTCAAGCTCAACCCTTCAATATCCTACATCATTTTTATTTCTATCAACCGTTGTTCTCCCTCGAAAAGTGCATTTCACTAGATTGAATCCTTTTTTTCCTACCCCTAGGATATTCATGGAAAGACTTTGTTCTATTTTTCTCTTCAATCGCTCTATATCAGTGTAGTCGTAAAATGGAAAATCTATCGCTATATTTAGGATTTAGGCTATTGACGCAAACGTAAGAACTATATCAGATTTTTCAAAAATTAAACCCCGAAGTAATAGACCCATAAGTACATTCTGAAATTATTGTCCTCCATCGAATTTATGATAATAGAAAACATTATTTTTATCATGTCTTTTTTAAGGGCGAGGCATCACTCATTTTAACGAAGTCAATTGAATCTGACCTAATACTTATTATTAATTATTATCCCAATACATTAGGCAGTTGACTAAGTTTGTAAATTATACGAACAATGTTCGCCAACTAGTGACGGGCATGCTTGATATATAGGTTTCGTAATAAACAATTCAATTGTTATAGACTTACTTTTTAATCGAAATAATTCTACCAATCTACTCCCTTTATTAATATCCAAAATGATGTAATTATGTTATTTCATCAAAACAACATCTATTCTAATATAAATGTAGTGTTTACATAGTGTTCGTAAACTCGCAGTACAAGCGGGAAACTGGTGAATCTACATCACACGAATAACCAAAAAACAATAAATTAGATTATTCAATTAATAAATTAGAAATTATTCATTTATTTATTGTTATTAAGTTTAATTTGTAGAACTCCATTTTATTTTTTATTTTTTATATATTCAATAATATTATTATTGGGTTTATAAAAACAGTTTATTTTTAAACAAGTTCTGCTGTGTAATTATTATTACGCGTGACAGCTGTTTCGCCCTCTGAAGGCATTATCAAACTGTGGGTAGCCCACTTACAGACGATACATTTATATTATTTCTAGGTAGGTATTTTAATTTCAATTACTGATTTCTTAATTGATTTTTGAGTAAGATATTAGAAATTATTAATGGTTATTACCCCAGCAAAGTTTCCCCAATTAGTGTAATGTTAAAAATTTGACTGAATGTCTTAATGTTAGTTATTCCCAAACGATGACTCATAGGGTTATTTTAATAGCATAATTAAGTACTTCATAGTGCACTCATATTTGAACTAGGTTTGAAGATATCTAGTAGGGGTGAACGAATTATATTTGTTTGTTCATTAATTAGAATAGCTTTCGGATTATTAGAGTTTTTGTTAATTTCTAACTGTTCTAAAAGGTTCAGTTTACGGCCTTTATTTTGTACGTGTAACGGAGTTGGTTTATTATTATCATTAAGTGAGTGATTTTCATCTAGGAGATGTTTGGCAAATTGAGATTGCATTTTATTATTATTTTTAAAAGATCTTATATGTTCTTTGAACCTAGTGTTAAAGGACCGGCCCGTTTGTCCTTGTGTTTAGAATTCATCGGACAGACATCTAATAAAATTGCAAAAGTCCTCAAAAAGTGTGGCTTAGATATTGCCTTCCGCACAAATAACAACTTAGGATCATCTCTTAAAAACTCAAAAAGTAAGGTACTCAAATTACAAAATAGTGGCATTTATAAACTCCAGTGTGACGAATGCAACGCTGTTTATGTTGGACAAACGGGCCGGTCCTTATAAATGTATCGTCTGTAAGTGGGCTACCCACAGTTTGATAATGCCTTCAGAGGGCGAAACAGCTGTCACGCGTAATAATAATTACACAGCAGAACTTGTTTAAAAATAAACTGTTTTTATAAACCCAATAATAATATTATTGAATATATAAAAAAAAAAAAATAAAAAATAAAAAAATAAATAAATAAATTATTCAATTTAGGTTGTAAAAGGAGAAAGCATTGGGTAAGGGGAGTGCAAGCGAAATAAAGCAATGGTAGTAACTGACGCGGTTAGGCTAACATATTTATACAATTCGTCTCACCTGGAAGTGACTTTTTTTCATTTATTAGTAATGAAACATTTTGTAATTGTCTAAATATTTTTAAATACTATTCGATTATGATTGGACATTCCTATTATTGAAGTTATGATAATTAAGAAGTTCGAATATTTATAAAGTTTCGCTGCACATCCCTACGCTTGACTAAAGGCGGTACTAAATTAGGGATTGCTTCTTCCACTTCAGCGAGATAACGACGTTTCATTCTGGCGGTGTGTTTTTCTTCGAGAGGCGGTACGGCAGTATCTCCCCACTGGCGGCAAAGTATCCCTGATGAATAATAATTAATCAAATTCAATCCGCATCTACAATTTAGACGAGATAAATATTATTTGAAATAGTCATGAGGATTGTATTTACATAATACCAACTGTGGGATTTTCTCCTGGAAAACGGATTTTCAATGCGCTGGCCTTCGAGCGAGAGTTGAAATGCTCGGTAAAAGTAAAATTTAACAATCAACGTGACTTTTCAAATGTACATTAAAAAATGAAGTTATTCAGTTCCAAATGACTTATTATAGACTTTTTTCAATTAATTACCCAGCGTTGTTCGGGGTTACGAATAGTTTGGCGAAAAGATTTAAGGTTTTGAATTCTAGCATACCTGAAAACTGGGTCTATTTTTTGGTCTATTACTAATATTATTCTAAAGAATTAAAAAAAAAAAACTTTTTATAAGTTTTTGTTACACTTGATCGTGCCATGTCTTCCTCGGGCGTCCCGACTTCCACCATTTACTACTATGTACCACATTTTTACTATTAAAAAAAAAACATTGTATCAACTTTTATTCGACTCCGTATCTCATTTAAGTGCAGAGATAATGCGTTAAGTCTACCTCGAGGGTCCCCGACTTCTTCCACCATTCAAAACACTATCCAAACACTCGTGACACAAAACAAACTTAGAAATTTTCGACGAAATTGGTCAAATAGTTTTGAGTTTATAGGGGACAAACAAAGAACATTCATTTTTATATATGCGACTAAGAAGTTGATAGCACCTTACCGTGTTACCTCTGGTACTTCCTCTTTAGATAATTACTGGATGATCTTTGATCATTATAAATGATGGGTAGACTAATAATAATAGATTGTAGGTATATTAGTTACACTGTTTATTGTTGCACTATTGTACAAGTTGCTCGAAGGAAGGTTAAAGGTAAAAAGACGCAAAAACAAAGCAGACGTACCCTATGTAGTGGAATTCAATAAATTTAATATTGTGTCCCTGAACAAAATACGAAAGAAAATGGGTAAGTTTGTGGAGAGGAAGGTTGGCAACTACCGCTGTGTTTGATGCAGCAGCATGGCTCATAACAGAACACATTTCAGAACACCTTATTAACCTTCACTGGCTCAAGTGCCCTGAAAGAATCCACTACAAATTGTGCTCGATGGTGTTTAAATCCATCAATGAAATGGCCTCATCCTACATCTATGAACTATGCGTTCCGGAAAACACTGGTCTGAGGCAGTCAACTCTTAGATCAGCAACATCATCAGCTATAGGCAGACTGATGGAATATAAGCGCAAGCCAAATACTAAGTTTGGTGATCCCGCTTTTGGAGAATCTGGGCCAAAGGCTAGGAGTAAACTCCCTCCGGAACTAAGATCCATAACAAGTCCAAAAGAATTCAGGTCTAAATTAAAAACTTACATTTTTAAGCTGTCAAACCCTTAAATTAAATAAACCATTCCTGAGAGAAATTCCAATTATATTCAATTTTCCAATTATGTACTCAATCCTGTATCTAAATTTCGCTAATAAACAATTAGTAAATGTTAATTAAGTGTTAATCTGAAGTGACCTACCAAGTAAGTATGGTACTGTCTATTATCTCCATATATAGTTAGTAATAACATAGATCATTGTAGAAATGTATTATGTATTTGCACAACGCCCTTAAGGTGATTTTGCAAAAAAACGGCGCTACACAAATCATCCAAATATTATTATTATTATTATTACCTGAAATGAATATAATATTTATATTTTATGTTAATATCGTATCGTATGAATAATAGCGTGATCTCTCGCCAAAATCGAGTTCAATCTCAATAAATATGGCTAAGTGAACGGATTGGCTAAGGGATTAAATCATTTTAGCCTATAACTGTCTAGGACCACCACTGAACAACCGCTCCGGCCGTGGGCCACCGGGCGCGGGACGCAGGGGGAGGGGGCACTCAACCGTTTGACCTCACTTGTAACATTTGTAATTTTTTGATCGGGGCAATAAGATTTCATGGCTTTTTCAATGGCCCCTAATGAATGTAATTGAATTGAGATGTTATATTGCCATTTTGTTCTCTTCAGATTAAAATTAAATTAAACATTTTTAATAATATCGTAAACGTTTTGTTTCTTACGTTTTGGGTTTGTATTCAATGCACGCTAATAATTTATATAGGAAAATAATACTACTCATCTTTAAATTTCAAATTATTAATTTAATTGTATTCTAAAGGATGTGAGAAAATTGATTTTGAGAGAAATGTTTCTGAGGAACGCTTTCTTTGTAGGAACATTGAAAAAGAAAACTGATCATTGATATGTTCGAGTGTCATTTACCTGTTAAAATACACATGTTTAAACCGAAATGTATTGCCAACTCTTCATATCTCCTCATACCAGACGAAAGGTACCTTTTTATTAATTAGATCAACATTAAATGTTACCGGAAACTCGTAGTATTAACCGGCTGTATTTGGGTTCGATTTTGTATGATAACTTTGTTTTAATTATTAATTTTTCTGATTAAATCGGGTCAAAAGTTTTTTTTTTTAAATTTGTCGCTAGGGGGTAATTGTCAGCTATTCAATGTATTTTTAAATGCGTAATATATTTTACTACTTAGATCGAAAATAAGAAGTTTTTTGGCTTTTCTATGTGATGTAGTTTCACCATTTTCTCATTGTACCACGAGTTTCCAATCACTGTTTGTGAGTTACAACTTACAAATAACATGAAGATACTCTGGGGTTTGTCGGAGTTTTAGCGGGTGAATACAAATTATAATTAGATCGGAAATTAGGAACTAGAGGAACGCCGTGAACTTTTGAATTTTGATAAGTAAAGAATTTCAGAAATCGTCCAAATTTTAAGTATTTCGTCAAGCGAATTTTCGGAAGCGAGTTTGATCGGGGAAAACTGAAACATTGCATTGGTATTGGGGTGAAGTGTCAATTTCCCTTGAAATGTCTTTCCAATAAAACAACTTCCGATTGAAATTGAATGTTTCCATTACGTTTTGACAATCCCCTATTTACATAAACAGTATAATATCATTTTACAATAACTTTACTTTACTACAAACGAAAATGGGCATTTGTCCTACATTTGTCATTTCAAATTTAACTCATTGTGTGATGAAATTTTTATTACTATCAAAAGTACACATTTCATCATATGTTTGTATTATTTTTTGCTTTACCGCATAGGCTAAATTGCGAACAGCTCAAAAAGGTCTCATAAAAATCGTTGTATCTCCGTTACTGTCGTGGTGAGAAATATGATCTGCACGGTGTTAGAAGGGAAAATACCACGATTTATATTCTAATCTAGAAGTTAACCACAGAAAAATTAAAATATGCACCTCTATGAAATCATGTTTCCGACCGCAATTTCAAAACGAAATTTATTTAAAAGATATTTATATTTTTATGAAACAAAAAAATTTAGTAACAATAACTTTTTTAATACATT
Organism: Hesperophylax magnus; assembly: GCA_026573805.1. Classification (NCBI taxonomy): domain Eukaryota; kingdom Metazoa; phylum Arthropoda; class Insecta; order Trichoptera; family Limnephilidae; genus Hesperophylax; species Hesperophylax magnus. Next base: position 2,153,511 of record JAIUSX010000043.1, on the reverse strand, counting down.
TTTCCAATAAAATACGTGTTTGTTATTCTTTTTTTCTGTATCAGTAATTTTAGTTAGAAAAATGGAAATGTGAGCCTTTCAGTGATGTAATTATCAATTTATATATTTATAATGACATTTGAATATACATGTCATAAACAGTTTTTTTTTTGTTTCCAGAGACATTTATATGGATTTTATTGCAAAGCGTAAATTTTCTGACCTTCTGACTGAGGCCTGAATGGACATAAAATGATGTCCTTTTTCTTCCCAAATTCGACAACAAAATGCATGCATTAAAAAGTGAATTATATTCATTTAAACTCTCTTCTGTTTTTTTAATGATAGTAATATGTTTCTTGGATGATGCTTTCTACTCGCGTGAGTTAATTTATGATCTGAAACAAGTACAAAACATTTAATTTTCAGGCTAAGGTAACATAAAAATACGGTTAAACTTCTATATTACAAGTTGAACACCCACTCGGAGGGACTACAAAACACCCTGAAGTTTAGTCTACATAAATTGAATGATCTGCCTAAAACTTTTGAGGAATTACAAATTGTTTACAACTTTCCTCCTTTTCTATTAAATTTAAAACTATTGCCGACCTATTTCCTAGTAAACTTTAAAAGTATCTATTTCTCTTCTAGCCGAAAGCCAAGTTAGGAACAGATTCCTATGGGTAATGTTTGATCAAAGTCTCCCACGTGATGGGAATACGAGCTCACGCCATATTTACGGAAATCCCCGAAACGATGTCTTTTTATGTGTTTACAGAAACGCCTTCATTTTGTCGGGTTGAGGCATGACCTAGATAGAAAATGGCCAGGGACAGCCTTTAAAATAAATTTTCTCTGTAACAATGTAGTTGTTTTCAGATCAATTCTTGGTTTTTTGAAGACAAGATTTTAATTAATGATATCAAATTTCGCATTTAATAATAATATTATATATTGTTACTTTTCTCTTTGTACGGGTACCACCGTCCGGGAACTGTTTATTGGATAACCAATGCCTCTGCGTAGATCACGCCATATGGTTCGCTACGTTTGGCAACTTATCAAGAGTTCTTGGGATCATGTGATGAGGTTTGTTCATGTCCCGGAGGCGGATATACCTGCCTAACAGCTGAGTGGTAGGTCGGATAGGGAGAGACAGGTTGAGGATTGATTCATACGTCTTAGACACAATGACCCTCAGATTTCCATCACTTCTGATAACGTTTTTCTTCCCTCCTTATATTACTTAAAAAGGCCCTCCACACAACAACATCGAGTGAAAAAAAAAAGATTTTGTAAAACCCCTTTAAAAAGTGTTTTGATATTTTAAAATGTTTGATTAATTTCGCCATAGAGCGATACCAATTTATCTCACTTCAGATACTTTCTTCTATCGGCTTAGGTATCTCTCCAGCGGCATTTTGTATCTAAATGTTTGAATTCACCTCGGATGTAAAGTAATTCGTCCTTGATCGCGGGTCGTGATGTCCTCGAGCGACCCCCCCCCCCCCCCGGGGGACCACAACAAGTGTCCCTCCCGATCCCCGTATCCATCTGCCCCTAAATAATGTATCAAAGCCGGGATCGTCAACATGCCTACTTTATCACGAACGTTGACATCCTCAAAAGGGATACACTACTTACGTTAACTAAGGTTCAATTCTGTTCCAAATAAAATGTTCTTTCCGTGGTCAAGATTCCTATTCGAAATGGTTTAAGATTTTCTCTTCAAAAATATTTCCGTGATTAGTTTTTGGGTTACTATGCCATGTGTTAACGTTTTGGACAGCGTTACAGCGTTCATTATCAGGACAGATGTCTAGATTCTCTTAATTTTATTTTAATAGTTAGTTAAATTGATGTGGTTTTCTGCGTTTAGTTTTTGTATCCATAAGCCCCTTTACTTCTCCATAATCTACTTTTCCGCCGCTATAATGGACACTGTTACGCTGTCCGAAGAATTCGCTAAAGAAGGAAGAAGTGCAACATGGCATAAAAACACAAGTAGTCATGATGAAGTACTCTAATTCTTAGTTTTTAAACAATGTAAAACGAAAAGAGAATATTTTTTTATCTGCGAAAATGTTTATTTTTTAATTTGATTTATTGCTGTATGCATCATATCGTTGCCGGATACAGCAATGCGATCGCTCAGAAAAGGTCTTTCGCTGACTGGAAGACAATACCCTGTGATATAATGTTTCCTCTTGGCTCCGAGTTAAACATGTGCAACAGGTTTGGATAGGGCAAGTTTTTTTAGAAAAAATAGTACTTCTTAATTTGCACAGTGCGGTAAATCGTATCCCTGGCATTTAAGCCGCCCGAAGTTATACTTTTCCAGGTCTGATAATATACTTTTTTTAAATAATATAACTATTATCTAGACGTGTTAAACATACTGATTAAACCTATACTAATAATATAATAATTACTAAAACATACCGGAAAATATTCGAACATAATAAAACGGTTCCGGTCAAACTTTTTATGTCGTATTATAAAGTGGGGACCTACCGCGTCCCGTTGACTAGGCCTTGCATCTCGATTAATACACAAAAAATTGTTGCTTCTACCGAAGAAATTGACTGTTTTCAAGAATACAATACAAAAATAAATTGAAGTAAATATAATAAAAGGAAGGGATAAAATATAAATGCATCATTGATTTATGCTCCTGAAAATACCGTAGACGTTTTTAAATTCAATTATGATAAAAAAATCTTTCAACCTTTTTACAAAATTCTCGTCAACGCAAGCTATTATGATCTGTTTACAAAATGTATTTTGTAGTAGTGAATACGTTATTGCTTTTCAATCAAATAAATTTAGTTTTTTTTTTTTTTTAACATACAACAAATGATGTTGTATTCGAATGATGTTGATTGGCGATCAACACCATTCGAATGTTTAATAACTCATTAAGGGATCGCCAATTGGTAGTTTTGAAATAGAAGAGTAAAAAAAATAAAAAAAGAGTTTTGTACAGAAAAATTAGACCCAACCCAACCCAATGTGCAGACACAATGTATGAAGAAAACATTTACAAAACATTTCACAGAAGCAACATACAGACACAACATATGAAGAATCACTTTACAGATATGTTACAAAAAAAATTGTCTTATAAGACTTTATGAATTATTATAATCACTCATTTGATTTATTTACTGTTGGTGTCAAAAAGTTAAAAAAGTATCCTCAATGATGGACTATAGAAATGCATAAAAACAAAATCAGGAAAGTTTATCAGATTAGCCTTCCATAATTTACACCTGCCCAGTAACAGATCAACAGCTTTTATTATTTAAATGTTTCCTTCCACCCCCCAAGGAGACAACCTTCCCTATCCCCATTCCACTTCAATATTCATTCACCACCCCAACGCCCCATCCCCCACTGACCTCCGGATTACCTTCAGCGGACCCGTATAAAAATAAATCTTTTCAATTTTCAGAAGATGTTTTCGGTGAACTTACCTGGATGAAAACAATCATTTTTTCCGGATTTAAAAAAAACTGCATTATTAGTATTATTTGTTAAATGATAAACCCAATATCTCAAATTATCTTTCGTTTTCAATTATATATTCTTTTTTACTGTTTCTGTTTTCTTTGGGCTTATCCAAGATTTACAATTACGCATATTTCTATTATTCTCTAAATCGAGGGTTTTTCCTCTTCCTCGTTCGTTAGAAGGGCCCGCGAGGGATTTTTTTAGCATATTTTACGCAATTCATTAAAATGTCTATTTCCTGAGTTTTTTTTATAGAAACTAGTAAGTAGCAAGCTTATGGATGTCATCGTGATAAACTTGTTGAATAGTTATTGTAACATAACTTTGTAATTTATGTTGTAGTGTAATAAAGAGATTATCTTTACCAAAACATTAAACTACGTTCATTTACCAATTATATATACAGAATTTTTAAACAAATAGGTACCTAAATGTACAACATTTAGGTACATAGATGGACAACATGTAGGTACTTACATAACCTACCTAACTGCAGCTATGTTAGAACATGACTTTCGTGTCATTTTTTTAAGATCTCAAAAAAATGTGCTGCCGAATCCTCATTATAATATATGAAAGTTTAAAATAATGTATTTTTGGTGTAAATAGCCCCAACAAAAAAAAAACTGGGTTTTTATCAAAGAAAGTATAACTGACAAATTATACTCATATCAAAGATGATCAAGAATTGCCTAATCGTATAATAAAAACGTGCACTAACCTATTGTAAATCCCTTCCTGCAATAGCACGGTTTCATCTGGCCCATGCAATATGCGCAGCAGATTTTTGTCTTTTCAGGTGGCACATTATTCAATTTGTGAGAGGAAGAAAATTGTTCAAACTTGCAGATGCTTACTTTCAAACAATAATAGTTGACAATACACACCTAAAAAACACAATGACAAGCCGTTCTGTTTTTGAAGCATAGACTAAAACCATTTGTCATTCATTTGGGTAAGTACTTACCAGATCAGTGCACATTACAAATACATAAAGGCATTTACACAATCTTTGAGCAACTTATTTAAATATTAGGAAATTATAAACTAACCGAAACAAAAATAAATTGTATTATGGTGCCCAGTAGTCGTCACCATGGCGTTTTCCAAATACCAAACGGAAGAACAGATTTTCACAGGATAAGAGGATTTTTTTTCAATTGAATGAAAATTCTAAAAAAATAGATAATATATTAAATTACTCTAATCTAACACATTTTTTATTAATTGTACATGATGCTAGAAGTAAAAAAGATTAATAATTTTTTTCGAAATTACAATGTTATTTTTCCACAGAAAAATATTTTTACACAGAAGAATATTGATTTTTACATACAAATCAATTAAACTTTTTTACTTAAAAACTACCTTAAAAAGTTGAAATTCAGAAAAAAATTCTATCTTTTTACTTGTACTATCATATGGAATCACCCCCCGAAGCTTGCGCACTTTACCCCTGGACACCATGTAAAATAATATTAATAATAAAATGTGTTTTAATGGCACATTAGTCTAGAAAAGAACCTGAAAAGATTCCCCCTCAGGAATCAATGCTGTTACTGGCAATTTTTAGAAACATTTACCTCAACTGTTTCTAAAAATTGCCAGAGGTTTGTCCGGGATAAATTTCCAAAGACGAACAAATTGACGACGATGTTCTCTGGTGAAAGATCATCCGCCCAATCGATGCAGTATGAAAGTGAAAAATACCTTGCTTAAATCATTCTGTACGGACATATAGAGTATACACCTGTGACCTGCGGGCTATTAAATGATCTAGATCTAGATATAAGAACGCTGCGAAGAATAGCTCAGTTTTCGTACAAAACATAACACTGAAGTAAAAGCTGTCCGAAACATGACACAAGTAGAGCAAATATAACATACCTCAACCCCAACAATTATTAACAAAAAGCAAATATTTAATAATTATTCAAATTGTTTTACAGCAATTCGAGGTGGTAAATTATGATCTCGATTTCTCTATACCAAAATTTAGGTCAAAAATCCTTTTAATCCTTTGGGGGAGGAGTACATGTTTTAGTGGGCTGTCAGTGGCGTAGACGGGTTCTCACGCTGAGGGGGGAGAGCAGATGAAAAAAATTATAGGATTCATATTCAGTGGGGTTTAATTCCGTGCCACCACTGGCCCGGCTAGGAGTCACCTTTACTTTGTTGATAATATAAATTGGAAAATCTACCTTTTACGCGAAATTTGTGTTGAGTTCAAATACTCGCATTTTTTTCTCAGTAGGGGGATTTGATATTCAAATCATTGGTGTTATATGTTACTTTTGGGGATCTGGTGAGGAGACAATGAAAGAGGTTGTGAAGGTCACAGTGCTTTTATTGTTGAGTCAGGATGCAGCATGGGAGATGACTTCGGGACCGAATGGCGATGACACAGGATGCAGGAGGTGAAGTGGTCTAGGCGACGGCGCGCTGAGACCGGGCTCGTGGATGTGTCAGGAACTGGTGTAGACCATGGGTCTTCCGGGTGCTCCAGTGCTGAACAAGGTAGCCGAAGATACGATGGACCTGCCGGTGGATGAACGGGAGATGTAGGCCATCTAGGAGTGTCGACCGCTACAAAATTATTAAAAAAATAAAAAATTTAAGGAATATTTCACTAAAATGCTGGAACTAATATACCAAGTAATAAGAAGTAGAAGGAATTGAAATGGTGTGATTATTGTGACGTAACTTCCGTGATATTCATTTTTCCGGTCTGTGTTTTTTTTTAATTTTTCTTTGACACAACTGTGATATTTGAAGATATCTTTAAAAGTGAACTAATCACAGATTTCCTCTCAAGTATGAAAATTTATTTAAAAAATAACAGGGGTACCAACATACTAAACATGTGATATTTATATTATCCAAATTAATTTATATTTGAAACTTTGCTTTATTTACAATATCAGGTGTTATTATTTGGATTTGATGTTAATCTTAGTATTAGCATTTGATTTTTTTGTATATAGTTATTCCAATATCGATGTATTATATTACACTTACACACATAAATTGTCAATTTCCTCGTGTAAAGGACCGAAAGGGCGTTAATAAATAATAAATAATAATAATGGTTGATCACCATCAAAGAGGATGTATTTTTATTTTTGTGCACATGAATTCATCAAACATTTCTTCATTTACGAATCGGTTATCCGGATTTTTCTTTATCCTCAAGAAATTCACATAATCGTGGTTCTACTGTATCACCGGGCTTTGAACTAAAACTTGATTAAAAAATATGCTTGTGAAATTATACGAGTTCCTTTCTGTTATTATTTGAGATTGAAATTCATTCCGACGCTTTTATGAAGTTATTATTGCTTTTGTTTCAGGGTCCGACAGAGGAGGCCAGGCAGCTTGGGAGAGGACAGCGTTGACGGGGAGGCTGGGCGAGGGATCAGGGGGTTAATTAAATCATAACACGACAGCGAATCCAACCCACATTCATCATATTATGCTTCCATCAAAATTTATTGGTTTCTTGATCGTTTCAAATTTAACTAAATAGTGTTCACTTGTTGACATGTGTATGAAAAAAGAATATTAATCATTCTTTAGATTATGATTTATTATTATAATTATGAAAATTGTAAAAAATAATAAATTATTAAACTGCTGCTAAATAGTTGAAACAAAGGTCATATTACGGCCATATTACAAATAAGTGGCAGTTTGTAGCCAGATTGGTAAATAAGCCAAAATTTATATCAACGAAATGAATAAAAAAAAGTGTCTATAAATAAAAAATTTAATTTGAAAATTTCTAGTAGGTCAATGTTCGCGTAGCTTATTTTAAAACTTTAGAATTTTAAGTAAATCCACGTGTGTAAGATAAAACATTTACGAGTAGTGGAATTCACACGTTACTTACAGTCGATATTAAAAATATTCCACGAAAATTGAATAAATTTTGGCAAAAATCAGCACTGATTGACCACTGCATAATTTAAATCGTTCATAATTCATACTGAGTTACTTTAATTCTCGCGTTAACTGATAATAGGTTAAAAATTTACGCAAAATGGAGTAAGTAATATCCATGCAAAAAAACGAACTTCAGAATTTGAGATAGATTGGTGTTAAAGTGACGTGTGTGTACGGAACAATGTGTAGACAAATCTGTAGTCGCAGGGCATCGTTCTCGGTAGGCCAATAAGCAGGAAGATTCGTCCCTCGACGTGGCCCCGACGCGGTGTGGGCGGGCGGGGGGGCGGCGCGGGGTGGTCCTCGCCCTCCGCCTCGCCCTCGCCGCCTCCCGCTCCGCCGCCCGCGCCGCGCCGCTGGACAAACCAGACCTCGGACATGTGTCCCCGCTGCAGCGGCCGCTTCGCCATGAGTCACGCCACCAGCCTCAACAACAGCTACTCACAGTCCTATAAAGGTAAGAACTTTTTTGTACATACATAGTATCGTGTGTTCAATTCAAACCCTGCCAAGCTTTTCCACTCCTCGGGGTAATGTGCCACATGAAGAGCCACGGACATCAATGTTCCAGACCCTTGTGAAACTTGATCAGCAAAACACATTATTGAGGTTCGTTTGCTTCTCCTACCTTTCACTTGACCAGTTACCATGGCCGACCTGTCTTAACCACGAGAAGATCCTCCGTTGGAGAGATAGAAGGTAGTTTCATATGCATACCTCAAATAATGGGTCGTAAACGGTTGGCGATGTTCCCTTCGAGGAACTAATTTCTAATTTTCTGATTCGGAAGTTGTTAATGGAAGAAAATCTTGAAACCAATTTACATACTTTAGCTGTCTTTTATCCAGCTAGAAAAATACATAATATGACTAATATTGCTCAAAAATTGAATTCCACGTCCACAGTTGAATTTTCATTGCATTTTAAATAAAATAGGGAGCTCCTCAAGGGAGCACTCTTTGACCACTCTTGTTGTGTATGTTTTTAGGCTGTTGAACAAATATATTTTTTTATGAAACAGGGAATAAGAATTGATGAAAATTTAATATGGGCTTATCACATTCATAACATTCCTAATAAAAATCAGAAAATCTTATATAACTCTCTTATGTAATTAAATCATCGTACTAACACATTAAAAATCATTTTCCATTATCTAGCTAACTACCAAACTACAGCTTTTTATACAAGAGAAAACTTGCAATATGAATTTTACAATTTTTCAAATAATATTTTATGAAGCGTTAAATATGTTGTATTGGCATGTAGGTACCCAAAATACTTTAAACAGTTATCTGAACATATCTGAAGTAAAAACGTAGATGTCGTTTTTTCGTTGATTTTTTAAAAAATTAAAACAAAAAATTTTTTTTTACCAAAAGTCACCACTGATTGCACTGCTACTACACGTCACGCAATCTAATAGCTAATACAATACGCGCTCTTTCTCGTCTGTACGGTGCTGCTGAAACGAGACGGAATGCATATCATGAGATGCTTTAGATTGTCCTCGTTGGTGACGTATTTTTTGCGGTTGTTTTTAATGAAAAAATGTCACGTGGAGCGCAAAATTCCTTCTACACCTTTTGCTCAAAATATGCCCAAGAATTGTTCAGGTACACCATTATATAATTTACAAGCTTGTGGAAATTGTAAATTTAAGTTTATTCGGAAAAGAAACTGACAACTGATTACCGTGTTCCGCATAGAATACTACCACACACATTTTTGAATAAATGATTGAAAGGATGGTAACGTTTGCAATAAACTTGATTTTAAATATTTTGACATCTCCGACATGATAATAAATTATTAATGCGGGTAATTCCGCGAAAAATAAAGGTGTTATAATGCATAAATAAATAAAAAAATTTAATATTTCTAATCCTTCTGCTCATCGCTCGTGGCTATAAAATAATAAGATACTTTTTCGACCAGGCTTTCTTCGTTTTTCAACCTCTGTATTTTTTCTTGGAAAATAGTTATTATTTTATGCTCACAGTTTAAAAGTTTCAAATGGGTTTCAAGAGATTTCATTCTTTCACAGTATAATGAAAATTCTATGAATTTACTTTACATAATGAAGTTTTAAAGATTCTAATCAAAACATAAAGTAAATTTATATTCAACAAGCTTACTTGAGGTTATTATGTGTATTTGAGTAAATATACTTACTTTTATGCAAAAAAAACAAACAAAAGCTGTATCATTGCTGTCAGTAAAAAATCAATCAAATCGAAAATTCAGTTGGAAAATTTAATATAAAAATAGGAAGATAATTTATTACCACTGTTTCTCATCAATCATCACTTTACTACGAATTCTGATTTATGAATACCAAATGAATCAATGAATTCATTAAATAAACAACTTTTGCTGGCAGGTAAACCAAAAGAATTACTAACATTCTGTTTGATAATTACCCTTAGGGCCATTTCATCTTTGGGAATGCTGTATGGATCTTTTTTCTAAGAAAAGAAAGGGAGGGTTTATAAGGCGGATGTGGTGGGCAGCCACATCCGCCGCTAAGATCTGAATACACGTCGACCGATGAACCCGGGCACCCCTGTCACTCTATAGCAGAAGTGTTGGTTATCTAATAAATGATTCCCGGGGCTGTGGTACTCACACCCGCCTTCCAAATTGGAAAAAGTTCGAACTTATCGAATAATAGTATTTCGAAAGCAAAAGAAACTCAAAGTTTTAAACTTTTCCATTATCTTTGGTCTGTCAATTTTACATATGAGTAAGTAGAAAAATCTTCGATATTTTATCGTGTTCTGAATTTGAAAACGATTTTTTTTTAAATTTGTGAGGCTTAAAAAAAAATCATTTAACTCTTCAAGCGAAAAACATCTTGGTTTTTAAGATTAAACTGGAAAATATTTATAAAAGTACTGTCATAACACTAACCAAGTAACCATCATGCCAGTACTCCGCAGTGCAGGCAGATAGAATAGACTGCGAAACTTTGTCTCGGCACATATTCCTTGCTTCATTCACATTCGTTCATCGTCTCATACATACTCTTCCCTTACTCTGACTCTTGGCATGACCCGACCGGAATATTCCATTCAATTGGACAATTATGGTCTAACGGAAACAATGCTGTGTTAACAAAAATGTCGGTAATTTAGCAATTTTTAAGCTCTACATGTGATATTTAAATTCGTCAAGTTGTTATTGAATAGCTTCGAATCTTGATATCGCAATCCGACTCCTAACATTCTGTTTTGAAAAAAATCTGCTGTTAATCGTAGTCATAGCGATAATGGTAAATTTATTCGCTCGAGCGATTTGCAAAACCTTTTGAGCGATCGTTTGCCATAATGTGCCATATTTATAGAACCTAAAAATATGGGATAAACGTTGAAATCAAGTTGGATTCATTGGGTTCAAGCCGCAGTAAGCAGTTTAATTATGCTTTCATATTAATATTTTTAGGAATGGTATTAATTAAATGCTACGACAACTGTATATATATGACAGAGCTTCTTGGAAAAATCATTGAAAGGTGAGCAAGTATTCAATTTAACGAAATCATTTTTATGGTAAATAAATCTTTGTATTTTTCGCTTTATTGATTATAATATTTATTTTCACTGTTTATCCTATATTTATAAAAAAAAATATTAAAACATCGTAAATGCGTGAATTCTGCATGTCGAAAACGGCATATTATGGCGTGCGATCACTCAAGACGTTTTGCAAACTCGGCATAATATTCCGAAAATCATTCGAGTGGTTTTATGTGAACCTTTGCAAAAACTATACTTTTATTAAGCAATTTAAAGCAGATGTCTTTGATGTAATTTATCGCGGCATATTTTATTTTGAATTGAATGCGCATTTTACCTCAGAAAATATTGCAACTAAAGAAGAAAAAATCGAAAGGTAATAATTTATTTTCTTTTTACAGTTTTGATATTATTATTCACAGCTTGTATTCATTTTTTTTCTTTTCGCGGTCGATTTGATAAAATAAAGTTGTATTGGAGATTTTTCAATCAATCTCATGGCATTTTTTTGGAAAAAAAGTCACAGCCATAATGATCATAAAACCTTATCGAATCCTGAGCGCCGCGACACTTTACTAGGAACGAGCTGCGGGAGACAAGGACACTTTAAACGTTCCACACCCTACAGCTATGTGTCGAGCTATCTACCGGAATTTTATCGAAATCTGTAAGAAAATCATTTCCTATTTGAAGAGCTCTGAGGTATAAAAGAGTTTATCTACACTTTTGCAAAATCGAACTAATAACACATTTTTTACGTAGTTTCGTATGACGCTGCAACATTTGTCATTAGTCGGTGTTTAAAGAATATAGAACAATTCTTTTTTCAAGAATAGTTCTTCGGATGATGAAGAAAAAATAAAAATAATTGATTCTCTTTATGACGAGATAGTTAAATAGGAGTTCGGTGAACAGAAAACCTCGCATATACACAGGTACGTTTCTAATGTTATTTTAGTTATATAAACAAATCAAAATTTCCTCTGAAATCATAAGATATAAAAGTAGGTACTTAAAAACCTACTTCAATAATTATGAACCCCTTTTTATGTAACATTTCAAATAAAGAATTTTACACTTGGTCCAAAGAGTTGCACTGTCTCGATGACAATTCTTTTTTCAAACTTTCGTCAGACAATTAAATTGGTACCATAATATTGGAAAACGCGAACAAGAATTATCTTCATTGAAACCAATTGAAACATTAAAACGGCCACCATATTGAATTGAAATCGGAACATGCAAACAAATTTCCGAAATATAAACGAGGTGCAACTATACTGCATATTGCTTTAAAGAAATCTGTGTGCGAAATAACCCAAATAAATCGAATAAATAATTTTATTTACCCTTGCCGGGTTCTGAACTCGCGGCATTTGTATCTTTAGGCAACATGGCTACCGCTTCTGCCAAGTATATCATCGTATTTATTTTTTAGATCAGACGGACCTACCAAATTTCGTCATAGGTTGAATGTCACAATAATATTCGTCTAAATTAGATTTTTTTAAATGCGGTTCGATTTGAAGCAATAGTCATGTAGGTACCTACTCGTACCTCACCGAAAACGAATATTGAAGCTTTCTGAACAAAGATTGTTAAATTTACTTAAAATGCAAGTATTTTAAAACATTACCAAATATTTTTTGAACAATAATCTATTTAGTAGATAAAATAAAAACAAAATATGTATGTTAATTAAATTGTGTTATGTTTGCTTTGAAAAAAATATGTAAGTTTAATTTTTATCCATTTGAAAGTAGGTGGCGGTTATACAATTTAATGTAATAGTCCTTAAGGGATCTTTGGTTTGAAGACCGGTTATTATTGAGGATTGAGATTTTAAGGACATATGTAGTATTTGAAGAAATTACGCTCTTTCAAATGGGTACAGGCAAATCATTCTAAAGATACTTGTGTGATGGTGTACTGGATGGATGAAAAATAAATCATTTTTATACTAATTTTGTTTTTGTTAAGAAGCTGAAAGATGAAATTTAAAAAAAAACATCAAAATAACATTAAGAGGGGACTGAATGTGGATGTTTAAAAGTTCAATAAACTTTTTATCGATGTGTACAGATACATTCAAACGTGACCTCTTTAATATATACATATTTAGAATTAAAATTAAAAAACTTTTTCACTTTGTTCCACTTATTTATTATTACCAGGACCGGTTTCATCCTACTACGGACATTTTCAGACTGGTAGTTGAAACTCTTATGCTACTGATTTTATACAAACTTAGGCAGGGGTACACAACATTGTTTATATATAATGAATGATTCTATATTGTTAATTTGAGGTAGGTATTATGAGTTATTTTGTTAATTTAGGGTACATTAGGTAATTATAAAGTTTATTTTTACAAATTATGAATGATGTTACAAAGCAAGTAGATATTTATAGTTCATATGAATATAAAAGAATTTATATAATTAAAATGGTTTGTGATTTCTGATATTTTATTTTTGTAATGTTGGGATATTCCCTCCTTGTTGCTTAGGGCTTATTGTTAAATATTGATAGCAATTAAGTAATTATTATTATTAGGATTCCCCACATATTTGGGTTATTACATCTTTAAATTGCATACTTAAATTATACCACTGCTCTCTGAAGTAAAATTATTCTAAGTGAATTATAATGGGTAAATTAATGGTGATTGAGCATTATGTTCCAACTGTTTATTCATAACATATTGGCGATCTATTTTCTTCGTTAAGCGATTGATTTCTAGTGACTCTAATCTGTCTAATTTTTGTCCTTTGTTGCAAACATGAAGGATTTTTACATCTCTATCTTTGTCAAAAGTATGTTGGTTTTCTAGTAGATGCAAGGCAACGTTCGATAAATCTCCTTTTTGATTAACCCAACTAGCGAAATGTTCTTTTATACGGGTTGATACTGCTCTTCCTGTTTGTCCTACGTAATACGCGGGGCAATTCGAGCAGTTCACCTGGTAGACTCCAGAGTTTTCCAGATTACCTCTTTTATCTTTATTGTTTATAAATATTTTACCCAAAGAATTTACATTATAAAAGGCTGTCTTACATTTTTTATCACTGTCTATTAATTTTGAAATTTTATTTGATATTTTGCCAAGGTACGGTATTTTAGTCCATTGTTTTGTTTCTATTTCCTTGTCCGGCGTAAGGCCATATGTAATTGAAGCTACGGTGAGTTTTTTATTCTTCTTCTTTATTAGATTATCAATCATTATGCTATCGTAACCATTATTTTCTGCAATAGTTTTGATAACTTTTAATTCATTATTGTAATTTATGTCGTTTAGTGGTACATGTAATAGTCTATGGATTAAAGAATGGAATACCGACAATTTATGTGAAATGTGGTGTCTTGAGGAGCTGTGAATAATATTATCGCTATATGTCGGTTTCCTGTATATCGAAAATTCTAATTTGTTATTAACTATATTCATTCCTATATCTAAAAAGTTGATTTTATCTCCTCCTATCTCCATCGTGAATTGAATTGACTTATTGATTTGATTTATTTCTTTGATGAAAATATCTAGTTGTCTCTGCGTACCGGTCCATATGATCAAAATGTCGTCTACATATCTCCGATAGAAAATAACATTTTTAAATGATTTTAACTTTTCGATGGTTTCTTCTAAGTGGTCCATCATGAACTCTACTAATATTGGTGAGATAGGACTGCCCATGGCCAACCCTTTTGATTGTAAATAGAATTTATTATCAAATCTAAAATAGTTTTGTTCAATGCACGTATTTATTACTTGATTAATTTCTCTCTTTTTTATTATATTTAAATTGATTTTCTCCATGTAATTATTGATTATTATTTTTAATTCATCTGTGGGTACGCTTGTAAATAGACTAACAACATCAAATGACACCAGAGAGGCGTTGTTTGGTATATGTATATCCTTGATGAGATCTATTAATTGCAAAGAATTTTTTTATTCCATATTTTGGTTTGAAATTTAAAGTGTTTTTAATGATTCTATTTGCGTATTTTGCTAACTTATAGGCTGGTGCTGAGTTATATCCTACGACTGGTCTCACTGGTATATCTAATTTGTGAACTTTAGGTTGTCCATATAGCCGCGGACATTGGGGGTTCATGACAGTGAGGTTGGATTTTTGGAATTTATCTTTAATGAGTGTTTGGCATGTACTAAGAATTGAATTTATTTCTGCGGTAAATTTTGGGGTGGGATCCTTTTTTAATAAAATTACATCACTAGAGTCCAGCACATTTTGGACTTTTTCAATATAAATATTTTTTGGTAGAATTACAGTCTATTCCCCTTATCAGCTTTTGAAATAATTAAGTTATTTTAACTTTTATTTTTAATTGATTTAGCATTAGACGCTTGCAATTCATAAATTTAGACGTAGACATTGCAATTCCATCAGTAACTAATAGTAAGTTTTCAAGCGAAGCTCGTACAATAAAATCAATTAAAAATAAAATTAAAGAAAATAACTTAATTATTTCAAAAGCTGATAAGGGGAATAGGACTTTAATTCTACCAAAAAATATTTATATTGAAAAAGTCCAAAATGTGCTGGACTCTAGTGATGTAATTTTATTAAAAAAGGATCCCACCCCAAAATTTACCGCAGAAATAAATTCAATTCTTAGTACATGCCAAACACTCATTAAAGATAAATTCCAAAAATCCAACCTCACTGTCATGAACCCCCAATGTCCGCGGCTATATGGAGAACCTAAAGTTCACAAATTAGATATACCAGTGAGACCAGTCGTAGGATATAACTCAGCACCAGCCTATAAGTTAGCAAAATACGCAAATAGAATCATTAAAAACACTTTAAATTTCAAACCAAAATATGGAATAAAAAAATTCTTTGCAATTAATAGACCTCATCAAGGATATACATATACCAAACAACGCCTCTCTGGTGTCATTTGATGTTGTTAGTCTATTTACAAGCGTACCCACAGATGAATTAAAAATAATAATCAATAATTACATGGAGAAAATCAATTTAAATATAATAAAAAAGAGAGAAATTAATCAAGTAATAAATACGTGCATTGAACAAAACTATTTTAGATTTGATAATAAATTCTATTTACAATCAAAAGGGTTGGCCATGGGCAGTCCTATCTCACCAATATTAGTAGAGTTCATGATGGACCACTTAGAAGAAACCATCGAAAAGTTAAAATCATTTAAAAATGTTATTTTCTATCGGAGATATGTAGACGACATTTTGATCATATGGACCGGTACGCAGAGACAACTAGATATTTTCATCAAAGAAATAAATCAAATCAATAAGTCAATTCAATTCACGATGGAGATAGGAGGAGATAAAATCAACTTTTTAGATATAGGAATGAATATAGTTAATAACAAATTAGAATTTTCGATATACAGGAAACCGACATATAGCGATAATATTATTCACAGCTCCTCAAGACACCACATTTCACATAAATTGTCGGTATTCCATTCTTTAATCCATAGACTATTACATGTACCACTAAACGACATAAATTACAATAATGAATTAAAAGTTATCAAAACTATTGCAGAAAATAATGGTTACGATAGCATAATGATTGATAATCTAATAAAGAAGAAGAATAAAAAACTCATCGTAGCTTCAATTACATATGGCCTTACGCCGGACAAGGAAATAGAAACAAAACAATGGACTAAAATAACGTACCTTGGCAAAATATCAAATAAAATTTCAAAATTAATAGACAGTGATAAAAAATGTAAGACAGCCTTTTATAATGTAAATTCTTTGGGTAAAATATTTATAAACAATAAAGATAAAAGAGGTAATCTGGAAAACTCTGGAGTCTACCAGGTGAACTGCTCGAATTGCCCCGCGTATTACGTAGGACAAACAGGAAGAGCAGTATCAACCCGTATAAAAGAACATTTCGCTAGTTGGGTTAATCAAAAAGGAGATTTATCGAACGTTGCCTTGCATCTACTAGAAAACCAACATACTTTTGACAAAGATAGAGATGTAAAAATCCTTCATGTTTGCAACAAAGGACAAAAATTAGACAGATTAGAGTCACTAGAAATCAATCGCTTAACGAAGAAAATAGATCGCCAATATGTTATGAATAAACAGTTGGAACATAATGCTCAATCACCATTAATTTACCCATTATAATTCACTTAGAATAATTTTACTTCAGAGAGCAGTGGTATAATTTAAGTATGCAATTTAAAGATGTAATAACCCAAATATGTGGGGAACCCTAATAATAATAATTACTTAATTGCTATCAATATTTAACAATAAGCCCTAAGCAACAAGGAGGGAATATCCCAACATTACAAAAATAAAATATCAGAAATCACAAACCATTTTAATTATATAAATTCTTTTATATTCATATGAACTATAAATATCTACTTGCTTTGTAACATCATTCATAATTTGTAAAAATAAACTTTATAATTACCTAATGTACCCTAAATTAACAAAATAACTCATAATACCTACCTCAAATTAACAATATAGAATCATTCATTATATATAAACAATGTTGTGTACCCCTGCCTAAGTTTGTATAAAATCAGTAGCATAAGAGTTTCAACTACCAGTCTGAAAATGTCCGTAGTAGGATGAAACCGGTCCTGGTAATAATAAATAAGTGGAACAAAGTGAAAAAGTTTTTTTAATTTTAATTCTATTACAATGGAATTCCACCACGAATTAACAGTGCAAAAACTAGACTCATATACATATTTGATTAAAGTAAAACGTTAAAATATAGATCAAAGAATAAAAGCTGTTTTCCCAGAAAATTTGTTTTTGTGACGAACCCGCTTATTCCAATGTGTCCTTCGTTTTATTTTTATTCCAGCGTGTTATCTAGGATCCTAAGGTATACAAATAAATAAGCTGAAAAGTTTCACGTGTATTATTTGAAAATGTGTAGATACTCGAAGATAGAAATAGCCGAGTAAGAAAATGAAAATAAATAAAGAGATGGAAAATGATATCGACGTTGAACATAAATATCCATATGTCAGTCTGACGAGTGTTTACGTTGCCCTTCTGGTTTCTGAGACAAGAAAGCCCTACTCGGCATATTAGGCCAAAATCGGCTTCTTGCTATTCTACTTATCAAATGGCTGGATTAATAGTTACGATGAAATGCTAACTGTTATTGCTTGATATAACTGTTCTTTATTGCAATGTCTTCGAGTTGATTACCTTTGTTGAGCTTATCTCGGATGTATTGCTTTCAAACGGCATACGTTATCGTGTTTTAGTTTGAATTTCCAACTACCAACAATGAAAACAATAACTGTAAAGGTATTTTATTTATTCTATAAAATAACAGTATTTGTGTTATAAGACTGTATTTTAAATGTCATCATTTTTATTGTTAAGGGGGTATTTTTAAAAAGATATTACCTAAGAGGTAATTAGGTAATAATTACCCTCCATCAGTTAAAAACTCGATAAAGGTCCGTTAGTAGAGTTTTTTTGGACTTTGTACGTACAACAGCAATGAAAACGTTTGTAAAAAATTATCGATAAAGGATTTATCGTCATCAAATTCGTCCGTTTGAACAATTCTTTGACAAATTAGACAATTCTAATGAACAAAGGTTCATCATGTTCGTCTATTTAGACTATTCTTTGTGCAGTTTGTCAGAAATTCGTCACATTATTTCCGAATTTTTTCCAATTAAAATTTTTTTGTTAAATTACTTGGTATCTCTAATTTTTTTTAATAAAATACAGCATATTATTTTTTTGTGGATTTGCACAAACCCTTGTACGAAGACTAGTAGGCTGTAAGTCTGTAAGTAAGCGTTATCATAATGTTTTTATGTCCCCCGTTAAATGTCAGATTTATTCATCAGCTCGATTGCGAAAAGTGGGCGTATTCAGAAATATAGCCATTGAAGCCAAATAAGCATAGTTCTCCCACTTGGCAGAAACACATTATTATAATTCCTACAGCGCTACAAATATGAAGAGCCTGAATACATAAATTTAGTAATGTGCAAGATCTATTTATTTATACGCAAAACTTATTATTTTATGAGTGTTCCCATTTGCATTGATCTGAGTTGGTGTTAAACTTCATGAGAAAACTACTGAAGCAAATTAAAATATTGTGCATTACATGCACAGTGGGTCGCTTCTACGTTCTTGAATTCAACTCATCTTGAAGACATTAATGTTCACTCCTTCCTCTCCTCAAAAAGACCCTCCAGAGATGATGTAGACTCGGAGGGAAATCATTTTCCTCAGGGCTCCAATGTAAAAAAACATTCCAACCTTACGAACTATTAATACTTGATCAACTCATATATATATATTTTTGCGACAGCCCCAATTTCTAATTGCATCCATTATATTATCTCATTGCTTTGTCCATCTGCTATTCAAACTTTTGCGTTTTCTCACTAATTACTTAATCTCAATCTCAATTCTATTACATCGTCAACTTTTTCCATAGTAACTGTGTTGCGGACTGCCAGACTCGACATCCTTGATATTTTCTCATTGGTGACTAATATACTGAGAATTGTAGAATTGTGTTGTCGATATACACCCTCTTGCCAACGTTCTACGTTCAGCCTTACCGATTTCGCGAACATATTTCTTCAATTCTCTAACTCATCCACTTCATCCGTTGATTCGTCGTTCACATGTTATTGTGTATTCCTCTAATCCAATTAGTGATAGTCAACAATTCGTACCTTGCTAAGGAGCCTTTGAAATGTTCGACCTGAATCGGTTACAATCGACTTCAAATGATTCTTTCGTAAGGGTTTAACTTTTATTTTACCAAAGTCGTGAAACAAAAAATAATGTTTTATATAGATAGATGTCGGTAAGTGACGGGTTGCTTAAGAAAATATATTTTTACCTTGAATGAGTTAGAGTAGATAAACTCTTCCAAGTTTAATATTTGGAAATGTTTGATTATTTTGATTTGGCCGAGTAGTACATCGTTTTAAGGTTACTGGTATTCGTTATTCGACGTCGATAGTCCATTTACAAAATGTTGACCTACAATTTTGGATATATTTGATTTTTTTTCTTTTCTTTTTTGACCATTCCGCTTTTGTCAATGAAATAAATCAAGTCATTTAATTACCATTAATATTTGGTCTTAATACCACTATTAAAACATAATAAATGGTCTTATTATCTTACATGCGTTACCTCTTTCTTTAGCCAATGTTTTGGACAGCATTACAGTTTCCGTCATCAGGGCAGATGTATTAACATATTATACACATCTGCCACCATGATGGACAGTGTAATGCTGTCCAAAACGTTGGCTAAAGATGGAGATAGCCTAAAACGGCATAATACCCCCCAAAAAAATACTATAATACTTTTTCCCGTGAATCTTACAAATCAATAAATCATATCTGATAAATCGTCATTTGAGATGATGAGTAAATACCCATTATATGAACAGTTGAGAAAACGAATTATCCAACAAGTTGCTGTAAAACTATTATTGTCGCGATGAAATAAAACCCGATACAGAGAAAATTTATTAGCATTGTACCTTTCTCCTTCCTAGGTCGTTAAATTATTCTTAAACTCCGTGCGAACGTTAGTCGTAAAGAGCGAAATAAATTGCTAAGTTTTATCGCCAATACGGAAGCGATTGAACCTTTTACTGCGTTGTGCGGATCTGCCAGGGAGGGACGCAGCGGAGGTAGATTGGACCAGACCGTATCTCGCAGCTGCAGGATCTTGCAATTTCCCTTTACGTTCCTTGCGAAAACCCTGGCCAATTTATTCCATCAATTCCAATTTATTCAAAGATGTACGTGATACGATTATTCCGATTATTATCTAACCCTTTTTATGGATCCTTTTTTACTGTCACGAGTTAATTTCCTTTGCTTGAAAGACAGAACATTAGTCCCATCTTGTTAAATGATAGTATTTCCCAATCCATCATATTGGATTATCGTTATATGAAATCAGAATCGATCAGTGCCATTAATAAATTATTTAAAATGTTTAATGCAGCATTAAAATTATTATACTTATAACAATACATTGTAGTTGGTAGAAAAAAAATCTTTTTTAGAAATTATTCTATGTTAATTTGGATTAACATTGACGCCAGAGGGTATTTTTTAAATAGTAAGGAAAAATAAACATAACAAAAAAGTAATACAAATAACTGTTTCATTTCAAAAATGCACATTTACAATGTAGTGATAATTTCTAAGGTACAAACAAATAATATTTTAACTAAAATTCATTCAGAAATAAATAAATAATCTATGGTAATAAATCTTTAAAAAATCGCTATACTAGTCGAAAACATGTCCGTCACTACTAGTGTTAATTTGAATGACCATTGAAATTCATTTAAACTATTCTGGCAAATGACTGTGAACAGAGAATTGAACTGATTTTATTATTATAGAATACATCTTAATGCGTTAAAATATTTATAATTCGAGTACAAAATATTGATATCTCACCTTAAATTAAGTAATCAATGACGGCAGAAATTCGATGAAACTCACAATCAGAAGATGTCAAAATATTTATCGTTGTTGTGGCGGGAATAAGGATTTGAACAGATCTGAAAAAATAGACGCCACATAAAAGATTACAAGCTATAAGAAAACATAACATGGTTTTTCTAAATCCGTTACAGTAAAAAAAATCACAAAGTTTATGTTAATTTGAATTAACACTGGGGATGAAAGGGTTAAATATGTGATTTATAAAATCAGTGTATAATTACTAATAGAGACGATTTTTTCATAGACAGTTGTTATACGTTAAATAATTATTTATATTTTTTATTGCATAAACGGCATAAAAAAGTGAAATAAGAGTTTTCTAACTAATTCGCTACACAAAAGGAAAGTTTTTTTTAATTTCAAAATTATGGACGTTTCGAGTCAAAATGTTCGGGTAATTTTTTTCGTTAGCATTTTCACGTTTGATGTTACTTTTTAGAACGTTTATTTTAAATACAAATATTTCGAAGATATTTTTCTCTAGTTTGTAAAATTAAAAAGTACTATTAAAAACTAATGCTTTCTCGGTTTGCTGGATAAAATTTAATGATTATTTATTACATTTTACACAATGTCGGCAATAAACTTTGAAATAATTTATCATTCTAACGACAGAAATGATATAATTTTAGCGTAACCACATATGATGTCAAAAATCAGCGATCGTGTAACTGATTGTCGTGCTTTCCAATTCAATAAATCAATTAATTCAAGAGTCGAAACTAATAATTGGTAACATCCACTCCCGCAATGATTTTCACGGGTGCGAGTTCGAATAATAAATTCACACAATGCATTATATTATATGCCCTGTAAAAACACATTATAAAGTTATAACACGATAAATACCAGTGGTTCCCAATCTATCGATAAAGGGTGGATGTTGTGTTACGAGAAGAGCACGCTCGTCTCTTTTCCTATCACGGCAATACAAAAAGTGCGGGCAAATTAATATGCCCAGTGTCCGGAAACTAGTGGATCAAGCGGGAGACTGATAAATCTACCTCTCCTAAAAAATATATTCATGGATACCAAAAAACACCGACTCTTAATATACTTATATAATTCTATATTTGTAAGAATAAAAGAAAGAATATTTATAAAGAATAAAGAAAGTAATTATTCTTGAAAAATGATATAAAAGCTTTACTGTGTATACGCCCAATGATTGGTCCAACGAAATATGATGTCAAATGTACTACGTGTTATGTTGGTTCAACGTAATAATTAAACATCTCTTTCTGTCAGATAACCAGCGCGACGGCGATTAAAATCACCTACATGCTAATTTAACATTTATGTAAAAATGACTAAGTAGAAACTCACTTAAAATTTACGTAAAATCAATGACAATAACCCCTGGCGAGAATCCGCCGTAATGCCAGCTACGTAGGTGGATCGATAATATCGTGTAGACTTCAGTGTACGGGCTTTTTATAGCGATGTTTTGGAGAGAATAACAAATTCTAACGTTTACAATTAATTTGTTAAGAAATTTTTATTTTAAAAAATGCCCTTAATTTAGTAGACAGTAAACATTGATAAAAAGGGACTGGAATTCCTTGCTAAGGAATACAAAATGTAATGACCACAGAACGTTCAGCGCACGCATGACGTCGCGCACCCTCCCGCTTCTTACCGCTAAAATTATTTCCAATTTGGAGAGTTAATTTAACCATGAAAACGAAGTTTCAAAAAAAAAATTAAAAATACCAGTATTTAAGTTTGAATGTGGAAGTTGATAAAACAAAATTAAAAAATGTACTCAATTTCCTCATTTGAGTCGATTTTGTGGTAAAACTTTTGTTGATTTGAGCTTCCGTTTTCCAGTAAATCGGGTCCAAAATTGTAATTATTTGGTTATTTGAATAAAATGGTCGCTACGGGGCTACTGGTAGCTGTTTATTAATATTTAAACATTTTTACGTTTGCCACTTACACGTTTACAACATTGATACAGTGTGAATTCTGAAAGGACATTTCTCTGCGCATTTCCTCTGAAAGTATTAAAGGTAATCTTACACACCATAACCCATTAGTTGACGAAAAATGAAAAAAGTGGCAAAGGGTTGTTATATTGAAAACATTTTTTTAGTTTGTCGGTGCAATTTTATGGTTGAAAAATAAACTGTGCGTCGGTGTGTAGTATTTATATTTAATTCGCTACAATGCAAACAATTGTTTTGCTTAATTTAATAAAAAAAATTATAGATGGGTTCTCGCATTTAAAAATTGTAAATCATTCCACATGCATTATTTTAACCGTGCAAGAATCATCACTACGAACAGGGTATCGATTCTCCAATCCAGTCTGCTCGCAATCGCCGTCGAAATTACATACATTGGTCGACGTTCTTATTTTTAAGTCTCGTCGAAGTTGCATACTTACATACGCCAAACATCAAAAGTCAATAACGAGTGGGTCGAACCACTCGTTATTCGAGTTGAAAGACTTTGTCGAGAATCGAAACCCATTTGGGTTGAATTGAAAACTTTATATTTCTTATATGTATTTTAAAAGTTTAGCGGCCTCTGGAATACGGGGATGCGATGTGGCCACCCTCGGTCACCGCTTCCCCTAATTGGCATATTCAGCCACAAAGAGAAGCATAGCAGATCCACGCGGCGCGGACAACGCCGGTCTTGTAGCTAGTGGCTCGAGGTCACGCTGGACGTTTTATTCTAATTCAATTATCCAATCGCCATCGTCCCGTTTTTAATTCCACCCACAATTACCCACTTCATTGTACGCTCCGAAAGCGACGGTAATGTTTTCCTTGATACAAAGGGTAATTGAAATGTTATATTAAGGTAATACATAATGGATTCTTGCACAACGATGTATGTATTTTTTTAGGATGGTAAATGGAAAATTTAAAAACTTCAGCTTGTTAGTAATAATAATATTCAAACACTTGTACAGCGTAGTTTTGTACTATTTCAATCCAATTGTGCTTTACTATATAAAATTAAAAATAATGTATCAGTAGTCATGTTCTTAAAATTACTCCAATAGTGGTCCTTACATATCCACTGTTAATAAAAAAATAAATTCACAACATAATAAGAGAACAAATTAATAATAACAGTGCTGTAGTAGAGGACAAAGTAAAACATTCAAATATTATTTATTAACCAATAAGGACATCAATATTAACTAAAATACTGGTCAGTAAAATTTATTAACCATTATTAACGTTGATTTAACTAATAGGGAATTCAATATTAACTAAAATACTAGTCAGTAAAAATTATTAACCATTATTAACGTTGATTTAACCAATCAGGATTCCAAGATTAACTAAAATACTCGTCAGTAAAGGACTCTTTTAACAT
Source organism: Hesperophylax magnus (assembly GCA_026573805.1). Lineage (NCBI taxonomy): Eukaryota > Metazoa > Arthropoda > Insecta > Trichoptera > Limnephilidae > Hesperophylax > Hesperophylax magnus. The sequence continues at coordinate 2,128,692 of JAIUSX010000043.1, read as the reverse complement.
TTCAATACGATTTTGCTGGATTCCCGTCAATTCAAAGCAATATATTAATTAATTTTGACGAGGTCAATTGATAAGGCTCTCGACTTACATGCCGGAGGTAGCGGGTTCAAATATAAAATAATAAATAGCGTAATTGCGGCACGTTCCAGATTGGAAGATACTCTTGGTATCGCCCTGATGCAAGACCACCATTCAGAATTGAAACGTTTGGTGACCAGATATGAATAGCCAGGTACTTCCCAACCTTCCACCCCCCCATCGCCTTCCCTTCCCACTACCTCAGGCCTCACAACATACTACACTTGGGGATGCCATAGTCTCACTGACTCCAGATGGCTGGGAGCACTTGGAAAACAACTCTTGCGCGGTTTCAAATTAAAAAAATATTAATATACAAATTCCAAATTTATTATCTGTAATGCATAAAATATATATTTTTCAGAAATATTCTACTTCCAAAAAAGAAAATTGCTTTAGCAATAGAATAAATAATCCACTTGAGGTTCCTCTCTGCAAAACTAGGCTTTCGCGGAGATACGTCACTAAAATGTATAATTCACTACAAATAAAAAAAAATGTTATAAAATCATGGATTACAACTAACGATACTAATATTTACCTGCTCTAACTGCAGCAGGTATGAAATGGTAATATTTAATTTAACTTGTTTTTTGTAATTTTATTTCTGTAATTACTTTCTATTTTATTTTTATAATTTTATTAAAATACTAGTAGACCCCATCTCTTTCTTGGGCGTCCCTGACTTCTTCCACCATTTCCTACTGTATACATATATATGGTTTGCAAATTTAAAATATATATATATATATATATATTTACAGATTTTCGGTTCCTATCTAAGTGATTGAAGAATAAATCCGATCCAGTAGTCTAAATCATTCACTGCACTGCTCCGGTTCCATATATATCGAGAATCATTTCATTTCTAGCAAATTAAAATTATTATAAATCCGAGTAATGTATGAATAGGACGATATATTTGAATGTGGATGAAGCAAGGAGGGTGTAAATTCGTAGCCGTACTATTCTCTCTACTATATTCACTGCCGAAAAACGATATGATGTTTAATTTGCAAAAATTGTTACGTTTAAATAAATTATAATCTTCCCATATTTTAAATTAGTTGATTTGAATATTCACAAAGCTGGAAAAATATTATTAGTATTTATTTTATTTTCTTTTTATAATATTGATTACATTTTATGCTTTAGACTGTCCAACTAGGAAGGTTTCCTGTTTTAGGACACTCAAATTTACAGGTTTCAAGTTATCCTAGAGGAATACAGGATTTAAGAATGGAGAAAACAAGTATGATAAAACGAAGATACATAAATAAATACATTAAAAAAAATAAAAGATACATAAAAGGCGTTCGTGATAAATAATGATCAAATTACATTTTTTAGTAATATTTCCTGCCTAGATCTAAAAACCATTTTGTTATTTTTGGACCGAAGAATGACAATTAACATATGGAACGAGATATGAGAAAAAAAATTATAAGCCGCCCTGTTGCTTGTTGGAACCGAAAGGTCATTTCTTCCCTTACTTCTGGTTTAATGTTTGTGTTTGGCTGTTTTTATTTTTATGAACAAGGATTTTTTTTATATATCACTCTCGGACATCTAGTACATTAAATTCCTTGAAGAAAGCGTCGCTCGAATATCTGAAAGGTTTCTTCATAATAATACGTAAAATAGATTTATGTGCCTTAAATAACGGGTTTAATGTTGTTCTTCCTGTACCTTCCCACAAATGCAACCGTAGGTTATGATTGAGTTACACAGCCCGTAGTATATGTTTTTTAAGTCTTTTTTTTTTAATTTCCCTGAATGAAATAAATATGTGAAACAGTGTACGCACTCTTTTAGCAGCATTTTCAATCTGGTTATTCCATTTATATTATCAATTATAACGCCTTAATATTTAATAAATTTAACACACAGTATATATAAGAAATTCAGCTACTTGCTTAAATTAGACAAATGTACATCGTTCCGTTATATCTTGTCTTTCATTTTTCATGGGCTTCTATTTGCAAGTTATTAAAACCTTGAAATAGAACGTTAAAAAGATTTGTATCGTGGCTTCTCTGCAATTTTATTAATAGACCTCATATATTTCCAAAGAAGCCATCAATTCAGATTTATTTTATGTGATTTTAATAAACGTCACTGAGGGAGGGGGGCGGTTGAGCCTCGGGTGACATTATCCAGCTCAGGGAAATCCGTGTTCTGGAAACTGAGCCCATAATGATTGGTTTATTTAAATATCTCCTTTCAGTCATTAAACTGAAAATCGTTTATCAGAGATATTTGGAGGAAAATCAAGTTCAAAACGATTTGTTATTTTATATTCAATCTTCGAACAACTTGTTTTAATCCAATCCCAACGATTAAAACGATTCGTAGAATAATAAAAAGAGACTAAAGTAAGCTTAATTAATCCTTATTGTTATTTTTTTTTGCTCCTGGTTAAATTACTTCTTAAACAGATAATCGATTTCATTGGCATAGGCCTGGGGAGGTATTTTGTAAACAGGCGTCATCAGCATTCTTTCAAATTGGTATAGATCGTACTTGGTATTTTCTTTTCAATGGTACTAAAGAAAACACTAATAAAATAAAATAAAAGTTTTTTCAAAATGTATTCATAAAATATAATATGTATTTGAGGCACTCTCCAGAGTGGTAGATACTTTCAGTATCGCCGTAAAAGACCACCGTTCAGAATTAAAACGTTGCTTGAAATCACGCTACCAACTTCACCTAATCGCGATTTGGTATGTAGGGGGTGAAAGTAGGTGGAAGGGAGGGGATTATGTTTTAAATGGGGCTATTTGAAAAGTCTAACTGTTTATTTAGTAAATTGGTTATTTTTAGGGAATTTTTATTTCTTTCTAGAGCTTCTAGATTATTCAAACGTATACCCATCCCATTTCTGTGCATCACCTCCTCCTACTTTCACCCCATCCTCCCCCTCGAACCTCCCCCCACTAAAGTTGATGTTCTCTCTCTTTCTTCTATCTTCCCTATAAATACACTATAACTCTGTTATTGATTTAATATGTTTTTATATAACCCTGATGAAGGTTCGGTGTTAACTGAAACCGGTTGGTTTTATATATTAAAAATATATACAATAAAGTGGTTTTAAAAATAACGTTATTTTATTCTAATTATTAAAATAATAAAAGGTAGCTGTTGTTGCTCGATCATTTGTTAGGAGTAGAGGATGCTCTTAATATCTCCTTAGTGTAAAACCACCATTCAGAATCAAAATTATTAAATAAAACTCCATTTTCAACGAAACACTTGAACTTTTAACGTGATAGATTAACAACGGGCTCTGTTATATTAATTAGCAGGCAGTTGGAATAATATGGATCCCGACCTTGAGGTTCCCATCTTATTCAAATCTCGGTCTCTACAATGTGCGACAGCTAAACGTCATATATGGGTAGCCAAATAGACTAATCTAATACCATCTTAGGGTGATCTCATACATTAATATCAATGATATTACAATAACCTAATCGGGAAGCAATCGGGACTCCTGTTCGATAGTCGGTACTCATATTTAAAAAAAACAGCCAAAAGTATCTATAAGTAGATATAATTCGCTGACATAAAAACAAGGGGAAAAACGCGATCCACTATTTATAGAACTAGGTTGGCCTATATGTTTGTGCGGTATATGGATTTTCGGATTCACCTAACAAGAAATTCCTCGCTTTTAACAACTCTCCATGTTAAAATTAGCAATTTTACAGATCAACAGACATGTCCGTTTTAACCTAAATACTGGATAGAGACTGACCGATGAGTTGGAAAGTTTGGCTTCCCCGTGATGAATATAATGTGTCCCGTTAGCGTACGATCAACTTCAGGGATAGAAACTGAAGTATATATTTAAAAACAATAAACACTATGATTTAAGATTTTCACGGCCAAAAGTATTTTTGTTATTTGTTTTTGGGGTGTTATGCCGTGTTGCGATAACTCCTTCTTTAGCCAACGTTTCGGACAGCATTGCAGTGTCCATCATCAGGGCAGATGTGTTAAATAACACATCTGCCCTGATGATGGACACTGCAATGCTGTCCGAAACGTTGGCTAAAGAAGGAGTTAGCGCAACACGGCATAACACCCCAAAAACAAATAACAAAAATAAACACTAAATTGTTTTGGAAAACTGTAAAATCAAAATTCTATTTTTTTGGTACTCCAATCCACACGGGAGACCCAAAATAATTTCCCTTTGGACCCTTGTCATTTGGGGATGCTATGTGGAGGGTTTTTTTGAGTAGAGGAGGGAGTGAACACGGGTATTGAAGAGACCCATGTTGTAGGAGACAGAAAACGTAGTGGCAAATCGTTCCACAGCCGAGCTGATAAACTAGAATGAGTCGTATAAACTACCCGTTCGCATGTGACAAATGCATATTTTCCAACTATGCAACGGTGCCGAAGGGATCAATGACTCTAGTTCGGAGCACCTTCCATTGTAATACGGGTAGAACAAGAACAGCATACCTACCTGACGCCTATGCTCTAAATATTGCGATTCGTTTGTCAAGAAAACAGACTGCCCGCTTCTGCTCTGAGTCAAAGGTTTATTTTAGATTATATACGGAGCGCAATTTTAACAGGGTCATAAGTTGTGTACTATTACTGAATATGCAAGCCCTGTATAATACGCTCAGCTTCTGAGACGCTAACTTGACTTAAGCTTCGATGTAGCCCCCGTGCCTGAGCTGGGTTTATTTGTTTTCTTCTTAGGCCACTAAATCACCGCAACAAATTATAAAAACATTTTTACCCCTAGTTCATTTTCTAAATTATAAACATAAAAACTGCAAAATTACCTCCCCCTAAACACCGCCCTTTGAGTCATTTGCCATGACCGATACTCGGCCAATTAATAAATAGCTCGAAACTTTTATTTCATGGATGTGGACGATTCTAAAGTGTGTTTTAAGGTTAAATAAAACCATTTGGTTCCATAATTACTCTTTATTTTTACATAATGCTAACAAACGTTCAGACTTAAGGCCTAATGTCGATGAATAATCAGTTAATGGTTTTTTTAATACAGCCTCTACGATATTACGGGAAATACGTCTACAGATTATGTAGCATGTAGTTTATAACGAATAAGACACGCTTAACCCCTCAGGTTAATTTGTTCGGTTTTGCCAACAAACGGCTATTACATATGCTCTCGTGGAAATAGTTGTGTCTCCCTTACCGTCAAGGGTAGAAATATGTTCTAAACCGTGTTAGAAAGAGAACATACGACGCTTTATATTAAAATCTAGAAGTAAATCACAGAAGAATTATAATGTGTACCTCTAAGAAACTGAAGGTTCTGACCGCAACTAGAATAAAATTTATGACACTTTGTGAATATTTTAAAATGAAACAGAATACTTAAAGAGGGAAATAATTATACCGAGTCAGTGAAAATTTGTAATTTATCTTTTAACAAATACAAAAGATTGATACTGAGACAGTATAGTTATGTGTAATAAATGTGTACTGTATTAATATATAGTTTTTACTATTGATATGTAAAAGCCTCAAAAGAAGGCGTTCATAAAGTAATAAATTAATAAAATAAATAGTGGGGAGGCTATATAATATATTTGTCTGACAAAATATGTATTTTTGTTCGTTATCAATAAGATTAGTTCACTGTTCACTGTGAAAGGTGGGCAATTTTTTAAAACTTTTTATGTTTCATATAAAAATTTCAATATTTAAAAAATCATAATAATAAAATTTGATAGCATATTTCAATATCGAAATATCGCATTTATTTGGATTTTATTGCGAAGCGGAAATAAAAAAAAAAACTCTCCAAGTTTCTTACATCTTCTTTAAGAAATATGACGGTCAATATGCCAGAGGCCTGATGGGTCAATACATATTTTTCTACTTAAAAATAAAAATAAAAAAATTATGTCAGAAGTGGCGGTTTTCAAAGGTTTATTAAATAGATTAAAGATTTTAAATCGCACATCGGTAAATCTATTATGGTAATAAATAATGGATATAATCCTTCCTTGGAAAACTAAATTTATTTATTCATTATTATTATTACTTATTGATAATTAGTATATTACAATAAAATTATGAGCTGCTCATCTCACTAAGGAATTTCTGTGTTGAGATGTGTTTCGTTATTTTTAATGTCTTTCTCGGGCGTCTATAACTTCTTTCACCATTCACTACTGTATACCACAATGTTACTGTTAAAAACACTCGATCTACTACTTTTCGAGTTTTGCAAGCACAAACATACGCAGGCTGAATTGTTATAAACTTATATATATATATATTTATTTATTATTTTCGGGAAATCGACAGTTTACATTTAATCAGTTTGTACATAAGTATTATATAGCCAAAATAAAACCAATTAAAGATTTCCTCCTTGTGACTTTACCTCTACTGAGACAGCATAATATGGAATAAGTAAATTAAATTTGTTAGAAAGGAATATGATTTAAAAATTTATACAAAACAAAAGATTATATAAAACGAAAAATTTACAAAAAAATACACTTATAGCCATGGAGAGTGGTTGTAGATATAAATCAAATCATAAAATAGATATAAACAAATATATATGATAGTTGACGTGTACCCGGCGTTGCTGGGGGTTTTCTTTAAAAGATAGACACGTACCACATTACATTTAGAGACTTTTCTATAAGCCTTTTTAAGATATACAACTCCTTGGTACATTAATTTGACGAATATCTGCATAATGCTTAGCAAGCGTTAGCAATGTAAGCGTCCGAAAAAATATTGTCATGTCTTGATGAATAAAAATCGTTTATTTTTCTACTTTCTATAAAAATAATATGCGTGTTACATATATCTAAATCTTTTAGGAGAAATTAAAGTGAAAACCCCATCAAAATCCGTGGCGTAGTTTAGAAGAATTAAGCGCACAAACAGACAGATGCGGATATCGTTTTTCTTTTATACTATTTATATATTAAAATAAAAATACATGTAAACTTGAAAATATAAACCTACAAAAATAAGCACCTGTTATCCCAACTCAATTTACAGCTCGGCAGTAAGTTTAAAGTTGGCAACGATAGCATTCTACTGACATAAAATTACTAGTATTGATTACAAAGTTGATAAGATAAATTGGGAAACTACAATGCTTGCTAATGATTATGATTTCCTGTCAATATTGGAAATAAAAACAATAAATATTGTATAACATTATCAGTAAATACTTAAATGGGGAAACTTTGTAGGGTAGTTATCATTAATAATAATTGCCAATTTATTCGGAATTGTGATTAAGTTCATTGGAAAAGAAAATAAAATAAAAACTTTTCTTTTCTAAATTGGTCTCCAGAGATACGTTGTAATTAGATCATCAGTCAGTGGTTTCACCTAAGTCTGTCAATGTCTTCTGAAGGCAATACAGTTATTACCGTAACTGTATTTTTAGTAGAACCTGTAAAGTCGTACTAGACTTTAAATATTTATTTGCTTAATTAATATATGTTTTTTTTTTTTAAATTTACAAATGTCGAAAATAATGTTACCTTTCTGGTGTACCCCGTTCTAAGGATACATTGTACATGGTTTTGAGTTTGAATTAAAAAATGATGTCAAGTTTTTTTTTGTAAGCATGTCCATTTTTTTAAACTATGTATGTTCATAAATGATTTAAGATTTTCACGGTCAAAAGTATTTTTGTTATTAGTTTTTGGGGTGTTATGCCGTGTTGCGCTAACTCCTTCTCGCTAACGTTTCGGACAACGTCAGAGTGTCCATCATCAGGGCAAATGTGTCACACGGCAGATGTGTCACAGGGTGTCACATCTGACACAGATGTGTCACATCTGCCCTGATGATGGATACTGTAACGTTGTCCGAAACGTTAGCTAAAGAAGGAGTTAGTACAACACGCCATAACACCCCAAAAACAAATAACAAAAATAAGTATGTTCGTATTTGTAAGTATGTTAAAATATTACAAGAGGAAAAAGTGTTAATCACGTTAGGTTGCAACACAGTGTCTATTTTCTTCGCTCCCCTGTCCATGGTGCAAGCTCCATCGATAACTTGTAATCGTTCTCACGCAGGACTGCAGATCGCAAACGTACAAACAATAGTTCACGTCAAATAAATTTGAACTGTTGTTTATCGTTAGTGATTTGTGGTAATGCTGGATAACCATATATTGATACTTCTTTTGAAGTCGGATATTCTATTAATGGTTTTTATTTCAAAACGGAAGATATTCAATAATTTTATAGAGAATTTTATAGTTGTAGGTTGGTGGAATGTACGTTGAGAATCTACAAGATGTTGTGTGGTTATCCTGGTTTTTGAATGCATAAATTAAAATATCTTTTGAATATAATTATTTTAGAAACATTAAATTCAAGGAATTGAAAAACATAGTCTATATGGGTTCTGATGGGGACTCTAAGAATATTTTTTAGAATTGCATTTTGTGCTATGGGAACTGGTTTTAGAGTGGAATCGCATGAACTTCCCCACCCGATAGGACCATATTATAGATGAGATTGGCCTAAGGCGTAATAAATTTTATTTATCTGTTCTTTATCTAAAAATTTTATTATTTTTTTGAAAAAATAGGTAAGTTTTTAATTTTTTGCTTATATTTCCAACTTGGGAGTTCGAATTTAATTTTTGATCATTGATTATTCCTAGGTACTTTATCATTTAAATTTCATTCAATTTTGGACAGTTGCAAGGAACTTCTTTTTTATCGTATTAACAATTTTTTATGTTAAGATTTGTATTGAGGTTATCTCTCTGTTAGTTATGGATTTTAATTTTAATATATTTAGTTTTTGGGTCATTTACTGTAAGGACGGGTTGTTTCGGAGAATCTGAACAATTCAGTCTTCCACGATCTTCCATGGAAGAGAAAGACCGTGACATCTGCGAAACTACTGACTGAGCCATGATAGTTTAGATTACAGTACATCAGTAATATATATCAGGAATAAAATCAGGCCTAAGACACTGCCTTGAGGAACACCGTAATGGATTTGTATTGGTTGACTTGTTTCATGTTGAATCCTGTCTAATAGTGATTTTTCTGACATATAGCTTTAAGAGCGTGAGCACACAGAGAGCGGTCAGGAGTTCCGAGTTCCGAGTTCCGCGTTCGGCTTTCATTAGAATGTACTGTTACTATAACAACAACGCACACAGCGGGCAGTCAGACCGCGGCGGTCAAAACGGAACGCCGCGTTCTAAGAGTACTTTTGCCGCCGAGGCAGAGAACGCCAGAACGCCGCGATGTTTGAGGTTACAAACACAGAAAAGTTAATTGAATTGGTTAGGGAAAGGAGTTTGTTATACGATTTAAGTGATGTAAATTATAAAAAACGCGAAAAAAAAGTCGAAGCTTGTTTTTAAATTGCTACTAGTAAATTTAAATTTTAAGTAAATTTTATTATTAGTAAATTCGCCTTGTTCTTCTCGCGTTGTGTTGATTGGGTGCACCCAATACTTTATTTTCTTTTTAGAAGCTGTTAAGCTCCACAAGAGCAATATATTTTCACGGATGATGAACTTTCTAGTGACATGTTGCATATGCAAAGACCCAAACGAAACTAGAACGCGAGAATTTGAACGCCGCTTGTGTGCGTTGGAACTCTTGAGCGGTCAACGGTCACTAGAACGCAGAACTCTGACCGCTCTCTGTGTGCTCACGCCCTAAAAGAGATTCAGTTTTCATTATTATCATAATTCGTACTATCCCTCTTGTCATTGTCAATATTGTCACCCTATGATTGTGGTTGATATGCCTACACAATAACTTTGCAATACTTATTTAGTCAGCAGAATGTTTTTGTTTCCCAACTGTTATATTAATTTGAATAGCTGTTGTGTTTATTTGTGTTATCATTTTGTAGGTTTATATTTTCAATACTTTATCAAGTTTACGTATTTATTTACTATAATTGCAAAGCTTCACATCTCGACACAGGAATTCCCTAGTGATATGAGCGGCTTATGATTTGTTTTTAACGTACTTTTATAAAAATAAATAATTAAAATATTGTGTATTGCCAAACCTGAGTGTAAATTAGAGTTCCACTAAAAACAATAAAAAAATCACTACACTGCTAAATAACAAAAATTAAATTAAATTTAACAGTTATTTTCTTCGTGTCAATATTTTAATATCAAAAAATTTCGAGTATAAATATAATCTATCGCCACGTCAAGTATTTATTAATACACATAATCGTACGTTTCGATACCTAAATCATTAATATTTTTTATCAAAACTTTTCTCGTCGCCCTGAGAATATCTTATTCAGAGAGAAAACATTATTGAATAAAGTTTTTATGGATAGTGACAAACCGTGAAATTGCCAGGATGTTTTTCCATGTGTCAAGAACGTACCTCCGGAAAGGTTATAGCCGGAAAACTTTCTCTAATAATATTACCTTCAATACCTAGCTTGTTTTACGGTATCTACCTTTCAATAAACACACAGTTTAGTTTGAGATGTATCTTTTATAGCTTATTTGCCCCATTGAGACGGGTGGGCTCAATTAATGATGCGCATAATAGCTGCGATAAAACTTTAATAATATTAAATTTATTAATACGGTCAGATTTATTCGTATAGTTTTCAATATAAAATGTTTCTTGGTCTATTAAAATTGCGATTTGTATTTACTGTGAATGAAATGACCCCAGATATAAATGAAATTATTATGCTTTCTTATGTTTATCTGAGAATCAGTAGAACATAATGCGCGAATGGATGGATGAAGTCGGGAACACCTCAGAAAGAAAAAAGCACGATCAAGTCAAGAGTCTTTGAATGTAACATAGAATCTGATACCATGGGTATGCATGTACATGTCGAGGACTTCATACCAAAAAAAATTTCTAAAAATTATATACGAATAATTCTAGGCATTACAGTCAAACAACGATATCAATAAAAATACATAGGGTAGACCGAGGCTTTACGAATCATTTTTCTATACTTGCTTTAAAAAAATTAAAATTCATGCATATTCAAAATATTTTTGTACTAAATATTAAACGTTTGACATTTTTATACGATTTAGTTTTATTTTTATTTTTATTTTTTTTTTTTACAGTAATACCGCACAAGAGTCCCAACTGCTCCCGTCTGGAGCCAGTGAGACTATGGCATCCCCAATAGGGGTATGTTGTGAGGCTGAGGGTATTGGGGAGGGGAGGGAGATGGGGAAGAGGAAAGTGGGGAAGTACCTGGCTATTCAGATCTGGTCACCAAACACGGCTAAAGCCATTTCAAGCAACGTTTCAATTCTGAATGGTGGTCTTACACCAGGGCGATACTGAGAGTATCTTCCACTCTGGAACGTGCCGCAAATATACTATATATTATTTTTAATTAATTAATTGTGAAATAACACAAATTAATCAAATAAAATTTATTTGCGCACGCCGGGTTCGAACCCGCGACCTTCGGATCTGTAGTCAAAAGCGTATACCACTAGACCACGCCGGCCGTCAAGATTATTGAAAATAGTATAAAGTAACTTTAAAAAAACTTATGTTTAATCCTGTAGACCTCTCCACTGATTCGAATCACCACATATATGAACAAAATAATATATAAGTTCACCTTTGCGCTCTCCATTATTTGAAATGATGGCCAAGAACACACTTGAAGGGCGAAAGCCGAAAAATTTAGAAAACAAAATAATCAAAAATTTTCTCGATTTTCATAAATCCCTCGCAAACTTTTATTTTGGTAATTTTACTATTATTGCATTCGATAGATAACAACGGTATGTCCAATTTCTTTCACTGTTATTTCGTCACGATAGCCGAGATTAGCCATTTTTCCGCCAGATCCGAATAGCCTCAGTCGATCCTACTTAATTAACATAACCCGAGGCAAGTCAAATACTTTATCTCCAAAAATACATATGTACTAATTATTAATATAGGTACCTTTGGTATTTAGTATATAATGTTGTTTGACTTTAAGCCTCGAATTAATTTGTCTATCTTTTTGTTTAAAACGTTATTTTACTTTAAGTTTTCAGTTATAATTGTTTGATATAATGTATTTGAGATTAAAATGTGCACTGAGACAGAATTTTTTGGCGTTTTATCCCCTTTGCCTTCAATTTAAAGTGCGAAATGGATTGACGATCAGTTAGGTAGTTACACCTTTTGTGACAAAATAAACATCGTTTTGAGAAGATTTCCACTAGATATCCCTTTCATGATTTAATTTAATACGTCTTCATTCGAAGTATATTTTACGATGATTAAAAAAGTAACTCAACCTGATAACTCTCAAAAGTGTAGGATTATAACATATCATATGCATTTGGTTTACTGCGATGAAAATAGAGGTATCCTTCAAAACCTTGTAGTAAGTCTAGTTGCACTAGGAAAATAAAACCTTCTAAAATATTGCTTGAACCAAGCGTCTTACAATGCTATTCAGAGATCGGAGTGTCACTTTGTTAAAGTGCTCACTCTGAAATATGCTTGCATTATGGCTTCAATGTATTAAGATGTGATGAACTTTTCAGAATGATGAAAGCAAGTCGATTCATTCTTCTAAAAAAAGAACTAACTAGTTAACTAATCACCCGTTTCCTGCAGGGGTAGGCAGAGAGGACATACCGCAAAACATCTCGGTCTTGGCACACAATCCTTATGGTTTAGGGTTTCTTGTGAGAGAAAATGTTTCATTTATAGTTAATATTTCGCTTCAGTACAGTACACTTTATTTATACCCCCAACCTATGAATTATTCAGTAAAGGATACGTGTCACTAGCTAATGTGTACCTGCTGTTTCTCTGCGTTATGAATGATTTGGAGTGATTTGGAGGTTGTGAATAGTAGTGTACTTGAAATCTATTTTTAATGGAGCAAAAATATTATTCTAAAGAATTGTAAAAGTTTACTTTTCATAAAAATTATTATTTTCTAAAAACTACATTATATGGAATTTTATTCGACTCTGCATATCATTCCAGAGCACATATAATGAGTTGAGTATACGACATTGTTACTATTAAAGAAATTATATTATATCGACGTTTATTCTACTCCGTGTCTCATTCTATCGTTGAGATAATGCGTTAAAGTCTTCTTCGGGCGAACCCGATTTTTTCTACCATTCAAACTACTCTCTAAACACTCCTGACACTAATCAGAACAAACTTTGAAATTTTCAGTAGTTCTTGAGGAGTATATGGGGGACAAAGAAATAAAAATTCATTTTTATTATATTTGGGTTTGATAGGCACTATTTTGTAATCGAATGACGTTTAAAATTGCTTAAATACGAGAATAAGAAATAGAAATTGAGAATATAACAATTTGTTACTAAAGGGACGTTGATTGTTTTTTTTTTGTACTAAACACTTTCACAAATATTGACTACTCTCGGTAAGACGTTATTATTATAGGAATAATGTTTTTATTCTTTTAAAATACTTAATACATTATGGAAATTACTAGCTGAGTTCACCAACTATTTAATAAGCTTGTGATAACTTTTACTACAGTCAAAACTGCATTCTCGCATTAGAAAAGGATGAATAAACAACTCTGTACTCTCCTTTCTTCACCAGCTGGAGGCACTATTTTACCAGAATAATTTTTGTTCTTTTCGTCTGTGGGCTATTTACAAGTTTCATTCTAAAACTCGAAACTCTTAAATTTATGCTTGTTCTCGAGGCTGGGATTAATTCTCTCTGCAAGCCAGTATAGTGTTTTGCAATGCACTTTTTTGCTAGACTCACACACAAAGTATTTAATTCATGCCCGCCAGCAAAATCCTGCTAAAATAAAATTTTGTGTTTAGGGAATTTGACGGGGATGGGAATTTTCTCTCAAAAGGAATCTCAAAGTATTTGGAAAAAATTTGCTACAGGATCATTGCTTCTCAAAAAATAATATATAGTTTCGAATTAAAACCGTTACATGAGTGATTCAGATTTACATCTGTCAAAAAATTGAATAAAAGAAATACACGTTCCAAACATAGAATAATCCTTATAAAATAATCTTAGTATCTACTTTATAACTTTCAGAGATTTCAGAGATATGCTTATATGTCTCCAATTTGTGTACGTGATTGGCACCAAAATTGGATAGAATGCAGTGTTATCAACAACGAATCTATCTGCCGATGTAGGGAATTTGGACAATTTCCACTTATTCATTCGCGAAAGCAAAAGTAAAATTGAAATAGATGTATTTAAAAGGGAAAAAATATCTACAAATTGAAAATGGAAGTAGAAAGGGAAAAGGCACATTCACTGTCCACAAGAAAACCATAACAATATATAAATTCCTGGAAGGATCCTATTTGGGTTAAAAAAATATGTGAAGATTATAAAAATATTACAAAAGAATTTTTGAAGCATAATGCTGAGTGCTGACCTCAGCACGATTTTTCCAAATGCTTTGGAAATATTATATTGTCCTCAGTAAAGGGACGAGGAACATCGAGTGTCCGGTGACGGCGATACAAGATAGCAAAAATGTTACCCTGTTAAATCGTTTAGATGGTTCTATTTTTTACCTTCCTTTTGTTATTTTTTCATAAAAAGTTGAACAATGGTTAAAAACAGCGCATTCCTATGGTATTTTTATATATAGGTACGTAGAACAGAACTATTTCCAAATATAAGTATGATCTATCTATCTTTCTTCCAGTCTATCTATCTATCTAATATCTATCTATCAATACAGGATGTCCGGGGGTAAAGTGCGTTTACTTCGGGTGGTGATTCTACATGACGGTAGAAGCAAAAAAAAAATAACTTTTTTCGAAATTCCTATATTTATTTTTTTCATAAAAACATTAACTTTTTACGTTAAAACTAGCTTAAAATGTTAAAATTTCGAAAAAAGTTATGCATCTGTTTTACTTGTACTAAGGTGTAGAATAACCCCCAAAGTTAGCGCACTTTACCCCCGGACACCCTGTATATCTATTTATTTATCTTTATATATATTTTACCTGTCTTTTTGTAGTGGATTTTATTTTTATACATATCTGAAGTTTTATTCCGAGACTGGTGATATTTTGTGCACTTGACCTTCAAAACAAGAGAAGGGTCACTGTGGATTTGAGATTTCAAAAAACCACCTCCGTCCCTTTTCCCACCCATCAAAGCAGAATAAAGCACGGACAACGTCCGGTGCTACGACTAGTTTAAATTAAAACAGTTACTTTGTAAACATCATTGTTATATTTTATACACTAGAATTTAATTTTCGATATCAATATTTAATTTATAATAAAAACACATAAATTTTTTTTTGACCACTATAGTTTTATTTTCACTCTACCGGTTTCGGAAGATCCCTTCCTTCGTCAGGAGAATATTTAAAACTGTTTTAAATATTCTCCCGACGAAGGAAGGGATCTTCCGAAACCGGTAGAGTGAAAATAAAACTATAGTGGTCAAAAACAAATTTATATGTTTTTATTATAAATTATGATGAGCCACAAAGTGAATGCTTTTTACAATTACATTATTTAATTGCCAAATTATATAATTATTTTCTCAAGACTTCAAATATATTTCGTTTCATTAATAATATTACATTCGATGATATATTACATTGATGGGAACATGAATTTATAAAACTGTTTATAACGCTATTTCATAATTACACTTTTTGTAGTTTTACTATTTTATATTTTACTGTTGATCATCTTTTTATTATGGCCTTCAATTTTATTGGTCAATGATAATATAACCAACAGAACTGTTAAATGTGAATTTATGGAGATTGTTTACAAAAAATAATATAAAACACTTATATTAATTTTCTCATATATTTTGTACAGGTATTTTGTACATACTAATATTGAAAATATCATCTGAACGTAAATACTAAATAGAATAAAATGTTTTACTTTTGTCACTTGACAGGATATTCATTATTTTTTTCCAAGGTTCGATGTATAAAGCAATGTTACCAAGTGACGTTGTATACAAAATAACGTGAAAGTCATAATTCACAACTGTTGTGTTTGGGAGTTGTTGGACTGAGAAATATTGTTCGCATTTCAGAATATCAAATGAGAACAGATGACAAACAAAATAATATTATTCAGTGGGAAGAAGTTAATGACATAATTTCTTGTTAAAGCCAAGTGAGTTCACAATGATTGTTCACATAGTAAAGAAACTGTGGTCTTGCTAATGACAGAAAAATACCATAGAAAATTTGCAAAGGATGGGAAAGTTGCAGCGGCGGCACATCGTGTGCAGGAGTGGGACGCTAATTACTGCGGGAAACTTTAATTAAACTGCCAAAGACTGGTTTGTCTTCTACTTTCTGCGGAAACGTTTCCCTGAGAATCCTCCTCCAATACCATTCTAGTACGATCACCGATGAATTTACTATAAATCTTCATTAAAATATTTAATAAAGACTTCAGTTGCGGCCTGCCACTTGGAACTTTAAAGCTTTGAAGTGATTTATCGTCTGTAACGTACGAGATCCTATTTTTATAGCATTGTTATAGTTTATCATAACAAGATAACCATTTTTATTATTAGTACTCGTGCATATTCAAAGATTCTGAATTCTTAAGAAATCCGTTCTAATTTTGAAAATGACCGTTTAAAAATAAATAAAAAACTATTAATATATTACATTGTAGGTAGGCACATTATTGCTTGTATGGATTATACACAAAACCAGTTGAAATTTTCGAAATTCAGTTGAAATCACAAGACGAAAAATTTAAAATCAAAAATCATCAAATCAAAAATTAAATCACACGTACAACCGAAATCGGTATTTTTAATGATATCGTTTTTTTATTATTAGTGTGTTTCATCCAATGTTATTCTCTGTTTTAATCAATTTATTTAACCAATAGCAGTAAATCATTAGTTTAGAAAAAGCAACCAAAAATGTAGACAACTTATCTTAAATACAAGTTATATTTTGTAATTTTCTGTGGTTTCATATTTCAACCTATAAATAACATCCACATAATAATTAGTTTTCATTATTTTGTCACAAAATGATCGGAAATAACAATCGGTTATTAATTTACTGCCCCATTCCCGTGCTCTACCACGAGTGTATTTATGAAAGACACATATTAAGTGTGAACTATTCAGTGTTTTATTTATCGAGTTTAAAAAATTATCTTCGTTAACTTTTCTGAATCTATTCTTATCCATTATGTTCTTGATACCTTTATACCTTGGGCCAGATCGACAACTCCTGGTAAAGACAATTATAATAGTTTCAATTTGAAGGATATTTGATTTTATTAGAAAATACGTGCCACATCAATGACAGTTATTTGCGCGACAAATCTCCTCTTTTTAAAAGTCATTAAAAAGTAGATTATTTTCAGAACTATAATCAACTTTTTTAGAATTTTCATATAAAGATTCCCTGTGCACCGGAACACGAGCGGTAAACCCGTTCAAAGTCGATGTTTGCGTCTTGAGAACGGGTCGTATTTTGGACTCGTTTTTGTATAACTCGACTCGCGTGGAAGGAGGTACCGGCTTTTCCTCCTCGCCTCTTCAAGACCTGTATTATTAAAACCCTTCCTACAGTCCCTACTTTAACCCGGCTCACATCGCTGCCCAACCGAGTGGCCATATAGTTCCCATATTTTTACATTTAATAGACGGGGGCGCTCGTGTGAAGCGTAACATAAAAATGAAATAAAATGTGAATTCTGGTGCTAAGAAATATTCACAGTTTTTATATCTATGAAAACCATCATGAACTTTGTGATGAAAGGCTTAAATCACAGTGAAAAACAGATAAACCATAGCTGCTAAAAATATACAAATTATTAATGAAAACCGTCATTCTAGCGACATCTGTTGAGGTTAAAATTGATTCAGTTTGTTTTTCAGTAGGCACCTGTAATAGTTGGAATTATGTTGAGATTCTATAGTATAAACACAGAGGTCATTAAAATCGTCTAGGAACGACTAGGAACCCCCTTTTGAGGCTTCAAAATAAACATTGAATTTTGTCAACCAATAGATCTGAACAAAGAGCTATAAAATTTTGAGTAACCAATCAGTGAACGAAGAGGCGTACATCAAATGCAGACAAAGGAATGAACTGTGGATCGGGCAATAAAAAAGATAATTAACGACATTTCGATTCTCACAGAAATTGGAGGTGAACGCACTTTAGGGTCAACATCAACTTTCAAGGTGACAAACTCCTGGGAATGTTTACAATAACTGAGACATTTATGGGGTATCGAACCATTGAAATCGGGTGCTTGGAAGTTTTACAGGTTGTAAAGCGCACACACAAAAATGCAATGAAAAAAATTATAAACGTGATAGTATAAAGGAAGGACGGGAAAAGCGAAGGAAAGTTGCTGGCGGAATTTCAACTGTGGTGCAATTGTTTATGATAGAAGGAGGGTGTCATGTTCGATAAAAATCGTACTAAGGAGAGGAGTGAGTGTTGGAAACAATGGAAATTGATCGTTATCAATTTAAGATGAAACGGACATATTGGTGAATCAATCTTGAATGAAAGTCTCGCAAAAAAATAGACATTTTAGAAATAGTGGAGCGACTGAACGGAGTGATAATACAGAGATTTTGAGCTACCACAAAGGTCCTAGGGATATGAAAATAGGGTACCATAGGAAGGCAATAAAACTAAACATATAGCGATAGATTAAATTCAGGAAACGTAGGCATTTTACATGATTATCAGGGTAGATAGATATTAAAGTTACACAAGATTACAGAGGGATCGAAACAAGATAAAAGGTTGACAGTCTCATGTGTATTTTGGAAGGGTAAACAATCGAAATCCGAACATGATTTTTATTTACGTTAAGGTAATAAACGATTAGAAAAGTGATTAACTTTAACGTTGGGCTTATGAAGTATTTAGATTAGGCAAAAGAGATTAAAACTAATGGCTCTAAAATTAAACTAAATTTACGGCCGTAGTAAATAAAATCTGAGACGTAAACATATGTCCAGACGTATAATTTATGTGAAATCTTGTAAGTGAGGGATGGAGAATGGGCGGAGATTGGGTCAGACAATAAAAGTGACAGATATCCCAGAGTCTAATTAGGTATATCTTCCATAGAAGTGTGGAAAATTATATATTAATTAATAATAGATGAAGTATGAAATTTTCCTGGAGACCACACACATCGGGAAAAGTGAGAGAAAGATAAAAAGAAGGGTAAAGAACGGAGATAAAGAATAATCCAAGTGGAGAAAAGTGATACAATTCAAATTTATCCGTGAAATAAATAAATACGACTTGGAAAATAATTAGTTATAGAGTTATGAGAAATAAGATAAGAATAAAGAAGAAATTTGTGTAAGAAAACGTCGCTAATAATATAAAATTCAAAGGGAGAAGGTAAAATTCAAATCTACGACATAAAGGAAGAAGGTACGGGAGAAAATGGAAAAGCTCATATAGGTGACAATAAAATTAAGTAGATTTTAGACAAATCGAAATTCAAAAATGCATAGTAAAGATTTCGCCATGGATTTAATCATGTTTCGCATGAGATGCATAAAATTGAGATCTATATATATGTTATTGAGGACGGACCTATCGCGAATTGGAAAAAAAAAGGAACGCAAAATCATGAGATTTTAACTACATTTTGTATGAACGGAGGACAAAGAAAGCTTGGGCGACTAACGCGGACTTACCCGATTCGGACCCTATCGATTTAGAGTTGTGAGATGGAAATTGACCACCACCCAGAGCCGGAAAGCAGAACATCTTATGGAAGCACAATCGATATTGATGGCAGGGATGTTCGGATTTGCGAGTTGGTAAAAGATGGAATCGATCATCAGAGGAAATTCAGATACGTCTTTTGGAATCTGAGAAGGGTATAAAATGACGGTGCAGACCAGTTTTCAGCAGTCGCGCCGAGGATTCGAAAAGTTGTTACGTGGCAGTACTACGTTCTTTGGTAGGATTAACAGTGAAAAATCTTTAAGTGTTAAATTTTAAATAAGCCCCTGGACTTGGGAAAATTTTGTGAAAAGTACAAGTGCTAGAGTCAGTGAAATTTAATAAGCCAGTTAAATTAAATCAAACAGTGAAAATAAATACAGTTTAAACTCAGTGCTTTAAAAGTAAAGTGTGAAGTGCTTAAAAGTGTTAAAAGTGAATAGTGCAAAAAGTGTTAAAAGTGAATTATTTAAATTTAAAAATAATTATTTCATTCAAAGTGAAAACATTAGAATTTAATGGAGAGTTTTATCGTTAATCTAGAGTGAACGGGTTCGCGGATTAATATTTAAAAATAGATTATAATTTTGCATCAATCAAACACAAAAACAAAAAAAAAGGATTCAATAATAATAAACGCTCAAACCTTTGTTCTAAAAGTAACAATTCGGAAAAAAAAAAATAATTGTAGATACTTTAAAATATTGGTGAACACAGTGAAATTTAGAAGAAAGTTTTAAACAGATATTTAATTTATTCAGAATCGAAATATTTAAAAGTTTGCGCAATTCGGAATGAATTTTCTTATAAATTTTTATAAAAAATTAAAAAGGAATGAAAACAACAAAAATAGTTCGACCTAAATAATTTATAATTTTCCGGCACATCTATATCACGAATTTTAAATATCAGCTAATTTATATGAATCGAGCAAGAATAAAATATTATATAGGAATAAATAGTCGAAAAGATTTATTTTGAAATTAGTTGAAAAATACAATTAATTAGGTAGGATTTCTTCATCAAGGTTGTTGTGTACACCCGACCGGAAATACCTTGACGGGGGTAAGTTTTCCTTTTATAAATAATTTTCAGGTCCCAGGAGACACAGAAGGGCTGTGAAGTGGAAGTATATCAATTGAATATTAAATTAAAACAACAAAACGAAGAATTACACATTAAAATATGTATATTGAGTATTTGTGTATATGTATATATATATATAATATAAAATAATATATTGTATATAAAGAATATATATATGAGTAATGTAATTATATATATGTATTTTATTTATTAATCGAAGCATCGAAATGGTAGCGATTTTTAATACCTACCCGAGGACATATCTATATTATTGAAAAGAAAATATGTATTTATTAATATTCAAGTCTATGTAGAATCATATATCTTATATTTATTTATTAATATATGTAATCTTATTTAACGTATTTTGACAATCGAGATATGTGTACATATATATATATTTATATTATTTTCACCTAACTTCTAGTAAATTTACTAAATTCGGAAAATGAAAAATAGTTAACTTCAAAAGGATTTAAAAATATTTAAATTAACAATGCACAATAAAAGTAAAGAGGCACAAATGACTTCTAAGGAATTTTAAAATAAACAAATCTCACATTTAGGTTAGTGTGTCAGGAGATGATTATATTATTTGTTTACAAATAAAGACGTACGAGGGACTGGGTCAACTGAATAGTTTGAAAACGACCTTGGCCGTAACTAGATAATTTATCGGAGTTATAAGGATAAACATCAGGATGTTATTGTGCAATGTGCAGCGATTTGGGTCATTCACAAATGCTTATCGTTCGAAAACGACAATTGAAAAATCACGGGTTAGCCAGATTTATATCGAAATTACATAAAACATTTGAATACCATTGATTAGATAGTCGCATAGGATTTTATTAGTTACCTGAAACAGCTGGAAGATGCGTGCTCACAAATACTTATCAATCACAAACGACAATAGAAAAATCACGGGTTAGCAAGATTTATATCGAATAATTATACGAAACATTTGAATTTTATTGATTGGGTGCTCATACAGAACCCCATCAGTTGCCGGAGACATTTGAGAGTCGAGTACTCTCTAATGTGGCAATCAACTACTTGAAACAATTGGAAAATCACGGGATAGGATGAACAAAATTAATGTTGAAACCTGGAGGAAAAATTTAAAACAAATACAGTTCATCAAACAGGAGGCAGTGGTCGCTCCTACAACAAGACCATTAACCAAACCAAATAGAGATGACGATTCTCTTAAATAAAAACGTCAAAACCAAACAAAAAGCCTGGAGTTCGATAGCTCTCCAAAACAAACTATCAAATAATATCTTATTCTACTAGTATTTATTAGTATAACCTTATTCTTACGTATATATTCGGTTACCAATCCTAGAGTTTCGCAGAACTCTTCGTGCGAGATCCGAGCTCGGAATGCGAGGTAGATAGCCTCGTATTGCGAGTTATAAACCTTTCCCAAAATGTATGTATACATATATTTATTCGTATGTACTGTTTACTGGAGAATGCGGACCTGCATACAGCTTGCATTTTAGGTCTTATAGACCACTCTCGCATTTTCTTTTAAACGTGGAATGAGGATTCACGACCCGTAAGTCCACACCAACCGTGAGTATATGATTGTATATAGGACGAAACCGGTTCGCCCTAAGTAAATAGTAGACCTTGGAGGAGATGGAATTTGGAGGTATCGGGACCCGAGGGGAAACTTGAAGGCAGTGCATGATGACGTGGAAGGCTTTTTGGGACGCGATAACTTAGGTATCAATCAAAGAGCCGTGTCAGAAGATTGTGCAAATTTCTTGTTGACTCACGATCATCTCGTTTACTTGCTGGAGGATAGGAGCCAAATTTTGCTAGCAAAGGGTTATTCTGAGTTCGTCAAATATACAATTAACTAATTACATTAACCTACTAAATCATTCTTTACATGTACCTTATAGTAGCAGAATCATAAAGGAGTGGCGCCAAACAGACAAGGGTTAATCAAAATCAAACTTACTAACAATTAACCATTTGAGTTATATTTAATTACCTGTCCAAATAAACATGTATAATATCTTTTATCAGCGTTTAACTACGACTTTGTTAGGGTGTAGGAAATCAGAATAGTTACAATAGGAAAGCTAGCTCATTCAGAGAAATCATTTAAGTCTAGGTTTGCAATGGAAAGACCAAGTAAATTTTTGAAACTCAACGCCTCGATCAGAACCAAGAGGGTTACCACAAAAATGAAAGTAATTAAAATCCTATATCATAAATCAAAAAATTACACAACGTTTGATGGAATTTAATTACAATATAAATACGAAAATATTTGCGTTCAATTTCGTAAATAACGTATTAATTAGTTAAGTACATATGTCTATAAAGATATATAGTACAAGAGAGCTTTAAGTAGCTTTCTGAAGTTATCAAAGAAATTAAGGGTCCAATTTTCATGGAGGCTTATGTGTTGTAGGGGAGGAATTTTCCATCCCTGCGAACACATATGCAAAGCCTTAGAAAAAAAAAAGAAGTATCGATCATAGCCAAGAGAGAAGAAAAATTTATATTGTTATAAACAAATAAAAATAAAAGAAAATGGAGAAAAGGAGAGAATATTACAACTTTGAAATATAAAATAATTACTAAAAAGTATACTGTTGTGCATAAAGTATCCATGTAATATCGTTTTTTTACACATTTATCATTATTCGGAAAGAATAAAAAGTTTTGAGTAAAACAGTGTGTTGAATACAGATTTAGTAGTAAAAGTAGTTCAAAGGATTTTGTTATTTCTTTTATGAAAAAAAAAACTTTTTTCGAAAATAACTCATCGCTATTTTTTCAAAAACTTCGGCAAAAGCTCTACTAACTATTCATGTAATAATGGCGTTTGAGAACCCATGGTCCAAGTGACTTAATCTCAACTGATGCTATGGATAAAAGCCTTTTAAATAATATGATAATATCGGGTGGGCGCGCGTTAACTGTATTCTAATCGTCCATCGCAATGGTTGAGAATGGTGGCATAGACGTTTATTTCTCCCAAAGGCTACATTAAGACAGATCCTCTAAAGGTATTTTATTTCCCTAGGGGTGGCGTGTTTTCAAAATACTGGAAGGAAGTCAAAATAGAATAAACCTTTGTTGGGATGTGCTTAAATAATTGAGTTTCCGATAATTTCCAGGGATTTCCGGTACTAAAACATAACTGAAAACAAAAGGTACTATATCAAAGAATTAATTGTTATTTTTTGTAATGACTTTTAGCAGCCTATACCATTTCCTCATGAAAGCCTAAGAAATTATTGAAACAATGATTTGCCAATATAGTACCAAAAATACTTATGTCGGCTGTGGGTTCGTCTGTCTGTGAAACTCTGGTTCAATGAACTCGGGTTTGTTTGAATTTAAAGGTAATTTTCAAAATTTCACCTGAAAATGCCAAGAACTCAGACAAGCATTAACGTTCCTACTTTATAAATTAGTACATTTTTGTGAATAATTCGGTTTTTCATTTTTGAGGCAATTTTGGCCATTATTTGTGACTTAACGGTCTTTCAAATATTAATTATAATTTTGCTTTATCTACTAGGTAATTATGATGAAATGTAATGATTGAAAGAAGCATGTTGATAGGCTTAAATTTTAATTACAAACGATCGATTTACGTCGGAACACAAATTTGTCGTAAATTAAAAATCGCCTTTTTTTAATGTTTTATTTTTTTCTTTAATATTTCACTATATATTAACGAAGTAGGTTAGGCAATATTATTGATTGGATAGGTAGGTACTATTAACCTAAAAATTAAAATTTTGTCTTGAAATCACGAAAAATCAAAATTTTGAATGGCTTTCATAACATAATAATTTAAAATACAAATAAATAAATAAACAAAACTCCCATCCTAACTTGCCACAAATTTTTATTGAAAAAAAAAATCTGTTTGTTTGGCCTCGTATCCAAAATTAAGTTTTAATACCTCCTATTAATATTATTTTGCTTGTCGTCTAACTGTTTTAAATGTGTAAGTCTTTCAAATACCTGTGACTAATTAATTAATTAACATACATTCATTCTACTTTTTTACAAAGCTTCTGCCATGAAGATTAGAAAATTCGTTAATTGGGGATTACGTCAAAGAGCTTACCAATCAATAGATGAAATCATCTTCAATCAGCCGATGTTTTTATAACAATCGAGTTTTAGATGGTCATCTTCGTGAATATATCTATTTGTAAAGCTTTTTACGTACCAAAGTTTTCCATTGAGCGATCGGAGCGGTCATCCATTGACCGGTCAATTTATCATCCGCCCCTTGACAATATGAGAGTTTAGATTTTTCAAGAAGCTATAAACAAGATGACGAGCGGGATTTAACGTGACCCGGCAGTACAATAACGTGACTCAACTCTAGCAGCAAAGTTACCAGGCAAGGAGAAATTATTTTAATATTTAATCATGAAAGACAATATTGAAAAGACTCTCAAACGAAAAATTTGGTAATGAAAATCTAAAGAAAGATTTGGTCGTATCTTAAATCTTACAATCATAAATAAAGATAGCAGCCAATAAAAATATGCATTAAGAAAAGATGAAGCATGAAGATAATGTTGGTAGCTCTTAATCTAGCTTTGATAAGTATGACAGGTGGTAGGGTTGAATTAGCTCAGTGGCACAGTAAAGCTCTGGCAAGGCTAAGCTCCTTGGTTCAACTCCTAGATGCCACCGAATTTTTTTCTCATTTTATGTTTGAGACTTGTCTCCAATGATTAAATATTACTGTTTGAAGTTTTATTCATTAAGTTATTCTTTGAATAAAAATAATTTTACACTATTTAACTATTTTATCACTTCTACTTGCATTCTTAATTTTCCACACTGCTTACCACCTATAAGAAACGCCTAGAATATTTTAAATGTAAACATTAAATGAACGTCGTGCCAAAAATAATGTCGAATTTCTTTTTGAAATTATAAATAACCACATGGAATCTTCGATATAACACCTTCTTTTCCATATTCCTTTCCAAAGAGCCGAGCTTTTTTATTATTTATTATACTTAAAGAAATATATAAATATTTCACTTTCTATCTGTCAATAAAAGCTATTTAACATTTCAATAAAAATAACATTTCATAAAATTTATCTATAAAACATAATAACTTATCTTAAAAATTATTCCTTATTAAACATTAGAGTTTTGTTCATTTAAATTAGTATTGAATGATTTTTTTTTTAAATTCATTTATTCGATTCTCCATTTTTAAGCTATCGGGAAGGAGATTGTAAATGGGTAAATCCCATCGTAGGCCATGAGGGTGGCCTATGCTTCTTTGACCACTTTTAGCCTTTACTGTATTATTGTATAATTTATGTTGTCTTGTATAGGGTTCGTGTACTTGTGACATTTATAGAAATGTTGTGTTCGTGTGAATAAGTCCATTTCGTATTGTTTAGATTAACATATGTTATATTAGTGCAATTCTCTTTGCAATATTCAATAAGTTCATTTCTTAGTATAACTTTGGGGTGGGGGTATCTGGGTTATAATTAAAGAGTTTTTTTTTCTGTAATATTTGTAAATCGTTTAAGAATGTATTGTGTGTTTCCCTATATTCAACTTCCAGTATCGTCTTGATCAAAGATTACAGAGATTTGAAGGAACCCATAAAACAGTCAAAACTCGCCATTACAAATCATGCAAGGCGTCAATGTAATAAGAAACAATTTTGAATAAAGAATTAAACAAAATAATTTCGGCTGTCGGTGGATGGGTGATGTGAAATATTCCTGAGTAATTGATAAAATCATTGAAGTTCAATTAACTTTTAACATTTAAATTGGAACTGATAAGTATTAAATCAATATTTGGTACCTGTTTTATCGCTTATCAATAAATTTGATACCAAAATTATTTTATTTTAATAAATTAGGTTTAATAATAATTCTTTGTTTGAAATGCGTAATTCATTTTTAAAAGATCTATACAAAATTAAGTTGAGTAATCTTGTATTTGTCGCTTCTCGTAATCTGACAAAGGTTGGAGATTTTTGTATAAATATTTGATAATTCCTTTAATGTCTCCATCAACCCCTCGAGCCTAGACAAAATAATACCATGTTGCTCGGGTCACTAACGTTTTGTTTTGTCCTCTTTCCTGCGCTACATTTCGATAAATCAAGTAATTGAATGACCGGTTGTCAATCATTACTTGTCTATGGCGTTTATTTATTTATTTTTAATGTTAAACCGCACAAGTGTCACAACTGCTCCCAACCGTTTGGAGCTAGTGAGACTATGTTATTCGGCTTTACCCATCGACCACTGAGGGATGGGGATGCGATTTAGAGTTGCAAGCTACCATCTAATTCTTACTCTGTTGTTATTATTGATCAGTCACAGTGGCTGTTAAAAAGCACATAACGGCGAAACCATAAGTGTAATGTAACGTCGGTCGAAGACTATGGAATAATAGACAACTTATGTCTCTGATGAATGTACAACGCGAACGAAGGTATAACAGGACCGTAAGCATGTTTGTCGACCTCTTTCCATTTTTACAGTCTTACGAGTTGTACTTTATAAACAACATACTTGTCGTCTTGGAGTTATTAATTACTGTACGTTTCATTTAACAAAACACAGAAGTTATAACCATTTGTTAAAAATCATAACGAGGAAACCATTCTTGTCTTTAATACATTTTTTTAA
The DNA here is from genome assembly GCA_026573805.1 of Hesperophylax magnus. Lineage (NCBI taxonomy): Eukaryota > Metazoa > Arthropoda > Insecta > Trichoptera > Limnephilidae > Hesperophylax > Hesperophylax magnus. The sequence continues at coordinate 2,101,161 of JAIUSX010000043.1, read as the reverse complement.
AATTGTTCCTTATTTTTTAGGGTACTCCGCTAAAGTTTTATATCCGTTGGTACTTTAACAGGTTCGCTGCCGGCGACTCCGGTCGGAGCCATTCGGCGTCTGGCACTGGGTGCCGGCGGCTCCGGTCGGAGCCATGAGTATTATGTCTGCACAAACATCATTTTCCTGCCGGCACTCGCGGCGAATGGTTGTTTCTGTAGCTGGCGTTGTTGTTGACAATTGTACCAACATTTTATAGCAATTGGTTTTCACGAAAAAATTAGGTTATTGTTGTAAAGGGCCATTTAAAAAAGTAAACGATAAGTTTGTGTTTTTTAATTTTTTTGTGTAAAAATCTTCTTATTGTCATAATGAGTGATGATGCTGGACCATCTCGTCCTAAAAAGTTTCGTCCCTTACGTAAATCTCTGCGAGTTGAAGACATTGAGAGGGAGTTAGAAAATGAACTTGAGTGCGTCAATGAGTACCACCAAATTTTATAAATATTTTTTCTTCATGAGATGTGTATTACTTTCGTTATCTTATTTGATTTGCTACTTGTATTTTAGTTATTATTTGAACAAAAGACAAAAAAAAATTGTCTATTTTTGTTTTATCAAAATAATAAGAAGAGAGTAAAAAGAGTGCGACTAAACGGACGAAACCGCCGGCACCTGCTAAGTGATTTTCAACCGTGGTGCTGCTTGGCACCTAGGATCAGTTATATTGTGCATAGGCGGCAGCGAACCTGTTAATAGTACACAACTGTTGAGTCTGTACAAATCGCAAGGGCGCCCTACTGTTGTATTTGGCGGCCACCTCTGGTCAGAGCTCCAAAACACTGAAAAATCCCTCGACTCTGTGGGAAAATGTGCGGTCTGCATGATAAATTCACCTATCTTAACCAACGGATTGCAATCTCCAAGGAACTGGCGTCATTGATCCCTTCGGCACCAGTGCATAGTCGAGAAACACGCCAATTTCACGCCCAACATATGTATACGGTTGACCTTTGTCACGGGAGTGCGGGTTGTTTCTACGACTTGTTCTTGAGTTCAACATCTTGGCTGCAGAACGATTTTGCCGGCTTCTGTGTTTCCACCCTCCTGCAACGTGGATCTCTTCAAGATCCATATTCATTCCTTCTACTTTTACAAAAGAACCACCGCACAGCATCCCCAAAGATGACACAGGCCCTGAGAATTTTTTTTCCTCAGGGCCTCCTGTGTGAAGTTAATAATATCATTACATTGTGAAAAAAAAATATTTACGACATATTTTTGCATAAAATTTTTTTTTTTTTAAACACAGGTTATATACATGTTTCTTAGTGTTAATTAATACCGCCCTAACTAAGAATAACTCTTTTTGAGGAGGACGTTTTTATGAAGAAATTCATTCATATTTAGTAAAACCTTTTTCGCATACAAAATGGGGTACATTCCTGTTGCCTATAAGAATTTCGCAAAACATAGAATTGTTTTTGGCGGAGAAGGGGGTATTTTGTTCTGCCTTTTCACATGCGTATGTATTACACAAGTGTATGGATACAAACCTATGTAGGTAAGGTACAGTAGATAAGACCTCACACCGTTTGAATTTTTTTAGAGCCTGCGTATTTTCCTTTCACCAGAGATTGGAAGTTTAAAGCCGCAGTTCTCTTTCAATTTGCTTCTTCCTCCGAATATTAAGAATTCTTTTGTTAATCTCGTTCTATTACCGTTTCCAATTTCCGTGAGCCATTCATTTGGAGATTTTTAATTAAATGCCTTAAGGATAATATACTTTCTATCTTACCTGTCTGTTTTACCTGTAAACTTCAGTTCTGATTACGCGTGGCCAAATACCAGCAAGAGGAGGACTTAGACTAAATTTAAATTCTAAAGCTGAGGATTTCACTCTTAAATAACTAATTTGATGGGAAATGAATTTGGTATAGCGTGTAATTACAAACTGAACGTTCAATCAAATAATACTCAAGGTTATCATAAGATAACCTTATTTATACACGTAACATAAATAGCATTGCAGTGTCGTATTTTTACATATAACTGCAATATAAACTTTTAGAAGGCTTTATTTTCTATAATTTTGTAAGTACGCACATAGACTATGCCCGTACGGTGTCGAGAACCAACTACAACTCCTGAATACACCTCCGTTAATCTCCACCACCTCCGGTGTAGGCCAGGGGAATTTACCACCGTTCATCTTGACCATCCCGGGTGTCGAGTAATTCGAGTAATTTGTCGAGTAATTCGTCTGGAGTAATTCGCGAACAATATCTCCATCACCCACGGTGTGGAGCATCTTACTGGAGGACCAGGAAGATCCGTGTTTTTTGTGTTTACTTTGTTATCGATTTTTCCGAAATTAATAATGTTAAACATTACAAACTAATTTTGGTAACAATATGTCTATAAATAAGTCGACTGTACCTGGCCTGGAGTAATCAAAAAACGAACTGATTATAAACAAATTGCTTACTAATATTAGTCCTCCTACAGATTTTATATTTGTAATTTTAAGTTCCCCTTTATATTGGGACAGTAAAATTCATTAACATCAGCTTAACTTCGTGGTCTCATGGGCCTCCATTTTCGCTAAATCTACTAACAATTTCGAATTGGGTTGAAAAATAACAGAATATCAAGAGTTATTGTTTTTGGCTTTCACAAAATTATTACCGCTTAAAGAGGTATTCGTAAACAAATTATAACAAAAACATGTTAAGCTTTTCCACAAAATGTATGTACATTTGATGATAAAGTCTTTTCGATTCCATTTTGCTTATCGACTATGAGAGGGCAGAAATGAATAACCGAGCTTTTTGGGAAAGTCTTTATTTTCCTTTTTTATGCGAAAACCGCGCAAGAGTCTCAACTGCTACCAACCGTCTGGAGCCAGTGAAACTATGGCATCCCCAATTGGGGCTAAAGGAAGTGGGGAAGGGAAGTAGATTGAGAAGAGAAATTTGAAGGAGTAACAGGCTATTCAGATCTGGTCACCAAACACGTCTAAAGCCATTTCAAGCAACGTTTTAATTCTGAATAGTGGTCTTACACCAGGATCATACTGAAAGTATTTTCTACTCTGAAACGTTCTAATATTTTTATTTATTTTTAATTAATAAATTGTGGAGTAACACAAATTAATCAAGTAAAATTCTCTTGCGCCCGCTGGGTTTGAAACCGCGACCATCAGCTTGCTAGTCGAGAGCCTTACCCTTCGACAGATCCTGTTTATATTAATGAGATCATGTTACACGTGCAACATCTGTAGTATGCAAGGTGGAATTTTTGATCGATATAGTATACAAATTTTTGTTAAATCGAAATTTCTTGGATTTATCTATCAAAGTAGTTTCTAAAACTATTTTACTTCGTTTTGAAAAATGTATTGCCATTTCTTTACTAGTATATCGATGATTGATGCCCATTAATGAGATTTGAAAAATAAATAAAATAGGATTCAAATATAAAATTTACCAAATTGAATTAAGAATCGAATAGAAATTTTTCATAATTATCGTAACTTTCGCACTTTTCAATTATCTTTCAAATGTTTTCCTAAACCTTTTTCCAGGACAGAGCGTATTATCGCAATGGCTACAAAAAGTAAACTTACCTCCACCGAGAAAGCTTGCCACAAAAAGCCCTAACATCCTGGTCGTGTCACTAATGGAGATGAATTTACCCTGTTCTAAAAAAACTTAGACAACGTTTAGCACAGGAAGGTTGCTTTATTTGGCAACATCGGGCCTCCTGAAGCTCGCTACGGAATTCAGGAGAAATTACAAACCCTAGTTCAGCAAAGCGCCGTAGTTTTTCTTTTCTCGTATTATATCACTATGTCGAGATTGTGTTGTTTTTAGGTTCGTTGGAAAAACGCAATCACACCAATAACGACTTCAAGAAAAACACGCATGTCAGATTATGATTACGAATAACATGAAATAATACCGTTGACGACTTGCTACAATACGTCTCAAGCTAGCGTAGCAAGAAGCAAACATCGTCAAGACATCTATTTATTCAAGGTGTCTGGAAACATAAACTTAACGTATTGCATGGGGGAAACCGGTGAATCTACCTCTCATTAAAAACCCCAAAAAACCTCCTCTTTTCTATCCGAGCTTTTCGATTTGTGTTATTACTTTTTCTCGTTCTTTGACAATTAAAGGGTTAAAAAGCCTTTTGGGCCAGGCCTACTTTTCAACTAATCTTAACCCCACCAGCGTTTGAGGGTCGTATATGACCGGGCGTCGATATTTTATGAAAGTATTATTATATTTTTTCAATTTAAAAAACCGAAAATACGTAATTTTTTTTCTTTAAAAAGAAAATAATAATTAAAAATTAATAAAATACTTCGTTTTAACCACTTTTATTGTTTATTACCAACATGTTTCATGAGCAACGCTCACTTCTTCAGGGTTTTTTTGATAAAACTAATTATAAATAATAGACATAAACAATGGTGTCAATAGATAAATAATAGACATAGACAATGGTGTCATTAAAAAATAATAGACAAAAACAATGACAACAGTGAAAAAATAATAAAACGGGTAGGGGAAAGAGAGGTAATATGGAACAATTTACAAAGGGAATAGGTTTAATATTGGGTCGTTTAAAAATAATTTTTGATTGTTAATAATATTCAATTTTGCGTTTACACTCTTTCTAATCTCTAAAATTTCTAGTTTATCTAACTGGATGCCATTGAAATTACAATGTATTAATTCTATTCCAGTATTGAAGTTAAAAGTATAATAATATTTTATAAAACTTAATAACTTGAAACTTCAAATCAAAAAAAAAAAAAAAAAAAAAAAAAAAATTTACATATGGAATTAGCTAGCATATTACACCCGGTTGAGTGGGACTTATTAGATGACCATGTTAGATTCATCGCAAGCATTAAAGCCTTTAAAAAGAAACAAAAGTTAATAAAGAAGTTAAATAATTTGTGTTTTAAAAATGATAAATTTCAAGATGAACAAATAGCTAACATTGACAATATTAATATTATAAGTGACAATAATATCCAAGAAATAACTGATTTTAATATGAATCAAAACAATATTCCTAATAAAATATTAAATAATATAAACAATAAAAATAATTTTAAATTCTATCACAGTGTGATTAACTTATCTAAACATGAATTTAATAAAGAGGAGTTAAATTTGTTGTCAAAAGGATTAAACCATAACCTTCAAGTTGATAATAATAATAAACAATTGGAGTTGTTAGCAGTAGATGTCAATTGTGCTTTAAATAATCAACATATTTCTTATCAATATAAATGTGGTGAAGTCATAAAAAACATCAGAAAGAATCCTAACTTTACTAAAAAACAAAACAATCAAGAAAAAAGAATTGCAATTAATATATCCAGGGCTACACGGGAAAATAATTTGATTATTACGAAAGCTTGTAGCAGTGCGTACTTCTGGACGGGCAGTTCCTACCCGATTAAGATAATCATTGGTCAACATTCTTCAATTGGCACGACTGTTTCAAGCTATTGGTGCAGAGCGCACTTCATCGACCTCAGTTGCTTGCTGGACTCGTGGGATTACGGTGTGTTCGTACAACGCTGGAACAATGAGGGTCTACTGTGCAAACTACGAAAGGTCTTTTTCACTTATAACTTTTTAACAATGTACTTATAATTCAATTAGGGATTACTCATTTTAACTTCTTGCGTAGTTATTTTTATAACTCGCTGGCGCCCGCTCAGACATTCCTTACAAGATTTTAATGTTTTAAATTTATTAATGTTACATGTTCGTTAGTCAAAATCTTATCAAGATGGCGTTAAACACACGTTTATTCTTGACACGCCCGGAGATAGTTGTTTGATAGAGTCTCATGTTTATTTTATTTGCTTAATTATTTTAATAATGGTTTTAATAAATTAGAGTCTGTTGATATTTAAAATATTCTTTATTTAATCTTCCTTATCAGTTCTCATCACTACCTACCTACATTGAGTTAGTGCGTGTGCGTAGATGTCTAGATAATTGTATTCGGTAATTTACCTATTAATGTCACAATTGAAAGATCCATCATTAATTAATACAATTATCCTTTCATCACCCATCCACGATTAAATGTTACAAATGGCAGCCCTTGTGGGTGAACCTAATTTTTTTGACTAAATAATAATGCAGTATTTTTTTTTCTTTTTCCTTGTTTTAATCTTGTATTGCGATGTCTGATTTTTTTTTATGAATTTCTTGTATAATCCCTGAAAAAGACCTTTCGTTTTGCATGGTAGATGTTCGGGTGTTGTTCGAAATACATCGTGTCACTGAGATTTTATTAATTCTTCATTTTACGCAGCTTTTCATCTGGCACAACTCATGACGTTTTTCGTCTTATTATCGTGTTCGTTAGTACGCTGACGTCACACTTATTTTATATTTTTTGTTTTGCGGTGATTGTGGTTGTTGTATTGTTGCTTGCATGTTCTAATGATTTTTTTCTACCTACCCTGTTAGTTAGGTATGACGGATTCGACCATTTTAACAAGAAGTCGTGCGTTAATCATGTCAAAACCAGAGGATGGCATTACTTCGGCAAATTCGGCGGTCGCGCCTAACACAGTTCCGGTTCACAAATGGAACTTAACCTTCGACGGTACTGGGAACGTGCATAATTTCATTGAACGGGTCAACGATTTGTCTATATCTCGGAACGTAAGTACAGCTTCTCTTTTTTCATCTGCGGTGGAACTTTTTACAGGTCATGCTTTAGACTGGTTTAGAGTCAACCGTTCTTCTTTCAAGTCATGGACGGATATTGTAATTGCTCTTAAGGAAGAATTTGAGCTTCTGGACCATGAAAGACGTTTAGTTGCTCAGATCAGAGCCACGTACCAGCAACAAAAAGAGAACCTGGGTTCATTCATAACGCGGGTCTTGACTTTAAACAATCAATTGTCGTCAAAATTACCAGATGACGAAATTCTGGAAATATTGCAATGTAATATGTTACCGAGATACATTCAAAAATTGTCGCTCTCTGTCATCTCGGACATTAATTGTCTGAAAAAATTGGGAAAAATGATTGAACTTGCAGACAGTCGGTCTGATTCCAGACCTTCCCCGCCAAATGCAAATACGGTTAATTTTAATAATGTTTCTCATTCCTCCTCAAATAATGCATTTAGCAGAGGGAATAACAGAATGTCTCAGAATAATCCCAATTTCAGGAATCATCGTCAATCTTTTGAATTCAGTAAACGTAGCCCGTCAAATATGAGTTCTAGGGAGGTGAAATGTTTCCGCTGTGGCCGTCCTGGTGTGAAGGCGCCTTCATGCAACTGCCGGCAGGCAAAAAAACTAGATGTCCTGGGGGTCCTGTCTGCGGGCGGCAAGTCGACACCGTTCGCTGACATCACCGCCAGGCATCGGCTTGCTGTGCTGTCGGAAACCAGAACTTTCTTCAAGAACCTTTGGACCTCGAAGGTGGTGGGTGCGGCTAAAAGGGATGGCCGTCCACACATCATTTTCCAGGTTCTGGGTTCCAACTTTTCTGGCCTTCTTGACTCTGGTTCGCATATCTCAATTATTGGTAATAATTTTCACCGTAAATTTTTAAATCTAGGGTTGAATCTTTCTGTTCTTAAGAAAAAATTTTCACTCACTTCTGCTACGGGTCATACTGTGGAGTGCGTTCACAAAATTGCGGTTCCGGTAGTTCTTGGTAATGTTAAGAAAATTTTTAATTTTGTAGTTATGCCAGACATAAAATCTAACATCATCCTCGGTTGCGACTTTTGGAAAGTTTTTAACATTTGTCCCAAGTTAACTAAATTAATGACTAATGACTCTGACAATAGTTGCGTGTCTGAGGTAAGAGGACTGGATAGCTTTGAGAACTTAGATTCATCTCAACAATCAATCTTAAATAACGTTATACTGGAATTTAAAGCCTTTTCTGGTAATCGTTTGGGTAGAACGTCTCTTGAAAAACATGTCATTGACACGGGTGATTGTCAACCTATTAAGCAACGTGTTTATCCGATATCTCCTCATTTATTGCCGGAAGCTCACAGAGAACTTGACAGACTATTAAATCTGGGAGTAGTAGAACCCAGCAATAGCTCGTGGAATAATCCTATTGTTTTAGTGCCCAAGAAAAATGGTTCTTTTAGACTTTGCTTGGATAGTAGAAAACTCAACGCGGTCTCGCGGCGGGACGCTTATAGCCTACCGTTGATATCTGATATCTTAAATAGTCTCGGAGGAGCACGATATCTATCAACTTTAGACTTAAACGATGCGTTTTTTCAAATCCCGTTAGAGGAAGATTCTAAAGAGAAAACCGCTTTTACTATACCTAAACGAGGCCTCTTCCACTTTGTAACAATGCCTTTTGGTCTTCATGGTGCGAGTTCTCGGATGATGAGGCTTATGGACAAGGTTTTGGGTCCGGAGTTCGATGGGAAAGTTTTTTGTTACCTAGATGACATAATTATCATTAGTTCCACCTTTGAAGAACACATTGATCTTTTAAGACGGGTTAAACAAAAGTTACAAGCTGCGTGTTTGACTATTAACGTAGAGAAGTCAGTCTTTTGTCGTGACTCCCTTAAATACCTAGGTTTCGTGATTGATAAGGATGGGTTGAGAACTGACCCGGGAAAAGTGAAAGCAATCGTTGACTTCCCCATTCCAACGTCGCAAAAGAGCTTGCGTAGGTTTATCGGTATACTTTCTTGGTACAAAAGGTTCATTTTAAATTTTTCTTTAATTGCAGCACCTTTGCATAATTTAACCAAAAAGGAGTTTGCTGGTAAAAAATTTGTATGGAATGAACAGGCTGATGCTGCCTTTACTAAATTAAAGAATATTCTGGTCAAGGCTCCTGTTCTTGCTTGTCCCGACTTTAGTAAACCCTTTACAATTAGTTGCGATGCATCGAACACCGGTTTGGGGGCGGTCCTTTCTCAATCTGACGTTAATGGTATAGAACACCCTATTTCCTTTATTTCCAGATCACTATCTGCACAGGAGAAAAATCACTCCACAACCGAGAAGGAGTTAAATGCTATGATCTTTGCACTAGAGAAATTTAGGGGTTATATTGAAGGTTCGCCTATTCCTGTCAAGGTGATCACTGATCACTATAGTCTAAAATGGCTTACAAACTTAAAGTCTCCGTCGGGTAGATTAGCGCGGTGGGCGGTTAGACTTCAGCAGTTCAATTTTGAAATAATTCATAGGAGCGGAAAAGACAACATTGTTCCGGACGCACTGTCTCGTGACCCTTTACATGTTGACTTGATTAATCAGTCCTTTTCCACTTCCGACCGTTGGTACTTAAGTTTGAAAGAAAAAATTTTGGCTAATCCGGGAAAATTTCCAGCGTTTAAAGTTTGCAATGGTGTCATCTTCAAACACATTCAGAGCATGGAGGCTCTACACAGGTCTTATGACTGGAAGGAAGTTCTCCCAAAAGAGTGTAGGAAAAACGTCATCGTTCAAAATCACGTTCCGCCTTCTTGTGCACATTTTGGCATCTTAAAAACGTTAAATAGGATTAAACTTAAATACTACTGGCCAAAAATGGCAGCTGATGTGAAGTCTTTTGTAAGTAAATGTCATACTTGTTTAGGTTATAAAAGTTCTAACTTACTGCCTCCTGGTTTGATGGGTGACCCGAAACTGGTGCAAAGGCCGTGGCAAATGATTGCGACAGATCTATTAGGTCCTTACCCTAATTCTTACAAAAAGGGTTATACTTACCTTTTAGTGGTTTCTGATTTCTTTACCAAGTATACTAGACTTTTTCCACTTAGGAAAGCAACGGGTAGTGTTATTGCGGAAATTTTGGAAAATGATATTTTTTTTAAATTCGGTGTTCCAGATACGATTGTTTTGGATAATGGCCCACAATATATATCGCGTGACATGAAAGCGCTGGCCAATAAATTTCATATCCGTCACTTGTTTTATAATTGCAGATATCACCCGCAGAATAACCCTGTTGAGCGTGTAAACAAGGTGTTGGTAGCAGCCCTGGGTTCTTTTGTGGGATCTGATCACAGATCCTGGGCGTGCCATCTACCTGAAATTGAACTGGCTATAAACACGGCTGTTCATGAAGTCACAGGCTATACTCCGTTCTTCCTTAATTTTGGTAGAGAGATTGTAATTTCGGGAAATGACTACAAAGGTGTAGACTTTAACGCGGAAGACATTAGATTCTCTAAACGCGATTCATGGGCATCTGATTTACATGAATTAAATGACATTTTCTCCCAAGTTCGCACGTCCTTAAGACAATCATACGAACGTAATAAGGTTCAATATAATCTGCGTCGTAGGGACGTTCAATATGAGGTTGGGGACATTGTCTGGAGAAGGTCCTTTGCTTTGTCAGACGCTGGTAGATACCTTTCAGCAAAATTAGCCCCCAAATTTATACGTAGTAAAATTATTTGCAAGATATCGCCGGTTGCTTATCAATTAGCGGATATGACAGGGAAACCCGTGGGAACTTTTCATGTTAAGGATATAATCAAGTTAGAAGAAGCTAACTGATCTTGGGGTGGGTTAATTGATGAACTATTTTTTTCTTATGTTGAAATCGTTATATTTTATTTGAGAATTAATCCCTTTTCTCTTGTTATAAATTAGGTTTTTGCTTACCTTGCCCTCAGGTTTGCAATTTTTCTTTGTGTTCTCTCATTGTGAGGACATGACTGGTATTTTTGTGTCTTCACATTGAGTTTATTTTAGTATAAGTTTTGTTTTGTCTTTGTGTACATGTGTAGTATGTGTTTTGGGGAGTAATTTGTCCATTCCGATTCAACGCGGGGGATTGACGTTTTTTAATCTCACGCATTGAATCCACATTTTTTTGGATTTAAGTGCAATCATATTGTATTGAACATTTTGTAATCTCACGATTTGAATCCATTGTATCATTTTATGCGTTATCATAGGGCAGTGAAGTTCACAATCTCAGTTGGCCACTGTTTTGTGCTATTTTTCTGTTCGAGGGATCTTTTAATAGCTGATGATACTAATTGTATATACTATATCTCTATGAGATGATACTAATTGTTCTTTAATGAACTAAGTACGCGATGGCGACTTGTTTTGAGGTACGGTTTGTCCTTTCTAGAGGGACATACTGTATTTCAATTATGGCATATACGAAGCTGTATTTCGGTTTAACAGCTCTGTACCGAGGTTGTCCTCGTGTCATTTTAATTGTGTGCATGGTTGTTCTTTATATGTTGTTCTTTAGTACCTTAGTTTGCCTTGGTGTTAGTTGACTATTTTAATTCAATAATTTAGAAAATACTTCATGCAGTTTTCCGCGATAGCCTCAGATGCTCATAACATTCTATTTTTTCTCTGGTTTTAGGAAACCATTGGCATGGTGTTTTCTATGATTTAGTCATTGTTCAATACACTTTTCAAATATTAAAAAAAAAAAATGTTATGTCATAATAATTAATTTAAATATTAATTTATTTATTTAATATTTATTTTGAAATTTAGTGAGTTTTCACTCGCTCAGGTTATTGTAGATTTACAGAATCATATTTTTAACATTTAAAAATTGCATCTTTTCATGAAGTTTTTACTTTTATTTGCTCTTAATGTCCTTGGCTTGAATTATTATTAATATGATGTTTGTTCATATTATTAAGAATGTAAATGAGTATTTTTTTTTACATTTTCTTTTAACAAATACTATGCGTTTTCACATGCAATTGCTGTGGCTTCTCTCTGAGCTCAAGACAAGTCGTATCAATTTCATTTGGACTTAGCTGTATTTTTTGTCAATATTGGGTCATCATTATATGGTTCTGTTTGAGCCGGTCACATCTATCTGGGTTTGTTTCTGGGATAACTTTATAATTTTTCATCTCTGCTCGCAGAGGGCAGTAACTTCAATGTGGATATAGACGTTATTAGTTTCATTTTATAGTGTTTTCTTTTAGCTTCAAATTTATCTTTTGTTGGGCGCTCAGCTTTCACTTTTAGCTAGACTCGTTTTTAAATTTTTTTTTTTTTTTTAATAAATTTTGTTAGTCTTTACTACAGGTTATCTTTTCATTTGTTATTCTATTCAAGTTTTTGTTTACACTTTAGTAGTTGTTAAATTCCTTGCTCAGTAATCCATTTTGTCAAGCATAGCATACCTTTCTTTTCACTCGCCTCAAGGAAGTCAGTCGCCTTCATCACTCTTCGGTTCTTCACGTCAAGATAACTCAAGATAATACAAAATTTCATGATTTACAAACTTTTATCAATTCTTCGAGGAAGCAATTTTTGTTCAAGATCGAGTCTTCAGGGAAGCAACATTCTTCTACGGGAAGAGTGTAATAGGATACTACCTGGCCGTTCACTGCTATCAGAAAGAGGGTGCAGCTTCTCAAGATTGCATTTGTTGTCAACATTGGAGTATGGTGATACAATTTTTCGGGGCTCATTATCTTCGCCAAGCAAGTTCAATCTTCTTCACTGATGTCAGAAGAGGGTCATTCAGATATTCCATCAGCGAGAATTCTTCCTTCTACTTCCTGGGTGTTGGCGCTTCAATCCTTGCTCAGCGAGCACATCACGGACTTCTACAGAACGTGCTGGACTCTTCTTCTAAGGCATTATCTGCATTTTGTGACTCTTTACCACTTATTGGACTTGGATTTGGAGGCATATGGAAAATATCAAAAAAAATTATCGTGCCGAAAATTTTTTTCCTTTGGAAGGGGGGTAATGTAGCAGTGCGTACTTCTGGACGGGCAGTTCCTACCCGATTAAGATAATCATTGGTCAACATTCTTCAATTGGCACGTCTGTTTCAAGCTATTGGTGCAGAGCGCACTTCATCGACCTCAGTTGCTTGCTGGACTCGTGGGATTACGGTGTGTTCGTACAACGCTGGAACAATGAGGGTCTACTGTGCAAACTACGAAAGGTCTTTTTCACTTATAACTTTTTAACAATGTACTTATAATTCAATTAGGGATTACTCATTTTAACTTCTTGCGTAGTTATTTTTATAACTCGCTGGCGCCCGCTCAGACATTCCTTACAAGATTTTAATGTTTTAAATTTATTAATGTTACATGTTCGTTAGTCAAAATCTTATCAAGATGGCGTTAAACACACGTTTATTCTTGACACGCCCGGAGATAGTTGTTTGATAGAGTCTCATGTTTATTTTATTTGCTTAATTATTTTAATAATGGTTTTAATAAATTAGAGTCTGTTGATATTTAAAATATTCTTTATTTAATCTTCCTTATCAGTTCTCATCACTACCTACCTACATTGAGTTAGTGCGTGTGCGTAGATGTCTAGATAATTGTATTCGGTAATTTACCTATTAATGTCACAATTGAAAGATCCATCATTAATTAATACAATTATCCTTTCATCACCCATCCACGATTAAATGTTACAAGCTGATAAAGGTAACAGTGTCATCATTATGAATAAAGAAGATTATGTGGAAAAGACAATGGATTTTTTACAAGGTGATAAATTTGAAAAGTTAAAAATTAACCCAGTTAATAAATGTCAAGAGCAGATTAGGGATGCTCTAAAAGATTGTAAAAGTGATATGATTGTTAATTTAATTAAAAATAGGAGACTAACTGTAAAAAATCCACAAGTCCCTAAATTGTATAGTTTATTAAAAATACATAAAAAAGATCAACCAATAAGACCAGTGGTCTCAAACTGTAACGCACCTAACAATAAAATATCTTCAACAATTAATAGAATTATTATGGATTCACATATTTTTCATCCTAAATACACTATTAAAAATTCATTTGATTTGATTGAACACTTAAAATCTTTGGAAATTCCTGACAAAGCAATTTTAGTATCATTTGACATTGTTAATCTATTTCCAAGTATTCCAATTGAAGAATGTAAACCTATTATTAAAGAACTTTTATTTTCATCAATTTTATCAAATGACTTATCTCAGGATTTAAATTTATTATTTAATATTGTTTTAAAACAAAACTATTTTCAATTCAATGACAATATTTTCAAACAAAAAGATGGTTTGGCAATGGGTGCTAGTACCAGCCCTTTGGTCGCGGATATATTTATAAATAATTTAGAAAACAAGATTTTTAACAGCGGTGCGTTATTATTAAAATACATACATTGTTGGAAGAGATACGTGGATGATGTATTTTGTGTGTGGACAGGTACATTGAGACAACTTAATATTTTTCTTAATTTCTTAAACAAACTCCATAAAAACATAAAATTTACCGTAGAGATTTGCCAAAATTTGAGTATAAATTTTTTGGATTTAAATATTTCAATAATTAATAACAAATTTGAATTTAATATTTTTCGTAAAAATACATACACAGACATTGTAATCCATAACACCTCAAATCATCCATTTTCTCAAAAAATGTCTGCTTTCCATTCTATGATTCATAGACTAGTTAATGTACCCCTATCTCTTAACAATTTTTCAAATGAACTTTATATCATTAAACAAATTGCAACCAATAATGGATATAACACCAATTTAATTGAAAACATTCTTGATAAAAAATATAAGAATAAATTTCTTAAATCATACATCTATCCTGTACAAAAGGACGAGAAAAAGAATAAATGGAGGAAAATTATGTATTTTAATAATAAAATTTCTAATTCCTTAACAAAAAATGTACCGAATGAAATTCTTCCTGTATTTTATGCAAATAATAAACTTAAAAATTACATATTAAATAATAAAGACAGAGATTCAAAAATGAAAAAATCTGGAATTTATAAATTGAAGTGTAATGATTGTGGTTTCTTTTATATAGGAAAAACTTCGAGAAACTTTGAAATAAGGATTAAAGAACATATGAAATCTTTAAATAATAACAGTTTCTCGGAGTTTGCCAACCATTTGTTGGAAACTAGTCATACTTTTAACTTCAATACTGGAATAGAATTAATACATTGTAATGTCAATAGCATCCAGTTAGATAAACTAGAAATTTTAGAGATTAGAAAGAGTGTAAACGCAAAATTGAATATTATTAACAATCAAAAATTATTTTTAAACGACCCAATATTAAACCTATTCCCTTTGTAAATTGTTCCATATTACCTCTCTTTCCCCTACCCGTTTTATTATTTTTTCACTGTTGTCATTGTTTTTGTCTATTATTTTTTAATGACACCATTGTCTATGTCTATTATTTATCTATTGACACCATTGTTTATGTCTATTATTTATAATTAGTTTTATCAAAAAAACCCTGAAGAAGTGAGCGTTGCTCATGAAACATGTTGGTAATAAACAATAAAAGTGGTTAAAACGAAGTATTTTATTAATTTTTAATTAAAATGGTGCCACAAAATAAGTTTGCTTAGTTAGAAAAAATAATAATTCTTTCATTCAATTAATAATTTAATCAGTCATTGGTCAGAAACAAATTGGAATATGGTAGTGTTATCTGGAACCCTCACTTCTTGAAATATTAACTATTGAATCTGTCCAAAAAAAAATTCTAACATTGTTATCATTTGAGCTTGTACTAAATGCCGTATCCAGTCTTACGAAGAACGACTCAAATATTTTAATATTAAAATTTTATTATTTAGAAAAAGTTATGTTTATATTACAAAGGAAAGATAATTTTAACAAGTTTCTAAAACAGTATTTAAAAATAAGATTTATATAGCGCATTTGAAATACACAGAAAACATTGCCAATTGAACAAAAGTGATGAAAGTACTGAAGGGTTAAAAAACATTAAATGGCTGATATTAACCGAAAAAAAAAAGAAAACTTAAATCAAAAAAATGTTAAACCACAAAAGCGACTAAGTGTGATGTAGATTTAGTTTGTAGTATGAGTTTCTGGATAACTTATTGATATGACGATTCAACAAACTTTTAAAAAGTGATATTTAATCATGAAAAGTGATGAAACAAGAACCAAGTTACGTAGGTTAGGTTTATATGTAAGATTTTTTTCATCTCTTTTAATCAAATTTTAAAGGTGTATTAAATTGTCATTGTGTTGAAAATGGGACAAATAAGTAGTGCGTTTGACTAGGTCAGTATGAAGCGAGACAGATATGTGACAGAATTATCAAAGCCGATGTAGTAGGTATATCGTCTTCTCATATCTCAGCTGTTAGCCAGTAAAAACGTATCCATAAACATATGACATTTAATAACAAACGCATTATCCATCTCAGAGTATCATTCAAATACTATCTGATCATACTACACATCATATCACTAATGTTTATAAGACGATTGCTATTATTTATATAATAGAAAATTATAAAAAAATTAAATACCATACATAATCAAGGATAGTTTAAAATATTTTCTTCTTTCTTCAACAACGCGGAGTTTTGCGCTGACCGTCACTGAATTGCGGTTTGTAATGTGCTCCCAGCTCCAGGCCTCTTTCTGCTTTGGAAGGTTAAACGGCTATTTGAAAGCTTTCAATGAAATTACTGAAAACCCAGGCCTTGGTGGCTGTTGATGGCGCCTAAAAAGATAATCGGATAACAAAAAGTACCGTAAATATTATATACATTTGTATAATTCTATTATTTATACACAATTTTATATATGTTGTTATTAACCTTTACCTACACTTCCGTTTTCAGTGCTTTACGAGTATATCCGTTACTTATTATCTGTTACCTTAAATAATATTTTCAGTTAATTTCCTCTAGATCAACTTTAACACAAACATCAAGTACAAAATTTGACCAAAAAAGCTTCCTATACTATTGTACAAAATACCCTCTCTTAAAATATAATATAATAAAAAATAAAATAATAAAAAAATAAAATAATAATAAAATAATAAAATCCTACTCTCATTCAACACTCACAACAATATTTTAACATTTGAATCTCAAATAAAAAGCTGGATACAAAACATAGAGAGATCAGAAATAGATAATATACTGACACCAAATACAGACTGAAACTACTAATCTGAATAAAAAATATAATTATAAATATTTCAGAAAAAAACACTATTTAACATATTTATAATTGCCTTTATAATATCCATTCTACTAAATTTTAATATTATGTAAATAAATTCCTCAGCACGGGAGATCCTAGTGAAGATATCATTAAAATACACTTATTATTATTATTAATATTAATATAAAACCTAAAATGTAATAAATAATCAAAATATATGAAACAGAACAAGATAAAGAAAAATAAAAAGTCGGTCTTACCGGGACAATGTCTCTAACCACTTGGCCATTGGTACCAAATTCAAAATTAACAATATTTTCCTTAACTATTTTTTCCCATATTTTTGGCAGCTATCTTTTTGAATAATTACAAAGTTCTAAAGAATTTGTTTGTAACTTAAATAGTGTCTCAGAAGGCACTGAGGAAAATAATGACTTGTGTCATCTTTAGGGATGCTGTGTTGAGTATTTTTAAGAAAATAAACGAGATTAAATTCTGGGAAGGAAACGGGTATGAGGGGTGGGTAGAAATCTGGGGGTCAGTGTATCCAGGACTGACGGACGTATGAATTAATTTCTCCCACTGCAGTACAAAACAATGGGTCGATAGAGTACTGTTGGAGGGGTCAAAAGGTCTCCCTCAACCAGTGACTACCGATCCGGACCGCCTCGCAGTAAGTGAGCAGACGCATCTGCTGCTAAGTCCTACAAAAACCTCACCCCATGAACCCGGGCTCCCCTGCTAAGTAACCAAACGTAGCCAAACACTTGGGGTGACCTATGGCAGAGGTGATGGTTATCCATAAATGGTTCTCGGGGCGGAAATATATAACCAATACCCGCCTCCCAAATTGGAGATGTGAAAGTGTAATCAGAGCACTTTATTTTGTAATTAATATAAAAGTAGTGCATACATTTTTTATACATCTTTGGCATTTCACTAAAAAAATAAGACAATAAATAATAATAAAATAATATATATCTTTGAAATGAATATGATTTATTTCATCTTCATTCAGTGCTTTGTTTTTTCTATTAATTTTTCTAAACACTTGAAATTGTGATACGAAATCCCAATTTCAAATTAGGGCATAAAAAATGTTAATTTTTTTTTTCTTTGTGTGAAAAGGGTGGCCATCTGCGCCTCGTTCCCGTTACATCCTCTTCCATCAACGCGGCTCCTCAATCTCAATTCATGTGGAAAAAGGTCACCCATCAATCTCCCCTTCTGTGCCCCGAGGTGGCTGTTTATTGATAAACCTTTTTTGTGACGGAATGTGAACAAAGGTTAATCTGTGCCATTTTTGCATTACCAAATACGTGTTAGGTTTTATAAGTGCTTAGGACGCCGTTTTAAAAATAATGGCAAACGGTAGCCTTCGCTCGCCAAAAAATATATTTCTGGAACAAACATGATACTCATGGCCAATGGTTTTTTGTTTTTTTTTTGGGTTGTTTTGTTACCTCATCTTTCATCAAATAATGTATCGACCTTTAAACCCCCTTTGGTGACGGAATGTGCTAAACAAACTAAACTATGTGTTACTATATATTCTGTTCCTTTAAAACCGATCTTTGCAGTAGCTAAATTGAGCAAATTCAATAAACAATATATTCTTCGCCAGTATATCTGGCTTTATGATAATGCCGCGGATCATCTTAGAGAGTGTATAACCAACTGTACAGAGTACGATGGACCTTGTTTCTAGACTGTTAAGGATTAGCAATATTATGAATTCAGTTGAGTGGAGCACATGTATTGTCTATTTTATATATACCCTTTGATAAATAGATACCTCGTGAATAACATTATGTATTATATAAATATACTATTGTATAATAAAATAGCTCCAACAATAACTTATTGCTTCACTTCAAGCTCTCTAAGGATCACGTAATTAATTGTATCAAAACATTATTATCAATTTCTCATCACAACACGTGCCTTAAATTATTCCAGGAAGTAAATTAAGGAAAACATATTGGGGATTGAAAACGACAAAAAGAATCCTTTGTTTTTTTTTTTTTTTTTTTTTTTTTTTTTTTTTTTTTTTTTTTTTTTTTTTTTTTTTTTTTTTTTTTTTTTTTTTTTTTTTTTATCCTTTGTGTTTTCATTAGACCAAATATAGGCCTTTATCCTATTTTTTATCAAAAACCAATTTCTGTAATATAACAACAATATGTGTAATATAATCTTTGATTAGACGTTTCAGACAACTGTATCCATCGAGACGAACAATACCAACTGTCAATAGTTACCTCGATTTATATATTTGATCCGATTGACAATATTGAAGCAATTGGCAATTAACGGGGAACGGTACATATTTGGGGATTCAGTTTCATCACGGAACGAGGTGTGTTTTACATATAATTGCAATATAATTAAGTTATGGAAACAAAATGAAAAGATTAAAGCTGTATAGCCGCACACTTTCTGCAGAAGTCGTACTTGGGAGTCGAGTCATGTACATATGATGGTCACGCGTTAGGCGTGTTTCCCGACTGTGCATCGGTGCCGAAGATATTTTTTAATTTTTTAATATATATTTTTCAATGATGCTAGTTCCTCGGAGCATCTTCCATTTTAATGCCGGTTGAACGGGGACAGCATACCTACCTGACGCATGTGATTTAAAGATTGCAATCCAGCAGTTTCTGCATGAGAGTCGTGGGATTTTTCAGGTTTTTGGGACTCCAAATTAACATACAACATATTGTAAATCTAATATATAATTACATTAAGAAATGTTTTCAATTAAAGTAGCGGCCAAACACTTTGCATACCGTTGATTCATTGTGTGTTATAAACACTTTGCATACCGTTGTTGCATTATGTGCTACAAACACTTTGCTTACCGTTGTTGCACTATGTGTTACAAACACTATGAATACCGTTGATTTATTGTATGTTACAAACACTTTGCATACCGTTGTTGCATTATGTGTTACAAACACTTTTCATACCGTTGATTCATTTTATGTTACAAACATTTTTCATACCGTTGTTGCATTATGTGCTACAAACACTTTGCTTACCGTTGTTGCACTATGTGTTACAAACACTATGAATACCGTTGATTTATTGTATGTTACAAACACTTTGCATACCGTTGTTGCATTATGTGTTACAAACACTATTCATACCGTTGATTCATTTTATGTTACAAACATTTTTCATACCGTTGTTGCATTATGTGTTACAAAGATTGTGATTATTGAGAATAAAAGACTTATCAGTATCTTTTATCGACTGATAGATTCTGAAGAAACCTTTTTAATTCAACATCTGGCGGGTTTACACGTATACTTATTTTACAAAACACAGAATTATTCCATAAAAAGGTTTCCAATTTACTCTTTACAAGGATCATATAAAGAAGCTAACATCCGCTCTGAGCTACCCTCTGATTGAAAAAATAACTCCTTTATAAAATAAAATTGTTCTTTCTACCTCCTTCGGTAATTGGCCATGAAAAGTTTTCTTCTGTATACATGTGAGCTTCCTTTAATCCGAAGGAAAGATGAAAATAAAAGCCTAAAACGAACACAATTGTTTTCTTTCCGGTTGGGAGAAGTTCGAATTTTTTCTATATGCAAATGTTATCCAACTTTTATCTTGCCCTTCATGCAATTTCTTCCCAAAAGCCTCCCAAAGCTATTCCTGCTCAGAAAGCTTCTTCTCGGCGCCTCTAACAGAGAGTGCTTAGTTCAGCAGTTGCTTAAAATTGCATTAGAAAACTTCTGCCGTTCCCGAGACTAAATTTCGAAAAGTTTGGCTCAACTGACTCGTTTAGGGAAATAATTTTCAATTAATAACTCTAAGGTAGTTGGAGTTTATTTATTTACTGTCACTGCGGCAAATTAGTATGTATTAAGGCACAGTTGATTATTTTCAGAATACAAATTATAAAACCCAATAAACCACCTAATTTTTTTACGGTTATATATTTTTCATATTCTCCATAAAAAAGTTGTCCACCAATGTATTATAGAAATTATAAATTAAGAACACATAAATCTACAGCAAATGAGAAATTGTGAAAACATAAACAAATAGTTGTAATAGACTAAAATAATAAAAAAACTATCTAGAAAGTAATATTTTTTGTGAAATATTATTATGAAATGAGTGTCTTTAATACATTAAAAAACAAAACAAATTTTTTTAAAAATTGTCAATAACCTAAACGAAATTTTAGGTACTTTAAATCGTATGATGTATTTAAAATCGAACCTTAAAAACCATTTAATAGAAGCGCCTTTAAGTTTTTGTTTCACCAAAAAAAATCTTCATAAAATTTTTCGAATTAATTATATTTTTATTATAACACTAGCACAGGCCCGTGAAAAATAAATTATTTCTTAGTCACTGATAGTTCTTACAAAATCAGTTCCAATTTTGAAAATGAAATTAAAAATGTTTTCTGTTAAAAACATTACATAGCGGGTAAGGATCTACATATCTGCCCTAATGATGGACACTGTAACATTGCCCGAAACGTTCGCAAAAGAAGAAAGAAGCGTAACACGACAAAATACCGCAAAAACAAATCACAATAATAATTTCGACCGTGAAAAACTCGAATCATATCCAACAGAGCTTTTCTGAATTCTTCACACAATCAGTTACAATTTTGAAAATGACACCTAATTTCAAATCAAATTTGAGTTCATTGAACCAGAGTTACGCAGCACACACCCACAACCAAAATTATTAGTTTTGATGATGGTAAGTACAGAAAAATATAAGCAAATTTCTTACTTTAGAAGTTAAACTTATCTTTCAAAAGTGATTTTCGGTATTTTTTGGCTTGTAGGTACATATTATTTATTATTGTTTAGTTAATACTATTTTAATGCGTGACAGCTAATGTGATAAAATAATGAAACTTTATTGTATTGCTTGACAGCCGTTGTGATGAAATAATAAAACTTTATTTAAATGCGTGACAGCCGTTGTGATAAAATAATTAAACTTTATTGTATTACGTGACAGCCGCTGTGATGAAATAATGAAACTTTATTTAAATGCGTGACAGCCGTTATGATAAAATAATGAAACTTTATTTTATTGCGGGACAGCCGTTGTGATGAAATAATGAACATTTATTTAAATGCCTGACAGCCGTTGTGATAAATAATGAAACTTTATTGTATTGCGTGACAGCCGTTGTGATAAATAATGAAACTTTATTTTAATGCGTGACAGCCGTTGTGATAAAATAATGAAACTTTATTGTATTGCGTGACAGCCGTTGTGATTAAATAATGAAACTTTATTTAAATGCGTGACAGCCGTTGTGATAAAATAATGAAACTTTATTTAAATGCGTGACAGCCGTTGTGATAAAATAATGAAACTTTATTTTAATGCGTGACAGCCGTTGTGATAAAATTTAAAAAAAAAAAAAACTTTTTTTTTAGTTTGTAAGAAGTTGATATCATAAATTAATATTTTTCATTTTAAGTTATCACCACCTTACAAACGCGTGAAATATTGCCTTTATATTAGCAAACATTAAAATAATAATTGTTCGAACATTCTGTGCAATCAAAGGTTTTCGATCGTCACGGAAAGTTAAATCTTAATTATTCATCTGAATTATCTGGTCGTAAATTTTTACTGGTCCTGCCGTATTAAACAATAAACGAAAACTCAACTTAATAATTTGGAAATGGACGATGGTGATATTTTATTCCCTAAAAAGGACGATAGTAAATTTTGTAATAATAATTAATCACCAATCACAGTCTGAATACTTGGATACTATCGGAATATCTCGAAGTTATAATTTTTATACAATAAATTATTATTTCTAATCGATTGCGTCTCAAACGATGGCTTTTTTATTTATAAGTACATGTTACATGATTAATACATATATTTAGAGAAGATACATTAGAGCACCATACTAGGGAGCTGCCTATTTCATGGTGACCAATGGAGTAACAGTTAGTTTGAGTTTAAGTCTAGTGTAAACATATTTTGGTAGTTATAGTGATTTGTTTTTGGGGTATTATGCTGTGTTACGCTACCTCATTCCTTAGCTAACGTCTCCATCATCAGGACAGATGTGTAATTTATTTACAACCAAATTACACATCTGCCCTGATGATGGATACTGCAATGCTGTCCGAAACCAATATTGACTTATACTAATGTAATAGTGAATTGATCAAAAGAATAGAAATTATGAACAAAAACATGGTTTTGAACCACACATCACAAATAACAAATCAAAACTGTCATTCGCGTGCATGGCGCATGCGTTAAAATAGCGCATGCGCATAAGTCTGCCAAAATGCAATGTTTTCAGTTCTTTGCAGCGCAGTTTGAGACATTTTTACTATTAATAATTCGAAATAGAAATTGGACAGTCTTTGTACAATACGAAACAAAAACACCATTTGACGGTTGTGAAGTGATTTGTTTATAAGTAAGACGGTCCATACAAAATGCACTGTCTCGCTCTATAGCTGGTGAGGTTATCCTCTATTGAAACCCAAAATTGTGCAGCAGAAATAGAATTTATTTTAAGTTCCAGCCTTTAAACGCCTTCCGTTGAACTAGAACGCTTCGTCGACAGACTGATGTCGGTATTCAACCCATTGTATTCTATAAAATACCGTATCAGAAGACATTATCTTCTTGAGTTCAATACAGCCAGCGTTTCAAGTACAAAAAATTAGCATAAAGATTTATAAATACTTTGGAAGAGTGTATAGAAACAATACGGCCCTATTCCGGTTTTATTTTTAAATAAACGTCCTTGGTTATTAAGTGGCCCACTTTTGTAGATTGAATTTACACGAGCGAGATATTCAGATTTCGAGGTGAATTAATACCTTGAGTTTTATACTTCCTCGTCAGAAGAATCCCAGCCAGAAGTGGTGGAGAATGTCTGCGTGGCAGAAGAGCGATACAGGGGGAGGGGCGCTGGCTGGGGAGATATTCATGCATAATGATTGCCAACCGTGGTCCGGGTCGAGACAATTTACATCGAAATGCGAGTATTACAAAGTGCGGGCGATATCGTTGGCTGCTGAACATTGAACATTATTCCGTGTGTGGACGTGACGATACCTCTCATGCAAATCGCGACAGGGTCGAAAGCGTGGTCCGCCCCGGTACTGATGGACATGATAAAAAAACATCAAAAATATTTTTGTTTTTGTTAACACCAGTACTTAAACTTTTTTGCTTTGCGCGTATTTCGTCCCTGTTGCTACGGAATTAATTTGGAAGCTTTTCCTTATATAAATAAGACTATCGCAGACCCGTGAAAAATATTATAATTTTAGGATTTGAGAATCTGAAAATATTTACTAAAAATATATTTGCTTCTGGATCAAAATTTTTTAAAAAAACACCCTTTCAAATATTAGTAAACTAGAAAAATTATGACATATATCCAATAATATTCAGCGGGTAAAAATAAAATAGCTATATTAACGGCACGCTGAAGTATGTCCACTAGACCTAGTTCAGAAGAACCACGCGCGTTTTCGTCTTCTTGCATTCACTGTAGCAATTTATTTAAGCATCTGTCAAACATGTAAAATATAAAAAATATGAATTAATTAAAATAATTTGGTACCTACCTTCTTTCTCTAGTCTGATATGATTTATACTTATCAGTTCCATTTTTTTAAATTAAAATATCTTTGAACTTGAAACAATTCACTCACACAGGCACTGACAACCGAAATTAGTATGTAATTAGTTGATATGTTTTAATACTTTACCACACTTAAGAGAAGTATTAATCTCAAATATCTTTTCGGTAACAACACTACTTCCTTTCTCACTTGTTATATTAATTTTCTGAATAAGTATTTTTGGTATGTCTATTTTAATGCACTATTTGGTATAACAAGCACATTTACTAACCATTTTTTTTATAAAAATTCAAACTGTTGTTTGTTGAGCTTGCAAATTTGAAGAGAAATATGTCAGAAAACAAAAGAACAATGGTTGCCTATGGTAAAATAGGAATCTACTATTGCGCTCTATTGACAAATAAAAGATACTGGTTACAATGGTAAAAGAGGAATCTACTGTTATTATCAACTGCATTCTATTGATAAATTAAAGCTGAAGAGACATCTATTGACATTATTAGTTGCTGGTATTGTTGAGCAAATATTCATATTGTAATTATTATTTTGTTCAGACCTTTAAAATTAAACATCGTCCAATACTTAAATCGTTTGGCAAAAAAACAAAGAACGTGTCTATTCAATCTTCATTCGCACTTCAAAGTCCCTGCTCCCTTAATCTGAATAAATGAATTTTCCTTTGTCGAGGGAGAAAATGAGTAAGGGGATAAACACGTGTTAAGTACACAAGTGTCGGCGTACGCAATGTAAGGCAAGTAGGAGCTCACAACTCGTGCTAGGGGGGCTCGACGCTTTTAAGGGTAGCGAGGATGCTCTTACAAAGATAGAGCATGTAGAGCTGTGGGGCTGTGGGGCTGTAGAGGTGTAGGGCCACTGGCATTCTTTGTCACACGGTGAATTGCCGCTCATATTAGCGCCGAAAATATGGCTAAAATCTCTTAAACTATGTAGGACGAAGGTATTCTTCAGGGAGGGAGTTTTAAACTATCCGAAACTCAAATAAATTCTGTGGGTTTGGGAAACTCAATTTATTTTTGGAAATTAATGAATTTTCGCATAAATAATTACTCATTTCAAATGTTTTGTGTTACTGAACACTAACAGCCTTACTTGGTACTTAGTTGATCCTAGTAAAAATATTTAACTTGGCTCCGAAAGAACCGGCAACGTTGGCTTTTTCGCAGACTGACACGTGAAATTTAATCTTGAAAAAGTTAGATATTTCGGACACATTATTATTTAATTAAATTTTTAAACACAAATGTTTTATGTATGTGTGGATAAATATAAATCATAGAAATATACTTTTATATTGAGCTAACAATGAAATGAAAATCTTATTCTTGTTGTTGCTATTCTCCATGAATAATTATAATATTTTTAAACGAAATTAAAAGCGAGGTGGCAGTTTTCTTGCAAATTCCCTAAATCAAAGGAATGTGTTTAGAAATTTCACATACTCGCAATTTGTAGACGTTTTTTCATGTTTGAAATTGAAATAATCTAATTTATAAACATTGAAGTCTATTTCAAATACAAAAATCTAAAAGGTAATTTTATCTTGTTTCTTAAAATGGTAATTGTTTAACCTCATGTTAAACAAATATTACCATTTTGACAACAATTATTTCAAGTTGTATACAACAGATAAAACAATCCCCTTTGACTGGATAAGCAGTGTATACATCTTTCCATGAACTATTTTATGTCAGTTTTATTTTACGTTTCAAAGTTTTCACATACTCGGTCGTTTATTAATTGGATAAAATTTTCACCAGGTTTTTTTATTAAGGCTGTGTGCTTTATGTCACCACGAATATAGGTAATGGACGTTTAACAATCACTTGGCGATTTTTTTTATTTTGTTTATAATTTTATAAGTTAATTTGGTAGGCGGGAATGGGTACCGCCGCCCTGGGAACCATTTATTGGATGACCAACACCTCTGCCACAGGTCACCCCAAGTGGTTCGCTACGTTTGGTGACTTAGCAGGGGTGCCCGGGTTCATGGGTTAAGGTTTGCCCGGGTCTTGGTGGCGGGTGCATCGGCCCACCTTCTGCGTGGCGGGCTGGTTGGGAGATGCTGGTTGAGGGAGACCCTTTACAACCGGTTACCGCTGTCCGCTATTACAGGGACCCGACCCTCAGGCTCACGACTAAGGGTGGGCTGCCCCATCAGCGAGTGAAAAAACCCCGCCACTGCTGTTGTGCCGGTTCGTGACCGGAGGGGACTCAGCAGCAGCGTTTGGGGCGCATTGGATGCCCTCTCCAGCCGGACTCTCCCAGCCTATCGCCTAGCACCGCAGTGGGTGGGCTGGAACCAAACGCTCATCACTCCTGGACAGCCTGAACCCCAGATTCCTACCCACCCCTCATACCTTTCCTTTGCAGACCTTCCTTTCACCTCATACCCTTACAAAAAAAAAAAAAACCTAAAATCATGAATATACAAAATAAATCTAACATCAATACAGCGGCGAGTAGCAGGCGTCCCCGGTGCGGGCCAAAACTGTTGGTAAATTTTGCCAACATTCGCGGCCTGCACACAAACTTAAACTCTGTTCATCACCATCTTTTGTCCCAACGTCCCAACCTTCTTTTCCTATCCGAAACTCAGATAGCCGAGCCGCCAGACTCCTCCTATCTGGACTGCCCGGGCTTTACCCTCGGAAGCAAGTTCTGACTCAAAGGAGGAGTCTGCCTCTATAGTCGAGCTGACGTCAACTGTGTACGACTATTGAGTCTGGAAAACTCCAGATTCGACGTAATGTGGGTGCGCGTCAATCTTGCCAGTACGGCAAGATTCTACGCATGTTTATACCGCTCACCGAACCATAGCGAATCAGACACTTCCGAACTCTTCAAACATTTGAGCGATACTATTGATGATCTCTTGCCCCGCTACCCTTCGGCCGAGTTTATTGTTCTGGGGGACTTCAATGTTCATAACGAACCATGGTTGAAGTTTTCAGGCCCAACGGACTCGGCTGGCCGACAGGCGGAATCCTTTGCCATTTGCTACGGATTAGAGCAATTGGTTCAGGAGCCTACAAGGGTTCCTGATGTCCAGACTAACCGCTCCAATCTGTTAGACCTATTCTTAACTACTTTGCCACATGGTTATAAGATTGACGTCACAGCGCCTCTGGGATCATCTGACCACTGCCTAGTGACGACATCAATCCCCGTTAGCCTCAGACCAACCAATGAGAGGCTGAGGAGAAAAGTGTGGCACTATAGGTCAGCAGATTGGTTCGGTATGCGGGCCCATTTCAACGCTTTTCGGTGGTCAGCTGTTTGTTTTCAGACTTCGGACCCTTCAAGATGTGCCCAGGAGATTGGTGAAGTCATCAAATCGGCGATGGATGGCTTCATACAATCGACTACTAAAGAAACTGGTGTGGGCTCAAAGCCGTGGTTCAGTCGACAATGCTCCGAAGCAGTTCGACGAAAAAACGCGGCTTACCGAGCCTACAACACATCTCGAACGCCCGAAAGCAGATCAGCATACAACAAATCGGCAAAGGAATGCAAGAGAATCATTAATAGGTCAAAATTCGAACACGACTTGCAGATCAGCAAAAAGCTGGGTGCCTGCCCGCATGGCAGCAGAGCATTCTGGTCGCTTGCGGGCTCAATAGGTCGAAATTTTTGCAAACCCAGTTTGCCACCTCTTACCAGACCTGACGGCTCACTAGCAAACACCGCCACCGAAAAGGCAAACCTATTAGGGAAAATGTTTGCGGAAAACTCGACCCTCGACGACGGAGGTGCTGTTCCGCCGTCGGTTCCTCACTGCGACTTCTATATGAAAAAGCTGAGGATCCGGCATCGGGATGTACTCCACGTTATACGGGGGCTCGATGTTAACAAAGCTAGTGGACCTGATGGAATACCTGCCCTGGTATTGCAGAGGTGTGCTGCGGAAATAGTTCCAGTTTTGACAAAGCACTTCAAAATGTCCCTGAAGTGTGGCACTGTGCCCTCTGGTTGGAAAAAAGCGGTCATTCACCCTATTCCCAAGAAAGGTGACCGCTCCAACCCGGCCAACTACCGCCCCATAGCGATCACATCAGTTCTGTCCAAAGCGATGGAATGTGTGATCAACGACAAACTGCACATACCTCGAGAAGAACAAAATTATCAACGACCGTCAATACGGATTCCGGCGGAACCGCTCGTGCGGTGATCTTCTCGCGTATGTGACGCATTTTGGGGGCGGTGCCTGGAACGTCACGGTGAGACCCAAACGGTCGCACTAGACATATCCAAGGCCTTTGACCGGGTCTGGCACCGAGGACTTGCCAACAAATTGCCTTCTTACGGACTTCCCGCATCCCTGTGTACGTGGATTGCTGACTTTTTAAGGGATAGGTCGATTCAGGCGGTTGCTGACGGTTTCACCTCTTCCTCGCACTCCATAAATGCTGGTGTCCCACAGGGATCGGTTCTGTCTCCGACTTTGTTTTTGTTGCACATCAATGACCTTTTGACATGTGCACCGATTCATTGTTACGCGGATGACAGTACAGTTCATGATAGCTTTTTGTTTGACAAGCCCCCAAAGGGCACCAAACTCCAACGGCTCGGAGTGCTTTGAAGCAGAGAATGGACGGTTATCTCGGGAGTATTTCCTCCAGGGGTAAAAATAATATCGTCGAATTTAATGTTTCAAAGACCCAATCCTGTCTGATTACGTCTAAAAGGGATCCAAATGATAATCTAGTCTCCTTCAACGGAAGCAATCTTCCGAACAGGCCTTCCATTGATATGCTTGGTATAACTATAAGTGACCAGCTCAGGTACGGGGGCTCCATCGAAGCCAGAGTAAAGTTGGCCTCTCAGAAGCTGGGCGTACTGTACAGGGCCCGCAGATACTTTAATAATACACAACTGCTGACCCTGTACAAATCGCAAGTGCGCCCTACTGTCGAATTTGGCAGCCATCTCTGGTCTGGAGCCCCTAAATACCTGAAAAAACCCTTGACTCTGTGCAAAAACGGGCGGTACGTTTGATAGATTCCCCAATCTTAACAAACGGACTGCAATCTTTAGAGCACAGGCGTCAGGTAGGTATGCTGTCCTTGTTCTATCGGTATTACAATGGAAGATGCTCTGAGAACTAGCGTCATTGATCCCCTCGGCACCGGTGCGTAGTCGGGATACACGCCAAACGCGCGCCCAACATTTGTACACAGTTGACATTTGTCACATGAGAATGGGCCGCTTCTACGATTCGTTCTTAAGTTCAACAGCTCGGCTGTGGAACGAACTGCCGGCCTCTGTGTTTCCTCCCTCCTACAACATGGGACTCTTCAAGACCCATGTTCACTCCTTCCTCTCCACAAAAAGACTCTCCACACAGCATCCCCAAAGATGACATAGGCCCTGAGGGAAATTATTTTCTTCAGGGCCTCCTGTGTGGAGTTAATATAAAAAAAAATAAAATAAAATAAAAAATAAGTAAAAGCTTATCAAGAAAAACTGACACACATAATCTGAACCATAAATAGTAATTTTTGAGTTTTTTCTTAAAAGCGTTCATAAACTTTCAAATTTACAGAAAAAATATTTTGGCGTTTATATTTTTATAAGATTACAATTTTATTTTAATTATACTGAAGCGAAACTGCAGGAAAAGCTTCAATTTATCCTAAACATATTTTTGATATGCATAATGTCAACCAATTCGTGGTAAAGATAATTTTATTTTTTTTAAATAAAACAAATACTTTGTATTTAACCACGAATATTTATTATTTTTCACATCGACCGGTTTCGCTTAGACCAAGCTTCATCAGGATATAATAATAACTAACTAAGAACTAATAAATAACTAAGTTATTATTATATCCTGATGAAGCTTTGTCTAAGCGAAACCGGTCGATGTGTAAAATAATAAATATTCGTGCTTAAATACAAAGTGTTTGTTTTATTTTTAAAAATATAATGTCTAACCACAAAGTAATCGCTTCTTATGAAAAAAGATAAATTTAATAGTGATTCGCTGATAGCTTCGTCTTAGGGCATCTAAGATACAAAAATTAAGATATTTATAGAAAATATACAATAAGATTGCCTGCGCATTCCCGTGTCCTATAAGTAATATATGTTATGCGATATTATTTACCTATGAAAAACGTTTCAATAAAATTTTTGAGTTCTTGAGGAATTCAACTGGTCCCATTGTCAAAATTCACATTTTATTTATTGTTTCAGTAACACGGTTGAAAATGTCAAAAAATTATAAAAATAATTACTTCGCTTTGTAAAGTAACCAAATTTAAATTTTTTAACCATAGGGAATTTCAAAGGAGCATACCTGAGAGGCGATATATGTTTTTTACCTTAGGGAACTTCAAAGGAACATACGGTTGAGAGGGGATATATGTTTTTAGGGAACTTTAATTGAGCATACCTGAGAGGGGATATATGTTTTTACCATAGAGAATTTCAAAGGAGCATACCTGAAAGGCGATATATGTTTTTTACCTTAGGGAACTTCAAAGGAACATACGGTTGAGAGGGGATATATGTTTTTAGGGAACTTTAATTGAGCATACCTGAGAGGAGATATATGTTTTTACCATAGAGAATTTCAAAGGAGCATACCTGAAAGGCGATATATGTTTTTTTATCATAGGGAACTTCAAATTAGCATACTTGGGAGATGATATATGTTGGGATGAAAAAATCATAGACCTTAAAATTTATCTCAGATTTTTTTTTGTAGAAAACACAGATTTATACAGAACTCTGAGCTCACTCTCTTAAATTAATCTGCCTGTCAAGACCAACTACTTTTTTTAGTTAATTATACTTGAATAAGAGAAAAATGTACATATAAATATACAAAGGGAAGAATTTATTATTACACAACCTTCCTAATGTTGTAAAATTATTTATAAGTTACCATTAATTTTTTACTTTTCTTCGTGTTCATAGCCAAAATGCGTACGAAATATCTATAAATCTTATCTTTGATTTTAAATTTAACAAATTACGTTATTTGGTTTTTAAAAATACTTAATAAATAGAAAAATGGAAATGCCAGCAGCTTAGAAGCCCAGTTTAAAAGTCTTCAAGAATATTATTTATAGACCTGCAATACTCCGACTCATCTCTTAAATATCTTGTCTTGGTCATCGTTGACTGCTTCTTCTATCCAGTACTCTATTCGTGATAAAATAAATAGTATTAACAGTTGTGCTTATTAAAATCCTGAGTTCTATTTTTATTTAAATAATCTTGACATTGTCTTATTTTTTAACAGTATTTGGTGTATTGGCTTTTACTTTATGCTCGTTCATTAATATGAAAATTACATTTTCATATTCTCTATTTTCAGTATCAATATCACCACCACAAGACCACGTGGTCTTATTTAAATACATATGTTTTTATTTTCCGACGTATTCAACCAAAACCGGTTGATCTATGTATAACTATATATAACTCAAATAAAGTTTAAAAAAATCGTTTTTATAATGTCAAGCCACAAGTGTTTTTGATTTCTTCGATGATTTCATAACAGAATTTTATATCTGGAGAAAAACTAGCTACCAGACAGACGGAATTATGAATATTTTTTTGTAGCCTCCGTGTCGGAATGTCATCTCTTGAGATGTACGGTGAAACCTTGACGGAGAAAGAGGAGTGAACGTGGACTTTAAGTGGTCCACCTTACAGAAGGAAGTAAACAAAAATTGTCGCTTGTCGTTCCTGGGTCCGAGTTGTTAATCATAAGATGGTGTCGTAAAATCGATTAGTTGCTGCTTGAGTGGATGTGATCCCTAAGAATAACTTTGATTAAAATATCCATATAACAGACATATCATTTCCACCTATTTCGGATGGTTTTTATTCAGCATTAGCAATCAGTCCGTTATGCTGCTAGTGTGTTCAAAATATTTTCTACTGAAATCAAGTTTTTCCGGTACCACTATACAGGGTGTATTGGCACGTACCCGACAAACTTTAACCAGCTTTTCCTTAAATTAAAAAAAAATGTTACCGGACAGCAAAGTGCCCATAATATTTTTTACTCCAAATGTGCTAAGGAATATCTGGTTAAAGTTTGTCGGATACGTACCGATACACCCGTATACACTCGTATTTTTAGCAATAGGACCCCAACATCATTGATATCTTAAAATATATACACATACCCTATTCCATTTTTTTCTCTAGTTTCTTCCATTCGCGTTTTATGAGAATATTTTTTTTGGTATTCGTTTATTTATTTTTTGTTTGAAACCGCACAACAATCCCAACTGCTCGCCGTCTGAAGCCATTTAAATTATGGCATCTCCAATTGGGGTATTTTGAGAGGTTTAAGGTAGTGGGGAGGGGAAAGAAATTGTAAGAGGAATGTGGGGGAGTACTTGGCTATTCATATCTGGTTACAAGCCATTTCAAGTAACGTTTCAATTCTGAACCATGGTCTTACACCAGGGCGATACTGATAGTATCTTCCACTCTGGAACATGCCACAACTATAATTTATATTATTTTATATGAGTAATTTGTGAAATAGTACATATTAATCAAATAAAATTTATTTGGCTTGTTGGTTGAGAGCCTTACCCATCGACCACGGAGGCCGTTAAAGGCCGCCTCGTAATGTCGGTTCACGTGCAATAATATTTTGTAGAATCTTTTCTGTTAAAAGAAAAATCCCCACGTTTCCTTAATATTCATTTTAACGAAATATAAAGGCTATGACTAGATGGCAACACATTAAATAAATTGATTTGTAAAATACTCATCTAATGCTCTGAAACTGATGAGGTTTTTTATAACAGAAAGGAAGAGTTATGATTTTTTAAATATATGTTAAATAACAAATGCATCCTTGGTTAATCTGTCTGGCAAAAAGAGATGTGCTTAAGTATTAATTATGGTAAAATACCGTGCAGTTTCGTGGCTATGTTAACTAAGTAGCGTGCAGGATTCGGCAGCGGTAACCAAAAAGTACCATTAGTAATAATTATGGTAAAATACCATGCAGTTTCGTGGCTATGTTAACTACGTAGCATGCAGGATTCGGCAGCGGTAACCAAAAAGTACCATTAGTAATAATTATGGTAAAATACCATGCAGTTTCGTGGCTATGTTAACTACGTAGCGTGCAGGATTCGGCAGCGGTAACCAAAAAGTACCATTAGTAATAATTATGGTAAAATACCATGCAGTTTCGTGGCTATGTTAACTACGTAGCATGCAGGATTCGGCAGCGGTAACCAGAAAGTACCATAAGTAATAATTATGGTAAAATACCATGAAGTTTCGTGGCTATGTTAACTACGTAGCATGCAGGATTCGGCAGCGGTAACCAAAAAGTACCATAAGTAATAATTATGGTAAAATACCATGCAATTTTGTGGCTATGTTAACTACGTAACATGCAGGATTCGGCAGCGGTAACCAAAAAGTACCATAAGTAATAATTACGGTAAAATACCATTCAGTTTCGTGGCTATGTTAACTACGTAGCATGCAGGATTCGGCAGCGGTAACCAGAAAGTACCATAAGTAATAATTATGGTAAAATACCATGCAGTTTCGTGGCTATGTTAACTACGTAGCGTGCAGGATTCGGCAGCGGTAACCAGAAATTTCCTTGTGACAAATTATTTATGTACCAATGAAAAAAATAATTGACTGTAGTTAAATTCTACAGAATAAATCACAATTAAAGTACTACACAAATTTGAAGTAGAAGTGTGAAAATACTTTAATCTCTCCAGATATATATACATTAATATATATATTCGTTTACCTGTAGGTGCCTACGTAGATTGTCATTACCAATGTTGTAAGTATTAAAGTATTGATTTTGATTTCTTTAGAAATTGATACTTTCGTAAATATCACCTCAAGGACGCCTTATAAATTTCGAAAATACAGTACTATATTTTACTTTCTTTTATATACCTTTTTCGCTAATGGATTTGAACGAGGCGCCATAAAATAAACAAATTTAACATGTTTTGAGATGTCGCAGATTGTCGTGCTGGATAACTGTTTTTAGGATAACTGCCAAGAGTGAATAATTGAAATATATGACAGCCCATATTTGTACAGTGGATTAAACAGAAAACATTTTATTATAAATCGAGAAGAAAGGGGTACTCATGTGTAAAAGAAAAGTAAACATTTTTGACAACACGGCTGGAAAAAAAAGATTATGGAGTTTTTACCTATTACCTACCAGTATAAAAAGGTACAGCGATCCTCTGAATCAAGACCACTCGACTTTGACTAAGACGAACCTTCGTTCTTAGCACCATTCAAAGATAAAAATACGATTACGACAATGACAACACTAAGTGATTGTGCATTTTCAGCTGATTTTCACGTCTGACAAGTCTTCAGATTGCGAGTGTAGTTTATGAACGTCTTTCAGAAATATTTTTCACACGTTTCGATACCGTTGGACCCTTCAAAACATCTAACAAGAAGAATAAGTCTATTTGCTGATAAACCTATATATGTGGTTAATTTATATAGCGCCGTTTTAGTGAGAAACCACCTTAAGGGCGCTTTACAAATATATGTATTAAATAATAAATACTAAAACTACTGACTTAATACTAGTGACTAACATCTAAGTCTTTTATCTAGTGACTTACAACTAAGGCCTATGACTACTGTCTTAATGACATATATATTTACATATGTAGAAACTTACAGCTAACATACTTACACCTTCCACTACAACCTACTACTAGTGGTTGCAAAATACATAAAACCCAAACTCTAATAGAGAATAAAAATAAATAAATAAATGTAAGCCTTTAAAAAACCCATGATAACGTCAGTTCGATTGTAAGACATATTAATAATATTTTTTAATGTGTCTCGCAATGTGACTCAGGTTCTGATGAATTCGAGTCCAAAAATTGCTTTTTAACGTGTTTATTCGATAGAGTGCTGAATTCATGTGTGAGTTAATCATAAATACGCATTGAGGGCCAAAAAGTCGTTACTGGCGATACTTCGGGGTATACCAATTATATTATAAATATAATTGGTATACCCCGAAGTTACTGGCGATACTTCGGGGTATACCAATTTTATTATAAAGAGCATTTTGTCATATCTCCCTTACATTTTATCACTGCATTACGTTGTTTTTTTATTGATTAATTTAATTTCAGTCTTTTATGCGTACAAGTTTATAAATGTCTAATTTATTATCAATTACAAACATACACTATGATATATTTTATTGCTTAATGCATTTTCTTTTGATTAATATGGCTCCTAATATACAGCTTCAATGTATCGATTGGTGCAAACTTTGTGGTTTTCGGCAGCGAACTAGATTATTGTATTCCTTTGTATGGTGAACCATTTAGTGTATTGACTTTGTCCTTTTTTGTTAGCCTAATTTTATTTTACGTTCTTGTGTTATGTCTGTGAATGTCCTTGTTGTATAAAATTCCCTTTGAAGAGTATTTTGGTAATAGGTTATATATTATTTTATGTATAAATATCATCGCGTTCATGGTCAGCATCTTTTTCAACGTTTGCCAAATTAGTTCCTTCTTTAGGAAGTTGACGTTGATGAGGCGTGTCTTTTGAACCTTGTTTTTCATGAAATTCCAGGAGTTTTCGATGGAATAAAGATCAGGGGAATTACCTGGCTACTTTAAAACATTAATTTTATGGTAATTGAGAAATTATTTCATGGCCTTGGCTTTATGGGTACCATCATACATAAAATAATCACACTGATGAAGCAAACGTTCATACAAAACATTATTTGTAAGGAAGTACAAACCTACCCAGCATTGCTATCAATTTCAACGCAATGTCAGAGTTTTTTTTTCGAGCAAATAAGAAAAAAAATTTATGCCATTTATATCGCGTACTGCGTACAAAGAATTCACAGACGTTCAAAAAATCTTCTAATGATTTTCTTTCGATTTATTGTTCAGTTGTGCACTTAATGACGTAATTTCTAGAACGGTATCCCAGTTTACAGTAATCTTGTGCAAAATGTGGGTTCGACTTACGACGCCTCCTGTAACGGGTGCTGCCCTGAGACCAATTAGGTCCTGAGGGCGGGTCTCTTGCGTGCTGTATAATGAATGTGTGCTACAAACAAGGATGGTAACTTTATGCTTGCACCCACTATTAAGGAACCGAACATCTCAAAAGTACAACGTTTGATAATACTGCTATGGAAGAGGATGTACAATTTGTAAGTTTATCCCTTCAGGCCTCTGGCATATTGATCGTTGTATTACTTATATAAATGCTTTAAAAAAGTCGAAGATTTTTTTTGTATTTCCGCTAATCAATAAAATACAAATAAATTGAATATTTCTAAACGTATCCGAAACTAAAAACTGTATTAGAGAGGTGATGAAATTCAGTATGTAGAAATAAACATATAATTATTAAAATTTATTTATTAACTAGCTAAACAAACGAATAAATCCATTATGATTGGTGAAGTGAAAGTACCTACCTTCAGCCAAAAATAAACCACCTACCAAATATGATTTTTTTTTCTTAATATAGAAGTTCAATTTGGCAGACGGGTTTGGGTAGCGCCGCACACTGGGGCAAGAGTGATGAAAAACGCCCTTTATTCACAGGGACGTTTTTAAGAGAAAATTTGAATGTGGAAAGGAAGGATATAAAAAATAAAAAATTTAAATACATAATATATGTAAACTTTATTATGTACATATTTTATATTCACGATTTAAATAAATAAATAACAAAACAAAAAAATCAATTCTCTTTATCCGACTTGATTGAGTCAAAATCATTATCATCATCACCATCATCAACACTACCACTACCGACTTTCTATAAGCTACTTTTACTGGGACTTGATGAATCCGATAAAATATCAGTAATAGCTATAGACGCCTCTGTCTGTCTTGTAGTTCTAAGTTCCATATGTGTGGCATAAACTAATTCAGTTAGAGGAGTAGACTTTCTCAAATCCAGAGTCTTTTGTCGTTTCATTCGTTTTGTACTCTGATCAAAGGTAATTTTCGGGCGACCGGGATCACCGCGTTTTAGTGAAAGATTCGGAAAATAAATTGATGAATCCAGCAATGTTTTATTTTTCTCCAGAAATCTTACTTCAATCCGGTGCGCTGCTACCCATCGTGAATAGTGTTCCGATTTGAAGCGATTTATCCTTCTCGAAATATGTTTTCTGGGATCACCGATGCATCCTGTCCTCAACTCCATTTCCTTTTGCAGTGAATTTAGCTGATCTGAAATGTGTAAGTATCCAGAGTTCTTCATTATTGTGATTATTGTCGTCTTGTCATGAATAAGGTATCAGTTCACACCTTTCACACCTGTGTGAAAAAAAGAAAATGAATAATTTCTCCGCTCAGTTCACGTAGTGCTGTATTTGTCACGAAGCATAAAAAACCGCTGAATTGCGTTGTGCTATATCTGTCACCAACTAACACGACTCTTTCTCTCAGAAAACGCGTTCTATCTTTGTTCTATTATGACCAGATATGTGGTATAAACAGTTTTAGGAAGGGAGACCATGAAGTTTTATCTTAATTTTATCTTAAGTTACACTTTACCACCTTACGTCCAAAAAATGGAAATTGAATATCGGTAACGATTATTTTGAAATAAATCTCTATTCTGACAGCTTTTGTAACTAACATGATATTGAATTGTCTGATCCCGAGTTTTTAAAAAAACTGTTCATTTTAATTATAGCTCCCGATCACATTAAAATAATTCATTACTTAAAAAAGTGTACATATGTGCAAGATTTTAAAAGTGATTCGTAAATAACAATAGTTACTGGTCCTAAAAGTGTTTGAATGATAGCCCGGAGATGCTCGGAGCTCAACTAATCTCTAAATGAATATCAATTTTTTAAAAATCACGACTAAATTTTTGTATATATTTGATAAACAATTTTATCTATTAAAATAATTAATAATGTTCAAAATATAATGTGAAAAAATAAGATAAATACCTGAACATGATGGTTCCATATTCACTTTTGGGATTCGTAATAGGTGTCTTCCGAAATAAATACTTGAACTTGAGGTTTATGCTGGCACTTGTAAACGGCTTAATATCTGCACGAGTGTTCGCTTTGTACTGAGCGGTGTCACAGGTAGAAGGGTATGGTCAAAGGTTTCTACCTACTATATAATAATGCTACAACTATCGAGGTACCTCGAAACAAATGAAACGACATCGTACTATTGAATTTATTTTTTTCGTTTATTGTATCAACTTCTGGTATTTGGTCCCAGTGTGCGCCGTCCCGGGAACCTTTTATTGGAACCAATCCCTCTTTTATATGGCACCCCAAGTGGTTCGCTACGTTTGGTGATTTAGCAGGGGTGCCCGGGTTCATCGGATGAGGTGTGTTCAGGATGTGCCGAATCGGGAGAGGTTGGTTTGGGGAGACCCTTTGACCTTTCCAGCTGGTCTTTATTGACCCGTCACTTCGCACCGCAGTGGTAGGGATACATCATTCGTCCGTCACTCAGGTTCAGTATGTCCAGATACTGAACCTTAGATTACTACCAACCCCTCATACGTTTTCATTCCAAGAACTTTCTCTACTTTCTCTCCTTAAATGTTCCCACCACAGAACATCCCCAAAAATGACATTTGCCATAAGGAAAATTATTTGCTTCAGGGCTTCCAGTCTAGGGTTAAAGTAAAAAAAAAAGTAGCAAATGTGCGTCTTTTTTGGGGCTGTCAGATTCTTCAATAGTGACCAGCTGCTAACCCTGTACAAATCTCAAGTACCCAAAATAGAGATTGAAAATTTAGACCCAAATACCTGATAAACTTAATTGCTTCTGTTGCAAACAAGGTCAGTTTTTTTATGAACAGACAGATTGACATTTTGAGTCTGTTCTACAAGTAACACCATGCACTGTTTTAATGACCAATTTTAACACTTAAAAAGGTTTTACCATTAATCATATTATTAAGCTATTATTTTGAATAAGCCCTTTAAATATTTTTGTTTAAGTTTCAATAGATTGATTGACAATCTTTTCACATCAAACTTGCATGCGGAAAAATATTTTATTTATTTGTGCCAAACCGTTAACTATAAATAATGATTTATATTAAAACAGGGCGATCGTGGCCTAAATTCAACGGATGTTTACTAACGTTTATTGACGATCTCGATAAATTCAAGAATTTTAGACGAAGATGTATTGGTAAATAATAATAAGCTCGAAAATGAAAGATTTCGTCATCCTTAAAACAATTTAGATTCTAGTTCGCTATTTAAAGATGCATTCAGATGTGGAGGTAAATTCAGACCAGCGTCGGCGTCGGATTGAAACCCAAAAAAAACTGATTAATAACTGCTGTTATTAGTGTCATATTTATAGGGATAACCTCCAGTTCTTAAGAGATAATTTACTCCACAAAAAAAGAAACTTCCGTTGAATCGGTATAAATTCTATGTTATGCGTTCGACCGTAGGCGAGAAGATTTTATAGGACAAAACCTAGTTTTCATTCGTCCTTTCTTCATGGGTGGATCAAATCTATTTTTTTCTGTATTTTTTATATTATTTATTCTTCACTTCATCAGTGGAAATAATATTTTTACACGGGAAAATGACTTGTTTATTTTATTTACTTGACCTTTACCCGGCGATGCTCGGGGTTATGAGTGATTTGGAGTAAAGTTTTGAAGTTGTGAATTGTGGAAATTATTGTAAAGAACTGACAGTTTGACCTAGATGTTTGTTTCACTTGATTGTGCCATGTCTTCCTGGGGGGCGTCCCGCATTATCTTACCATTCACTTTATGCAGTACCATTAAATCTACGTTCGACACCGTATCTTATTCCAGTGCAGAGATATTGCGGTAAGTTTTCCTCGTGCGTCTTCAACTTCTAATACTAATAAGAAAAAAAAATCAGTTTCAAACTGGTCTTGTTTGGGCTTATTCGGCACATACGAAGAGTTTTCCAAAACCGATGTAGGCATTAATTTCACTGTCATTTTAACGTCAAATTTGCAAAATGTCATCAAGAAGTATCAACATTTTGATTTAAGGGTGGGAAAGGCGTACAAAAGTGGTAAATGAAAATCTCGGAATAAAACTTTAGATTTGTAAAAAAAAAGCGTACAGATTTCAACCATATAATAACATACTCAATTTAGGTTAATTTGGGTTATGTACTATTTCGGTTAGGAAATGTGATTCCTCTTAAACACAATTCCATAACTGTTATTAATTGTTTTCAAATCTATCGCATTTAGGTTGTATTAAGGTGGAAATAATATTATTGTAAAGTATTGCAAAAGGTTTTAATTTCACTTGATCGTGCAATTTCTTCTTCAGATGTCCTCAACTTCTTTACCATTTACTTCCATGTCATACGTTTTCCTTTTTATTTTTTTATTCATCAGATACGTTCTCCTCATTTTATCGTAGGTACATAAATATTTATTTGACTTAATCGTGCCATGTCATCCATTGTTCATCCTTCTTTTTAGAGTATAATACACAATATTCATACAGGGCGTTAAGAGTCGTACCTCACTTACTTAAACCAGTGATTTCTGACATTAATTTTGAGTATGAAATATGAATGAAATTTCGGGGTCCGGTGTGCGACGTTTTGTAGATTTTTTTTTGTTTGTTTTTAATTGAAAAAAATATTATCGAACGGCAAAATGACTACATTCACCATTCATAAATTATAATTACTATTCATACATTATTCCAAATAATCTCAGAAATCACTGGTTCAAGAAAGTCAAGTTCGTCTCTAAACACCCTGTCATCATCATCATCACTTTTGGCTCTACAACCCCTGGTGGGTCTTGGCCTCCTCAAGAGTCTTCCTCCACTCATCTCGGTCCCGCGCCAGCTCTCTCCAGTTTCGAAGCTCCAAGGCAGACAAATCTTTGAGGACGTTGTCGCTCCATCTTAACCTTGGCCTTCCCAGGCTCCTTCTCCCTATCGGTCTTGAGGTAAACACCCTGTATAAATGTAAAAATAATAAACCTCTCGAAGCTTACCCACTACACAATAGTGTATGCCATACCCCTTGATAAACAAAGAACATTCACTTCTTCAAATTTTTCAAATTCACTTTGTGGCACCATTTTATTAATAAAATAATTAAAACACTTTGTTTTGACCACGATAATCTTTATTTTTTATATAAAGTCAACATGTTTCGAGAACGATGTTCTCTTCATCAGTACATTACTTGTCCTGATGAAGAGAACATCGTTCTCGAAACATGTTGACTTTATATAAAAAATAAAGATTATCGTGGTCAAAACAAAGTGTTTTAATTATTTTATTAAAGAACATTCAGTTTGGTTAGGTATTTTAGCCTTCAATCCAAAACAAAATTTGTATGACACATGCTCCGTGTGGGTTCCCCTCCTTAACCCTTTCAAACCGAACGTATATTTGATAATGCATAGATTTCAGATTTTATTCATCCCTATCCAGAGCGAATAAAAATTGGTGGTTTTTGCATTCCAATTCCTGGTATTATTAGCTTAGGGTGGTATTTTTTCATTGGATTTTAGCTACTCGTTCAAGCTGTATACGTTTTTTATATTATGTGTGGTGATTTTTTTATGGTTTTGGGTATATTTTTTCATTGTTTAATTTTGTTGTATTTTTGTTAAATAATAAACTTCGTATTTTGTTTACACGCTGTAAGGTTTGCCATTTTATGTGAAATACGCCCTTGGAGGCATGAGGTCTATAT
The DNA here is from genome assembly GCA_026573805.1 of Hesperophylax magnus. NCBI lineage: Eukaryota > Metazoa > Arthropoda > Insecta > Trichoptera > Limnephilidae > Hesperophylax > Hesperophylax magnus. Next base: position 2,058,860 of record JAIUSX010000043.1, on the reverse strand, counting down.
TGTGCTGTAGCTGATAAACTGTGATAAAAACAATGCAACCCCAACTTTCTAACACAAAATAAACACAAAACAATATATTTACATAGATTTTTTAATGCTTCTCTTCCTTGTCTTGCAGTTGTTGGTGGGATATGACTTAATGTTGTGAACCCTTTATTTAAGTACGTATGTAATAGAATATTATTATAGTACTTATATAATAGATGTACACTAATACAAAATTTTAAAATTGTATACCATAGTAAAATTACATAAAAAAAGAGACCTGATTGATGTTTTTTGGAATGAAGGAAGCGAAAGCTTCTGAAGAATTAATAAAATAAATACTCAAAAATCTCATAATTCTGCAAGGTTTTATTGCATCACATATATTTTATTACTCTCCGTTGTGATTCGGGTATGACTGATTAGCACGTTGAAAAACTTCTTGCCAATAATTATTATGTTCTTGTATTTTTTTTAAATTTATCTACGTTCTTATATTGACCGGGTGAACAGAGTTCTTAATAAATTGTGAATGACTTAACAATCGACGCTTTGTTGGTGGCATTATGTCGATATCTAATTTCGATGATCCTCAGTCGACAGTCAGTACTTCAACATCTCAACTATCAGTAGTAAAATTCAATTTATGATTTTTTGTAAAATGAATATGATGTTGAATAATCAAGCAATCAAGAAACCGAACTATTATCATTAGAAATAAACCTCCTTGAACGAATTGATAAATAAATGTTTGTACAAAGTGCTAACTAAACAACTGATGTACCTGAATATCTTTCTGGCACTTGAAACCTTGCTTCAACCAATGTACCACTGCACTGTCTCGCTCACATATTATGGAATTCAAACCCAGATTTGTCCAGGAAAGAGAGCGAAGAGCATTTTTTCTGTATTTACGAGCCATATACTGTATATTACTCGTAAATACACATTTTTTCTGTATTTACGAGTAATATACAGGTGTTAAGTGACGTACTTTACTTACTTTAAAAAGTTCATTTCTGAGATTATTTCGAGTTAAAAATGAAATTTTGTCTCCGCTGACTTTTTAATGTTTTTTTTTTTTCAAAAACATTTATTTTTTTATTCTTCCACGTGTCGATACTGGTCACTCACATGGACCATAGCTATCTAATTCCTACTATTTTCTATGTTTTTGTAAAAAAAAACATTAAAAAAGTCACCGGTGACCAAATGTTAATTTAAATTTTGTACTCCAAATAACATCAGGAATCACTGGTTAAAGTATCTCAAGTACGTTCCTTAAGTATACATAGAAGATAAATCCCCAACACTGAAGTACATCATGCCAGTCAATGGAAAACCCTGCCTTTATTATGGAGATCTGTCAGATTATCAGTAATAATAAATAGGCAGTGTCAATTTGTTGATAACAAAACATAATTTTTCTCCTTTTTTTATTTATTTTTTCTCTTATGCAATTTCACCACTGATATTAAAAACAACAAAGGGTAAAAAGGTCTGACTATACATATTTTTTGTTGTGAACACATTTTTAAATTATGGTTTTTAAGAGATTTAGCAGAGTTATGGGGATTATTTTAAATAGCGACAAAAACGTTTGCTTTGAGATTTTCACGGCCAAAAGATCGTGATTAATTTTTGGGCAAATATGTAGAGTTGCGCTTCTTCCTTCTTTAGCGTTTAAAGTGTCCATCATCAGGGCAGATGAGTATATTCGGTGAAGAATGTGGTAATTTATTTGGAATTGATATCGTATAGTGAGCATTAATACTTTTAGGGCCGGTATTTCAGTAAAATAATTAGAAAAATTTTGTGGATTTCGGCGAAAATACTGAAATACTGAAGCGATCCTAAAGTACATGAAACGTATCAGCGGTGTCAAACCATTTTTAATAATTAATGCAAAAAATAATAAATCTTCAATTGATTAGTTAAATTAATTAATTAATTAATTAATTAGTATACGAAACTACTGCGACGAATTTTCCTTAACTTGTTAATACATTTAAACCATTTTTATATCCCTTTACGACCTTCTCAAAATTGGAGTATCGTGGTTTGTACGCAACTGCTATTCTGTAAAATCTCGAATATGCTAGCCTTTTTAGAGACAAGTAAAAAGTGTTTCTCGTTAAAAGATTCATGATTTCGATTTGTAACTCAAATTTGAGGATCTTATCCCAAAGGTTTACACATTTAACCCTTTTTACATGTTCGTATAAAGGCCGTAAATAAAGCCTACCGAAAAAGTAAATCAATTACTTAACTACTCTTTTGTGAAAAATAAATTTATTTTGAAACGGTTGACATGGAATTGACATAAATTTACGATTTTTACGTTCATTAAGTTTTCACTCACGGTTGACAAGTTTTGAAAATCTTGTATTTTTTCTTCTTGTTTTTTTAGAGGACCCGCAGACATTTTGTCAGCATGTTTTCAAATGTTGGGTTAGACAAAATTAATCTCGGCGTTAAATCATTCGAGTTTAGACTAACTTTCATTACGGTATATTAGCAATGTTTTATCTGAAATATAACACACAAGGGCCTGTAACAAAAAATCACTTGAAACGTAGTTTCACTGAAACTAAAACAGGTTTGTCGAAAAACCTTTATAACTTTTTTAAAGTTGTTTTCTAATCTAGATCAAAGACTTGAACGGGAACTCCAAGCAAGCTAGATAAGCGTCAACCTTTTGGAAGTTCTGATCAGTGTACAAAGTTAACTCAAATAATAATAGCAAATTCTTTATTAATCGCGAGTTATCACTATTATTTAAAATGAATTTGTTTAACTTTGGACTAGAAAACCCTAAATATCTGAAATTGACAAATTCCTAAATTCCTACATCTAAGAAAATAGGTGCTCTGTCTGAGATGTTCTTATTTCACATCGAATGGACTATAACCATTAGATTATAGAAGACAGAAGTGGGAATTCAGTGACTGTTTTACCTCAATCTTCGTAACCTATGCACTGTTGGAACTCAGAGCAAACGCGAGCACAGCATCATTAAATAATTTGCTGCTCTAGTCGCAATATTGCATGCGAATCAATTTATGGTATTATTGTGGACTGTAATCAATATTTGATACAACTATTGGGGTAGCTGAGGTTAACAGTTAGAATTGGAAAGGATTCTGACATACCCTTGTTCTTTTAGATCAACATTATGAACTTGAAGGATACTGCGTGGTCATCACTGATTCAACCTAAATGAACTGAAGTTCAATGTACCGGTTTTCTTAACAGACTAGTCGATGTATAATAAATTGATGCAATTTTCAGTGATGTAGGTACTCCACGTCAGTCAGGGATGGATAATTGAGTAACGGGTTCGAAGGGAGAATGCAGAAATATATGTTAGATTGAGATACGTATGGATGCGTCAACAGCTGCTTTAAAGCATATTATTGCATCACTGTTTTGAATTAAGTTTTTCCCACGATATACGAATCTCTATAATGAGTGTTATGAGTTGCCCATATCCTTCATTAATCGAGCATCCCTACGATTACAAATCATGGAGGATACACCATCACATCGATCACGTAGCAATATAAAGTAAAACAGATCACGTGAAATTAGAAGGATCACCTTGTGTGGTGATCGACGATAAACAGCAGCAAGCGCTAACGCAAAAATCATGCCCATAAAACGAATGATTAACTACGGACGAGACGGAAATAAGAGTGGGATAGATGAAACAGGAGGAGAAGCGGGAACTCATAGCGGGACTGCACATGAGTATGGAGAACTCCTCACTTCATGACAGAGAGCCGTGGACTTCAGTTATGAGTCACCCACACATAGCGGAGAGGCCGAATGCAGATTTAATCTGGAGGATTGAACCACGCAATGGACACGACCACAACTACAGCAACCCAAACGTCCCACATCAGTGCACTGCAGTGAGCGCTTTTAAATATATGGTACCTCTAACCAACGTAATGAAACAGAGTCAGTAACTTCCAGCGTACAATTGTTCCATGTTAATAGTTTAAAGATAATTTAGTAATAATATGCATTCCATTGTTGCCAAATAAATGGTATAGCAGAATAACTGTCATTTTATTTCATTTTGATGGTTCCTTGAGAGAATGCCCAAATTTGAGATCTCTGAGATAGTAATAAATATGGCTGGCGTGTAATACATTACCTATATATTCTATTTTTTATTAAGTCGGAAGTTGAAACTCGGGGACTAATGTTATTTACCAGTATTATCTACGTGTTATAACCTAGAGTGTTTTACACAAATGCCTCAAATCCGAAATCCTTGATAGTTTGCATAGTTCAGTGGCGTGTCTGCCGCCTACAGAAGGGTGCTATTAAGATAATTAGTATTTGCCACGTCTGCTAAAGCTCACAATGCTGATGGAACTATGGGAAATGATGTAGGTACTGCTATACATTATTTGAAATGGTGATCAATAGTTATCGCCTACCACTTCCTGATGCGGATTTACATATCAAAGTTTGTCTTCCTCTTTGTATTTGTCTGTTCAATTAAAGCTCGCAAAGGGAAGACCAGCGATATGAAACTTTTCAGGAGGTTTTGCTGCTGATGAAAAGATAATCGTAAAAATAGTTTAGTTTCAAAATAGCTAAATAAAGCTCCAATGAAAAAACAGGTTCTTTCTTTTTAATTATTTTCTGTGATTATTTATTTAATATAAAACTATTTAAAAGGTTTTATACAAAACACGACATATTTTGATATTTTTTTTTTGTTTTTAAATAAACTTGTAGGGTCAATTATAGGGAATTTACCCTACAAACTTAAACTTTAATTTTTTATGTAACTTATTGTATTTTTGCATGGTATGGGTACTGCCGCCCCGGTCGCCATTTATTGGATTACCAACATCCCTGCCATAGGTCACCCCTTGTGGTTCGCTACGTTTGGTCACTCAGCAGAGTTGAGAATTATCTCGGTTTTGGGGGTGTGTGCGTCTGCGCACCTACTGTGTAGCAGGCCAGATTTTAAGAGACTGGTTGAAGGAGATCTTTTATCTCTTCAGCAGAACTCTTTCGACCAATCACCTTGCACGGCTGTGGGAGCTCCTTCCTTTCATTAAAAATACCCTCCACACAGCATATCCAAAGATAACATTTTAAGATAGAATTTTTTCTTCAGTGCCTTTTGAGTGGAGTTAATGTAAAAAAAATAATACGTCCGGAGCCCCTAAATACCTGAAAAAAACCCTTGACTCTGTGCAAAAACGGGCGGTCCGTTTGATAGATTCCCCAATCTTAACAAACGGACTGCAATCTTTAGAGCACAGGCGTCAGGTAGGTATGCTGTCCTTGTTCTATCGGTATTACAATGGAAGATGCTCTGAGGAACTAGCGTCATTGATCCCTTCGGCACCGGTGCGTAGTCGGGATACATGCCAAACGCGCGCCCAACATTTGTACACGGTTGACATTTGTCACATGAGAACGGGTCGCTTCTACGATTCGTTCTTAAGTTCAACAGCTCGGCTGTGGAACGAGCTGCCGGCCTCTGTGTTTCCTCCCTCCTACAACATGGGACTCTTCAAGACCCAAGTTCACTTCTTTCTCTCCACAAAAAGACCCTCCACACAGCATCCCCAAAGATGACATAGGCCCTGAGGGAAATTATTTTCTTCAGGGCCTCCTGTGTGGAGTTAATATTAAAAAAAAAATTTAAAAAAATAATATTCAAAAATTTAAATAAAGTTTAAACTTGGTTTTAATAATTTACTTGTATTTTATTTTATTTGATATTATATAAACAACAGGTACATTGGTAACAGTGGTGAAACAATTAACAGACATTAAAACCGACTATCATGTAGGAAATTAATTATAATGGAGAGTCTGCAGCGGAGACGATGACTGCAGTGTTACAAAGCATCTAGTATCTAAAATACTGTGTTAAATTGGAGAACGAAAGGCAGCTAAGGAGAATAGAAGCACAGGCCGAAACTACGTGGTTGACACATAGAGTTCGAGCTCACATTTAGCATAGCATTAACTCATTGTAGGGTTAATTTTGTGTAGTGGGATGAGAACGATTGAAAAATCACTTCGCCTAATGTGATGTCTGTACGAATGTGGATGAGTGCAAGCGAGATGGAATGCTTGCAAGATCTTATAAAAGGCGATGCACGTTTGTTTTGTGCTTCTTTTGTTACAAGCAGCTCCCCAATAAATATCAGTACAAGATCACGTATCATTATTGTGTACGACCTACACCCTTCTACAACAATACTCCAGCCTCTTAACCACATTGGCACCAGCTACATTTGGCATACATTACACCATATACAGTTGAGGTGAAAGTTTTCAATCTTCTATTTATAGATAAAAATGTAAATGTTAATTCTTCACCGATTGCTTTGATATGTTGATATGTTGACACAATGTTGCATTTTAATACGTGTTTTTATATATATTTATTATATAGATGTTACCTGTGACAGGTAAAAACACGTTTTTGAAATCAGCACCATCTGTAACGTGCTATTGTTTTTCGATCTGCACAGACAGACTGTGGGGAAAAGTTGATTGAACGGTAGAAAACAGTGTGCATAAAATATAGGAACTTTATTACATCAAATTTCATTAATCAGCTTTGTTTTGAAATTAATTATAATCACAACAAGTAGTGGTTACTTAAGAGAGCTTTACTTTCAGCTCCTGATGTTCAGCTAACGCCTAGTGGGGAATTACCTGCCTGGAGGATCAGGCCCATTAGATAATTGCCGTAAGCTGTATTGTGTGTAAACCCGACTCAAAGTAACCCCCTTCACACGTCATATTATAACAAGATACCTATTGTGTCGAGTTTACCTTTCACTAGTGATGTGATGTTCGCAATTTACTCGGATTTATAATTATCTTGACGGCCTCCGTGGCCGAGGGCTAAGCCTCTCGACTAGCAATTCGAAGGTCGCAGATTCAAATCCCGGCATGCGCAAGTAAATTTTTTTAATGAATCTGTGTTATTTCACAATTTATTAATTTAAAAAATAATATATAGTATACTCGCGGCACTTTCCAGAGTAGAAGATACTCCCAGTATAACACTGGTGTAAGATTATTATTCATCATTGTAGCCATATTAGCCGTGTTTGGGACAATATCTGAATCGCTAGGTACTACTCCACCTTCTCCTTCCCCATCTCCTGCCCCTCCCTACTACCTTCAGCCTCACAACATACCTCAATTGGGGATGCCATAGTCTCACTGGCTTCAGACGGTTGGGATTAGTTGTGACTCTTGTGCGGTATTCACATTAATTAAAAATAAAATGTCCGAATTGGATAACCAATTAATTAACATTGACCTTTTCCACATGGTTAGGCAAAAAGAGTGAAACTCCACACATTTCTGTTCTGCACGCAACCCTTGCTTCATTCACATCCAAAAACAGCACAAGACTGCTGCAGTCTTTTGGGAGCCACCTCTGGGTAGAGACCCAAAATACCTGATAAACCTTCTTGGATATGTGCCAAAAAGAACGGTGTGTCTGATAATCATAGTAATTAACAGCATTGCTAATGCACATACGCAATATAGGCATGCTAAGTCTGTTCTACGAGTATTTAAATAAAGAGTGCTCGTAGGAGCTAGCAGCATTGTTTCCCTATACGCCAGTGTAACTGCACCAAGAATCTGAATGGACATGAGCCGAACGTTTGTTCACAGCCACAAAACGCTGTCCATCACTTCTACTTTTCGTTCTCATGTATACAGATAGTGGACTTCATTTTTTTAAGTCGTCATTCGTTTGATTGCGTCATGATTTTTGAAACGTCCGCAACTAATTTGTCTTCAATATTCATCTTGAGACTCTATCGGCACTCTTGTTCAAGTGATCTTTTCGCCCCTTTTTTAATAATGTTCATCGCTATATTATAATTTGAACACACAACGTTGTTATGTCCTCAAAATATTATCCTGATTAAATATGAGCTGCTGACACATTCGATAAAATTGACATCCTACGACATTGTCGAGCGCCATTGATGTACCATAGCGAGAACTATGCATAAAAGCGAATATCATAAGCAGTTTCCAAGATGCAGTAGAATATGTTTTACGCTTCTACCCGCAGTATCCAACATATCCCCCTGTGTAGGTTTATGGAATCAGTATGGTAAAATTTTTGGAAGGATGACATGTACAAGTACAGGCTTAATATTACCATAATGCCTTCTGAATGCTTCTTCTATTGCCACCAAAGTAGTATTCTGAAGGCATTATGGTAATATTAATTGTTAATTTATTTCTCTCCTTAGAATGTTTGTTTTGTTTATTTCTCTTGCCGCTAAGAGAAGGCTGGTTTTAATATTTTTGAGATCTATAAATGCGACATCCTCATAAAACGCTCGTGTTGTACTGATATTTTGCTAGGAAATCTGTCGATTCATTCGTTAAAGGCATGCAGTCTCGTTTTAACAGAAATACAAATAATTTGGCCAAATTCTTAACAAAGTAGCAATATTTTATATCAGTAAGTTTTCTCCGTGTGATGTAGAATGCAGACAATCATTTTTTTGGATTCCATTGTTCTGCAAAATAAAAATTCTTACGATTTTCCAAAACTTGACAAATCTATGCTTTGCCCTACCATGCATCATGAGAAGTGATATCAATCATAAAATAAAACCATGTATTCCCGACGGCGGCGTATACAAAAGGTTGAACTGAAAACCCAAAACTACCTGATCATTATTTTTTTTCCAACTGACAGCACCAGCGCCAAGAGTAGAAAGTGCTTCACAATGTAAAACACTAAAGATAATGGTTCACTTTTGGGTTCGGAACTTTTATATCCGAGGCTGATATTTACTAAGCGCCTTTGCGGAAACTTAACCGTGAAGTTTTATAGGCCGTTATCGCCAAACCCGTTTCCCTCGTCGTATGTGATCGGCAAATATTTGAAATCGGATATATTTTTGGTGGTTTTTCTTTGTTTTCATGTGAAATTCCCAGTGAGGTTAAAAACGTAATGGCCTTTAAAATGCCGAAGATTTAACGACCTCATCCGCAATATAAGAATTTATCGCAGTGAAAACGATCATAGTTGATTTAATATTAAACACAAAGGGAAATCTATTATGTTGTAACATTAAAAAATATTTGATCGTATGAAGCACACAATTTATGATGTGACCTTATAATTTAAAATGAAACAACAACTTAGTAAACACAGACTGTATAATACAGCTGTGGTGAAGCTACGGTTGTAGGGAAACACGGTCGGCATTAATTATAAAAAATAAATGTTGGGTTTACTAAGTTATTATTTTATTTAAATTTAAAAAGTAACGGGTAGATGTAGGAATCTTAGAATTTTCAGACAAATCGTGAAAACACAAGAAGAGAAATTGATTTTTGCCGATTTTTGTCGATAAATGAAAAGGCGTTATCAATAAAACACCAATTTAAGAATGTTTTATCGATTTGCCTCAATAAAATATTACACGAATATAATACGATTCATAAAAATTCGTTGTAATTTAATTTTTCAATAGGGATTTTCATGAAAATGTATTCCGACATCATGATAATATATTCGTAAATCACAAAAAGTTTATCAGGAAACCTGTTAATTCATTCGTAAGGCTTGCAATCCCGTTTTTAACCGGATTACCAATAATTTGAAGAGATTCTCAATAATTTAGCTATAGTCATTTTTCTCCGGGTATTTTGATGAGGCTAAAATATAAAATGTCGTTGTTTGAAAACACAATAAAAAAGACATACTCGAAATAAATTATTGTAACCTGAATTTGTGTACTATATATTACATTGTATAGTTGGCATTAGCATGCGTTTGAATTAACTTTTTACAATAATGTCGTTAAAACAACATGTATCATTCCGGTGACAGTTTTTCTATGATTGATGGTTCGGGAGACGTCTCAGTGCGAATAATACAGGATTACAGTATGCGAGTCTATACTTGTGTCGCCATGCTATACTTGACCAGGACCGAACTTACAGAATTTTGTATGGAAAAGCAACAACCTGTAATAAATACTCGAAATTAAACTCTAAAAACCAGTGGTGGCTCGTGACTTTTGGGTTAACTAGAGTGCATATTACGAAAAATGGCACTATTGATGTTGTTGTAGTTGAAAACGATTTTTTTTTTCAAAAATTCGATTTTTGTGTAAAGATTTTCAGGATATTTCAGTTTCGCCGTAAAGATTTCCTGAAAATCTTCATAAAAAAAATCTAATTTTCGAAAAAATAATAAAAAATCCTATTCAGCTACAACAACATCAGTAATGCCATTTTTGAAATATTAGCACCCAAGTTTATTAGTACACCCAAAATTCAAGAACCCCTACTGCTAAAAACCTTATATTTACAGTCAACTTTCATCAGCAAAGTGGTTTTTGACATTTCAATTGACTTGATTTTAATATTATTATCCAATCAATTATTTATGCAGAAACCATCATCAATTGCATTTAAAAAAGAGCCTTGTATGAGAGCAGTTGATTGTAATGTAAAAATATGAGCTACAATAATTTCAAACAGTGAATGCCTTCAAGTCTTCTACACGATACATGTTTGCGATTAACTTTCAAAAGGTAACATTTTTTAATTATTTTGATTTTCAAAAATGTGCATATTTCTCCTTTACAGAGAAAATAATTTCAAATGATCCACCCTGGTTAACATTTCATTTGCACCTATGGTGAATCCGGCGCTGAAGTATACAGGATTCTGATTCAGACGCTGGAGTTTGAAGCATCGAAAACGCTTACTGATCCTTTAAATTCGCAGCTTGTGTTCAAACGCCTTGAGAAATGTCTTCCCATCGATACTTTTCAAGTTGTCGCGGGGTTTGAGTAAATATAACAATGCTCACTTTTCAGAGGAAGGAATTCCCGTGGAGCAGCAAACAACGGTGAATTATCGTAGGGCGACGGAATAACATGAAAGGGATGAAATACCTACTTGGTAGAAACATGCATCTAATAGTTCAGAGTAACGTTTGCAGAACTCTTTTGAATGATACTTCAAAACACATAAGTGTAGATGATATAACCACCTAGATGTCCTACATGCACAGGGAAAAATAAATATTGCGAAACTCCTCAAATTATTGGTCATCCGGTTAAAAACGAGATCGCAGGCCGTTTCCTGATAAACTTTTAGTTAATTCCTAATATATCTGAACACGTGTTCATGCATGTGCTTTTGACATGATAACATATAATAACGAAATGCGAAAATATTAAGATTTTCATGAATACGTGTTCCGACATCGTGATAATATATTTGTCATTTAATGAAAGTTTATCAAGAAACCGATTAATTCATTCGTTAAGGTCTACAATCCCGTTTTTAATCGGAATACGAATAATTTAAAGAGATTCATAATAAATTAGCAATACTAATTTTTCTCCGTATGACTTGGAATTTATAACCTTTATATTATATATTTTGCAAAAAACTTTTTCACAGAAAATGCATTTTTAAATTTGATTTTGCATTTAAATGTCAAGCTATAAAAAAGTTCATAATCATTGTTATATCCATCCATTACACCTCTACATGAGCAAGAATCTTTTAAAATGATTTGCCAGTTTTATATTTCACAGAATCCCCAAACCACAAAAAGCATAAAATAAATTTGAGTAAATCAACGTGCACGAAGAATATGAAAAATAAAGCTAAAATGATGGAAACATAAAAAATATTTTAATAATCAAAGTGCTTTAGAATGTTTTTTCCTTAACAAAATAGGTTTATGTGTTAACCTGCCTCAATTTTCTACCCTAAAATTATTAATTTTACCCCAATTTATGTAATTTACCACGGTTCAAGACACATTTGTACCGAAAAATCATTTCCCTTTGCAAATGAAATCCCTTGGTAAACAAAAAAAGGGATACTTTTTTTAAATAGTGGGCGAAATTGTGAGCAATATTTTCCGTTCATTTTTCGTTCCAAAAAAAAATTTCCCATCCGAGGTATTATACTAAACTTTTAACCTTTTAATAAGATTTTACTTGTTTACGCAAAACCTTTCTTTCAATCTAACATTTTTGTTGTTGATTCATTATGCTCCGCCGAATAGAAAAAATACTGTTTTTAATCATAAATTTCTTTACTTACAAAATGTCTATCAGATCGTTATGAAATTGAAAATAAATAAATAGTTGAAATGTAAACATTAATATTAGAATCTGAGAGCTGTTAATATTTGTGAATTCTCTTCGAGTCTAAATAACAACTTTTAAAATCGGAATCGCAATAAAAGTGCTCATGATTTTTAGAGAGTTGGAACTTTTGCCTTTGGAATCACAAATTGTTTTGTCAAATTCTGGAATGTTCAACAATTTCATACCACAAATATAAAACAAATTTGTCAGACGGAGCTATTGGCTCCTTATCAGTATCTTCCTAATAAGTATTTGTTTATTAGGTATATAACGTAACTAATTAATTCTGCAGATTAGTATGTACCATAACTGCTTATTTCGGCACAGGAATTCCCTAGTGAGATGAGCAGTAGAGGAAAAAAATCATAATAAATAAATAATTGATTCTGCAGATTGTGCTAAGGGTTTGTATAACTTACCTGAAGATAACGTAACAAATGGACATACCACAGGAAACACTGAGGAAAATAATTTCCCTCAGAGCCTATGTCATCTTTTGGGTTGCTGTGTGGAGGGGTTTGAAGGAAATGAAGGAGAGGAAGTTCTGGGAAGGTCGAGAGACCAGTTGAAGAGGTCAAAAGGTCTCCTCAAACCACCCGGGTACCCATTAGACTTGGGGTAACCTATAGCGGTGTTGGTTATCCAATAAAAAAATCCCGGGGCGGCGGTACCTAAACCCGCCTCCTGAATTGAAAATTTAAGCTTACCTGTATATTATGAAAATGGAACTGCATATTTCACAAAGTATTTGTTTATTGGGTAGCTAACGTAACTGCTAAGAGTTTTTGAAGCTTTTCAAGGTTACCTGAAATGTATAAAACCGTTAGTAAGTATACCTACGAAAGTTGTGAGAGGTTTTCAACGCCCCAATCGAGGGTTGAGTTTTTCAGATATATCACTAAATTTTCCCAAATGAATCTGAAGCAGTAGAGAGGAGAAGTCGCCTCCACTTATATTTTATTTGGCACTAAAGTCTCCCTGATTTTCAGTTATTTCCAAGCCACTGCAATAAACGACGCTGGCAAATTTTCAAATTTGTATTTTTTCTCTTTGGTTCCATAATTTACGACGCCATTTTCTTGGTTGGGTAACCTTCCATTAAAATCGCAGCGAGGCTTTTGTGGCACAACCAACCGGTGCCTCGGATAGAGCCTACTCACACCACTCGCCTTTTGTATGATCGTATTTGACACGTTTAATTAAATTTTAATATTAAATTATAGGCCTAAAACGTTCTTAACGATGGTTTATTTTTTATATGAAGCAATAAAATAATGTATTTTAAGGAATACAATAAAAAAATTTGATTGATAGTGAAAAAAGATATAAATTTTACTTTCTTTATTAGACAAATATACTACACATGTTATTGTCAATTAATTTTTTTGTAGTTTCATATCAAAATTCTCAAGTTTTTTTAAATTGCGGTCGGTACATTTGGTTTCATAAAGGTACACATTTTAATTATTCTGTGGTTAATTACTCAATTTTAATATAAAGTGTGGTGCTTTCTTTTTTTAGCACCGTTTATACTATATTTTTCACCATAAAAGTAAGGAAGACACAACTATTTCTGTGATACCATATGAATTGTTCCCCAAAGCAAACAATGAACCTGACGTGTTACATCACTTATAGTACCCTTAAATATTGATGCAATCTGCTTTTTGTGGAAAACTAACGAATAAATATTATAATAGATCTATATCTATCCAAACGTAAAAGTTATTTAAGCCAGCGTGTTATATTTGTGGTAATATTTCGTTGTCAGGCCTTTCTATAAATCTGAAAGCTATGTACGTTAATTATAAACAGCACTCAACTGGTGTGACTAGCTAAATACCTGGTGTAAATAGCGCTTATTTTGTATTTAGTAATTGCCTATTTCAATCTATAATTAGGGTTGGAATAATTCTAGTTAAACTTTAATACATATGTGTTTCTCTTTGGTTGACAACCCATTAATGGCCATACATGTTATGGTAATTACACAGCTGTGGGAGCAATTTCAAGAGAAAAGTCAGCCCTTAAACATGTCTAAGTAAATTTACTACTATGGGTTTAACTTTAAGTATAAAGCTTACTTTGTGTAAAATAACGTATTCATGGTAATTAATTTTAAATCACCTCTACTAGATAATTAAGAGTAATTAAGTCAACTTATTTTGTAATATTAATGAACTAAATATATCTACGATATTACAGTATTTGTTTCCAAAATTTTGAATTCATCACATGAAGATCACGAAGTAGATATAATATTGCAGCAGTGAAGAAGAATCTTACAATAATATGTTAGTTTTAGTCTTGTTACTGTCCTGTCAGGAACATGGAAAAAAGTGTATACAGAAATTCAGGGGTTTTTAACATAGAATTAATAATTTTAAACAAAAAAACTTCGTTCTGATAATTTGAATAAATTTATAAATAAGGAATTCTCTAGGAATATCTTTGGAATTTATTATGGGTTCTTTCAATCGTGATTGTATTGTATGTTATCATATCTGAAATTATGAAGTTCATTGATAATAACATTTATTCTTAATATTAAAGGGTTAAATATATATTTATTTAATTGATCGGAAACTAATACGATCTTTTCGAAGCTGATCTTTTCGAGAATTATGGCATTTGAAAATGGGAAACAATTTCACGCTGACGAAAGTAGCGGAGATAAAGTGAACGGTAAGAGGAGGGTGGTCAACACAAATCCATCTTATGCAAGGCGCAACGTTCGTAAACGGATTGTCTCTCACAAGGGTGAATTCTAGAGTACAGTGTACTATGGAAAAAAAATGAAAATGCCCATTATTATTATCTTTATACATCATTCCTAACAAAAACCATTTTTTATCATTATTTGTCCTTGCCATGTTATGAACTCACTATTTCTGGGCCCAGAGCCAAAGAACTAAAATATTTGCAAATAATTTCGTAATTTCTCTGTATTTATTTTTACAGCTTTCATAGATACAGTATTACCGGAGGACAGGCCATATTTCACATAATCTTAATTAGTCAAATATGTTTTGTTCGAGAAAAGTTATTTAATTGATTAATTAGGTCCTTTTGCAAAATTCCAGTAAAATCTAATAAACCAACATTAATGAAAATGCCCCCTTCAGCATGGCAAGATAAATAATTACCATTCCAACTAATGTAATATTTCCTGTTTGCAAATACTTTAGTAACAGGTAGCCAGGGGAATTTCCAGAGTAGCTATGTAGCCAGCTACAGGTAAACCATTCTAAAGGGACATTTGTACCTAGATGAATAAAAAAAATCAAAATTTGTTTTTGTTCGGAAGCTGAAAAAAGACACAATGAAAAACATTTAAATAAATTGAATCGTAGGTCTAAATTTAAACAGAATTGATAAAAGGAGAATTTTGATGGCTCCTGTGGTTGAAGGTTAAGGCTCTCAACTAGCATCCAAAGGTCGCGGGCTCAAATTCTGGCGTGCAAGTAAATTTCATATGATTGAATTGTGTTTTTTCACAATTAAATCATTTAAAATAATAGGAGGTATCTCGCATGTTCCTGGTGCAAGACATTCAGAATTGAAACGTTGCTTGAAATGGCTTTAGCCGTATTTGGTGACCAGATCTGAATAACCTATAAAATATAATAATATTTATACTTCCCACCTTTCTCATCTCCTTCCCCTCCCCGCTACCTTCAGCCTCACGACATACCCTGATTGGGGATACCTTAGTCTCACTGGCTTCAGGCAGTTGGGAGTACTTGGGACTTGTGTGCGGTATTCACATAACAAAACGTTGATACGCACCCAGTATTTCTAGGCATTTGCGGGGTAAGAGGGGACTGCAGTCGGGTGTTCCAAAGAAGTTCGAAAAATTGTCGGTATATACAAATATTTACATTCAAAAGGGACCTCTTTAAAATAATTTACCTGTATCCAAGTAGCTAGATAGCTAGGTAGCTAGGTAAACTACAATTACGATGCTTTATGGCCCGCGGGAAGCTTTATTTGAAAAGTTTTAATGGCGTGAATCATGGCGAGTTGCGGTCACAACTTACAGCGTTCTAGTTGCGCGTTGCAATGGTGGGCCGGAAAACGAAAGCCGCCGAACAAAATGCAACCCCTGCCAAAGAGCTACAATTAGAGGCGCAATATTTCGTCGAAACTTGTTCCACCATTAGAACGCGATAAGCTGTGAACATAGACCGGATTGGATAGTTTTAGTAGAGTAGAGCGTTGGGAGAATTGGAGGTCGCTTTGGAGTCAGTTGTTGGTAAAAAATCGGAACCTATTTTTTCGCTTCATGTCTCATCTAAACATAATACATCAATAACCCTTGCGGGGTTTTGGTAATGTGATTTTATAATTTTTTTTATATTTTCTAATCCCACAGTGAATATTTTTGATAATGGAGTGAACGATGCTTTATGAACGAGATATATGCTGAAAACATGGCTCATAAGTAGATATACTTTATAATAGTCATCACTTTCAATCAATACTTATTATTAGTGTTATTTTATATTATGTATGTCAATAATAATAAACTGAATAATTTGTATTCGTATCAATATTATGTTTATTTATATATAGTAATAATATTACATAGACATATTTACATAGTAACTGAACATGTACATCCTGTTGAAAACTGCTTAATTGTAGTTAACCGGAAACTATTTTAAAAAGAAAAATTAAATTAAAACCGATAAAAGATTTCCTCCGGAACATGATAGAATATTGTATGCAATGATGTTTCGAATGCCAAAATGTCTGAACATCTAACAAAAGACAAGAGACACGGGAGTTTGCCTTTCAAAAGACGATGAGAAATGAAAAATGAACACCTTTAGCGAACTTGGAAAATTACGACATGTGTCAAAAATATTAACAAAAGAAATCCAAACTCATTTCAAATCCAGAATTATTAATTATTGAAATAAATTTGATACCTCCTTTATCGCTTGTCTGAATCGTTCCGATAATCAGTTCTAATTTTGAAAATCAAAGCAAATCCCACTTCTACTAGTCATTTAACCGGAGTTACACAAAAAAACATCACCGAAAATATAATAGTTAATATAGTGATAGGGTTAAGCATAAACCAAAAATGTTTACCCTTTTCCTGTAAATGTATGTATTTGCACTCCGCTGGCAGTGCGGCCAACCCGCTGGAAACGACACGAACGTCATTTTGTCAGGTATAATCAATTTAACGCGTACAATCAATCACTTAAATGTAAATGTAAGTTATGCACATCTGCATTGGTAGCACCGATCTTGTGTTTCATAGCAAATTATTTAAAACTTTCGCCGTATGGAATGTGGGATTCATAGGGCTATTAGCCTGCTAAGTTCAGTTGGCAAGCTGTATGGTAGAATTTTGATTGAAAGGGTAAGAAAGGAAACAAAGGATAAAATATGGGATGTGCAAGGTGCTTTTATGAGTGGAAGGGGGTGCATGGACCAGATCTTCTCATTGCGTATGCTCACCGAGAAGTTTCTGGCAAAAAACCAGAAACTTTTCTGTGCCTTTGTAGATCTACAAAAAGCATACGACCGAGTCGACAGGAAAAAGCTATGGAAGGTGTTGTCCAAGTATGGAGTGAATACGAATCTGACTCAGGCAATTGCGTCTCTGTATGAGGGAAGCGTTGCATGTGTTAGGGTGAACGGTGATTTTACGGGGTGGTTTGATATCACAAAAGGTGTTAAACAAGGCTGCGTAATGTCACCATGGTTATTCAATCTATACATGGATAATCGTATGCAAGAATTGAAAGAGGTGGGATTGGGAGCGAATTTGAGTAATTTGAAAGTATGTTGCCTCTTGTATGCTGATGATGCGGTGCTGATTGCTAATAGTAAGGATGATCTGCAGTCTCTCGTGTCTAGGATGAACGAAGTATGCATGAAGAATGAGTTAATGATGAATGTAAGTAAGTCTAAAGTAATGGTGTTTGAAAGAGAGAGTACGAAAACAGTGTGCAATATAGCTGTGAATGAGGAATACTTGGAGCAGGTGGATGAGTTTGTGTATTTAGGAAACATGTTTACGAGAGATGGGAAGGCTGAGAGAGATATTGAAAGAAGAGTAAATTCACGTAACTCGATTAATGGAGGACTGAACGCAGTTGGCGCTAACAAAAAATTGTCCAAAGAAGCGAAGTTAGCAGTCCACAATGGAGTGCTGGTGCCTACCCTGATGTATGGAAGTGAGGCATGGAACTGGCAAAGAAAGGATGAAAGTAGATTGAATGCTGTTGAAATGAGATCTCTGAGGCGTATGTGTGGTAAAACCATGTATGATCGTGTGAGGAATGTGGCGATCCGCAAAGAGTGCAAGACTGATGTAAGCGTAGTGAGTAAGATCAAGAAAGGGACGCTTAGATGGTTTGGGCATGTAGAGCGAATGAGCGAAGAAAGGAGTGTAAAGAGACTATACGATGCAAATGTGAATGGTAGCAGAAGTCGGGGACGCCCGAGGAAGACATGGCATGACCAAGTGAATCAGATACTTGAGTCGGGCCATGTCAAGAGTCAGAACAATAGAAGAGTATGTATGAGACGATGTATGAATGTGAATGAGGCAAGGAGTGTGTGCCAAGACCGAGTTGTTTGGCGGTCCGTCCTCTGTGCCTACCCCTGCGGGGAAACGGCGTGATGGTTAGTTAGTTAGTTAGTTACCCCTGCTACCTTGACAATCTTATTTTTTATTTGAATTTCACTTTTGTTTTCGGGAATGAATGATTGCTAATCTTGGAAACGGTAAATAGTCTACTTCTCAACATCCCATCAACATCAGATGATCGACAATGCATTCTATCAATTTTTGACATTTTTTTTTTTTTTTTAATTTTTTAAAAGAATGACAAATATTCCCGGGTTACAAATAACCTGACAATATTTGAAATTCTCCTACTACCACCACAGTAAGCTGAAAATGTTGCTTGTGTTGTGATGGAGGACTTAGTCAGCGGAGGAATTAAATACACATCAATCATGTAAACACGCGGATTCATACGTATTTATCTGAAATCGGATTACTTTATAGCAGTTACTTTACGAAATACATTTCGGTCCTTCTCGATCGGCATTTGGCGAGATTGGTATAGTTTTCGACTCCAGTTCCTAGGTAGGATGGTTTAACCAAAAAAACCAAAAAATATGTTATTGTAAAAAGATCAGTTTTTTATTTGCCAAATGAGTCGTTTTATTTTATGTTTGTTAAATTTTCCACTACGGTTTTAGTTGAACCAATGTCACAATGTGAGTTTTCCGAACATCGCAAAACCTTAAATAATAATCGTGTTATGCATGAATAATGCAACGGGAGACCTTGAATAAATTATAAGTTAGCATCCTTCGTAGATATTTGTGGGTCAAACTACCCAAACTTCAGCGCTCTAAGGTCCAAAGGACCTGGCAATGGCAATATCCTCAGCCGCGCGCACTGAATATTCATACCCCTGTGGATTTAGTGCTTGTTTAATTCATCGTATATTCATAACGCTTTATTCAATTTATGAACAGCTTTCAATACAAACGTGAAGATAAAATCAATAATTCAATTATTTATATAATTATTCCAACCAACAATATTATGTTTTCATTTTATATTTTCTTTTTTTTTTTCTTGAATTGTAATAATTGTATTGTAACTATACCAATATTATATAATGTGGCTAATTGGGATTACACCATCCACGGCACAGTCCTGCTGGATAAAAATTACTTTGAGTAAAATACACTTTTTGAGTTAAAAAAGTAATTGCATGCAATTCTCTCGATAGAAAAAAATCGCCAAAAATATTTTAAAAACACGTGGTTCCAGTCACAAATAAGTAGTAACTTCAGTTTATTGGTGTTTACATTTTACCGTTTGTGACCAAATTCCTTGTCATTGCAGAAGCATCATTTCAATTGTTGAAGGGGAATGATTTTGTCTTAATGCGTCGAAAACACATCAAATCCAATGGTGACAATATGTATTTATTTATGATACCAAATCTATAATTTACTTTACTAAGAATAATGCACGTTGGTTTGTCAAAGTAGGGCATAAATCAGGCAAACTTGGGCTTCCATTAATGTTTAATTTAAAATAAACTTTGTTTACACCACGTAATTTTAGATTATAACTGACCGGCTGCGTCCGAAATTGTTTACAGAGTGGTGTAAACGAGCTTGTAGTAATATTTATAAAACATATTAACTTTAAACCGACAAAGTTTCCTTCTAAATGTTGCTTTGCGTCGCCATGCCGTATTTAAACACATTTCAACTTCAACATTAATTAATTTTATTTGGCCGTCGTATCGCCGACGCGCGATGTTTTCTTTAGCTCGTTGGGAAGGGGCGGGGGCGGGGACGGGGGCGGGGGACGGCTGCTGGGCTTGACGACGACGTAATTACGATGTTAGCCTTTTCCAATTACTCTCCTGAGTTAGTGGAGGTCTCTGCGAACATATGGAATCAGGAGCCAGAACCCACTAGTCTGGGGGATGGAGCGCGTATTTACAAAGCCTATACCGTTTCAGTCATTATAATATTTGGATGATTTTTAGGCGCCATTTTTGTGCAAAATTACCTCAAGGGCGCTGTACAAATATACAGTACATATATACAATGATCTTTCTTATTACTAACTATAGACAGTCAAACTATTATCAACTTATTGCACCCACCGCTTCGTTGATCGATAATACAAAACTATATGTACAGTGCATTTGATTAATTAATTGCAATAATTGAAGAAATAATTTTTTTTTTATAAAAAACAATAATTATTTTGCAGAACTAAAATATAATGAAATTTCGTTTGCTGAAATTTTTTTTATTTTCAGATACGTAGATTTTTTTTTTATTGTTATTTAGTTTAATTTGTAGAACTCCATTTTAATTTTTATTTTTTACAGTTTGATAATGCCTTCAGAGGGCGAAACAGCTGTCACGCGTAATAATAATTACACAGCAGAACTTGTTTAAAAATAAACTGTTTTTATAAACCCAATAACAATATTATTGAATAAATAAAAAAATAATAATAAAAAAATAATAAAATTAAAAAAATACGTAGATATTTCTCTTTTGAAATTTTTAACCTCTTTTGAAATAAATATGGCTTTTCACAAATAAATTGATATTCAATTTTAATATAATTTGTTTCCCTGTTTATAAAATCATTTATACCCATTTAATTATTTTTCTTGAAATGTAATTGTGCATATTTTTTCGCATGATGGCAGACTTGCAGCGTCCGATGAGCTGATAAAGGATATGGAATTATGAAGTGGAAGTGTGTGGTAGAAAATGTTTAGGACGCCCAAAGAAGATATGGCACGATCAAGTGAATCAAATAATTATGTGTGGTAAATTACGGCATATGTGACAAACTAAGAAAGGTGTGTAAGAAGAATATATGTCGTGGGAGTGAAAACGTATTATTATGATGGCTAAAATGGTTAGGCTTTGTAAATTCGCGGACGGGTGTCCTGGAAACTAAATCCGGGCACATTTGTATAAGAATCTTAATAATGCTTAACGAAGCATTTTCGTATGAATTTTTGAAACGAAAGAATTCATATCGGGTCCCGAATTCCTAAAGTGTTAAGACTGCTAAATTCAGCTTTATTTCAGCGGTATTTAAATATTTCTGCTATATTTTTATATCTTAAGCCGAATACTTTAATAAATTATTTGTTTCGTGAAATTCCGTTTTTTCATTTATATTCACTGTAGGTATGCACTTTGTTACCTTTAAATAATCTGATTGTATACATATCAGTCTTACTAATAAAAGTGGTATAAATTTTATACAATCTTGTATATAAAAATCTAACTAACAGAAACTGACATGAAAAAAAATGATTCAGGGGTTATTAGGGCTATTATTGTCATTAATGTAAAAAAAAATCAATCTTGACACTAATTATTAACATCAAAACACCCAAACTAAGAACGTCTATATATGTAATGTATCGATCATTACGCTAAATGGCTAATCTCATAAATCTAAACAGTTATGTGAGACGGATCATACGAAGGGAACTACAAAGGAAGCGGATAGAGATTCATGGGGTAAGTTCCAGAGTGGAAGATTCTCTCAGTTTCGCCCTGGTGTAAGAAGTCTAATCGTTATTTGAAATCGCTTTAGTCGTGTTTAGTGACCAAATCTGAATAGTCAGGTACTTCCCGATCTTCCTCTTCAATATCTCATCCCCTCCACACTACTTTTAGCCTCTCAGCATACCCCAATTGGGGATTCCATAGTCTCAATGATTCCAAACGGTTGGGAGTAGTTGGGACTATTCACATAAATATAAAGTTTTTTTTTAAAACGAATATTTCTATTGAACACCAAAATGTTTTCATTTAGGTTATAGCACCTATTGCTAGTAATATGTGCTGCATTTTTCACCAGATTCCGCCTAAAATATATTTAAATATGTTCTTTTTAGCGTTATTATAATTATTACGATTATAAAATCATCAAAATATCGTTATAAAATGCTTTTTCCAATCATACCGTAAGTGAATGCATTATACCATGTCACTGCATTAAATAAAGTATTCACACGAATCCCACTGTTAATACCACAAAGTTCACTACAAAGCCTCATTCACAAGAGAGTTGAATGTTTGGCGTGGGGTATTATATGGTGGGATTTGGTGTTGGGTAGTTTTTACTAAAAACTTGTTACAAATTTTCGTAGCGTGTAGTTAAAAGTATTTAACATTTCGGTAGTGAATACATAACAAACTGTACAGCAAAGGCACAACTCTATTTGGTTAACATCCTTTTCATTTTTTAGAATAAATTTTCGGTTTTGTGTACTTAAAAATACCTACCTAAAATTTCGGTTGTGTATAAAATATAATTTAATTAATTGCGGATAAATAAAATTTTATCGTATTTATTTCAAGTTTTTTATTTTTATTTAGTGAAATCCAATTTATTTTGTTTCTTTATAAAGTTGTACGAAACATACTTTTTTAATTAAAAACCGAATCGCGTTAAAATACCTTTTCTGAACGAGGCTTCATGCTGTGATGCGTGTTCCTAATGAAGCGATCAGCAGTCCACTGCACCGGTTACACAAGTCCACTTCGCCCGCACATCTCCCACTGTACGCCCACTATACCGCCCTATATTCAAAGTCCAAGTCCCCAGACATATCCCCGGTAGAGTCTTCTGGTCCCGCTGTGCGCTTTTTGCTGATTATTTAAAATGGAGGCAGAGAGCTTTTAAAACTTTTGTTCGGCTGCAGTGGAGGAAATTGAACATCCGTAGCGTGGAAAGCATTCTGCTGTTTTGTATATCATTTAAGATGTGATATTCTCCCATCATTTTGAGGCCCAACAAAACCTGGAATACTTCGCAAATGAGCGTTCTACCGAAATGGCGCAACTTTAATCAATTCAAAATTATAATTTTAACCTATTGTATATTCAAACAAAATGAAAAACCTTGGTTTACCACAAATGAAAAAATGGTATCCGTTATCTTTATGTATTATCGCAAATAAAATATTGATCCTAGACTTGCAGATAAAGTCAATAGATGTTGCACATTAAAATTAAAATAAGATATATTTATCTAAGACACTGCCTAGATTGCATTTAGTTCGAGTTGAATCTTGCGATCATACATAAAGATAGCAGTCAATAAAAATGTACGGTGAGAGAAATGAAGGTAATGTCGGTAGTTCTTATTCGAAGTATGATACAGTTAAATAAGACTGAAGTATATATAATGAGTCCCATTAGCTTAGTTGGTAGAGCAGTGCCCCGGCAAGGCAAGGGTCGTGGGTTTGAGTCCTATATGTGACCGTATCTTTATCGTTTAGGAATCGCTAATATTGTCTTCAATAATTAAATATAGCAATTTGAGGTTTTACTCATAAATTTATTCCAATAATTTAAATATATATTTTTAATTTTTTCGTCTGTTTTCCGTTCACATTTTTCAATAATGGCCAGTGAATCCAACTCCCATTTCGAATTTGAAATAAATAATGTTTAGCTGTATAATTTTATTTTTTTATTCACTTGTCGCAAACACTTTGTGGGTATACATAATTATAATAATTGAAATAAAATAGCTTTGTTTGAATACCACTTTATTGTATATATTTATAACCAACCGATTTCAGTTCAACCCGAACCTTCATCAGGGTTAGTAAAAATATGTATAAAAAATTAATTTGTTTTTATTAACCCTGATGAAGGTTCGGGTTGAACTGAAACCGGTTGGTTATAAATATATACAATAAAGTGGTATTCAAACAAAGTTATTTTATTTTAATTATTGAATAATTTTTGTTGTATTATTTTTTTTATTCATTTCTAGTCTCTTATATAATAAGTATCAGTTATTTTATGAATATTAGTTACTAGTCGTGTTTTGCGAACACCTCACTAGAAGAACCTGTGCTGAGGTGTTCGCATATTTTAAGTTTTATAGTGTAAGTGTTATTATGCCGTCATAAGTAAAAACACAGCATCGTCCTCAAGATTCTCAAGGAGGATACTGTTTATTTTTATTTTATTTATTAATCTTAAGTTAGCTCACATCTTCGTGTGTGCTAATAGTTTTATAAACATATAAACATGTACATTGTTTGGCAAACATAATCTTTCTTTAAATATTTCAATAAAGTCACAAAAAAAAGAAACATTAATAATTGAGATAGACATATTTTCTTAATTCATATTCCACCCATACAGGCAGTATTGTAAAATGCATTTAAATACGAAATACAAAACACACTAATTAAAGTTGTATGTGATATGCGTTAATTAGTTGGTTTAATGGACTCAAATGTGCTTTCATTTTGAGGGTTATTTTCAAAATTACAATTTAAATTAAAAAATTACAAATTTTTGTTTGAAGAAATCAAACAAACGGTAAAGAATTTACCTACCTACCTTATAAAAACATGGACGGACAAAAATGAGTATTGGCAATTTATTAAGAGCTCTTCAATTTATTGGTAATCCAGTTGAAAACGGAATTACAGGCCGTTTTATAATAAACTTTTAGTAAATATGAACACGTGTTCATGTACCTGCATTTGACTTGATAGTATAATATAGATATATATAATGACGAAATACGAAGATATTAGGATTTTCATTAACACGTATTCCGATATCGTGATAATACATTCTAATTTTACAAAAAAATTATCAGGAAACCTATCAATTCATTATTGAAGGGCCTGCAATCCTTTTTTTAACCGGATGACGAATAATTTGAAGAGAACGAATATTTTTTCTCCGTGTACCTGTATGGGCGAGTAAGCTTCTGACGAACAACACGTCACAGCAGTTTTTTCTTCCAAAGGCATCGTCGAAACAGCTGTTACGTGTTTTAATAACATAATATAAAGCAAACTTTTCTTTATAAAAATAACGTTATATTAACCTTTTTTAATAATAATGTTATATTAAATATCTTTGGGGATGCTGTGTGGAAGGTTTTTTTGAGGAGACAGCCGAGCTGTTGAACTCAAGAACGAGTCGTAGCCCGTTCTCATGTGAGAAATATCAACCGTGAAAATATTGGGCGTGCGTTTGGCGTTATTCTTGATTATGCACCGGTGCCGAAGCGATCAATGACGCTTTTATCTCGGGGCATCTTCTATTGAAATACCGGAAGAACAAGGACAGCCACCTGACGTGACGCCTGTGCTCTAAAGATTGCTATCTGCTTATTAAGAGCAGGGAATCTATTAAACGGACCTCCCGGTTCTGCAATGTGTAGGGTTTTTAAAGGTATTTTGGAGCTCCAAACCAGAGGTGGCTGCTAAATTCAACAGTGGGGTGCACTTGCGATTTGTACAGGGTCAGCATTTGTTATTATTAAAGTGTGTTCCTGTCCTGTACAGTTAACTAAGCTTCTGAGAGGCTTACTTTACTTTAATCTGCTTTATTGGTTGGTGCATAGGGTGGTTTCCAACGTAAGGTAATTTATATGGAAGAAGTGATTTTCATTCACAAAACATACAGAATTGACTCTTCAGGTTTATTTACCGTTCACCCTACTTTATAATAATTATTCCTTTATTCCCTTAACTGAAATAAATTGAACACACTTATAAATAATCTCACGTTTAACCCTAGCGTTCATGCCGGGAGTTTGGGGGACGTGCGTTCAGTTTAAGCTCTGCAAAACGAAAACAATTTATCACAAAAGCTGTTCATCACCACAACCTTACTCCGGACAGATAAAGTTATCTAAAACTCAATCATTAATTTATGTTTTCATACAATATGTTTACAGACTGTACAGTTTCCAGCGCGCAACAAGAATACGTAATCAAACTGCGATTACACCGAAAGCAGTCAAACAAGGATTTAATTTATAAGCCGCAAAGATATTTTGACTAAATTATAATAAAGTTATATAGGTATTTGATGCTAAAAGCTAGAAAGGCTTAGAAATACGCATCTGCTGATTATTCATTGAATTATTTTCCTTGTACACATAACATACACGAAATCTTGTAAAGTACATTTTAAAGCGTTCAGAGTGGAAAGGAAAAGTTTGTAGTTGCAGTGTAAAACGTTCAACATGAAATATCCGTTAACATCGAAACTTACTAACTATAATTATTAATGATAAATATGTTAGTCGACCACAGAGAAAAAATAAGGAATTTCAATTCATGATAAATTTGTGTTTTTTAGATTTTTGATGTTGAAAAATATGTATATTGTAACTAATATTAATATTTAATGTTTTTTCCCGCCATCATCAACAAACTGGTGTAAGACCACAATTCAGAATAGAAAACTTAATTTAAATGACTTTAGCCGTGTTCGATGACCAGATCTGAATAGCCAAGTACTCCCCCCACCTTCCTCTTCCCATCTCCTTTATCTCACCACTACCTTCAGCCTCACGGCATACCCCAATATGTCAGTCTCACTGGCTCCAGACGATTGGGAGCAGTTGAGACCCTTGTGCGGTATTCACATTTAAAAAACATATCTTTGCTTTCTTAATTTTGTATTTGTTCTCTTTACTTTCATCTCTTTCTTTTTAGGACTTTTCTCTAAATGTAAATCAAATAAAAAATGCTATTTTTGTCTACTTGCGAGTGGACGCACGTGATTCTTGCTTGCTGTAAATAATCCGGAGTAGTTTTTAACTGCTAAAACAATTTGGCAGCGTGAAAGATATTTGCGATTTTAACTGACATTCCTTGTTTTTCCCCTGCGGTCTTCATTATGAACAAAATATGAATGTTGATATCTGGAAAGAATGCTAGGCCGACTTGGCATAATTGTAAATAACTATTGGGTTGGAATAGTAAAGTGATTTGGAAGCGTAAGTACATCAGCTGCTCGGATGAACGAAGAAAACAAATGAATTATGATACGTAGGTTGGTTGAAGTTGAATAAGTCGGAGGTGTCCCAATATAACATGGATCAAATACTTGAGTTGGGTCATATCAGGAGTCGGAATAATAATACATTATATTATTATTTTATGAAAGTGGATGAAGAGAGTTTTTTTTTTCCTTTCTCTCTATCTACCTATTTGGGGGGATGGCTTCTTAATTAATTGTAAATTATCATAGTTTGAATAGAATGCTGGATTTATTTCTTTTTCATTTAATTATATTGCATTTTGAAAAAAAAAATTATTTTGGTGAACTTTCTACCGACTACCACAACATCTGAAAATAAAACAATAGATGAAATGAAAAGGCAGAGCTACCAGCTGCCTTTACAAAATGTGCCTTTCATGTGATTTTCATTTAAAATTTCACAAATTTCTCAAGAGACCTTAAATACGTTCAATTTTACATACGCTTGCACTTCTATTGGACTAACAGAAGCTGTTATTGAACCAACCCTGCTAGAAAAATAGGGCAAACGACATCCTTGTGAAAAGATTGGAACACTTGCTTGAGAGGGTTAGCACGTTTGTTCCCACCTTGATCATATTCGCAGTGGAGCTTCCTTCTTAAAAATAATAAAATGTAAAAACCGAATCATTTTGTTCACATCGAATTCCATATTACATGTTTATATATTCTCATTAATACCGCCAGCGCCTCGATTCTCGACGAAGTCATTCCACTCGAACACTGAGTTGTTCGACCCACTCGTTGTTCAAGTTGAACGATTTTTGACGTTTGTCGTATGAAAGTATCTAACTTCAACGAGACTCAAGAATAAGAATGTCGAGCAATGTACGTACTTTCGACGGCGATTGCGAGTGGCCTGGATTGGAGAATCGATACCCAGGACGCCCTCTAGTGAAAACTGGGTCCAAAAACGATTAAAATATATTGTGACGATCTTAGAATGAGCCATTTGCACTCTGCAGAGTTAAACTAGCCCATTAACGGGCTAAAAGTTGAGGAAAGTACGCTTTTGGCCTTTTTTACCCTTAATTAATTTCGGAGTAAGCAGAAAAGCTCAACTTCTTCATCCTACTTTTCATGTTTTCTCACAAACCTACTCGTCTCTTCGTTCATTCCATGTACTTACACGTTCAAACTAACTAAAAAAAATTCTGTCTGCAAAATTAATAACTTTACCATATATCAACCTAGCTTTATTGTCGGACATTCTCATACGTTATTCGGTCATACTTCTTATTATACATATTATCTTAGGGATCTCAATTTATTTTATTTTCTGCGTAGTCTACTTAGGTAATTTCTCTTGCAATCCCATACCTCAATACGGTCATTATCATACATTGGAAATCCTTAATGGAATTCTAGCTTCGCTTCCTTTGATAATCTTCAATTGATGATTTCTGCAGTCCTTGTTAATAGAATTACCTCTGTTCATCCTTCCATCAATGTCCTTATTAGCCCTATCTTCAGACATGGTTACGACGCCATGCCAGTGGGAATATTCTAGTATCGCATCACATATATTGTTAATTGGAAGAGATACTGTCTTTGTAATGATTTTATAGGCATAATTAAACGCATAAGAACTAGCTTGAATCCGCGTAGCACATGCAACATATAGCTTGTTCTTAATATTAATATTAATCAAACCATGAAAACCGTCTTCATTGTAAGAACAAAATTATTATTATAAAAAGGTTTGATCAACAAGTTTGATGGAAGCAAAATGCTTTAAATCTATAATAATAATAAATCCTGTTTTCTCGACCATTTAGCATTTCGTGTGTCTGTAAATTTGTTTGTACGTTCAGTTTCAGTTTCAAGATAGTGACCGTTTTAATGCGATATCTAACTTCCTAAAGAAATTTTAAAAAATTAATTGTCATTGAGGTAGTGACCTTTCTTTGGACAAGTTATGTAATTCCTCGTTTAAAAAAAAAAAACCTATAAAGCATTTTGTTTTTAATTTGTAGTTAGGTGTTTAAATTGGTACCTACCTACAAATCTTATAGTTTCAACTGATATTTTGAGTTTTGACGTACTAAATAAGTGAAAATTAGAAACGCACGTTTTTGGACGCGTGGTCTACTACTATTTAAAGAACTACTGATATTATTAACATGTAGGTAATCTACAACATTTGAGAAGGGAATAGTCATTGAAATAAATATTGCAAATCATGTATTGTGTCATAGTGCTTTCACCCAATCGAATTATTGAATTCTGTAGGTCTAAACTTAAACTTTAGAGCGCACAGTTATACCCGCGCTTTGCAAGCGGGTTCCCTAGAGAGCATCGGACTATCTCATGAGAGATTTACGTAGAGCGAAGGTATAAATACAGGACAATCCTTTTTTAATATTAACATTTGAGTAGGCATTAAGGCTGACTAAGAGATATTTGTAGAAAAAAGCGATAATCGAAGAAACATAAAATAATATAAACCACTAGTCCGTGGTCTTAATAGTTTTCTCTAGAATAACTTATCAGATTTTATTTTTCTTCCTGCCTACAACATGGATCTCATCTTCACGTTTCCTACTCTAAAATATAAATTTTTCGCAAAATTTCGTTAAATTTTCGTCTTAAAAGAAGACGTTAACGCTGAGGACGTAGAAAAAATATGTGAAATCCTAAGAGCATTCTTATGTGAAGTTTATATGCATAACAAAAAATGAGTTAAGTTAAAATGGTTGGCAAACCAAGAGCTAGGAAATAGACTGGTATATAACCGAACTGTGGGTGAATTCTCTAAGGATTGGGTTTCCTGTTACCGAGAAAGGGGAGGAGAGATGCCAGGAAGTCCTTAAACATTTTACTGCTATTGGCAAATTCCAAGGTATTTTTGTTGATGTCTTTTTACTATTCTGTTTGACTCGAGTCGCTATTTTTTTCTTCTCCCTCTCTCGTCTTATTTTTCAGTAAAATAAACTTGTCATATTTAATTTTTTGTAAGGCAAAACCTCGCGTTTACTAAAAAAGGCTATTACTATTCGAGTCGAGTTCCACAAAGGCTTTCTTTCCCGCGACAAACTTTGTAATCAGCGCTTTAGTTCAGTGAAATACAGCATCAAAAACACATTTTCAAGCGTTCCTCTTCTTTGACTAAATCCTTCGCAGTGTAAAATCTGCCTCTAAATTACCGTTTCGGCCGCTAGATTTTTCAGTAGTTTTGATCTCGGGTTTGCGGTCTCACATCCTGGCGAACCAACCTGTTACAGAAAATACGATCAGCTCTTCTTTTTCCGTCATGGAAAGCGTACTCATTAATATTTATATTTTTATGAGATCATCCCAAAAGTTTTTCAGCCGCTCAGAGAATTACGGCTCTTTCAATGGTTTTTAAATTATTTAATTGTAAAAAATCATCCCCAAAATAGCATCCTACCCAACAATGTCGCCTTAAATTCATAGTTTTCAATTTTGTTTATTCCTGGATCATTAATTTTCAATGTACTAGTTGGCAGGAGCAAAGTCGAGCGGGTAAAGGATGTAGACGCTGTTGAAAATATTGCTAACCCTGCCGAGGATATAGACGTTTTTGACAGTGTTAACCCTGCCGAGGATGTAAACGCTGTTGACAGTGTTATTAACGCTGCCTAGGACGTAGACGCTGAAGACAGTTTTAAGACTGCGGAGGATTTAGACGCTGTTGACAGTATTAACCCTGCCAAGGATGCAGATGTTGTTGACCCTGCCAAGGATTTAGACGCTGTTGACAGTGTTGTTAACCCTGCCGAGGATTTAGATGCTGTTGACAGTGTTGTTAACCCTGCTGAGGATGTAGATGCTGTTGACAATGTTAACCCTGCCGAAATTATTTCCCTCTCCCGATAAAGAGTATAATTAATGAAGATTACTTTTCTTAATATCTCGACATGCCTCTGCCAAGTGACTACAAACTACCCAGAATTATATTATTTCTTAATTATACTATTGCTAGTTCGGCCATTCATTCGACAATAATACTTAACTTATTTACCTTATCGAATAATAATAATTTGTTTACCCGATGGCGCAGAATTTTGTACACAAGTATTCTTCCATTCGCATATCTAAACTTCTATCAGAAAAAAGGCCGGTCTTCTATACTAGTCAAACTTTTAATTAGTTGTAAATACAAAAAAGATGCAACTCTGACATCTATGAACTTAATTGCAACGATTGCCCGGCAATCTATATAGGTAAAACCGCACGTCACTTAAATATTAGAGTAAAAGAAAGTTTTTTTAAATATGCCGAACTTTTAATTCATGCTAACCATTTTTTTAGGAATTCTACGAATACATAAAAATAAAATAGGAATTCCCTTAATAATTAAGTGTTAGAAATATTTCCAAATTTCAGTTAGAATAAACCGACAGTCCGATTTTAAAGTTGTTACCTTTTTGCCTATGTAACCCCACCCTTCCCTTATTCAACTACCAGCCTATATCTGATGCCCTCTCTAACTAACTAACTAACTAACTAACCATCACGCCGTTTCCCCGCAGGGGTAGGCAGAGAGGACGGACCGCCAAACAACTCGGTCTTGGCACACATTCCTTCCCTCATTCACATTCATACATCGTCTCATACATACTCTTCTATTGTTCTGACTCTTGACATGGCCCGACTCAAGTATCTGATTCACTTGGTCGTGCCATGTCTTCCTCAGGCGTCCCCGACTTCTGCTACCATTCACATTTGCATCGTATATTCTCCTTACACTCCTTTCTTCGCTCATTCTCATTCTCTCCTTTGTTTACTTTATAATCTTCCTCTGTACAATAATTAAGATAATATGTTTACTCTCCTGATGAAGGGAGAGATCAACCGAAACCGGTCGACTTGTGTAACTCAAATAAAGTGGATTTAAACAATTATCATTTGTTAATATTTATCTTTGAATTATCAAAAATACTAAATCGGTCTGTCTGCTGTGTAACACTGGTTCAATGAACTCAGATTTGTTTTGAATTTAAATTTTGTTTTCAAAATTGTAATTCATTGAGCGAAGAATTCTGACAAGTGACAAGGTAACCTACCTAAAGTAAAAATATTTATTAATAGAAAATTTTTTCATTTTTCATTTTCAAAAATGAGCTTATTTATTGAGTTAATAAATATATTAAATGGAACACAATAATTGTGTGTATATTGCTTTTAAATTAACGGCAAATATAAATAATTTGAATCTACAGTTTTTACTAATGAAAACAAGACGAATTTCTTGCTCCACAAATTTTCCATTGTGAATTGCTAAGAAAACATAAAGAGAGTGGCATAAAAAGCAACAATTTCCCCAGTACAATGCAACATTATTCCATTGAAACCGGGGCAGAGCTATCTTCTGTTTTCTTTTATAATTATTATTATGAAAGCATGCTCCTTCTTCCTCCCCTTCCCCTAGCTCCTTCCTCCCCCCCTCACTTTACCTGAACCTCTACTTCTCGGTTTCTTTAGTTTTCAGGCTCTCAGTCATAATTCTCCATTTATTTCTATCTCGCTTGGGAAAACGAACATTCCTCGCTGCTGTTATGCATCCCTCAATGGACGCAAAACATCCGATATCTCTATCTTGAGCTGCGTTCAATGAAAGTCGAAGAAAGGGATTTCAAGGAGAATAATATGAGTATATAATATCTAAGCTGGTATGCCAAATATGGATACTTAATTTAAAATAACATGTCTAAATACTAAAAGAAATGTAGAACTGATTTAGAATATGCTCTGGGGATCGAAAAAAAACGGATTAATATGGAAACAAACAAATTATCCGACGAAAATAAAATCCTTAAAAACGAGCATTTTGAAGGTCACTATTTCTATAGTTATGAAATTTTAACAGTAAGTCATTTTCACCTTGGTAATCTATTGTAGGATTTGAACGCTTTGACGGGCTCCGTGCTTGAGTGGCAAGGCTCTCGACTTGCTATCCGAAGGTTGCGAGTATCTCAGTATCTTTTTCTTATTTTTTGTTACAAATTTTTATCAAAAATCTCTAACATTGTCTTAAAAAAATAAATGTATTTTGTGTTATTTCACAATTTAACCATTTAAAATTACACAAAATATATTTGCAGCACGTTCGTTTATTGTTGTTCGTTTGTTTGGAGTCGAAGATAATCTCAGTATTGCCCTGGTATAAGACTAAAAATCATAATAGAAACTTTGCTTGAAATGGCTTTGGCCATGTTTGGTGACCAGGTCTGACTATCCAGGTACTTTCCTCTTCCTTCTCCTTTCTTCATCCTATATCCGTCTCTTTCCCATCTCCACCACATTCAGCCTAACAACGTACCCCAATAATTGGGGATGCAATAAACTCTCTGGCTCCAGACGGTTAGGAGCTGTTGGGACTCATTACCTACATATCTCATCACGAGCGTAAAGCCACTCACCAAGTTTGGACAATCACCACACCACTCCACAAACATTTGGACATTCTCCATTGAATGTTTTTATTGTTTAAATTTTAATCTTTAGGGTTGAAAACATCAACCACGTCGATTTCGTTACATAATAAAAACAGGTGAACTAATGTATACCCGCTTTCTTATTTAAACGATAAGATCCTAAGAATCAACTAATTCTAATACTGTAATGCATTAACATTCCATTCTGACTTAATCTCCTTATTTTTTCACTTGTAAGGATCCTTTTCTGCGCGCGTTAATTAATTCCTCTGTTGTAGAAACAACTCCGACATTCAAGTCTCAGTTACCCGTCCTAGTTACGAGACACAATAACTCGGCAGTGGAAACTTAAAAACATGAATAAAGCATTTGCTTTGCAAGTCATTTCCACGTGCTAGTCACCAAGAAGATTTCATTACTCTCAGAGGGAAGTTTTACAAAATCCCTTGTTGAATTAATGGGAATATAACGTGTTTAAAATGAACACTTATTCATGAAATGTATTAATTGTTTATCTAAATAGTATGTCGAGTGTGTAGGCAGAAGGAAACTTCTAATAGGAAGAATCTGAATACAATAGAACAAAACTTTACGTGTTGTTTTCTTACGAATGCTCAACTATAGTCCATTTTTAATAAACACGTGTATGTCAAAGAGGAATATACCCTCCTATCCTGAAAAAAAAAATTTTAAAATAAAATTAAGAGGAACGGCTGTAAGTTAATTGTAATTTAAAAAACTTCCCCTACTGACTGCTTTAATACAATGAAAAAAGAAAAACATCGCAATAAATGGGCGTTTTTTGGTAGAAAATTTAATTTAACACCACTAATTTGTGTTCCAGCATGAATCGGTCTTTGTAATTTAAATTTGCGGCCATTAAATGTTTTTTATGTATCTTATTTTCTATTTTATATTTCATCGTGTAAGTGTGTAAATAACAAATTTAACAAAATTATATGTTTTTAAATAATTAACATTAAAGTTGTCTATAAAATCATGAATAATTTAATTCTTCAATGGACTGTATTTTGTTATTTAAAATACAAATAAATAAATCCGTTCCAGATATTTGCTATAACTTTGGATTTAAAAAAATAATTTTTCATTTTGGGGGGAGAGGTTTTTTGGCCCCGCAGCCGTTCCTCTTAAGGCCATCTATATTACAGTAAATCAAAAGGTTAATAAGTTATTATTTCCATAATTTGTCCTTTTTTATACAACAAGATGATAATAAATTATCTGCGTTCTTCAATACGTTATATAAATAATGATATTTGCATGATTCCGTAGTATCTAAAAAATGTATTTATGTGTAAATTTAACTTTTACCTCCTGTGATGACTAACATAGTCAAAGAAACAGAAGGCTCATATTGAAATCGAAACGTGTTCCAATTTTCAATTTTGAAAATAAATTATTGGCAAAACGTTTGCGAAATTGTGTGTTCACGTAAGTTAGTCACGTCGAGGTCTTATTTCATACAAAATGCCTCTAGCCTTTACTCACAACACCCCGTGTGACATGTGCCTGTACCTGTACCTGTGCCCGCATTCCAGTTCAACATGCACAAACAAAACATTAAGAAGGTGTGAAGTAAAGAGAGGTAGGAATACAAAAGATCTTGCGATAGGTACCAAAGCATTTTCTGCTCGAAACCAAATTTCTTTGTTTGGTTTGAGACCGTTCTGCCGTTCGTGATGACTGTTTAATTTCTGTGATTACGTGCACAGCAATGAGTGCAAGAAGAACCTAGTTATTTAAATTTCGTAGAATTTATTTATTGGATACCAGTGGGTATTATAGCCTACGGATATTTCCACTGTAGGGAAGGTTCGGTCCATACATTACATTTAGGACAAAATTTTCACATAAGAAAAGTGTACAGCTTAGATGAATTTAAAAAAAGGAAGATAGGTTACTGAGACAACGCGTGTGGTTACACTGGACTATGTCCAGTGAACATACCTGATTTTTCTTTCGTTTAGGCTCCGTTATAAAAATGAGTTTCTAAATAATGTTTATAACGCTAATAAATAAAATCTAAATTAAAATAAAAACATAAAATAATTTGCAGTTTTTCGTCATTTTTACTTCATTATAATTAAATACAATAAAAATCCATGAATGATTTTTATTGTCAAGAAAAAATAACTTTTTTTTAATACATTGATAAATTTCGAAACAAAATAAATTGTTATGGATTCGATGCACCGAGCATCCCAATACAAATTTTCTTCAATACATTTCACGATGCAGTATAGCAGCAGGAAGATAATTTGAAAAGACCTGTTACCCCCCACGTAGTACGGCGTGACTTGGTACCACGGCACTACGTTGGCTGTTGAAACGCTCCAGCTTGATTTGGCCGCCAGCCAATCCGCGAGCGTATCGAATGACTTCGGCTGCATTTGTTTTCTCGGCACGATCCAAATTTGAAACAACCTGCTTCTGTCTACTAACCTACCTAACACAATCGTTCGTAATACGTACATAACGCAAAATGGAGTAACTAAGTCAATTTTCAACTTTCAAACAAAATAAAAAAAATTGTGTTCGTAAATTATGTGTCATATTTAATGCACATAATTTAAATAGTCGAAAAGCATATTTTTAAATTGTGTAAAATAATAATTGGATAATTTGTGTATCGCCGTTTTTTGTCGAAATTCACCTCAAGGGCGCTGTACAATTTATTATGAACTCATAAGCTCAATCATTTCTCATTTTACTATTTATAAAAATTTACCTGGCGGGTCACTTCATATAAACATAGTTGTATTAAAAAGTTTGCAACTTGCGGTCAGAGAACACTATGCATTACATGATTTTGCGTTTGATTTTTTACTCTCCTTTTTATGCCAAATGATATTACATTTATTAGAAGATTGGTGGAAAAAGTTCATATTTATTTTTAAAGACTCTAGAATTCAGGGCCGTTTAGATTCAGAGATTTTTCAGCGACTTTGATATACCACTTTTAATAAGCTTAATACAATAATGCTAGTTTGAATATTCATGTAGTTATATTGTATATCGATATAAACTGATATACTTTTCAATATAAATTACACTAAACTATAATAATCATCGTGAAATGCATAAAATGTTTTTACATTTCCCTCTGTTTGATATTATTTAAAAAAAATAAACAGATTTACAATCAACTCAAATGTGTTTGAATAAATAAAACTAGAAACCAACTAATTTGACACTTATTTTCGAAGCGTTTTATTTTCAGCCAATGGAAGCAAATGGAAGAGGGAATTATGCAGATATCCGCGATGATTGAAGTCGCCACTCGATTCAAAAGTCTCCCCGTATTACGGTATTGCTCCCTTTGTTCCCATTGAAGTAGATTTCATTAGAGGAGAACCCAATCAGTTTTTAATTTTCTTTTATATAAAAGTTACTACCCGACATCGGAGAGTTTTAAAAGCGAGATTTGCCGTGACTACGTGAAGCAACGTAACCAAAGCAATTGTACAATCAATTGATCAAATTTGAGCTTCATCTCTCGGTAGATTTCAACACTATTTTGTCGCCACATGAAATTTATAAAAAAGATAATTTTTAATGTATATCAATAAATTACGCTTCGCACTGGTGAAACTTGAAGTTAAAGATAAATTCCAGAAGGAAAAAACTGTGCACATTTTATTGTGTCTTTTTTTGTCGATTTCGATTTCCTACTCTACATTAAAAAAAAGTTATCATTTCATTTATTTTTAATCTCGTCACATTATTTATTTATGTACATATAAATCATAGCGCCCTTCTAAGCGCCCTTGAGGTGATTTTCTCACGAAAACGGCGCTATATAAATAATCCAATCATTATTATTATTATTATTATATCATAACATTACCTTCAGATATTCTTATATCTAATTCAATACAAAAATACCGATAACGTAATTCGACCGCCATAATACGGGTACATTCCTAGTTTGGTGGCGGTACTTGTGGGAATTTAGAGACGCTTTAGAGAAGTTGTTTGACGTAGTGTTAGAGTGAGACGACAATTATAGATGATACTTCATATAGAGTAGCGCGATCTCTCTCAACTTCTTTCTATACTAGACGCTCATTCAAGTTAGACATTTTTCCGCCATACTTGTAGTTCCTTAAATAAGCGTTGTCAATCAAATAAAATACATTTAGAGAGGAACAGAAGTGTCTAAGTTACTCCTCTCACAAATCGCTAATTAATATTGGCGCAGTCGCAGCCGCAGTCCAACAGTAAACTACAATTTAGTAGTCGAGAGAAATCGAATTAAATGTAACATGTAAAAAAAGTTAAATTAATCCCAAGAAAATAAATATGAAATACAATATTATTATTTTATAAATGCGGAAGTGTGTTTGTTTGTTCTTATTTTGCGTCGCAACGGAGCGACCGACTGACGTGATTTTTTGCTCACCGATAGTTGGAGGACTGCGAAGTGACATAGATTACTTTTTATCCCGGAAAACATTTCATTTTCGTGGGAAACTTTTTGTACAGTAATTTCTCCCTAATACCACGCGACCTAATTCGCTGATTTTTATCCCAGTAAAAATGTTAAGAAACGTTAAAAATACATACAATTTGTGATAAAGAAACGTTGTTTATGTTTTCATTATTTGAAATTAAAATTAGTTCGAAATGCTAACAATGCAAAATGAATGTTTATCTTTAAAACTGAACGAGCCAATCTTTTGTATTCTATATCCACTTCCAGATCTCACTGTCCTTATTGTGCCCGGCGTTGCACGGTTCTTAGCGGATAATGCCTGCTAACGTGATTTGTGGACGCTCCCCTTGGGAATTCTCCAAGATAATCACAATCAAAATGCAGTTTACCGAAAGCGCGCAACTCGCCGAGTATCGCAAAGTAAATATTTTCATTTCGGGGACCGCGGAGTTTGGAGTGATTTATTGGATTCCACATCGGGACCCGTCGTCGCTTTAACATGGGAATCCCTTTACTCTACACTTCGGGGAAATATTAAATTCATTTCGTATTTTATTTAGCTTTCGACGGATTTCTTTATAAGTCTTTCGCATAACACTTTAAATTACATTTTGGATTATTTATGCGCACTACCTGATGGATTCATCCGCAGGTTTAAAGCAATGTCTATTTCGCATTAGGTACCTACTAATGGTAATAAACTTGTAACAAGCAAGCTTTATTGCATGTTAGAAAATAATGTAATCCAGCATTGTTTCGGATTTAAGCTCATGTCACGGACATACAATTATTCCATGTTTCTGGCAAGACAGTTACAAGACAATTACAAGACAGTTACAAGACAGTACCTATCATCATCAACGTCGTTATATTATGTGCCTGAGACGAATTCAATTCTGATATTGTTGATACATTTAGTTCATCAATATTGCAATGTAATACATTTTTTTCCATCTAATAGAGCTGATTTATTGGGTGAGAATGTTTTACTGTAGATGCGCAAAAGTTCTAGTGTTGGGTAGGACACCATATCGGAATAAGTTTGTATGAGGTACTAAAATACTTAAATGGGGAGTTGAGGTTATTTCAGAAAAAAATATGATTGTGATTGGCAGGCAACGAGCGCTAAAAACAACCGTACATAACATCCACGAAGTAAATTCATCTAAAATCTAAGCGTCAAACATCTCATACTACCTATGAATGCAGTCACTTCATACAAATGTATGTGTTACTACGGTATGAGTAGTGTTGAGTCCCTCAACTGACTCCAGACGTTTGGGAGCAGTTGGGACTCTTGTGCGGTATTCACATAATAAAAATAAAAACCCTGACCTATCCCCCGCCTCTCTCCCTCCTTGCACCTTGTGATGTTTTGAATATCCACATAAATAAACGATAAATAATAAACGAACGTGCTCCAAAAAATTTTTTTATGGCAGCTAACAGATAAGATTTATGACAGGCGGGCTTGAAGTGCATATGTCCCACGGGAAGGAAGAAAGAGATCGCAGGGCAGTCGGGTTTTGAACTTGTGTACGTTGACAGCTCCGGGAAATCGATACAAATCAGAAGTGTTGTGTATTACAGTTAATTAGAGAATTCAGACGGTGTTAGAAAGCTTTCCTGAATATTGAATTAAAGTGAAAAAGTGATTGGACTCAGTGATAATAATAATAATAATAATAATTGGATAATTTGTAGAGCGCCGTTTTGTGAAAAATCACCCCAGGGGCGCTAAGGGTTGTGCGATCGCGATTATAATATAAAATGTGTTAAATTAAACGTGTATACGGTTCCAACTAAATTACTCGTCTTAAAAACATGGAAATAATAACGATAATGATTGCGTTTAAAACAAACTGAACGTATTTAAAGACAGGAAGTGTTTGATTCAGGTGGTGTTCTAACACGTTGACCACATTGAGACCGTAAACCAGGGAACCCAAACAAATCATAAAAAAACTCGGGTTCGAATCCTGACAGAGATTAGGTTAAATTAGGGAGGTACAATTTTATCTACAGAGTTATTTAATTACCCTTTTAAAGGTGTAGGGAGGGGAACAAAATTTAACAGATTGCAAGGGTTTCGCTAAAATGATGAAAGAAGCCGATAGGGAGGAGATCGAAAATTAAACTGATTTAGCTATATAGTGTAACC
Organism: Hesperophylax magnus; assembly: GCA_026573805.1. Classification (NCBI taxonomy): domain Eukaryota; kingdom Metazoa; phylum Arthropoda; class Insecta; order Trichoptera; family Limnephilidae; genus Hesperophylax; species Hesperophylax magnus. Next base: position 2,018,330 of record JAIUSX010000043.1, on the reverse strand, counting down.
AGGTAAGTTTCACACTAGGATTTGGAGGTGACTAACAGGGTGAGTTTTTATATTATTTATTAAATTCCAGAGGACCCTTTTTAAAGGACGGGTACAACCAAAGTACAGGAACCGAGTTTACAACGCCTGCAACCCAAATAATGTTCTCATTAAAATGAATGTGCTAGGCGAGTTGTGAATCAGCTGTGAGTGGGAGACGGACCAATGACCTTTTCATATATAGGACAAGACGCAGGTACAGTTAGTCAAAGGGGAAGTTTTGCTAGCGTATGACCGCCCGAATTGAAAGCGATCGGATGCAACCAGACAGAACAAAATGAAAACTTTTCTTCTGTTATTTGACTTTCTAATTTAATACTTTTCATCTATTGTTTGACTTTCTAAGTTACGAATTGGGATGCACAAAACAAATCTAGGATCAAAAGAGGGAGATGGTAATCTCCGAAATAAAACTACCATCCGAACAACTTCTCTCAACAGGTACCTTTCGAGAGGTAGGCAGCCTCTTTAAATTAAATGCAAAAATCAGACCAATTATCCGTTTATACCTACCTGTGAGGATAGGTATTCAATAGAAGTTACCCATACCTAATACACGAGGGTGCTAGTAACCTCATAAAATAAATACTGGAACCAAATATTAAAACAGACAGTCCTCATCCTAAATTTGGCATTTCGAGTAGACCTTACATATATCTCACATGATAATTGGCTGAATGGGTAGGCACACAACCTATCGTTAATAAGCGGGCTAAATGTCGACAAGATCGTCGTGTGTTATATATGTTATTGACCTAGAAAGGGATGTAAATCCCCGACGACGAGGGAGTTACAACGTTTTCTAGAGGTGGCACGTAACTTAGGACCTTACGTGTCACATTTTCGCGACTAGATTCGTGACAAGGGATGTCATGGTTTTCCCCTTCTACACTCAGTAAAGTAGTTTTTCCTGGAGGTGTATGAGATTGGGGCAATTCTGAAATTGGTGATGAGACCTGGTTTTCTTTATTCTGGCGTGACGGTTGCCGATTTGGAACAAGGGGAGACCCGGCCGGTTGCGATATCCAGACACGCAGATATCGATCGCCTTGCTCAAATTATCATCCATCGGTTTTGTTTGGTAAAGAGGAGGAGTCAATCTTAGCTTGATCAAATTCATTTTATTTCCTCTCCTTCCCCTCCTAAAATATATACATGGATGGCGCCGACAACTAACACCATAAATTTATCGTATGTTTATCACACACATAAAATCTAACACTTTATTATACTCACATAACCATATGACAGGTAGAATCACGTAGTTAGTTGGGGAGCAGGCGACTTAGAAGATAAGGTTTATGAAATGATTTTAAAACACAGCGGTAATGGATTCAACTCACTCTATCTCAAAAGAACCGAGGGATACCACACATACATAGATAACTAGGTTTATAAACCGAGAAACAAAAAACCAACACAACGTTCGGTGAAGCCTTTTTATACTGAACCGTCACGTGAAATGAGTACGTTCAAGGTCGTACGTCACGTAGACAAACTAGGATGTACACACTTGAAGGGGTGTGTAATAAAGAGAGAGGCAAGGGCTTGAAAGACGGCAGGGAGAACCTTCCTACCCCGGATATATACATAACCAAAGCCTTATGGAAAAGTTACCTATGGGACTTAAAGAAAATTTATCGTAGAAAGAAGAGAAGGAAAAAGTTTGAAGTAGAAAGGGCGTATCATTACAACCTCCCCCCCTCCCTCTACCCAACGGGCGTAAATAAATACATGAATATCAAAACTATGAAAGATTAAATGTAATTACCGTTTTCTGTACAATAACACCATATTATTTCATAATTATTAAAAGATATGATTGTTCAGTATTTTTTTACATTAATTCCACGCCGGAGTGACTGGGGAAAATAATTTCCCTCCAGTCCTATGTCATCTTTGGAGATACTGTGTTGAGGTTTATTGAGGAGAGGAAGACGTGAACATGGGTATTGAAGATACCCATATTGCTAAGGTTGACATATCAAACCACAGCTGAGCTGTTGAACTCAAGAACGAGTCTTAGAATTGACCCGTTTTCTTGTTACGAATGTCAATCATGTACGTATGTTGGGAGCACGTTCCACGTGTTTCCCGACTTTGCTCCGGTGTCGACGGGATCAATGACGCTAGTTCCTCAGAGCATCTTCCGTTGAAATACCGTTAGAACAAAGACAGCATTCTTACCTGACGCTTTGGCTCTAAATATTGCAATCTGTTCGTTAAGGCAGGGGAATCTAGCAATCGGACGGCCCATTTCTGCACAGTCAATGGTTCTTTCAATTATTATCGGTCCCAAGACCAAAGGTGAATGCCGAATTAAAAAATTGGACGCCCTCCCGATTTGTATAGAATCAGCAGTTGGCTGCTATCTGTTCTAGAGAGCGGGAAAGAAGAAAATCCGATTCGAGATCAATATCGTTTTTGTTAACAGTTCAAAGTTCTCCTTTAATGCCATAAATGGTTTTAGTCACCGTTAAAGGGATATTTCTGGATTGTTGTTTTTGTACCTGACACTCCATGTTATTTAGCCACCATTTAACACATTATCAAAGTTGCAGTTCGATTAAACAATGCTAAATCATTATAATATAATTACTAGCAAATGCCTCATCCAAAGCTCGGCTCATAAGGTATGGTGCTGCTAAAAAACATCTCTCAATATCTTCGACGTAAACCTTAAAGGCTTCAAGGGACATTATTTAATAATGTCTCTTAATACATTTCATACGTTTGTGTATTGGACGGAAGAACTTTCCTATATTGTTACTATTCATGTCTATAGTAAATGGACGCAATCTAACCTGTTAAAATAATTGAAAATGCTACGGAGTTCGGCGTAACCCTGTTATGAAATCAATATATTAAGGCCCGACACTGTTCAAACTTACACAAATTTAATAAATTAATCATGAATATATGAAACATTGATGTAAGTTTGAATTTATACTGATTGTGTGTTGTTTGTTTGCAGAGGTGCCACCACGAGAGATGCCGGCAAGACAGGAGATCCCCGCCCAGGAGGAAGAGTCCGTGTGGGGCGGTGCCGGGCTGTGCGAGCGCGAGCTGCGCGCTCTGCACCGCAGCGTGCCCGCCCTGCGCCGGCGCGATCTGGACACGCTGGCCATCAGGCAGCACTTCTACCCCGAGGGCGGCTGGGGGTGAGTACCTACCCCTACACTTCTTCTTAACACTGATCTCTTGAAAAACAACCCTGGTTTTTTTGAAACCTGACACATTCGACGTCATCATCAAAATCGGAATTCAGCACCTTTTTTTTACTTTTTATCAAATAGAAAAGTAAATTTAATAATACTATTACTTTTAATTTGTGAACAGTTAACCTCTTGCCCAAAGAAGCATTTTGTTCTTATAATTGTATCTTTTTAAATAAATAATAAAAAAACATTTCCTCAAATCATAAAATTTGCTAGTAGGTACCTACTTAAATACCTACCTTAACAATTATAAACCATACATTCTAGGTATACATATGTTTTATGTCAAATAAAGTACTATACAATTTGTCAAAAGAAAAATCACTACCTCAATTGCAATTCTTTTTTCAAACTTTCTTCACTTGGATGATACCATAATATTGAAAAAAATTAAATAAACACGACCACTTCACATTTGAAAAAATAATCTTTATTGCTCTTGAAGCAGAAACGAAACATGTAAACAAATTTACAAACAGACACAATCCAAAGCAGTCGAGGTAAAAACAAGATCTGTCAATTAAGGTATGCAAGTATTTTAGTTTTTTTTTTTGTCACAGCTGTTTTGTGTTTAGTACCATTATCAAACTGTGGTTAATTCACATTGATGTTTTTTGTACGATGTTCAAAGTGATCTATTAATATTTTCGGCAAAAGCGATGGAGCTATTTAAACTCTTGTGTTTTAGTAAGAAGGCGGTGGTTTTCTACGCTACTCGCATGTTGCATAATTTAAACACTTCTTTAAATCAGATCGTACTTTTTTTATATTTCAGTTGTACACAAACCAATTTATGTTTTACAATTTAAATTTATAATAATTTTTCTTGTTGACGTGTTTCAAGCTAACCTATTTTTTAAATGAAATAGTATTTGAATGACTATGGAATATTGATACTAGCATGAAAGAGCTTACCTATGGCCTTTGGCATCATTATCAATTCCAGCCGATTTACTTAGAAAATTAATTGTAAGAAGCACGTCCATCAAAATGTTGGTTTTACTCCTTTTAGGGATTTATCTTAATTGTTTTATGGTGACGTGAATTCTATTTCAGCCAATAGCCATTAGTTATTACCCGTTTATCAAAGTTCACCTAAAAACTTTCGGTACATCTCAGAATATTTCAAGGGATGAGTTTGTCTACTATTTTTACTACAATGAGTTAATAACGCTTATAAAAATAGTTTTTCAATATATCAAAAAATGACAAAGCTATTAGTTTTAAAAGTGAAAACATATGTTAATGTGTCTCATGACGTCGCATGAGGCATGCTTCTGTAAAATTCATAATACGAATGGCAGTGTACCGCTAATGTACCCCGATGTCACACACTTCTCAGCCGGCCGCAGATATCAACGTTTTGACGACTTACATATATCTTTGGAACTTCATAAAAATTCAAAAAGTTCTGTCCTTTGCATACCCTAATTAACATGATTCATTAACATGTTTAACATATGAAATTTCGTTGTAAGGGACACCTCGTTAAGTTTGTTGATTCGGTTTCTTGAAATAATTAAAATTTAAATACTTAAAGAACTTAATCATGTGTTTTATATATCTTTTAATTAAATCGAGTTCCATAAATTAGACAAAATCAAAAAAATACATTGTTTTATGTTTTTCAATTCAAATACAGTCCCGTTAAACGCCGATTCTCGCCCGTCAGATTGGGTTAACTTTTGATGATGATCCGGTAAGCTTCAGCTCGGAACAACACGTACCAGTCATATATATTGGTTCTGTTGGTCTAGCATGGACGTACGAAAACGATATTGACCCCAGGTCAATACTATATTGACGAAATCAGTCATCTATATTTGCGAGCACGGTCAGAATATCATTGCCACAGTCGGTAGACAAAATTCGCTACTTTTTGCGCAGTCCTCAAGCTGTCAATATGTACAACAATTTTGATAATGTCATTCTTTGTGCAAAATAACTGACTATTTAATTAAGGGGTGATCTAACTAAGCTCTCAGAATTGAAATAAATCGTATACACGATCCATAGACTTAATTAATTATTCTAAGATGTGATCAAAGGATTCCGTTCCAGCATCGAGAAACAAAAGTTGTTAGTGATGAGTAATTATTAAAGCAACTCCCTTAAAGTTTCCAAAAGTCCTTGCCAATGAATATTAAAGTTAATATTTTAATTCCACATTGTAAACCTATTTGTATTTTTAACTTTTTCGTAGCCGTCTGACTATTAATAAAGTAAATTCATAGAGTGATTCGCCAGGTTGCCAGCGTATATCGAATTCTGATTTCTTCCGTTATCAATATCGGTCTGGATATCAACAGTGCGACCGTGCTCGGTAAATCGGTAGATACGTCTATCGATCCGATATTCATTGCGATTTCACTGTGCTAGACCCCAGAAACCATGATGGGCGACGTATACGTCTCTCATCAATCTTTCCATCGATTATAATATTATCTGTTCATTTCAATTTAGAAATGTTTGTCTGTTTGCTTGGGATAATCGTTCACCTATTAACGACGCCGCAATTCTGTTCCCTGACAAGGCTCAATTATGATAATCCATTTCGTGCGCAGATTATTTGATGTGATAATCTTAACTTAGATTTACGAGCCAGATGCTACAGTGCCAACTGTATGACTTAATTAAGTACAATACAATTTGTCAGTAACCATCTCACAACCCCGCCATTCCTCATATGGGATAGAAAGAACGGATGAAACTAAACTTTTATCTGCACACACTCCTTGCTTTATCAACATTCATAAACACCTACATTTCAAAAATCGAACCAAATCTATGGACGTGAACTGTGACGTCACCAGTCACCTGTCTCAAAATGTGTATTTTGTATGGGAGTCGAGACATTTTGTATTCTTAAGATTACCGCTTTCAACATTTAAAAACACTAGGTAAAATGTTAGAATCTCGTCACTTATGTTATTGTATTGAACCAAAGTGCAAAAATACATCCATGATCGCACCAGATAAATAATTTACCGGTGTTTAAAAACCTGCATTACTACGAAAGATTAATACATTGTAGACAATAAATATATCACTCATATAGACTGGTTGTGATGCCAAAATTAGCAGATTCATTCGTACCAACCAAACAGTGTGCTTTCTCTTCACCCCTTCAAGGTTGTCGACTTAATTATTACCTATCTGCATTTTTTATATTATTGGATTCTTTTAAGGCTATGAATGATGTATGTAAAAATAAATTTTGGTTTTGACTGTATTTTAGGACGGAATAATCCCTGATATATGTTTTATTATATAATAATTTAAGTCTAGTGTTATATGATCTCTTGTATTCTGAAGAGCTTGATTTTTCAACAGTTGCTCTGATAATAATGCCCAAAAAATGCACTTAATAATAAACCTCAGAACGAAGAAAAATCTTTTCCTATATTTCACCGGTGAAAACATTACCTAGCCATTTTTCTGCTTTAAAAATACATGAATGTGGATTAAGGGTTACCAAAATATATACTGATGTTTTAGTTTTTTATAAATTCCAGTTTGTTTCCTGTAATAATAATAATGAATCACAAATCAGATTCGAAATACATTATTTTTTACACAGAAAACAATAGTTAATTTTTATTCAACACATAGGTACGTACAAACACCATACATCGACTTTATTAACCAAATTAAGCAATTTTAAATGTAATGTGTTAAAAACATCCGCTGACCAGATGCAAGATTTTACCTCCGTATTTACATATGCGATCATAATCATCATAAGTATTATTATCTTAATAATGACTGTAAAGTTTTGGATTGTTGCAAACGGAAGTGGCGCCCTCTGTTATTTTCAAAAAGAACCGTTTTCAAACCGCGACAGCGGGTTTTCATCTGCTAGTTTGTATTTAAATATGCTTCACATTAGCAGTCCAGATATCTTAGAAAAAAGAGTCTTTTAATATCTTTAATATTATCTTATAATTGACACCCCTCTAATATCTTTGCTAATACCCCTCGTAAAAATGACCGTGCTCTCAAATGAACTTACATGACATTTGACAAGATGTCAGCAAAAAAATATAATAATGAAGTAACGCGTATCAATATTGGTTTCTATAATGTAACTCTGTAAGTGCACATCACAAATAAAATAAATATGAATATCTGTTGAAAACATGCTGGTAATGGAAGAATTTTCCGTCTGAACAATCAACGGTTACCTTTGTCTGAATCAGCCTACACATTATTATGACTTTTTTTCAATCCTAAACAGTTAAATAAATTATAGCAAATAACTGACGAACTAAGGTACAAAATACTTTAAGGTTGTTTTAAACTTTGGGCAGCCCTATGTGGACTTATTCTCTGCAAGCCCCCGCATGCGGCAACGCGATAAGGCCGCGGTACCTAGATATGGTAGATGGGAGCTACTCGTGCCTACCCACTGAAATAATATTTTCATACTGTTGGAAATGAAATATCTCCTCCACCCTACCTATAGACTCTGTACTAATCCCATCAATGGATTTCGAGGACAATGTTCTACAGAAATGGCGACAATTCATCATCTCATTGACAAACCTTCCTAATTTTTACGAATATATCGATGTATTTGTCGGTTATAAAATTGAAAAATGCGAATTGATTTTGCGGACAGCTGTAAGCCATTAGATTCTCATATATCACGCCCTTAAAAATCCATCACGGTTTGGATATCAATAAAAGTTTTATAAAATGATTACTCAACAAACAACTGTTGCTTTTGATTAAGCATATTTTGACATTTGCGAAATTGCTTTTCAATCAATGGAAAAATTAATCTGATTGAAAAATATTATAGGAGTTTAAAAAAATAATGACTACAATTTGATTATGTAGAGTATAATAATATGCCTGCAGTAAAAAAAATACATTTCAGGAAGTTGCTTACATTTTTAAGAATGAACAAGACCTCTGCTCTGGACCGATACCTGGAAAAACGCTTGAATTTTGCATAAGCTGAAAATCTGATGGATTGACTTATTGAATAAATAATTACACTCTTTGGAACCCAAACGACAAAAGTGAGAAATCTATGTTCCTCGACCGCAATTTTAGGTACTTTAAAGTGAGATATCTATGTTTCTCTACCAGTTCTTTAGGTTCTTTAAAGAATGATAATCGCTGCTTACCTCGTGGAATGAGTTGCGGCTTTTGTATTTGTGCATATGACATCAGTATCTTTAATACCTTCCGTACAGTATCCTTAATCATACAGAGTAATATAAATACCCTCCGTACAGTATCTTCAATTATACCGAGTATTATAAATACACTTCATACAATATCTTCAATTATACAGAGTAATATAAATACTCTCCATACAATATCTTCTATTATACAGAGTGATATAAATACCCTCCGTACAGTATCCTCAATTATACAGAGTAATATAAATACTCTCCATACAATATCTTCTATTATACAGAGTGATATAAATACCCTCCGTACAGTATCCTCAATTATAAAGAGTAATATAAATACCCTCCGTAGAATATCCTCAATTATACCGAGTAATATAAATACCCTTCGTACAGTATCCTCAATTATAGAGAGTAATATAAATACCCTCCGTACGGTATCCTCAATTATAGAGAGTAATTTAAATACCCTCCGTACAATATGCTCAATTATACAGAGTCATATAAACACCCTCCGTACAATATGCTCAATTATACAGAGTAATATAAACACCCTCCGTACAGTATCCTCAATTTTACACATTTATATAAATTTGGTTAATAGTGGGCGCCTGTACACTTCTTAGAAAATTCCTCAGATAAAATGTCCGCTGTTTATGACTTCTGTTAACGGATGCACCTTAAGTGGTCTCTAGCCAAAGAAATCTCTCAATACCCACAACGTCAAGTGTTAATGTACCGCTCACCCGTTCCCTTTATAACCTTGCAAAATAAAAACAGTTCACCCCCGCTAAACTTTCCGGGGGTGTTAAACCTTACGTGCAATAAAAAATATTATTATTTAACTAGCAAACTTCAGCTGGCTTGTAACTAGCGGGAGTAAAGGGAGTAGCGAGTTACTTTCTACAGGGTATTAAACTTCGGGTGAGAAGTGTTGATCTCGTAAAGCATTAACCCTCCGCCTGCGGTGATAGGTCATATCTGACCCGGCTCAAATGCTGATTTAATAATTTAGTACATTACGATAAGTGGGTACTAGATTACTATATAAACTTAAAATACTTTTTATATCAATTATTTACTTTCTTATTTGTTTTGTTGTTAAACTGTTAACTGTGCGCTGCCCTGAAAACCGTGCGACTTTATGCAAAATCGAATAAAGTGGTGTCTTCAAAATTAAATTTTTCTTATTTTTTTTAAACAAAATTTTTAATAATTAACAGCTGGTGTAAACGACATGCAACGCTATTCCACTGGCTTAATTACAAAACAAATACATCGTCTAATTCGGAAATCAACCATGCTCTTCATACATTCAATAATATAATATTTCCAAACTCCAGCATCGATATTTCTTTCGGATTCACTGCCCAAATTTAAAAAGAGCATCATGTCAATGATATAAACTGTTCAATGCGCATTAATGCACACACACACACACACACACACCTATACATACCACATGTAAGGCTGTAAATTGCTTCATCACTGTTACCAATGTACCGTTTGTTTCTATTTTAAATAATAAGTAATAAAGTTTTAATAGAAACGCAACGAAGCAGTCAATGCAGTCGTTAGGTGTTGGATAAGAGTTTCACTCTACGTATTATTGTCCTTTTCAAAACGATCTTGAAATTTCTTACGGTAAGCTTGTGGCATTGCTCTAAATCATATTCGAAAGAATCATTAAATTGTAATAAATATGTATAAGTTACCCATGAAAATCGCTTCATAATCACAATCACTACATCATGTTTGGTCATATATGTCCCATCAACTTCGAGCGTTTTCTGTTTGGATCCACCAGTAAATGATAAAAGTTAACTTTCCCCTTTGCCCATCACCAAATCCAGAATAGCTTTATAATCACTATTTCATATTTGGTCGGGTCAATTTGGCTATAGGGTTAACTGTTGATAATAGTTAACTAGTATAGTTATCTTTCCCCTCTACCCTTCACATAACCGGAATTTATGCATAATCACTATTCCACATTTGGTCATATATGACCCACCAGATCAGAGTGTTTTTTGTTTGGATCCATCTGGCTTTAGGGTTAACTATCAGTAAATGATAAAAGTTAACTAGTGTAGTTAACTTTGCCCTCTACCCATCACAAAAGTCGGAATTAACGTCTAAAGTTTGGACCTGAGCTTATTTCCCTTACGAGTAATATCTTTAGATAAAAAATAACACACTTACTATTCTTTGAAAGATATTCTATCACAATTTGAGAATTTCTAAATGCTTTTCTATACAAATGGATTATATTTTGATTGGTACAAAAGTAACTGTAAAATTTTAAACATTATTTTTTGCTGTTAATTTTGTTATAAACTTTTATATTAGTTTAACTTTATAGCTTTGCATCTATTTCTAAGTGTAAAGATATTTGGATAAATAATATAATATACAACTTCCTTGGGAAGATTGGAAGATTGGTGGTGGTCAGTGACTTTACCATCGAGGATTCATTTAAAAAAAATTATTCGTGGAAGAGCTTTTATTAGTTAGCATAAAGTATCCATGACAGCTAATAATTTGTGATGTTCAAGCCACCCCTATCTGTTCAGATCAGTGCCGTCGATAATTAATAATTATGAAATATTTCTCCAATGGATTTATTTTTACACACTAACATTGATTAGCGAAATATTTCCACAAACACAAATTCACGTGTTTTTCATCTTAGGGGTAATTTTTACACCTGTTTTTTTATTTGTGTATCTAATTGTTTTTTTTTATTTAAGTAGCTATATTTAGTATTTTTTTTAAATTTAGGAACTCATTCAAGAATCACGTCACAACCAAGAAATCAAAATAAAAAACAAGTAAAAAAATTTGGTGCATAGCATGCCGAATAGGATTAAATTGCTTCTTAAGAAAAAAATCAATGTTCTCCAAATCTAAATATATAAAAATTAAAACTCAAACAAAGACTTAAAAACTACTGACAAATTTCGATGAAAATAAAAAATTGTTCTTATTAGTATCAGGAGTGTTTAAAGAGTGGTTTGAATGATAGAAGAAGTCGGGAACGCCCGAGGAAGATTTAGCGCACTATCTTTGCTTTGGAATGAGAAACGGAGTAAAATAAGAATCGAAATTATGTTTTTTTTTTTAAATAGTAACAATGTGGTATAAAGCAGTGAATGGTGGAAGTCGGGTACAATCAAGTGGAACAAAAACTTATAAAAAGCAAACTTTTCAATATTTTAGAATAATTCAATTAGTTTATAATATTATAATAATATTATTTTGTTTATAATATTATTATAAACAAAAATTTTAATATTTGTTTATAATATTATTTCCACTATAAAATATAAACAGTTTTCAGGTACACTAGAATTCACAATCTCGAAACATTACTCCAAACCATTCATAACCCCGAGCCTTAGACATTCATGACATTAAAGTAATTATATGTCATTAAAGTTTGAATGTAACAAAAAAAACAGTCTAACAACCTGCACACATCTGTAACTTATCAATTAAAGTGCCAACTCAAAACAGTTTATATTTCAGAACATCAATAAACAATATTATAAATCATAATTATGTTTTATTCAAATAATTGAAAGGTATTATAATATGGAATTATTTCGAATCAGCGAGTAGCTTCTAACACTACTAATGGTTGCTAATTTATATCACATTGGGTTAAACCAAATTTACATAGTGTCCTTAAATAATGTACATAAATTACTTGTTAGGCAAACACTATTGCGAATTATATGTATTGGTATTCCCGCTAATCCTTTCGGAAACCGCCCAACACGTGTTTATGATAACACTAAAATTCTCTAATTTGAACAAATATTTATGGTGAAACATTCTATTTATGGTGAAGTTTTTCCGGGAGCACTATCAAAAATATAAGTCGTTCAAAGAGAGGTGAGGAAATTGGTAGAAGTATTAGAAGTGCCCTTATGAGACCACAGAACCTATGTATGGTTTAGATACTTTTTCACTACACAGACATTGCCTCAAAGACGATCAAACATTAACTCATCAGGCCTCTGGCATATTGACCGTCATATTTCTTAAAGATTAGATAGTCGGAGAATTTGGGTGTATTTCAGCTTCTCAATAAAATCTAAATAAATTGCATATTTCTGAACGTATCCGAAAACCAAAAACTGTTTTTGAAAGGTGATAAAATTCATTTTTAAATCAGACAAAAAAAAGTTTTTACAATGACTCATTTAACTTTTTTTCATCAAAACATTAAACTAAAATAGCCGGTTACCAAAAAAAAACACTATTTTATTAGACAATGTATCACAAACATTATCGCTACCTCATTTTTTGTAGTTATAAAAATATTGAATTTTTCTCCTTCTGCGGTTTCAACCTTTGGTTTCATAATAATAATAAGTGTTTTATTATCTTTTTTTTGTAACAAATAGATATAATGATATCCTCACTGGGATCTCCCGTGCTGAGAATTTCATTTAAATATTATGTATAATTTAATTATAAGAAAATTAATATCACAACAAAGTTACATATGAATTTAATTATGAACATATATCATGTAGTATAATTTTTTTTTTTAATAATTTTAAAATAAGTAAGATTGTGTTTTTTTGGTATAGTTCAGTTGATTCTGTTTTAGTCTGTGTTTGCTATCAGTAAATTTTTAAATTTCAATTTTCTAAATTTCATAGAGGTGTACATTTTGATTATTCTGTGGTTAACTTACTTCTAACACCGTTTACTTCATATTTCTATCTATGACGGTAAGGAAGACACAACAATTTCTATGAGCCATATCAGCTATTCCGAAATGTGAACAAATTGGCTCAGTGGGTAATAGATTTTTGGTTCCAAAACCAAATAAATTAGCCTGAGAAATTAAAAATAATTAGCTGGCCACATAGTCAGAGAAAATGACACATTACCCTGCTTATTAGACCAAAAATTTTACTGTATTCTAATGGGCGCCTTACACGATGCTATTTTCATACTGATTCCCGTGTGGAAACTACATCGAGTCCCAAATGAAAATTTAAATGATAACTTTTTTTAAGGTTTCTTTGTGTGTGTGATAAAATTTTATACTATTTATAAACAAATTGCTTGGTAAACACTTGTTTATAAATAAAATGTATTTTTATAAATAAAAAAATAATAAATATTAAAAATATAAATATAATCGACTTCCACAAATCAAATAACGTTCAATAAATTATTTACATGCTTTAGATTTCACACAGACAGTTCTTATAAGATAGAAAATAATATTTTTGGAGAGTACTAAATCAAAATACCGAATAGTATAATAATGTTCACAATCAGTAAATAAACGCATATTAGGTATAAACTGATTTTTTTTAATGAAAATAAATAAATTTGTAACATTTCCGCATAATTTAGTTACATAAATCCAATCACTAAATAAAATACTCTGTTATCAGAGTTCGCAAAAAAGATATTTAATTTATAATAATAATGATTTTTATTGGATAATTTGTATAGCGCCGCTTTTGTTTGATATCACCTCAGGGGTGCTTATATTTTCAACGAACCTGGCTCTGTTATTCTATATTCCAAGTCCGCCATCTTAAATTGTGCGAAAATCGATTATAAAACGGAGCATGCATTTTTCATCCCGAATACATTTGAATAGAGAACCCATATGGAACATAGACGAAAAAACACCGCATAAATGCATATAAAATATTTTCGGTCTAACTAAACAACATGGTGAAAATTTTATTCAATTGAAAAACGTGTACGTGAAAATCTTACTAATTGAAACATAATATAGAAACTGACATAAAATAGTGAATTAAAAGATACATAAGATATAGGTATACATTGCTTATCCAGTCAGAGGGAGTAGTTTATCTATTGTGTAAACTTCAAATAATAAAAAAATTTCGTCGAATTTCCAATGTATTTCTTTATTTTGAAGTTGTCGTAAAAACGGATACTATTTTAGAAACTTTATTAAATTACCTATTAGATTTTAAATTCGAAATATAGTTTAGTATTTAAAAAGTGCAATATTTTAAATAAAAAATAAAAAAAAGTTCACCACAAACATTTTTGATCAAAACGTCGTAAAATTTCAGAGAAATCAAAATTCAACAAACCAAATCGTTTAATTTATGGAGTTTGCAAGAAAACTGTCAGGTGACTTTTCATCTCTTTTATAACAAAAACATTTTTTTTTAAATTGAACTTCCTTTTATTTTCCTGAAAACAACATTAAAAAAACTGAAATGCTTAACGATTGCTTGCATATTTTAACATTGTAACTAGCGCATGCATTAGTCATTTATGTTTTAAAAAACACAATTTAAAGAAGTTCTTGTCAAATGTAGACCATAAAATTTAATTTGAGTAATGGTAAAACCATTATAACGTAACATGAAAGTAGATTTTACAAATACTATTATTATCCAATTACTTGTCTCAAACTGACAATGAATAGAATAGATAATTTGTAAATATGTTGAATAACATATAGTAAAATTATCATTTAATGAACAAAACACGATCTGTGGGGACATTTCAATAGACATAAAAACAGGTGTCAGCCGCGGCTTTGGCACTTGGAGAATATTTTAATGCGCATGCGTGAAGTCACAAAAAACATTGTTGCCAAGTTTAAAAAATAGATTCAAAGATA
This sequence comes from Hesperophylax magnus, assembly GCA_026573805.1. Taxonomy (NCBI): domain Eukaryota; kingdom Metazoa; phylum Arthropoda; class Insecta; order Trichoptera; family Limnephilidae; genus Hesperophylax; species Hesperophylax magnus. The sequence continues at coordinate 2,003,286 of JAIUSX010000043.1, read as the reverse complement.
TTTTTTTATTGCTACCTACACTAATCTCAACTTTCACATTATTTAAACACTGTGTAACAAAAACAACGTTTAACGAAGGTTTTTCTTTGGTAAGGCTGCTAGTCTATAAATACGCATCAATTGAAATAATAAGGCTAAAGGAGAAATGAACTCAATGGGTTGACACATTGTGAAATGCTCACAATATGTGAAACTAAAACCAAGTTTTCTGTTTTAGATTTCGGCCTTAAATATTACACTTTACCATCAAAACATTAGTCAAAGTCCTTGTAGAAATAAATGCAGAGCATTCGATTCGATTGGCCAAGTGCCTGATCCCACACCAAAAGCTATGCACCAAATAGGTACTCCGTCAAGAACGAGGCTTATTGAATTCGAATACGCAGGGGATTGTTAACGGTACACTCATCAGTGTTTTTCAAAAATATATAATTATTTACGCTAACTCTTCTAAAGCCCTCATCCGAAAAGCATCAAAAATTTCTTTCAGAGGCTTTAGAAAACTCGGCACTTGATGTTAAAGGCAATTAGAATAATTCAGTTGGGAGCTTGCAGAGATATTAAATTCCGGACAAACAAACGGAGCTCTGTACGAGTGTGGAGCACACAATGTAGAACGTACAGCGTAGGGTGTAGGCTAACTCTCTCTAATGTACACCCCTATAGATCTACAACAGTCTACGTACGTAATATACCCTTATGTACCAGCTGCAACCCTTTCGTATCGAATAAATATTTTATGACCATGGAAATTTTAACCCAAGTCAACAAAACGCAAAGCTTAAAATTACAAACAATCGCAGAAAAGTCAAAAGGTATTTTTATAACTTAATTGTACTTTTTTCTACTTGACGGATCCCCGGAGCCTATTTTTATGGCTGTCGTCATATAGTATGCTAGTACTTGACCTTCAAAACAAGAGAAAGATCATTGTGTAAATGATGTTTCGAACAGCCCCCTATTCCTTATCACACCCCTTAAAATGTGTATACTTCTTAATTAAATTCTGCACAACTACGTTCAAAATAAGAGAACAATTATTACTGTCCACATTCACGATCTCGAAAAACTAATGCCGGGGACTTCAGCAAGTGTAGTTGATATCACAAATAATTTCTTTTCAAATGTAGACATTAAAATATAGGACAATGTAGATTATTTACCTCTTGGTTTACAAATCCCATACTAAGCTGCGTTTGGTCGGCTGTGGTCTTAAAGTATTAACATTTAAAACTTCAAAATGTCGTAAACCACGTTGAAACCTTTCGCAAACAAAACCTGAAAGTCGGATCAGGATGTTTTAGTGGCTTGAAAAAGATAAAGCCTATATTACCTAAATTTTGCAGAGATGAACAATTTTTTACGCTTTTACTCGGTTATGTGGGATCACGTTTCTTTTGAAGAGAAATCTGACAGGGTTTATAAATAGTGACAGCACGTACCCAAAGGATTTCATCCAGCGATTCCTGAGCATATTTGGAATTAAAAACGTAGGTGTCATTTTCTTGTCAGAATATTTGCGGCGCATTCCGGAGTGGTAGAACTTTAAGTTTCGCCCTGGTGAAAGACCACCATTCAGAATCGAAACGATGCTTAAAATGGCTTTAGCCGTGTGTGATGACCAGATCTGAATAGCCGGGTACTTTCCTCCCCCCCATCTCCATCCCCTCACTAATACTTTCAGTCTCACAACATACACCAATTGGCGATTTGGAGCAATTGGAACTCTTGTACGGTACTCACATTAAAAAGACATATATCGATTTAATCCTTAACATGGGAAATGTAATTCATAATAAATGTGTTTTGTAATACCCAGTAAGAAAATTTTATTTTCCAGTTTAATGAATATTCTTTTCAAGTAATTGTGATTAATTATTTTCAAAGTGTCTCAGTATGATTTTATTCAATTTATCTTAATACAATTACAACATTTGCGACACGCTTCGCATCACAGCCCGAAAAAGTAGATTAATTCCTCAGCATTTTTGTCGGTTCAAAGCATTCCTTTTTAAACCTCTGCGTATTTATCATGAACCTTCCTCCGAGACCATCTCTTCCTCTCCCATACTAAATGCCCTCATGCCTCGTGTTAGTTATTATGGAGTAGATAAGAGTCTTGAAGATGGAAAGTGTGGATTCCGGGCAAATGCGGGACGCTTAATGCAGCGGAAGCCGAGTTAAGCAAAAACACAGTCCATTAGCAAAGAAAATTAGAAATGTATGGTGAATTATGTATATTTAGCACGTACGGAAACCATTTAGTGCTATCTCACAGCGAGCCCACAAATATACGTGGCATTTTCCATTACGGCGGCAAACGTACTGTACTACGTTATGTCGTAAGTTCAACCCTTAAAATTAAGCTCGTTTAACCCCAAAACCGCTGGACGCTGTTTGTTATTTTTAGCGTTTCCTGTACACGATCGCCTAATTGCGATACATTGCGAATTACGACAACAGCTCCAACATCACAGTTTAGAATAAGTAATTCGGTTACAGTTTTTAACCAATAATATCTTTATTGCAACACTTTTTCTTTACTTTGATCAATGAACAAGGTATGGAAATAAAACGGGATGCCCAATCACTTACCATTGTATCTTTGCTAAGGAGCACACAACACTATCAAAATATAGTGAGTAGAACTCACGATTTCTGCGATTTCTCGCGGTAATTATCGCCACGACAAAACGAATGAGTATCTAAAACAAACAATATTAGGCACTTTCAAGATAGTCAACATCCTTCTTCTTATTTTTCAACAAGATTACGTACATGAAAAACACAAAAAACTTGCTTCCAAGGTATTCCCATAAATATACCACTCTCGGTAGTCCCAATCTGTCTTCTGTTTTCAAAACAAATGTCCTCGAATTCGAACTATGTTCTTACAATTGTTCCAAACTTCAAATACTTTTCCAGCAAAGTGATGGCTAGGGATAGGTAGGAATTGAATAAATGACATCCCGGTACGAGTTAAGCCTATTTTTATTTCAAAACCAGAGTTCAGAATAAGTAATTCGTTTACAATTTTAACTAGAATTATCTTTTTTGCTACGTATTATCCCTTATTTTGTGGATATTTCTCAGTTGTCAATTTAATTTTTATCTTTTAACCATTTAATATTTGCTATTTTTCAAAAATTTTAAGTGAAGCGCAATTCTGTAGGCACATTTTGAAAAATAATCTAACGGAATACACTGGCGTGAATTGTGAATTTCCTTTGAATATCCTTCTAATCTCCACCCAAACTTTATTTCTATTGTTTTTTAATGTGGAAGTAGTTTACAGTGCAAAAAAATTTATAGCGAAATAATAAGTTTGAGTGAATTGTCGACTTACATAAAATTACGACTAAACTTGATATTTTATCTTATTATAACCTTTTCAGTCTGAAAATTTAATAGAATATCTTTGAATTACATTACCCTTGAAGAAACCCGGTGTTTTTTCAATGTGTTTTCGTAGGCACATTTTTAAAAAGGAAACTGATACATTTAATTAGTAAAGTGACTAGTAGGGTCAATTTCCACAGATATATGAACTTAAGTTAAGTATAACCTTTTTTTTAAGCCTCACAACATATCCCGATTGGGGATACCATAGTCTCACTGGCTCCAGGCGGTTATGAGCCGATGGGACTCTTTTTGCGGTATTCACATAAAAAGAAGGCGATACTGAGTGTACCTTCCACTCTGGCTAATGGATAAAAAGGGAAATATAAAGTTGTACATTTCTATTTGTATTTGAAAGTTGTAAACTGTTTGGAACTTGTTACTGAAATAGCTTAAGTCTTGGGATCTCACCAGGTGGAAAGGTTGTCTACTTTGAAAGGCTACATTATGTTTGTTCCTTACACCATGTGACACCAATTATCTCAGTCTTCTGCAGCGCAAATTACAGAAGAAACGACGCGGCTCGCTTCGGTCCAGTTCCCAAAGTCCTTCAGCCGTGAAAATAATTGCCTTCCGATCCCCCTTTTCATTCCTTTCATTGACATAGTTTTATTTTTTATTTCTGAGAATGCGACCGATATATTTCACTTTTCGTCTCTCCCTTTCATGTTGCATACGAAGTTATGCTTCCTCGTTAGTCATTTTTTGCATCCGTAATATTTTCACAAAAAAATATTTACTAATCACATTTTCAATAACACAATCAGTGTGTGCTTAAAGTACGCAAACTTATATTTTCATAAATTAATTTTAAAAAGTTTTTTTTCAATAATCGCAGATTCGATTAGTACGGCACATAATAAATATGTTCATTGATTGTGTTATTTTAATTTGATGTAATTAAATCACTTTGTATACACCACTATAAAAATATTATATTTTAAATACAAAGTGATTTATTTTCATTAAACTAAAACATTTTCTAAATTTTTTAAATCCAGTACCTTATGTTATTTGTCTTACTAATTTCTACCGGATTGTTATCATCATAAAGTTTGCATGCTTCGGGTCGTTCTATGCATGAGTTTTTTATTATTGTGTTTTGCATATCTCGCCATGTGAACATGTATTTTGTAAAAAATATTAGAGATATTTTCCTTGTAAATTACTTTGACATTGTGGCAATGCTTACAAAACTTCATAAGTTTGCAACTAGAAGACTATTAGTGAAATGTTTCATTATTCTCTCAAAAAATCCAAGAAATGGGTATTGTTAAAAAAATCTGAATCATGTCAAATATTTATTTGCACTTAATTGAGTTTTGAATCCATCTCATCACTTTCATCCCTGATATTTCTCTCCTCCGACGATCTCGTAAACTTGTATTAGTTTCAATTTAAAATAATATTTCCTTTGCTATATTATTACGCCCGCACATACCTTAATTACAACAATATCCGGCCTAATTGAAGATTGACTAGTTTAAGCAAAGGATCACTTCTTGAAGGTTAGCTTTGTTAAATCTTAGCCGGCTTTAGATAAATACGTACTTACTAAATCAAACATTATCATATGATTATGATTCCATTTTCTTCGTACCCGCAAATGTCTATTCGTTCTTAATGGATGTACATAATGTAGGCAGACAAATTTTGTGGATCACATAAAATACGTATTCCAACACCATTCTTAACCCTTGTGTTGTATTTTTTAAATATATTTGTTCACTCTATTTTTATTCGTTGTTTTTTTTTATATTGTAATTTTATTTTTTTATATCTTCTTATGTTTCAAAATTATCTCTCATCTTAAAGTTGTACTACCTACATGTAACAACATGCTGGGCGTTAAATAATTAATACATTTGTCACATTATTTCAAGCCATAACTATATCGTGGAATATATTCCACGATATATCAGTTGTGAAGATGTGGAACAATAATTTCCTGTTAAAATAATATGTTATAGGTAGGTATCTACTTCATAACTCGTCGGAATTATCCTTCACACAATCTGTTTCAATTTTGAAAACTGCACCAAAATCAAAGCAAATTTGAGGTCATTGTACGTGAAAAATTTGACGCGGGAATAACGCACACCACAGACAACCGAAATTGGTTTATTTGATGATTTGTTTGTTGTTTTTACAATCAATATACGTAGTTCCCACCAGGATTTTATTTATCCAGTTCCTATCCATCCCTATCACCTTGCTGGAAAAGTATTTGAACTTTGGAACAATGGCCAGAACAGTGCGAAATCGAGTGCATTTGTTTTGAAAGCAGAAGGATTTGGAGTACCTTGAAAGCAAGTTGTGAGTGTGTTTTGTGTACATAATTTTGTTGAAAAGTAAAAAGAAGGAATTTTACTTAATTGGAAGTGCATAATATCGCATTAAATACTCATTCGTCTTGTTGTGGTGATAATTACTTTGAAGTATCGCGGTGGAACTCACTATATTGTGATTGTGTTGTGTGCTCCTTTGCCAAGACACAGTGGTAAGTGATTGGTCATCATCTTCATTTTGTTACTGTCCACTTTTCATGTTCATCATAAGCTGTAATTCGTAAGCAGCTTCAGATGCAACTCTTTGCCATGGATTCAGTGCCGAAAATTAAATTAAATAGTAAAATAAAACAATAACCTTTTACAAAATGAAAACAAACACTTAGTTTTAAACCACTTTATTTTGATGTATATTCGTCGACCGGTTTCGATTGGACTCAATCTTCGGGTAAAATTCGGTTTATGGGAGTCACTCGAATAACCGAAATTGAACTTGATTTAGACTAATTTAGGGCTGGGGAATCCGAATCTGTAAGAATTAGGTGGGGGTCGGCACTATTAACTGAGTTATAGGGTCTTGAAATTTTGTACGCGATACATAGAAACCATGTTTTATTTATCAATTATGACATAAGAAAATCAAATTAATGACTTTTTAATAGGCTCACATTTCAGAAGTGCCAACAAAAAAATAAAAAGTGTTGCCATATAAAAATAAGAGAACATCAGAGACTGGTTGGTGGAGGGGTAGGGGGAGGGGTTGGGGGAGGACCAAAGGAAGGGTGGGGGTTACGGGTTAGGTTGGAGCAAGGCCTCCACCAACCAGTCTCTGATGTTCTCTCTCTCTACTACATACTTTCTCTTTCTTTCATGTTTACCTTATACCTTGCTCTGTATTATAATTTAGTATTATATTTTATTGTCCTGATGAAGATTGAGTCCAATCGAAACCGGTCGACGAATATACATCAAAATAAAGTGGTTTAAAACTAAGTGTTTGTTTTCATTTTGTATAATGTCAAGCCACAAAGTGTTTGCTTTCTTCGATAATTTAATAACCTTTTAAATAACAGATGTTTACAAAGTTATTTTCAAATTATAATGTCATATTACAAAGTATCGGATTCGTATGAAAATGCATGCACTATTTATTTTATAAAATTTGAATTGTTGTATACTTATCGGCCATCAATAATGTACACAATTTCTATTTATTCAATGAATTGAATTCATTATTAAAACAAATATTTCATTATCGAATATTGCAGGTGATTTTATTTTTCTGTTAATGTTATTTTTACGTTTTAAACAATTTCAAAAGTTCATAGTGTATTAACCGATAGACCCGCATATTTTCAACTATATATTATTTTCCAGAGATAATTAAAACGGATAGAGGTTCAATCTGTGCGTTTTTCGGTAAAATTAATAATTCACCACTAATTTAATAGAGTTGTTTGCAATTCCATCAAAAATAATTATCCAATATAAAATCATTATGTCTGCCCCAAATAATTTGAAATAAAATATTTTAATTTATTTTTAGTAGAATTTTACAAAAAAAACATGAATAATATTTCGTGGGTGCCGTAATCATCAAAAAATCACTTCACGCAACTAAATAAATAATAGTACATTTTTTATTATTACAATTAATTCTTTATTTATTAAAATATTTTAACACTTTTTCCGTTTGTTTTATTTATGTTACAGACAGGTACAATTTTTGAGGTATCTGGATTGGTATTTTTTTTAAATATGTATTTCTATATTTCAATCCCAAAGAACTAAGAGTGTGGTGTAATTCCAGTCTGTCATATTACATGAGATGCATTTAAAAAGAAAAAAAATATGAAAAAGTAAAATAAAATGATAGTGGTAGTTTTGTTTATATTAACCCCACTCAGAAAGCCCTGAGGAAAACAATTTCCCTCGGCGCCCATGTCATCTTTGAGGATGCTGTGTTTAGAGAGTGAGAGGAAGTTCTGCGAAGGAAAACGTGTGAGAGATGGGTAGGAATCTAGGGATCAGGGTGTCCAGGAGGGACGGACGAATGAACTATCTCTCCGCTGCTAGATATTTTGAATTGAATTAAAGCGTAATCCTTTCTATTTTCACATAGAAATGCAACAGTCCCTCTGGCTTCGGTCAGTAATGTGGTAGTTGACATAATAAGACTGAATAGTTAAACTTAAATCATTATTTATTTATTGTTTTTGTGTTTAATTCGTAGAACTTCATTTAATTTTTTTTTTTAATTAATTAAAATCAAATTTAATAATATAATTATTAAATTCAGAAACAGTTCTGAAACAGCTGTAACAATAACAAAAACCAAAAAATACTTGCAGATTTATTATTAAATTTGATTTTAATTAAATTTAAAAAAAAAATTAAATCATTATATTGACAATTTATTAATTATATTCCTTGGCTCTGAATTCTGGAGAACTCGCTGGTTTAACATCGGACGTGACGAAATAAAATACGATTTTAAGTGTCGGTTGTTTCTAATACCCAATATTAAATTTGCACATCTTTCTCGAGTAGAATATTTTAAAATAGCGCCCTAGTGCCCCAGCAATCAGAATCTAAATTGTAATATCCTTGATATTAGTGTATGAGCTCGCCTATATATGGCACTAGGTTAGTCTACAGGGTTAGATCTAGAATAATAAGATAATAAATAAGGTGAGAACCTCAAGGTCGGGGTCCAGATTTTTCGAACCGCCTGCTAATTAAGATACGATAGCCATCGTCGATATATGGCAATAAATGTCCAATTGTTTTGTTGAAATCGAATCGTTTTTATTGAATCAGAAAATTTGTGAGAAAACCCCTTAGACGCAAGGGAAATATTATCTGAAATGGCTTTAGCTACGTTTTTTGAACAGCTCTAAATATCCAGGTGCTTCAAACCTGCCCCTACCTCTTTTCTTTCCCACTTTCTTCAACATCACAACCATTAACAACAAATGACAAACCCATGCTTCCACTGCCTCCGAGCAAGTGGAACGTAAAGCGCTTTTGGAGTGAATTCATTAAACAATAAACAAAACATACTTTTATCTTCCATAACCCATGGCTAAGAGCAACTGAAGCTCTACTTGTAAATTTACTACGTCAGAGCTCTAGAAACAATGCAATGGTTTGCTTTGTTGAAATTGACTGAAATTCTACCGCAGTTGACTTCGCAATTTGCTTTTATTTCATTCGTTACCGTGGAGCCCGGTAAAAACCCGATTTCTTTGAAGAGAAGTCGCTAGACGCAGACAGTCGCTTCAGGTAAATATGAAACATAATTAATGTTTGAAGAGTGCTTTATTTCTGCACACAGACAAATATTTAACATTGACTAACTAACGATAAACCCATTACTATTTACATGAGGAGGATATATCTGTAGAGCAAAGAAGAGTAAATTTGTTCGAGTGGATTAAGATGTGTTCATTTACACTTTACAGTACACGTACACCGTGATACGATATTAGATACTAGAGGCACCCCATTAGTACGGTAATTAATAGACAAATGTTCGAAAAATGCAGTTATTATTATAATGTGACAATAAAAAATTTATAATTTTGATTTTGGTGTTGAAGTAAGTTTTATGATTTCCTCATCTTTATATTTGTAGAACTCGTCTTTATGTTTGTTGATTTCCTCATTATATTTGTCGAATGTAGGTTGTTGTGTTGGTGTTAGGTCATATTTTTTTATGATTTCATGTTTACGTAGCCATATTTTGATGTTGATAATTTTGTTACGTGGAAAAAAAAAATTCTGGCTAGAGTGTGAATTTAATTTTGATGAAGAAAATTTGTGGTTCTTGTCCTCGTAGTGAAGGTTGGTCGGTAAGTTGAGTAAACAATTTTTTTTAGTAGACCTTAAATTACAACCCTTTTTTTAGTTTTTGTATGACTATTTTTTTTCAAATATTTTTTGATTATTATAATCACCAAATATGTTCTCGTTGTTGACTGGATATGGAAACATCATTCTATCAGGACAAAGGATAAAGTTGCAGTAAAGTTCGGAGGAATTCATAATCGAATATACGAAGTTATTAGTAGAAAATTATTGACTCTTCAAACATAAAATTTTGATGTCAAATAGACCTGCACTTTTACAATTGTTTGCTAATTTTTATTTTAAAATACCGAAATCCTACATACTATGTTGTTTGGTATCTACAAATTTCTCTAAAACTTTATGAATTTATTATCAATACGAATGATTTGCTATAATATTGGAAATTTTCATTAAATCAACCAATAAAAAAAATCGTCTTGGCCAGACTTTGCCGTCTTTTAGCAGGAATACAAAAATCGATTGTCGAATGTCGCGAAAAACCTGTTTGCCAATATAATATCATGTCCCGTAAATAAATCACTTGAAAGCCCGCCAAGGCACAGTGAAACAGCGCGATGTCAACACCAACACGGAGCTTTTCCCGGAGCCGGTACCCGCTGGAAATTTAACAAAACACGTGAGGCGATTGATAAAGCTTTCATTAAGGGGCCTTACGAAGCGTTCGACGAAGGACGTTTATTATAAAATTAACGCCGCCCGAAGTGGTCTCTCATTATCAGGGGTTCGTTATTTACTTTACAAGCCAGCATTCTCGAACAACCTAACTAATTAAAATATCACTAGGTTTATTATTTTAAGTCCCATGACCTGTAGCCTTGGGAAGGCATTTTCATATATGTGAAACATAAAATAGGCAATGAAAGTATTAGTGGAAGGTTTTAAAGTATTTAACTGACTTTTTCGTTTAATAATTAAAGAAGATAATATGAACAACAGTCCAAGTTGAGACCATTATCATTTTATTTTCTATGTCTTTGTCTGTTTCATATTTTTATTAAGGGTTGTTGATATTATTACACCCATTCTATGATGTTTACATTAATCATATTGAATCTGTACAGCATATCTTCTTAAGGGGAATTGATTGGAGGTTAAGGCTGGAATGAAGCGACTACTCATACGATGAACTTGAAGTAAAATTAAATCTTTCTATAGAAAAAACGTAGTAAGGACTTTGATCTCATCTGCATTTTTTAAATTATTAACAGTATGATTGACTCACCTACTCTGCTGCAACTCATCACTTTCAATATTCATTTCTCGTAGACTCAGAAATAATTATATGTTTTTCCTCAATCAACACTCAAAACAACACAAATTTTGGATACCATTTACCAATGTCCAGAATGGCAAGACTTATCAACTCAAGAGAGGTCCTTGAATTTGATGGAGTAAGCCTTAATGATTGATTGAATGATGAATTGTCAGTCATTACGCTAGTAATATTTTATATCGATGTGTCAAATATCGTGAACTCCATCAAAACCTCGTTCTTGTCTTGACTACATATTATCTTTACTGTTTATGTGCCCTATTTTTGTCAGTGCAGATTTTTTTTAAATTATCCTGTATTGTGACATTTCTCCTTTTTCTTTCACATTTATGTAAAATCATTTAAATACCTATTTACAAATTTTATGACTTTAGAGGAAATTATGAATTATTAGATAAGAGAAAATTCAAAAAAATACATTTATGGACGCGAGGCCTTATGTTCATATAATTACTGGTAATAATATTACTCAACGAAATCAAGGCCTCAGCGCTGTCGAGCACAGTGAGGTCCAGATCATTTTGAATTATTAGGTATTATAATAACAAAAACTAATCATGGCTCATGATTTTGAAAAATAATTATCTCTCCAATTATTACTGAATACCCTCATAGAAAATATAATAAACAGGGTATCATCGATACTCCACATGCCAAATAATCAATTGAAATCCATTGGAATATATAATTAGCATCCAGAAGCCTTTATTACATAACTACTGTGCAGTGTTATTAAGTGTTTATGTTTTTTCCAGGTGGATTATCTGTGGAGCTGCATTCTTGGTTAACTTACTGAGTAGCGGCCTGCAGCTAGCCTTCGGGCTTCTTTATATCTACGCCCTCAAACATCTCGGAGACGCTGCGAGTCTTATGGCGGGTAAGTACCCACTTCAATACACTTTAATGTTGATGCACACAACTAGTAACAACTCACATAACGAGCTAAGGAATGGTAACATGTAATTTGGATAATAATTGTTCCAATATTGGTTCAGCTTATCGAGCAATTTAGGGTTTTCAAAACTTTGTTATTTTAAATCGTTAACTCAAAAACAATTTAAAAAACCTTCATTATCGTATTTTTTTTCTAAAATAAAAACAGAGCAAATACCCTATTCATTCCATACTTACTAAAAAGTTGGCTAACTACAACCATACTAGTTTGTTTAAAGATCAACCATTACTTTTATATGGAGCATAAAAACATCATATATGAAAGATAATGGAATATGTAGGAGTGATATTTACTTCTTCTTTATTATAGAAGTTTGTTAGTCTTGACTACGAATGCTTTTTAAGATCCCGCATTCCAAATTTCTACTGACTTCAAACAACATATACATCCTTTGAACACAAAGTGTAAAGCTATTAAAAATATATATTACATTGTTTTTTACGGTAATCTCTATTCAGAGGCCGAGTTGAAAAAGTAATTTTATGAATTTCACTTGATAGAGAAAAATCGCAAGATATGGACCGAGAATTTTTAATAAATACAACCTTGGTTCTGTTATTTAACCAATGACTAAACGTATGAACAGTATCTGTTGAAACTTTATTATTACAGTATCTGTTTATTATATATTTTCAAGAAAATCGCTTACATCTATTACTTATAATCGTTTTAAATAAAACTACCATTCAATCTATCTTCAGTAATCTTATTCTTCTAATTGAATGGTTACAATGGAGCGTTAAGTTGTTTGCGTTTGCCATCATGGCAATATATGTATTTACCATATTTATAACAACAATATGTTTATTTATTACCGTCTTAATAGATTCATCGTTCTAGAAGCTCCAATACCTCAGTTGAAACTACTTCTCCATCTTTCTCATACACTAGGGTAATCCCTAAAGAAAAGTTTACAAATCGCAGGGGACATAGAGAAACTATTCAAGTCGCTATTGGCAACACTGTTGGATTTGATGCTTCCCCCACTCCCAAACAAGTGACTCTGAATCTTGGCTTGGCAACCGTTTGTAATGAAGCTCCTGCTCTGTTTTACCGCCATGTTCGAAGTTCGCGCAGTTAATTGGTTCTTGAACACAAAATATGTTTAACCGATTCAAATTTATCGCCAATTGCTAGAAATGTACGGCGAATGTTGCATGGATGTCAAAAGCATCCGCAAGTGGTGTAGGGATTTTGCAGCTCGTTGTACTGAAATATGCGATGAACAACGAAGCGGAAAACCATAATTTTCCAACGTGTCAGCGGCGAAGGTTAAGTAATCCATGCATGAAGTTGAGGTTTTTGAAGTTTACCGAAGCAGCGTTCATCGAATTTTGATGGAAAAGCTGCAATATCGGAAGGTGTACGTGAGATAGATGTCTCGAATTCTCACAGAAGACTACAAACGCTTTTCAGCAACGACAAGGAGAACCTTCTGAAGACGAGGTTCAATGATTCCTAAGTGACATGGCGGCAAGTTTCTGGAAGAAAGCTTAACTATGTTAACTGACAAAACTCGAATTCTTTCGATGGTTTTTGGAATATTTCTTGTGGACGAAATAATAATATTTGGATGATTTGTATAGCGCGTTTTTGTGCAAAATCACCCCAAGGGCGCTGTAGAAAAGGGAACGGAATTGAACTCTGAGAGGATGCCATCAGAATATTGAAAGCTCTACCTTGTATTTGGTGTTCTCGGTATTGCCTCTTACTGAAGCATAGAAACTCCACGGCGAATTGCACGTAACCCGGAATTGAACTAGCAACAAGTCGGTTGCGCGGTAGAAAAGGTACTGTCTTGGTACTTCCTGACTACTGGTGACAAAGATGATAGGACGAGCGTGGGGGTGGGTAAGGAGTAAACTATATCTTAAAGATAACAATCGGCTATAATCCCGAACACTATCCATTTTGAAAATGTTTTGAATGAGCAATAAAATCCAGTATATTGAAATTTTAATCCCGGGATTACAGTTTTGGTCCGGGATTGGATCACCAAACACAAGCCTATTACTAAACTATGGATTTGACGTGACAGCACAATTTACATATTTATTCAAGGATGAAGATAAATGATAGTTATGCGCAGCATAATCAGATGAAAGAAATAAAATAAATGTAGGAACTAGAAAAATATCGCAAAAACTAAACGTCGTTATGATGGATGACGATCTGAGATAAAGTATTTTATTCTAGGGTGATATATTTTTTAGAAAATCTTTTATTCATTTGATTCAAATTATTCTGTTGCAGATATAAAACTGTCTTTCCAGATGAAGAGTTTCATGAAATGGTGCGAATGTTGTTCGCGTAAGTAGGTCGTTAATGTTTTATGTAAACTTTAAATACGGTTTCTATTTTGCTGTGTAGGTATCTACCGGATTATTATTTTTTTATGTGAGTACCGTACAAAGTCCCAAGGTAGACTATGGCATTCCCAAATCGGGGTATGTTGTGAGGATGTAGGTAATGGGGAGGGGAAAGAGATGGAGAAGGGGAAGGTTAGAAAGTACCTTGCTTTTCAGATCTGTTTATCAAACATCACAAGTATCTTCCGCTCTGGAACGTGCCGAAAGTATACTATATATTATGTTTAGTGAGTAAATTGTGAAATAACACATTCAGCCCCTCGACTACGGAGGTCGTCAGCTTCTGTGTTTCCTCCTGAAATGGCTTTGGCCGTGTTTGGTGACCATATCTGAATATCTAGGTACTTCCCCACCTTCATCTTCACTATCTCATTCCCCTACCCACTACCTTTAGCCTCACAACATACCCCACTGAGGGATGCCATAGTCTCACTGGCTCCAGAGGGTTTGGAGCAGTTCTTCTGCGGTTTCACATTTACAAAGCTGGAAAATTGTACCACAGCACAGCTGTTGAACTCAAGAACGACCTTTTATGTGACAAATGTTGGGCACACATTTGGCGTGTTTCCCGACTATGCAACGGTGCCGAAGGTATCAATACGCTAGTTCCTAGGAGCATCTTTCATTGAAATACCGGTAGAAAAGGACAGCATTCCTTGTAAGTTTTTTACGCAGGCAATGCAGGCCGATTTTAGTTAGTGTTATTTTAAAATCCTGATATTAGATTAATACCAATCATTTGACTAATGATATTTTACAAAGCGTCAACCAATTAAAATGATAAAACGTAAAAGTTGCCGCTGAAGTCGCGAAAATAATACATAGATAAAATACACTTTATTGTTTCGTTTAAAAGTTGGGTTATAACGAGTTTAAAAGTGAGCAGCATTCACTAGAAGAGCAGAAGGACCGGATTGCTTGCGCGGAAGTTACGTGGAGCGAAATGGCTTTTAAAGTTCTCCCGGAGTAATAAAAAACCGTCGATTCTGCCATTGCACGGTGAAAAGTTCCCACAATGCGCGGTGGAAGCATTCAAGCGATGTTATGCTGTTCTGTTCTGTTCTGTTTGCTCTGGGACTCGATTCCCCAATGACGCGCGGCTTGATCCCAGGGCGCGAGGAACATATTTATATGGGATTTATACATTAGATAAGATAAGATAAGATTTATACATTAGATGATTTAAATGACTTACCTCTACATATGACGCATTTCGAATTGTCTGCGTTTTTATTATAACTTTCTGAGTGCCATGCCAACTCTTGGCAGCTGTTATACCATATGTCAATAGCTAATCGTTAATACAATAACATGTTTATATAATTTTGTAGATTCAAAATCAACGTGTTTTAAATTACCCTTTCCAATTTATCAATTCTTCTGCCGATTTGGGTTTACCCCTTTTGCCCATTTTCTAAATTGGGTGAAAATGGACTCTAACAGCATGTCGCGAGACATTCATGATAGAGATTCCAGAATCGCTGTCCTGTTTTCTTTTACCGCCCCCATACTAAGGTGAGTGCGCTCAATCGATTTCGAATTTCTTAAAAGAGCGTTACCTTTTTTCTTTTGCTGACAAAGTTATATGAGCTCTCTGAGGTGCCAACACAAGGCTCAAGTCTAGTACAAGTGTGTCGCAGAAAGTTAAAGTCAACTGCAACAACACATATCTCTTGTGGTTTGACTCGTCTAAACTTCTTAACAACATTAAATAAATAAAAATGATCTCTGGAAATAAAAATGGAGTTACCTTAAAATAATTGGGAGTTACGTTAGTTATTTATCTGTCAAATATGTCATTTTTAGGGATGTTTTATGGACGGGTATACCCATAAATGTGTTTGATAGCGTAAAAAAGTATTTATTCTATTAAGTCATTATTTTTGGTTTTGTTTCTGTTTTTTTCGGAAAGGAAAGAACAAAAATATTAAATGATTTTTTAAATTTAAATAAAAAAGATATATTATGTATTTTTGGACTTTAATATTATTCGTCTTTATTGGCCTTCTGGTGTCCAGCTTTGGATAAAAACCTGCATTTACTTATATAAATAACAATAATTAATCTTTTTTCATGAAAATAAATCACTTTGTACAACGATATTAATCAAAATAATGTTTCGAAACAAATGGTTTCTTCGTCAGAGTAAAAAAAATACCAAGAATCGACAAATAAGTACGTATAAACAAAAAAAATTACAAGCGTTACGTTACGTCAGTTTTTGTTATAAAAAATAATTATACTAAATAATTATATTTTATAAATAAATATAGTTTTATAAAATAGGTGATGGTATTTATTTTACAAAAACCTTTATTAATTAACATAAACGAATCGAGGATGTGAATAATATAAAGAGTTATTAAAAGTAAATTGAATCACCGTGAATAATGGTATTAATGTGAAAAAAACTTAACAAATGGCTATTTAAAAACAAATTGTATATCCATTAAATGTAAAAATTGTATCTCTTTATTTATATTAAAAGAATGATTTGTTTCCAAAAATTTTGTTGGCAAATTAAGAATTATAATTATTATTCAAATACTTTAGGTTCTTCTTAATCCTAATATTAAAATTTCTAGGAGTCTTACCAATATAAAAAAGTTTACAAATTAATTTAAAGACCCCTGATTTGTTTAAAATATTATCCTAATCATATTTTTTTACTCGTTATTTTTTTTCCATTTATTATTCGTCTATAAAGCTGGTTGGGTAGTTTTGGAATATTTTTAATTACTGGTGTATAAGAAGTTATGAAGTTGATTTTATGATAGTGCAAGAAATAATTGTCGAAAGACCTTGGATGATTGAGCAATGACCACTGCACATAAGACAATATTTGTTGTACGGATAAAGAAAGGACTCACCATTAGGAAAGGGCACTCGCTTCTTCCTGTCTTTTCTCCTCACAACAATGTCACTTAACACGAAGCGGCTTGCACGATATCGGCACGAATGATAATGTCATAAGGTAAGGGAGATGAAATCTCGCGCGGATGCGGTTTTATTGTGAGCGGTTCGGGTTATTGCAACATACTGATTCCCAAAGGGCACATAAAATGAGCAGGAATGGAAAGGAAGGTAGGACAAAGGACAATAATACTATCTCAGTACAGTGGTCGCAGGTATGTGTGCATGAGATGTATGTATAAATTAATGTCTATTGCGCATTGGCGCAACCAATTACTGAATTTGAAGTACGGTTATTTTAAAATACAATTGTTCTCCACTTCTTTACATTGTCAATTATGGTAGGATAAACGTGACGTGAAATATACTTTTTCTTTTATTGTCTGTTTGACGTATGATTTTCGTACTATTACCGTTACTTATTACAATTTGTTTAATGGTATTTAAATCCAGGTTAAAATTATTTAAAGAAAAGGGAAAATTCACTAATCTACGGATGGTATAAAAAGCTGATAATTTTTAGCTAATTGATTGTCTGATTTTTTATATAAAGCAAATGGTATAAGAGTCTTTACGAAAAATGCTAAAATCAAATTTAATTTTTACAATTTCTAACGAAATAATTTGTTATGTGGAAACGATTGGTATGTTTTTCAAAAAATAATTATTTTAATAATATGCACGTCTAATAAAAACCTGAACTTTTGAATTTATTGAAAATGTATTTGCTATTATTTTCGTTAAATTAAAACGACGCCAGGAACCGAAGTATTGATTTTTATGGTGTTAGTAGACACAAATTTAAATAACTGACTATGGTTTTGTAATCGTGTGTTTTGTATTGTTAAAATTCCACAAAAACCAGCAGGAAGGTAGACAGCTGCTGGAAAATATTAATTTGCGGGTTTGCAGGGAAAATTTGGTGATTTAATCTCCAGAAGATATAATTGTGTGGCGGAAGCGCTTATTATGCTTATACATATTTTAAAAATTTATATATACGAAAGTATAAACATAATTGATAACTTAATTAAATGTGTATAATAATATAATATATGGTTCAAAATTATGAAACTATATTTTTTACATTAGGTTTACACAGGAGGAAAAAATTTCATATGTCATCTTTGGGAATGCTGTGTGGTGGGTCTTTTTAGGAAAAGGAAGGAGAGGAAATTCTGACCTAGATAAACCTCACCCCATGAACTCACCCTGCTAAGTCACCAAACATAACGAACCACTTGGAGTGACCTATGGCAGGGGTGTTGGTTATCCAATAAATGGTTCCCGAAGCGGCGGTACCCATACCCGACTCCCATATATTTAAAGATGTATCCCCATAAAAATCTATGCTTTTGTGTATCGGGGAGTGGGTGTTATTAATTTAGTTATCAAAAAAAAAATTATTACTTTTTTCGTTTTTAAGTTTTCATTTTCAATGAAACTTTAAAATTTTAATGAGTATAACTTGTCGGTATATTTTTAGTTGTGCTTTGAATTTTATAAAGCTGTTTTTCGGGGTTTTATATTTCTTGGTAATTTAATAAATAATTTTGTTCGTAGGTATTTCTAGTTCTTTTACCCATTTTTTTCACATGTCGAAATCGATAGTTTATATTTTAGCCTGATATTTTTCGTGTTTATAAATAGTGCGGTTTTATTTAGAATATCCTCTTAAGTGATATAGGAATAGAGTATTTAATTCTCCGACTTTAAATATGAGTTCAGAAGAATATAAAACGATGTCTTTAAAAACATTTTCAATTATTAGTTCGTGCGCAGTGTAAAGACATGTGTGTGCTTTTAATAAAACTATTTTTACTATATTTATTTCACTTATAAGTGCCGCCCCATGCTAAATATACCATATTGAATTTTGGATTGACTGAAAGCGAAGTAGGTTATTCTTAGTAGTTCTCTATTTAGAAAATATCTCAAACAGTTAAAGATATAGGTCAACATTCGTAGTTTGTTTTTGAGAATGGTTATGTGGGGGTAACCATTTCAGGCATTGGTCCACAGTAATGCTAAGGTATTTAATTGAAGTATTTACAAGTTCAACGTTTTTCTTATTACTGTATCTTTAAATATGACCTAAATCTTTAATTTTATTTACATAGGTAATAATAATAATGTTTGGATCATTTCTATAGCGCCGTTTTCATGAGAAAAAAACCACAAGGGCGCTAACAACTTAATTTATACATTTAACTTATATCCTATTACTTAGACTAATAAGTTCAATTTATATCTAGTGGCTTATAACGAAGATTAATAACTAATGACTTCAAACTTCTCATATTTTTATGGCCGAATGTAATTACTCTTAATTGGTGAAGCTTATTTAGGTACCGCCGCCCCGGGAACCAATTATTGAATAACCAACATCCCTGCAAGAGGACACCTCAAGTGGTTCACTACGTTTGATGATTTAGCAGGGGTGACCGGGTTAATCGGGTGAGGTGTGTTGAGGATGCGCCTGGCCACCAGCTGCGTGGCGTGCCAGATCTCGGGAGAGGCTGGTTTGGGCAGACCCTTTAACCTCTCCAACTGATCTCTCGACCCATCAACACTGATCTCTAGATTCCTACCCAACCGTTATACTTTTTACCTTTACAGAACATCCTATCCTTCCTTTTCTAAAAAAAAACTCACACAGCACCCCCAAATATGACATAGGCCCTAGGAAAAGCTACTTTTCTCAGGGCTTCCTGTGTGGTTTTATTTAAAAAAAAAATTCTTGGAAATGTATCTTAGTTTCCTTCAATAAATTTTTTAAACAAAAAGAATTTGACAAAACTATTCTAACTATTGCGTTTTATTTTTCAATAAGGTAAGTAAGGATAAGATTAAGTTTATAATGCTTCGTTATGCATAATCTCTTCTTCATTCTTGTTTAAGTAACAAAGTCGATAAACAATTAGTATAGACTATATTAGAGAAATGCATTTTAACTTAATTAAACTGCAAAATTAACTTAATTTGAGTCAAACCGCATTTGTTTTCATTGTTAAACTGTCAAAAAAAATCTCAAGATGATACATATTATTTGCTCTTCTTCAGCATATGTATTTAGATAGCGTAGAGCGTAATTCTTACTCAAAGATTTCCAGTTTATCATTTTTTGGCGGTTCTTACCGTCGGAACTCCACGGATTTCATTAAACCGTTAGCCATTTTATCTTCTGTTTCTCTTTGGAACCACAGAATAATATTTGATTTCAACCTGTCGTATACCCAGCTTAGTTATCTTTGTTCCATTTGGGTGTGGAGATTGGGACAGTAATGTCAGTTATCTTTGTCATGCTTCTAATCCACTCGTTAGTTTTTCTGTCTTGCAAAGAAAAGCACCCAAAAGGAGCTTTTGTATGGTTGTCATTTTTGACACAACGTTATTAATGGAGTGTATGTTTGTGCTCTAAAAGCGAACGGGAACTTACTGAGCATATATTGAAAAAAACGTGCTTCAAGGTGCTGAGTTATCTAGTCCTTAATCATGTTTGGGAAATCTATTCCTTTATGCGATCGTCAGAAATTATCGAGCGATTAATCACAATCGTCAGAACGAAAATCATTCAAATACGTTTTCTCGATATATCCCGATTTTTATTCCAAGTTGAGACCGTTATCTATTTTATTTTTCTGCGTCTTGTCGTTTTTTACGTTTTGTTTAGATTTATTAGTATTATCATCTTCCCCTCATTATAAACTCTTTAGAAAATTCTAATCATTCAATAAGATAGCTACCAAAAAAAATGGAAATATTAGTTGCAAGTTAGTATTGTTAATTCTGAAATTGAAATACGAGATCGATAAATATGACTTATAATAATTAGATCCCAATAATAGAATGGTTAGAGACGATGTCCCGGTGAGACAGAGATCCTGAGTTCGATTCCCAGGTGAGAACGTCTTCTTCTTTTTCTGTGTCTTTTGATAAAGGTTTCGTTAAGATATACAGGATGGGGCAAAAGTAATCACCCTATTGGAAAACGCTATAACTTTTGCAAATGGCGTCAAATTTCAATTTGGTTGACATTTGTGAAGTAAACAAACGCAGAATACAAATCGATAAGACATGAATCGGTTTACTCCGCAAGAACGCGAAATAATTGTTTTCACTATAATTTTTTTTATTTTTATTATACATTATACCCTTTACAAGTATGAGGCAAAAAAGTCCGGATAAACTGCTTTTTAGCCGTTTATCTAACGGATCATTTACATTATAAATTTTATTATAGTGAGTTTACAGTTACATTTTTACAATTATATGTATAAAACAAAAAAATTTACAGAAATATAGCAAAAGATAAATTATGAAAAACATAAATTACAATTAAGTCCTTAGAATAATATATCATTGTAAGCTAATACAAATTAATTCTTTCAGTAAGCCAAGTCTTCAGTAAGTTCAACAATTGTTTATTTTTGGCACAGTTTTTAATTTCACCAGGTAACATATTAAAACAACTGGGAATCATATAGTTTAACGTTCTTTGTTCATATTTATTTGTGTGCTTAGGTACAATAAATCTTTAATTAAAGTTAAAACGAATATTGTGATTGTGTTCTAGCATGTTTATATATAAAGGGTTATTTATGTGCTGAAATATAATTTTGTACCACAGAATTCCTCTCACTGAAAGAATTTTGAGACTCTGATAGAAGTATGGAATATTATGCCTAATTAAATAAATTATTAAAAAATTACAGCAAAAGAACATCGGTTGATAATTTTTGCCCAACCCTGTATTAGGATTATCTTCTTCTTCCATGAAAATCATTGTATATTATTGTATTCGCAGCATTCTGAAAAGCTAATAGTTTGAGCTGCAAGTGAGATACTGGAAGAATTTCACAAATTATTTTCCAACTTCGTAAAAATCTTGGCACAATCCGTAGTTTAATTAAACTTTGACGTGTAAATCATCCTTAAGTGTTATAACATCGCTGCCCTCAGTTGAAATAATCAAATAACACTTAAAAAGGAGTCAAATTCAACTCAAAGTGAAAACTGTGATAAAGGTAAAACTGAAGATTTAATTAACGTGAAAGGAAATTTAGCAAATGCAATTAATTTCAATTTATTAGTAGTGAAAAACTCCCAGAGACCGTGATCATTTTGTACGAAGTTTTGAAGTTATGGCGCGTTTATTTCAAAGAGCGGAAGCTTCGGTTCCGACCATTTCGTGAAACAACACCATTATCTTGCATTTTTTGTAAAAAGTTTTGGAGAACCAATTAAAACGTTTATAGTTTTAAAGTACCGATCAAATCGAAGCACGCTCATAATAGTTAACCTACATTTAGTTAATGGGCAATATTATTGGGATCGTAAGCTTTCTTATAATTGATTTAAATATATTTAATAATCCAAATTTTAGCCAAATGTCTTTTTAGAAACCTCAAAATTTCCTGAACGGGTTTTTTGTAAATTTTAATTTAGAAAAAACCTTTTCTACTCTTTTTTTAATCATTTTTCCGGCTGTGGTTGGTATTTTTTTTTAATGAAGAACTTAATAATTTAATGAAACATGCGGTTAATGTTCAAGGTAGAATACGTTAAAAAATAGAGACTCAAGTCCCAGCATGGTTAAGTTTTTTTTTTCAAGTAGAAGTGGACGGCCAAATATTATCCCAAGCTTTAATTTTATATCCGCCCATTTAAGTCTAGATCGTAGATTGGACTTATCTTTTACAACTAAGAAAATTGGTCAGGGGATTTGATAAGAGCAGATGGAAAGCAAGAAATATGTCTGACAGCGAACATATCCTCGTTAGGACAATCTTCACAGCCCCCGTTGGCCGGTTTTTGGGGTGTATTATCGGAGAGCAGTGATTCACGATGCTTATTACCCTCGTCAGTGTCTTTTCTGCCTAAGTCCGTGTATTATGCAAAACCCGATACGCGGCCCTCCCCCTCCCCCTACCCATTCTCCAAACACGGCGCTGCTAGACCGGTACACCCACCCCCGCCTGTGGTTCCCCTGGCCGTCAATAAGAAAAAGGGTTGCCGAGAGTTGCGGGATTATAAATGGACTCCAGGAAAGCTCTCAACTTTGATCGCGCTACATACATAATGTATATTCCGCTAAGGTTCTTTCAGCGGAGGCTTAAAATGTATTTCTACGCCGTACAACACCGACGAAACATGGAAACACTTCGCCCATCAAAATTGTGACAATATGTGAGAAAATAAAACCATTTATCACAAGATCGTTAATTTGGTAAAAGTGTGGCAGCCTTTCTTTTCATTGTTAACTAAAAAAATATATCTCAGTCGACTTATAAAAAATTCTGTAGAAAAAGTATTAATAATAATTGTCATTGATCGTTCCAGTGAAAAATTGAGATAAAATAAAAATGATCGCGGCAGGAATGCTATAAGCCAAATTACAAGAAACCTTCTTGAAACCAGACAAATTTCAATTTAAGACAAAACCTATATAAAACGATAAAAAAATCAAAATAAGAAAACACTATTACTTTGCATCACTGGACAAACATTTGAATGACAAAAACAAATTCATAGATGATTAAAGTTTATCGAAAAACTTACGGCATGAGAAATAATGTAAGCCATGTCTCCATGAACCTTAAACCTTGATCAACGCCGAAATATTAGAGGCCTAGTAATGCTTTATAAAATAATTCATTAATTTATTGAAAGCCCGTACCTTTCGGATGTCCGTTGAGAGTTACTCGATCTCAGGACACATTTTATATTCTTCAGATCAATACTAAGTATCTTGAAGATCTTAATATAAAACACGTATCACTGTGTTTGTACACGTTAATTTTCAAAGCCGCCCAACCAATTTCAATGAAGTTTTGTGAATATGTATGGTTGGTACCAGCTTGAAATATAGGATATTCTTGGATCGTATAGGTGGCGCTGTATTTTTTTCAGATTTCTCATCCAAAAAACAACCACACATTTTAACTTCCCTACACTCCTTCCCCTCAATGTTTTAGTGCAATTTTAAGGATTTTTGTAAGAAAAAAGGGTCACAATTAATTTTTACACTGTGTTTGTAAGCTTTCAATAGATGGCGTTGTGAACAAATTTATTGACATCTGTATTACCCATACAGAGAAAATACCAGTGATTTTCAGTGCTGATTTAAACGTTTCCCTGAAAATTCAACGTTGTTTGAGTGTGGTATATTTTCTATATGCATAATATAGATGTCAATACATAGAAGACTGTCTGTGGCAGGACAACGTCTGCCCGGGCCCACTAGTATATTTATAAACATAAGTTGTGGCACTTTTAATATATTATACACATGCATATATTTATCTAACACGAATTTTACTAAATTAATAACGTTCTTAATAAAATAACATTCGATCGAATATTTAAGAAAAATGTTTATTTTCATCACTTTTCCTGTTTTTTTCCTGTTTTGCTATCAGTTTGAATTGAATAAAATTTGATTGAATAAAAGCATTTTTAATTGAAAGCATCTGTCTCTTTTCATTATTATTATTAGACCCATTTGATATTTAAATATAATTAGGAAATATTTAAAAAAAAGTTTTGTACCTTTAAGTAGTTTATATTATATTTATTTATTTTATTTATTTATTTAATTATTTGTTTGTTACTAAAATATTACAGCATAGATTTTGACTGTCCAACTAGGAAGGTCTCCCGTTCTAGGACAGTCAAATTGACAGTGAATATACTTAATGGTGAAATCACCGACACAATTTATTTTGAGAGATTACAAGAGTGAAAGCGAGGATACATGTAGCCTTTATATTACTATATTTTAATACATAATAAAATAAACAATAAAATAAAATGAAAATAATAGAAATAAAATTAAAATAAAAGAAAATAAAATTAAAATTAAAATTTTAATTTGTAATAAAAATTTAAATTTGTAAACAGAAGAAATAAATCAGGCGCTTGTATCACATAATTATCATACAATATTTTTTAACATCGAAATAAGACTATAAGTTATATTGTTACGTATTTTTATTTTTTTTATTTGGTCTTAATTTTGAATATCATTATTTTATTAGTCAATGATGTAAAATTTCGTAATACTGTATAATATTAATTTAAATTATAAAAATATATATAATTTTGAAAATTGTCAAATATTAAAACATTCAATTTCTAGAAGCATCTTTCTCCTTTTGAAATCGTTTCTAAAGTGGAGATATATATTTTGAATATATTCGTACGCTTACATTCGGAAGACGTGCGTACTAAACTAGCTCACAAACATTTCAGACTGGAAATAAGGGTACATTTGGCCTCTGAAGGTCTTAAAATAGTCCTGGATACTACAGCTATGAGGCGGGGCTTATCGTGTATCCACTCTCTTCTTATCAGAACATCTAATTAATTATCTAGCACCACTACTTTTCACTTCTCATCTCTCCTAAACATCTTCCTTCTATTCTAGTCTCCTCTGGGTATACTTAGAGCACAATGGGCGGAAATGCGAACACGTTAGATCTGTTGGTAAGAATGTAATTTCCGGGATCAATGCCACAAATGATTGATTTTCCGCGTGTTTCACATTTCTAAAGTAATCCCGATTAGGGTGCACGTAATCACTTTTACAATAGACTAGCTTTGCTACCAAACTTTGCCCGGGATATCGATTATTAAAATATGAAACAATTTTTAAGGGGGCTAATTATTTCATATAATAATAATGATGGATATATAAGCTGTTGTTAAATTTAAAATGATATTACAGACGCTCTGCAAATATCTTGAAGTCAGAACTGAACGTTCGACAGGTTCGGCTGCTTCTGACAAACAGACGGATTCCCGATCCTAATGAAAGGTGGATTTTTTTGGTTACACTGCGTCTTCGTATTCGAAGTCAATGCGAACGCAGCTTGAGGCAAAGTAAAGCAAAAGCGATACGAAACGGCAACGCTGTGCCCATCGTCAGCTCCTGTTTCGCAATTTTCAGCAACCTGTTCCTTTTTAATAAATATTGATGGTGACTTTGAGGCATGAAATTACCACAAAATGTATTATGTTTTGTTAAATTAAAAAGAATCATAACGTTTAAAACATTTGCAAACAAATGCCTATCCCCTTACTAAAAAACGTGTTTTATAGTTTAGACAGCTGATAAACAAATTGAAATTGGTAAACGATTGTTTATCGGTTGTGTAAAATTTTAAACACGTTTCTTAGTAATGCCCTCAATATCCTACACGGAGAGAAATCGATTTTTTTCCTCACGATAAATTAACAGGCCTTATTAATAAAACATTAATTTAAGAATGTGATTTCCCTCTCATGACGATACAAAAAAAAATTGTTGTTATCTAAAAATATTCAGATTTTCATGAACACGTGTTCTGAAATCATGATAATTTACTGTAATTTTATCAGGTACTATGTTAATTCATTGATAAGCCCTGCTTCTAACCGGAATTACCGAATTATTATTATTAATTTGAAGAGATTCTTAATATATTTGCAATAGTCAATGCAACAGTATTTTTCCACTCTCCGCCACGTCCACAAGCGAAAATATCTAACGACCTGATTGCGTCGCGGGCGTCGTCTCACCGTTCGTCCGTGTTATTTGTCACGTAAAACAATTACAAGCGGCGGTGACCATTTGATATTTTCACATCGCACCGCGTCGCTTTCGCGTAGACTTCACCTACGTAAGACTCACCGATTGATATCAAGTTAAATAAATACCTTTACAATGTTAGTATTTATAATAGGCGATTACTATTACCCGCCCGCTGCCACCCTTCCCGATATCCCTCCGTAATACGCGCCTACCCTTGCTGTTTTATACCCGATTGGTATTTGAAATTTACTGTATTTTAACGAGAAGAAACGCTCAAACGATCGCGTTTATTATCACAAGGAATACTAGGAATGAGGAAAGCAAGCCTTTACCTGTTGATGGTTTCGCTGGTTTCTGGAAGATTTCGTGGATTACTTATTGTTCATGGATGTACATCTCATAAGCACCATTAACGTTAGAGATTTTCACAACACGAACACTCTTCACAATTCGACAAACGACAATAATGAACGTGGAAATTATACGTACTATTTAACGGATTTTTCACGAGAATATCTATCTATACGAGGAACGAAAATAACAAGCACTTTAAGAGACAACGAAAATTCGAATCTTAAAACAAATGACACTGGCGTCGGTATTCTTTATTCAATTCTACTCGCTTCTAAGATAAGACTTTTAGGAAAGGAACAAAAACAAGCTAAATGACAATTTAGGTAGGATCTGGGATATGGAATAATCATAAAACACCAGCACTATAATCCAACTGGTGCCGCGATTCTTCCCTTGCACTATAGCAGTCCGTCTGAAGTGTTTAATTTTCCCATTTACTTTTCTCAAAGTACTGTAGTTTACGCTTTTTGATTGTGTTGACAATTGTCCTGTCTTTAGACCTCCTGATCCTGGGAGTTTGTCCAGGGAAATCTCAACAAGCGACTTTTTACTCGGTATTCAAAGGCTATACATTTATTCTCTGTTATTTGGTCAGGCTCCAGGCTCCAGGCTTCTTCTCTAAATATCGGGAATCCAGGAAATGAAGCATCTAGCCATTATTTGCGAATGGAATTGGAGAGTGATGTGCTTACTGATGTGCATGGATCGCATTCTTAATCTATCTAAAAGTAATGGATTCGTGTATAGATTGGTAGCGCTTTTTGGTTTTTTTTAACCATTACTATATTAAAGTAATTTGTATGTCTGTAAAAGGTTGAAGGTTGAAGGTACTGAATTCGTAATAATTTCGTGATTTAAATTTTATATAAATAATAGTATCTGCAGAGAAATTTGAAACCTATGTGGAATTTGAGCTAATTATTTTGATTTATAAGTGTGTATAAAGTTAATTCAATAATCAAAATTACTGATTTGGGTTATCTGTGTGTCCTCCATAACTCTGGTTTATTGAACTCCAATTTGTTTTAAATTTAAAAACTGTCATTTCCAAAATTGGAACTGATTGTACGAAGAGTTCAGACAAGTGTACCTACAATACTGTCTGTTTTTTAATTTTTTTTTTCTACATTCAATTGTGTATTTCTTTTGATTCAATTTTTAGGGTTAACTTTGACAAGTAGAGTCAGATTTCATGATTTTTCAAGGATTTTGCTTTTTCCATTATCAAAAAGGGTTATTCACCCAAATTCTAAATTATTGATCTAACAAAAATTTTGAGCAATTATATCATAATTTAAGTGTAGGTATACTCATATTAAATAAACTTTTAAAATGAATGCCTCAACACAGGCTAGCCGCTAGCCTAGTGAGGCAGGTTATGAGAAACCTCAAATTTATCTATTTTTTACATGTATTCTTAGTTATAGTTGCAAATTTCTAAAATAAAGATATTATTATTAATAATACTGGGTAACCAAGGAAAATAATTAGATATACTAAAGTTGTCTATTCGAAAGGTAAATTTCTGATCGTCTCTCTAATTGGTCAACAAAAAATAAAGAAAATTAAAAATATTTGTTATCAAAAGTATGGAAATATTTTATAAATACTTTCAGCTTTACAAACCCAACAATAATGATAATATCCCGTGATTTACCACTGTCTGGGTTAGCTCTTAAATATAACGTTTCGAGCTATCCTTGAATGTGGACATATAAATTATTAGGTTCACACTCTGCCATTGCAGATCTGTTAATGCATAAACTGCCACTTTGTAGTTGTGATTGCATTAATGATTTGTGTAATAATTACCGTGGATAATATCCAAACCGAAGTATCGAGCCTGCAACCTCCGGACTGAAAGTCAAGTGCGTAAACCACTAAGCTATTTAGGCCGTCCCGGTGACCGGAGAACATAGTATAATTAAGTCGATGTAACCCAGATAAGAACGCAATCACGGCAAAGGTTAGTAACCTGCTTACCTGACACCTATGAATGTGCATGTCTATAAAAACACACGAATGTTAGGTATATATGCAATTTATTAAATACTTGTAATTATCTACTGCAAGTTCTTTAATCTATATCAACAAGTTTGCAACGGAAACAAGTCACTCTGATAATAATGTGAACAAGATACGTATGTACTCCGTGTTTATGTAATTTATGTTTAAGGCATGTTTGTGACTACGACCAAATTCCCTATAATATTAATAATACCTCCAACTTCTGACATTTCCCATACATTCTGATGGTAACATACTACATCTGCGCCTCATAGCGAAATGAGTTGTGTACCTTTGTTTTCTCTTTTTCTAGGATTTTATTCGAATTATATAATTTATTTTACAAAATAAATAATGGAAATCAACATAAAAATAGATAACCACATAGGATCTTACTGCTTTGCGGATTTTTTCGGTAGTTTTCACTCTGTTTTTTAGGGTTTAAACAGGTAATAAAAATCTGTTTTTAAAATTTTATTGGAGTTGGGCGTATTATTAATATTATAGGGTATTTCTATAACTCTATAAAGTGTTTTTGTTATTTTAGATCATTATGAACCAACTTTTGGATATTTTTTTATCAATATTGATAAAAATACAAATTAGAAAGCGCAAAACACCGCCACCAAGCAATAAAAAAATCAATTTGTGGCCATTGATGGGAATGTCAACGTCAATATGCTACACTAGCGCCTCTAGCGGCCATCGTTGTTGATATTGCCAATATTTTATTGGAGTAGGACGTATTATATATTAATATTGTAGGGTATTTGCTACAACTATATAAACAATATCAAATTTGCTACGGACTTTTGCTTATTAAATTTACTCTTGTAGAAAGCCCAGAATATAAATTAAAAATATAAACATGCCCTTGTAGAGTTATCATTTGAATATACTTAATATGTTTTATGTTGAGTTGAAAAACTATTTATTATCATTTTAATTTTTGTCGACATTATTCATTTATGTAATTCAATGCCACGAGAATCTGTTTCGGGGAAATTGATTGATTTGTAGAGATTTTCTTGCAAATTCTTGCAAAAAGTCAGTATTTTGTTTTATATATATTCTGATACGTTTTCGGTGCACATTATCTCAGAGAATATTTCCACAATGTCTTAAAAATGCGCCAAAATTGTATAATCTTTGATGTTCTTCCAGCCGTCAATAAAATTAACGACATCGTTCTTATGAAAGGATAATGACTGCTTTGAGTGTAGATTAAACCTTGAATGATTATTTCCGTATCGGATAGGACTAATAAATTTTAAGAAATTCAATTAAATGCTAATGGGAACCCTAATAAACAAAGAGATAAAGCCCCTTAGGCTATCAGCATTATTTATAGTTCTTTAATAATTCAGTGTTTTAAAATGTCGCTAAATCAATTCGGCAGTATCACGTAGTAGTTTTTCGTTTTATTATCAAATCATTATGTGAATATTTTCTTTCGGTTGCTTCTGATTTCTACAACCATAATTATTGAATCAAAACTATTCTCGATGCGATAGCATGTTTTATCAAAATATGGCCTCATAAAGTAAATTTGTTAGGGTGAGTGTGTAGGTATAGACGTTATTAGCTTAATAAAAAGGTGTACTAATTAACCTGTTTTCGTACATGCTCTAGGGGATATTACACGCAATTAAACAACTTAACAACATCCGAGGTACTCAATCATAATAAACGAGAGCAAAATAGATTAAGTAGTTCCGTAGATAAAACTGATTCCAACCAATAAAAAATTAAAGGCCCGTCACTTGAAAATGTGTCCTCACTCGTCGCACGCAAAATATATTTATTTTATAATAACACAATATAACCACTAGAGCAATTTTAAGAGATATTTCTCCCAGCTTGAAACGGACTTAAAGTTCATGCTTTCTTTTTACGATGACATATATGATTTAAAAAGTGTAAGAAAGAGAGAATTACATTAATATTTATATACAAAACGGATAAAAGTGAAGTGACAATAACTTTTATAATACGTTTGTCTAATTTAAAACGTTTTTTAGTTTCGTGTAAAGTGGTAATCACAGTTTACAAGAAAAAAAATACGCAATGGAGATGTCCTGAGATCAATTCCTGTCTTCTGTCTTTTCTGTTTCACATCTTTCGTTTGTGAGTCATTAATATCGTTTTTAATGATTAAAACCTTTATCTATATTAGCATATAAAATATTACATTGGTTTTATTAGTTAAATTTAAACTTAAAACCCTAAAATAAAATAAATGTACTTAAACAAGAATATTGAGTGTTGAAGTCAGTATTTTTTATGTAGCGGATAATAATTAAGAAATATATATAAGCCATGACAACTAACATAATAAAGTTCCAAGTGGCCAAGTGGGTACTAATATACTTGCTGATTTTATTACTACTTCACCGACGCCTAGTTGGTTGAGAATGTCAGCAATAAATTTGAAACCAGTTGTTTTTACTCAAGTGTATATGAGCTCAAAACCACGTGCAGGTCATTATTGAGACTCATTATTTAGAACGTGAGTATCTGTATAATCGAATGAAGTCGCTACATAACACATGATGTCAATTATTGATGAATGGTCATAAAAAGGAAGAATATAAAACATAATCCATATCTTCAAAAACCACGTTCTTCCTTTATCGCCATGATTTTTTGAGCTGTTATACCGTGCTTCCTCCTTCTGTAGCCAACGTTTCGGAAAGTGTCAAGGTGTCCATTATCTGTCCACTGCCCTGAAGAAAGAATAAAGAAGGAGGAAGAGCAATACGACATTGTAACCCAAAAAGTAATCACGATAAAACTTTTGGACTTTAAAATAATATCCAAGTTCTTCCTTATTTTAAGAGCGGTCTTGTCCTGTGCGTACTTGTAAATAATACAGATGTCGGTAGCCCGTTTCACATAAGAGCCGATTTTCAACAACTACTTTGAACGGGTGTTCAACTCGTCTTTATCTAGTTTCACGCACGTGCACCGATACACCGGGAGTCAATGCTGCTTACTCTTTAGAGCGGGCTCCACTAAAACTCCTGTAGAACAGACTCAGCATACCTACATTGCTTCTGTGCACTGGAGATAGCAATCGGTCGGTTAACAACGGTTCCTGATGGCAGTCGGTCTGTTGTCGCTCAGACGGTCCGCCCTCCTTAGCACAGAATCAAGTAGGTTTATAAAGTATTTTGAGGCTCCAGCCCAGAGGTGGCTCTCGAGTTCAATTGTTGGGCTTACTTGAGATTTGTACAGGGTTAGCAGCTGGTCACCATTGAAGAATATGCTAGTCCTATACAAGACGCCAAATTGCTTGAAAACACGATTTACTCGGGCTACTCTTTTCACTGTACTTCTAATTAATTTTATATATGATAATAAAAGGATCGCTTACACAGCGCCGTTCTTGTAAAAAATCTCCTCCAGTGCTAAAAACATGCGATTTGATTATAATGGATTTACTCGGGCTAGTTTTTTCACTGTACTTCCATTTAATTTTATGTATGATAATAAAAGGATCACTTACATAGCGCCGTTCTTGTAAAAAATCTCATCCAGTGCTAAAAACATGCGTTGTCATTATAATGGATTTACAGTTTTCGTACATATTCTTTGGAGTGGTGCTAATTTGTAAATGTTTCTATTCTAAACTGTGTATATTCGACATTTGCACTACCAATTTTTCGAAAGTCTTATCTAATTTTTTTAGTAATTTACTAATTATTCAAAATAACTGGAGTCGAACCTGAATCAAGACTTTAATCACAATTATGTAATTAGAATTTGCTTCGTAGCCTATTTACTTAGATGTGGCATCATAGTCATTACGTACCTGCAATCTGCCTGGCTTTATAGTTAATAGTTATAACGCCAGGCATTGGAGGTATTAGCGTGTCAGAATCTGCCAGGATTTACACCAACTCCACCACCTCCCAGGTTGATGTACCGCGACTTAGTCACCACGAGACACTAATCCCATGATGTGGATAATTAGATTCATAATAGATTGATTGAACCACTTTCCAATACCCGTATATACTTAATGGATTCGACTTACTACATTGTTTGCCATTTTAGAGCCGAGTGTTTTCATAAAGATTAAATCATATCAATATTAAATCAAAACTTATTGAAGCAGTTCTTTAAACTGGGTTTACGTGTCCAAGAAGTTGTCGAAACTAAAATGTTGGATCGATCAACATCTAGGTTACTAAAATGTGCATTTGCATCCTAGTTAACTAACCATCACGCTGGTTTCGCCAAGGGGTAGCCTGAGAATCTTGGTCTTGGCACACTTACACTTTGCCTCATTCACATTCATACGTCGTCTCATACATACTCCTCTATTATTCTCACTCTTGACATAGACTAACTCATGTGTCTGATTCACTTGTTTTCCACTTTCGTCATTTTACTTCTTCTATCATTTACATTTATTACGCTCCTTTCTTCGTTCATTCGCTCTACAAGCCCAAACCATCTCAGCTTCTTTTTATTAATCTTACTCATGTGCTTACATCAGACTTGCATTATTTACGGATCTCCACATTTCTCACACGATCATACATAGTTTCACTACACATATTCCTCAGGGATCTCATTTCTACAGCATTCAGTCAACTTTCATCCTACATCTACCAGTTCCATGCCTCACTACCATATATCAGGGTAGGTACCAGCACTTCATTGTGGACTGCTAGCTTCACTTCTTATGACAGTTTTTTTGCTAGCGCCAACCGCGTTCAGTCCTTCATTGATGGATTTACCTGCATTTACCTTTCTTTAAATATCTCTATCATTCTTCCTATCTTTCGTAAACATACTTCTCAAATACACAAACTTATCCACTCACTCCATCATTAGTAGTCATCATTCACAACTATCTGGCAGATGTTTTGGTACTCTCTCTTTCAAACACCATATATCAATGTAGTTAAAATATTAAACCAAAGTCAAAGTTTTTGGTTTGTCGTGTCTTTAATGCTGGAAGATGTTTCCAAAGCGACATACTTGGGTCACACCGCGGATCTCAACAATAGGCCAAACAAGAGAAGAGAAGAGAAGAGAGGAAGTCCCACAAATGCACCAGCCCTATGAAGTGAATGCCCCACGCAATCTATACAAACTGGTACAAACCTCCATACTGCAGATTCTCGGATCCACTATACCCAAGCACAATGGAATGCCATAAGAGTTCAATACAACAACGCTTATAGACAATTGCTTCGGTTATCGAAGTCTTGCAGTGCTAGCGAAATGTTTACATCAGGTATTGTAAATTGTGTTTATGCAACAAGGCATAAAGCAGCCAATTTCCAATGTAAGCTATTCATTTCACAATATTCTGTTATAAAAGTCGCAATCGATTGTTTAAACGCCCCAATACCATAAAACGGATGCGTCAAAAACTCACTACGTAATTATTCCTTCTGTAATTTTAATTTATATTTTTGTTGTACCTGTGGTCGCAATATTTTATGCGAATCAGTTTTTGGTGGACTGTAATCAATATTTTTTATGTTTTCAAATTGGCACTTCTTGGGATAGCTGGTTAATAGTTAGTTACAATTGGGAAAGGAGTCTGATTTACCCCAGGTCTTCACTTATCTCGTGTTCCTTAACTGATTCTATACTATACACAGTAAAAGAACATATTCACTTACGATTTTCTTAACAGACTGTACTCCACACGATCAGAACCGGACATGTAATTGGGTAACGGGTTAGGTGGGTGAATGCAGGAACATATTTTAGAGGGAGATGCATATAATTGCGTGAACAGTACCTATTCTTCTTCATTTGATTTGTTGTACAATGTTTACTTATTTCTTTCCTTTCTCATTTTTTATTACATAGCACAACCCGTGCATGTAGCCTGGAATGAAAGAATTTTTATTATTATTATTATTTTTAATTCCTGGAAATTAAACCTTCCTTCAAAAGGGAATATGGAAGAAATTCAGCCTTTAATGTTGGGTACAGGGAGAATTAAAATATTGTAAAGCTATTCGTAACCCGAGAATATTCTTTTCAAATCCCCAAATTTTATCGTACCTGCATGATTATATATTATAACACAAATACCCCTTTCCTAATATCATTTTTACTGCATTCTATCCACTATCATCTGCCAGTTAGTTCCATGCCTCGCTGCCATATTTTTTAAAATTTGTATTATGGTCTACTAACCTCGACTCCTTTGACAATTTATTAGGGACTACCGCATTCAGTCCCTCAGAAGGTAATTGAGTTTCCTGAACAAACGTAATAGGTACGTTGATTCCTTTGATCTGACATAAAAATGAACAAATATTTTATTCGGTCTCCTGAGGGTTAATCCAAATAATGTAGTTAACTTTTTTATGTGAATACCGCAAAAGAGTCCCGACTGCTCCCAACCGTCTGGAGCCAGTGAGACTACGGCATCCCCAATTAGAGTATGTTGTGAGGCTGAAGGTAGTGGGGAGGGGCGGAGATGGAGAAGAGGAAAGTTTGGGAGTACCTGGCTATTCAGATCTGGTCACCAAACACAGCTGAAACCATTTTAAGCAACGTTTCAATTCTGAATTTTTGGTCTTACACCAGGGCGATACTGGGAGTATCTTCCACTCTGGAACGTGCCGCAAGTATACTATATATTATTTTAAATTAATAAATTGTGAAATAACACAGATTTAGGCCCCGTAGTAAGCGTTTAAAGATGGTTTGAAAAGGAGATATTTAAATAGGAATGTTAGAGAGAGCGCGCTAATATTAAAAAAAAAACGATAGTAATTAAGGAGAAATGGAGGATGGGATAGGTTAATGGAGAAAATATTTAATAAAACACGACTCGTTTGAAACAGAGCAAAAATCTATCCACAAATGCTTTAGTTGCATTTAATGATACTCTGTGAATTTGTTCATGCCTATAACATACTAAATAACAGAACAAAAGGGTTTTTAATAATATTCGGTTACTTTGCGATTTTTTTCTATCGAAGGAATTTCATATAATTAGCGTTTCGGCAAAAAAATGTATAGATATTATCTTCAAAAGTAACATATATTTTTTTGGAACTTTAAAACTTAAAGGTTTAACGAGAAACTTATTATAAATCGGTAGAAATTGGATTTGGTGGGCTTTGCGCAAGCCAGGATTTGAGCCCGCGACCTTTGGCTTGCTAGTAGAGAACCTTACCCCTCGGCCACGAAGGCCGTCAACTACTTACCTAAATTGCCTTTTACTTAACGCGTTCTGGTTTTTCGCAGAAAATACACAAACAGCAAAACGTGTTTTCTAGTAAACAAGTACACATATGAATAACATCGTATTTATGTGGTTGTAAGGAAAAAAATGATTGGCAATTAACAAATAAAAACAAGACTGAATACGCGATTGATATTATGGAGTAGTCAGGGAAGAATGTGGTTGCTAGATGTAATGGAGATTAATGTAATGGAGACAAGACGAGACGAGGCATTACTGTAAAAAAAGTTTTCATAAAATAAATATACACATAAAAATTATTCGCTATAAAATTTAAACCTTAGTGATGCACGATTTGCTAATACCTACTTATTGGGTTTATACACATGTACAGAGAAAACTTGCTGACACAAAATATTGTTAATTTATTAAGAATCTGGTCAAATTATTCGTTTTCCTGTGAAAAACGAGACTGCGGTCCTTTAACGAATTAATTGACAGATTTTACAACAAACTATCAGAAAAGCACGAATATGTTATTTACGTTCTTAAAAATTATAACGTTTTCGCATTTCGTCCATTATATTTCTTAGAACAAGAACGATATATCCCAAAAGACTATTTTTTTCGGAAATGGCATGTAGTCACATTTTTAACAGTATTTTGTTGAATCAAATCATCCGTACTCATTTTTCTCCATCTGTTTAGGTTTTAAAATGTATTAAACAACTAGCGCTGACCCGTGATAAAACACGGTATATTATATTTCCAATTTCACAATTGGTTCCAATTTTGAAAATGACACTTAAATTCAAAGCATATTCGAGTTCCAGAGATACGCAGGAACGACGCGCAATCGAATTTAGTGTTTTTTAATGATATTCAGTTAACAATTAACAAGTCTAAATAAAATATTAATATTTCAATAAGACTAATTATAGGAAAGCGATTAATTAACCCAAGGATTTATTTAGCTCAGTTTTCCTCAATATATATTTCCCCGCATTTTGAGTATGCTGTGTGAAGGAAAGGCAGGCAAGGAACTTCAGGGGGGGAAATGTATAGTGGGTGAGTAGGAATCTGGGGGTCATCTATGAACCCGGGCACCCCTGCTAAATCACCAAACGCAGCGAACCACTTGGGGCTACCTATGGCAGAAGTGTTGGTTATACAATGAAAGGTTCCCGGGGCGCCGGTACCCATGCCCGTCTCCCAAATTACGTAGTTACGTCACCGACTTCAAAGCTGTGTCGAACTGTACGTGAGATGTTCCACAGACAAAGTAATCACGTTGATACGGGAGTATTATATACTCATGTGATTTCGTGTCAGGGAATTCCCGGAAACTAATCATATCGTGCACACGCGGTGCAGCCCCACCCTAACCCCCTCACACCTCCTGTCGACGGATCCTTTGAAATTCGCCATTTAATAAAATCATATTGGAAGCGAAGTTTCTCGACTAACATTTCTGCCACACACATTTTAATAAATTTCTCATAGAAGAGACAGGTAGACGAGGCGGTTGGATTCTGAAAGGAGAGCGAGGGAGAAGGGTGATAGCTCTGAGGAGATTTGCCTCTCCTCGGTGGCTTTGGGCCACGTCTCACTTCTCACCTGTATAACAAATTGAAATATTTCCTCTCAGAATAGATAAGCTTCCTTGCTAACTATTTTATGTCTATATTGCACACTACATGCGTATTCATTTGCAATCTCTGTGGGATAACCAACTGCCATAATATGTTTACGCTGACATATTTATTATTATATGCAGCTATAAAAAAAATTACAAAGTTTAAACTTTTCGGGTTTCCCGAAAACGCATGTAATCAGTGGATGTGATCAGTGACGTCACAGATGACCAAAAAGGCTACGTTTTTTTTTCCGATCGGTGTATTTTGTATGAGAGTCGAGACGTTTTTATTCATAAAATTACCCGCTTTTAGCATCGAACATTAGGTAAAATGTTACCATCTTGTCACTAATTTTATCGTATCAAATTACAATACAAGTGCAAAAATGCATTCATTACAGCAATTTACCGGTGTTTAAAAACCTGCATCAAAATATTTCCATCGGTTCAAAGGTGAATGTGGACAATGCATATGTTGTAAAATACCCACAAGAGTAAATTTCCCACAAAATCCCTACAACTTCCTTTACTTTGTGATGTTTTGAATATCCACATAAATAAACGATAAATAATAAATAATATTTAAGGGCGGGAAGTGTTTAATCGGGCTAGGTTATTGATTTGGCGAGATGGCATTTTATCCACGGAGACCGAAAACCAGAGAAACAAATATATCATTAACTGTGGGTTCGAATCCTGACAGATTAGGGAGGTACAATTTTATTTACAGGAATATTTAATTACCCTTTTAAAGTTGTAGGGAGGGGAACAAAATTTAACAGATTGCAAGGGTTTCGCTAAAATGATGAAAGAAGCCGATAGGGAGGAGAATAAAAATTAAACTGATTTAGCTATATAGTGTAACCAGGTAAGTTTCACACTAGGATTTGGAGGTGACTAACAGGGTGAGTTTTTATATTATTTATTAAATTCCAGAGGACCCTTTTTAAAGGACGGGTACAACCAAAGTACAGGAACCGAGTTTACAACGCCTGCAACCCAAATAATGTTCTCATTAAAATGAATGTGCTAGGCGAGTTGTGAATCAGCTGTGAGTGGGAGACGGACCAATGACCTTTTCATATATAGGACAAGACGCAGGTACAGTCAGTCAAAGGGGAAGTTTTGCTAGCGTATGACCGCCCGAATAGAAAGCGTTCGGATGCAACCAGACGGAACAAAATGAAAACTTTTCTTCTGTTTTTTTGACTTTCTAATTTAATACTTTTCATCTATTGTTTGACTTTCTAAGTTACGAATCGGGGTGCACAAAAACAAATCTAAAGTCAAAAGAGGGAGATGGTAATCTCCGAAATAAAACTACCAACCGAACAACTTTTCTCAACAGGTACCTTTCGAGAGGTAGGCAGCCTCTTTAAATTAAATGCAAAAATCAAACCAATTATCCGTTTATACCTACCTGAGAGGATAGGTATTCAGTAGAAGTTACCCATACCTAATACACGAGGGTGCTAGTAACCTCATAAAATAAATACTGGAACCAAATATTAAAACAGACAGTCCTCATCCTAAATTTGGCATTTCGAGTAGACCTTACATATATCTCACATGATAATTGGCTGAATGGGTAGGCACACAACCTATCGTTAATAAGCGGGCTAAATGTCGACAAGATCGTCGTGTGTTATATATGTTATTGACCTAGAAAGGGATGTAAATCCCCGACGACGAGGGAGTTACAACGTTTTCTAGAGGTGGCACGTAACTTAGGACCTTACGTGTCACATTTTCGCGACTAGATTCGTGACAAGGGATGTCATGGTTTTCCCCTTCTACACTCAGTAAAGTAGTTTTTCCTGGAGGTGTATGAGATTGGGGCAATTCTGAAATTGGTGATGAGACCTGGTTTTCTTTATTCTGGCGTGACGGTTGCCGATTTGGAGCAAGGGGAGACCCGGCCGGTTGCGATATCCAGACACGCAGATATCGATCGCCTTGCTCAAATTATCATCCATCGGTTTTGTTTGGTAAAGAGGAGGAGTCAATCTTAGCTTGATCAAATTCATTTTCTTTCTCTCCTTCCCCTCCTAAAATATATACATGGATGGCGCCGACAACTAACACCATAAATTTATCGCATGTTTATCACACACATAAAATCTAACACTTTATTATACTCACATAACCATATGACAGGTAGAATCACGTAGTTAGTTGGGGAGCAGGCGGCTTAGAAGATAAGGTTTATGAAATGATTTTAAAACACAGCGGTAATGGATTCAACTCACTCTATCTCAAAAGAACCGAGGGATACCACACATACATAGATAACTAGGTTTCTAAACCGAGAAACAAAAAACCAACACAACGTTCGGTGAAGCCTTTTTATACTGAACCGTCACGTGAAATGAGTACGTTCAAGGTCGTACGTCACGTAGACAAACTAGGATGTACACACTTGAAGGGGTGTGTAATAAAGAGAGAGGCAAGGGCTTGAAAGACGGCAGGGAGAACCTTCCTACCCCGGATATATACATAACCAAAGCCTTATGGAAAAGTTACCTATGGGACTTAAAGAAAATTTATCGTAGAAAGAAGAGAAGGAAAAAGTTTGAAGTAGAAAGGGCGTATCATTACATCTGATGCCGCAAACCAGGAGAGATAGATCTAAAAGCTGGCTTGAATTCATTACTGTTGTTAAAAAAAATGGATTTCATAAACCTTATTAATTCACATTAACAGCGAAAGAAATGGTACCTATCGTCAACAATGATAACAGAGACACCGTACTTCAAAGGCAAATAGAATAAACAGACAAACCCGGAAAACATCGAATTTATTGTGAAGACAAAAGACATCTAAAATGTTCATAAACAACGAAGCCAAAGGATAAACAAACATCGAAATCGGATTAATAATAACACAAGAATAAGATAGCTGGGACAAATCTAAAATAAACATTGCATTCGGATATCGTGAAGTATATGGCATATTTTATACAGTTGATATTAGAATAACTGTAAACAATTATTGTTTATTTCAGATCTAAAAGGCAGAGAATGTTGAAGTCATAAATAAAAAGTCGGACAAAAAATATCGGATCACCGCCGAGGACACAAAATAAAAACAAATCAACATGAAAATAAATAACACTCGAACATAATACAAATAACGTATTGAGATGAAACAACACTGTTTAAACAATTAACTCAGAGTTTAAAATTCGAAAATAAACAAGTGTGACATGACATATTGAATTTCTACCCATAGAGACACAAAACACTTGAAACAGCCGAGGGCGAAAAAACTCACCAGTAGAACAAGCCGATAATCACGGGAACCAAAATGTAAACAGATGGTAGGTTGCGAAGAAAAAAACCGAAGAACAGGGGCGCTCAACATTTTGGAAGAATTAAAATAAAATTTATAATAAAAATAAAAAATAAATACAGAGGTATTCGAGAAACGTAAATTACCTATAGTTATTTCTAATCCCATCGACTAACACGTGGAAGCGAGATTACCCGCTGGGCTTAGAACTAAAGGGAGGCTGTGATGTTTTGAATATCCACATAAATAAACGATAAATAATAAACGAACGTGCTCCAAAAAATTTTTTTATGGCAGCTAACAGATAAGATTTATGACAGGCGGGCTTGAAGTGCATATGTCCCACGGGAAGGAAGAAAGAGATTTCATGGCAGTCAGTTCTTGAACGTGGGTACGTTGGCAGCTCCAAGAAATGAATACAAATCAGAAGTGTTGTGTGAAGTTGCAGTTGATTAGTGAATTCAAAATGGTATTAGAGAATATTGTGGAATATTGAATTAAAGTGAAGGATTATTGAACCGGTGTTTGTGTGAAGTGAAAGTGGTTCGACTCAGTGAGAATACAATTAATAATAATGACAATAATAATAATTGGATAATTTGTGGAGCGCCGTTTTGTGAAAGATCACCCCAGGGGCGCTAAGGGTTGAGCGATCGCGATTATAATATAAAATGTGTTAAATTAAACGTGATTTCGTAAATATGTAGTTCAAACTAAATTACTTGTTTTAAGAACATGAAAATAATAATAATAATGATTGCGTTGTAAAATAAAGTGAACGTATTTAAGGGCGGGAAGTGTTTAATCGGGCTAGGTTATTGATTTGGCGAGATGGCATTTTATCCACG
The DNA here is from genome assembly GCA_026573805.1 of Hesperophylax magnus. Taxonomy (NCBI): domain Eukaryota; kingdom Metazoa; phylum Arthropoda; class Insecta; order Trichoptera; family Limnephilidae; genus Hesperophylax; species Hesperophylax magnus. The sequence goes on along the minus strand of JAIUSX010000043.1, from coordinate 1,961,335 downwards.
GAGACCGAAAACCAGAGAAACAAATATATCATTAACTGTGGGTTCGAATCCTGACAGATTAGGGAGGTACAATTTTATTTACAGGAATATTTAATTACCCTTTTAAAGTTGTAGGGAGGGGAACAAAATTTAACAGATTGCAAGGGTTTCGCTAAAATGATGAAAGAAGCCGATAGGGAGGAGAATAAAAATTAAACTGATTTAGCTATATAGTGTAACCAGGTAAGTTTCACACTAGGATTTGGAGGTGACTAACAGGGTGAGTTTTTATATTATTTATTAAATTCCAGAGGACCCTTTTTAAAGGACGGGTACAACCAAAGTACAGGAACCGAGTTTACAACGCCTGCAACCCAAATAATGTTCTCATTAAAATGAATGTGCTAGGCGAGTTGTGAATCAGCTGTGAGTGGGAGACGGACCAATGACCTTTTCATATATAGGACAAGACGCAGGTACAGTCAGTCAAAGGGGAAGTTTTGCTAGCGTATGACCGCCCGAATAGAAAGCGTTCGGATGCAACCAGACGGAACAAAATGAAAACTTTTCTTCTGTTTTTTTGACTTTCTAATTTAATACTTTTCATCTATTGTTTGACTTTCTAAGTTACGAATCGGGGTGCACAAAAACAAATCTAAAGTCAAAAGAGGGAGATGGTAATCTCCGAAATAAAACTACCAACCGAACAACTTTTCTCAACAGGTACCTTTCGAGAGGTAGGCAGCCTCTTTAAATTAAATGCAAAAATCAAACCAATTATCCGTTTATACCTACCTGAGAGGATAGGTATTCAGTAGAAGTTACCCATACCTAATACACGAGGGTGCTAGTAACCTCATAAAATAAATACTGGAACCAAATATTAAAACAGACAGTCCTCATCCTAAATTTGGCATTTCGAGTAGACCTTACATATATCTCACATGATAATTGGCTGAATGGGTAGGCACACAACCTATCGTTAATAAGCGGGCTAAATGTCGACAAGATCGTCGTGTGTTATATATGTTATTGACCTAGAAAGGGATGTAAATCCCCGACGACGAGGGAGTTACAACGTTTTCTAGAGGTGGCACGTAACTTAGGACCTTACGTGTCACATTTTCGCGACTAGATTCGTGACAAGGGATGTCATGGTTTTCCCCTTCTACACTCAGTAAAGTAGTTTTTCCTGGAGGTGTATGAGATTGGGGCAATTCTGAAATTGGTGATGAGACCTGGTTTTCTTTATTCTGGCGTGACGGTTGCCGATTTGGAACAAGGGGAGACCCGGCCGGTTGCGATATCTAGACACGCAGATATCGATCGCCTTGCTCAAATTATCATCCATCGGTTTTGTTTGGTAAAGAGGAGGAGTCAATCTTAGCTTGATCAAATTCATTTTCTTTCTCTCCTTCCCCTCCTAAAATATATACATGGATGGCGCCGACAACTAACACCATAAATTTATCGCATGTTTATCACACACATAAAATCTAACACTTTATTATACTCACATAACCATATGACAGGTAGAATCACGTAGTTAGTTGGGGAGCAGGCGGCTTAGAAGATAAGGTTTATGAAATGATTTTAAAACACAGCGGTAATGGATTCAACTCACTCTATCTCAAAAGAACCGAGGGATACCACACATACATAGATAACTAGGTTTCTAAACCGAGAAACAAAAAACCAACACAACGTTCGGTGAAGCCTTTTTATACTGAACCGTCACGTGAAATGAGTACGTTCAAGGTCGTACGTCACGTAGACAAACTAGGATGTACACACTTGAAGGGGTGTGTAATAAAGAGAGAGGCAAGGGCTTGAAAGACGGCAGGGAGAACCTTCCTACCCCGGATATATACATAACCAAAGCCTTATGGAAAAGTTACCTATGGGACTTAAAGAAAATTTATCGTAGAAAGAAGAGAAGGAAAAAGTTTGAAGTAGAAAGGGCGTATCATTACAACTTCCAAAATGAAACAAAATTCTATTGATAAATTTCCCACAAAATCCCTACAAGTTCCTTTACTTCTAAAATGAAACAAAATTCTATTGAAATTATCATTTTTCAGTCATTTCCTCTTTCGTTCAGATTTTAAAAATAGACTTTTTTGAAAATACTTACAAATACAATTACCATGTTTTGCTGTTTACATTTTTAACACGAAATATCTGCTTCCAAAATATAATCTGTATCATTATTTCTGACTTTTAAGAAATTGTAAAAAGGGTGTATTTTTTATACCAATATTTTGTACCCATAAAAAGAAAATATTATTTAAATACAATTAATACCTAACCAATTTTAACGAGGAATGAATTTTGATGACTAAATATTTTTTTGCATGATTTTTTAAATTATGAAACAGTTCTTTGTTCATCTGTCGGAAAACAACGTACTCAGGAAAAAAAATTATTACCTACTATAGCAAAGTGTTTTCGACAATCTTAACTAACTAACCATCACGCCGTTTCCCAGTGGGGGTAGGCATACAGGACGGACCACAAAACAAGTCGGTCCTAGTACACACTACTTGCCTCATTCACATTCATACATCGTCTCATACTCTTCTGGTATGCTGACCCCTGACATGGCCTGACTCAAGTATCTGGTTACCTTGATCGTGCCTTGATCTTGATGTCTTCCTCGGGCGTCCCTGACTTCTTCTTCCATTTACATTCGCGTCATATATTCTACTTACACTTTTTTCTTCGTTCATTCGATTTACATGCTCAAACCATCTGTGCGTCCGTTTCTTAATCGTACTCATTACACTTACATCAGCCTTGCATTATTTGGGAATATTCACCTTATTCAAACGATCATACATGGCTTTAACACACATAGATACGCCTCGGGGATCTCATTTCTACAGCATTCAGTCTGCTTTTGTCTTTCCTCTGCCAGTTCCATGCCTCACTACCATATATCAGAGTAGGTGGCAAAACTCTTTTTTTTTTGTGTTTTTTATTCATAAAAATTTAAATAATTAATATTATTTTGTTGTCTACAACCACCATACTAGGCTCATGCCCATATTACAGCATTGTAGACTGCTAGCTTCGCTTCTTTGGACATTTTTCCAAGAGTCATCTGCATCCAGTCCTCCATTAATGTTAGCGCCAGCCACATTCTGTCCTCCATTAATGTTAGCGCCAGCCACATTCTGTCCTCCATTAATGTTAGCGCCAGCCACATCCAGTCCTCCATTAATGTTAGCGCCAGCCACATTCTGTCCTCCATTAATGTTAGCGCCAGCCACATTCTGTCCTCCATTAATTTTAGCGCCAGCCACATTCTGTCCTCCATTAATGTTAGCGCCAGCCACATCCAGTCCTCCATTAATGTTAGCGCCAGCCACATTCTGTCCTCCATTAATTTTAGCGCCAGCCACATTCTGTCCTCCATTAATGTTAGCGCCAGCCACATCCAGTCCTCCATTAATGTTAGCGCCAGCCACATTCTGTCCTCCATTAATTTTAGCGCCAGCCGCATTCAGTTTCCTACATTTATATTTTTTTTTCAATTTATCTACCAGCCTTTTCATCTTTTATCTCTAAAATCCATTTTCCAAATATTATCTAACATTCGCGCGTAACGTCTCATAACTTTATACATTTTTTTTGTGTGAGATAACTCAAAAAAATAATGTAAAGATGCGTATTCTAGTTCACCGCACGTCACGTCATACTGGGCAGGTGTCAGCCGTATATTAAATAGCAATGCTTATTAGTCGTGCAGGTGCTATGCATTATGCAATCTAATTTGCAGCCATATAAAAATAGTAATTAGTTGTGCGTCGTGCAACTCTGTACCTAATCATGATAATTATTTATCAGTTATCTGAACGCCTTGGTGTTACATGATATGTATTGAATTGGGGCCAAATAAAAATATTTTACTTCTACGTGTATTTATGTGTATTATGTTCGTGTTTGCATACTGAAGTCTTACTTGTTGGGAAATATAACGATTTCTGCTGCTAGGCCCTGCAGGCGGCTCTTTTATTGGCTTCGCTAAATTTATTAAAGTTCCCTGATGTAAAGTATTGCCGCTTTGTATGTACAACAGAAATCTGTAAAATCGGTAAACACAATGGAACGGGAAGTTTTTATAGAAACATTCTTCTTGGATATTTTATTTGAAATTTTTAAATGCTGATTTTTTTTCTTTTTCTGTAAAAAAACTACTAGTTCTGTGAATAGTTAGTAGACCTCACGTCCAAAAAATTACGCTTCTGGTTTTCTCTTATTTAATAAATCGAAAACAAATTTTCCTCTACAATCATAAGATCTGTAAGTATGTATATACAAATGAAATTTAATCGTAAACCATATTTCTATGCAAATTTTTTTTTATATTTCCACTAAGGAATTATATAATTACAGAATTATATAATAATATCTCACATTTCAACAAAGTTCAGTACACACCAAACATATAATTTACATAAGAATAAAAAAGAATAATTTGTTACTATGCAAAATGTAAATGTAAAATGCAAATGTAAAAACAACTGAATAAATAAATCATTAAAAAAAAAAATTCAAAATTTGTTTACAAAATGATGTTGGGCTGCTGTTGTGCGTAACCGTGAAACCGATAATCCTCTTATGGTGTTATTCTAACACGAGTATTTATTTCTGTACACAAATTGATACTGAGTAAAACTACATAATATTTATTAAAAAAATAACGTAAGTACATGTAAAATAGAATTTTATATTGTGTGATTTGAATACTACTCTTCCTGGAAGCGTTAACTTGTGGTTGTAAGAGGAGTGTCCAGTACATTATTTTAGTTATTTATAAGTAATTATATTATATATTATAGGTATATGTATTTTGAGATGTAGTGCATTGTATATTTTTAATAAGAGGTGTTATTTTGAATAGCCCGCTATTTCGGTAGATGTTACTTTTGAAGTAGAAACTACGTCATTAATAAAAATGGAACGATACACGCTTCGATTGGGTCCTTGAAATGCGTGAAAATGATCCGGAATTCTATCGAAAAATCATCTTGAGTGATGAGGCCCATTTCCACCTCGGTGGCTTCGTCAATAAGCAAAATTGTCGCATCTGGAGCTCGAAAAACCCAAGAGTTATTGTTGAAAAGCCTCTCTATCCTCAACGTGTGACTGTTTGGTGCGGTTTATGGTCCGACGGAGTCATTGGACAATACTTTTTTGAAAATGAGGCTGGAGCAACAGTTACGGTGAATGGATTGCGCTATCGAGAGATAATTAATATTTGACAACGTTTACTTTCAACAAGACGGCGCTACGTGCCACACAAGCAACGAAACCATTGATCTTTTACGGGAAAAATATTAAAATAACACCTCTTATTAGAAAACCCTATACAAGTACCTACATTGCAGTGAGAAAGTAAAAAATAATTGTATTACTTGTTCGTTAAATTTAGGTAGCTAAAACGTATCTAATATAATGTAAATAGTGATAAAGACATGATATCTTGAATACATTTAGAAAGGAAATTGTCAATTATGGAAAATGAATGAGATTTAAGTTATTTTCAAGATCAATTCATGTGGAAATAGATTTTTTTTTATATAAGATTGTCTTTAAAGTATTTTTTCACAGTGTTCAAAGTTTGAATTTTGACATTTATGCTTCTTATTTCCTCCGGTAGTCGATTGGAAAAAGTTATTCTTGGTAAGTTTAATAATATTGTGCAAATGAAGTATTTAATTTTGGGCATGGATAATAAATATTTAAGACGAGTACGGTTTTCAGTTAAATTTTGGTACTTGTTTTTTTGTAAATGAAGGTTGAAATTCTTCGAATAAGCTTAATATTGTTATATATTTTTAACTGAGAAGTTTATTAGTGTACTCTATTGCTTGAAGTGGTAATAATGATAATTTTTAAGAACCCACCCCTATCCAACGACCCTGTATTGTACTAAATGGGCTTAAGCAAAGTAAATATATTTTATTAATAATGTGATATAGTATTTCTAAGTCTAAATATATGGATATTGTTTATCTCATTTTATCTATAGTAGAATTCATTTGAGGTTTCTAATCAATATTACTAATTATTATAATTCAAGATATTTTATGTTTTATTTATTACAAAAGTCAATACAATTTGAATCTTAACAGCAGCCAATTTCTATTGTGAACTTTAAAATCAATATTGATATTACACAATAAGTTTTTTCGGTATTTAGCGATAACAGATTTATATCGAACCAGGTTTTCAGAATATTTATTTCTCTATTAGCTGATACTTCTATTTCGATCCGGACACTTACCCTTTGTGTCTTACTCTTTATTTCATGTTTCGTTTATATATATGTATATATTATTATCTTCTTCTTGAATGATAACAATATTCATCCTAGACTTAAAGAAGTCAACAGATGTCTCACATTGAAATAAAACGGTTTTATTTATCCAAGACACTATCCACATTGCATTTAGCTCGGGAAAAATCTTGGATCATGCATAAAGATAGCTGCCAGTAAAAATATGCATTAAGAAAATGAATATGTTTGTGAAAAATAATTCTCTCCGCAAATACCTGCTTATTCGTATAATATTTGGTTAGTATGGAATGGCTACCCATTCGCAGATGAAATGATCGCGCTTGAAGTGATCCGCTAAATCTATTATTTAAATTTATTATTTTATTAGCGTCGAGCTCATTCCGTCACACAGCTGACCGCAACCCAACCTCTGAGGGATAATACATCTATTAAAATATTAGCCTGTGCACTGGGGCCGCAACCAGGCGCAATTATAAAACATTCCGGAGGATCCTGCATCAGATTAGTGATGATTAGTGGCACAATCAATACATTTTAGTAGTCGAAATATCGAAACTATTTAATACTAGGTTGCTTGGGGTTATGAATGGTTTGTAATAATGTTTTGAAGTTGTGAATTCTAGTTTACCTGAAAACTGGATGTATTTTTTTATGGTGGAAATAATATTATTCTAAAAATTTAAATAATTTACGGGCGTCCTTGACCTCTTCTACCATTCACCTCCACTTCATACATACAAATTGAGCACCTTTATTAACTCATCTTCATCACATGTGCCACATTTTACCATACATAAGTAATTAATTTATTTGATCGTGCCAAGTCTTCCTCGTCCCCGACTTTATCAACCATTCACTACTGTTTACCATATTGTTACTATTTAAAAACTACATTACGTCAACTTTAAATCGACTCAGTATCTCGTTCCAATGCAGAAATAATAACTTAGGTTTTCTCGGGAGTCCCCGACTTATTATGTCATTCAAACTAGTCTCTAAACACTCCTGGCACTAATAAGAACACACTTTGAAATTTTCAGCAATATCGGTGTGGTAGTTTTTTAGTATGTAAATAGATAAATTATTTGATTAGTGTTTCAATTTAGTCGCTAGGCTAGGCTTTTTAAATTTGAACTCGGACAGAAAAATTGAGAACGCTACGAAAAACCCATAGCACCGAATGCGTATTTTCACATTTTCATTTTGTGTCTCAATTGAAATGTTATAGGTAGGTACTAAATGATTCGCAAGTCATGAAAGGTTCTAAATGGTTAAAGGACTCCGTCGTTCATAAGTTCCCGAAAAATGGTTTCCGGGGCGGCGGTACACATACCCGCCTTCAAATTGTAATTGAGGAGTATTGACATTTATCACTTCTAACGCCTCGGCATCTAAAAATATAAAATAATAACTACTTTGCGGCTCATCGAGCGAGGAATCTGACGAACGAAGAAACCGCACATGAGTCCCAACTGCTCCCAACCATCTGGAGCCAGTGATATTAAGGCATCCCCAATTATAGTACGTTGTGAGGCTGAAGGTAGTGGGTATGGAAAGGAGATGAGGGAGAGGAAGTTGGGGGAGTACCTGGCTATTACGATCTGGTCACCAAACACAACTAAAGCCACTTCAAGCAACATTTTAATTCTGAATGATGGTCTTACACCAGAACGATACTGAAAGTATCTGCCACTCTGGAACATGCCGCAAATATACTATATATTATTTTAAATGAGTGCTTATTTTAACTAGTACTTTTTTAATTTTAAACGATACCAAGCAACTGATGTACCAGGCCTAAGACGGCTATTATTAAATTTATTCTGACACGATAGAGAAATCTTTAATCCAGACATTTGTTACGATCAACAACACTGTGGTATCCACATTCTAGATTGCTTTTAAAATTTACATTTATGTAAGTATTTTTTGCGTCGGTTTAAAATTTTCTTCCTTGGACTCGGAATGACCTTAAATCACTAGCCAAGGCACGATTGCTCCATTGTAACCAGAGCTTTTAACCCGAACTTTCCAGATGCAAGGCGTACTGCAACCTGCGGATGCTAGTACAAACCTGTTGATTCTCACCCAAATTTATGTCAAAATATCAAAATGAAAACAACCCTGCCAGGATTTAAAGAACTCGAAATGAGATTCACTGCCGTTTAGGGTTTAAGCTTAAAATAAAATACGTTATGAATTTTAATATCGCATCCTGACATTTAACTACATCCAAAATTGCTGCAGGTCTTTTGTCGGGTTAAATTTTTTTATATTTTAGTTCCTCCATCAAAATTGACAAAACAATATCTATAAAGAAGGTATTAGGTTTCACATGAGCTATGTGAATTACAGAATCAACCGACGAAGCACAAAAATCTTTCAAAACACTTTTCATTTTATTCATCCTCTTTGAATAAGCGACACGATTCAATTTATTTTTTCCATCTATCATTGAACGTCAAAAAATAATTGAATTTTTTACTTTAGGATGTCCTAATAAATAATTGGTTTTAATCATCTTAGTTAATATTATTTATATGAAATTTCTTGGAATAATAATGATACTCCATAATTAGTTGTAATACCTGTAGGGTCTATACGACAAAGGTCATAAATAATATCTTTTAATAAGCACATGCTCTTAATCCACTAAATCTGTTAATTTCTCGTTAAAGTATTATCTCAATCTCGCTTCCAATAATTTCATAAAATAGGAGCATAACCAGAGGCGGAGATAGACAGAATTATGTTCATACCTTGGTGGTGCGCTGCACTCGGGCGCAAGGTACCAACAAGATGGAAAATTATCAGCACTGTCTTCATCATTATTGTCAATATAGACATTGAAATGAGACGAAATCTTTGAAACGACGTAGGTTTTTTTTACCAGGCCAGACAGAGAGTTAGTTGAAATATTCTCGTTTGCTGTTAGCAATTCAAGTTGCCAGGTCACTCATTAAATTAGCTAGCGAAATGTCAGTCTTTTCAAGTATTCGTCGAAATAGTTGGGTGCTACTTTATTGGCATTTTACACTTTTTTTTTTTTGATTCAGTTTCGTATGGGTCGTCTTTCTATATGGATTCAGTAGGAAAATTGTTTAATTTTTGTATACCGATTTTTGTCCAGTTTAGTACGCAATATTTGACAACCGTCATTGTTTTGCGTAAGAATTATTTTTACCTATTGTGTGGAAATGATTACTACAAGATATATATATTATATATATTATCGGTATGTAGACTAAACTGTTTATTACTGATTGTGAATGCGTGTTCCTGGACGGAGAAAAATTTGTATTGCAAATTTATTAATAATCTCTTCAAATTATTGGTAATCCTGTTCAACGTGAAATTTCAGGACACTTCCTGATAAACTTTTAGTAAATTCTTAATATATCGGAACACGTCTTCATCCACCTGCATTTTCCTTAATAATATATACTGACCCGAAAATATTAGAATTTTTATGAACACGTGTTACGACATCGTGATAGTACATTTTTATTATACTAAAAGTTTATCAGGAAACCAAACAATTCATTCGTTGAGGGTATGCTATCCCTTGTTTAGCCGTATTAAGAATAATTTGAAGAGATTCTTAATAAATTAGCAATATTCATTTTTCTTCTTGTGTTCGATGTTTTGAATTTCGTGTATAGTTTTGACATCTTGTAACAGATTTGTTACTTTCTTATAAATATGATACATGATTATCTTGAAGATGTTACCATCTTTTGACGATTACGCACAGTCCCAAATATTATTTCTTCTTTAATTGCAATTATGTCTGCAAATCTGTACAAAAGCATTGCAAACCAAAGATTTTCCAAAAGGGTCCCGATATGGTTTCCATATGGAAATAAGTATCGTGAAACTAGCTTCAGATAAATTTTCCATAGTATGTAAAGTTGGAGATGTATGACAAGCCCCAGTATTACTCTGTCCGCCACTGAGGTAAGCTTAGCCAACGTTCTCGTGCACTTTGCCTGAGGATATGGTCTAGTCATGGAGGTGATATATCATGTTCTCGGGTTCCAGTACTTGCTACATACCACATACTGCATGTTAATATCAACACGATCCTTTTAAAGTCTACCTGAGTAAATATGAATCTTTGCAGGAGCGAACTTTCAATTATATTTAAAAATTAATATGTAAATCCACGCCATGTTCTAAAAATATTAAATTGCTTTTTCCAAAAAATAAAAATGTATAGTCTAATTTTCGATATTTTCTTTGTGAAGTTAGAGTCCGGTCTCGAGAGGTCTTTGCTTTGATTTCAATTGCACAAACGTCGTCAAAACTACGAGAGAAATATGCTACTTTGCAACCCACACAGACCATAAACAATATATCTTGAAGCCATTTGTTTTATCTTTTTTTGTCTTACCATAAAGCAATGTAAATATGATATAGACAAAATGACGTATAATAACTAGGTCCCAATATCCGAGTGGTTAGAGGCGTTATCCCGGTAAGACAGAGATCCTGGGTTTGGTTCTTAGTTTAGACTGTTACCTTTTTTCTATGTTTTTTTTTGTTTCATTATTCGTTTAGATTTATTAGTATTATCATATTTTCAATTATACATTATAGGTATGGGTATAACCTTAAAATGTATTAAAAGATAAGTTATCCCCATTGATGTATTATACTAGATTTGCCCTGTCTAGTTAAGTTCATTTTAAAAATAACACCACATAGCGTACGTCACAAATATGAAGATTAACTTAAAAACCCAACTCTGTTTAAACTCCTTGTACAAGCGTTCAAACTCGTAAGCGAAACCAAGGAACACCGTTCATTTTGTTACCGAGGTGTTGTTGTAATTTGAATACAAACCCGTCACCAAACCAACATTTTTTTGCTAAACCAGGTCAGAATCAGTTAAAGGACTAATAACTAACGCAAAATGATTTTTATTTTCACATTTTAAGTTTTGGATTCTGTACACTACATATTGAACCAAAAGGGAAACGTACACATATTTACTATTGAGTAGAAGTTTTATGAATTTACAAAATTATTTATATAAAATAGTATGTAATTATCAAAGAAAGCGTTTACTTTGTGGATTGACACTTTAATCAAATGAAAAGTTATTTTGTTTTTAACCGCTTTGTTAGGTTTATAAGACAGCATTATAAAAAACTAGTCTAGGTACAAACATTAATAAGGTGTAAAATATAATATTAATATAAAGCGAGAGAAATCATATTAGACGGGGACAGAGCTTCAGAGAGGGTGCGGTTAGGTGGGACAAGGGAGGGTGGTGGTTACATGGTAATAATATCAATTTATTTATGTCCATTAAATGAGCTTTTACATTTTTACATTGTGTTTGTCTCCTTTTTTCGAATATAGGCACAACTTTACATATCTACGAAAAACAAAATTATGATTGTACCTTCCTTCCCAAGGATTGGAGTGAACCGCGCCAACAACCTTGCCAAATGCATGCCGATCGGGTAGGACCGACATTTATTTCGTATATTAACTGCTGTAATGTCATACGATTTCAGAGAAATGCCTATTCGGTTTATTTTTGTAGTGCCATTTTTGTGAAATATATAGATGGTGCTTAATCAAAGCTAGACAATAACAACCAGTAATAAAAATAACCTTTCTCAGATTAAGCAACGATACCTAATTTGAGGGTATATTACATTCTCTCCTCCACACAGCATGCTCAAAGATTATAAAGGACCTGAAGGAAATTGCTGAAAATGATTTGAGCACACATGGTTTCCTAATGATGATACGGTCAACGTGTTCCGATATCGTGATAATTAATGTATTCGAAAATTACTAAAAGTTCAACCAGAAACCTGTTCATTTATTCGTTAAAGGCCTGCAATCCGCTTTTTTAAAATAAATTAGCAAATACTCTTTTTTTCCGTATTTGTAAATATACAATATGTAATAAATATTACCCAGTTATTTTCACATAATTGAATCCGGATTGCTTATATCCAGTTCTCAATTTTTTTCTCGGTTTGTGGGGAAACCTAAGCGAAAATAAGACATTTTAAGAATAATTATCGGAATGTATATAGAAAATATTTATTCATATACCTAACATTTTAAGCCTACATGAACGTTCCTTTTCATGTAACATATCTTCCACCACCTTCATCACCTCTACAGCAATAGTTATAATTATATAAATAAATATGACAAAAAACAACACATTTTTGTTATAATTCGTTGTTGCGCTGATTTAGGTAAAACATAGCTCAATATATAATAAAAAGGTAAGTGTAATATATATATATATATATATATATATATATATATATATATATATATATATATATACTTTGTAATATATATGTTTTCAATGAAAATAAAAATATAATTAATATAGTACACACAAAATAAAATACTCAACGACGCGATTTTTTCATATAACTTAACACGGAAATAATTGTGGACTTAATATAACCCTGAATTAGAGACAAGCCCAAAAAAATAACCCATACTTCTAAAGTTTTTTGTGCGTATCAAGTAAAAACGCGTGATTTTAACAAACACGTCAATAATTATTATGTGCCAGGCTCGTACCATATCGTATTGTTTATATGTAATCGTTAAAAGTGTATAACACACTGCATGCCGTCATGATTTTGACTAGTTTGAAAGATGAAGTCAGAAAATTTGCTTGTCGATAGTTCAATATAGAAAGTTAAATATAGAAATTCTATTAATTTCTGATATTTGTTAATGCGCTGCCTTCAAGCTATCTTGTAAGGTACTTATATTTTTTTGTATTCAGATGGCTGATTACATTTTCTAAAATAAAGTCCGCGATAGGTACAATCTAAAATATTTGGAAATGGGTTATTTTTGTGATTGAAAAAATGAACTTTCCCAGCCATAGCTGGGAAGCAAAATAAGTAAACTCTAGATCAACAAAAGGCAAAACGCAATGCACAGTGCTCATTTCGAATTGCGACACAATGCGTGGGCCTTTTCATAAATGTGCACTTGAACCAAACCAAAATTGTTTTGGGGTCATTTTCCAATGGATATGCCGTGTCTAGTCTAATTTAGTCTATGGTTATCCCACTAAAAATCGAATGATAGCGAGTATTAAAAAAACAAGAGAAAAATCTAAAAGCGATATAACTATGATGAAATAGGAAACAAAAATTTAAGATAAATATCATTTGTAGGTAAGCTTCTGGCGGCTAAAACCTTTTGACTTGCTGTATAATAAAGAATATTAAAAATCATGGAAAACTTATTTATGTGCTTCATAAAGTTATTAGCCATACACTTGGATGATCGGGAGATTTCAATAACACTTCTATTCATTCTGAGATTATGGGTCTATTAATTATCATCTGTCGTATTGACAATGAATATCTAACTGGACTCACGTCCGTTTTGTTATATGCTCTAAATTATTCTGAAGCTGGGGAATCGCAGTGAAGATGCTCGCCTGTAGGTCGGCTAGCATCGGCCATCTTCGTAACTATTCGGGTATTAGACCCAAACTTCCGAAAGTCGTCTCTCTCATGTGGTACTACTACTTACACCTATGGAGACACTCCATAACTATAGACATTGAAACTAGATATATATTTACGTTTATTTTATTTTATTTTACTTGTATTTACAGAATATAGTTAGTGAGCTATCAAAAATTATTAAAAAAAATAAAGCATGATAAAACAGTAAGCTGAGTATTTATTTATAAATTACATATTTGGCCAAATAATAATAGATATATATTGGATATATGCACAATGATATTGACAAGTAAAAAACAATATTAGTAAAAGTTTACAAGCACTACATCAAGTTCAACGACTTTTTCTATTCCGAATATTTGTTTTGTCAGATAAAATTAATTAAAACAACCAAAAACTTGTTTTTAATTTATTTATTTGTATCTACCAATTCACAGTATAATATTTTCTCTAGTAAATATATAAAACCACGTCATCTGAGAATCTGTATAGCTCGAAGCGATAATAATTAAAAAACATTTTAGTTTCAAACGGAATGTTTTCCCACTCACTGCCCATATTACATTTTGGTAACAAATTGTTTTTCACCAAAAAGGCTGTTTGGCCTACACCAGTTTATTGAACATGAATCCACTGATTTTATTTGACCATCTCGGATAAAAACGCCTTAAAGTATATATCGTGGTTCCTGCTCATACAACGTTTATTCAACCAGAAATTCTGTGAACTTCTAACTCTAACCAGTGCCGGATCTGCCGGAAGTGCAGGTGGAACATGTAACCAGGTCGAAAAAAGTAATAGGATCTAAAACCGCTTTTTCTTTCAAAGGAAAAGCGTAGTTTCTTAAAATCTCTTTGTTTATGATTGCTATCTATGAACTATGAAGGCGATGCTTCAATCATGTGATTTATTTATTATTATTTATTTATTTATTTATTAACGGACATCGTCCAAATTACAAAATAATAACACGAAAACAATAAAATGAAAAAATACAGGATTAGACAAAGGTACATGAAAGCAAAGACATAAGGCAGATATAATATAAGAAAATAAAGTGACAAGTCGAATCAAGTCAAGACTACGCCGTGGGTCAGGACCACGGGACACTTATAATATTCCGTCACTTGTTTAGCGACCGGCAAAAATCATTCAGACTTATTCCAAAGAAGTTAAGGTTTTGACTTGAGTTGACCAGTCTACACATTCTGGACAATGGTGAATAATATCCAAAATTTGTCGAATGATGGTTGAGGAAGAGCAGTTCAATATTTCTGAGTCTGTGCGAGGGGATATTGAAGGGAATGAGTTGCAGTAGAGTAGGTAAATCAATAATACCATTTATAATTTTGAAGAAGCAAATGAGGTCATTTCTTTCCCGACGGACTTCCAAAGGAGAGAGGTTTAGAGTTAGTTCAATTTCATCATATGAGTATTTGCCTTTTTCTAATCCTAGCCTCCTAGCAATCCCTCTTAAGAACCGATGTTGAACAGATTCAATGCGTCGAATGTGGACAGCATAAAAAGGAGACCAGATTACACAAGCATATTCAAGATGGGGGCGAACCAAAGAGCAGTAAAGAGTTCTAAGGGTATTTACGTTTTTGAAGTCCGAAGTGATTCTAGTGATGAAACCAAGTAGTTTGAGGGATTTATTAACGATTGCATTTATGTGATCCCGAAAAGAAAGCTTGCTATCAAGAGAGACACCAAGGTCTTTAATAGATGTAACAGTTGCTAAGGAAATATTATTAAGTTTGTATTCGAAGACAATCGGTTTTTTTGATCTATAGAAGGACATAATTTTGCATTTATCGACATTTAGTTTTAAACAATTAATTTTTCACCAATCATAGAAAGAGTCGATATCCGATTGGAAAAGAAGGCAGTCATTGTGATTTTTTATTATTTTTAGAATCTTATTGTCGTCCGCAAAAAGCCAAAAGCTTGTATGAGAGAAAATACTTATAATGTCGTTTATAAATAAGTTAAAAAGAAGCGGCGCTAGATGTGCTCCTTGAGGTACGCCGGACGTTACTTCAATAATACTAGACACAAGGTTGTTTAATTTAACTCGTTGTTTTCTATTGCTTAAGTAAGAATTAAAGAAGGATAGCAAGGGGTTTCTAATACCGATAGCATATAGTTTGGCCATAAGGATTGAGTGGTTTACTTTGTCAAAAGCTTTAGAAAAGTCGGTATATAGAACATCTATTTGTGGGTTATCTTCTAGGCCATTGACGATGGAATTGGTAAAGGATAGTAAATTAGTAGTAGTAGATTTAGCAGATCTAAATCCATGCTGTTCCTCGATCAGTACGTTTTTAAAGATAGGTGTGATTTTCTTCGTGATTATTGACTCAAATATTTTAGGAATATGGGATAATATCGATATGGGTCTATAGTTTTCTACGTTTGACTTATTGCCGGATTTGAAAATAGGTCTGATATAAGAAACTTTCCAGGAGTCCGGAAAAGTGGCAGATGATATTGACAAGTTATATAACAAACAAATCGGCTTAGATATAGTAAATTTACATTCCTTCAGTAATATTTCTGGAATATCATCAGGACCAGTGTTTGTTTTGCTGGGGAGATTTTTTAAGTAGTTAAAGACATCTATGAGTGTGATTTGGCAATTATTTAAATCAATAGTATTAGTATAGTTGAGTGGAGGGATGGTGCACGAGGTATCAGAGTAGACGGAGGAGAAGTGTTCAGCGAAAAGGTTAGCAATGTCGAGACCGTTGGTAGCATGTTTTTCATTAAAGAACATACTTGGAGGGAGATCATTATCATCAGTACGTTTTTGTTTAACAAATTTCCAGAATTGTTTAGGGTTAAGCTCTAATTGTGTCTCGGTGAGTTCGATGTAGGATTTGTAGCACCTAACAGATTCGATTTTGGATTGTTCTCTTAGCTGAGAAAATTTTTGATAATATGCTAAGTTGTTCGTACATTTGAATAATTTGTGTATTTTCTTTTTCTCGATTATCAACTTCTTTAGTTTCATGCTGAACCAAATGGGAAACTTAGGATGGGAATAAGTTCCCTTAGGTACAAATAAGTCTATGGCATGAGTTATACATTCGTTGAATTTAAATGTAGCATCGTTAATATTGATGTTCGATTCAAGAAATGTCCAGTCAGTTTGGGCGAGATATCTGTTCATGCTAGTATAGTCACCTTTGTTAAATTTGTAGTGGTATGTAACCGTTGATTTTAAGGTAACATTTTTGAAAGGATTAGTGAAGTTGATATCGAGTGGTGGGTGATTTTTATCTATTGGTAGTAATGAGTCAGAAGCTTCACTAACACAAACGCTAGGCATGTTAGTAAAGATCAGGTCAAGACAGTAACCTTGACAGTTATGGATCGAGTTTAGTTGGAACATGTTCAAGTAGGCAAATAGATTCATTATTATGGAAGCTTGAAGAGAAATATTACTAGGAGTTTTCACACCATGATTGTCATTAAGCCATATTACCTTCGGTAGATTGTAATCACCGCAAATAATTAATGAATCGGCATTTATGGAAATACGTTCAACAGCTTCAGTATGTGACTTGTAGATATCTGTTGAAGAGGATGGGGGAATGTAGACACAACCAATGACAAGTTTCTTGGAGCCAAGAAGAACACAAACAAATAGTTCTTCAGATACAACATTACGAGAATCAAGAATGTGGCAAGAGTATTTTTTTTTAACACATATCATGACCCCGCCACCTCTAGACTTGTTTGAAGAAGAAGAGCGGTCACAGCGAAAAATATTATAACTATGCAGTCCAAGTTCGGTTGAAGCAATATTGTCTGATAACCATGTTTCAGTGAAAAATAAGAAATCATAAGGACTTATGTTTACGGAACATCTGAAGGCATTTAGTTTAGTATTGAGACCGCGAATATTTTGATAATAGGAATAAAAAATTGTATTACTGGGATGACTATTCCGGTTCAGCCTAAAAAATTTACACGAGATAGTTCCCGTCTCTCAGCGGCTTGGCGGGCTGGACAATCAGGGGAGCCAGTGTTGTGTGTGGCCGGTTTCCTGAAGAACTTGCAGGTGGCGCATGATGGTGGCTTGTCGGGCGTCGGGCAAGTATCACGATTGTGTCCAGGTTTTCCACAGTGGGAACAGGTTGGCGTGTCTGCGCTACACTTTGTCGCAGTATGTCCATAGAGTTGGCAATGTCCACATTTAAGATTGTCGATCCAGTCCCTTACAGAATGTACCTGCCAGTCCATAGCTAGTTTGGAGAAGCGAATGAGGGAGTGGCGAACAGAGGGAGGAACTCGAAAGACGTGGATACACCGTCCAGTCCAACTTTATGTGAGAACTGCAACTTATCTTTTAAATCATTTAGTTGTAGACCAGTTTCTTCATGAGTTTGTTGATGTATAGCCAAGGTGATGTTCTCGAGGGGTACAATTTGAGGTAAGCCGTGGATAGCTATCCGAGGAAGTTTATGGGAAGCAACGGCCGCTTTCAGACCGGCGTTGGATAGGGTCGGTGCATTGGCCAGTTTAATGGCCTCGGCATCAGTACTGGGATGCACGACTACACCTCCATTCCTAATTTCTCGTACTCCCGTGATTGTAATTCCCAATGATGATGGGTTAGTGGACGTCTTCAGTGTTTCAAGGGTATTATTAGAGGTAAGTTCCGTGTCGTCTTTAGGGTAGATAAGTACTGCGGGTCTTGCAGGGAGAATAGGTAGATTATTTCTGGTGTTAGGAGGATAATTTTTAGGGTAGGTTTGGTTGGAGACAATCGAGCTCCACGTGCTGTTGGGATTATCGGGCGATTGGTTTGATGATAGATGTTTGTATGTCATAATTTTGCCTTCGAGGATGCCTAGTTTGATACCCATTTGACCGATATTTCCTAACAGATCTGTGAAATTAGGGGTAAGCTTGGAAATCTGATCCTTTGTGAATTTATTAGAAGAATCCAGTATTATTATGTTTAAATTATTTAATACAGAAGTTGCCTTCGCCAGGAATTGCTGCGCAGTATTTTCTTGGTCCATTGTATATTCAGAGTTGACTGTGGTTATTAGTAAGTTATTATTTGGATATGTGATATAATTTTTATTTCACCTACAAATAAGAAAACACGGGAATATATCATAATGACCTATTCAATGAACTACCGACGGATGTTAAAGAAGCTAAAAGCTTTGCAGCTTTTGGTAGGTTATGCCTAAATTCTATAAAAGACAACTTTTAGATGTATTGAAAAGTGTGCCTAAATTTCATAGAAATAAGTTATACATGCAAGTAATTCTAAAGGTTTACACTAGATACATTTTTTTTTCACTCACTCTGTGAGCGATGTTAACTCTGCTTTCAGATTTAATTAGGATTTGTTTTGAATTTAAGTAACATTATCAAATTGCCAAGAGTTCAGACAACTGATAAAGTATCTACATATTTTTTTTACCGAAAAATTATTTTGATTCTGTATTTGAAATATCTATTTCTTTTGTTTGAATTTCTTAGGGTTAATCTTGACAACTAATGTTAGATTTCGTGATTTTTCAAGGGTCTAGGTGGGTTAGTTTTATTTATTTTATATCTATATATATGTATCAATTAACAATAACAATTAACAATTACAAACAATACAAAACAAAATGAACCTTTGTCTGTCCAACTGGGAAGGATTCCCGTTTCAGGACAGCCAAATTGTGTATTTAGTATATAATATTCTTACAATGGAATGGCGATGTGTCAAAACAAATTTTGAGAACATTGCTAATTGCATTCAAAGTAACAGGATTTCTTTATCCTTGAAAGAATCGCAAATATATAATTTATTACCAGGATCAATTTGGGTAACATTAGTAATAGCATTCAGAACAGATGAATGGTTTCTTTCGGGACATCACAAGTCTGAGATTCTTTCCAGGGCATTTTGGAGAACATTTACAATTGTATAGTTAGAATTTCCACATTTATAAATCAATATATGACATATGAATCCTGTAGGTCGGTGGCCGAGTTGACATTGCGCTTGGGTCCCACTCAGGCGTAGTGTGTTCAATTCCTCGGCTGGCAAAGTCCTCCATCACAACACAAGCAACAATTTCAGCTTACTGTGGTGGTAGTAGGAGATTTTTAAATATTGTCAGATTATTCGTAACCCGGGAATATTTGTCTTTCTTTAAAAAAAAAAAAATATATATATATATAAGGGAAAGTAGGGTATATTGGACCGGTCGTTAAATTGGACCAGCGTAAAATTAACGAAACTACAAAACATATTTTGATCCTGGCAATACTGAATGTTGCGCAGCTAACTTTAATGTTGCCTTACCGACCGGCATCACATTCGAGAAGAATTAAGAGAAGTGACAGGGACAAAACGAAATATCTCTGCTTCGATGTAATATTTGGAAAACTTTCATACGTCTTTAAATACAACCATGGTTAACGTTTTTTTACTATCTTTTCATATTAAACTCGGTAATTTTCATAATTTTATGCCCGCAATAACCGGAATATCCAAATATGTAGGTTGTGTTTGATAAAAAATTTTGTTTGAAAGAAGTAAGAGTACGATTAATTGGACCACTGTGAGTTCAGCAAATCGGACCGGTCCAATTTATCTTACTCAATGCTGCTACAATTGAAAATAAATTGTGACTGCAGTTATATTTGTATTTATTTTAGATGGCGGATAGTAAACATTATTACAAATGGACACAAGAAGACCTAAGGCAAGCAATATTTGCGTTTCGTAATGAACATGTTGGTTTGAATGAATGTGCCCGTGTTTATAAAATTCCAAAACCGACTTTAAAGAGGCATCTAGATTAGAATAATACACAAAGGACGACCAACAGTTTTAATTTTCAGAAGCAGTTGAAAATGATTTAGTGAACCATCTTCAACACTGGAACAGTGGATGTTTGAAAAGGCGCGTGGTGCTCAGAAAGCTTTCATATTAACACCAAGCCCTTATAAGAAATAATTTGGCAATATCTATTCAGAAACGTCTAGGTAAGAGACCAAAAATGGAGCCTATTAACAAAACCAGTAAATGCGTAGGAATCGGAAAAAAGAAAAAGATGAAAGCTGCAAGCAGTGTATCGCTCAAAGGTTAAGGCATTGGAAAGAAGACAACTAAACCCAATAAATATAACAGCAGCAGTGATTCAGATACTGAGTTAGAAATTGTGTTGGACGACTCTGATAGCCTAACATCTGAAAATAAGGAAAATGCATGCGGTATATGCAATGGAGATTATTTTGACTAGCAAGGACCAAAATAGACTAGGTGCAATGTGTGCATTGTCATAAATGGCATCACGAAACCTGTGTAAGCAACCCAGATATTTGTGATAATTTCTTCAAAAAATAAAGCGTTCTCTCGTATTACAATACATTAGGTAATATTAGTAAGGTGGGTTGGGTCCGGTTAGGCTAGTTATTTCATGTTTATTTTTTAGGTACATAAGCTTACATTCTAAAAATAGAATAATCCTAGGTCCAATTTACAAAACCCACTGGTCCAATTTAACAAACCGGTCGGCTAATTTGGAACAAATGCCTAAATGAAGTAAAATATTTTTAATAAAATAACTGTTAACATTTAATATAAAATAATAAACGGCCTTTGTAGTCTGATAACGCACCATTCATGTCAGTATATTTGAAGTCCTCTAATGTAATGAAATCCCAATAAATTTACTACTTTCCAAAAAGTGGTCCAATTTAACAGACTCTCCCCTACATATATACTACAATATTTTTAGAATTTCTTAGGTGATAGAAATTACACATTACTAGACCAGAATATATGCCGTATGACATATGAATTTCCAATTTTAAAATTTCGAATCTATTTATTAAATGGCTAGTCATTATTATACAGTAATCGAAATAAAACTGCGCAAAATATTCGCAAATTTAAATTTAAATAATAACAACAATGAAGATCAAGTATTAGGAACAAAAATAACCATTTTTAAACTTGAAATAAAAACTGACTTTATAACCTTATCTCTCCTAAGTATAAAATAGGCTATTGGAAGATAAAAAATAATATTTAATATAATATTATCAAGGCTTTTTTAATGAAACACTATTAGTTCTTATTAGATGTGTGAGGTTGTGTTAGCATGAGTTCGCTCTCGACTCTCCCCATGTCCAGAAACCAATTGCTAACCCATTTTAGCAACGCGGTAGCACTTTTCAATGTCCATGCTTCGGGAATGAGGTTAAACACTTTAGGCCCTAAGTATGAGTATTGTCTTTGTGCATGTGATGTGTTTTTAGTGGGTGGAACTACTGGATTCCTCCTTGCATGACGGGTGTTGTGGAGATGATCAATGGATGAATAGTGGTGTCGATGTTTTTGTGTATGTAAAATAATTTTTCTTATATACAGTTGCCGCACATCAAGAACTCGTACCTCTTCAAATAATAGATCACTGGGATACCTAAATGGTTTTAGTTTTGTTATTTGAAGGCAAAAGCTTGAAAGTTGTTCACAGTAAAGCAGAAGTTTAAACAAGGTCAAACAATGGCTAGACAACAATCTCCTCACTTTCAACCTACATAAAACCAAATTCATCCGTTTCAGTGCAACACAAGCAGGAAAACAAAAAGAAATACACAACATCATTATACACCACTGTAACGACCTAACCATTAGAATGTGTCGATAGCATCAAATACCTAGGAGTTATCATAGACAAATTTCTGAGATGGGGCGAACATATAGACGAAACTTCCACAAAGATCAGAAAACTAACTCATCTATTCATGTCTGTTAGAAATATTCTTTGCGTAAAAGATCTTAAACAAATGTACCATGCCTTGTGTAACTCATCGCTGGAGTATGCATCCTTGGGATAGGGAGAATGTTCCAAAACATTACTTGACCCTCTAGCAAAAGCACAAAAATTACTTCTAAGGGAGTTAACATACAATTATCAACCCTACAATTAAAAGGATCTATGTTTCACAGATCTGCTCTAGTTTTGTGATAAAGGTTATTCCGTTGTCATTATTTGATCTAACATTCAAAGTGTTCGAGAAATTTTGAAAATTGTGCTCTTTACCGGGCGCAAGACGCTCGTCCGGCCCTGTGGCAGAACAATCTCGATCATATTGCTCCAGAGGGATTTGATCATCGTTTATGAAAGTTCTACATTCGCTCTTTATTATCGGGATAACTTTTTTAGGTTCAAGTGACTTGTAAATAATGATTCCGTAGAAAACGATATTCTATATATCGAATAACTCGTTATTTAGCCTTTGACGTTCAACTCTTTGATGTACAAACCTTAATATTCAATTCAGTGAGCACAATTCCTCTTCTAACGCGAATGAGATTTTAAGTAGCTTATACGGACTGAATTTAACCCCTGCTCAATAACGTACAAATTTCTATTCATCGTTAAATTTTATAGCGGGTACATTTTCACTAAAAAACGCAGGAACATTTATTATATGAATGCTTTATGTTCAACGTAATGTAACTTTGTGGGGTAAATTTGAAAAGGGTAACTGATTCGTTTAGTCGGCGAACAAATTCTGAGTATGAATAAAATTTAAGCTTTACATTTATATTTTGAATAATGCTCATACGTTATAATGAATCGTGTCGCTATTTGAATGTTTATTTTTAAGAAAACTATACGTCAAATTGGTATGTAAATTTCCCTTAATATGAAATTTTAATATCTAGGCAATCTAACCCGTTTTTTTATAATATACGTGATTAGATTAGTGCAAAGTTAAAATCTTAAACAATATTTGTTGATCATCGACATTATAATATTTACCAGATTTTAGTATTGCCATTGAAACATGTCACCGAACAAAATACACAAGTTATTTGAAATCTCTCCTTACTGTATGAAATCTATCCTCAGAGTAAGAAATCTCTCCTTAGTGTGTGAAATCATTCGTTAGTGTATGAAATCTCTCCTTAGCGTAAAAAATCTCTCCTTAGTGTAAAAAAAATCACTATTTAGTGTATTAAATCTCTCCTTAGTATATAAATCTTTCGTTATTGTATGAAATCTCTCGGTAGTGTAGGAAATCTCACATTACTGTATGAAATCACTCATTAGTGTGTGAAATCTCTCCGTAATGTTTGAAATCTTTCATTAGTATAACACTTAAGCCTTTCATTATCTTATGAAATTTCTGCTTAGTGTTATAAATCTCTCATTACTGTATGAAATCTCTCCACAGTGTATGAAGTCTGTGCTTAGTGTACAAAATGTGAATGTAATTTGTATCCTTCCTCTTCATCTACTTACTTCGCTCTCCCTCTTCATCTTGCCGCACTACTTTCGCAAGTTGTTTTAATAGACATAACCCACGTGCCCCGGTAGTTGGATTTTTTTTTAATTTCTTTCTTTTTGTGAATACCAGACAGAAATACTCCGGTACGTGTAGCAAATACTGTGTAGCAAATAATATATGTATGCTATAATTATCTTATCTTATGTCACGTTTTAAAAAAGACTGTCATGGCAGGATAAAATGTATTAAACACAATTCAAGGGACGTGTATTGGTACAGAGTTGTGTAGTGTTCTAACCCTTTATACTTATCCCTCGGGGGAAGTTGCCCATCTGTACTCGTAAGTATATGAATATCTTTATCATGACTAAAAGAAAAGCATAAATGAATAGATTTATTTTACATCCGAGTCAGCGTGTCGGTGGGGAGTATTGCCTCGGGAATGTGAATAATGTCTTCCGCGGTATTCATATTGAACGTAAATTATTGTTCAAAATAATGTCCCAGGGCACTTGTCCCTTATAAGGGCATATACGGTTGTAGAGATATATCAAAAATAAGATTAATAAATCAGATTCGCGGGAAAATAATTCAAGCCAACGTTTCGAAGCAAGATGAGTAGGTACCTACACACAAATATCTAGATGTTGTTTACAGATTATTACCATTGACGGCATAATACATTACAGGGACATTAGTGACTAGAATATGCATTTCAGAATCAGCGACAATTTATTAAGCTCATCGTCATCTCATAAGAGTAATAACACCGGTTTGGGCATTTAAGCTTTTTTTCAGTTGTCGCTTTCTTAATTCGATTCATTAACGCTATTATTGCTCTGTACGCATTAGTCGGTCCCACGGAAAGAAATAAGGGAAAGGAGATGGATCTAGGGCAACTGGGCACATCACTTCGAAGATACTCAACCCAGCTCAATTGCGCGTAGTTTGATCAGTATGATTTAGCCGCTTGGCGTGCTTAGACTGTTCCTTCACAGGCTATAAAATGCTATTGTAATCTTTAAACGGCAAAATTCAGTATAAAATTTTGTAAAAACCATAAGGAAGAATGTTAAAAACTAGGGATGGCATTACTTTTCACGTGAAATTTTTTTATTGTTGTTTTTTTGTAATAAATAGTACGCGTTTCTGCCATGTGTTTTTGACGTGTTTTGTCGTAGCAGCCTCCTTTGTACAGCAATGTTATGCGATAATGGGCTTTGAAGAAAGTTTCTTTAAAGTTACTTTAGAGGTCACAATCGCATAATTTTGGCTTGTCAGATGGAACATTGCTATTCCAAAGGGTCGATACGCGATATTGATTTAACTGTTTCAATTAATTCCGATTGATTCCTGTCGCCACATTTACATAAATAAATCAAATAAACATTAAAACGCATTTTATTATTTAGCATACGTGTATATTTCGTTTGTTGTTGATAATCAGTTTTATTTAAAGTTTAAATTAGCGTCATCTGTTTCTAATTTAAATAACATTTGGCAAATGTACGGACATGTCATTTTAAAATCTCTTCTATTTTAATTTAAAGTTTAAATTAATTCATGTTTTAATTAGCGGCATATGTTTCTAATGTAACTGACATTTGGCAAATGTACGGACATGTCAATTTTAAATCTCTTCTATTTTCTGTCTCGACACAGGTTTACCCTAGTGAGACAGATATCGAAAAATTTATGTAAAAAACTTTATATTGATAAATAAATAAAAATGTAAAAATTACCCTCTGCACCCCATGCTTCTGTTCTCGTAGGAAATGACCTACTACCACCTCATCTCCCTTCCTTTCTCCGGAGTCGGTCCTGAACCTATTCCCTATCTGAGAAAGTGAAGTCCACTCAGGTTTTTGTAGGTAAAAAACAGAACATTATATGCAGAAATCGACTAAAAAGTGAACAGGACATGTCACTTATTGGTAGAACAATCGATGGACAAAGCCGGTTTTTGTGAGGTGCTCAAGATAAAACAAGAGGTCTCAAGAACTTCCAATAATCCTCGCTGGATCGACAAGAAAAGCGAGTGTAGCCTAAAGCTTGGAGTCGAGAATAGTGGAAGCAACTTGAGGAGATCTTGTTTCAGGTTGTTGAGCTGAATGAATTATAAAGGGAATTTGTATGTTTTTATCAGCTTTCAATACAAAACATTTGAGTGAACAGTTGAAGAAATTCAAACTTCCAGTCATTTATTTAAAATACAATATCATTGAATGAGCGTAGCGAAGTCCTATTTGAACTCGACCATTTGGAATTTTATGTGCCTGTAAATTTGTTTGCGTGTTCTGTTTATGAAAATCTGTTGCATCCACTTCATTATTCAATCAAACCTTATGTTGACTAAATGGCAAACTTGAGTAGGTGGCCAATGACTATGGTTTACAAATAAGCAATAATAAGAAGCCTGAAATATCTGAAATAATGCCGCCGACGGAAAGTGAAATCCCGTCGGCGGGAATTTATTTTTACTCGGGAGATATTTTCAATTTGTATGGATATTTCAGGTGACTAATTATTGCTTATAATAATTTGTTATCCTTTGTGCTAGGCATAAAAAAAACATTGTCTTATAACCATTAGTTTATCATTATAAAAAATAAGGCTATGGTTTAGTACAGATTATCGTTTTCCTATTGATTTATGCCTATTGATTTATAATTATTTTTTTTATATTTTAATGTGAAACCGCACAAGAGTCACGACTGCTCCCAACCGTCGGGAGCCAGTGAGACTATGTCAACCCCAAATGGGGTATGTTGTGAGGCTGAAGGTAGTGGGTATGGGAAGGAGATGAGAGAGAGGAAGGTGGGGAAGTACCTGGCCATTCTTATCTAGGCACCAAACACGGCCAAAGCCATTTCAAGCAATTTTTCAATTCTGAATGGTTGTGTTACACTAGGACGATACTGGATGTATCTTCCACTCCGAAACGTGCCACAAATATATATTTTTTAAATGAGTGATTTGTATTTCACAAATCACTCATTTAAAAAATATATAACACAAATTAATCCAATAAAAGTCTTTAGTTGAGAGAATTACCCCTCGAACACCGAGGACGTCAAAATATCTTTTTGGTTCAGAAATGATTTTTTTTTTTACTACTGGTCATGGTTGAGTAAAGATTATTTTTTAATTTTTTACTATAATCAATGAAATGTTATTTTTTATTGTTGACTATGGTTCAGTAAACATTTTTTATACTGACAATGGTTCGGTAAAGATTTTTATTTTTTATTATTGACTATGGTTAAGTACAGATTTTTTATTATTAACTATGGTTCAGTAAATATTTTTTTATTGTTTAATACGGTTCGGAAAACGTTTTTATTTTTTATTATTGACAGTAAAGATTATTCTTTTACTACTAACTATGTTTTAGAAAGATTATCTTATCGAATCATATTGTGATTTAAGGGATATTTTTGTTTTAATTTATTAAATAAGAGATAATAAGAAACATACTATTTGGACGCGAGGTCTACTATTCACGGATCTACTACTATTACGCTTGTTACGTTTCAACCAATAAAACTTAATAGTTTTGCTTTGGTAAGAATATGTCTACGTGCTCGACATTTTTCCATGTTCAGAACGGGATTCATAATATTATAATTGTGTTGAAGGCAAACACCCAGAAGGTTGTGGCCACAGAGTGGAATGATTGTGTTTTCCAATAGCCTCAGGACATCAAGTGCGAATGTAAATAGTGCTAAATTAACTGTTATGAAACAAAATGCTAACATATAATACAAAATTTCATAGGAAATGTAATAACTTCTTAACGAGTTGATTCCAGATTTTAATACGCCATGTCTATGTTTATATAAAATGTAATTATGTTTGCTTTATAGTAATGAGAGAGCTTGTTAAATTCATCTGCATTCGCGTTTTCATAGAAAGATTTGTTGCAAACTTGTGGCGGTTCGCAGTTATTGAAATGAGGGTAATTTTGTTTTGCTGAAACTCTTACGAGCCTCCAATTTGGCGATCTCTTTATCGTTCAGCAAATAGTTAATCTGTTAATTAATTTAAGACGAATCATACTTATCTGAGATTCTGCGACACAAAATTAATGATGAACACTAATTTAAAACGCACCTCAACACAATCTCAGTGTCAACAATTTTCCCTCAGAGACACATTTAGTAAGAACTTTTATTTTTTATGTTTTATTTTCCGGTCAAAGGCATGACTTTATTAACTACAATCGTGTGCTGAAAACAAATTGGTTTTAATATATTTTAACATCTACAATAAAACTTTTGTTTGAAATCAGAACAATAGCTATGTTTTATCAGTTTGTGTTACTTTGCCAAACATCATCAAAAATACGAATTTTGGTTGTGCGTTCATCTATAGCTTTGGATCTATGAACTATAAAACTGAAATTGGAAATGATTGTCGAAACAATTCAGACAAGCGATTAAGTAGGTATCTACCGACATCATTTTATTTTAATTGATTCTAACAAATCTTTATTATAAATGTTTATTTAAATTTTTGTCAATTTTTACTAACGGGGTTTATTCGAAAGGTAAACTTCTGATCGTGTTTAAAATAGTTAATTTTTGTTTTTAAAGGCAATGTTCCTGAAACGAATTTTTATTTTTGTAAATATTTTCAAGTTCACAAACCCTACAAATTATAATATCCCGTAATAGTTGACGTATCTGGGCCAGTAATGTAATAAAACTAGAAAGGTGTTCTCGAACGGTGAATGTTACCCTTCAGCCGATATTATATTTTTTGCTTTACGAATACGTTTATCTCTTCCTACAAATATAGAACGTAATAAACGTCTCTAAGAGAGTCTTAGAAATATTAAAACCATAAAAAGTCATCAATAAATCCAAAACATAATTAGCGGCAAAGAAAAAGTCATCGGATCATTAGATACGTTTTAGAAAGTTTGAGTCACTTTATCATTACAAATGTATTATATTTGGCTGCTGTCATTATGTGGTTTGCATTCATTTTATGATTACTCCAGTCATTAAGATTATATTAAAAATTATAAAAAAACCATAACAATATTTTATGACACAGTTGATTGCAAGTTTTGGTGAATAGGTCAGTCTCTATGCTCAGATGACTCCATTAGATGATGAAGCTAATCTCGTCGACTCTCATAAAAATACTTGTTTTGATTGAATATTTAATATCATCATCGATGTTTCACTTTGATTATTTGAAAGATTTTGGGTGCTGAATAAATTGAAATTGATTCGTGAATCATGAATATGGTATCAGAACTAAGTGGAATTGAAGTGAGGTTTTTATGAGCTACATTAATATCCATTCTCTTTTTGAGTTTAAAAAACGATGTTTGTTTGGTTTGTTGGGTTTATGTGACAGTTCACAACGCTTTGTACATAAATAAATGTATCTAGAAGCTAAGCAGAACTTAAAAATAGCAGTTAATTTATACAAAACTCAAATAAAATAGACACAAAACACTAGACCAACTACTTAACATGGACAGAAACTCACCGAGGTAACTGGGATGACTAGTAACGCTACAATGCCATGTCAGGAGATAAATGCAGATGTTGGGAGTGGGAAACAGCAATGGATGCAGGAAGATGAATAGACTCCAATTATTCACCAATGGTGCCAACTCTTTCCCTGATGGGAACAGGTCTCAGATACCTGAGAAGACACATTATGGAACCAGGAGCCGGACACATACCCATGACAAGCAATTTGTGAGGCGGGTGCGGGAACTGCCGCCCTGGCAACTTATTATTGGTTTACTAACACCCCACATACGTCTGTCACTACTGACCCCCAGATTTCTATCCACTACATTTTCTTCCTTTCCCTAAAAAGACCCTCCACACAGCATCCCCAAAGATGAAAATTTGAATCCCTGTGTGGCCTCCTGTGCTTAAAAAAATAACTACTACTTGTAAGGGACCGGGTTGCTGTTAACCTGTTGAAGGCCGGAGCATAAAAAAAAAATATTCGTTTAATCTAACGTTTGATTAGCCCAAACGAAGCTGATTTTGTGTCTTTCATACATTTTTCGAGGCATTAAGGTCAAAATCGCATCGAAAGTTATTCTAATAAGGATCACATTAGAATGCTCGCGTGTTCTCCGGAGACCCATCGGCGGGTCACTGGTTAAAGGAATGAGATAAAATAATTGGCGATAGTAAATAGCTCCAATGGGCCCATGGCCTGAGTTCTCACTGGAACTATCCTCATACTGTCTCCGCTTTATGATAAAAAAAAAATATATGTATATATATAAAACAAACACACACAAAAAATTGCACAGGTAATTTAATAGTTCCATTTTCATCAAAGTAGAATGATGAAGAACGCAATTATTATTTAGGGTAATTTAAAACATTAGCCATGAATGGAACTCTACTCATGTGTCCAGTTCATACGCCATGGAAGTATCAATTTAATCGTTTAAACCACACACCATAAAATCCAAGGCCTTCTACGGAGCCTCCGGTCAATCAACTTGCTGCTTGACATTTCAATCAAACGGACGTTAGGTCCCGGTCGATAGAAGCCGATTATTTCTCTCTATTGGCGGTGACCGGCAGGCCTGATTTACACTCAGACTCATTTGCCTCTGAGTTTTATGGAGAACTATTTACGATCTCTCGTAAAGTTCTCTAATTTAGACCCCACCCCCACACTTCCTTCTTCCTACAACCTCCGATAAGCCCAGATTTATACCCGTCATCTGTTACGCAAAAAAATTACACCATTAAGTGCTACATTCTAGCAATGAGTCGTTCATGAACGACCTGAACAAATGAGCTAGCTCTGTTTGATGAACCGTATTCGTACGACTCTCGGTAAACCGTACCACGGCTCAATTGAACGGTTTCTCTTTTTATTCAGGAGATATTTAAGAAAAATAGCGCCATTAAAAGTATTATTAAAAGTTATTACATACTCAAAGACGTGAAAGGCGTCTGGCAGTCCGACATCTGGACTTGGACATAATATATACACCTACTAACTTACCTAGCATCTTATTTTTCTCATTCTACGAGGCGACTTACCGGTACCATGAGTCGTACGATCGTTCGTATGCTTACACTGGGATATGGGAGCCGTATTGGGGGAGACGTATCGGGGGAGCCGTATCGGGGGAGCCGTATCGGGCGAGTCGCATCGAGCGAGTCGTATCGGGCGAGCACAGTATTCTCATTGCTTGCACTTAGAAAAATGAATACTGATAATTTATTGATATCTCTTCAAATTATTGGTGATCCGGTTAAAAACGGGATTGCAGGCCGTAATGAAAGAATTAAAATATATCGTTGTATTGGGGAGTTCGCAATATTATCAAAGCAAATGCACGTGCCTGAACAGGTGTTCCGATATATTAGGAATTTACTAAAAGTTTATCGTGAAACGGCCTGCAATCCCGTATGTAACCGGATTACCAATAATTTGCAGAGATTCACAATACTCGTTTTTCTCTGTGTACGCTCTGTGCTCACGGTTCCCGTTCAATTAAGCCGTCGTTCAATTGAGTCGACTCTTTGAGCCCTACGAAATATTGAGCTGATACCGTGGCTCCCGCTCTTAATAAAATGAGTCATGATCCATCGGTACTACCTTCAAGTATTTACACCGCTAAATCGTTTATTTTTTGTGCGAGTTCTAAATGAAAAGCTAATGATGATTGTATACCAAATATGGAATTGAAATTTCTGTACGGTAGCGGTGACCCATAGATACCCTACAGTTGGATGCCTACAGTTATGTAAAAATAATTACTGGTAATGAATCTTCGTCAGTAGCAATTCCTTAACGTTATGTGATTATCGGGTGTTTGCATTGCTTATACATACGTATGTCGTAGGTATGCACATATTGATTTCATAAATGATGATAATGATTGCGGTGAAATATACCTACCTATTGATACCATCATAATGATGACGGTGTGGTAATGTATCTGGCCGCAAATACAATGTTGCCGTAATATTGCGTACGCACATTATTTTTATTGTGTGACCATTTTAAAAACTATTATAATATTAGCTTAGCTTCAATGATGACATCGAAATGGCGCGTTTTGACCAATCTTTTACATAGCTGTAGCTCAGTTTCGTGGGTGATGTCTGCCGTAGCTTAACCCATATTATCCCAAGCATATCTAGACTTGTACGATTTTGATGAAAATTTGGTCTTAGCACCTTATAATGTATGTCATAAAAAATCAATTTAAAAAAAAAAACAATTTCATTTATTTGCTGAGTTTTGAAACCGATCGATAAATCGATCAGTAGGAATATACCTACATGGGTTGTATTCATAAGAATGTTACTTATTGTGAAATAAAAAACTGTGTATATACCATACTTTATTATTTTATATAAAAATTATATATTTTATAACTGTTTGGAATTAATTAAGACATTGTGTATATCTATGAAATTTATTTTGAATGGAAAATGACAGAACATTTCTGATGTAAAGCGACATTGCACGTTGAACATTTCATAAATGTATTTTTATGACATAATCCACATCGGGTAGATTTAATTTGGTTGACAGTGTGATGGGCCTTTCCATCTAGCCATAAGGCTAGAAGAGTCTGGAACCCGTTTTATAACAGCCAGTAATGACCTAGGCACCAAAAGTTTCCCAACGGAGGTGTTGGAGGCTTCTTTCATTAGAAAATATGTCGTAACTATATACCTGGTAAATGATAATAGATCATGACAACTACTGTTGCCCTTTTTCGATGCTGGGGATATTTTATATAATTGAAAGGCATTATTCACACACGAATTGAGAGGGAACATAAGTAGTTGCCAATACCATCTCTTCAGCCTAATGGAAATTCGGTAGCATCCCACATTTTGATCTAGGCGATCTACGCCGCCCATTATTTATTATAATTTATAAAACACCTGGGTTGATCAACATCCTTTTTTTGTTTGTCACAAAAACGCTTGACCTTTCCTACAGGTTGTACACCATACTGCGTAGACGCAACCGTCACAGTAACTCTAAAATTGTGTTTCCCTTTCTGAATGGTATTTTTTTCAGTTTCTGAACGCAACAGCTCAAATACCTCTTCATCAAAAAACAACCTTAAAAATTGTATTGGTGTTTCAACATCTTCAAGGAAACTGGGTATTGTGGTCACTTGTTCAGGCTTATCTGTAATATCTATAGCCATCCAACGTCTAGATACTGGAACACGTTTTTTTTCTGCAGAGGTGGTTTTGCTGATGATGTACTAGGCGTAGGTTGGAGAGTGTGATCGTCCAAGAAACTGTCTTTCACGTCAATACAAGTTTCTGTAGCAACTGTGGCCCTAAGTTCAGCTTCTGCTTATAGTTGTTGCCTCGACAAATTATTTATATGGGTAGATTCCTCGTCACCACTATCTTCGTCACTTTTATCATAATTATCTGGTGGAGTAATATAAATATCAGCCGATAAAATATTCGTGTCATCTTCCAGATGTGAAATAATTTCATTTACTGACAAACTGTAACAAAAACAACAAAAATATCTAACTAAAACCTTCATATGAATGCATAACAACACACTGGTATATCATCCTACTGATCGAAAAATCGATCACTTTATAAAAAACCAATTTTTCTACCCACAATCAATTTTATAATAATTTCAATATGTTACAATATTGTGACCAACATTATTCTAAGTATAAAACCACAAACATAAATAGAATTATATTATAATATACCAAAACTACTTACGTTTTACGACAAGACAAATTTTTTAAGAAAAATTTCCTTACAAACAGTTTAAATTGGAATAATAAACGCGGGAATTGTGAAACGTCAAAAATACTTCTTGACAACTAATAGTTTCAGGTGTACCAATATAAAAAAATTAACAACGAATGTGTTCAAAATTTCACATAAAAAAATTTAGTATCAACCGATCAAATAACCGATCACTAGGAAGATATGGGTTAAATACATAATTCATTATTGTAGGAACTGTCTGATATGAATCATCGTTAGAATTACGTATAAACTAACAATCTTTACTTTCTTCTTATGTCTTAGGCTAGCATTACACTTGTAAGTTTTTACGTAAATTTACGACTTCTAGCCAATGTGCGCATTGGATTTTCAAAATGCAAGATGCCCATTGGCTAGAAGTCGTAAATTTACGTAAAAACTTACAAGTGTAATGCTAGCCTTAGTTTAGTGGGAATGTGACATCCTCAATTGGAATATGTTGTGGGTCTGAAGGTCATGAGAAGAGAAAGGATTTGAGGTAGAGGAAGGCGGGGGATGTGATCAACATGAATGAGTACCTACTGAGTACTAAAGATATTTCTAACAATTCGTACGCGACTCGTGCCATTCCAATAAACTCCAAGATTTACGGAATTCGGGTAAATTGTTCCGATAACATTTTTCAAGTTTTTTCTTAATCTTTCATCTCGCGTAGTCACGTAAATAATCCGTAAAAATCACTTTGACTTAAACTCCAGCGTGTCCGAATCACTCACAGCTCCGAAGGAATTTCAAACACTTCTCCAGCTCAATCTCACTCCGCGACTGAAAAGAGATGAAAAATGAACCAGGCCAGACTTCTTCAGTCTAGAAACGAGAAAAAGTGCGGGAACTTGTCACGTCTAGAACATTTGTTGAATCTAAAAAAAACATAACGACCAAGTTCATATACTGGAATAATGAAAAGCGGCAATTGCGCGTCGTTCTGCAGAATAAATCTAGCCCATACAAGACCTAAACAGATATATTGTAGATACTACTAATAGTTCTACAGAGAGGAAAAAAGAGTATTGCTGATTTATAAAAAATCTCTTCAAAATTATTGGTAATCCGGTTAAAATCGGACTGCAGCCCGATTCCTGATAAACTTTTAGTAAATTCGTATTAATATCGTAACACGAGTTCAAACACATGCGTTTTTATTAATAATATATAATGACTAAAAGCGAAAATGTTAGGGTTTTTATGAACACGTGTTCCGACATCGTGACAAAAATTGCTATTTTACTAAAATTTTATCAATATACCCATCCAATACGCCCTTTTTAGGGGCATAAATGTAAACATTTGAATAGCAAAAATTATTCAGTATTTATTACACATAACTGAACTTCTTCAGTGATAATCTTTTGTGTTTGCCAAATGATAAATTAAAGATGTTCAGTGCATAAGTATTCTGAGCAATGAGAAATATTTCATATGGGAGCAAGTCCCAGAATTTCTGCATTGGAATAAATCCCGACAAACTTATCAATGCAAGCAATTCTGGACTATTAAATGCATCATTTAGAATTTTCGAGTCGAAATCAGTTAAAATTCTTCTGTATGACAATTTATGTGAATATATTCAGAACATTTAAAACAAAATTAATGTTTTAAATAGAATGTTTTAGTTCAACAAAATTGCTGGAATACTTAGAAAACT
This sequence comes from Hesperophylax magnus, assembly GCA_026573805.1. Classification (NCBI taxonomy): domain Eukaryota; kingdom Metazoa; phylum Arthropoda; class Insecta; order Trichoptera; family Limnephilidae; genus Hesperophylax; species Hesperophylax magnus. Next base: position 1,925,875 of record JAIUSX010000043.1, on the reverse strand, counting down.
TGGTGGTTGACAGTATCGTGAGACTATTACTGAGGGGTAAGAGGTAACCAATTTGAACCATTATTACAAAATACACATTAATAACAAAATTCACATTAATAAAATTGAGCAAATACAAAAAAAAAATTCTACGTTTTATAAATTTTAAATTCAATATCCCACTAAAAGACTTTATATAATTTCTTATTAAATACTCTAAAAATACACACACTGGAAGACAGGCGTAAAATAAACGATTTAACTTTTTTATTCAAAATTCTAAACTCTAAATCGACTGTTGCGAACTTCTTCAACTCATAAACTTACGAATACCTACAATAACGATACGACAAAATACACTATTCCATTGCAACACACATAAGCGCAATTACATTGCGAACTCCCCAATACAACGGTTTCACACTATGGGAAACCAATACTTAGGTGATGTCGATATATTTAATGTTAACTTTGCGAATTTTGTGGATCACGTAAAAGATTTATTCCAACCATTGATGTATTATACTATTAGTCTATGATTCCAAAACTATTCCTAAAAGTTTTACTTTTGTAAACCAGTCAAAAATCGCTGTATTTTTTAATTAATCAAAATTGTATTACCTACATGTATAAGCCCTCTGGGCGTTAAATAAATAAATAAAAAAATTATCGTTGTGCACAAATATAAATTCAGTGCGCTCTTTAAAATGATTTGCCTATACCTGGCTATTCAAATCTTGTTGCAAAGCAAACCTCGGGTCATTCGACATTACAAATTTTCAATTTGGTAGGCGGGAATGGGTACCGCCGCCCTGGGAACCATTTATTGGATGACCAACACCTCTGCCACAGGTCACCCCAAGTGGTTCGCTACGTTTGGTGACTTAGCAGGGGTGCCCGGGTTCATGGGTTAAGGTTTGCCCGGGTCTTGGTGGCGGGTGCGTCGGCCCACCTTCTGCGTGGCGGGCCGGTTGGGAGATGCTGGTTGAGGGAGACCCTTTACAACCGGTTACCGCTGTCCGGGCCGCTCGATAGTACAGGGGCCCGACCCTCAGGCTCACGACTAAGGGTGGGCTGCCCCATCAGCGAGTGAAAAAACCCCGCCACTGCTGTTGTGCCGGTTCGTGACCGGAGGGGACCCAGCAGCAGCGTTTGGGGCGCATTGGATGCCCTCTCCAGCCGGACTCTCCCGGCCTATCGCCTAGCACCGCAGTGGGTGGGCTGGAACCAAACGCTCATCACTCCTAGACAGCCTGAACCCCAGATTCCTACCCACCCCTCATACCTTTCCTTTCCAGACCTTTCCTTTCACCTCCTACACCTACAAAAAAAAAAAAAAATTAAATTCATGAACATACAAAACAACAATCTTAACATCATTACAGCGGCGAGTAGCAGGCGTCCCCGGTGCGGGCCAAAACTGTTGGTAAATTTTGCCAACATTCGCGGCCTGCACACAAATTTAAATTCCGTCCATCACCATCTTTTGTCCCAACGTCCCAACCTTCTTTTCCTATCCGAAACTCAGATAGCCGAGCCGCCAGACTCCTCCTATCTGGACTGCCCGGGCTTTACCCTCGCAAGCAAATTCCGGCTGAAAGGAGGAGTCTGCCTCTATAGTCGAGCTGACGTCAACTGTGTGCGACTATTGAGTCTGGAAAACTCCAGATTCGACGTAATGTGGGTGCGCGTCAATCTTGCCAGTACGGCAAGATTCTACGCATGTCTATACCGCTCACCGAACCATAGCGAATCAGACACTTCCGAGCTCTTCAAACATTTGAGCGATACTATTGATGATCTCTTGCCCCGCTACCCTTCGGCCGAGTTTGTTGTTCTGGGGGACTTCAACGTTCATAACGAACCATGGTTGAAGTTCTCAGGCCCAACGGACTCGGCTGGCCGACAGGCGGAATCCTTTGCCATTTGCTACGGATTAGAGCAATTGGTTCAGGAGCCTACAAGGGTTCCTGATGTCCAGACTCACCGCTCCAATCTGTTAGACCTATTCTTAACTACTGTGCCACACGGTTATAAGATTGACGTCACAGCGCCTCTGGGATCATCTGACCACTGCCTAGTGACGACATCAATCCCCGTTAGCCTCAGACCAACCAATGAGAGGCTGAGGAGAAAAGTGTGGCACTATAGGTCAGCAGATTGGTTCGGTATGCGGGCCCATTTCAATGCTTTTCCGTGGTCAGCTGTTTGTTTTCGGACTTCGGACCCTTCAAGATGTGCCCAGGAGATTGGTGAAGTCATCAAATCGGCGATGGATGGCTTCATACAATCGACTACTAAAGAAACTGGTGTGGGCTCAAAGCCGTGGTTCAGTCGACAATGCTCCGAAGCAGTTCGACGAAAAAACGCGGCTTACCGAGCCTACAACACATCTCGAACGCCCGAAAGCAGATCAGCATACAACACATCTCGAACGCCCGAAAGCAGATCAGCATACAACAAATCGGCAAAGGAATGCAAGAGAATCATCAATAGATCAAAATTCGAACACGACCTGCAGATCAGCAAAAAGCTGGCTGCCTGCCCGCATGGCAGCAGAGCATTCTGGTCGCTTGCGGGCTCAATAGGTCGAAATTTTTGCAAACCCAGTTTGCCACCTCTTACCAGACCTGACGGCTCACTAGCAAACACCGCCACCGAAAAGGCAAACCTTTTAGGGAAAATGTTTGCGGAAAACTCGACCCTCGACGACGGGGGTGCTGTTCCGCCGTCGGTTCCTCACTGCGGCTTCTATATGAAAAAGCTGAGGATCCGGCATCGGGATGTACTCCACGTCATACGGGGGCTCGATGTTAACAAAGCTAGTGGACCTGATGGAATACCTGCCTTGGTATTGCAGAGGTGTGCTGCGGAAATAGTTCCAGTTTTGACAAAGCTCTTCAAAATGTCCCTGAAGTGTGGCACTGTGCCCTCTGGTTGGAAAAAAGCGGTAATTCACCCTATTCCCAAGAAAGGTGACCGCTCCAACCCGGCCAACTACCGCCCCATAGCGATCACATCAGTTCTGTCCAAAGTGATGGAACGTGTGATCAACGACAAACTGCTCACATACCTCGAGAAGAACAAAATTATCAACGACCGTCAATACGGATTCCGGCGGAACCGCTCGTGCGGTGATCTTCTCGCGTATGTGACGCATGTTTGGGGGCGGTGCCTGGAACGTCACGGTGAGACCCAAACGGTCGCACTAGACATATCCAAGGCCTTTGACCGGGTCTGGCACCGAGGACTTGTCAACAAATTGCATTCTTACGGACTTCCCGCATCCCTGTGTACGTGGATTGCTGACTTTTTAAGGGATAGGTCGATTCAGGCGGTTGCTGACGGTTTCACCTCTTCCTCGCACTCCATAAATGCTGGCGTCCCACAGGGATCGGTTCTGTCTCCGACTTTGTTTTTGTTGCACATCAATGACCTTTTGACATGTGCACCGATTCATTGTTACGCGGATGACAGTACAGTTCATGATAGCTTTTTGTTTGACAAGCCCCCAAAGGGCACACAAACTCCAACGGCTCGGAGGGCTTTGAAGCAGAGAATGGACGGTTATCTCGAGAGTATTTCCTCCTGGGGTAAAAATAATCTCGTCGAATTTAATGTTTCAAAGACCCAATCCTGTCTGATTACGTCTAAAAGGGATCCAAATGATAATCTAGTCTCCTTCAACGGAAGCAATCTTCCGAACAGGCCTTCCATTGATATGCTTGGTGTAACTATAAGTGACCAGCTCAGGTACGGGGGCTCCATCGAAGCCAGAGTAAAGTTGGCCTCTCAGAAGCTGGGCGTACTGTACAGGGCCCGCAGATACTTTAATAGTACACAACTGCTCACCCTGTACAAATCGCAAGTGCGCCCTACTGTCGAATTTGGCAGCCATCTCTGGTCTGGAGCCCCAAAATACCTGAAAAAAACCCTTGACTCTGTGCAGAAACGGGCGGTCCGTTTGATAGATTCCCCAATCTTAACAAACGGACTGCAATCTTTAGAGCACAGACGTCGGGTAGGTATGCTGTCCTTGTTCTATCGGTATTACAATGGAAGATGCTCTGAGGAACTAGCGTCATTGATCCCTTCGGCGCCGGTGCGTAGTCGGGATACACGCCAAACGCGCGCCCAACATTTGTACACAGTTGACACTTGTCACATGAGAACGGGTCGCTTCTACGATTCGTTCTTAAGTTCAACAGCTCGGCTGTGGAACGAACTGCCGGCCTCTGTGTTTCCTCCCTCCTACAACATGGGACTCTTCAAGACCCATGTTCACTCCTTCCTCTCCACAAAAAGACCCTCCACACAGCATCCCCAAAGATGACATAGGCCCTGAGGGAAATTATTTTCTTCAGGGCCTCCTGTGTGGAGTAAATATAAAAAAAAAAAAAAAAAAGTCGATTCCTAATTAACATCGCTTCACATTATTTGCTTATTGCTCATTAGTAAAGGAATACGCCGCAACTCACAAACTGGTGAGTTGGTTCCGAACTTAAGTCTGCAGGACGTAGCATATCCCTGATGGTAGCCAACCTTCAACAGAAGACAGCATCAAAGAAAGAAGAAAATACATATTAGTATGTATTTAAGATAGTTTAATTCTGCAGAATATAGCTAATTCCAACGAACTTTTCACTGCGGTGAACATGATATTTATAAGAAGTGTTCGTATTGAATTAATAATCTTTTTAGCTGGCTTTATTTTGAACAACTTCACTCAATTTTTTTGTCCGGATTAAAACAAAGTGCAGTCTCTGTTACTCCTGACGACACTTCACACAAATTAACTTGGCGGTTCCGACCAACTTGCTGGTAACTCACTTTTTCTTCTTGTCCTTGGATTACTAATGCTTCGCATTTTTTTCTTTATTTTCGTGCTACAAAAGTGGTTGAATATCTTTATTAATGTAAGCCAAGGAAAATATAATTTATGTTAATCCCACGGTTACTTCCACCCTATTATTTGTACGAGTGTCTAATAATTCCAGGTAACTTAATTTCCTTTTGAGTGTTAGGTGGTGTCCTTAACCAAAAGTTTGCTTATCAAATTATTTCGTAATGCAAAGAAATTTAAGACCTCCTTCACTCCTATTCCAAAGTTCGCCTTTAAATTTGACAAAGGAAGCATTTGACATGAAACTGGAAAAAGTATTTTAAAAATTTCTAAGTCGATTTTCACGTTCCGTAAAAATCAAAGTGAAATACACAAAAACATGTACCGCAACGCATTATGACCGCGGGGGCAGGCAGAGTGATGCAGTGCCACATGTTACGCTCGTTTGCCTAAGGCTCGGTACCATGGGCGTGCGGAGACTTTTTAATAATATAAAATATCCAAGATTTGAAAAACAATTTCTCTTATTAACCTTAATTTTAATAAAAGCTTTAAATTTTATGATATTCGTGTGAATAGTTTAATTCACTCAAGAGATAATATCGTTGGCGGTATGTAGCAGGACCAAGTTAGCGATTATATTTTCTCCGACAGTAAACATTCATAAATGGAGGAAGTTTTGATTAAATTTTCTTCGGATTGTTTTGAAAATGCTTTTCGTGAACAATTCGTTTAATTTTTTTTTACTTAAAAATCAGCTAGGCAGTGATGCCCGCACCATACATGATGCCAGCTCGTTCTGGCTGTCTTACGAAGAAAGTCTTGAGAAGGGGCAGAGCAGCTAGGCTAACGAATACCTGATCGCTCAAGTAAAAGCACGCCGGAGAGCTCCTTCAAATAAACTCGAAAAAATAATAAATAGGACACTTTGATCTTTATACACAATATTTTCGAAATTGTTTATATATCTTAAAGTACTCACGCAAAATAGTCAACAAACATGAAGATGGAGAAATCAACAAACATGAAAATGATGAAATTATTACGTAACAGTAACCCAACTTCCTACAGTCCTTCTTGGAATAGGGAATCAATTTTCCAATCCAGGCCGCTCGCAATCGCTGTCGAAAGTACATACATTGGTCGACATTCTTATTCTTCAGTCTCGTCGACGGTACATACTTACATACGCTAAACGTCAAAAGCCATTCCACTCGAACAACGAGTGGGTCGAACCACTCGTCGAGAATCGAGGCCCTGGGATCTCTAATGAGGAGAACTGTAAATAAAACTCTGTATTAATTAAATTTCGTGAATTAAATATATATTTTGTTTTTTTTGTTTTAAACATGGAAATAAACGAACCTATATACTCGATTTGACAATCGCAATCAAATATTAAATCATTCATTGAGTACGAGGCCTCAAGGACTCTCAAAACTCAGAGGATCAAAGATAGATACACAAGTTAAGCATAAGTGCCTTCAATCCCTGTTCATCTAGCAATGAAAATTTTCCTCCCTACTATATAAGACTCTTAAACACAAGGTTCACTTTTTCCACCCCTTAACAAGAGTCCCTTTTTGCCTCCACAATATTTGTGACATCTTAAAATATTTCAGAGAATCTTAAGGCCTCTTGTACAGAGATTTTTTTAAATGTTTTTAAAAAAAATAGTATTCTTTTTGAAGTTTTTGTGTCTAACACTGTGTTTCTTGGGAATACATATTTAGAGACTTGTTTCCCGTAACATGGTTTTCAGATTATTAATTAACTTAATTCAATATTTTTTGTGTGAATAAATGAGGTGGCACCGCACCACTGTCAGACCTGTGTTCTCTAATTGCGCCTAGCCAAAATCAAAGCCAATCATTGCTGAGCGGTGACTTGTCACTGCCGATTTGGTAAAGGCCGCTGCGGCTGCTCGTTAGCGATCGTGGTCACCGGTTACCCGGCAGGCACCGATTACCAGGCACCGGTCACCCGCACTACAGCTTGCCGCTTGTCGCTGTCTCGGCTAAGGTGAGGAAGTCGTCCGATATCAATTATTGTCGCTGATCTCTGCTGTAATTTACGATGGTGCGTGTCACTGTCATCGGTGTCACTCAACTGTGAAGTGATGGATTGTCGTCGTGGTGATAATCTCAGAAAAGACAATTCATTAATTAAAAATACGAATTCTGCATTCAAAATTTGCAAAAAAAAATGATTACCACCTCCTTCTTACAGGGTCAAGAAAGGTTCAAAACCAGTAGAAGTCCAAAAAAAGATAATTTTATTGGTTTGTTTTACATGCTAAATATCAACATGTTATATCACCATATTTTCTGAAGCGGACTTGGTCTTAAATATTCAGTTGGGGTAAAGATTTTAAGACTATTTATAGTAGTCCCAAAGAGATGTCGTATGTGAGGTTATAGTTCCATTATCTTCTGTGTTTTTTCGTTTTCACACAAGACTATGACGACCTCTTTCTGTATCTACTTAATCTCGACTCTGAAAAAGTCTCTTGCCGAAAGTGTTGAGATATTTACAAAATAAATGTAATCACAATTTGGGAGGCGGGTATCGGTACCGCCGCCCTGAAATCATTCATTGGATAACCAACACCTCTGCCATAGGTCATCCCAAGTGATTAGCTACGTTTGGTGACTCAGCAGGGGTGCTCGAGTTCAAGGGGTGAGGATTATACAGGTCTTGGCGGCGGATGCGTCTGCCCACCTACTCTGTGAGGCGGGCCGGATTTTGATAGACTGGTTGAGGGAGATCTTTTTACCTCTCCGGCAGAACTATCTTGACCCATCGCTTAGCACCACAGTGGGAGACACTGGACGCACGGAGCTTCAGATTCCTACCCACCGCCTTACATTTTTTCCTTCCCCAGATCTTCCTCTCTTTTTTCTCCTTCCTTTCCTTAAAAAACTCTCCACATAGCATCCCCAAAAATGAAATAGGTCCTGAGGAAATATTATTTTCCTCCGTGCCTACTGTGTGGATCTAATGAAAAAAAATATGATGCTAACAAGCACAGGTATTGTTGTGTCTCCGGGGTTTCTCACAAAAGTCTCTTATTAAATAAAACTTCGGCTTGAAAAAAACACATTTAATGTGATAGATTGCCAACGGGCTCTGATATCTGAATTAGCACGTGGTTGGAATAATATGGACCCCGACCTTGAGGTCACCACATTATTTATTATCTACTCGGTCACTACACGACGCTGAAGCCATTTATGGATAACCTAATAGACTAATCTAATGCCATCTATGGGCAAGCTCATGCACTATAAATTATTAGACACCTTATAATTATATTAAAAAGGAAAAAGTTTTCCTTCTTCTTTCGTCGATATTTTGATATTAGATAGTCCTTTGTCCTCGCTTGTATCCTTGTATCAAAAGTTTATTACAACGGGACTCCCCGGGCAAAGCTAGATTTTAATTATATTCTCAAAGGTTCATATTTTCTAATCACAGCTTGTATTTGTTCTCAACAACTCGAAATTAAATCTGAACACATTATTTCTATGGAAATCGCGTTGAAAGTAAACTTTATACAAATATATTGATTTCGGTAAAAATCCAAGTAAGTTGTCCGGCTAGTCTAGAGGCAAGGTTACTTACTATAACGCCTAGAGGTTGCTGAAAATTAAATACATATTCTTGGAATTTTCCATAAATTGTTAAAACAAAAAGTTTTCGGAATCGATTTTTTTTAAGCTCAGGAAAATGATTGGCTTTATGACTAGAGCTGTTCGGAGATTACCTTTCTGGAAGGATTTTAGTTTTTGTTTTTAATGAAAGATAATAATAAAAATTACATGTTTTACCCATTATCCGTTACCTACTATTTACCCCTTCAGGCTTCTGGCATATTGACCGCTATATTTCTTAAAGATGCTGTCAGAAAGACGGAGAATTTGCGTGTATTCCCGAACGAAACATTTCTGAACGTATGCGAAAACTAAAAACGGTTTTCAAAAGGAGATAAAATACGCTTTCAAAATATTTATATTTGAAATAATCGTATAAATTTTAAATATTAAAAAATGGGAAACAAAAAAAAAAATTAAAATTCTTCACCCTACGTTTTTACGTCTAAACACTGAACTAAAATTACTGAAAAAATATACATAGTTTTGTTAAGACAATTCAATTATAAACATTACTTTTTTCTCTTTTCATATAAAAATAATTAGTAAAAAGATCATAAGATTTTATAATTTTTCTCAATTTGCGGTCGGAACCTTTGGGTTCATAGAGGTGTACATTTTAATTATTCTGGCTAACTTCTATGTTTAAATATCTGTATATTGGTATTTTCTAACACCGATTAGTTCATATTTCCAACTATGATGGTAAGGAAGACAAAACGACTTCTATAAGACCATACGAGCTGTTCCGAAAAGCGAACAAAATGGCTCTACGGGTAACAGCTGTTTGTTTCGAAAATCAAACAAATTAGCCTGAGGCGTTAAGCTTCAAGATTATTCTATCGAATTAAGAATTTTTGTCACAAATAATTTCAAATGATTTTCCCTTATTGAAATAAATCTTTTATTTCGTGTCATATCCTATTTCATGAAATTTCGTGGATAACATCACAAATCCAAATATTCTACAAATTGTATGCAAATAATTAAACCTCAGACTAGTGGACAAAGGGGTTACGTGGCTTTGAGGTTTAGACTTCTTACACAATACACGTATCCACGTATATGAAAGTATACACGCCGCATAAGACATTTTGTTCTCTACACCGCGACATGCCTATTCAAATAGAGTGCCAAATCACTTCAGAAGATTCTTCCGGCTTGTACCAACGTCTCACTCAATCTCTGGTTTAGCCTCGATACGTTCTCAGGAATTTCTTCCCCGCGTTCCATATTAAATTCCGTTGGGTTTCGCTACAAGTTTCCAATTAGATGATAGCAAATAAATTAAAGCGCAAGCTTAAAGATTTATTCAGATTCGCGTCTTATTCTAAAACCTTATTGAATTTTACAGCTAATAGCAGTTCATTGTACAACTTTCAACGAGGTTGTCTCCTAATGATATACAAGGTGTCCGGGGGTAAAGTGCACATATTTTGGGAGGAACGCATGAACTTTGAAACAATAAAAAAAGTATAATTTGTTTACTTTACCGGATTCAATTTATTATAGCCACTACTGATACAATTATTCCTTAAAGTTTGGTAAAAGTTTGGGGGAGGGAAGGGGTGGGGGTATGATATTTACAAAAATTACGAAGTTATGAGCTTTTCAATTTAACTTGGGTGAAATGTACGCAAAGGTATCTCGTGACGTTACACGCGACACGATTCAGTACAATTGATAATTCGTACCTCAGTACCGCCGCATATGTAACGTAATTTGTCAAACGCTTTTTGACCGGCCACAAATATGAAAATTTTGAATGCTTAATCACGTAATCAAATTTTTTTTTTTTCGACATGGCATGGCATTTTTTTTTCGAAACAATCGTATTATAAAAGAAGCTACAAGTCGACAAATACTACAGTTGACAAACAGTGCACCTTCACCATGGGACAAGCATCAAGCAAAGAAGAAGTCATCATCGCCCAGGCAGGAGACGTCCATGTGGAAACAAACCGATTGCAACGGGCAACTCTCAGCATACTATCTGCAGCAGTCCTACTTGCTGGGATATTCTACATTTGGAGGAGATGCAGGAAGCATTATAGAAGTCAAGCATTGGAGGAACTGAGGGTCAGCGGCGGACCGACGAAAGGATGTCCAGAGCACATCCTATCGAATCGTGAGGATCCACCTCACTGGGGGCGGACCCTGTAGCGGTTAGGTCACCAATATGGGAATTGGTAGTGGAATCACGTCGGGCTGCAGGATCACGTCGGCTGCAGATAACGGGCGAGATGTAGATCGAGACGGGGTTACCGGTGAGTCGAGGTAACACGTCACGTCGGGCTGTAGATCTCGTCTGGCTGCAGAATCACGTCGGTTGCAGATACCGGGCGAGATGCAGATCGATACGGGGTTACCGGTGAGTCGAGGTAACACGTCACGTCGGGCTGCAGATCTCGTCTGGCTGCAGAATCACGTCGGTTGCAGATACCGGGCGAGATGCAGATCGATACGGGGTTACCGGTGAGTCGAGGTAACACGTCACGTCGGGCTGTAGATCTCGTCTGGCTGCAGAATCACGTCGGTTGCAGATACCGGGCGAGATGCAGATCGATACGGGGTTACCGGTGAGTCGAGGTAACACGTCACGTCGGGCTGCAGATCTCGTCGGGCTGCAGATCTCGTCGGGCTGCAGATCACGTCTGACTGCAGAATCACGTCGGGCTGCATATCACGTCGGGGTCACCAATTCCCATATTTCAACAATCTTAATCACGGATAATCACTTACACAACGTGAGTACATCTTGATAATATAAAATATCCAAGATTCCCAAAAATTCCAAACTGTCTCCTGCATACTCTAATTAATATGATTCATTAGTAAATAACATGAAATTTCATTGTAGGAGACTACCTCATTCAAGACGTATAGTATAAAAAGTTGAATAATCGTTCCTCCATTCTCTGCAGCTGCATTATTATAATTTGATTTGTTGGCTTTTTAAACTCTAAAAGGCCTCAGTTAACTGTAGGCGAGAACGCATCAGATCTCATTAGTTGCCGGTGTATTCGAGCAATAATGTTCATATTTAACAGGTAGAGTACTTATCACGCAGGAGACAGTTGCACCCGAATACACCGGCAACTAATGAGATCTGCCGAATACACTGGCAGATCTCATTAGTTGCCGTTGTATTCGGGCGCAATTATTTCTATACAGTGCGACACCGTGAAAGTTGGAGACGGACCAGGTGCTTCAATTGTAACACTACTTGATAGGTACCTGTTCATATATAACCATTGATGCCTTAAAGTGTGACTCAAATGAAAAGTTCTTTCGGAAATGTTCCATTTAATAAAATTTTGATTTTTTTTCATGCAAGCGACAAACACAAACACAAAGTTTTTACTAACTAAAAATCGTTTTTATTCAAAATGATATTGAAATACTTTACAGAGTTATACTGTCTTTGAATCCAAAACAGCTAAACTTTTCGTTAACCCGAAGTATGGAGAGAAGTGTTAAATTACTGAAAATTCATATTATGTGTAACCTTTTGGTTATGACAGCGTCTTAAGAATCTCTATTTACCCCGAGGAAATAATTATTTATACCCCTCACCAGATTATTAAATTAAATTATTGAGCGTGTATCGCTTTTTATTCTTTAAAGATATTTACAACCTAAAAATATTAATGTAAATCCTGGGCCAAGTGAAAACTAATATAAATAAATCACTTTAAAAGGCCCACGGCTATTGATTATAGAACTTTTATTCTACAAATGATTCATTGTAATATTTTAGATAGAAAGGAGCAATTGAAAATATATTAGTCTACGAATTTCTGCAAAAAGTATAAGTATAATATTTAACTGAAATTTTAAAATCTTATACTAATATTTTATAATTTAGCCATCTGAATTTTAAATGAAATTACTTTCAAATTTTGCTTTCCTCGAGTAAAATTTCATTTCTTTTAATCCCTCAATTTCAGATATCAATTTTTATTTAGTATTAAGTAAATTTTGTCAGCTTACAAAGTTATTTTCTTTTTGCGAATATCACTTTTGAAAACCCCATGGTTAAGTAATTACAGACCTCAGCTACAAATCCTGAGATTGCAGGTTCAAATCCGGTCGTGCGCAATATATTAATTTGTGATACTTGCGGCACGTTACAGAGTGGTAGATACTTTCAGTATCGCCCTGGTAAAAGATCAACATTCAGAATCGAAACGTTGCTTGAACGGCTGTAACCGTGTTTAGTGATCAGATCTTAATAGTTGGAATGTATACCTTCCGCTCCCCTTCTCCCTCCTCACGCAATATACCCCAATCGGGGATGCCATAGTCTCACTAGCTCCAGACAGTTGCGCAGCCCCTACCAGGGGGTTGTAGGACTAAGGCGCTCCCGATTAGGGGTACTTTATGAATTGAGTCATCAGGCGAAAGGAATCGGAAAATGAAAAGTATGAGACCATTGGATAACATCTGGTTACTGAACATAGTTTAAGCAATTTCACGCAATATTTATGTTTGAACTCACCAGGAAGCCTTTTAATTTTGAAATAAGCCTAAAGCGATGCAAAATAAACACTCATTAGATTATTTTATGTTTGAACACATTCTCTCATAGCTTCAACCAATGTAATATCTGTTTAGTTAATATCAATATCGTCGAATATATACTATACATGCAGATCAGTGCCCCCTAAACTTGGTTGTAATCCATTTTATAACCAAGATATAGATCTTGATTGGAAGAGAAATATCTAATTGTCACCGCGGGCACACTACATAATAAACTTTTTAACCAGCTTGATTCCTGGGTATATTTGGAGTAAAAAATTAAGACGTTTTTTTCCGTCCGATGATATTTTTAACAATTAAAGACAACCAAAAATAAATCTATCACACACCAATCTTACATTGGAACATGAAATGGTAACTTTTTTTCCATAAGTGTCAATAATATAATCAACTGTTTCTTGCGCATCACTTTCATTATAATGGTTTAAAATTTGAGAGAGAAAAAAAGATATCTATTTTAATCTAAATTTACCAAAAATAACATTTAATACCTGAACTTTTATTGACTTGTTTATACGCCGATTAGACTTTTACATTGGATGCAAATGGTTACAATTTTTTTCACCAGGGTTAATAATGATATCGTATGGTTTATAATTTCATAAAATTAAAATATGTATAATAATGTAAACATATATTCAGAACTAGTATTTTCACATGAAAAAGTGTTTTTTTATGTGATACCGCTCAAGAGTCTAGAGCCAGTGTGACTATGGCATCCCCAATTGAAGTATGGTGTGAGGGTAAATGTATTGTGAAGGGGAAGGAGATGGGGAATAGGAAGGTTGGGAAGTACCTGGATATTCAGATCTGGTCACCAAACACGGCCAAAGCCATTTCTCAGTATCACCAGGGCGACACTGCGAATATCTTCCATTCTAGAACGTGCAGCAAATATACTATATGTACATTATTTTTATTGATTAATTTGTGAAATAACACCAAATAATCAAATAAAATTAACTTGTGGACGCTCGGATTTGAATCCGCGACCGCCAGCTATGTTTACTGATGTTTGCTAAACTATATAGGCGAGGAATCGTGTTTGCTAAATGATTCGTTTGTGAGCTGTGACAATGAAATAGGTATTTGTGCAAATGCCACTAGGAAGAATAGGTAGGCATGTTTTTAAAATTGTCGATATCATTTATATAATAATTTTAAAAAACCTCACATCATGAATTGAGAATATCTGTTGTATATCGTATTTTATGTATTTATGTATTGTTTACAGACATGAAAAAAGTCATTAGATAAGCGCTGCAAAAAGCATAGATGTCAACAGTCCACTTAAAAATGTTCACATCATGCACTGTTTAAGTATCATTATACATTGTGTTGCGATATAAGTAAGTTACTGAAGCTTAGCTATGATAACAGATCATATTCGTTATATTACGGAACCACCCCTATCGATTTCAAGCCATCCTCATCGGAACGATTCTAAAAGCCCACGTTTTCCAATATCCCATTCAGGTTATATGAAGCTTGTCCTGACAGCAAGGATTACAATTAACGTCAATCACAGGCAGCTGGCCTTAGTAAAAATGGTTTCCCTACAAAAGTCTGGGGCCCACTTACACACGTATTGGGTAAAATGTAAAGAAAATCTAATAACGTCGTTCTAATTTTCAGAGTTGGATAGTATATCCACTGCCTTGACAAGATTGTAAGTTTTAATTGTGGAATTAATAACACATCTAGACAGATAGTCATTTTTAAAACTAGTTCAGACCCGTGAATAAACACGGGACGTTATAATTGTACTTATGGGATTGATAATTGCATGTTCAATCTGATTCTACTTGCTAAGATTAAACCCTAAGAAATACAAATACACATTTCACATACAGAATTCTATTTAATTTTCATATAAAAAAATATTTTATTCAGGTCAAAAAAAAAAAAACCTTCTTTGGAAAACGAAACAAAAAGCTGAAGAAGTTAAGTTTCAATTTGTATGGTTTCGTAACAATAAAATTTGTGTGAAAAAGAACCCGGAACAATCCTCAAGAGTTCTAATCATTAAACACGCGGATGACTTGAATCAATTGTCTTAATCATCACTCAGAGACTGTCATTTTTATCTAAAAAAATAAATTAAATGGATGATATTTATAACATAATTGATTTGGCTGACAATAATGAACCTAACATAACATTAGAAGATTCACATTCTTGCAAAAAATTTTTGAGAGATTCAAAATTTTCTTTTGATGAAACTGTTACTATGCTTGATTGCATTAATCATCGTCTAGAAGTACTAGTCTTCACAGAAGCTTGGCTGGGCAGTTTGATTAATATGCCTATCATTCCTGAGTATGTAGTCTACAAAACAAAGATGAACTATTTGCAAAATGATGGAGTAGCTATCTATATAAAGCAAAACATTCAGGTAACTGTTGAGGAAATTTTTCTCCCCAATGCCAACTGCTTAAAAATGCAATTTTCCAATACAATATGTTTAATAGCTATACATCGGTCTCTATCTCAGACTAATATAGCTAACTTTCTCGATTCATTGGATGAATTGCTTGACTCTGTATCCTTGCAATATAAGGAGATTATATTATGTGGAGACTTAAATATTGATACTCTAGATTTGAAGAACATAAAAACCCAAAAATATCTATCTCTTCTAGCATTTCATGGTATTAAGTCCATAATGAACTCACCAACAAGAGTAACTCCTAACAAATCAAGTTGCATTGATCATATTATGGCGAAATCAAAATTAAAACCACAGGGAGCAGCTTTTACTACTGGCATAACGGACCATTTTGCAATTTTGATGAAGTTTATGAGCTTAACTCTTAAAAATATTTCAAATAATAATGGAAAACCAAAACTTATTGTTGACAACAACCTTTTGAAGACCAAATTAAAGGAGGAATCCTGGGATACAGTACTATCAACGAAAGACGTCAATCTGGCAACAGATAATTTCATTAAATGTTTGAAAACTCATGTGCAAAGTTGTACGTCAGTACAAATTGAGAAACATTACAGAAAATATCTAAAACCATGGATAAATGTTGGAATAATCAAATGCCTCAGAACACGTGATAAATTGCACAATAAATGTAGAAGAGAAATCTATAACAAAGAACTGTTGGAATACTATAAAAGATATCGGAAATGGTGTACAAAGATAATACGAACAACAAAACAAGCATACTACAGAAGAAAATTGGATGAAGTCAATGGTAACATTAAACAACAGTGGAAGATTATAAAGGAGGCTATCAACCTACAAAAGGAACAAACTACCATAAAAAAATTGAAAATTAATAATATTATTACTTCAATGGAAGAGAGTCCAAATACAATTACTAATCATATAAATAATTTCTTCAGTGACATTGGTCCAAGCTTCGCTAATAATCTGTGTAGTGCTAATAAAACTAGTGAGATGTGTCTTGTGAATGATTTTAAATCTGAACATCACGTTACAGGGAACAATTTTTATTTTAAACCAACTAGCATTTCTGATGTCACAAATGTGATAAATGATTTAAAAATGTCTTTCTTGTGCGGTATTGATTCTTTAAGTGTTATGGTGTATAAAATGCATGTATCCGAATTAGCTGGTCCCATATCTCACCTTGTAAATATTAGCTTCGAGAGTGGGTTGTTCCCTTCTCATTGTAAGAAAGCTAAAGTAATTCCCCTTTTTAAAGGTGGAGATCGTCTAGATGTCAATAATTACAGACCTATATCCTTACTCAATACTCTTTCAAAAGTAATAGAGAGATTGGCTAAGTCGAGATTGGTATCATTCTGAGAAACATATAATATACTCTCTAGCAATCAGTTTGGTTTCAGAGAGAATATAGGAACAAGTGATGCAGTGTTGAGGGTATTGTCCAAAGTCATTAGTGCGTTAGACTATGGAAACAAAGCTTTGGCTGTGTTCTTAGATCTATCAAAGGCATTTGATACGGTGTCCCATGAATTACTCCTCAAAAAATTATCTTCTATTTGCATTCATAGTACAGCACTAGGCTGGTTCACATCCTATCTAAGTGATAGAACGCAACAAGTAGAGATAAATAATCATTTAAGCAATAGCAAACCAATCTCTTTTGGGGTTCCGCAAGGTAGTGTTCTTGGACCAATATTGTTTTTAATCTACATTAATGATTTGTGTAATTTAGATATTCCAGGTAACATTGTTAGTTTCGCAGGCGATACTGCTTTAATATTTGAGGGTAAAACCTGGGGAGATGCTTTTAACAAATGTGACTTAGGATTTAAGAGCAGTAAAGAGTTGGCTGAACAATAACATCTTAACTTTGAATACAATAAAAACTAAATATGTGACATTTAGTATATCATCAAAAAGTCAGCCTTCTGACACTCATAATCTAATTATACATAATTGTCTGCTAAATTGTAATTGCCACCCCTTGGAAAGTGTAGATTGTATCATGTATCTAGGTGTAAAGATTGATAAATTTTTAAGATGGAATGACCATATCGATATGTTAACAAAAATTATCAGGAGACTTACGTTTATTTTTAAAGAACTGCGACACATATTGGACAAAGAGAAATTAAAAACTGTCTATTTTGCCTTAGTCCAATCTCGACTTTCTCATAACATAGTATGCTGGGGATCATGTCTAAAGTCCAATGTTGAACCACTAAATATTACTCAAAAATTGATCCTTAAAGTAATGTACAAAAAAAAATTCTGTTATCCATCCAACCTACTTTATAAGGAATGTAATGTTATGTGTATAAAACAGCTATATATCACTCAAATACTTTGTCGATTTTTTATCAATATTAAATTTGCTGAAAGAACACAACAAATGCGGACAACTAGAATTAGCTCTACATTGAACTTTGTGGCGGTACATACTAAAACTTCTTTTGGTCAAAGAAATTATTTATATCAGGCACCACTTATGTTTAATATTCTTCCAAATCATATTAAGTCTACCAATTCCTTAGTTAAATTTAAAAATTTAATTAAGATTTTTGTATTGACAGACAATTGTCTTAATATTTTTTCATCCTTATCCTTTCTTAAATAATAAGATTTTATATAAGTCCCATTTACTAAAAACTGAATGTCACCCAATCTGTCTTTATTATCTACTTTGCTTCTTCTTTTGAATAATGATTAATGATTAGTTATGGTTCAAATATTGTTACAATATACCGTCAAATTACCCATCTGGTAACACATCTAATACTTATTTTTTTCTTTAATTTTGAAATATTTTGTGTTTGTATCTAGAATTAATTTATGTTTGTGATTAGTCTTATGTTTGCTTCACTATAATGTAAATTGTTAACCTCGATACAGGCTCAGTCCTAGTGAGGTTGATTTTTATGGGAAATAAAAAGTGTTTTATGTATAGTGAGATGCAATAAATAAAAATAAAAATAAATAAACACATTACCCGTCAGATCTAATTGATGTGTAATGTCTATAACCTGCCATATAATATTGTTTTGCTGGTCGGACACAAAAAATATTATATTTCAGGTCAGACACATTACGTGTCAGATTTAATTGATGTGTTATGTGTCTGACCTGTAATATAATTTTATTTGCAGGTCAGACACAAAAAAAATATATTGAAGGTCAGACACATTACAGAAAATGACAATTAAAATCATTTTCTGTTAAAATATTGTATAATAGGTAGGTGCTTTATCGCTTGTCTGAACGCTTGACACAATTTGAAAATTGCACAAATTCAACTTAATTGAACCAGAGTTACAATACTCACAGACAGACCCACAACCGAAATTAGTATGTTTTTTGATATTGTAACGTTTTTTTATAATATATCTTTGGTGTAGCTTCATCCATAAAAGTAACTTCCATCTTTTTTCTAAATTAACCTCACACAGGAGGCGCTGAGGAAAATAATAAAATATCCTTGGGGATGCTGTGTGGAGGATCTTTTTAAGGAAAGAAAGGAGAGGAAGTTCTGAATTTTTTTTTTTTTTTTTTTTATTTTAAAAGATTTTGGCGATTTTCTCAACAACCATACTAGGCTCATGCCTGTATTATGTTAGTTGTGCATGATTTATGTAAGAATAAAAAAATGATATTTTCTAGAACAAATGATAATATATAAGGCAAAATTACATGTTATGGTAATTTTTTTTTAAATGCATATTGTTATAGTAAGATTACATGCAACATTATACTAGATTATTGTTTATTTTCTTTAACATAGGTTAATCGTGGTTCGTACTTATCTAGAAATGTACCTCTTCAAGGTCACATTTGAATTTAGCGATAAAATAAAATTAATGATAGAGTGAAAACTTTATTTTAAACAGTGTTGATAAAAGGTATGAGGGATGAGTAGGAATCTGTGTAATAGTGTTTTCAGGAGTGACAAACGAATGATCTATCCCTCCCGCTGCGGCGCATGGCAATGGGTCAAAAGAGACCAGTTGAAGAGGTCAAAGAGTCGAGACATGGCGAACCACTTGGGGTGACCTATGGCTTATAAGGTTTTGGTTAATCAATAAATGATTACCGGGGCGGCGGTACTCAAACCCGCCTCCCAAATTTTATTTTTTCTGGATAAGCTGAAAAGAATAATTAGTTGTTCTACCAGTACAATACATTGCTCGCCGAGAGAAAAATGTCATACCTGTTTTTGATTTTCTAATCATAAGGTAATCGATGCCCAGAACATATAGAGTCCCACGAGCCCAGGACATGGCCTCAACAACTGAAGACTGAGGTAAAAAGCGCCGTCACTCAGCTCAGCAAGATATCGTGGCAGAGTAACCAAGTAAAACCCGAACAGTCCTCATAACTTCGCATTGGAGAAGTCGGCCAATTTCGAAGGCATTCGCGCCAAATGAGTCACGTCAGCTTAAGTTCATCTTACAGTGCCAGGATTAGCCTACCCGTTGGTGTTGATTATACGGGATTGGCCCCTGTGATACCAAAAGCGACACCTCAATTTTTTTTTTATTTCACTTCGAACACCTAAGATAATTTATTTTTTTTGGTTAATGAAAGAAATATTTTCATTGAACATAGTATAACAATATGAACATGAACTAAGTGGCTACCAAATAATACACAAGCATTTGCAATAAAGTAAAGTTCGAATAATAGTATTAATGATAATTAAAAATGAATGTTTTAAATTTACATTTAAACGTATACAAAGTGTTGCGAGTTTCAAATTTTTAAAGAATTTCCTAAAAAAATTTGAATTTTTGCAATACTATAAAGCAAGCGAGCGTAATACACTGCTTAATGCAAGCGGGACGGCTTTCCTTGCGTAGGAACGTCTGTGTGAAGACATGTCATCTGTGATTCACCATTACATATAATAATTATTGCAGCGCAAAATAATTACTGGTATTGATTAAGTTGAATCTGTGATTTTGTTAAAAAAAAAGATAATATAATATGAATCGTATAAACTCGATCCATAAACTGAACTGATTTAGATTAATTATTGAAACACCGCTTTTATCTAATTTAAACCCACATGGTTATATAGTTTTCTATGTCAATGGTTTTAAACGACATTCACTGACTATCTCGCCCCATTAGGGACCATAATAGGGTGGGTATTAAGGCCACATGTCTTAAAGTGGTTTATAAGTTGTAAGACGTGCTTCAAATGACGATCTTTTGGTAATAACGTCAAACTATACTCTACTTAAAACTAATTTGCTGATCAAATAGAAATAACACCTAATGAACTACTAGAGGTTTGCCAATTTATTGATTTTACGAGCACTACCATTTGAATTTAGACACCACCTGATGCCTTTGGATATTGAAGAGGGTTTTTGCACAATTAATTAATTATTTATTAATTATTAATTAATTAATTATTTACAAGCGTATCGTAATCAGGTATAAGAGCTTTCGTAGATTAAGAAATTATTTGTGTTTCAGTTAAATTAATGACATAGTTCAAAGGATCGCATTGCATTATAGATGCTGTAAGAGATCTTCTTAAATCCCGTCGTGGTTTACCACAGGGGTCTTTGCTGGGCCCACATCTCTTTATATAAATCCTAGCCACCAGTACCACCTTTACCACCAGTATATAAATAAATTAATTATTCACTTCGACTAAATGTTTACTACTGCGCTCATGACTAATTCAATTTTAAATATGATTCTTGTAATATAGATGTTGTGGGTCATCTAAAAATGGTCTTAATTGAAACGTTGTTAAAATTTACTTTGTATGGTTTGCATCAGCCCACCGTGTGCTGGAGACAACGTGTTTCGACACTTAAGACCCGCATTAATAAATCCCCTCCTACAGCCTCTAACTTACCCGCCTCACAACGCTGCCGAACCGGGTGGTGACATAGCTCCCTTGCCTTTACACTTTACAGACAGGGGAGCTCTTGTGAGGTGTCACATAAAAAAAATAAAAGAGATATCAAAAAATAAGCTTTTAATTTTTGTAGTGCAATTCCATATGACGAAAATTCCGTTTTCACTTCAAAAACAGAACTGGCTTTGCATTATTTTAAGTACCATTTAAACCATGTTTATCCAGATATAAGTGTAAACGCAAGACAGCATAACTGGTAGTCTCCGGCGATGTGAAAGAATTGTACGCAAGGCGCTCCATGCTCAAAATTTTGCACAATTTCCCCGACCTAAAGTGATGTGCGGGAAGCTAATAAGAACCGTTTTATGTTTTAATAAATTCACGTTATGTACTACTTACGTCGATACAAAGGAATTTCGCATTTTTTATGAGTTTGTTTTCGTATATCGTCGACGAATAAACAATTCCGCCCGAGCGACACCCGGTGAACACTCGCTTTTATGGATTTCAATAGAAAATCGAATTTCGTTCATTCTGTACATTTGCTGTATAAAACATTTTCCGCCTGCACAAATAAAACATAATATTTTCCGTGAAACTAATATACTTGTCGAGTTTTATTGTTTAGTTATTAAATCGCACGCTCCAACTACTCGGCTGTAAGTCCAAATGTTATGTGAAACTGGGATAATTCACTTTTTTTTATTTTGGAGCCTTTATTTCTTACCGTCTGGAGCCAGTGAGACTATAGCACCCCCATACTGGGAACTGGAAGGAGATGGGAGAGAGAATGGTTATTAAGATCCGGATACCAAACGCGGCTAAAGCCATTTCAAGCCATGTTTCAATTATGAAAGGTTGTCTTTCACCAGGGGAATACCAGTGCCGCGAGTATCTTCCACTCTGAAATGTGTCGTAAATACATTTCATAATATTTTTACTGAATCAATTGTTACATAAAACAAACAAATTTAATCAAATTTGCTTAGTGAAATAATAAAATAAAATTTGAATTTATTATAAGCAACGGTCGAGTTTTTCTGTACAAACATGTTAGTATTACAATTTGAATTGATATGATTTGAGATTTTCACCGCCAAAAAAATATATTGTGATTCATATTTGGGTTATTATGCCGCGTTGCGCTTCTTCCTTCTTAGCCAACGTTTCGTACAGCATTGCAGTGTCCATCCATTGATGTATTGTGTCCTACATCTTCACGTCCATCGTCCACCGTCTGCCCTGATGGGAGTGCGAAATATATCGTTTAGTGAAATTTAGTGATAGCAAAGTATACAAACATTTCAATGTTTTCATTATTAATAATAACTATCTACTCCTTTTATGAATCGAAATGAAAAATGAAATATTAAAATGCAAACCATTTGAAATATCAATACATTCAAGAATTATAAAACAGATTGTCCATTTTGGATAAGATAGAAAATTTGAATGCACGATAAAATAACATTCAATGCTCAAAGTTGCTAAATAAGATTCAATTTAATATTCCTGCGCGCTCCACACGCTCTTTTATCAAAAATTCTTGCTTGAACAGGCTGAGCGATAATTACAATAACATAATTACAAAACTGGTTTTTTCTGGCAATTTCTTTGTTTTTATATAATTTTCTTAAAAATCTCATTCTTTTCTTATTAAAGGTACAGTAAGGAGGAGGACAATATTTTAGTATAATTTTGGCTTTACTACATATATACAAACTGATAAAATATAAACGTGTAAAAATGAATATAAATACATAAATAAAACTAAGACAATGAATATGACATACAAGAAAATATCTGAATCTCCTGAAAAAGTATTTTGGCATTACAGCGATATATTTCAACCGTTGGCAGTGTAATATTTACAAGTGATGACGGAACAAACTCGAGTAGGTATTGTACTGGTACCGAGCAAAGCGAATAAGCCATTAGTGAGATTTAATTTCGGTCATGTTGTGATGGAGCTGACAGAACTCATTAGTTTTTAAGATAAATGAAAAAAAATGGAGCTTATACAAGTTTTTTACATCCAATTTAGCTTTTATTAAATTTCTGACGACTTTTTGGTAATTTTTCGGCTTAAAGCACGGTTTACCCTAGATTTTAACTCACAAGAAGTACATAGGTTATTAACCTATATATATTTTTTTATATTGATTTCACACAGGAGGCCATGAGGAAAATATTTTTCCTTCAAGGCCTATGTCATCTTTGGGGATGTTGGGTGAAAGGTATCTTAAAGTAAAGGGTGGGTAGAAATCTACGGGTTAATGTGTCTAGGAGTGACTGACGTCCTTCACACTGCGGTGCAAGACGATGGGCCGAGAAAGTCCAGGTAGAGAGGTCTCCCTCAACCGATGCAGTTCACCGCGCAGTTGGTGGGCAGACGCATCCGCCGTAAAGACCCGGACACCCCTTCTAAGTCAACAAAAGTAGCTAAACACTTGAGTTGTCCTTTGGTGGAGGTGTTGGTCATCCAATGAAAGATTACCGGGGCGGCGGTACCCATATCCGCCTCCCCGGTAATCTTTCGTTAGAATAACAATATTATGGGCATTAACAAAAAAAATACAATTGTTTTAAATAGCAGAGGTGTTGGTCATCACATCAATGGTTACCGAGCGGCCGCGGCGGTACCATTAGCGTCTCCCAATGTAATTATTTAATTAAATGACTTGTTTATCATAATACAATATTTTTGCGGTGAAATAACTTACTGAGTAAAATTGTTATATTTATTTTTTTAAGTTAATAGTAACAAATCTCAAATGAAAAATGTGAAACCGAAAGATTCGGACGCATCTAGGAATTGAACCCAGTACCTCAACTTTTCCGGAGCTTTTCTCTACCACTGATCCAAGCCTATCCCTTCGGGTCATATTTAACTGTATTTCTTGATGCGACAATAATTATAATTTGAAAAATTTAGCTGGGTGTAAATTAATTTATCACAAGCAATGATATCCTCCTCTTTTATGACAACGTTTCGCACAGCTTTGTATTAACAGGTCACATTATATTCTGTTTTATCTATCTAGTATCTTCCAGGACTATTGATTAAAGATGTATGGATTTCCTCAGTATAAGTTGGAAACAATTCCTCTAACGGAATGTTTTAAAATGTTGAAGTGTTAATAATTGATGTATTCTTACCTTCTAGATTGTACCAAATACTCAACACATCTTAGTACAGATCTCAGTGGTTTATATCTGGAGCTCACGTGTAATGTCTGTGATCTAAATCTTAGCGAGATTATCAGCCTTATCTTAAATAATGGCTAGAGATAACTAGAGCTAGATAGCTAGAGATAATCAGCAGAATTCATGGCTTCAGGCGCTGCCTTCATTGAATTTGCGGATTGCGATAGGTACCTACAGCTTGATTGTTTGCAGTCTGAAGCTAAATATACGCATTAATTTATTTTAAATATTGTGGTTGTTAGTTATTTCACGTATTCACTTGTATAAACACCACCAGTCGCGTGTTGTAATATTTCTTAAGATTTTTCAAAACAAAAGATTTAATCATATTTTCACATTTTTAAAATATTTTACTCGTTCCACCGTGGAAAATGTTGTTTCGGGCTTACTCTAAAAGCCCTTACACAACTCCCTGCAATTGGAGGTGATTTAGGGAGAGTGGTGGAGCGGGTACATTTGGCGTCTTCTCTACACACTCGCCTTTGCCGCAGTGTGAAACTGATCATGCAGCAAAGCGCTCGTCAATTAAGATGGCGCCAACACTTTACAAACGTCAGAAAATGGGAATGCTTCTCGCAGACCTGATATCGTGGAGTCACCGGTCCCGTTTTCGTAAGCGATCTAGTGTGCTCCCACCACTGCCCCGATATTACCCCCGATTGTAGGGAGGTGTGTAAGTCCTTTTACAGGAATTTCGCAGTTAACTATTGTTCATCAAAATAATTGTTTTTGAAGTACAACGCTTTTGTTCAACAACATAAAAAGTCACAGCAATCCACTGTTATACTGTGATCTAATCTAGTTTAGCATGAAATTCTATATGACATGATTCTTCGTTAAAAACACATACTTCTTCGTACATTAGAAAATTTCGCCCTCTGATAAATTACGAACGCTTGTACATTAACGTCATCTACATGAAAAATCTCGAAGGTGCTTATTTCGGCTGCCGTGAAACTATCAAAGGTATAATGGCGCCACGTAAAAATCTTATATATTTTTTACAACCTTTGTCGAATAGCAAAGCAACATAAATTTTCGTTTTGAAAAGAAAAAGATTTTCGGCACCCTTTTCGTAAATACAGGATCCAAATAAAGAAAAGGTAACTAAAAAATATGATTTTTTTTTGTAAAAAAGTGTATCTGATGGAAAATATATTCTGCATTCTCAAATAATCCAATGAGTAGTTTTGTGTTTATAATTCCGTTTTATTTTATCACCATCATAGATTCATCCTACAGAGGAAACACGGAGGCCGGAAAATCATTCCACTACCGAGCTGTTGAACTATATTGAGTCATAGATAGAAACAACCCGTTCTGAATTGACAAATTCTAACGAGTGCAAATGTTGGGTGCGCGTTTGACGTGTTTCCCAGTTATATTAATTAAGGCGATGCACTACGTCGTGTAATATTTTATAACACCCCTTACTTAGATGGCGATAAGGTTTAAATTCCCCCTTAACACCATCTGCCTGTTTTGATTTATGCAAGAAAAAAACATGGCCAAAAAGTGCCTTTTATTTTATTTTGTGTATGTTCAGGCATAAATATTTAATTTTTTTCCGTTCATTTTATAAATAACTTAATTTGTCACATTATACAATAAAATTATAACCGAAAATGGGTTCGCAAGTAGGAGATTTTGAACTTTAAAGCAGTTTTCATAGGCCTTATACATTAATTTTTTCCGGGCTTATAAAAATACTTATCTATACCATAGTGGATTATTTCAAAGGCCAAGATGTATTCTACTCGTGGTATTTATTTAAAGCATCTGAAACATTTCTAGGCGACCAAATTTCTAAACCAAAAACACATGATTTTGCATTACTACGTAGCGCATCGCCTTAACCCGGGAACGCCTTGCCTCTAAATTGTGTGAAGTTATACCACTTTCGATAATAATACATTAATACAAGGAGAAAACTTTCTTGATAAAAAGTATTGCTAATTTATTACGAATCTCTTCAAATTATTCGTAATTCCGTTAAAAAGGGGATTGCAGGCCATTAACGAATATATTGATAGGTATCCTAAAAAACTTTTAGTAAAATACCAATGCTTTGTCACGATGTCAGAACACGTGATCATAAAAATCCGAACATGTTCGCATTTCGTCATTATATATTAGTAAAACGCAGGTGCATGAACTGCATGAATTGTGAAGATCTTGAATGTGTGAAAAACATCAAGTACCTAGGTGTTATAATAGACAATCATCTTAAGTGGAATTATCACATTGACAATCTTACAACTAGGGTAAGAAAACTTACTCACATTTTCTTTGCTGTGCGAAACATAATTAGACAAGTAGATCTAAGAAAAATATATTTCGGACTGTGCAACCCCCTCTTAATGTATGGTTGCATTGGCTGGGGAGCATCAGGAAGATCAATTCTAGATCCGCTTATGAAGGCCCAGAAATCAATAATTAAAGTCATAATGCGCAAACCATATAGGTTCTCTAGCGATGAGCTCTTTAAACAATTTAATGTACTTGATGTCCGTCAAAACTATATAAAAAAGGTTATTATCCATGTACATAAAAATCTAGACAATATTAATAAAATTGACCATAAACACATCACAAGAAGCCACACCAGAAATGACCTTATGATCCCAACGAGCAATACGGCAAAGTACCAAAAGACACACACATACTTGGGACCTAAATTGTACAACAAAATCCCCCCTGAATTAAACATTAAAACTTGTAATATTTCATGCATAGGCCCAATAATAACTAAATGGTTGATTGGACTGGGCAGAGGAGAATCTGAAAAAATGTTAAAAAACGTCACGTAATAAATAGACATAGACTAATCACACACTATATATATCTTCCATTATTCTAATTATTGTTCATACACAATTGAAACATACACAACAGCTCAAGTTCGACTCTATCATAAGATTGTAACGATTAAACATCACAAATTAAAACATTTATGAGATATATTATAGACATAGACAAATCACACACTTACTTTCACATATTTTTTGGTTTCTTGGAACGGGCAATTTGCCTAGTTAGGAATCAATAATTTCGACCTGATAAGGTACAATAATCAATAATCACAAAATATTTTAATTATATCTTGTATCATATTGTACTGTGTGTAAATTTAAATGAATAAATAAATAAATAAATAAATAAAAATAAATAAATAAATGAACACATGTTGCGATATTATTAAGAATTTACTGAAAGTTTATCAGGAAGCGGCCTGTAGTCCCATTTTAACCGAATTACTAATAATTTGAAGAGATTTTTAATAAATCGACAATACTCATTTTTCTCGGTGAACGTTAATAACATTAATAATACATAAATATGTATAATTAACGCACGACCATTGAACGCTCAATTCGTTCCCAAGCCAAAAAAATAAAGTTTTGACTTTTTTAAATACAGTAAATGGACGCTTCCAAGTCGAAATTAGTCTTTTCAAAAATGGCTCCAAAAATGTGTACAAAATATTAATAAATGAAAAATCCCGCAAGTAAAAACTTTTTCCTACGAGTTATGCTGAAGGAATTCCAGAAATATTTTACAATTTTGTAGGAATAAACATTCTGGTAAATCTTTTGGGAAGTTAAAACGAAAGAGTTTAGATTTACTGCAAAAAATGGCGGAACTGAGAAGTAGAATATTCTTTAAAGACGTCGATTTGTTGCTGTCATTACTTTTACTTTTTACAAATTTATGTTGAAACTTTTAAAGATTCTTAAGTACCTACTTCACAAAAGCTTGGAATGTATATAACATTATTTTATTATTAAAATACAATATCAGAAATGAACGAAGGAAATATGGAGAAGAAAAAAGATACGTGGGAGAGAAGAAAAATAAATAAATATAATGGTTGTACATGTCTTGTGGATGTGTGAATATAAATAGCATACCTCATATTTCAAAATGACAATGGCAGACCTCACCAATACCTGCACACATTTCCTATTACTAATGAGGGTTGCTTTTGAACCTAAAGGGAGAAGGTGCGAGTGTAGACGTGGCTTTATATCTAATGTTCTAAAGAAGGGTATATTATATTAAGGTGGAATTGATGGAGTGCTTACCAATATTGACATATATTTTGCGAGGTTGGCAATAACTGTGTAGTTTACTGTTAATTCTCTTCTCAATTACTTACACTTGGGTTTTCAATGATTACTTCGGTTGTGCTGAGAGTACGAGTTTATTTATTATCGTCAGATAATAATTCAAATTTATCAGTACTTACATCCGTTCTATAAGAGGCTCTAAGTTATTCTGTTGGGGGAGTGAATTCGTACAGAGATGCTCGCCTGAGATCGGCTAGCATCGGCAGTACTCATAACCATTTGGGTATGGCCGACATGATGTCTCTGTCTATAAATATATATATCTAAAAACTACATAAACTAAATATCGATAACTCAAATCTATACACTCTAACGACATCTGTTAAGCTTTATTGAAACTACAACTATTTATCAGTACTAAAAACCGTATCATATTTTATTAGAACACCACAAGTATATGACAAAAGTCCCATTTGCTATAAACTGAATGTCACCCTATCTGTCTTTATTATCTACTTTGCTTCTTCTTTTGAATAATGATTAATGATTAGTTATGGTTCAAATATTGTTACAATATACCGTCAAATTACCCATCTGGTAACACATCTAATACTTATTTTTTTCTTTAATTTTGAAATATTTTGTGTTTGTATGTAGAATTACTATATGTTTGTGATTACTCTTATGTTTGCTTCACTCAAATGTAAATTGTTAGCCTCGATACAGGCTTAGTCCTATTGAGGTTGATTTTTATGTGAAAATAAAGTGTTTTGTGTATAGTGAGATGCAATAAATAAATAAATATAGCATTTACACATAATTAGAGATAATTTTACCTTTTCCTGCCGATTCCGTTCAATTCAGAATTAACAATATTATCATGCAAATATTTTTTTCCATCTTTTTGAATGATTACAAAGTTCTAAATAATTGGTTTGTAATCTAGATAATGTCTCTGATATTTGAAATATGAAATCGATAAGAATGACGTAAAATAATTTGGTCCCAATGGTCCAGTGATTAATGTCGTCACCCTGGTAAAACAGAGATCCTGGGTTCGATTCCCAATTGAGATTTTTTTTCTGTTTCATGTTTCGTTTTGATTTATTAGTATTATCTTCTTTTTCAATGATATATTACGTACAAAAAAATGCAATACTAATTACTCGTACCAATTCACTGTTAACTCGTAGGTTACTCCTACTTATACCTATGTATAACTAAACAAGGTTTTAAATTCGAAATGTTTCGTTAGCTAATTCGACTGTAGAAAAACAATCAAAAGTATGTTTATTTTTTATTTCAAAAATGTCGCTTTGTAAAAGAAAGTAAATAACTGCTGTCGAAATATCCCAAACGTTTGTTGTGCAGTTCCTACAAGACGTTAATTTACTTTAAGATTACGTTTTGGAGTAGGCACAAAACACACACGATAAATAAACGAATTCTAAAATGTCTAGGTTCTGGAGAGCTATCTACAGTTTCGTTGCCTTCTAATTTCTAGGTTCTAGAGGACTCCATCTAGTTCACTCTATGTCAGTGCTATCTACAGTTTCGTTGCCTTCTTATTTCTAGGTTCTGGAGGATTTCATCTTGTGTACTCTATGTCAGTGCTATTCACAGTTCGTTGTCTTCTAATTAGCATATTTTTGATATTCAAACAGTTCCAGTATAAGCTTCTACTTACTGAAATGAGAATCGCGTAGCCCGTGGCCATAATTACCAACATTACCTGTATAATATTAGCTTATTCTTACACAACACTTTGCCAACATCGCTAGCAACAAAAGTACTTAAGTTCACAATATATTAACCACTTATTTTTTAAATTTACATTTGATTTTTATCTAGAATTACTGCACCAAGACCACAAGGTTATTTTTATCTCAATTTGCTGAATGAAGACCTCCCCAGGTGGATTCCCCCTTCCTTTCTATTGTGGATTTGAGCGAACCTAACATACCACGCTGCCCAGGCAGAGGTGGCAGTGAATAGGACAGTCACAATACATACACTGAAAAGATCAGCATCTTTTACAGGTCATTGCGTTGACTACGGTCGTAGTTTTCAGTAATTTATTATTATTAAACAGAGAATTCTATGAGCTTCTCACTCCTAACGATTTCATCAAAATTGATCTTTATTTTCATGATTATTTTTTGGATTATTACGCCATGCTGCGATTCTCCTTCTATGTCCAACGTTTTGGGCAGCGTTACAGTGTACATCATCAGTTCAAATGTATAATGATTAATTATATTAATGTGGTTTTCAGCATATAGTTTTGGTGTAGCTGTCAAGTACCGGATACAAGAACTATAACCCAGATATTAATCACGATAGTACCTGTGGCCGTTAAACTCTTAAATCATATTCGATCATCATCGTTTAAATTATCTCTAATTTCCGCACAGCGATTAATTTTTTTTCACAAATTTGTTTAACATATTTTTAGTAACCAGTTGGAAACAAAAAATGGCTTGCTTACAAACAATTATTTTTATCAAAGTAGATAATTTCCTTAGATTTTGCTGATAACGATCGTTATTTGCGAAACGCTTTGACTTAATTCCTCGTCGCTTGCAGTGTACTGCCATCAATTTAATGCTGTGCTGAAATCAAGCAAACATTAAATTAAAACATTCTCTTTGAGAAGTTTCTCAATAGACGTAAAATAAAATCATTTTCATCAATGCAAACTTAGCATTTAAGTTAAGCTTGGGCCTTTTTTATCCCCCTCATCTTAACACCTTCCAATAGAATTTCAGTTTCTTTATCTTCACCAAAGGTTTTTCTTTCTTTCTCCAAAATTATATACTGACTTTCACAAATCATTATTAGGTTGGTTCTAATATATGACGATAGGTGACAGCAGTTTATTTATTGTCTTTGTAGTCCCCACACACCTCACAACAAGTCTTTGTTTTCCTAGAGATGAAAAGAACTTGGCCGTTCTGACAGAAAAATGTAACTCCTAAATCATGTTTCAGAGATTATCGTTTTTGAAAGTTTAAGGAGAAAATTCCTTGATGCGATTCTCAGAGTAATATCTATCTATTCTATTAATATAAAAGAGAATAACTGTGGCAGGCGGGCAGCCGCGTGGTGGACATCGGGCGGCCGGCGTATTTTTATTTTTTATACAAATCTACGGCTTTATTCCGAAGTTACCAATTACCTCTCCTTAGAGACACGTAGAGGTATTGCTCTGATTAAAAATGACCTAATCTTTTACTAAACGGTTACATATCTAACAATGGGATTCTGGCTCAAATAATTTTCTTTGTAATAGAGTCTCATTCTCGAAGACGGCACTATAACCTCTTTTACTATAGAGCCAGCCACACCAATTTGTTCATGAACTCACCCGCGGAAAGAGCCACGTACCTCCTAAATGCAGTTGATCAAAAGGTTACAACGCACTTACAAGGTTTTTGGCTCTGCAAATACATTGTTTAAACAATTAGTACAATTATAACTACTTAGACCTCAAATCTCCATGTTACAAAAATTTTGTAAATTAAATAATACAAATATTTCTTAAATATAGGTTAGTTGACTTTCAGGCATTGATGCGCGTTGCGCTTCTTCATAACGTACTGTACATGGCTTGCAGATACTTTAATAGTACAGAACTGCTGAGCCTATATAAATTAGGTATCCACCTCTAGTCTGAAGCTCCTAAATACTTTATTTAAATCCTTCTTT
Source organism: Hesperophylax magnus (assembly GCA_026573805.1). Taxonomy (NCBI): domain Eukaryota; kingdom Metazoa; phylum Arthropoda; class Insecta; order Trichoptera; family Limnephilidae; genus Hesperophylax; species Hesperophylax magnus. The sequence continues at coordinate 1,893,573 of JAIUSX010000043.1, read as the reverse complement.
CTGTACATAAATGGGTACATACTGATAGATTCACCTTCATCTTTAAAAAACGGAGGGCAATCCTAAGAGCACAGGAGTCAGGTGCGAATGCTGTCATAATTCTACCAGTATTTCAATATAAGATGCTCCGAAGAACTAGCAACATGGATTTTTTTACCACATTTGTCCACAGTTGATATATGTCACATGAAAACGGGTCGTTTTGACGACCGAGGTCAGTTGATTGAGTCTCTCTTCGAGACCCATGTTCAATCCTTACTCTCCTCAAAAAAACCCTTCACACTGCATCTGACACTGTGACACGGAAAATACAAAAATAAATAAGAATAAAACCAACACAGGGGTATGGAGTAAAAATAAAATAAAACACGGTTCACATTATTCCAACACTGCTAAAAGCTAAAGTTTTGTTTTTCTAAAATAAGTCGAAAGAAATATTTTTCGTTGATTGTGTTGGAAAACTTGCTTTTGGACAGTCATGTCATGATCCCTTCGTTGGTCATGACATGACAAGGAACCAAGGTCCCAGCACGCCGCCTAATACCCAGTATTTTACGTTGTCCCAGTTCCCATCACAATAATTTGAAAGTATTTGTTCCTCTGGGGGTATTCTCAACTATCGTCATGACGAATTCTCGAAAAAGGGGACTTACCGTATTTTGTTAGAACGACAACGATGAGATAATTTTTGTTAACACGTTCTTTGGGACATTTGTTATTCCTGAACCGAGCTTAGCCATTGTAGCAACAGCGTTCTGTTTATTCGCCCGAGTTTGTTCTGCGAACATTACATCAAGCCACATATTAAGTTGCGGTTCATGTGTGTTTTCTATTTTATATTCATTCTTGGTTATGGTGGATACTACTATAATATACGAAAATGTGGCGTTTTCTTTAAAGGAAGTTCGAGCAATAAAAACAAAAATTTATTCGTGAAATTTATTAACGCGTCAGAAGCTGTACTCGCTTATTGCTTTCATAAAATATAACCTATGCATGGATATGGAGCTGAATAAATTGAAGAAATAGGCTTGAATTTTCCCAGAGGTTAAGAAATATGGAATGGAATTGGAATACCACAATCTCCAGCATACACTAGCATCATTCAAAAACATTTTTCTATGTATCATACATATTGTTTTATATTATTCTGACTCTTGATAAAACATGTCCCTAGAGCATGCATGCTACGTTTGCCTGAGATGTCCCCGAATTCTACTTTTATCAATGTGTCATAGTGTTTTATTTATTTTTTAAACTATTTTACATTTCCCAAATATATACGCGTCACCTTCTTAAGGTGAGTCTCAAGGGATCCCATTTCTTCTACTTTTAAAATAATTAGTATCGTCCTTCCTCTAGTATTCCAACATCTGATATCCGGGCTAGATTTAGATCTCCGTTGTGGGTTGCTAGTCTAGTTTCCTTTTGTTAATTATATGGAACCGCGCAAGAGTCCCAACTACTCCCAACCGTCTGAAGAAAGGTAGACTATGCATCCCCAATTGGGTAATGTTGTGAAACTGAAGGTAGTGGGGATGAGAAAGTGATGGGAAATAGGTAGGTGGTGAAGTACCAAACTATTCGGATCTGGTCACCAAACCTAACCTGGCGTTACATCAGGGCAATACTAAGAGTATCATCCACTTTGTAACGTGCCGCAATTATACTTTATATTGTGAAAATAATATAATTGTGAAAAAACATAAATTTGGATTTCTAGTCGAGAGCCTCACCCCTCAACCACGGAGGCCGTAGTTGTAAAATGCTTCGCTCTGGAGGCCGAAGTGTTTGTGAAATAGCGCTTTTGCAAATCGTTAATATATTTATCTTTGTTCGAAAAATTGCAGTGTGTATAAAAACAAATGGTAAAAACGGGATGAAAATAAATTAGGGGCGGAAGCGAAAAATACGGTGACAGCACCGTAAATACGTGACGTATGGCATAGCCGCCACATACATACTTCCCATGGCTCTACACATCTACACATTACAGTCAAGAGACCTCATCTGTAGTGTCTAATAAATAAAACAGATAAATGTATAAAATGAACGTGCACCCGTTTACATTTTTAATCGCACCTGAATCCGCATTACCAGCGCCAGTATTACACGGGTCCGCCTTTGTCCACAACGTTACTGATTACCATTATTGTTCGTGTTCATTCTGCTTTCGGATACCATTGGAGCAAATTGCACTAGATGACTAAATGTACACCTCGCCATTACTAGTAGATTAGAGTAACAATTACGATTTCTTTGCATGGGAGCCGCAGGTTGCAAGAGTCTGATATTGCAATGGGTGAATGCACGAATACAAATAATTAATCAAAAGTAGACTCCTCTGTCTTTTACGTCTTAAGTAAAGTTAAACATTTCTGGGTTACGCTTACGAACATCAAGAAAACAATTTGAAAATCTACTACTGCCATCACAGTAAGCGGAAAATATGCCTTATAACGCGATGGAGGACTTAAACAACCAAGGAACTCATGATTTATTTATTTACTAAGATTTGTATTGACATAATTAGATGTTATAATGTTTTCCCCACTGTGATTTCCCGTGCTGGGAAGACATTTTACATTTTTCGTATTTTATTTACTTTTCATTATACATTTCAATATAATTTAATTCCTATTATACTAATTAGAATGTGCGCTACATTTTTTTGTATTTCGTAAAACTTAACAGTATACAATAAAGATCTAAAAGCTAATAAAGATTGTTTTAATTAAACTTACATCACATGAATATTACACAGGTTGTCTCACTTCAATCAGTCTGTGTTTGGTTACAATATTCTATAAATTTCTTGTCTCTCTGTTTCCCAGATCAATTTTTTATGAATGTTCTGAATATAATGACATTTGTAAGTTTTTTGAGAGTGGTAATCTGTTGTAAAATTTTTTGCCGTACTAAATGAAATTTCTCTGTCCAAATGATACTCTTATCTTTGTTTTTGCTTGCTGGATATATTTTTGAGGTATGTTCGTTAGTAGATCAAGTATGGTTTTGGCATAAAGTTGTTTGTGACGTGATCTTTAGATTATTAAAAATATGGTCAGAGCATGTTCTGATAGGTACTTTGAGTAGTATTTTCAAGATGGTTTTTTGCTTTATAATTAGGGGATTTAAAGTGGCGATATTTGCACTTCCCCATCCAATTATTCCGTATTCTAATGATGTCTGGGTGTGATGCCAACTCAGCCACTGACCGGTCGAAACCGGTTCTTAGGTCTAGTTTTGTTATCATTGTGCTAAAAAAATTGTACCTATGTTCCTTCAATGTAAATACCTACCACCTATTATTTTGAAGAAAATCCAGCTTTGGTCTGTCCACTTGTATAGAGTTGTATTCAAGTGGTGTATAAACCAATACACTGTATTCTCTATCCCACTGCGAACTGTTCTTGTATGTAAGTATAATGGATGGCAGACAGCATTCAGTAGCTATATTCCACGTAAATGATCTCTGAAATTAAGCCCCATAGAAACTAGACGTGTCTGCCCGACTAGACTGCACATACACACGAACACGCTCACGTACAGGTACACAATACACATCCACAGTGAAAACATTACGCAATTGGTAATAATAATCAGTTTATTATACTTCGATTTCAATACGCAGTAATTGCTGGAAGCTATTTTATTAAAAATCATTAGACTTATCATTCAATTATAACAAACAGCCTTTATCAAAAGCCTTCATGGCCTACCAGATGACTGAGCCGGGCTTTTACATGAATTTTAATAACATAATATTTCTTGTAAGCTATCGAAAATTATAGACAAAATTTTTAAAGTATGAAATAAAAGTAAGCTGTGAAACTGAACATGAAACAATATTAGTAAAACATGTAACAGTAACATAAAATAATATAGATGCTAGAACCATACTGCATATCAGACTAATCACTAAAACTACTAATTCTATAAAAGGAGTCAATAAATATGTAAATAGTACCCCCAAACTTGTTGCCAGGATCATGCATCCTATTGGTTAGTGAGTGTGTCTGATAGTTGGTTGTGTATGTATTGCAGAAGAATTCTACATTTTATCTTGTGTTCCTAGACGGCACATGGTATTTAATAGTGGCATCGATGGCAGGGCTGTCAATTAAGTTGATAATGACTCTGTGTAACACAACCAGTTCTGACACAATTCTCCTGGCAGACGTTATTAGATGCAATTGATTCATCAAACTGACAATAAATGTATTCAATATTGAAATTTCAACGGTTTTTTTGAATAATAGAGGGTTCCACTTCCATTTACAAAAATCCTTAACTATATTAATTAAGATAATGATACTCATCATCAATCGGATAGTTAGTTTCGGTAGTGCGTTCGATTCTTATTAAAGTGAAAAACTTCTGCGTGGGTTTCTTTCGGTCTGAATATTTTAGGTTCCTTAATATATTTTCTTCTCACGGGAGGCCTTTATCCCGTGTCATCTGTAAAATTGCTGTGTATTTTATTAAATAACTTTTTGTAGGTCATAACCATCAATGTAAAATATCATTGAAAACGAAGATAATACTAATAAACCCATTGGACCTCAAAATCTAAAACCTTTTAAAGAAAAGTTGTTCTAATAAAACTTGAATATTCATTGAAACTTTTAGAAAAAATCAATAGGTATCCCATAGAAATAAAAATCGGATATGTTTATCCGAGACACTATCTAAGTTACAAACCAATACTGTAGAACTTTGTAAACTGGGAAAAATAGTTGCAAGATAATATTGTGAATTCAGAATTTCAAATATGAGATCGACAAAAAAGGCGTACAATAATAATAATTAAATTCCAATGGTCGGGTAGTTAAAGACGTTGTCCGGGTAAGACAGAGATCCTGGGTTCGATTCTCAGTTGACACCGTTATCTTTTTTTTTCTGTGTCTTGTTCTGTTTCATATTTTGTTTAGATTTATTAGTATTATCTTCTTCTTCAATCATATTTTTTAGTCTTTCCAACAACATTATTAGCCGCTGGGCATCATTCATTTGGAGATCTCCCAACGTAGAGGCCGCTAATTAATACGGTTTTTTTATATATTTGAATCTGGTTTCAATTCAGTACATCTTCTTTTAAAATGAATAATTACAATTTATTATTTGCCATCGGGAACTAATAAAGATCTGCGTGATAAGTTCGCAAACCACCTGCAGCCAAAACATATTTTATAGTGAGTTGTTAGTTGACATTTATGACCTGTGGGTATTTTCAAACATTCACCAGTTTAATTAATATTTGCGCTTCAGTCCAGACGTAAAGACATTATTTGTAATATCGCGTGAGGCAGTTTTATTGTCACATTTGAATGATTTTCCTTTTATAGATAGAACGCTAATTTAATAGTTGAAGTAATCGTGAAATGCGAAAACACTTCAATCCTGTTCGAAAATTTAGCTCGGAAAAAGCCACAGTTGCTGTGGAAAACATAAATAGTAGTCGAATTATTTCAAGCATTTCTATATTAATTCAACACAGAAGGCCTTGAGTGAAATAATTTCTTTATTAACTCAACACAGAAGACCCAGAGTGAAATAATTTATTTATTAACTCAACACAGAAGGTCTTGAGTGAAATAATTTCCCTGTCAATGTTTATACCAAGTACCTTCATGAGAGCTTTCGTCTTCCATTTCTGTTTCCTATGCGATTTCCTTCCGCAACACTGAAAAAATATCATATTTTATTTTAGCACTAAAATGTAATCCTTCCTAATTGTAATGAAAGTATGTCTAAATGTAAAGGGTATGTCTGCTTTGTTATTGCGAATTTTTACTAGTAACCTTCCTTCAACCTTCAAGTAACTTGTACAACCGTGCGATAATAAACAGTGTGAATAGTATACCTAAACTCTGTTATTATTAGTCTACCCATCATTTATGATACTCAATAATTACCAAAAGAAGAAGTGCCATCAAAAAGACACTAAAGTGCTACACTAAACAATGTTTTTTTTGTTTGGACCTTTCCTCAATTGTTTGTTCATATAAACAAGTACTTCTAGAACATACACTTTCCGGTAAACGCTTAAGCAGTATTTACAGCGGTGAAATTATGATTTCAACACATTTCCAAAAGTGATGCGCCATGTTTATTTTAAGAAATAGAAAATTTCCGATGTTTTGAGAAAATAGCATCAAACTTTAATAGTTGACCCATTTCGATAAAAATAAACGCAATAATGTATCGTTAATGTTCGATAAACTTCGAAGATATTAGCTTTAATAAAACATGGAAATGAACGCGATCTTTTAAGAGTTAATAAATTTGTCTTTGATGTCACTTAAATAATGTCGGAGCATTTAAAGAATCCGCTTACGGCGCCTCATAAATAATAGGCTCGTTCGCTGGGAATCGGCCCAGGCCCAGGCACAGGCTGTTGTCTTGTTATTGCGTGTTATTTATGTCTTAATTTATCAAGTGTGTTTTCTCTAATCAAGTGCGCGATATCGTTGCTTCATCGCTCATGCAATATCGCCCCAACAGGAGTTGGGGGAGAAGTGATCTGTCAGGCGTTTTCCTGTGCGGCTTCCAGCGCTGGCCGCGGGCCAAGTCGGGTGGACAGGACCGGGCTAGACGACAACTGTCAGTGAAACACAGGAACGGGGCGCGGTAGATATTTCTTTCGGGAATTCTGTATATAATTTTAAAGACACATTTATTACCTAAGCTCTCGACTAGCAAGCTGGAGGTCGCGGGTTTGAATCCTGGCGTGCGCATGTAAATTTTATTTGATTATTTCTTTTTATTTCACAATTTACTCATTTTGTGAGGCGAGTTTGGGTACCGCTGGATATATCGCTATATGAGCGAAATACCGCTTTATTGGATGGCCATAGGTAATCTCAAGTGGTTTGCTACGTTTGGTGGTTTAGCAGGGGTGCTCGAGTTCATCGGGTGAACTGTATTCAGAATACGCCTGCCCACCAGCTGCGTGGGGTGCCAGATCGGGAGATTCTTCTTTGGGGAACCCCTTAGACCTCTCCAACTGGTATCTCGACCCATTGCCTTGCACAGAAGCGGGAGGGATCTACTCGTATTCAGACGTCACTCCTAGACACTAGACACTGATCACCAGATTCCTACCCACCCCTTACACCTGTGTTCCTTCCCAGAACTCTCCTCTCCTTCCTTTCCTTAAAAAAAGATCCCCACACAGCATCCCTAAAGATGACACATCCCTGAGAAATCCCTCTGTGTGGGGTTAATGCTTTGGCCGTGTTTGGTGACCAGATCTGAATAGCCATGTACTTACCCACCTGTATCTTACTCATCTCCTTCCCTTTTTCAGCCACACAACATACCCTAATTGGGGATTCCATACTATCACTGGCTCCAATCGGTTAGGAGCAGTTGGGTCTTGTGTACGGTTTCACATAAAAAAATAGAAACACAATTAAAATATAAAGTTTCAAAAATATATATTTTGAATATTATACAATCGGTGTGTAAATATCTTAAATAAATGTGATTACATGTTCGCATTAATTAGCTACAAACAGCAATGTTTATTCTTCTTCTGAAACTCCGCTCGGTTCTTCAACACGATAGTAATAGTATTACGATGGCTGAACAAACGGATATGTAAGGCAAAATAAAGTCACAACAGTTCAAACATTTAACTTGGCTTCATTTTGACTTTGATAATAATTTTGAGGATAATTAAGTTTTTCTTAAGAGAAAATAAAAAATCGTCAGTCAAGGCTTTTGTAGCAAGTTTTTTAATGAGTTAATTTCAATTTGGGAGGTTGTAGCGTAAAATTAAAAGATACTAAAGTTTAGGGAATAAGGTCGCTAACCTTAAATAAAAGATCATTGGTCAAATTTACAAGTGATGTGCAAGATCATCCGCGTTAATTGATGCGAAAATGACGTTATCGGAAACTGAAATTTTGTGCACTTTTTTAATAACCGGAGATTGTTAGAATCTTTTTATTACCATTTCATATCGTATCTGTACATTCTGTTCGTGGAGAGGAATGATGTTGCAGAATTGAATCGCTTTGAAATTTGCATATTTTAGACCAATTAGAATAGATTCAAGTTTAGATTATTATAAAAATCTCTTCTCACTTACTCAATCTTCGTCACTCCCTGCAATGCTTTGTACTTATAATAACTAATAAAAAATTATTTCATATGGCAGCAAAACTCTCAAACTGTGGAGTTAAAATTTGCGCAGTTTTCTTGTCATTAATTAATTAATTGCTAACGTTTTCAACTCGCATCAAGAGCTGTAAACCTTTTAATATGCATTAAACTCTCAAATAAAGTCTATTTGATTCATGTTTATCACTTATATACTGTACAATATGAAAGATCGTGTTATAACTCGGGTAATAAAAGATGTAATAGATTGGTCCGGCCCTGTCTACGTCGGAGGCATTAAGAATAGATTACAGGCCACAATATATCACGTTGATGGCCAATGGCTGATGGCTTCCTAACCGTCCTGGCCTCATCACCCTCACCCAACACACAACACATTAAACTACGTTATTTATTTTTTATTTTATTTAATACTAACTAAATTCCAACTGTCATTTATATAAGCAACTACTTATGCAAAATGTGCGGAAGTAGTTATGCTCAGAATTCACACACGGATCTGCTCGGCGGATTTGTCCGACGCCAACACACACACGCGGACATCCGGACATTCCGACATTCGAGCGACGAGCATCTCATATTACAGTGATGGTATGTCAAGGGTAATTCCCCTAGATCTAAAGATAAAACTTTTTACTGAAAGGGAAAGCACATAATATAGTGAAATTAATAAATTTTGTTTTTCTAGTCAATATTCTCAAGCCCATGTTGGGAAACTCTGAAATATTCGGGGAATTGTGCGAACTTCGCCTCATACAAACTCATTCAGAATTCTAGGGTAAAAAAAATTTTGGGCATATGAAAATGACTACACACTCATCGACTACGCATGTGGTCATGCTTGGCGAGCCGATCCGCCGAGCAGATCCGTGTGTGAATTCTGGGCATAATTAGATACATAGTTTTCCAGGAGCGTGCCATAACGGAATAAAACAATCGCTTTGTACCATTCATTAATTCTATGGCTTACTTCTTAAGAGGCCAGTGTCATATATATATTTTTTTTCAATTTTGCCTCAAAATTGGGTAATCATACGAATTCTAAAAGAAACTTTCGGTTTCGAGAATGGATTTTTCAGTTTTGTTGGTTAACGTTACGCTAGAAAATCGTTCTTTTTTAAATCAAAACTTTCTTAAAAAATAGTATATTTTACATAGGCCTGGTGACATTTCAAAACTGACATTAGTCCTTTACAAGCAAGCCATAGAATTTATTTAAGTTTGTCGCCTAGCCGCACTATTTCGTGCCTTCTTATTAGGTAAAAGTGAAACTGTAAAGCCGCACATGTATTAATAAATAAGTGATTCTTTAAAACTTTTTACCAGTAAGTAATAAGCAAGTAGGTCGGTACAATTTTTTTTTAAACAATGACAAACATTTCTAGGTTACGAATAACTTGATAATATTTGAAAATCTCTTACTACCATCACAGTAAGCTGAAAATGTTGCTTGTGTCGTGACAGAGGACTTAGCCACCCGAGGAATTGAACACACTACGCCCTGTACGGGACCCGGGCGCGATGCCAACTCAGTAACTGACGGGACAAAATATCCTGAATTTTCATTTATCTCTGAAAACGTGTGGCCTAAACCATAAATCATATTCTTCTAGTAAAGGGTTCACGGGTTTAAGGTATTACATCTGGGAATATTATATATTATGATAAGTCGCCATTATTTTCAGAGATTATCGCATGTTGTGTGAGCAGGAAAAGTTGCTATATTGCATGTCGCTGTCGGACCCGAGATCATAATGATTTAATGAACTTTGTATGATAAAGACAACATATTATATTTCCATAAGGTGCTTCATGCTTATACCGAGAACCGTTCAGAAGTGATTATTGATGTAATTTAAAAAAATAATAACCAAGATTACCAAATGGAGCAATAAATATTACGTATTATTTATGTTTATTTTTACTTATTAAGGTTACGGTTACAGTTAAGGTTACGCGGGGCCATCGTATTAGCTCACGATCGCAAACTATGTCAAGGCGAGGGATGTTTATTGTTTATACGAACAATTTATCAACCGTACACAAAAAATGTTTTCATATTATGTTTTATATTTTGAACAAACAAAAAAATATTCATTTTCCATAGGTAAATAAAAATCCCCTAAAACTTTGCGGTACCTACGAGCATAAACGCGCTTTTGAATAACTTCACTATCTGTCCTTAATTGGTAATCTACCCGAACGCACGCCCTTTTTTCTAGGAGTTCATGGAATAACCGCGAAATGCTCTACAAAGTGGAGATGGTCGATATTCCTGTCCCGGTTACAAAGAACCGGTTCTTTTCTGTCACTGGAACCGTCAAAATATTTCTTCCAGGCACCGGTCATTTTTGGAACTGGCTTCTTTTAGAATATTTATCAAAAATGAAAAAGTGTTTGAAAATTTCTCTGAAATTCTTATTTTTATATCTTAGAGACCCCCTCCCCATATTTTTTTGACATACCAGTTCTAAAAGAAACTGGATAAAAACCGGTTTCACTTCTGCGGTAATTGGAACCGCAGTGGCAACTCATTTCACGTATCAACCATCTCTACTACACAGGGACAAGAAGTAACAATTCTCCGGAGGTCAGGGTATCTGTTGCTCAGATAAAGTAGATTAATGACACAATTACTCTTGCACAATACCCACATCTTGAGCGACGACCTTTATTGCTGTTTACCAAGATATCTGGAACCGCGCAAGTTTCACTCAAAGGATTTTCGAACAAACAATAATAACATCATATTGTGCGGTTTCTCGGTATGGGAAACTGAATGCCATGAATTCATAACAGGAGCGGAGAACACAGGCATATTATTAATATTATGGTATGTGCCCTGGCGATGGGCACAATCGAGACATTACGAAATAGTCGATTCAAATATAATCGAACCATAAACAATCGTTGAAATGATTAATTTAATGTATGTTATGTTTGATACCAGCGCAGATACGCGAAAAATCAGGGGATATTATTTATTGTTATCAAGTTGAATTTGTAAAACTTTAATTTGATTTATTTAGAATTTTAAATTGAATAATAATATTATTGAATAGATATTTTACAAAAAACTATGGGATATTATTATTATTTCCGAAATCTACTCTGACCGCCCTTGAGACGATTTTGCTAAAAAACGGCGTTATACAAATCATCCAAATATTATTATTAGTAGGACTATAAATTGTAAATTCGATAAAAAAAATCTCAGATCCTTGAAAAATCACAAAATCTGACTTTGCTTGTTACGATTAACTTTGAGAAATTAAAAAAAAAAAAAATACGCATTTCAAATATAGAATAAATAATCGGCGTTCCTTTAAGGATCTTGTTAGTTTTGACTGTCCTCACTGGATACTCTCAAAACTCTCTTCCTCCTAGACTGACGATGACATTAGTGGGAAGATGACCAATAAATTATGTCAGTCGTCGCCGGCGGGATCGGTGACGTCAACATCCAGGGAAGACATCGAACAAATCGAGGCAATGTTCTCGAGTGATGAAATGTATTGATTATCAACTTGTTGCGAAAGCCCCCCATCACTACAAAATGAAACTAACTAATGTGCCAAGCAAAGGGGTGAAATTTAACCTACATGTTAACAAGTCACTTTACATGGCAGAGGAGAGACTATGGTTTCTAGCTCTTGGCGTTGTCAGACATAATTAAAACACTTATTAAAAAAATTAAATATGGCAATTCAGTAAAAAATTTAACTCTGGGACAAGAAGTTGGGGATTCAAAGTTCGACCAAGTGCAAATTAAATAATAGTGAATTAATGAACTTAGTGAACTTAATTATATTTAACTTACACATAGATAACGGTGACCGGGTATCTCATAAAAACACCTAAAAAGGTAATATAAAGTCATGAAAAGTGATGAATTATCATGGAACCTGGTAGAATTAAAAAAGACAACTAATTTTATTCGAAATTCCATTGTTTATTTTCCACACAAAAAATACAAACAATTTAACTTTTTAACCTAAGAATTACCTTAAAACATTGGAATTTCGCAAAAGTTATTTACCTTTTTTACTTCTAAAATCATATAAATTCACCCCCCGAAGTTAGCACAGTTTACTCCCGGACACCCTGTACACAATGACGAAATGTTACAATATTTTAATTTTTATGAACATGTGTTCCGAAGTCGCGATATCACATTCGTGTTTTACTGAAAGTTTCTTATGACACCTGTCAATTAATTCTTTAAAGGCCTGCAGTCCCGTTCTTAACCGTACTGCGAAGAATTTGAAGGGATTTTTAATAAATTAGCAATATTTGTATCAACAAGTTTTCACCGTATGTAATTTTATGTTTCTACCATTATTTTTGTAATATATTATTATCTAATGCACCTACTTTAATTTTTCCGTAATATTTTTCGATATCCTATTATGTTTGTAATAGCCCTTGACGGCCTCCGTTGTCGAGGGGAAAGGCTAGAAAGCTGGATGTCGCGGGTTCAAATCTCAAATTTTAATTTCATTAATTTATGTTATTTCACAAAGTACTCATTTAAATATATAGAATATTTTAGGCACGTTACAGAGTAGAGGATACTCTCAGTATTGCGCTGGTGTAAGAACACCATTCAGAACTGAAGCGTTGTTTGAAATGGCTTTGGCCGTGTTTGAGGGCCAAATCTGAATATTCAGGTACTTCCCCACCTTCCTCATCTCCTTCCCCTCCCCGCTACCTTCAGCCTCACATACCCCAACTGGGAGCAGTTGTCACTCATGTGCGGTTTCACATAAAAAAAATCTCTACGGGCATTCAATAAATATGTAAATAAACAAATCTATAAATATTTGTATTATAAATGTACCTGTATTCGTAGGAAGGACGCTTAAAAAATTCTATAATAAGCCAACCACAAAATATTATTGTCATGATCATCAATCTACACCTTCGTAATATTTAGACACAATTCTAAATTCTTGTTGTTATTATTTTAATCAGTAATAAATACGTACATACCAAACCTAGAGTTGGTACAAATTGACAAACTTGTTGAAAAACACATGGGTAAAATGTTCAGACATTATCGCACTGCTGAGAGGAAGTGTTCCTGTCCGAATACTTCCCTCTATGTTTACACTATGGCCATTTGTATATGCGATGCAGATTAAGGCTTTTCGCGTATGTAAATATTAGATATGTACGTTGAATTCATACGTATCTACACCTATATTCACATTTTCTTTTCCTGTGAGTCTTACGATAAAGTGTTTAAGATTCTAAGCATTAAATTAAATTAAATTTTCTTTGTTACGAATGCTTCAAAACGTTTCTCATTTTTTTTACCAATCTATGTGTACTGTAATATGCAACAAGCTCGGAAGATGTGTGTGATGACTCTATATCGTTTAATTTAATTTTGTTATTTTACTCCAGACAGGAGGCTCTTCATTTTCCTCGGAGGGCTTTTTCGTGTTCTTTGAAAAGATAGGAGAGAACCAGAGTCTCGTTATTTGCAGGAAAACAGAAGTCCCCCCCACCCTCCATAAATTTAAACACCTACTTAAGTTTAAAATAATATTTTTTGTGCATACGAGAAATTTATATTCGCATAAACTTAGCTGAACACAAACAAAAGCTTGTCTAAAAACACTTTGGGAATGTTGAACGTTCATATCACTGAAAACTTAACGCGCCGCGACGTCGAACCGTAAAATAGTGCCTCCCATATACACTGTACAGTACAGAACTATTTTGCATAGGTAAAGCCTCGAAAATTTGCTCTTTGTTAACGTTGGACCACAAATAAGAATTATAGCTAAATAATGTCTTCTGGCAGAACTTTGTAAACACGGAATAGTTCAGTTAGCACAATTTTCTCCGCAAAGCTTAACATTTGATCAACAGAACTACTACCATAAATATGGTGACATTGTATGTATATTAAAGGTACACAGCGCGTGCAGAAATTCTGAACCAGTGGGAGTTATTTTAGCCCCTGAGGCAATTCTATTCAAACATACGCCCCCAATGAGGTGGCAATTTGTTATAAACACTTTCGAGAGTGTGTTAAATTATCACAGGACAGTATTATTATTTCCCCTTAGTTTATTTCTTATTTCCCCTTTACTATAGGAATCATTTATCTCACCAGTGTTCTGTAACAAGAAATTAAAATATAATTTACTTCAATGTTTCACTGTAATACAAGTTTACGTGGATTAACTTGGAAATTCAATAAATACTTTGTTAACATGAATGAAAGTCTTGTGCAAGATAATGATTTTTTTTATTAGAGAGACGATTTATGCCCACATTTTTCATACGTTTACGAGTCAACAATAACACGGGATGAAGTTATAATATTCCGAAATCGAAAATTTTGCAAGCTGGAAAGCTTTTGAAGGAATTTATAATTAAAAGTGCCAAAATGCCAGTGAAGCTTTTACTCTGCAGTAAATGTTAGACAATAATTTTAATTAATAACGTGTTTATGAAAATTGAACCTAATAATATTCATATCCTGCCAGCTCCTCATGTTTAAACATAAAGGTTCAAGGGACGGTAAGCAACCGTTTTATAGAATTGAAATACGCATTTTAGACTGAATACAGAAACGACTGTAGTACGATTTAGACTGAATGCGATAAAAATAAAATGACTTTCTACATTTTTTTTCCAAACATACCAACACTCCATTTCTCCAAACATACCAACACGACAAGTTTCCAAACATACCAACACATGTTAGCAGTGCTAGCACCTTACAATATTTCAATGATAACCATTTTGTCATGCCTATATATTTCAGCCACTTATTTAGGTCTCCCCATAAATCTTCTTCCAGTACCTACGCAGCCGCTAACAAGAAGAGCTAGGCATATTATTTTTGACTTCATTATTTTGGAAGATACTCCATTCATAAAATCCTTTTCATTTTTTATCTAATTTATGCACAATAAATTATGCCGCCTCAGGGCTCGCAGACAAACGACATTTCAGTGAGTTTGTTTGAAAAATAGATGTATTAATTTTAAAATATGATAAATTACGCTTTTTGCGGGTGACCCAATTTAACACGGCGATGGTATAATGGTGGCGGGGAGGGGGGGGCGCAAGTAAAGAGCGCTGCGGCCGGTCACATTTTAACACTTCAAAGGCTCTAAACTTTTGAGCCCTTGACTTATATTTGAGGAACTTATCTTCCCCTGCTTTTTATGTAAAATTTATATTTGAAAACGTGCAAGCGATAAATAAACAAATTAGTCTTGCCAAAAAATAAGTTAATATTATCATTTCCGGAAATAAATTCTTATGATAAATAAATTACAATACTATGTTACCAATTCCGATGTGTAAAAAATCTTTGGGCCAACAAAACCAAAAATACTTAGGAACAAATTTCTTCAATAAATTGCCAGAAAATATAAGATCAAGTGATAGATTCAAAGAGTTCAAAACACAATTAAAAAAATATACTGAAAACCTTAACTAAAATAAAAATTTAAAATTTAAAAATTAAAAATGATAATAATAATAAAAATAAAAAAAATCTAAGAAACTAAACAAATAATACCTCATCCCATACACACAAGCAATTGCTTATTATGGAAGAAATTTAAAAAAATATATAGGTATAATTAATAACAATAAAAAAATTTAAAAAAATTTAAATTGACTAACTACCCAGTTAGACTCGAGAATAATTCTCCACTAACCGGCATTTGTAATTAGTTAATAAGATTGTTATGTATTATTTTATTTAAAAAAAAATAATTTTCTAATCAATATACAGAAAAATCGTAATATTTTTAGGTAAAGTTTATAGTTTTAAATGCTTACATTTAGCAATTTCCAGATTCCATATTACGGGCGAGGAAACCCCGTTTTTTTTACCCGACTGCTACTAGCAATGTTAGTATTTTTCTATCTTTAAAAGCACAATTATAAAATGCCGGTACTTATTCGCAATCCGGTTAAAAACGGGATGGTGGGCCTTTAACGAATGATAAATTTCCTAATAAACGGTTAGTAAGAAAATAACGTACTGTCGCGATGTCGGAACACGTGTTCATAAAAATTTTAATATTTCACCATTTCCTCATTTTGTTTTAACAAGAGAAATATGTGCATGAACACGTGTACTGATATGTTACGGTTTTACAAATGTTTTATTAGGGAACGGCCATCAATCCTGTTTTTAATCGGATTACCAATGATTTGATGAGATTTTTGCTAATTTAGCAATACTCATTTTTCTCCGTGTGTTAGATAAAAAAATAATGTCTTTTGCAATAAAAGTAAGTAAGTTAGCTGAAAAACCGGCCTTAAAAGGATCAACGCGCGCAATACGATATCACTGATACATACATAAAGATTAATAAACACACACTTCGCCACAATCTACTACCACAATCACAAGCCACGTCTGCCATGATGATGAAAACTGTAACGCTGTCAGAATAGTTGACTAATGAAGATGGAAGCGCAACACGGCATAATAACCCAAAAATTAATCACGATGATGAATTGTTCTTCTTCATCATTCTGGTACTCAATTTTGAACGTTTGCCTCATATAATGTATGAAACTTTCACCTAACTGCAACTAGTAGGTAATTTTAGTGACCAAATTGTCGGCCCGTCGCATGTCTCATTTGTGGATGAACTTTGTTTTTTCTTTCTAAACCAATGACGTCGTTAAATGTGATTCTTTAATCACAGTGGTCATCCATTAACCGTGTCATGTCCCAGAGTAGTCCCTCTTGATAGGAGACGGTGACAGAAAAATATCAGTTACCTTTGTTTTGCTTATAATCCAGACGTTGGTTTTGCTGCCTCGCCAAGAGACCACTTTTATCACAACGTTATGAGAATTCAAGTTGCGCTCAACAACTGTCAGTAGACAATGAAAACCCGTGTCCGAAGGTGCCGCCGAGGTTTCTATTGTTTTTGAGAATATTTCTAAGCTTAGCTATAATAATTTCAAATGCAATTGTTTTATTAAACGTTCTTATCAATGTGATTCAAAAATACCAAAATATCGGTATGCTAAAGAAACCATTAAATAGAGAATAAAGAGCATTCATAATACAGAGAGGGGGATAAAACAAATAGCGTTACTTATTATCATAGCATAGTTTCACTCTTTTATAGACAAAGACTCGAATAATTTCATCGTCTACGTTATTTTTAAAACTACATTGTCAATTTCCAATCGTCTGTCCAGTATTACATGTGACGCCATTGTTGATAGTCTATTTATTTCGAACTGTCAGTCGGCTAATCATAATATATTAGCTTACATATAATAGAAAGAGTAATGAATAAACGTTCAAGAATGCTTCAAATCTTCAGCCAACGAGTACAAAAGTATTTTGAATAAAAATAATGGCAGGAATATCACTCCACAGGTAAGTGGAAGTTTAGGAAAGCATTCCTATCAAACATTTTTTCAATTCATTTGATCGTTTAGACATGGTTTAGCGTACAATACATAACTATGTTTTTAGTTAATATGGGATTCTTTGAGAAACCTATTCTCTGGGACAATAAAACCTGCCAAATTTTTATATTTCTTCAATAAACGAACAGCCATCGTACAAATATTTGCATTGCACAATAAAAATGCACAGGCGAAAATGCAGCGCGGCCTGGAGCTAACTATTTATACAGGTTTTAAATATTAACGTTGAAACTCGGACCAAACTGAGATATAATATTTGTCGTAATAAAGATGATAAAACAGAAACTATTATATAATAACTATTTTCAGTTCATTGTAGTTATTTCAGTTTGTTCTGAAAGTGGTGAGTTAGAGGTGCCGGTGTCGGTGCCTCCCAGCTTCCAGTACAAACACATTATTATATAATGTTACATTCTGACAACAAGGGGCTATTCAATTCCATCTGGGCGGAAGATTTCACTGGCAATGTGAATGCAAGTCGTATTGCATTATATCTCGGCGCTCGAGAGAGGAGAGAGTGTGCCGTCAATCACCGCACGGAAAGCGCAGACCACCGTGCGCCGTTCGCTGGGCGCTGGGCGCTGGAGCGGGCGGCATTGTTTCTTGTTTCAGGCGCGCTGCAAGAGGCGCTGAACGCGGACAGAACACGTACGTCATTACACCCCTTGACGGCTGTGCATTTCAACGCCAGTTTCAGCTTTCAGGTATATATTTCGAAGGTGGAAATGAAATAATTAATTGCACGGTAACTTACCTAGTTACATTTTAAACGGTCGGGGCTTATCACAATCTAGACAGAAAATACGAACAGTTTTTTTATTTTATTTTATGTTCCACGAAAAAGGGTAGGCTATGCAAAGCGAAATAATACAAAATCTTATGTTTTTGCTTTGAAAATTTGATCGCTTCGAAATATTATAGACGCTTTCATTAAATAATGCGAGTAGAATACATTTTTGCCATAATCGAATTTTTTATAAACCTAGAAATAAATAAAGCATCAGGCCTATAAAAAATGCTTTTGCTATAGTTTCATTGTTTAATGTGGCTAGTTAGATTCTTTAGATTGTTTGTGTCTGAACTTCACAAAATAATATAAAACATGCATCTCGGCTATATCTCGGCTCATCTCGAGGTATAAAAGTAGGTCGCCGGTGTTAAACGGGAATTTCAACCCTTTCGCCATATGCGTGATTATGAATGTTACACACCGTTATTTATACTCAAAAAGCAGGAAGAGAATATTTTTCGGTGTTAAGTGTTCCTCTTCTCATTAATTACCCACATTTCTCATTACATCAAAATCTCTTTTGATCACAAAAAATGTGCCAGAAATAAATAATAAAATTTGTAAAAAATATGTTTTCTTCATATCTTATAGTGGGCTCTTTAAATTTTGGCAGAAGGAATACCCAAAACTTTGTTTTCTTTATTTTGTTTTTTTTCAGTATTTTTTTAGTATTATTTAAGCTTTTACATATTTTGTAATAAATCTTTTAGAAAAAATGCAATGAGAAATAAACATGTGCAAGAGGTAATCTGCCAACTTCTACCAAACAAACGCTAATATTAATAAAAAATAACAATGATTAATTAATACCGGTCGGTGGACGAGTTGACATCGCGTTTGGGTCCCACTCAGGCGTAGTGTGTTCAATTCCTCAGCTGGCTAAGTCCTCCATCACAATTTCTTACATTACAGTGGTTTACAATTGGATAAAATAAAATATAATTTAAAATAATACTTTTAAACTGAAATGTATCAGAAATAATATCATGTTTTTAAAAAAAAAATAAGTCTGTTTTACATCGAATTTGTTACATTAAAAACGTGAATAGCATTGATACATTCATTTGCTTAACTATGTCGACGAGGAATTGATTGCTACATAATTTGTTTGTGAATAGTGAAATTGCGATAGGTCCTTATGCCTGGTGTGACGAGTAGGTACTCTTAAAAACCATACTTATAAGTCGAGCACCGAATTTACAATTTTTAAAAAGAAGCACAGGTCATATTGTCAAATACATCCATTCCGTTTAAGTATTTGTTACCAAGACTATGTAAACTTTGTATTGGGGAATGCAAACTATGGTTTGAATGAGAAGCACATAATATAGACATAATAATTTATTGTTAGTCGTTAGATTAGGTAAATTTAGATTATTTGAATGTCGGACTTCAGAGCGATTGTATTTAGAGTAAAACGAATTCTTGTCGTGTAACGAAAGTAGTCTTTTGGATGTCATTGTCAAATTGATTCTACTAGACAATTGCTGATTAAAACTATATTATAATATGTATAAGGGTGCAGCGTTGTTTGGGGAAGTTTTAACACAGTTATTGACTGCAAATCTGTTCACAATATTAAAACCATTTTTATTAAAACGAAGACAATTTTATTAGCCTAACTGCGAATATCAACGGCAGGGATATAAAAAACTTTTTCGATTTCACGCGGAATTGCTTTTCTTTCGGAAATATCGGAAACCTTTTTAATAAGTAAATGAATAACGGGCTGTGGGGGAACACGTGTATAAATATTCTCACAAATTAGGTTTTCTCGATTTCTTCGATTTTTATTAAGTTCGGCGAAAAGAAAAAACTCGGGAGATGAAGACTTGAGACTTCATACACGGAGGTGATACCACCGCCCCAGGAACCATTCATTGGATAACCAACACCACTGACACAGGTCCTCCCAAGTGGTTCACGGTGTTTGGTGATTTAACAGGGGTACCCAAGTTCATGGGATGAGGATTGTCAAAGACCGGTCGAACTCTCCAGCAGGACTTTACCTCTCCAGCAGGACTCTATCGACCCCGAGGAAAATAATTTCCGTCAGTACCTATGTCGTGGAGATACAGTGCAGAGGGTTTTTTTAGGAATGGAAGGCGAGGAAGAACTGAAAAGGAAAAAGGTGAGAAGGGCGAGTAGAAATCTGGGGTTCAGCGTTTTCAGGAGTGACGGACATTTGAGTTCATCCCTCTCACTGCAGTACAAGCCCTGAGGGAAATTATTATTGTGGAACTAACGTAAAAAAAATAATGTTCTTCCTTTTTAGAGCTGTAGTAACAACGAGATTTCGAAGTGAACTTGGGTAAAACGTAAGCCAAGGTGTCTCGTGACGTCTTACGAGACACGATTCATTACAATACATAATTCGAATGGCAGTGCTGCTGTACCGCCGAGTATCTATAAGAAGTCATTAGCTCTTCGTCCGGCCGCAAATATCAACATTATGACGACTTATATTCGGTATTTCCCGAAAACAAACAACATGCTCTAATGGATGCGATATATTCGTAAAAAAGGATTCTTCGTTTACTTCGACGAAACCAAGCCAAAAGGACGAAATTCATGGAAAAGGCAAAATAAAAGTTGTTGAAAATAATTGTAAATGTATTTTTAATCAACCAATTAATTAACGTATTTATTATTATACATTTAAATATTACAGTATAGGTTGGTCAGAAATTAAAGAAGACTTTAATGGGTACTTTTGGAAAATGATCACTATTCCTATTCCCTAGTTACCCATATACACATGAATAAATGAATATTGAGGGCATTTCTACGGGTGGCCTATAAACAAGTCGAATGTGGAGTAGATGTATATGCCCCAATAATTCTAACCCTCACCTACTTCTATGTAAATCGTTTTCTCCAGAAATGGAGTGAGATTAATGGAAATTACAAATTGAAAATATCACGGCTAGGTACCTACTATCTAACCGTTACATTTTATTCCCCTCCCCTTTCGTATTGCCACACCTTCCTATGCATGAGGTGCTAACCATTAAGAGGAAGCTACAAGCCAAAACTGTGTATATTCTTGGTATACCTTATATTGAGGGTAATAGGCATTAAAATCGCTTGACAAACGGAGTCCAGAAACGTTCGATTTCAAGCACAAAACTGTTTTTTATTTATTTTGTAAATAATGTTATAAGAAAGCAAAAAAGTTAACAAATGAAACTGTCACAGATAATTTTAGCTATAATAGTGTATTTTTTTAAAGTTGTTTCCTTTACGGGTTCATACATTTCTATTGAAAAAATATATTTTTTTAGTAGTTTACATTTATATTTTTTATTAAGTAATTTTTTTTATTTGTATTCTACTCAAACGAAACGATAGGAAAACCTTCAATTTATCTAAAGCATATTTTTTAGTATTCTTAATGTACACCAATTCGTTATAAAGATTAATCAAAATAGTGATTTGGCATTAAGCTTCTCCTGAAGCAACATAACTTGGTCTCGGCGCACACTCCTTGCTTCATGGACCCTAACTTCTTCTACTATTTACATTTGCGTTATATATATTATCCTTATACTAACTTCTTATTTCATTCGCTCTACATACCCAAACTATGTAAGCGTCCTTTTATTAATCTTACTAATTATGCTTACATCAACCTTGCATTATTATCATATCTCCACATTTTTAACAGCATTCAGTCTACTTTCATCTGTCAGTTCCGTACATCACTGCCACACATCAGGGTACATAGATACCAGCACTCTATTGTAGACTGCTAACTTCGATTCTTTAAACATTTTTTTGCTAACGCCAACCACGTTCAGTCCTCCATTAACGAAGTTTCTGCATTTACTTTTCTTTCAATATCAGCCTTTCCATTTTTCCAGAAATCAGAAAGAATATACAAACTGTAATATTGATGAGTGTGTTTTTCGTTTTTCCACAGCATGCATGGGTGGTCTGAGCGTGGGCGTATCGCTGTCCGTGGCCCCGCTGGTGGTGGCCATCTGCCGCCGCAAGTCCACGCGTCTCACGGCCGTGCTGGGTGGACTGCTCTTGGCTCTTGCCTGCCTCTTCACCTCCTTCGCCGTGCAACTGCACCAGGCCGTCATCAGCTATGGTAAGCCTGCTATAATATATAGGTTTACCACTCTTAGCTCCCTCTCCCATCGGGCCTGAATTACTTTAGGTGATAGGTCACAGATAAATTTCCTCTCATTATTTACTCTATACTAACCATTAATTGTCCAATTATACAAAACTTAAAATACTAATTCAAAAAAATAAGAAAGAAAGCAACAGTACATCATACTTAATTCACTGCGCGTAGCACATTCTGTTTCAACTTAACAGAGAAGATTCTTTTTCAAATGTGAAATATTGTTTATTTATTTTACTATTTTTTTTTATTATTTAAACGCCCATAGGGCTTTTACCTATAATAATGTACATCTTTATTTTTTTAGTTATACAGATTACATTAAAAAAATCAGTGTTAACCAAATATAGCTTACATAAAAAATATCAGAGTTAACAAAATATGTTACATAAAATATAAGAGTTTTAAAAATATAGGTATGGATAGAGTACAAATAAGTGAGACGAAAAATAGAAAATCTGCCAAAATCCTCCAAATCTACCATAATGATAATAATAAAGTATAACAATAGTTTACAAATTAGGTAGAAATAGTTGGCACATACCCCGTTAAAAGTTTGCCAAGTTCAAATTATTGTCAAATACATTTATATTGTTTAAGTATTTGTTACTAAGACTGTGTAAACGTTGTATTGGAGAGTAAAACTATAGTTGGAATGAGATGTATGTATGTAAAATGTTGATATTTGCCTAGTTGTTCGTGTAGGTATGTGTAGATTTATTAAATGCAGGAGTTCACAATAATCGAATTTAGACTTCAATAATTTTAATAAAATTGTTAGGTCGTTTATTTTTCTTCTGTTTTCTAATGTCGGAATATTTAAAAGATTCAATAATGACAGGTAATTTATGTGTTCTAAAGGGATTTCAAGCTTAAAATTGACGAAGCGTAGAAATTTTCTTGTATTCTTTCAACATTATGAATATGTACATTGTAGAAGGGCGACCAAACTATGAAGTTATGTTCTATCAGGCTTCTAACAAGAGATATGTACAATAGTTTTATGATTTGTAAAGATTCAAAGTTTTTAATTGTTCTTAATATAAAACCTAATGTTTTCATACCCTTATTCACAATTTGTTGATTCTCGTTCATTATTATACCAAGATCTCGCATTTCCTTTACTCTTTCTAAATTTGTTTTATTTATTGAATAACCAAAAAATTGTTATGTTTTTTTCCTGGAAAGGGTCAAAATTTTGCATTTTCTACATTTAAATATAAATTGTTTTTTGAACACCAGTTATTTAGCATGTCTATATTAGATTGAAGAACTTGACAGTCGTTTAAGGAGGTTATTTCTTTATATAATTTAATATCGTCGGCGAATAGCAGTACATTGACATTTTTAAAGCAGTTGACAATGTCGTTTATAAAAACAATAAATAAAATTGGGCCAAGATGACTACCTTGCGGTACGCCACTAGTGGCCAAAAATGGTTTAGATAAAAAAGATTTTATTTTAACAAGTAAATTTCTACCAGATATGTAGCTACTTAACCAGCTTAACATATTATTTGCTCTAATCCCTATAGCATGAAGTTTTTGGATCAGTACTTTGTGAGACACTTTATCAAAGGCTTTCGAGAAATCAGTATATTTACAGTCAACTTGTTAATTTTTAGAAAAAGACTCCAATATATAGTTTTGAAACAGTAGTAAATTTGTTGTAGTTGATCTACCTCTAATGAAGCCATGTTGTTTGTCATTTATTAACTTTGCTAGTGTATGAAATATTTCTTCCAAAACTAAAGATTCAAAGTTTTTAGGTAATACAGATTATATGCATATTGGTCGATAGTTTGAAATGTCAGTCTCTTTTAAATGACTTTTCTCATTTTTTAAATATTATGGTGCCTACCTGCCTGAAGAAAGTTTGAAAAAATAATTTTCATTGAGATAGTAATGTTTCTTTGGATCAGTTGTATAATTTCTTATATGGATTTTTTTACGTGAAATATATGGTTTATAGTTAAGTGTGCAGGTATTTAATAGCATACTTACAAATCTAATTATTTCCGTAAAGACCGACAAAAATCATTTAGACTGACACCAAAAATTTCAAGGCACCGGCTAGACTCTCGACATTCTGGACAGCGGAGAATGGTACCCTTAATTAGTTTAGTATTGATCGAGGAAAAGCTATAAAGTATTTCTCAGTCTACGGCAAAGATGTTGCACTAAATGATTGACAACAAAGAAGATGACTCAATAATGTGATTAATCATTTTGAAGATGTAATTAAGATCAAAGTCTCTCCTACGTTTTAAATTTTAGAAATGTTTTAAAAGTTCAGTAATCGCCTCTTACTCGCCCTAATCTCCATTGTTATGTTACTGTATTTAGCTCGTGTGACATTAACTTTTATTGAGGTGATCATCAGACTAATAAAACAACAGCAAATTTGCGTTGGTATTAAAATTTTAAACGAAGCATCAAGCCTTTAATCTATTCACTCAGACGAGAACTACTTAGTCTTATAAGATGTTACTAAAACTAATTCGTTAAACAACTTAATTAAACAGTTAAGTACTTGAAAAGAGATTTGTTTTTAGTTGCTTTCTTCTGAAATTTCGTTTTAGTTGGAGAATGGTCCGAAAGCATTCTGGTTCGACTTTTGTGTGATAATCGAATCGGCGTCATTAACCCGAAAAATTGGCAATTCTTTTTACTACAATTTAAAATTCATAACGCACTACTGTACAAAAATTACAAAGGTTTTAACTTTTAAGATTTGCCAAATTTCTTAAAGCAACCCTAATATAGAAACCATGCAAAATAAACTATATTAAACACATGGTAAGCGTAGAGATACATGAAGATTCAATATTTTTCTATTATTAAATGTTTCTAAGTAAGCGTTTATAGGAGTAAGTTTTACAGTACAAAATTTATATTATATTGGATCCTTTTGTTTTATCCGCTTATAGTGTTGATTTTTACGTTAGTAGCCAATCTGCTATTTATTGATAAGTCTCGTTGACTTGTTTATTGAAGTCGTAAACGTCTTCATCACATTCAAATATCAAAACAGCAGTATCATCAGCAAAAATTGAACATTCGATACCAGAAATAACTAGATAAAGAGAAGCCCAAGGATGGTGACTTGTGGCACACCTTCCACCTTACCGAACGACTACTATTAACATTAATGTTTGAAATCTGTAAAATGTTATTAATTTTTCGTTGGGTTTCAGGCATATTCCTAGGGGTGGGGTGCGGCATGGTACGGGAGACGTCCTCGCTGATGTTGGGCCACTACTTCCGACGACGGAGGGAGTTCGTGGAGATGGTGGCACAGGCTGGGGCAGGGGTGGGCATCGCGCTGTTCAGCGTCTTCTACAAAGAGGCTGTCGGGTAAGTTCTACAATTTATTTATTTACTTCGGCATGTGTTCTTTTAGATTATTCCATTGGAGCACAGTGAAATCGATAACTTTACAATATCGGTTCGATAAGCGTAACTACTGAAGATTTTATACGGATTTCCCGAGCATTCTGTTGATACCCAGATCAATATTGATATTGCAAATTTATATACGCTGTCAACACTGGCGCATCTGACTAATAAATTGATATTAGAAATGTTAACAAAAAGTTTAAAATACTAATAAATTGACAATGTCAAATTTAAATATTAACTTTTATACACATTGGCAGTCCGCATATACTTTTTGACGGTAAAAAGGGAGTTAATCAGTTCATGAGGTTATTACGCATAACTGACAACTTGTATATTTCTGCGAGTTGGAACGGAATCAATTGCTTTCGACTTAGATAAACATGATAAATCTATGGATGGTGTATACGATTTCTTTTAGTTCTAAGAGCTTAGTTAGTTCACCTCCCATTCTTTGATAACCCGGTTATTTTGTGTTGAAAGTTTTGCATATTGACAGCTTATTCGACGTCTTGGAGGTGCACTAAAAGTAGCGGCTTTTATCTACCAATTGTCGGAATCATATTCTGACCGTGCTCGCAAATATAGCTAATTCAATCAGTCGTGCCGATTGTATTATAATCTTGCCAAAAACCTTTATCAGAGCCAGACGTAATTTGGCTCCGAATGTAAATTCAATTATTTGATCGTTTCTAATCATCACAAGTCATTATTGAAGGTAATCATTAAACCGCAGACCATTAAATACAAATCATCGACCATTCATTTAATTGGTTCACGCAAAATAACGTTAGTTTCCAACAACCATTATTTCCTCTCTTTATACTTTGGGGCAACAAATTCCTAATATAATCGAAATGAAAATTACATTTTCCTAGAATAATGAAAAACGGATCGATTCTCATTACTGAATTTAAAATAAATGGTTATTGTTGTTTATATACCGAGTAAAAATTTTAATATTCCAACATTATTAATGGCAGCAAACATTATTCCAATTGACTTTAAAGGGTGGAAAGGAATAACCCAAAATTTTGCGTAAATTGCTTTTATATCGTTTTTAGCAAAATACAGGTCTTGATAAAATGGAATAAGCCTAAGTTCTTGAACCGTTTTTTGTGATTGGATTCCATTGAATCACTATGGTAAAAAGTTGCAAATGCCTGAGAAAAATATGAGACGATCTAGAGTAGGAATAAATAGAAGATGTGGCATCATGAAATG
Organism: Hesperophylax magnus; assembly: GCA_026573805.1. NCBI lineage: Eukaryota > Metazoa > Arthropoda > Insecta > Trichoptera > Limnephilidae > Hesperophylax > Hesperophylax magnus. The sequence continues at coordinate 1,866,458 of JAIUSX010000043.1, read as the reverse complement.
GGGTGATTTTGATCAATTTTCAACTTGGAACGAAATAACGTTTTATGAACATTTGTTTCGGGAAATTTTATGACATGTATTTATTGCACGTTTAATTTGTTAAAATATATATTTTTAGTTGCGTATGTGTCCTAGATAGTCGAAAAATAAAAATATAAATATAGTGATGAATATCGTCCTCCGGAATGGGGCGACTTTGATTAACCTTTTTTTGATACGACAATCCCAAAAAAAGTACGTACAACTAAAATTTCCCTTGAAATCATTACATTTATAAGTAAGTACTTAATTATAAATTATATCACTTTTATTTAAGACTTTGATTGAATTTTGAATATGTAATTACATCAATTATCCAAAGAATTGTCACTAGCCCAACGACAAATCGTTTTCAAACTTTCTACAGACAGTTAATTAATATACCTGTATTAATTACCGTAATAATGAAAAACTTAGTTAAAGTTAGCCATCTAATTAAAGATAACCATCTAGTCAAAGTAAGGCGTGCTTAAATAATAAAGTGGATGCAGCAGATTTTCTAAACTGTAAACGAAAGTTATAAATAAATTTGCAGACAGATTAAATTCCAAACGGTCAAGTTGAAACAGAAGAAGACGCTCAGTCAACCAGACACCATTGCTTTACTGAAAGGCGGAATGGAAAAGCCGCATTTTTTGTAAAGCTGTAAACTGTCGAGCTATCAGAGAGGGGAAATAAAATTTCTTTCGACATTTATTTTTTTATCACCACATAAAATTTTAACCATAAATTAAAATTTTATTGGTATCATTTTTTATCTCTGTTAAAATAATATTTTTTTTGGTTGTTCCACTGTGCCTTTTCACAACCGACGTAACACTATTAAATAAAGCTAAATATTCCTAAAAAGTCATAAATTTAGTTTTTGATATATCTAAATTGCTTTCATCGGGTTTATTAAAGTTATTATTTGTTTAGGGTCTCATAACTTCTGATAAAGGCAGAGAAAAGGGAAGGATTCGCCGTTAGTATTTAATGAGACAACATATTATATTTAATAAATTTAATAATTCTGTCTCTGCCGGAAGGGGCTTATTATAATAAATTGTTATCGAGTTGAAGAAGAGATAATTGAAAAATTATCTTTTGATCGTTTATCCGCATTCGCTTAAGCTAAGCAAAGTAAAGTTTATATTACACCCTCCTGCTTCAATAAAGACGCTTAATTATGGCAAAACAATAGAACTTTGCTGAAATCCGCTTTCAGGAACCCCCTCCCTCTTACCCCTCCCCAATGGTAATAATCCCACCCCACCGGGAAAGTGGCCTTTTCCGGTTAGTAAAAGGACTTGCAATTGTCAACTTGCATTATCTTGTTAATTTTTTTTATAATTGCTTTTATTTATAATATAGGTATTTTAAAATACACATAATTCAAGGCTAATTAAAAAAGCAGGTTTTTCTTCAAACAAAACTGCCAAACTCAATTATTGAGAAATTAATTCTCGTGTTTGAACTTTGGAGTAGCGCCTTTTTGTTTATTTATTAATTATTTACAGAGCGTAACGAAGTACCTACTGTTTTAACTCGACGGTTTTGCATTTCATTTGTTTAGTTTCCGTTCCGTTTCAAATGGTGGCCGTCTTCGACATTCGCATTTTTGAAAGATTATGGTACCTACATACCTGCCTGAAGACAATTAGACTAAATAAATGTCATTGAGATAGTGACTTTTCTTTGGACAAATGATAATAATAAGTAAAATAATTTCAAGTAACATTTTGTTATTTCAAAGTTTTTCTCGGAAAAATACGATAAATACGTTGCGCGACGCGCCGGAACGGAAACTTCAAATTTAATAATACTAAATACCAATCATTTTTTTAACACGGGTCGAAAACTGCCCGACACACTTTTTGTATGGGATAAATCTGTTCCAGCATATCTTTCAAATTTTGTGTCATATCAAATGCTATATTTTCACATATTAATTTAAGTATTGATTTAAATTATTCTATTGTAAATCATCTCATTCGTTGATTGTAGTCAAAAGTATAATTATTTTGCTCAGAATTCGGTATGTACCCACTGCTTTATTTTAATTCGCCTTTAAATATAACCTTACAACAATAACCTTAGTCCTTGAATTAGCACTCAGTTATTTGATGGTATGACAAAAATATCCACCGTCTGTAATCTTTAAGTTTGATCCAAAAATGTGATGACTGTATAAAAATACGTAATAAACATGTGTAAAAAGTAAGAACATTGTCGTGTGACAAATTATTGGGGTGGGGTTTATATTAATTATTTCTGATGAACCTATTACTAAAATCTCAAATGTTTTTAGAGGGATCCCTCGGGAAGTTACTAATTTATCTAGAAAAATAAAATCTAGTGCTTACCCCTAATTTTATAGATGAAAAACGTTTTGTAAAATTTTCAAACCGTTTTAAAAAAATAATGCAATAGTAATGTCCTGTTTTTATTAATCTTGAATATAAATAACTTGCATGCATTCTCTAGAAACATTTGAGATTTAGTAATACCTACTTTCATCAGAAATTAAAATGTGAGCGCTTAGCAAACCCCCGTTGTTGGAGTCTAATGTTGCCTTCAAAAGGGAAGCATGTAATACCCGTCACCATAACTTAACCAACATTAATAACACAATAGCTTTTATCCAATGAATCTATTAATTATTGTGAGCTATAATTCAGCTCAATAATATAATGAATTGGGAACATGTACCACAAGAGGTTCTCTCAGTAGTCGGAAAGCCACGTACTGATTTCGACAATCCAGCAATTTGTAATGAAAAGGTGAAGATACGGGTACATTTAGTGGTAATTACTCCGATACCGAGATAATAGGGAACACCTGAGATCAGAATCAAGTTAAGCAGAGGTTCCACACCGGCGCGCGGTGAACATCTGCCAAGTGAGTGTGGTGTGGAATGAGAGGAATCTATAAATCAATGTAATCGCTTTGCGGCCTAACTTCTTGATTCATGTGAACAACGACGCGCCAAGGGGATACTGATAAAGATAATTACTAATAGTAAAGCCTTCGTGTAGGTATTTAGCACGAAAGATAAGAACGAGCTGAAGAGTTTACTCTATTATCTTATATGATGAATGTACATAGCTAATGGAGAAGTTCTCAAATTTTAAATCATCACGAACCACATGTTGTAAATGTGAGAATAAGAAACTATCACGACTCGGTGCGATGGCAAAACAGTAAGCATTTTGGCTCTCAAATCAGAGGTCTCCGGTTCGCACCGGGAAAACAAAATTTTTTTTTTTTTTTTAAATCTATATTAGGTAGTAATAGATATAATATAGATATTGGGTATATTTGTATTTTATTTTATTTTGTTAAAAAAACTGCGCATAAATTTGGTAGTTCATTTTTTAAACAATATTAAAATGTTTTAATATTTAAAAGTGAATTAATTTAGCAACGCAAATTCCAAAAAAAACATATCACTGACCAATTCCATTTAAATTTAGACTCCGTTATTTTCACGTTTCATCTATATATTTCTTCAGTTTTCTAGCAAAAACAAAATTATTTTTTATTCATCGAGACACCAAGGGCAAGCAAGAGTCTCTTAAAAATCCTGTAGGTTCTTATACTTTTGGCGGCCCCGTCTTAAATCGGCACACGGCCCGCAGATTGGAATTCTCTGTAGACGATTTATGTTTCCAGCGTTGTATATTATCATTAAAGCTACACTTTTATTAGACAACTGGGGTTAATTATATCATCGGCCAATTAACTGAACTTCGTAATCCGACACACATAATGTTCCTTGTAAAGCGAGACAATCCGGTAATTGTTTTTTCGTTTTTCGACTAATCAAGAATCGAAGGGCTCGCGAGATAGTGTCGACCCTCATCTAGGTTTAAATTAAATTGAGAATATCTTTTACAGGAGTAATATAATATAAGCTATTCATTTCAAAATAGCATAATATTGGGCATTTTACCAATCAGTAGGTTGTGTGGGATGTATTGCAATTTTGTTCAATCGTTTATTGCGATATTCATTTGTGTATATATTTACACTTTTATACTCCCGTGAGGCTTTTACATTAGGTAGATTGAAATGTTGACAATTTTGTACATAAAGGTTATAAACAATTGTTGCAAAAAATATTTATTTTAATTACAATTGTTGGTTAAAAAAACTATTATATCATAAATAATATATTGGCAATAAAAAAATGTTAAGTATGTTTTAAACATCGAATTAGTTACATTAAAAATGTCAATATAATTGGTATATTCATTTACTTAACTATGTTGGCGAGTAATTGGCAATTTTGCCACGAAATTTTTTTGTGAATGGTAACATTTAAATAGGTCCTTATGCCTAGTGTGTCGACTAGGTGCTCTTAAATTCACCAGACTAGGAAGTTCATGTTTTGGAATAAACAGTGACACAACAAAATAGCGACCGAAGACACGTTGAATGTGTTTTTGAAAAGTCCAATTTTTCTTTGAGGCATCGGATTTTTTTTAATGAGGTTCTTTTTTTCGTACCTATGAAAGTACATATTTATAGAGTGTTTTCAAATTAAACTTTGGAAGATCATCATCAGAATGGGAACCATAATACCAAGTACCATGTTGAAAAGAGTCAACATTATCGTAAAAATTACAAGACAATCTTTAAGACGAAAAATTCATTAAAGACATGTTATTGAATGTATATTGATTTACGACTAGCTAGTAGTATTGAGGGTGAAAGAAGTATGTTTCTAATACCCTTTTATTAAATAAATCAAAACCAAAATTCCCTCTTAAAACATGATATTTGTAAGTACGTAATATATTTTATCTAACGTTTAACAAATTTCAAAAAGGAAGTATACAGTTTATCCAAATAGACGTCACTAAATTAGTGACAATTATTTTTTCAAACTTTTTTCGGGCATGTGGGAACCATAATATTGATTATTCCGAATTGACAGCTCGTAGGAAGATTAACGCACGTGTGAGCTCAGGCGGGTTAATAAGACAGTATCCAACACGACCAAAACGGAAACGGAACGTACAAATAAATTTACGGACAGACGAAATGCAAAATGGCCGAGTTAAAACAATACATCGCTACGCTCTGTCAGTAAAATGAGGGTTAGCACTTGTCTTACTTATCTTTCCCAAGGTCTTCAACGGAATCTTCCGAATGTCTTCTCTAAAATTATTATTATCTTATTTCCTTGTATCCTTGATGCTGTCTCTTGGGAGGGAAAGTTGCACCTTCCAGACTAGGTAGTGGGTAGAGGGTAGTATTTGCAGAGGACGGGAACTAAATCGATCTAATGAGTGTTCGCCCTCCATTGAGTCCCTCGGGAGATTTGGTGTCTCGGCAAGCCAATGATTGATGGAGACACATCTATAGTTTTATGTATTTTGATACCAATAGCAGAAATAGGTTTATTAGTACCGCAACATCGACTTCTTAGAAGTATTCTTGTTATTTGTATTGAGACAAGTTAAATACTGACAATTCTGCCGAGAAATACCACATTTCGATGGCCTATTTCTTCAGTGAGACATTCGAAAATCTCTGATTCCTAGTAATGGCTGTTTATTGTTAACAAGTTTAATTTGTAGAACCTATTTTAATTATACAGCAGAACTTGGTTAGGAATAATCTTTTTTTTAAATTGAATAATAGCATTATTGAAAATATAAAAGACAAACAAAAAAAACTAATAATCGTTCGAAGACTTTTTAACTAAAATGCATCAGTTGCATTGAGAAACTGCAGTCAATTTTGCTAATTATTTTTTTTATAAATTATGACCTTCTAACATAAATACAGGTATATTAATTATTTCCTTCTAACTTAAATATAGGTATATTAATTATGACTTTCTAACTTACATACATGTATATTTTTAATGTCATAGTCAGTTTTAATAATTTCAAAAAATTACATTGGTTAAATTTTTCGGGTCTCCCGAAAAATCTGCATCAAATCTGTGAAAGTGACCAATGACGTCACTAGTCAAAAAGCCTAGGTTTTTTTAACCGGCGCTGTATTTTGTTTTGGAAGTCAAGACGTTTTTTATTCTTAAGATTACCCGTTTTGTCATCGAAGAACACTGTAAAATGTTAGCATCTCGTCACTAACGTTGTGGTATTGAATCAAACTGTGAAAATGCACCCATGACAGCACCTGAAAAATTTACCGGTGTAAAGTTAAAAAATATTTTCATCGACTCAAATATGAATGTGGACCAGAGTTGCTAATGCATATGTTCTAAAATACCTACAAGAGACGAAGAGATTTTCAAATTCCCCACAAGTTCCTTCACCTCCAAATTTAAACAATTTCTTTAGAAATTATCATTTATTTAGGAAGTGGGTTTTAACCTGCTAGTATGACTGTTGCATCCGAAACTGCTTAAAAATTAAAGTTTCAGATGAACATAAAAATGGACTGTAAATAGTTTAAACGAAACGAAATGAATTGGGTGATTGTATGTGTAGGATAGAACAAGAAATGGAAGGAAGGAAAACGGGATGACCAATCACTTACCACACAATCACAATATAGTGAGTTCCACCTCGATACCTCGAGGTAATTATCGCCACAACAAAACGAATGACTACTTAGAACGATATTGTCAACCTGCTTCTTTTTACTTTTCAACGAGATTATGTACACGAAAAACACCAACAACTTGCTTCCAAGGTAGTCCTAATCCTTTTTCTGTTTTATAAACAAATGCTCTCGAATTTGCATTATTTTCTTGCCATTGTTACAAATTCCAAATACTTTTCCAGCAATGTGATGGTTAGGGAGGGGTAGGAACTGGATAAATGACATCCCGGTAGGAACTAAGCATATTCTCATTTCGAAACAAAACATTGACACTTCCGATTAGTATCCCTTGTGGGATAAATGCCTAATACATTTTTAAAATGCCTTCAGCCTTTCTTATACTAAATTATTCTGATACTTTCAATTGCTCCAAAATTCCGCTTATGTGTATTTTAATAATTTAGCAAGGGTCGGACTCTCATTTAAATATATTTTCCGAGTATCAATAGACCGCCATAGCTTTTAGTCCCAGCCGGAGCCGTTGAATAATTATTTAGTTCTCGGTAAAAGGCGGTGTGCATAAATAACATTCTTATGGTTAGGTAGGGACTGGAATAAATCTAAGCTCGGGTTCTCTCTAGACCACTAGTCGCTATTATTTATCCTATTTTATTCAGTGAGGATTTAATGCACTCCACTGCCCAAATGCTGAATAGTTTTGTTTAATTTTAAGTTTAGAGCTCATAGGGCAAAGAGATGTTTGGTAGGAACAACTAAACTCTTATATGCATCATGCACGAAAAATTTACTAATTTGGAATATTGCTAATTTATTAAGAATCACTTCAAATTATTCGTAATCTGATTATAAAAGAGATTGCAGGGCCTTCACGAATTAATTCGTTTCTAATAAGTAAAATACGAACTTATTATCACGATGTCGGAACACGTGTTCATATAAATGCTAATATTTCCACATTTCGTCATTGTTTATTTTCAAGCTAAATGCAGGTGCATGAACATGTGTTCCGATATATTAGATATACAGCGCCCTTGAGGTGTTTTTGCACAAAAACGGCGCTATACAAGTCATCCAAGTATTATTATTATTATTATTATTTAGGAATTTACTTAAAGTTCCGGAAAAGCGTTTTATTTTTACATTTGCTCCACAAAGGAGGCCCTGAGGGATTTTTTTCCCTCGGGGCCTCCTTTCATCTTTGGGAATGCTGTGTGGGGGTCCTTTTAGGGAAAGGAAGGAGAGGAAGTTCTGGGAAGGAAAAATGTTTGAGGGGTGGGTGGGAATATGTGTCATGGACCTTGTACCTTGTCATGAACCTACATATCTACCCATAGTAAACTAACAAGACTGATTGTAGCTTCCTTATTTATATTGATATCAAATAATTAGAAACCATTAAATATCTTACATAAATGTTTATGCTAATATCTATACTCAAACAATTGAAGTAATGATAACCAAAGACCTTATTTGCGGTCTGCAGTTTTAATCTTAACTAAATAATAGAAGTAAATAAGTAAATGAATTCAGTCCTTATCTATTATTGGAAATACAATATTTGAAGTATTAATCAATACATTGTTACACAACAACTAATATAAATTCAGGAGAACTTCTTCTCAGTAGGCAGTCAAGTCAAGTATCACATCAGAACCAGTTCGGTTCAGTTCGTAATAATAATTACTTGTAATTAAAATGTAAACTAAGTGATTAAATTATAAATTATAACTTAAACTCGAAATAAACAACCTAAACAATAAAAGTGTTTTTTATACTTCGAACAGGCCCATAACAAGAAGAAATAAAATTGGTGTCAGAAGTGGGATAATTTAAAATTATTGTGTTTTGCGAATCTTCGGAAGTTGACGTTTCATCATCGACGGACAGCTGATTACCAATCACTACAAGTCCCCGACACAGTGAAAATTGTCAATTCACCAACCGATTAGTTGCAAACTCTCGGAAGTTGGCAATTCTTTATCGACGGATAGATGATAATTCATCACTACAAGTCCCCGATAGTATAAAGACTGCCATACAGCCCATCATTGATAACCTGTTGACGTTGCTGTGAAGAAAAGATCGTGAGAAGAAATTCTGCAAGTTGCTGCTACCTTTGGGACAACCATTCCCGTAGACGAAAACCGCAGGAGTCATCATTCATCGTTCTGTTATCCTAACAGACATCACTGGATCCTTCAAAGCAATCATCATCGAAGAAACACCAGACGACATCAAGATGCTGATGCTGTCATTATTGTAAGTTGTTTATTTTGTATAGGTTACAAATTTGTATATATTATAAGAATTTAGTAATTAAGTATTATATTAAGTATAACAGTAATTAATTTAAAATGGCTAAAGAAGAAATAAGTAATTCTTCAATATTTAAAAAGGAACCTGTAACTATGAGTTTCCTAACCTCATTTATTTCTTCGTCTACATATGACGGAAAATCAGATAATTTACACAAATTCATAAAAGATTGTGACTACTCTTACAGTTTAGCGAATGATTCACAAAAATACATGCTATATAGATATATTTGTACAAAAATTATCGGTAAAGCGGACGACGCTTTATCATGCAGATTAATCAACACCTGGGAGGAATGCAAAGAATTTCTCATAGAAAATTTTACAGAAACAAAAAATTCTACACACTTAGCAATCGAATTATCACAATGTAAACAGAGAAAAGGAGAATCAATAATTGCATACACTCAACGGGTAGATCAAATTTTTTCAAAATTAACACGAGCTGTCAGGAACGAAACGACGGATCAAAATGAATTAGTCGGTAAATACGCGATGGTAAAACAGAATGCATTGCAAGCATTTTTATTAGGGGTTTTACCGCAGTATCGAATGACTTTAATCGCGAGAGAGCCGAAAGGTTATGAAGAAGCCGCACAAATAGCGATCAATCAGGAAAGATTAACTCAGGCAGCTTCCTTCTCAAACGATTCCGGTCAGGAGAGAATTTGTAATTATTGTAAGAAACCAGGCCATGAAGCGAAAAATTGTTTTAAACAGAATAAACCTGTTAATACTCGGGTGTTTCAAACATCTGAATATCGGGAACGCGATAGAAATCCTATTAAAAATAGAACTGAAACATATAGTAGGAATAATGATCCTAAATCCATTACATGTTTTTACTGTAACAAACCAGGTCATATAAAGAAAAATTGTTATAAATTTAAAAATTCTCAAGGCAATAATTTGACTAAGAGTTCGGGAAACGAGAAATCCCAGTCACTCACTGCCGGAGTGCAACTGGCGTCGGTTCAGGCAGAATTTTAAGCTCTCATATTACAGCATACATTAGAATACCAATAAAGGAAAGTAATAATAGTAAAAAATTTGTGGAATTATTAATAGATAGTGGAGCAGACATTAGTCTTATTACGCCAATGGTTCTAGACGGTAATATATGGTGCGATAACACAGAAATAATTGATATTAAGGGTATAAGTGCGAGTAATCCAATAAAGACTCTCGGAACTGTAAAATTGACATTGGATGTCAATGGAAAGCTGTTTTCTCATAAAATGCATTTGTTGCCTCGGGGAACAAATGTACCTCTCGATGGGTTACTGGGAACAGACTTTTTAAAAAGGTATAATGCTAAGCTAGATTATGCGAAAAATAAATTGTTAATTGGTAACAAGGCGATTCCGTTATATTTTCAGTCAGATAAGATTGATAGGAGTTGTTATAACTCAATAGTAGTACAGGCACGTACTGAAACGGTTATCGAAGTAAACATTCTTAATCCTGAAATAAAAGAAGGGATCATCCCTGATACAGAAATCGCGGAAGGTGTTTATTTAAGTAAATGTATTTGTAAGGTCAATAGTAATGCAAAAGCAGTTGCTACTGTCCTAAATACAACGGAAAAACCAATTACGATAAAGAAATGTTCTATTGTTTTAGAAAAATTTTATGAAAAAAGGTCATCAAAAATTGATGATGTGCGTTTTGCTGATAAGGGCAAAGCTTTAAATAAACGAATTTATAAAGTGTTACAAGTTAACATCGCGTCCGATGAATCAATTAAAAGAATAAATAAATTAAAGGATAATATTAGAACTGAACACTTAAATACAGAAGAAAAGGAATCTTTGATGTCAACATGTTGCGAATTTAATGACATTTTCCATTTGGAAGGAGACGTGTTAACGAGCACTAATTCGATTACTCATAGTATAAATACAGGAGGTCATCCACCGACCTTTACAAAATCTTACAGATACCCCGAAGTCCATAAAGCAGAAGTAAATGATCAAATTCAGAAGATGTTGGGTCAAGGGATAATAAAACCTTCGACATCTCCTTGGTCTTCTCCATTGTGGGTTGTACCAAAGAAAATGGATACATCCGGAAAACAGAAATGGCGAATAGTTATAGATTACCGTAAAATTAATGATCTCACAGTTGGAGATGCATTTCCTCTTCCAAATATCTCAGATATTTTGGATCAGTTAGGTCACTGCAAATATTTTTCAACATTGGACCTTGCATCTGGTTTCCACCAGATTCCAATGAATCCGGAAGATTCTCCAAAGACAGCATTTTCCACACCTACAGGTCATTATGAATATACACGTATGCCATTTGGGTTGAAAAATGCCCCAGCGACATTTCAACGATTAATGAATAATGTTTTAGCCGGTATCCAAGGAATTAAATGTTTTGTGTATTTGGACGATATAGTTATATATGCAGATAATTTAGAAACCCATGATAAAAAACTGAGAGAAATATTTCAAATTCTAAGAATACATAACTTAAAACTACAACCAGATAAATGCGAGTTTTTACGACATGAAGTAGCATATCTCGGACATGTGATTTCAGAAAACGGCGTAAAACCGGATATTACTAAAGTAGATGTTATAAATAAATACCCAGTACCAAAATCGACAAAAGACATTCAGTCATTTTTAGGTTTAGTTGGATATTATAGGAAGTTTATTGAGGGATTCAGTAACATTACCAAACCATTAACTAGCCTTTTAAAAAAAGATAAAACATTTGTGTGGGATAAACCTCAACAAGAATCATTTGATAAATTAAGAAGTATTTTAACAAGCGATAGCATTTTACGATATCCAGATTTTAGCCAACCTTTCAATCTAACTACAGATAGCAGTAATTTTGCATTAGGTGCGATCCTGAGTCAGGGACAGATAGGTGAAGATTTACCCATTGCTTATGCATCTAGGACACTAAACAGAGCCGAATCTAATTATTCAACCACTGAACGAGAATTATTAGCTATAATATTTGCTGTGAAACATTTCAGGCCTTACCTGTATGGTAGAAAATTTAAGATCATAACTGATCACAGACCTCTAACATGGCTATTTAATGTAAAAGATCCAGGATCTAGATTAATTAGATGGAAATTAAAATTAGAAGAATACCAATATGAAATAATCTACAAACCAGGGAAGTTAAACTCTAATGCAGATAGCCTATCAAGAATAATTCTTCAAATAAACAATTCGACTAAAGATACCTATGACGATTTTATCAACTTTGAGAAGTCCAATTTAGACCCAAATATTTACAGTTTTAATGAGATAGACGAATGTTTAATTACACGCAAAGACAATATTGGTCATTGTTTATCAGCAGACCTTGAAATGAATGACGGTATAGCTTTGGAAATATTAAATTTAATAAATAATTTTGATGAATTAAAAACCAATATACCTAATATTGGGGATATTTTGTATAGTACACATGGTAGTAAAGGCATTTACCATATGATAATAAAACAAAACTTTTGGGATAAACCCGCATACAGAGACATATTTTTAGCTCTGAGAAATCTTAAGGAAAAATTAGAAAATGATAACATTCATACAATATCACTTCCAAGATTATGTTGTAAATACAAACATCTTAAATGGGAAAAGATTAAACAAATAATTCAGTACGTATTTAGAAATACTAGAATAAATATTACAATTTGTAATGATAAGATTATTACTCCAGAATCAGAAATGATAGAAGAAATTTTAAAAGAAAATCACGACAACCCATCCTCGGGACATTCAGGTTTTCATAGGACTTTCAATCGCATAAAAAATAAATATAGTTGGAAGGGAATGAAAAGGGATATTAAGGATTATATAAGAAAATGCGAATCTTGTCAAAAAAATAAAATATCTAGGAAAAGAAATATCCAACCAATGGAGATAACTAGTACGTCTCTTAAGCCATTTCAGAAAATTGCATTAGATATAGTAGGACCATTAACCTTAACAGAAAACGGTAATAAGTATATTCTTACTCTACAAGATGATCTGACGAAATATTCACAAGCATATGCGATCTCAAACCATGAATCTGTAACGATAGCAAATAAATTAGTTACTCAATTCATTTGTAAATTCGGTATACCTTCTACGATTTTAACGGATCAAGGCGCAGATTTTACGTCAAATCTAATAAAGGAAATTTCAAAACTTTTCAAGATAAAGAAAATTCAAACAACTGCGTACAGACCACAATCCAATGGAGCTTTAGAACGGTCACATGCAACGTTAGCCGATTATTTAAAACACTACATATCAGACACACAATCTGATTGGGACGAGTGGATTGACATGGCTATGTTTTCTTATAATACTACACCACACACATCAACCAAGTATAGTCCACACGAATTAGTTTTTGGAGTAAAACCTGATTTACCTTCTTCAATTGTACAAGAACCAGAATTTAAATACACCTATGATAATTTTTTGGATGATTTAAAGTTCAAATTAAATAAAACTCAAGAAATAGCTAGAAATAATCTATTAGATAGCAAAAATAAATCAAAAGAAATATTTGATAAACAGGTCATAAATAATGAAAAATATAAAATAGGCGACATGGTTTACCTTAGGAACGAAAACCATAAACCTAGACAGTGTAAAAAGTTAACTCAAAATTATACAGGACCTTACCAGATAATTGAAATTAATTCTACAGTTAATTGTACAATTCTTATAAAGAAAAAGAAAGTGAAAGTACATTTTAATAGAATTAAACATGCCTTTGTTGCAGATTAATCATCTCTACTGCAACCACAACTTTTTCGTTAGAAAACGTCAATTGGACAGAAATTGCATCTTCATCAGGCCTCTATTATAATCACATAAAAAATATAAATTTTGTAGAAAGTAAATGGAAATTAATAACATACCTAGATATAAGTGAATATGAGAAGAAAATAGAATTAGTTGATAGAATACATAAAGGAACAGAAATTATTTGTAATGGTGACATTTATAAAACATTAAGTTTATGTGAACCTTCTTTAAGTATTTTGAAGCAAATTATTGAAGAATTACATAGAGAACAAAACACTTTAACTAGCCTTGTTGGTCAAAATAGTTTAAGACGTCAAAAACGAGCATGGATAGACATAGGAGGAAAATTGTTTCACACTGTTTTTGGTACTTTAGATCAAGATGATGCATTATTTTATAATGAAGCTATAAATCATGTACATAAAGATGAAAAAGAATTATTTAATATTCTTAAACAACAAACACAAGTCGTTAAATCAGCTATAATAAATTTTAATAATACGATAACTAACTTAAATATAAATGAAGAAATTTTTGAAAAAAATTTTGTTAAACTGGAAAAGTACACTAAGGACGTGAATAAAAACGTCTTCAATATTGAAATCAAACAAGATGTTGAACAACATTTGGCCCTTTTAACATTACTAACTTCAGAATTGCAAAGTGAATATTCTTCTCTAGTAAATACTATTTTGTTTGCAAAAAATAATATTGTACATCCATTTATGATTAATCCAACGCAGTATTTAGAAGAACTCATTAAATCGGTTCCATATCTACCAAACTCAATGTCTTATCCATTGCCTTTAAATTCGAAATTTGTTAATGATTTATTAAGTTTAGTAAAACTCGATGTTTTTACTGTTGATAAAAGAATTGTATTTGTATTATCTAATCCATTGTGTAGTTTTTTAAATTACAATCTGTATGAATTAATACCCTTACCTATGAAAAGACCAGATGGATTATATGTTTTCATTTTACCTTCAGTAAAATATTTAGCTATATCAGATAGTAAGACACAATATGTAGTATTAGATAATTTAGATAGTTGTAAAGAAATAAGTAATAGTAAATTAATATGTGCTTCTAATAATGCAATGTACTCTTTATATAACAGAGTAATCTGTGAAGTAGAATTATTAAATTTAAATAATCACATACCCATAAGTTGTGATACCAGACTTTTAAATTATATCAATGAAATATGGCATAAATTAAATGATAATGATTGGATCTATGTATTCCCAAAGGAAACCTTGTTAACTATAAAATGTAATAAGTCAAATCCATTTGACATTGTTTTAAAAAATACTGGAATATTAAATGTAAAACCCTCATGTAAAATATATAGCACTTCCACGACGATAAATAACGTTGAAATTGTAAAATCCACAAAAAACATATCATATTCAATAACGCCATCTTTCAATATTCTAGAAGATGACTGTTGCAGAGTAAACAGAAGTAAGGAAATAATACATTTGCCATTATTACATCCTAAATTAAATGGACTCAATCGTGATGATTTAACGATTGCTAGCCATAAACTTAATGAAATATATGATAAAATAGAAAATAACATGAATCCTCAAGAACACGTTTTGAAAAAAATTGTAAAAAATAGTTATGTATCATTTATCATTATGAGTTTATTGAAATTATTTATTTTGTATTTAGGATATAAGCTTTATAAGAAAATTAGAAATAAGAAAAATGCCAATTCGTGTAATAAAATTATGAATTGTATAACTTTTAATCTATGTAAACAGACTGTAACCAATGTACAAGTAGAAGAACAAGAAGATATAGAAATTCAATCTATACCTCTGAGACGAAGCGCCAGATTACGGCATGAAGTATTATGAGATAGCAGATTCTCTGTATCTCATTTAAGGGGGGAGGTGTCATGGACCTTGTACCTTGTCATGAACCTACATATCTACCCATAGTAAACTAACAAGACTGATTGTAGCTTCCTTATTTATATTGATATCAAATAATTAGAAACCATTAAATATCTTACATAAATGTTTATGCTAATATCTATACTCAAACAATTGAAGTAATGATAACCAAAGACCTTATTTGCGGTCTGCAGTTTTAATCTTAACTAAATAATAGAAGTAAATAAGTAAATGAATTCAGTCCTTATCTATTATTGGAAATACAATATTTGAAGTATTAATCAATACATTGTTACACAACAACTAATATAAATTCAGGAGAACTTCTTCTCAGTAGGCAGTCAAGTCAAGTATCACATCAGAACCAGTTCGGTTCAGTTCGTAATAATAATTACTTGTAATTAAAATGTAAACTAAGTGATTAAATTATAAATTATAACTTAAACTCGAAATAAACAACCTAAACAATAAAAGTGTTTTTTATACTTCGAACAGGCCCATAACATATGGGGTCAATGTGTTCAGGAGTGATGGTGATGGACGTATGAATCCATCCCTCCATCAGGGCGATGGGTCGATAGGGACCAATAACCAGTGTCTCCGATCTGGCCCGCCACGCAGTAGATGGGCAGACCCAGACAAACCTCACCCCATGATCTCCGACAGCCCTGCTAAGTCTCCAAGCGTAGCGAATCACTGGGGGTGACTTATGGTAGAGGTGTTGGTTATCCAATATATGGTTCCCGGGGCGGCGGTACTCATATCTGCCTTTCAAATCGAGAGGTGTCGTTATTACGACTTTTTTTTAAATTAATATAATTTGTATTCTGTTACCCAGATGCATATCGTTAACACTTCTTAAAAAAATCATCACTATTATTCATAATGTCCGGAAATAATATTAATTTTATGGTTATTTTAAGTCTTTCATCGAATACTTTTATTATTACCAGTATTTTGAAAAAGATAATTAAAATAATTTTCTGCTAAAATATTATAAAGTCAGTCTATTAATTTATCCCTTGTCTGAATTCTTCACACAATCAGTTCCAATTTTCATCAACCAATCAAATTCAAAGCAAATTTGAGTTCATTGAACCAGACTAACGCACACACAACTGAAGTTAGAAAGTTTGAAATCTAAGAGGAAAAAATTGAATACTGTTGATTTGGATTGGTTGAAATTTTTTGTTCATTTTACATCTTAAACCGTCTTTTTTCTCTTACAGAAAATAAAATATTTTAACCATCTGTAAATAAAGTATGAATCAATCACAGAATTGAGAAGTTCGTAAATTTAAACACCGTATCAGCCGCGAAGGTCGTCACGGCGTTTTTTGTTGTTAAAACTGTCTTAAACCAGGCTCAAGGCCGGCTTTACTACAATAACCTTAAACGGGCGTGTAAGAATCTAATTAGTAAGACGGTTTATCTTAGAACTTGACGTTGGCAATTATATCGTTATTCCACCAAGGTCCTTAATCGGTGTCTTCAAAATACTGACCCCGCAATACCGACCTAAATTTATTATTCTTGTCTTATGTATCTTAGAAGTGATAATCTATTAATACCCCCAGGTACTAATTCGGAGCCCTGATCGCCGAGGACTAACTCTCACTTACGATCTAACTGACCATCATGCCATATCACCGCAGGGGGAGGCAGAGTGAACTTGTTAGAGCGTCTCATAATTCAGTTTTCGTGCACATATAGCCTGCTTTATACACACTCTTCTACAATTGCGACTCTTCATATAACACTACTCTTATTAGTATAACTTGCTCACGTCTACTTCCATCTACTTGAGTGTCATCCGTCGGGTTGTAAGGATCTACTTTTTTTTTATTTTTTTTATTGAATCATATAAACAAGGTTACAATATTATAACAATATAAACACCAATATTTCAATCACTCTCCTAATAAAGCAGCTGCTTGTGTTTAGGAGAGGACAACAAAATATTTTTACATTTGTTTAAATTAAACAAAAAATATTAGTAATTTAACAAAAAATAACAATAAAAGTAATAAAAATATAGGTTAGTTAATAAATGATTCAAAGAATTGAAAAGGCAAAAACATATTTCCAAATAATAAGTAAAGTTATGAAGTGGTACAAGAGTATTTTAACTTCAATTTTTGACTTCAACAAATAAACGCCTACTTTACCTAGCGAAGAAGACGGCTATTGATAAAAAATTGCATTCGTATGGGTAAAAGCGGGACGAGTATATATACGCCAAACCACGGAATCGAGAGCTATACATATCACCTCTGAGAATATCTTACTTGCACTAAGACTCACAAATGCAATCATACCCATACTACCTGTATCCCTTTTCAAAATGTTAATCAGAGTGTTCTTATATTTCATGATATTTCTATTCCTTTCAAAAAAATACTACAATATTGCATTGTTCAATCCCCAAATAAGCACAATGTCAGACATTTTAATTAATAATTTAATTATTAACATCGTAGTGCATTTATATTACCCACACATTATCAGGAAATTCTTATATGACAAATTTACAACTACATCATTGTGTCTCTCTGACCCCACTACTTTACTTCCCTATTATAAGAAATTACTAGCTAACCCTCAATTCACCTCTAATACCAATTGTAATTTTTATTTGTGCCATTCGAAGAACATGAAATGGCTAATGTTTTCTCACAATTTATGTTTTACAATAATTTATGTATATTATTTTATTTCAATAACTGAGCAACCAAACTTATGTACTCTTTGTTCACACATCAAAAACATAAATTTACCATCCCAAATTAATATTACCGTGTGGGTTTACTTACAGATAACTTACTCTAAAAATGTTTCAAGTTTCTTTTGAAATTCCCGATGAATCTATGCTCACATGCAACAATTATGTAGTTGATAATCCTAAAGACATAAATAAATACTGTTGGGAATCATACAGTCTAAAAATTGTACACCAGAATATACGAAGTATTACCAATATTGATGATCTTCTCATATTTCTTGACCAACTTAAATTCACATTTGACATATTAGTTTTGACTGAGTGCTGGATCAATGAATACTATACCTCCAAAGAAATACAAAATTACACTGAATACCACACATCTATAAAAATAAATAAATCCAGTGGAATTGTTATCTATGTCAGGAACGGAATACAAGCGCAAGTTGACGAGCTCGCTTTATCACAAGCAAATTGTCTAAAAATAGTACTTAGCAAAAATGTATGTATATTTGCAATTTATAGATCACCATCATTCAACAATATTGATACCTTTCTTAATTCACTACATTCCATCATTAACAGCACAAACAACTCAGAACATCAAATAATCATTGGAGACCTAAATGTCAATATAATCTTAGACAATCACCGTCAATGCGATGATTATTTATGTTTTCTAAGCGAAAACGGTTTCACTCCAACAATTAACACCCCCACTAGAGTACAAGGCACGAGCAAATCCTGCTTAGATCACATTAACATAAAAAATATTAAGTTCATAGACTCGTTTGTCATACACACAACAATTTCAGACCATTATACCACGGCGCTCGGTCTAAGAAATAAGCCTTCCTCTGCTGCTAAAAACAAATATATTTATAGATTAAATTACAGCAGCCTGCTCGAGGAGCTACGTACAGAAAAATGGCATAACGTACTAGATCAGACTGACACTAACCAAGCAATGGACGAATTTATTAAGAAATTGCAATTCTACATATCTAATAACACTGTCAACAAATTTTACTACATATGCAAACTTTACAAATATTTTACTACAAGAACAATATAAGAAATATAGGAACTTGTGCAAAAAATTAATTAAAACAACAAAAGAAAAATTCTACAAACAATATATATACGAAAACACATTAACTCCGAAACGTTTCTGGGATATATTTCGAAAAATCACCAAAACAAAAAATAATAAGTCGTCATTCATACAATCATTAGACACTAAAAACACAAACACTGCTGACCCCAAGGGGATGGCTAATTTTGCAAATCATTATTTTACTTCCGTAGGAGCTTCACTCGCTAACAAAATACTCGATAAATGTAAGAAAACTGAATCCGATCTAGCCAACATACCTTCATAATTGTAAAGCAGATGAGATTCAAACTACGACTAATGAAGTAATAAAAATGATAGATGAACTCAAGACATCGAATGCTTGTGGGTCAGATAAATTGTCAACAAACTTGCTAAAAGTGTTGAAACCACTTATAGCTAGTACTATTGCATTTATCTGTAATCTTAGTTTCAAATCAGGCATATTTCCGAACCACTTAAAAGAATCAATTGTCATACTGATTCAAAAAATGGAGACAAATCGGATATACAAAATTATCGGCCTATATCTATACTAAATTCAATCTAAAAAATTATTGAGAAAATCGTCAAAAATCGTCTTAGCCTCTACCTAGAAAATCATAAGATCCTATCTAAGAACCAATTCGGCTTTCGACCCGGTTTAGGAACAGAAGATGCTATTGCTAAGCTGACTGATATTATTTCCAATAATATTGACCAGGGAGTTAAGTCCATCGCTCTCTTCCTTGATCTGGCAAAAGCTTTTGATACCATCTCGCATAAAATACTTCTGAAAAAACTACAGGCCATCGGCATTCAGGGACAGCTATTCAAATGGGTGGATAGTTACTTAGCGAACAGATACCAAAAAGTTAAAATTATTGATACTGTTAGCGATCCCGCCCTTATAGAATTTGGTGTACCGCAATGGAGTACCCTAGGACCACTTCTGTTCAGTATTTATATAAATGATTTGTGTAACAGTAATCTCTCCAATCACATCATAACATTTGCGGATGATACTGTCTTAATATTTGAAGGAAGAAACTGGAAAGCTGTACACAACAAAGCAGAAGACGGTATTAACCACCTTAAATATTGGTTAGATTATAATCTTTTGACTCTCAATTCAGAAAAAAACAAAATTTATACGATTTAGTGCGACAGAAACGGGCCAACCCAAAGAATTATACAATATTTTCATACATAAATGCATCGAATCAACTATCTGTAATTGCTATAAATTAGAATGCGTGAACAGTATAAAATATCTCGGTATTGTTATCGACAAACATCTTAGGTGGGACGGACATATAGACATTGTGACTACTAAGGTTAGAAAGCTGACGCATATCTTTATGCCAATTAGAAATATCCTATGTCTAAAAGATTTAAGACTCATTTACAACGCTATGTGTGGGTCACTATTAGACTATGCATCATTAGGCTGGGTTGGATGCGCAAAAACAGTTTTAGACCACTTAGCAAAGGCCCAAAAATCCTTACTAAGGGTAATCATGAAAAAACCTTTTAGGTACCACAGCGATTCACTATTTGAAGAGTTACGAGTTCTAGATGTCAGACAATTATACATGAGGAAAATAATTTTGAACACTCATAAAAAACGTCATCTCTACCCATCTATCGACCACTCTCACGACACCCGACACTCACGGAGGAATCCAATCGTACCACCCACAACCAAAACTTCACTCGCTCAGAGACATTTTTCATTCCTAGGCCCAAAACTTTACAACTTTATACCTGATGCTTGGAAAAAGGAAAGCATAGGTGCTCTTCGTAAATCTATCACTGTCTGGCTTCACCAATTAGGGAGAAAGGAGTGTGAACTCACACTTTTCCAAAAATAAAACACATTAAGAAAACAAGAAAATAAACAAAACTGAACAAACCAAACAACAAGTTAACTTCAGTTAACTTTATAACTTTTTGCTTTTAATCTTTTATAGTGATATTTTTTTATGTATCATTATTTTTTCGTTATATATATATTTTTTTTAGTTACATATATATTATATTACTTTTCTTTTTTTTTCCTTTTTTGTTTTTGTTCTTACAAAATATGTATGCATGCATGAATACTAACTCAATTTTGACTGTCCTAAAACGGGAATTCCTCCTAGTTGGGCAGTCAAAGTATTTTTTTATGTATATGTACATGTGTCATTGTATCATCACCTGTACTAAATAAATAAATAAATAAATTTAATTTTTTTTTTATATTTTTCGTAGTTTTCTTCCGATCGTATATCAAGGGGTAATTTATTAAATAATTTTACACCCTTGAATATATAGTGATGCTGTGCTGTTGTGGTTCGTGCTAGTGGCACGGTTAGTCCTCCAACAGATATTATTCTTTTGCTAATATTCAATTGTGGTAAATTATTTTTACTAAAGAAATCTTTATGTATTTGTAGAAGTGCAATTTTGTCATAAATTTTTGTAAGTGGGGGAACCGGGAAATCTTGAAAAACATTTATAGTTGGGTAGTAATATGGCTTTTTTAAGATGATTTTTATTAATATTTTTTGAATAGTTTCCAATGGGAGTAGGGATGATTTATATGCACCCCCCAAGCCACGATTCCGTATTGTAGTACAGAGACTAGTACTTACAACCTTACTTATCAGACATACTGATTTCGATTTTTGGTGCTTGGGAAAGTAAATATTGTGAAATATTCCTGCGTAATGCGAAACACTATTCAAGTTCAATAAACATTTACATCAAAATTGTAACATCTCACCATATCAGACAAGCAATAAACTAGATACCAAAATATTTTTTTGTAATATATAATAGTTTATTCCAAATGCACATTTGTTTTGTTTAAATGCTTGGCAGATGCTTACTTGCATTAATAGAACGAAAGTGTGTAACTGAGACAACGCGCGTGGTTTCACTAAACTAGGTCCAGCGGACATACTTTAGCGGCCCTTTCATGTACATATTCTTTAAATGGTTAACCTTTTTATAAGCAGTGCAAATTTTTTTGTTCGATTAGTATGAATACATGTCTTGTATTTTTATAATTTCATTGGATAGACGTCGCAATTTATCAAGTTTACTAACATTCATTTTTTCTTTACATTTACTAACAGAGTCGTTAACAACTTAATTGACAGCCCTGCCATCGGTGCAACCATTAAATTCCATATGCCGACTGGGAACACCAGACAAAATGTAACATTCTTTTCCAATACATACACAACCAATTATTAGACACACTACCAACGGAATGCATGATCCGGGTAAAAGTTTAGGGGTACTATTGACATTTTTGCGGACTCCATTTATAGAATTAAGTGTAATCTATACTTGCACTTTGTTGAATCCTACAAATTATAGTAGCGTTGGTAATGTGGTTTTAGTATTTGTAGCTTATATTTATAATTGTTCTAGTTTCTATATTATTTTATGTTACTGTTACATGTTTTACTAATATTGTTTCAAATTCAGTTTTTCAGTTTAACGTTATTTCATGTTTTAAAAACTTCGTGTATAATATTCGATGGCTCAATATATATAAAGCACGGCTAGGCGTATCACCAAATAAATAAAAAAAATTAAACATTCGATAGGTAAACAGGTAAATTTCTTCTGTCCTAAGTCAAATATTTTCTTTATAAATACTTTCACATGCACAAACTAGAATCATAATATTCACGTGTCTGCGCTGTAAACAATAATATCACTATTTATTTTTCTCTTAGTTCCCTAATAACTTGGTTCCTGATTACTTAGCATTCTCTAACTAGTTCCCATCAAAGTTTTGACTGGTTCGGTCTTCAATTAGACTCGGGGAGAGGTGATTAGTCGACCAGATTATTCACTTCCATCATTTACGATACCTACAAATCTACCGCTGTCTATTTTAGCAGTAACAGGACAATATTAATAGCCGATACATATTTCAAATAATGTAAGCCGTGAATTATTTAACGTCCGTAACGCGCAAGCGGCACAGTTATCATTGTTTTTAAATAAATGAAAACCGTAATGGTTATTTAAATAATTATTTTGTACAATCACCGCTAGAGAACGTTTTACTTTTTTTTAAATTTGCATATTTCATAATTTAAATAATATGAAATTGTAAATTCGTTCCCGTGGAAAATTATAGGTACCTTAAAGCCCAGTTATGTGTTAACCGCAATTTTATTTTTAATGTTAAAAAGTTTTGAAGGAAAATTGAATAGCACCGTATTATTTTTTTTTTAATGAAAGACAAACATCCCCGGGTTACGAATAATCTGTCAATATTTTAGAAAATCACCTACTACCACCACAGTAAGCGGAAAATGCTTGTGTTGTGATGGAGGTCTTAGCCAGCCGAGGAATTGAACACACTACGCCTGGGTGGGCCCCAAACGCGGTGTCAACTCAGCCACCTTCCGGTCTCTGGTCATCGGTTGATTCTGAAATACTTTTGAGCATACTAGTTTTTGAACAAACCCTTTCTTTGTAAGTAATTTTTGAAAACTGAAGTTGGAGTGAAGCACGGAGTAATGAATTGACGTCAGTGGAGTGAAATGACATTATTTTAAGTTAAATTGTAATATTTGTATTATTTTTTGTTTATATTAATTAAGTACGTTGAATGTATATTACAAAATAACAAGATTGTGATTAATTGTTTGTTTCATTGATTGATTGATCGATTTTTTGATCGATTGATCGATTGTTTGATCGGTTGATTATTGATTAATTTGTTGATTGATTTATTGATTGATTGATTTTGTTCTCAGCAAACTAGGGTGGCGATTGGGTCTGCAGGCGGTGACCTGCCTGCTGGTGCTGAGCTTCTTCCTGGGCATGGTGTATCGCAGTGCCTCGCTGTACCACCCACAGAGGCGGGCCATTCTTCATCTCAAAAATCAACGGAAAAAGGTAAATCCCTTCATGCAATAATATATTTACATCGTCTCCCCACACACCCCTTACTTTCGCACTTGTAATAGGAGTTTATTCCAGGTTCATTACATTTCCAGATATTTGCGGGTCGAGTTGATCGATAAAGAACTTTTCGAAGATTGGTATAAACATAATGAACCATTCTTATTCTAACATCAACAAAACATTAAAAGCAAATCATTAGTTACTGTAGTGGAGATGTAGTTCTAACTAAAATTACAGAGATCAATAATAATCAATAATAGAACATTAGGACAGAGGTTGTCCTAACAGACCACAACATAACAGACCCAAATCATACTTAACTGAATACATGAAGAGTTAATCTCCGACATTGCTTGTTTACTGCAGGTGAAGGAGAAGAAGACGCACATCCGCGTGCCCAAGCCGCCGTTCTTCGACTTCACGCCGCTGAAGAGCCGCACCGTGCAGATGCTGCTGCTGGCCTCGGGCACCGCTGCCTTCGGCCTCTACACGCCCGTCTTCTACTTGGTAACTACCTTTCTATTTCTGTTCTCCATCATCATCAACATGAACTCAGATTGGAAATGTTCATATTATTACATACAATATTATTATTAGATCTCCGTCAAATTACGACGATATTACAAGTAGGTAATGAATTCTTTCTTATACTTTACATAAGACTTGTAATAATATGAATCAAGGTAACCGTGTGTGTAAAAATTTCACAAACTCGTAAGTAATTAAATATTAGAAGCATTAATAAAAACATGAATGAATTGTTAGAATTTTAAAAACCGAAAATAGTTTTGACCAAGGCAATGTAATAAATTACATAATTTACAAAAATGACCGAATTTTACATGTATTATTACGAAAACATGCATTCTTATACAGTCCTCAAGCCTTTCGATCCTGCTTCGATCTTTTCCCCGTCAAATGCGCCCCTTCTCCGATATACCTATAGATTTATTTTACTGGGTACCCACTTGGTTATAACATTTGTTGTCTTATGGTCTGACAATATTTCCCTATCTGCAGGAATCTTGCCATGCTATTAGACTCGCATTATTTTTACTCTGTGTGTTCACTGATAAAATTGCTACTGTTCCAAAACAAGTCAATATCCGGCAAAATATTAACATCTTGAATTTCGCAAACGGAACCGGAATTTCGAAACCAGCAGTGGTTCGTCTCGTATATAGTAATATTAAATGTGATACTGAATTACATTTATAAAGTTCAATGGCTGATTGATTCGACTTCTTGCAGATCTTGAAATTTGACAAATTTTCATGTTCAACAGTAGCATAAATATTTTTATCGCTTTTCTATTTTTTCAATTTATTTACTGCCGTTTTGTTGTTTATTTGAGGCCCTTCAGACATGCGCATGGGGCGATGACTTTTGACCTGCCCTTGAAACGGCATATCCAAAACATAGTCAAGGACGTAACATAGATTTGAAGACGACCTCTCGTGCGAAATGAATAAAGTATCTTACTTTAAGATGCAGCCGAAGAGAGGAGATAAAAGAAAACTTTGATAAAAGACGGTGCTTGGCCGCGTTCGGGAAATAGAAAATCTCCCAGCTTTTACTAAGAAGAGGAGCTGAGAGAGGATCAAGCGACGCCTTTGCAGAAATTGAATTGATCCAGAGTCACACTTTCATCTGACTATTCAATGCAATATTCAAGAACTGCAGAATACCAGCGGTTCTAATTTATTTTAACTGGTAAAAGTTTTCAGCATTCCTTTAAAATAGGGAATTTCATATAATTAACATTTTGGCATAACAAACGAAAGAATATTATCTTCAAACGAACACTTTTTTATTGGAATTGAAAACTTAAGGATTTAACGAGAAACTTGTTCTAAATCCTTAGAAATCGAGTATGCGGGCGCTTAATAGTTCAGATTCCATGTAGGAATGTAGTTTATCTACAAATAAAACTATTATTTTAGGTTACCTATCCTTCGTTTTATTATTAACTAGCTCAGACCCGTGAAAAATCACTAGATATTTTTGAAACATCAGTTCCTATTTCGAAAACTTCAGTAAAAATAATTTTCTGTTATAATACAATATTACATTGTTTGGATTCTTGACGCAATCAGTTTCAATTTTGAAAATTAAACTTTTATTCAAAGAAAATTTTAATTCATTTAACCAGAATTACGCAGGACTGTGCGTCCTGCGTAATTCTGAGAACCGAAATTAAAATGACTATCGCCACAATGACCTGCAACTCCAGAACCATTTGTCATATTGTTTCTGCCTGTCACCCCTCTCCGCTGCACACATCTCGCAAAACTACAGAACTTAAGCAATCATAGTTTGTACCTGTTGATAATATTATTTTCTTACGTACTTTCCTCATCAATCATCGTAGGCGAGGTTATTTTCGTAAAACAATAATACATAATATTCAATTTTATTGGAATAACTTCTTTTTAATAACTTTTTAAAGTTATACTCATCAATATAATATATATCTCATATAAATAAAAATCGGTTATATTTATCCGAGACACTATCTAGGTTACAATTAAATTCTTCAAAAGTTGAAGATAATATTGTTAATTCTGAATTTGGTAAGACAGAGATCCTGGGTTCCATTTCCAGTTGAGACCGTTATCTTTTTTTTTCTGTGTCTTGCTCTATTCTATTTGATTAATTTGTGTTCTTTCACAAAATACTCATTTAAAATAATATATAGTATATTTGCGGCACGTTCCAGAGTGGAAGATACTCTCAGTATCGCCCTGGTGAAATACCACCATCAAGAATTCAAACATTGCTTGAATTGGCTTTAGCCGTGTTTGGTGACCAGATTAGAATAGCCAGGTACTCCCCCTCCTTCCTCTTTCTATCTCCTTCCCCTCCCCACGACCTTCACACTATGCAACTAACAACATATCACAATCGGAGATGCCATAGATTCACTGGCTCCTGACGGTTAGGAGCAGTTGGTAGTTGGGACATCTCTTCTTCTTCGATAAAATATAGTATTTTCATAATAAAAAAACTCCCATACCAACACAGATAAGAAGGTTGAATTTGCAGTTCTAGAAACGCTGAATTTCCACACAAAATATTGGTTTGTTTTCCTCTTTGTACAAAGAGAATGTGTTTCTTTCTCAATTACACAGAGTGTTCAAGTGTGGCTAGCCAGGTACCAACCAGTTTCAAGGGGTAGGTACCTCCTGTTGCCTACTTTGTTGCTTTTGAGGGCTTATTCTCTTCCGTGAACCATTGTGACGTCTGCTAAGAATTAATAAAATTAATGTGAAATTCGAATTCAATAATTTATTCTTTTCGATTGAGTCTTGTTTTGTCGACATATGTCGAAATGGAACGGAAATCACGCTAAAAGTATACAACAACAGTATAATTAAATGTATATAACAACATTATAATTAAATGATTCTTAAGTATTTTTTTAAATACATCTATTTCAATATCTTTTTTATTTTCTGCATTCTATCAACTTTTCATTTTTGCACACACTTTCAGAATTTTCAACTCCAGGTCCTGGGTTAGAAGGGTCATTCCTCAGTCAATCTATAATTTAACCTTTTAAAATAGAAGGACTAGTTGATTTTTTTATCATTTTATGTGAGAGTAGAATAATATCCTTTAAAAATCTAAATAAACCGAATTACGCTTCGTAAGAATCACTGCGGTGAGTCACCAACACGAGGATGAGTGTTTTACAGTGACAATAAGTAACAATCCCTGCGGTGAGTCACCAACACGAGGATGAGTGTCTTACAGTTACAATAAGTAATAATCCCTGCGGTGAGTCACCAACACGAGGATGAGTGTCTTACAGTGACAATAAGTAATAATCCCTGCGGTGAGTCACCAACACGACGATGTGTGTTTTCCAGTGACAGTAGTAATAATTCCTGCGGTGAGTCACCAACACGACGGATGTGTGTTTTCCAGTGACAGTAGTAATAATTCCTGCGATGAGTCACCAACGTGATGAAGAGTGTCTTCTAGTGACAATCAATAAATTGACGTATTTCAATGACTTTACTTTTTTTAATTTGGTTTCAAGAGTTTTTAAAATAGGCTTAACGAATTATTACCATATACCCCGTTTTATTAAAATGAATCAATTCATAATTCATAATTGAACAAACGTAATGTTTCATTTTTAGCTGAAGAATAGATATAATGAATATTTAATTATGTAGAGCCATGGTTGTAGTAAAAAAACTACTTATCTTACTGGTGACAGGGTTTTAGCCAGGTCACAGTAGAGAATAGGCTCGCTCGTAGCTAGTTTGCGTCTCTATTTGCCGCAGAACAGAGAGAACAGACAGACCCCGACCTCATTCTATCGCCGCCGTACTACGAGTACAGTCTCGCATCTTTTACCAAACAAAATACCCATCCAACTAACTAAGTACACACAACAAAGCAACCTGTTTTACCCGGCTCAGTTTAAGTATGCGAGCTTTACGTTGTGCATTTCCAAGTAAAAGCGTTCCTGTTGATATTTGAGATAGTAAACACATCATTATGAGTGGGTAAATTTACAGGAGACATGGTACCAATCAAAATAAAAAAAATCATGTAAACACAGTGTTCATCAGTAGAATCGTAAAATTAAAATCGGCTGCGTCTCTTTATCGTGAGATAAAGCCATTATTATTTATTACACATGTAAAAATAATTTGTATATTTATTGTCATATGGTAAATATATAAAAAAAAAAATTTCTTTGATATAATACATTGATGAGTATAACCTTGAAAAGTTATTAAAAAATAAAGTTATTCCAATATAAATTGAATATTCATTTATACTTTTAGAAAAATTAAATTGCAATACCATATAAATAAAAATCGGATGTGTTTATCCGAGATAACATAATAATATACAGATTACGAACCAATTCTTTACAACTTTGCAATCAAATGATAGTTGCCAAAATATGGGAAAATTAGTTGCAAGATAATGTTGTTAATTCTGAATTTCAAATATGATGTCGACAAAAAATTGACGTATAATAAGGTCCCAATGTCCAAGTGGTTAGAGGCGTTGTCCCGGTAAGACAGAAGTCATAAGCCGTGATAATTTTTTGGACAGGAACTGATTCTAGGTCACATTTAAAATAAAAAGCAATAATAACAGTAGATTTCGCGAAGTTGATTATTCCGATTTGATTCCGGAATAAAAAGGCGCTATCACACACACCTACCATATTGATAGGGCTGACCGAACCCGGAACACACAAACAAATTTACAGATAGTCAATAATAGTTTTTAAAAAATGAGCATACAAGGTTCCAAGGGGTAAACAAGTTCACGGAGCAGTATAACTTTACGACCCCTAAAAACCGGATATGATTATTTAAGAGCTATACCAACCGATCGCTTGTCATCCCCTTCGAGCTTCCGCATATCGAACAAGTACATAATACACCAAGTTTTACTTCTTCCGTATTATTAAATAATATTCGGCATACTGTCGTCAAACAGCGGGTTAACGATGATTAAAATCAGGCTTCGGAGGCTAAGCGGGTTGGGTCCAATGGCACCACCCACCACACACCACCCATCGACAATACCTCCCACTTGCCCGTCTTCCTAACAAGTAGGCCGGCTTTTCAATGTACGCTTTGTGAAAGTGAAATAAAATACTTCCTTTGTGAGAACATATAAAGGAATTCTCCTCTTCTGTTATTTTCTGATTTGCTCTTATTTTGTTATAATAAGAAATGGCATAATAATGCTCTATTGTCACGTAATACTTATATTGAAGTGTTTTTATTTTATTTCACCCAATACAAGAAATATATATTGTGATACCAATAAAAGTATAAGTGTATTGAGCGAATCGATCGCCCCTGACATGTCATGACAGTCAGATAAATAGAGATAAAATTAAGTAATCCAGCGAGACTATAGCAACCCCAATCGGGTATGCTATGATACTGATGGTAGTGAAGAGCATAGGGAAGGAGACGGGAGAGAAGACGGTGGGGGAGTACCTGGCTATCCAGGTCTGGTCACCAAACACAGCTATAGTCATTTCAAGCAACATTACAATTCTGAATATCGGTCCTACACCAGGGGAATACTATCTTCCACTCTGGAACGTGCCGCAAGTATACATTATATTATTTTAAATGAATAAATTTCGAAAACACACAAATTCATCAAATAAAATTTACTTGCGCACGTCGGGATTACAAACCACAACCTTCGGATTGCTATCCGAGAGCCTTAGCCCTCGACCACGGAGGTCGTCAAAAAGTTCTGGGAAGGAAAAACATACGAGGGCTGGATAGTAATCTGGAGGTCAGTGTGTATAGGAGAGACGTATGAAACCATGCCTCCCACGGTGCGGCGGTGCAAGGCGTTGGGTCGAGAGAGTCAAAGGGTCTCCCTCAGCCGGCCTGTCACTATCCGGCCCGCCACGCAGCTGGGGAAGACGCATCGGCCACCAGACCTGGACAAATATATGGCAGAGGTATTGGATATCCAATGAACGGTTTAGAATTTATATTTCATTTTACCATTTATTATTGTTTTTGATGTTGTATTTATACTTGAAATTCAAATATGAACATCTCCCTTTTGTCAAAAACTGTAGATGTTTTGAAAAGCGAAAACATAAACTGTTTGTAAATTCGCCAGTGGATCTGTCGGTTGGATTTTATTGAAAAGCAAAAAAAATATATATTCTTGGCTTATATTTAGTTTTCCGCTTTCAATTAATTTATACTATGCATTATTATTAAACTTAACAATGTAATTTCGGAAATGTGTACGTAACACTCTAAAATGCATAATTCTTATTATTGTGAGTATTTATATACATATATAAATATAACGCATTAATGCAGCCGTTCTTACAATAATTGGTGGTGAAATGGTCAGAATAGTTGCCTCCCAAGTAGTTGATCAGGATTCGATTCTCGGCCGTAGCATTTTTTTGAAATTTTAAACTTTTATGTATTCATATTTGAATATTTGAAAATGTATTCCGAAAAATCCGAATAACAGAAGTAAATGAACAAATATAGTCAATATGGGGGTACAAACTAACTTACTGACTAACCATCCTCAAACTGTAAAGAAAATATATTTTATATAATTAATGTAGTAGCTATGTACAAATAGAATACTATATAAATCATTGAATACTATATTAGTGATTCTCAAAAGAAAATTTGAAACAGTAAAAGATACGGTCGCATCTAGGAATTGAACCCAGGGCCTTAGCCTTGCCGGGGCGCTGCTTTACCACTGAGCTAATCCGACCCTACTACCTTCGGTCACATTTAACCGTATCATATTTCTACTCTGAACTACTAACATTATCTTCATTTTCTTAACGAATATTTTTATTTGCTGCAATCTTAATGTATTCCAGAATGTTATTTTCCAGAGTGGGAGATACTCTCAATATCGCCCTGGTACCTAAGACCACCATTCGGAAGAAAAATATTCATCCAAAATTGAAACGTTGCTTAAAATGGCTTTGGCAGTATTTGGTGACCAGATCTTAATAGACAGGTACTTCCCCACCTTCCTCTTCCCTGTCTGCTTTCCCTCCCCTTTACCTTCAGCCTCACAACATACCCCAATTGGGGATGACAGTCTCACTCTTGTTTCACATAAAAAATAAAAATAAAAAATGATCGCAGAAGATTCTTCCTGAACTACAACAAGCATTCTAGATAGTGGCTCCGATAAATATATCCGGTTTTTTTTAATGTGCGACATCTGTTGACTTTTCTGCAAGTCTGGTATGATAATTTTATTTTTGAAATAACTTAATGAGTATCTCTCAAATTCTTAGTCGAAGTTCTGATACGAATAAATATAGGATTAGCTCAGTGGTGGAGCAGCGTCCCTGCAAGGCAGGTCCTGGGCTCAATTCCTATATGCGACCGTATCTTTTTCTGATTTTTCTGTTTCAAGTTTTCGTTTGAGATTCGCTAATATTGTCTTTAATGATTAAATATTACAACTTAAGATATTATTCATTAAGTTTATTCCAAAAATAAAAATATGTTTTATTTAACTGTGTTTGAAAAATTTGATCGATCAGAGTTAGTTTCTTGTCTAGGTCATCATGTGTCAGCCCGCTTCAATATTTCATTATTCAGATTGACGAGGGTGGCCTCACATTCCTACCTACCCTCCTGCTATCCTGCTATCCTGCCATCCTGACATCCTGCCATCCTGCCAAGCCGTCCCGTAGACCTGCGCCAATCAATGGCCAACTTCTCTTATATTATTATCTGCGAAGGATATTCCCGCGACGAGCGATATATTCAAGTCCAGGATTCCGGCAGGGAGCGGAACAACTCCTCTCATTCATTATATGATAGATAATAATATCATGAAATTAGCTAACTGTTCTGTCCTTCCAACTTTATGGATGGGATGTTTTAGGTGGTTTAAACTAATCAATTGATGTTTGTTATCGAAGAGGGTCGTATTATACCGTAAATTTGGTATTAAATTGAACCTATATATTTTACGGAACTAATATTGTTTGTGGAACAAATTAAAACAATAATTATTGAATTATATTCTTCCATTCATAACTTCTGCAAATTTTACTTTACAACCCATGTGAGCTTCATTAGTTATACGTCTATTTTAAAACGTCTTTTAAACTAAAAATATATATACATTTCAATGAGGATTGAAACTTCCACCGATCTTGCCCGATGCCGATCGTGTAGGACCGTCATTTATTTCATGTATTTAACCTCTGTAATATCGTCCGATTTCAGAGAAATGCGTATATGTGTGATTGCCACCACTGTTGATAGAATACACGGTCATTGACAACGAGTCCATCTGCCAAGTTTCAGATCAATCTGATGGCGGCAAGTAGGTTAATTTCCGCTTAAAGATTTGCAATCCTTCATTACCGAAAACCAAAGTGAAATTAAAATAGATACTCGTAGTTATTTAAAAATGTACTGGAATACAAATGTAATGATTTTAATTTCTATTTTTCAATTTTCTATTAGGCATTATCAAAAAAACTTAATATTATTACAGACGAAACAAGGCTATTTTAATTATTATTA
Source organism: Hesperophylax magnus (assembly GCA_026573805.1). Lineage (NCBI taxonomy): Eukaryota > Metazoa > Arthropoda > Insecta > Trichoptera > Limnephilidae > Hesperophylax > Hesperophylax magnus. The sequence continues at coordinate 1,833,103 of JAIUSX010000043.1, read as the reverse complement.
CAAAAAAGTCATATTTTTAAATTATCTTTTCAAAGCATGATGCTTCTATTATGACATAAACGATTGAAAGGTTCATTTTGTTTGAATTGTATTAGCATTGTTTAAATAATTAGTACTTATTATTATTTATATTTCAGACGTGTTAGGTAAGTAAATAATAAGATACTTCTGTCACAGTAAAATATGCAACCCGTTTTGCGTAATTTTCTAAAATATAACTATAAATATGTAGTTAGTTGGCATATTCGTCAACTCTATATTTTTATTCTGCTGGAGGGATCGATGTAATGACTGGAAGAAATCACACGTTAGCACAAAATTACATTAACTGAGATAAATTTATTCAATTTAGCTTCAAATTGATTTTTTTAAATTCTTTATGGTGTGATCGTGATTAATTTTTGGGTTATTGCGCCGTGTTCCGCTTCCTCCTCATTTAGCCAACGTTTCCCAATTTGTTTTACAACATAAACGTATTTTGTTTTGCTATTAAAGCCGTTGGTGACTACTTTCAAACAAGTAGATTTTACGATAAAATCGTTTGAAAAAAAAAAACTACTTTATTAATCTTGTTGTATCAACCAAGGGATCGCCCTCTTTTATGTATGTAGGTATAACATCTCAAGCGTAACATTAAAAAGTATGTAAAAGCCATTCATAATCATACTAAATTCTCCCAGAAGCCACACTAAAGCTGCTCTCTTAAAGTTTTGTCAAAGGGCGTCTTGATTAATAATGCAAAGCATAAAAAATCATAATTATTTAATGCGCCCCAGTAGTAAAATACCTCCGCCACCAGTTGGATATTTCTCAGCGAGAATTATTAATCCAAGCTTCATCCAATTTATTTTTATAATTAATATTGGAATGTTCTATTCAGAAGCTGACATTTACAAATGAGATCACAACGGCCTTATTTCGAGGCCGGGTTGAAATAAATTAAATTCCACAAACAAAGGTCACAAAAAGTGAAATAATGCAAATATCATTTTATTCTGGTGACAATTTTGAGTTAGGCGTTCAATTTGAATCAGACGCTTAAATTAAACTACGGGTTAAACTAATGTCTGAACCAAAATGATAATTAAATTCGCTTTTCAAATGAAATTCAAACTTAACGAGAAATGTATCTGTTTTCTTTAAAACAATTGCCTTAATAAACACCTGGGTTTTCTTGAAAATGATCAACTCAAGTTGAAAAACAAAGGGTTAGGTAAGTATATAGGTATTAATATAATTTCTTAATTCAAATAAAATACAATAAGTATGTATTTATAAAAATATCAGTGTCATTTTTCAGTTACCTACAAATATATTGTTACACATAAACTATGTTGCATGGATGGTTTTTCTTCAAATATGGTATTAATTTGCATCTAAATTCTAAATTTTTGTAGTGTTTTTATTTGTATTTAGTTTCGATATCGCCCACCGGATGTGGGTAGAGTGTATAGATCTAAGTTATTATTATCCAGGGAACGTATTTTTAATGGTTTTCCATATATTGGATAGCATGTCGATTGTACCCGAATGGTTACTAGTACAGCCGACCCCTGGTAGGGAGCTCAGTTGCAGTTGCGTCCCTCATTAGAGAAGCTCAGCCTCTGATAGAAAGTATGTATGTCCTGCGAGAGATTCATTATAATTATCTTACGATAATAAAATACTCGTCATATTTGACGAACCAACACTTTTAATGAATACTCGTGAGCTCAAGTGAATTTCATACTAATTATACAGTACAAAACGTGGCAAATTTTAAGTTTGATTCAAAAGTGATTCAAATGATAATGACGATTCCCTTTAATTTTTCAGTTTCATTTTTCAAATTTACTTCAAAGTAAATCGTTAAACGTTAAACTGTGTTTATTGCTCCCTGTATTTTTTTGAAAGGTTGTAGAACATTCAAATTATTAATTAGACAAAAATTAACCAAACAATCTTGCCAACATGCCTTCCATTGGTACGCTTGGTGTAACTCTAAGTGACCAGTTCAGGCACGGGGGCTCCTTCGAAGCCACAGTCAAGTTAGCCTCTCAGAAGCTGAGCGTACTGTACAGGGCCCGCAGATACTGCAGATAGTACACAACTGCTGATCCTGTACAAATCGCAAGTGCACCCCACTATTGAATTCGGCAGCCACCTCTGGTCTGGAGCCCCAAAACACCTGAAAAACCCTTGCCTCTGTGCAGAAACGGCGATCAGTTGGATAGATTCCCCTGTCGTAACAAACGGTTAACTATACATAGCGTTACTCCGTTTTTCTTCGATAATAAAACCAATTTAGCTCCAACAGTACGAACACCTTTTTATGAGTTGTTTAACACGTAAATCCAGAACTTTTGTATTTTTTGAAAACAGAAAACAAGAAATATATTCATTATTCAATGGGGAAAATCAGGCTGACCGAACGTTTTTTTCGATAGATTAACTCCCGATTCCCAGTGGGCAGATCAACAGCGTGCTTGAACTTTTATTTTAAAAAGTTCCCGGCGGCGAATTTGAACTTTTCCGAACGGATTTTTTTTTTGCTCTTTCAGTCGGCAATAAAACAGTTCGCATTTCCGAGCTTTGTACTAACTTTTAATCAACTAAACTCAAGCACTATATAGAATTGTTTGTTTTTTTACCACTAATAGTCATACTAATAAATGTGGTTTAAATTCTATACGATTTGTAAGCAACCGTGTATGTAAAAACCTTACTAATAAACGTAAAATAAACGAACTAATATTTAACAGCCATAAAAAATTCATGAAAAAATACACATTGTGTATAAAGCGAAAGAGGGTAATTTATTCAATGTATAAACACAGTTATTGAATTTTCAGCAGTTGAAATTTCTCATCGAATTTCGAAGATATTTTTAAATTACTCTATATATACAATTCTACTTTTTGAAGTTGTCATAAAAAGAAATACCACTTTATAAAATAAATAAAAATGCCTATCAAATTTTTAGTTTGAAATATACATTGTTATTTTATAATTTCAAATATGAATAAATTTAAAAAAAAAAGCTTTCCATATATATATTTTTACTATAAACGTCGAATAATTTTACAGAATAGGAAATTTAGACACACATTCCTTTATTTTAGGAAATCTGCAAGGAAAATATCACGTAACTTTTATCTAGTTTTCACCAACAAAAATACCTTTTGGACTCAATGTTTGAATATCATAAACATAAATCTCTCGCATACACGTTTACCCACACGTGAATAGGGCATTTATGTTATAAAAAAACACCACTTTCATGGAATCTAATTCAAAAAAATTCAATTCATATTCGATGTCAGGAATAACCTCTCTGTAAAATAAAACTAAGTTTACAACATGACATTATTTTACTAAAACTGACGAAAAATATCACAAATAAGATGTAAATATAAATATATTGAATTATACTAATATAAGAGTTAATTGGTAATTTTAAAGAAATTATGATCAAAATACGATTTACGAAGAAATCATATAGGTATTCTTAGAGACAGGCGAAACACCAAATAGTCGTTTTTAAACAGGACATCGCTACGCTCATTCAATTATGGCACATATATTGTAAATGTAACAGAAAAATTCTTGCGATGTATATTTTGTACCTTTCAATATTATGAGCATTTTCTTAAAGTTGCGTGTATTGTGATTTGCAGGCACTGCAGGGCTACAAGGAGGGGCTAGAGGACAGCGCGCTGGTGCTGCTGCAGACCTTTCTTAAAGTTGCGTGTATTGTGATTTGCAGGCACTGCAGGGCTACAAGGAGGGGCTAGAGGACAGCGCGCTGGTGCTGCTGCAGACCTTTCTTAAAGTTGCGTGTATTGTGATTTGCAGGCACTGCAGGGCTACAAGGAGGGGCTAGAGGACAGCGCGCTGGTGCTGCTGCAGACCTTTCTTAAAGTTGCGTGTATTGTGATTTGCAGGCACTGCAGGGCTACAAGGAGGGGCTAGAGGACAGCGCGCTGGTGCTGCTGCAGACCTTTCTTAAAGTTGCGTGTATTGTGATTTGCAGGCACTGCAGGGCTACAAGGAGGGGCTAGAGGACAGCGCGCTGGTGCTGCTGCAGACATTTCTTAAAGTTGCGTGTATTGTGATTTGCAGGCACTGCAGGGCTACAAGGAGGGGCTAGAGGACAGCGCGCTGGTGCTGCTGCAGACCTTTCTTAAAGTTGCGTGTATTGTGATTTGCAGGCACTGCAGGGCTACAAGGAGGGGCTAGAGGACAGCGCGCTGGTGCTGCTGCAGACCTTTCTTAAAGTTGCGTGTATTGTGATTTGCAGGCACTGCAGGGCTACAAGGAGGGGCTAGAGGACAGTGCGCTGGTGCTGCTGCAGACCTTTCTTAAAGTTGCGTGTATTGTGATTTGCAGGCACTGCAGGGCTACAAGGAGGGGCTAGAGGACAGCGCGCTGGTGCTGCTGCAGACCTTTCTTAAAGTTGCGTGTATTGTGATTTGCAGGCACTGCAGGGCTACAAGGAGGGGCTAGAGGACAGCGCGCTGGTGCTGCTGCAGACCTTTCTTAAAGTTGCGTGTATTGTGATTTGCAGGCACTGCAGGGCTACAAGGAGGGGCTAGAGGACAGCGCGCTGGTGCTGCTGCAGACCTTTCTTAAAGTTGCGTGTATTGTGATTTGCAGGCACTGCAGGGATACAAGGAGGGGCTAGAGGACAGCGCGCTGGTGCTGCTGCAGACCTTTCTTAAAGTTGCGTGTATTGTGATTTGCAGGCACTGCAGGGCTACAAGGAGGGGCTAGAGGACAGTGCGCTGGTGCTGCTGCAGACCTTTCTTAAAGTTGCGTGTATTGTGATTTGCAGGCACTGCAGGGCTACAAGGAGGGGCTAGAGGACAGCGCGCTGGTGCTGCTGCAGACCTTTCTTAAAGTTGCGTGTATTGTGATTTGCAGGCACTGCAGGGCTACAAGGAGGGGCTAGAGGACAGTGCGCTGGTGCTGCTGCAGACCTTTCTTAAAGTTGCGTGTATTGTGATTTGCAGGCACTGCAGGGCTACAAGGAGGGGCTAGAGGACAGCGCGCTGGTGCTGCTGCAGACCTTCCTCGGCTTTGCCACCGCGCTCGGTTGCGTGGGATTCGGCCTCGTCATCGTGCGGCCCAGCAGCCAGTGCCTCATCTCTCGGCAATATCTGGCGCAGGCGGCCATGCTCGGGATAGGTAAGCAAACAAAGGAACAAACATACGTAAATCAAACAACTATATAAGCAAACAAACAAACCTTTGCACCCTCTCGCGTGTGGTAGAAATGCTTAGGATAGGCAAAGACACCATCGGATCTTCTCCCGTGGTGAAAATACTGGGAATAGGTGAACATACTATTACACCATCTTAAAATGCATCGTGAAAATGCTGGGCAAAACTTTTGCTTCTTCTTCTGATATTCTAAAGTGGTACTCGACGGTCCTTCCAAAAGAGAGGGAGAGGGAAGATTGTTGTAAGCAAATTCTCTTCTTCCGTTCTGTTTGTAATTATGGTATTTTGGGCATTTCCAGGAATATCCCTGCTGGCTTTGAGCAGCGTGCAGGGCTATCACGGCTATGTGCTTTTCGTGTGGCTGTACGGGCTGTGTCTCGGGGGCTTCCTCTACTCCGTCAAGATGCTGACCATGGAGAGGGTGCGCGCTAAGCACTTCACCCGCGCCTGGGGTGAGTATTAAATACCTACTAAGCAACAAATCTTCAACCAATGTCACCGAAGTAATTAACCACAATCATGTTATTTTCAAAGGTCGGTGATATCATCAGTGGCGGATTTGTAGAATCGTTAATAACACGAAAGGTTCCGCTTTACAGAGAGACTAAAGTTTGCGTAAAACCGAAGTAACAGCAGTTGAGATAATTTCAATGTACGGTCTATAAAATAGTTGGCGAAACTTTGGTTCTGGTCAACAACATCAGTCTAAATTGATCGATTGAAACTAAAGCCATTTTAACTGACCAAATACACTTACCGTTAATTGGATCCGGAGTGACACGGAGCGTGCTATGTGCAATGTGCATGCCGCATAGACAAAGTAAATAAGTTTGTTTAACACTGCTTTCCTATTATAATTTTAATGGAAACCCATATTTCCTGGTAAATGGTGCAGAAGAATAGTATTATGCGTACTTTAATTATTATTATTATTATACACATAGCACTCTTTTTAGGGTGAATTGCCTAATACAAAAAAATATTATTATTATTGAGGTGTGTTATTATAGCCTCCTTGTAACTATATTCCGTGCAGCTGAACACATCTACAATTTCTGCGAAAGTATTGACAACTGCATGCAATCTAGTTTAGTATCTAAATTACTCAGTCATGATATTGTTGTTGCAATTTGCAATTACAAAGAATTTTCTATAGTAATTCTAATCGGTGTGTTGAAGGTGATTAGGCTTAGTAAATCAGGGCTGTCTATAATTCCATTTACGATTTTAAAAATAAAATTCAAGTCGGAAACAGGTCTTCTATCTGAGAGTTTCAATAATTTTAATTCCTTCGTCAAGTGTTTGTAATTTATATTGTAATAATAACAATATAAATTAATAATTAATATTGTAAAATGTTCTCAATAAATAATCTCAAGGGCGCTGTACAAATGTATTTTTAAATAATAAATACAGTTGGCTTGCGACTAGGATTCATAATAACTAGGGACTTAATCTAACACACATTTTTAGTTACTTACAACTAAGGCTCAAAACTACTGCCTTACATCTAAGAGATATCTAGTGACTTACGACTAAAGCCTATAACTACTATCTTAATGACATATATATTTACATATGTATAGACTTACAAATAACATACGTGTTTCATGATTAATTTTAAAACACGGGTGCATTATCACATTACACATTGCACAAACAAATTTTAACTTTCCTACATAGAAGGCGGTCTGTAGTAGGACAACGTCTGCCCGGGCCCACTAGTAGTCAATATATCTTAGATATTTATGCTGAATTTTTTCAATGGAATCGGAGCGGATTTTAAAGTGAGGGAACTTTGATAACCAATTTTTGCAAGGTTTTTTTCAACCTTGTTATATGTCTTTTTCCTAGTTCATTTTTCTTTCCAGGGATTTCGTGGTCAACACATCGAAATAGTTTTCTTATTGGTATTTGTTGTTCGCAGGATTTGTCCAAGGTGCCAAAGCCCTCCCTGTGATAATCGGTGTTCCCATGACCGGCTATATCAACCAGCAGAGTCCTCGCGCTGGCTACTACTTCTCCTTCGCGACCACCATGATCGGCGCCATCTTGCTCTTCTTCGTGGGCTTCTCCAAGAGGCCCGAACCCAACAACTCCATCAACTCCACCATGACGGCGGCCACCCTCACCAACGGGGACTGCATCTGCCCGGGAGTGGGAGTGGGAGTGTCGCCCCAGATGCCGAGGTTCACGCCGAACAACTTCAGTCACTGCGGAGCTAACTACGGACACTTTGCTCATCAGCCCGCTCCCATGTACTCGCACCACTTCTACAATCACCATCACCCGCAGCACATCCACCCGTACGGCCACCTGCAAAACGGGCTGCCTAAATCTCTGTCGTTCGCCGCTCCTTTGGACTGCCGCGAGGGGCACTACGGAACCTGTTTAAACGAGGAACAGAACTGCATAGGTTATAACTGCAGGAGGTCGCCGTACCCCTACAGACACCACAACAACTACAACGGAAGACTGAGGCCATCCAAGAGTGTCCCCGAGGGTCTGGCGCGCTACGAGCCCACGTGGTCGCGCGGCGGTTCCTGCAGGAGTTCGTGCCGGCGACCCATCATTAGAAACGTTCAAGTCATTGAACAAATCACCACCTCTGTGTAGTAGTCTCGATGTTATTTCATTACAAAGTGTTCAATAGATAGTATTTTATCAAATAAATCAATTGTAATTATTTATTGAGAGAAGCGTGCAATTCTGAAACATTTATGTACACGTAGACTGTAAATTTGTATCTATTCAATTCGAAAGAGCTCCAATAATGAGCACTGTAAATAGTATTCTAAAACATGTAATTACCTTAGTAAAGATTATAAGATCTTCATATAAATGCAGAAAACGAACCAAATATGCATTTACTTTAATAATGTTTTGTACACGCAACATATTTTAAATGTATGTATATGTTTTTCCAATCTCTCGGTACTAACAAATGAATTTATCTCGTAACTTAGACATAAAATTTTCACATTATCCTCTTGAAAAATCGTGCCGCTGCTTCAGAGACCAAAAAAGAATGAATTTGAACTAAAGCAAGTTTTTCGTGTCATTACGTGCGTCTGACATCAATCAAGCTGGTGTCAAGTTAGTGTCATGTTAGTGTCAAGGAGGCTCCGATTCAGAAAGCACAATGGCCGCAAGTATTTAAACTCTCAGCATTAACAAAATAAATTGAAATTATTTAATCCCATGGAATCAAATCCACACATAAATCGCTTTAGCTACAAAAAACAAGAAGCTTTTTAAAAATCAATTTCCTTGGTTGTATGTTGTAAATGAAAATTTATTTTGTTTAAGCTTTTTACTGGATGGCACCACCCACTTTTCTGTGCTAATGAGTAATGCTTATTTAGAAAGAATTTCCTAATGAACTTTTAGTAAATTCCTAATATATCGGAACACGTGTTCACGCACCTCCATTTTTTTTTAATATATAGTTACAAAATGCAAAATTATTAGTGTTTCTATGAAGACGTGTGCCGACATGTGCATTCGTATTTTACAAAAAGTTTATCAGGAAACCTGTCAATTCATTCCTCAAGGGAGGTATTTCGTTTCGAGATTCTTAATAAATTAGCAATACTCATTTTTATCTGTGTCCTAAATAAGTTCTACGTGTTAAGAGATTTGCGCTGTTACTAAATCACCAATTAAAATTATTTCGTCACTAGGCACAAAAATAAATCTTTCACGTAAAAACAATGCACTACGATAAAATGGGATGTATTTCATTTTCAGGGAGAATTCAATTTTTGAATGAAAATACTATTGCTGCTATGAAAAGTGGCTCTACACCAAGATACGTGTTTAGGCCAATCATCGACGATAGCGCCCTCGTGTTGCGGGATCCATGTTCACCAGAATTCACATTCCTTTGCTGCTCAGTCGACGATTTATAAAAATATCATTTTGATGTCCATTATTTACCGCACGTTTGTAATCACTGTTCTATTTTAAAATATTTAGTTGGAATCAAAATTGGTGTATTTCATTTTGCTTTCGAATCTATCGACTTTTATATGGATGGGATACTTGTCCTCCATAGAAAAGTTGATGATTTTTTTTAAACGATTTCAACCTTATGTACAAAGAAACTGTATGAAGATTAAGTTCAGAATCGCTTGCGCTAAATATTAAAAATAATCTTTTTATTTAATGGATGCAGCTTCGCTTAAATTATGTTAGACTTTTCGGCGTGTCATTTTTTATGAAGGTCACAGTTACAAATGTGCTGCGGTTGTCAGTTAAGTAGTCAAAAAGCTATATGAACAGCGATAACTTTATTACACGTTTTTTTATTTACCATTACAACTACAAATACAATTATTAAAATCCATGCATTGTACACTTTACGACTTTGCAGACATGAACAGAAAAGAAGGAAAAAACAAATGTTGTGATGATCTTTTCCACACCACCCTAAGAGACAAAATACGAAATAGAAATAAAGAGATTAGAAAACGAGAACCTGTAATTATTAATTATTATCTTAATATTTATTTTTTTTTAATTATTGTACTATCTTAAATATATGTTATAATCTTTGTACTATTTTTTTTAATATTTTGTAAAATTATTAACCTCAACACAGGCTTGTCCTAGTGAGGTTAAAAATTATAACTTTATAAAAAAGATACAATGTAAAGAATCAATAAATAAATAAATAAAAATACCAGTAATAATATTTTAACCTCTGAAAAGTCATTACAAACCGGCTAACGAAATCTTTTAATTTAATTTCTCGTAATCTGACAAACATAATTATTGCGGTAGTCAAATGGTTCAATCACTTTCCTTTAAAATAATAAATATGTACATATTAGGTTACGCTGATTGGGCTTTAGCTTAAAACTGCTTACACAAGAAACAGTAAAACTATCATCTTACTACTAACTATGATCTTACTGCATTTAATAAATCGACTGATTTCCAAAGGTGCCTATTTAAGATAGGCATGGCGTGGTGCTTAGACACAATATTAATTAAATGCTTCTCTTGAAGCTGCCACCAAAATGCCACAATTGAACATCACCAGTGCAGTTATATTTAGCATCGCCATCATTGTACATAGGGATGTTGTGACATTGTACATAGGGATGTGTGCATCGCCATCCGTATACATAGGGATGTTGTGTCGGATTGAGTTGTCAGGATTCATATCCGATAGCTACTTAGCCAATATTAATACCTCTAAGCTGAGCTTAAAAATCAACTGAAATACCAACCGTTGTAAGATCGCCGTCATTGTAGTTATTTTAAACATGGCCAACAATTCGGGTTTTTTTAAACGTCGTCAATTTGATAGTTATTTTAAGCGTCGCCAATATGGTAGTTATGTTAACACATGGCCAACAATGCGGGTTCTTTTTTTAAACATCGCCAATATGGCAGTTCTTTTACATGGCCAACAACGCGGTTATTTTTAAACGTCGCCAATATGGAAGTTATTTTAAACATGGCCAACAGCGCAGTTCTTTTACATCCCCAACTTGGCAGTTATTTTACACACAGCCAATATTTTAATTATTTAAAACTTCACCATAATTTTAATTTTAGTTATTTTAAACATGACTCTAGGGATGGGTTGTTTCGCAGAATTTTAACAATTCATCGTGTTCATTTTCGGGTTCTGTGAAATTACTATTCAAGTTCTGTTATTATATTATTATAGGCTAGTCGCTTGACAGAACTGAAATAATAACAGAACTTGGAAATTAACATTGAAATTTGAAAAATTGTTCAAATTCTGCGAAAGAATCCATCCTAATTGTAATTATTTAAAATATTGCCGCCGCATTACTTTTCTCACATTATTACATGCATAATATTGGAACCGATTTAACATATGTATGTATTTTAACCCATTTTGATTGTGAACTGAATTAGAAAAATCAGGAATTGATAAATGTTTTCTGCTCTTAATGTGTGCTGTTTACTTATTATTTACATTTAGTAGATTTTATTCTAGAATATTGTCAATTAAAATAAATATAATTAAATTCAATATGCTAACTAGTCCTATGGGACCATAAAAATTTAAATAAACTAAAGATACTACTTTAAAATGATCACAATTATTAATATCTATGAAACCTACCTTCTAAACATAATTAGCTACCAATTTTTTGTTCAATTAGGTGTAAAACGTGTTTGTTTAACGTGCCAAAACTTTGTTCAGTGTTAGATTTCTTGTACATACATAACTTGTAGTAACCTTAGAATTTCCCAGGAAGAAAAATATGTATTACTAATTAAATAAATAATATTAATCACCAAAATAAATTTAAAATATAAGAAATAAAATATTTATTAAATCGAATACGTTTAAATCAATTTACAGTAGTCGGTTAAAACAATTCTTCTGTTTTGTGTTTGATATAATATGTCGTACTATCATGATGTACTGTGATATCTTGATGTCTCAGCTTAGAAATATGTACATTTGTACATATTATAATAATATGTAAATTCGTGTAAATATGTACATATATTTTATCTATCGATGTCTCTATTTTCAATGTTATATTGAATCAATTTGTTCCTAATACAAACAATGTTAATTGAATCCTGTAAGTAGATGTAAATATAAAGTTTTATATTTTTCCCCTTTACAATAAATAACTTAATGTGTAATTTAATAACAATTAATTAAAATAAAGTAATATATCTTAAACATAACATATTAATTAAATGTGAAAACAAGATGTTATAACCAAAGATTCCAATCGTATCTTCATGTTTGATTTATCAGAGAGTTTATTTATTTGAAAAGTAAGTTATCATTCTGTTTTTATTTGTTGATGTTTATCTTGTTAATTGTTTCAATCTAGAATTTATTGATATTAATAAAGCAATAATATTTTGTAAAATATCTTCTTTTATTTCGATCAGCACATGTAATTATTTCAACCTTTTTTTCATTAGCTCCACACAGAAGGCCCTGAGGAAAAAAATCCTCAAGGCCAATGTCACCTTTGGGAATGCTGTGTGGAGTATCTTTTTATGTAAAGGTAGTTCTGCGAAGGAAAAGGGTATGAGGGGTGTGTAGGAATCTGGGGGTCAGTGTATCCAGGAGTAACGGACATATGAATCCCTCCCTCCCACTATGGTGCAAGGCGATGGGTCTAGAGTGTTTGGCTGGAGGGGTGAAAAGGTCTCCCTCAACCAATCTCTCCCGATCCGGCATGCCACTCAGTAGGTGAACAAACGTATCCGCCGACAAGACCTAGACAAACCTGACCCCCATAAACCTGGCAACCCCTGCTAAGTCACCAAACGTAGCGAACCACTTGGGGTGACCTATGGCAGGGGTGTTGGTTATCCAATAAATGGTTCCCGGGGCGGCGGTACCCATACCCGCCTCCCAAATTGTCCTCCTTTAAACATTATAAACTCGGACAGCCTTCAAACATAAATTATTTGTATTTCCATCAACAAAATCAATGACTAAAAAAGCACCCCTATTAAGTAAAGCAAATTATATGAAATAGATGACTTGGAAGGTAGGTACTCCCTTGTCACTGTGTAAGTACCTACTTGTTACATAAATCTATTATTCAATCCAAATCTGAATTTTTTTGTTATTTGCTTGACAGCACAATCTCAAACTAAATATTTTCTTGCATGTTTGGTAACATTTTGCATTTGGATAGTGAAAATTGCAACTCAAATCTCAATAATGCACAGACAAACCATATCACGCTTGTCGAAGTTCTATGAGGTGGCGACTGATGTCATATTGGACGAGCCTAAAAAGAATGAGGATAATTTGGACATGTCATCCCTTGATGACGATACGACCACTTTCCTAGAACTTTTGGAATTAGACAAATCTGTTGAAATTAAGAAAAGAGAGGTTAAATATTACTTATAGTACTTATATTACTTATAGAAATAAATAAATACGGACGGCGAACCCTAGAATATAACGTGCCCAAAATTTTCAACGTGTTACCAAGTAACATAAAAAAACATGGCTCATAAGTAGAAATACTTTATACTAGTCATCATTGTCAATTAATAGTTGTTATTTATTAGCAAGTAGATTTAGTGTTATTTTAGATTATATGTTCCAATAATAATAATCTGAATATCTTATAAGTAGTAACAATATTATTTATATTTATAATAAGAAATAATATTATGAATACATATTTACATTGTAATTGAACATGAACATTTTGTTGACAAACTGCTTAATTGTAGTTTAACGTGATAATACTTTAAACAACAATAAAATTAAAATAATGTTCTTCTCGCTACAGCCGTTCTCAACCCGAATCTTCAGCCACCGTTATGAAAACAGCAGACAAACGATATCCAATCCAAAATATGTTTTTATATTTCCCGCTGCTATCTTATAAGCTTCACACGACCATTGTAGGTCTTACAGTAATTTAGCAAAATTTATAACATGGCATGCTGAATTGTTCAACTTCGCTGTTTTTATAAGGACGATTTGTTTCACAGAATTTGAACTACATCAAATTTCAATGTTAATTTTCAAATTCTGTGAAAGATCAATGCAAGTTCTGATATTATTTCAGAACTGGCCCATAATGAAATAATAACAGAACTTGCATTGGACTTTCACAGAACTGTGATGTATGGTAATAAGTTAGGTATTCAAGCGATAGATGGCACTAGTCAGAAAGCTTACTCCAGAGTCCGACAGATGTCGCTAGAGTGTAGCAATTGCCCGTGGGGTATCATTGTCAGACTTCAAGCTTCTAGAAACAGGAAATTACCAACACTCGGGTAATGAACAGTGTAGCTAAATTCAGACTTATTTATTGTAACGTAAATACACGCAAGTATTGTAAAGAACCTTTTACTTTTTCAAGAGTTCCCAACACACTAAATCTCCAAGTAAAGGCAGAGATATAACAGAACTTGAAAATGATTGTTAACATTTGATGAATTGTTCAAATCTGTGAAACAACCAATCCTAAGTGTTTGTGGAAAACATGGGCTTATTGGCAGCAGTGCTCATGCAACACTCTATCAAAAATAGTTGAAAACCATTTTTATTAAACAGTATATTGCCGTTTTAGCTCCGTCAATTGAACCAATATATATTCGCAAAGTATAACTGGGATTTAATTCATCTGCATTGCAACCGGCCTAACCAGAGAGTCACAGATGCCAGTGATTACAGCTTCACTGTGGATCAAGAGTCTCCTGAGGGAGTTTTAACATTGGAGAAGATTCCCTCCTGCCTCAGCCATTTAGCGGAATGTCCCATTACTGGAAAACAAGTGTACACGATTTGTAATCTTTCTAGAATGGTAATAAAATTAAACATGTCTCATGTGCTAAGCTGTGATCTATTCATTCATTCTACTGAAATACGGGTAAATATATAGTGGTACATATTTTACTTATCAAACGGTTGAAAAATTACTTTGTGGCATCATTTTAATTATATGAAAATGAAATACATACTTTGTATGTATCAGTTTTAATTATTAATAATCCACATTTTTCAAAGCAAATAGCTTCTTCGTCAGGATTGTGAAAATATTTTCATAAACCTGCTGCTCATAAGCCATTGGCTTTGAATCATGTAGATTATTGTGATTATTATAAAAGTGGTGTATAGAAATATTTAATTTTCTTATAAGTATATACATATTTTACCTTACGTTTATAATGAGCATAAAACAATGTTGCAAAGATGAATAGTGAATTACCGGAAGGAAAGCAGGACGAGCAAATAGGAAAGATGTGAAGTTAGAGAGGAAGTTCACGTGAATTCGTAGATCTACGTGACGTTGAGATTGTTTCCGACTATATTAAAACAACTATCACGGTGCTGGATGTATAGACACAAGCACCCTTCATATAAGTACAAACAACGGTTCCATGGTAACTCAACACATTAAAAACTATAAAAAGTCATTAAAAGCGATGACAAAAAACTTACATATAAATCTAGCCTACGTAACTTATTTATCCTAGTTTTTGTTTCATCATCACTATTCATGATTTGATATCAATTTTTAAAGGTGTGTTCAATTGTCATTTTGAAAAGTTAAATAAATGTATGTTTATTTTAGGGTTTATTTGACATCAAAGTACTGGACGATTTTTATTACATTCAATGTCTGAATGTTTCGTACAATTTACTGACAACTTTGAAAAATCTCAGTAAATTCCGCTTTCTGAGATCCTTAGATGCCTCCCACAATATTCTTGTTTGCCTTTTGGACTTCAACAGTTGAGTTTATTTCTGGTTGGGTAACCGAATAAAATAATAATACGAATACAATATATAACAACAGGCAAGTCATAATAATAACTCTGCTCATTTCTAATTGTTTTCTTTTCTCATCAGATCCCTACAACTTGAGAGAAGTGGACTATTCCTACAACAAAATTGACAAAATGAAGGACCTAAGTAATTTCTGGAGTTTAGTAACTCTTGACTTATCACATAACAGCATTATAAAGATTGAAGGATTGCAAAGTTTGAGGTTATATAATAAGTTATATATCAGTTATGAGAATATTTTTTTATTCATTTACATAAAAATATGTTTTTTTTTAATTTATTCATCAATATCTGGATCCTGTTATCAATGCCTAAGGACCTATGCATCGTTTTTCCCACGGTGCGGAAAGTATAAATATTACAATCTGTGATCTTTTAATTTAATTTTTAAAAAGAAAGACAAACATTCCCAGTTTACGAATAACCTGACAATAATTTGACAATCTCCTACTACCATCACAGTAATCAGAAAATGTTGCTTGTGTCATGATGGAGGACTTACCCAGTAGAGGAATTGAACTCGGGACTCTTGGGTGGGACCTACACGCGATGCCAACTCAGCTAAGGACCGGTGTTAACAATTTTTATTTTTTTTACATTATTGTCCATGATTCCATGCAACAGAGAAACACATAAAATTAAGCATTTTTACATTAATTTTTTTAATATATTTTTCTACAGATTTCTCCAGAAACTGAATTTATCAAATAATTTATTAGAGCGCCTTGAAAATATTGATGGACTTCCAATAAATACCTTAAATCTATCAAACAACAATATTTCAGAATTTCTATTGGACTCTCACAAAGGACTCCACACACTTAAGGAGCTTAAAACTGTGAATCTGGATCACAATAAAATTCTGTCATTGGAAATATTTCATTGGTGTACCGGGTGCGTAAAATGTTTTTTTGCGTTCGTGTTTAATTTAATGCACCCTTAATAAATGCAACGCTTATGAAAGAAGAAAAAAACCAAAAGTTTGGGTGATTTCATTATGGGGAGGAGAAGGAAATTGAGAGAGGAAGGTGGGGAAGTTTGTTCTATTCACATACAACAAACACGACAAAGCCATTTCAAGCAACGTTTCGATTACGAATGGTGGTCTTTCACCAAGGCGATACTGAGAGTATCTACCATTCTGTGTGACTCCTTGTTTAAAAAAACTACTCTCCTCACTTTCCCTGTCATATCCTTGTCATGATAGTTGCTAAATGAGACTTTCAATTTAGAAATTTGAATGTCTACAAAAGCAATACACAAGGCGCTAATAACCTCCATTCTACATCATCTGAGGTAACACTGTAAATATTCTGGGGTTGTTTTCATTTTATTCCACACATTAGTTTTAAATAAACAATATTTAGTAAAATATTACCCAGGTTTTAGAAATAAATCATTTGCAAATGCATTCAGAGTCACTTGTATCGCAGTAAATTTAAATCTCCCGATGGAGAATGCTCTTCAAGCTAAGTCAAAACTTTCTAACCAATCACCGCTATTCTACCCCCTCTATGAGCGAACCTTGTTAGTATATATTCTCTAAAAAGCTTGCTCTAGGACAAAATACCAGGGTCACAGAAATACCATTGGGTAATTTCGTTTGGTTTTTAATTTATTGCTCATTGACAGTGTTGTTCATTAAAATATATCATATTATCAGAAAACTACTATAATGTAAGTAAACTAAGTTGTTGTTACTCTGAGAAATAAATGTAGATAATTATTTATGTAATCTAATATATATTATAAAAATAAACCAGTGTTTCCCCACCAGCCTAATTTTCTTCACAACCAGCCACTGCTACCCACCGATGGTTATAGTGGTAGATAGCCCTCGGTGTCACACAATGTGAAAGGAAGAGAGTTTAGCGGGGGTGGCTGAGCGTGGGTGGGAGTGAGTGACGGAAATGTGCTTTATTATGGGAAGGCCGTGAATGCTTCAGATTATTTCAGAATGGCCCGCTGACTGTGTCGGTGAGTCTGGAAGGTTCCAGAAAGTTCATGAAGGTTCTCGAATGCTCAGGACCACAGCAGCGTGTAGCGGGGTACAGCTATTTATATATATGTAATGCGATTGACACACCCATGTGCAAAAATACTTACAGCAAATTTTGTTAACATAATCAATGCAATGGATAACCAACACCTCTGCCATCGTCACCACAAGTGGTTCACTACGTTTAGTGACTTAGTAGGGGTGCCTGGGTTCATCGGGTGCGGTGTGTTCAGGTCTTGGAGGCAGATGCGCCTGCCCATCAGCTGAGTATCAGGTCTAATCGGGAGAGGCCAGTTTGGGGAGTACTTTTGACCTATCCAGATGGTCTGTTTCTACTCATTGTCTTGCACCGCAGAGGGAGGATTGGATTTATATGTCCATCACTCCTGGACACACTGATCCCTAGATTCCTACCCACCCCTAATTCATTGTTTCCTCCCAGAACTTCCTCTCCTTTCTTGCCTTATAAAGACCACCCACACAGTATCCCCAAAGATGACATAGGCGCTGAGGGAAATTATTTTCCTAAGGGCCTCCCGTGTAAACATGTTGAAAGACAAAGGGTTGGCTTAAGGAAGCCTCTTACACCTATAAGAACTGTTTTATTGTATTTTTTGCAGAATCCAAGAAATAAGTATGAAATACAACAAAGTAGAACACATGTTTGATTTGATTAGTTACATGAAAGACCTGAAGCACCTCAGAATTCTTGATCTATCATTCAACCCCATCAGTCTTAAAGAAAAGGTTATGAATATTTGCTGTTTGCTCTTTCCAAATATTACACTACTAAATGGACAAGCAGCTGACCAAAACCTAAAGGTATTGACTACATCATCATTATGTTCAAACATTCACACCAATCTATCCACGTGTGTGCCACTCTTTCGTACTTGCTTTCTGTTCACTGTGCATCCACTGGAGCGACCCCACCAGTTGTGGGTCGTAGACAGTTCACACGGACTCTGTAAACTAAAACGTGATTCAGTTGATCGCAGCAAGCCGACATAGAGACGCCTGTGACGTCAGTAGCAAGCCCTCGATAGTTCGTTCACATGGCTAGTGTTCCACGAAAAGTGCCTCATACTTGTGTTTCACACCTGGATCCACCATTAGTAATTTAATATTTATCACCGATGACGTGAATTGTTTGCAGGAGACCAGCCCTGACTTCTTCAGTAACGACATGATCAAACAAGCAGAGAATACCTTTCTTAATCTCACCCTCATGGAGATGTTAAACCCACCTAAATATGAGCACAATATAAAGGCGCAGGAAGAATTATGTTCCTGGCCTATTATTATCGTCTCTGGTCCACCAAAATCCGGCAAAGGTACCTTTAATTAAATGTCCTAAAATAATCTTAATGATCACCCCTGGGAAAGACCCTCTCAAATTGATTATTATAAAAAACTAGGAAAGCAAATTTATTTTATTGATGTAAGTTAGTATTTTTGTGTGTAGGTGCCTTGTGCCATAAAGTCAGTGAAGGGCACTGTGACAAGGTTTACCATGCCTACCTGCACACCACAATGCCCATCACACTGGACCAGCCTATGACCAGGAGATATTACTATGTCACCGACAATGTCTTTGTAGAAATGGCAAAACATAATCACTTTATAACTTGCTCTGAGACTAATGGAGTGTGCGTCGGTTTGAGTAAGTTTACAAATTAATAAGATGATTGGAGTGTTTCACCAACATTATTTTAAAACTTGACCTTTAAAAAAGAAAAGTTTTAGTATTAGAAAACAATTTATTGTCAAAGAGATTGCTTTGGTAAACCGTGTATTAGGTACACAACTGCTAATCCTGCACAAATTGCAAGTCTGTTGAGTTTGGTAGTAGTGAGAATACTGTTGAGTTTGGTAGACACCCCTTGATAGATTCCCCTCTCTTGACGTGTTTGTAGCACAGACATTAGGTGGGAATGAAATCCTTGTTCTAATGGTATTTCAGTGGAATATGCATATTTTCAATAAAAACACAATAAATAATTACACATTTTAAATAATCCTATTTATTCCTATTCATTAATATGTTTTCCAGTAATCAGTCACTTTTATGTTTCATATTATTCAGCCTGATAAACTCTCATTTTTTATTTTGTCTATAATTCACAAAGAAGTGGTTCAAAGGTTTTTCAGAAGTTAGAATCGCAATGAAGAAACGGAAATTGCTAATAAGCCACCTGGGAGGTGTAGCGGCGCTCTCCCTCAAGGCTCGGAGTAAAGGAACCTACATACTACTGGCATTGACACTAAATACTGGAGGACGCAAATCCCTCAGCCAATCTGAAATGCCTAAGTAAGTACATTATTGTGCATTCCGTATATTGTTGTATTGTTATTAGAACTGTTATTGTTGATCTTCTAGAACAGTAGTTCTTAACCTGGGTTCCATAGAACCCCAGGGGTTTGGTGAACCAGTCTCGCGGGTTCGGCGGAGGTCAAGACACACCCCCGATTCATATGATATCTTCGCAGCTCTCAATCATCTCAATAAACAGATGCAGGGCGATGAAGTCAACATCATCGAAGCGGAAGAAAACCTGAAGGCTTTTCAAAAAAGCTACCGTTGTGGAAACGACGAACAAAGAACTATAACTTCGCAAACTTTCTCCTGCTAGACGACTGTGTAAGTAAGATCGAAGATGTATCTGGAATCGGAAACATTTCTGTACCAGCGGAACTGAAGCAAGCAATTGCCACATTCTTAGATGAGCTTGCAAAGTCTCTCGACGGATACTTCCCTACAAGAGAGTCATATCCAGCATGGGTGAGACAGCCGTCAATGATGAATACCTCGATGACATCATTGAAATTCAGCAGAGCCAGGTTCAACAGCAACTCCTCAGAACAACAACGCTCTCAACCTTTTGGTGTCAATAATTGGTAACGTACCCTGTTATTGCTAAGAAAGCTATGGAGATTTTCATACCGTTTGTTACAACTTATCGTATGCTGGACATAACAACGAAGAAAAGGAACAGACTTTGTTGCGAAAATAACATGACAGTGGCACTTGCCAAGGTAAAGCCGCGTATTTCTGAACTGCTCTCTGAAAGGCAACAGCAGAAGTCACAATGATTTGCAGTAAATATAATTATATTTTTGTTGTTGTGTGAAAATCGTGTTTTAATGGTTTTGTTCTTGGTTCTTAACGGTTTTGTTCATTTTGTGCACCTGTAATATATACCTATATTAGACCTATCTTTTGAATTTGAAAAAACCATATTTAATTTTTCCAATTAAGAAGGGTTTGGTGAATGCACATATGAAACTGGTGGGGGTCTGTACCTCCAACAAGATTAAGAACCACTGTTCTAGAACTGTTTATAAATTTTTAAATATCTTGTGTTTGCAACGATATGTGAACAAATTTTACCATTAAAAATATAGATATGATTTGAGATTTTCACAGCCAAAAGTATCATATTGATTATAACACTGTAATGCTGTCCAAAACGTTGGATAAAGACGGAGGTTGCGCAACACGGCATAATACCCCAAAAATAAATCAATATAATTATACATATATATTATATATTACCCCGACCGATATAATATTAAACACTATGGCACATATAATGCAAACAATTAAAACTGAGCCTTTTCGGAATAACAAATTTTCGGATAACTGGAATCTTTAAGAAATAGCTGGATTTTCAGATCATTTAAGAATTTGATGTTTTCCGGAACTTGTTAACGTAGTTGCTACGTAGTCGAAAATTTTATTCTTTTCACATTTCAAATTGGTTACTGTGTATTTGCTAATGTTCATATTTCCTTCCTAATTTCGTACTACTTTCTCCACTTTCAAGTCTCTTTAAAATTACACTTTTTTCTTCAATGGTTAAAGTCATGCGTTTTCCTGCAACCCACTCGGCCCCCATCACCTGATGGTTAGGATTGAGGTTCAGTTTATAGTGGGTTTGAATTCGGGGTCTTAGAATCACAGGGGCCTATCTACCAAAACTGGTGTTTAAGCTTGGTTTTGGTAATGCCATTGTGATACAGTTGGGCATATGAGCTTTCCAATCTTAATTTGGGCTTATCTCAAAACTATGCTTTTGTAGATAGTTCCCTGTGATCCTAAACCCCAGAATTACATATATTGTAATATATTTTGACATTGACTGCTCCGAGTGTTGACAATATCAATATTTTTATTTCTGATAAGCCATATCTAAAATAATACATATTGACAATGCTTTTATGCCAACATAAAAAGCCATTTTCTTAATTGCATATCCAAGTGCTATGTTTATCAATATACATATGTATATTCTATATTATACATATGTATATTACTTGCCATTGACTGGCAGCTACACCGGGTAAGAGACTGGTAGATAGTTTGAAGTGTGGCCACTGTCAACTGTATGGTCATATAGCCTCGAAGTGCCAAGCAGACTTACCCACCTGTCCTCACTGTGCCAAAGTTGGCCACAATCGAGATGCCTGCCCCAAAAAGGAGAAATCTGCCCCGCCCGCCAAGCTGCAGAGAGACGTGAACTTTCTAGGACAAATTTTTTAGGTTGAACCTGAACAATCATTCCGTGAAAAATTCTTTCTCGATGTACTACCAAAATGTCCGTGGCCTAAATACAAACCTAAACACTATTCGCTGTAACGTCAGTGTATGTCATTATGACTTTTTATTCTTTACCGAAACATGGCTCTCTGATAATGTCGCATCTGCTGAACTTGGACTGTTTGATTATAATATTTTTCGTAGTGACCGTTCTACTACTTCTGGAAAGTCAAAAGGAGGTGGAGTGATGATATGTGTAAACAAAAAATACCCTTGCCATATTCTAGAATCATCCAACAATGTTTGTGATCAATTATTCCTGTGTGTTCTATTTGGTACCAAAAAGCTTGTACTTGGTTGTGTTTACATTCCCCCGTCTTCCTCGTTAGAAGTCTACAAGTCACATACTGCTTTAGTTGAGCATGTATCTAGAAACGCTGGTTCATTGTTTATTTGTGGTGATTATAATTTGCCTAAAATATTGTGGCTAAATGACAATAAAGGTGTCAACACTCTCACTAGTAATCTTTCCTCACAAGCTATTGAAATTGTTAATTGTTTTGCCT
Source organism: Hesperophylax magnus (assembly GCA_026573805.1). NCBI lineage: Eukaryota > Metazoa > Arthropoda > Insecta > Trichoptera > Limnephilidae > Hesperophylax > Hesperophylax magnus. The sequence continues at coordinate 1,810,511 of JAIUSX010000043.1, read as the reverse complement.
ATTTGAATATGTTTCAAGTAAATGCTGTCACTAACTGTTTGGGTTCTTGCCTGGATTTAATTTTCACTAGTATACAAAATGTCATAGTAAGTGAAGCTGATATCTCTTTGTTACCAATTGATAGATATCATCCATCTCTCTCGATTAACATCTCAAATTTTTTCAAACTCGCTTCATTGAAACCAAATGTCTCATATCACTACAAATTTCTCGATGGTGACTATTCAAATTTTAACAATTATCTTTCTCAGATTAACTGGTCAACACTATTTTTAAATTCTGATATTAATGACGCTGTATATAAATTTAATGAATGTTTATCACGTGCTATTGATTTGTTTATTCCTACTGTCAACCCAAGTTTCCTAATTGGTTTAGCTCGACACTCAAACAATTAATAATTGAAAAAAAGAAAACCCATAAGTTATTTAAAGTGACTGGAAACTTAAACTTTTATCAAAAATTCTCTCAGCTAAGGGAATTGTCCAAAATCGAATCAGCCAAGTGCTATAAATCCTTTGTTGAAGTTACAGAGACAAAACTACTCAAAAATCCTAAACAATTTTGGCAATTTGTTGCGCAAAAGCGTGCTGATAATGACCTCCCCTCAAGTATGTATTATAATGAAACTCATGCTAGTAATGGTCATGACATCGCCAACCTTTTTGCTAAACATTTCTCCTCTGTATATTCTGATGCGTCATGCACCATCCCTCCACTTAACTATGATCATAATATTGACTTGAATGATTGCCAAATATCACTTGTAGAGGTATACCAAGCCTTAAATAATCTTTCTCATAAAAAAACTTCCGGACCTGATGGCATTCCAGAAATCTTACTAAAAGAATGTAAATATACTTTATCTAATCCAATTTGTATGTTGTACAACTTATCACTATCATCTGGAACTTTTGCAGACTCATGGAAAATTTCGTATATTCGACCCATTTTCAAGTCTGGGAACAAATCAAATATTGGAAATTACAGACCAATATCAATTATATCTAATATTCCGAAAATATTTGAGTCAATAATTACAAAGAAAATCACTCCTATTTTCAAAAATGTTCTGATTGAGGAACAGCATGGATTTAGATCGGCAAAATCTACAACAACTAATTTACTGTCTTTTACAAACATCATTGTTAAAGCTTTAGAAGACAACTCTCAGGCTGATGTCCTTTACACCGACTTCTCTAAAGCCTTTGACAAAGTAAATCACTGAATCCTCATGGCCAAACTTTATGCTATAGGTATTAGAAACCCTATGTTATCATTTTTTCAATCTTACTTGAGTAACAGAAAACAAAGAGTTAAAATAAATAACTTTGAATCCTTTAACATCGATGTAACGTCCGGTGTTCCCCAAGGAGCCCATTTGGCACCGCTTCTTTTTAACCTTTTTATTAACGACTTAACCAAAGTTTTTTCGCACACACGCTTCTGGCTTTTTGCTGATGATAATAAGATTCTTAAGATAATTAAATCCTTTCATGACTGTTTACTATTTCAACTTGATATTGATTCATTTAACGATTGGTGCAAACTAAACTGCTTGGAACTTAATGTTGATAAATGCAAAGTTTTGTCCTTTTACAGAGCCAATAAACCTATTCAGTTTGAGTATAAACTAAATGGTGCTTGTCTATCAACTGTCACATCCATCAAGGACCTTGGGGTCACTCTTCATTGCAAACTCTCTTTTCGAGATCATATAAATAACATCGTAAATAAATCACTTAAACTACTCGGGTTCATTCATAGAATTACCTCAGACTTTAAACATATAAGAACACTTAAAAGTCTATATGGTTCGTTGGTTCGTCCTCACCTTGAATATGCCAGTGTCATTTGGTCGCCTTTCTATGCTGTCCACATTAGTCACATCGAATCTGTCCAACATCGCTTCCTACGGCGAATTGCTTGGAGGTTAGGACTTGAAAGAGGCGATTACTCATATGAGGAAAATGAACAAACTTTAAACCTATCTTCATTAGAAAAACGTAGAAAAGACTCCGATCTAATTTGCATATTTAAAATAATCAACAGTATAACCGACTCACCTGAACTGCTACAACTCATTCAATTCAACACCCCATCCCGTAGACTCCGAAATAATGAATTGTTGTTCCTCAATCACCACTCAACTAACTATGGGTACCATTCTTCTTTGTCCAGAATGTCGAGACTTGTAAACTCAAGTCAGAGCATTGAATTTTTTGGTGTAAGTCTAAATGACTTTCAAAAAGCGATACGTAAAGTGTAATTTTTCACAACTTAATCGTTATTGATGCTCTGACTTGTAGTTATTTTCTATATGTACATTTTCTATTTTACATTGTCTTTGCCCTTCACATTCATGTACTCTCCATTCACTGTCATCTATGTTTACTTATTCGTGTCAATATTATGGTTTTAATGGACATATTGTCCGTAAATTAATAAATAAATAAATAAATATTATATACTAGGTATATTGTACATATGTATATTCTATATTATACATATGTATATTATATACTAGGTATATTGTACATATGTATATTCTATATTATTATATTTTATTTACTATGTATATTCTTCACAGGATACCGAGTAATGATGTTAAAAGAGGTGGAAAAAAATCTGAAAGTTCAAAATCACCTGCCAAGTTATTCCTTGAAAATCGAAATGTAAGTACACATTAAGACTCCATAGCAAGCATTCAAAAAGAAGAAGAAGATGGTTTGAAAAAGAGACATTATGTAAATAAGAATGTTAGAAAGAGCGCACTAATATTAAAAAACGATAATAATTAAGCGAAAATTCTGAAAATATTTTATAATTCACGACTCATTTAAAATGAAGCTAGAATCTCTCGACAAATGCCTAAGTTGCATTTAAAGATACAGTGTAAATTACTATATATGTATGTTAAATAACAGAACAAAATGTGTTTTAAATAATTTTTGGAGCATACTTTGCGATTTTTTTTGTAACGAGGGATTTTCATATGATTACTGTTACAAATTTCTCTACAAATGTTTGGATATTATCTTCAAAAACAACATATTTATTTTAAGAACTTAACTCTAGATAACTAAACTGTTTTGATTGTTTCATTGTAACTACACTTTCGTCGAGTGGACTACGCAATAAAACACTATAAATAAATCAAAAATATTTAATTAAGATAGGAAATTGTTACATGGCACAAAAGTAAGGTTTATAATGAACAAATTAATATCAAAATATCAGTCTACACAGTGACCACACATATCAACATTATGTGGACCACAAATAGCCTTTCTACATCTGGTGCAACGGTGTTTGGTCACCCTCCGGGCCTTGGATGGACACAGGTAGCAAATTTTACGCACGTTTGACGTAGATGGAACCGGAGCTTCTATTGTAATAGATTCGCCAACATTAACAATAAATATGTGAATGTACGTACCTTAAAAATAAAAACTAAACTTTCGTCCAGCGGACGATGCGATAGTCATAGGGCACGTACTAGTATGTGTGTGGCCGCAATTGCGTCACGTGCTGCACTGTTTACTCAAATTAGGAAGATAATGAAAGAGTCAAGGTCGGGGAGCGGGGGAAGTAGGTGATTTCGAATTTCGCCGAGTAGTGCGTCGTCGCCTCGACGAGCAATTAGTTATCTAGGGTTAAAAACAAGTGTTCAAGAGAAATATGTTATAAAACGGTGGAAATCCGAATTGCTTAACAAACTTTGAAGATATATTTATATCACTGAAAATTATACTTTTCTCTAAAACACAATAACTTTTAGTGGGCGAACTAATTGATTTTATTATTTTTAGATGTGCGAGTGCGATGATTATAAACCATTATCTGACGGCAACAAATTACAGCCTGAAAATGATTTAATACAATTGAGTGTAGCCGTTTCCAAGAATTCATTTTTCGATCCGGACAATTTGAAGACGTTGTATGGTCGTGTGTAAGCAACCACTTTCAATTATTTTGTTGCGGTGTTAAAAATCGTATTGAGTATGTCACATTCAATCAACAGATATCAATGGGTAAGCTAATAATATTTAATACAATATTTCAAAGATATAGAATATAGATCTAATAGAGAGGGTAGAGAGACGATTCACAAAAATACCAAAAGCTTTGAAAGACCGGCAATATGAAGATAGACTCAAGGAACTAAAATTACCAATATCAAAAGAAAGTAGAGAAAATTTAAATGAGACTTTCAAATTTTATCTCTGCATTATAGTTTCCTGGTATTCAAGAAATCTTCACCACCAACACAAATGTAAATCTCCGTGGATGCTCAAAAAAATATGATAAAACACCTTTTGTATCCACTCCAAGGAAACATTTCTTTGCAAATAGAGAAGTGGAAGCATGGAACAAACTTCCACAACATGTCATCAATGCTACTAATCCATTTAAAGCACAATAAGGAAGTAGAGTCAATTTTTTTTATTTTTTTTATCAATGTTCGCATTCAAACTTAAATACTGGTATTTTTTTTTTTTTTTTAAAGACTGTTTTCATAATTAAATTAATTCTCAAAGTTTAAATTTTATTAAGCCCGCCAAAATGAGCGGAATCCGAGCGGTAAGAGGCGGGGTGTGGGTGTGACGTCATTCAAACTGTGAGAACCACGTCGCTTAAACATTTTGTATGGAAAAAAAATTAATTCTTCAATAAGGAATTCCAGTAATTTTTTTACCAATGTTAACCGTCTATTAGAATTGATTAAGATTTCATAGTTAAATTAATATTTTAAGTTAGAATATTTGCTTCTCCCGCCCGGCACGGTATTGAAGACGCTATTTGTTGACCGCCGCGCAGAAAAGTAAGACCAAAAGTAAAATAACGGTTTACAGCCCAGTTCACTGTGAGACTTTTCCGCGCGGAGGCCTGAAGTGTAATCACATGTAATGTGACATGTATAATAATAAAAACTTCTAAGCGATGCAATAAACAACATATTATTATAAAGCACTATACGAATATGTATCTTTAGAAATCCATTTTATATAATAATAACAACAAATACCTACATAAATATTTGACAATAGATGGGAGCTATTTTTTTCACATAGATCCTATTGACAAAGGGGTTTCTCCGGGAATGCAGCTGGTTTTCAGCAGTGCCTTATTATATGGTAAACAAAAGATGAAATTTTTGTTGTTTGTTTTTGGGGTGTTATGCCGTGTTGCGCTAACTCCTTCTTTAGCCGACGTTTCGGACAGCGTTGCAGTGTCCATCATCAGGGCAGATCCGGTAGATCCGAAGATGTGATTACACATCTTCGGATCTACCGGATCTGCCCTGATGATGGACACTGCAACGCTGTCCGAAACGTCGGCTAAAGAAGGAGTTAGCGCAACACGGCATAACACCCCAAAAACAAACAACAAAAATGCTTTTGGCCGTGAGAATCTAAAAACTTAAAAGATGAAATATTTAAAAGCCATCACCACATTATAATATATATTATAATGAGTAGAGAATAATTATCATGTCATGCGAAATCAATAAATATACCTGCACAAAACTAGTGGTTATGGCGAAATGTCAGATGGGTAGATACGCAATGATTATTATACTGTAAAAATGTATAATATTTATCGTAACGTACAAATGAACACAATTAATAATTTGATATACTTACTTGGAAGCTTTAACTCCACGGCCGGCTGTGATTTGGCCCAAATAAACGTTTGGCCTATACACCTCTCTCATCTAAACCGACCATCTCTCATGTAATAGAAAGAGATGCACCATAGACATTGCCGTAATCTGTTGTACGTACAAACCACGACACATGTGACGTCAGAATTCTTTCGACCAATCGTGGAGCGTATTCAGTTTATTGCTATTTAATGCTTTTTCAGAACATTTAACTAATTCTAAGAATAATAATATAGAAATATATTTATATATTTAGAATCGATATTTTTTGATCTACATGAACATATTTTTTATAAGTCAAAATATTTTTCACTCAACTTCCTTATTGCATTCTTATTTGGAGAAAAGAAAGGATTAGCTTATTTTTCAATTTATATCAACTCAATTACTGTTAAAACTTATTGTGAAATTGGATTAGCAGAATGCTGCCTGATCATTAAATATTAATAATAATGAAAAAGTTTTACCTTACAATAAAACTTATATTATGTACTTAGCTTTATTTAAAACCTATAAAGTGAGATAAACATTACCATTTTGCAGCCAAATCGACGTTTCTTACCAATTTCGTGTGTAATTCTTAGTTTAAATCTCCCGCCAATGTCACCTGCTAGTTCCAAATGCATCCTTGAGGCGGCGCCAGTAGTGGGACGCCACTAGTGACGCTATAATTTCAAGCTTCATTAGATCTCATCAGGCAGCCCTTGCCTAGGTTTTAAATAAAGCTAAGTACATAATATAAGTTTTATTGTAAGGTAAAACTTTTTCATTATGTAGCATAGGCTTTATTTAAAACCTATAAAGTGAGATATTGTTTGTTATCGCCTGGTGACATTATGCTAATGTGAATCAAATATAATATTTAAATTTATTTGCTAAAAAGAAAATAGGGGCAAGATTTCCAGAAATCAGCTAACCAGTTACAGAGGTTGAAAAAGGTCAGCAACAGATGGGTCGGTGTTGACTCGGCCAGCCGATTCTGCAATTTCCCTTCTATAGAACTTGGCAAAGGTATTGGGACTTCTCCAGTTACCACGCGACAGTATATCGTCCAGCTTATATTTCTGCAGCCAGTTCAGAGATGCCACTGCTGAACGGATGCTGCCAGGTGGATCCTCTACACCAGCATCCCTGAGGACTGCCCTAATCCAACCTGCAATTACTGCCCTGGAGGCCGCTTTCACTGTCCCACAAGTTGTAATAAATAGGCTAGGTAGTATTGCCTGCGCTCTCCGTTCCTTAGACAGTTCTATGACCTTCTCCGTCCAATAGACAGGGTCTATGTTCCTAGACTCCGAGCGAGCCAGTCTCCACCCTGATTGTTGCCAGTCTGCCGAATCTGTCTTGCCACCAAACACTGGCCAAATGGAGATGCCTTCACTGTCCACTGACAATCTTTCAGCTGTGCAATGGAGCAATGTGAGATCGTGGACTTGGCGCCCTGATGCCAAAAGCAGGATGGTGGCTGCTCTCCTTGATGCTTCAAAGAGAGTAATATGTTGAGGCAAATTCTTCTCCAGCCATGATGATACAACCCTCGGGTCCCAAATGGGGGGTTTTGAAGGCCTTAGTCTAGCTAAAGATATCCCTTTTAATATCTTCTTCACTATCGGATTGGAGCTCAGCTCTCTATTGTCTTCGGGAGAGCCTAAGGTACACACCACTGACTTGTGAACTAAAATGGTACTCAGCGATAGCTTTTCTCTGATGTGTAGATCGGCTAGGAACCTGGCTAAGTCTTCAGCTTTGGGACGCGTGGCATCAAGCTGATTCTCTGACGCCCAGCGCTGCCACCTCCGCCATGCCGGAGCATAAGTGCGAAGGGTAGAACTTCTCCACCCGGATCTAAGAAGTTCCTTCTGCTGACTTGACCATCTTGTTAGGTTTTTGTCCCACCCCCACAAAGCCAAATCTCCAGAGTGAAGGACTCTACTTGAGGAGGGGGTTTGTTGGTCCTGGTGTCTATCAGTGCTTCTCCTAGATTGTGAATCGTAAGAGGTGGACCCAAGGCCCGACACTTCAGATCCGCTCTCCAAAATGCCCTTTCCCAACGAGGAGCCACTACCAAGTATAATCCCCTTGCTCTGTTCAGGTGGCAAAGAACCCTCGGCATGAGGCACGGGGGAGGGAAGATCCAAGCCAGCTGATAGTCCCAGTCCCTGCTCCAAGCATTGTGGTAGTCTGCCTCGTCGTCCTGAAAATCAAGAGAAACATACCTTTGAACCACATGCGCTGTCCTAGAGCCAAATAGGTCTATTTCGGGTCGTCCCCATTTCCTGAATGCTACCTCTGTGAACGAGGGTAGCAAGTGCCATTCGGGTATAGCACGATGACGAGATAGACAGTCCGCTACTTCATTGAAACGACCGGGTAAGTATTGTGCTGTCATGGAGACACAGTGTTTATCCAAAACATCTAGCACTAGTCGAGTACAGCTCAGGAGTTGAGTTGATCTGGTACCACCCTCCTTGCGGAGATAAGATACGACAGACCTGTTATCCGACTGGATCAGAAGACCCGAGCCAGATAGCTCAAGCACGTGAGGAGACAAGGCAGCCAACACGGCGAGCATCTCCTTTACATTGGAGTGAAGATTCAGCTGGTCATCAGCCCACACACCGCTGAGAAGCTTTTCGTCCAGCTGGGCACCCCAACCCTGATCAGAGGCATCGGTTGTTAGGTAATGCTCAAACAGCGGCAGATGTATAGGTGACGTCAGGGTGAGCGATCGAACCCACCATCTCAATTCCCGAGCGGTAGCTGCCGGAATTGGTGATGACTCCCAAGGGTGGTAGTGTCTGAGTCCTAAGCACCCTTTCTGTATGTGCCGGCTGTTGAGCCTGCCTCTTGGAACTGCAAAACTAGCAAAGTTTAAAGAGCCCAAGAGGCTGCGCCCCTTATCTAGTGACCACCTACCTGTCTGAATAAAACCCTTTAACAAATAAGATAGGGCTGAAACCTTGTTCTGAGGGAGAGACTTTTCATTAGTTAGAGTATTCCAGCTGATACCAAGAAATTGAACTTGTTGTGATGGTTCTAATATTGACTTATCAAATTGTATATGCCATCCCAAGCCTTGCAAAAACTCCACCATTTCAATAGCCTGCTGTTTTAAAGTAGGCAGGCATTGGTTTACTAATAAAAAATCATCCAGATACACTAGAATTCTCATCCCTCTCTTCCGCAGTTCCTGCGCTACCCAGTTAGTGAAGGTTGCGAATGCCTTAGGTGCGGTGGCCAAGCCAAAGGGGAGGGATGTCATCTGCAAGAGTTCATTCCTATAGATAAGTCTAAGGAAACATCTATGCTGCTCACTCACAGGTACATGAAAGTAAGCATGTGTGAGGTCCACTTTAACCATCCAGTCATTCGGTTGTAGAAAAGTAGGAACTCGATAAACGTTTACCAGACGAAATTTACTGACAGTCAGAAAATTGTTTAAATACTTTAAGTTAAAGACCGGCCTCTTTGAGCCATCTGATTTGGGGACCAGAAACATGTTAGAAATAAATGAGGGAGTGGCAGGTGCCGACTCTAAAACCTTAAGGGCTTTGAGTTTTTCTATTTGTTCTGTCATTGCCACAGAAGTCTTAGTGGCGAAAGGGGAGTTAAATAAATCAATATTATTATTTAGTGGAGGTTTTGATGAAAATGGAATTCGGTAGCCATCTAACATCTTAAGGATGATAGTAGGGGCGCCAAGGTTCCTCCACTTACCTGCGAATGAGCGCAACTGACCCCCTTGAAAAGAGGGCCCACTGTTAAAACCTCTTACGGTCTGGCTTCCCTGCTCTTTCCTTGGGCCGGAACCTACCTCGGGGAGGGAAAGCTTTAGCGGCTCTACGGGCTGGTTCCGGACCTCGACTCTCAGGGTGCTCCCTTCTCGCGATGGTTCTTCCCTGCTGTACTCTAGGACGAAAGGGCTGCGAGCTCTGCACAGTCACAGGTTTAACGGGTGGAGCTGGTCGCGAAGTGCTAGGCTGAGGAGCGAGGCACTTCTTCACTCCCCCCAACTTATCCAGCTGGGCCGACAGGAGGTTCGGGTCAAAGAGATATTCCGATGTGGGCGGAATCTTCCGTAAGGCATCTCGGACGTATCCGTCACTGATGCCTCGCAATGCCCCCTCTCGTCGATACTCAATGTGGCTAGCCCGTTTTCCGCAGACCATCTGCATGATGTCTTTGGACACCTTCTGGGACTCAGACCCCGCCGCGAAGAGAGACTGCACCTTCTCGAAGAGAGTGGAAGTGCTCAGCTTCGTGCCTGGTTCCGCACTCCAGTTGACCAGCTCCTGCAAGGAGGCCTTCAGGAGATCAGCCTGCAGGGAAAGAGCATTGGTCAGGGAGCCGCAGAAGGAGTCCGTTGACGTACTGGCCGATTCCTCCTGAGCTAGGCGCTTCAATTCAGGGTTCAATGCCAACATTGAGAAGAGAGGGGTTGCGGCATACGACTTCTGGATCTCGAGGTAGCGGACATTGTTCCAGTTGGCCGTCCCCAGATGCTGAAGGAGCTCCACTTTTTTCACCCTCCCTGGGTCGGCCGATGGTATCTTCGGCTGCTTTAGGTCAGTTGTCCACTCCCCGAGATCCAAGTCACGAGACGGCTTATTCGGATGGACGAGTCCCATTCCCAAATCTCCTGCCAATTCCTCCCGAAGCGACGCAGGGGTGTCCAGGGAGATGCTGTCCTCGTCATCGTCATCCGAGGCGCCACGGACGGGAGCCTCCGAACGCTTTTCCAGCAGCAGACGCAACATTTCCTGCATCTGGGACATCTGCTGCGTTAATACGTCAATTCGCGGGTCGGCGGGAGCTAATTCACAAACCCTCTGCCTCTTGGCTTTGCCTTCGCCGTAGACCCTCGGACGCTTCCCCCGCGTGTCCGTGTGAATCACCTTCATGACTTCCGCCCTCGAAAATTCGGCTTCCCCGCTCTCGGAACGTTCGGAATCCGACATAATCACGAAAATACAAAAAACACTAAACAAAAACACACGAAACTCTATAAATCGCAATTTTACGGAGTTCGAACAGTCACACTGTTAATAACCTCGAAAAAAATATGTAAATTTTGCGCAAATACTGAAAAACAGGTTATTTTACGGTATTTGATGTTTGTAAACAAACCAAACATGTTTGACCTTCGCAAAATAAATGCTAATGAAGCTTGAAATTATAGCGTCACTAGTGGCGTCCCACTACTGGCGCCGCCTCAAGGATGCATTTGGAACTAGCAGGTGACATTGGCGGGAGATTTAAACTAAGAATTACACACGAAATTGGTAAGAAACGTCGATTTGGCTGCAAAATGGTAATGTTTATCTCACTTTATAGGTTTTAAATAAAGCCTATGCTACATAATATTATCATTAAATATCAGTCCAGTAAAAATTGTTCTGGATGGTGTTTAAATCCATCAATGAAATGGTTCCACCCTACATCTCTGAACCATGCGTCCCGGAAAACACTGGTCTGAGGCAGTCAACTCTTCTTAGATCAGCGACACAATCAACTATAGGCAGACTGATGGAACCTAAACGCAAGCCAAATACTAAGTTTGGTGATCGCGCTTTCGTAGTATCTGGGCCGAAGGCTTGGAATAACCTTCCTTCGGAGGAACTAAGATGCATAACAAGCCCAACAGTATTCAGGTCTAAACTAAAAACTCACCTTTTAAGCTCTCATACCCTTAAATTATATATACCTTCCTGAGAGTAGCATTCTTGTATTGCCTATAATACATCCTAATCACACTCTTCTTATTGTATTTACATTATTTGAAATCTGTCTCATCCCGAGGCATGAATCACATTTAGAAAGATGAATTCTGATCTAATCCTTGTACTGTAGTACCGCCCAACATAAAATGAGCTTTTCCTCCCCTACACACGCTTATTAAAGAACACAAATACATATTATTAAAATAAATACCAGAATGAATAACGGCACTTCCAATTACATGTGTTGCAATTATGTCCTCTAAGTGCAAACTGTATCTAAATTTCTCTAATTAACAGTGTAAATATCATGTGACCTCCCGGGTAAGTATTGTCCTGTATATTATCTTCCTGTACAAAATATAAATAAATAATGATAATAATATACGTACATTCTAACGCAGTGCATTATACGTATAGTTTTAGAATTAGGATCGAACCTGTGGATGCAATCTGTTAACCATAAGTTGATAATAGTTAGACTAGTATATAGTTAATAATAAGATAGATCATTGTAGAAATATATTATATATTTGTACAGCAACCCTTGAGGTGATTTTGCACAAAAACGGCTATACAACTTATCCAAATATTATTATTATCAATTTGAAGAAGTTTTATTAACCGCAGGGGATGTGAAGATCGGCCGGAGTCTTCCATGAGCGGCATCATTCAATCTCCAGCCTCGGCAGATACTTCTTCCAAAGATGACATCAATTTTAAATTGGAAAATAGTAGTGTAAGAAAATCATGCCACCAAAAATAATATGTACCATGTGCTCCACAAGTCACTGTGTAATTGAATTTTGTTTTTAGATACCAGACAATCAACAGAATGCTTCTATTAACAGGTGATTACCTATTAAATACATTCAATACGGGTACTCAGTCAGTTCGTCTTCATATATTGTCAGTGCCAAAGGGTTACATTTCTCCAGATGCAAAGCTAAGATTATTTAGAAAGAATACAACATGAAACTGATTTCGGCACATTAATATTTCAAAGAAAATTCCTATTGCAGTGATAGGGTATTTTTATTTTATTTTTACATTAGTTGTACCCTGCCACGCGTTACTGTGGCTCAGTGTTTCTGTGCAGATAGAGAAACAATAGCGCGTGTTGCTTTTCCAATCCAACAGATGGTGCTGTTTTTCAAAAAAGCATGGTTTTACCAGCCCCAGGTGACATCTATATAATATATAAAAACACACGCGCATTCGCATTAAACAAACGAATATTTACATTTTTATTTATATAGAAGATTGACAAATAAATTTTCTTTATTGATTTAAAATATGCCATTTTTGATTTTCCTCTAAAAGGGCATGTTTGTGAAAATGGCTTCTTTTACGTCACGCCATCAATGTTGGTGAAAGCCATTTTACCAGCCAGTAGTATTGTCTACGTCATAATGACATTGTAGCCAGCTTGAACCATTTAGAAATGAGTAGATTTAGTTCGTTTTTAAAATCAATAATAATTAATGTAAATTACACAATTTGAGTTCGATGATCAGAATCAGGAAGATGAACCGTCCACATTTTGTTTAACGGTGTCCATAGTTTATGAAAATATTCATATATTTATTTTCAACATTTCAACAGTCGACAGGCATCACACAGCTTGTCTCATTGTGAATCATCATTGCAGAATATTTGTTGTGCAGAAATAAATTCATGTGAGGCTTTACATCAAAAAATTGTAAGTACTTTTGGAAATACCTAAAATCCATTATTTACTTTATTTCATACAAACATATGTTGTCTTTTTTGACAGGCGGATTATTGGCTAGAAAAAGCGATGGATTAGATTGGTAACAAAACAAATAACAAAAAATAAGAAAAACTGGCAAAATCTTTTTTTTTTAAATCGAGTGTGGAAAATATGAAACATAATTTTTACAAATTTCAGATAAATTTGAGTTTTTTTGAGCCCTACGAGCCGGCACAAGATATCTCACTTTTACCAAAAGACAGTTTGACTGATGTTTATGATCCGTCCACTTCGTCATTTTTTTCACCTGATAAAATAAAACATTACGCTGGTATTGATGACAAGTAAGTTTTATAGTTATACTTACATAGTACATGAAATATAAATATTTTACCAAGCAATTACAGTTCTCTCTCAATAATCTGCCACCCCATAAACCAGATAAGTATTTAGTAAAGCGGTGGCTATAGTTCATATTTACAAAATAACACCGCTATAGAGCTTTTATTAATAAACTTATTCAAACAAAAACATGGCAGAACGAAACCAACAGAAACACGTGCTACAGGTGCTAAAACACAGAGCGCTAACCAAAATATTCTAAAACAACAATATATACACTGTTGAGTGGTAAAATGGTCAGCAGTTTTTTAACTGAATGCGTAGATAACCTTCGGCATCCAAATCTAGGCACGCGGCGAATTTGTAATCTAGGCACGCGCTTAATTTGTCATACAAATACTGGTGAATTATAGAGCTTGATTTTGTGCTTTCAACTAGTAAAAATAAGGGCAGATTATAGTACTTTTGGGATGATCTAGCATCAGATTACTGAGGGAGTACCTACTGTAATGTCGGTGAGTAAAAGTAAATTTTTTTGATTCTTTTTTTTTAATTTTTAGAGCTCCAACTAAAAAAATGGTGAAAAAGAAGCCATGTATTCCTGGAAATACAAAAAATCCTGTCCTCGAATCTGATCTTCAATTTGTTCAGATTAGTTGTCTTGATGATATTGAAAGAGATACTAATGCACTACTGAGATTGCACTACAACTTCCCTGAAATATTTCATGACATGGTGAGCTTAGTCTTTTGTCGAAGCGATAAGGAGATATATTATGTACAGGTAAATCATTTTAAAGAGACCCTTGCTTGTTTTGTGGTGTACTGGATGGATCAAAAAATAATTTGATAATAATTTTGTTTTTGTTAGAAAGCTGAAGAATGAAAAAAAAAACATAAAATAACATTGGCCAATTGAATGGCGAATCTAAATTTAAACAGAATTGATAATCGTCACTATCCACCCAATATCTTTGGACGATTACGGTGAGGTGTTCCGAACTAGTTTCAATACTAACGGTATACACAAACACAGTCAAATGTCCTCTTTAAATTGATTTGCATATATAAATCTCAAGAAATACAACTGAACCACATGTGTGAAAATGGCGATTTTGTGTTAAAAATGCAAAAATATCCATGGACTACTTGTGTTGTGTAAAAAGACCGTATCTGCCATTTATCTGATTTCATCATTATTGTTAGATACATGTTTCTTCGAAATTATAAGGAATATATTTTTACTGTAAAACGTAAATAATCTTCAAATACCGTGGTTATAAAAACATGAGAAATGCAGATACGTTTCTTTTGTATTATGTATATGGGTGTCATGTATTAAGATTTTATATTACCAGACGCAGTTGAATTGTTCTTCATTATCATTGGAGTTGTGGAGTCACCTGGAGTTGTGGCTGGTCTCCTGCCGTCTCATTCTGGTTCATTATATCCAAGGAAGCAGCGTTGCCAAGCTAGAACACCCCCACCATACAGGCTTATTAAAGAAGCCTCATTTTCAGTGGTCAACAATAAATTGTGTTATTGACTTTGAGTTCTTCAAACAATCAAGCTCATAATTTGGTTGTCCAGCATCGTTGATGGTGGCATTATTATTGAAATCATTTTGAACACTATTCATCTATGTTTCTGCCTCAACTCTATTCACCGATAAGAATCATGTTCAACTGATTTCATAAAGGAATAAAGGATTTCACAAAATGTTATTATTTCCCAAATGTGTCTTGCAGATATTATCGGACAATTTGGAAGAAGCATCAAAGAGAATTGCGTTCCATGTGAGTGAACTGTACTCAAAACACCTCCCAAAGAAAAAATATATGTTTTAATAACCTATTTTATCATTTTTATGCTACATTAATAATATACCAGGGTAATTTGAAATGTTTCCGGCCACATCGACATAAAGTAACCGTAGAAAAAAATTCTATCACTCCTACTACTATGTTTATACTCAGCCACACAATATTTAACGATTGTAAATGAAGGGGAGGCTTCACCGTATACACTTACTTCACCGTATACAGAGAGTCTAACTTTTCTCTTATTTCCCGAGTCTTCTTTCAAATGAAAGAATTTTATCATTTTTTATTTTTTTTTATTTCGGAGACGGTTGATGTAAGGTTCCCGTGAGCACTTAGGCCATAGGCCCATTGTGCTATCTCCTATTTTATCTCATTCCTTTAACAGTAATCCGGTCCCTTTTATAAAGTTCACTAGGGTTGTCATTGGATATGTGGTTATGTCTATGTGAATGTGTCTTCCCAGGTATCTGAGACTTATTCCCAACAGAGCGGGACATAGGCACCAAAGGTGAATTGGAATCTCTTCATCCTCTTCACATTTACTGCATCTGTTGGTGTGTTTTCCACTCCCAACAACTGCATGTGTCTCCTGAGATAGCAGTGTCCCGTTAGTAGTCCTACCAGTTCCCTCAGTGAGTTTCTGTCCATATTGAGTGGTTGTCTAGTTCGCCTTGGGTCTGGTCCGTTTATGAGTACTTTAGATTGCCTCATTCCGGGTGTCCTTTCCCATTCCTTCCAGTGCCGGGATTTGACCCACCTTTCAATATGTATTTTGGTGTGGCAAGCTGCTACTCCTACGGCCAGCTTTGATCCCGCAAGTGTTTCCTCGCTAGTCCACCAACCCGCTCATCGCCCTCAATTCGTTTGTATACTGGTACCCAGATCAGGGTTATTTTATTGATGGTAGCAAGTTCTTCCAAGGGACTGTTTTTGGGCAACTCATCTCTCCATTGACCTTTCCATTGTAACCTGTAGGCTGCCGCCATTGCCGTTTAGTGGGGGTAGATTCAGCAGCACTCCAATGGCTAGTATTGGAGTGGTTCGCATGGCTCCTGTGATTCTTCCGCATGCAAGTCCCTATATGTGGTTGAGTATGGCCATCACTGTTTTCAGTGTTGTTCTCCTCCACCAGACCATGCATGATTCTTGGTTTTACAACGGCTGTGTACAGCCATTGCATCATTTTAGGTTTGAGTCCCCACGTTCTGCCGCAGATTCGCTTAGTTACCCACATTAGAGCACATTATGTCTTTTTACCTACAGTTTCCACCTGGTTTTTCCAGCTCAGTTCGGCATCTATGACTCCGGGGTACTTAAACGTGTCTAGGGTAACTCCTTTCCATAGAAGGTTGGATTGCTCCATCCCTCTAATTTTCTTTTGAGAGTAAAGATTACCAATTCTGTCTTGTCTGGGTTGACTGACAGCCCTGTTTCTTCACACCATTCTTCCACTGTTGCCAGTGTTGACTGTATAAGGCCTCTGGTTGTGTCTGCATTACAACATCTTATTATGGTCACGATGTCATCCGCATACCCTTGTGTATATAGGCCCCTGTTGTTGACCTTTAGGATGAGGTTATCCACCACTAGGCTCCACAGCAAGGGCGGTAACACCCCTCCATGTGGACATCTTCGTGTCACTAATACTCTGATGTTTACCTCACCAATTGTCACCATGAGTATCCGTCTTGAGAGAATGTTCTTCAGCCACCTTCTGGTGGTTTTGTCGAGTCCGTGTTTTTCTGCCACTTCATCAATGGATTTAACAGTGGTGCAGTTGAATGCTCCCTCTATATCTAGGGAGAGTCCTGCTGCCAGTTCCCCGGTCGCCTGGGCCTGCTCCAGTTTGTACACCAACCTGTGCAGTGCCGCGTCGACCGACTTACCTGGTTGATAGGCAAATTGCAACTCATGGAGGGGCTTTTCTCTCAGTGCCCCATCCCTTATGTGCCTATCCATTAGCCTCTCCATAGTCTTTAGAAGAAATGAGGTGAGACTAATTGGGCGAAATGCGCCCGGTTGGTCATAGTCGATTCTCTCCGGTTTAGGTATGAAGACTACCCTTATTTTCTTCCATGATATGGGAAAGTATCCAAGGGCACAGCATGCCCTCAGGAAGTCACAGGAAGTAGGATTGTATCTAGGCCCCTTTGTAGAAGTGCCAGAAAAATTCCATCCACTCCCGCACTTTTAAATGGGTCAAACCCGTTGATCGCCCATTTAACTCTGGAGGGAGTAACTATTTTAGCCGCAGTGTCCCAATCCTTACCTTCCCGTGTAACTCAGGTCGGTGGTGGACCAGTGTCACTTTCTTCTAACTTTTTGTAACCGGGAAAATGTTTCCCCAGCAGTCCCTACAACTCCTCCTCCCAATTATTGGTGAAGCCACCTCCTACTTTCCGGAATGGGCCTTTAGCTGCCCCTGGGTCTTTAGCAAGAATTTTCTGAATTCTTGCTGCCTGCGGGACGGTTTCCACCTTTCCACAGTACTTTTCCCAGGAGCCCGTTTTGGCTTTCCAGATCGCTTCCTTATATTCTTTCTGGTATTGCTTATCTGCATTCCCAGGTCAACCATATTTGCCTGGGAATCTTGCCATTCCTATGTTTAACTCCTCCGTGTACTGAATCCGGTCAGTTGCTTTTGGGTTCTATATACATTTACGTTCATTCTGTTTGCCTCTCCCTCTAGTTTAAATTCTGTCGATGGACCGACAGGGATGGTTCATCCGACACTCTCCATCCTGAGACTCTCAAGGTTCCCAGAGCCAGATCTATCACAATCACGACCACTGTTACTTATAACGAAGGTGGGTTCCCTATCTCTATTGAGAATTTCAAGGTTCACTGTCATCAGATATTCCAGGAGGTCCTGTCCCTTGTTTGTTGATATCCGTACTCCCCCACAGAGTGTGGTGCGAGTTAGCATCAGCTCCAAGTATCAGTTCCCTACCCTTCTCCCTGCAGTCCTGGATGAGTCTCGTTATTTCCCTTGAAGGTGGTGGTTCCGTAGAGTCGTAGGGAATGTATGCTGATGCTACCACTACTTTTCTACTTCTTTGATCCAGCATGACATGTAGCTTCACCGCCACCAGGTCCCTGCTGCAGTATTCGGGTAATAGTGTGCCGGCTATTCCTCTATCATTAGGATGCAAGCCCTGGGTCTGTCTCCCGAGTCATTGTAATAGAGTAGCCCTTGGTTCATGTTTAGTCCTCTGACCTTCCCCCTGTAAGTCCAGGGTTCTTGGATCAGCGCGACAACCGCACTATCCCAGGTGACTCTCCTGCTGAGCACGGCTGAGCCGCTGCCAGGCTGCGATGCAAGTTTATTTGAGCGAAATTTATGTTTTTAGTCATTTGTCTAATCCTTAGGTCACTCACCCTACTTACGCTTCTCGGTGTTGGGACAGCGCACCGTGAAGGTGGCCTTCCTTATTCCAACTTGCGCCGTCATCCCCATTTCCCTCAGCACTTTTACACTTTCCTCGTCCACGCTCATTATCAGGCGATATCTATTTTATACTACTCGAAACTCATTTTTCTCCATTGTTGACAGACAACGTCAGCTGACAACTTTGGAAGGTGCCAAATGATCAGAATGACTTTAAATTTTTACAGTTTACACATTTCAAGGCCATCTATCAGACGGCTATAAAAAAAAATTCTATTGTTACTTTATGTCGATGAGGTTGGAAAATTTTCTAATGACCTCTCGAGTCTTGAATCATGTATTAATAAATTTAATGAAAAATTCACGTATTTTATTTTATTTTATTTCTTTTACAATTACAATATTTAAATCTAATTTATAATAACGGTATCACAATGCATAAATATTCCAATTTTTGCTGATAATGAAAATAAATAACATGAAAATTTATTTAAACCAAATTTTGATAGAAAAAAGCTGATACTAAAATACTTAACATCAATATTTAGATAAGATTTAGATATTTTATTTCTATCCTTAATTACAATTAAGTTTTTTGTGATTCTTATAATATACCTTATTTGAATTACAGTAAATATCATGATAATATTTATAAGCTCGATTATTTGAAAATGCAGTGCGTTAAAGATTACTGAATGAGCCAAAAAAAAATTAATAATATTTTTTTCTGCCATATTCAGTGTGAAATTAAATTAAATTGTAATGGATTTGAGCTGCATCGAGTAGCACTTTATGGTGTTGTATAAAAATGAAGTTACATTGTGTACGAGCTAGACAATTTTCTGAAGACCTGTTTCGAATTGTTGTTTGATTGACCTTTTGCACTCAAATTAATAGAAACAAGGTATTATTACAAAATATATCTTAAAAATATCAAGTGTAAAATAATCAAAATTAATTTATAAATCATAAATGTTAGAAGTAATCTAAAGATAAACATATTATACCCTCAAATTAAATATGTAAATTAATTTGCAGATTTTAAAAATATATCTTTCCCTAGTTGCAGCCGTCTACCATGAGTTGAGTGAAATAATGTCTACTTTAAAGAGCACTGCAAGATGTGGTGGGCAATAGGTGCTTTAGACTTTAGCTTTCTTTCTTTACTTAATTACTCTTCTTGACTTTTGTTCCTATCCGTTTACTAGGGGTTCAAAAATAGTGAAAATAGTTGATTTAAATCCCACACACGTAGCTTTACAGTCACTCATAATGAAACGGCGCTTCGTTCACGTTCACCCGCTCGACGACACTCAACGGCAACAATCAGTAAACGGGGCGCAACAGTCTAGAAGCTCAGGTGGCGTCACGAAGGACGCTCCTGCGAGGACAACTTCTCCAGGCGCTGGCAGAGGTCGTGAGCCAGGCGAGCGGCGGCGGAGCAGTGCGGCGGCAGAGGAGAGGCGGGGGCTGGGGCCATGGGGGGAAGGGCTGCGGGATCCAGCGGGGTCATCGCCGGAGCTGCCACTGGCGGGGAACGAGGCGGGGGGTAACACTGCACAGTGTGTCCGCACTCAGACATGGGGCACAATCCCACCCAGCGGGCCTTGCCAAAGGCGTGAGACTGCAATTTAAAAAAATAAAAGTTTTACCATAATAGTCCAACAAAGTCCAATACCATTCTGCATGTAGGCAACATTATTCAAGTATACTATATATATGTGACAGCCCTGCTGCAGACTAGCAGCTTTGCGGCAACCCTGCAACTGCGCGGTGAATCATCGGCCAAATACCGAAAAAATATTAAAAATAATATTTAAATATTTTTATAATCATATATGTATTTTTGTCATAGCACCTGCTGGCACCGTGTTTAATAAATGCATAATTAAGCGGGGAAACTAATCAAGTAAGTCAATGAGATTGCAGAGCAAATACAAATATGTTGACATTGTCTGTGTCTGAGCTGAATAAAGTCTGCAAGCTCCAACTCATTATTTATGGACGTAGAATATCTCTGCTGTGTTCAATCTGTCCATCTGCCCCATGTCCATTGTGCACCAGGCCTGATATACCCATTGTGTTATTTAATAGGACAGTAAAGAGAACTACACGCAAAGCAGGGGTGTCCATTAAGCCATTATTTGGAAATTGCCAAAAGACTAAAGTATTATTAAGTCCATCCACTTTAACTGCTTAAGGTTAAAACTTATCATCGGAATTGAATTATAAATGAAACAAAAAGGAATTAGTTTCTCGTTATAACTGGATTTTTTTTATTGAGTATGCTGCTGTAGATTATAGACAAGGAAAGTATAAATAAGGAAAAAAAATATATTATTTGCAAATTGCATAAATTATAATAATAATACATACATACTTTTCCAAACATTGACTTTGCCATTCATAAATTCAAATTACATCAAGTATTTTTAGTTCCAGACTTTTATTTTTCTTCAGTGGGTGAATCGGTACAGTGAAAGAGTATAATGAACCCTACTAGTTAAAAGTAATTTTCTGCAGAAATGGAGATTACTATTATAAAACGCGACGGCAGCCCCTGACCAACAACGGCAGGTCCTGACCAATAACGGCAGCCCCTGACCAATAAAGCTAATGTGATTTCATTCGCAATTTTCACTGGATGAAAGGGTTTGAAAGTGTTTTGGTCGCACGGGCATTCAGTCGGCACCACAGATTCAATTGACAATATGCAATTGCAGGCAGATCTCAGCCTTCCCAGCATCCGTTCCATTCATGGTGTAATTTATCACATGACGCTGAAGACATCTTCTCAAGTGATTAATTTGTGAAATTGGTAACGGGACACAGACCAAAGAAAGCAATTTGAACTACAAATACAGCAAATCCACCGTCGCATTACCCAAGGCTGGTTGGAAATAAGATAGAGATCATAATGAAATCTGGAATACTGTTTGCCTACATTCTTTAGACTCCTGGTTTTGACTTATCGGAGCATTTGATGTAGCGATGAGTCGTCCATGAACGAGCCGCAGAATTGAGCTAGCTCTTAGAGGTGAACGGCATCTGACGGTCTGACATTTGGACTTGGACACATTTACCTACGCCTAATAACTATCTAGGATCTAAGGCGAGCGCAGTATTCTCATTGCTCGTACGCTCTGAACTCACGGCTCCCGTTCAATTGAGCCGTCGTTCAATCGAGTCCACTCTTTATTGGCTGGTGCCATGGCTCCCGCTCTTAACAAAATGAGTCATGACGCATCGCTAATTTGAAAGAATAGTCAATTAAGGTTTCCAGTGCAATCAAAATGCATAGAAATAGAAGTTATAAACCCATATAATACCCATTATAGTGCATTTATGTAGACTGTGGTATATAAAAAAAGTTATTTAACTACATTCTTGCATGCAATGGTTATGCATTATAAATAATGACAACTCATAAATTATTGTGCGGTACAACTAAATTTCCCACAGTATAATAAATTATTATGAAACGATTGCAGGTCAATAAAAACATATTAGCATTGTAAATAAGTCAAACTATATCTATCACAAGATTAAAGTTAAAGAATGAAAAACAATACAGAACAAATCCAGCATAATTATTGTTATTATTGGATTATTAATATAGCGCAGTTTTAGAGGGAAAACCACCTGAAAGATGATGAGCACAATAATTATGTAAAAATTACAATAAATTTGATTATCTAATTTCAATTGCTTATTCTTTACTCTGCGTTTATGAATGTTGATGGTTTTTGCATACAGAGCGGTTTCACAGCAGTCGTATAAGAAATAATGATGTGTTCTCACCACAGCACGGTCGCGCTCCCAAAGCTGTCCACACTGGCGGCACAGCGGGCAGGGCCGGGTGAGTGCGTAGCCACCACATTCCGGGCAGTCCAGTGTGACGTGCTCGTGTGTCCAGCTCACGCCGCACGTGAAGCACGAGTTGAGCTGCGCGCGCAGTTCCTCGATGGTCAGCACGGGTTCCGCCGCCCCTCCCTCTCTCTCTCTCTGCAGCTCCTCCAGAGAAGCCGAGCTGGGACTGCGAGGGGTCAAACTGGAAAAGAACAAATAAATCCAATTTAATGCCAATTACATTTTGCATAATCTTATCTTATTATCTTATTCATAAGTAGTAGTGGTCTAATGTCTAATAACTTAGCTTTATAATTAATTAAATAATTACAAACTTGACCATTACTCTAATTGATAACATCTTTGGTTTCGATCCCAAAGTTTAAGAGTTCACAACGGCTTGCGTAGATAAATTATAATTAATTTTACATTTTATCCAGAGTGGGAGAGCATCTCAGTATCGCCCTGGTGAGAGACCATTATGTTGCATGGTGACTAGCCATAGGATAAATAACACAAGAAATGCCTTGTGGGCATATTTCGTGATCCAAATATCTGCCTAATCGAAGCCTAAATTTCCAATAGAAAAATGTATGTTGACGCAACTATATGCATCTCTCTTTAACATACTCCTATGTTCCTGCATTCCTCCACCCAATTACTTGTTACCCAATTACCTGTCCCTGTCTGTGTGTATTGGTTGTATATATGTATGTTATTGTACTAAAAAAACGTGTATTGGTTGTTCAGAAAATAAATTTGGACAAATATTACATAAACTATCTGAATTATCACATTATGGTGGGGACCAGACGACGAAATGACTAGGATGGTCGTTTATTGATTTGATTCCATTAGAATCATTTACGACACGTAGGTAACTATAATACTCTGTTCACCGAAAAACTAATATTTTCATTTCGTCGTCTGGTCCCCACCTGAATTATCACATTATGGTGGGGACCAGACGACGAAATGACTAGGATGGTCGTTTATTGATTTGATTCCATTAGAATCTGTATCAGACGTAATGGTGACACATAAGACTGTAAGGGGCCGGTGATCCCAATCTGTGGAGGCGGAAGGCGTCGTCCTTCAGTGGCGTGGAGGGGTAGAACGGGGCCGTCTCTGAAGCCGCTGTAGAGCTGGTCCGAATGCTGTTTCTTGTTCTTGAGCTGATTCCGAGTCTGGTCCGAAGGGGTAGGCAAGTCCGTGGTCCAGGGTGAAGCGGGGGTCAGAGTGAAAGAAGGCGAGCAGAGGCAGAAGTCGGAGCGAGGTAGAGGGCAGAGCAGAGAGAGAGGTGTTGAGCTGGTGGAGGTTGCTGGCTAACTGTCTTTCCAAGGGGCTGTTGCCCGTTTTATAGGACCCCGGCGGCCTTCGCTGACCGAGCGACGTTCACACGGGCCCGCTTTCTCTTTGATTCCTGGAATCGAGGCCCGTGTTTGTTACGTGCCCGCGGCCCGCCGCCGGGTTGGCTACCGCCCCTCGGCCGGTAATTTCGGGCCGTGGTCATTTGTGACGCTATGCCGGCGCATGGCGCACGGCAAGGCTTCCCACTACGTTTTGGCACGGTTCTAACAATCGTGCCCGAATTAAATATGAATATGATTTTGCCAGCTCTCATAGTATACTTCTCTGCCCGTGTCCCCTAGCCAAGCTCCGACGTTTAATTTATTGTTTACATAGAGGTTCAGACATACATTTTATACATTTCTTTCATTATACATAACAATTTCACATACATAGAGGACAGTTTATTCAGTTTAAGGACAGGCAAAGTTAAGGCAAATGGCAGATTTTAATATGGGGTGACGTCGGCTGATATCGGAGCAGTACGTCCGTTACAGAATCATTTACGACACGTAGGTAACTATAATACTCTGTTCACCGAAAAACTAATATTTTCCAAATATACTAATAGATAGTGAAGGATGAGCTGTGTATAAAATTTAACCCCTCCAGCGTGTTAGGGTCAAATATGACTGGGCGTCCATATTTTATAAAAGTATTTTTATCTTTTTTTCTGTCATGCAAAAATACAAAGAGAAATAATAATGTTTTCCAGTTTGCCTCAAATATTTATACTAGAATCCATAAATAAAATCCTAAACTTGGCCAAAATGAATAATTCATATTTCAAGCCGCTATCGTAACAATAGGTTTAACTTTAAAAATTATTTTTTATCATATGAATGAAATAAAAGTGAAACTAGTTTTCTTACAAATTCCATAAACAAAAATTTGTTTTCGAAATATCGAGTTCTAAAAATTAAGTCAAAATATGTGGTTAGCGTTTTTGAAAACATTTTTCATGTTTGATATTAAAATTTTATTATTTAGAAATAGTAATGTACATTAAATTCATACACCGGAAAGATAATTTTATCTAGTTTGTAAAATAGTATTTGTTTTAAACTTGAAACTACATTTTTTTACCAACACTACAATAAAATCCCAACCCAACCCAAATCAACTCAAAATAAGGCTACACAATGACTACACAAATGGGGTTTATGCCGTAATAGACCCTAGCGCATTGAGAGATGTGGGGGAACGCGATTCAAAATAAGGCTACACAATGACTACACAAATGGGGTTTACGCCGTAATAGACCCTAGCGCATTGAGAGATGTGGGGGAACGCGATTCAAAATAAGGCTACACAATGACTACACAAATGGGGTTTACGCCGTAATAGACCCTAGCGCATTGAGAGATGTGGGGGAACGCGATTCAAAATAAGGCTACACAATGACTACACAAATGGGGTTTACGCCGTAATAGACCCTAGCGCATTGAGAGATGTGGGGGAACGCGATTCAAAATAAGGCTACACAATGACTACACAAATGGGGTTTACGCCGTAATAGACCCTAGCGCATTGAGAGATGTGGGGGAACGCGATTCAAAATCCAAAGGATCGAACAAAGTCAATAAAAATTACCTGTACCTACGTCGTTAAGACATAAACATAAAACATCGAATAACTAGAAATAGAATTCGTCCGACTTTTAATTTCTTTATCTATGGCAATACTAAACATTTAGTTTTTCATTATAATTATACAACGTTGTTATTTCTTCCCACCGGATACAAAAGATTATAAACATTGCGTTTTAAGGTATGTTACACTATAATAGATACACACGCAAGACGAAATTAATGACAACATTGAGGTATTTTAATGAGAATTTTTGGAAAACATTTCCACATTATCATATTAAGGCGAAGCACTAAGAAGTATTGCAAATTTATGTGTTTTTGGTTTAAAATTTTGATCGCTTATAAATATTTTAGATGTTTTAATTAAATACTGCAAGTAGAACGCATCTTGGACTTTGAAATAGTCGAGCATTTTTTTGAGTCGAGTCTTTTTATAAGCCCACAAAAAATAAAGAATCACGCCTTTAAAAACTACTTTATGGTTCAAAATCTCCAACTTATAAAGCCCTTTTCGGTTATGGTTTCATTGTATAATCTGGAAAATTAAGTTCATTAGAAAATGTTTAAATATTTGTGCCTGAACTTCACAAAATAAAATAAATAATACTTTTCGGCGATGTTTTTTTCCTGCATCAAAACAGACGGCTGATTATCGGAGGGTTATTGTTAGCGGCCCGATTCCAAATGTTACACGACGAGAATAGCATCAGCATTTCACCATAACTTGAAAAACACTGACGAATTAATAAATTATTTCTCGAAAACAAACAAAAGAACTGTCTAATTTCTAGTAAAAATAAAGATCAAAAAAATAATTATATAATCATCAGCAAATTTGATAAAATTTTGTGTAATTCAATGGAATAAATATTTCGAAATGCATTTGGTATCTTGAGTTTGCCTATCGCTAGTGGGAACTACATAATTCAATGTAATCTGTGTTTTTATCGATTTCTGCAAATCCTAACTAGGTTATTAGTTATTACACCTAAGAGCTCGTAACGAGGTGGCTCGTTCTGCTTACCCCCACCCAAGCCATTACAAATCTGACGTCAGGTTTATAATTTACAAAAAATTCTCAATTAATCAATAATGATTGCGTTCTAAACCTAATTGTCACCACCTACTACAGCACAATCGTGTCACTGACGCGTCCATTATCATTAGCGATGCGAAGTAAGCTGACAACCGAGAACCGAGAACCGAGCAACGAGCAAAGAGCAACAAGCACCTCTTCTCGAACCATACATAATGCACCGAGGGGAGACATTCAATTTTATCGCAAAGGTTTCAACTTTCCGAGCGTATGGTAGGTCCCTAACGAGCGAGATAAACGCCGAACAAAGACCACCCGCAATGTCAAATAGCTGTATTATAGGTATCGAACAATATATACATACATATATAGGACGCGCTGTATATTGTAACTATCAACTATCAACGTGGCAAACCAAACGCAAGACAATTGCATCGCTTTCCATTTCGTACTTATAGTAAGTAGTCTCAAGAATAACTTTTTAAAAAACATGTTAGATAAAAGTTGTCTTAAAGTTTAAAATTTCAAGAGTTTGCAATTTTAAAATATTATATAATTTGTCAAAGGTTGTTCTTTTCATTGTTAAGTTGGAGACCCTGGGTGATCGAGACAGCTAGCTATTGAAACTTCAATAAAATAATATTGACTGCAGCTCTTTCGGCTCTGTTACTAATAATGCCAATCAAGCCAAGGATGCGCATTGTTTACATTCCTGGCTAACGAAGATTACGCTTACCTTTTGGAAAAATAACGTAAAGTCAAAACAAGTTGTAAACCAAGGACCAAAACAAGACAGTTAAGTTCTTGCTTGTGTGTGTTGAAAACAAGCGAAAACACACGAATCTATAAGATGAACTAGTTTTTATCTCTATCTTCGTCAGCAGTCAAAAGACTGTAAAAGGAGAGTGGAAAATCGTTTTTACACTAATCGGGAGAAATTACAATTCTCCAATCGAATTGAAATATTTCTTCGAAAATGATTCTGTATCAAACAACGACGCTATCCGAGTCTGTTATCATTCATTAGTCTATCCGGATTTTTATAGGATTTTCACCATTTTTCATCATTTAGAGAATTTCTCCCGGAATGTTTATATATATAATACATGCATATTATATTTATAGAAAGTAGAGAAAAGTCGATGTTTTGTAATGAAGTCGTAAAAAATATTTTCGGGCGATTACATTGCTAACACTGGCTAAACCTTATGAGATTCAACAAAATAATGTACTACGGAATTGTATATCTTAAAAAGGCCTACAAAAAAAGCCCGTGATGGTATATGTATTTGTCCTAAGGATAACCACAAGCAAAGCCGGGTACACGACAGCTAGTATTAAATAATTTAAAGAGTGCTTGGGAATCTATTTATTGTACATATAATTATTAATCGACTGGGAATTAAACAAATAATCATCCATATCAACGTTCTGCTTAATCGTATTTGGTTCAACGCTATATCAGTAGTAATAGTAGATATAGCACGCTTATGACATATTATGATAGGTAATTTTAATCAGAAATTAGTTACAAGATAAAGGCTATCTCGGGAATGTAAAACAAACATCACTCTGCGAAATTACAGCCTATCCGACTTGTTCTCTTAGGGATGAGGGTTACAGGCAAAGAGTATTTGGCGATAAGTGCAATCTTCGGCATTGACGATGATGATGATATTATATCAATGGCCTTGGCGTTTAATTTACACCTTGCATATCAATATATCAATTGTTGACAATGCGGAAACGATAAATGAACGTTGAATCAACAAACAAAAAGGTGATAAAATATAAAATTTGCGCTTTTTTCTGTTACGAATTCCGAAACGCGGAAATGAAGTTGTTAAAAACATTTTTTTAAATTTAATTATTTATTTAAAAAAATATTCATTCATATATCTGCGGGCTAAGAAAAACCCGACAATATTACTTTGAATTCCTCCCACTTATCATTATTAGTGGAATAGAATAATAATGAAAAGGTTTTATTGATAAGTACTAAGTACTAATAGGATTATAGGAAATATTGCTCTCTATCAAAGAACTCGAGTAATATTTTTACTTTTTTATTACTTTGTCAGCGCCCTTTTTAGGGGCTTTTACATATCAATAGTTTAAATTATATATTAATACAGTACATATTTATTATACATAACTAAACTGCCTCAGTAACAATACTTTGTATCTGTAAACCATTCAGTACTTTCAACACTTTTGTTCAGTTTGCAATGTTTTCTGTGTATTTCCAATGCGCTATATAAATCTTATTATTTTTAATTTTCTGTAAAAACAAATGAAATACTGTTAGAAACTAGATAAAAGTATCTTTCCGGTGTACGCGTTTAAAATAAACATTACTATTTCTAAATAATAAAATTTTAATATCAAACGTGAAAAATGTTGTAAAAAACGATAACCATATTTTTACTTAATTGTTTACTTCAATCGAAGAAAAATTGAGAGAACTAGATATTTGTTTGGGGAATTGTAAGAAAACTGTAACTTCACTTTTAACTGGTTCATATAATAAAAACATATGTATAAAAGTTAAAGCAATTGTTACGATAGCGACACGAAATATGAATTATTCATTTTGGCTATTTTTAGGATTTTATTAATGGCATCCAGAACGTAATATATTTGAGGCAAACTGGATTATTATTTCTCTTTCTAACGTCTAATAAATTAAATATGTCCACTGACTCGGTAAAATTATTTCCCTCCATAAGTATTCTGGGCAACGAGGAATACATATGGTAGTTAGTACCAGAATCTCTACACTGAAATAAATCCCGACTTCTAGTATTACGTAGTGGAACCGAAAGCTTATCAATGCAAGCAATTCTTGAGTATCAAATGCATAATTTAGAAATTTACATTGAAATACTAAGTCGGTGAAAATACTTCATTCAGACAATTTAAGCATATTCCTTTCATTTAAAAGAGTGTTGTAGTTCACTGTGCGCTGTGCACTCAGTGGTAGGCACTCACCGGTCCCTCGAGGAATAGTGAAAAACTTGACTTATTACCACGGCGTAGATATGGTTTAGATGGCCTTAAGCCGGTCTTAAGGCCGACATAGCTATAACCAACGCTGAACAAGTGCGTAAGAATCTAAGAAGTTACGGAGTAGGTTTAGAATGCAATGATGCATTTGTATTGACTAAACAGAGTGATTGGAGCACTGTGCGCTGTCCATTCAGTAGGTAGCTGTTATAGGTACTCACCGGTCCCTGGAGGTGCTCAGCTCCGTGGGGTGGAGGCTCGCTAGCGACATGTCGGTGATGTTCGTGGAAGGAACTGAAACAACAATCAACAATCAATCAACAACAAGCTAATTCTGCATACAATCATAAGACAGTATCGAGTTTAATCAGTCAGTACACACACACAAGCATTGTTTAATCAATTTGGAATGCACCGGTAATTGAATGACCGTGAATCACTTATTATTTCGCGACCAAACACAAAAAAAAAACAATTGAACTGTTCATTTTGTTCATAGGCATTTTTTGTTGAATTGTACGTTGAGTTTTTTCCGACTTAAACCCGATATAAAATGGCCGGTGTAATTAATGCCGAAAAACTTGAAAAAACAACTTTAAAAAATTTGGACATAACAAAACCAATATCAACAAGCCCAACTCTCGTCAATTTCTAGTCCCTAATTTGACCAATCAACTTTTAAGACATGTTATTTACTTCTGCCAAAAGGCTTTATTATTATTATGTTTTCAGAGCATGCATCGGTGAAAGTTGTAAGAACGAACATTCATACATACTTACAAGCCGTGTTTGTAGTAGGGACGAGTATGTCATAGCAGAGGATAATGGTACGTATACAATTGCGAACCGAAACGCGAACCGAACCAACGAATTACGAACGAAGCAACTGCAAGCGGGTTTCATAAGTTGAGGTTCAGCTCGGCAGTTCGGCTCACGTATGTATAAGTAGCATAATATATACCAGCCGTAAGTCATAAGCGATTATTTGGATAGGTACTATATTCCAATCTGGGAGGCGGGTTTGGGACTATGGGTACCGGGAACCATTCATTGGTTAACCATCACCTCTGCCATAGGTCACCCCGAGTGGTTCGCTGCTATTTGCTTATAACGCGTGATTTTTTTGAGGTTAGGATTTTCATGCATTAGTATTTGACAGATCACGTGGGATTTCAGACATGGTGTCAAAGAGAAAGATGCTCAGTATGCTTTGACATTTCATCATGAATAGACTTACTAACGAGCAACGCTTGCAAATCATTGAATTTTATTACCAAAATCAGTGTTCGGTTCGAAATGTGTTTCGCGCTTTACGTCCGATTTATGGTCTACATAATCGACCAAGTGAGCAAACAATTAATGCGATTGTGACCAAGTTTCGCACTCAGTTTACTTTATTGGACATTAAACCAACCACACGAATGCGTACAGTGCGTACAGAAGAGAATATTGCGTCTGTTTCTGAGAGTGTTGCTGAAGACCGTGAAATGTCGATTCGTCGCCGTTCGCAGCAATTGGGTTTGTGTTATTCGACCACATGGAAGATTTTACGCAAAGATCTTGGTGTAAAACCGTATAAAATACAGCTCGTGCAAGAACTGAAGCCGAACGATCTGCCACAACGTCGAATTTTCAGTGAATGGGCCCTAGAAAAGTTGGCAGAAAATCCGCTTTTTTATCGACAAATTTTGTTCAGCGATGAGGCTCATTTCTGGTTGAATGGCTACGTAAATAAGCAAAATTGCCGCATTTGGAGTGAAGAGCAACCAGAAGCCGTTCAAGAACTGCCCATGCATCCCGAAAAATGCACTGTTTGGTGTGGTTTGTACGCTGGTGGAATCATTGGACCGTATTTTTTCAAAGATGCTGTTGGACGCAACGTTACGGTGAATGGCGATCGCTATCGTTCGATGCTAACAAACTTTTTGTTGCCAAAAATGGAAGAACTGAACTTGGTTGACATGTGGTTTCAACAAGATGGCGCTACATGCCACACAGCTCGCGATTCTATGGCCATTTTGAGGGAAAACTTCGGAGAACAATTCATCTCAAGAAATGGACCGGTAAGTTGGCCACCAAGATCATGCGATTTGACGCCTTTAGACTATTTTTTGTGGGGCTACGTCAAGTCTAAAGTCTACAGAAATAAGCCAGCAACTATTCCAGCTTTGGAAGACAACATTTCCGAAGAAATTCGGGCTATTCCGGCCGAAATGCTCGAAAAAGTTGCCCAAAATTGGACTTTCCGAATGGACCACCTAAGACGCAGCCGCGGTCAACATTTAAATGAAATTATCTTCAAAAAGTAAATGTCATGGACCAATCTAACGTTTCAAATAAAGAACCGATGAGATTTTGCAAATTTTATGCGTTTTTTTTTAAAAAAAAGTTATCAAGCTCTTAAAAAATCACCCTTTATTTTCTTTTAACGGTTAGATATAACAATCAATCTAATTGATTGTTAAATTAAATTTTGCAAACCATTTTAAATAAACGATAGATAATAAATTGGAACGTGTTTCTAAACAAAGAAACGCTGTTACTAGGGACGTGTCTAACGCCCCCTAGATGTTATTGCACATTACGACTCGCAAAATTAAAGCTGCGATTACACTAGACAATTTTTATTTTTTTCTGTAATTAAAACTGCTTTGTTTAAAAAAACTTTATTAGGTTTTTTTATTAGCATGAATGATCACCCTCAAGTTTCGCGGTACTAGCGTGGAGCATGAAAACTAAAGTATATAATATACCTAATAATAAATAGTAACTGTTGCTCCAGCCTCATTTTCGAAAAAGTAAGGTCCAATGACTCCGCCGGACCATAAACCGCACCAAAAAGTCACACGTTGAGGATAGAGAGGCTTTTCAACAATAACTCTTGGGTTTTCCGAGCCCCAGATGCGACAATTTTGCTTGTTGACGAAGCCACCTAGGTGGAAATGGGCCTCATCACTCAAGATGATTTGCATTTGATTCACTCAAGTGAATTTTAATAATTTCAATGCATTGTTGAAGCGTGTATCGTTCCATTTTTATTAAATGGCGTAGTTTCTACGTGTAAAATGTCAAAAAATGACAGCTTCAAAAGTAACATCTACCGAAATAGCGGGCTATTCAAAATAACACCTCTTATTGGAAAACCCTGTACAATGAAGCTTAACACAAAAACGTCGCAGATAGTCTTTGTTAGTTTGTCATTGTTATAAGGCCCCAGTACACATTCGGCCAACGCGTGCGGCGAATGCGACCGGCAGATTTTCGTGATACCGTTCACACATTCGCGTGTTCATTCGGCGTTGGTCGTTAGATGAAGATGGACGTTAGGGCGACTGCGGCCGCTGCGATATACTTGTACAGCGCTTTCAGATTTTTTTTACTTGTGCACCAGAGAAGAGTGATTAAAAAAAGATGGCGCAAAAGAAGATGGTGGATGCTGAGTATTCATCGAAACAGAACAAGGTAAATCAAATTTTGTTTTAATTGTTAGTATCCTATTTTGAATGTGTGTACTTCTAGAGTATTCTGCCACCCCTTTGTGAAAATATAGGCGTGACGGTATTTATTTTTATTATATAGAATTTAAAAAAAACATTTTTTAGGGAGACCATGAACAACCAACTTGCCGAGCTTCTAGCAGAGCCATCTGGAGAGTTTGAAAACTTCGTACGATTGTCACCTACTGACTTTGAATACCTCGTACAAAAAATTTCCCCGATCGTTTCAAAACAGGACACAAAATGGAGGGAAGCTATACCAGTAAAAATACGGCTAGCAGTGACTTTAAGATTCCTAGCTACCGGGGACAGTTACAGAAGTCTGCACTATCTGTTTAAAATGTCAAGCCCAGCCATCTCACGCATAGTGATTGAAGTCTGTTTAGCACTCAATGAAGTGTTAAAAGATATGATTAAGGTAGGTAAAAAAAAAGGTTTTATTTTTAATCAATTATTTATTTCAAGATAATACTTACCTTATTTGTGTTGACAAATATTTGACTCAAATAGGTTTCAATTAATTTGTTTTTTTTTATGCATCTCTATATGCTCGATAAAGAATATTTTGTGATGGAGTTGCGTCAGTTTCTGAAGAATTGTACCCTTCGCACGTGTAACTGTGATCATCAGTCATAGTATGTTGAGAGACTTCTGGTATACTTATTACAACAGGAGATTCTTGCTGTTCTTGTGACGGTGGATGGGTTGGGTTGGGTGAAGATTGTGACGTGTATATTTGTGCTGGGGCTAAAACTTCATTGGAAATTATTTGAACTCGTCGAGGTAGAAGTTGATTAGGAACATAATATGTAGATGGTGGTGTACTTGCTGAAAATGGTCTGTTTTGAGGGGAAGAAGGCGGAGGAGGCGAGCATGACCATTCAGATCGGTATAAATTTTGAGAAGATGGTGGACGAATGACATATGAATTTTGAGAAGAGGGCGGACGAATGAAGTATGAATTTTTAGGAATCATTTGTGATTTTCGACGCCTGTTTAACAACATGTTATCTATATCTAACATGATTTCTTCTCTTTCAATCTCTGTATATTTCCTCAGTTTTGTTGCAAGAAGTTTTCCATATAATTCGCATGGATCATCTTCTCGTGTTGAAGAATCTTTACTAAGGACTTGATTTAAAGTGTTGAAAGCATTTGACATCTCTCTGCTAGCCTCTGCTAATTCTGGCGGATTTTTGCAACGTCGCTTTGTAGCTGGAACTTTTCCTGGATTACTGTTACTCCCAGCTACGGAGTTGTTTCCTTGACTATCATCTTGTTCATCTAGTGTATCTTCTACAGAATATGTCGATGATGAGGCCTGTAAAAAAATAACTTGTTAAAAACATGTTGAAATTTTTTTAATAAATTTTTTAACTCGTTAAAAACTTTTTTTTCAGATGCCTGAAACTGCAGACGAATGGGTTAACAAGTCAGAAGGATTTACTTTCCCCCATTGCCTTGGGGCTATAGATGGCAAACACATAACTATACAATCACCGGCAAAGAGTGCGTCTGACTATATTAACTATAAAGGCAGCTTCAGCATTGTTCTACTAGCTCTAGTTGATAGTAATTATTGTTTTTTGTTTGCCGATGTAGGATGTAAAGGTCGGATAAGTGATGGCGGCGTATTTAATCAGAGTGTTTTATGTCAAAAACTATCTTCTGGCACTATGAATTTACCACCTCCGAGCCCACTTCCGGATGGCGACAATGATATTCCGTTCGTATTTTTAGGAGATGGAGCATTTGCGCTTAGTAGCCACATAATGAAACCTTTTGCAGGCCACCATGCCCAAGGATCCCCGGAAAGAATATTTAATCAGCAATTGTCTCATTCTCGTGTAAAAGTAGAAAATACTTTCGGCATCCTATCCAACAGGTTTCGATTTTTTAAAAAAGCTATAGCTCTGGAAACCCCTTTACGAGCCTCTATTATTTCAATGTCTTGTCTACTTTTACATAACTTCTTGAGATACAGTAGTTCATCTCGGAATATTTATACACCCCCAGGTTCATTTGATACTTTCATTAACGGAGAACTTGTACGACCAGAATCATGGAGAAATGAAAATAGAGATAGTGCTTTGTTGCCATTACAAAATGTGCCACGTAGACCTACCCAAACAGCAACCCAGATACGGTTGGATTTTATGAATTATTTTTGTAGAAACAGTACAGAAAATAATTAAAATTTGTCAAAATAAATATGTTGTTTTACTTACACTGTTACCCTCTGTGTTAATAATGCTGGAAAATTCATAAACGTCATTTAAAAAATTGTCCATTGCTTCATAAAACGGCCAAATTGGGTTGTAATATTCCTCTTCACCCATGCCGGATTTAATGGACTGGATTTTCTTCCTACGATGAATTCTGTACGTTGCCATTAACGACTCCTTCTTTTTTTTTTAATTCACTTACAGGGATATTCATACTGTCTGCAATTCTACTCCAAGCATCATTAACCTGAAATAAAAAAAGTAGTTAGGAACTACTAGCTCTAGTTGATAGTAAAAACGAAAAAAGTAGCTAGGAACGGTATACCTATAGACAAATTAATATCGCAACTAAACATGTATTATTTTATGTAGTGAGGCAAGTTACTTACTCTGTTTTTATTTTTGTGTTGCTGGTGTTTGGGGTTCCATATAATGGATTCATTATGATAATAATCAATGAACCTAAACAGTTCTTCGTTACTCCATGGCGCCATATTCGCGACACGACACTACAGTCTACTAAATATACCAAACCACACACGTCCACTCCGGCCGACGCGCAACTATGAACTGAACGTTCGGCCAATGTGTGAACGCTCTTTGCCGCTCGCGCCAAATTCCTTTGATTCGTGCACGAAAAACCGACACTCATCGGCTCGCCGGCGAGCGTTGGCCGCAAACGCGAAATTCACACAAAATGGCCCAGTACACATTCGGCCAACGCGTTGGCCGCACGCGTTGGCCGAATGTGTACTGGGGCCTAATGCTGCTTGCGAGCCGAAACGCGAGCCGAGCCTCGAATTATGGGAAAGGAACGTTCGTGCAAAAAAAAACCTTTTTAGAGATAATACAAGTTAGGAGGACGATTTGATTGAGTGTCCCGGCCTTGTGATCTGGGAGGTTTGGCACATCTCGTTACTTATCATATTTCTCATGAAATTAACCTGTCAAACATGGCGTTATTGAATCAAAAGAAGAAACCAATACATAATCATTAGTAGGTGGGTAGTAAGTGTCGAGCACGATTCTGAAAATATCGCTATTGACAAGGTAAACATCCCGTGATGCCGTTAGTAGGCACTAAATATGAGGAAAATTATCAATAATATTAGTGTTTCTTGATATGATGCATGGAGTTGAATTAATGGCAGGTGTTATAAATATTACAGAACATAGGCAAATGAGTCACAGGTAAATTCTTGGACGGTATTTCCCAGTAATTAAAGGCCAGGGTTGTCCATGGTAATGATTACATTAAAAACGTAAACAATGACGTAACCATCGTTTGTGCTAAATATAAATTGAAATATATATATAAAAATAAAATGGGGGTGATCATTGGTCATAATATTATTATTATTGAGTGAATACGTCATATGCCCCAGTACACGTAGGGCCAACGTTGGCGCCAAGATCCTTCGATGTGCGCACGAAAAACTGACGATTATCGGGTTGGCCGGCCAACGTTGGCGGCCAACGCGTGCAACGGCCAATACACGCCAAGTGGTCCTGTATACGTTGTTCTTATTAGTGCAAGGAGTGTTTTACGAAAGTAAGCCATTATTGAATGCAATTAATAAAATTAATATTTTTGCAAAATATACCTACCTCAAATTAAAAAATTTAAAAAAAAACGAGCTCGAGGCATACCTAAAGACAACCTGGTGAATTCTAGAACTTTTGCTTTGAATTAAGCTTCAACATTGGAACTGATTATGGGAACAATTCAGAGAAGCGATAAAGTAGGCACCTTTATTTGAAATGTATATTTCATTTGTTTAAAGTTTACTAACGGTGATCATTTGAAAGGTAAATTTCCGATTGACAATGTTTGTTTTTGAAAGGCAATATACATTTTGAATGAATACTTTCTGTTACACGGATGTTTTGTTTTTTTTATATGTTTAAATTTAAATATATATTATGTTTGCAAAATAATGTTATTTTTTGTATAAATATGTTTCTAAAAATTATTAGCACACACAACGATGTGAGATAACATAAGATAATAAATAAATAGGCGCCCACAACAAAAATAATTAAAAGTGTAAAGAACTTTTATTTAAAAAAAAAAAATAAGATTTATACAAATTGCCCAATAGTCAGTTTTACCGAAATTTCAATTAGTAAATAATGTAATGATAATACAATATATTTACGAATACTGTAACTTACATCTTAAAATGAAGTCACCGAAATCACTTAAATCGGTGATGGACATATTATGGACAACCTTTTTAAAACACTATGGTCAATTTGTTCATTTTACGAGAATAATATATTATTTACGGACGTGTACAGTATGTATTAATAATTATTGCTACGTACACGTTTTACTATGACTAGCTTCCGCAGAGAACTAGCACACGTAGGTATTATTTTATTATACATTCAATAATTATTGCGGTGTGCATTTTTATGCGTTACGGTGGAAACAATGCTCTAAAAATAGACCACCCTGCACTGCAAGAAGTATGTATGTTCATTACCACTTCAACGTAAACTAAAAACATTCATGTACGCCCCTCTCACACATTTTTCATTGTTCTTAATAATTTTCACCAGTAGTGACAAACAAACTGCAAACTAGTGCAAACTTTTCGATACACTCAAACTTAGTAAAAGTAGGCCGCAATAAATGCCAAAGTGGGCCAAGGGTTCTGCATAACTGACGTTAATTATGATTAGGTAGCTATTATAATGGATAATTATTTTTGATGCACACACATCTTTCATATACACATACCAGTAATCGTTGTATTCAGTGTCCAGGAAAAAAACATGATCGGATCAAAATAAGCACAACAAAACTGTGAAAGTAACTACCCAGGCTGCGATGCATTTAGCAAAAGAGTTCGCATGCTTGCCGGTTGTGTGTGTAGGTAGTTCCTGTAATTTAAAAAAAGGAATGTCGCTCAATAATTGACCGCCAAAACGAATGGCTTGTTTAATCATAATGACTGTTTATGCAAATATCCGTTAGTAAAGTTCTTGACGGTCTCGTGCATCATTTGGTTCCGTATTGTAATTAATTGCCTATTGAAAACAGATAACGCCATGTCAATCGATGTAGTCGTGTTACTCGTGTTGGTCCCCTAACTTCAAATACAATCACAATCATCAAATGGAGCGTGACCAAACAATATTTCAATTCAATGCGACAAAATTGAGTAATTAACATTCAAACAAAATTATATTATAGTTTAAACACGTGAATAGCTATAGCGTAATGCTTTATACGTACTCATTTACATAGATATCGAGGATTATTTGAGAATTAACTTATCTATTAGTTATTGGATAATGAATTTACAAAGCATTAATTAGAAAATTTATAAGCCGCATTGCACATTACTATTATTTCGATTTAATTAAATTTTGGCCTGCACCAGTTTCAAATCAAATTGTGATTGACAAAATACATAATAATGGGGTAGGTTTTCAAATATAAAAAAATACCTATGGACTATAATAATACATGGCGATGGAAAGAATTTTATTGAAAAAATAATAGCGTTATAGAACACAGTATAAGTTTTTTTTTTAAACTTAATTATTAGTATAACCTTTCAAATAACAAAATAAAACCGTTCAATACGTCGATGCATTCAATAAAATACCAGTTTCTTTTCACTTTGCATGGCTCGGCAAAGCATTGGTGAAAGTTGGAAGCGCTGTTATCATAACAGAATACATATTGGCTTACTTTTGAAAGAAAATAAAGATGTTACTTCTGACAGCCTCGGTTGACACTTCACTTTCAAAATGTATATTTGAACGTCTTGACAAAAAACACTAAAAACAGTTAGCTGCACTCACGCTCCACAAATCACAGCCGTCACAGTAAAATGCAATGTAACGATATAAGACTGCACTCGATTCAATTTATGTCCATGAAATGTTTTTGTTGCTTTGTTTTGACACCGATTTCAATAATCAAAACAGTTGAAACACACCAGAGCGTCACTTGGTTTCGAAAATAACGTTGTGAAATTGGAGAACGTTCCAAACGGTCTAACAAACCACCCGATCCACAACAGCTGCACAACTGCGGCACGGCGGCGGCGAATGCCGCGAGCAGCGGTGATATGATAACTAGGGAAATTTCCCGAAATATGGGGAAATTTAATAAAAAGATGGACATTCAAAAACACGTTTAATTTAAGCTCTTCGCTCTTACATTGCGTTATTGTTGATAATTACTAATCGATTAATGATGTAGTTAGGTAGAATAAGAAATATATAATCGGGGGAGGGGGTTTTAATTTTCCAATATTACTTTCAATACAGATATTTTTCGCTGTTAGTACAATATCCATTCAGTGTTTTCTTGAGAGTTTCCTGATATTTACATAAACAACGGCCACGTCATGACCTAGAAATACAATTTTGACACCGAAAAAAATGTGTGAGTATTTTTTTTAAACATGATATCTAGCGGATGTATCGATGGTATCGACCTACAAAGTCTAGACAAGAAGTGTAGATGTTAAAAATGACACCGAAAAAACAATTATTTGTTCTAAAAATTGGGTTACGAAAACATTTATCGAAAAGAAAGTACATTTTTTCGCAGTCCAAATGATTACAAGAAGCACTGCTCTTTACTTTTTTGGTCTGTGAAGACCAAATTTGTCTCCCAAGATATTATGCTTTCGAAACGAGGCGACGGAATCAGATGGGGAGTTTGGTAATAAAATGACTTGTTGGTGGGCCGAATTACTCGTCTGAATTTGTACATACACGATGATGGTGATTTTAGGATTCTTGAGATTTTCTGGGGAATTTTTGCCATCTTTCCTAGGGTAATTTTTGTTTCGACATTACATCACCGGAGAGCAGTGAACGAGGAACGAGTTTGAAAGCACATCTCGGCGCAGTTTAGTTTCTAGTTCAGCACGCAGCCACTTTTTCAAAAAGTTTTTCAAGTATATTTAATATGGTTGTGGCAGTATTCAAATTCGAGTCCCTTTCTACATCGGAATTAGTTAGAAATAGAGATCAGCGGCTGTGATCTGATTGCGCGGAGAACAGTGGCGCCCCCACTCACCGATGGGCGGCACGGTGCGGCAACGGCGCTCAGCCAGAGCAGCAGCTATCCCTGTCGGCCCGAACTCTATTAACTAGCAAATTGTGAGGCATTTAACAAACATGTCAGTCTATTTTCCTACATTATGATATTCTCTTCTAGTTATATAAATGTTCTTTTCACTAATTCTTCAACCTTTAGCGGATAAATTCCATGTTAAATTTATTTTACAAAACGATCGAATTTTGTCTGTGTGGACATTGAGGCATATAAAAAGAGTTAACATTAGCGTTCGGAATACGGGCCGCAAACATCGGTTAATTGCCCTCTTTGAGATGTGAGGCTTCAGTTGGTTTCGAGTTTTCGAGCGCTAGCCGGGTGTGAGGGTCTCCAGCGATAACTGCAAAATGCCGACATGCACGCTAAGATACCGTACAAGTCGGTGGAACGATAGGAAAACTAATGGTGTAACCTTTCATGATACGTAGGGCTTTACCATAATCAATATTAGTGTAAATTGCACAGACATAGGAATTAATAGACGAGAAGATAATGGCGAGGGGTAAAATCAACTGTTGAAGAACGAAGGGAGTGAAGCTGACTGTGATTCGTCAATAA
This sequence comes from Hesperophylax magnus, assembly GCA_026573805.1. NCBI lineage: Eukaryota > Metazoa > Arthropoda > Insecta > Trichoptera > Limnephilidae > Hesperophylax > Hesperophylax magnus. Next base: position 1,769,658 of record JAIUSX010000043.1, on the reverse strand, counting down.
ATCAATCTGACAGTAAATAGGCATCTCGCATTATAATATCACCATTTACTTCTTAAAAGTAAAATCTGCTTTTGAATGAATAGACATTTTTACATGGGAGCGCAAATTACTCGCCACGTTATGAACAAATTTGCGAAGTCCAAATTCGGCAAAAAAATTCGGTTCCATTTTCAGAGTCGAATATTTCGTTTAAGTATTTAGTTAAGACACTTTTATAAATGTTCATAATTTACTTCCCAGCAACCAACCAGCATTGTGTTTCGCGTCCAGATGTTTCTCGATGTGATAGTAACAACTGATCTATATTATACGATGTGAATATGCTTAAAATAAAGTAAAATAATGCTTATATATGGAATGTAATACGACAATTGGGTTTATTCTCTTTTTCACATCTATTTTTACAAGTTTTCATAGCACAAGTTAACATTCTGCCATGTTATTTCGTAAAATGAACCGATGATGCCTCGACCATAGTTCGCACAAGAATGATGACGTCACGTTTTCAAATTTCACTTGAGGCCATACGCGAGCACAGCCGGCTCCAATGGAACCGGTATGGGGAGTGGGGATAATACGCTTTTAATCACTTAGGGCAGGTCTACTAATATTCATATGTCTATGGTAAATTGGCTCTTTTAAAAAACTCAAAACGATGTACAAATAAGAACGCTGTTTTAGGTTAATTTTGATAAGAATGCTTACTCTATTATAATGGATCAATGGTGGTGGAGAGGATCGCAATTTAAAAAATTGAAAACCCTTCCTGTTTACCCAAACACTGCATTTATTTTGACTAATATTATCGAGTATATTGACTAATATACTTGCGCAGATAGTTAATATAATTCCAATTTTGAAAAAAGCAATAACAATTTTCTGTTCAAATATTATTATTGTAGGTAGGTACCTACTTTATCGCCCTTCTGAATTATTCTTCACCAATTTTGAAAATGACTTGAATTTGGGTTCATTGAACGTGATTGATTTCACACGGGAATAAGGCACACCACAGACAGCCAAAATTATCAGGTTTAATGAGTAACGCAGACATATGATAAATCACGGGTTATTTTAATTCCAATTTCAAAAGACGATTATTAAAATAACGTTCTGTTAAAATATTATATTTTGGGAAGGTACCTACTGTATGGCTTGTCGGATTCACAGTCAGTTCCATTTTTTGGAAAATAACACATAAATTCAATACAAATTTGAGTTCACTTGAACGTGAATAACTTCACGCAGGAATAACGCACACCACAAATCTTATAGGCTGATTTTTATTACATTCTTATGTGGGCACTTCTTATATGAAGTTAATTTACCGAATGACCTGTTTTCGCGTAGTAAACAAAAACCATAAATATGACAGAATCACGAGTGTGACCGTCAATCTTTTGAAACCAGAAAGCTATAAAACTCCAAGTAGGTAGGTAATTTTAAGTAAGTGCATTGTTCAAATATTGCCATCTATATAACAAACTGGGACACCAATTTATAGCCATTTTACAACTTTCAGGTACAACTTATTATTGTATGAACCATGCATGCTGGGTTGGAATACATAACGTGACAATACGTCCCGTTTTGTACGGGACCGTCCCGTTTTTAGGGGCGCTATCCCGTTGACCCGATAAAAACGCGTGACGCGGAAAAGTCCGTTACAAAGCGGCTAATCAAATTGAGAGCAAAAGATTTTTATAATGTTATTTTTTGATTTTAGATTTAAAAATGCGATGTGTTGTGTTAAATAAGTCAAATGTGTTAAAAGTATGGGAAGCCCGGTGAATGAATGTAGGTATTTTGTTTAGAGTTAGTACAATGAGGTAAGTTTAATATGTGGTTTTGTCTGGTTTTTCTGATGGGACACCTGGGCAATCTATCACGGAGGTGGCTATTTTTTGTAATAATAGTACATCTGCGGAGTTTCTACGACTTTCTAGTGACGAGATCTTGAAAAACGCGGTAACTCCTCATGGCTCAGGTGAGGACGATAGTCACCAAAATCGGGGTAAATATTAGTAGTATGTCGTCATAGAAGACCGAATAGTGTCGTAAGTTGTATGTGTGATCTGTTCCGATTTGAAAGAGAACTGATATCGTCAATTAGATAAGCCTTTCGACTCCCAGCTCCCAGGCGAACAATGATATTCGCATATCCGTTAGACTAAAAGAGTTATACAATAGTTTGACTAATCTATAGTTATTAATAACATAGATCATTGTAGAAATGTATTACATATTTGTACAGCGCCCTTGAGGTGATTTTGCACAAAACAGCGCTATACAAATCATCTAAATATTATTATTATTATTTGATCTTAGTTTGGGCACACAACACATTTCCACCTTTTTATTTATGTAGTGTGTTTCGTGAATCCAATGTCTGGTGATGGTCTTGGTAATTTGGGGGGGGGGTTCCAACCAAATTCAAAGTGTTCACCCTGTCCCGTTGCCCAAAAAATGGTCATCATAGGAAACGCCATGGATGGCAGGTAACCATGCCATAAATTCAACAATGGGTTCAGTATACAACTAGCTTTTACTGGAGCGGGAGAATGGTAAAGATAAGAAGGGAATGCTTGAATAGATCGTACAACCGGATCCCGGTAATAATAATATTAATAATAACAACATAGCATTTATATAGCGCAGTTTAGCGTCATTTCACTTCAAGTGCGCTTTACTAAAACAAACTTAAAACGGTAATTTAGTATTACTGGTCATGTTCTTAAAATTATTCCTTCAGTGCGCCTTACCCAATGCAGATCTAATAATATAGCACTAAATATAGAGTTTATACAAAGCGATGACAATACAAAGAATAACTATAACAGCAGGACAGGACAAAACAAGAACATTATAACTAAAACGGTGGGAACCTACTTACAAATCTCGAAAATAAATACAAAGTTTATTCACATTCCTCCTCACTGGGGATTCCAGTTTAGTAATTTACTCATCTTCCTGTTTGTTGACTACGTTTATTATTTTCCTCATCTTCATGTTTGGTAATTTCCTCATCTTCGTGTTTATTGACTACGTTTGTTAATTTCCTCATCTTCATGTTTGTTGACTACTTTTGTTAATATCCTCTTCTACGTGTTTGTTGACGTCCACATCTTCATATTTAATATCCCAATACTGATGATAATACTGACGACGACCCAATGGCGACATGAGACTCTAATAACGGGGGTTTGTTCGACGCTCACATTTTCATTATTTCTGATGAACGTATTACTAAAATCTCAAATGTTTCTAAAGAGATTCCTACGGATGTAAGTTATTTATATTTAAAATTAATAAAAACGGGACCTTACCTTAACATATTTTATGTAAAACGGTTAGATAATTTTATAAAACGTTATTCAACTATAAAATTAGCGGTAAGCACCAGATTTTATTTTTCTAGACGATGAGTTATTAACTTCCCGAGGGACCCTTCTAGAAACATTTGACATTTTAGTAATACGTTCATCAGAAATAAATAAAATAAACCCCACGGAAAGATCGATTTTCTAGGCCTGCTAGGGCAAAGTCGACCGTAGTTCCATCCATTACGCCGGGCCGCGCGCCGAATATTGTTTTAACGCGAGTTCATCACTTATGTCGTTAAGATTCCCACTTTATTTTAGAGATTTGAAGGGGCAAATTCAATTCCAGGTCTATCCAATACATAGGGCCACGCATCGCATATTCTTGTGCATGGCTGCTTCACTTACGTCGTTAAGATTCTGGGTTTATTTTAGGATTTAGTCAATTACCACCTTCATCACGCTTTATAATTAATTTATTGTGATAAGATTTGTATGTGTTTTGGTATAATAACTTGTTTTATACGTTTGGGTTTTACCAAAGTATGAACACATTTCGACTATCAATCATTTCCGTATTCAAATTTTAAATACAATTGATAAAATGTTATCTCCGGCTATCCATTGAATTTTTAGCTAATGATTTCACTGCGCCTCACCATTAGGAATTTTTTGATCGTTTGTTTGGAAAAATGGTATTTTAGAAGTAATTGCTGTAATAAGTGAAGCCCGAAGTCGTGTAAAGCCTTCAAATAAAATAAAACAATTTTAAATGCAGAAAAAATGATTAGGAAAACGTTGAGCAGTTTTTTTTACTCTCCTAATTACTTCACTTTTATCTACTCTGCTCATCAAGGCGGAATAATTTTCGAATTGAACAAATAATAAATTATCTTAAACATAATTGCAGAGATGTAATGAATGCTTTTGTACATTATATTTTTGATATCATATCATTGATTCATAACTGCTGGCGCGCGGTGCTTGCAAGCAAAAAATATTTTTTTTTTAATTTAACGACGATGTAAATGACAGATGTTGAAGGAATAGGCCAGTGGATCATTTAAAAAATCGTTTCCGGTAAATTATTCTGAAAGCAATTGTGTGCACTTAGGTCTACCTACAAGCAAATCATTGATGAATCAAATCATCAAGGGACACGTTTGAATGTTGTATTTGTGTACACCGATAGAATCGAAAGTATTTGTACGTTTAAAACAGTCCCCGCAGTCCCCTCTTACCCTAAATTTATCCAAATATTGTGGACGAGGTTTATCGATTCCGTTTATTTAGACTTGCGATTCAATTCAACAATGTTATTTTTTTATGTTTTGTTTCTTTCTTCTGTTTCCCTTTGCCGGACCTGTGCAGGCGCAATTGGAGCAGTCAGCTCCGGGCGCCGGCGCCGACTTACCAAGAAGTCAAGGAGCAAAGGCGCTGATGATGATGAAATATAATTATTATTAAATTAGACTATTTTATCCATTCAGTACTCCAACACAAAAGCAAGAGTCTTTTTAAAATGATTTGCCTGTATAAGTCAGTTGTGTCGACAAAATATTATTTTAATTCCTCCTCGATGAACAGAATAAGTTCCCACATAAGTAAGGTGTGATCCCGCACAAAAGTCCCGAGTTACAGCTGCTCCCAACCGTCTGGAGCCAGTGGGGCTATGGCATCCCCAAAATGGGTATATCGTGATGCTGACGGTATTGGGAACAGGAAGGACGTGGGACACAGAAAGGTGGGAAGTGTCTGGCTATTCACACTGATCACCAAAAACGCCTGAACGATGGTTTTTCACCAGGGCGATACTGAGAGTATCTTTTATTTATTTATTGCATCTCACTATACATAACACTTTTTTTCACATAAAAATCAACCTCACTAGGACTAAGCCTGTATCGAGGTTTTCTTTGTAACTAGTTATCGGTTTGTTTATAGATCCACGCGTAAAGCATAGTTCCAACGTAGGTATTGACTTATCTTTATTACTGGAATACATTTCTCGTTTCCCCCGTCAACATTGACGGGTTTATAACAACTAGTAATCACAACATTTAATCTCGGTTCGATTATGACCATGTACCTAAAGTAGGTTGGTAGGTAGGTTGATACCCCATGACTGGTAGCAGCCATCGATCGCTGAACTGCAAACATGCCTCCGCTATAATTTATAATTCGCTTCATCTATTATTTCGCTGCTCGAATCAAACGACGGAGATAGAAGGACAAATCACTTATCTATTCCCTTTACAAAGCGGACGGAGCTGCAAAACTACACGAAAATCAGTCCAATACAATACAATACAATACAACACGTTCCTACAACAATCGTTTCAGCTTCTGCCCATGTAATCCGAATAGATTCGCTGACCCGATTAGCTGTTCGGGACGTGGAACTACGAGTACTGATTATTATTAATGGAAAATCAGGGGAAATTATAATTGTAGAATTTGTCAAGCTGAAAGTATTCAATAGAAGAAATTAACCTTTCTAATGTTCGGAGCCAATGAGACTATGGCATCCCCAGTCGGGGAACGTTGTGAGGCGGTGGGGATGGGAAAGGAGATGGGAAGATGGTAGCCTGGCTATTCAGATCCGGTCACCAAACACAGCTAAAGCCACTTCAAGCAACGTTTCATTTTGAATAGTGGTCTTATTACGCCAGGGCAATACTAGATTCCACTCTGGAACGTGCCGCAAGTATACTCTGAATATTTTTTGTATGAATAAAATGTGAAATAACACAACTTAATCAAATAAAATGTATTTTCGTAAGCCAGGAATTGAACCCGCAACCTCTGGATTTCTAGTCGGGCTGACAGATGTTAGTAAACTTTTAAAATTACTATATCGATAACCATTAAAAAAATATGTGTGTACGAATGAAATAGCTATACGAACGACCGGTTAAAGTATGTCCACTGGACCTAGTTTAGTGAAACCTCGCATGTTGTCCCAGAATCGTATCTTCACTCTATTAGTTCATTTAAGAATCTATCAAACATTTCAATAAAAGACATACACGTTTCAAATAAAGATTCATTTAATACAATTATTTTGTTTCACCTTATCGCTAACTTGTCTGATATGATTTATATACCCATCAGTTCCAATTTTGAAAATGAAAAGTTCATTGAACTTGAATAATTTTACGCATTACGCAGAAATACCATATTAAATCAGTCACTCGTGCACCGACAACCGAAATTAGTGCGTTATAAGCAAGTGTAGATCATGTAGAACAAAAAAATAGACATGCCTTCAAATATTTGAAAAAGAATTGTAATAATTCAAACATAATTCAAAATGTGTCTTTTGTTTAGAGAGAGACGCAAACAATCGGCGAACCTGTAGACATTGGAGATGGCTTGTGCAATATTATTTTGTTCAGAGAAAGACGCAAACAATCGGCGAACCTGTAGACATTGGAAATGGCTTGTGCAATATTATATTGTTCGGAGAGAGACGCACACAATCGGCGAACCTGTGGACATTGGAGATTGCTTGTGCAATATTATTCCTCTAAGCTCGTGCACAAAGTTAGACGCCAAAAAGCTGACGAAAAAGAAAAACAAACAAATCTGAGTCACGCTTTTCACGAGTTTCGGAGAAACGTTTTAAATAATGATCACGTGTACGACGCTTTTGCGAGAATACTTTGATACTTGGTGCATAATATTATTTTTGGACATAAGTGCAATGGACTCAATAATTTACTCTGACCTCGACTAAATGCTATTTTCAGTAATATTTTGACTATGCGCATCGGTTTTGTCGTCTGGTGAGCCCAATTCCAAAGTCCTAGGTTGGTAACTATTTTTATTTTTTTTTATTTCTTTTTATTTAGGAAGCAAACAGTCGTACAGTAAAAAATTATAACAATAAATATTCATATGTTCTAGACCAATTAAGTTCCATTAAATTAAATGTAGATTTAGTATTTTTTACCTACACAACATATTAAATGGCAAAAAATAAACATAATAAAGAAATACATAAAATTAAAAACAAAAAGAAAAAACACAACTTTTCGCATAGCTATACTATTCACTACGGCTGATAATAATGTACTTTTCACAACAAAAAAATCGAATAAAATAAAAGTATTTTAATTTATTAAGCTGAATTTTATATGATATTAAGTTATGGTTGAAAATGTCTACATCTCTATGATAGGTTCCTTCCATAGTTGCTCTTCCTTGGCCTCCCGTAAGCAAATATATATTTTTTAAATCTGATTTCGACGCATTATTCAGGAAAAAGCTCACTGATAGTATTTTACGATATATAATTTTATTTTCAAAATTATAAATAACCAAGTAGAATCATCCCTTTTGATCACAATCAAAATAATACCAAATACCGTTTACTAAGAAGCCCGAAACTTTCCATGTTCCTTTCCAAAGAATTTACTTAATCTTCTCGCAACCTTTTATGCGAACGTGTCAAATTTAGCGATAGCCCCCGGAACTGTACAAAATTTCTTGAATCCACTAAAGGCGATGCACTACGTCGTGTAATATTTTAAATCGAGCCGTTATCAATAACACCCCTTACGTAGATGGCGATAAGGTTTAAATTCCCGCTAAACACCATCCGCCTGTTTTGATTTATGCAAGAAAAAAACATGGCCAAAAAGTGCCTTTTATTTTATTTTGTGGATGTTCAGCCATAAATATATTTATTTTTTCCCGATCATTTTATAAATAACTTAATTTGCCACATTATACAAAAAAATCATAACCGAAAATGGGTTCGTGAGTAGGAGATTTTGAACTTTAAAGCAGTTTTCATAGACTTATCTAAAAAATACTCGAATATTTCAAAGGCCAAGATGTATTCTACTCGCAGTATTTAATTAAAGCATCTGAAACATTTCTAGGCGACCAAATTATCAAACCAAAAAAACATGATTTGCATTACTACGTAGTGCATCGCCTTAACTCAAACTTTCTTTTTTTTGTTATTTCACACGCTTCTAGCCTCACTAATATTTTTTTTTAAATATTTAATTATTATTACATGTACGTATTGTTGTACACCGTTATTGAATGGTTGGTAAATTTATTACTTGTATTTTTTTGCTAACCCATTGTCTGTTATGATTGGGTGTTTTATACATATTGTGTCTTTGAAACAAATCTTCACGATAATGCATAAACGTTTCTAACACTATTTAATCACAGCAAAATAGTTTTAATCCGTAGATTGTTTAAAAAAATCTATATGTAACTGTAATAATTAATATAATAATAATTATAACATTTATCGAAATAATATTGAAGTGAATTAAAATTACCTATGAATCATACATGATTCATAGGTAGACGAATAGTGTTATGTAAGTAGGTACCACATTGATTGACGATTTAAAAGGCAGTTATTAGTCGTTATGGGTACAGGTTTAAGTATAGTATACACATACAGTGTTATTATACACGTGGACGCCCCACACTGAGTTAAGTGACCTGTAAAGTATGTATAGCGGTATCCTAAATGCAATAATTCAGATCAGAGCACTGAATGTAAAATGGCCGCCTTCGGGTTCGTCGACCGGGTGCAGCGGGATATAATGTGACCATACATTCCGTTCCAAACTCCCTACCACCGAGCCCTTCCCCTGTAGTACTGCACTCTGCATACTGCGATGTATATGCAGTGTGTACACACTGTGCTCAATGCACAATGCACATTTTGCTGCAATCGATAAATGGCGTACCAACGAATAAGTACCTACCGCGACTACCAAAACATCAGATTATAATTAATCCTTGGTGAACGTGTTCATAATCCAACATATCGATTTCCGAAACATTTGTTATGATTGGGTTTTGTTTTTTCCATTGATTCCTCGAATACAGAGGCTAAATTACTGAGACAAATTAAATAATAAAAAAAACAACAAAGAACAACAACATTGTCGAAAAGCAGGCAACATAATTATAATGATTTAAGACGTAATCGTATCATTTAATCGTAGGTAGGTACTAAGTATTATATTTAGGCCCCTGTATCAGTTGCTTTTTTAAGCTAGACTTTAGAGATATTAAGTTCGTCAAGTTGCTATCGGGTAGCGGTAACAATCCTGACAAATTAATCTAACATTCCTGAGTGTACTGAAATACCGGCCCTTACATTGCTCAGTGCTTGAAAAAATAGCGTATGATAAAACTAGATTAGGCCGTGATAATAAGCATTGTGCTCTGTATGTTGGTTATATAAGTTATAAAAGAGAAAGTTTGAATGTAAAACAAATATCAAGGAAATTATGTGTAAAAATAAAAAAAGACCAATTTATTACGAAACTCACATTACTAAACTAGCTGACGTGTACCCGGCGTTGCTCGGGGTTGTGAATGGTCTGGAAAAAAGTTTCGAAGTTGTGAATTCTATTGTACCTGAAAACTGGGGTAATTTTTAATGTGGAAATAAGATTATTGTATTGTAATAAGTTTTTTGTTTCACTTAAACGGGACATGTTTTCCTCGGGGATTCTCGACTTCGCCTGCCATTCTGGTCCACGTCGTACATTCTCCTTGCACACCTTTTTTGTTTATTACAAACGTCACATTTTACCACACATAAATATTTGATTCATTTGATAGTGCCATGTCTTCCTTGGGCGTTCTAGATTTCTTCAACCATTACTTCCATGTCATATATCCTCTTTATACCTCTTTCTTTGTTCATTACTTAGGTCTCATTTTACACATAATAATTTGATTCATGTCTTCAATCTTCCTACCGTTCACTACTGTATACTAGCGATGTGTAGGTTCAGCCGGATTGAGTCCTTGAGCCCGAGTCCTTTGCGGGAAGCGGGTCCTACTCCCACTCCTTTTCGTAATCAACCACTCCCAGAGAACTCGGTCTGGGACTCGGACCCGAATGCCTCCAATCAACGACTCCCAGAGAACCCGGACCCGAGAATGCCTCTAAGGACTTGGACTCGGACCCGAATGCCTCTAATCAACAACTCCCAGAAAACTCGGACTCGGGGTCTCGATTCGAGATCTTACTGATTTTATTTTTCAATGCTTTTTATGTCTTATGAATAATACGGGGGGATTTTGCGATATTGCTGATTCTTTTAACTGTTTGTAACAATTTGTATAATTTAATTTTTCAATTCGCAATTTTAAAAAAAAATATTACATTTTTTTATGTTCATTTTTTTTTATGTTTTATCTTGATTTAAAAAATTCAATACGAAGATATTTTGAGTTTATTTATGATTCTTTTGACTGTTATGCCTATTTGTACATTTTTTTTTTCGGATTCAGAATTTAAAAAAAAACTTACTGATTTATTATTTTTATGTTCAATTCTTATGTTTCTTTTGTTTCATGATCTTGTTTTAAAAATCAACACGTTGGCATTTTGAGATATTGCCGATTAGTTTAACGGTTTTTATGTAAAATCTCAATGATTTATCGCAATTCTTTGATGTTTTATATTTTTATTTTAGCCCCTCATATTTGTAGGCGCTAGGTACCTACTGTAAGTAAAAATTATTGTTTTATTTTAAAGTTTTATTTTAATTATCGTTCACTATTTTTATTTTTTGTGTTATTAAAAATACAAATTTCAGTGGTGTCTGTCTGTGTATCCGTAACTCTGGTTCAATGAACTCTAGAATATGGATTTGCTTTGATTTTAAAAATTGGAACTGATTGTCAACTGGTATTGGAAAGATTCAGACAAGCGATAAATTAGGTACCAAGATTATTTTATTCAATAATTGTTTATTTAAAATGGCTATCTTTTGTTAAAATTTTTTAGCTATGTCGTAATAGTGTTCATTCGAAAGGCAAATTTCTGGCAAATGTTTATTTTTAATGATCCTGAGACATATATATGTATATATTTGTGAAACCAAAAGGAAAAATATACAAATCAAGTATATAATATACACAAATCCTACAATAATATATTGAACAAAGTGTGTATGTATTGTAAAAGTAAAAAAAAATGGACTGGAATAAATAGATATTAAAACATGTTGTTAATTGTTAAAATTTTAATAGTTCAATGCTGTACCTAACTACTTCCTGACTTTGTTTTTAAAACATCTCGCCTTTACTGAGTTTCATTTGATAGAGGCTTCGACCAAGTACCTTTATCTATATCGATGGACAGAGATTATGAAAACGACAAATTCTCAACGACAACCGAAATTTATGTTACTACATTTGATTTATTACTGCTTACGCGTGTGCTAAAATTATCATCTGGAACTTGGAACCTAATACTACATCCGTTACGGCCTCGCATTAGCCGTAGCCCAATCAGCTGGAACACGACAAGACACGAATGGATTTCGTTGAACTTCGCCAAAATGTAAACTGCACAACTCGCGACTCGGGTGCGATGGGTGACGGGATTGACTCCGTGTTCTCGTGTGGGTCCGAGTTCTTGTGCGGGTCCTTGTCCTGCTACGGGTCCGAGTTCTTTCGCGGGTTCTATCCGAGTCCGAGTGCCGAGTCCTTGGCCGGACCCGTGCGTCCCGGTAGTCGCCCAGTACCCAGTCCGCACCCAAGAACTCGGACCCGGGACCCACTCCAAGAACTCGAGTTCTTTTAAAAGGAAGCAGTCCTCGGATGCCTCCGGAAAAATGCAGAACTCACCCACCTCTACTGTATACCATATTGTTACTTTTAAAAAACTACATTGACTTTAAATCGACTACGCATATAAATCCAGTGCAGAGATAATGTGTTAAGTCTTCCGCGAGCGTCCCCGACTTTTTCTACCATTCGCTACTGTATACTATATTATTACTATTAAAAACAAAACCATATCGAATTTAATTCGACTCCGTATCTCATCTCAGTTCAGAGGTAGTGTGTTAAATCTTCCATGTGCGTCCCCGAATTGTTATCTAAACACTCCCTACACTAATAAGAACAAATTTGAAATTTTCAGTAAAATCAGTCCAATAGTCCAATACTCAGTTGAGTCTATAAGGGACAAACAAAGAAACAAACAAACATTATTTTTTTACATATTTAGATTAAAATTCAAACAAAATATAAACAAAGTTATAGAATCTTCATTATACTTGTCGTGTTGGTAAAAAATATAATAAAAATAGTTTCCGGAAAAATATTTAGAAACATAACGCCAGATTTAACTAGTAATGTACTAGTTAGAGCAGCCATTTTTTCATAAAACATAATAAGATAATATGTAGGCCCATTACCTCACTGCTGATGAAGTGCTAATTTAGTTTTTAACGTTGTATCTCCTCTATCACCTTCTTCTTTACACATAAAAACCGCAAATTATTCAACAACGACAGTTTTGGAAAATCGTATAACAGCAGAGCACTCTATTACGTTTTTTAAAATAATACTCACTACTCCGGTTAATCCATTTGAAACAGTTTCAAAGATATTCGTATTAAAGGAAGGTCACAATTAAGCAATTAGTAGAGAAATTTAATATCATGTCGTAGTCATAACGCTAAAGCCACATAATTCCAGTTATAACTGTAAAAATGCGTAAGGCTGAGAGTTCTTGTTCGAAGTCCATAGATGCTTTAAATCTATCATAAGTAATTGGCAGAAATGTGCGGTAAACGTGAAGATAATAAGAACCGAACCCAAATAATTTGATTTTAAATTGAAATCACCAACGGACACATTGTGCCGTCAAATAATCTCATATATGCCCAATATATTTCAATGAAATTACTTTCAGATACAAAATAGAACATATTTTACAAAAAACCGTACATGGGTAGGTACTTTTTCATTCTGAATTTATATGAAAAGACGACAAAAACTCATTAGTTGTCAAGTTGTCGCGTATTTTTTATTTACTATATTGTATTTGGCAGTAGGTAGGTACCACGTATCTAGGTAGATTGAATCATTTGATAATGCACAATTATCATGTCTTATTACCCGTGCACAATGCACTTTACACCTAGGAATTAGGTAATCCGTCATACAATGAATTATTGTCTCGTGATTCCTGACCCCAATAAATCAATAATACCTTCGTTAATTTATTGCTGCACAAATTAAGTCGGTATTGTTTGGTAATTTATCTCATCGTAAATACAGATTACCTAGTCATTGTAAACATGATTTGTTACAAACAAATAACGAGGAATACTGCCATAACTAGTTACCTAAATAAAATAAAGAAAGAAGTAAAATTAAACTTGATCAAGTTAGTGACTCTGAAAGTAGTGATTTTTTAATATCTCAAGGTACAGTGTTGCGCCCTTCGCTATTTATCAAATATGTAAACGATAAATTTAATTTCCATAATGTGGAGAAATTAATTCCTACACAGACTACACAGTGCTACTATTAAAAATTAAAAGCTAATACTTGGACGGAAATAAATAACATGGCTAACACAGATATTGATGAACAAAAAGTGGTTTGACGTAAGCTTACGATTTAAAAAAAAACTTATTATTTACAATTTTGCATAAAAAACAATACATACATATTATGATCTGCAACGATACACAACAACACTACTCTGATCAACTTATTTGTAATAATTTCAATATCCCTTCTCGTAGACTGAGGGTGAGGTTAATACAAAACGAAAAAAAAACGTACTAGAATTGTAATTTTTAAACCTACTATTTTTTTTTACCTTTACGTAAACCGTAATTTTTTCAGGAAAATATCTTAAATTAAACTGGTTCCTACAGAGTTAGAGGTAGAGCTTGTACCTTATTACTCACTCGTAGTACTTATACTTGCTATGTGAATGCCGCACAGGAGTCCCAACTGTCTGAAGCCAGAGGGACTATGGAACTTGCTGCTGAAAACCTGTTGAATTCCGGGTCCGGAATGTACAACTGAGCAGTGACCTTTTTATCAATATTGTCAAGTCCAATGTAATGTAGAAATGTATAACAAGCTAATGATTGACAAATAAATATTTTATTGATATTATTATTTGTTTATATGAAGCAGATACTTTGTGATGTGACGTTATAGGAACTATTATTTACGTTATTTGTATTTTATTTTATTATGTGTATTGGTAACACCAGCTGTTACTTGCAGATTTTTAATTTTAGTAAAGTATTACATTACCCTGAAGAAGCTGCGGTTGGCATTAAGTATTAAAAAAATAAAAATGGTGCTAACTAAGTTGTTGTTATTTTAAAATATTATTATTGTTATTTCCAATTTGGGTAAGTAGGAGTAGAGAGGGGAAGAGAATGGTTGGGAAGTACCTTGCTATGCAGATCGGTTTCTAAAGTTTGTAGACTTTCACCGGGGCGATACTGAGTTATCTACCACCCTTGGTCCACGTATTTATCTATCTTGAAGGTTCGATAATCTTTTTTTAACAAACAAAAATAATATTGACATATTTTTATCATTGTATTCTTAAATGTGTATATTGGTTAGTTCGTGACGTTTCTTTTTGTTAAAATAATATTATTATCATATTTAATTAAAACATCTTGTAAACATTAATTTCATGTTCAAATATTGTTCCAGCGCGTCTTCTACTGATAAAGTGTAGTAATTAATAATGAAGATATTTTCAAAATAAAAAAATATTTGGTTACGCTATCGTACAATCACTCGGGAAATATCAGTCGTTTGATATGTTCGTGTCAAAATTCTAATAAAATCCTGTGTTTTTGGCCAGATTGCATTGAAGCATTGTCAATTAAAGGAACGCCAAAAGGTTAAAAAAAACTAAGAACATTGAGGAAAATATATTATAATTTCAGAAAAAAACTTGACAAATCCGAAACTTGACAAAAGGTCAAAACCCTTCAGCGACAAAGCAACTATTTCTAGCTCACCCAACTAACCTATCCACATTTTACCACACTTCGAGAAATAGAAAATGTTCACTGTTTTTTTAATCTCGAAAAATTTAAGAACACAATAAAATACTGACAATAGATAATGAAAGCATTTTTATTTTATTTTTATGTTGACTTATAAATTTTCTTTTCATTTAAAATGTGCCATTTTATATTTTCTACAAAAACAGACATGTTCGTGAATATTGAATATTTGTTGTTGACGTCACACCGGTCAACGTCATTGACAGCAATATTATCAGCCAGTAGCGTTTTCTACGTTTTGTTGCTAGTTGGAACCGTTTCAGAGAGTGAGATTTTAGATCGTTTTAAAAGCAATAATGATTATGGATGAAAATATTAAAATTATGCATTTTTAATACAATTTTCAATAAAATTTAAATCTTCCGCACGATACTCGTAGTTTGTGAAAATAACACATTCTAATATAAAATAAACTACACCATCATCATTTAGTGGTTCTGTAGCAATCTACACAATCATCATTCAATGGTTCTCCAGCAATCTACACCATCATCATTAAGTGGTTCTGTACCAATCTACACAATCATCATTTAATGTTTCTCCAGCAGTTTCTCCACCATCATCATTTAGTGGTTCTGTAGCAATCTACACAATCATCATTCAATGGTTCTCCAGCAATCTACACCATCATCATTAAGTGGTTCTGTACCAATCTACACAATCATCATTTAATGTTTCTCCAGCAGTTTCTCCACCATCATCATTTAGTGGTTCTGTAGCAATCTACACAATCATCATTCAATGGTTCTCCAGCAATCTACACCATCATCATTAAGTGGTTCTGTACCAATCTACACAAGCATCATTTAATGTTTCTCCAGCAGTTTCTCCACCATCATCATTTAGTGGTTCTGTAGCAATCTACACAATCATCATTCAATGGTTCTCCAGCAATCTACACCATCATCATTAAGTGGTTCTGTACCAATCTACACAATCATCATTTAATGTTTCTCCAGCAGTTTCTCCACCATCATCATTTAGTGGTTCTGTAGCAATCTACACAATCATCATTCAATGGTTCTCCAGCAATCTACACCATCATCATTAAGTGGTTCTGTACCAATCTACACAATCATCATTTAATGTTTCTCCAGCAGTTTCTCCACCATCATCATTTAGTGGTTCTGTAGCAATCTACACAATCATCATTCAATGGTTCTCCAGCAATCTACACCATCATCATTAAGTGGTTCTGTAGCAATCTACACAATCATCATTTAATGGTTCTCCAGCAATCTACACCATCATCATGTAATGGTTCACCAGCAATCTACACCATCATCATTTAGTGGTTCTCCACCAATCTGCATCATCATCTGAATCCTTGACCTCATCTATTAAAGACTGTGAATGATGCACATACCTATATTTCCCCTTTTATCTGGTGCGGTTATACCTTTGCTATTCGCCGAGCCTCCGATATTAAGACACCTGCAGTTACGTATCACTATTGTAAGTCCTATCATGTTCTCATTATCTGATAATATAATATAGCACCTATTTGTCAAGTGATCCGCCTTATCTGCCTAACCACGCGAGTATGAGCTGTGAATTTGTTTCTCTCATCTACTAGCGGTCGAACACAATCACAATTAGGTGAAGTAGTTTGAAACGCATTGTGTGCAGCGGTGTTCACTCAATAGTCGCAGTTGACTGGACACTGGACCAAAGATCAGACCGATCTTTACACAATTGCGTGATTACTGTGGTGATCACGCTATCTTTATTGCTTTAGGCTGGCCATAAAGGCGTCGCGTTATCGCTGTTATGTTTGCCAAACCACAAAGCACGTCGTCCATCGCGTGTCATTCGCATTGTATTGTAATGATCAGCTAGTGGATTACTTTCTTCATATGTACATTTTTGCATAATTGGTACAAGCGCTAACAAATCGATATTTTTTGTAAAAACTTCGGTCGTATCTAGTAATAGAAAGCGAATAGTGTTGTAATAGTATTTTAAGTATATTATCTATTGGAACCATTGACGTCGGATTGATTCTCATGTCTATGATTGGAACACACGACAGAAAAATATACAGATGGACTGGTTTTAAAGGCGTTAAATTAAAATTTCAAGTAAATTGTCTGACTGACTCATTATAGATAATACGGAGGGATAAGAACAGGTTTGTAGCAAACGTTACACATAATCGTATTGCGTATACCGGCCGTAATACCGCACTATTAGTGGCTGACATATTTTTAAACTGCTCGACCCCTAGGATTAGGGACGTATTACTGTCGTAGTAAGACAGAGATCGCTGACTTTGTTAAAGATCTGGTTGATTTGACAAATATTGATCGGTAGCGCTCTGAAAATGTAAAAAAGCAGTAATACCCATTGGCAGCACTAGCAGAGGAATATTTTAAATCGAAATATAGATTTACCAAAGCAAATACGGGACACATAATCAAATTGGCCGAATATCGAAGCACTTCAAAGCAGACCAGGTCAATGACATCGCAAATGTCATATGAAGAAACGTAAAGTTACCAACTAAACGCGAAAAGCAAAAATGCCCCTGTTTTTGAGAATTGGAACCATGTGGTGCCAGGCTAAAAAAATCTTGCATGAGTATTATTATGAGTATACTTATGCCAGCGCTGCAGCGGTGTTTCAGGGAATCTTTATAAGACTGTGTGTGTATAAAACCCATCTAATCCATATTTCCAAAATATCTTGCGTGTTTCATTATCTTCATAGAAATCCATTTCAGACTCGCGTTTGTCAATTTTTATTACTTCTATCAGCAGGGGACACTCCTCCAAAGCCATCAGGATCAGAGTGGAAACAAAACATGAAAGAATACTCAGAAACACATCTCCATTATGTTATTATGATTTACGATAATAATGTCCATAACAACGCGATTTGAAATTATATCTAATTGACTTCACTATAATGATGTCGACGATTCGCACAGGCAAGTTAGTAGGTTATTTGTACCTTTGAATGTATAAATAATATGAAGTTATCAAAGTGCGCGAGGCTGGATGTCCACGATAGAGTTCTGATTACTATGACGATAAAATCTCTCTGCTTACTCCTGCAGAATATATGTGATGATTATTTGTACCTTTGAATGTATAAATAATATGAAGTTATCAAAGTGCGCGAGGCTGGATGTCCACGATAGAGTTCTGATTACTATGGCGATAAAATCTCTCTGCTTACTCCTGCAGAATATATTTATTTATTGGATGATTTTTATAGCGCCGCTTTTGCGAAATATCACTTCAGGGGCGCTGTACAGTTAATGCAGATATTACAAAGAAAAAATATATAAATATTACAAATTGAAATTAAGTTAAATAAAATGAAGTACAGAAACAGGTGACACGGAGATGGAGAATCTGCTGCAAGAATCCTAGGTGGTGAGGAAACTGGACCAGCTGCTGCAGCGAGAGAGTCCACCGCGTCCACCAACAGTGCCAGCACGAGGTTCGTCATCCTTCCAGGTATGTGTCTGCTGCTAATAGAGGTATGTGTCTGCGCTGACACAATGTCCTCTCATGGATTCCAGACCTTGGCAGCACCGCTGTGACATTCGGAAAGTCCATCTCCTTGTACACTTGTTTCTGGTGATTATGTTAGTGGTGCATTGTTCCGAAATAAAAGGCGGCGGATGGGATAATAAATCAGCTTGGGCACTTGTTAGGGCTTTCAGAGTTTCCAAGAATAACATTGAAAACATCCGTGTGCATATATATGTGATGATTATTTACAATCAGGAGATATAGGAATATATATAAAAATGAAATTTTCTTTGTTTGTCTCCTGTAGACTTAAAACTACTAAACCGATTTCGTTGAAATTTGCCGAGTTGGTTTTTATTAGTGCCTAGAGAGTAGTTTGAATTGTAGCACAAGTCGGGGACACACGAGGAAGTCTTTTCGGATTATTTCTTCTCGGATTTAGATACGGACCCGAATTAAAGTATAAAGTAGATTTTTAACGGATTTCGTGATACTTCGTGAATCAAAAAAAAGTCGGAGAGGCCTGAGGAAGACACGAATCAAATAATTTGTTGTGAAATGAGGCGTAAGTGATGAACGAAAAAAGAGGTGAAGGAGAATGTACTACTTGGAAGTGAATTTTTGAAGAGGTCGAGGATGCCCGAGGAAGGCACGATCAAGTAAAACAAATACTTATTACAACACAATAATATTGTTAATTAATTATACCTTAAAAATGCACCCTGTTGTCACGTAATCTAAACGACCTCAAACTTTACTCCAAACCATCTCTAAGTCCCCTAGCAAGACCAGGTACACGTCAGCTAGTATTAAATAAAATGTAGGTTTTTATGCATTCCATTTTTAGGCAGGACATTAAAAAAATAAATTTAATAGATTAAATAAAACCAATTACATTTCCTTGTCTTTTCGTCCATACCTACCCACTTATCTATTTAATTTTAATTTCAGTTTGTGACTGTTTATTGCCATTTTGATGTACCTAGTACCAGTATCTAACCAATAATAAAGTCTCTCTGTTATCAAATCGTGAATGCATGTTATGTTGCATGGCTTGTTGATTAGTTATAAGTAATAATTATAACTTAGGTACTATACTGTTGGCAATGAGTAACTACCTATTGATTAGGAACAGTGTTCCTTGTGAATCGTGATAAAGGTAATTCACATTGTTATTGGAAAATAGCAAAGATGGCAATACCTCGTTAAACTTGGTAAACATTTTTAGATAGCTTAAAAGAAACAAACAAGTACTAGATATTCAAATGTTTAATAATAGTAAAAAAGTGTTTATTTCGGAAGGTGTGGAGGTTTTAGCGATCCCACACATCCCATAAAACGGTTCCATGATAAATCGACAATTCAGCACACCTTTAAAAAGTGATATAAAGTCATTAGAAACGATGAAAAAAAAATGTAAACCTAACCTAACCTAACCTTACCTAACCTGCTTAACCCAGTTAATAAAGTTCTTGTTTCATCACTTTCCATGACTTTTTATAACTTTTTAAAGATGTGATGAATTATCATTTTTTTATTTATAAGCAATAATTATTAGCCTGAAACACTCATCCACATTGAAAAATCTCCTGATAAAAGATACATGACGCCAACGGGACTTGAACCCGTGTCCTTTCGATTTCCGGTCGACAGCTCTGACCACTGAGCTATGGCGGCTTATCTCTTATCCGCGAAATAATTCAATATATACTAGTGTTTCATTCAACAATTACTGCTTGTTACATTTTTTTGGCGTCATGTATCTTTTATCAGGAGATTTTTCAATGTGGATGAGTGTTTCAGGCTAATAATTATTGCTTATAAATAATTGTTACCCTTTGTGCTATGCATAAAAAATCTTGTCTTAAAAATTAGTTTACCAAAAAAATAATAATTAATTATCATTTTGATAATTAATTATCCGGTCACCATTCGAATTTATGGTGAGCGCTCTTCTTTGCCGGTCGATGTCATCGTCGTCCGTCACTGTTGACGATGTGCCCTTATAGATATGTTGTTTCTTCTACTACTTTTAGAAGTTCCCGTTCAGGAAAGCTGGTGGAATGCTTTTTGGACCCTGTCCGTATCTGATGACCAACAGTGATGTTTTTTAATGATGAAAGTACTTCGTAAAGCTGTATGATGATGAGCATGATCTGAAAAATGGACGCAACTGCCAGACATACAGCCTACAATGGATAGTGGATGTGGAACTAATCAGAACACATATTTTAGCAGGAATTTTAGCTATGAAGTGATCGGTTGACCATGTAACTAGACAGGACCACTGTCGGTGGTACAAACAACTCATCTGCCCACTGCTGCCGATCGTGGGATGAAATTGGCGATGGACAGAGGAAAGAAGGTGGTTCATACCACAGCTGGATCCAAACAGCAGAAACTATTTGGGAACTGACTCAAGGGGGCTCTTCAAAGATGTGCAGAAATTTTCTACATAAGTACCTACCTACATAATCAAACACTGATGTCATTTGTCCGTAAGTCCTGCGCAACTTTTGCTCAATGAACTCTAATTTACATTGAATTTAATTGTTGATTTAATTGACTGTGCGAAGAATTCAAACAAGCGATAAAGTAGTTACCTACCGATAGTGTAATATTTTAACAGAAAATTATTTAAATTATCTTCTTCAAAAATTAAAACTATAAAATTGCATTATTGAAAAATTGATTTTCCCTCGCGGGACGGCTAAATATCAGATTTTTCAAAATCAAATAAGGGCCCGTTCCCACTTCCGTTTTAAAAACTTAGGCGGGTCCCGTTTTAAAATCGGATGCCCTAGCGGCTGTAGTGGATGTATGGAGATGTTCACACTTGTCGACACTATTTTAAAACGGATCCGGAATTTTTTGTCGGATGGATCGCCAGCGCAGCGCGTTCGTTTTAAAATCGTGTCGGAACTCGCTCGCTCATAGTTTTGTATGGAGCTAGTCGTTCCGGCAGAGTTCCCGCCACACTAAAACTATAATAATGGATAAGGAAATAAATCCCGAAAATTAAATCCCACTGGGCGAAGAAAGAGTTGTGCTGTGGGATAAAACGACAGAAGGGTATAAAAATAATTCATTAAAATTATCGGCTTGGCGAGAAGTTTGCTGTTTATTCATGCCGGATTTTGAGAAATAGCCTTTCTTCAGGACAAATGCACTCTCTCAATTTTCTATTTTGATATGTTAAGCTCTCTGAAACTCGTTCCAGTAGATGGTTAAAGGAAGTGACAGACATTCTAAAATAATTAAAGAACTTTAGTTCATCACTTCTCAACTCACCAATTAACACTTGGAAAATTCCTACAGAAAATCTTTAAGCTATGATTGGGTGTACCCAAAATTTTCTTTTCGCTTTTTTCCTTCTTTTTAATAATTACCACATGACAACAAGAGCTTCATCGTCGTCCATTGCGCACCATTACCGAAGAATGAGCAAATAAAATGTTTTGGTTGAATCGACAATTATTTTTTTCGTAGAGTAGGATCCGATTTTAAAACGGAGGTGTGAACAGTGCCATACGGCATCCGATTTTAAAACGGGACCCGCCTCCGATTTGAAAACGGAAGTGGGAACGGGCCCTAAGACAAAAGAATGCGTATTATTGCGTACCAGGCGCGACGCCTTGCGGATATTTGGCATTGGCGAGGCGGGAAGAGTTTTTTAGCTTGTGTTGTGTCATTTATAATTAAGGTGACCATTCTTATTGTTTTCACCAGCACAGTACTGGTTTCTAATATCTGTCCTATTTAGTCGCTATCCCTAGCTTTACAACAAATGTGCTGATTTGGGATAAAAAATCCAAAGATCCAATCATTTTTGTCGATCATCTTCTATCGAGGGGCCAGAATAATCGATCACTCAGTGGCAACTTATTTCAAGTCGCGACCCCATTTTACGGAAGCCATTTTACAGCCAAATATGCTAGGCACCTGACTTTTGACTTTTGATTTAATTATTTTTCAGAGTACCTAAACCTAAGTTTACTTGCTC
Organism: Hesperophylax magnus; assembly: GCA_026573805.1. Classification (NCBI taxonomy): domain Eukaryota; kingdom Metazoa; phylum Arthropoda; class Insecta; order Trichoptera; family Limnephilidae; genus Hesperophylax; species Hesperophylax magnus. The sequence continues at coordinate 1,747,001 of JAIUSX010000043.1, read as the reverse complement.
TAGCGTATTTACAAAATGATTATCTAATGATGCTTTGCTTGATTTTTAATGAATTTGGAGTGTATTACTAGAAAACTTAAAAACTATACTGCGGCTGTATGCAGGGATATTCTATACGAACTTTTAATATTATATTCTACGTAAGATTGATTTTGGCTTTTTATATTTATGGTGTTCATTCTCGCTGTATTTGGCGAGAGAGTTTATCGTGGGATTTGAATGACTATCTAGGCCAGCGTAAAACCTAGTAGCCTGTGCAAAAATAAAATCTTTAATCAACGGTACGTTGGCGTCATTATGGATAGTAGAGATTCTGCACCATTTGGGTGCATTTAAGGCGAGTCTAATGCATTTATTTTGAAAGACTTGAAATTTATTGATATGAACGTTTGCTGCATTTCCCCAGATTGGGCAAGCGTAAGAGAAACATGATCTGATTGTTGATTTGTAAAGCAATAATTTGTTGTCTGCTGATAGACGACTATTTCTGCACATCATGGGATAGAGAGCTGATAGGTAACGATTTGCAGCTTTTGTTTTTTCTTCTATGTGTTTTTTCCAAGTGAGTTTATAATCTAAAGTGACACCGAGGTATTTTAATGATGATTCCCATGGTACATTTTCCCCAAACAGTTTAATGTAGGGTGGCCTTCTAGGCCGTGATTTGTGAAACACAGTCGCGACACTTTTGGTCGGATTAATTGAGATTCTCCACTTTTTACACCACTTTTCTGTTAGAGCGGCTTGTTTCTGAACGCGGCTTGTAGCAGTGGCCGCGACAGTTGAGCTAGATATTATGTTGGTGTCATCAGCGAATTGAGTAATAATGATGTTATGATCTATTGGCTTTGGAATGTCGCATGAATAAATGTTATATAATGACGGCGAGAGTTGACTGCCTTGCGGGACCCCAGCTGACAGGGGGCGCGTAGTGGAGAATATATTATTTATTTTTACTTTGAATGAGCGATTTCTCAGGAAACTATTTATGAGTTGAATGATTCTAAGTGGGTACCCTAGTTGGTACATTTTATATATTAGGCCATTGTGCCAGACTTTGTCGAACGCTTTGCTGACGTCTAGAGATAGTATAACTGTTTTCTTATTAGTGTTAAAGCCCTCCGTGATGTGTTCCACGACACGGAGGAGTTGATGAGAGGTTGAATGACCTGCTCGAAAACCATGTTGAAAGTCTGGCAAGAATTTAGATTTATTTGTGATTTCATTTAATCTTACAAGAATTACTTTTTCCAGGACTTTTCCCAAGCAAGGAAGGAGACTTATCGGCCTATGGTTCTCCGTTAATAATGGATCCTTGCCTGGTTTAGGAATTAATATGACATCAGCTTCTTGGAAGTCCTTTGGAAAGCAACGTAGTCTAAGTGCTGCGTTGCAGATGGCAGTCAGGGCGCAGATGCCCTTTTTCGGTAGGTATTTGAGTATTTTGTTAGATATTCCGTCAGGACCGGCCGCTTTCTTTTTCTTAAGACCCTTGATGATTTTAATTATTTCTTCTGGAGAAGTGGCTTTAATGGGCGGGTCCTGGGGGTCGAGACTTAATATTGCTTCTACTTTAGAATCCACCTTAGCTACGAAGGCTGGGTCATCGTGTTCCGTGTTTGGAGTGAATTGAGCTTCAAGGCTATCTGCGAAGGCTTCAGCCTTATCGGTTGCAGAAAAAACTTTACCGTTTAGGCCTTGAAGCGGGGCTATTTTAGTTGCTGGGCGTCTGAGGCTTTTGGAGAGTTTCCAATAAGCGTCCCTGTCGTCTTCGAGGGAGGAAATGAATTCATTCCAACGCTCGTTACGGTGGTCGAGGAGTGCGTCGCGTACTTCTCTGTTTAATCTATTTAGATGTTGTTTTACAATGGGGTTAAAAGAACTTTGCCACTCCTTACGCACTTGGTTTTTTTCCCTAATAAGGTCTTTGACCTCTTCGGGAATACCATATTTCGATGAGTTGAATTTTTTTTTGGTATTTTCTAATGACGCTTCGTTGATGCAAGATTTTAAGGTTTTAATTAGATTGGAGGTGGCAGTATTTAAAGCTATTTCGTTAGGTATTGATGTCGGTATTGTGATTTTATTTTCTAATAATTCGCTGAGTTTTTTCCAATTGATTTTCTTTTTGATAGGCACGTGGGGGACCAAAGGATTAGAGCCTCCTGATAATGTTAGAAGAACTGGATCGTGGTCGGAGGTTAGTTCGTTAAGTACTTTTAATGAGTGCAAGTGATTAGTTTCTTTTAAGATAATTATGTCAATCACGTCCGGGATTGAGTTTGCTTGATGTAGCGTTGGTATGTCCGGCGCGTCTACTACAATTGATTTCGTGCTAGCGTATTTTGCCAGCACGTTACCTTTTAGGTTTGGACGTTGACTGTGCCACGATCCATGTTTTGCGTTCATGTCCCCGGCTATAATGGTGGGGACATTTTCTTCTAATAGACTGTCCAGTTCGGACGGGATCAGTGGACGTTTAGGTGGTGAGTAAACGGAGATAAGTTTAAGTGGTCCTGAGGATGTATTTACTACTACCGAGGTGGATTCTATGTTATTGCTAGAGAAAGAATGTGCTAGACGGTGGTCAATATTTTGTTTTACTAAAATAGCCGTACCGCCGCCTCTATTGGTTAATCTGTCATCACGGTATGTGATGTAGTTGGGTAATTGAAATTTCTTAGATGGTTTGAGCCATGTTTCATTAATGAAGAATACGTCGATGTTGTATTCTTTAAGAAAATCAATTATTTCACCTTTGTGGGTGATGACAGAGCCATTGGCGTTCCAATAGGCTGTTTGTAGGTTGACTGTTTTATTTTGGTGTCTAGACATTGTGATTCCTTAAAGTGGCTTGAATTTTGAACATTTCGTCAGTAGCGAGTTTAATCGTGGCTTGAAGAGCTTCTAGCTGTTCTTTGAGGGCTTTAACGTGAGCCGGGTCCATCGGGGACGAGGGTAGTTGGGACTCTTGGGTGGGGGCTGGACCCCTGTCTAGTCTATGCTGCTGAGAATTTGAGTGATACATATGGGCTTTGGGCTGGTAACTAGGACCCCTATTGGATTGATGGTACGGTCTTTGTTTATAAAAATGAGGCTGAGGCCAGCTACGGGGATTGCTTGGGAGTTGGGGTGCGGGCTTGCGGGCAGTGGGGGTAGGGTTAGGGGTGGGGGGAGTTATGGAGGGGGGGAGATTGGGACCGATGGGGTTGGAAGGGTGGGAAACTCCACTAGGGAGGCTGCGGGAGGTGTTGCCTGACTGGGGGGGTTAGGATGTGACGTTATATTTACTGATTGTCTATTATTATCATTTTGGAATCTGTGATTATTAATTTGGTGTCGCCTATTGTTATTGTAATTACGCGTGTAGTTAGAGTTCCTATTTCGGTTATAATTCGGATTTGAGTTTTGGGGCCTGGCAGGGCACCCACCATAGTTGGCCGTGTGGGCCCCTTGACAAAGAGCACATTTAGCCGGGGTATCCCTTGGTTTTGGGCATTCGGATGATCTGTGAGGCTCGCCACACTTAACACAGCGCTCGCTACCATGGCAGCAAGTCGCTGAATGCCCGTGCATCTGACAGCGGTAGCACTGTCCAATGCGGGCCTTATTTCTTAATGATTCGACCTGGATCCTCAGTCGGAAGATAGTATTTAGATTATTAAAGATGCCCTTAGCTGATTCATTTTTAGTTAGTGTTACTATGCTAGGCACCTCCCCACCCTCTCCACCCTTGTACAGCATTTTGCTCCTCAATCGAGATTTTTTTCCCATGATACAATAATAATCTGACCACTCTGTAAAAGCCGTCAAGGCGTGAACAAACAAATAAATAAATAAATAAATTTTGTCATGTATCACATTTAGCCATTCACATTTTTGTAATATGCATACATTTACCTAAACATTTTATAGAATGGAATTTTCTTACATTTGCTCCACTTAGGAGGCCCAGAGGAACATAATTCTCCTCAGAGCCTATGTTATCTTTGGGGATGCTGTATGGAGGGTCTTTTTTAGGAAAGGAAGGAGAAGAAGTTCTGGGAAGGAAAAAGGTACGAGGGTTGGGTAGGAATCTGGGGGGTCAGTGTGTCCAGGACAGACAGGCGTATGCATTCATCACTCCCACTGCGGCGCAAGGCGATGTTCCGAGAAAGACCTGTTGGAGAGGTCACTAGATCTCCCGATCTGGCCCGCCACGCAGTTGATGGGCAGACGCATCCGCCGCCAAGACCCGGACAAACCTCACCCCATGGACTCTGGCACCCCTGCTAGAGAAGCATCAGCGAGTCCAGAAATACAACATGTTACTGAGTACTATCATCGTGACTTGCAACTTGCAACCGCTGGCGCTACTGTCAACTGTGTACTGTCAACTATGTTTGTCAACGTGCTGTGTTTATTCTGAGGTTGATAAATTATAATTAGCAAACATTAAATCTTGTTATTCTTTAATAAACATTCCGTCAAGTCCTACGAGAATTATTTTGAGATTGTTGTTAGATGTGTTTTTAAGGAGTGGGACTTCAGAGTCCTGATGGAGTTGGGAAACCCTCATCCATTTGAATGCTCCCAGGGCAATATGTATTGCTTTATTTTGGAAAGTTTGGAGTCTTTTTAATGCGATTCTGAACCATGGGACCAGATGGGACTTGCATATGTTAGTTTGGGCCTTGTTGTCGATTTGAAAATTAAGATTTTTTTGATTGGTAATTTTTCAATAATACGTTTTTTTTTACATAGCATAGGGTAGAGGGCTGATAAGTTTTTATTGGCTGATTTCATCGATTTGTTTTTTCCATGTTAATTTACTGTTGAGGTACTTAATACTTTTTGTTCCTAAGGACGTTTTCTCCGAATAGTTGGATGTTGGGAGGCCTTATTGGGCGTCTTCGTGAGAAAACACAGTCAGCGGTTTTTGAAGGATTTATGCTAATTCGCCTTTGTTTGCAAAAAGTTTATAATTCTGAAGCGTGGACTTGAACGTGACGGGTAGTTGTTATTTTGCTTGCTGAGGTCGATATGATTTCGGTATCATCTTCAAATTTGCCTATTTTAGTTGTTTTGTGCGATGGTTGTAGATACTGGGGCGAGGGAAATCGCTTAAATAGATATTAAACCTCAGTACTTACTATATTTTATATAATATTCTTTTGACAAAGAGATTGAGCCACCGATGGACATGATGATATGATAGCAGCATATTGAATCTGCTGATAAAAGGGGGAAATTAATTGAATTCTTGTTCAAGCAACCAAGTGGGATTGATGAAATAACGTGTCTAATTCTGATATGCAAGTAGCAAGTAGGTAATTTCGAGGTTTTATCTAAAAGCGATAAGTGTTGAGAACGAGGTGACGAAATGCGCGTCCCAGATACATCATCTCGTCACTTCCGAAAGGCACATTGTCATATCTGGATATTCTTTATAACATTATTTGTAAACAAAGTCCGATTCGATGAAGTTCATAAAAGAACCGTAAACCAGGGTAACATGGTCACTTACTACTTTTCCTCTTTTCATTCATATATAAACATTTCCTTACTGAGTTCCTACCTACCATAAGGTTAATAAAAATATATGATGAAAATGCAATGTATCTGTCGTAGCATTATGATATTTTATCGGGAACAGAGTTATGACTGTATTATACCATGTTCTTTTCAATCCAGTTTATTCCTGGCATGGACCTAATAAACCCATTAATAATACTAATATTTGGATCATTTGTATAGCGCCGTTTTTGTGCAAAATCACCTCAAGGGCAGTAGGTCTATGATTTCTAGCGATTCGGGGTGAAAAAGGGACGTTTTCTATTTTGGAAGTTGGTACCGATTTTCGTACAGTTTAAGATGGCGGCCATTATTTGACATCTGTCGTCAATCATTGTTTTACGTAACTATAGTACGTGAAAATGTAGCATATTTTGTCAGTTTTATATTTTAAATATGCACAAAAAGACAATATGTATTTATTTTTATTTGTGAATATGTTATAACTGTTAGGTATTGTGAATTTTGCGTGTATGTTTGATGATTTAACATTTTGTTTTGAGGAAATAATTCACAAGAACTTTACTTACGCACTATTAACACGTACAATATATGTAAGTGTTAACTTCATATTGTAGCATACTTTTATTAATGAATGATTAGAGACAGGGTTGTGATTGTGACAGCTATTGCTTTGGCATCCGCGCTGCCGTGTTTTGGTGGTTTCACCTCACATATTATACGAATGTCGTATCCATCAAGATACGGTTATCAGGCCGGCAATTTCACTAAGGCATAGGAACCTATAAAAGTCATAATTGCTTTCTCGAGTGGCATCTATGGTTATGTTCAAGGTGATTTAGTACCGTCCCAAAATATTATTTCTTCTCTAATGGCAACTACGAGTATCTATATGAAATCATAGATATAAAAAAAATTAAAGCGAACATTTTTCATATTGGTCCCGATATGGGGATCGGTATGAAAAAAAATGACTGTGTAAAGCTAGCATAAGACCCGCATTAAGTTACTTTGTCATATCCATAGTTTTCATCCAATATCAAAAACAATAACAGATGTATTTGCCATTGACGTAGGCTCCTAGAAGAAATTGTCTAAAACATAATATTTGTAACGTTGGCGTAAAAACTAAAAAAAAATACATAGTTTGTTTTTGTTAGATTGAAAATCTTAAACGTGTTATTATTTATTCAGACATCATGTCATCGTATAATCCGACTTGCCTCGTTCTATATAATGCTGCGCAAACAATCACATCTGAACATTGATAAGAAATACCCCCCGTGGCTTTTCGTCAAAAACATTATCTCAAATATAGTAATGGCAAACTTAAATAATACCTACTCGAAATAGCATCTTAACCACGTCATATCATTATACTTATAAGGTTATTAGTGTATATAATTATACAGTTCCATAGGATGCTGTGTTTATATCTCATAGACAGTTGCAGCACGCAATTTCCGCAACAATATGTTTACAACTAAACAAGTTGTACATTTTTTTCCATTATTTCTGGCTTTCACCCTTCAAGGGTGTTCTTGGCCATCATTTAAAATTATTGAGAAATGAAAGGTGAATTTAAATATTAATTTTATTTAAATAGGCAAATTTCAAAATTATAATGAAAATTGGAGTCGAGTTCAGACTTAAAAGAGATGAGATGTTGAATGGAGGGGAGGCAATTTTAGATAAGGCTTGATAGAAGAGAGGATATTTGTTTAGAGAGGGACATCCAAAAAATATGTGATCTAAAGTTCCCACTTCTAGACCACAGAATGTACAATCTGGGGAGTCAAGGATGTGAATTTTAAAAAGATGGGAAGGAACGGAACAATGTCCGATCCTCATTCGAATGAGTGAAGAAATTTCTTTTTTGGAAAAATGAGGGAATTGCTGAAACCACGGTTTTGATGGAATAGTCCTTTGTATTGAGGCATAGCAGGCTCCCTTGGATTGACTAGCAATGTGCCAATACTCCGACCAAACATTGCGGGATCTATCTTTGATGATGGAAAAAATGTCAGATAGGGGAATGTGGTTTACGAGGGTGACAACAGGGTTAGACGCTCCTTGTTTTGCCAAGGCATCCGCAATATCATTACCCATGACACCAACATGTCCAGGAATCCAAATCAGAGATACAGTTTTACCAGAGCTTTGAATGGAGGCTATCATCTTTCGAATAAGGCATACAAAGTGATCATCAGGATGAAGAAGAGGACTGGATTTAAGTTTTTGGAGGGAACTGAGAGAGTCAGAGAGAACAAGGGAATGTTCAAAATTATTTTTAATTATATATTTGAGAGATTCTATTATTGCAATGCACTCGGCTGAAAATATTGAAAATTGATTTGAAATTGAATGAAATATTCTGTCATTAGAATTATTGTGGTAAACGTTAATACCTATACCACAGTTAGGAGAGTCGGGAGATTTGGATCCATCAGTAAATAAAAGAGAAAAGTTGGGCCATTTAGATGAAATAATGTCATTGAACATATTATTGACAGTTCGGGCCGGGAGATTGGAATGACTTTTAAGGATTCCGATCCCTTCTAATATTGTTGGGGATAGGGTGACGTGACTATATTTTAATTTGTATAAGGGAAGTAGATCATTTTGGATGATGTGAAGCTCTGAGAGAGACTTAAAATTTTTACAGATGTCAGGAAGAGGTTTAGTTGAAGCTCTGATTGTAGAAGAATGGGTTGAGTCAATGATCAACGAGACGCTGGGGATAACCTGATGACATTTAGAATTTAAACATTTAAGAACAAATTTGTCAGCAAATAGTTGACGCCTTATATAAAGAGGAGGATCAGAACATTCTACTTGAAGGGAATTGATGGGTGACGATTGCATCGCTCCAGTTATAATTCGCAAAGATTTAGATTGAATTTTGTCTAATTTATCGAGTACATTTTTTGAGGCAGTACTAAAAAGTGGGCAGGCATAGTCGAGATAGCTTCGAATAAGTGCGTTGTAAAGCAACTTATTGCAAGTAGGGTGAGCTCCCCACCAAACGCCAGATAATGATCTGATGATTTTTTTCGCATTTAGTAACTAAATTATTAATATGGGAAGACCATTTAAGTTTCCTATCAAATGTTACTCCCAAAAATTTTACTTCAGAAGCGTTGGGGATTGGAGAATTTTTAAATAAAATTTTAACGGGGGGGTATTTATGGCGATTTGAGAAGGTGACACACTGAGTCTTTTGGATTGAAAGTTCAAAACCATTTAACGTGAGCCATGTGCAAAGGGCATTCATGGCTTCGTTAAGATATTTGCCGGTGAGAGGGATGATTTTGGATGATAAGAAGAAAACTATGTCATCTGCGAACTCAATAACTTTTACTTGTGGGGGAATAGTGACATGCATATCATATGTGTATATATTATACAGTAAGGGGGACAATACATCGCCTTGTGGTAAACCCTTCCAAATAGACCTACTTTGAGGAGAAATATCTGGAAGTTCAATGAAATTTTTTCTATCTAGAAATAGATTAATAATAGATTGGACAAACATGGGGGGAAGGCCAAGGCCTAGAAGTTTTTGTTTCAGGATTGGGAAGGAAACATTGTCAAAGGCGCCTTCTATATCTATAAAGACGGCAAGACAAACTTCCTGTTTAGAAATTGATAAATTAATATCAGTGCTGATGATGGCAAGGTTATCTTGAGTGGATTTTTTTTCCTAAATCCAAATTGAGATGGAGAGAGAAGCTGTTTACTCTCGACATAAAATTCTAATCGGTTTTTAATTAATTTTTCATAAAGTTTACTGAGGGTGGATGAAAGAGCGATTGGCCTGTAGTTGGATCCAGAATTTGGTGATTTGTTTGTTTTTAAAATAGGGATGATTATTTGACAACTCCAGTCATCAGGCATTATGCCAGTCTGGAAGATTTTATTTAAGATGCTTAAGAAGTGGTTTAGAACGTTCTCATTACTATTTTTGATTATGATGTGAGGTATACCATCTCTGCCTGGAGATGAGTCCATGACTGTTGATAAACATTTTTTTAGCTCAATTAAGGTGAATGGAGAGTCTAGCCAATGATTAGACATAGGAGTATTATAGATCGGAGTTATTTCATCTAAGTTAGGTACTGAAGGGGGGGCAATTTTGTCCAAGAATTCATCTATCCATTTAGAATGAGACGCTCGAGGAGATGGTGAACTGAAGGAGGATGGAAATCTTCGGATCATAGACCAAACTTCCGAAATTGGAGTGTTCGGAGATACTGAACTGCAGAAGTTGTACCACCCGGATCTTTTTTTTGACCTCAATACCCTTTTGGCATTGGTTTCAGCGTTTTTGCATTTAAGATAGTTCTCCATAGTCATATTGTAACGATAGGAAAGAGATTTAGCTTTCCGAATTCTTACTACTTTGGAACATTCCTCATCCCACCAGGGAGTTGGAGGGAGTTTTTTTGAGAGATTTAGTTTTAGGGGGAGGTTTTGATTTATTTATTGCAGTTATTAGCATTGATTTGAAGTTATTATAGTCATCTTTGACTGAAAATATATCGGTGGCGGGTAAATTTAGTAGGAACTTGTCCATATGAGAGTTAAATTCATCCCATTTGATGTGTTTCGTTTTAATCTTTGTCGAAATATGAGACTTTTCCGATTGGAAAGAAGTTTGATAAGTAATGGTGATCGGGAAATGATCACTGGAGCAAGGGTCGGGGGACACCACCCACGAGGAGAGAGAAGCCAGACTAGTAGAACATATCGAGAGATCCACTGCACTGGGTTTAGTGCTGGGGCGTGAGATCCTAGTAGGAGATCCGTCATTCAAAAGGAAAAGGTTGGATTGATCTAGGAAATCCATCACACTTCGACCATCTCGGTCGGAGAAAGCAGAACCCCAGACGGGGGAATGGGCAATAAAATCGCCTAATATAAAGAAAGGAGGGCTTAGTTGACTTACAATTTGCAACCAAGTTTATTTATTGATGTGGGCTGTTGGGGGAAGATAGACTGAAATAAAGGATGTGTCCTTTATTTTAGCTGCAACCATTTTGAAGTCAGCATTGGGGGGTTTGAAATTATTTATTGGGGAAAATGATATGGATTTTTTAATAAAAATGGCAGCACCACCGCCCGAACCTTCCGGGCGGTCGTCGCGGAGACAGGAATACCCTCCCACATTAAAGTGGGTGGATGGAGTAAACCAAGTCTCCGAGATAGCAGCCAAAGAAATAAAGTTGGAATTTAATAGGTTAAGGAGATCAGATTTGTTAGAAATAGCACTTCGGCTATTCCACTGAAGTATTCTGACATCTTGAAGAGTCATTTTGAATAAATGATTTTAATGTGGAAATAATAGTACCAGCGTTGGACGGTAGATTAGTTTGAGAAGAAATAAGGTCAATTAGAAGCATAATAAGAGTTTGGATAAATGAAGAATTATTGTCTTGGGAGAGTTTTTCAGAAAGTTTTAGATAGTTCATTGAGGACGGATTATAATTATTTGCACACCCATTTGTGGCATTTGAAAGAGATGAACCATTGGGATTTAAGAGCAGTGAGTTGTGTTTTTGCTGATCGTATCCAGGAGCCGGTTTAGAGATAGCGTTTTTGTATGTGAATTTAGTTGAACGAGAAGAAGTTGTTGTAGAGGAGGGAAGAGGGTTGGATGGGGAGTTGCTGGATAAAGCCTCAGCAAATGATTTTTTGACAGGCGGGAATAGTTTAGAAACCTGCAGAAAGGACAAGTTCTGAGAGGCCATAGAAATTTTAATATTTTTTGGCGAGATTGTTCTGGGCAAGAAGTGTTGATAGCTGTATGTGAGCCTGAGCAGTTAAAACATTTGGGTGAGGAGGAAGAAGGACATTGGTCAGCTGCGTGGTTTTCTCCACATTTAAAACATCTGGGTAGAGATCTGCATGCAGCTTTGGTATGACCAAAACGGCAGCAATTGAAACATTGAGTGGTGGGATAAGTATACATTTCAACTGGTAATGAGTTGAAGAATAAATATATATGGGAGGGAAGAGATTGACCTTCAAAGGTGATAACGACAGATTGGGAGGGCTTCCAGGAAATTATACCTTCAGAGGAGTCCTTGTAATTTAGCCTCCTGGCTTTTATGGGATTGCCAATGTGTTGGGGGGTTGAAAGTGAAGACAGAATTTCTTCGATGGACAGATCGGTCGATATACCTCTGACCAGGCCCATGCGAGTGACATTGAAAGTAGGGATATATGCCTTGAACTTTGAATTTGATGAAATGAAGATATTTTTGATAAAACTGTTAGCAGCTGACCCTGAGAGGAATTCAACGGAGATTCGGAAGAGACCCTCGGCTTTTACACCTCCAGGCTTGATTGAAAGATTCTTGCAATTTGATAGGAATTTGCCAAATTCAAGAGGTTGGATGGTTTTTCCTTGCTCAGTTTTTTGGGCGTATACTATGAATGGGCCACGAAAATGAAGAGAATAAAAGTTTGTTGGAGGAAGTTGAGAAAGTGCTGGTGGGGACTGTGAAGTCGAAGGCGAGTCAAGTTTTATTGGGGAAGAAGGAGTAAATTTCCTTTTTTTGGTAGAAGTCAAAATGACAGAATCACTGTCAGAAATTTCTACATTTTCCCCGTCTGGGGGGTCTGGAGAGGGATCTGGGGGCTTTGTAGGGAGTCCAGGAGGGAAATCTTCCTCCATTATTCACAACAGTAAACAACTATAATAATAGTATGTAAAATGACAGAAGTAAAAAAAGTTTATAAATATCTGGAAATCAGCAGCGGAAAGTGACTCCTGGAAGATCAGGAGGGAGAAGAAACCTCAAGGCACAACACACTACACTTTTTTTTGCCAGAAAACAACAGAATGGTAAAAAATTAATTTTAGATAGAGCAAAACAAAACAACTGATGACAGCCAAATGTTATTGTTGCGAATCCCAAGTTGTACATTACATTCTGTTTATTTTTTACAAATTTCGAAAAGAATGTGACCCAATGGGAGTACCCCGCTGGTGTACACATAGTATTCTGTGCTAATTATAAATTAAGTCAAGTATGTTCATTTTTTATAGTAATGTTAATTTAAAGTTTGGTAAATTATTACAAGAGGAAAATCATAAAACATTTTCTAAAACAAAAACATAACATAACAGTTAATCTCTGTCGGGTTGCAAAATTGCATCTATATATATTCTTCCTTCCCGTGTCCAGAATGCTACTTTTTTAAATTTTTTTTTTATATTAACTCCACACAGGAGGCCCTGAAGAAAATAATTTCCCTCAGGGCCTATGTTATCTTTGGGGATGCTGTGTGGAGGGTCTTTTTGTAGAGAGGAAGGAGTGAACATGGGTCTTGAAGAGTCCCATGTTGTAGGAGGGAGGAAACACAGAGGCCGGCAGTTCGTTCCACAGCCGAGCTGTTGAACTTAAGAACGAATCGTAGAAGCGACCCGTTCTCATGTGACAAGTGTCAACTGTGTACAAATGTTGGGCACGCGTTTGGCGTGTATCCCGACTACGCACCGGTGCCGAAGGGATCAATGACGCTAGTTCCTCAGAGCATCTTCCATTGTAATACCGATAGAACAAGGACAGCATACCTACCTGACGCCTGTGCTCTAAAGATTGCAGTCCGTTTGTTAAGATTGGGGAATCTATCAAACGGACCGCCCGTTTCTGCACAGAGTCAAGGGTTTTTTTCAGGTATTTAGGGGCTCCGGACCAGAGATGGCTGCCAAATTCGACAGTAGGGCGCACTTGCGATTTGTACAGGGTCAGCAGTTGTGTATTATTAAAGTATCTGCGGGCCCTGTACAGTACGCCCAGCTTCTGAGAGGCCAAATTTACTCTGGCTTCGATGGAGCCCCCGTACCTGAGCTGGTCACTTATAGTTATACCAAGCATATCAATGGAAGGCCTGTTCGGAAGATTGCTTCCGTTGAAGGAGACTAGATTATCATTTGGATCCCTTTTAGACGTAATCAGACTGGATTGGGTCTTTGAAACATTAAATTCGACGAGATTATTTTTACCCCAGGAGGAAATACCTGTACAATACAACCGTCCATTCTCTGCTTTAAAGCCCTCCGAGCCGTTGGAGTTTGTGTGCCCTTTGGGGGCTTGTCAAACAAAAAGCTATCATGAACTGTACTGTCATCCGCGTAACAATGAATCGGTGCACATGTCAAAAGGTCATTGATGTGCAACAAAAACAAAGTCGGAGACAGAACCGATCCCTGTGGGACGCCAGCATTTATGGAGTGCGAGGAAGAGGTGAAACCGTCAGCAACCGCCTGAATCGACCTATCCCTTAAAAAGTCAGCAATCCACGTACACAGGGATGCGGGAAGTCCGTAAGAATGCAATTTGTTGACAAGTCCTCGGTGCCAGACCCGGTCAGAGGCCTTGGATATGTCTAGTGCGACCGTTTGGGTCTCACCGTGACGTTCCAGGCACCGCCCCCAAACATGCGTCACATACGCGAGAAGATCACCGCACGAGCGGTTCCGCCGGAATCCGTATTGACGGTCGTTGATAATTATGTTCTTCTCGAGGTATGTGAGCAGTTTGTCGTTGATCACACGTTCCATCACTTTGGACAGAAATGATGTGATCGCTATGGGGCGGTAGTTGGCCGGGTTGGAGCGGTCACCTTTCTTGGGAATAGGGTGAATTACCGCTTTTTTCCAACCAGAGGGCACAGTGCCACACTTAAGGGACATTTTGAAGAGCTTTGTCAAAACTGGAACTATTTCCGCAGCACACCTCTGCAATACCAGGGCAGGTATTCCATCAGGTCCACTAGCTTTGTTTACATCGAGCCCCCGTATGACGTGGAGTACATCCCGATGCCGGATCCTCAGCTTTTTCATATAGAAGCCGCAGTGAGGAACCGACGGCGGAACAGCACCTCCGTCGTCGAGGGTCGAGTTTTCCGCAAACATTTTCCCTAATAGGTTAGCCTTTTCGGTGGCGGTGTTTGCTAGTGAGCCGTCAGGTCTGGTAAGAGGTGGCAAACTGGGTTTGCAAAAATTCCGACCTATTGAGCCCGCAAGCGACCAGAATGCTCTGCTGCCATGCGGGCAGGCAGCCAGCTTTTTGCTGATCTGCAGGTCGTGTTCGATTTTTGACCTATTAATGATTCTCTTGCATTCCTTTGCCGATTTGTTGTATGCTGATCTGCTTTCGGGCGTTCGAGATGTGTTGTAGGCTCGGTAAGCCGCGTTTTTTCGTCGAACTGCTTCGGAGCATTGTCGACTGAACCACGGCTTTGAGCCCACACCAGTTTCTTTAGTAGTCGATTGTATGAAGCCATCCATCGCCGATTTGATGACTTCACCAATCTCCTGGGCACATCTTGAAGGGTACGAAGTTGAAGTCCTTACTTCTGTTGAAGTAAGTTATTTTTTTAACGGTTTGTTAAGAGGTAGGATATTAAATAATTTAAAGAGAAATATTGCATATTTCTGGGTCCAAAAGTAGTTGTAGTTGTAGGTTGGTGGAAATTATGTGGTACCTGGTTTTTGAATGCGTTAATATATTTTTAATATAATTGTTGCAGAGACAAACTGTTGTTGCTATACTATTTACAGGCATTCAAATGTACGAAATAAAATTGTGGAGATTTTTCAATTGCAATTACTAAGAATACTCCAGTATTTGACTTTTATTTTTTTTTACTTTTATAAGTTAATACTAATAAGTAAAAAACATTGTTGACAAACAGAAAGTTATTTATCATATATTTTCAGATTCGAGTAAGAATATATTTTAAAATATGAATAATTTTTTTTTTTAAAAGTAGACAAAAACCCGCTGGATTTCACTGCAGTCTGTGCAGTCATACTCTGCGCCAAGGTGAAGCATTACCTGGAAATCCGCCAGCGGTCAACTATGCTCGGTTAATTTGAATGATTGAATCAAAGTTTATTATTTTCTCATCGCTGTTTTCAAAAGCGTATGAGAAAAACACGAAAAAATACGCGAGAACAATAATTATCAACTTCCATTTCCCAACGCTCTAACTTATTTTTTCCAAGTCAAACGCAAAAATAAAGTTTTTTTCAAACACCACAGGGGAAAATATAATAAATCATGATTACCGGTTGTGAAATCAACAGAAGAATTAATTATTATTATTTAGATCTCTTGCGCGGACTCCACGATCTTCGGGGTTAATTAAATGCTTATAAATATGTAAAATCCCACCCAGAGTTCATTATAGGTAGACAGTTTTTTTATGGATATTTCGTAGGGAAACATAAAATAATTATAAGCTCGTTCATAGATGGCGATAATTTAATTATTTTACGAAAAAAACCATCCAAATACAATTTTGCATTGAATCACCGATACAATATTGTATTTGTGCGTATTTCTTCAAAGAATTGGGTTTTTATACGAACAAACCTATTTATTCATATGCATTTTGCGTAGTTACAGGCGCAAACAAACAATTCATCTTAATATTTTACAGCATAATTTGCAAAAAGATATTTTTTCTTTAAATAATTAAAGTATGTACTGCCATCTATGAATTGGCAGATTATGAATTATTTTAAGTTTAACCTTAAAAGGAAGTTTTTTTAACAAAAATTTCGCTTTTTACAAACGGAAAAAGATATTCAATTTAAATTTTGAGAAATTAAGTATCTTGGAAAACTGAAATTTTCCGAAATAATTTACAAAACTTCGAAGTAAAATACAACACTACCTTTGGACTTTTCCGCGCATTCAGATCCAGGTACTGAATTTAGCTGAATAGCTGCCAGCGATAGACTCTCATTAATGAAGTTATAAGTTTCCACAATATCCGAATTCCAAAAGAGTCCATTATTAACGAAGATGAATTTTAATTACTCTTCTAATTGCGTTGCTGCCACATATCGGCTGTAACCAGATACCGGATAATAATAGTACGGACATGTACCGGAGTAGGTACTGCATAGTATTGGTGATCCACACCACACCACACCACGAACATGACCTTGGGCGGTGGTCAGCGGAAACAATGATTGCCATGACTGGCTGATATCTGTCAAGACTGCGGTCTGTGACGGTCGCATCGCGCCTTACAGCCACAGCTGAGCAGGAATGTTAAGTTACACGACAATTGAACCAGTTACAGGTAAGATTTATGGCGCCATAATGATTTACGCGCGCAATTGATCATGGAAACGAGATAAATTTAATTTATTAATATTATAATACCCTCACCACTGAGAAAAGTAAGCAAGTCATATTATGAGATAAGAGAGGAAATAACGATTTTTCCTTTTCCCATAAACAAAAGCACGCAGGGAGAAAGTGAGTATAGCTATTTTATTAAGAATCTCTTCAAATTATTCGTAATCCGGTTACAAACGTAAAACCAAATTATCAATGATTTGAAGAGATTTTTTTCTCCTTGTACCATTATTTTTTATAAATAAAAACTCAAATTTTATATTTTAAACAAACTGTGTTAACTACCTACTATCAATATTTTTTTCTTTTCGAAAATATTTCAGAAATTAGCAGAGAGTATTATTAGCTCAAATTCCGTTCAATGGTGATCCTTGTCACAGCTATCATTTTGCTGAAGCAGCGGGAATGTCTAAACTTGGTAAATTTGCCTGCAAATGTTGGAAACGTAGATCATGCTATCTTCATTTTTAAACAAGGGTTTAGCACGTCCTAAGACATTCCCGAACAAATACTTACATGTACCAAATGTACCTCTATAGAATGCGTCAGGCACCAAGTTGAGTTGGTATCCTTGGAAAGAAAAATGGATTTAGCAGGGTTGCCCGGGTTCATGGGGTGAGGTTTGTCCAGGTTTTGGTGGCGGATGCGTCTGCCCACCAACTACTGTGTAGCGGGCCAGATCGGGAGAGGCCGGTTGAGGAAGACCCTTTCATCTCTCCAGGGGCTCTATTCCTGAATCGAGGGCGCTCGTAATCGCCGTCGAAAGTACGTACGTTGGTTGTCGTTGCTATTCCCGAAATTGGTCGAAGGTACATACTTTGACGCCAAACGTCAAAAGTCATTCCACACAACATCTACTGGGTGCAACCAGTAGAAACAGGGCAGCGCATGGGCAGCGAGTGGTGGGTTGTTGGCGTTTCTATGGAATTGGCTGTCAAAATCTAGTCTAGCTGTCAATTTTTGTTTTAACGCGCTGATTCCGCAAATGTAAAAGTGGGTGAAAATTTCCCACTTACTAAGTCTTTATCGGAGCTTACAAGCTTAATTAAGAGTTGCTTTTGGCAATTTGTAATATGTCCCGCAGCCATTTCTGTTTTGAATAACGAATAACTGTTGTCTGTTTGACAGTCACACCATAGAAATCCCAAAAACATCAGGAACATAGACAATATTCACAGAGGTGCCAATATAATCATCTATTCTACCAACTTCGACCGTTCGACGCTCAAGAATACGTAAAATTGAAACATTCGAAAAAGTTAGTCGCGACGACTAGTAGTTTTTCACTCGAAGACGGCGCATACGAAAACGATTGATCGTTTAACTCCAGAATCGCAGGCCTGCCCGACACTATCCATCGCCTTACAGATTCCTACTCACCTCTCATACCCGTTTCCTTCCCAATTCCGCTCCTTAATTTCTTAAAAAGGTCTCTCCATGCAGCATCCCCAAAGATGATACAAGCCCTAATGAATGTTATTTTCCTCAAGGCTCACCATGTGTAAATCATGCGCAGGTAAAAGGCAATTATTCACGAGCAGCGATTGACCCCGTGGCAGGGCAGGTGGCAGAGAGAGCAGAGGTCGCACTACTGGACGCCTCATTAATCTACTATAGACTATGAATAGTGAGATAAGGCATGATTAGTACTCATCATAATCTTTCTATAGACTTCGTCATATTACATCATTCGATTTGTTTGGTTCCCACTGGTGATGCAACGATTGTGATTCTTATTCCGATGCCAAATGATTGGCTGTCGGATTAAATTCTTTACAATCTAATCAAGAAACTTAAAAGCCTTATTTTTGGAGTCATCAATCAGTAAAATTATATAAAATTCCATATTTCTTAAGATAAGTGGTCCCCTTTTATATATTTTAGTTACCTACAAGCTATACACGGAGAAAAATGAGTATTGTTAATTTATTAAGAATCTCTTCAAATTATTAGTAATCTGTCTCCTAACCTATGTCTTGAAACGTGAAACATAAAACCTGATGAGATTTTGAAAATTTTATTAGCAATGAAAATCACAAAAAAAGACAAATTTATATTTCAAAATTGAGTTGGGCAGTTTCATTAAAAAATATCATTTTTCACAATCAGCCTCGAAATAGCTAAATTTGTAAATTATTGTAATGTGTTAATAAAATAAAATAAAAAAATCCCTGAGAAAAATGAGTATGAAATGGCACGCCATTTCCCAAATACCTATCAGTACATGTGTTCATGCAGCTGCGCTTGTCCTAATAAATAGAATGACCAAATGCAAAAATGTCAGAAGTGTTCCGACAACCCCATAACATATTCGTGTTTTAGCGACAATTAGTTAGGAAACCTGTCAATTCATTCGTTAAAGGCCTGCTGTCCCGTTTTCAACAGGAATACGCATAATTTGTCCAGATTTTCAATAAATTAGCAATATTTTATATCAGTACGTTTTCTCTGTGAACCAAGCAAAAAATTCTGTTCAAATATTCATTAAATCATTTTTTTACTACTTACGCATAAAAATTCTAAATAATAGGAAGCAATAAAAACTAAAATCATCTTTGAGACTGAAACACACATTTTCGCGAAAACTTCAAAAACTTGCGCACTGACAAACTGTTATCGAATACTCCCAGGAAAAGCGCGCAAATTCGGTACACGCGAAGTTTAACGGTCCACGCGTTAAATACACGCACGTGTATGACAATATGTTTTGCAAATAGTTCACCCACGAGGCCACGAGGCCAGGCCATGCTTCTTATATTACATTCCTGAAATTCCAACCATACGGAAACTCAACACAAATTCCGAGAAGTATATAGTGACAGTTGATGTAGTCACCATAATATTATGCGAAAGACGTTTTCTGTATTCTCTGTTCTCGTGGATTAAAAAGCGACAGTTTCCAAGTTATTTAAGATCAACTAGATATTCAAGCAATCAAAACGTATTTTACTATGTGACACCTCACAAAAACGCCCCTGTATGTGCATTGTAAAGGCAGAATAGCTGTGGTGCCACCCGGTTGGGCATCGTTGAGAGGCAGGTTAAGGTAGAACCTGTAGGAAGGGCTTTATTAATGTGAGTCTTGAAGAGGCTCGGATTATATGAAGGAGGAAAAACAGATTCCGGTAGCTCGTTCCACATACGAGCCGTCTTACACGAAAGCGAGTCGAAGAAGCGGCTCGTTCTCATGAAGCCAACATCAACTGTGAACGCACGTGCACCGGTTCACCCGGAATCAGGAGGGCGATTCTCGTTCTTCTTAACGACACTAAAATCGTCCTTACATTCAAATTAACGATTTTTCTCGGTTTATTCGTATGGAGCGATTCCGGTCCTCTCGATGACAGATGGAATCCTTAGATTTTCGATTGCGCGCCAAAACTTTTAGCCTTACGCGAAGGGTACCCCTAGACCTGTCTTTCGGCGGCCGAACGCTAGCGTTGGCGGAGAATTTGCTTCATTTAATTGTGACGTTTTGACAATTAGCAATATTTGCGTAGTTTTAACAAGAGAAAACTTAATATTATCGTAAGTATTGACTGTAAACATGATTAGTGACTTGTTTGTGGCACAATGATGCTATTAAATGAATTGAATCAGGTAATTGCGATGTTTGTAAATTATGTAACATGTCGAAAGCCAAATAAGTGATTTAATTTACAATAAACTACACATACCATTGAGGATTTCTACATAAATAATAATAAGTTTCAGATAAAATGGCTGCAGAATGGCTGGCGCTCGAAATTGTGGGTTTTGAAGTTAACCACAACGAAATAAGAATCCCTTTCATTCTTAAATCAACTTGGGTGACAGTTAGCGCCATTCGGCAGCGTTAGTTTGACAGCAAACGTCACTTTAGAAGTGGTGAATCTGTAACAAAGTCATTACTATCCAGCGAGGTAAGTAGGTACCTTTTCACAAAACGTAAATCTTCGATAAATGGCTTATTTATGTCATTCATAAATAAAATAAGCAGTTATTAAAATGCATTATAATACAAAGTATTTGTTTTTTTAAGTTTTAGTTAGAAACCTTGCGTCACTTAATTATATTTCACCAATTTGTGTTTTCAATAATCGCTTAACAATTTCGTAGATGCTCTTAACCACGCTTCTTTAGGATTTTTTACTAGGTCTCTCCAAAATCGAACTTGTAAGGATATCAAAAGAACGAGAATCGCTTAATAGTTAAGAAAAGATGTTGCAAGCGACGGACAGCTATCTTTCGCAAACGATAGCAGTCGTTGACGAATGCTATCATTTAGCTTAAGGCTAAAAGAACGAGAATCGCCCTCCAGGCTCCTTAGAGCAGGCTCCATTTAAATACCTGTAGAACAGACTCCGCATGCCCACGTAGAGATGGCAATCGATCTGTTAACAATAGATTATAATTAAACTAAAATTTATATAAATTTTAGTTTTTTTTTTCCCCTTTATTTTTGTTGTATTATTTTGTTCTATTATTTTATACAATTCTTTTATTTTATATAATTATAACTTCACATTTCTCATAAATTTAATTATTTCTTCTAATGCTGTCTTACGTAAAGTCACAAGGGGGAAATCCGTAATTGGTTTTATTTTGGCTATTTTACTTATGTACAATCTGTAAAAATGTAAACTGTTGATTTCCCAAAAAAAAAAAAAAAAAAAGAAAAAAAAAAAAATGAATAAAATGAATAAATTAATAATACTAGTGATTACTTCAACTTCAACACGTTGTTAGTGTTTGTATTATTTTATTTTAGCTAGTATTTAAACATTGTACAAAAAAAATATTAAGGTGAATTTATGTTTGGTAATTGTATTTGTTAGTCCTCCTCACTAGGGTTACCAGGGCTGAGGCAAACAAAATTTATTTAATTATATTTTATTTGTTTTAATGTTTTCTCATCGATCTTAAGCCAGATTTTTATTCTTAATTGGTACTCATTAAACTTTTCTATTCGTTTTCGGGAAGGATTTTATGGAGTTTGGTTTCAAAATAAATGTAGTGTGATTGAAAATTTTTTAGTTGTGATTGAAAATTTCAATCTAAGGCGTTGTTATGGGTACTTTCAGTATGTTTTTTATGATTCCTGTTTGAATTGTATTCAAGTTATGTATATGCTCAGATGTAACAGATCCCCATCCTGTAATTCCAAATTCGATTCGAGAAGACATACCTAATGCAGTCCTTTTTCATATAATTTTTATTTAAGCCCCGCATAGCTATTTCGACCGATTTATAACAACTTTATGTTTTAAGTTCCTAAAAAATATATGTTACTTTTTAAGAAAATATCCATACGTTTGTTATGCCGAAACATTAATAATAATAACGAAAAAAAAATTGCAAATTAAGCTTCGAAAATTATTAAAAACACGTTTTGTTCTGTTATTAAATATGTTATAGGCATTGATGTATGATGTATTATGCTAGATTAGCCCTGTCTAGTTAAATTCATTTTAAAAATGACACCACATAGCGTACGTCACAAATATGGAGATGAACTTAACAACCCAACTCTGTTTAAACTCCTTGTACAAGCGTTCAAACTCGTAAGCGAAACCAAGGAACAGCGTTCATTTTTTTGTTACCGAGGTGTTATTGTAATTTGAATACAAAGCCGTCACCAAACCAACATTTTTTTGCTAAACCAGGTCTGAATTAGTTAAAGGACTAATAAATAACACACAATGATTTTTATTTTCACATTTTAAGTTTTGGATTCTGTACACTACATATTGAACCAAAACGGGAAACGTACACATATTTACTATTGAGTAGAAGTTTTATGAATTTACAAAATTATTTATATAAAATAGTATATAATTATCAAAGAAAGCATTTAATTTGTGGCTTGACACTTTAATCAAATGAAAAGTTATTTTGTTTTTAACCGCTTTGTTAGGTTTATAAGACAGCATTATAAAAAAACTAGTCTAGGTACAAACATTAATAAGGTATAAAATATAATATTAAAATAAAGCGAGAGAAATCAAATTAGACGAGGACAGAGCTTCAGAGAGGGTGTGGTGGGGTGGGACAAGAGAGGTTGGGGGTTACATGGTAATAATATCAATTTATTTATGCCCATTAAATAAGCTGCCAAATGCATGCCGATCGGGTAGGACCGACATTTATTTCGTATATTAACTGCTGTAATGTCATACGATTTCAGAGAAATGCCTATTCGGTTTATTTTTGTAGTGCCATTTTTGTGAAATATATAAATGGTGCTTAATCAAAGCTAGACAATAACAACCAGTAATAAAAATAACCTTTCTCAGATTAAGCAACGATACCTAATTTGTGGGTATATTATATTCTCTCCTCCACACAACATGCTCAAAGATTATAAAGGACCTGAAGGAAATTGCAGTCTAAACGTTTAGGATGAAAATGATTTGAGCACACATGGTTTCCTAATGATGGTACGGTCAACGTGTTCTGATATCGTGATAATTAATGTATTTGAAATTTACTAAAAAATTTAACAGGAAACCTGTTAATTCATTCGTTAAAGGCCTGCAATCCGCTTTTTTTAAATAAATTAGCAAATTCTCTTTTTTTCCGTATTTGGAAATATACAATATATAATAAATATTACCCAGTTATTTTCACATAATTGAATCCGGATTGCTTATATCCATTTCTCAATTTTTTCTCGGTTTGTGGGGAAACCTAAGCGAAAATAAGACATTTTAAGAATAATTATCGGAATGTATATAGAAAATATTTATTCCTATACCTAACATTTTAAGCCTACATGAACGTTCCTTTTCATGTAACATATCTTCCACCACCTTGATCACCTCTACAGCAATAGTTATAATTATATAAATAAATATGACAAAAAACAACATATTTTTGCTATAATTCGTTGTTGCGCTGATTAAGGTAACATTTAAAAAATTGCTCAATATATAATAAAAAAATTAAGAGTAATATATATATATATAAATACTTTGTAATATTTATTTTTTCAGTGAAAATAAAAACGTAATTAATATAATACTTACAAACAAAATAAATTACTCAACGACGCGATTTTTTCATATAATTTAACACGCAAATAATTGTGGACTTAATACAACCCTGAATTAGAGACAAGCCCAAAAAAATAACCCATACTTCTAAAGTTTTTTAACCGTATCAAGTAAAAACGCGTGATTTTAACCAACACATCAATTATTTTCATGTGCCAGGCTCGTACCATGTCGTATTGTTTATATGTATTCGTTAAAAGTGTATAACACACTGCATGACGTCATGATTGTGACTAGTTTGAAAGATGACGTCAGAAAATTTACTTGTCGATAGTTAAATTCTATTAATTTCTGATATTTGTTAATGCGCTGCCTTCAAGCTATCTGTAAGGTACTTAGGTAGTATTTTTTTGTTTTCAGATAGCTGATTATATTTTCGAAAATAAATTCCGCGATAGGTACAATCTAAAATATTTGGAACTGGGTTATTTGAAATGAACTGGGTGAGTGAAAAAATGAACTTGCCCAGCTATAGCTGGGAAGCAAAATAAGTAAACTCTAGACCAACAAAAGGCAAAACGCAATGCACAGTGCACATTTCGCATTGCGACACAATGCGTGGGCCTTTTCATAAATGTGCACGTGAACCAAACCAAAATTGTGTTGGGGTCATTTTTCAATGGATATGCCGTGTCTATTTTTGCTATTTGTTTTTGGGGTGTTATTAAACAATAACACATCTGCCCTGATGATGGACACTGCAATGCTGTCCGAAACGTTGGCTAAAGAAGGAGTTAGCGAAACACGGCATAACACCCCAAAAACAAATAGCAAAAATACTTTTGGCCGTGAAAATCTTAAATCATATATGCCGTGTCTAGTTTAATTTAGTTTTAGTCTATGGTTATAGGTATGAAATTCACAATGTATCTTTAAATACAACTAACGCATTTGTCAGGAGATTTTTGCTCTATTTTAAAGGAGTCGTGTTTTATTAAATTTTCTACTGTTTCATTTATTATTATTATTAATTTATTTCAACGCTGTTTGTTTTTTATTGAACAATTTTTGAAATCTGTTAAACCCACTGTTATGATGGCGTAGGTTCCTAACGTCTCAATTTTTACAAATAAAATGATATATCAATGCTCCGTAGCTCACAATGAAAAATAAGTTCAGAACTGGATGTAGATCCACTGCGTCATCGATGAATATTTCGTGGGTGGTTAAAATCAAGACGCCAAAATATTCACAAGTTTAGGGATTGTGAATTGTGATACTGACTGTTTTATGGTTTTATGGTAAGAACACGATTTTATGGCGATAATGAAACATCGCAATAATTATCATGTGAAACCCTTACTTGTTATTACGTTGTGTTTAAAATCACAACCCAAGACAATTAAAATAGTTTATCTGTTTAGTAGCAACTAGATTAGTGAATTTAAATGAGTACAGACACATCGACTAAGTCATATTATAAGAGTATTGATAGGATATGTCCTGTATCGAATATATCTGATATATGTGAATATCTTGGAACATTTTGTAAAATCATTCGCATAGTAAATAGTCATGATTATCATAATTGATAGTTATCATTATCATAGTTAATAGTTATTGATTAACATAGTTAGTAGTTATGATTATCATAGTTAATAGTTATTGATTATCATAGTTAATAGTTATAATTATCATAGTTAATAGTTATGATTATTAAAGTCAATAGTTGTGATTATCATAGTTAATAGTTATGATTATCATAGTTAAGATGATTTTCCAATATGGTGTTTTGATTTCTAATTTGCCTCGGAAATCATTTACTTTTATATTTTTTTACTACATTTAATAAATTTCAATTTTTTGTGAGTTTCTTACCTACCATGCTAGGCTCGTGTCCGTATTATGGTAGTCCATGCTCAAATTTTAATGCGTTACAAGGAAAATAATATTTTGTAGACAGAAACAATAAAACACGATGAAAAGATAAACAATATACATGTATAAACCAGAACAGAAAAAACGAAAGATTAAACCGAATGGTAGAAACGATATTTTAAAGAACTCAAGAAATAAAACTCGAAATCAAAATATCAAAATAAGGTTAGAGTAAGATTAAAATACGTCATCTAAAACTCTATACAAATATTTTCATTTGAGATTAAAATTTTAACGATCATGGTGGCTACCTAAATAGACGAGTACATATTGAAAAGGCACATTGTCGTTTAGTGATATAAAAAAAAATTGGAAGAAGATTTTGAAATGGTTTAGGAACTAATTATTATAAGCAATAATTATTAGTCACATAAATTGAAAAAATCTTTTAAGTAAAACAACAGGAATAATAATATAATGTAATAAACACCATATTGAAAGATTTTTTTAAATATTTATATTGAGGAATCAGTAGGATTTATAGGTCCAGTTAGGAGTTCTACCGAGCCGAACCCTCTGACATGAAAATATCTGATGTCGGCATAGACTAATATTACAATAATAGTATAATACATCAATGGGAGTCGGTGAATTATTTTCCCATTTGATCTCTGGTGAGTTGACGTGTTGTTCTTGTATTGTTTTTAATGTATTATGCTTATATAATGCGCTTGCATAATGTGGATTGACTTGATGATCATCTGTGGAAAAGTGTGTGGAAGGGTTTAGTTTTTCCTGTGGGAAGATTTAGAAAAAAAATTAACAATAATAAATAATAACAGGTCTAGGAACTCATCACGCAGTCTTTAACAAAAATCGTCCCCTTTCAAATATGAAATGTTGAACACGGTCAGTAAAAGATATTTAGAGTTATTTGACTTTATTTTGGTGAATCAGAATTGTCGTTGGGCGAATGTGGTCATTTAGGGACCACAATATTATTTGAATACCTTCTAAATCATTGTTATCATTGTGGTATGAAAAAATCGCATTCATCGATGGATATTGTTATTACACGCCGTTCGTCGTGCTAATATTCAACCTACAAAACGTCTATTGATTGCCTCTATTATAATGATGAGATTATAACTTAGCTCACTGTCAAAACTATAATGTCATTTAATAATACACGAAAGTAAATTAGAAACAAAAATTAACTTGAGATCATGTATGTAGATGTACGTAGGCATCATGTATGTAGATGTACGTAGGCATCATATATGTAGATGTACGTAGGCATCATGCATGTTGATGTACGTAAGTATCATGTATGTAGATGTACGTAGGCACCATGCATGTAGATTTACGTAGGCATCGTGGAAAATTCAATAAAAAGGCAATCGGGTGAATATGATTTCATGAATGTTGATATGTAGAATGGAATAAACTCTCAGTATCGCCCTGATGTAAGACCACCATTCAGAATTGAAATATTGATTGAAATGGCTTTAGCCATGGCTAATGACCAGATCTGAATAGCCAGGTACTTTTCCTTCCCCTCCTCACTACCTTCAGCCTCGCAACATACTCCAATAGAAGATGCCATAGTCTCAGACGGTTGGGAGCAGTTGGGACTCAAAATAGATAAGTTACATACCTGTTTCTATCTAGTGAGTTTATTTATTTTTAAACACTTTTCAGATTGAATATTCAATCTCAAAAGTCGCAAGTCCTTCAAAATTCATGGTAGGTGTGCCGACGAAATAAATACCTTCAGATAAAGTCACCCAATTAGGTAACTACCTATATGGCACTATGAAGGAGTGACTAGCAGAAAATAAGGAGATGGGCGCATTTCCCGACAAGATCATAATTAGGCAAAAGAAAGTAAAAGCCGGCGTCCCCAGTTTCACAAATAGCCAGAAGACGAGACACAGCTGTTTATTATTAGATGTTAGGGCGATGAGCCGCATCCAGTGCTGGCCTGACTCTGACTGCTGGTGTGTGCAGTTGGAAGTATTCAATGTTGGCTCTCGGGTCACGGTCCATCGGAATGTGCTGTGCAGCGCAAAATAAACACACGATTAGCTTAAAACAACTCATTATCGACTGCACGTGTAAACATAATATTGTGTGCGCCATTGACATAAATACAAAGACGCGTTATGTTTATACTAACCGAACAAACATATAGCACGTTCCTGTTTCTAGATTGAAAGCGAAATTAGTTCATTGATAACTGATAACAATTAAACTTTCGCTGCTCATACCTACCCACAGGAAGTAACACAAATAGCAAGAATAGTAGACACAAGGGATCGGTTGCCAGTCGATTCACATTTTTTTTCACTTTCAATCTTTTTATTTTCTTCTATTTTATGGCAGAAAAGCGTAGTGGTACATTCCATCACCACACCCAGTGTCATCCATTATTTAGACTAGGGGATCTCTCGAACGTCAGTCTATCATTTTGTCGTGTGTGGTGTATAGATGTGAGTGTGTGTGTATGTATGCGCATTGAACAGTTTATATCATTGACATGATGCTCCTTTTAAATTTGGGCAATGAATCAGAAAAAAATGTATGTTATGGTTTAGACAAATACTATTGAATGTATGAGCATGGTTAATTGGCGAATTAGATGCTGCATTTGTTATGTTTAATACCATCAAACCAAGATAATGTAGATAGACATGATGTAAATGAACCGACTGTTACATTAATGAAAATGTATGCAAATTCGTTATTGTTTTAAATAAAAATTACCGTTAACAATGGATGTTGCGTAATAAGAGCAAAGTCTACGGGTGCATTGACTCTAGGAGCGCGTGATTTTATATGCATTTTATCTACGGAACCGTTCGCCTTCATTAAAATCAACGAAGCAATATTTTGTTTTTATTGAATAAACTAATGTACATACAAATATGTCTTTTATTATTACAGCGGTAAACCGATATTGAAAACAACACCATAACACGTAGTCCTAGCTGGAAGCCTAGCACGGACGATCGATAAAGACCATGTCAATATTGACGAAATCAGGCATCTACGGTCAGTTAGCGATATTTGCGAGCACGGTCAGAATATGATTCCGACAGTCGGTAGACAAAAGCTGCTGCTTTAAGCGCGTCCTCCAAGGCGTCGGATAAGCTGTCAATATGCACAACTTTTTAGGTAATGTCGTTCTTTATGAAAAATAACTGGCTTTATGAATGGAGGTGAACTAACTAAGCTCTTAGGATTGAAAGAAATCGTATAAACGATCCATAGACTTATAAATTCATCTAAGATGCGGTCAATTGATTCCATTCCATTTGGGAAAAACCAGAGTTGTTAGTCATGAGATTACCAAAAGAACTCACACGGATAAAATAAGTATTGCTGATTTATTAGAATCCTGTTGAAAGTGTGATAGCAGACCATTTCCTAATAAAATACGAGTTTTTTTATATAATTAGTTTTCACTGCTTTTGATTTTTTAATGTTCCTCTTCTATAGAAGTTGACGCTTATGTCTAGAAGAGCGAAATAGTTATTTCATAATATTTTCAAAACGTGTTCATTAGGGTGTCCCAAAAAAATTAAAGTTGTTATTTTTGAACGCATACCCTCTAATTTTGTTTTAATAATGACAAAACACTTATAAAAAAAATTTCGTTTACTTTGGACAACTGCAACCCGTGCCGACTTGCATCGAAAGATGTCAGTACTTGTCAGGGGGGTATAACTCCGAGAAAAAAGTGGGTCAGAAAACACGGAAGACACGGTAATCTCTATGGCTGACTTGTGACGTATATTTTCCACAAACCAGTGCGCACTTCATGCATGTTTATAGGCCGCTGTCATTGGCCGATTTTAGGCTAGCCAATGGGGTTGGCTCCGAATGAGAATTATATTGTCTATGGTTACGCCTTTTTTATAGTTTCTATCCTAGTCGATGGTGAGTATGTCGTGTAGTGACGTATATTTTTCAGTTACAGACATTTATCTATGGCAAACTTTAGGACCCATGGGCTCAGTACGAAAAACCCGAAGATATTGATCTAGTGAGTGGTTCATTTATGGTACTTGTACATTAAGACGCCAGCGAGCAAACATGTTGATGAGCTTGTAGTAACTTGCTATTTTGTTAGTAAACGAAAATCACTCGTTCAGGCAAG
The DNA here is from genome assembly GCA_026573805.1 of Hesperophylax magnus. NCBI lineage: Eukaryota > Metazoa > Arthropoda > Insecta > Trichoptera > Limnephilidae > Hesperophylax > Hesperophylax magnus. The sequence goes on along the minus strand of JAIUSX010000043.1, from coordinate 1,717,305 downwards.
ATGTTGTTAGATTTACGCACTTCTAAAAAGAGTATATTTTTAATAGGAGTCGTAAAACACCAAATATCGGGTTCTAAACTGCCAATTAATGGACAAGTTCTTGAAGTTTTGTTCTACAATATCCGGAAAGTGAATTTAACTGTCAATATATACCAAATATAGCCATAGTTTGTTTTTTAAAGCTGTGTTTGAAGTAAAAATCAGTCAAGTGACTACAAACCCTGACATACCACTTCAAAAAGTTTCGAGATAACTGTAAAAATGTTGATCCCGATAAAATTCAGTGCTACAGAGATAATCTCACATTGCACCTAACCGCTTCCGAAATCAATGATTTGCTTGACTTTTACCGTACTGCACTGATAACAAAAATACTTTTCGATGACTATTGAGAGGTTTTAGAGCTCTGTGTGATAGTTTTAGGAGGAGATACAGCGAGAAAATTTAAGATTCGGCCTCCAGGTGCTCGATGGATGGCAAAGGCGCTTTATTCCTTGAAAATATCATTAATTTGTGCGCAATTTAAAATTACCGGTAAGGATAAGGCGGCACTTTTAGACGTTTGCCTGTTCATAGTAACATCCTATGTCAAGCCATGGTTACAATGTATTATAGCAGTTAAAGCACCTTACCAGGACTTGTGCTTTTTGAAATCGATGAAGGCTTAAGAAAAAATTGGTGAAAACATCTCAATGGCAGCTCTATTTCTGTTCAGTAAGCAATTATGGTATTTGACCGATGAAGGATCTATTTTATCGCTGTTTGACGACGCTTTGGATTAAACAACTAAAATAAAAATGCTCGAAATATCAAAAAAAAATTTATCAACCCATGACAAACGTTACATCCCATCGAAGGAAGATCTTGATGGTAAATTGTATGGTAAGTTTATTAAGTAGTTTAAAATATGTTTTGTATTGAGGTTTTTGTTCATATCATAATTTAGTGACTTTTGTTTCAGAGAAAAATATTTACGACTTAATTTCAGTTAAGAGCAAGTATTTGTTTGATCGTCTGAACACAGATTCCAGTTTTCTTAACGAATTCCCTACGATGTGGTCAAATAATGCTTCGTATCAAGAAGTCAGAAAGAAGGTGTCGCCGTTGAGGGTAGTGAATGATACAGCTGAAAGAATTGTTAAGTTAATGCAAGATTTTCATGGCTTAATCTCACGGTCAAAGAGGAACAAAAATAATTTTTGTTGCGTTGCGATGCGTTCAGGAACACCGGAAGATTTATCCTGACTGTAAAAAACAAACTATGAAGAAAAAATTTAATTAATAAACCATTTTTAAATATAAAATACTACATAATTGAACATTTGTGCATTTTTAAATTTTATTTATCCGACAAAAATGAAAGTTGAAAATCCTTACATATTAACTCTGTACCATATGTTTGGCATCAAGTCGACACGGGTTGCCGGTGTTTAATTAAAATATTATTTATTATATGAGTTATTGGGATCAAATGAAATAAAATAAAAGGGTATGCATATTTAAATTCATGAAAAAAAAATTCTTCCTTATGTCCTGGGACACCCTAGTGTTCATGCAGCTGCATTTATCCTGTTATTATACAATGTTCGTGTTCCGAAATCGCGATAATATATTCGCGTTTTACTGATATATTTGAGGAATACCATAATTTGAAGAGATTATTTGTAATAAATTAGCAATAGTTTTACGTGGCCGTTTAACGTTTAGGAATCTCAATTCATAGACAGATGCGCCAGCTTTGCCAGAGTACATCGATTTGTATTGTCAATATTGGTCTCGCTATCAATAGCGCGACCGTGCTCGGGAGAATCGGAAGAATGATCGATTTCACTGTTTCAACCCCGCAGATCTCTTCAATTATAAGAAAATTCAATGGTAGTGTATTTTCGTACGGTTGATTTTCCTTCATCTGCCTTCTTGTGTCTAGCTTTGGATAAATGATTCGAAACGTATCAAGTTTTGCCGATCGGTACTTGAGGTTTGGCACATCCGAAGTTTTAGTCCATCTCATTTGTGAGAAACATTTGATACCAAGGTCACAAGAGAATGTTTTTTTAAATAATTATACTAGTCATCCGTTCGTCACAACATTGAACCTAAATGGTTTATTTTTATTTTGTTATTTAAGATTTCTTGTAAGATATCGATCAGAGTTTGTAATATAATTAATCAAAAGAATCGAATCAAACACTAGAAAGTAATCTGAGCGATAGTTTTTCTTCTAAAAAGTGACATTTAGTATCCACGACGGCCATCGTCGTGGATACTAAATGCCATGACGGTGTGAGCATGATTATACCTCACACCGTATAAATGAGTATAAATAGTATAAATGAGTATGTCTGCTTTCTTATTACGTCTTTACTCATCCCGAATATAACTCTAAGATAACTCACTAAATATCTACCAGAAGTACCACGCTAAAGTAATACAAACTGGATCGCCAGTCCACCACAAATTGATGCAGTCGATCACCACGCCATACATGTTTAGAATCGCTGGTTCAGCGAAATAACTTTATAACAAAATTGGCTTACATAACTTTAAAATGAACCAGTTTATATTTTATAACTAAATTGGCGGGTAAGGTTCACGGAAGACAAAGTTGTACATTTTATGGAAACAGTTTTTGTGATTTGTGACGTGAATTGAGCGTGATTCGGCAAAAATTAAAATTTATTAAAACATTACTATAATCCTGGTGGTACACAGTCATAAAAAATAATTTTATAGTTTAAAATTAAATTAATTAAATGCTAAAAAATGAACAAACTAATATTACCTAAACAAGCGATTCAAAGATTACGATTTCATAAAAGCAATTTATATTTAATTTAATCAGAAAAAAATATTAGTGGGAATAGTTAAATTAAGTATGTAGAATTTGCATCAACTTCATTTGAAACTTAATCCAGAAAAGGCGTTTATTTGCATCAACTTCATTTGAAACATAATCCAGAAAGGGCGTTTATTTGCATCAACTTCATTTGAAACTTAATCCAGAAAGGGCGTTTATTTGCATCAACTTCATTTGAAACTTAATCCAGAAAGGGCGTTTATTTGCATCAACTTAATTTGAAACTTCATCCATAAAGGACGTTCATTTTCATCAACTTTGTTTGAAACTTAATCCAGAAAGGAGGTGGCGGGTTCAAATTCCGGCGAGCGCGAGTAATTTTTATTTGATTACTCTGTGTTATTTCACAATTTATTAATCTAAAATAATAAAATGTAGTTTATTTTTGGACGTTCCAGAGAGGAAGATACTCTCAAAATCGCTCCGGTGTAAGTTCACTATTCAGAATCTAAACTTGGCTTGAAATGGCTTTAGCCGTCTTTTCCATCTCCTTCCCCTCCCCTCCCCACCACCTCATATCATCCCCAATTGGGGATGCCGTAGTCTGACTGGCTCCAGACAGTTGGGAGCAATTGGGACTCTTGGACGGTATTCACATTAAAAAAATAATAAATCATTTCCTTCGTTTTCGAGGGGATACCATCAAATTGTCTTGATGAGATAGCCAAATTTATTTGATAGTTTCTTGAAATGCCTATATCGATGTTTATCGTTTATCTACTGTGGCCAAGTAGGTACTTCCTAACTTCCCCTTTGTTCGCTTTTCCTCAGGGAAAATGACATCACAATAGATTTTATGCTCCGCTTGCAAGGAGACGCGTGGTAATAATGGAATCCATTCGAAGATGCAACGGTTGTCACATGAAGTATACTCCTCTTACAAGGAGACGCGTGGTAATAATGGAATTCATTCGAAGATGCAACGGTTGTCACATGAAGTATACTCCGCTTACAAGGAGACGCGTGGTAATAATGGGATGCATTCGAAGGAGCAACGGTTGTCACATGACATTATGTTATTTATTGCTACCATATATTTTTTATTGATGTAAAATAAAGATAAGTCAATACGAAGTGACAGATTAATACCTACTTATATTACGAATATTAATTATTGCAATTCGATATTTTCTTTTTGAGATAGTTCATAAACAGAACAGGCAGAAGGCATGCGATGAACAAAGGTTTCTTTGTTGGGCAAGCACTTTGATTGGAGTAAATCACGACAGCTAAAGTCACCTTCGATCGCAAACTGTCAAACAATATCCCCTCCCCCCACCTGACTCATAAATCAAGACGCTATCAAAAGGTAGGCAATTCGCGTTGAACTAATAATATTTGACTGATTTACTTTTTTCAGATTTTTATCGTGGTCTGGAATGTAAAAAGATTTGGAGAAAACAATAATAAAAACTCCTACACGGAGAAAAATGTTTAAGCGTGATTTATTGAAATCTTGTTAAAATAGTGATTGCAATCCATTTCCTAATAAAATATTAATTCACTCAGAATATATCGGAACATTAGAAACATATTAGCATTTTTATTAACACGTCTTCAGACATCCTTATAACATATTCGTGTTTTACCGACAGTTTGTTAGGAATCCTGTCAATTCGTTCGTTAAAGGTCTGCAGTCCCCTTTTAACAGGAATTCGAATAATTTGACCAGATTCTTAATAACTTAGATTTTTTTATATCAGTAAGTTTTCTCCGTTTATTGCTATACAATGGTTTGCGTTACCTTCTTTAATTTGTAGGAAGCATAACCTCGATTCGCTAATCGAACTAAATTCAATAATTATTATTTTTTAATGATAAACTAACCTTTATAAGACAAAGTTTTATGCATAGCACAAAGGATAACAAATTATTGTAAGCAAGAAGGTGCGGGTTCAATTCCCGTCGGCGGCATTTATTTTTACTCGGCAGATATTTTCAATTTGTATTGATATTTCAGGCCACTAATTATTGCTTATAATAATTTAAATTCAACAAGTTTCAACAAAATACGAGCGCTACTAAATCTAATAAATTTGTAAAAAGGGTGGTGGGTGGAAAAAGTCGTAAAATTCCGGGAAGCCCAGCCAATAAATAGCGTAAGTTAAGCGTTCCGAATAAAGCTAACAAAAATAATCGTTTCCAAATCGATAGATGTCTCGATTACGTCTACCCTGTGGCATAAATAATTAGTTTATAAGATCTATTCTGAAGTCGAGAGGTATTATCGAAAGCATGCTGTAGGAAAATACACTAACAACAATATTGTTGTTTCAATACGCTAGGGTTGCCACAGAACTTTTTTTTTTCACGAATCATTTTTTATCGAAATTATTTTATTATTTGTTCTGAATCAAAGATAGAATGTTGGAAACCCCCAACAACGCCAAGGGATGACAACATACTGGAATAAGGAATACATCTCTGCTGTAAGTCATCACAAATGTTCGGTGGCTTAGTAGGGGTGCCTGCGTTCATAACGTGAGGGTTTTCAGGTCGTAGCGGGCCTAGTCGAGGGAGGCCGATTGAGTGAGACCCTCTGAGCTTTCCAGTCGGACTCTCGACCCATCCTCTAGCTAGGATTGGGTTTATAAGTCCGTCACTCCCGGACACAATGACCACTGACCTCCCAGATTCCTAACCCCCGTCGTACACGGAGAAAACTTACTTGAGTATCAATTATAAACGCCCTGACGGGCTTTTACATGATTTACTGCATGATACAGACAAAGACAGTTTTCTCAATGGTTTATAGCCATAGACTAATATAGCACATTTTTTTCTCGTTTCTGATAAGTTTCAGAAGTCATCGTTTTGGTGAGTATGTTTAAAAATTTTATGTAACTGCTTTTTGTTTGAGTAGGAGTATAAGGTATGTGGAGAAATTTGATATGTTCTGTGTTTTGGTTTATACGAGGAGAAATGTGATTTTATATTTTCGAAAAATGTTTGAAAATATTTTTCTAGAGAAATATTAACTACAATGTGTAATGGAGGATGAAGATTATCCACCGATGCGAGCTGATCATAGTTTAAAGCAGGAGTAGATCTAAAACCCGATCAAATACACAAAATTATGTCTAACTGTCAAACAGTATAACTTCACTTGCTGGGTCGTTTTAACTTTCGTTAGTACCTAATATCACCATAATCACTAGAGTTCAATTTAAAAGTCATGTTTGGTTATCAATCCAAATTACTTTCATCATCCTAATTTAATACGGAATCTGACAAGGTGCCTGGAAGTTGCAGCACAGCAATTTGCGAAAGAGTTACGATGAGCTCCGTAGAACAATTATCCAGTAGAAGATGTTTGACTCTCAGTATGAACTTAAATGCCTTAAATGTTCAAAAACCTAAAACCTACTTCATTGCATGCATAGTTATTAGGCAGGTAGGTACTCGTATTAGGAATTCAAATTCGTTCTGACCCACTATCGCAAAGGTTCGTTCCAAGGTCCATACTTCGGACGTGACCCTTGACGATACTGATCCGTCCGGGTAATCTTGTAGTATAGTTGCCTACATCGTTTATGGAATAGCATTTCCCATGGAGCTCAATAAAAGTTGTCCAATTACTCATAATTCATACTTATAATACTCCTACTAAAAATATTTCCTTCGTTATGTTCTGTTATGAAAAATGTAAGTAATCTAAGATTTTCGTTTCTTAAAATTAAATGAATAATGTATACATTATGTTAACTAGTCAACGGGCGTTAGTTACAAATGCAAGTGCGTTGCTCCCCTCACTAGACGATATGTTGTTCCTCGTTCCTCCCCCATGTAACCTACACCATTACTATAACCCTACTAATACTAACCAACCTCCCTCTGATGATCTGTGCGCACCTCTATTATGACTTATCTCTATTTTATTTGAACCTTATAAATATACAGTGCTCCGCAACCGGTGTGCCGTGGCACACTGGTGTGCCGTGAGCCGGACACAGGTGTGCCGCGGTCAAATTCAATATATTTGACATTTTACAATATTTCATTATGTATTTAATACACAATGACAAAATATTTTTCATAATATTGTATATTTTTCATTTTCTGCCGATACTATACCTCTTGTATTCACGATATATTAGAAACACTGATTAGAAAACTGTTATTGGCTGAAAAATTTGCGCTTCAGATCAACGAAACAACCGATATTAAAAATAAAGCACAGTTGATAGCTATTGTACGTTTCGTTGACGAGGACTTTATTAAAGAACATTATTTATTTTGTAAGGAGGTTCTAGAGCGAACTACCGGTGAAGAATTTTTTCATGTAACCGATGATTTCTTCAAAATATATAATATTAAATGGAGCAATTGCATTGCTGTTTGCACGGATGGCGCTGCGGCAATGACGGGTAGTAAAAAGGATTTTGTCTCTTGTGTAAAACAAACAAATCCAACGTTACAATTTACACACTGCTGCATACATCGAGAAGCATTGATGGTCAAAAATTTACCGGAGGAACTTTTGAACAAGATGAATGAATGCATTAAAATCGCAAACATAATTAAATCAAGAGCCCTAAACTCACGAATCTTTGGAATACTCTGTGCAGAAATGGGAGCCGAATATGAATCCTTATTGTTTTGTACTGAAATTCGTTGGCCATCCCGAGGCAAAGTTTTGGCTAGATTGTTTGAGCTTCTTCACGAGGTGTGTGAGTTTCTTTTAAATCAAAGTATGCCCAAACTATATCAGCACCTCGATGATAATTACTGGATAGCCAAACTTGCATACATGGCTGATATATTCGAGCATTTGAATGAACTTAATAACGAACTTTGGCAGAAAGAGTTGCAAAAAGGATGTTTGTAAATGTACCAAAGGACCAACCATAGTACAATTGGAAAAAAAAACAATTAACTGTGGATCTGGCCCAACAACATTTAAGTTTGCTTCAGCAGAAATTTGATCAATATTTTTATTCCATTAATACGGAACAATACGATTGGATTCGAAATCCTTTTGCAACCAATGTAATAAATTCTATGGAAGCACTGCCTCTGCAAATTCCAGAGGAATTTACAGATTTAAATAATTACATGATATTAAAAATTCACTTCTCCGAAGATCCATTAGATGTTTTCTGGATTTACGTTAAAAAAGAATATCCTCGCATTTCCGTCAAAGCATTCTTAACACTACTTCCATTTTCAACGCCATATTTATGTGAGCAAAGTTTTTCAACGCTTGTATTAATTAAAAATAAAGTCTTGACCAAGAACTTCGGGTTGCGCTGTCAAAAATCGAGCCGAATATAAAACTTTTGTGTTCATTGAAACAAGCGCAGGTTAATTTAACAATTAATCGCTCATTAATTTATTATTATTTTATAATAATTATTAAGATTGCGTAAAAATAAATATTTTATAGTTATATGTATTTATACTTTTCAAATAAAAAACAAGAAATTATTGTAAAATTTGTGTATCAATTTAATACCTATTTATTTTAGCTTTTGGTGGACGCGGAATTCTAGGAAGAAATTTGGTGTGTCGTAGGTGAGAAAAGGTTGCGGAGCACTGTGTTAAGGGACGTACTTGACTTATTTTAACCAATGATAACTGACATTATTGGATTAAAAATTGTGAATGAAATTTTGGTCTCCGATGACTTTTTGAAGTTTTTTGTCGTTCTTCAAAAACATGGAAAATCAATAGAAATTGGACAGCTGTGGTCGATGTCAGGGGTTAGGTGGCTACTCGGCTGAGTGAACAGCGTCGACACTTGGATGAATTTTTTATAAATTTAAAAAAAAAAAAAGTAAAATTTAAATTTAAAAAAAACATCAAAAAAGTCAGCTGAGACCGACATTTCATTCGCATTTTTTACTCCATATAATGTCAGAAATCAGTGGTTAAAGAAAGTCAAGTCACTTGAAGTGAAATGACACTAAACTGTGCTACGAGTATATAAATGCTATGTTATCATTATTATTATTACGTCCCTGTATAAAATAAATATGTGGAAATCATCAAACATGAATATGAGGAAAACACTATGTAACACAAACACAGCAACGTACAGTCCTCCTCGCGACAGGAATCCCAAGTGAGGAGGAATGTGAACAAAACTACTATACTTATATATAAATGTCTGTAATTAATTTATAATAATACTATCCTCAAGAAGGTTCGCCTAAAAAACCGAAACTAGTTGACACGATGTACAAAGTGGGGCAAAAGTAATCACCCGATGTTATTATGCTGTAATTTTTTTTTAATGATAAACTTTGATACTGGTTGAGAAATAGGTTTATTTAATCCATTAGAATTTATTCAATCAAGTCGAGAAAATGATATCGGCCAAGTGGCCACTTGAGATGACCATTCGGGCCCGTTTAATGGCACTTTCCATCACCCTTGACAGAACTTCGGGCGACAGGTTCTCGCATTCCTGGCGAATACTCTCCTTAAGGGCTTCAAGAGTCTGAGGCTTGTAGACGTAAACCCGTGACTTCAAAAAACCTCATAAAAAGAAGTCTGGAACGGTTAAATCGGGTGATCTGGCCGGCCAGTGCAAATCACCTAAACGAGAGATTAAGCGACCCGGAAATGCTTCCTTCAGAACATCGGTTGTGGCTCGAGCAGTGTGCGCCGTTGTACCGTCCTGTTGGAACCACATATTCTCCAGTCCCAATTCATTCAATTGAGGAAAAAAAAAATCAGTAATCATGGCTCGTCCACAGTCGTCGTTGGGCCCGCGGCGTTCTCAAAAAAATGGCCCGATGACTCCTCCAGCGTAAACAAACACCACGCAGTAACTTTCAGCGAATGTAATGGCTCTTCGTGGGTGATACACGGATTTTCGGTGCCCCAGAAATGATTATTTTGTTTATTGACGTAACCACTAAGATGGAAATGAGCTTCATCGTTATATGCGTTTGGCGGTCAACAGCACTGTCTGCACTTTGTAAGGGAACATCTTCAAATCTTTCACCAAAATTCTGCGTAGGGACCGCCGGCTAATGCCAAATTGCGTGGCACGTCGTCTGGTCGATGTTCCGGGCTCATCTTCGGCATCTTAGGCAACAGCAGCGATATACACAGCAGAACAGCTGCTCGGACTTAGTTGGTGTCGGACGGACAGGAAATCTGCAACGAAATTCACGCTGCGCCAACACAACCGACGAATTGTTACGCAAAAAAATGGCAACAATTATTCCACGTTCTTGCGGAGTAAACCGATTTATTTCTTGTCAATTTGTATTTTGCGTTTGTTTACTTCACAAATGTCAAAACCGAATTGACAATTGACGCCATTTACAAAAATTATAGCATTTTTCAATAGGGTGATTACTTTTGCTCCACTTGTATAAACTACAACAAAGAATCTATTGATTTTTTCCAGATTTTCATTCTTGAGCCGGCAATTCAGAATCGAACCATGGATTGTATTATTTTGAATAACCGGGTTTATTTCTAAACCTTCCTTTTTACGCTATCTTTTGGGAGTGCCATAATTCTACACATGACCACGAACGTAGCTGAAATGGGGGGTGGACTAAAAAACATTTATCTCAACGGACGATGCTATATTTTAATAGGGGACCACTAGGGGACCAATTATATTTGTAATGGAAAATTTTGAAAATCTCGGTCACTACCGCCCGTGCTGATTCGATTTGGCCGAGGCAGCGCTTGATGGGACCTGGAACGCGGTGGCGGCCATAACGACCCCATTTGGCCGAGGCAGCGCATGATGGGACCTGGAACGCGGTGGCGGCCATAGCGACCCCATTTGGCCGAGGCAGCGCATGATGGGACCTGGAACGCGGTGGCGGCCATAGCGACCCCATTTGGCCGAGGCAGCGCTTGATGGGACCTGGAACGCGGTGGCGGCCATATTATAGCGACCCCATTTGGCCGAGGTAGCGCATGATGGGACCTGGAACGCGGTGGCGGCCATAGCGACCCCATTTGGCCGAGGCAGCGCATGATGGGACCTGGAACGCGGTGGCGGCCATAGCGACCCCATTTGGCCGGGGCAGCGCTTGATGGGACCTGGAACGCGGTGGCGGCCATATTATAGCGACCCCATTTGGCCGAGGCAGCGCATGATGGGACCTGGAACGCGGTGGCGGCCATAGCGACCCCATTTGGCCGAGGCAGCGCATGATGGGACCTGGAACGCGGTGGCGGCGATAGCGACCCCATTTGGCCGAGGCAGCGCTTGATGGGACCTGGAACGCGGTGGCGGCCATATTATAGCGACCCCATTTGGCCGAGGCAGCGCATGATGGGACCTGGAACGCGGTGGCGGCCATAGCGACCCCATTTGGCCGAGGCAGCGCATGATGGGACCTGGAACGCGGTGGCGGCCATAGCGACCCCATTTGGCCGAGGCAGCGCTTGATGGGACCTGGAACGCGGTGGCGGCCATATTATAGCGACCCCATTTGGCCGAGGCAGCGCATGATGGGACCTGGAACGCGGTGGCGGCCATAGCGACCCCATTTGGCCGAGGCAGCGCATGATGGGACCTAGAATGCGGTGGCGGTCATAGCAACGCTAAACTGTTTCCTTCATTCAAATTTGGAAGGTAATTAGCAAGTGCGGAAAGAAAGATAATATTCTGCCGTTGGTACATTACAGACAAAGTTGAGAGCATAAAGCCACCTCCAAACAGAATGAAAACCTTCTGCCTTTAACGCAACAATTACCCGGCGTTGACCTGATATTTTTGTGAATTTTAAATATCATGATTTGGTAGAAATTTGATTATACGTATATTTATTTATTTATTTGGTACAATATTTTTTACATTTTAAGTTTTCCAGTAATGTAGGCCTCACTGGGTGGCTTGCCCGTGAAATATGAAATCTTACCTTATTATATTTTTACAAAGGAATCCAGTACCTACTGCCCTATCCGTGAATCCAAAGTGTGTAAAAATACCTACCTAGGTAAAAGCTCAACTCATTTTTCTTTTCGAAAAATTACAAATTATTTCACAATTAGGTAGGCAGCTATACACATCATGGCTTGGTCTATTTTAGAATATCGTTCGCCATACTGTATAGCGAGCGATACGCTGAAATAGGCAAAGCCACGAAAATATAGCGCACTTAAAGCATGGTCTGTCGCAGGCTTTATTACTTTCAATTTTTTATTTGATTCTTATGATGTTATGTATTGTATCAAATACCCTATAATATAATTAGTAGCAATATCAACAACGCTAGGCGCTAGAGGCGCTAATATAGCATATTAACTTTGACATTCCTTTCAATGGCAGCAAATTGAATATATTTACGTTTCGGTTTTTTGTGCTATCTAATTTGTATTTTGATCAATATTGTTGTAAATTCCCAAAATTAGGCTCTGTGTAATAATTACAAACAACAAAAACAATGCAAGTCGTTTTCAAGATGCCAAAGAACGTTTACAGGTTAGTCGGTGAAATATAATACGAGTTCGTTAAATCCTAGCAAATAAAATGTTGATAATAAAAAAAATTATAAAAGAAATTTAAAAAATTCTTTCAATCACATAAATATTTTATTACATTTCTAAGCCATCGAAGACAAAGATTTTTTTTCTTCAATATCTCTAATTATTAACGTAAAATAAAGAATTTATTACATTCACATAACATCCATTAAAATGTATGAAAGATAACCAAGGCGCACAACTCACGACTCCCGACACTAGGAGGCGCTAGTGTAGTATGTTGTCATCAGGATGTAGGATATTTGATTATATCAACCCCATTTTTGCAAATGATATTGTTTTCTTTTTCCTACCTACCTATATTGTTTGTTTTTTTTTACTTCTTCGAACTACCTCCGGACATTTTAATATCCAATAAATAATTTAAAAGGTTCTTAATTTTTTCTTTGCCATGAGAGAGCAGAACAGAGGGCACTTTCTCCAGGAAAGTACTGAAGTTTGTGTGATAGCGCTCACTGGGCTTGGCGTGGCCCTGGATGTCATCGGAGAAATTCTTACACAAAATCGAGTCAGAAATAGTCGTGAAAGAGATTTTAAATTACTGTTGGGACCTATCACGATGTTTTGTGGAGATATCTCGGAGCTAGACGTTGATCTGACATTTTAATTCCTAGCTTATTCGAAAGATAATTATAATCCCATCCGTCAATCAATCAATCAATCGCGTTGCCAGACGTACAAAACAGATTGTTAATTATTAGAATTTCACAATAAGTATTTTTTTAATGTATGGTAACCATAAATGAAAAAAATGGCAATGAGACAAAAATGAATTTTCCGTAATTTTTTGATTTTCATACAAAATGTGATGTTCGATCCATAGGTTACCGATTTCCACTAACCTATGGATCAAAAATCACATTCAACTAGACAGACACAGTAATAAACTGTATAACATCCTAAACCGAAATTAGTAGTCTTAAAATTAAAAATACTAATTTCGGGTTAGGATGTTATACAGTTTATTACTGTGTCTGTCTGGTTGAATGAACTCTAGATCTTGGAATTGCTTTAATTTATAATTTCAAAATTGGAACTGATTGTGTGAACAATTCGGACAAGCGATAATAAAGTGGGTACCAAAATTATTTTACTTTAATAAGCTTTTGACAGATATTATAATGTTTCAGTTATTTTATAATAACTGTAGAGACTTATAATTTAATTATTTGTTTTCGTTCGATAGGTAAATTTTTGATCATCTCTAAAAGTAACAATGTTTGTTTTTGAAAGGCAGAAAATTTTTCAGAAATCCTAAAATTAAAATATCCCGTGATTTTTCACGGGCTTTTGCTAGTATATGTACTTTTAATATAAATTTCCTCTACCTGCTTACAATAATAGTTCCGGGAAAGTAATTCAATAATAATCCGACGCGAATGAACGAATGACGTGAATGAAATGAAGCATCCTGTTAATAATTCTTGAGACTGAATGTTTGTACTACAGTGCACAGTGTACAGGTACACAGTATACAGTGTACATTGCAGCATTTGTTATGAGTTATGAGTTACGAATGCAATGAAGTAAGATTGCGATAATTTCGTCTCACAGTGTTTAGCCACTTTTTAAATACATGTATTTGAATTTAAATTTTGTTTTTTGGTGATGAATGAATGCAAATCTTGGAAGCGGAAATTAACCCACTTCCCGACATCCGATCGAGTTGAATAAGAAATAATCTCGGCAAATAGACTCTTTATCGATGACAATGCATTCTATCAACACACACACGTAAACATGTACGCATTTATCTGAAACTTGATGACATTACAATAGTTAATGTACGAAAAAAATGTCGGTCCTAACCGATCAGCATTTGGCGAGGTTTGGTAGATTTTTCAACTCCAGTTGAAAACTCCAATCCTTGGGGAGGTAGGTTTCAATCATCAGTCAAACCAAAAAAAGTTTCAATAAAAACACATAAATGTGTTATTAACCACTTTAATTTTATTTACACTCTACCGGTTTCGGAAGAATCCTTACTCCATCAGGAGAATATTGAAAACTAATCTACGATACAAAATATTGACATATTTATACAACAAAAAATTTAGGTGTTTGAGGCAGAGGTGAACAGGTAAATACGGGATTTCCAGGAACAACAGAGCGGTTAACTGGAAATATTTCTAGAATAGGACTAAAAGATAAATTAATTTGGTTATTCATTATACTATAGTTATTATTACAGTATAGGCAAAGTCTCGGGGCTGCCACGATCCCGTTGAGTAACTGCCGATTGGCGGGTATCGAGGTAAGCCTAACTTCCGAAACTTTATGCATCTTCACCTTGTACGTGCCAACTTGCACAGCAGATTACTTCGAAGGGCACGTTGACTGTCTCGCCACCTTGCAAGCAACTATTAACGAAAAGGATTACACCAACTCCATAATTATCGGAATTTTTAATGCAAATCCAGATTCACTTTTCGGAATAGAACTCAAGAATATGATCTTATATGTGCTGATATCGAAATGTTACCAGAAAATTCATATACATATATTAGTGACGCACATCACACCACTAGGTGGCTGGACCACTGCTTAGTGACAAAAAATATCTTCCAGCAGATTCTAGACATGAAAATATATTACGACGTGGACTGGACAGACCATACGCCTCTCGAACTTACCCTACAAACGGAAGGAATACCAACTACCGAAATATATACATGTACGAAAACTGACCGAGCAACTTGGAATCCAAAGAATGAACGCGACATTCAGAGTTATAATATAACCTCACAAGTTTTTCTACAAAATATTCAACAAGATTTTATATCGAACGAGAGAATCGGCAACCCTGCAATTGCGAACATCGAGGCACTATATACCCACATAATAGACGCACTACGACACGCTGCGATTGAAGCATTTGACAATCGTAAACAAAGATCACAACGGCATAAACAAATATGTGGTTGGAATGACTTCGTCGCGCAAAAATACGCAGAATCGAGACGCGCTATGATGATCTGGATTGAAAATGGTAAGCCCCATGAGGGCTCCATCGCGATGGAAAGAAAGTTAGAGCGTGCAGCGTTCAAACTAGCATTAAAAAAATGTCAAAACGACTCCGAACAAATTCAAATGGATAAAATAGCTGGAGCTTTACATAGCCGTGACTTCAAACAGTTTTGGAATAAGACAAATAAACACTGCAACATACGATGTAAAATTCCATGCAATATAAATGGAGAAACGAACATGTCACATAAATATTTTGTGACAAGTGTAGTTTTTGCTTAATTGGGTTTATTTTGTCTATGGTGTTTTTTTTTTAGCTTTGGCAATATTTTTAAGGAAGGAAGCACAGTTTTGTTTTTGAGCAGTTCCTCCCCGATCAGTTTTTTGGGCAGCTGCTCGCGGATCTTGTCACTCGCCATTTAAGGTGTTTTAATCTGAGTTAATCATGTGAATAGAAGTCATGCTTTTCTTTTAAAAAGGGCGCGGGGTGTTTTACCTTTCACGAATAGTTCGTGTTGATTATTATTTTAGTGGTGATTATGGAATCCCGCTTTTTATCCAGTGTTGGCCGGTGGTCATATTTTTAGTACTCGTGTTTCGGTTGTGAAACCGCAAATGGATTGGTCCTAGCTGTGGCTAGAAGTTGATGGCTGAGTATCCCCGCGTCGCGAAGGAACGGATTGCTGTTCCCGAAGTCCGTAAGACGAGTCTGGTTGGTTGCCACGTGCTGCAGACTTGATGATCCTGCAAGCGCACGTTGAAGTTGTTGCGTCCTCCCGTTTCCACTAAGAGAAGGATGTCCTGGCTCCTTAAGATGAGTCTGGTTGCTTGCCACGTGCTGCGGACTTGATGCTCCTACAGGCGCGCGTTGACAAGTGACAAGAGACAAGTTTTCGTTCGCCACCCGTTGTTATTCTTTCGTTTCTCGACCACGTAAAGTTAGTTTAGTTTGGTTCAGGAGTCCATCTGGTATGTGCCTACTTTTATTCCTATTGTTACATGGTTATTATTTGTACTCCTTTGTTGTAACTTTTGATGGTTTCAATATAATTTCTATTAAGTAATTACTCTTATTATTTCTGATTTTCCTCCTTACTTGACAGAAAATTAACCCCACAATCATGAGATTGAGATCTTTGCTCTACCGTATTTGTACCCTATAATTGATCCTGTAGATCTCAATATTACATGTAAACATTGGAATGTTCCTACTTTACATTTACACCGTTACAAATACTAAAGCTATTGCTAACATTTTTGCAGAACACTTCGCCACCTCTTCTCCGACCTCTCCAATCCCCGCAAGCGAACCACCACTGAGTCGTTTAACAAACGAAGACAGCGGCTTATTGATCACAGCAGACATGGTCATTACCGCCCTGAGACAAATGAAAACTGGGAAATCAGCGGGTCATGACGGACTGAGTACCGAACACATTAAACACGCTGGAGGACCGATTTTTCTACTCCTGGCGAGTTTGTTTACCGACATCTTGAAGAACAGATACTTACCAACTAATATGACAAGAACTATAATAACACCTGTTCTCAAATCTAAATCGTTGGACTCTACCTCCCAAGACAGCTATAGACCGATCTCAATTGCCACCACCATCGCACGATTATTCGAACGTCTATTGTTTAACAGTATCGGACTCAGTTTGGAAACTTATGACAACCAAATGGGATTCAAAAAGCAAACTGCTACCGATACTGCTATATTTACGGTAAAAAGAACCCTGGAATACTACAGGAATAAAAAGACCACCTCATATGCATGTTTCTTAGACCTGAGCAAGGCCTTCGACAGGGTTTCTCACCCTCTGCTATGGGCTAAACTCAGAGAAAGAGGCATATCATTGGAGGTCATACATATCCTCGACTCGTGGCACAGACAGCAGGAAAACCTAGTAAGATGGAAGGATGATTTTTTCGAACCTTTCCTCCTAAAGAGTGGGAGGATGCATGTCACCGATACTGTTCAATCTGTACATGGACGAACTCACCGAAAGGCTAAACAATGCAGGAGTAGGCTGCCACATCGGAGGACAGTGTCTGAATAACGTCAGTTATACGGACGATATGGTCCTGATGGCACCATCTATAAGGGGACTGCGCATTCTTCTGAAAATCTGTGAAGAGTACGCTGAAGAAACAAATATGTTATATAACCCCGCTAAAACACCTCTATTGGTCATAAGACATGGGCAAGGCCTGAAAAATATTCCTCCAGCTACCTTGAACGGTGTGAACTTGAAGGTGACCGAAGGAACTAAATACCTTGGATACATAATCACCAGTAATCTGATGGACGATGATGATATCGATAGACAAAGACGAGCTCTCAGCGTTAAAGCAAACATGCTCAGTAGAAGATTTCGCCTTTGCAGTACCGCAGTAAAAAGGACGCTCTTCCATTCCTTCTACGCAACGTTGTACACGTGCGAACTATGGGAAAACTACAAAAATAGTAGTATTGAAAGACTACGGGTCCAATACAACAACGCCTTGTTTTGTCTCCCCAGATACTGCAGTGCTTCCCGTATGTTCACGGAGGGGCGAGTTCCCGGATATGCAGCCCTTATTAGATCCAGAGTAGCAGGAATGAGGGAAAGGATAAGAAGCTCTCGAAATATCCTCACTATGGAAGCCCGCCTCACTCCATCCTCCAGCATTGATGCACACTGGAGAAAAAGACTAGCGCCTAATATAGTCACGGCTCCCTAAAGGCTTCAACTTTCTATTATTCTATTAATTTTATCATTTTATTCTATTTTATTTTCAATTTATTCTGTTTTATCTTTTTGTTTTTGATCATATATTTTTTGTATCTCTATATGGAATGTGTGGGACTGCACTAACCTCCCCACATACCGGAATAAACAGTTTATTATTATTATTATTTCTGGATTTTCAGATTTCGAGTGCTTCTAAATTATCTAATTTTTTTGTCTTTATTATTTTGGGAAGAATTTTAACCCTTGTGTCTTAAATTATGATCTTATCGATCGAATTATGTATTAAAATATGATCGATGGAAACGATATGATTGGCAAACTCTGAAAAATTATAACATATAACCGTGATTCTAATAGTTATATTTCTAGTTATCTTGCCTATGTAGAACGATGGACAATCATTGCAACATAGTATTCCTGAGTGGCATAATTTATGATCTCTACCTTTAGTATTTTTAAGTAATTTTCCCATGTTGTTATCAGTATAGAACACGGGTTTAATGTGCGAAGGTAAATTTTTTGTACTAAGTGAAGAAAAGTTGGATCTGGTATATATATATATAAGATTTTAAGCCATTTAAAGGGATTTATGATAGTTTAAATTGTATCAAATTAAAATCTATTCGTCGAAATGAGCTTAAGTTTCTTATTCAGGATTTTATCAATTGATTGTGTCGAGTGACCATTATTTAGAGCAATTTGTTTAATTTCTGATTTCAATGAGTTCAGTTGCGAAATTAACAGATGATGTGGGATTTTTACTAGGCGATGCACCATTGAATGATATGCAAAATGTTTGTGTGATATCGGATGGTTTGACGTGTTATGTATAGTTATATCTGTGTATGTGGATTTACGATAAATTTTAAAGTCAATTCTGTTATTTACTGAAGTTAGTGTTAAATCTAGAAATTTTAAATTCAATTCTGTTATTTACTAAAGTTAGTGTTAAATCTAGAAATTTTAAATTCAATTCTGTTATTTACTGAAGTTAGTGTTAAATCTAGAAATTTTAAATTCAATTCTGTTATTTACTGAAGTTAGTGTTAAATCTAGAAATTTTAAATTCAATTCGGCTATTTACTGAAGTTAGTGTTAAATCTAGAAATTTTGTCGATGCATTACTGCCTACCTATAAAGTGAATTGGATGTTTTTGTGGAATGAATTTATAAGAAGAAGGAATTTGCCGTCCAAATACAAAAAAATAACATCTACATATCTTTTCCAAGTAAGAAAATTATTAAAAAGTGATGAATTACAATAAAAGATCTGATTTTCAAAGTTATTCAAAAAATGTCTGCCAACAGTGGATAATTATAGATATTTGTAATTATATTTAATTGCACTCATCTCCCCACATCCTGGAATAAGATATTATTATTATATAATTATATGTAGGATCAATAGATAATTTAGAAGAACTCGAAATCGGAATTTTTTAATAAAAAATGTTCAGTAACAAGTTTGTGTTTTTATTGTAAATTATGAAGAGTCACAAAGTTAACGCTTTTTAAAATTCCATAAAAAAAAGTTGTTTTTTCTGAAATTGGCTACTAAACGGCCCGGAAAATTGAAAATAGATGTATTATGGTAAATAAAACATTGTTTTTTATGAGTTGATTATCAATGGTTATTATTTAGATACTGTGAGATTAGGTTATAGAAATTACTCTTCAGTCAATCTTTGAAGGTACACCCACCCTGTCCCACCCCGGTATAGGTGACTTATGGTCACCCCTTCGGAGCTCTCGCATGAATCTAATTTTTTGAATAAACGGCTCTACAATTTATATAAATGAAGCTAGGCCTTCAAAGTCCCCGCATACGGTGTTATGAAGCGGTATGCAAGCGCTTACAAGTACTAAACTAAGGACAACACAGAAAAATAACAACAAAACAATCAAGTTCAAGTGTCAGGCAGATAGTTGGTGGAGGGGACCCACACTCCAGTACCTGTAAACACATAAAAGTAAAGTAAAAAATAGAGTGACGGGGGAGTTTCGCCGAACCACGACTGGCAGTCCTGTTGAGAAATTGGTGGTGGTTGGGGCGACTGGTGCAGGTCAGGACTTCCACACCCCTTAGCCGACCACCCGGTGGTGCCCTGAAGATAAGTATTGGAAAAAGAGGGATAAAACCCTAAAGAACCTAGGGGAAAGAAGCGTCAGGAGGTCGGAGGCAGGGTGGAGGTTACCCCAGCCTGCACAGTCACCCCTCTGACCACCAACGCTCATCAGGGGTGGCGCAGGTAATTGGCGGAGTCCTCCGGTAAGAAAGAATAATAAGAAGCTCCAGTCGTGCATGCGGGGACGAGGCCCGTTATCCAACCCCTAATGGGGAAAATAAACAAAACAAAACAGACAACGGAGTTCAGTTCTCGCCTGTAAACTCGTTGCTGTTACTAAAAAAAAAAAAGAAAAGAAAACCGGAAAAAAATACATGTAAAAAGAAGAGAAAATAAGAGGAAAAATGAAAAACAATAATCAATCCAAAAAGTGCCACACAAGGGCAACGGTAAATAAGTAAAAACAAAAGTAAAGGTGTAAAAATAAGATCTGCATGGTCTGTAAAGAGGACAGTAAGTATTGAATAAGATAACAAAGTAAAGTAAGAGAGATAATTAGTAAACACAGATATATAAGAGTGCTTACAGTGTCTGTAAAAAGAAAAACAGTGTGTTAACCTTAGACAGGGAAAAAGAAACATATGAAAAGAAAACAGAAAATAAGAATTAAAAAGTACAAGACAAGTTAATTAAAAAAAACAAAATATAAACGAATGGAAATCATCTGCAACAGCTGGTACAGTAAAAAAAAGAAATAAGATAAGAATAATAAAATAAGAAAAACAGAATAGCATATACAGTAATGAAAGAGTTGTAAAAGAATAAGTCATGGAGCAGGAGCAGTACACCGGGGTTTCCCAATTATTACACTAGTCAGCGACTCTAAGCACAGGCCATCTCTCAACCCAGATCCTAGTAAACTTCCTCAAACATTCGAAATTCACACTGTTAGAAACAAGATCGGTGTTCCACACCGGTCTAATGGGGACATTCAGACCTTCTATCATTTCGTCTCTGGCATCCTTCAAAATCTCACAGTGCCACAGAATGTGAATGAAGTATTTTTGTATAAAACTATTTACTTAACATTGTCTCCTATTATTACAGAAAAGGCTTGCAAATTATAGTATTTTTTCTAAATCTCTCATTGCCTGTTGACGAGAGAGCGGTTTTTTTCGTTCAGCCAATGAGCGTTTGCTTCGCGAGAGCAAGATGGTTGCTTGCGTTTTGGCGAGTCAACTGCTCTCCCATTTGGCATGATAAAATTTACCGTTTAACGCCAGAGCAGGTTTTTAAACATGAGTTACCTATCTGTAGGGCAGGTTTATCAACATTAGTTTTTATGGAAGGTTTTACAAAGTTTTCGACAGTGGTAAATATGATGGCATTTTATTGTGTTTGTTATATTTGATGTACATGTTATATTGATGATGCTGATGACGTTCGATACAACTGTATATAAAGCATTAACTATTGCGGTCTCACTCTAACACTGCTTTAATCAAGTTCGAGACTTTATTATCCCACAATAGTGTTATTTGCTTTCCCTTAATTTATATATTTTCTATAAGTTTGCATGTTTACCCTCTTACTAATAAGCGTGTTTAAAATTTTACAAAACTGATAAACAACCCTTTACCCTACATTATTAGATGTTTATCATTTGTGAAAAATTTAAAACACGTTTATTAGTTAATCCTAACTATTAGACCTCTTCCACCGTCGAATGGTGAGGCTGAGACGAGCAATCCAGAAACTTTATTTGATTAATTTGTGTACGTTACGTACGGTACGTTCTTTTAGTATCGCCCTGGTGTAAAACCACCATTCAGAATTGAAACGTTGCTTGAAATGGCTTTGGCCTTCCCCGCCTTCCCCCCTCCCGACTATCTTCAGCCTCACAACATACCCCAATTGAGGATGCCATAGTCTCACTGGCTCCAGACGGTTGGGAGCAGTTGGGATTATTGTGCGGAATTCACTTAAAAAGAAAGTTACTAGTTACCCTTACTATTTCATTACCTGTTAGCAACCCGTTTTGTAGTCACAAGAAATATGAAAATCTTTAGCAAATATAAGTAAAGCCAACCAACCACCCTCACCCCCATTTCCTTCCCATCTTCAATAAGTCCCATCCAGTTTCTTCCATCAAACTCCTTTGAATTAAAGTTAGGTTAGGTTAGGTTGTGTTGTGAAGCTCCTAGCGACGCGACGTGTCCCAAGATATTGGAATTTCGAATTATTAAAGTTAAATTATTATTCATATTAAATTAAATGTAATCTACAAGTATTTGTTGACGTCACACGTCGTGCATAAATCTGCACAAAACCTGCTATAAATGGTGTTAGGAATTGTATTATAGTATTTAATATTGCAATGTGCAACACGTGTAAGTCACAAGATGAGCAATATAACAAGGAAAATAAACAGTGCGCCGATATTACAATGCGACTCTATTACTACGTATACATACGCGAGCCGAACTGTGGCTCAGTTCACGTTTAAGTTCGCAAATGTATACGTATCATATGAAACCGAAGGTTCCGACCGCAACTTGCGAAAATTTTATGAAACTTTTTCATAAATATTTTTTAAATGAAACGATTAAAAAAATGAGGCGACAATAAGGTTTATTCACTCATATGTCTATGGGTTTATTATATTTTTTTCTAATGAAATGTGTTTTTTTCGCTATCCGTAGTTTTAGTTCAGTGTTTAGACTCAGTTAATATTAACATAAATAAGGTTTTTTTCCCCTTCAATATTATGGATATATAAAAAAAATTACTGCCGGTAACTCGGTCGTTTATTAACATCAATGGATTTTTACAAATCATGTGCGCTACCCGAATCACTAGACAATATCTGTCCTGAGCGGGGTAGCAGTATCATTACATATATTTACAAATCATGCGCGCTACCCGACTCACTAGAAAATATCTGTCCTGAGCCGGGTAGCAGTATCATTACATTATATTTACAAATCATGCGCGCTACCAGACTCACTAGACAATATCTGTTCTGAGCCGGGTAGCAGTATCATTACATATATTTACAAATCATGCGCGCTACCAGACTCACTAGACAATATCTGTTCTGAGCCGGGTAGCAGTATCATTACATATTCATTTTTGTAAACAAATCAGGGCTTAATAAAAAATACAAAAGGATACATAAAATACTCTATTAAATATTACATACATTTATAAAAAATAAAAATTTAATTTAATAAACTTTAGTGTGAGAGTTCTTATTGTGATGGAGTATCTCATAAAAACTTATCATAT
This sequence comes from Hesperophylax magnus, assembly GCA_026573805.1. NCBI lineage: Eukaryota > Metazoa > Arthropoda > Insecta > Trichoptera > Limnephilidae > Hesperophylax > Hesperophylax magnus. The sequence goes on along the minus strand of JAIUSX010000043.1, from coordinate 1,693,924 downwards.
GTATAGAGTAAAGTTGTATTTAAAAATAAGTAGGAAAAATGCTAGCAATTGCATTTAAAACATTAGAAACAGTAAAATAGTCTATGTAGGTGTAAAAAAAATGAAACAATAACACGCTCAATTGCTTAACATAAATGATGTACCCATAATAAATAATAAATACAATGCAAGAAGGAAAGAAAAAAATTCAACAAAGAAAAAGAGAAAGAGAAAAAGAGAATTCAATATATGGGAGACATTAGAAACCATTTTCGGTGTAAAAATTACATTTACTCAAAAATTATGTTTCTTAACACGAACGGTTTGCAAGTCGATATTATCGTCGATAATATTGACAAGATTGATTGATAAGATTGCAAGTCGACATTAAATTTAGACGAAAAAGGGAATTCGGTAATTTTTGAACATAGAAACCGCAGTCAGCCTAACTCATAAATATTATAAATGGTACAGTGTGTTTGTTAGTTTTTCCTTTTTCACGTCACAATGGAGCGACCGATCCAGAGAAGACCTTCTAGAACAAGCCAGCTCGACAAAAGTCATACTCGATATTAATAAATCAATTATTGGAACACGTTTAGGGATAGTTGGCAATTATTTGTATATTACTAGATCCGGCATTAGTAATAAAGGGGATTGTGGCAGATTTCAATGAAATTTCCTCGGGGATCCAACAGGATTCCCATCTGAAACCATTGTTTTTCATTTTATATATTAAGGATTTGGTCAATGTTGGAAAATTCTCTTAAATAGAATTATTTTTTGAGCTAAGCTATACTAGCCAATAACAAGTCTAAACGATTGTGTTAATTTACAACATGATTTAAACATTGTAGCTACATATTGTCAACAAAACAAATAATTTCTAAATATTTCAAAATGTCATCACATTGTGGAAATAAAAATAAAATAATTTTTAAAAATTCTTTAAATAACAACAACATTGCAAAAGTCTCACGTATTCGTGATCTTAGAATATCCCCTGACAGTAAACTATAATATAACATTAAAACGTCATCACATTATCTTTTCCAGAAATAAAAATTAAATATTATTCAAATATTCTTTAAATAACTACAATATTGCAACAATCTCAGATACTCGTGATCTTGGAATAACCCTTGATAGTAAAAAGCCTTATTTTATTATTTCGTTAGTCATTGAAGAGTTATAACTTAGCGGAAATCCGACTATATACGAAAGATAAGAATTCCTCTAGGTACTCAACCTTACTGAATGAGACGATACATCTAGATATGTCAGGTCTCAGCCTAGGATTTCTCTAAGACCAAACATCTTGCTACCAGGATCAAATGTTGACCCTACTACTGGCTCAGGATCTCTGCTGGTTCAAGGCCGTGCGTCTGCTTATATAGGCTGTCCCGGCCGTCCGTAGTATATATTTTTGTAGGTAGCGTTCAGCTATTAGCTATTAGCTGATTACTTGGTTAATAATTTGGTTAACCAGTGGGAGATCTACGAAGTCCTGCGTTCGTAGATAGGGATGCCGTAATAGGCGTGAGCGAGAAACTTTTCGGGGTCGGGCGGTTTCATCCCATTACAAAAATAAAATAAATTTCTTCCTAATATACAAGTGAGCAAAGCCGCGTGTGAAAGCTAGTAGTTTTATAAAATAACCAAACATTTTACTTTTTGCGAATAAATATGACATTTCCCCATAGAATAACGAAGAAAACTAAAAGTGCCTGTCGTATAAATTAGAATGAAAACAAATGTGGCACTGACTTTTTGGTTATATAACACCTATATTGTAAAAAAAGCAAAGGTTCAAATATAAAGTAAGTATGTACATTGTACATTCGTACATGCATACAATTATTCATGTTTGTTGCAAACCAGTAAGACTGAAAACAGGAAAATATAATTTACTCGTAAGGTATATAAAAAATGAATATACTTATAATATACTGATATGTATTATAAAACAGAAGTTTAAAAAAAGGAAGAAAAATAATGTCTGTTGTATACACAGAAAAAACTAATAAGTAATGGCAAAATACCAACGCTGTAATTAATATCGAATTTAAATAATATCACTTGAAATGGTAAATAAATCAGTGTATAATATAAATATAAAGTATGCCCGTATATACATACAGTCGTGCATGTAAAAAAACAAATAAACTAAGGAGTATGTGATTTAAATGTTGGAAGGTAGATACAAGACTTTTTATTTTAAAAACTCATAAATAATACAAGTTAGTAACTAGCAAATAGGTTATAGTCTATAAATAGTATATTTTATTTATAGTCTCAAATTAGTTGCCTTTTGAAACTCACAATTTTATTAACATCAAATATAATAAGTTATATTTGGATCACGACAGACACGCCCACAAAGCACTGCTTGTGCTATTCTTTATTCTATGCATTTTCCCTCTTTTCGTGCGACAATAAATTATAATATTATGTGTGTGATCTACTTAACTTCAAAAGCATCTTTAAAAGTTTAGATTTGTTAGGATTTTCTTTTTTGTAAAACATATTATTAGTATTTCTCATACAGTTAAGTTCTTAAAATAGGATGAACACTGTTTTTTTTAAATATTTATTCCCAAAAACATAATTTACAGAATATATAGTAATTATTTAATCTAATTTTAAACTAAAGGTGTACCACCATAACAAATCTAGGCTTGTGTGTATGGGGGATGTGTCATTTTGTTAGCTATTTTTTTAGTAATATGCAAAAATATTCAGTTTATGTTTTCATTGTGTTTTTTTAACGTGAAGTTTAAAATCTTTGTTTTTTTTTGTTACAACCAACTTTATTTTTATAGGAAAGGCTTTGTTAGTTACAGGTGAAAAAATATAATAAGCAGTAATTGTTGATTGAAGTAAGGCGACATAGCTCAGTGGTCCAGAGCATCTGACCGGACATCAGAAGGTATGGCTTCTATTATAAGTTAAATACAATAGTTGTTTTTCGTCTTTCTGGTTAAAGTTGTTAGAATATTTTAATATTTCTTATAATATGATTCTGTGTTATTATTAACTGTCGATTTTTGTGTTATTTTAAATAGATTATTTTTTCTTATGGCTTTTATTAGTCCATTCGTAATTCAGGGTTTTAATTTTTTTGGTGTTTTGAATTGGAAATGATTTGTATTATGTTTGTCGCTTTTTTAATATGTGAAGATATAGTTTTTCAAACATTATGGCACTTTGGTTAGCGTAATTATTTTAAAATATTTCTTCCCATTTTTCAGTTGTTAGTGATTTTTCTAGTAATTTATAATCTAGTAGGGGATATGAAAATAATTTAGGTTTTAGATTTAGTTGTTCATTTGTCTCGTGTAATATAAGACATGCATGGTGGTCAGTTATATTTGTTTTCCATACAGTAGATTTATAGATATTTTATTAGATAGTTTTCATGTCTTTTAGATGTACATTGCATCAGATGTGGTCTAAGCATGATGGTGTTTGGTTGTGTATTTCTCGAGTATAGTTATTAATACAGGAAAGTTGAGGTGTGTCGTCGTGTTAATAAAGTTGTTTTTTTTCTATTGAATTATGATTGGTTGAGATATTGATGTTAAAATCACAACAGATAATCGTAAACATTTTCGTTAATTTGTTTAGGTATTGACATAGTTCATTTGTGAAATTGGTTATGTTTGATAAATGTGTTCGATATATTGTTACTAGAATTATTTTTAAATTTAATATCTATTTTTAAACAGTTGACAGATGCACATAGATTTCTTCGCAATGAATAACTTCACAATAGTTATGTTTAAATATAATAATACTACTGTTTGATAATCGATGACTAACTTCTGTTATTCAGGAAGATGTATCGGTATGCGTCTAACGGATGTACTACTCGCGCCGCGACGCTAACTTCCTTTCTGAATCAAATAAGGATGCATTCATATTGCGTGCCACGCTTATGTATAGTATTTCTTAGGAAGATGCTAAATTTGTTCTTCCATTATTTAAATGTCGACGAAACAATTTATACCGAAAACTTGCTAGAAAACCTGACTTTTGATTTTACTTAATTGCTAGCAGACTTGCCAGATGGACGATTTTTACCATGTTTTCATGGTTTTTTGGGTCATTTATACCGGTCACGAAAAATATGTACTTTTGAGTAAGATACAATTTTTAAGACGGGTCGATGGGGGAAATTTCAATTATAATTATTTATTTATAAATTCACGCCCGGCTGGGCTATTACATGTTATTTTCTTTTTACAAAGAACACAACAAAATCAAAAAGAAAACAAAATCAAAGTATATTCCAAAAACAAAATCAAAAAGAAAATAGAAGACAATAAAACACAACCTCTTAAACAAAAACAATTTCAAAACGAAATGAAGTGAAAACTAAACACTCCACAATGCAAGATGGAAAATTACAAAACTTTGGTAAGATTTAAATTATATAATATTTGATATTCTTCTTTCTGAAATAAATAAATTAATTAATATTATAGATAATTTACTCAGGTACCGTTGTTTTCTTTTTTAAATTGTCAATAAAAGCTTACGAAAAATATTACTATATTTCGATACTTCAAAACATGTTAAAACAAGGTTTTTATCCCTGAAACATGGTTATAACAACAGTTATCAGTACCTATCACCGAAATAATTCCCTGAAATATTGACCCACGGCTCGGCCAGTGGCGGCTAGTGACTTGGTGTACTACGGTGCTAATATTACTGATGTTGTTGTAGCCGAAAACGTGTTCTATTTTTTTCGAAAATTTGGTTTTATGTATGAAGATTTTCAGGAAATCCGTGCGGCGCACGTTTAAACTGAAATTTCATGAAAATTATCACAAATAAAAAAAAAATTAAATCGAATTGGTCTAAACAACATCAAGAATGTCGAATTTTTCTAACTTAGCACTCTATCACTCTCAAAGGTCACGAGCCGCCACTGGTCTCGGCACTCAACGATTCCCAAAAGAAACTAACAAATATCAAAGTGATCCACGCACGGTTGTATCATTAAAATTATTTTCATTTTAATGACATCGAGGGCGCTGTACATTTGTTCCAAGGCTCATCCTACTACTAATTAGAGACAATCTATTTGAACAACTAACATCCCCCTGCTTATCGACCAATAACATAAAAGTACATAATATATTATCTACGATGATCGTCGTTCTTACATAATTACACACGTTTTTGATCCGGTAATTTGTATTTCGTTCTGTTTACACAATTGCAGTTGTACCTTTAGGTTTTTCGTACGAATTGTTACACGCGAGTAAGAAAAATCCAATTAAAAAATACTCAATTAAAAGTATTGCAAATAACATGGTATAAGTTATGAGTTATGGTTGATACATTTTATAGTGATTAAAATTATAAGTTTACATGTTTTTAATGGAAATCATTAACTATGTAACTAATTCTAACTTTTATATAAGTAGCTATTTGTTATTACTTATTACAACAAATCCTCGGCCTAAAAGACTTAATTAGTAACACCTACAATCTACATCCTGCACTTTTTGATTGTTTTGCTAAGTAATAAACATGGATTAAATAAATTAACATGAATTATGGTTTTGCTAAGTTTAATGAACATGGATTAACGTGGATTATTTTTTTGCTAAATTTAGTGAACATTTATTTATTTATTTATGTCTATTCTTGAATACACGTTTTACAAATTATTACAGTGGTTTATATTGCAGTACAGAGAAAAAAAGTACAGAAAAAAGATATAAAAAATGAAGAACATAGGTTGATTTAGGTAAAACTGTGTGTGTGTGATATTATATGTAACGTGAGCACCTCACTAAGAAAACCTGTGCTGAGGTGTTAACGTGTTTGTGGTTAAGGGTGACATGGATTATTGTTTTGCTAAGTTCAATAATATATATTAATTGGATTAGTATAGATTATTGTTTTGCTAAGTTTAATGTACATGGATTAAACTGATTCGAGTGGATTATTGTATAGCTAAATTTAGTGAACATGGATTACCTGGATTAACATGAATTATTATTTTGCTAAGTTTGATGAGCACGGATTAATTGGATTAATGAGGATTATTGTTTTGCTAAGTTTAATGAACATGGATTAAACTGATTCACGTGGATTATTGTCTTGCTAAATATAGTGAACATGGATAAAATGGATTAGCATGGATTATTGTTCTGCTATGTTTAATGAACATGGATTAACTTGGCTTTATATGAGGTTCCTTATAATAATATGTTGACGACTCTGTTGAAGTTACTTTTAAACGTAATACCCCTGAAGAGATTAGTATGGCCCATAGAGATGCTTTTTTGGAGTAAGGCAACCGTGTGATATTGAACTACACAGTGGGTGTCCAACGTCATACAATAGTGGAGCGCGGTGCCAAATTCACAACGGGAGAATCAATTCATGCCAATTTGAACCCTATTCAAATGGTCATCAGATTTTGGTCTATCTGTTCATATACGGCCGTTAGAGCGACGTGGTTACGGTCCGTTCAATCAACATGACGTCATATAATTCTACGTATACATCCGCTAGCCGAACTGTCGAACTGAACTTTTTATTTAATTAGCTATTATCCATTTGTTATATTCATTATAAAGTCTCATTGATTATACGACGGCACAAATTCATCCATTATTAAATATTGACACGAGTATATGTATTTCCCTTACAATTTAACTAACATATATATAATGTCACTAAAAGAAGGTAAATTTCCCACAAAGTTTAAAGAAGCTATTATAATCCCTATTCATAAAACAGGGTCAAAAATTAACATTGAAAATTACCGCCCAATCTCAATACTCACGGTATTTAGTAAACTTTTTGAAAGAATTGTCTACGATCAAATTTACACAACAACTGTTCGTAATATACAAAACCAACAACACGGATTTCTTCAAAAAAGATCAGTACTTACAAACTTGGTAAATTTTACGGAATATTTAACATGCAAACCAAGTAGATGTAATCTACACTGATTACTCTAAGGCCTTCGATAAGGTAAACCATTTCATTCTAATTCAAAAATTAAAACAATTAGGCATCCATGGTGACTTACTCCGGTGGCTCACTTCATACCTTTGGAGTAGACTTCAAAGTGTTTTAGTTGAGGGAACAAAGTCCAGATTCTTCTCTGTGCCCTCCGGTGTACCTCAAGGTTCTCATTTAGGCCCATTATTATTTAATGTGTATATATACGATATTCACAAATGTTTTTTACATGCTAATTACCTAGCATATGCAGATGATAAAAAAATATATTTAGTTATTAAATCAATCAACGACTGCATTAAACTTCAAGAGGACCTCAATCGTCTCTTTGTCTATTGCGAATTAAACAAACTTGTTATTAACATCGCAAAATGAAATAAATTAACATTTACACGTAATAAAAATAAAATATCCTTTGTATACACACTAAACGGCACACACATCAATGAAGTAAAATATATCAGGGACCTTGGGGTAACACTGGATGTTAAATTAAACTTTATCCAACACACTGATGACATCATTAACAAAGCCAATAAAATGCTGGGATTTATAATTCGCATAGCAAAACCCTTCCACAACATAAACACTCTATATTCCCTTTACACCTCATATATTCACCCGCACCTGGAACAGTGTACACCGATTTGGACTCCTTTATACCAAGCCCATATCGAAAGAATAGAAAGAATTCAAAAAAAAAATTTTAAACACATAAATTATAAACTAAACTTACACTTCTCAAATTATACCGAATCCATTAAATTTCATAATTTTAACTCCCTCCAAACACGACGTCTAATTTTTGATCAAATCCTATTATTTAAAATCCTAAATAATGGTCTGGACTCACCAGAACTTACCAATTTAATAAATTTTCATATTCCGTCTAGATCAACCCGACAATCTGATTTATTTTATCTACCCTCGTGTAGAACAAACATTCGAATAAATTCCCCAATTCCTCGTATATGTGCACAATATAATAAAAAATTTTACAGCATTGGCATTATTGGTAATAACCTAAAGAAATATCGATATGAAGTAATGCGTACGATCGATTATTAATATGAGAGTATGGAATGTATCGGCAGCATCTCCTATCCTCTTCCTATTTTCCTCTTCCTTTCCCCTTCCTTTAACACCAAATTAATTTTAAGAAACTAAAACTTCATTTCTAATGCACTGTAACATAAGAAACTTCTGTGTCTTGACTTTAGTTAACTTGTATATTTATATCTATCACTGCATATTATATAAAAGCTGTTTGTTTCTTACAAATAAATAAATAAACAATATTGGTTTGGTTGCTATCCGGCGCCTCTGTGCCTCGTTAGACAGGTAACGACTGTTCCTTTGTTTTACGATAAATTAACAGTTCAGCAATCATTCCACAGCGTCACTACATCACGCATTGCTAAGGTGGAATTCGTAATAATATCATTATTATACATGCGTACATGAACTGAATTCATGAACACGGCCACGCAGGATACATGATTACGTGTTAATAATTCAAACCCATACAGAAGCCATGCATACATGCCCAATGCTCACATCCTACGTCATACCCCACAACCACAAATCATGACAATCTACTTAATCACAAGGGCGGATCCAGCTTTGGCGCCAGGGGGGGGTCACGTAGTCGTGGTCAAGTTTTTTTTTTTTTTTTTTAAAGAAAGACAAACATTCCCGGGTTACGAATAACCCAACAATAACTCCTACCACCACCACAGAAAGCCGAAAATGCTTGCTTGTGTTGTGATGGAGGACTTAGGTCCGGTCAGTTACAGTTACAAGAAGTTATAATTTAATTCTGATAATAATATATACAAGTAAAAAGTGGGTATTGTTGGATATGGTAACACTAGGTATATCATTAAGATTGTCTTTTGCTCCGCAAGCCCGGGCGGCGTAGGCTCGTGTATAAAAAAAATTACTAACGTTTTCGTAATCTTAGTAAAAAAATCTATCCACACTTTTAGCCTTCATTTTAATTGATTCTGAAGAATTTGTTACAAATATTAAAAATGTGTCCACTTCCGAAGTTATTAATTCATCATCTAGAAAAATAAAATCTGGTACTTACCGCTAAGTCCGCTAACTTTATAGTTATACACGGGTTATAAAGTTTTAAAATCGTTGAACGTAAAATATATTAATTGTAAGGTATTGTTTTATTAATCTAAAATATAAATAACTTGCATCCCTCGTGCGGCATAATTTTATTTTTTTTAAATTCAATTATAATTTCGCCGAAATAAATTAAAATGTTAGCCTTGGGCAAAACCTCGATAAACGAGGTTGTGTCTCGCCTTAAGAATTGCTTTAGGAAGTATAGGAAGGCTGGTAATTCGCGCGGGCGCGTTAGACCTGTCCAGACCTGTCAAAAAACTTCCGAAAGAATAAGTTCTGTAACTTACTAAAATTACGTTAAGTGACTTTTGGTGTCGTTTACATTGGGAATTTGGCCAAACTCGCCTTCAAGAGCGATTTACAGGAAAAAAACTTACGAGTCTAACCCCAGCCTTAGAACATTAACAAATAACATTTGAGTTTAAACACACATACACTGGCATAATGAAGAAACTGATTAGATTACTTACCATTTCTTGTAATGAATTGAATTTGCAGCAACAATTTTTAAGAACACTATTACTTATATTGGAACTTATTTTTTTTAACTTAGTAAACAAATAAAAGTAAACACTTTATTAATAAAGTTTAGTCGTTCCAATTGAGGTTAGGTTTTGCTAGACGCTAGTCGTTAGTCGAAACAAAGCGCGCGCAAGCGTCACACGTGGTTACACGAAATGTGTCATAATAATGTGAAAGGTGGCGGCCGAAGCGCGCGCCGGTGGCGGTGCGCGGTGACGCGGTAACATTCGAATTTTCGATGCGTTCGTTCCCGAATAATGCGTTTGCCTTCAAACAAAGTATTATATTAAATTAATTAAATATTGAAAGTAATTAAATAAAATTTATATTGTGACAAAAAATATATAAAAACATTATGTTTAACAATTTTAATTAGTGGTCCACCTAGGTCCTGGATGGGCCCAGGACCTAGGTAGTCATGACCCCCCCTGGGCTGGGGCCCAGGGGGGGGGTCATGACCACCGTGACCCCCCCCCTGGATCCGCCACTGCTTAATCATTGTTCAATACACTATTATCCTTCTATTTATGCTTTATGTAAATATTATCCCCAAGTATAACATCACCCAAAGTTAAATCGTTTGTACAAATGGCCTTCGAACGCAAGTAAGCTGTTTTTGTACATTTATTATGTTTACAGTCAAAAGAGGAACTAAATAATGAAATATTTGAATGGACTACAAAGTAAATTGTATAAACTTTGAACAATATTTCATTAGTTTCAAAAAGTATCGAGTTCAAGTTTAACTTGGTTCAAATAGAACTTTGGTGAAATATTGAAGGAAATTGTAATTTACATCCGAATTTTTGACCAGCTTAAAGAACTTTTACAAAAAATTTGAAATCCGTTTTTCTTTGTCTTGATTTTAATTTCCCAGTCATAATAAACTGACTTCCACCTCGTCGTTATCATTTCATTGAAGATCCTATTTAGTTATTCGATTAGAAAAGACAAGATTTAACGTAGGAGTAGGTAGGTATCTATATACACTAGAAAGTATAGCAGTGGAAAGGTTAGGTACGCTGTCTGAGATTTTGTTGATCAAAAGTGAATCGCTTATCATTTTGATTGCTTACCAAAACAAGCCATTATGAACTATATTTTATTAATCTGGCACATCAAATGTTAACAATGGAAGTAATTTATTGAATCTATTTGTGTTATATCACAAGCACCTACCTGAAACAATCATAAACATAAATATAGCTTTATTATTATTGTATTACAATAAGCAGAAGAAAAATACATTTTCTAAAAATAAAACACAACACAAACAAATAAAAATCGAACGGTCCTCTTTAGCAAAAGTAAATACCATTAGTTCTCAGCGGCATTTCTTTGCTTGAAGTTGGACCGGTACCTACTTGAATGTAATCAACAACACAAAAGTGGATTTAAAAGATATGAACGCCCTGAAATAAATGCCAAATAATCCTCCTTAATGCCCTCTCAAACAATGGATAAATTGTAATAAAATTTAAAAATTAATTTTCTCTCCTTTGATCTCCGAGTACATCATCGTTTGCTGTGAAGTCCCTGTGGAGACCTAGTAACCTCTGTTGAGAGGTCGAGGTTGTGGTCGTGGTGATAATGGTCAGAAAAGAAAATTGTCACCACAATCAAAAATCAGGGTCAAGTTAAGACTCAAAATGGAATCAAAGAGAAATTGCAAGGAAATCTTTCTGTCGAGTGATTCCAGTTTAAAAAAAACTCAATGAAGGGAACAATGCTTCAGGAACTGTCAAATCTATTGAATCAAATAAAAGGAAAATCAAATATTAATTATCATTTGATGGCCTCCGTGGTTGAGAGTAAGGCTCTCGTCTAGCAATCCCGAGGTAGCAGGTTCAAATTCAGCGGACGAAAGCAAGTTTTATTTGATTAATTAGCGTTATTTCACCATATATTCATTTATATTTAATACAGGGTTTTACAATAAGAGGTGTTATTTTGATATTCAATTGTAAAAGATCAATGGTTTCGTTGCTTGTGTGGCACGTAGCGCCGTCTTGTTGAAAGTAAACGTTGTCCAGATCAATACCATTAATCATCTCTCGATAGCGCAATCCATTCACCGTAACTGTTGATCCAGCCTCATTTTCGAAAAAGTAAGGTCCAATGACTCCACCGGACCATAAACCACACCAAACAGTCACACGTTGAGGATAGAGAGGCTTTTCAACAATAAGTCTTGAGTTTTCAGAGCCCCAGATGCGACAATTTTGCTTGTTGACGAAGCCACCGAGGTGGAAATGGGCCTCATCATTCAAGATTATTTGCATTTGATTCACTCAAGTGAATTTTAATAATTTAAATGCGTTGTTGAAGCGTGTATTGTTCCATTTTTATTAATGACGTAGTTTCTATTTGTCAAATGGTAAAAAAATGACAGCTTCAAAAGTTGAAAACCGAAATAGCGGGCTATTCAAAATAACACCTCTTATTGGAAAACCCTGTATTTGTATTTTTTTACAATGAATATACAATGTTTACATGTCATATAGTATTAAAACCAAAAATAGCCTTTCCTCGCCATAAAGAGACAAGGCTCTTGTGTTTGGTGAGGGAATTCTAGTTCAATTATTAAAAATAATATAAGTAATTGATAAAATATTATAAATAATAACAAAAAGAAAAGTAAGAAAAACGCAAGAATTATCAATAATAAGTAATTAATTCTTTAAATTTCAAAGATAATTTTCAAGTTCTGTGAAAGTTTTATTCAAGTTCAGTTTTTATTTCAGTTCTGTCAAGCAACTAGTACATAATGATATAATAACAGAACTTAAATAGAACTTTCACAGAACCCGATAATGAACTTTGAAATTTGATGAATTTGATGAAATCGGGCTTAGACGAATGAATAATGCTTCCAAATAGGTATAGAAAAGGCAAGCTATGCAATTTTCTAGATAATGACAGCCATTAAAATGGTCACAGTGGTTGATCGTGGTAAAGATATACACAACATTCAAATAACGTTATAAAATATGTAAAGTATTGTTCTAATAATAAAAAAATAAAAATATTCCTGTCTATCTTTTTACCCTCGTCCATTTAGCTTTTAACTTCTCCCGACCTCCTGACCCTATCCAGACTGGGTGAGAATGATGTTATCCAACCTCCTGTGAAAGCGTAATATGAGGAACATGAACCACACAATCGCATAATACCTAATTTAGGTAATCTATTATATTTTAATGATTATTTTATAATGGACATTTAATTTTCCTTTATCATGTTGAATCACAATAAATGCAGATATTGTTGGGATAATTTTGCCCTCGTGTTTTGTGTTCATAGCTGCTATGATGCTTTAGTCATTATTTTATTTAAAACGGCAATTTGTTCATTTTGTCGTTGGCGGAACGCTATATCATGTCGATTATTCTTTTATTATGAATTCACGCATTGATTTTATCAGAGCTACGTCAATGTCATTTTTTGTTTAATGTAAAACAGGGCATAAACCTGAATTATTATCGCAAAAACAAAACGCTATCACGCTGTGCTCATAAATAAATACCAATATCATAAACTTTTTCATAGCATAATTGAATTAGCATAATATAAATAATAGTAGGACCGCTTTGTCTGAAACGTATTTTGGTATTATTTATTAGAGTTACAGCAAGTATTAATACGTTTTAAAATAATAATTAATTTTATAATCTGTATTTTTACGACTTTATTTACATGTAAGGATAGTAAAGAAAGTTTTTTTTACCGCTTTTTGGACTATTTTATATAAAAAATATGCTTATCAAACTCCACTGTACAAATTGTGATACATGAATATATCTTTCATACTTCTTCGTTTGCACCTTTTGTCGCTGCATTAATTTAGCTATGTTCTGTAAAAACGTCCTATCTAGCATAATAAAGGTTTGCTAAGTACAAAACATGCTTTACAACAAACTGTTCATCCTCACATTGCTATGTGATTACTTTTATAGATTCTTAAGTTCTTATTTTGTACTCTACTTATTACTTACGTTTATTGAACTCCTTTACACAACAGAACTTTCCATTATAACTTGTATTGTTCCTGTCTAAATCTTTCATACTCAGTTTATTATGTGTATTACTACAAACTTATTAATGTACTCCTGAACAACTTACGTATAAAAATGTATACATGTTTCTTCTTGACTGATCGTATTGTTCTAAAATATTATTTTTTACCAGACGAAAGAAAGGTTACCTGCCTTAGAAGACAATATTAATTTAAACTTTTGCAAAATATCATTAAAATACTACACCTTAAATATTTTACTAAGCGTATAATTTTTTTTTAAATATAATTGTTATAAAACATACGTCTGAATGGTTCCATGATAAGTCAACACAGTGACAATTCAACACACCTTTAAAAAGTGATATAAAGTCATCACAAACGATGAAAAAAATTAAAAATAAACCTAACCTAACCTAACCTACTTAACCCAGTTAATTAAGTTTTTGTTTCATCACTTTCCATGACTTTATATAACTTTTTAAAGATGTGATGAATTATCATTTTGATGGTTTTCCGGTCACCGTCTGAATATAATATGAAAGAGACATTCGTGTATTTTACGAGTAGCTTCCTTCTAAGTAACCAGTAGTGGGACAATAAACGTGTAAATAGTAAACCTACACTCCAGTATAATTATTGTAAAGCTACCCACCTTTATTATAGGAGAACATCCACTGATCTCTCCAGAAGAATACACTTACAAGTATTTACCGTACAAAGAGGAACCAGTCATTACAAAGTTACTCAATCAGTACCAAGTCACATCAAATTGGTGTAGTATAGATCACTTCACTAATGAACTAAGGTGTATTTGAACAGTTAAAGAATTACTTCAATTGCATTTAGACTTTTAGACCACCTGACATGGTGAGTGTCCTGATTGTGGTTTCGAACCATGGTCCTAAAATACCCTGGACAGAGAACGGCATTGAAGCCAAATCTCGGGTGAGTGGATATTGCCTGGCAGCCTTGTATGAGAAACTTTTGAAATGATTTGTGTGCAAAGTGATGCATAATGAACTACTTATAATTTTATTTATGTGTTGTAATGCAGTTATAACGGCTTATTATGTTTTTTTGGTTTTTGATGAAACAAGGAAAATCTTCCCTCTCACCCAGCGCGTGGCTTCAAATTATTCTCGAATAGCTCCGTCCAGGGCTTTTCACGTTCATGTTTTGGACCGATTTGATGAAGGGGGTCCGATTTTATATTCCTGCATACGTTCTTATGTGTAAGGACTAAATTACACAGGCGTGAATTTCACTTACGAATGACTGACAGTATTACACACTTACTCGAATTATAAATGTAAAAGTAATCTGCTTTCAGTAAGTTTAAATTTATGAGTTAAGTCATTGCTAAATAAATTTCGTATTTGAACAAAAAATACTTTAGGTTAGGGTTTTTGGCCATGCGTAATTATTTCCATTTGTAATTTAGTCCATCTGTAATTCCATGCATGTGTAATTCTGGTAGTGTAATATTGATAACTGAAATTCACGCCTGTCTAATTTCGTCATGCAACAGTCTCGACAGTTTTCACTATTTAAAATAGTGTTTTAAAATAAAATTATATTTAAAACGAACATCAAAGCACTGCCCTGATATCTTAACAAAATTATATTTGTGACCCTCTCTAAATATCGTAATAATCGAAACTTCACACGCCTAAATTCAAGCCAGGTCAAGTCCAACGTCGCTATCATTTGCTGCGAAAAACTGTCAAACAAGAGTGTGTCAAGTGTCAACATGGATTCAAAAGTCAACATAAAGAGACAATGCTTTTAAATATCACACAATCTAGTCGAGGACACGACAGCGCCGACGCAGGCGGCCTCAGAACCGAATCCGAGGAAAACAAAATGGCCAATCAAAAAAAAATGTTGTTATAACATTCAAAATACCGTCTTGTTCGAAGAAAAACACAGGCAAGTCGCGTTACCCATTGTATTAGAACCCGCCTCACTGCATGTAGAACTCACTGGGAAGGCTTTCTGTTGCCATTAGCTTAAATCTCCGCTTCAAATCCTATCTCCATTCCGTCCTATTTGATGAAACTTATGTTTAAATTTCTTTTAGAAAATCTTTTGAAAAACTTGCTTTATCCGATTATTTATTTTGGCAGGCGGGTTTGGTTACCGCCGCCCCGGGAACCATTTATTTGATAACCAACTTAGATGAGATTGAGATGTGTTCATAATGCGCCTGCCCACGGACTGTGTGGCGTGCCAGATCGGGAGAGGCTCGTTTGAGGAGACCTTTTGACCTGTCCACCTGGTATTTCGAGCCATCGCCTTGCGCGCAGTGGGAGGGATATATTCATACATTCGTCACTCCTGGACACACTGATCCCTACATTCCTACCCAACCCTCACACCTTTGATCTTATCAGAACTTCTTCTCCTTCCTTTCCTTAAAAAGACCCTCCACACAGCATCACAATAGATGAAAAATATTTTACTCGGGGCCTACTGTGTGGGGTTAATTGATCATCATATTATCCCAACATTGAAATTACGATACCTCGATATATTTATGTTGTATACTCCAGGCATATTAATACATTTATTTTCTGTTCTCACTTTTTTGTTGCATTGATGTGTATTACGTTAATTCATTTTGTTTCTAACTTATTCCTACATTATTTTGATGCTACATTTTTATTCTATATTTAGATGAATATCTTTTTCTCTGTTATTAGTAATTTAATTTAAATGCACTATATAATGAAATTAATTTATACTTGTTCATGTAAAAACCCGACGGGCGTAAATTAATAAATAAATATGTAATTTGTTTCAGTGGTTGGTTGGAAGAAATTACCACAGGGCAATAAGTCATAAATTACATTTATTATCATACATTACGTTACATTTATTACTCAAATATATGTTATAATACATTTTTTTTTAAATAAATTCAAGCTCGTAGCTATAAATATCATCTTACTTAACTGTGTTGACGCATTTTTCAATAAGTACCTACTTCAGGCGTCAAATACTTCTGCAATAAAAGGATATTAATAGACGCGGAGCTATAATTAGAGGCGCTACTGCATAATAATATCTCGTCGAAACTTGTTCCACTATTAGAATGCGATAAGCGGTGCGCGTAGACCGGATTCGTTAGTTTTAGTTAGAGCGTTAGGAGAGTTGGAGGTCAGTTGGAGGTTAAAAAGCGCAACCTCTTATTTCGCTTCATATCTCATCTAAATATAATACATCGATGTTAATAGATCACTCAAAAAGACATTTTCATTATTCGCACAAGCAATTCACAGCTCCCGTCGTTCATCATTATTTATTATTGAAACCTGTTCCATGAATTACTTAGTGTCAGTGTATTGAAATGTTTCAATGGCAACGTAAATATTTATACGAATTCATTCGCAATGTCTTTTAGCTTTTAGCGAATTTTTCAAGTACCTACCTCTGGTTCAATTGAATATATTAAACTGGGAAAAATAATGATTGTGTCTGTATAGATATTATCGGTAAGTATGGAGATTTATGAGACGCATAAAATATGGTTTGCCCTAGAATATCAATTTTCACCATTAAATATTTACTCAAATAAAAGTTTTTAAAAAAATGCGTCCAATCTACCTATATAGGTACCATAAAGATATGGTATTACGGATCTGACCCTTTCTTTTTTTCTTTTTTTTCGGCAACTAAAGGGTTAAAAAGCATTTCTAGCCGGGCTACTATTTGTATTGTAAGGAATTAATTCCAAATTCAAGGCTGAAAGGAGGAGTCTGCCTCTATAGTCGAGCTGACGTCAACTGTGTGCGACTATTGAGTCTGGAAAACTCCAGATTCGACGTAATGTGGGTGCGCGTCAATCTTGCCAGTACGGCAAGATTCTACGCATGTCTATACCGCTCACCGAACCATAGCGAATCAGACACTTCCGAGCTCTTCAAACATTTGAGCGATACTATTGATGATCTCTTGCCCCGCTACCCTTCGGCCGAGTTTGTTGTTCTGGGGGACTTCAACGTTCATAACGAACCATGGTTGAAGTTCTCAGGCCCAACGGACTCGGCTGGCCGACAGGCGGAATCCTTTGCCATTTGCTACGGATTAGAGCAATTGGTTCAGGAGCCTACAAGGGTTCCTGATGTCCAGACTCACCGCTCCAATCTGTTAGACCTATTCTTAACTACTGTGCCACACGGTTATAAGATTGACGTCACAGCGCCTCTGGGATCATCTGACCACTGCCTAGTGACGACATCAATCCCCTTTAGCCTCAGACCAACCAATGAGAGGCTGAGGAGAAAAGTGTGGCACTATAGGTCAGCAGATTGGTTCGGTATGCGGGCCCATTTCAATGCTTTTCCGTGGTCAGCTGTTTGTTTTCGGACTTCGGACCCTTCAAGATGTGCCCAGGAGATTGGTGAAGTCATCAAATCGGCGATGGATGGCTTCATACAATCGACTACTAAAGAAACTGGTGTGGGCTCAAAGCCGTGGTTCAGTCGACAATGCTCCGAAGCAGTTCGACGAAAAAACGCGGCTTACCGAGCCTACAACACATCTCGAACGCCCGAAAGCAGATCAGCATACAACAAATCGGCAAAGGAATGCAAGAGAATCATCAATAGATCAAAATTCGAACACGACCTGCAGATCAGCAAAAAGCTGGCTGCCTGCCCGCATGGCAGCAGAGCATTCTGGTCGCTTGCGGGCTCAATAGGTCGAAATTTTTGCAAACCCAGTTTGCCACCTCTTACCAGACCTGACGGCTCACTAGCAAACACCGCCACCGAAAAGGCAAACCTTTTAGGGAAAATGTTTGCGGAAAACTCGACCCTCGACGACGGGGGTGCTGTTCCGCCGTCGGTTCCTCACTGCGGCTTCTATATGAAAAAGCTGAGGATCCGGCATCGGGATGTACTCCACGTCATACGGGGGCTCGATGTTAACAAAGCTAGTGGACCTGATGGAATACCTGCCTTGGTATTGCAGAGGTGTGCTGCGGAAATAGTTCCAGTTTTGACAAAGCTCTTCAAAATGTCCCTGAAGTGTGGCACTGTGCCCTCTGGTTGGAAAAAAGCGGTAATTCACCCTATTCCCAAGAAAGGTGACCGCTCCAACCCGGCCAACTACCGCCCCATAGCGATCACATCAGTTCTGTCCAAAGTGATGGAACGTGTGATCAACGACAAACTGCTCACATACCTCGAGAAGAACAAAATTATCAACGACCGTCAATACGGATTCCGGCGGAACCGCTCGTGCGGTGATCTTCTCGCGTATGTGACGCATGTTTGGGGGCGGTGCCTGGAACGTCACGGTGAGACCCAAACGGTCGCACTAGACATATCCAAGGCCTTTGACCGGGTCTGGCACCGAGGACTTGTCAACAAATTGCATTCTTACGGACTTCCCGCATCCCTGTGTACGTGGATTGCTGACTTTTTAAGGGATAGGTCGATTCAGGCGGTTGCTGACGGTTTCACCTCTTCCTCGCACTCCATAAATGCTGGCGTCCCACAGGGATCGGTTCTGTCTCCGACTTTGTTTTTGTTGCACATCAATGACCTTTTGACATGTGCACCGATTCATTGTTACGCGGATGACAGTACAGTTCATGATAGCTTTTTGTTTGACAAGCCCCCAAAGGGCACACAAACTCCAACGGCTCGGAGGGCTTTGAAGCAGAGAATGGACGGTTATCTCGAGAGTATTTCCTCCTGGGGTAAAAATAATCTCGTCGAATTTAATGTTTCAAAGACCCAATCCTGTCTGATTACGTCTAAAAGGGATCCAAATGATAATCTAGTCTCCTTCAACGGAAGCAATCTTCCGAACAGGCCTTCCATTGATATGCTTGGTGTAACTATAAGTGACCAGCTCAGGTACGGGGGCTCCATCGAAGCCAGAGTAAAGTTGGCCTCTCAGAAGCTGGGCGTACTGTACAGGGCCCGCAGATACTTTAATAGTACACAACTGCTCACCCTGTACAAATCGCAAGTGCGCCCTACTGTCGAATTTGGCAGCCATCTCTGGTCTGGAGCCCCAAAATACCTGAAAAAAACCCTTGACTCTGTGCAGAAACGGGCGGTCCGTTTGATAGATTCCCCAATCTTAACAAACGGACTGCAATCTTTAGAGCACAGACGTCGGGTAGGTATGCTGTCCTTGTTCTATCGGTATTACAATGGAAGATGCTCTGAGGAACTAGCGTCATTGATCCCTTCGGCGCCGGTGCGTAGTCGGGATACACGCCAAACGCGCGCCCAACATTTGTACACAGTTGACACTTGTCACATGAGAACGGGTCGCTTCTACGATTCGTTCTTAAGTTCAACAGCTCGGCTGTGGAACGAACTGCCGGCCTCTGTGTTTCCTCCCTCCTACAACATGGGACTCTTCAAGACCCATGTTCACTCCTTCCTCTCCACAAAAAGACCCTCCACACAGCATCCCCAAAGATGACATAGGCCCTGAGGGAAATTATTTTCTTCAGGGCCTCCTGTGTGGAGTAAATATAAAAAAAAAAAAAAAATCATATAAGTAGATGACGATAAGTGTACGTATTTGATTTTGTGATCGTGTTTTGGGCTGGTGTGTGTCGGAATTAAAGATTGGTTTAGTGTTAGTGTGTGAGGAGTGTTGAATTATTTGTAGAATGGCAATTGTGATGTTATATTTTGGCAGAATAGTAAAAGGAAGTATAATATAGGGTTGCGAAAAACCGGATGCACTCCCTGATTTAATCATTTTTTTAAATTATTGCGTAATAAATACTTGTGAGCCAAAAAACACTAATAAGTTTTTACGTAATTTTTTCTATTTTTTAATATTTTTTTGTTACTAAACAATACTATATAATTAATATCAATTTGGTTTGTTTCTGATACTAGCGGAAAACAGATTTTAATGTTTTAGAGCATAGTTTCCCAACTAATGGGCCGTGACGACCCTGTGTTTTCTGTGGGGTTGCTGCCCGAAAAAAAAGATTTTTTAGTAATAATATTCATTTTAATCAATGTTAAGTTTAAATAGCAACATCATTTTTTTGTGAAATGTTTAAATATAATGCACTATTTCGACGTATTTTCTTTAAACGTACAATTATCATAGAAACCCCCCTCCCCCCCTATTGAGGTCATCATCATTGGACTTTTGTAAAATTGGGTCGCGACCTTCAATAACTTGGGAAACCCCTGCTTTAAAGAGTCCAAATCTGCATAATCTTCTTGAGGCCGCTTTCTCCACAAATGGAGATTACCAATTAAAAATATACCTACAAACCATTAAAATCTATCAGTAAAACGAAACGTGTTTGTAAATTATTTCGCTAATTGCTTTTTCATTTTATTCATGAGAGTAAGAAATGATTGGTCAACCGTCTCTTCCTTGTGCAATAACTTGTAGAAAACAATAAACCTTCAAGGATACATTCATACACGGACCGGATTGCATCTTAAAGCAGTGTTTAGCAATAGATTTAATAATGCACATTCAGTTGGAAGAGTTGACCACTTCCTTTATTCGGATATTGTGATCACTGTCAGTATCACAATGCGAATATTAATAATTAGAGAAAAGAACAATGAGACGTTGGCAGGTGCGGTGGGTCAACTGGTCAACACGAATGGCTGCGAAGGGAAAACCTCCGCCAGAGCGTTTCTTTTCCAATATTAAGTGTCGACACGGTGCTAATTGGCCGATGTGGACAATGAGTTGCTCCCTGGTGATTGGTGGCCGCGGCACCGTTGGTTGAGCGCGACGCAATTCACCATCATTCACAAGACTGCGCGGCGGTGTGGTCAGGGCCGTGCTAAGCTTAATGACTAATGACTAATGACCACGCTTGTGCAAATAGAGGTTGCAAGATTGTAACCTTCTGTCGGGTCCACTGTTGGGGACACCTTCTGTGGGAGCGGCAGTCCGCCGGTAAATAACACGATATTTTTTTCAACAAAACGGTGCAATATTCTGCCTAATTTATATATTTAACTGTTACTATTCCAAAGGCTTATCAAGAGAAAAGGCCATGGGCTGCAGCACATAATATACCCTAGTGAAATCAATCGTGACTTTTAAAAGGATGTATTTACCCTTATTATTAAAAAAATATTTCAAAAAAAATATATGTATTGAGAGGGTTTAGGGTTAATATAAGTTTTAAACAAAGCGTCATACTTATTTGTCTATAAATGTTTATTTTATTTGTTAATTTTCATTATACGTTTATCCTGGCGATGAAACCGTTGGTTTTGAAACATGTCAATCATTTTTGACTATATACGATTAGTGGATTTACAAGGATATATTTTATAATTCAAATTAAAATGACGCCAAAAGTGATTTTGCAATTATTGAGGAAGTATCATTGTCATTAAGGTGGAAAAATCAATAAAGTGGACAATATTTATGTTACTACTCTACTAGTTATTAAAAGGTATACATATAAATTTATTTAATACTTTAAATAAACGGTTCTAATGGGTTTTAAAAATTTATTAAATGTCAATTTAGTAATGTAATTACATGTGTATTAAGTTCCACGAGAATTATAGTTATTATTATTTCACAGCGGTTTCATCGTACAAGACCATTATCAAACTAGTTTTTCGTTATGCCACATTGAGATGACTTATTTATATGATTTTATTTACCCCTCTCCCTTATTTTTATTTGAATGATATAAGTGGTTTATTAATTTTTAAAAAAACCGATTTACTTAGAAGATCAATTGCACTTACCGCAAATATTTTGGTTTTAATGATAGTAGGTTTATAGTGATTTGTTTTTGTTGTATTATACCGTGTTGCGCTATCTCCTTATTTAGCCAACGTTTCGGACAGCATTGCAGTGTCCATCATCAGGGCAGATGTGTAATCTAAGGTTGGTTTGTTTTTCATACATAAGCTGCAATGTTGTTCGAAACGTTGGATAAATAAGGAGGTAGCGTAACACGGCACAATACCCCAAAAACAATTCACTATAATACTTTTAGCCGTGAAAATCTCAAATCATACCTGATAGCAGGTTTGTCTAAATTGTTTTATAATGACGTTAATATTTTTGAGGTCAATAGTCATTCGTTATTTCCCAGTTATGAAAATGAATTTTCAAAATTAAATGTTCACGATTCTAGGTTCTATATTGTTTGCCATCGGGCTGCGCGGCCCTGTTTAGCGTTTAGGCCGAGTGTAACATTGACTTGGCCGGAGGAGAAATAGGCAGTGGCTTTGTCCCACTTTCTCCTCGCTCGTATCTACTGACACTTCTGTGCCCCTGATCCCCGGTCCCCACTTCCTCGGGGGACATTGAGCCAAATACCTCGACCCGCCAGTACCTACGTAGATATGACTGCTAATGCGAGTGAGCCACTTGTGGAGGTACCCACCAACCTGCCTGCCCACCTACCTACAGTACCTACCTACAATCAGCGATAGCCGCTGGCGTCAGTCTCCAATGGTCGCGAAATCAAATTCCAGCAAATCTACGTCACATCATACGAGAGTCTTAGCCGTAGTACGTCATAGTACGTACTTTCATAACAAAACGAAAAACAATTCTGTCAACATTATATACTTCTGTATACAACTGATATATTATAGATTAGTGAATAGGTGATTACCAATCCTTACTACAACTATAAAAGTTTTGATCGTTAAAAACCAAAAATATACCACCGCATCACCTGGACTGTCGGCGCTCAAATATACCACCGCATCACCTAGACTGGCGGCGCCCAAATATACCACCGCATCACCTAGACTGGCGGCGCTCAAATATACCACCGCATCACCTAGACTGGCGGCGCTCAAATATACCACCGCATCACCTATACTGGCGGCGCCCAAATATACCACCGTATCACCAAGACTGGCAGCGCCCAAATATGATATTAAAGTTAATTTTTAAAATAATTAAAGGTAATATACATTTAAACAACATAGAATGACAGACACAAACCAAATACTCGATATGTAAGTAATACAAAACACCATTACAATACACACATCATTCTGTACAACCATACCTCATAAAATTTGCAATAATTATTTTTTTTCATTACGGTCATATTTCATTAATTTTATTATATTTTATTCATTTTTTTTATTGGTTTATATTTTTTTATTGAATGTTATTACATTGTAAAATAGGGGCCTCAGCCCGGAACAACAAGCGTGGCTCACATTATCAAATAATGTTTTAATCCAGATAAAATTTGAATGCATCAGTTCCAAATTTTAGTAGATACTGCGGCGATATTTGAACTCGAGATCTGCCCATTCAAAGTTCACAAATACACTCAGGACGATAGCATCTACTCTTCTTTTCTTCTGTCGGGTGGAGAATGGGTGGCCCTGCGTGGTAACCTGAAACTGGAACTAGGGCAGTAGATACTAGCGAAGAGTAATTCTTTAGCGAGCCGCACAATTGAGCTAGCGCTTTTTGATGAGCCGTATTTGTACGGCTCCCGGTTAACCGTACCACGGCTCTTTTTTATCAGGAGATATTTTAGAAAAATAGCCCCATTAAACTTATCCAAGTATTAATGACGTGAACGGCGTCTGACAGTCCGACATCTGGAATCTGGAACTACCTAGAATGTTATTTTTACCAAAATTCGTACGATCAGTCATATGCTGGGAGCTGGGAGCCACATCGGGCGGGGGGCGTAGCGGGGGGGCTGTACCGGGAAGCTGTATCGAGCGAGCACAGTATTCTCATAAGCTCTAAGCTCGCGGCTACCGTTCAATTGAGTCGACTCCTTGAGCCGTACGAATATATTGAGCTGGTGCCGGGGCTCCCGCTCTTGATAAAATGAGTCAAGACCCATCGCTAGTAGATATTGTCAAGCCTCGAAGACAATTTAATAAATGTTATCACAAAAGAGAAAAGTGCCAATAAACTACTTTTTAGTAGTTTGGTATTAGGTGTTTTTTGCTTTGCAAATGAATAAAGAATATTTATAAAACAATTTTCGAAATAAATATTCAGTAAACATATTGATTAATTACTACGGGTATACATGTTGTCTCAATAGCTCAGTGGTTCAGTCTCCCGGTTATTAGAATGGTTCCGGAGTTCATCTCTAATCTCTAAATAGCATAAAACAAAGTCGCTATCCGCATCTGTTGTGCGCTTAGTGCTTCTAAACTACGCAACAGATTTCGATAGGGCTTTAACTATCATTTAGAGAAGGTTTTTCATCCGGAAGGTTTAAATATATAATACATGCAAATTATATCCCTGAGGTGATATCTCACAAAAGCGGCGCTATAAGAATTGTCCAATATTATTATTATTAATAAAGTAGGAAAAATTCATGTTTTGTAAAAAAAGTCATAAAAAAATAGATTTTCGGGCGCTTACATTGCTAACGCTGGCTAAACTTTTATGGATACATTAAAATAATGTACTACGAAATTGTATATCTTAAAAAGACCTAGATGGTATATGCCTTTCTCCTAATAACCGCCAGCAACGCCGGGAATACGTCAAATAACATGACATGTTATTATGAAAACAAAATATCCTGGGTTGCGGCAGTAGCCTTATTTCCATGCGTTTTTCTGACGTTCATAAATATTTTTTCAACATTTTAAACAAAGTTAGAGTCATTCGACTTAATTATTTGCTATAAGAATCTACGTGTAATTTCTATATAGCCGTAAACAACCAGCGTAATTACCAACTATTATAGTTCCTAGAACTAAACCCGAGGTTCCACGTTACTCATTGCCCAGCGCTGCTATCATTACGTAATGTATGTAAGCACAGTGCCTAAGTGTATGTACGGGTAGGTGGTAATAGGTACAAATTCATTTATAACAATGAACTAACAAAAACTTGTTACTATTTCCACAATTTCAAGCTCTAAGACCTATGTATGTAAAATTCGTGCATGATTCAATTTTATACAATCTGCAAATAAACTCTTCTAAAATGATTCACTGGAGTTATCGTGGACCAGTTATACTTATCAGTATATTAGTAACTTATGCACTGAGATTGCTTGTAATAAAAACGTTATCGAAGAATCATTCGAGTCCAAAGACAATTAATAAAATTACAATTTTCTATGGAATAGAATTTCTTTTCTGATTCTATGTACTTACCAATGTATAAACATATATGATAGTTTATAATATAAACATTATTTTCAATAACATTATATTGCTTGCTAAGTACAGTATTGTTTTGTTTAAGGTTCAGATATTCATTATTATCAAACTGCTGTCAATTCGGCTGTCTGTGATGAGAAATATGCCTGCATAATTAACTCAAATTTGGTTGGTAATATTCAAAATTGGAACAACTGATGATTTTGTGAAATCCGATTAGCGAACCTACCTACAATCAGAAAATGATTTCATTTTTATTTGATTGTGTCTTTATTTAAAAGGAATTTCTCTTAGTCTAATTGAAATAATTTATTTTAATAACTTTTGAAGGTTATTCCCATCGATGTAATATATCGTTTGAGAGGAAGATAAAACTAATATCTAAACGAAACATGAAACAGAACAAGACGTAGAAAAATAAAAAGGTGTCGGTCTCATCTGGGAATAGAACCCGTGATCTCTGTCTTTCTGGGACAACACCTTATTGATTACTTTAATTATTGAGATACCTATAGACTTTTACAAAAAAGTACAAAAATATCCCATAACAATAAAATATAATACGTGCATATTATATTATATAAAGTAGTGAAAAGTCCAGGTTCTGTAATCAAGTCGTAAATAATATATTTTCAAATATATCAACATAATGTACCACGGAATTACATATCCTAAAAAAGGCCTACAGAAAATTCCTATTTGGTATATGTCTATCTCCTAAGGATAACCCCTTACGCGGGGTACTCGTCAGCTAGTTACTGAATAAATTGTAAAATAACACAAATTAATCAAATATAATTTACTTGTAAGGTTCAAATCTATCCACCGCGGAGGTTTGAGAACAATCCGTTTATAAAAAATTCTATCTGTAATTTAATCTTTAAAAATCAACTGTATCGTCCTGACACACATAAACACTTCTCCAGTCGAAAAACCCGTGATACCTCCCTGTTTTACATGTTCATTAATCATCCATATAAAATCCGTGATACATCTCTGTTGTACATGTTCATTATTCCTCCATATAAAATCCGTGATACCTCTCTGTTGTACATGTTCATCATTCATCCATATAAAATCCGTGATACCATAACTCCCTGTTTTACATGTTCATTAATCATCCATATAAAATCCGGGATACCTCTCTGTTGTACATGTTCATTATTCCTCCATATAAAATCCGTGATACCTCTCTGTTGTACATGTTCATCATTCATCCATATAAAATCGACGTGTACACTGTGTAAAAGCAAAATTAAACGTAGGTAGAGAGGCTTTTAGTGTTCTTGTCTCGACGCCAAAGACGCCCTGTTCACCCTTCTGCATAAAACTTTACTGTTTGTAACTGAATCCCGGCCAACGAAGGGAAGTAAAAGTATCTCGGAAATGCAAATACGATACCGAGCGGGATAGGCGGGACGGACGGGAATAGTAAATCCAGGGGAGGGGCAGACGGGCACAGGGAGGGAAAGAGCGATCAATACGCTTGTCCTGACAAAACCCCACCCGTCCCATTGATTTCTATCCATCCCCGATGATTCAATATATTGCTTCATACTTTCAGCACAAAAAAGCCTAAATATGTTCCTCTCAAATTATTCAGTATCCAGATCTCTTTTTACAACAGCATACAAATTATTTGCTCTCAATTCGAAGATTATTTATCATCGTCGTTCGTGCAAATAAAAAGCAACAGGATCAAAATAGAGCAACACGCTGCTTTTGAAAAGGGTTATTATAGATATAAGGTTCAATATTTAGAAGGCTTGTATTTAATGTGCTCTTTTCACTCATTTTCAAAGTGTGTTGTGTTGTGGTTGGCTGTTCTTGTGGCCGAGAAGCTTGCGGTGCTCCATTGCACGTGGAAAACACCATGCACTTTTGCACTGCGTGCGGCGCAGGATCGTATGAGGTCAAGCGAACAATTCGACGAACTTAATATTCATCGGTATTATGTAAATGAATATTAAATGATACGTAATGATTAATGACGTACCACATTAAAATTCAATCTGAATCGTGTAACTTGTCACATTCCTACATGATAGTAAAAACATTACATCGATTTTAATTTTTTTTATTATTTATAAAGTATAAATAATATTTCCTCTGAAATCATAATTTTTTGTTAGTAGCTACTTAAATACTCAACTACTAAAATAAAAACATAAATATTTACGTAACATAATTAATTTGAAATAAGGAATTATATAATTTGTCACCACTTCAATGATAATTTTATTCCTGGGTTCAAGTCCTAGATACAACCGTATTTTTTTCTGATTTTTCCGTTTCAATTTATTGTTTAAGGATCGCTAATATTGCCTTTAATGATTAGAGATAATTTTATTTTTACTTTCTTCGGGTAGGTGTCATAATGGATTATTCCAATTTGACTGCTCGTGGTAGGAACAATGATGATGCGAACTCTGGCGGGATAAAAGGTTATTATCCAATACAGCCACCACCTTCAACCGAAACCGGAATGTAACAAACAAATTTACAAACATATGAAATTCACAATGGTTGAATTAAAACAAGAGTTCGCTAAGCTCAGTCAATTATTATTTAAATTCGTGTAATATGTAGGCATTCATTTTTAAAAAATTTAAAAAATTCGGGATACTATTGACATATTTATTGACTCCATTTATTGACAAATTATAGTTATAGTTATAGCGTTGGTAATGTAGTTTTAGTGATTAGTCTTATATGTAGTATTGTTCTAGTTCTGTATTATATTATATTACTGTTGTACTCAAGTTGACTTCTAACAAAGACAATATATAACAGTTTAATACAATTAACTTTGTTTAAATTTCTAGTTTTAAAGTAGTTATAAATCCCAACATTTTAAGTCCTTAGAGATGTCCGTTATGAGATTAATAAATTAAATATTTCGTTGAAAA
Source organism: Hesperophylax magnus (assembly GCA_026573805.1). NCBI lineage: Eukaryota > Metazoa > Arthropoda > Insecta > Trichoptera > Limnephilidae > Hesperophylax > Hesperophylax magnus. The sequence goes on along the minus strand of JAIUSX010000043.1, from coordinate 1,665,260 downwards.
GTGATGCCTAAGTCCTTAATTTGTGTTAATGTCGCAAGAGCTCTTGTTATCAATGTTGTAACTAAAGATCAATGGATTTTTTATTCGAGAAAATCTTACTATTTGACATTTTGATACATTTAAGTAGTCATGGTAATTGTTTAATTTGTAATGGTAATATTTTGAACAATTCCATGCATGACTTATATGTATCTGAGATGTGTGTTACTTAAAATCAGAAATTTTGGTACCTAGTTTTTTAAGCAAGTGTGCTGAAGTCCACCTCGTAAAATTGTTAGTTAATATACAAATTGAAGTGTTTCGTTCCTGTGAATACCTTAAGAATTATTTACATGTCACTCGCGGAATCAACTTTAAGATATGGAATAACCACTTGGGGACATTCTTGCAAAACAAATTTAAATTACGCACAATCAATACAAAATTCTATCGTTAAATTACTAGTTAAAAAAAATATTTTTTCGCAGAGACGAAACATTTCACTTTTGTATCAAAATTTAACAGTTTTGCCGGTGCAGGCAGGTATAAAATATTGATTCAGCACATATCTGACTCTGAGTATAAGAGGAAAGTTGAACATGGGCACAATACTAGGTTCACAAAGAATGAAGGCATGCTTGTACCTAAACATAATAATAAATACGGACAGCGAACCCTTGAGTATAATGTGCCTTAAATATATAATATGCTACCTGGTAATATTAAGAAATGCGAATTTCCAAATAGAGTCAGATATTTGCTGAAAACATGGCTACTAGGTAGAAATAATTTGTATTAGGCGATTTAATGTGTAAGTTTATTTTATTGTATAAATTAAGGTCTTAGTTGTAATCTGTAAAAAGTTGTAATAAAAATCCTGTTTGACAAACTACTTAACTGTAGTTTAACGGGATATATATGAAATAAATAAAAAAATAAATAAATAAAACATAATTCTTTCCATTTGAATGTTGACAGTTAAAGGTGAGTCAGGTCCAAAGGATTAAGGTAAGTTCACACAACACTAAATCACTTTTACAATGGCAATAAAGGTTATTAGGGGGAACTAAATAATGTATGGTATCAAGCTACATAGAATGTTCTACGTTAGCAAGGTTCAAAATATTTACAAACGTATTACAATTTACAACTTTGTTCATCATGTTTCAAACAAAAAATATGGAGGTGTTGCGCATTCCAACGGACTAACGTCAAACGGCTCCATGAATAGCGATACACTCACAAAAAATACGTCTTAGTCCATCATAAAGATGACGATTTGCGTGGGAGATGAATTAATAACTGTTATTGCGTGAACTTTACTCATCTAAATACTAGCGCGAAATAAATTGGAAATGATTAATCTGACATAAAGAAATTCGTATGATTAATCAGGTTTTTTTGTATTAGGCAGTTCACCCTAAAAAGAGTGCTATGTGATTAATGAGGTTAATATTTTCATTTTATAAGGAAAATATTAACTCATTTTTAAAAAAGTATTCATATTTTGGTATATTGCTGTATCTTTGTGGTTTGATACATTGATGAAAATAAAACAATCACTTTGTTTATAACCACGATTTTTTTATTTATTTCATCGTCTATGGATTTATGCTTTCCCTGAAGACGGCTGTTCTAAGCGAAGCCTAAAACTAAGCGAAGTCGAAGAGAACTTGTTAATTAAGAAAAACTTTGCTTAAGTTTTTAATAAGTTTTGAAGCTTATAGGATCATTAAAGAAGAAGACAATTGAAAAAAAATCTAAACGAAACATGAAACAGAACAAGACACAGAAAAAAGGTAACAATCGCAACTGGGAAGCGAATTCAGGATCTCTGTCTTGCAAGATAGAGATAAATGGACGTTATCTTCTTCAATTATTACTTTATGTTTTATTTTTAATGATAAACTAATGTTTACAAGGTGAGTTTTTGTGTGCATAGCACAAAGGATAACGAATTATTATGAGCAATAATTATTCACCTGAAATACCAATATAATGCCGCCGACGGGAATTGATCCTTCACCCTTCTGATTGCCGGTTAGGTGCTCTAAACCACTAAGCTACGTTGGCTTATTTCCAACCCGCCAAATAATTAAAAATGTACTAGTATTTCATTAAAAAATTATTGCTTATTACATTTTTTCACCTTTTGGAAAGTATTTGTTAGTGCTGAATTTCCCTCCCAAAAATATCTTCAATGATAAAAAATGAATTATTCATTTGGTACCCATTGGCCAACCCTTTTAGAGATCGTATTTGTACGCAATATGATTAATAATAATACCGCTCTCTCGTAACATCACCTTTTCACTTTCACACATAAATAAATAATTTAGTTTCCATTTAATCACGTCACTCGTTAATCCGTCATGCTCGAATAAGTTAAATGATACTAAGGGCCAGACTTACACAACATATTTATAATGGTGTGGTCAACCATCACACTGACTTTCAATAACAAGTGTTTGTTTAATGAGGCGTACATTTAATTATTCAAGTTAATTTTTGTAATCACAAATGTGTTAAATGTGTGGAAATGAGGAGAAAATGATTCGCGGGGTGTGGATATGGACTAAAATATAATTTACAAAAAAACGTGCTTGCACATTTCTCATTCAAATGCATTCCTACGGAATTTCAACATTTTTAATGTTCCTTTATGTGTACTACACTGTTAACATACATTATTTGTAAAGGCCCGTTTATAATAGGAATAAGCGGTAAGAACAGAAGTCTGGGGGTAGCACACACCACACACTGCAACAGGAGACACTGCACACTTGACGAAAAAAATAAGGAAAAAACGACGTTGGAGTGTGCGTCCAATTTATCATAAAAGGAAGTAAACAGGACATTTACATAATTTGTTTAAAGACATGGCGGCAGGAGACAACGATCAATTCAGGAAATATATAAAATTCGTCTTCAGCAAATATATATAAAATTCGGTAAAATATCTATTATTAACTCCGCGTAAATATTTGTTCACCAAATTATTGTTCGATTGTCAAATAAGATACCATAGAGCATCGATCGAAAATACATAAATCTCAGTATATATCTTATCTGTCTGCAATAGGTAACCGTAAAGGATAAAGTTGGACCATCTTTTTCGGTTATGGAAACAATAACACATTATTGCCATCTATTATAAACGGGTTTCCTATCTTCCAACTTCAACGGCCTAGGGCTTATCGAATACGGATTACGGACTATTCCTATTATAAACGGGCCTTTACTCATTACTGAGATGCGATAATATGCGATTATATAGAATGGGTATTTTCACAAACCACGAATATGGTTGCAAATGTTTGGAAGATTATGATTATTTTAATTTTATTATTTTAATTTTTCTGATTATGATTATCGTCATTCATATTTATCAATTTTAATATTTTCATTCATAATTATTGTTTTAAAAAAAACTACAACCTCACATTGCGAGACGGTTGCAGCTGGCTACATCGTCATTATGAAAGAAAATGTCTGGTAAGATGGCTGTCGCCAACGCCGCCGAATTCACGAATAAAAAAGAAACATGTCGTTTTGGCGGCAAATCAAAAATAGCACTTTTAAGTCGTTGTAGAAAATTTATTCGTCAACATTTAAATAATTTAAAAATACTTTCATTATCGTAGTGTTTCTGTTCATTTTTTCGCCACTAAAAATAAAACACTGAAAATACCCTATTGATATGGGGAATAAGAAAACTAATATTCTTTTCTGTCACTTCTGTTTATTGAAAATTATTTAATACATAATGAATTAGAATATTAATTAATTTTTACTAAAAATTTTCAACTGAAAGTGCTGTGACCATACGTACCGTTTTCCCTTTTGTGGAGCACTTTTAAACATTATCACAAAATAATGCAAGACAATGATAAGCAAAATAAACCGTTTACATGACGGGTGTATTTTTGTAATATTTACTCAGGTTGCCAATATGCCTTTTCCAATCCCTGCAAAATCAATTAAGTACATATATCTAAGTACCTACCTTAATATGGGGTGACTTTTGAATCGAGGGGCCACTTTAATCATCGCGGATATCTGCGTAATTCCCATTACTACTTAGTAATTAGGCTTATTTTTAATGTTTTTTTTTTCATATAACCAAGTGATTTTCGGCATATTATGCCAACTTTTGACAAAACGTCTTGAGTAATAAAGATAATTTTGTAAAAAATTTATTTGATTTTATCAAAACATTTCCCTAAATATATAATGAACAAACGGCAATATAAAGGTGAATTCATTGGATATATAGCACTATAATCAGTTTATATGTCTTCATTTTTAAATGAGGGGGAGAAATTTCCAAATCGAGCGCTTAAATAACACGATCGCCTGACACATATTTCAGTTATTGACGCTATCGCTCGAGTGAATAATAGTGTCCGTCGATATAACATATTTTACTATTTTAATATTATTTACTTTAATTATTATTATTTATTATAAACGCCCTGTTGGGACTTCCCAAACACATACTCCTGTTTTTTTTAACATAAATATTCATAGTTTTAAATATGTGAAATAATTATGACATCAAATTTTCCTACACAGATGAAAATCTTTTGGTTTCAAAGTTGAAAATGATAAGTCAACCCATTTTACGACATCATATATTTTCTTAAAGCTCTAGAATTATAAGCGCGTTTATTTTAGGCAACGAAATAATCGGTGTGTTTTTGAATTGCAAATAAAAAGGGCCGCAAATAGGTATATTTAACAATTTAACATTCTTACAATGGCGCTGATTGTCAAGGACGACATGGCGGAGAGTCAATAGAGCGTGAACGACAAGGTCAACAGACTAACAGAGTAAACCTAATTTTCAGTGATGTAACATTTACGTGGGCCACTCGGGCTCTAGGACATTTCCTGACGGCTATTGGCTATTTCCATCACAATGGCGGCTAACAAAAATTGGCAGTCGTTGGATTCACTAAATCTTGTGTACGGACGCCCGTGTTGAAATCGGTAGCGAATTATAAAAAAAACAACCGATAAAAAACAAAGTTTTTTTTACTATTATACATCTATTTTAAAATATCTTTTAAAAGTTGAGTTTTTTTCCTGAGGATTCAACCATCCTCCCCAGGAACTGGAGTCGACAACTGTACAAACCTCGCTAAATGCCGATTGGATAAGACCAACATTTATTGCGTGTATTAACTGGTATGATGTCAAGCGATTTTGGTGAAATGCGTATACATATATCAGCGTGTGTGTGCGTGATTGCCAACAAAAGTTGATAGAATGCATTGTCATCAACAAAGAGTCTATCTGCCGAGTTTCATCTCGACCGGATGTCGGCAAGTGCGTTAATTTCGCTTTCAAGATTTGCATTCATTCATTACGGTAAACAAAAGTAAAATTAAAATACATGTATTTAAAAAATATGTAACAAGCTTACATTCTAAATGAAAAATCTTTAAAAAAAATCGTCAATTTGTTACTTTAATGCTGATCTTATATTTTATATATAAACCTGTAAATTATCAGTTGGATAGCCCCGATTTATCAATAATGATTCTCTTTCATGTTCTTAAAATCAGATAAAGGTTCCCTAGTATGTATTATTCTAACAATCATACTACAGTTTCAGGAAACAATTCTTACGATTACAATTCTTTTATAAATAGATTACTCTACTGGTAACTCGTATGCAATGTTAGCTGATGTTTTTAATATGCCTTTTAATATGTACTGATTAAACATTGTAGCGGAGCATTTTTAATGAGATCACTGCATTTTTTTAAATTTCTTTTAATAACTTTGTACAAATGTATATCCCTTTTTCCTGTTAACTTATATTATCTTGTGTTTGTACCTTCTATGACCGTCAATAACTTTCATGCACGTAAATGGCACCGTGCCTTTAATTCTAAATAAATAAATAAATCCTGTGAAGAAAGATCGTGTAAGAATTATCCGCTTATCCGCTTTTGCACTGTTTATCTACTTTCTAAGAATTATTTATCTTATCTGCCAACCTGGTTCGATTAGCCTGTCTGTTAAATCTTATTTATGGGTTTGTTTGTATATTTTTTGTCTTAAAGTGTTCAATTGCTTCATCAACTCATAGGTACTCATAAATGGTGTAGGTATAACCTCCTTCGAAATAATGCATTTAATAAATATATGTGCAAGCTATTTTTTTTTCACACATAATCACAATAATCTACAATAGCGAACGCTCCAACTAACTACACGTAGGTTTAAGGTACATCTTTACACAAGATTTAGTTTATAATATTTTTGTATTAAAAAAAAAATTACTCTCATTAATTTATTTAAGACAGCCAGAATGTATTTCTGTATTTTGGCAAAATGTACGAAATAATCCTATTTTATAACTGAACTACTGGATGTTATAATTGCAGGATTTGTGACGATGAAAGCATTCGAAAATATTTGCTTTAAAATGACATTGCCTTTTAAAACACTGGATATTATAGTTGTAGGCTTTGTGAAGCTGAAATTATTAATTAAATATTTTCCCCAGAATCACGCTGCCTTTTAGAAACAAATTTTGCCAATTTTCTTCATAATTTAATTGTATTTTTTGTTGACAATTTGGGAGGCGGGCATGGGTACAGCACCCGGGAACCATTCATTGGATAGCCAACACCTCTACCATAAATCACCCCAAGTGTTTCGCTACGTTTGGTGACTTAGCAGGGGTGCCTAGGTTCACGGGGTGAGCATTGTCTTGAAGTCTCGGCGGTGGATTTGTCTGCCCTTTGACCTCTCCACCGGACTATCGCCTTGTACCGCCGTGGGAGGGATGACACACTGACCCCTAAATTCCTACCCACCCCTCATACCTTTTTCCTCTCCCTACTTTACTTTTAAAAATCTCTCCACACAGCAACATCAAATATGACACAGGCTCTGAGAGAAATTATTTTCCTCAAGGCCGTTTGTGTGGAGCTAATGTACAAGAAAAATCTGATAACAGGTACCTGGCCACTTTATCCCTTGTCTTTACACAATCGTCAGTTCCAATTTAAAATGTCATAGTATATCATAACGCGGGAATATTTCACAATGCAGACAACAGAAATAAGTACGTTTAATAATCAATTACGTCAATGGCGTTCGGAGAATTTTACATCTCTCTTGATGGCCTGAAAGTAAACTGGTATTAAAACTGTCGGTGTAAATAAACTGCTCTTTATTTAAATAACATTGTGTTAGTCCAATCTTTGGCTTTTTAAAATAATATTATTTTCTATTTCAGAACTAAATTGATTTGTGACCTTGTCGAATGGCGAAGTCGATGTGACGTCACGACCGACGCGTGGGGCGTTTTCGCGAGCCCCCCCTCGCTAGGACTCCTCCACCTTCTGACGTCATCCCATCTGCCGCCAGACCGAGCCACTAGCTACAGTAACTACCTAAGCTAAGTAGGCACCGTATAACCATTTTACATTATTTTGCCATTCGCCAGTATTACGTTGTAAAATGAAAATTAATGCTTAAAGGTATTCTCTTATCCGCCTATACATGTTCCTCTTCACGGGGAATTCCCTATCTCGACGGCTTTAGAATATTACGCAAATGGTTATGTTATTCGTAAGATTATTATTTCAAATGACATAATATACCTACCTAAGTATGTTAAAATTGAATTTAAGAAAAATGGAAGGTAAGAATACACACATTTGATTTTGTATTCTTACCTTTATTTGAGTATTTCGTCACTGTGGGTAGGTACTTAATATTTAATACCTATTTCTGTTTAGCCGGAAGACGTCCCTCTCATGTATTGTCGGGTAGGTATCCAATCACAAATATATAATATATATGTGCCGGGTAGGTACCTAAGCACCAATTTAATATATATAACACTGCTTGCTGTATTTTAGCTTTCCCATTTTTATATTGTATTTGTTACAAAAGTGAGTAAAGAATATTAAGTATGATAAAACAAGGGCGACGATTTATTACATAAAATCTTCCCAGTTGTGCGTGGAATGAAAATACTTAAGTCCCAAAGAAGACCTTATTTCCTTTTAACGAAATAAAACTTCATTATTTTATTAGTAAGCTATTATTAAAAAGAATAAGTTGCGTTTTCAATAAAGATTTATAATAGTCATTATCTATAATATGCATACAAATAAATAGTTTTAGATTAACAATTATTTTATATGCAATAATTATTAACCTGAAACACTCATCCACATTGAAAAATCTCCTGATAAAAGATACATGACGCCAACGGGACTTGAACCCGTGTCCTTTCGATTTCCGGTCGACAGCTCTGACCACTGAGCTATAGCGGCTTATCTCTTATCCGCGAAATAATTCAATATATACTAGTGTTTCATTCAACAATTACTGCTTGTTACATTTTTTCACCTGAAACAACCAACTTTATTTTATATGAGAAAGGCATTGTAAGTGCTAACTCTCTCACTAGATGAAGTCGAGACAAATTGTCTACATTATTGGTGAAAAATACTAGAACTTGTCAAATATTAATTTATTTTTTTTGGTAATCTAATGTTTTAAGCATTGATGTATTATACTAGATTAGCCCTGTCTAGTTAAATTAATTTTAAAATAACGCCACGTAGCGTACGTCACAAACATGGATGTGAACTTAAAAACCCAACTCTGTTTAAACTCCTTGTACAAGCGTTCAAACTCGTAAGCGAAACCACGGAGAATTTGTTGTCAGAGGTGTTGTAATATGGACATAATTCAAATTTAATTATTTGGAACTGGGTTATTTTTGTGATTGAAAAAATGAACTTGTCCAGCATAGCTGAGAAGCAAAATAGCTTACTCTAGACCAACAAAAGGTAAAACGCAATGCACAGTGCGCATTTCGCATTGCGACACAATGAGTGGGCCTTTTCATAAATGTGCACGTGAACCAAACCAAAATTGTGTTGGGGTTATTTTTAAATGATTATGCCGTGTCTAGTCTAATTTAGTCTATGGTTTTAAGACAAGATTTTTATGCATAGCACAAAGGGTAACAATTATTGCTTATAAAATAATTGTTATGAATAAAAAAATTATATGTGCTATGCATAAAAATCTTGTCTTAAAACATAAGTTTACCAAAAAAAATAATAAGTTTTAGATTAATTGAATAGGTAGGTAAGTAGGTACTTTGAGTTTTGTTTTTTTTAAAGTGATCGTGCTTTATTCATTCCTCATAAATATTTCCCTGTTTTCCCAATATTTTTTCTGCTATTACGGAAATGTGGAAGACGTCACGATCTATGCTTATCTCAACGGATTGCAGTATTTTATTATATTGTTTAAAGTGCATTCATCTCGAGCATATTTACATCTGTCTTATACTAAATTACGATGATAAGAAATAAAAACATGTTTTTATCGCTTCAATAACAAAATACGCAACCTTCTTGAAAAGAAGGTTTTTCAAACAAAACAAAATTTAATGGATTTTCTGTGTAGATAATGGAAAATGACCGAGCATTTTTCCACAGCTTTTAAAAGACTGATATTTTTTCAGGACTGTCTACTTTGTCTATTTCGATTTACAACACTAAAATCGGAAAACGTACATCACGAGATTCGTTATAAATACTTTCTCGTGATTTTTGTGACACGCGTGAGGTCACACGCTGTACATAAACTATGTAAATATCTATTAGTATTATTAAAGTATTTCATTTTTAAAACAAACACTAATAACACGCAAATTATTTTTGTAACCACCAATTCTTTTGGAATTTCATTAAAATTATTAAAACTAATTTTAAACCAAACCAGTTTTAAATGAAGAATTTATTTATACGTGGCCAGTAATGGGGCACAGTTAGCAGCCTAGCAGAAATATAAGACGAGTAAGGGTTTCTGGTTGCAATGACAACACTTCTTTCACCAATCGATCTATGTAGAAGACGTAGGTATACAGAACTGCCAGTTTCGTCAATTTGTGATTGAATCATCGATAAACTGTTTATACAGATTACCAACTATTATATGACATTCTCCTGCATAATAAGATATCAAGTGTTTGTCTGAAAGCGGTCCGATCCGTTCAAATACAAATAGTGGAATAAAGTATAGTTGGTTTTAATTCATCCTATATTCTTAAGACTTTAAGAGATTCTTGCTTAAGAGATGGATAGAAAATAATTAATACTTACCTTTATAAACTTGTCCATTCGATACCTAAAGCATCTAGTAATTCTGTGAATTAAATTTGACCTCTCTACCAAAAACCAATGTTTCTAATTTTCTCTTGTGTAAAATCAAAGCTAAAATTTCCTCTAAAATCATACTACTCGTACCTACCTACGATATTTGAAAAAGAAAAATCTTTACTGTAGCATAACGGGCACCATCTAGAGCCGAAATCGGAACGTAACAAACAAATCCAAAATGCCAAATGGTCAAATAGGAGTTAAAACAGGACAGTCAATAAACTGACTTTATTTTTGCATTATTACTTTCAGTTTTTTTTTTAATGTCGTTCCTTATTTATTTCCTTTCACTGTTCTCCGAACATATTTGGCAACTAGCTGTCCATAACTACTCACCACCCTTTTCCCGATTAAAGATTGTCTATATAAAACTTGGAAGACTTTATCAAGGTCGGATTTTATTTTTGATTCCATTTTTTAAATCTTAGAGAGAAACTTAACGACAATATGCGAAGATTGTGACAAACGATGCCACGCCCCCTGTATAATAGTAGGGATTTTTGGGGGTAAAAGGGAACTGCGGGTGGATGTTCCGAACAAGTTTTAACAAGTTTGATGCGTGCCCGCGGTAGGTACCTACTCTCGGTGTGGGATACATTCAAACGTGTGCTCTTTAAAATGATTTGCTTTGTACGTTTGCAAGATAAACAAGAGTTGTTTTAGAAATAGTACGGAATAACAGAGTATAAAACAAACACTATTTTATTACACATGTAAACTTAGATTGTATGAAAATGTAGTTTATGCATTACCGCAATAAACCATTATCTACTGTTGTAATACCAAAATAAACATTTTAATAGATGTAAGCTAGTCAGTGGTAAAAGAATCTCTACAATTAAATCAACCGAACTTGATAGATTAACGTAGAATAAAACTACACAATTAAACATATTAACTTCAGTTGTCGGTACATGCGCAATGTGAAAAGAACTTTTAATTTTCAAAATAATAACTAACTAGTATGTCATATCAGACCAGCGATTAAATAGGTACCAACATTATTTAATCATTCTTTGTTTGAAATGTGTATGTGTTTGTTTTGTTTGAATGTTTGACAGGTTCTCAGATGAATTAATAGAGTGATTAGGCATGTTAGGTGGCGTACAAGTTACAAACATAAAGGTAAATTTCCCTTTGTAAGAGGCGATGATCCTGAGGCAAATACCTACTCACAACGGGTCTGCGCTAGTCCATTTAAAAAGTAGGTAGCTTCGCAACATTACTGCCACTTCACTTCTTTTGAAAAAAAGTGACGGGAATACGATTTTTTTACGTTAGCTCCCCACGGAAGGCCGTGAGGAAAATAATTTCCTCAGGGACTATGTCATCTTTGAGGATGATGTGTGGAGGGTCTTTTTAAGGAAATAAGGAGAGGAAGTTCTGAGAACAAATTCATTATAAGGGGTGGGTGGGTAGTGGGGGTCAGTGTTTCCAGGAGTGATGGAAGTATGAATCCATCACCCCACTGCGGTGAAAGGCGAGTCCTGCTGGAGAGGTAAAAAGGTCTATGGGCAGACGCATCCGCCGCCATTACCTAGACAATCCTTATCCCATGATCCCGGGCACCCCTGCTAAGTCACCAAACTGTGGCGATATTCTCGATATCACACCACAAAAGTTTATGTTTTAATACTCCAACGTTTTGCAGCTAAGTGGACACGCCTACAACATGTAGATGGAGTGGAAATGCACGAGCGAAGAGTAAAGGGCGAATGTCAGGGGAAATAGAGTACGCGAGATAATGTGGGATGTAGGTTGTGGGATGTGGGATGTGGGGATGGGCACTGAGCACTCCGGGCAGTTGGCGCAGCAAGGGTGGAACTGTTCTGATGAAAGGTTTGAATTTATTACATCACCCTAAAAAGTGAACAACGATGTGCGCATTGCAGAGGTACTAGAGATACGAGAGGCGTCGTCATGTGGTCAAATGTGTGGTAAAACAACATACGACCATATTACCCGCAAATAATGGATGGGAGACATTGATGTATTTATACTTTAGTCAATGATGGAAGGTCATGAACTCGAATCACGAGTGCCCCAGAATGTAACAGGATCAAAAGTTGGTTCGGGTCATGCCGTGTATTCTTGGAAGATTTCTAAGAAGAGATTCCTCAAAATATAATACGGAAACATATTAACTGCTTACTGCTGTTTAAAGCCAACGAATCCACTTAGATTTCGCTGTTTATCCCATATTTTTAAGTTCTATCAATTTAGCATATTATTACAAGCGATCGCTAAAAACGTTTTTAAAAAATTGAGTTTTATCGACAATTTCACTCTAGTGCGTAAGCCATAGACGTATAATACATCAATGGCGTAAGCAGATGACTTTTGTTGTTCCGAGATGCAGAACTAATCTACCATTGGTAATGTAAGAGTATGGATATTACCGTAATGCTGATCGAAAAAATCATTCTAACAACTTGTCCCTTGGTATACTTGAATGAGGGAGAGAAACGAAGGTCTCATAAAAAGTTAGTCAGTCCGCCGCTGGAACCTTGACATTTAGGGGAGGGCGGGGAGGGGTTGGGGACTGGGTGAAGCCCTGTTGCCTCTGCCAGGCTAGTTCAGGCTTTAGAGTAGTGGGGTGGAGGGGTGGAGGCAGTCTGGGAAAAGGGTGCGTGGGAAAATAGAGACAGGGAGGGGGGTACGGTGCACTATTGATCGGTTCCACCAGGACAATTCAGGACCTACGGTAAATTGATATGAAATTTGCTATACAAAGACATTTGTCAGACTGATCAGAGACAATTTTGATTTGGTTTATTTAAACAGTTGCAGTTTTCAGCAACAACGCTGTAAAACTTCATAAACATCTTATTTTTTCGAAATATTAATAAAATTTCAACTGGATCATACGATAACTAGTCCCAGCAAAAGATCGTACGTGACGTCGTCCGTTTAGTACCTTCTGTCTTTCGTTTTCAAAAAAGACGCGTGAAAAGGAAGAAGACCATCAACCCATCCAAATTAATGAAATGAATCCCTAAAACATTCTATCTCCTTGTTTTTTATGTCTTAAAATTCCAACCTCCAACCGCAAAACTCATTTATTGTGCCTTTCAATAGATATTATACTTACTATTGTTTAATAAACTTAGTGTACCGCCCTTTTTACATTACGAATAGTATACCAAGGCGACGCACCACATCGTGCAAAATTTGGATTCGGGCCGCTAACAATAACACTCCTTTTGTAGATGGCGATAAGGATTAAATTCCCGCTTAACACCAGCCGCCTGTTTTGATTTATGCAAGAAAAAAACATCGCCCCAGAGTGTGTTTAATTTTATTTTGCGAATTTCAGGCACGGATATTAATATTAAAGAAGAACTTAATTTGCCACATTATTATACATAAGTAGGAGATTTTGAAAATTAAAGCAGTTTTTATTGGTCTGTTTAATTTTCCTGGGCTTATAAAGAGACTTATCACCAAAATGCTATATTATTTCAAAGGGCGAGATATTATTTCTTCTACTTGCAGTATTTAATTACACCATCTAAAATTTTCAGACCAAAAATACACGATTTTGCATTACTTCGAAATTACCCTTTGAATTACAACAAAACATAGCCAACGATGAACTCTATTCAAAATATTTATTTTAATGTGGGAACCGAACCGCGAGCCAGACCACAGGTCCAGAACAAATTCTTTCCTCCATGGAACGAATCAACATGTTGCGGTTGTTTCGTTCCTTTCCCATGATTCGTTGTTCGCAAGTGTATACGCACCTTAAGAATTGCACAGATAATCTACATGATTATCGGGGCAGACGGTCAAAAGAGGAACTAGCGAACAATTCAACAATCAAGTTCTTGTAACTCACCTGTGGGTGTATTTAACCCTAATAATATGAAGAAAATAAATGAAAACAAAAAAAAATAATCTAGTCTTAAATAAAATAAATTATATAACACATGCATACAAATTACTTTTTCTATGAATGTTTTACAAAATTATACATTTTGGCCGTGCACAGTATTTAAAAGTAAAATACACATTTTAGGATTAATTAACCCACCTCTGCTTTCAACTTTTCACCATTTGCACTGAGCTTTTCAAGTTCAAATACGTTTAAAATATTACTATACACTGAACCCTTTCTTTCTTCGTCAAACTCCTCCATGTCACAAAAAATTCCTGCTTGGTCTTATAGTTGAATAACGTTTTATATAATTTGCAAACCGTTTAACATAAGATATTTAATGGTGAGGTCCTATTTTTATTAATTTTAAATATAAATAATTTGCATCTCTGGGAATCCCTCTAGAAATATTTAAGATTTTAGTAATACGTACATCAGAAATAATTAAAATGTGAGCTTCAGGGCAAATCCCGTTATCAGTGTATTGTGTCACCTCAATGCCGTAGGTTCGTGCGACAAAATATCGAAACTGATTTTAATAGAAAATTAGTTGCTCTATTTTAACAAAAAAAAATTCTTGCGGCTTTCATATACTCTCTTAGATATATAAAAAAACTTTTGGACCACATAAAAACACAAAAGTTATTTACTATAAAAATAAAAAAGTTTTATATTATTAGAATAAACCTATACTACACACAGCGGAGGCTCTTCTATGGAGGTCATTTGGTCGATGACCTCCCAAAAATATACTGCAATTATATTAAATTTAATTAAAATGGATTTATCAAACTACTGATTATTAATTTAGCGCGGTTTCGTATAGTAATAGCGGGTTCCAGTGCCATCTAGTGTCCAAATGAAGAACTATTGCATAAACCAACCGTGGGTCACTTTAAATTTTGTCCCTCAAGTATATCCTTTCTTTCTCTTTGCAATACGGACAGAGGATGTAAACACTATCATGTCTGACGTATGCTTGGTATCATAAAAAAATATTTTGAAGTGAGTTTCGGTCATGACCGCGGTGAGAATCTGCGACCTAAGATTATTAAGGTATTGGAGGGAGATTACAAAAAAATCTCAATCGAAACTTTTTTGTGTGATAAACAATAGCCAACGTCAAAGCCGTGCTGCCAAGGTCTCTTATCTATGTGAGGATATTGTGTCATTAGCAGGATATTGGTATATTTATGAGCAGCAGACACATTCCTGGAGGGATGACGAACCTCGTGCTGGCACTGTTGGTGGACGCGGGGGACTCTCTCGCTGCAGCAGCTGGTCCAGTTTCTTCACCACCTAGGATTCTTGCTGCAGAGTCTCCATCTTCTATATTCGAGTCACCTGTTCCAGTACTTCATTTTACTTAACTTAACTTCACTTTATTTTTGTAATATTTAATTTTTTTAATACCTGCATCAACTGTAAAGCGCCCCTGAGGTGATATCTCACAAAAGCGGCGCTATACAAATTGTCCAATAAATAATAATAATAATTATAATATATTCTCAGACATATATTATAATTATATTACTATATTACCATTTGTTATTTCGGCTACTGGCATTATACCTAGCTCTCTCATTCAAAATTTAGGCGTATTAGATATATCAAAAAATTTATATATAAAAATGCAAAAATCAGTTATTTTAAATACATGTAGGATTACGAAAGATTTTTTAAATGCTTATGTTGAGGATCAGTACGATTTATAGGCCCTGTTAGGAGTTCTACCGAGCCGAACCCTCTGTTATGAAAATATCTGGATTCGGTGAATTATTTTCCCATTTGATCTCTGGTGAGTTGACGTGTTGTTCTTGTATTGTTTTGTATTTATTTTGCTTATATAATGCACCTGCATAATGTTGATTGACTAGATGATCATTTGTGGAAAAGTGTGTGGAAGGGTTTAGTTTTTCCTATGGGGAAGATTTAACCCGGACATAAAGTCGGAAAAATATAAAATCCATTGTTCTCAATGTAGCCATGTGAGTGGTTTATTTATGGTAGACATCTTGAATATTAGTTCGCGAAATCATGTTTATAATTGTTGACGTAATTTGCATGGATTCATTTAAAATGTCAAATTCTGTGGATATCGATTGAAAGAAATCTCAAACAATTCATTGAATCATGACAAGTATTTCCAAGTGAAGTTTCATTTAGTTTCTGTTTTAGGGGATACATTAAAGAGATAAAAAGCGATATTTCCAAACGAAAAGTAATAATTTTTGTGTTCTATAAAATTGATGTATAGGTACTTTTGCTTTAATGGCTTACTTTTAACTCAACTGATAAGACTGAGATTGGAGTTCGTGATTTAAAAACATTTTCGTAGGAAAAGAGTTTTTTAAAGAAAGAAAAAATAATTATTTATACGTTTATTTTTTCGATTGAACATCCCACTTCTCGAAAGTAAACTCCATTTTTTCGATTGATATCCCACTTGTGGACCCCTAGAGCCGCCTCTGACTACAAAAGTAAACTCCATTTTTTCGATTGATCTCCCACTTGTGGACCCCTAGAGCCGCCTCTGACTACAAAAGTAAACTCCATTTTTTCGATTGATCTCCCACTTCTGGACCCCTAGAGCCGCCTCTGACTACAAAAGTAAACTCCATTTTTTCGATTGATCTCCCACTTCTGGACCCCTTGAGCCGCCTCTGACTACAAAAGTAAACTCCATTTTTTCGATTGATCTCCCACTTCTTGACCCCTAGAGCCGCTTCTGACTACAAAAGTAAACTCCATTTTTTCGATTGATCTCCCACTTCTGGACCCCTAGAGCCGCCTCTGACTACAAAAGTAAACTCCATTTTTTCGATTGATCTCCCACTTCTGGACCCCTAGAGCCGCCTCTGACTACAAAAGTAAACTCCATTTTTTCGATTGATCTCCCACTTCTGGACCCCTAGAGCCGCCTCTGACTACAAAAGTAAACTCCATTTTTTCGATTGATCTCCCACTTCTGGACCCCTAGAGCCGCCTCTGACTACAAAAGTAAACTCCATTTTTTCGATTGATCTCCCACTTCTGGACCCCTAGAGCCGCCTCTGACTACAAAAGTAAACTCCATTTTTTCAGAACCGAAATACAACACCTTAAACTTAATAAAAGAACCCAAAGCGTCGCGCCGCAAGAAGCGAATAAATGCATGTAAACATTTCATAAACTGATTATCGGATTTTGGGACTAGTTCTGTTAATCACCCCCCATTAAGAATGCATTTGTCACATGACGTCATCGTTCAAAGATTCCAAAGTGATATTCCTTCTAGCTAGTATGACGCGAAACACAGTGCAAGGTTCCCTGCGACATATATAAGTGTCGCTCTGTAAAAATGTTTCAGACCCGCACGCCATAATTAAAAGTAGGGCATGCGTTTTAATGTTCAGACTACAGACGCACGAACACGTGATGCTGATCTAAACAAGCTGAGCGGTGATTCAGGTGAAATACGCCTCAATATAATATGGCTGACGTGAAGTGCAATCGTCGCAATGTGAGTCACCCATTATTATTTGGTAGGTAACATCTTGTAGTCATCTATGACTCACTACCGAAATCAATTAACTTTATCTTATTGTTCCAAATTTTTAGTACTAACCTACGTTGGGCTCTGAACTCGGAACATTATTAAATTTAGATGTGGTCGGCACGTGAGTGGTTTATTAATGGTCGCCACCACGACTTGGTCAAGATACCACACGGCCAGGGCCGACCCTGATGCCCTGAGCCAAACTGCGCCCGGCGCGAGTAAAATTTTGGCGCCCCTTGTCAAAACCAGTAGACGCCTAGGTAGGTGATCACTGTAATCAATAATATTCAGATGATTTTTATATTTGTGTAGTGCAGTTTTTATGAAAAATAATCTCAAGGAAGACTGTTAGGTTTTAGCTATTATCAGCGCCTTGACAAAACGTCAAATCGGCGCCCGGTATAATCCAATTGCGTTGCATAAGGCCGGCCCTGCACACGGCGGAACAAAAGATGTTCTACATGACAAGAAGAATGGTGCTATTGAGATTGAGGTTGCGTGAGATTTCTAAAACAGTACAAAATATATCTTAGTTGTAATCTAATGAAGTTGAAATCTTGTACTGTACAATATCATGCAATAATTTTAATTTAAAAAATAATAATAACATTCTGTCATTCAAAAAAACGCGGGTACCTATTCATAAAGTAGTCACAAAAAGTGAGGTCCACCGATTCTATAGACCCAAATCTTTGAAATTATTTTTAAAATGTCACCAGAAAATATTATTACTTCTAAAAAAAAAGAAAATGAAATTCGTGGGTAGTACAAAAACTTTTGTGGCAATAATTTCAGGCTGAGCATGAAACTCGAACAAGTAACTTGTTAGTAATCATTATTAAATGTATAAATGTTACTGTTTAAATTATTCTCTTTCGAGAGGTAAAATGATAACCAAAGTAAATAAATAAAATCGAATTATTTTGTGTAAATAAAACAGCAATAAAAAATAACAATTATTATTAGAATCATTACATGACTGCCATCTTGCGGAATTAGAAGGAATACTTGAAAATCGTAATTTTTGTCTTTGCAGATTCCTCTAATCATTTTTCGAGAAATATACAAACTTAAGAAAGTGAATGGTATATTTATGCCCGAACCCCCAGCACAAAACTAAAGTTGGAACAAAAAGTTTAATCCTGTTTACTTAAAATATTATTTATTATATTATGTAACAAAATTCGTTTGTACAGAATGTTTGAATTTGAATAAATACGTTTTTAAGATAAATAATTTTCGTAAGGTAATGTTTTATAATATGGTAGATGTCTTTACAGCGAGTTTGTGAAGACTCAAATTATGCCAAACACTAGTAGAATTGAAGCTTACGAGGAGCAAATTTATTTCCCATCTTTTCTATTAACAGTTACAACCAATTTCAACTGTATTGATTAAAAATGAAATAAAACATAATTATCTAGACGATGTCCATGTTAAGTATTTCTTATTTAATGTTGAAAGAACTCGCCATATTGACAAAATGGGGGATGCCATAGACCTACTACAGCATCGCTTGGGTTAATAAAACTTTAGGTTCCACTTTCCATTTTTATGAATGGCGCCTCTCCGAAAGCTGGAAGAAATATTTTTCTGTTTTATGCTCTGGCCATCTTTTATACACTTTTTCTCCCTCGTAAACTGGGTTTTCCCTCCAAAACAATAAACCATCAATCTGTTTTGCTTTAATTCAAACTAGCTAACGTGTACTCGGCGTTGCTCGGGGACTTATAAATCGTTTAGGGTAAATTTTTGGGCCTTTTTAAGATGATGTGCAAATCCGTAGTATATTATTTTAATGCATCTCTTAACCCTTTACGGCGCTGAATTGCAGATCTGCATCATACCATTCGAACTCCTTCAATTGTTCAAAGAAATAAAAAAATACCATTTGGCGCAGCGTTGCATATCCACAGCAAAGCTATCTTACGAATTAGTTAGTTTTATTTTTACTAAATGGCGTACTTTACATTTTGTGGTCATTTGAATATAAAAACTTGTCATAACCGGTTCTTGTAGTTTGCACGCGTGTTCAATTGTTTGTTTTTATTACTGATATTGAAAATTTCGCCGTGAAATTGTGCTGAAGTAACAGTAAGTCCCTCTTTTTCATAAATTTAATGTACTTTCAATGAATTTTACTATATTTACAGGGATACGCTACACTTTTGTTATGATGCAGTAATGCATCATTGCGCTAAACGATCATAATCCATTAGTTTGTTTCTAGAAAGAATATTTTTTTCTTTCAATCTCATTATGAGTTCGAGGCTTCCACGTTTAGGTGCCAAAGTTCCATCTTTGACGACTCAAGAATCGGAAGACATTCTGGGCCATTGGCAAGATGGTGATGATGGCTTAGACTACTCAGATGACGAAGACATAGCTGATCATCGTACATATTAGAATGAAATGGGCAGAATTTACGCGAAGATTCGGATGAGGAACTATATATACCAGATCCAGAAGAACAGGACAACAACATCTTGTCACCAAACTTGGAGGACAATATCAACACTACAGTCGCGCAATATGAGACACCGCCTGGTATTCCAATACCGAGTACCAGTTCAACTACTACTTCAAGAAGTTCACGTGCTCCTAAGACAAATATTTTATGGAAAAATAAAAACTTAGGGTTTAGCGAAGACCAGATGAAGTTTCGGGGATCTTCTATCTTACCCAATGAAATATTAGAGCTGCAGACACCTTATCAGGTATTTTCATATTTATTTACCGACGACTTTATCGATCTTATTAGAGAGGAAACAAACCTGTATAGCGTGCTAGAAGATACCAGTAAGTCTATAAATGTTACAAGCCAGGAAATAAGACAGTTCATAGGAATTATATTCTTCATGTCCATAATTCATATGCCTAATGTGCGAATGTACTGGTCAGAGAAATATGGTTGCGCCCACATACGCGAGACCATGACGGTAAAACGGTTCGAGTTTTTGAGACAGTCGCTACATTTCAATGATAACACCAAAATGACACCATATGGTTAGCCAAATTCTGATCAATTGTATAAAATCAGACCTATGATTGAGAAATTAAACCATAATTTTGCTAGAGTGCCTTTTGAACGACATTTGTCTGTTGATGAACAAATGTGTTCCACCAAAACGCGAAGTGCCCTAAAGCAATATTTGCCAGATAAACCTCACAAATGGGGCTTCAAGCTGTTTGTGATTTGTGGTGTATCTGGATATGGCTACAAGTTAGAAGTCTACAGTGGCCAAGAGAACATATGCGCAGATGGTGAGCCTCAGTTAGGTGCGTTATCTAACGTAGTGGTCCGACTTGCCAGAGACATGCTTGACAACCAAAACTATTGATTGTTTTTTGACAACTAGTAAAGACGATAGGTTAGTAAAATATAAAAAAACGAACCGGCTCAAACGTACCAGTGATGTAGAATCACTGATTCAGGATAAAAGAAGAAAGGACCATGCCAGTACATACCACCAAAAGAGGTCAGATTAGACCAGGTAGAGCACTGGCCCATATGGACTGAAAAGAGGCTGAGATGCAAACTTCCAGGATGTAAAGGAACAGCCCAAACAGAATGTCAAAAATGTGGTGTGGCCTTATGTTTTAACAAAAATAATAACTGTTTTCAAATGTTTCATACTTCCTAACTTTTGGTGTGTTTTGACACCATGATGCACTTCTGCATCACAGTGTTTTTTTTTTTTTTTAAATATATGTTTTTACATAGGATTTTTTTTATTATTTTTCCCATTATATATAGTTGTTGTTTTACCTGGAGGTAATAAAATAAACATAAAAAAAGTTCTTGAGCCGTAAAGGGTTAAGAATTATGTAAGCGCGGAAAAATATTTTTTTCAACTTGATTACGAAGCAATGACTTTTCTCTACTTTCTATAAATGTATTATATATATAAACCTTCCGGAAGAAATTCTCTAAATGATAGTGACAACCCTATCAAAATCCATTCGAATGAGAACATGGTACAACCAACAGAAAAACTTTGTCAGATGGAATGAAAGCCTATCAGAAGCAGCCAAATTAAAGTGCGGCGTTAGACAAGGAGGCTCAATGTCCCCAGTGCTTTTCAACGTGTATATGGATGAACTTAGTAAAACGCTAAATACAACAAGAATCAGATGCCATATTGCCGGGGTATGTATGAACAATATTAGCTATGCAGACGACATGGTTATACTAGCTCCATCGGTAAGAGAGATGAGAAAACTTCTGGCAATATGCGAAGCTTACGTTGATAGTCAAGGGCTGATGTACAATGCTAAAAAGTCATCCCTGCTGATATTTAAAGCAAATACTGGTCCCACTGTCATTCCACCCATACGTCTCGGCGGGGCCAACCTGAAAATTTGCAGCGAAATCAAATATTTGGGGCATGTCATCACCGATGACCTAAATGATAAAAAAGACATAGAACGTCAAAGAAGAGTACTGAGTGTGCGAGCTAACATGCTTGCCAGAAGATTCAACAAATGCAGTCCTCCGGTGAAGAAGCAACTTTTCCAAACATATTGTATGATCTTCTACACTAGCGAGCTATGGACGACATACACACAAGGCGTCATGAACACACTCCGAGTACAGTACAACCACGCATACAGAGCCCTATTTGGCCTCCCCTGGCGATGCAGCGCCTCACAGATGTTCACCGAAGGAAGGGTGCATGGGTTCACTGCTTTAATGCGCCACAGAATAGCCGGGATGAGTCAGCGCTACCAGAGCTCGGACAACACTCTTGTCCAGGCCGTTGCCCAGTGGCAGGGAGCGCCTCTACACCAGAGATGGAGAATTTCACTCACGCCACCATAAAGTCCTAATGTGCTCATCAATGTATACATTTTTTATTATTTTTATTTATTTCTTTATTCATTTTCTTTTTATGTATTAACTTAAATGTAAACTTTTATGGCAGGCAGAGCATTGCACATACCGCTCTGTCCAGCTGAAATAAACATTATTATTATTATTATTATATTTGCATCTCTGTTTTATTTCAACATACAAATCACCGCCAAATGAATTTTAAGTCACTGGTATCATCATTTGACTATTAAAATATTTTGAAAATGGATAGTGAGAATCACCATCATACAAGGGATTGAGATTACTGATCAAAATACCAATGTTTACCTCTTCAGCAAAGAACTAACAGGGAGAAAATAATAATCAAAATTACATAAAAAGTTCTGTATTTGAATATTAGTTATAAATGAATATAGTAATGAACACCCCGCAGATCAAAAGCAGTCTATTTCCACGAGTGGCAACACCTCTATCTCGGGTATTAACACTGGCGGCACACAAGGGGATCACACACTAGTATCCCTTAAAGGCTAACGTGTCGAGCATAGCACACAGGCACTGCACTATATTGGTGGACATTAACACATCCACCTTCTCTTCCAGATGTCTCTTGGGGTCCTGTTTGCCCACGTTCTTGATGGCCAGCTGCTCCGGAGTCATCTTCTCCTCGTCCTCCAGAGCCTTATTGTAATTCTTGGCGAGTTCCAACATGTCGGCGACAGTCGTCTGATTAAGACAACTGTGTTCTTTGTAGTCGGCCAAGGTCAAGCCGTCCATCCAAGACTTCTTGTGGAGGTTAAGGAGCATCTTCTGTTCCAGTTCGTTTTTCCTATAATTGATGCTGATGGAGTAGTAGTGTCGATTGAGGCCGTGGATGAGGGCTTGCACGGAGGGCTTCTGCAGGTGGCCGAGGTTGGAGGTGGTCTGGCGGGGCTCCTGTCCCAGCACCATCATGTTGGGGTTGATGAGGCGGAATGCGTCGATCACCACCTTGCCCTTCACCGACTGGATGGGGTCCACTACCACGGCCACAGCGCGCTCCGACAGCGCCTCGAACGACTGCTGCGTGTTTATGTCTACACCGGACAACCAGCAGCCGAACCCGGGATGGGAGTGATACCTGCAAAATTAAAACATTTATTTATTATTACTGAAATTGTTAAAAAAAAACCAACAGCTGTATTTATCCAACCGGAATAATAATATTAGGCAATCCAGTGATGGCAGTCTTGGGACAGAAAACCGGGACAGGAATATCAACCATCTCCAATTAAACTCTTAGAAGCATTAGCCTCTCAGAAGCTTGGCGTACTGAACAAGGCCCGCAGATACTTTAATAGTACTCAACTGCTGTGCCTGTACAAACCGCAATTGCGCACCACTATTGAAAGTGGCAGCCACCTTTGGTCTGGAGCTAAAATACTTGAAAAACCCTTGACTCTGTGAAGAAATGGGTGGCCCGTTTGATAGATTCCCCTACATTAACACTATATGGTCGGTCATTTTCCCGCCAAATCACGGCGTAGCGCGGATGTTTTTTTTTAATTTTATCGCCAAAATTAGACTTTCCGCAAAATATTCATATCTTATGATCCATTTGATATTTTTCGATGAAACTTTCAATGATTTACTTTAAAAAGATGTCTCTATTTATTTACTTAGCAATGTATGTGTAATTCCTTTTTTTATGAACAAAAACATTCTACTTTCTTGGGAATCATAGAAAAAACAGTATTTCACAATCGAAATAACTTTATTCATACAAAATTACAAGATTATTTAGAAATTTCCAATACATATTAAAAAAACTATAACCTTCAATGTGTGATAGCGTTCGAAACACTTTCCTTTATGCAGGGGCACATTGCAAAACTTGCACATGTACCGTGTTTCACTGCGTAGTTTGTGAGCGGAACATACACGACAACGACGTAAAACGTTTTTATTTTTGCCGGTTCCGACTAACGGTTAATAACGATTTGATTCCTCCACAAGGAATGCAAACAAATTGTCGTCGATAATCAAATTTACGGCATCTACCACGCTGTCAGGAACATCCTCGGTATTTATTCCTGGCTGCCCTAGAAACTCCTCCAAAACTGGTGGAGTATCTCTTGATGGCCATTCTTCGCCATGGTCTAAATCAGAACTAGATGATGAACTTATTCTTCTTCGGGTAAACATTGATGGAAGAGGAATAACACGTTCTTCACAAGGATCGTAATCGGATAAACTTTCTATATCACTTTGGCAGGAACAATTAGATAAATTGTCAGCAAACAATTCATCGTCACTCTCGTATGTATCTTGATTCATTTTCGGGGGAAAGTAAAATTATAATCTTTAGGAAAGTTAAATTATGTATAACATTCAAAAATAATATTTATCAAAAACAATATCACTCAAGAAACAAGAGGCAGTTCAAAAAAACTTGAGATTTTTCACCAACACAAAATAGTTCTTAGGTATTTAATACGAAAATTTAATATCCAAAAATTTGTATTAAAAGCAAAATGAACTCAGAAACACGAATATAAGACATCTGTACGAAAGCGGTATGAAGCAGTTACTGGCGAGACGAACGAAAATGCAAAATATTTATTTAGGTATGCTGTCCTTGTTCTATCGGTATTACAATGGAAGATGCTCTGAGGAACTAGCGTCATTGATCCCTTCGGCACCGGTGCGTAGTCGGGATACACGCCAAACGCGCGCCCAACATATGTACTCAGTTAAAATTTGTCACATGAGAATGGGTTGTTCTGGAGTTAAACAGCTCGGCTGTGTAACGATTTTCCAGCCTCAATGTTTCCTCCTTCCTACAACATGGGCTCTTCACTCCTTCCTCTCCTCATAAAGACCCTCCACACCATAAGGGCCTATGCCATCTCCAAAGATGGCATAGGCCCTTAGGAAAATAATTTCCCTACTCTTGTTTTTTTTTTTTTATATTAACTCCACACAGGAGGCCCTGAAGAAAATAATTTCCCTCAGGGCCTATGTCATCTTTGGGGATGCTGTGTGGAGGGTCTTTTTGTGGAGAGGAAGGAGTGAACATGGGTCTTGAAGAGTCCCATATTGTAGGAGGGAGGAAACACAGAGGCCGGCAGTTCGTTCCACAGCCGAGCTGTTGAACTTAAGAACGAATCGTAGAAGCGACCCGTTCTCATGTGACAAATGTCAACCGTGTACAAATGTTGGGCGCGCGTTTGGCGTGTATCTCGACTACGCACCGGTGCCGAAGGAATCAATGACGCTAGTTCCTCAGAGCATCTTCCATTGTAATACCGATAGAACAAGGACAGCATACCTACCTGACGCCTGTGCTCTAAAGATTGCAGTCCGTTTGTTAAGATTGGGGCACAGAGTCAAGGGTTTTTTTCAGGTATTTAGGGGCTCCGGACCAGAGATGGCTGCCAAATTCGACAGTAGGGCGCACTTGCGATTTGTACAGGGTCAGCAGTTGTGTACTATTAAAGTATCTGCGGGCCCTGTACAGTACGCCCAGCTTCTGAGAGGCCAGCTTTACTCTGGCTTCGATGGAGCCCCCGTACCTGAGCTGGTCACTTATAGTTACACCAAGCATATCAATGGAAGGCCTGTTCGGAAGATTGCTTCCGTTGAAGGAGACTAGATTATCACTCTTGTGTGGAAATGAAAAAACAGGCAAGTCCTCACCAGCCCACCACCATCTCGGGTCTGCCAGTCTGCTTCAACATGTCTAACATCTTGGCTTGGAACACAGGGTCGACGGCCTCTACAGACACGCCGGTTCCCGTCTGTGGCATGGCAAACACGTCAATCACACGCACCGTGTAGTCGTCAACAAACTCACCTGGAATTATATTTTACATTATACATTTATTATTATGAATATCAATTTAATGCACATACATCTTTAGTACAAAAGAAAATACATGGTTTTTTAAACATTAGCTCCACACAGGAGGGCCTTAGGAAAAAAATACCCTCAGGGACTATGTCATCTTTGGGGATCCTGTATGGAGGGTCTTTTGATAAAAAGGAAGGAGAGAAAGTTCTGAGAAGGAAAAAGGTATGAGGGGTGTGTAGGAATCTAGGGGAAAATGTGTCCACGAGGGACAGATGTATGAATTCATCCCTCCCACTGTGGTGGAAGGCGATGGGTCGAGAGTCTGGCTGGAGAGGTTAAAAGATCTCCCTCAACCTGTGTCTCCGGATTCGGCCTGCCACGCAGCAGGTGGCAAACGCATCCATCGCCAAGACCTAGACAAACCTCACCCCATGAACCCGGGCACCCCTGTTAAGTCACCAAATGTAGCGAACCACTCGGGGTGACCTATGTCAGGGGTGTTGGTTACGGTTATAATAAATAGTTCCCGGGGCGGCAGTACCCATACCCGCCTCCCAAATAGAAAATATATTCATTATTTTCCTCCTTAATGTTAATGTTTCAGTGACTTGTTTAAACTTTACATATTCAGGAATATTTTGCAATTATTTATCATTAACATTTTTCATAAATTCTCCGATACATAATATTATGATGTTCAGTGACCGAATGCGTACAAAACTACAAAACGTACTAGTATCTAAAAATTGCTATTTTCTTCAAAGTTCACAAACAATGAGCTAAAACAGGTATGGAAACCAAAATTGGTTATTAACATCGATGAACTTGCACAATTCTTCAGCAAGTTGTACAGTGAATCAATATAATATAGCACAACTAGTGTTGATGAAATATACTAGAATGAGAACTCACCCAACATCAGTCCCATGACTTCCATGGGTACTCCAGCTCTACCGTGCTTTAACATCTTTAACAGTGCCAGTGAGGATATGTAAACCTGTTCAGCCGTGTCCACAACGGGGGCGTCGGTCGGTGGAGGCGCCTGAGAGAGCCCTGGCATCCCACCGCCTAACCTCAAAATTCGATCCATTTTCTGCAAGTAATCGCCATATAAACATCACACAAAGAACGTACCTAACACTGTAAATAAAACTTAACTAAGCAATTAAACTTAACACAAATCATTTATGAACGTCCCTGATATGGTTATTCAGTAAATCCAACAGTTATTCATATTCTTTAGTCAGAAAATATTTAAATAATTTCGAAAGAATTCCGGTAATATATTAGAATCGTACTTATTTGTATACAAAATTAGTTGTATGAAAAACTTACTTGTTAATATGACTACACCGGGTTTAAACTAGAAATATAGAAATGCAACGAACTGACAACTCACAAAACAGACAAATTGTGACAACCCAAAACTCAAATATGCAAGCTCACGGATATTCTAGAATCACGGAGTGTCAGAGTGAGACAGGGATTATGGCAACGATGGCTGGCGAAAAAACAGGACATGTACTTCCACGCAAAATGTCAGCAGGACCCCACGGATTAGGTAAGAAATTTGTTCCGAGAATTTAAAATTTATATTAAAACAATTTGTATTGTTTGACCAGTCTTTTATAGAGTTCTATTCAAAATATTGAAATTGTACCGATCAGTGTTGCCAACAAATAAACTCCGTGGTATCAGCCACTAGGTATAAAAATAATAAACTAGGGGTTAGTTGTAAATTAAACTTGACAACTACGGCGTACCTACCTACTAAATTGAAATTAAAATAATACCTACATTTTTTGTTGCACATGTGAGTGGTTTATTTATGTTACACATTCTGTTATTGGAAGTTTCACTGGGCTCAGGCTCAAGAAGGATAAAAAATTTTTCAGACTTTTTTAAATAGAAATTTCAGTGGCTTGCAGTGACATGGGTACGTAATGTATATAGTTACTATGAGTGCACTTTTTTTCTCTTTTATAATATCACTTTTTCATGGTAAAAAAATCAACAAGTTATTGTCGATTTATCGAAATAATATTCATGATGGATAAAAATATGGTACTGATAAAAAAATAAAACAAGTATCGCAAAGTGATTATCGAAAATGATGGGAATTAGCCTGTTGATTTTTGCATAAAAGTTTCAATATTAATATTATGGAATGCAAAATTAGGCATTTCTCACAGTTCAGAACTTCCTATAAAATATATATATATTTCTTATTATTACTACCGGATAATTGGTTATACTTCTGTATGATACGCTGGGAACACAAATAGAAAAATACTAAGAAAGATTTTATTTTTTAAAATACCTACATAATATTATTTATTTGACTTATTTTTCAATTCAAAATGACAAAGCGATATTCTATAATAGATCTCATACCACTGAAATTGAATAATGTGTACGTTGTATCTTTTCAGGGGAACCGGACGACCTTACTCTGAGGGTAGTAGAGTCAGAAGTTCTTATTCCTAAAATAATGCGAGATATAGCCAAGAAAGAGAAGTGTATCGCAGAAGTGAAGGCATTTGAAACATGTTGTGCAGATGCATCTCTGTTAATGGTAGTCAAGTGCAGGAAAGAGAACACGGCACTGAGGGACTGCCTGACGGGGTGGTATCAGAATGAAGATTTCAAAAAGTTATGCACAGAACAGTATTTGAAGCAGAGGAGTGAATATCGAAGAACGGGTGTGTCAACAAAAAAACCCCGATGAGTGAGCCGAAGAAAAACTGTTTAGAACATCAGTTGATAGCTGTGCCCGGGGAAAATTGCTACAGCACACTCGCATTTTTAGTTTAAGATTTATTGTTTTATAAGTAGTTACATTAATAAATAAGAAGCAGTATCAACTAAACATTTTCATTTTCCATCATCGTCACAGAGTCTCTCTTGTTTGGACAGCCAGCGTCTCAATAAAACCTCCAAAATCTTAATTTGCCCTAAATTCTCTGGGTTTTCACATAAAACATCCAAACTCTCACCGTCTGGCACAATGACTTGGGCAATGAGAACTTCCTGAAAAAACAAAATTATTATTATTACCACAGATTACTCAAAGGAAATATGAAACCGTAAATAATTGTAAGCAAGTATTAAAATAATATCAGAGTATAAAACAAAGTCACTATCCGCGTCTCTGTTTGTGCGCTTAGTTCTTCTAAACTGTGCAACGGAGATTGATAGGCTTTTCACTATCATTTGGAGAATTTCTTCTGGAAGGTTTATAAATATAATGCATGGATGTTATATTTATTGAAAGTAGAGAAAAGTTGAGAAATGCCGAGTACACGTCAGCTGGTTATTGATAAAGTTAATATGATTCTTCAAAACAGTCCCTACCTTTAAAAGTATACATAATGAGAATATTGGAAAAGTGATAAAAAATAAAGTTTAAACCACTTTCAACAATTGGGAGTTTGAAGATACAATAGTTCAAGTAGTAGGGTTGATTTGGATTCCCTGTAAAAATGCCTGTTTTTGAACTGTTTTCACTATGGTCCGTCCCAGGTGTCCTTCTATAAGGGTAATTTATTTTAATAATATTTTGACTAACCTTTACGGCCGTGCCCGCCATACGCACTATTCCCAAAATAGTTTTCCAGTCAAATTTAGAGTTTTGTGTTTTGTCAATAGAATTTTGTGAGGTAATTACTTCAACAAGGACAATATAGCTGGCATGATAAAATGGTTGGCCTTCTTTGTACAAAACTGGAATTGAAAGTAAAAGCAACATATTATCATAGTATGTACCAGCATTTTATTAAATAATCCATCAGAAATCAGCTAGAGAGGTCAAAGGATCTGCCTAAACTGGCCTCTCCCGATCCGCCGCCAAGACCTGAACACACCTCATCCGATGAATCTGGGCACCCCTGCTATGTCGATAAACGTAGCAAAACCACGTGGGGTGACCTGTGGCAGAGGAATATTATTATTATTCAAGAAATGGTTTTCGGGGCAGCGGTACCCATTTCCTCCTCCCAATAAGCGAACTATTCATAAAAATTCAAGTGTTATGGTCTAGATAGATGCGAAAGTAGTAGTGATTAAAAAATGAAGTTGTAATTTCTTACGAAAATCTCCTCCGAATTTGATTCCAGGTTTGACAATCCACCCCTTTGACCGATAATAATGATAAACAATATATTTTATGCAAAAATCATCCTGTGTTTTGCAAAACAGCCGCCAAGTTGTATCCAAATCCAGAGGTTTCTCACTTTCGTCTAAGATCTGAAGACAGCCGAGCCCGTAAGCCAAGAAATATGCTTCCTGTAATGTCAACACTAGGTTTTCTTGTAAGCTCGATTGGTCGATGTGTAACTTTGGTTTGAAGTCTTTGAAGTAATCGTCCTTGTCAGAATCACTATCCGGAAGAACTATCACGGAGTTTGGAGGGAAGTGTAGATCGTGGATGGACATAGCATCTTCATCGCACTCTCCTTGGCGTAATTCCAGTGAAGGTTCTTCTGGATTAGATTTGGCGCACTCCACATCTATTATAGAGATTGTGTTGCAGCTGGTACTCGGCTGAGTAAGATCTAAGGTTTCACTTTTATTGTGGGTCATATTTTCTTCGTCGCTTGAAAGAACATTAATAATTAATTCAGACTTTTCTGGTACATTTTTCGCCTCGGACGTTTTTTTTTTATCATAAGTGACAATATTTTCAATGGTTGAGTGAAGTTTGTAGATATCATCCAGTAGGTCACTGTGGGAACTTCTTGATAACCTTTTATTCCTGTTTTTACTGCAGTCAATTTTATTCATCCATTTCTTCCTATGCAAATATTGCCGCTCTTTTAGAAAAATTGGCAATTTGGAATGATTCCGCATTATGTATGGGCGCGACCTGGAGTTAGAACCTTTGCCGAAGTTTCCCATATTGTGCAAGGCGCTTATTTCAGCGGGGGCTTTCACTACTACTCCGAAACCGTTGAAAATTCCCGTGCAAATAATCGGTACCCAGTTATCGATGGATATCCCTATTTCAGATTCGATGAAAATCGGGAATGGTTGTTGTGATTCTAAATTACATTGCCTTTTCCTCTTTGGCTCTTTTAAATCCATATTGAAGGTTGTATAAGGTGATTATTAGCGTAATTGTATTACTGACGAAAACTACAGATTGATTTAGCTTCCCACGGACACTGAGTCGCACAAATAAACTACCGAACCGTCTGAGAATTTTTGTAAACAGATAAAAGTACATTACCTCCTATTTGGATCGCAATAGTGACAGAAGAATGACAGTATCTACTCTATTTTCTAATCTATGTACATGAAGTTCAGTGATGGATGGATAAATCATAATCGATTCTTCGTAAATACAAGGCAAGAAACAATAAAAATCGGTTCATTCAAGTTTGGCAGACGATGCAAAACCTCGGGTTTCGAATCCTAAGCTGGTTCAATCCGCTGTTGGCTAAGCCCAAGGTTCGTATAAAATGTGTACTTAATATATTATCTTCCTCTTCCATCCACAAGCAAATGCTTTTAATAAAAGAACAGTATAAATCGTTAGATGTAAAATATCCCATTGTAAAACCTAATTATTTTATTATGAACAAAATTTTATTTGTAAAATAAAGTATTTATATATGAAAATTAAGCCGGCTTATGTTTGCGCTTACAAAACTCGAAAAGTAGTCTACCGATATCGCTAAATTATCGCTGAAAAAAATGTATCTGCACCGGAATGAAATATGTAGTCAAATTAAAGACGATGTAATGTGATTTTTTAATAGTAAAATTTTGGAATACAGCAGTGAATGGTGGAAGAAGTCGGAGACGCCCAATAAAGACATTAGAAATAACAAAACATTGGATTGAAAATAGGATTCACTAGTAAAATAATATTTTCTACAAGCTTTGAGCTAGAGGGGTAAAGTGGTGGTTCTAGACTTTTCGTGAGCTAGAGTGGTAAGATTGAAAAATACGATATTAGTGATGTTGTTGCATCTGATAATACATGTGTATTTTTTTTAAATAATTTCAATGTTGAAAAAAGTGAATTTATTAAGTGAATAGGTAGTTACCACATTTAAAAAAGCGATTTGAAATGTTCTCTCGTCCATTCTTGTCAACATTTCTATGGTTTATAAATGGTCCGAGGTTAGTGATGAACAAATGTCAAAATTTTATATTAGAACTTTTCAGATGGTACCTCGCACGCGATGGTAGTATTGATCAAAGTATTGCTGTCCTGGTTCCACATGCACTACAGATCCGTTAATAAATGAGATGCGTGATTTAATTTGTGGTTATCTTCAGACGAATCAGTCACAAGACCTTCTCAGCTGAGTTGTTCGCCTTATTATATTATTGCGGATTTTTTTATTCTGGATGAGGAATTCTCCTAATAATTAAAGTAATTTTATTTAAAAGCCCATCAAAATGTCGCACTCACACGATTCCAAGAACGTAATTCCTTTGCCGGATGAAAAGATCGGTAAGCTATATTATTATGCCCAGCCCTGGAAATTTATTTCACTAAAATTAATTAAATTGCGTATTTAATTTAATATGTGCCTAAAACTATTTACTTATTTTAGACATGATTGCTGCTACTAGTGTCCTGCAGCAGCAGGCCTCAGATATTCGCCAGCAAAAAGTTAACTGGCAGTCATATTTGCAGTAAGTATTTCTCCATTACTATCTGTTCATTTGGACTATTTGATGTCTCGAGGTGTAACTTGTTTCCAAATAATAGTTCTCCACCTGCCTAGATTTAAATCTTCTGTAAATGATAAGTTCTTTCTTTCCATTGACAATCAATTGCAACGTTTCACAGTTCATAGTTTGACGAAGCAAAAGGTGTCTTGTAATCATCCAGAGTGATAGACAATATCAGTATCGCCGTGGTGGAAAGCCACCATTTAGAGTCGAAACTTTGCTTGAAATGGCATTAGCCTTGTTTGGTGAACAGATCTGAATAGCCATACACTTCCCGACCTTCCTCTCCTCCATCTCCTTCCCCTCCCCACTTCCGTCAGCCTAAGAAAAAAATCGTCATCCTTTACATAAAAAAAATCTTGGTATAGTTACCAGTAGGAGTGAGATAAAACATTATAAGTTTTAATGTGAAATAATAATGAGTAATGGTTGCAGGTCCCAGATGATCACGCAGGAGGACTACAACTTTGTGGTGGCCTTCGACAGCGCGGACTCCAAAACCAAAGAGACTCTCCTGGCCGATCAGCGTGCTCAGTGCGCCAAGACCTTTTTCAACCTCCTGGGGCATGTCAGCAAGGACCAGACCATTCAGTACATCCTTATAATGATTGATGATATGCTACAGGTAAATCTGCTTTCTAAACTATAAATTCTCATTCTGTTTTGAACAAACAACCCTTTGAAAGCCATCCCTCTTGTAATGCAAATACTTCAAACGGTCCATTTACGAATTGTAAGGATTTATTAAACAGAGGCTTCAGTTGATTTTCAGTTCATCAAACAAATATGTGATGAAATCTGGCGGGGTATGCGTGAAGTCATATGTACGTCAGTTTTATTGGTTAATAGTAAGGTCAATTCCACTGGGGTTGGTAAGAAATCAACAAATCCCAATTTAAATAATTAGCAGGATTTCCAAAACACTGAATGAACATAATAATCTGTATACCGCAGTCATGAAATGTGTGCGAGTCTAAGTAGCGTAGTAGTCTAAATTGTCCGCATTTTTAATGCACGCGGCCGACCAACCCGGAGGTGTAAGTGTAGGTTCTGTCAGAACCCTCCGACCAATCACTGGGCGTTTAAGTCTCTTATGGTTTTAATCGTTCTGGATGTGACAAGGTTTATTGTGGCCGGACAGAACGGAAGATCTCCAAAAGAATATCAGAACACTTTCGAGCATGTAAACTAGGCCACCCTGACAAATCGGCAATTGTAATATAATTACCTGTATAAATAAAAAATTTCGTTTGTTCAAAATCTTCATCAATATTGCTGAAAATTTCAAAGTTTGTTCTTATTAGTGCTAAGAGTGTTTAGAGAGTGGTCTGAATGGTAGAAGAAGTCGGGCATGCCCGAGGAATACTTAATGCAATATCTCTGCACCGGAATGAGATACGAAGTCGATGTAATATAGTTTTTTAACGGTAACATTGTGGTATACAGTAGTGAATCATGGAAGAAGTCGGGGGTGCCCGAGGAATACTTAATGCAATATCTCTGCACCGGAATGAGATACGAAGTCGATGTAATATAGTTTTTTAACGGTAACATTGTGGTATACAGTAGTGAATCATGGAAGAAGTCGGGGGCGCCCGAGGAATACTTAATGCAATATCTCTGCACCGGAATGAGATACGAAGTCGATGTAATATAGTTTTTTAACGGTAACATTGTGGTATACAGTAGTGAATCATGGAAGAAGTCGGGGGCGCCCGAGGAATACTTAATGCAATATCTCTGCACCGGAATGAGATACAAAGTCGATGTAATATAGTTTTTTAACGGTAACATTGTGGTATACAGTAGTGAATCATGGAAGAAGTCGGGGGCGCCCGAGGAATACTTAATGCAATATCTCTGCACCGGAATGAGATACAAAGTCGATGTAATATAGTTTTTTAACGGTAACATTGTGGTATACAGTAGTGAATCATGGAAGAAGTCGGGGGCGCCCGAGGAATACTTAATGCAATATCTCTGCACCGGAATGAGATACAAAGTCGATGTAATATAGTTTTTTAACGGTAACATTGTGGTATACAGTAGTGAATCATGGAAGAAGTCGGGGGCGCCCGAGGAATACTTAATGCAATATCTCTGCACCGGAATGAGATACGAAGTCGATGTAATATAGTTTTTTAACGGTAACATTGTGGTATACAGTAGTGAATCATGGAAGAAGTCGGGGGCGCCCGAGGAATACTTAATGCAATATCTCTGCACCGGAATGAGATACAAAGTCGATGTAATATAGTTTTTTAACGGTAACATTGTGGTATACAGTAGTGAATCATGGAAGAAGTCGGGGGCGCCCGAGGAATACTTAATGCAATATCTCTGCACCGGAATGAGATACAAAGTCGATGTAATATAGTTTTTTAACGGTAACATTGTGGTATACAGTAGTGAATCATGGAAGAAGTCGGGGGCGCCCGAGGAATACTTAATGCAATATCTCTGCACCGGAATGAGATACGAAGTCGATGTAATATAGTTTTTTAACGGTAACATTGTGGTATACAGTAGTGAATCATGGAAGAAGTCGGAGACGCCCGAGAAGGACATTAGCAATAGCCGGGTCCGCTAGTATATAAAATAAACTTATATGTTCAGAATCAGTGTTTGTTGATCTATATGAACACATATATATTTTTAAAGCCATAATATTTTTCACTCAAGTTCCTTATTATGACCATTTATTATTAAATATACATTTTTATATATTATTATCGTGGCGATATATAAATGAATTATGAATTAACAGACACTTAATTTGTTATTTGTGTGAAATTAATTTGTTCATGGAAATAGTAACTTTATGTATTTATTTATTACTAGCTATATCCCGCCACGCGTTGCTGTGTCTCAGTTTGTCTGTCCATATAGAGAAACAATAGCGCATGTTGCTTGTACGTTCAACAGATGTCGCTGTTTAAAAAAAAAGCACGTTGTTACCTGTCACAGGTGTCATCTATATAATATAGGTATATAGAAACATGCGTATTCGAATGCAACGTTGTGTCAAAATTTCAAAGCAATCGGTGAAGAACTTTTGGAGAATTAAGATTTTGAACAAACGAACATTTACATTTTTATTTATAAAGATAGATTTTTCCAACAATATGTGATTTATCGAGTAGGTCTTTTGCCTTCAAGCCCAAAAATATGATAACTTTATTATTTTGTATTTACATAAGTTTGAAAATGTCTAATAGTGTTTGAGTTGTACTTACGTGCAATTTTTTGGTTAAGGAGGATAAGACTCGCGTAGAAATTTTCCACGAGCACGCGGCTCGCAAGCGCGACTCTCTGTGGCTCCCGTTCCTTAACCTGCTCAACCGCCAGGACGGCTTCATCATGAACATGTCCTCGCGCATTATCGCCAAGATCGCCTGCTGGTCCAAGGAACTCATGGACAAGACCGACCTGCACTACTACCTGACTTGGCTCAAGGAACAGTTGAAACTCAACGTAAGTTCAAATAATCATTTTGTTTCAGGACAAAGATAGCTTTCCATGATTTTTTCAGTAGAAAAACTAATGGGCGTTTTATACAATGCTTTTTTTCATACCGATCCCCGTATAGAAACTATATCGGGGCGCATATAATAAATCTTTGCTTTACACTATCACTATTTTCCTACTTACGATTTCATACGTTTGTACCATTAGTGAAGAAATCATGTTTTAGGATGCAACTAAATCGTTGAAAAAAGTCAACTCCTTGAACATAACCACAGGTTGCGTAAAAGCATCTTGCCATAATACATGTGAAATTCACAATACCGAAGAGTTCACAATTCTTCTTTCGTATGGTTGGAGGGTCAGAGGGGGACATCTAGGTCTGCGAGCCAGTCTTGGGCCTCAGGCGTAGCCATGTGGACCTCATCAATCCCCCCGGGAATGAATGGAGTGGGCATTCGTTAACCACATGTTCGGTGGTCTGCACCCCGCCACATTCACACATCGCCGACTCTTTAAGGCTCCATCTGTGCATCATGTGGGCACAGCGGCTATGAGAGCACCTTAACCTATTGATGACGGACCAGGTTTTGGGAGGCAATGAGAACCCAGGCTGTCTCTCGGTGGGGTCCTGTATAAGATGGGCATTTCCCACGTTGGCCGTTTGCCACTCAAGTTTCCACCTATCTTCTGGGGTGAGAGGTAATCGGAGGAGCCTCTCTCCTTCCGCCCAGAAGGGCTTTCGGGACTTCAAGCGGCATGCCGGGTGGGAGACGACATCTTCGTGCAAAGGTATTGCGCTTTTTTGCAGCGCCTTGTATTCCCCACAATACAGTTCACAATCATTTATAAACACATACACTTGGGCCTCTGCCCGGATTATATGACGGAGGAAAACATTCATTCAAAACAATGACAGACGACAGATATCAAATACATAATGTCTGCCATCTTAAACTCTACGAAAATCAGTGCCAAAATAGAACACAAAAGGATGACCATATGGAGATTTAATGAAAAAAAAGCATTGTGTAAAATGTCCATAAGTTAGAATACCTGGGTTCATTTATTTATATAATAAAAAAAGGCATCTCCAACAAACAGACTTAGAGTTTGGAGGTTACGGGTTCGACTCCCGTCGCAATGCAAAAATATTTATTATTTTTTTATTTCATTCACTGAAAATTATTTCAGATTAAAATACATTTTTTTAAATTATTGCAATATACTTACGTAAGATCTACATTTAATGATGCAACGCAATTTGTGACATTTTTGTTTGTTGTTTTTGGAAAAGATTCCTTCACGGTGAACAGCGTTTATATATTTATATTTATAAAGTGGTGTATTTTGCATGCCTTCCAAGTTTACTATTATTTATAGAGTATATTTTTTAAACTAAATAATTTATTTATTCATTATCAGGTCTAACTACAATGTACTTTGCTTTTGTTTTTTAGAAGAAAAAAATTACATCACTTTTTAAAATGTTACATAATGTTATTATAACTTTGAAAGTAATTTAAATTACATTGTGATATGAGATGCCCGAGACCTGAAGAGCTTAAGGGGGTATTTCACTATGTCGGGCTAAATATCTGACTAGCTAGCCGTTGGCTGGCTTTAAAGATCAGAATAACTTCGTTATTCAACGGCGACCGTTTCACCATTGTTGCCGAGCTTCCGGATAGATAACACTCGAAATAGTCTGGCAACATCGCAAAATGTTTGCAGTTACCCAATCTACTACAACGCCTGTCATGTTTTGCCGCAATGTCTATGGAATGCTAGCGTCAACGCCAATTGACAAGTTTCCCGCCACAGTCCGCACACCGCAAAGTGTGCATTTTTTTGGTTATGTTATGTTGATTATCAGGTCATTTTAGATAGATTCGTGTCGAATTAATACATTGTTTCTTATTTTGAACACAATCAAATAATTCAGGATGGATCATACAAGCATTCAAATTCATTCGAGCTCTTAAAACTCGCGGCCTTCGCATCGCCGCCCTTTCACCTGCTTCTGTAAATCAAAAACCTCGGTATCCATAATAATTCGCAACAAAATTCGACTCACTTCTCCGCTGTCAAACTCGGAATGTTTTGACGCCATCTTTAACTCGAGGAATAGCGCCTAACGTGAGGTTCGAGCACTGATTAGTCAAATCGAACTTTAACCCGAGCGTTAGCATCGTTCAGATATAGTGAAAACGAAAAAATGACTAATCCGCGGATTAGTGCTTAGTCAGAACATAATCAGAGATAGTGAAATACCCCCTAAGAACATAAAAGATATAAACAATCAACATGAGACTTGACTGTGAATATTTTAAATCTTATTAATATTTTTTCAGAAATTTAATTTTTTAAATCTGTATGTTTTCAAATTTCGTAAATAATTGTCATTTTGCTTAGAGCTGCAAATTCAAATGGTGCTTAAGACACTCTGGTCCTGAGCGCCTCATATGTACTGTTGTTTTTTAAATAATATTTATATGTGTATACTAAGGACGGGTTGTTTCGGAGAATTTGAACAATTCATCAAATTTCAACGTTGATTTTCAGGTTCTGTGAAAGACTTATTCAAGTTCTGTTTTTATATCATTGTAGGCTAGTTGCTTGACAAAACTGAAATAAAAACAGAACTTGAAAAAATCTTTCACAGAACTTGAAAATGAACATTGAAATTTGATGAATTGTTCAGATTCTCCGAAACAACCCGTCCTAAATGATTTTTAATTGTGACTTGTTTTTTAAAGCTGTGTATATTCTAACATTATTTAACAATACATATATATGGTTTATTAAAATATGAATAATAGCATTAATAATGTATGTAATGCATGTGAAGCAATGTTTAACCTAACCTAACACCTGGGAAATAATAATATGTGATGTTTAGTTTTAAGTTGCATTTGTAATAACATTAACAATCGTGGTTTTTATATGTTAAATCTATGTTTGTAATAACACACACATTTTGTCCATCTTTTTTTACCATCTAACGATTGTCCGCTTGTCTAAATACGCCCGCCATGTTTATGTTAAAAGTAAACATGTCGAAAGATTAAAATCTATTTTAATTCTGCATATTTTCATGAAAAATAATTTATCATAGCACAATAATTTTTTTTTGCTTTAAGAAAATATTTTTAGTAAACGACTTCAATATCAATATTTAAGGTGATTCTTCACAAAACCAGCGCTGTATAAATTATACAATTATTATTATAAATCAAATGGAGATGTATTTTTATTTTTAGGATAACTTGATGAGTAAAACCTCAAATTGTAATATTTAATCATTGAAGACAATATTAGCGATTCTATAACGAAAATTTGAAACACAAAAATTAGATAAATATACGTTGGCATTTAGAGATGCGACCGTATCTTTTCTGTTTCAAATTTTCACTATGGAATCGCTAATTTTGTCTTCAATGATTAAATGATATATTTATTTTGTTAAAGAATTAATATTTTTAAAATAGACATGATATTCTTTGAAAATTTTAATGTTATTGTTTTCTCTCATGTACAGTCGACTCTCGTTAATTCAAACCTGCGATAATTCGAACCTCTCTATAATTCAAAGTTATCACGAGTTCCCTACGAAATCTCTTTATATTTCGAACTAAATCCATACATTTTTGTACACTTGGTAATTCAAACGAAAAAATCATTGCTATATAACAAAACGACGCGTTAATTCGAACTCATCGGCGTTCAACATTCGACAATTCAAAGTTGCAGAGAGAAAGAGGCGGAAAGATTGTTACACACACGTTAGTACAAATACAATTTTGCGACAAGTTCAAATGTGGATTGTTTTTGTTATGATTAGTTTGTGACACACACTCTCATTCGATACTTTTTCTCTCTTAAAAAAAATTATTGAGAAGTCTGAGCAGCAGCAATGTGCTAGCAAACCAGTATAACAGAGTTCTTTCTTTCGAAAGATTAATTAATTCACATTATGATTACATGTATGTACACGAATGTACCTATAAACTTTTGTCATTGTTATAGAATAGGAGTTAATAAATAATAATTGATCAACACTTAAGAATTCGAAGTTTTATTTATTTACTCTCACAAATTTCGAACCATTTGATATTTCAAACACTCGATAATTCGTAATATTTTAAGAGTCCCTCGAGTTTCGAATTATCGAGAGTCGACTGTACCTTCAATTACTAACCTTTCTTATATTTTATTTTTATTATTAACCAAAGCTTTTTTTTTTACTTAACATTAACCTCACTAACCTTGTGAATTTATGATAATTTATTCAAATGAGATTTTTTTATTTTCACAATTTGTTACTTTTTCTTGTGCACTGTGAACTTTTTTTAAAAACTAAGTTATCTATCTAAAGGGCCAGTATTATATTGTCCAGTTGGGGTTTCAGATAATGTTTATAAGAATTAGCTTATCTTACAGATAAAAACTATAGTTTCTCATTTTAATCTGTTTACTATAATACCGGCCCATAAGATTGCATGGTTTGATTTATTGATGTTAACAAAATTTGTAAAATCAGGCTTTCAATAACTTACACTGTGAAATCTTAGCTTTCTTCAATAATGCTTGGAGAGTGTGGTATTTGTGATAGTCATTGAGAGCCTTGATTTCCAAGCAATAGAACATAGAGATGTTTTCCTGTGAATCCTGTGAATAACAGTGTTTATGAGTTTTGTATTAACTCGTGCCCGATCCTTCAGGCTCTTTCGTCCTTTGTTCAGATTCTATCTGTGATGTTCTTCCAAGATAATTTGTCTTAACCTCTTGGCTTGTATTAATAAACAAAGTGTTGCAAAAGAAGCTTCTTGGATAGTTTAGCAGCCGCTTTGGGGATAGCTATGTTTTCCACTTTTTGGAGAGTTTAGCCTCATTTTGACCTGATTGAAGGCGGACCAACTGACGGCGGACATAATGCACGCTGAGGCCATTCGCCAGTTGAACATGGGCACGGAAAAGGGAGCTAAGACTATTCATGAGTCCTATACGGAAGTCTCCACCGCCCTCGATGATCCTAAAACATATTCCGGTGTAATCTCGGTCTGTAATATACACTTTTTTACTGTCTATCCATAATTATTAAGAAAACATTGTTCTTTTTCATTATATGGACTGTGTAAACACAGAAGGGAAAAACAATTCTGTCATATACAACACAGAGGCGACATTTCAATAGCTATTTGGCATTCAAAGCTTATTGGAAATCTAAGATGATAGAATTATTCACATTGTTTCCACGCATTTGAATTGTCTAATTGTGCGTCTACCGATGTTGGACTACTGCTATCAAATTTATGGTAACGAATTCAAAGGCAACTCGCATTTACAAAATGTTATGAGAAAAAAAATTATTTCCAAGTTTAAATATGTTTTTCCCTTCTGCCGTTTCACACGCGACATGTGATTGACACCACTTCTTGAAAAACAACTACATATGCAAAATTTATTAAATTTAATAATGAGTTCTTATTGGTTCTACACCAAGCTGTGGCATCAGAATTCAGCAATATTCACAATCTGATAAGTTCTGTTATCGTAGCCGTGGTATGAAAATTAATACATAATTCAAAAATATTATAATGCAAATCTCATTGTTTGAGTAAGTAGCTGAATAATATTTCCATTACTAAAAAATTGTTAAAGTTAATCTAAGTTAGATTAACCCTTTGTGGTCTACCGTCTCATGTTGAGACTCGGCGGAATACATGCCCCAGGCACTAACATCTCAACACGCGAGACGGCACCATAGTACAAAATTACACCTACGGTATGTGTATTGTAAAGTAATGTAATATGTATAAAGTAGCATGGTACAGTGCTTTATGATCCTGCAATGGGTTTATTAACTCTTGGGAATATTAGCGAACATTGTAAACTTGCACAATGTAAGCAGACCTGATTGTTTCGTATCACAGCTGGGGGTAGAACAAACAAGTACCCAACAAAATATACATTTTATAAGAACTATCATAATCAAATAATTTGTTATCATACTACGGTAGAAAAGAAAGCACCTATTTGTAGTAGTCAGGATAAAATGAGAAGGAATATTACTATTATTTGTGATAATATTATTAGATATCACTTATTAATTATTTATAACCCATTACCACCTTACAAAATTGGCATGGGAAATTTCACCGTATCACCAAAATTTAATCTGGGATAATTAATTGCATGTATTTTTGAAGGCTCTATTTATTTGAGAATGTGCTGAAGCACCTTGTGTGCCAATTAACTGGTTCAAATTATATTATCAGAATTAGCGATCGACATAATCCATTTCAAAATTATCATTTCATCTTCAGAAACTGTTCTGTTGTAGAAATTTCAATTGTTTCCATCGCTAGTCTGTCTGATTGAAGTAATGTAAATAAGTTCAATAATCCATAACTGTAGTAGATTTACATTTAAGTTTATTTCATTATCAAATAATTTCCTGTCAGCAGGCGGCGGTTAAGGCTTATTATATGATTGTAATGGAGCATCAGCATGAATTTGGTATCTAATATTAAATTTATTTTTTATTTATAATAAATAATATAAAAATTTTCTTTCAATCGTGAGTTATCTGTATTCTTAAACTCTTGGATGTATTTTTCAGAACAATGAGTACATCCAGTCGGTGGCCCGCTGCCTTCAGATGATGTTGCGTATTGATGAGTACCGCTTTGCCTTCTTGTCCGTTGATGGCATTTCTACCATTCTGTCCATCTTGTCCTCCAGAGTCAACTTCCAGGTTTGCTAATGAT
The DNA here is from genome assembly GCA_026573805.1 of Hesperophylax magnus. Classification (NCBI taxonomy): domain Eukaryota; kingdom Metazoa; phylum Arthropoda; class Insecta; order Trichoptera; family Limnephilidae; genus Hesperophylax; species Hesperophylax magnus. The sequence continues at coordinate 1,622,079 of JAIUSX010000043.1, read as the reverse complement.
TATTAACCTATGTAAAAACTTTTTTTCGCTCAACGGTGAGTGACATTTTTTAAGACCATGTTCGGTGCTTGCTCACCGGTGAGTGCTATCATTAGAGACCCGATCTAAACAACATATATCAAAATCGCTACTGCTTCACCTTTTGCAGGGCAAAATTCCCCACTGGCTGGACTATTTACTACGGGTTAAATAGAGATTTGATTTTAGAATCTATGTTAATACTTTTTAACCTTTCCTTTTGAAATAGGTACAATATCAACTGGTGTTCTGCCTGTGGGTGCTGACTTTCCACTCACTCCTGGCTGAGAAGATGAACAAGTTCAACGTGATCCCCATCCTGGCCGACATCCTGAGCGACTCCGTCAAGGAGAAAGTCACCAGGATCGTCCTTGCCGTGTTCCGTAACCTCATCGAGAAGCCTGAAGATAACCAGGTGTGTACTTTCATTTGTATATGGGGAGGCTAACTGCTCCGTTCAATGAATCAGGAAAATTACCGCATAATGAACTGCCACAAGCATTATTCAATTGCATGTTGTTCTAAAGAGCAATGAATGGGACCATGACAAAAGATACACAAAAATTGGGACACGGCTAATAGACACATTTTATTTTAAAAACACTTTGTATCAGTTAAATAACAATGAGAAACAACTATTTCAGACTAACTGACTAACCATCACGCTGTTTCCCCGCAGGTGTAGGCAGAGAGGACGGACCGCCAAACGTTTCTTCGTTTAGCCATCCTAGAATTTTTTTGGTTGCGTTTAGGATTAAGTCAAATACATATTACATTATTTATACTGTACGTTAAGTTAGATTTTATAAGTAGTCCTTGGAAGGAAATAGCCGACACAGGTGTCGATGAGGTTCGCTATCCATCACATCGCCAACCCTTCGGTGGCGCAAAGAGGAGGACGGAATGTGAACAATGTCGAATTGGTACATGGAATATCAGAGGAGGAATGGAAAGAATTATGTGAGACAATGGTAAGCAAATGAACAATGTCGAATGTACTTTGTGTAACTGAGAGTTTGAAAAAAGAGAGTGGTACAATACAGCATATTGATAGATTCGTCTCCCAGAATGGTTGAATGTATGTTGCAGTACGAATGTGTAAGTCAGAGAATAATGTGGATCCGCTTCAAAATTGGTTTGACAAGGGTGTTTCTTGTTATTTGCTACCCCCCTGTTCATTCTGAAAGCGACAAAGTGAAAGATGATTTTTGGACTGGTGTGAACAATGTAATGAGACTAAAAAATATGAATAGAAGGATTAGAATGGCGGGCGATTTGAATGGGTGGGTGGGAATTAGACGGGACGGTTTTGATTCCGCCTTAGGTATGTTTGGGGAAAAAAGAAGAACCAGTGACAATGGGAACAGAACACTTAGTATTTTTAGAGTTTATATGAACACAAGTATGTTTATGTCGAACTATTTCAGCAACCGAAAATAATTCACTTTAACAGCTATTAAAAAAAGCTATGTTAAAAAAACGGATAATTTAACTATTTTCTTTGCGCCGTATATTGACAATAATATAGAAAAAAATTTAGGATAGTTTTTTAATTAAACCCATAAGAAAAACCTATTTTAAGTGTCTGTTTTTTTTTAAAGTGCGTGTTAACCATGACCCACTTTTCTGTATATTTACGTAGACTAACTAACTTACTAACGCGCAGTGGAACCAGTCACCAAAATATTATCAAGAATGTGTGTTTTACTAGTCTGCTGTTTCCTCGTGCGTACAATTACAGAAATGTGTGTATATATGTAATACAAGACGTTGAGTAAGGCCCAGTTATTTTTTTGACAGTTGACAGGTTCCCGTTAAACGCCAATTCTGCATTTCATCTTTCTGTCAAATTGTAATAAGCTGACAAGCTTAACAACATTATTGTAGTTGTCCACCTCTGCTACCTCTGCTCATCACAATTTGTTCAAAACCTGAAACAGACTTAGAATCGGCACTGAATGGGTATTTCATCACAATATTACATTTGAATTTCTTTAACTTTAATTAACACCTGGGCCTTAATAAAAATCTCCCGTAAAACAGTCAATGTTCGTACTGCTGTGCCACAAATATGTACTATAATATAATGGATACATGTTGTCATGGGGCTATGGTTTGTGCTTTAGGTGGCAAAGGAGCATTGCATCGCCATGGTGCAGTGCAAGGTGCTGAAGCAGCTGTCCATCCTGGAGCAGAAGAGGTCTGACGATGAGGACATCATGCAGGACGTTGAGTTCCTGAATGAGAGGCTGCAAGCGTCCATCCAGGACTTGAGCTCATTCGACGAGTATTCGACCGAAATCAAAAGTGGAAGGTATTAACCTACTTTATATACCGCATTATGGGACACACATCTCGAATATATGTATAATTTTAGCTACACCTGTCATCACTCAAAAATTACTCGCTTCATTTTAATGTTTTTTTTCTTGGGCAACGACAGATTAGTCGGTTTCTAGTATGTAGTTATATTCGTACATACATATTATAATTGATATACATATTGATGATTGAATAAGGAAATCCAGTAAAAAAAAATATATATATATTTTGAATTTTTACCAAATGTCGTCTTCAAAGTTAGCATTTTTCAAAGCCTGCCAAAATGATCGAAATCTGACAGGGTACACGTGACGTCATACGTACCTTGGTTTTGTCGGTAAACAGAAAGGTTTACCCACTCAGGTCAGTATGAAATAAAAAACTCAAGTTTGAGTATTTCACGGTTTTAAGCGTTTTTAATTGACGATTTATTAATTCTACGTATTATTATTATTATTATTATAAAATATATATTCAGAATCAGTTATTGTTGATCTACATGAATGTATGTTTTTTAAGCAATAATATTTTTCACTCAAGTTCCTTATTGTAAAGCTGTTTCTGTTCGATTGATAATAATAGTTTTGTGTCATTTATATTGCAAAGTATATCATTGTCCATCGATATATATATGTGTATATATAACTACTTGAACATTTGCATTATTTTTTATACAAAATTTTTAGGAATCGGCACATTGTTCTAATAAGCTTATAAAAAATGGTATATGAATGTCGCCCCATTCGGAAAGGTGATTTTGTCATCATGTTTTTCAAACACAACACGATTTTTCACATATATTTCGATAGTTTACACATGTGCAATAAATATGACATCAAATTTTCCAACGTAAATGTTTTTTTAAATTATTTAGTTTAAAAATTTATCAGTCACCCTATTTTAAGGTACTATAAAATACATCACCGATTTGGACCACAGCCAAGGAAAAGACAGACTCCCTTTGTTATTGTTTAATATATTGACATTATTAAATCCAGATTGGAATGGTCTCCGGTACACAAGTCGGCCAAGTTCTGGCGCGAGAACGCAGCGCGCCTCAACGAGAAGAACTACGAGTTGCTCCGCACGCTGATCCATCACCTGGACACGTCAAAGGACCCCCTGGTTCTGTCCGTCGCCTCCTTTGACATCGGCGAGTACGTCAGGCACTACCCGCGCGGCAAGCACGTCATCGAGCAGCTGGGGGGCAAGCAGCTGGTGATGCAGCTGCTTGGCCACGAAGACCCCAACGTGCGCTATGAAGCCCTCCTCGCCGTGCAGAAGCTGATGGTGCACAACTGGGAGTACCTGGGCAAGCAGCTGGAGAAGGAACAGACCGGAGGAAACAGTGCCACTGGAAAACTCAGCAGCAGCGGAATAGGAGCAAAGTCTTAATACTCTATTACCCGCAATTCTGTTTTATATTTCCTTGAAATATATCCTACTGTAAAATAGAACCTATCTACTATTTACAGTCCCACTATAATATTATTATTATAATCAAATCGTTGGCTTGTAAAATTCTACACATGTGAAATGTCTATTCATTATTTTGTTCTTATATCACTTGTACGCCTTTTGATCAATGTTTTCATGTCTTCTGTTTGTGTTCTTCTTTTATCAGTTGATTTGAATTGTACGTGCAAATTTATTTGAAAATCCCATTTCATAAGGCGTTGGATTCGAGAAGTAATTTATTACGTCCCTTGTAAATATACATACACTTAGTCTGACGAGTTAATTCACAGTGAACTGTTTCAAATCATGTACATTCCAAATTACTTTATTATTGAAAGAGTTAATTTTATTTTCGTGAAACACTTGAAATGTATATAAAATTGTTAAAAACCTATAGATTTATAAAATCACTCAAGACGCTTGGGTTCTAGCTTATTATGTGCAAATATCAATAATGTAGCCACTAAGGCCTGGATTTTCATCAACTTCTGTAAGATTCGCTGTGAAAATGACTGTTGATGATTTTTTCGATTGAGATTAATTCTTTGTATTTCAGTTAATTTGCTAACATTTTATCTGATTTTAGATCAAGCGATAGTAGAGGTTGGCTTAAGTTTGCATTATGGTCGATGTGAAAGATTTGTCAGGTTCTACTTACGTTGCAATGTAGGATTAAGCTGGTGATGAAAAACCAGGCCTAACTATTTTATACGCTGTTACTTTCTAATATAATGAACATCCTGTGTACAATATCAAATTACTAAGCTTTTGTACATACATCACATCATAATAAGTTTATCTCTTTGTTTTCAGAGTTTTATTTCTCTCAGATTGTCAGTGGCTACCGATCGTGTTTAAATTGTGTGTATTATGGTAAAAGCATGTTTGAATATTTAATCATAAATATATGAACAAAATGCTTTCTAGTATTATAAATTTAGATTGTTACAAATGTTGAAAAAAAAATAGAGATATTGTATAATAAAAATAAATGTTCAGTTATTAACATAATGTTTTTTTCTTAACAACATTCGCCATAGTACTAGGTATGCTTATCAAATTAAAGACATGCTCAGCACCTCAATGGTTGACGAGAATTGTCAATATAGTACATAATAATATACAGAAATGTAAAGTAGGCCAAATGCCGTTATGTGGAAGGAGTATTTATTTATTTATTGGATGATTTGTATAGCGCCGCTTTTGTGAGATATCACCTCAGGGGCGCTTTACAGTTAATGCAGGTATTACAAAAATAAATTGAAATTAAATTAAATAAAATGTAGTACAGAAACAGGTGACACGAAAATGGAGAATCTGCAGCAAGAATCCTAGGTGGTGAGGAAACTGGACCAGCTGCTGTAGCGAAAGAGTGCACCGCGCCCGCCAACAGTGCCAGCACGAGGTTCGTCATCCGTCCAGGAATGTGTCTGCTGCTAATTAAGCGCTGTCACAGTATCCTCACATAGATAACAAACCTTGGCAGCACCGCTGTGACGTTCGGCAAGTCCATCTCCATGTAATCTTGTTCCTGGTGATTATGTTTGTGTTAGTGTTGCAATGTGCCCGCAATAAAAGGCGACGGTCGGGATATTAAATTACCCTGGGCACTTGTTAGGGCTTTCAGAGTTTCCAAGAATTCCATTGAAAACATCTGGCGTACCTACAGTTACCGATTCTCGTCCCATGTTCAACTTCAACGAATTTCGAATATTTTTTAGCACAATTTTCGATTATTCATTTTTAACCCACTGTACTCTAATCACATTACTATAAAGTTCTGATTACTAATTGGTAATTTAATTTAAAATGTTGATTCACTGATTTTTAAAATAATTTCAAAGGGATGTTGCCTCATTTCCCTTGAAAATACAAAAAAAAAAAAACACAAAGCGGTTGGAAGACGGCATGACGCGTCCGGCTGCCACGAAGGGCGCTACATAACGACAGAACGACATACAAATATTGTTTTTCCACTTGATATAATAATTTCTTCACTAATTTACTATAACCTCCCCTAACCCCTACTAATTTAATGATAGATTTCTCATCACACTGCTTGTCATTGAAATATTATTCAGTTCATACACAATAATACGTATATGTATTATGGGAAAGTTACTTAATAGGTAGGGACATCCATTGTTACCTACAATAATGTCTGAATAACATTATTATGTATTTTATTTTCTGACAGCTTGTGTAAACTGTTCCATTTCTGGGTCTATAATACACGAGAAAGAACAAAGTAATAAGACAAAACCGCGAGAGCCCAAATACTTTCTCATTCACACCTAATACGGCATCCTTATCTACAAACGGAGGTCATCCTAGATCTCCTATTGGATATATAGCTCACAGTTCACCAATCAGTGGCTCACATTTCCGCTACCTACTGAAGGATTTACTGCCAGCGTCCTATAAAAGCGAGTGCATGGCCTTGAACCAAGCAAAGACCACGGCCCGGTCGTAGGCTCAAGACCTGATCCTGGTAGTGAGATTTGTCGTCCCTTTTAGTAAGGTTGAAGAGTGCCTAGAGGAAATTATTACCTTTCAAATATAGTCGGAGGTAATATGCCATGTCACCTTTTCCATGAGTGTAGTTATATTGTTTATTGGTTTTTTTGTCAATTTTCCTACAAAAAGTCTTTGTATTCGAACCTGTGTACAATTATAACTAAGAAATCTTATTATAAACCTTCAAATTAATAGATGAGTCAATCGAAATGAAAGGGGCACAAACCAACTACTACATATCCCAAATCGGGGAAACAAATGTTTGGGTTTGTTTCCAAAATTTAATATTTTGTTATACTTTAACGACACTTTTACGAATATGTTATGAACTAGCCACCTCACTCAATTTTAGCGTTGCTATGCCAGGCGATTCGTTTAAGAATGAACATTCAGATCACAATGGACAGCGCTGTAAACCTTTGTCTTACTTTACTTTTCTGCACATGGTCTGGTTATTTCAATGTGCGCTCATCGATGGTCAATGTACTACTGAAACCCCCTCCTGGTGTCGTCAAAATGATACCCAGAGTCCATGTTAGGGCAAGTCTATCAATTTGGATACCTATGGTAAATATATTAAAGTGAGTAAAATAAAGTAAAAACATTTATTTTTCCAATGTGTTGTACAGAATAAGACATTATTCATTTTACTATCCGTCTCGTTTTCTCATCACGTCAAAATATCCTTCCTCCATTTTGGGATACCACTGAAAAAAGTTTGGACATTTAGGACGGATTGTTTCACAGAATTTGAACAATTTGAATTCACAGAATTTGAACAATTCTGTATTATATCATTATGGGCCAGTTGCTTCACAGAACTGATGTAATAACAGAACTTGAAAATTAACTTTGAAATTTTATGAGTTATTCAAATTATGCAAAACAACCCGTCATTAATGTTAAAATTAGAAGCATCTTGATTTTGTATGGAATGATTTACTAAATGCAGAATAGAGCTACTATTTTCTATGGAATGTGCTACTAAATGCAGAATAAAGCTACTATTTTTATGGAATGTGCTACTAAATGCAGGATAGAGCTACAATTTTGGATGGAATGTGCTACTAAATGCAGAATAGAGCTACTATTTTTTACGGAATGTGCTACTAAATGCAGGATAGAGCTACAATTTTGTATGGAATGTGCTACTAAATGCAGAATAGAGTTACTATTTTCAATATTTTGGCTCCATTCGTGGCAACACTTGCGTTTTGAATCATTAATTCAGGTATAAATAATATTTTTGTTTTTACATTATGTATGTTAAATACCACAAACATTAGTGTTATTGTCATCAGTATCATTAAGACTAAAATACAAAATGTGGCAGTATTTTGATTTTTTCATCAATAAACATAATGTATTACGAAATTTGAATGAACCTACAGTTTAGGTAGAAAGTCCACGTAGTGTGCGGTGGTTGAGTTGCGTGGTGAGGTGCTGGTGTCGGCGGACCGGTATTTGTTGACGCGGCGGCACCATTGCTCCGTGGGCTTGTCGTAGCTGCGCGAGGTCTTGTGGATGTTGTAGCAAGAGCTCTTCTTAATCACGTTGCTGCGGTTCTCAAAAAAGTCGCATGATTTGGTTTTCCTTAGAGTGTTGATGTGCAATTTCCGATTATTCACAAACATCTCATCGCGCTGCCTGAAAAAACAACAAATAATATTGTATGTACATTGCAAAAAGTGGCAACATTTTATTAAGATTTTATGAATTAACCTGTATTCCTTAATTTTTTTGTTTGCTTCAGAGCTTCTTCTTTCTTTTTCCCTCTGATGATCTTCCTCTTCTTTCATAAGCTTCTTTTCCATTTCTAGTTTCTTTGCCTCTGTCCATTTTATAATATCTTTCTTGTCCAATTTTCTATGTGACTCTTTGATGGCTTGTATTTCTCGTTGAATTAGGATTTTTTCCACCTTCAGCAATAAAAACATTGTAATAGTGGAAAACAATAAAGGAGTGACTTATACTAAAGCAAAACTGTTATGCACGGCGTTTACCCATTATTTATTTACACTTGTTTAGCATCTGGGTCTCTGCTGTTCACTTTGAGCCACCTTTTTACTACTACTTAGTGCGAAGTGGTAATTCTATGATTTTTACTGCGCTATATACATTTAAAAAGAGACTTAACTCACATATTTATCTTCCACAGTCTTTTTTTCTTCCCCTTTATTATTTTTCCATATTTCCAACATGACTTTCGAGTAGGGAGAATCATTGGTGAATTGTTTAGGTTCCTTGGTTTTTGCACTGTCTTCCCTTTGAGAATGTTTCAGGTTAGTTTTATGGAATTTATGAGCTTCCCGCAAGGCTTTCCACACCTCCAGGGATTTATTTTGCATTTCTTTCAAATGTCTGTATTCCAATACCCAGTTGTAATGAGCTATGACCTCTGCCTTTGATATGTCTATGAAAATGAAATTTTGGATATAAGAAAGGTAAAAGAATCACAAGATCTATTAAAATAAAGTCCTGAAGACACCTAATATTAAGACTACCTATTGTCAGTCTGTGTGTTGTGATGATCGATCTTAGAAAAATGACTACAGCTTTACCTTTAGTAGGTTTTAATAATAGAATTTCAACCTGGCAACAACTTCTGCATGGACTCAACCATCCTGAGAATATGCGGCGTGCTTGAGGATTCACTTTTGGCATTCGAATATTTGAGCCAAGACTTGATGAAGGCCGCGTGCTCCACCTCTCCCCAGCCACCCGTGTGACCGCCACTCTTCTGTAAGAACCTTTGGAATCGTTGCACGTCCTGTAAATAAGTATTTTATTGATGCATGCTCATACCGCCAACTATTGTGCTTAGTTTTGTCTAGAAGTTGAAACACTAAATCACCGATTGGCCTGCTCTCAACAAATATAGATTTCGTCAAGTTGTATAATCTAAAATTGCCTTCCTTCCTTTTACAAAGGTAGCACATCTTTACTCAGTCTTGACTCCATATCAGTATTTATTTTCACATTATTTAAAAATATGAAACTACTTCAAAATATAAATTACCCCTTCCTTTTACATTTTTAATAAAACACACTGGAAGCCAAAAATACAAAATTAAAAATAAAATTGCAAGAGCAAGTATAATATCAAAACCCTCTCTACCAGACATCAGCGCCCAACACCTACGTCGGCAGGGAAGCGAATAGTCAATGTGGTCGGTAAGGTTCTTGACTAGCAGCTGAAGGTCGCGGATTCAAATCCTAGCGGGCTCAAATAAATCTTATTTGATTAATTGGTGTTATTTCACAATGCAGTGATTTTAAATAATATGTATATAATATTTGCGGCACGTTCCAGAGTGGAAGATACTGTCAGTATCACCCTGGTAAAAGACCACCATTCAAAATTGAAACTTTGCTTGAAATGGCTTTGGCTGTACTTGGTGACCAGATCTGAATAGCCAGGTACTTCTCCACCTTCCTCTCCCCCAACTCCTTCCCCTCCCCAATATCTTCAGCCTCACAATACACGCTATAGTTTCACTGGTTGAAAATACCAAACAGTCCGGAAGATATAAGCTGTCGTTGATATTTGCAGCCGGCCAAGAAGCATGTCACATCATTGACATATGCAACAGTACTGCAGCACTGCCATTCCAATTACACCAAATCGTGTCTCGTGTGAAAATTGTAATACCTACCACATTTTCTGTTGCAGTGTTCCTAATGATTTTTACAGGACTTGGTTTCAAAGATGCATAGGTGTTCATTGGTAACAAGCTATCTTCCTCGTGCAGACGCTTTTCGTTTATCCTAATCTAAAATTAAAAACATTCCAAAAGTACTGAAAGCACCTTAAAAGGTAAAATAAACTAGATTATTATCACTGTATACGACCTTCAGGTTGCAATGTTACATATTCGTATATGGCCTTCAAGTTGCAATGTTACATATTTGGATAGGGCTTTCAGGTTGCAACGTTACATTTTTGGACAAATTCCATAAAACAGTGTTTCTTTACAAGTTTTGTATGTTATAAAAATAAGAATACAAAACAATAACAGTAGTTACCTCATCACTTAATACTTTCTCCTGTTTTTGAAGATAATCTTTTTCTTTTTTTATGTGCAATTTTATTTCAGATAGTTGGTTCTCCAGATCTAACAAATTTTTCCTGTAAAAATCTACATCTGAAAACATTTAATCAGTTTTTTTTACATTTAATCTGTGTAAATAAAAATGTAAATGTTCATTTGTTCAAAATCTTAAATCTCCGAGAGTCTTTCACCGATTGTTTTCAAATTTTAACACAACGTTACATTCGAATATGGGTATGTGTTTTATATTTATATCTATATTATAAAGATGTCACATGTAACAGGTAAACACATGATTAGTTGGATGTAAAAAACACGCGCTATTGTTTCTCTATCTGCACAGACAGACTGAGCCACAGCAACGCGTGGCGGGGTACAGCTAGTTTAGTAATATTAATTTGTCTGTATTTTTAACCCCCGCTGTGATACTATTGTCGCAACCCACGATCTGACATGTTGGCCTGACAGAAAATTCTAATAAACGAAAACGATATAGTATCGAAGAACTTTTGTGATTTTGCTTGGACATATTTTATTTGTTCCGTTTTTAAATGTTGTTTTTTTCTTACCAAGTTCTTGCATTTTCTCACTTGACATTACATTTTCTTTTAGAATTTCCATTGAATGTTTGAGCAAAGCACATTTTTCATTTAACTGTTGTAATTCTTCATTTCTGTAATTTAATATGGCATGAAACCGTGAGTGAAGCAATTATAGAACTTGATAAATATAACATTAACATTAACTTGGGCCTAAAGAATTCTGAATTGTGTGAATATGTACATACTCAAACAACAGAACATAGTTCCCCTACCCCTATGGTACATCTGTGCTGAACCAAACGACTCCTGATGTCGTCGACTGGATGAATAATCTCAGTATCCCACTTTCACCTCCACCAACTCCATAGGAAAAAGAAGATTGAAATTGATCCAAAAACATCAAGGACAATTCTATTTACTTCCAATAGTAGATTCGGTAAAGTTGTTGAATTCCTCTTCACGCAAAGGCTCTTATTGATTTCAACTTAAATATTGAATGGAGACCACTATTTAAGTTGGGGGTTTAAGGAAACATGCACAAAAGGTTTTTAGGTTGTTACTTAATTATAAATGGTTATTTTAATAATTTATTAGTATTTTCTAACCTTCAAACTTAACTTGGAGAAAAAATGGAACTTTTACATCATTTACCATCTCCCCCTGCGTAAATAGTTGTTTTTTGTAGTAATTAATTTGAAACCAAGTACTATTTATAATTTTGTTTGAGTATTAAGCGTGAAGTGGAATTCAACAAGTTATTCGTAAATTAATGATACATTAAAGCAATGCAAAGAGGTCAGATTCAGGCTTCCATTGGTGTCCAGAATGGTGGGGAATTTTACAAGTTTATCGTAGATTAATGATGCATCAAAGCAAAGCAAAGAGGTCAGATTTAGGCTTCCATTGGTGTCCAGAATGGTGGGGAATTTTACAAGTTTATCGTAGATTAATGATGCATTGCAAAGCAAAGAGGTCAGATTTAGGCTTCCATTGGTGTCCAGAATGGTAGGGAATTTTACAAGGCAAAAGGAGTAGGGCAGAAAAGGAGAAATAAAATAATTGGATAAAAAATAATAATTTCAATCTATTCAGATTGTTTTTAGCCTTTTCTGGTTTTACCTTGAGTATTCTAAATTTGATAGAAAATAAAGCATGTCATCATGCTTCAAGGATTTGAGATTTGCACTAGTGTTTCCATTCAAAACATTCTCCTGGGTTTGCAGTCTCTTGTATAATGTGTGGAATTTAATCAAATAATCTGTGGATTTTGCAATTTGACTTTTCTTAAATAAATCATCCATTTTGATACTGTCCCTTGGAATAAATTACAATATTATGTTAATACTATTTGAAACTGAAAAGTAAATAGAATCCTTCAAACAAAAGATGTGTTGCCTAGTAACAATATGTCAACAATGTAACCATGTAGTTAGTAGCATAAATCAACTATCTAGTTAGTAGTTATGGAACAGAGGGTTACATATCGACATACTTACCTTTGAAGTAAGGGTGTTGCAATGACCATAAATCAACTATCTATAGATTGATAACTCCGCCCTCTTTCCATACGTTTGCTTTCGTCAAGTTTTAACCATAGATCTGGCAAATTTGAATACACCACGCATCGCCGACGTCACAGCACACCATCGACAAAGGATAGAGGAAATTTAAAAAAAAGGCGCAACCATAGACAATTTAATTCTGCTTCGGAACCTACCTAAAACCCAATTCATTAGCCTAAAACATAAGTAAAATGTCACCCAAGACCACAAGGTCCCATCTGACAAAGCCCTGTCCTAAGAAAGAAATGACCTTTAAAGTAACTTCTTTTACAGCTCATTTTCTCAGGACAGCGTTTTATCAGAAGGAACCTGAAAAGCAAACTCATAATTACATGTACAATAATTTTATTTTTTTAAATATAAACATGAAATACAATAATATAAGCACAAAACACATTTAAAAGGTGAAATTACTGTATCAATATAAAACTAGCTGTTGGAAATGATAGTTATTTTCTTTCAACATCCAACGGCAATTGAAAAAAATATTGTCAATAAGGCAGTCAACGATTCAACCTACTGTTTTAGCGTCTAATTACATTATTATTATTTTTGTTTCCCTCCTACTTATCTTATTACTTAAATATTTATACCTTTCATATATAAATAGTAAGTATATAATACTTGTTAGTTTAAAAAACTTTATATGCCTTTTAGATATTTTTAACTTAGGAATAGTACACAACATAAAGAATGTAACAGTGTAAACAGAAAAGTAAATTTAACAATAGGTTATTGTTTTAACAATAGGTTATTGTTTTAACAATACATATTGGCACCTGATAAATAAATAGGGTATAATAATAACAAATAAAAACACCAAATACAATAGTAAAATTTAAAGAAGGTGTTGAGAGAATATTCATTATGATGTCAAGTATGTAATAAAAAAGTAGAACTATATATAAACTAGACATATGAAATAAACTAATTCGACTATTTTTTTATTAACACTAGTCGTTGACTGAAAATGGGCTGCAGACTAATACAGCCAAACTGAATAATGTAAACTCCGCATCAGAGAATATTTGGCTTAAAATTACAAACGATAACAATATTTGACTTGTATATTTATTTTTTCGTTATTATTCTACTACTCATATAGAGATGTCAATAGAAAATGAATTGGCAAGGATACACCACAACCATACAATGGACCTGGTTTAATGAGGAGCATGGCAGTACTAAGATACTTAAAAGACGCTTATAGGAACAAATTGTGGTCTTAATTGGTTTTAACTTATTAAAATAAATTAGTTATGACAACCATTTCTTCCTATATTTAGCATATTTTAAATGTTGCAGTACTGCTATTTTCTTCATGGAGTCAGGTCCATTGTATGGTAGTGTATCCTTGCCAATTAATTTTCTATTGACATCGGTACACCATGCATTGATTATAAATGGTACAGTAATCTTGATAATGAATTGAATAAATTTTTTTATGTTCGTAACAATTAAGCCAATCAAAACATATATATTTGGCAATGGTTTCTTCAATAACGGGCAAAAGATATAAATTTTCGCAATTATAATTCAGTACATACTCGACGACATAATGAATTTCAAGAGCGTTGATAGCAAATTTCTTAGTGGGATCATATGGGTCACCTATGCAAGATATTTTACATCTATGTTCTGCCATCCCCTGTGCAGCAACAGCAACGCTGCTGGTTGCAGAGAAGACATGACTGGGTCCTGCACTCATTTCTGGAAAAAAATATATCATAGTTCTTGAAGAAATTGAAGTAAAGATTGACATATTAGAGGAACAAAACTAACAATACTATTCCCTTTTAAGTAATATAAAACAGATGTGTACCTTCATTTTCTACTAGCTTCCCCTGTGCAGCAACGGGTACGCTGCTGGTTGAGATGTTACGCTCTGAAATAAATATAATTATTAGATTAACCGAATAAACAAAACATATTATTATTATTATTATAGGCTGATGCAGTATAGAATACCTTTTAGGATGTAGTCATGATACGTGCTGAACACCATTCTCGAAATGGACTCTCAGAGGTTATGGTTGGAAACTTGTGTCGAATAGTCTCTGTCCGTACATCCTTTCACACAATACGTTTTAAGGACTTTATCGGTAGGCACATAAATGTTATTTATCACACATAAATCAACTGTTTCACACAACCAGATATTTGACAATTTTATGATGACAAACAACGGCGTCTGTCAAACTTTTCTTACAGTTTTTTAGAGGAAGTGAAATGGCAGGAAGCATGAGTCGGCCACCTAGCGGCGAGAACACGCATTACACCGTTTGCGAACCCTCTCTTTCTGGCGCACGAGTCTTATGGTAAAGTGAGCGAGAAACAAAAAAAATACGCATCGCCTACGTCACAAACATAGATTTTTACCATGTCTATAATTTGTGTTGACGTTTTTAAGCGGAGTTATACCCCCCTGGCAATGACTAAATAAAATATTATTCAATGGGGTGTTGCTAGTACAGATTTTGTGGAAACAAAAATCCATGGACTTAAATTATTTGCTCATTCATTAATAAATTCCTCTTATATCCGGAATTCGCCTGCAGAGATAAGTATGTAAAGCAATGACGGGAGGTTGATTGGTAAGTTTCTACCTACCATTGAAGAAATTAGTGATGGTACAATCAACTAGGTAACCATTTTGAAATGTTTGTTTATTTGATCAATGAAAAATTATCTATTAATTGCATTTTTTAACATCTAATGGTGATGATTATTTGCACCCTGTGACAACTAAAGGTCAGTCAAAAAAAAAAATTTCTTAGAAACTGTCGTAAAAATTTACCCGGCTTGTTACGACAATTTCTTGCCGACAAGGTATTTAACCGCTAGAGTGCCGACGAGCGCCAACGCGCACGTGCACATACTAACTAAACTAATCTATGCGAAATCAGATGCTGTTTAGCGCGCGGCAGGGGAGGTCACTTGCACGCATCGCTAATCTTTTATCTTTTTATGTGTTACATAAAGTTCAAATTATAATATTATTAGTAATTACAATATAAAAAGGATAATAATAGGACAATATAATAAGAAAATAGTTCGAGTGAAAATGAACATTCTTCAAGTTGTGAAGAAAGTGATAGTGGGAGTGACATTGTGGTGCGCTCACACCGCGTAATGCAAATTTTGAGTGATAGTGATAATAAAGACAATAACAATTATTTTGCTGATACGGAGGATGGGTGGAGTAGACGAGAGCGACAAAATGCTATACACCTATTTGGATGAACGAAGAACTCTCAAATTTTGGAAAAAGGTTGTATTTAATGTATTTGGAAGGATGGTGGTGAATGCATATATATTGTATAGTGAGAAAAATATTGGCAAAAAAATGACGAGATTGAAATTTACATCGAGTATAATTGACAATTTAGAAGAGAAATGGTTGCTCCACAAAAATAGGCCAGAACCTGCTACTCCGACTACATCTCCCCCTCAAAGTTTTGGATTAGAAAAGTTACCCGGGCGTAATTTACGGCGATGTGTAGTGTGCAGCAGCAAGGATTACAGCGCTGTGAAGAGAAAGTTTTTGTTCACAATATATATTTCCATAATTTTCTTTGTATTTTATTATCCTTATACAAGTTTTTATTAACACATTGTTTGCGGGAGACGCTTAAACGCGTCTTTTGCGTATTGTTGGTAGAGAGCGGGAGACGCTTAAAAGCGTTTTTCGTATTTGTACACTATTGGTAAAGCGCGGGAGACGCCAAAATGCATTGTACACTTAGAATAACAATATATTACGAGACGTATGATGTTGGTTACTCTGAAGTAAAAATTATGTGTCAGCTCTTGTGAGACGTGTACCAGGTACCTGGCAATTCGTGGAATTAGGGTCGGGTGGCCGGCCGACTGTGGTCATAAAACATGCACTTGAAATAAAATAACTGTAAGATAAATGTTTCGTTTTTTTTTTTAAATCTTTACATTTCTTCAGGGTTAAAGCAATATTGTTTTGTTCAAGACGTTCTCTATTTTATTTTCTGCCTACATTCCGCTTTAAAAATTTCGTACAAAGTATTTGTGTGCTGTGCTCGAAAAGTTATTTGTTACATAATAAAGGGATATTTTTTCATAAAAAATACCCTATAAAAATGGACTACGGTAATGACGAGAGTGACGGAGAATTGTGTGCTGATAATTTGTCAAATTATTCTTGTGATAGTGATATGACAGAGAAACATACAGACAACGAATTTGATTTTAGTGATGACGAAGTTACAGCGCGTCCCCGGACTTTTTTCCAAAGAACAATTTCAAGCGATTCGGATTCAGACTCAGACGAAGATGAAGAAAAATGGTCATCAGCAGATAATCCACCAGTCCTGGAAGAGTTTTTAGGTTGCCCAGGTATAAATAACGATAATGTTCCAAGAGTATGTGATAGAGTGTACAAGAAATGGAAAGACATTACAATACAAGACATGAAGAAATTTTTGGGACTTATTCTTCTTAGGGGACAAGTCCGCAAGGACAGAAGAGACGATTACTGGAGCTCAGATGCGTCCACGGAAACACCATTTTTCGCCAAAACGATGACAAGAGACAGATTTCGTCAAACACGGAGAGCTTGGCACTTCAATAATAATGAACATTTGGAAGATGGATCAGATAAGCTATGTAAAGTCCGACCAGTATTAGATTATTTCCTTCCGAAGTTTATAAATGTTTACAAACCTAATCAGCAACTATCTTTAGATGAGGGAATGGTGCCTTGGAGGGGAAGATTATTCTGTAGAGTTTATAATGCGGCAAAAATGATCAAATATGGGATACTCGTACGTATGGTGTGCGAAAGCACTACAGGCTACATATCATAGACATATGAATATTAGTAGACCTGCCCTAAGTGATTAAAAGCGTATTATCCCCACTCCCCATACCGGTTCCATTGGAACCGGCTGTGCTCGCGTATGGCCTCAAGTGAAATCTGAAAACGTGACGTCATCATTCTTGTGCGAACTATGGTCGAGGCATCATCGGTTCATTTTACGAAATAACACGGCAAAATGTTGACTTGTACTATGAAAACTTGTAAAAATAGATGTGAAAAAGAGAATAAACCCAATTGTCGTATTACATTCCATATATAAGCATTATTTTACTTTATTTTAAGCATATTCACATCGTATAATATGGATCAGTTGTAGAAACATATACTATCACATCGAGAAACGTCTGGACGCGAAACACAAAGCTGGTTGGTTGCTGGGAAGTAAATTATGAACATTTATAAAAGTGTCTTAACTAAATACTTAAACGAAATATTCGACTCTGAAAATAGATCCGAATTTTTTTGCCGAATTTGGACTTCGCAAATTTGTTCATAACGTGGCGAGTAATTTGCGCTCCCATGTAAAAATGTCTATTCATTCAAAAGCAGATTTTACTTTTAAGAAGTAAATGGTGATATTATAATGCGAGATGCCTATTTACTGTCAGATTGATTTATTGACGAATCACAGTCAGCCTTACGCCCTTCGTTCTTCAACAGTTGATTTTACCCCTCGCCATTATCTTCTCGTCTATTAATTCCTATGTCTGTGCTACATATGCAATTTCGAAATTTATTGTACTCAAGGACGAACATTATTGGAAACCATAAAAAACTGTTGTATCACCTTATACCGGTTTATGGCATCATCTGTACATGGATAACTACTACAACAGTGTGGAAAATAGTCAAATACTTTTACAACATAAAATTCGAATTTGTGGCACGATTCGAAAAAATAGGGGATTACCTGATTGCTTTAGGCAAGGTAACTAAATTGAATAAGGGCCAAGCAATTTTTCGAAGGAAAAAAGATGTTCTCTTACAAGTTTGGCAATCGAAAAGAGAAGTGACTTTAATTTCTACCATACATTCGGCAGAAATGCGAGAAAGTCACAACGGCCGAGCTGACCAATATCTTTCGTATTATTCTATTTTACGAAAAACCACTAAATGGACAAAAAGGCTAGCGATGTACATAATAAATTGTGCATTATTCAACTCATTTGTTGTGTACAACTCCGTAAAAGAAAGGAAAATAAAATATAAACAATTTTTTAAGGAAATCGCAGAGCACAGGGTGGCTGATCAGATTTCGTCAGATAATAGTCAAGACCCGGAACCAACACCATCAACATCTGGTATCCGAAAAAAATCTTCAAAATCTGATCCTCCAGGAAGACTATCGATGGATATGAGAAAACATATATTGGAAAAGATTGAAGGCCCTGGTAAAAATAAGAATCTACGAAAGCGATGTCGTGTGTGCGCGGTACACAAAATACGTAGCGAAACCCGGTACATGTGTAAATTCTGTGATGTACCTTTACATAAAGGGAATTGTTTCCAACGATTTCATACTTTCAAACAATATTAATGTTTAGTGGTGTGTATTTTACAATATATATATATACTATGTTGAATGTGCATAAAATGACTAAATCGACAATAGTGCAGTTTTTTCAAAATTTTTAAATTTAAACTTAAATATCCGGATCATAATGAAAGATTTCAAATAAAGTAAAACACTGAAAATTTTATTTAAATTTGATCAATAGTTCAGAAGTTATAGCTATTTTACATGAAACGTAAATTTGCGCGCGAACATGATAAAAATTGCCCGCTTTACGGCGTAGATTGATTAAAAAACCCCCCGCAAACACAATGTTTTTTGAGGTTTTTTCACAAGAAAACACGGAAAATATTATTAAAATTGGATAATTTTTGGAAGAGATACAGTTTTTTTTTCGAGACCAGGGTAAATGACATCAAAAACAAAAGATTTCTTTGGCATTTCAAGTATATTTGGGGATCAATGGTGAGGCACGAAATGAAAGAAGGTTGTGAAGGTCACATGTGTTTATTGGTGAGTCAGTTGCCGTGACGAGGTGATGATGTAGGACAGATGATGAATACTCCGGACGCTGCGGTGATGATGTGCTGGTCAAGCGCGGGTCAGTGAGTCGACGCCGGGCGCTTGTGACCGGGACTCGATGGAGGTCAGGCACTGGTGAAGAACGTAGGTCCTCAGGCACTCCAGTGCTGACGAGACGGCCGAAGGTGCGACGGACCTTATAGGCGGTTGAACGGGAACGATGTAGACCAGTGAGGATGCTGCGTGTCCTCGTGGTGGTCATGGTAGCGTGGAAGAAGCGCTGGTCAGAGACGCTGGAACCAGGGCGCTTGTAATCCGAGTAGCGCTGGCCGCGGACGTGGCCGAGGCGCTATGATGATGTCCCGATAGAGTCCATGATGATAGGGGCGAAGCCGGGTACGTGTCCCTCGCGCTAGTAAGAAAAGCGCGGGTTAACACTCGTTGAGCCTTGCAGACTGGTGGCAAAATTATGACTGACTGACTGACTCGCTGCGTCGGGCTTATTTATACTACTCGGCCGACGGCGGCAGTAGGTAGGTGGATGGCAACTAAATCGAAGACACTCGCTCGATCTGGATCATTCGCGAACTTTCGACGGCTTGGCAATTATGCCTAGGCCGTAGGCTCGAACCTTCTGGCGAGTTCTCGTAGTATTCGAGACGGACTGCAGTGTTATTGTCATCAATATGCAGGTAGGTACTTGAAGTACGTAGATTACTTTGTTTACGATTTAACGATGCAAGTACATAATTCGGGAGTAGATACTAAGTAGGTCAAGCGGTTTATTATTAATTATTTAATCTGGATAATTCGACGCCACATATATATGAGTAAAAAACAATGGCACTAAAAGGGTTAATGTCGTGCATGCATTCCTTATCTTCTGGCAAATTCCATGAGTGTTCTAGCACCCCCTGTTAGCTAGGGAGCAATGCAACCTAATTAATGATACACTGAACTAGAGACAATTTCTTGCCGACAAGGTGTTTAATGTCGTGCATGCATTCCTTATCTACCGGCAAATTCCATGAGTGTTCTAGCACCCCCTGTTAGCTAGGGAGCAATGCAACCTAATTAATGATACACTGAACTAGAGACAATTTCTTGCCGACAAGGTGTTTAATGTCGTGCATGCATTCCTTATCTTCCGGCAAATTCCATGAGTGTTCTAGCACCCCCTGTTAGCTAGGGAGCAATGCAACCTAATTAATGATACACTGAACTAGAGACAATTTCTTGCCGACAAGGTGTTTAATGTCGTGCATGCATTCCTTATCTTCCGGCAAATTCCATGAGTGTTCTAGCACCCCCTGTTAGCTAGGGAGCAATGCAACCTAATTAATGATACACTGAACTAGAGACAATTTCTTGCCGACAAGGTGTTTAATGTCGTGCATGCATTCCTTATCTACCGGCAAATTCCATGAGTGTTCTAGCACCCCCTGTTAGCTAGGGAGCAATGCAACCTAATTAATGATACACTGAACTAGAGACAATTTCTTGCCGACAAGGTGTTTAATGTCGTGCATGCATTCCTTATCTACCGGCAAATTCCATGAGTGTTCTAGCACCCCCTGTTAGCTAGGGAGCAATGCAACCTAATTAATGATACACTGAACTAGAGACAATTTCTTGCCGACAAGGTGTTTAATGTCGTGCATGCATTCCTTATCTTCCGGCAAATTCCATGAGTGTTCTAGCACCCCCTGTTAGCTAGGGAGCAATGCAACCTAATTAATGATACACTGAACTAGAGACAATTTCTTGCCGACAAGGTGTTTAATGTCGTGCATGCATTCCTTATCTTCCGGCAAATTCCATGAGTGTTCTAGGACCCCCTGTTAGCTAGGGAGCAATGCAACCTAATTAATGATACACTAAACTAGAGACAATTTCTTGCCGACAAGGTGTTTAATGTCGTGCATGCATTCCTTATCTTCCGGCAAATTCCATGAGTGTTCTAGCACCCCCTGTTAGCTAGGGAGCAATGCAACCTAATTAATGATACACTGAACTAGAGACAATTTCTTGCCGACAACGTGTTTAATGTCGTGCATGCATTCCTTATCTTCCGGCAAATTCCATGAGTGTTCTAGCACCCCCTGTTAGCTAGGGAGCAATGCAACCTAATTAATGATACACTGAACTAGAGACAATTTCTTGCCGACAAGGTGTTTAATGTCGTGCATGCATTCCTTATCTACCGGCAAATTCCATGAGTGTTCTAGCACCCCCTGTTAGCTAGGGAGCAATGCAACCTAATTAATGATACACTGAACTAGAGACAATTTCTTGCCGACAAGGTGTTTAATGTCGTGCATGCATTCCTTATCTACCGGCAAATTCCATGAGTGTTCTAGCACCCCCTGTTAGCTAGGGAGCAATGCAACCTAATTAATGATACACTGAACTAGAGACAATTTCTTGCCGACAAGGTGTTTAATGTCGTGCATGCATTCCTTATCTTCCGGCAAATTCCATGAGTGTTCTAGCACCCCCTGTTAGCTAGGGAGCAATGCAACCTAATTAATGATACACTGAACTAGAGACAATTTCTTGCCGACAAGGTGTTTAATGTCGTGCATGCATTCCTTATCTACCGGCAAATTCCATGAGTGTTCTAGCACCCCCTGTTAGCTAGGGAGCAATGCAACCTAATTAATGATACACTGAACTAGAGACAATTTCTTGCCGACAAGGTGTTTAATGTCGTGCATGCATTCCTTATCTTCCGGCAAATTCCATGAGTGTTCTAGCACCCCCTGTTAGCTAGGGAGCAATGCAACCTAATTAATGATACACTGAACTAGAGACAATTTCTTGCCGACAAGGTGTTTAATGTCGTGCATGCATTCCTTATCTTCCGGCAAATTCCATGAGTGTTCTAGGACCCCCTGTTAGCTAGGGAGCAATGCAACCTAATTAATGATACACTAAACTAGAGACAATTTCTTGCCGACAAGGTGTTTAATGTCGTGCATGCATTCCTTATCTTCCGGCAAATTCCATGAGTGTTCTAGCACCCCCTGTTAGCTAGGGAGCAATGCAACCTAATTAATGATACACTGAACTAGAGACAATTTCTTGCCGACAACGTGTTTAATGTCGTGCATGCATTCCTTATCTTCCGGCAAATTCCATGAGTGTTCTAGCACCCCCTGTTAGCTAGGGAGCAATGCAACCTAATTAATGATACACTGAACTAGAGACAATTTCTTGCCGACAAGGTGTTTAATGTCGTGCATGCATTCCTTATCTACCGGCAAATTCCATGAGTGTTCTAGCACCCCCTGTTAGCTAGGGAGCAATGCAACCTAATTAATGATACACTGAACTAGAGACAATTTCTTGCCGACAAGGTGTTTAATGTCGTGCATGCATTCCTTATCTACCGGCAAATTCCATGAGTGTTCTAGCACCCCCTGTTAGCTAGGGAGCAATGCAACCTAATTAATGATACACTGAACTAGAGACAATTTCTTGCCGACAAGGTGTTTAATGTCGTGCATGCATTCCTTATCTTCCGGCAAATTCCATGAGTGTTCTAGCACCCCCTGTTAGCTAGGGAGCAATGCAACCTAATTAATGATACACTGAACTAGAGACAATTTCTTGCCGACAAGGTGTTTAATGTCGTGCATGCATTCCTTATCTACCGGCAAATTCCATGAGTGTTCTAGCACCCCCTGTTAGCTAGGGAGCAATGCAACCTAATTAATGATACACTGAACTAGAGACAATTTCTTGCCGACAAGGTGTTTAATGTCGTGCATGCATTCCTTATCTTCCGGCAAATTCCATGAGTGTTCTAGCACCCCCTGTTAGCTAGGGAGCAATGCAACCTAATTAATGATACACTGAACTAGAGACAATTTCTTGCCGACAAGGTGTTTAATGTCGTGCATGCATTCCTTATCTACCGGCAAATTCCATGAGTGTTCTAGCACCCCCTGTTAGCTAGGGAGCAATGCAACCTAATTAATGATACACTGAACTAGAGACAATTTCTTGCCGACAAGGTGTTTAATGTCGTGCATGCATTCCTTATCTACCGGCAAATTCCATGAGTGTTCTAGCACCCCCTGTTAGCTAGGGAGCAATGCAACCTAATTAATGATACACTGAACTAGAGACAATTTCTTGCCGACAAGGTGTTTAATGTCGTGCATGCATTCCTTATCTTCCGGCAAATTCCATGAGTGTTCTAGCACCCCCTGTTAGCTAGGGAGCAATGCAACCTAATTAATGATACACTGAACTAGAGACAATTTCTTGCCGACAAGGTGTTTAATGTCGTGCATGCATTCCTTATCTTCCGGCAAATTCCATGAGTGTTCTAGCACCCCCTGTTAGCTAGGGAGCAATGCAACCTAATTAATGATACACTGAACTAGAGACAATTTCTTGCCGACAAGGTGTTTAATGTCGTGCATGCATTCCTTATCTACCGGCAAATTCCATGAGTGTTCTAGCACCCCCTGTTAGCTAGGGAGCAATGCAACCTAATTAATGATACACTGAACTAGAGACAATTTCTTGCCGACAAGGTGTTTAATGTCGTGCATGCATTCCTTATCTACCGGCAAATTCCATGAGTGTTCTAGCACCCCCTGTTAGCTAGGGAGCAATGCAACCTAATTAATGATACACTGAACTAGAGACAATTTCTTGCCGACAAGGTGTTTAATGTCGTGCATGCATTCCTTATCTACCGGCAAATTCCATGAGTGTTCTAGCACCCCCTGTTAGCTAGGGAGCAATGCAACCTAATTAATGATACACTGAACTAGAGACAATTTCTTGCCGACAAGGTGTTTAATGTCGTGCATGCATTCCTTATCTTCCGGCAAATTCCATGAGTGTTCTAGCACCCCCTGTTAGCTAGGGAGCAATGCAACCTAATTAATGATACACTGAACTAGAGACAATTTCTTGCCGACAAGGTGTTTAATGTCGTGCATGCATTCCTTATCTACCGGCAAATTCCATGAGTGTTCTAGCACCCCCTGTTAGCTAGGGAGCAATGCAACCTAATTAATGATACACTGAACTAGAGACAATTTCTTGCCGACAAGGTGTTTAATGTCGTGCATGCATTCCTTATCTTCCGGCAAATTCCATGAGTGTTCTAGCACCCCCTGTTAGCTAGGGAGCAATGCAACCTAATTAATGATACACTGAACTAGAGACAATTTCTTGCCGACAAGGTGTTTAATTTCGTGCATGCATTCCTTATCTACCGGCAAATTCCATGAGTGTTCTAGCACCCCCTGTTAGCTAGGGAGCAATGCAACCTAATTAATGATACACTGAACTAGAGACAAT
The DNA here is from genome assembly GCA_026573805.1 of Hesperophylax magnus. Lineage (NCBI taxonomy): Eukaryota > Metazoa > Arthropoda > Insecta > Trichoptera > Limnephilidae > Hesperophylax > Hesperophylax magnus. The sequence goes on along the minus strand of JAIUSX010000043.1, from coordinate 1,597,396 downwards.
TTCTTGCCGACAAGGTGTTTAATGTCGTGCATGCATTCCTTATCTACCGGCAAATTCCATGAGTGTTCTAGCACCCCCTGTTAGCTAGGGAGCAATGCAACCTAATTAATGATACACTGAACTAGAGACAATTTCTTGCCGACAAGGTGTTTAATGTCGTGCATGCATTCCTTATCTTCCGGCAAATTCCATGAGTGTTCTAGCACCCCCTGTTAGCTAGGGAGCAATGCAACCTAATTAATGATACACTGAACTAGAAGCATCTTTTTGGTCTGTTAAATTATGTACTCTCCATGAATGAAATTCCCCTTTAACAAAGACACACGTTTTGTTTATTTTAATATTATGTTAATACTTATACAAGGTGTCCGGGGTAATGTGCACTAACTTCGGGAGGTGTTCTACATGGTGGTTTAATAAATAAAAAAAGATTTTTCGAAATTCCATTGTTTTTTCCCAAACAAAATTTATAGAAGTAAAAATAAATGGATAAATATAATAAAAAAAGTAAGTTATCTTCATTATTTATACTATCATGGAAAATGAATGCACTTTACCACCGGACACCTTGTATAGAACCGAGTATGGAGTAATATAGTTATCCCAAACAATCATACTAGTGGTTCTGTGAAAAGTTGACCAGTTGTCAACAAAAGTATGTTTCTAATTCTCTCTTATTTAATAAATCAAAACCATAATTTCATTTGAAATTATTCGATTTATGAGTAGATACTTAAATAGCTGCTTACTTAATTATAAACCATATATTTTAACAGTCCCGAAGAACAAAATATTGGATGTGCAAATTTGTAGTTTTGCGGTAGAGCTGTTTAATGTCTCGTTTCTGCATTTTTACTGTTTTTGAAAATATATTTCTCCAAATAAATAAATTCATGGGGTTCATGGAAAATATTTGTTGGTCTCAAAAACAATAAAAATGCAGAAACGAGACTTCAAACAGCTCTACTGCAAAACTACAAATTTGCACATCCGACATTGTTCTTCGAGACTGTAATGCTATGTAACGTTTTTTTTATTGAAATAAGGAATTATACAATTTGTCCAAAGAAACATCACTATCTCAATGACAATTCTTTTTTCAAACTTTCTTCCAGCAAGCAGGTACCATAATATTAAAAAAATGTGAATAAACCCGTTGTTCCTTTGGGTTGGTAAGGGTAAGGAATCGACATAAACCGAAGGCCCCGTACTGAAAAGTTCCACAATGGCTGCACTGCAAACCCTGGCCAACTTTACTTTTCTGTGCAGGGTCTTCGGTTTGTGTCGATTCCTTACCCTTACCGACAGACCCAATGGGACGTCGGTAAGGGTAAGGAATCGACATAAACCGAAGGCCCCGTACTGAAAAGTTCCACAATGGCTGCACTGCAAACCCTGGCCAACTTTACTTTTCTGTGCAGGGTCTTCGGTTTGTGTCGATTCCTTACCCTTACCGACAGACCCAATGGGACGTCGGTAAGGGTAAGGAATCGACATAAACCGAAGGCCCCGTACTGAAAAGTTCCACAATGGCTGCACTGCAAACCCTGGCCAACTTTACTTTTCTGTGCAGGGTCTTCGGTTTGTGTCGATTCCTTACCCTTACCGACAGACCCAATGGGACGTCGGTAAGGGTAAGGAATCGACATAAACCGAAGGCCCCGTACTGAAAAGTTCCACAATGGCTGCACTGCAAACCCTGGCCAACTTTACTTTTCTGTGCAGGGTCTTCGGTTTGTGTCGATTCCTTACCCTTACCGACAGACCCAATGGGACCAAAGGCTGAGGAAGTCCCAATAAACATGACAATTTTACATTTAAAAAAAGAATCTTTACTGAAAATCTTGAAGTGGAAAGTACAAACAAATTTACATACAGACGAAATACAAAACGGTTGAGTTAAAACAGGACTCAATAATTATTTATCACAACATTTTTGTTTTGAGGAGTTTTATTTCACATGTACATTTGTTACTTGATTTTTATTTAATTGCTTAATTGCTATCGGTTTCAACACACCCCTGTCGTTCACTAGCAATCTTAACACTTCGGCCGGGAAAGGTAGTTCTACCCGTTCGGTCGATTGATGCTTAACGGCGGGAAGGGTAGTTCTACCTTTTGCACCGGGGTAAATTTTGCGTATTTAAAGAAAGCAGGTATGGGCAAATACCAATAGGCGGACCATAATAAACATATTACAATGTTAATTGAGTTGCATTTCAAATAATATTCGATTTTCGTTTAGTATTTTTATAGCTTGGGTATGCGGTGTTACTACGTAGAAATTTTATTAATATATTTTAATTATTTTCGAAGATATAGCGATTTAAAAGAAATTCGCGCGGGACCTTTATTTTCGTGCTTGACAATGTTCCCCTGTTATGTTGACTTTTCTTACCTTCCCCCCCTCCCACTACCCTAACTTAATCATTCTGTACTTGCATGATTTTTAAGATTGCTAGTGAATGACACAGATGTGTTGAAACTGGTAACAAATAAATAAAAAATCAAGTAACAAAAAATGTACATGGGAAATAAAACTCTTCAACACAAAAATGTCTACAAATTGTTACATAGTTGTTAATGCCTAAGAAATAAAAAAAAATTATCACAATCAATTTTTGAGTTATTTCGCTTGTGCTTTCTCCTTCTTTAGCCAACGTTTTAGACAGCCATGCAGTATCCATCATCAGGGCAGATGTCCGACATGACATAATAATCAAAAAGTTATCACGATAATACTGTTGGCCATGAAAAGGTTCTCTTGCAATTGTTCCATCAATAACTAGATAATAATATTTGGATGATTTTTCTAGGGCCGTTTTTGTGCAAAATCACCTCTGCAATAACAGGTAATTGTGCAAGTCAAGCATCATTTGTAATATAAATTACTTTTAACTGGGACATCTTGATTTAGTAGAATATCACAATTACCTCTTATTATTTCAATATGGTCCGGTGCATCAAGCAGAAAGTTGAAATACTCATGCAATCATTGTAACCTACTTGACACCGGCTTCTTTGCCACCAGCCGTGCGCAACGGGATTCCTAGCCTTATTAATATCATGCACACGCCAGCACATATTAAGATAAGGTCGGTATACAGGTACATCTTTAGTTTTGCTTATAAGATAATATATTTTTAGAAGACTATTCTTCGCAGTGTATGTTATTAGAATTTAAAAAACAGTAACCCGAGAAGGAATCATTTCTTCTCAGTGAAAAGAGGACAGTAATCATTGGATCAATATGTCTAACTAAATTAACTGAGTAAACAAAATTATCAAAAATAATATAAGTCTTTGAGCGAGTTTACAAATTGTTTAATTAATGTTATCATCAGATACCACAGTTTAAATATGTTATAATAAAATAATTATAAGTTCAATAAAAAAAGAGAAAAAAATCTACAGGAAAATTTGGTGATATCCCTTACCTCTGAGGACTTTTCTACATGTAGGACATTTTTTACTTGTCAATTTAACTTTTTTTATACAAGTCTCACAAAATATATGACCACAAAATGTAGACACAGCATTCAGTTTTTGAAGACTCTCCATGCAAACGGGGCACTCTCCATAATTCTTAGAAGGGGTCGTTGGGACTGGCTGCAGCGGTTGGTCCACGGATGGGGGAGGAGCAGTCAGAGAAGACATCACATTGAGGAGCGAGTTATCTGGAGAGATGAGTTCCATAGTTCGCATAATCTGTGGAACGGTGGATCTCTTGGAACCCAACAAGGCATTATGTCCTTCGTATCCGTACCAGGGCACGCAACACTCCTCACATCCTCGGCATTCAGCTGAGTGCCGACTTCTTCCCGGGTGCTGACTTCTTCGTTTGGGACTGTGCACATTTGGATAACGACTGTAAGGATTCAAACTGGATACGGAAGGACTATCTGCATTGGAAGAACGACCAGCATTGATTGAAGTATCGGAATCAATAACAATGACTTCTGATGATTGCTGCTGATTTGGGTGTCTGATCAAGTCTAAGTCGATAGTCTCAAGAACCCTGGATCGTTTATTTTTTGTGTTTTTATCTTTTCTTTCCCTTTTCTTTCCTTTACGAGTTCCATAATTAAAAGGTATTTTTATCATGGATGACATCACATTAAAAACAGAATTGGAGAGGGACGGGGAATCCTTATTTTGATCTTTAGGAGTAAATTTTGGCGAATGCTTATCAAAAAAATCTTTAACATGCATTCTCATCATCACAAATGAACTCAAGTTTTCCATCAGGGGAGAGCTCGGAGTGGCGGGAGTGGAGTGAGCGGAATGTGCAAGTGCAGTGGTGGAGTGTGCGGAGGACTTGGGCAGCGGCGCCGGGGCTGATGGGGGCGACTCGGGAGCCTGGGGCTCGGGGACAGTGTCGTCTAGCTGTATTACTTCCTGGGACTGACTGCTATTCAACACAGCATTGTTCTCTGCTATCAAGACGTCCACATCGATTATCTCACAGTCTGAATCGTATATTTTCGTATCTACATCATCGAGGAGCAAATCAATCACATCAGGTAAACTCTTTTTTTTACGTTTGGACCGTCTTTTTTTGTCACGAAAAACTATCAGTGCGGAATTACTATCTTGTGATCCGGACGAGCACTCAATTACTTCCCCAGGTTGGTTAGACAAATTGGTGGTGCTTCGATGTTCGGGAGAGTTTGGAGAAGAAGTGCTACTGCTTAAGCCACTAGCCTCGTTAAACCTCGTATTATTTATGTCTATTATAATATTATCACTGGAAGTACTCGGAAGTGGAGAAAATGGGCGAAGGTCCGAACACACTGACTTATTTGCAGGAAATTCATTTTCTTCGGGTGTCGGAGAGTATAAAGATACATCGAATTTCTCATCTTTAACGTCTAAAGCATACACTATCGTAGAATCTGTATCACAGTCATTGTTAGGCGAAGAACGCACACAGTCACTATCATCATTGTAATCACCTACTTTGAGATCCGATTTATTTTCAGAACCCACAATATCCTGGGAAATATTTCCGGTTTCCATATTTTCATCGCTAGATTATTATTTCGAGAAATCAAAATTGTATTTACAATGTTTATGAAGTATTTAAATTATTAAATAAGCATGTATTGTTTTCTAACTGTCAATTGATTGGAATTATGTTTTGTATGATTCTATGCATTCTATGCGAAAATTCCTATCCATAGACGACTGCTATATTTTCGACCAATACTGCCAACTGCTGTCACTTATCCTGCGTTCCGAGTGGTTTATTTATGTTTATGAGCGTTCTAGTCAGCTGGTGTATCTGTGTGTGTGGTTTATTTATGATCTGAGCCACTGTGCTGCAATGTGCCATCTGTGCAGTTCGCACTCTACTATTATTGTTGCCTCGTGAGTGGTTTGTTTATGGTTACCCCAAATAAATTTATTGTTGTTACATCCTACTTACAACCTAGACGAAATTGAAAACGACTCTGATTCGCGAATCTGGTGATTGATATACAATAAATTGCCGTATAATAAAAGGAATAGGGTTAAACGGCCACCGCAAGTATAAACAAAATTTTTAATATTTTTTGTGAAGTAACCCAAAATCATACACAGTTTGTCAGCTTTATATAATACGAATAGATACCTCGTAGACAGATGAAAGGGAACTTTTATTTTTATTGTCTGCCTACTACCTCCTTTGAATGAGAATAGACACTGCAATCTACACATCTACAGTGTAATATTGACACTACATAATAGTACTTATAATACTAAAAAACAATATTATTAATATTTTTAATCATATACGTATTACATCGATACACTAGTTCAAGACAGAAACAACTCGGATAACGACTTTTCGAGTTATACCAGCATTTGATTTGTCACGCTGATATCTTTATATTTCCATAAAAAAATATATAACTCCTATTATGTGCTCTCAAAAGTTTTCTCTTGCTTTCCGCCTTTACTGCGCTATGTAGGTACTCACACAGTACGTATGAGTAAATACCTACTTATGGCCCAACATTTCAACTAGCTAATTTCAATTTTAGTTGATCAACTCTCCGTTGTGTGAACCCTCTTTTAGTTAATCAAGTTTTTTCAAACAATTTTTGTATTTCAATAAAAGTTGATCGTTAAACGTAAGAGCGTGGCATACGAGAGATATTTACGTCCGTCAAGTTGCTCTCTGGTATGAATCCCATTGATTTGAGCCCTTATAAAGTAAGCCGAGTAATTTTTAGTATTGGTATCAGGGTTTCTAGCACATAGCAAGGGAATTAATATATATAATATACATATGGTGTGAGGCAAGTATTTACGGCGGTCAAGTTCCCCTCTGGTAGGAGCCCTGGCAAGATGAGCCTTGTGATACCATTACTAAAAAATACTGATATACTGCAGCTGAAAATTAACAAAGCCGCTCTTGGTTTTTTCAGGTCAAAAAAATATCATTATAAACAAATAAAAAAGAATATTCCTCGCTGAAACATGAATTCAAGCAAGGTTTCCGGTACTGAAGATGACCTCATCAATATTTACAGCTGCGATGTTTGCGGGATTTCTGGCAATTCTTTTGTTCAGCTGAATGAACATCTGCTCGGAAGAAAACATTTGATGAAGATTTTTTGCGATGAATTGTCACAAACTCGAAGGAGGGAGAATGTGGAAACGTTATTTGATCAAGTGCACGATTTTAAACCTTTGGTTTTCTTTTTGGTTTTCTTATTTATTACTATCTACATGTATTTTTTCTACGTATTCAAGTACATTTAATTATAAATGTTCGTATTAAGTCAAAAGTTGCGACAATTAAGGAAGCTCCTTTTCAAATTGGACACTGACGCGATCTTTTGACACGAACTTGAACTACCTTTACGATCAGTTGCAAAAAGTTTTCGCTAATTATGATTTTCCTGTTTATTAGTTCACATTTGCTCCGTTAGCAAGCAAACTGTCAAGTCTCTACGCATAGGATTTGAATAGAGTTTCTATTAGAGTCGTGGTAGGGTAGTGGGTTGAGTTTAGTTTGCAGATATTTGGCACTTACAGCATTCTGCAGACCATTAAGTTTGAAGTTCCCGCTAGTTTTTTATTGGTGGGCTTGTATATCCCAAGCGTTCTCGGCTTCTATGCGCAGATACAATTGCGCACGTCTGTTATATAGCAGCCATTTTATATTAGTGTCCGAGAAAAACATATTCGAATGTCATTTTTTTATGAAATTACGTTATTAGTATAATTTATTGCGGTACATAAAGTTTCAAAATTAAATCTTTAGTTTTATATTTACAAATGTGAGTACTGTTTTCCGTGTACCTTATTATTAAGTAGGCTTTTAGAGCTGTATATTGTCTCCTCGCATCCCTCCAGTACTTTGCGAAAATTGAGTGGGGTGTAGTAGCGAATTGCAAAATTATGATTATACGTTTGCACCTCCCACCTTTTTCTATATTTCATGGAGATCATTGTTTTGCATAATGGATTCTTACTCGTTTCGTTCTGGAATATTTCGAAGAACTTTTTTTCTTTAAATTGACATTCAGCAATAATAGACGTCAATCACAATTTTTGGCAATATGACATAACTTTTAGCGATATGTTGTTAGTAAGCTTCGTTTTCGTTATTGTTTTGTTGATAACGATATCTGATGTTTTGGTTTTACCGGCTTCGTGTTTTTGATAATTTCCTAGAAAATTAAGTAAACATCAAGTTCGACATTTGGATTGGCCATTTTATCGACGGCCGGGGGGAGTTGGGCGCTAAATTGCTTTATGGCTGACCATTCCGCTACAATACACACACACACCTCCACAGCTTTTACCTACTCCTCATCTCATTCCTCTTCCCTTCCCTACTGTTTTATTATCGAAAACGAAAATGGATTTCAATTTTGTACGTTTGCAAATATTCTCCTTTGTTACAATATTATTTCTAAAATTGTGCTTTATTTTATGGAGGGAAATACTTTGAAATTTATTTATTCTTAATTTAAATTGGTAAATTATCATACAATTTATCGGAGGTTGGATGATAAATTTTTATGATTTATTTTTTAAGATTTATGGAATTTTTACACAAATTATCTTCTAAAACAAATCTTTCTTATTGGAATCTGGCAATGTTTAATATTATGGTACCTACATTTAAATAATATCATGTACTTATTATTACCTACCTACATCGAGGTGTGATTTCTATTTTTACAAACCAATATAAAGTTGTGGTATTTTGTTCCATAAAAAATATATTTAAATTCAGCCGACTAACTAAAGTGTGGTTTGTGTATGGTTTATTGAAAATAATAATATTTTTTTGCAGAATGGGTATGTTCCTAAATATTTTATAATAAAACAAATTATACAGAGTTATTAAAATAAATGAAAATTATTCAATAAAGTTATTTAATATCTCAATAATGTTTTGATGTATTTCAATTGAGGGTAAAATTGTAGAAGACTGTTGCATTAACTGTTTTACACTTTACATTCTTAAAAATAAAAGAAATTATTTTTTTATTTGCCAATGAAAGTCAATAAGCAGGGAATTATAAATCTCTTACATTTAATCTGATATATTTAAATATAATGGTATTAATGATAATATTAATAATTATTACCCACAAACTTCTTTATGAATAATTGTAACAGAACCTCATTGAAGAACAAATAAATAAAACTACAAAGTTTCTAAGAGACGTAAACATTGTAAATTTCGAGGAGCCAGAGCAAAGTTTTCATCTTTATAGTTGAGAAAATGGATTTTGCTTTAAACTGCTACACCCTAACTATGAAAGTACTGTCTGAAATTAAAGCCTGCTTCGTAATACGAATCCATAAACTGAAGTTAAAAGCCGGTTTCCGGCCACATGTAGGTATTTTATTACATTACAAAAAATTTGGTTTTCACTTTCGCGCAAATCATTTAAAAAAAGAACGATTTCCACATCTCCAGTGCCAGAAGCTTGAGGATTTATTACCCATTCTACAGGTTTAGTATAGCTTCCCTTTGATTACATATTATTCTACACAAGACACACGAAGATAAGAAAGTGGAAGACTAGTTGGGACCCGTACTAAAAGATTGGTATACAATATTCATATAGAATGATTGGATTTTTACCTTTTAGTAGGATCGGCTAATAGGCTTCCCATAGGAAGTGTGTTTAGATATAGTTTTGATATAAACGTAGCTAAGTTTTGTATCTTAAAGAGAGTACTCAAGAATACACTTAATATTCTGCTGAATCAAGAACTTCCAGAAATGATTTATCTGTAAAAGGTTCTACTGGAATTTTAAGTAAATTGCTCGAAAATTACCTCCAAGAATTTAAAAGATTACGGTTCGAGTATTTTTCTTGCAAAATTTTTTTTTTTTTTTCATTTTGTTAGATGGAATAGCAAAAATTTCATTGATAAGGCAAAGACTCCATTCGACAGAGTGACTTAACAAGTTGTTGCTCAGGGGTCTAGCATATTGAAATCGATAACTTTACAATATCGGATCGATAGGCATAATTACCGACGACTTCATACCGATTTCCCGAGCGTGGTCGCGATGATTGATACCCAGACCGATGTTGTTAACGCAATAAATCAGAATCGATATTCACTTGTGCATCTCTATGAATTGATATTCCTAAACGTCAGACAGCTAAGTAAAAGTTAAAAATACTAATAATTTGACAATGTAGAATTGAAACGTTAATTTTAATATACATTGGTGGTATTGGCAGTCCGCATGTACGTTTTGATGTCGATGTTAGAATGAGTTCATTAGCCAAAAAACTACCAACTTTTGTTTCTCGAAGCTGGAGCGGAATCAATTGATCGCATCTCAGATAAATTAGTTAAGTCTATAGATCATGTCTACGATTTCTTAGTTTTAGCTAAGAGCTAAGTTAGTTCAGTTAGTTTATTTAGTTCACCCCCATTCATAAGCCAGAGTTAAGCCAGTTATTTTGCATAACAAACAACGTTATCCAAAAAGTTATATGTATGACAGCTTATCCAACACCTTGGAGGCTGCGCTAAAAGTAGTGGCCTTTGTCAACCGACTATCGGAATCATAATTCTGACCGTGCTCGCAAATATTGCTAACTGACCATAGATGACGTATTGACAGGGCTTTATTGACCGTCCCTGCTAGTCCTCCAGATTTGATAATATTCAAACTGAAGTTAGTAATGGTAGGTTTGCAGAAAGAACTGCTTTAAAGACCCACCTGATGCATTCAAATATCTGCAGTTTGCCTCAAAAGCAATAAGGCATCTTCTGCCAACTCAAGCAATCAAATGAGTTATTTACATTTTGTTCGCTTAGAAGAAATCATTTTGAAAAACAATTGAATAAATAAGTCAAAGTGCATTGCAATGGGTTCTATTTATACATGTTTAAAACCATTCATTTTTGGTAACTTTGTGGATGCGGCTGTGGAAGATTTCGCTACGCTTCATTTATTGATATATTTTTAATAAGAAATCCACTTTTGAGCGAGATGTTCCCTCAGTATTCAAGGACAATATTGTTACATAATTGTTCCCCGATATTTAATGATTCCCCTTGGCCGGGAGAGCTGTCGGTTTTCGGCCCCTTATTTAGCGGCATAATTTCTAGTTCGAGGCCCATTAATTTTTGGTACCGCATCACTCACTGCCCTAACTGCACACACGATAACATTAAACATGCTGGCGACAGCGTGGCGGACACAACCTTTGCGTGCGGTAGTTGGTGCACTACTAAAGTGCAAAATCTTTGCACGATGATGACTTCTCTCATCCTACATGCTGCTTGCAAGTAGGATGCTCAAGTCCCGAAAACTCTTCTGGATGGAAGGAGAAAGGCTCCTCCGATTACCTCTCACTCCAAAAGATAGGTGGAAACTTGAGTGGCAATCGGCCGACGTGAGAAATGCCTATCTCGTGCACAACTCCACCAGAGAGACAGCCTGGTTTCTCACTGCCTTGAAAACTCTGATCCGCCATCAATAAGTTAGTTAATAAGGACCTTCCCCAGTCGATGTGCCCACATAATGCACAGGTGGGGCCTTAAGGAGTCGGCAATGTGTGAATGCGGTATTCATTCTCCGGCGGGATTGATGAGGTCCACAGGGCGACGCCTGAGGACTTAGACTGGCTCACTGACCTAGATGTTCCTCTAGGACCCCCCACATTGCGAAAGAAGAATTGATATTGTATCCCTCCACTTGCTGTCGGCTGCCTGTTGTCAAGGTACCATACTGCCAATGTATTTGACAATAATTTGAACTTGGCAAACTTTAAACGGAGTGTGTGCGAATTATTTTTATCTAATTTGTAAACTATTGTTATACTTTCTTATTATCATTATGGTTGATTTGGAGGATTTTGGCAGATTTTCTATTTTTCGTCTCACTTATTTGTACTCTATCCATACCTATATTTTTTAAACTCTTATATTTTATGTAATATATTTTGTTAACTCTGATACTTTTTTATGTAACCTGTATTTTGTTAACACTGATTTTTTTTTTTAATGTAATCTGTATAACTAAAAAAATAAAGATGTACATTATTATAGGTAAAAGCCCTATGGGCGTTTAAATAAAAATAAATAAAATGTTGCCACATTGTCATGATACCACATTGCCATGTTACCTTGTTGCCATGTGGCCACATTACCACACTGCCATGTTGCCACATTGACGTGTTATCTTGTTGCTATGGGGTCAATCCGCACCAAATCATCCAGAAAATTTTGGATTTGTCACCCACCATCTCAGATTTTGATGAAACTTTAAATTTGTAATCCTTCCATATAGATAAGAAAATATACCAAATTTTACCTTCCTACCTCAACTCGTTTTTTTTTATGGGCAGTTGAAGTTTGGGCAAAATAAGCGTTTTTACATATTCCGAGCACTCCGGAAGAGCTTGTACCTTCAATGAAAAAAAATTGTATCTTTGTCATTTATAGTGCAAATGCAATGAAAATTTTCAATATTATCAAGAAAACTATGCTGATTGCAGAAAAAAATAAATAAACCCTTTACATTTATCTACTTGACTTTAAAAAATTACCAAAAGTAATTTTTAAGTAATTTTTGGGACGGAAAAGGTACTTTACAAAAAAGCAATATCTCGGGAAGGTACAGTGTTAATGAAGTAATTTTTTTTTTTATTCATATCTACAAATAGCATAGAATCACATACAAAAATAAAATTCATGGCATTTTACTTGCTTCAATAAATAAAAAACTTGGAACAATTCTGTATGATTAAGATTTCTCATTTTAAAAACGTTTCTACACTGTGAAGCACACAAAATACCAGGAGTTTTATTTTTTTAGGTTGTACTATGTTTATTGTAGATAAGAATAAAAAAAAAATTACAAAAAGTTTGAAAAAAGTTTAAAATGGATTTTATTTATTGAAGCAAGTAAAATGCCATGAATTTTATTTTTGTATGTGATTCTATGCTATTTGTAGATATGAATAAAAAAAAAAAATTACTTCATTAACACTGTACCTTCCCGAGATATTGCTTTTTTGTAAAGTACCTTTTCCGTCCCAAAAATTACTTAAAAATTACTTTTGGTAATTTTTTAAAGTCAAGTAGATAAATGTAAAGGGTTTATTTATTTTTTTCTGCAATCAGCATAGTTTTCTTGATAATATTGAAAATTTTCATTGCATTTGCACTATAAATGACAAAGATACAATTTTTTTTCATTGAAGGTACAAGCTCTTCCGGAGTGCTCGGAATATGTAAAAACGCTTATTTTGCCCAAACTTCAACTGCCCATAAAAAAAAACGAGTTGAGGTAGGAAGGTAAAATTTGGTATATTTTCTTATCTATATGGAAGGATTACAAATTTAAAGTTTCATCAAAATCTGAGATGGTGGGTGACATGGCCTGGATGATTTGGTGCGGATTGACCCTATGTTACTTTGTTGCTATGTTACCTTGTTGCCATGTAGCCATGTGACCACATCCAAATTCCCATGCTGATGTTTTGTCATGCTTCCATGTTGCTATGTTGCCATGCTGGAGAGTGACTCTGAATGAATGACTGATTGATTGATTGTTTGTTTGTTGGTTTTTTAGGTGCAGGCGCAGGGGTGGGTCCCGATGATGGAGTGAGCGACGCGGGCACCATTAGCTTCCCGGCCCACTGGGGCGTGGGGGTGGGGGGCGTGGCGCGGGGGGTGGGGGTCCCCGTGCCGCCCCCCACGGACCTGCTCGCCACCATCTCCATGTTTGAGCAGCAGATCAAGTCGGAGCCTATGGGGTAAATCTCATTCTCAAATCTCTCTTCAGCCTATCAGGACTGGTCCATAACTCGAGAGTCAATATTAGTCAGCATTTTACTTTTAGCATTTTGTGACTGAGTGATGTAATATATCTATTGCATTCTCACTTGATTATACACGGTGTCCGGAAACTCGTAGTACAAGCAGGAAACTGGTGAATCCACATCACATTTGGAGTCATATTCGTTTTTTGATTTGAGTTGAGGAATTTATAAAGTTTTTATCAAATTAATATTTTGAATTTCCAAAAAAAATTTTTTCGATACATCCTAAACCAGCGCTTTAGCTAAATAACGGATATAGGAAAGTACATATATGAGGTTGTTGGGTGAGTGTTGTAAAGAGGCAGAGGTTTTAATCAGTTTGTAGTTTCAACGTATTCCCTAGTTTCTACTCGTCCCACCCGCATGTGCACGGGGGTGTTGGGGCGGGGCGCGGGGGCGACGGCAGCAACCATTCCCTCCTGGGCCAGCAGCAGCAACAGCAGCAGCACCAACAGCAGCAGCAGCACCAGCAGTTGCAGCACCACCAGCAGATGGAGCAGTTGCAGGACCAACAGGACCAGCAGCCTGAGGACAGCAAGGAGAGCTTGGTCCTGCAGCAGCAGCATGTGGCCGCCCTGGCGCAGCAGGCCCATGATGACCAGGAACTCAATCAGGTGCGTTTTTCATTCATCACCCATGGGACCTGAAAACTCTCACTATATTTTGTGGAATTTTTGGGAGAAGCTGTATTCATTTTCAAAAATACACAATGGTATGACTGTTGCAACAAAATACACGGTGGTATGACTGTTGCAACAAAAATACACGGTGTTACGACTGTTGCAACAAAAATACACGGTGGTATGACTGTTGCAACAAAAATACACGGTGTTACGACTGTTGCAACAAAAATACACGGTGGTATGACTGTTGCAACAAAAATACACGGTGTTACGACTGTTGCAACAAAACACACTGTGGTATGACTGTTGCAACAAAAATATATGGTGGTGTGGCTGTTGCAACAAAATTGTGTTATGTTAACTTTGTTTTGATATTTTTTAGTAATTATTTTTTGAATATTTACAAGATCAAAGGGCAGTAAGCAGCGTTTTCGACGTGAATAAAGCTTTCCATTATACATGATATCCGGTAACTTGCAGAACAAGCTGGAAGCTGATGAATCTTCATCACATAGAGAAGAACCCTTTTTTTTCGGTCTTAGCATTTTGATTTAATAAAAAAAAAAAACACTTTTTTCTACTCTATTTTGCAATCAAATAGTGAAAACTTTTCGAGCCAGGTTTATGCTTCAAAGCATTTAAAATACATTAAATGCCTGAATTAACAGTGATCAATTTTTTTCAAATTTGACTAAGTAATTCCAACGACTTGATTTTCTCGAAAACAAGCTCAAATCAAAAAAGTTAGAGCAAGAAATCAATGTTATGTAGATTCACTAGTTTCCTACTTGTACTACGACACGGACACTGTATATGGCTATTCAAGCTGTCAAAAGCGTAAAATATGTAGAATGGAAGTAAAGTATTTATATAAAATCTTTTAAATATCAGAAAATCGTTAGAAAAATATGAAAAATCGCGTTATTTGAGGGAAAATTGCAAATTTAACTTTTTATTTTATTTTTTCGTTATTCTTGTGAAAATGGCAAAATTAGCATTATCGCAAAAACAAGATAATTTCAGGTGAACTCTTCCACTCATTCACACATTATTCAATCCAAGTGGCTATCAATTCACATATGAGGTGGTCAGCGCAGAAGTGGTGATTGCATTTAAAGTTTTAAAAAGTGGAGGTGGTTCAAATTTACTGTGAATTTTTTTTGTTTTGTTTATCCGTCCACTTCTATTTTATGAAACATACCATTTAAAACATCACCTTTCCGCCTTATTTCTATCAGTGAATATTTAAAATTTAATTAAGATATTTTAAAACTGAAAATTAATTAATTCAGATTTCAATCAATGGAAACTTTATTCATTCGAGATTTCAAGCAATCCACAATTCAAATTTGATATTCTAATCAATCTATGTTTCAATCAATCAACATTTCAATCAGTCACAGCTTCAATAAGCTAACATTTCAATCAGTCACAGCTTCAATAAGCTAACATATCATTCAGTCACAATCTCAAACAGCCAACATTTGAATCAATTGGATTTTATTCAATTGTCTTTTCAACCAAGAAATTTTTAATGAATTGTTGTAATTCCCATTTTAAAAATTACATATCTTTTTATAATAATAATAATATTGGACAGTTTGTATAGCGCCGCTTTTGTGAGATATCACCTCAGGGGCGCTTAAATATGTACATCTATTTGAATTTCACTTTTGTTTTTGGGAATGAATGAATGCAAATCTTGGATGCGGAAATTAACCCACTTCCCGACATCCGATAAGGCTGAAACTCGGCAGATAGACTTGTTGTTGATGACAATGCATTCTATCAACTTTTAATGACAATCACATCCACACATGGCAATACACATTTCTCTGAAATCGGATGACATTACAGCAGTTGTCAAGTCCAGTTCCTGGGTAGGAAGGTTCAATCCTCGGTCAAACAAATTAACCCACTTCCCGACATCCGATAAGGCTGAAACTCGGCAGATAGACTTGTTGTTGATGACAATGCATTCTATCAACTTTTAATGACAATCACATCCACACATGGCAATACACATTTCTCTGAAATCGGATGACATTACGCAGTTGTCAACTCGAGTTCCTGGGTAGGAAGGTTCAATCCTCGGTCAAACAATTTTTTTTTAAATTTTGTAAAAACCCTTTAAAAATAGATTTAACGAACAACTTTATTTTTTACAGATTGATTTTTTAAAACTGATTTTTTTTTTAAATGAACCCTAATTGTGTAACTGGTTAAATGTAGATACGATTGTAATATTATTTTTTTGTTTTTTTTTTTATACAGGGTGTCCGGGGGTAAAGTGCACGAACTTTGGGAGGTTTTTTCCATACAAAAATATTTTTCCATAGAAGAATATTATTTTCTTCTTACAAACAATTCATCTTTTGTACCTTAAAATGTTGAATTTTCGAAAAAAGTTATTTATCTTTTTTTTAACTTGTACATCATGTAGAATCACCTTCCCAGAGTTGTGTACTTTGCTCTTGGACACCCTATTAGTGGGTGTATGGGTGGGTACCCGATAACCAATTTATTCCATTCACGGTTTCACAGTATTTGTTTATCTATAAACGCATTTGGGCCACCCACTTGCATGGAAGGGCATACCGTTTTAAGAGAAGAAAGAAATGCTACATATATTATGTTAGACATCACCATATTTTGCCTATTTATAGAAACATGTTGAAACAATTATAATTTTGGTTTAATTTAATTTTTCTTTGACAATATCATTGGATTGCTAAATTTTCTAATGATTTATTATTTTGTACGTCATATGTTTTAATTATACTGGTTATTGCCGGTGCCCAGCCAGTAAAAATTAAATAAAAATATTGTTTCATTTGGTCAGGTGTCTAGTATTTTCCAGGAATTTTTGCACCAGCTATTTTGTTTTTGTACTTTGTATAATATGTACATATTTACATTCGGATATTGGTGTTTTATCCCTGACGGTTATTGTCCTCAATTACGAGGATCTGGTGGCTGGAGTACTCACAAATATAACAAAGTTCTTAAACAGTACCCCATTCCTACCAGATTGGATTACATTGTTACAAAGTCCTGATAATTGTCTTACACGACTTAAAAAATTAGATAATCATATTTTCAATTGTTCTCCTTTCGATTCTGTTTAAAATCTTCAGGGATAATCATTTATGTAAAAGATAAACATAGTCAGAACTGGAGCTGAGCACGGAATAGCCAAGTATTAAGGATGATGAAGAGTATGGCAGTACCTACCTACTTCTCCTTAGACGATTGTCCACAAGCACTTTGTCCAAATACTCATACTGTTTAATAAAACCAATTTCTCAAAGACTACACGTCCATCTTCTCATCGTCGTCGGACTGGTCAATAAGGCCAGAAGGGGCAGAGCGCTATAAAGTGGAATAAACAGCATGATATTTGGACAGAGTGGTTCCATCCAGGGTTAGGTTAACACCCTGCCTGTGGGAGTACCTATGTATTAGTGTTAGTACTAGCGTATGTGTGTTTGGGCAGGCGGCGGGGCTAGGCACGGTGCAGACCAAGCTGGAGGGGGGCCCCCCTCGCTCCAAGCCCCAGGCCTGCAAGCTCTGCGGCAAGCTGCTCTCCTCGGCCTCTTCCTACTATGTGCATATGAAACTGCACTCGGGGATCAAGCCCTTCGCCTGCACGGTGAGACACACTAATTCCATACATTCCTTTCGTAGCCTCCTCGCCTCGGAAATCCAACTGCACTCTAAATGTATACAAATCTTTCACATTCTATCTATTAACTTCTATGTTATACCAATTATTTAATGCATTGAATAATCATTTTGGGATAAATTCATCCACCCACATAGCCTTAAGACTGTTAGACTGACATAATGGATTTTGCTATTACACCAATGATGTGTATATTTACATATTTATAGGTAATGCCAATTTAACAATTTGAAACCTGAAATCGCAATGTTTAATTCACAATAGTGCATGTACAAAACATAAGAAAATATGTGTTATTTTATTTTTACTAACCTGTTTCTGGCAGTTCTGTATTATTTATTTATTTGTCAATGTTCAAAATTCCTTCCGTTTTAACTGAGAGTTTACATGCTTGGAAGGTTTTGAATTATTTGCAGAATATTTAATCACCAATGTACTCAGTCGCCTGAAATATCAATACAGATGGAAAATATCTCCTGAGTAAAAATAATGCCGCCAACGGGAATTGAACCCGTACCTTCTGATGTAAACTTTATCGCCATCTGCATAAGGAGTGTTATTGTTAGTGGCCCGAATCCACATCAGCGAGATTTTGCTACAGATTTATGATGATATTGATCTTATTGTCATGTTTGTTTTTGTTTATCTTTTGTCGAATCGGCTTTACACTAAATGAATTTCTGAAAAGAAAGAAAATTTTCAGAACAAAATAATTTCTCAAACGCCTTTTTGGAGAATATACACCAAAAGCTTCACATTGCAATTAAATTATTCCATATTAATGAAAAATATGAAATGACAAAAACTAAAATGACAATAATCTTTATCGAAAGGACACGGGTTCAAGTCCCGTTGGCGTCATATATCTTTTATCAGGAGATTTTTCAATGTGGATGAGTGTTTCAGGCTAATAATTATTGCTTATAAAATAATTGTTACCCTTTGTGCTATGCATAAAAAAATCTTGTCTTAAACATTAGTTTACCAAAAAAATAATAAATAATACGTCTGTGTAATTAAATATGTTTTTCGCTTTCACATAAAGTGGTATTTCTACAGTTTACAAGAAAAAAACGATAGGTAAGTGACAAAACGATGGTAAAAAAATTCATCTATGAAATCAAAAATTTTATATTTGTAATCGCATGCTTCTGTTTGTAATATTAAAATCTGAAAGTCTTACATCTGCTTTCAAAACCAGTAATTCATTTTGGTATACATTCAAAAACAGTGATTCAATTAGATTCACAAATTACTGATACCAAAACATTAATTTTTTAATACAATAGAAGAATTTAAAACCTGCATAGATCTGCGGCGTGACTCTAGAAACAACCGATGCAGTGATGCCAACCAAGTAGGGCGTTTTGAAGACATCATATTTTATTCATTTTTAAATAACGATTTATTAATTCTACATATAATAACATGTAATAAAACTGATATGTATATTCAGAATCGACGTTTGTTGACCTATGTATATGAATAAATATTTTTCACTGGTGTTCTCCATTATGTATTATAAATTCACTCCCCTAACTTCCAGAAGTTTGTGTGTAATTTCATAATAGCAAAACATTACTGCTTTTCTAACGCTATTTTAAATTTATATCATATTTTTCCCCTGTTTATTTCTGTAATTTGTATAATATAATACGTTTATAATAAAATTTATACATAACATTTCTAAAGTAGGTACTGCTTATTTATTGAAGGAATAATTATGAAATACATTTCATGGTTTGATTTCCCACTGCCAGAGCAAAAGGACACTGCCAGAGTCAATAATAAAATTAAAGATAAAAACAAAGAATTTAAAAGTTACAGGTGAATTAGCTCAGTTTGTAGAGAAGTTAGTATAAATTCCCATCATTCATTACCCTCTTATTCTTTTGTCTCAGGGAAATGGAAATATATATTTTTTTGTGCTATGTCATCCAAATAAAATGAAATCATTATTTTTTATTTATTTAATTATGGTAATAATGCTGTGCATGGAAAAATGATGTATTTATAAATGTTTGAAGTAATCCTATCATGATTGTGTAAACTCCCTTTATTAGGTAATTATTATGTAGTTGTTTTTAATATTATAAAATGAAGGCCTCAGCACGGGCAAGCCACCCAGTCAGGCCTACATTACTGAAAACCTTGAATTGTAAAAAATATTGTACCTAATAAAATAAAAATAAATAAATTAATTCTCAGAAAATGAACTAAATTAAAAAGTAAATTAATTGTAATTAGTTATATTTGTATATCTCATCTATGGTGGTTGGTTGGCTGTCTATCTTCTATCGCTGCTAGTTGCTAGCTACTGAGTGGTGTGTGTAACGCGTGATGCATGTTGTTGCAGGTGTGCGACGCGGCGTTCTGCCGTAAGCCGTACCTCGAAGTGCACATGCGCACGCACACGGGCGAGCGCCCCTTCCAGTGCGAGCTGTGCCTCAAAAGGTTCACGCAGAAATCTAGTCTTAATACGCACAAACGCGTACACACAGGTATGAAAAATGTCTCTACTTAACCCCCATTCATTACTTACTCTATTTCGTTTTTTGCCATTTTATATTGATGTGTTGTCTAGTGTAATTTATTTTATTTCTATGGTGAAATTTTACTCCAACCCATTTACGCAAAAGCGGTTAAATTATAAACAGGTTTAGAAATATATTTATAATGATTGGTGTGTCCGGGGTCCGGATTTAGTAGATAGCATTTCAGAACCAAACAGTTCAGTGGCGGCTCTGTCCAGTGCATCTTTATCAATAATTCATATTGGGTCAAATTATACTCATTACAACCGGGACCATTCGCTAGCTGTAAACTGCTTAGCTATTAAGGCCTATTAACCTCTGGAGGTTACAACCGCCAAGATTAACGAATATGCACATACGCACAATTAGTCTTTATTTTGGGTACAACGAGTGTGGCACATATTTATAGCAGTTCAACAATTGTAAGAAATATTAAGTAATAAACTTTAACAAGCACTTTATTTAACGATTTACAAAGCGTTGCTGGAGTCAGATCTGCCAGAGGTTGCTGAAGTTAGGGAACTTCAATTTTCAAGCGCAAAACATGAAATTTTATCGGTCATCACAGCTGTGACATCCCTTGCAGGAATCTAACCAATAGCATCCCTTGCTCTAATTAGTAATGAGAAAGTATTTGAGATCGAAGAACTGATAAATATAAGTTCGGAAATTAGGTGGTTTGTTATAAAATTGAATATACATTTAGTAATAC
This sequence comes from Hesperophylax magnus, assembly GCA_026573805.1. Lineage (NCBI taxonomy): Eukaryota > Metazoa > Arthropoda > Insecta > Trichoptera > Limnephilidae > Hesperophylax > Hesperophylax magnus. The sequence goes on along the minus strand of JAIUSX010000043.1, from coordinate 1,576,532 downwards.
TACCCGTTGAACCAATATGCATTTTGAACTTTTATGTAGCAATACTAGGGCAGGCCGGTAGCTTATTTTAACAGCCCGGTGGTTTAGAGCGGTTGCCCAGTTAGCGGAAGGTTCTTGGGTTTAAATCCCATTGTTAATAGTAATTACCTTTTTTTGTAATTCAATATTATATTATTCAATATTTGATAATTTTAAAGTTATTACACAAAATACAAATGAATTAATAAAATGATATGTATTGAATATTGGGAGACTTGAAAAGATGTAATTTTTTGAAGGATGTGTCGGTAGCATTCTGATGTATCTAACCTAAATACAATAGTTCTGACGGCCATGGTATAATCATCTGCTATTTATTTGGTATTGCCATTCTCCCTGTTTGGGCGGCGATACAGAAAAATATAAATACATTCATTGGCACATGGCAATGATGGACAAATAATAAAATGGTTATCATTATTGTCACAACATGATTGCCAATGACACTGACGATGATTTAATACTAGGCTGGAATATGATATGCCCGAGCCGAGCCAACGCTAAGTCTAGCCAAGAAGGTGGTTGTTGTATTGATTGCTGATGTGTGCTGTGTTATTTGTCCATCGGGTGCTGCGGGGGCCACAGGAGAGCGACCCTTCCAGTGCACCGTCTGCCTCAAGTCATTCACACAGACGTGCGCGCTCAATTTGCATGAAAAAATACATACGGGTTAGTAGCCCATACTTTAATATAGTTAACATACGTCTTACATTCTTCAGTCTCTAATTATTAGCAGCTTTGTCCAATTGTCCACGTCAACCGTCATTTCAATCAACTCTTGTGTCCAAATCTAATACATTTCACCACAGATATAGATACGTCTTTAAGCTTTCGGCCGTTGAATATTACAATTATTATTGATTATTTTTGGGTACTTATATTATGTTGCTCCATCTGTTGGTTGGTTAGATAGACAGACTGTATGGTGCATTCAACGGCAATGCTACCCTGAGTTGGAAATGAAGACAGATGCCAAACATGATTAAATCATCTAAGAATAATCAATAAACCAAAAACTACTTTTTTAATGTTTTATTATTGATCAGAACCTGTTAACCTACTATACTGGTTATATTTCTACATCTATCGGTGTAAAATATAGGTGATGCAATTAAAGTTGAACTTTAATTTACGCAATGAACAGCCTAGGGCTGCACTAGAAGTTATCCCCTAAATCCGGACCCTAGTGATGTCTTATATAACTACAATCGGAATGAAATTGGTGGAAATCGTTTTTCATGAATCCTTAGGGGAAAATCCTCCTCATTTAGGCACAACCCGCCAAACCACAAACACACACTTTTGAAATACCACCAAAAAATGTCAAATCAAAATCAAATTGATATATGTTTATATAATGTAGTTTTATCTCCCAGCAATAAAGAGTTTTTCTCCAATATTCAAATTACAGTATTGTGGTTGGTGACTTGCCTAAATATTTTGTTCATGTTAAAATAGTAAACAAAACAAGCTCACCAATGTTTTTGTTTTTATTATCGAAAAAATAACCATTTTTTGCACTAAATAACTAAACATGAAATTCATCACTTAACACGTGCCACTCTCTTGGAGAATGTTTTGCTTGTGAAATGTTTATCTTGACCAATTGCATTTGTTTACATGTTATTATCAAAGTCAGCCCAGTCAATAGAAAGTCGAGTCAACAGAAAACGTTTTTGTAATCATTTGGCAACCCGTGTTGTTTGTTGGAAAAACAAAACCAATGTACGAAATCTCACAGAATATTTTTTATGTTGAAACGATTTCCACTTATTTATACTGATACATTGTTAAACTCGAATTTATCTTTATAATGAATAATTTTAATGAAGTATAATATTCCTATTCCTGCATTTAATCTTCCTCCGTCTTGTTGAATTTTACTGTCTAGTTTTTGTTTATATGTTCAGGTGATGTTGAAAACACTATCACAAAGTAGCTTCAAATTTCTCTGCATTTTATGAAATCAGTCCCGGGAAAGCAAAAGACCATTTCATACATAAAGTCATATTCTCGCAACGTGAGGTTAACATTTGTGAAATTCTCACACTCGCCAACGGTACATAACATTAACGACAGAAAAAGAATATAAATTTAACTCCTTTGAAGATAATTAAAGTAAATGATTTGTATTACCCATATCCCTGCTTTCTTTTCATTTTCTTTTGCCTAATTTTTATTCTCATGATCTTTTTCAAGCCTTATTTGGTTTCAGAAGTGTAATATTATAGGTTACAAAGTGTTCCACGAGCTTGTGTCTCAATAGTGATGCAACCATTCTGTTCTGTATTTGATCAGGACAGGGAATCCTGTTTTTTATACCTAACGTTTTTAACATTTTTTTTTTTGATTTCTGCAGCCGATAAATAAGTTTTTTTTTCCAAATGTTTAACTAATGACTGAATTTCAACGGTCCAGAAGAACAATGTCGGATGTGCAAGTTTGTAGTTTTGCAGGAGAGCTGTTTACAGTTCATTTTTACTATTTTCGATAATATATTTCTCCAATTAAATAAATAGGGGTTATATAATATGAATAGAGTTGGACTGCAAAACTACAAATATGCACATCCAATATTGTTCTTCGGGACCGTTGATTTGTAACTAAAGAGAAATAGTGATGCTTAGAAGCATTTTATCAGAAATGATAAATTGATGCAAACAAAGAATTATATTAAATTGTATTTTTTTTATTCTCTGCAAAATTGATTGGTTCTTTTCAGTCTTAAGATTGTAATCAATAAACATCACAAAATTGAGAATAGTTACATCACTATTTATTTATTAAAATGAATTTATCAGTAAAACCAAATTACACTTCTGTATACCAAATATTTGACTACTCTGTAAAATTTAACTAATTACGTCGGTGTTTACACCAAACTAATTATGTTGTGTTTTTTGTAAAGATCTCTCAAAAAACTTGAATTGAAAAAAAATATCCATAGTAAAACTTGTAAAATAAATTTTACAAATATTACTACCATTTTTTATTGTTGCCAAAAATTTTTCAATAGAGGCAGTAAAATTATTGCGTGTGCAAACATTCGCCAATCTTTTTTTAAAGTAAATGTTATTAATCAGTGGGAAAGTTCTTGTTTCATTGTGAGAGCGAGAGAACACTTGAAAAACTATAATTAATATTTATATGGCCCGGTTTTTCATCAGCAACTTCTTATCTCTTTCATGTTAACCAAAACACGTATCTAGACTGAAAACTTAACTCAACTTTAACCGTTGAGTAACCGCCTCCATTTTATTAGTTGTTTGGTTTGACAGTCACGTTTCACACAAAATGACACTTGTTTAGCCTGTCATCTTAAATTTGAACAATGCAATTCTGCTTATAATGTCAAATTATTTGTAGCTCATGATGTGTTAATTTAATATTAACAAACAAATGGTAACTGTAAAATTCACTTCAAGGTGCTTACAGCTTCAGCCAAAACATCATTTTACAAAGTAAGTTCTAAGCTGCTTTTAAAATTATGATCATCCTAAAAAAAACTGAAAAAGTGAAGGCAAAAAAGTATTAATTATTTATTATAAGCTTGAACTGAAATAGAAAAGTCAAACGATGTCAAGTAGTTTGTGTTCTGCTAAAAACAAAGACGGTAATGGGAATCATAATATGTATCCTCAATAGGGATGATTAATTATAATTGAAATACATGTAAAAAAGATAAGCTCAGCTTAAGAGCTTTTCATAGCTACACCAAGCTTTCGGAAGTTGATGAAAAACTGGACATACAAATATGGCCACTCAGTTGACAGACTGTGGCGGCCGAGGAAGACACATAAAATATTGGCTGGCGAAGGTTTCACACAATTTTGGCGAGTGTATTTAATATTATTTGCATATAATTTGTTTGATTGAAGAATGTAAGACACCCCGTGACTGGTTCTGGCTATATACAGTTATCTTTGATTTGCTATGTATTTAAAGTAATGAACAATAAGTTAATACAATGCATAGTGAGGTTTATACTGTTTCGGCTAATTTCAATCAATGCAAATCTCCGGTACCTGTATTCATGCTTATTAATATTTTGTTTATAGTATTGAACCCAAGGTACTTTTTATTTGCGAGATTTTAAATATTTGTAAATATTTGACAAACGTGTTGTCTGAGTGGGCATCATGCCCCCCGTGCCAGGGTTCAAACCCCTTGCCATACGCAAACTCATTTAATTTGTTTTTAAATCTAGGAGAATATATTAGGATGATGACAATTTGTAATTCTATGCTGCATGATCAGGATTGTTCTAGGTCCCTAACCATGGCTTGATTAGTATTGATTATAGACTTATTAACATTAATTACAAAGTGTGCTCATCAATACACAAGGGAGTTGTCAATCATAACCTTCCCCTTGTTTATATGTAATATTGTCTCTTGTGATTATTACCTGCAAGTGCTAAAGATGTAAAGATAGAGTGTGCCCCACTGCCACTGCCACTGGGAGTGGGGGAAGTGATACTTTAGGATACGCATGAATACATTTGGTATCTTATCGTTTGATTGTTTGGTACTTGAGCCGAGCCGCGTGAATAGTTTTTGAGTATGGTGGCCAGAACCAGGGCAGAGGCGGTGTCGACAGTCAGTCACCGAGCAGTCAGCAAACTGTTGTGGTATTGTAGATGAGCACATGCGATCGCTGGTGCTGAAGGAGAGGCCCCACCAGTGCGACGTGTGCCAGATGAGGTTCACGCAGAGCTCCAGCCTCGGCCGCCACAAGAAAATACACACGGGTAAAGTGACCAGCCTGCCGTCCTTGTACCATACCATACCTTACCTTACCTTATGCAATCAATCTGTTACAATCAATACAACATGTACGAGTGGCAACTGTGATTGTTGTGAAATGTACCTAATGTGCCTGGTCTGATATTGGGATGGTTTGGTTTAGAGGAGCACAGGCGTGCGCTGCTGGCAAAGGAACGGCCCTACCAGTGCGAGGTCTGCTATGTTCGCTTCACTCAGAAATCCAGCCTGGGCCGTCATGGGAAAATACACACCGGTGGGTGCAAGCAAGATAACCTATTAGGCATACTTAACGTGAGAAAGATTTTGAGGCAGAACGGGCGAGTGATATATATATATCTGTTAATAGTTTTTGAGTATTGAGTATTGATCAGTGATCAGTGATCAGTAATCAGATCAACCCCCCTGAGAATGTTGTTATGTATGTGTTTGTGGATGATGGTTGTTGGTTGTTGGTTGTTGGTCGGTTGGCCGACTTGAGACTTAACTTGAGACTTATGATATAACAAGCAGTAGCCTTGCTTGGTAGAGCTGTCTATAGCGTTGTATGTGCTTTATAGAGGAGCACAGACAGAGCCTGTTAGACAAAGTGCGACCATACCAGTGCCACATCTGTTACATGCGGTTCACGCAGAAGTCCAGCCTCAACCGACACGGCAAGATCCATACCGGTAGGCACTCTTTACCTCCTATGTCTTTACCTTACCTACCTTACCCACTGTTATGTAGTCCTTATATCTAGCTGCACAAATTCAGCCCTAGAGCGGGAGTTTGAGCGTAGTTGTTTTGTACATTATAGAGGATCACATGCGATCGCTGATCAACAAAGTGCGCCCGTTCCAATGTGAAGTCTGTGACAAGCGCTTCACTCAGAAGTCCAGCCTGGGCACGCATAAACGCATTCATACCGGTACTCCTTTTCTCGTATTATTCTCCCTACTCTACTCTAATGTACTTGTACTACTACTACTATGTACTTGTACTTGTAGCATTACTGGCTGACACTTTTCATCTGAACCACCGTACATCCCGTTCCGTGTCCGCGTCCAATGTCCGCGGCTTCAGATGAAAACTGGTCCGCAACCAACTTGAGGCACTTAGTGGAAATGTGAATAGTTTTTGAGTGTGTAGGACTCAGTGTGGTGGGAAAAGTTGCTTTATTCTATGGGGTTTACGATTAATATGTTTTGCCTAATAACAAAGTGTGAAAGTTCGATGAAAGAGAAACAAACAGAAGGCAGGGAGCCCATGCAATACCCAGGCTAATTGAATTGAATTGTGTTGTAACTTGCGATGCGTACGTGTGACAGGCCTCGCACTCGGCTCGACGCGTCCAGTGCAGATACCTCTCATTGATTCTATACTCAAAAACTATTCACAACTCGGCACAAGCATGCAATGGATATGCCAAAGAAATTTTTGCATTTCAAAGCTTAAAATAGGCTTTCATTGGACGCTTGGCAATGATGGACAAATAATAATCAAATTATGGTTTTGGAAATATACTAGACAAATTGTAATCTCGAAGAGAGACATCATTGCCAATGACACACTTACTGATAACATAATTTAGGATTGAATATAATATGCCAAGAAGGTGGTTGTTGTTTCGCTGATGTTGTGTTATTTGTCCATCGGGTGCTGCGGGGGCCACAGGAGAGCGACCCTTCCAGTGCACCGTCTGCCTCAAGTCATTCACACAGAAGTGCGCGCTCAATTTGCACGAAAAAATACATACGGGTTAGTAGCCCACATATTAATAAAGTTAACATACGTCTTACACTTTGATCCTCTAATTAGCAGCTTTGTCAGCAACATTGCCTTGCCTTTCTGCCTACTACAAACAAGGTCGCTTGCCGTTTCAATACTTGTGATACGGTCAAAGGTGTTTAAGTAGGCTGGTGTTCGCCTGCACCAAGGGGGTCATGCTCCATCCTCGTATCCATTACTCGTTAGTACACCCAACAAGCACACATTTGGTGACCGGGCCGGGTAAATTTCTTGTCGGGACTCTATTATTATTACTGAGTTATGCCCTAGGCCCTGCAATACTGATGCGGATTCTACAAGTATTGAAATGGCTTTACCTTTTTTCTTACGACTTCATAATAATTATTTGTGCCCAAAACCTAATCAATGTTTAGTTTTTTTTTTAACATAGTTTTTTTACTGAGCATTTTTTTGTGTACTTTTCCTCAATTTAATCTTGATCTCATGGTAGTTTCATTTTGTTACAAAACCAATTAACGCATTCCTCCGCTGAAGCATAAAATGCCTGAACCTCCAAAGGACATCCAAGAAGGATTGATTGTCTGGCCGATGTGTGCTTTATTTGGTTGGCATGTGTGCGAGGAGTCAGGTGGTGGGAGGTGGGTGGTGACCTCTAGCTCTAACTGTTGTTGTGATGGGCGCAGTGCAGGGGCGACCGTTCCAGTGCGCAGCGTGCCCCGCCGCCTTCACCTGCAAGCAGTACCTGGAGATACACACGCGCACTCACACAGGGGAGCGGCCCTACCAGTGCGAGCTCTGCCTCAAGACCTTCGCGCAGAAGTCCACGCTCAACGTCCACAAGCGCACGCACGCAGGTATGTCCCCGCCCCACTCCCGCACACGCTTAGAGCCTGACTGGTGACGGATGCTTGCGGCTTGCTTTAGTCGGTTGGTTAGATATGTGGGCTACTCTCGTTGGGTGGTTTAGCCGAGCTGTACTAACGGTGTGTTGTTGTGTGCGCGCAGTCCAGGGCCGGCCCTTCCAGTGCCTGCAGTGCCCGGCTGCCTTCACCTGCAAGCAGTACCTGGAGATCCACAACCGCACTCACACCGGGGAGCGGCCGTACCAGTGCGACGTGTGTCTCAAGCGCTTCGCCCAGAAGTCCACCCTCAATATACACAAGCGCACCCACACAGGTAATACTAAAGAACATTCTGGATTCAGTCACACTCTGGTTCGATCCCGGTGTCCGTCGGTCCGTCCGACTGTGACTATATTATAATGCATACATATAAGAATAATCCAAGTATCGAAGGATGGTTGTCGGTTAGTTGGTTGGTTGGGGGTATTGTTAGCTAGTTGTGTTGTTGGCCTATTGCTGTCTCTGTTGCCGTGTCTCTGGACTGAATGAATGTACCTATTGTGCGGGCAGTGCAAGGGCGGCCGTACCAGTGCCTGCAGTGCCCCGCCGCCTTCACGTGCAAGCCGTACCTGGAGATCCACATGCGCACCCACACGGGGGAGAAGCCCTACCAGTGCCAGCTCTGCCTGAAGCGCTTCGCACAAAAGTCAACCCTCAACATCCACAAGCGCATCCACACGGGTACGCAAACAAAACACTTCCCTTACAGCAGGCAGACCCTGATTGTCCAGAAAGACGGCAAACAGACACTCTCAATCAATCAAACAAACAAACAAACTATCCATCCCGAACCAACACCGTATTTGGATTATTCTTTGTATACTTTGTATCAATCTAGATCGGTCCGCATAAATAACTGTAATTTGCCGTCTTTCTTGATGATCATTTTTATTAAATTAGTACTCTTAGTTGTATAGAATCCTCACAGTGATAATTATTTTTTCTGCAATGATTGTCTAAATATCAATTCTTTCTATTATTTGTGTAGCTTCCTTTCTTTTATTTGTGACAGATTTAAAAAGTACATACTTAGAATTTTTGCTCTCAGTTGTAATGAAAAGGCAGCCACCATTTCCACCAAACTAATGAATTTTGTGTGCTTTAGGAGAACGTCCCTACGCTTGTGATATTTGCCAGAAACGGTTCGCTGTGAAGAGTTATGTAACAGCGCACAGGTAAATATAACTAGACACGTTATTTCACCCATTCCGATATAAAAATATTACATTATTTAATTACACAATTGATATCTTTTAAACAACATACATAACAAAATATTTACACTTGGTACATAATCAATGTTTAGTTTTTTTTTTTAACATAGTTTTTATACTGAGCATTTTTTTGTGTACTTTTCCTCAATTTAATCTTGATCTCATGGTAGTTTCATTTTCTTACAAAACCAATTAACGCATTCCTCCGCTGAAGCATAACATGCCTGAACCTCCAAAGGACATCCAAGAAGGATTGATTGATTGATTGATTGATTGATTGATTGATTGACACTACCAATACCATGCTACAAAAGCATTCAACAGTCAACACTTGAAAATAAAATTGAGGAAAACAAAAATAAATTCAGACACAAAATTACAAAATGGATGAAAGAACAAAAAAGATAATAGGTATTACCAAAATTTCATAACATAAAAAAAAAACCTACACATAACACACTAAACCAATATAAAACACACATTATTCACAAACACACAAGATTATATTAAATGTATTATGTATATTATATTTTTATATTATAAGATGAAGGCCTCAGCATGGGTAAGCCACCCAGTGAGGCCAACATTACTAGATAAATCTAAATTGTAAAAAATATTGTAAAATAATGTAAATAAAATAAATAAAAAAATATGATCCTCTTTGTGATGATTTTTTGCTGAGAGATTTCTAAGGCATTCAGTTTTTTTTTAAACTTATCATATTTTAATGTTAGCTGAAAAATAACATAAATGAAATGGAGGTACATATATTTCAAATGTTCAATTATTTAACCAGGTGGTCCCACGTGGCGGAGAAACCCCTGACCTGCGACCGCTGCACCATGACCTTCACATCCAAGTCGCAGTTTGCGCTGCACATCCGTACGCACTCTGCGGGCCAGTGCTACGAATGCAGCGTCTGCGGCCGCACCTTCGTTAGAGACAGCTATCTCATCCGGTAAGTCTTACCTGACGTGACTGTTGCATGTAGTGCCACCACTCTATACTGGCACTACTAACAGTATGTTTAGGGATTAGATGTGTAATGATATCCATCTGTCTTGCTTGCAGGCACCACAACCGCGTGCACCGGGAGAACCACAGCAACCTCTCGGCCAACAGCATCGCCACCATCAACAGTGTGGCCACCAATACAAACACTTCCAGTGCCTTCGACTCGCCTGGTGTTTGTGACTTGAGGTTGGTATTACACAGGGGCGGTTCTTCCCTTAGGTCAATGGGTGCTTGACCTCCCAAAATTATAAGACAATAATAATAATAAATTATGTTCATTAAAAGAACTGGTCTTATTCTTAATATTTGAAATGTACCGCGAAATAGCGGAGCTGCGAACAGCGGCGGCGAGTGACAAGCAGTGACATCTGTTTTATCTAATAGAAACTTTCATTCACAAGTCCGCACGATTCGCTGGATCAATTTAAAGAATGTCCCGACTTTAGCATCTTCTGTCTATGCATGCCATAGAATAAACGAGATGGCGCTATGTCTTTCGTCTATGTAAAAATTAGGTACCGAAGAAAGCTCAGTTACGCTTAGATCATTGCCGTGACAGAGACAACACGATGAATATTACATGTTTTAAAGAGATAATGACATAAACCTATGTCGGTTTTTCATTTTACACGCTTGTGTGTGGGAACAATGGTTGTTTTTCAACTGCAGTTCGGGAAAGGTTTGGAATAAATCTTTATGTTATTATCGATGTAGAATAATGCTGAATAACAGCGCCCCTGAGGTGATATCTTACAAATGTGGCGCTATATAAATTGTCGAATAAATAAATTAAACAAAACAAAAAACGTAAAAGATCATTGTTAAATAGAATCACAAGTCTTAATTTAAATGGAATTGATAAATGTCACGTCATTTCGCACCACGGAACCACCATACTCTTAGCTTCACACTGAGTATATTTGGATACTGCGGATGGACGTTTCAAACTCTATTTTATTTACTTTAATGTTGTGCACAACTACATTAAAACGTAATATCTTTAATATAATTTGCCGTAAGTACATGGATTGTGTAGTTATTTCCAATTTACTTATTATTAACATAATATGCATTTTGAGCCGCGGACTCATGACATACCTACCTGCAAATTGATATAGATAATAATATATGGGCATTTTTCACAATATCAAATAAAAAATTAGTCATACATTTATTTCAAATGAACTAGAGTCCCCTCTGGTATTACATATACAGTAGAACCCCGTTAATTCGAACCCCGATAATTCGAAAAAACGCGTAATTCGAAATTTTCGCCAAAAAAATTTCCGCAGAAAATTTTTTTCATACAAATTTTTTTTTAATTCGAAATTCGTTAATTCGTAATTCGAAATTTATTTTTGTCCACGCACGAAAATTTGTTCGTGTAATTCGAAAAAAATTGATTTTTGCGAAAATATATCATAATATTTCGTAAATCTGAATCTAAAAGTCGGCCGTGGCGGTAAAACGCCGAAAAATGTATTTTTACGTGGTTATACATCGTCCTAATTAGTATTATTATTTTGTAAATCTGAATCGATTTACACTGGAATGTTGTATTTTTTCAAATTTATTTCGAATATCCGAGTTTGAAGGGCCGAGAAAATACGTTTTACGCAGATATATGTCGTAGTTTTACGAGTTTACACCAAATATCTGTATTTAGGGTCGGCCGCGACGAAACTCGGCCGCGAAATTTCGATTTACGCGTAAATATATCGTATATTTACGAATTTATTTCGAATATCTGAATCTTAAAGGGCCCGCCGCGACGGAAATCAGATGCGAAATTTCAATTTACGCGGAAATATATCGTTTTTTTACTAACTTTACTTCGAATATCCGAGTTAAAAAATACGGCGCGACGGAAATCGGCCGAAAAATTTCGATTCACGCCGAAATATGACATATTTTTACGAATTTACTTCAAATATCTGAACTTAAAAGGCCGGCCGCGACGAAAAACTGCCGATAAAATTCGATTTACGCGGAAATATTTTATATTTTTACGAATTTACATCAAATATCTTAATTTAAAGGGTCGGCCGCGACGGAAATCGGCCACGCATTCTCGATTTACACGGAAATATATCGTATTTTGCGAATTTATTTCGAATATCTGCATTTAAAGAGCCGGCCGCGACGTAATACGGCCGCGAATTCTCGTTTAACGCGGAAATATATCGTATTTTTACGAATATCTCAATTTAAAAGGTAGGCCGCGACCGAAATCGGCAGCGAAATCTCGATTTACGCGTAAATATATAGCATTTTTACGAACTTATTGCGAATATCTGAATTTAAAGGGCCCGCCGCTACGGTAATCGGCCGCGAAAATAAAGAAATAATTGGTATTAATACGAATTTACAACTAAAATACCACCCGGATTTGAAGAGGCGGCCGAGAAAATCGATTTTCGGCGTATTTTTTTTTTTTTTTTCATAAAATTTCGAATTAGGTGGGAATTCGTTAATTCGAAATTTGATTTTTGATGTCCCGTGGATTTCGAATTAACGAGGTTCTACTGTAATTCTACTTTTGTGAATTACATCCATGTGATGTTTTTGCTGCCTAGTTGTTTTCTTTACAAGAACATATTACACGGGGGCCGGAAACTCGTAGTATAAGAGGGACACTGGTAAATCTACATAACGTTTGGAGTCCATTTTGTGGTATAATTTTTTCATTTGAGCTTTCGTTTTCCAGTAATTCGAGTCCAAAGATAGAATTTTTAGGTCAAATATGAGAAAAATTGTTGCCAAGGGGTTAATATCAGCTGTAATGTATTTTAAAATGTGTCGAAGCATAGACCCAGTTAAAAGAGTTTTTTTCCAACAAACATCTTTCTAAAGGTCTACCAAAGTAGACTATGGATCAGATATAACAACCACTGTTAACAACAAATATTTTTCTAAAAGTCCACCGACGAGATTATGATAATCTTAATATTACAAGTCACGAGAGAAAAAAAGGGTTTCTAAAATTTAATTTGGGCCAATAAAAATATTATTTTATATGGCAGAGCAAAATCACAAATATAGGTTTTATGCTCCAGAGAATTGGATTCAGCAAGTACATGTTGTGTTGTTTGCAGCTTTGTGCCTCTGGTGAACCGATACGTGTCCAGCATGGGTGGCATGACGTCGCAGGGCACGCAGGTGTCGCTGCAGGACACGCTGTCCAAGGCACACCCGCTGTCGCCCTCCTCCATCGGCTCGCCGCCCCCGCCCCACACACCCACGCCCATCCCCATGCAGGCACACACGCCGCAGCCGCAGACGCAGCCCCAGCCCATGCAGGCGCACACCCCCCAGCCCCACCCCATGCAGGCGCACACGCCGCAGCCGCACCCCATGCAGGCGCACACACCCATTCCCATGCAGGCGCACACCCCCATCGCCCTACAGCAGCAGTAACCAACCATACTGCGTACCCATTCAGGTGATTATTGAGTGAGGTTTTGATTTATGAAACAAGAGAAAATTAGAAACATACTTTACTGGACGCGATGACATATCAATTTGATGCATTATTGTTTCAGGTAAATTGCAACTCGGGAACGGACTTCTAGGAAGTGCCGACGTCTTCAGCAAATGCATTTGTGATCGGGGAGCTTAAAGACAATCAAGGCCTGTGTTTGTTGGACTTTTCTCGAGTTGATTAATTATGTTTTTACATATATGTAACAGTAACAGTATATGCGATGACTTGCGGGCGCAAGTTGTGGATCTGTGAGAAGAATATATAAACACCATTTATATTTAAGGAGTTACTTTCTGGAATAATAATGAGCATAATGAGTTTGTTGAATATGATATTCAATGATATAAGAAAGTTTTATGTGGAAGAACTAACAGAATATTTTATTTATACATTATATACACGCAGAATGAGAATATGTATGTTATTATTTTTCATATTGTTTGTAATCATTTATTAAAGTAGGTGTAGGTTACCTAAGTCAAGTTGTATACTATACTATACTGTATGTGGGGAGGGTCATAAAATACTAAACACTTTAGGCGCATCAAATGGACAGCACAAAGGTTTACTAGTTTATTGCTATTTATAAGTAGTCGTAGGTTTATTCTTTGATATGGATCCTTTAATCTGATTTCTTTTGATGTATTTAGTTACATAGAAATTTAACTTTTGATAAAAAGCCTTGTAATTTTACTAGGGGGCAGTCTTCCAAGTTCATAGCTCCTTAAGTGTGTTGTTTTACGTGTTTGTCCGTAATGTGATATTCCATATCCATTTGAGTGCAAATTCTAACTTTATTGAACTTGCAAATAACATATTTTTACTAAATTTTAGGACATTGAAAGAAAGGCTAAAGCAATTTTAATCCGCCTTTTCCCATCCTTTCGGCCTTCACATAAAAATAATAAAGAATGCGAATCATATTTTGTTAACGCTACCATGTAGGCTTTTGATATTATATTCCTAGAAGGTAGAGTTACTAAGAGATGTATGTTACTTGTGTGTCCATATGCTGCGTCCTTGTTGGAAAGGTGTGCCGCCAAACTGACGGTCAAGCTGTCAGTGCAATGGTCGCTGCCAGTGCCAAGTGTCGGTATGTGTCGGTGTGTTGTGATGGATCTCAGGGAGCTTGTTGCGGGCGGTGTAGGCGGACGGTGCGCGGCCATCGGGTCAGTTTGGAGTAGACCTTTTACTGTGATCAGTGTATTTCTATGTGCTAGGACAATGAATGTTTTATATGAGAATGCTTTATCGACTGACGAGAGAAAGGAAGAGAAAGAAAATATAAAGCCTATTTTTACAAGTGATTGATGCGAGCCAAAATATAATTTTTGTAACTTTTGGCTGAGGCAAAGTGAATTAGATAGTAATATCCCAAACAACTATTAGAGTTAAGAGAGAAACATAAAAAGCATACGACACCAACAACACTGGGTTAATGACGATAACACGTACTTACTTATTTAATAAATATTACACACTTAACTTACTGGCTTGTGGGAGGTCTCCCCGAAGCGCTAATCCACAACTGACGCTAACTAACGGGAGCGGTGTCCACCTTCTCTTTACACACGTACATACATACATTATATTATTATGTTCTGTTGTTGGCTTTTTGTTTGAACAAGGCTTTAGGAAGCCGTCGCTAAACATAGTGTGATATTCATGTAGTCTTCTAAAACATTTTATACCTTTATTATGTTGAAATTATCCATCGTGCCATTATTTTGTTTGTAATGCAGCTTGTAAACCTACAGCACTTACCATTTTTGGTATCCATTTTTTGTGGAACTTTCAATAAATATTTAGTTTGTTGTAGATATATTTTTTTAATATACTAAGACATAATATGTTTGTACATGTATTTTTAGAACTGTCAGTGTGGTAGTAAAAAAATTTAGGAAAAAAAAATGACTATCGAAACTCTGTTTAGTCGGAAGCTAAACGTAATATTATACACAATGAATCATCTTCATGGTCGGTTAGTCGGCGGGTCGGCCGGCCGACTGGTCAGTTGGCAAGCCGATTGCCCGCACTCACAAGCCGGTTCATATTAAAGTTGAGTAATTTTATACATTTACGAAGAAGAGCAAGAGCATTCTTTCTGTTGATTTGATCTGATAGGTTACTGTTTGTTATGGTTCATTGGTTCGTTGGTTGGTCAACAGCTCCGCTTGTTCAGTCAGGTCCAAGGCTTGCTAGAACTTGCTAGCGGAAACAGACATATCTGGGACTAGAGTCCACTAATCATCCTTCACGTTTAGAAACTGAGTTACTAGTCCAGGCGGTATGAACACCATCTTAAAACGTACTTTATATTCAATTACATTTTTATATTATTGTTATTACGTAGATGCAAAGTTATTATAAAAATAATCATTTTATATTTAGTTTTTAGTATTTTTACCTTAAAACTGCTTTGCTACAGAGATGATTCAAATCGCTTTAATATCTTTATTTTTGTCAGTAAACAAACAAATGCCGTTTGAGATGTAAATAAATGCACACTAGCTTACGATTTATACAACAAACACTACTATGTTATTCTTCAGGTTATATTTCCAATAGAAAGGAATTGGTTTTAGTTGGATTCATCAGCCCCGCTCAGTGTACATGCATAGTACATACTTCATTTGGGAACAACAGACTTACAACTACACAGTGCAGTGCACTTTGCAGCCGGGTCTGAATTTAATCAAATATCCTTTATATAATTGTGTAGTCCAGTTTAGACCTATTGCTTTATTGTGATTTAAATTTATATACGCAATAGTTTCAGTAAATCATAGAAGTATAAACATACATACATATATTATAGAAAACTAACAAAATAACATTTAATATACTATAAAATTAACACAGTGTAGCGATTTCTAAAGAAGTACAGAGTTTTTAATTTCTTGGAGGTATTCTTAAAAATGTGACCACTAAAAGTTTACAGTCCAACCTGACCTACGGGCGTATCGGATCCTCACTGCCACTTCCGCAGGTCAGGCGGGTTGTTGAATTAATCCAAATTATTATTATATAAATAACCTATCAAAATATAAAGTAACAACATTGATTCTTATAGAAGTTGCCATGTAGTGGTCAAAATAAATGTGCCATATGTTTGGCTATGAACTTTAATGTATTTTATTTCTTATTTATACAAACCAATTTCAGCAACGTGAGCCAATCAATAAACCACAAAGATGAAAACTACTGGGGGTAAAGGTGTTAGTCATAGACATCCAAATTGATAGACTTGCCCTAACATCAAATCTGGGTGTCATTTAACACATTAGTAAAAGTGTCTTAACTAAATATTCAATTTTGGAAACATGCCTGAAGTTTTGTTTACCCGATTTGGGGTTTGCTGTTAAGTTTTTTACATAGCCAGCAATTTGCACTCTATTGTAAAAAGGATTCGTGAGCAGATTTTATTTTCTAGGACTAAATAGTGATTATTACAATGCAAGTTGTCAGATTCATTTATTGATAAGTCACGGAAAGGCAGACGGTCACTCTGCCTCCCCACTCTGCGCCCTTGGTTTGTTCCCCTTTACTCGATTGGCTGGTCTGCCACGGAAGCGGTCACTACTGCGGTGGTTTCACGTGCCTGCTAATCGGGGAGAGAAATGTTATTTTTGGTATCTCGGCTGCGGGTATATGACCTCTCAGTAAATGTTGTAAATCAGAATGTTGTTTGCGGAGTTGTATTACTTCATCGTTAAGTTTTTGTCTCTCTGGAAAACATAAAAAATAAAATTTTCATAATTTTACCAAAATAAATTAAAACATCCATATTTGTGTAATGGGATTGGCCCCATAAACATCATTGCTGTCCGTACCTTGCAAAACTGGAAGATATTTATTGAGGCCAAATAACAAGCCGTCCCAGAGCTTTTCTTTCTGTGGAGAAAACACCTCCTTGTACTTGCTCCAGAACATAACTACGTCTTCAGTTTTCAAACTGCGAGATATGGCTGTGTCCAGCTTGGATAGCACGGGCCTGAGAATTAAATAATATACAATGTTATTTATTTATTTTAATATCAACGGTATAAAATATACCATATACAGTAAATTATAAACAGTGACATCAGAAAATATACAATTAACAGAAACTGTTATAAACCCTTAAACCAATTTTCAGATGATTAGTATAAATAACAATTAGGACGGTTGGTCGCGCGATGTCTACCTTTTAGCAGCTGTATCGGAAGCTACCACACTGGCGATGAATTCTTGCAAAGCGTTCAGGACATGAACGGAGGAAACTTTCAGGTCGTGACCAAATTTGCAAGTCACTGGCATCCGGCTGTGCAAGTCCGTTTCGGATGTGCCTATCACAAATTCCATCCCTGCCAGGGCTACAGCCCTCACCTCTGGGAATTAAATATATCCATTATTAATATATAAATATAGACATTTAGGAATTTTATTCAATAAGAGAAACATACGGTGGGTTTAGAAAGACACTCTCTTTACCACGGACAACATCGTCCAAGCGAGATATTATTTTGCTATACTTACAATGCACCTCACTGTACAGTGTAAACACAGGGGAACTATATCGCTACCTGGTTGAGCAGCGTTGTGAAGCAGGGATTAAGGTAGGGGCTTTAGGAAGGGATTTATTAATGTGGTTCTTGAAGAGGCCCGGGTTGTATGAAGGAGGAAAAACAGATGCAGGTAGCTCATTCTCATGATGCCACCATCAACTGAGAACGGGTGTTCCAATTGTGTTTGTCGAGTTTCAAGCACATGCACAGGGGATCAAAGCTGCTAGCTCCTTAGAGCAGGCTTCATTGAAATACCTGTAGATCAGACTCAGCATGCCTACATTGCGCCTGTGCATTAGAGATGGCAATCGGTCTGTTAACGATAAATTGACAATCGGACAGACCGCCCTCCTTCAAATCATTGTTATCATTAAATTACATAAATAAAAACAGAAGTGTTTACTAAGTAACCTACCTCCCATCTAATACATTACCTACGTATTACATACCTTGATTGGCGCTACAGTCTTTGAATATTTGTTCCACTTCTTTTACCAAAAGCTGCTCTGATTTTGTTATCTTCAATTCCATTCTTGAAGCAGCTTTTCTGAAAACATGAATTAAATTACTTCATTCTAAATAATTTTGTCAGGCGGGTATAAAATACTTAATATTCATAAGAATGTTCTTACGGAGCAGTTTCTGGATTTTTTCTGGGTAATTTATCAACAGATTGGTCACCCTGGGATTTTCCAGAAGTATTTTCTTCAGAAAATTCTCCCTGAGATTTTTTACATATCTTTTGATCTGTCTGGTCACCTTGAAATATTTTTGTAATGTGAATGCATTGGTTAAAAGAAAGTAACTTGAAACGGAATCTGACGGGTTACTAACAAACTGCCTCCTTTACTTGTCACTCTTTGAAAATGATAATTTGCCAACATGTTCTTTTCAGCATACTACTCGTACCTACATCTACGTAAAACAGACTCCATAATGTAATAGCAATATCCCACGCATTTGACATTTGAGGTTGCAGGTTCAATTCTTGCCACACAAAAATATAAATATTGACATTATCTTCACATGTTCGCGCCAGTCTGGGAGTTATGGTTTTAATGGGCTTTGTCAAACAACGTTATCTACAAATAAACCATACCCCTACTTATTATTGGTATGTCTTTTTTAGATAATGTTGTTTGACCTTAAGCACTCTTTATATGAATGACTTTACATCTGTTGTAAGCAGCATTGGTGCGTAGCAAACAGGAGTGAAAATATAATGTTACCTTGCTGTTCTCCTGTAACTGACCCAATCTCAGAATCCTGTCGACTGCCAGCATCAGCGTTCTCTTTGACTATCTGAAAAGTTCACATTTCATGTTAAGAGTGTATGTGTTTGATGGACTTAAATACCTTGGGAATGGATTTTAAAACATACCACTTCTTGTAAAGCCGGAATCTTATTCTTTTTGTCCTTTCCTTTACCGTCATTGTCATCACAGACAGGACAATAGGCATATTTGGAAAAATATGTGCACAGCATAAGGACATCTTCCTCGTGTAGAATTTCCAAAGCCTACAATCAATATGAAAACACCAGTTTTATGCCTTTCTTTCCAAATTTCAAAATAATTTTTATTTTAGTAAAGGCCTAAAGGTCAACATTTTCAGCATTTTTAGAAAACCACCATGTATGTGCATAATATTTACTTACAGTAAAGACGTTATCCATTTTGCATATTAAAACTGGTCCATCCTCATACTTCTGCAGAAGTGGCCACAGCCTTTCTTCAATCAGAAAGCCGGAGCTATCAGCCACCAAGTTCAGTATATGGCCTACCTGAAGTTTATTTATTTATTAATTAACACCCTTTTTTGGGGCTTTTACTTCTTTTTTTTAATGATTTAGTTAGATAATCAATTATTATTAGACATTCATTAACAACATATTGTTTACCAGTTTGTTCCTTGATTCATTGTAGGCCTTATTTTCTGAAGAAGTGTTGGTTATATCGGAAGCAGCATCTAATGATGCACAACTGTAAGAATCTAAAAATATATCATTTTTATACTTTAAAACTGAAATTAGGTAAAAAAAAATTGATTTCGGGTGTTTATCGGTAACTTTTTAATTTACCTATGTTTTGTATTTTTTCCATGGCTGTTTGATGAGATGGGAGATCTGATTGTTTCAGTATTTTAAATTTGATTGCAGGCGATTCGATCCCGAGGATTTTTTCATTTATTATTTTGTCAGTGTCAATTATTTGTTCAATCAATTGGTTTGCCGTTTCTCTGTTCATTCTCCAGAGCTGTTGATATTTTCTCTCATTGACCTTAAAAAAAAGATGAATATAAAAGTAACTACTATGTACTAGTATTGTATTGGTTTTATATAAAATGAATTTGTGTTACGCCGGCAAAGTGTTCTGCTTTAACTTGGAGATCGAGCATGACGTCATGAAGGCGACAGATCTCTTTGGTCGCTTTAGCCTCTTCTGCTGCTCCGTCTCTCTGAGCATCTTTGATCTTCTTTTTAAGACCGTTGATGACATCCTGCATCTTATTCAGTTTCCTCTTCTGTTGAGATCTGACAAATACATTTTCTTCCTCCCTCCTTTTCAAAACCTATTGCAAAGTAAAATCCTTATTATTTTCTTGCAAAAAGATGATGAGGTTAAATTCACCGAGGAGATGGAATCTAATATTGTAGGTGGTACTTGCCTGAAAGTTGTAGTCTATTTTTTCGCTATTAATAATGCAAGTAGCTTTCAATTGCTGCAGCTCCTGCTGAAGGGTTTGAATTTCTCTCTCCAGTTGGATCTTAGCTCCTCTATATTTCTCTCTGTGTTCCAAGGTCAAAGTATCCATTCGCCTTTCAAAATCAGCAATCTGTAAAAGACTCCATCCAATATCTAGTGCCTTTGACTAAAGAACTTTTCCAAAGAAACTTCTTGAGTGGGATCCAAATTCTAGTATTGTGCACATAGTTATTAGTATAACATAATATGTGTATTTAAAATCCGCAAGTAAAATGAACTAAAACTATTTTTTATTTTCCAGGTATTTTCTATCTTTGGAAAAAAACAATTTACGATTTTCATATATTGTATGGGGTGATTGTATTCTCTTTCCTAGTTTTTGTTTTATTATTGTTTTAGATCTAATTTCAAGTACCTACCATATTGGAGTCATTGTGATTGATTCAGCCGTCGCCGTCGCCTTGCGATAGAAAGATAGTTTGTTTACCTACTTTCCAAGCCTCACATAATTTGCTTCCGCAATGTCATACATTTTATGTCTGTATGGAATTTTCAAGGGACCGAAAAACAAAACTTCTTAAACGTGAAACTTGTTAAGTGGGAACTTCTGAAGAGAGATTGACTGTAAATTCAGTCCATTGTTCCATTCCAATAATGTTTAATGAAATGCGACGAAATTGTCCAGAAAGATTGTAGTAATTAATAATCCAGTAATTACCTGTTCCATTTTTTGATGAATATTGGTCATTTCTTCTTTATCCCTTTTCTTGTACAAAGCTTCCCAACGCTTGCGGTTGTACTCGATTGTGAGGGCTCGCTCCATTTCTATGGCGCTTTCAATAAGATTGAGTTGAGACTCGTACGCATTTCTCATCAGCACTACTTGGGCGTCAATGCGTTCGCTGAGTTCTTTGATGTCCTTTAACTGTGGAACCACAAATAAATACATAACTAGGCAACCTATTGAAGAACATGAAAAGTAAAGGGTTTTATCTCTGCTACAAAGTTTGGATATGAACAGACCTGTTTCTGTAAATCTCTGTAAAATGTTTCATCCACAAGTTTCATTTCGTCTTTGAGGTTGCTAATGAGTACATTTTTCTGTTCTATCAAATCATTGCACCGTTCTTTCTGTTTCATGATCTCCTCGTTTATTTCAATTGGATCATTCAGCTCCAAGATGGGATTCCAATTTTTTGATATAATTTGGAATTTTTCTTCGGCCAACTTCGCTTCCTCCTCCAGTTTTGCCAAAGTTTCTGGAATTTACAACGATAATTCAATAAATTGTGGTCATCTAGTATTTAGTATTGTCAGTATCAAAAGTAGGTTAATTATTTCTTAATCGGCAAAGTAAAATGTATTGTCTTTTAGCAGAGTGCTACTTGCGCTACTAAAACAAAATGTTTTTTCGTGGTTTAGCAACAGACTGAATAATTTCAATGGATTTAAAAAAGATGTTTCCTGTTTTCCACGCGATTGGATTCACAAATAATAAATGCTTTGATTGTAAAAAAGTGCCTCTACTCTGGGATGCAGATTCTGACCAATCATTTGCTAATGTCCTTCACATATTCTACTCTATTTATACTCTGTTACTGGTTACATGGTTGCTGTTAAGTTTTTTACATAGCCAGCAATTTGCACTTTATTGTAAAAAGGATTCCATCTCTGTGAGTGTAACATAATATATTGACCTTTATTCTTGTTGGCCTCTGCGAACCTCCGCTGCACCTCGCGGGCATCACTGGCCACGCGCACGTTGGTGACGGCCTCCTCCCCGTCAGCTTGAAGATGCTCCAGCAGGGCTGCACTGACCACCGCCTGGCGCTCCACGGGGCCCGTCGCCTCCTCCTCCCCCACATCTGTAGGGCCTGATGCTCTGGAATGGAATATTGTTCAATTCTAAAATCTTCATATTATAATACATATTGGACAAAATTACTCTTCCAAGAGTGTTTACTCATTACCCAAGGTAGATTAGTTCTGCTTTTTGAAATAATTAAAGATCTCAGCCCATACACACATAAAAGTATCAGAAACAGTAGAAATTTGTTAAATTTATTACTGGATTGTTGATGTGACCGTTGACCAGTTAGAGATCATTATTATCAAAATTGTAGTATTTCATCCTTCGATAGAGGAATAAATATTCAGCATTCCAAAGAGGAAGACTGATGAATATAACCAGGTATAGTAATTTTATTTGTAGTTGTCTCAATATTTTTTTGAGTTCCATTTCTATGACAGGAATTACAACATTTGTCCCAAACCCATGTATTATTTCCATGACAGGAAGTACAATATTTGTGCCAATCTCATCTATTATTTCCATGACAGGAAGTACAACATTTGTGCCAAACCCATCTATTATTTCCATGACAGGAAGTACAACATTTGTCCCAAACCCATGTATTATTTCCATGACAGGAAGTACAATATTTGTGCCAAAATCATCTATTATTTCCATGACAGGAAGTACAACATTTGTGCCAAACCCATCTATTATTTCCATGACAGGAAGAACAACATTTATTTTTTTATTTTTTTTATTAGGTACAATATTTTTTACAATTCAAGGTTTTCAGTAATGTAGGCCTCACTGGGTGGCTTGCCCGTGCTGAGGCCTTCATTTTATAATATAAAAAACAACTACATAATACTAATACATTTAATGAGAAAAATTATACATTTAAAAATAAATATACATAATAATATATTTAAAATTTAAAAAAAAAATGGTACATTGAAAATAATCTTGTGTGTTTGTGAGTGATGTGTGTTTATATTGGTTTTGTGTGTTACGTGTAGGTTTAATTTTTATTTTATGCTATGAAATTTTGGTAATATTGTCTTTTTTGTTCTTGTTTGTTTTATTTTATTTGTTTTTATTTGTCTCAAACCCATCTATTATTTCCATGATGAAGGACAACATTTGTACAATACCCATCTATTATTTCCATTACAGGAAGTACAACACTTGCGCCAAACCCATCTATTATTTCAATGGCAGGAAGTACAAAATTTGTCCCAAACCCATCTATTATTTCCATGAAGGAAGTACAACATTTGTGCCAAACAATCTATTATTTCCATGACAGGAAGTACAGTATTTGTGCCAAACCCATCTATTATTATCCATTTCCCTTACGACAGCCGCAAAGCTATCTTTGTTGGTTTCAACAAATAATATCGAAATTAATGTTGGGTATTTTGTTTAGTCATTGATTGCGCATAATATGTAGTAAAAATTTATAACCGCAAGAGAATTTTAAAGTTATTTCCATACCTACTATTGTTTTATAATGTGTAGGGAAAAAAGGAAAAGTAAAATAGCAGGACATGGTAGTTTCCTAATTATTTAACATACTCTCACATAACGTATCTTTATTTCTCTCTCACCCTACCAATAAAATAATTAATGTTTTATGTTGGTTGCTTGGATACCTTTTGAGAGCATTTTGTCGTCTTTGAATTCGCAATCCTCGGGCTGCTATCCTTTCTTGAGGGATATTAGACGTGGTTTGTGGCTCAGTTGGATCCAAAATTCTCTCATCATCATCATCATCCATTTTTCTTTTAAATTTCCTATTCAAATGTGTTTAAAACCACGGCGGTAAAATTAATATAAATTTCGGAACGCGGTTGCCAACGTAAACAAATATGATGTCTTAAAAAAGTGTAGCAAGTATAACAAAATCTTGAACTGAAAACAAAAAAGAATTCAGTGGAGTGGTTTATTTATGCTCAGTGGTGGAGTGAGTGGTTTATTTATGGTCGTAGAGCAAAGCCCTAGCAAGGCCGAAGTCATGGGCTCAATTCCTAAACTCGACCGAATCTTTTTCTGTGTCAAATGTTCGTTTGAGAGTCGCTAATATTGTCTTCAGTAATTAAATATTGCAATTTGAGGTTTTACTTATTAAGTTATTCCAAAAAATTAAAAAAAAAATTCTCCGTGATGAATGATTAAATGTATCTACTGTCACGCTATTTTCACAAGCATTTTCTTTCGTTCTCGTTTTTTTTATGAATAGCGCCTTTTACTTACACGCTATCAACTTTTTTACTGGCTGCAAAACGTTTGAAATAGTAGCCTTCAAAGTTGGTAACCAAAATGTTTCGCAGTCTGGCCACACTTACGGTCCTTTTTTGATTCGTCGGGCATCATGGCGGTGTGTTATTTTGATTACTAGTTTTTAAATCTTAAAATATCTTAATAATCTTTGCTTATATTAATCAGTGCTTCACGAATTACAAATATTAAATGATTCAGTTACTTTATTTGATTATTAAAAGTTTCCGAAGTTATTAATCTATTTCCTAATATGTGACCGAAAATAACACGTTCCAAATGTCACTCTTGGGATAACAGCCATCGACACAAAAAATATTTAGATAAATTAAGTTTATGTTACGGAGCTGGTAAATATAATAGCCTGTAATAACAATGTCGTTCATTATTTTCAGCCGGCCGTAGCACCTGTGAAAACTGTGAAGAAAGCGAAGGAGGGGAAAGTTATTAAAGATAACACCAAAAATGTTATGAGAAATCTGCACATCCGCAAACTATGCTTGAATATTTGCGTTGGTGAATCTGGTGATAGATTGACCCGTGCCGCCAAGGTTAGTTCAGTGATTTGCTTCAATTGTTTATATTCAATTTATTTGATTCAGTTGTTTATATATGTATATTTTTTTTTACTTAACCTAAAATGTCAAGTGAATTTCCACACTCTCATAATGGCAAAAAATAAATAAAAATAGCACTTGGTTTCAGCTTGATTACTATATGAAACTACTATTTATGTTGGGGGAGATGGTAAAAGATCAATTTTTCTAAGTGAGAGTGTTAGGAAATACGCATAAATTATTAAAAGATCCAAACTAACAACCTATAAACCTATATGTGCATGTTCACATCTCACCCGACTTAAATAGTTATTTCCATTAGTTGTAATTAAGTTTAATTTTTTAAAATTGTTTGCAGGATTCTTGAACTTTACCCTTATTTCTTGTAGCATCTTCAGTTTGTGCTGAATGCCATTCAATTTAGTGTGTTTGGACATACTTATTCATGTGCTTGAAGTAATTGCTACAGAATTCATGTTAATATTAGTGTTTGTCCTGTTCTCATACACATTTGTAAAAAAACTAACAATGTTCAATTCACAGGAAGTGTTGATGATGTTTGCATATCTTTTGTTCAAGAAAATTCTGTCTTCTGAGAATTTCCTTAGTCAACGATGTGCTAGATAAAAATCTCTTTGCAACTTCCACCCATCTCTGACTGGCTCGGTGGATTACTAAAAATGAAAAACAAACCATTTTAATTAATTAATTTAACCTTGGAGAATGCTGTAATTCATGCCAATGGATATAGATATTTGTTAAATGGGTGTTGTGATCTTCCAGGTGTTGGAACAGCTCACTGGCCAACAGCCCGTGTTCTCCAAGGCCCGCTACACCGTGCGTTCCTTCGGTATCCGTAGGAATGAAAAGATCGCCGTCCACTGCACGGTCCGAGGTGTCAAAGCCGAAGAAATCCTCGAGAGGGGACTGAAGGTGAGTCATATTTCTGGTTGCTGATAAAGTTTGCCACTTTTTGCTTTACACTGCTGCATAATTGACACATAAGCGTAACTACATTGCCCACTCTCCGATACATGGGAAATCATTACTTGGGTGATGTTGACATATTCAATACCAACTTGGCAAGTTTTGTGGATCATTTAAAACATTTATTTCAACAATACTCCTAAACACATCATGTAAACCTAAAAATAGCTGTAATTTTCTGTTTTTGTTTCTTGTGTTTGTATGACTTGTTGCATAGCTTTTATCAAATGTAATTTTATTCTTATTTTTTTATTTTTCAAAATATCTGTCAAATTAAAATTATACTACCAACCATGTAAAAGCCCTCTGGGCGTTAAATAAATAAATAATTGGGGTTTGTTAAGGGTTCTGTCACGGTTAAACGGCTTGACGACGAGAACGTAATCTTGTTCTGTTTGCTCAAGCAGCTTGATGCACATGGTCAAACAAAGTGAATTTTGTGTGACTGAAATGAAATATAACCTAGATAAAGCATTCTTAACTCTAGCTTTGAGTGTGAATAAAAATAAACGAATTTGGTGCCATGAACAGTACACGTTAAGATACCACTTTACTCGTGCTTGATCTCAAGCCGGTCACGAACACGGTTCAACCGCACGTCAAGCAAAAATATAAAATCGCATCAAGCGTGGGCAAGCATGTTGTATATGTATGACAGAAGCATCAAGTAAAAATTGTAAACAATCAAACAAGATTGTTTTCAAGTCGCTTGGCCGTGTCAGAACCTCTTTAGGGTGACCCACATTCCGCTCAATTACCGTGATGATAATTCTCCCCTCTTTTGGTGCATTCAATTCATACCGACAGTTATACATCCTTATCCATTTTCTCGTAACTAAAAATCTTTAATCATTTACCACAAATATATAATTTACAGCGCCCTTGAGGTGATTTCTCACGAAAACGGCGCTATATAAATTAGCCAAATATTATCTGAGTTTGAAATCAGCAAAAGGGCACTGTGGACATTTTCTAATGTTTTCTTAGTCACCTTGTAGACATGTTGTTGCGTATGTGTGACATAATCATTTTGCAGTAGCTAATCAGTAATAATTATATTACAATTTAGAGCATTCGTTCCAATGAACAGTTTTTTGAATTTAATTAATAAATTATAGAAAATAATGAGGTAATTCTTCTAATTGATGTTGATTCATTAATATGAAGTGAAATAATACCTCTGCATATGTTACCATTAATGTATATCCTGTCTCACGTGAGGATATCCGTTGCTAAAATATGCTAGATGAATAATCTCTTTGCAACATCCGCCCATCTCTGCCTGGCTCGGTAGATTACTTATAAGAGATACATGATATTCCCGCTAACTGATGAGTGTTTTCCCCGTGATGTGGTGTCTGATCAAGGTGTTTCTGTCCCCCAGGTAAAGGAATACGAGTTGGTGCGAGGCAACTTCTCCGACACCGGCAACTTTGGCTTTGGTATCCAGGAACACATTGACTTGGGAATCAAGTACGACCCTTCCATTGGTATCTATGGGTTAGATTTCTACGTTGTTCTGGGACGCCCCGGTAATTATTATTCCTTTAATAGTTTGCATTAAGTTCTGAATAAGATCCTCCACCACAAGCTTGAAATCTAACTGCATTATTAGTAATGGACATAATCAAAATTTAACTTAAATACTCATTTCCATTAGTAATTAAGTTAAAATCATTGTGTATTTTTTTTTTTGGCTGAATGCCATTTACTTGTGTTTGGAGCACACTTCTTCATGTGCTTGGAGTAATTGCTACAGAATTCATGCTAATAATGGTAGGTAGTTATTAGTGTTTGTCCTGTGCTTATGCACAAAAAAACTAACAAGGTTCAAATCTCGAAAAGTGTTGATAATTTTTGCACATCTTTTGTTCAAGAAAATTCTGTCCTCTGAGAATTTCCTTAGTCAACGATGTGCTAGATAAAAATCTCTTTGCAACTTCCACCCATCTCTGACTGGCTCGGTGGATTACTAAAAATGAGAAACAGATTTATTTATAAAGAAGGTCTTGTCTTTTACATTCTGTGTAGATACATAAATCCATGTGTTGTCTCCACTAATAATCCTTGCCCTCTAATAGATGTAATAAAGGCTAATGTTGTATGTTGGTTGTGTGTTACAATAGGATTCAACGTGGCTCACAGGAAGCGCAAGCGTGGAAAGGTTGGATTCCCTCATCGCCTGACTAAAGAGGACGCCATGAAGTGGTTCCAGCAGAAGTATGACGGAATCATTCATAACAAGAAGTGATTTATTTTAATAACAATAAAACTATTCTAAAATCCAACCAACCCCTTTTTATTTATTTTTACACTTACCCGCGCTGTATATATATATATATATATATATATATATATATATATATATATATATATATATATATATACACATATATACACACATATATACACATATATATATATATACATACATAATATTAGTATGTAAGGCCATTTATTATAAAAAATGTCATCTCATTGAGGCTTTATATTATTTCGGACTACGCCCCAAACACAACTGCCAAAAGAAGGTTGACTACCTATTGTATTGTATTCGGATATTGCATGGAATTTATGTCCATTTTCTATATATAACTACTATGAGTCCTTGGAAAAGAGTAACATTATAGTGGGTTCTTATACCTTTAAAAGTTTACATAATGTTTGTACTTTTGTACTGACTATCAGCTGTATTGGGCCATGATCACCTGCAATGTCTGTAAAATGCAAGAAAATTTGTATGGAAATGCCCTTTGGCAAAAAAGTGGAGTGTGCTCATGGATATAAGAAATTGTAGACATGCCGTAGTGCAACACCGGAGTGTCATTTCGCGCTGGAGGGAAACCACTTGAAAATCATTTTAGCACCAGGAGGGTTCCAGGTTCCCGCATGTCTTTGATAAACAACATCAACCGACGAGAAAACATTGAAATAACCAGACCTTGATCAGACAAGTAAAGTAGTTTGGTTTGCAGCGCAATCCATTGTGGAACTTATGTTTTTAACTCTGTTTTTGACTGTCCAATACCATCGTATGGGATTGGATAGCTTTACAAAGATATTGGTAGAGAATCAGGGATGTGCCTTGTCAACCTTGTGCACTAATAAAATACACATATAATTGTTTTTAACTCTGTTTTGACTATCCAATACCATCACATCGGATTGGATAGCTTTACAAAGATATTGGTAGAGAATCAGGGATGTGCCTTGTCAACCTTGTGCACTAATAAAATACACATATAATTGTTTTTAACTCTGTTTTGACTATCCAATACCATCACATCGGATTGGATAGCTTTACAAAGATATTGGTAGAGAATCAGGGATGTGCCTTGTCAACCTTGTGCACTAATAAAATACACATATAATTGTTTTCTTTTTGCTTTTGTAATGTTATGTATTCATTTGTGGAATTATGATATATTTTATGTTGCTTAGTTTCAATAATTATTTATTCACGGTAAAATTAGTTTAGCCTTAGAGAAATTTAACGAAGTATTACAGCATATTATATAAAAAATAAATGTCGACCTTACCCGATCAGCATTTGGCGATCGCAGTTTGTTTGAAATTTATTTCGTACTAGCTGACATGTACCCGGCGTTGCTGGGGCTATCCTTAGGAGATAGACATATACCACCACGACGGACTTTTCTGTAGACCTGTTTAAGATTTACAATTCCGTAGTACATTATTTTGATATATCTCATAAGGGTTAGCCAGCGTTAGCAATTTAAGCGCCCAAAAATATTTTTTAAATAATTAAAATAAAATATAATATGCATGTATTATATATACATATAAAACTTCCGGAAGAAATTCTCTAAAGGATAGTGAAAATCCTGTCGAAATCCATTGCGTAGTTCAGAAGAACTAAGCGTTCATACAGACGGACGCGGATAGCGACTTTGTTTTACACTATGTAGAGATTATAGCGCCGTTGTCCCTGGGAGTGGGAAGGAAGGTACAATCCAAATCCTCAGTCAAACCAAAATGTTATGTGCGTATACACGTGAGCTGAACAACGACTTATGGGAAAGGAACAAAGCAACCGCAAATGGTGCGAAATACCGTTTGGAGTTGCTCGCATTTCGGTACGCAGCATAAGCATGCAATGACAGTTACATGTCATATCAATTTAATTGATATGCAATGCAGGGTGACCGGGTATCTCATCAAAATGACAGTTCAACACACCTACTAAAAGTGATATTAAGTGATGAAACAAAAACTAGGTTACATAGGTAACTATTTAATCTAGTTTTTGTTTAATCACTGACTACCTATATCACATTTTAAAGGTGTCTTTTTGTCATTTTGATAAAATATCACGGAACCGCAATGCAGTGCTGTTAAAATTTGTCACACTTCATTCCACTATGTTTAGTAAATTCTCTTACAGAAAGTTGGACAATCAATGCTGGGCAATAATAATCGTGGGAGGCTTTACTTTTTTTGGGTAAGATTTGTGAAATTTTTACCACCTTTTTAAGGGGTGACATTACGCTATAGGCATCAAATATATAACTCCATATCGCTCGCCACACAATCTCCACACTATCGCTCGTCACACCTGACAGATGATGTGTTTGATGTTAGTTCGGGTGGCGACGATGATTCGCTGTGATCTGCTAGCCAGGCTACACATGAAAATGTACAGACCGCCGTGATCATCTGTCTAGGTGACAGATCCCATACAAAGAAATGATATTCTGCTTCAGTTCCCCAGTTGTACTGACCCCCTCTCTGAGGAAGATTATAGCGTAGTGACACCTCAACATATAATTTATATAGACCATGTCCAAAAGCTTTGATGCATAAGCGTGGTCTGTCACTACATTTATTTCTCCGGGTATTAAAAAATACTATTCCAATCATATTTATATTTTATTTTAAATAATTAATTAGCTTTAAATAATTAATCAGCCACAAAAATAAATATATTTTAAATTTAAAAATAACATTTTTTAGGTTTTGTCAACATATCACAATAATCTTACTTAAATAAAAAATAAAGACAATCTTTCTACATCCTACCGTCAGCGAAGCAGTTGAATAAGTGCCTTCTTCTGAAGATACTCTACTATTCTATTAGTTCCTATCACACTATTCACTAAATCTTCTTCAAGCTGCAGAGATTCATGAAAAACCCTTTCCCTCATCAACCGAACTGCAAACAACAGATGTGGCCAGTTTAGTAGACAGTTAATTATTTGCTTACGTTTCACATTAATTTTAAAAGATTATTTTTACACAAATCATAAATTTATTAAAATGTTAATCTTTGGAGACATTCAACTTTTGTAATGAATGTATAGTGACTGTTCAAAGAATACGGAACCAAACTAACATTTAAGAACTTTTTTGACAAAAGTAAATATAATAGGAACCATCCTTATCCATACACTAGTAAAAGGCACCAAATTTAGTTAACTTATAGGCATTATTATTTTCCATACCATATTCCTGTCATTTAATTACATTCTTCAACAATGCTGAAAATATTATATAATATATTTATAGTGGACGATTCCTTTTCAACTTTAGATGATTTCTTTTATGTTTACTGGTCATGAATTTCCACGTTCTTTGAAATCTAATATCACTCTTTGGATGGACTGGATTATACTGAACAGACATTCGTCGTTGTCAAATATTATATGAATTTTGGACTAACTATTGTACAAAGTACACAACTAATTGAATTTGCTAGCTTTCAGAGAAATTGTTACATTTGCAGCTATGCAAGGGCAAGGAATCAGGGAAAGGGTTATGTGGATGCATCGGGTTAAGCTATGTATGTCTGGAACGTTGAATGGTTTCCTTTTCTTTGTCGGAGAAGCCCAGAATGCTTTCGATGGCGTTGAGATGTCCCTGGTGGTTTTCTCTGTCTGTCAGGAAATAGTAGATGGCGGATTTCAGGAACTGGAGCGTCACTTCCGGGTCCACACTTCTTCTTGATCCTGCTTGCGCTTCTACAATGCGTTTGTACATTGCCTGAAATGCGGAGCATTCATTTAGTCTAGATAATATCACAGTTATATCAACAAGTCAATTTAGCCAATTATTAATCTGTACATCATGCGACATGCTTCGTTTTAATATGGAGTTATGAAACCGTTTCCGCCACTTCTCAATATTATAATGTTTTCAGTATTCCTATCACCAAATTATTGTTAATACAAAATTCAATCATTTCCTCTGCCTGTATTATTTCAATAAAGCGTTAGTAAGAAGCGAAGAACGGAAATAAAATTTCACAAATATTTGCTTATAAAATAAAATGAAAAAGCTAAAATATTACGGAATGTACCCATGTAAAATATGAAACAGAAAATGTTACTAAATAAATTAAGTGCCTACTATGGAGCATTACTCCACGACATCTAATCCAAAAAAGAATTAATTATATTATTATCTATAGAATTGCAATGCTACGCCTCTTGATATTGTTCAATTACTACACCTTTACAACTTACAACATACAAAATCTTTGCAACAGATGTAGAGAACAATACATTCATACACCTACACCTACAGTCCTACAGACATAAAATACAAATGATAAAATAAGAGTGGAGTTTGTTCTGAAATCTGAATTATTGCTCACTGCACTAATGCAACAATAGATGATGCCCGATATCATTCTCTTCAATTTGATATTCAATATTAGGTAGGTACATTACAAACTAACTCTTGCAATCGTCTTGGTCTCTTGGTCGTCACTTATGTGTGATGTGATGAAAATATGTGCGTGCGATTCACCTCAAATTGAAATACCTACTTTTATCTGCTTTTTTCAAATTATCTAGATATTTGTTTCTACCTACTAACGAAATTAATGTCACCTTTGAATACCAATGTAATTTGTGATTTGTCAAAAGAGGCTGTTTCCCTGCATTGTGTCAAAGGTCAAAGATTAAACTAAACAAATTAAAGGACAAAAATAATCTATCAGTGATGTGCGAAATTCTACCATGCGCTAGTGCTAATAAATTGTTTAATGGCTTAAAAATAATAAATAATTGAAGTGGTGATTCGAGCGCCCATTATGCGTAAACGTAGATCTTCAGGATAATAATATACAAACATCACATCTCTTTAATAGTAGCTATTTAATGTATTTGTACAGTTATTTTTCCAACGGGCATATTTGTTTTTTTCTGTAAAATCTAATATTATGTATCCCTCAAGCAGACATTGATGGGGTGATTCAGGAAAACAGGCCAATATTAATAGACTGCTTATCATTTTCACACTTGTCAAAAAAAACCCATCGGCTAGCACAATTTTGGGAACAATGGTCGTCATAATAAGTTCCTTTAGTTTAAAACATTTTCAAGTACCTGTAATGTATTAGAATGACCTGAAACCTCGCAACTTCAGATGAAGTAGGCAGGTATGTGAAAAATAGCCAATTATTGGAAAAGGGCACAAAACAAAATATAATTTAGTGCTTAAAAACTGAGATGCCATTAATATATTTTTGTTTTGTTTTATGCTATAAATTAGTTTCACTTCTACCGCTGTAGTGTTCAATTTCATGGACAACAGCTGCAAACCTTACACTGCTTTTAAGGTTTATTGTTAATGATTGGATAATAGCATGTAAGCTGTTATGAGACTGCTTAGGTAGGAAGTGCCCTTATTGATATGGAAACTTCTGTGTATAGCATTACATTTGAACGCACGCTTGAATTATTAAAGAGGTGTGATGCTCCTGAAATACAATATTTGAGTACAATAGGTCCCTGTTTGAATCAACGCTCCAACTACTAGTGAAGAAAAGCATTTTAGGTTAGGTGTTGCCATGTAATTGTAACTGGTATCTCCTGTAAGTACTGCTGAGCGACTCCCACCTTTCGAGCGCCTAGAACCCAAAGCGAAACAGCCTCCTTTGCACTTAGAAGTATTTGTGATTTTGACGACATACGCTCCGGCGAGTAGGTTTGATCCTGCAAAATACTTGGGTTATGGCAAAGATACAATGGGTTATTTCCCGCTACAGAAAACTTCTATGGAATTATTATTCAACTAATATTATATAATTCTAACAAATAAATTCTTATTGTTATTCAGAATACATACAATACATTACATTATCTCATGATGGTTGATATAGATAGGAGGTTCACTTTACCTCCCAAAGCCAATGTTTCTCAGCCTTGCAGTGTCCCCTCATAACTCTAAACTTGTCATTCTTAGACCTAGGAAGGCCATACAGTTGACAATGCAAAACTATCCGAAAAGATGACAATAGATGATAACAATCAACTAACATTAGACTTATTGGTCATGAAATCTCAAATGAATATAACATGATGGTAAGTATAGCAAAGTGACTATCATTTTATTCTAATGTAATATAAATGGTTATCCAAATGCTCAGTCTAGGCTCTATGTGCCATGTGGAGGAAAAAAAACATGTGATATATTAAGAGGTAGGTACCAAATGTATAATAAATAACATATTTTGTTTGTAATGTTGTAGAATGGCAAAAAAATCTCATTTCACTTAAGTCATGTATAAAATATAGGTCGGTACTAGGTAATTCTTAGAATGAAAATGAAAATATTATTTTAAGTAAGCATTACAAAGAATTAAGTTCATGCATAAGTACCATTAAGTACTCGGTTAGTGAATTTAAAAAAAAGTGTGATTGTAATAACTGAAATTATTTCATGTATACAATGTGTTCTGAATTATGGAATTCATATAATAATAATAAAATGCATTGACAAAATATATTTACCCTCAAATTGTCCAATTCTCGTTGCGTGATCTGAAGTTCTTGTAACAATTCAGGGACTGATACTCGATTCTGTGGAGTGTGGGTGAGCTCCAATACCTATAATTATATTATGGCGTAACAAATTGTAATCAAAAGAGATATTGAACACATTTTAAATATCCACTATAAGGGTTGAAGAGGAGAAAACAAATAAATTAACTCCTTAAAAACGTGACGAAACTTATTATTAAAAATACTAATTTCGGTCTGTAACTACGGATCAATGAACTTTAGATTTTGAATTTGTGTCATTTTCAAATTTGAAAAAAAACTAACTGTGGGAACAATTCAGACTAGCGATAAAGTAGGTCCCAAAATTATATTATTAATAATTCTACACCTATTTGAAACGTGCATTTATTTTGTTTAAAATTTTCTCAAATGTCGTAATTTTTAAAGTTTATAACGGTGTTCATTCGAGAAACAAAATTCTGATCACCTCTAAAATTGACAATGTTTGTTTTCGAGGCACATACTTAAAGCAAATCCTTCACGTTTATAATATCCCACGGAATTTCACAGGTCTGCGATAGTAGGTACAATAAAATTACGGTAATTCTTATATTTTCAGTACACATTTGAATTAATTTATTCTGCTGTTCTCACGATTGGTGGTGTAATGGTCAGCTTAGATGCCTTCCAAGCATTTGATCGGGGTTTAATTTGACTTAATTTACAGACTGCGTTAATACAGATATAAATGACAATCTCGCATATTTGAGATTAACCCGCATGCCTTCTTCAGGGCAGTACAACAACCAAACAAGTTGGAGAGAGAGTCTGGGCTTGCAGTGGAGATGGCACTCTAGAGGCACCCTGTCGATTACAGTCCCACCTGTTTGGAGAGATGTTTGTATGAGTAGCGACTGACCTGATTAGCGTGTTCAAACTGTGCGGCCTGCTGCCCCTTGGTGTACATGTGCAGATACATCTTGTGGTGCTTGTCCTCCTGCTCTGTCAGCTGCTTGCTCACTTCTTCTAGCCGCTTCTCCAGCTCCCTGATGCGCTCTTTAGCTTGCTCGTAGTCTGGCATGATCTCGCTGTACCGGGTGTTCACATCTGCTAACTTCTGCAAGATGGCTTCTACTCTGTCATTGTGCAACGTTTTCATTTCCTGCGTCTCGTCCGAATTCCTCCGCGTGATATCTTCAATTTTCTTTTCATAAATGTGAATCAGTTTTCTTCTTTCATCTTCTCTGTCAAGGTTATCGGTACTGCAAGCCTTATCTTGAATATTTTGTCCCATAGAATCTTTGGAGTGAATTGACGAGTTAGACAAATCTTCAAAATGACCAGAATCGGTGAGAGAGCTGTGCAAATCACTGAGATTATAACTACAAGAAGGCATTTGATTATTCTTAAAATCTACATTATCATTCTTATACATGCTAGATTTCAAGGGGCCATCATCCGTCAGATCGGCGACATTGGGAGAGTCGGGAGTTTGGACTTCGTCACACGTGATTTCTTTGACTGTGACGGCATCGCTGGAAGTGGATTTTTCATCCGGTGACACGAGGGACGCTTTGTAAAGTCTCAGCTCGACGACTTCCTTCGTAAGTCTAAAAATGTCGCTGTCTTTCTTTTCCAAGTCTAATTTAGCCTGGTTTAGAAGTGCTTTCAACCTTCTGATCTGCCGCTGAGCTCTCTGAGTCGGAGTGAGATATTCCTCGCCAGTTTGTCCGGCGTGAGCTGAACAGTGCACCACGTACTTCATCTTCCTGCCGCTGAAGGTGGTCCCGTTGCGAGCCACGTAGGCGTGGTCGCACGAGGCCGTGGTGGCCACGCTACTGTAGCTGTGAAGGGAGTCCAGGTCATCGTCCACCTCCACCTCCTCGGGGGAGCCGGGTGGAGTGGGCGGTGCCACCCCGTGTTGTGGTGGCACGGAGCACAAGCAGGTCCTGCCGGTGGACCTGAGAGGGGACTTGCTCGGAGTTTTGGCTGCTTTATACTTCTGATTGGATTGTGCGAGGCTCAGCGACTGAAAAATAAATATTTTTCTTTTAAAACGTGCCTACATGGTCTGGTATTATAAATTTAACAGATGAAATCATAAATACATGACTTCACATTATTTCATGGGAAATACTTCATGAAATTCAACACAATGTGGGAAATGTTCATACGTGGGAACTAAAGCACTATGGCTACCATTACATTATGGTATTTAAAAGGG
The DNA here is from genome assembly GCA_026573805.1 of Hesperophylax magnus. NCBI lineage: Eukaryota > Metazoa > Arthropoda > Insecta > Trichoptera > Limnephilidae > Hesperophylax > Hesperophylax magnus. The sequence goes on along the minus strand of JAIUSX010000043.1, from coordinate 1,539,546 downwards.
GCGCTGGGGGTTAGAATATTCTATTCTTCCAAATTGAAATAATGTAATATTCCCACTCCACTTTAAATTAATTTCGATCCTTTTCGATTTACGTTTCTTTATTCAAACAACTTACTTTAATTCAATACATTCTAAAAACAAAGGCTGCACTATACACACGAGATCCTCAAGTGCTCGCCGATAGTGGGAGTGTGACTGCGGCATCTCCAATCGGGATGTGGTCTTTGCGATTGTGGTCGAACCGATATAAAGCGAAACCGTTCGAGGAGGCAACGCTGTCCTGCGTGCCCACCATCCTCAACCCGCCTCATGGTGACTTGGAGGTACGACAAAAAATTATATAATTAAAAATATATTAATAATTTTAACATAATACTTAATAGACATTATACTAATTTCATTTTTCGTGAAAATGTCAAACAAACTGATCGCGTCGCTGAAGCCCCGCGACACATCGCACCGCTTTCAAGTGGCTGTGACCATTCGATATTTTCGCGCAGCGCCACGTCTTATGCACGTGAAAATCTTTCAAAAATGGATGGCACCATGCTACAAGATTCGCATCACTGGCCAATTTATGGATAGAGAGCGATACGTAATTAAGAAAATTATCATTCGAGACAGAAGGTAGGAAATACGACTAGCGAAACTGTAGCGAATTAATTAGGAATTAAAAAATCTATTTTCCAACGTTTTCCCGTGGTTAATTGTATTCACGCTATGTGGCTATTACCTGTTTGTACCAAGACAGGAAGGCTCTAGCCCCTAGGTAGGTATGTCGGTACCGTTTCACATAAATGGCTGAAGTGGTAGAACGCCAGTTTTGATTGATTTGTTATAATTTGATAGTCGATAAAATTTAAATGACTAAACCAGAGGTTCCCAAACTTTTTTGCCCCGTAGACCACTTGCCGAATTTTTTTTTTCCGTAGACCCCCTGCCTGCCGAATATTGAATTTTCCTAAAACTATTAACTTCCCATGTGATAATCATTTATTTTTTTAGTAAAAATATTCCCTTCCCTTGCCTGCCCAACAACCGAGTGGCGGTATAGTTGCTCTGTCTTTACATTGTGCAGACAGGGGCACCCTTGTAAGGTGTTACACCAAATGAAAATGAAGCAGGATAAGCAACGGGAATTTCTCTCTGTAGCTATCCCTACAGAACTGCCCCATAAGTTCTTTTCAGTGCTTATTCCGGTCAGTTCTTCTTGTCACATGATATCCGATTCTTCGACGTTGCATTTTCATAGTCAAAATGTCCTCAAACTTAGTTTTGAAGTCTGTGTGAAGTGCATTTAAATGTTGAACGTCATTATTACCCTGGAAGTTTTTCAAAAACAAGTTGGGGAACTAGGAAAATTCGCGGCTTCCAATGTGCAATGTTTTGTTTGAATATATTAATTCTGACGAGAAAAGGAATGTAGGCTCTATTTATATACCTCAATTAACAACTTTACGAAATATAAAAATACAAATATCAAATAAGTAATTTCTCAGTCTATTATATTTGTTTTAGGTCTATTGTGTCATTTACGGAACTCCTAAATGTTGACTTCAGGTAAATGGGGGTCCGCTCGTATGTACCCCCATTTGAATCTTGTGGACCCCCAAATTTTTTTCTCGCTGACATAGACCCCCAGCATGCCGATATCGACCCCTGGGGGTCCATATAGACCACTTTGGGAACCTCTAGACTAAACAAACGCGTTGGTCAAGATGCATAGGCTATCCATCTTTTTATTTATTAATGATTATCTATTGTATTTTCTTAAACTATATTTTAATCGGAATAAAAAAATTACACTAGAAAAAATATTATAACTCCTGCAATGCGAGCAACCATATGTAAAAATATTATAACTCTTGCAATGCGAGCAACCATATGTAAAAATATTATAACTCTTGCAATGCGAGCAACCATATGTAAAAATATTATAACTCCTGCAATGCGAGCAACCACGTGTATAACTATTATTATAAGTCCTGCAATGCGAGCAACCACATGTTAAAATATTATAACTCTTGCAATGCGAGCAACCATATGTAAAAATATTATAACTCCTGCAATGCGAGCAACCACGTGTATAACTATTATTATAAGTCCTGCAATTCGAGCAACCACATGTTAAAATATTATACCTCTTGCAATGCGAGCAACCATATGTAAAAATATTATAACTCCTGCAATGCGAGCAACCACGTGTATAACTATTATTATAAGTCCTGCAATGCGAGCAACCACATGTTAAAATATTATAACTCTTGCAATGCGAGCAACCATATTATGTAAAAATATTATAACTCGTCCGAAAACAGGTCTCTGTCAGTGCATTTCCTATAGCGCGGCTTGAGAATTAAAGATGGCGGCGCCCGAGCAAATGTAGCAACTAACAAAAGTGATCCACTTTACAAGATAAATGTTATATATACATTTTATTACTTAGGTGTACCTTCTGGCGGAATATGAAATTAAATAACAGAAACAAACATTGTTTGAGGTTGTATAAAAAGCCGGTCACTAAACCGTATAAATAATTAAAAAAAAACAATACCCGCAAATACCTGCAGGTAATAAAATCTGAAAAAAGCTATTTATCTACCTTATCTATTCTATGGTCTATTTCACAGAACGAAAGTTGAAGCCGATTCAACTTTGGGTTTATATCGCACGCAAAGCCTCTTCTCGATGATCTATTTTATAGATTCACGTACGATTTACATACCACCAAATTTATTTTAAATAGTACCTAAAGATAGTACCTACTAGATACTACACAATGTCATTGGGTACTACATTATACTAAAATTATAGTCGATAACCTACTTGCATACGCACATAATATTATAGCGAAGTACATAGGTGTGTGTAAACTGTTTAGTGTGTAGGCGTAAAATGTGACGTCTAACTGAGGCTTGCTCTGACATTTTCCGGGGTAAACAATTTAGGTAGGTACGTGCTTTTAAAGCATTTTCTAATGACTTGTTTTATTAAATTTAGTATTCTATTTTTCAAAAGTAGCATTATTAAAATGTAGGTAAGAAAACAGTCTGGGAAAGCCCACGGTAAGTCCATACAATAATACCAATAGCGATCTGACAAGTAATAGAAGACATGAACAGTGTAAGAAAGCATCGAATGAAAGTGACACTCACGAGGCTCCGTTGTCGGGCGTTCATCTGGATGGGGGGCCCCCTCGGGGGGCTGGGATCGGACTCGCGGGCCTCCGTGATGGCGGGGAAGGGCGGGAAGCCGCCGGGGCCCACGGGGGACGCCTCCAGACTGCGCCCCGCCAGCGCGCGGTGCGAGCGCTCCCCGCGCAGGCGCAGCGAGGCGGAGCGCCGGAAGGGCCCGATGGGGATTCGGGAGCATTCGGCTTCCTCGGGGGTGCGAGCTCCCCGCGCCCCCTGCGCACCCTGCGACCCCTTTCCGGGGGGGCCGAACATCTCTCTGCGCGGTGTCGGGGGCTTACTGCGGAAAACAAACAAAACGGGGTTAATTGCCATTCTCGACTTTCCCACTAACAGATTTATGACTTGTGAAATATTGGCATACAGAGCTCCGGGCCAAAAAGGCCCCTTTCTCTTTCATCGTGATTTTAAATATTGGTTGTAGGATAATTTTAATTTAATTTTGGTTGTTTTTGGGAAATATTTTTGCAAGGTAACATGGCTGCAATATGGGGGGATTTAAGGTTTACGGAGGATTTGATTGGGTTTTTTATAAGTAGTTATTATATTTTCATCGTACTGTGCGAGGCAGTTGATGGACGCGTTTTCATGGGTGGGGAGGCCCGCATAAAATGATTCCGCGAGACTTAAGATATGATCTTTAAGGAGGGGAACTTCAGAGTCCCGGTGTAGTTGAGCTCTCAAACCCTCATCCAACTAGGAGCTCCCAGGGCAATGCGAATGGCTTTATTTTGAAATGTTTGTAGTCTGTTTAACCGAGGCTCTGAAGCGTGTGCCCAGATAGGGCTAGCGTAAGTGAGTTTAGGTCTTATTGTGGATTTATATATTAGTAGTTTGTTTCTTGGAGATAATTTTTTGTTCTTTTTGCATATCATGGGATAAAGGGCTGCAAGAGTTCTATTGGCTGAATTTAGAGTTTCGGTGATATGCTTTCCCACTAACAGAAACTCTCAACTTTAGTACTGAAACTACAAACTTTCATTCGCATATTTTAAACTTACGCTATAGTATTATAATTCTGTTTGCAATTTCCATGTCTGCAGTAAATCATATTGACATTTGCTAAATATCTACACGTAGTTACAAATTGAAGTCTTATCACACACTGCTTAAAGTACGATACACTTTTATCATCTAAATTTAGCGCGTTTGCGGTTTCCTGGCAAATAAAGAAGTCAAAATATGAAACCAAACTTTGAAAACAAGAACGTTATCTTAGATTTGATATATGTGTTAAAAGTTATAATCACAGCACACAAGTTCTCGGTGTGAACGGAACAATCATTACTTCTGCACTGACTACTGACGAAACAGTAAGGCCTGCTGGCTTCAGACCACATAGTTTTTATTTGAACGATCTACAGTTTTGTTGACTCAGCATTTTTTACTGTATAAATATAATGGATATTCTCGATGATACGCAGTTTGTAGAATCTGTTACACCTATCTGTTAATCCTAAATAAAAACTTATTTCATTCGTAGATTTGTTCTGAAACATGTCTTAGGTGATCTAACCTAACCGCAAGTTAAGCGCAAAATGTAAATAAATAGAAGGTGTTTCACAATCTGGAATTATCCCGAACAACTTGCTATCTGTAGGTATATATTTGAATGTAACATTGGGACAATCCTAAGAACAGGCAATCTGCCCAGCTAGAACCTAATATCGGACCTGACAAGACATAATAACACTTGTGCACATCTAAATAAAATAAAATATAACGAATTGTGGACGATACTGATAAATTGTTACTATGGATTGAAAAAATAGAAAGATTTGTGTGTAACTACATCTGTTTATAATTTCATATTCACCAGGGCTGCAAAACACTGAAACTAGAAAAAAACCTTATGATAATTACATCAATAAAGTATTCCATCAAAACGATGTTCAGAAATCATAATATTCCTGATTTTCTTTATTAATTTCTACTGTTTTTCAGTTCGTAGGTACCTATGCTTTGTATTATGTTATTATTGAATCATTTTATAACATTTGTCAGTAAAACAAATGTAATGTAATGTAATCAATAGTAAAAATGTGTCAAACAATAGTAGGTACCGATTTTCCGTTAGAATGATACTAAAAACACCACAATCTATGAATTAATATTCAATATTAGGTAGGTACCTACTATGTAGAGTGTGGATAAGCTAGGTAATGTATATTATTTTTGTTGTTTTAGTAAATATCTATGCACCTACCTACTACAAGAAGACTATGAAGGTAGTTACAGAATGAGCGAAGAAAGGATTGTAATGAGAATATATGATGCAAATGTGAATGGTAGCTTGGCACAACCAAGTGAATCAGATACTCGAGTCGGGCCATGTCAAGAGTCAGAATAATAGAAGAGTAGGTATGTATGTGGCGATGTATCAATGTTAATGAGGCAAGGAGTGTGAGCCAAGGTAATAAAGTGCATGGACATTATATGTTATGAACGACGCGACGTTTTGTATTATTTTCTGCTGTTACTTAGGGTTTTTAATTTTGTAATACATTTCACCTACCTATTGTTAATTGTCCATGTCTGATACGATTCGAATTATTCGAAGTAGGTTTATAAGATACTTTGAAAGTCATAATAAAAAGGATTGTAATAATAATTTCTTAACTACAAAATAACTGATTGAAGTAACAATGGAGGTTTTTGTGTCCAATAATGCGAATCGTTATTACGTTTTTTTCTCAACAGACCTTGAACATAAGTCTTTAGCCGCCACGAACTCTGCTGTCGCTGTTGAGTATATCAGAACTCTAAATATGTAGGTTTTTATGTATTTCATTTTCGTTACATTATATTGATAAAGGTAGTCCGCCATTTTTGTACACAGTACAGGACCGTCCGCTGGACTTTGTGCGGCTCCTACAACTATTTCTGACGTGCAAGCATCATGCAAGGTTTGACAATGAAATAATGTCAAATCTATCACCAAAGTTTTACATAATCGATATGCAGCTATTTCACTTCAAATTCAATAAAATTTTACAACTAATCGATAAACGGGCGAAATAGGTATGAAGATAAATCATGTAGCCGTTTTCACTAAACCAAAACTGAGTGAAGGCTATGTTAAAAAAAATACCATTTACGGGGTCCGTAATTTAGTTAAAACATATAATTAACGCATATTATTTATCGTAAATTTAATGTAAAATTTTTTTGTACCTTGCTCAGTAAATTTGAATTCTCATATTCAATATTAAATTTTAGATTCGTAAATAAATAAAATTATTTCCGGGAAGCGAGATTAAATTAAGCCTAACCAAATACAAGATGGCGCATCCAGTCTTTAGAAGAAGGCAGTAAATTTGTTCGTAAATAATTATAATAACATAGTCGCATAGTCACAGCACACGTCTTACAGAAAAAAAGGCCTGCAAATACCTAAAATATCAAATAAATATGGAAGCCGAACGCTGGAGTACTGTGTACCAGTGATTTTTAATGAGTTCAAATATAAATATGCCTCTGAGGAAAATGAGAGTTTAAGCATGAAAGATGTGACTTATGAATGAAAAATCTATATATCAGTAAAAAGTAAAATAAACAAAGAAGAAAAAAGAAAAGAGTGTTGATGTGTGGTGAGGTTGTTAACGTTAAGAATTATTTGACCTTTTTCTTGAATGATACCAAATAAGTAATTTTTTAAAATTTTATTCTTCGGGAAGGCTATTAAAATATTTTTATACCTTTGAAAGTATGTATATCTTTATATATAAATATAAATGGATTTATATTGAGGTAGAACCTGCAGACAAGCTGTCACGTGGCAGCTTCGCGGGACTATACCTATCTATTGTCTAAATATATGTATTATGCCAAATGTGTTTTTGTTATAAATAAAAAAAAACACAATATTATTCAGCTATCTTGAGAAGCATAGTAATTTATATTTTGTCAACTTGTATTCTGCTTCTGTTTCACAAATTGTGATGACTTAAGACGCAATTTGCAAACACGAGAGCACCGTCCGATAGTGTGACTTTTGCGTGACCTTTTATTTACCAATTCATTGAAAGGCAATCCGTGCCTTAAGGGTAAACTTCAAATTATTCATAAACTGCTTGTTTGCAGATTTTGCTAATGTAATTATTTTAGGAAATAAACCCTTTTGCAAGTTATGCTTTAAAATATACGGAATATGAACATGAATAAATAGTTTTGTCCGTATTAAAACTCTTTTAAAAAGGCATACAAATATAATATTGTATCTGTGATTCTATTCAATATTGCATTTGTATGTCTTTTTCAAACGAATTGTGTTTTTTTGCGGACAAAACTATTTATTCATATTCATATATTGTATGAAGCGTAACTTGCAAAAAGTATTTTTCTGAAATATTTAAATTAGTGCCATCTATGAACGAGCATTTAATGAATAATTTGAAGTTGACTCTTAAAGGGAGGATGCGCTGATGGCTCAATATCCCAGAAATCAATCAATATAATTACTAAATTAGGTATTGGCAATGGGATTCTTTAATATTTTCCAATCATTATGAAAAGTGTTTCCTTTCCTCTTTTTTCTTAAATTTGCAGCCCCTTGAAAGTGCCGCCCCGAGGCCTTGCCTTACTTGCCTATTGGTTCGGGACGGCCCTGTGTATGTATTTACATTAATATTATGTACAACTCCATATAGCATACTTACACAAGTAGGTGCCTACATCGATACATTTCGTACATTCCACGACAAGAAATTCGTGTCGTATAAACTTTCCACCAGAATCGATAAGGTTACTTTCGCACTACTTTGTTGAATTTATTTAACGATCTTCTTTAAGCTTGAAGCAGTTCGTCAAAAAAAAAATTTGTGGTAGGGTATTCCATCATCATTATTCCATATCAGAAAAACCGGATAAAAAATGGATACCTAACTGATAATATAGTATTGTATTTTCACGCCATTTTACAATCGAATAAAAACTTAAACAACTTTTATTGGAATAATGAAGACAATATTAGTGATTTCTAAACGAAAATCTGAAACAGAAAAATCAGAAAAGGAAACGGTCACATCTGGGATCTGGGTTCGTGTCCCAGATGTGACCGTTTCCTTTTCTGATTTTTCTGTTTCAGATTTTCGTTTAGAAATCACTAATATTGTCTTCATTATTTAAATATTACAATTTGAGGTTTTACTCAATAAAGTTATTCCGAAAAAAAAAAAAAAAAAACTTTTATTGGAACAACTTTGAAAGACTGGTATGGGTTCAATTCCCAGTAGAGACCGTTTCTTTTTAGTTTTTCTGTGTCTTGTTCTGTTTCATATTTCGTTTAGATTTAATAGTTTATATTCTTCTTTAGTGATATAAAACCTTAAACATTCATAATATAACGAGTCATTAATTTAAAACTGTGTTTTCGTCCATCGTTTAATTGAATCCTAAAGCAACATATTTATTAACAATAGCGCTTCGGGACAAGACACGATCGAGTGAATCAAAAAGCAGTCGGGTCATATGAAGAGTCGGTATAGCAGAATGAATGTGAATGAAACAAGGAGAACGCCCTCTGCTTACCCCTGCAGAGAAATGGCGTGATTTTTAGCGAGCTAAAATAAAACAATCAATTCGTATCACAAACGAAATTGATATATCATTTCGTTGAAATTAAATATATTTTTAAAAATTTTGCATACAAATAAAGCGTTAAACAATAAAGTTGGTGTCATTGAAATAATAAATTATTCGTAAAGTAAGTACGGTGTCAAAGGTTAATTATGTAAATATAAATTAGTTTTGTAAAGTAGCTACCTATATTTCCACTTTGCTCAAATGTAATGATCATTTATCAAATTGGCCAGCAAAAAATAACATTACGACTGAGGTTTAATTTATTTATCTATAGTACCTACATATAATCTAGATTTACCTAGTAGTTATTAGATTAAAACTTGTGGTAGAATGTAGAATAAAGCACACATCAGATAAGCTATCTGTGTTTGTGTAACAAATGCTATTTAGTTAGTATTTGGTTTTTGAACAGCTTTATTTCACAATGTATATTAATTTCTCAATTAATTTTAATAATTCGCGATCGGTTTCGACTAGTTGAAAGTTCTTTAAAACGTAAGTTGGGACCAACTACCAACTACTTACTTACAGTTTGTCAACGTATCGATTCCGCACGATAAATAATTTTCACTCTAAAAACGGCCAAAACTTTATTTAGATGACAAAAACATAGTAAGAAAAAGCGTAATTCAGGTTGCATTTCATGATGCTTAAAACGCGAACATAAAACAAAATTATAATGGATTGTTTTTGTACCTGTTCGTCGAATCCCCTGGGAAACTCGCGCAGAAAATCGATAAAACTAAGGCCACGTGCTCTCGGAGTGCCAATCGATTCCCGGCACATTATAACCAAACACTAAACAACAAACTATTTAATTAAATGTGTCAAAACATCGTTCTTTAAAAGGCCGTCTGACAATAACAACCCACTAAACAATGCAATCTTCTTTATAACAAGCTCAGCGAAGCCTTAAACGGAAATCTAATAACGACTGTTAAAAAAACAACGAAAAAGCGTCGTGAAATGATTAAATAATGAATGTCGTAACTGGCGAATAAGCGGATTAGATTATTATGTCGAGTCGAGTCGAGCGGACCGAGCGGACCGAGCGGACCGAGCGGACCGAGAGAGCCAGGGAGAGCGTTCAGTTGGGAAAAGCAAACGCGTGCGACTGTCCGAAAAAATCGAAAGTACAGCGCTTCTGATTACAGCTGTTATGTAAGGTCGATAATGGGAGCTCAGCTGGCAGAGCGGCCCCCCGTCTAGACCCCCTTGGGCTGGAACTTGGACCTGGTGCTGGTGCACAACTTCCAATATATTATATCGTTGTCTTAAGCCAAAAGGGCGTAAGAGAAAAATCGACATTTTTATCAGAACGTCACACGAAATACCGTGTAATTTAGTTTATAAAAAATATAGTAAATTATTTCCAACTAACACAAATCCTCCCCGCTCCAATTCAATATTAAACCCTGAAACTAATTCACTTTCTCTTTCAATATAATCAAAGGGGGGTTTATTTGTTAGTTCGATTAGTCCCCTTTTAATAAATACAATATTATTCAAGATTCTTATATTAATTGGGGTATTAACTATATTTATATCTGGATTGGGGGCCAATTAAAATAATTTGATAATTTAAATAATTTTCCGTTAAAATATTCCGTTATGGTAGGTAGGTACTTTATCGATTGTTTGATTTCTTGACTCAAACAGTTCCAATTTTGAAAATTACATTTAAATTCAAAACAAATCTTAAATCGTCGAACCAGAATTACAATGACAGACAGACCCAAAATAGAAATTTGTATTTTTTACGAATTATGTAAATATTTGGTATTTTTTTCTTCTGTATTGAATGCAATTATTTTTCCAATGTCTCCCTCACGAAAAGTAGCCAATTGGTATAACGCGTTTTGTCTCAAAACTGTCGGCATTGTGATGATGATAAATACACATTTTTACCAACAACTTACACGTAATTATTAGTTGTTTTATCTTGTATTTCGGGTGGAAAAATTTGTGGTATATAATTTTTTAGCCGAATTTATCAGCCGTTTTCGCTCTCCTGAAAACTTGTGAATCATCACGTACGGCGTTTTGTTTTGTAATAGTCGACATTGCGATCGAACACCACTATTGTAAGCATCACGTTAAATGTATTGTGCTTTAAAAGAGTTTTCGCAGCGGAAGTAGCTACGTCTGTAGTCTGTACGTGTGTAGAATGATTAGAATGTCCCGGAAAGTGGGGAGGGTTTTTAACCCCGCGAGGAAATCGACCATAGAGCACGCTTTACGTAACACATTTCTAGTAGAGCAGTGAACTCGAAAAGGTTGGGTTCCCCGGTGCAGGTTTCATTCACGGACTGGAGATGGTGTTAGACATTGTTGTTGCGCATGTTTCCGGAAAAATTATCGATCGACCCAATTCCGCGGCAACTCCCTCCTTGGCGCCATCGCTTGCATCTACTGTAGTGATGGGTAGGTATAATCGAAACTTGCCGATAATTGAAAAATATTTACTTATCAAGTGTTACGACATTTATGCAGCGGTATCATAAATCGACGCGTTGGTAAAACATCTTTAGCGGAGATTCATGGGACAAAAAAACGAATTACTTCTCTTATTTTTTAAGACTTATATAGTAGGCTATATTGCTATCCCTCTCACATCTGCCACCGGGAGCAACATCTCCTGACCTCAGACCACGACCAGAACCTTTAGTACCTACGCCACTGTCTTTCGACTCTACATCTAAATATATCTATAGAAGTTTTTCTCCTACTAACTAAATTATTTAAATTTTGCAAACGCTACCTTCAAAATTAGATAGAAAATACTGTCTTAAAAACTCTGTTTCAATTTCGGGCAACGCCGGGGACTTCAACTAGTCTATCTATCGAGTATGTGTGGCGGCGTGGCTTTGTGTTTTATACAAATCTACAGTTTTATTCCGAAACTAGTGTTACTAAATTTTAAAACCTAAATTTTACACTTGACTTTCAAAATAAGAGGAAGGGCACAAGTATACATGCGATTTAAAAAAAGTCGGGGGCAAAACCGGATAAATCAGCTAGTTTTTAATTTAATAAAAGGTTATTTCGTGTACCTACGCGACTTTTAACAATAACAAAAAAGATTGCCAACCCCCTATATAATAAGATACGTAAAACATACGAAAAAAAACCTTTCAAAATGTAGATCTATAAAACTGTACCTGTACATTGAATCTTACTGGCTGAATCTCTTGATACATTAATTAAAGATAGCAATGTTCAACGTTTTCCTTTTCTTATTGTTTATTTGTTCAATAGTTCAGTCTTTTTTTACCCACATCGACTGGTACCTTTGTATAATTTGATTATCTATAAATAGATAAATTAAATTTTAACTTAACTGGTTTATCATATATTCATTTTACAATGTGTTTAATATTCTTATAAAATTGTTTGATTCCTAAATACAATAATAAAGAAAGGTGTCTTGTCTGTGGGTGGGTTTGTTTATTAAACAAATCTACAGTTTTTTTCAGTTGATTCAATTGATGAAGTTGCACACTCGACATCTAAAATAAGAGGAAGGTCACTGTGTACAAGAGAATTCCAAAAACCTTCCAATCCCTCTTTGGACCCCAATGCAGTACAAAGCTACACCTACGTTTGTACTGATAATCCACAGTGACGAAATGCGAAAATATTAGAATCGTTATGAACACATGTTCCGACATTCGTATTTTCTGGTAGTTTATTACGACGCCTGTAAATTCACCTGTAGTCCCATTTTTAACCGGATTACTGATAATTAGAAGAGAATCTTAATAAATTAGCAATAGTTTATGTCAGTAAGTTTTCTCCGTGTGACTATTGAAGTAATATAATGCCAAAAATAAATAATTTGTTTACAGTACAACCATATTGCATTCATATGTAATGATCGTGTATGTTTGTTTTCAATTTAGTTGCAACGAAATATTGATAGGATAGTGCAGTTTTAAATAGAAATTCAGCGAAAATAACACGATCTCTTTCATGTTAACAACAAAACTTTGTAATTATAAGTCATTATGATGGGTACTTAATCAGTGTTTAATGAGCCAGAAATTTAGTTACACGTGCCGTACGTGATACTGTTAGATTGACCTAAGATAGAGCCTGCTTCAGAGCGTGTCCAGAGGTCAAGGCCATTATTATTTCAAATTGAGTCCAGGTTTCTGCTAACGCTTTCTTCGTAGGCATATTTAAAGGGGGCCATGCTCTATAACTGAGCTAATTCGATCTTATCCGCTTCGGTCATATTAACTGTATCATTATTCGTCTAGTCTAAGAGTTACTAAGACACTATCAAGATTGAATTTACTTCGGGTAGAATCTTGCAATGATACATAAAGATAGCATCCAATAAAAATATTCGTTAAGAATATAAAGATAATGTAGCAATATTTTCTGATTTTTGTGTTTCAGATATTGCGTTTGAAAGCCATTATCATTGTCTTCAACGATTAAATAAATTTATTACTATTTATTATTTATTATACATTTAAAACATGAAAGGGAGTTCCACGAATGAAATCGATAACAATATACACAGGTTCCTTCCTATACTAGTAAATAGTCATAGTTTTCGTTCGTCGTTGCCGATTACACCTTACAAAAACGTGACAGTGTAAATTATGCGCAATTTTTGTTGATGACATTTTTTTGACCCATGCCGGTTCACAAGGTCAGGTCAGATTAACTCCTGTCGGATATCCCAGTTAGCTGCTGTCAGCAGACTCGTTCATCATCTACTGTCATGGGGACACATACACAATTGCTGAACAAAGCCAGTCAGTCTGTGTGATCTGAATTTGAATCTAGGTTCTCGTCTTCTGTACAGTACAGAAGGCAAACTCACGTAAACGGCAATGTAAAAATACTGTTATCGCTATAATACGAGTATAACAATGCTAACTCGGCAACGTTGGAGTTTTTACGTTTTATAACTGCAAAATATGAGCACGTAGCGCTCCAAAGTTATAATAGCACTCTCGTGTACAACACGCTAGACTTGTGAACTTGGTTACTTTGGAAAGTCTGAATTCTCGACAAATCAGTTCCAATTTTGAAATAGGCAATTCAAATAAATATTTGTTAGAATAATATACAATTATAGGTACTTTGTCGCTTGTTTGAATTCTTCAAACATACAGTTACAATTATGAAAATGACATATAAATCAAATCCGAGTTCTACAGTTAATTCTAACAGAATTAAACGCACGACAGACAAGCAGACACACAACCGAAATTTGTGATTTAATTTTTTTAACTAACACCCGCAGACCCGTGAAATATCACGGGATAGTCTAAAATCTTGACAAATCCGATTATGAAAAAGACAATTAAGATACTTTACTATTGAAAAAGTTATATTATAGGTAGGTACTTTATTGCTTGTCTGAACTCTCCAAACAAACAGTACCAATTTTTAAAACTTTGAAAATTACACTTAAATTTAAAGCAAATCCGAGTTTTAGAGTTTGTTAAAACCAGAATTACGCAGGGCACACGCACAACCGAAATTAGTTTTGATTTCTTTCTGGGCAAATATAGATATTTTTTGAATTGTGAACCCAGATGCGTTGTTTCAATTTATTAGGGAGTGCCTAAGTACATTTAAGGCAAATTAGTCATGATGTATTTAATTTTTTTTTATTTTGGCTCTGTAAATACTCTTGGGAGGTGTTTAATAAAAATGACACATATTAAATTAGCCAAGTAGGGCATATTACACGCGTATATAATTAATTTCATAAAACAGACCAATTGTGTAAAAATATTTTGACATAATTTGTTATTGTCATGCGTGGACAGTTGTTTCGCCTTCCGTAGTCATTCCAACTGTTTAGTTGAAAGTGTCTCTAAACAAAAAATGATGACGATTATTATATTTTACTAAAAAATATTAAAAGTGGCACGAATTTCACTTAGCCAAGCAGTTTCTACGTTATTTGGCTGACACTTAAAAAGTAATAAATGATAATATTTTAGATTTTATGTATATACATATCTAATTTATGCCGGTCTATACCGGCATACCGAAATATTGGTTAGTATAATACTATGTTTTGACTGGTATACCGAAATGTTAATCAATATATTACTATGTATAGATCGGTATACCGAAATATTGGTTAGTACAATACTATGTCTATGCATGGTAGGTATTCATAGTAGGTATTTCGGTATGGTCGGTCTATACCGGCATACCGAAATGTCGATTAATATACTACTATGTATAGACCGGTATACCGAAATGTTGATTAATATAATACTATGTATAGACCGGTATACCGAAATGTTGATTAATATAATACTATGTATAGACCGGGAAACCGAAATGTTGATTAATATAATACTCTGTATAGACCGGTATACCGAAATGTTGATTAATATAATACTATGTATAGACCGGTATACCGAAATGTTGATTAATATAATACTATGTATAGACCGGTATACCGAAATGTTGATTAATATAATACTATGTATAGACCGGTATACCGAAATGTTGATTAATATAATACTATGTATAGACCGGGAAACCGAAATGTTGATTAATATAATACTCTGTATAGACCGGTATACCGAAATGTTGATTAATATAATACTATGTATAGACCGGTATACCGAAATGTTGATTAATATAATACTATGTATAGACCGGTATACTGAAATGTTGATTAATATAATACTATGTATAGACCGGTATACCGAAATGTTGATTAATATAATACTATGTATAGACCGGGAAACCGAAATGTTGATTAATATAATACTCTGTATAGACCGGTATACCGAAATGTTGATTAATATAATACTATGTATAGACCGGTATACCGAAATGTTGATTAATATAATACTATGTATAGACCGGTATACCGAAATGTTGATTAATATAATACTATGTATAGACCGGTATACCGAAATGTTGATTAATATAATACTATGTATAGACCGGGAAACCGAAATGTTGATTAATATAATACTCTGTATAGACCGGTATACCGAAATGTTGATTAATATAATACTATGTATAGACCGGTATACCGAAATGTTGATTAATATAATACTATGTATAGACCGGTATACCGAAATGTTGATTAATATAATACTATGTATAGACCGGTATACCGAAATGTTGATTAATATAATACTATGTATAGACCGGGAAACCGAAATGTTGATTAATATAATACTCTGTATAGACCGGTATACCGAAATGTTGATTAATATAATACTATGTATAGACCGGTATACCGAAATGTTGATTAATATAATACTATGTATAGACCGGTATACCGAAATGTTGATTAATATAATACTATGTATAGACCGGTATACCGAAATGTTGATTAATGTAATACTATGTATAGACCGGTAAACCGAAATGTTGATTAATATAATACTCTGTATAGATCGGTATACCGAAATGTTGATTAATGTAATACTATGTATAGACCGGTATACCGAAATGTTGATTAATATAATACTATGTATAGACCGGTATACCGAAATGTTGATTAATATAATACTATGTTTTGACCGGTATACCGAAATGTTGATTAATATAATACTATGTATAGACCGGTATACCGAAATGTTGATTAATATAATACTATGTATAGACCGGTATACCGAAATGTTGATTAATATAATACTATGTATAGACCGGTATACCGAAATGTTGATTAATATAATACTATGTATAGACCGGTATACCGAAATGTTGATTAATATAATACTATGTATAGACCGGTATACCGAAATGTTGATTAATATAATACTATGTATTGACCTGCATACGAAATGTTGCGTTGATAATACATAGGTACAGACCGGTATACCTAAATATTGATTATTAATAATAAATTACAAAGTAGTGTCTTTTAATAAAGTAGGTTGAATACTATTAAAATCAATTTTTTAACCCTTTAAATATCAGGAACCCAAATTCGTATGATGTTTGCGGCCAAATTTGGACTCCTAATAATTAAAGGGTTGTATCCTAAGGTGCAGTAGACATACAAGTTTGTCGAATTGTTAATTATGTATATGATTAATGAGAATAAGATTTCAATAAACTTTTATTGATTTGTTTTTTAAAAATTACCAATGTTTTAAAAAACCCTATGGTAAAAAAAAGTATTCCACAAAGAATAATAAAAACTAAGTATTGCGTCTTAAAATAGTCACATACAAATATAACAGGTAAGTACTTCATCAATGTCGTGATAACACTGGCAATAAAAGTGCACTGGTATGTGATAAGTCGATGATTTAAATAAAATTGCATTTATGCAGTATTCAATAGATATTCGTGATTAAAACGCAATCCACTTTTAAGATTGAAAATGTTTTTATTATGTTTACCAACATTCCTCACACACACACACACAAAACACACACACACACACACACACACCCTTACACACACACACACATACATACATACACACCTGCCTGAACTGTATACTATGTACATCAGTATGCGTGATTGCATTATTATTTTAATTTCATATTTCATTTGGAATCGGATTAATTGCGTTACATAAATAAGCTGAAACTTTATTTATTTTTAAAAGAAATAATATTAAATACGAAAACAAGACTTCACGTAAGAAGGTACCTAAATATGTTTATTCCGTGGTAACACTTTGAAAAAAAATAAATATATATATATATAGTAAATAGCAGCGTAGACTCGTCAAAAAATCATGGATTTTTAATGTTCGCTTTCTTGAAAAAGACAATAAAAGATAATTTTCTGTTGAAAATTACATCATAGGAAGGTAGCTACTTTATCGCTTGTCTGAATTTAACAAACGATCAGTTTTAATTTTGAAAATAACACTTAAATTCAAAGTAAATAAGAGTTCTAGAGTTCATCGATTATATTATATATTTTTGATTTCATAAAAGGAACTAACGAAATGTACCTATGAATTTTCCTTCAAAATTATCTGTGAAGGCATTTAAAAAAATCTGACCACGACGTGAATTCACAAGAAAATAAATTCAAAATGCTAAATTCGTTGGCTTATTTTAGTTTTACCGTCCATCATTTGCCTTTCATAATAAGTACCTTCACACAAAAAATGAATGGTCTAACACGAAATATTTTAAACATTACAACATGCACGAAAAGTGACGTGTTTCCCCTGGCGTTGCAAATCATTTGGGTCAAATTTATTTAGTTTGGTCATCGAAAATGTATTTTCTTGCTACCCGTTTCGAGAATAGATACAAACATTCAACTGACATAACAAAATATAAAAGGTGGCGCAACACTGTTACGAAATGGTAAACACAAAGATTTAAAGGTTTTTTTGTTGGTTCGTAACTTTCACAAGAACAATGCTGTAATTGAGGTAAAGAACGCGGGTAGGGCTTACCAGAGGACAGGAAGCGATGCACATCTCGAGGGGAGTGCACTGGACACGGTGATCGGCGCGCTTGCTGCAGCTCGTGCTGGGACTGTACTGTACTAGTGTACTGGACGTGCTGACTGTGCTTGTGTCTGCAGATGGCGGTGCGGTGCGGTGCGGGCGGGCAATGGCGGCGCTCCGCGGAGCGTGACAGTATCGGTTTTTGATTTTCTATTGCTTTCCCAACCGGCAATAATTCGCCACTCAAATTGCTCACTCGACGTTTTATATTCTTATTATTGTTGTTGCGAAATAGTTGATTATTTACGACAGCTTACTCTCAGCGGCGAGCGTCCGTCACAACAATCAATGGCAAACTGTTGGCTGGCGAATGCGGACTTTTCTGCTCGAGGGAAGGAAGGGCGACGCGGAGTGGAGTAAATGCCAGTACCGCTGGGTACTTCTGTCGACTGCCGACTGCTGGGGTGCTCTATGGGGTGGATAACGAAGGGATGGATTTGGCAAAGGGGAGTTTTAAGGCGTTGAGTGTTGAAGGTGTAGCTTAGTAGAATAGGGGAGTGAGCAGTAGGGGAAAGCTGAGACATTAACAAGTTATTTAATTAATCCAAGAGAGAGAACGACAGTCGATGTGGGTTCGGGAAGAGTGTTTATTCCGAAGATTGCGAACTGCCCTTTCCTCGAAGAACCGCAAAGGAAGGCATTGGGTACAAGAGAAAACAGATAATTCATCTTTCAGGTCGTTACCTAGTGACCGGTGATGATCCATCAGGCTCCCTGCTCCCACTGTCTCCGATCAAGGAGTGCGCCCACTTTGTCTCGGAGTGTGCACTATATGTCTCGGGAGTATATTGGTAGTAAGGTGCCTGTTGCAGTCTTGTCCAGGTTGTTCAGTCTTGTGAGGTGTGTACAGCATGCAGCTCTTCTTCCTTTGTCTTCAACACCTTATATATTAATGAGGTATTATTCTAGTCACTAGTAGTAACCTATGTATGTAAGTTTTAATTTACATAAAATATGTAAAATCTGCACAAACTTTGCACTAAACAAATTTTAAGAAAAACCTTAATGTAAAAGAAAGTAAGTCCATTGCGATATCAAAAAGTTAAATTATGCAAAAACAAATTCGAATATAAATGAATTAAAAAATAATGTGGGGACAGAAACTTATTAAGCAACATGTAATGAACTAACAGACAATCAAAAACTTTTTAACCAAAAATATGTTTACTGGCGGCGCCTCCATTAGCAAAGTTAAGTGCGTTCAGTTAAATAATAGATTATTAATTGTCGGAGAGTCCCTCATACCAACTAAGGACGTTTTACGGGCAACCATTACTTCATGTCGATTAAAACATTAGTCGGTGATGGATATCATTATGGATGACCTAATGGTCATGACACCAAAAGGCTAAAGACGCCACGCGTCCATTGATGCCGCAATTGGTGTCCTAAGAAGCGCGCATTGTTGGGAACACGAAGGACGACTGCATTTATTAGAAATATTAATGTTTGAAAGATTCGTTTTTTTAAGTGTATATTCGTTAAACTCGACCTATATCAACCTCATACACGAAGAAAAATTACTGATATTGAATATTGCTAATTTGTTAAGAATCCCTTCAAATTATTCCCAACCCGGGTTTGCAGGCCCATAAAGAATGATTTGATAAGTTTCCTAATAAACTTTTAGTAAAATGCGAGAATGAGCCGTAATTTTAACGAGTCATTCAAGAGAAAAGTCATTCCATTGATTTGACAATGTCATCATTGGCCACCTTCAAATCATCTGTTAACAAGACTTAAAGCTCCCTATCGAGTTGTTCTAAAAACTTATTACTGTTATGTAATGTATATGTAAGTGTATTTTTTTTTTATTTTTTTATTTTTTTATTTTTTTTATATTTACTCCACACAGGAGGCCCTGAAGAAAATAATTTCCCTCAGGGCCTATGTCATCTTTGGGGATGCTGTGTGGAGGGTCTTTTTGTGGAGAGGAAGGAGTGAACATGGGTCTTGAAGAGTCCCATGTTGTAGGAGGGAGGAAACACAGAGGCCGGCAGTTCGTTCCACAGCCGAGCTGTTGAACTTAAGAACGAATCGTAGAAGCGACCCGTTCTCATGTGACAAGTGTCAACTGTGTACAAATGTTGGGCACGCGTTAGGCGTGTATCCCGACTACGCACCGGTGCCGAAGGGATCAATGACGCTAGTTCCTCAGAGCATCTTCCATTGTAATACCGATAGAACAAGGACAGCATACCTACCTGACGCCTGTGCTCTAAAGATTGCAGTCCGTTTGTTAAGATTGGGGAATCTATCAAACGGACCGCCCGTTTCTGCACAGAGTCAAGGGTTTTTTTCAGGTATTTTGGGGCTCCGGACCAGAGATGGCTGCCAAATTCGACAGTAGGGCGCACTTGCGATTTGTACAGGGTGAGCAGTTGTGTACTATTAAAGTATCTGCGGGCCCTGTACAGTACGCCCAGCTTCTGAGAGGCCAACTTTACTCTGGCTTCGATGGAGCCCCCGTACCTGAGCTGGTCACTTATAGTTACACCAAGCATATCAATGGAAGGCCTGTTCGGAAGATTGCTTCCGTTGAAGGAGACTAGATTATCATTTGGATCCCTTTTAGACGTAATCAGACAGGATTGGGTCTTTGAAACATTAAATTCGACGAGATTATTTTTACCCCAGGAGGAAATACTCTCGAGATAACCGTCCATTCTCTGCTTCAAAGCCCTCCGAGCCGTTGGAGTTTGTGTGCCCTTTGGGGGCTTGTCAAACAAAAAGCTATCATGAACTGTACTGTATAAGTGTATATATGAATGTAATGCATATGTGAGTGTATGTATGTATGTGTATGTGTGTATGTATTTATGTGTATATATATGCATGTATACATGTATGTATGTCGGTGCATACATGTACATTATTCTATACTTACGGTGTTCTTGTTGGGTGTAATATACTGTGAAGCATATTATCCATTATGTTATCAATGTTGTGTTTGTCTGTAATTAGTTATAGTATCAACCATGTTAAATGTAATTTTATTTGCGAGAGCTTTGGTATGAATCACTGTTGACAAACATAATAAAAATTAAAAAAAAAAATAATAATTAAAAAAAAAGCGAACGTATTATCACGATGTCGGAAGACTTATTCATAAAAATCCCACTATAGCGGGAGAAAAAATACTACACGTACACTACACTCCCATATAATTCATTATTAAATAATTTGATAAATTTATTTGATAAATATCATCCAAAGATCACAAATTTTAGGGATAATTTGAAGGTTAATGTTATTTGACTGCATAAAAAAACACGAAATGTTTTTTTCGTGTTGCCAATAGCTCCCTAAATAGTCCAATGATATCCTCACGTCTCCCCCAAGCGACGGCGAAAATCGACGCCGCAGCTAGGGGCACATCGATTTCCGACCAATCGAAATTAAGTTAATCAAGAATGTTCGCTGCCAAATCCAATCGAATGATTGTTTAATATTTAGGTGATGATTCATTTGGAAGAATTTGAGCATTTTGAAACATTACCTCGATTACTACATTCTAATGAATGCTTTTAAATCAGCGCAGCGTGTTGCTAGGACCTTCAAACACATATTCAATTAATTCAAAATCCATAATCTGTATCAAAAAATATTTGACCATACCTACTCATAAAATTACGTTATTAGTGGTAAGTATTATCAATTTTTTTGTGTAATCAGCGACACTCGGACTTGATTCTCTCTCCCCTACTCTGAGTTATTTCTCAATTTGTCTTTGGTTTCCTATGCCGTCGAATCCAGCTTTGTTAATCAATCGGTTAATGCATTAATAAATTCAAGGGCATATAATAAGAGTGTCCGCTCTAAATGCTCGCGGCTTGGAGGGACCGTGAAGAGGATCGGTTGCATTGGACATATTCTGCTGTTGGCTGCGGCTGAAACTACATTAACTCTTGACAGGCCACGATGCCAAACGAAACGTCTGTAACCAAGTGGATCTCGCGACGACCCCATGATGTTTCTGTCTTACGGGCTTTTAAACTATAGAAATCCCAAATTTTTCAGTCAATTATTAATGGTAACTTATGTATTTGCGCAGGAATACGTAAGACACTAAAAATATATGTCAAGTATTTAAGCTAATATAAGTAGCATAGTAATTTTGGGTACGACCTACTCCCCCACTTGGCTGCGGGATAGTTAAAACAGTTGAGTTTTTTTTTATCAAAAAGTGACTTACCGTGTCCGCTACCTTCAGATCCTCTGATGCCATCATTCCAACCATGCATTGAGACCCCGAATGATTAAGCCGTAGAACTGATGATGCCGCGATTCCTTTCTTGACGATTACGATTTATCTGGAATGATCATAAAACACCATACTATTTATTTATAGACTTCTGACGTAAAAAAGGTCATAAAAATTGATGCCCAGTGTGCGGAAGCAATCGTACGCAAATGAGCGACAGGTTTATATTTAAAAAAATAGACAGCGCCGCTATTTAATCTCGGGACATAAAGTGAACCCAATATTTTATATCCGCTTTGCGGATTCGACACGTATCTATAAACGGTATCATATCTCATATATTAATTATCTCATCTTACTGAACGAAGTATTTTTTTAAGGAAGAGATTTTTAATATGTGACATTCCGAGGCGTGTTTCTCAAAAACTCTAAAAGATACATAAGAGAAGGATTCAAAGAAAATGGATACTAAAAACGCCATGCACACCTTCATAAATTCTTTTAATAAATTATTTTGGATGTTATTTGAACAAACCAACCACGCAAGGAAAACTTAAATATATAGATTTGACATTATTTTGGTGATGAGGTATTCACATAATTTGAAAGCCATATAGTTTCGATACCACTAATATATTTAATAAATTATGTCAGTGGAAAATGCATTGAGTAAATTGAATATAATTTCAAGATACTATACATATCGACCTGGACTATACCAACAATGAATTTTTCTCGTAAGTAACTGCGGCAGTATCCGACACTGCCTGTCTATAATTTAAAGATACTATACATATCGATCTAGACTTTAACCAACAGATTGAATTTTTCTAGTAAGTAACTGCGGCAGTATCCGACACTGCCTGTCTATAATTTCAAGATACTATACATATCGATCTAGACTTTAACCAACAGATTGAATTTTTCTCGTAAGTAACTGCGGCAGTATCCGACACTGCCTGTCTATAATTTCAAGATACTATACATATCGATCTAGACTTTAACCAACAGATTGAATTTTTCTCGTAAGTAACTGCGGCAGTATCCGACACTGCCTGTCTATATATTTTTTATGGAAATATACACATAAGTAAGATTGATGTAGAATTTCGTTTAGGAAAAAACCCATATTTCTTCCAAACTTTAAAAGTTCTTTTAGTCGTCTCTCACCTGCAGATCGGAGAGTGGCCATAAATTATTGGTGACCCCTAACGACATTTACTATGTTCATGATTGATTTATTTAATACTATTATGATTTTTATGAACACGTGTTCCAACATCGTAAAAATTCATTCGAATTTTATCGTTTATTAGGAAACCTATCAATTCATTCGATAAGGGCCTGCAATCCCGTTTTTAACCGGATTACAAATAATTTGAAGAGATTCTAAATAAATTAGCAATATTATATATCAGTAATTTTTCTCCATGTGTGTTAGGAAAAAGGATTTTTTTGATAATTTTGGGGAGACAAACGGTCCAAACAATAAATCAACAATCACCTTAAAGTAGTAATTATTTTATCTTCTCATATTATTTTAAATTCTATACTCCTTATTATGTCTTTTTAAATTCCTATATATTTCAAACTGTTGGTATTTTCTTTCAAAATATTTTAATATTCTTTACAAAAACAATAACCCGCCTATACAAAATATCATCAGTTTATTTTTTCTTATTAGTATGTCCATAGATTTCGTAAATTTAATTTATATATTTTTTCTAAATTATATACTTCTTATATTCGCTTAAATTCGTTATTTTATTTTATATTGTATACTTTCTATATTTATTTTTAATTCTTCTATATTTCATACTTGATATATTCTTTTGATGTACTTTATATATAATCAACCATCACAACCACCAACCTAGGCATGTGCCCAGCTTGGTGGTCTAAACATTCTCAATGACTGTAATAAAAAATGAACTGTGTAAAGAATAATAAAAAAACCTTAATAATTCCAACCACTTCCGATTACTAAGCACCTGAATTGTAAACGTTGCCCAACTAATTATCTACATTAATTCAATAATATCAACACCTGCATACAATATCAACCTATAGCGATATTTTGCATATTTTATAATAATGGCATGCTAATGGCGCAGAGCCCCTATTCATTTACAATTTTCTTTTAATAAATGCAATCTGCTTTTCGCAATCTGCAAGTCGAAAAACCTCCGAATATCACACCATTTTGCAGGTTAAAATGACGTTCTGCAATCCCTTGTCCTTGCAAGTGAATGTTTTTTGTTTGTGCCCCAGAGACTCAAAAACTACTATTAGTGCCAGGATTGTTTAGAGAGTGGTTTCAGTGGTAGAAGAAGTCAGGGACTCCCAAAGAAAATTTAACGCATTTTCTCTGCGCTGGAATGCGTTAAGAGGTCAAACTAAATTCGATATAATGTAATTGTTTTATAGTAACAATATGGTATACTGTAGTGAATGGTAGAAAAAGTCGGGGACACCGAAGGAAGACTTAACGCATTATCTCTGCACTGGAATGAGATACGTGGCCGAATTAAAGACGATATAATGTAATTGTATAACAGTAACATTACGTCATACAATAGTGAATGACGGAAAAGCCCGAGGAAGACTTAACGCATTATCTCTGCACTGGAATGAGATACGTGGCCGAATTAAAGACGATATAATGTAATTGTATAACAGTAACATTACGTCATACAATAGTGAATGACGGAAAAGCCCGAGGAAGACTTAACGCATTATCTCTGCACTGGAATGAGATACGTGGCCGAATTAAAGACGATATAATGTAATTGTATAACAGTAACATTACGTCATACAATAGTGAATGACGGAAAAGCCCGAGGAAGACTTAACGCATTATCTCTGCACTGGAATGAGATACGTGGCCGAATTAAAGACGATATAATGTAATTGTATAACAGTAACATTACGTCATACAATAGTGAATGACGGAAAAGCCCGAGGAAGACTTAACGCATTATCTCTGCACTGGAATGAGATACGTGGCCGAATTAAAGACGATATAATGTAATTGTATAACAGTAACATTACGTCATACAATAGTGAATGACGGAAAAGCCCGAGGAAGACTTAACGCATTATCTCTGCACTGGAATGAGATACGTGGCCGAATTAAAGACGATATAATGTAATTGTATAACAGTAACATTACGTCATACAATAGTGAATGACGGAAAAGCCCGAGGAAGACTTAACGCATTATCTCTGCACTGGAATGAGATACGTGGCCGAATTAAAGACGATATAATGTAATTGTATAACAGTAACATTACGTCATACAATAGTGAATGACGGAAAAGCCCGAGGAAGACTTAACGCATTATCTCTGCACTGGAATGAGATACGTGGCCGAATTAAAGACGATATAATGTAATTGTATAACAGTAACATTACGTCATACAATAGTGAATGACGGAAAAGCCCGAGGAAGACTTAACGCATTATCTCTGCACTGGAATGAGATACGTGGCCGAATTAAAGACGATATAATGTAATTGTATAACAGTAACATTACGTCATACAATAGTGAATGACGGAAAAGCCCGAGGAAGACTTAACGCATTATCTCTGCACTGGAATGAGATACGTGGCCGAATTAAAGACGATATAATGTAATTGTATAACAGTAACATTACGTCATACAATAGTGAATGACGGAAAAGCCCGAGGAAGACTTAACGCATTATCTCTGCACTGGAATGAGATACGTGGCCGAATTAAAGACGATATAATGTAATTGTATAACAGTAACATTACGTCATACAATAGTGAATGACGGAAAAGCCCGAGGAAGACTTAACGCATTATCTCTGCACTGGAATGAGATACGTGGCCGAATTAAAGACGATATAATGTAATTGTATAACAGTAACATTACGTCATACAATAGTGAATGACGGAAAAGCCCGAGGAAGACTTAACGCATTATCTCTGCACTGGAATGAGATACGTGGCCGAATTAAAGACGAT
Source organism: Hesperophylax magnus (assembly GCA_026573805.1). Classification (NCBI taxonomy): domain Eukaryota; kingdom Metazoa; phylum Arthropoda; class Insecta; order Trichoptera; family Limnephilidae; genus Hesperophylax; species Hesperophylax magnus. The sequence continues at coordinate 1,513,148 of JAIUSX010000043.1, read as the reverse complement.
ATAATGTAATTGTATAACAGTAACATTACGTCATACAATAGTGAATGACGGAAAAGCCCGAGGAAGACTTAACGCATTATCTCTGCACTGGAATGAGATACGTGGCCGAATTAAAGACGATATAATGTAATTGTATAACAGTAACATTACGTCATACAATAGTGAATGACGGAAAAGCCCGAGGAAGACTTAACACATTATCTCTGCACTGGAATGAGATACGTGGCCGAATTAAAGACGATATAATGTAGTTGTATAACAGTAACATTACGTCATACAATAGTGAATGACGGAAAAGCCCGAGGAAGACTTAACACATTATCTCTGCACTGGAATGAGATACGTGGCCGAATTAAAGACGATATAATGTAGTTTTATAACAGTAACATTACGTCATACAATAGTGAATGGCGGAAAAGCCCGAGGAAGACGTAACACGTTTTCTCTGCATTGAAATGAAATACGTAGTCGAATTAAAGTCGATATTATGTATAATATGATTTAAGATTCTCACGGACAAAAGTACTTTTGTTATTTGTTTTAGGGGTGTTATGCCGTGTTGCGCCAACTCCTTCTTTAGCCAACGTTTCGGACAACGTTACAGTGTCCTTCCTCTGCCTACATCCCATCTACACATCTCCCCTGATGATGGACACTGTAACGTCAACCGAAACGTTAGCTAAAGAAGGAGTTATCGCAACACGGCATAACACCCCAAAAATCGATATTATGTAGTTTTTGATTTGACTTCGTGTAAGTGAATGTTAGAAAGGCCCGAGGAAGTATGAATCAAATAATTATTTGTGGCAAGGACAAAGCATGACGTTTATGTGAATTGTAGAAGAATTCGAGAACGCCCGAGTAAGACATGGCACGATCAAGTAAAACAAATACTTTTTCAAGTGTATAATAATATTATTATCAATCCGAATAATGCACTTTGTTTTCAAGTACATTATGATTCATAATCTCAAAACTTTAATACAAACAATTTAATTAACAAAATAATATTTATAGTAACATTGTTTATAGGTAGGAAAAACCTTTATTATCAGCGTAGCTATATAACGTAACGTGTTTATCCTACAGTGCTGGTTTAGTGACTACGAGCGCCATCTGTCGGCGAGACATGACGTGTTTTACAGAAATAGTAGAAAATGTTGTTTTTGCTGTGAGAACGGAAAACTTTTGCAGAGTCTAGACATATTCCAACTAGGCGCGTGGTGTATAATTAATGAATTTGTTCAAATCATCAGAAGATGTCGCAGTCTGGGATTTAAATGCAAATCAACTTGCTTTTGATTTATCACTGTTATTATATTATTCAGCTTTCTGTCTAGATTATTATTTTTTTGGTAAACTAATGTTTTTAAGACAAGATTTTTTATGCATAGCACAAAGGGTAACAATTATTTTACAAGCAATAATTATTCGCCTGAAACACTGAAACAAAAATGTAACAAGCAGTAATTGTTTTGATTGAAACACTAGTATATATTGAATAATTTCGCGGGTAAGAGATAAGCCGCCATAGCTCAGTGGTCAGAGCTGTCGACCGGAAATCGAAGGGACACGGGTTCGAGTCCCGTTGGCGTCATGTATCTTTTATCAGGAGATTTTTCAATGTGGATGAGTGTTTCAGGCGAATAATTATTGCTTGTAAAATAATTGTTTCTGTCTAGAGTTGAAATTGATTAAATTGCTTTTTTAATATTATATTTACGCCCTCCGATGTACAAAATCAAGTTTCCTATGAAAACTGTATTGAAATTGTATTGCTTTAATATTTTAAAATTTAAATTGTTTTTATGTGATTATTTTTATTTGATAGTCTTCCACGTACTTACTGAAATTCAATTCATCGTTGAAAAATGTTACCCACAAGATAAATAAACTTGGATGACATAATATACATTTTGTAACAATAAATACATATATCTAGTATAATAATTTAAAAATAGACTAGAGAACTACCATTTCTTTTTAACTTATTTTGAAGGTTATACCCATGAATGTAATATATCATTGGAGAAGTAGATAATACTAATAAATCTAAGCGAAACATGAATCAGAACAAGACACAGAAAAATAATAAATAATAAACGTCACCATTACAAGAGAGGTTTAAGACGCCTAGCCCAGTAAGACAAGAGATCTAATTCCTAGTTGTTGTGTGAACGAGAAAAAATCAGGCGACAACAAGTTACGAGTGCCATAAAATCACTACAAACGGGGTAACTTTGAATTATTCAACAGTACTTTACAAAACCACTGTACATAGCACTATTTGAGAGGTTGTGCATAGGTCCAAGTTATTGTATTGTAAAATAACTTTCACTTTTTTACTAGCGAGCCCGATTAAATAATCTCAGTTAAAACTTAAACCCCGGTTTTCCAAGCAAACAATAAAGCTTAAACCGTTCGTTGGAAGTTTATCTCGCAGTTAACCGAGCGGGACTAAAGGCTTTAGTAATGGACTAATACATATTAAAAGAAAATGTAAATGCAGGGTCGGTCTTGCGGCAATTAGCGCCCAAAGCAAATAGTGTCCCGACCCGGACTGCCCACTGACGAGTGATCCCCTGATCGCGAGATTTTATCATGCATTCTCGTATTCACCCCTTGATTATTTAAATTTTTTGTTTGTCAAAATGGCACGATCAAATTAATAAAATACGTATGTGTTGTAAAATGTGGCGAATGTGATGAAGAAAAAAGGGGTGTAAGGAGAATTTATGAAAGTGAAAGATAGAAGTCGAGGACGCCCAAGGCAGAAATGGCACGATCAAGTGAAGCAATTTTTTTTTAAAAGTAAGCTTTTCAATTGTTACGATAATATTATTGCCACCTTAAAAATGCACCCAGTTTTCAGGAACAGTGGAATTCAGGACCTTAAAACTTTAATCCAAAACATTCATAATCCCGAGCAACGCCGGGTACACACGAGCTTGTATTGATATAATGAAATAAACAAAAATATTACAATTTTTGATTGCCATTTTTTCGGACAGATGGAGAAGAGAATTCTAACAAATACCCTTTGTGGAAAAACATATTACTAACAACGACTATCACAGAAGAGTAGCCAAGCAGAATAAACAACCATTACACTACAAATACGTCAACTGAACCAATACAAAGATGCAAATATTTAATCTTCGATAAAACCAATGGTTTAATTATAGTTATCTGTATAAACGGTCAGGTTTTATCGTAGTACAAACAGTACTATATGTTTAGAAGGTCCACAGAGTACTCTTAGTACAAAACTCGTACCTATACGTGGGGGTCTAGCACAGTGAATAGTAGGTGATAGCCAGGCCGATATTGATAATGCAATAAATAAGAAATCGACACACGCTGGCAACATAGGCGCATCTGTCTATGAATTGACATTCCTAAACTTCAGACGGCTACGTAAAAGTAAACAAAGAAAACTAATAGTAACAATGTCGAATTGAAATAATAACTTTATATGAATTAATACATTGGCAGTTCGCTTGTAATATTTGACATTAAAATGGGTCTTTAGTCATAGTCATAAGTGTCATAACACTCATATCTAACAACTTTAATGAATGATTTTTTTTTAAACTTTGTTTTAAGCAACTTTATTGATTGACCGGTTTCGGTTGCACTCAACTTTCTTCAAGACTCCTTCGTGCTTTCTCTTTTTCTTTTATTTACTTTGTAATTTTCCTCTGTATTTAATTTAGTTTATATTTCCGTTGTCCTGAAGAAGGTTAAGTGCAACCGAAACAGGTCGACCTATATAACTCAATAAAGTGGTTTAAAACAAAGTAAAAATATCATTTATATAATGTAAAGCCACACAATGTTTGCTTTCTTCGATAATTTTAACAATTTTGGTTTCTCCATGTTGGAACGGAATCAATTGATCACGCCTTAGATTAATTAATTAAGTCTATGGATCGGGTACATGATTTCTTTCAATTACAAGAGCTTGGTTTAGGTTAGGTTAGGTTAACCTCCGTTAATTAATAAGTTATTTATTTTGCATAACAAACGATATTATTCAGTTGTACATATTGACAGCTTATCCGACATCTAAAATCAACGAATTTGTCTACCGACTGTCGGAATCATATTTACTCTAAGCGTGCTCGCAAATATCGCTAAGTGACCATAGATGAAGGATTTCGTTAATATCGTATTGATATAGGGTTTTATCGATCTACCATGCTTGATACCCAGAAAACATAACGTTTTTTTGGCATTGACAGAACAAAAGGAAATTTAATAAAGCCAATGAAAGTTTAGTAAAAGTGTTTCTTTGAACAGAAAAGACAGAAAAAGATTCAGTCGCATCTAGGAATTGAACTCAGGACCTCTTCATTGCCGAGGAAGTGCTCCGACAACTGAGCTAATTCGACCATATCAACTTTTATTTATTTACTTAAATCATTTTTAACTTTATCACACTTCGCATGAGAGCTACCAACATTATCTTCCTTTTCTTAACGCATATTTTTGGCTACTATCTTAATGTTGGGAAGTGAGTTAGCTAAGAGCCAGATGCACTCAAAGAGCTTGCTTGAAAGTCTGCAAGATGGCAGCTAGTAGCCAGTAGTCGCCAGGGCCAGTTAGAAAGCTTCCAGACAAACTTGGTGTTTTCAGATCTCATTTAGCCAGCTTCTAGCGCCAGGTCGTCTATCGAGTCACCATTATAATACGCGAAGTATATAATAAATCCCTGATTTAACACAAAGAAATTATTCTTTATAATCTCCTTCCACGACGAGTTGGAGAACTGTTTGTGGTAACACAACAAACACTTTATAATGTAATTTTAATAAATATTACAATTTGAAGATTTAACTAAGTAAGTTATTTTACTATAAAAACTATTATTATCTTTATGGCCATATTTGAGTTAGATTCAAATTGACTTGATTTCATTTTCAAACACACAAAATTAGTAGGTATTTATCGCAGTCAGACCAACATAACGGGAATGCGGGAGTTATGTATTTTGACTTGAAGGAATAAATTAATCATATTTCCAGGGAATAACATTGCACAATATGGTTTCCATTTTCCAGTTATTTGAGACCGGCCCTGGCAATATGAAAGGTTGGATTCGGTTATGTAAGTGGTGAATTTGTATGGGTCCGTTCACTATTCAGTTGGCGCCCCATCATATCGCAGAGGAAAGGAATGCATAATCACAACCAGGACACGGCGAAGCATACAGTCTTGCGCGCCATCAGAACTTCATACCACGTGAAAAACATCTATATTCTACCATAAACCTGTATTTGGGTGGTTTTGTGAGACATTTGTCAAATTCTATTAGGGCAGAATAATGCATAAACTGGACACGGACTACAGCTTGACACGGGCAACTTCAATATAGGTATTTGAAGAATGAATATTACCGATTGAAAGAGTGTCTACACTATCTACAGTGTCAACTGTCACCAGGGTCGGATTTTGGGTCTGTTGCATATGAAACTGTCAATGATTTAAACGAATGAAATGAATTGTTGTTTGCTGGAATTATGGTACAGTATGTGTGGTGATGAACAATGTATGGAAGGAAGGAAAACATGATGACTAATAACTTACCATTGTATCTCTGCGAAGGAGCAAACAACCCAATCATAAGATATTGAGTTACACCGCGATAAGTCGAGGTAATTATCGCCACAAACAACCCAATCATAAGATATTGAGTTACACCGCGATAAGTCGAGGTAATTATCGCCACAAACAACCCAATCATAAGATATTGAGTTACACCGCGATAAGTCGAGGTAATTATCGCCACAAACAACCCAATCATAAGATATTGAGTTACACCGCGATAAGTCGAGGTAATTATCGCCACAAACAACCCAATCATAAGATATTGAGTTACACCGCGATAAGTCGAGGTAATTATCGCCACAAACAACCCAATCATAAGATATTGAGTTACACCGCGATAAGTCGAGGTAATTATCGCCACAAACAACCCAATCATAAGATATTGAGTTACACCGCGATAAGTCGAGGTAATTATCGCCACAAACAACCCAATCATAAGATATTGAGTTACACCGCGATAAGTCGAGGTAATTATCGCCACAAACAACCCAATCCTAACATAGTGAGTTACACCGCGATAAGTCGAGGTAATTATCGCCACAAACAACCCAATCATAAGATATTGAGTTACACCGCGATAAGTCGAGGTAATTATCGCCACAAACAACCCAATCATAAGATATTGAGTTACACCGCGATAAGTCGAGGTAATTATCGCCACAAACAACCCAATCATAAGATATTGAGTTACACCGCGATAAGTCGAGGTAATTATCGCCACAAACAACCCAATCATAAGATATTGAGTTACACCGCGATAAGTCGAGGTAATTATCGCCACAAACAACCCAATCATAAGATATTGAGTTACACCGCGATAAGTCGAGGTAATTATCGCCACAAACAACCCAATCATAAGATATTGAGTTACACCGCGATAAGTCGAGGTAATTATCGCCACAAACAACCCAATCATAAGATATTGAGTTACACCGCGATAAGTCGAGGTAATTATCGCCACAAACAACCCAATCATAAGATATTGAGTTACACCGCGATAAGTCGAGGTAATTATCGCCACAAACAACCCAATCATAAGATATTGAGTTACACCGCGATAAGTCGAGGTAATTATCGCCACAAACAACCCAATCATAAGATATTGAGTTACACCGCGATAAGTCGAGGTAATTATCGCCACAAACAACCCAATCCTAACATAGTGAGTTACACCGCGATAAGTCGAGGTAATTATCGCCACAAACAACCCAATCATAAGATATTGAGTTACACCGCGATAAGTCGAGGTAATTATCGCCACAAACAACCCAATCATAAGATATTGAGTTACACCGCGATAAGTCGAGGTAATTATCGCCACAAACAACCCAATCATAAGATATTGAGTTACACCGCGATAAGTCGAGGTAATTATCGCCACAAACAACCCAATCATAAGATATTGAGTTACACCGCGATAAGTCGAGGTAATTATCGCCACAAACAACCCAATCATAAGATATTGAGTTACACCGCGATAAGTCGAGGTAATTATCGCCACAAACAACCCAATCATAAGATATTGAGTTACACCGCGATAAGTCGAGGTAATTATCGCCACAAACAACCCAATCATAAGATATTGAGTTACACCGCGATAAGTCGAGGTAATTATCGCCACAAACAACCCAATCATAAGATATTGAGTTACACCGCGATAAGTCGAGGTAATTATCGCCACAAACAACCCAATCATAAGATATTGAGTTACACCGCGATAAGTCGAGGTAATTATCGCCACAAACAACCCAATCATAAGATATTGAGTTACACCGCGATAAGTCGAGGTAATTATCGCCACAAACAACCCAATCATAAGATATTGAGTTACACCGCGATAAGTCGAGGTAATTATCGCCACAAACAACCCAATCATAAGATATTGAGTTACACCGCGATAAGTCGAGGTAATTATCGCCACAAACAACCCAATCATAAGATATTGAGTTACACCGCGATAAGTCGAGGTAATTATCGCCACAAACAACCCAATCATAAGATATTGAGTTACACCGCGATAAGTCGAGGTAATTATCGCCACAAACAACCCAATCATAACATAGTGAGTTACACCGCGATAAGTCGAGGTAATTATCGCCACAAACAACCCAATCATAAGATATTGAGTTACACCGCGATAAGTCGAGGTAATTATCGCCACAAACAACCCAATCATAACATAGTGAGTTACACCGCGATAAGTCGAGGTAATTATCGCCACAAACAACCCAATCATAAGATATTGAGTTACACCGCGATAAGTCGAGGTAATTATCGCCACAAACAACCCAATCATAACATAGTGAGTTACACCGCGATAAGTCGAGGTAATTATCGCCACAAACAACCCAATCATAAGATATTGAGTTACACCGCGATAAGTCGAGGTAATTATCGCCACAAACAACCCAATCATAACATAGTGAGTTACACCGCGATAAGTCGAGGTAATTATCGCCACAAACAACCCAATCATAAGATATTGAGTTACACCGCGATAAGTCGAGGTAATTATCGCCACAAACAACCCAATCATAAGATATTGAGTTACACCGCGATAAGTCGAGGTAATTATCGCCACAACAAAACGAATGAGTACTTAAAACGATTTTAAGCACTTCCACAATAGTCAATTTCCTTCTTTTTACTTTTCAACGAGATTATATACACAAAAAACAACAACTTGTTTCGAAGGTAGTCCCAATCCTTCTATCAAAACCAACAATTTATTTGCCATCGATTTCAATTTTCAAATACTTTTCCAGCAAGGTGATGGTTAGGGAGGGGTAGGAACTGGATAAATGACATCCCGGTAGGAACTAAGCATATTCTCATTTCAAAACCAAACAAGCTCCAAAAACCATTCAAAATAGTTTCAAAGTGAAGGGACGTGTCTTTTCCAGTCAATACGTTGCCAAGAAAATGAAAGTTTCCCTTTTTTTACATATTAAATTAGTTTAAAACAAAATTAGTTATAATAAAGTGGGGTATCCCGGTGTGGGTATGTTTTTTAAGCAAATATACAGTTTTATTCCGAGAATGGTGAAAATTTTCATGCCTGACCTTTAAAATGGGATTTCGAAATTCATTCCCACTCACATTTCTATGAAATTTAGAACTTTTGACGTTTAAATAAGAGGAAAATTACTTTTAGAAAATCTCTATGTAAAGCCCGGGCAGTACCGGCGACTTCAGCTGGTTTTTTTATAACCAAATCAAGCTCCGGATGATGCAAAAATTTTACAACCGAAATTAGCATTTATGATTTTATATTTGGGAAAAAACATATACAATATGTCATGATTTAATTTTATACCCCGATTATGCTTCTGGTAAGCGAAACCGGTCGGTAACAATACATTAAATAAATTCGTGGTTATATATTTTTTTAAACTTTTATCGATCAGAATGGGAGAAAACTTAGGAGGAAATCCATAATTGGTTTTATTTTGGCTATATAATACTTATGTACAAACTGATTAAATGTAAACTGTCGATTTCCCGAAAAATAATAAATAAATTAATAAAAATTCCACTCCTCTTCCATCCACAAGCAAATGCTTTTAATGGAAGTGTAGTATAAATTAAAACAATATGTCTTGTAAACATTGTATATTTATTGTAAAAAATACAAATAATAAACAAAAACAAAAAATTATTTCAATAAAAAAAAAAAAAATAACGTACTGGATACCCTGGTATGAATCTTAACTAATGCTTTATGGCTTATATAAAACATGCAATCATAGAATAAAGACAGACACATGGGAGTGTTTCGTAATCCAAAAGTTTGGCAAATCGAGTCTTTAATTACAATACAAAACTACGTTAATTATCATTATTAATTCATTTTTCCTCACAAAACACACGAATGTAACATAAAATCAGTCAAGTAAATACAACAGATGGCAACAGTGGTAGTTAGTTAGACATATGTTAGTTAGCAACTATTTAAGAAATATATTTGTACAGCGCCCTTGAGGTGATTTCTCACGAAAACGGCGCTATATAAATTAGCCAAATATTATTATTATGATACGGTTTTGTTATGAGCCATAGTTAGTTAGAGAATGATGAAAGAGTCTATAAAATAAAATAAAGTATATGATCATTAATTTAATGCAATTACTATTCCCGAATTGTCACAGAACAGAAAAATTGCATATTTTTTATTATTATTAAAAAAAATCGTCGTGAGTGTGATTAATTATCGCGCACCTGTACAAATACCCCATCAACACTAGACTCCATGTTCCATTTAAAACCTAGTAGGAACCTTACTACAATACAAGACTCCATGCTCCAATTCATGTAGTTGCTTCTCGCACTAATTTTATTAACAATTCTTGTTCAAGTGTGGAGGATGAAACATACTCTGTCGTCGGCATATTTGATTAAAATAACATTTCTTCCTAAAAAGCAAAATGTTTTATTAGTACCGCTTTTTATTTCAACAGAGGCATATTAAAAACATCAGCTAACATAGCATACGAGTTACCAATGGTGTGTAATCTATTTATAACAGAATTGTAGCCTGAAACCGTATTATAATTCTTTCAATAATATATACAAGGGAACTTTGAACATGCAAGTGAATCAATATTAATATATCAGTGCTATCCAACTGATATTTTACTATTATTTATAAAAATATAAAATCAAATAATTTTCTCTTCAACAATTAAATTATTTTATTTCTTTGAATACACAGAAAAATACTATGAAATACAAATGGGATTGCTATTGACTATGTCAGACAAGTGTAAGAGAAACAGAGCGCATGCTAAATGGGCTAGAACCAAATGGTCAGTGGCTACATTCAGATCAGCTTGGAAAGCATTTCTAGTGTGTATTTATTATCTATTCAGTGCGTGCAATGAAATAATGATATATTTTATGAGTTATTGAAATTGGTGGGCACTGGGCATGTTGGTGGTACATTCAGCGGCCAGTAGACAGCAGGCACAGGCAGTGGGTCGCTTCTCTGCAGCGGCTTGTCGTAAATCGCGGACAAATAGGCAAAAAAAGCGTTCTGCAGAGCGGACCAACGGTACTTGTTCCATTTGCTCCTCCCGGTTACCAACTGCAGTTATCTGCGTACCCACACGGATACACGGGTGACGTGAGTAGAAATTGCACAGAGCGCTGGCACTGGGCGGCAGTTGTCCGCCAGTGGGGTGCCGTCACTGCTAATAAAATCATAAATAATTTAACATTCTTGTCATACGTCTTGGTATTATAGGTTATCAATTGAAGAAAATTAAAAAAAAATATTTCTGGAAAAAGGAAACACAAATCACGAATAAAATTTTTTAACATTTTGTGAAAGATTAAATAAAAGCAAACAGTTATAACAAACTTATCTCCGACTATGTAAGAAAGCTAAATAATTCTTTTAGGTACTCTTCAGCCTCACTAAAAGAGACAGTATCAGGTCTTGAGCCTTTGACCGGCTCGTGATCTCCGCTCGTTCAAGGTCGTGTGTCCGTTTATATAGGCCGTCCGTGGTACATCATTCGGTAGGTACTGAAACTAAGTAAAAAACATTCTTTATTTATGAAGAAGTTCTGATACGTAATTGTTATTATTATTATCAAACTGTCATTTACAGACGATCAATTTATATTATTTATAATCAGGTGCTTATAATGGAAACCAAATTATTATCAACAACAAAATACCCTTTTTGATTTCCCAGTTAATTGTCGTAAAATATGAATGGTTATTAATTACCCATGTCGAGTATCCCTATTTATTGATTGCATTGTTTAAATTTGACTAAGGTCGCTAATCGTGTTTCCAAATTGATAATTTAGAAGAAGCAAAGGTTTTTTCCTAATTATTATTAATTATATAAATATATTAATTATTAGGATAATTCTCAAACTATCAAATAAATATATTTATAAAAATTTACCGACCCATTTTCTGCCCAATTTTTTTTCGATTTTTTACAATTTCCTGAAAGAATTTTTTTCAGAATAATTAAAATTTGTACGAAATTTAGAAACATGGATAATTTCCAAACTTCACATAATATCAAAACATATATTTAAAAAAAAATTCCCCACTCATTTTCCGACAATTTTTTCCGATTAAAATTTTTCAAGGATTTTTATCCAATTATAAAATTGATAACATTCAACCTTCCACGTAATATCAAAAAGATAAATGTTATATCCCATTTTCCAAGCTTAAGATTTTTTAGAAGAAATAATATTTATTGACATGAAAATTTCCAAACTTCTCATTATATCAAAAAATGTGACATTAAAAAAATTTCCTGACCTATTTTCCGACCAATTATCCCAGAAAAAAAAATAAAGTGTCCGAAGACCAAAAATTTACAAACATCGAGTGACAAAATCAAAAAGATAAATGTCTAACTAAACAAACATTGAAAGTGTCAAATGTAAAAAATAAATATTGAAAAGAAAAAATCTAACTTATGAACCCAACTTCATGTAGGATGATATGCCTGTCACGTTTTTTTTTGTCCCGGTAAGTTTTGCTGCCTCTGGATCGCCCAATATTATTTTATTAAAGAACCGGCTATTTTTTATTCGGTTCCTTTCGGCTTTTATAAAATTCGAAAATTTGAGCTGTGCCTATGAACAAAAAATGTATCAAAAATGATGTTTTAGATGTAAATGTTAATCTTCAAATTTTAGAGGTCTCAAACCGATTTGATTAAAAATTTGCTGTCAAAATGAACAATTTCGGTAAGCAATCGACATAACCTAATGCTGGAAGACACTACGCAGAAAAGTTCCACGCTGAGCTGCGCTGCAGCTTACCTTAGTATAACGAACTTAATTTTCTGGGCATGGTCTTGCGGCACTGGCTTAGTAGAAATTAGTTTTCATTCGCCCAGTAAATTTTATACAGCATACGTATATTGCGCATTCACAAATGTTTTTATCTGTATAGAAAAATGAAAAGGTTCCTAGGTGACAAGTACATTTTTGCACACATTCTAATAATTGCTGCTGTACATATAAAAGGGGGAAAAACTCTACTGTCAGAGAAATTGAATAAGCCCACCAAAAAGCCGCCTGCAGGGCCAAGCAGCAAAAAAACCGTCGGAAGCTGGTTTTTATCTGCTAGTTATTATTATTATGATATACTATAATTTAACTCTGCTTACGTACGTCCCTTAGTTTAACCAGTGATTCCTGACATCAGTGTGTCTCAAAAGAATGATTAGACACCGAGAACAGACTTTACTGCACGCCCCTGGTCTGTGGTCAGTGGCTACTACCTACTGGCTACCTGAGTGTAAGTGTGGCTACGGAGTACTTAGTCACCTGGTTACCGGTTGGTTGTCACTGCTCACTGCTCACTGCTCAGCTGTTATATCCTCTTCTTGACCGTCTATCCAACAGCACGACATAGTTGCAAATTCAAAAGAATTTCAGATAAAAGGCGAAGTTTTCAGCTCAAAAGACACTTCACTTTTACCACGATTTTTTACGACTATCGTTCTAGATGTATATCGTTTCAATATAACAGCGTGTATATATACATATATATAATGGGAGAATAATTTAATCCCACTCTCTAGCTTTTATGTAAATTATATAATACCATATCAATTTTTGAAAAGTATTATCGGTGGGGTTTTTAAAATTTTGCAAGAACTATTTGGCTATTCCGAGTCATATCATTATAGATCTTAAAAGTAACATCTAAAAATATTATAATAATAAAATTAAGAGACACTTTCAATAGCCAGTAGCCAGTAGCCAGTGGCCAGTAGCCAGTGGCCAGTAGCCAGTGGCCAGTAGCCAGTGGCCAGTAGCCAGTGGCCAGTAGACAGTGACCAGTAGCCACTGTCAATCCAGAATTGATATTATAGGATTACTGCAATAAGATTATTTCGAGGGCGTTTTGATTCATAGCTCCTTATACATAATTATAATAACAATAAAAGGCGTTATTGGCACCATTGATAAATAATATTTATTTAATGCTGTTCTAAAAGGAAACTCGACAGTCATCTTAGTGGCCTTAACAATATATTTTATTCTGGCGTAACTGCCTGTCATCTTCCTCACTGCTTTCAATTAATTTCCGCAATAACCTAGCCATTATTTTCATGGCTAAAACATAAAAAAATGCGCGCTGATTACCTTTGTCGGTTAAGATAACCATTTCTGAGTTACTACATTTTTAGTAATATTTGTTTTGCTAATCGACAACATAGCTAGGTACAATACCGATAATAATCAGACAAACTTATCGCATAGGAAACGGAGTTAGTACATAGGTTTTACAATACTTTATTTACATCATTATCAACACTGAATTTCTAGCCGACAGGAAAAGAAAACGGAGTTCCACGTTCTGAGGGAATGTGGGAATTTATTGCGTATTTCGTTGGTGTTTCATAAATTAAATAATACTGAGAGACAGAGGCAATTATGACGAAATTCTCACTACCCGAAGATACGAGACAGAATCCCAGTGAAGTTGTTGCATCACTAGTTCACTAGTAAAAGTACGTTTCCTAGTTATCTCAATTAATTAGTGCTAAGTGGTTAAAGTGGTTCGCTAATAATCGCAAGTCATTAATGACAGTATTTTAAATTTCCTATTTGGAAATCACCATCAAAGTATACCTAAGCGTAGGATAGTATATGGACCGCTGAGAAAAACATTTTCTTTGACAAATTTTACGTGGGAACTTTTTCGGAACTTTTTCGCTCTATGAATTAGTGATTCCTAGTTCGAATGATTCGATATTTTCAAGTAATCCTCGTCAAATACAATTTAAATAGAACTTATTCGTCAATGCTACATTATAGATATTATCGTTGTCAATAAATCGATTAATCTTGAAAAAGTAATTGGAACCCAAATGAAATGTCGTCAACCATGACAATCTTACGAGACATCAATCTAGACGACCCGCTCTATATTGTTATGCATATTACATTGTACATAAGATTGACTCTATATTGTTATGCATATTACATTGTACGTAAGATTGACTCTATATTGTTATGCATATTACATTGTACGTAAGATTGACTCTATATTGTTATGCATATTACATTGTACGTAAGATTGACTCTATATTGTTATGCATATTACATTGTACGTAAGATTGACTCCATATTGTTATGCATATTACATTGTACGTAAGATTGACTCTATATTGTTATGCATATTACATTGTACGTAAGATTGACTCCATATTGTTATGCATATTACATTGTACGTAAGATTGACTCCATATTGTTATGCATACATTGTACGCCAGCTCAAAAAACATTTAATTTGAGTAAATATTTATCATATCTCTAAATAGTATAAAATATAGTCGCTATCCGCGTCTGTGTGTTTGTGCGCTTAGTTCTTCTAAACTACCCAACGGATTTTGATAGGGTTTTCACTATCATTTACGGAATTTCTTCCGGAAGGTTTATGTATAAAATGGTGACCGGATAAATCATCAAAATGATAATTCATCACATCTTTAAAAAGTTATATAAAGTCATGGAAAGTGATAAAACAAAAACTTTATTAACTGGGTTAGATAGGTTAGGATAAAAAAAATTTTTTCATCCGTTTTAATAATGACTTTATATCACTTTTTAAAAGTGTGTTGAATAGTCTTCTACCTACCAGATATTCTCATGGTGATAACGTGATTTTATCAAGGCAACATTTCAGCCAACTTTCCGCAGCCTTTTTTTGCAAGTAGATTCGGATGGACCGGCCGATCAGTCTACATGTTCTAATAAACTGTATGCAGAACCGTCCGATCTATACATTAACAACTACTCTGTAGTTTATAGTCTACGAGTAACCGCCGAGTAATGAACCCGGATCTGCGAATTAACTGTCATTATAATTACTACCATGTGTTTGTACAGCTTTTCAGTTGGAAGAGACAGAAAGAATATATGGAAGAAATTGAAAAATTCTCAATAAAAAAAAAGTTATGGTAAGATCACTGACGTCTAGGATTTGGGTAGGATGCAATCTTTAAAGTACCTAAACTAGACAATAACTTCCCCGGCGATATCCGAGCTTTAAACACTGACTTTCAGTGTTTTTAGAAATCAGATGTAGACAGTGTGTGTTTTTCTTTAATTTTGAATTTCAAGTGTCCAAAATTTCATTAAGAATCACCAACATTCTGCTTTTAATGATGGGAATAGGGAATGGGGGTGTTTTTAGAATTATCTTGTAAACAGTAAACTTTCTCTTTTTTTGAAGGTAAAGTGTACAAAATTTCATCAATTCCGGAATGAAACTGTAAATATGTATAAAAAGTCACCCACATCACACTATAATAACCTGTAATATTAATAATATGTTTTATTATCTTCCTTTTTGGTAACAAAAAGAGATAATGATATCCTCACTGGGATCATCCGTACTGAGGATTTCATTTATATATTATTAAAATTTAGTAGTATGAATAATATAAAGTAATGGGAAAGACAGATGGAATAGACGGGAAAGACCAGTTAAGTGGGAAAATATTTAAAAGAGGGTTTTCGACCCTCAGATCTATTGTTTCTAATATACGTGCTAGTTGTTATTTCTTGTGTTTTGAATTTATGAATGTAAATGATTGTTGGATATGATTTGAGATTTTCACGGCCAAAAGCGTTACAGTGATTTATTTTAGGTGTATTATGCCGTGTTACGCTACCTCCTTATTTAGCCTATCGACGTTGGCTAAAGAAAGAGGTAGCGCAACACTGCTTAAAAACCCAAAATCAAATGTGTATTATTTCAGAGCAGAGTTGTTTAATTGACATGATGTTGAGTTTGTTAAAGATTTCATCAGTGCTAGTTCTTAAAGAGACTTTCAGAATCATTTTATCTGCTAACTTTTTTTTATTTTAACGAGTGATTTTATGATATTGTCATTTACTCTATAGATCGATAGATAACATTAGCTACTCTCAAATTGATTAATACTTTTAAGACTTCAACTAAAGACTGGTAAGCAACAAGGATATCTTGTATCGCAATGTTTTAAGACTTCAACTAAAGACTGGTAAGCAACAATGATATATTGTACCGCAATATTTTAAGACTTCAACTATAAACTGGTAAGCAACAAGAATAGCTTGTACCGCAACGTTTTATTATAGGTACATGTAAATAATTAAGTTAAACGAGTTTTTGTATTTATTCTATAACACCCAATGTAAAACGTTAGAGTATTTAGAAAACTTCCGTAAATCTATGTATTTTAGAACTTTTTCTATCAAAGAACGCAAAAGAAGTAATAATTATTAAGAAGGTTGTGCAGATTTCTTGGTAAACACTTCAGACGATATGATTTTAGTTCAATCTGCTGAACTTTTCATCCAGGTTCTGAGTTCTGACGTTCAATGTAATTGCTAAGGTACTTGAAGAAATGACGTCACCCGTGTCTCAGGCTGTGTCTCGTGTCTGCAACGTGTTGATGTGTTGTGTTCTAGCTAACTCCAGCAGTCGAATAGTCCAACGAGAGGTTATATTATATTATGTAACAACTTGGTCAACGAAACAACTACCAACTAATCGTTAGCCCAATATAAACGTGAGTCACAGCCTTCTCTCCGTAATATCTATCTCAAATTAAAGCTCCTTGAGCTGGGCTTCCCAAACTTTGGACCCATCTAATCGATGATCATGGAGGGAAAAAGTTGGCATCTTTCTAGAAAAGAAATATGTTTTTATACATTTCGAATGCATCACCTATACTATGCATTACCTATGTAAGTAGAAAATGCTTCTAAAATTTGAAACAAAAACAATACACTTATAGCGAATTGGATAAATTTAGCATATTTTTAGTTTTGATCACTTTTTGTAGCCCTAGGTAAGGCTTAACTTAGTTAATAAGCTAGCTGGAACTAGCTGGGGATGTGACGCCAACACGCTAAGAACAGCATCCATTACCCTGGTTTTGTCAACGGCTGAATACTGTGCTCCAGTATGGGCTAGAAGCGCCCACAATTCCATGGTAGACGTTCAGCTTAATGCCACAATGCGAACCATCAGCGGGACTTTAAAATCTACTCCTCTCCCTTGGCTCCCCGTACTTGCAAACATAACCCCGCCAAACATCAGGCGAGATTTTGCAACACTGAGGGAATACAAGAAGGCGCTGCAAAAAAGCGCAATACCTTTTCCACGAAGATGTCGTCTCCCACCCGGCATGCCGCTTGAAGTCCCGAAAGCCCTTCTGGGCGGAAGGAGAGAGGCTCCTCAATGCCAACTCCATTCATTCCCCGGCGGGATTGATGAGGTCCACATGTCAACGTCTGAGACTGGCTCGCCGACCTAGATGTCCCCCTCTGACCCCCCCACCATACGAAAGAAGAAGAAGTTGTAGCCCTTTACCCGATTGCCAATTTAATAACCGGTCTTCTCGGGATCGACAATATCTTCGCTAAGTTGATAAATTGACGTAGTTATGCAGAAAGCATACAAACCCACATGTTGCCAAAATCGAGTTTTATGTGTTAACAGATAAAAATGAGATCGTTTATTTGCTGA
Organism: Hesperophylax magnus; assembly: GCA_026573805.1. NCBI lineage: Eukaryota > Metazoa > Arthropoda > Insecta > Trichoptera > Limnephilidae > Hesperophylax > Hesperophylax magnus. Next base: position 1,495,025 of record JAIUSX010000043.1, on the reverse strand, counting down.
AATCATCCAAGCTCCAACGGAACAGATTTTTGGTAATTAAATTTTGTACTAACCCCCATTTTAGTTATCTAACTTAAATTGACCACATAGATATACTTCACCAGCCATTTGATAGAAGACATCCATCCCACATAGAATAAAAAAATGTATAAAAAGTATGCCTCGCCTATCATTGCAAAGAAAACCTTCATCCCACGTACATTGAATTAATACAAATTTCTTTCGACATTTTTTAGAAAGCATCCAAACATTAAAATGTAGAATACCATGGGAAATAAATGTAAAAATATATCTTTTTTAAATACATTGATTCATGATAAATTATGAAAAAAAAACACTTATATTCACATCATTTAAAATCTTGTTAAGATGTTGTGTAGAAGCCACATAAAGCAAGAAAAATAATAGAATATTAATATGTAACAAACTAATTAGTCATTTGTAAACTTAAATGTACAAATTACTAAAATAAAATTAATAAATAAAAATAAAGTATTCATTCACATTTAAAAACTTTTTGGGGTTGGACGCTTGCTGTATAACTACCTACAAATATACTCGTATCCGCCTTACAATTAGAATCCAGAAGTCTAGTTAGTTTAGTGACAAATTTTCCTGAAAAAACCAATACTTAAAACATAATTTTTATTCTTAATTTTTCAAATCGATTATTTCTTCGCTGCTGCACAGCTTCAGTGGTTCCCCTGTGAGTTGCGTAAACAGATTCACCATTTCAATTTCTAAAAAAGAACTACTTATTGATCGCCAGCCACATATTGACAACCTGTGATTTAGATTTAAAACAAGTTGTCATGTTAGCAATATTTAGGCTACGTTGTTCGAGCAGGGCATTAGAAAAAGAATCCGCTCACTGTTATAAATGATGCTTTTTAGTTCCATAGCCCAATGACATCATTATCTGCATTTTGGCGTGGCGTGGGTGCGAACATGGATAGGTTTATCAAGGTCTGTGGTTCAATTTCCGCTCTGATTCTATTAAACCTACAACATATCGAAAACTGACCCAGTTGGTCTTTACGTGAGCTTTCTTACAAGACAGTACGGGTAGGTGTCAATGAACCACGATTTTGGACCTGTGTCGAATAGAAACGGCGAAGAGTGGTGATGGTGATACCAGCTAAAAGACCAATGTTTGGAGTGTCATGGTATTTCAAACATAATGAAGATTATCTGATAGAGCACTTCATGAAATTAGATTACATTTTTTGGTAAAAAAAAAGTTTTCAAAGAAAAACGCACCGGTGAAATGTCACTAAATTGCGCATTAAATGTTATTTATTCTAATTATTCATAATGAGGTTTAAAGGTAGAGTGAACCATACAAAAAGTATGGGCCTTGTGGGTGTGTTTTATAAACAGATCTACAGTTTTATTCCGAGATTGATGTGATTTCGTACACTTGACCTTCAAACAAGAGGAAGGTCAATACCTACAAGATGTTTCAAAAAACCAACCCAATCCCCTTTTCTCACCTCTTAAAGCAGAATTTTAATACTTCTAACTTATACTTAACCTTCAAAATAATAGGAAAATTACTATCTACTTATTTGAAAAAAATCGAATCAAACCCGGGCAACGCCGGGGATTTCAGCTAGTTAAATATAAAAATCACGTGTGAAGTATACAAGTTGTAGATTATCATTGCGTGGCGGATGAGCTTCTAGCTTACCATATAAATCCTACCAAAGACTGAATTACAATTCAGACAGGACAATCTATTTGACACTGCGTCTATTGCCCATAAATCTTGCGTCTATTCGCGACTGACTACACGATGAATCTGTAAAATTCTGAGACGGATGTGTTTTTCCTTATAGATCCTCTTCTTCGCTAGACTAAATGAAGTTGAAATATAATATAAATGTTGTATCGTAGGAGTTCCTAGAGTAACTGGGAAACAAAGGACAGCGGGTTGAAAGCCTCGGCGGGTTCCACAAGTGGAAACATATGCCGCCAGCCACAACCACCATCACCTACCATCACCTACCACCGCGGCTTCACGTTTCATGCCCAGTGACTCAGACGGCTCGGCTATGTGATCTACTGTGAACTGAATCAGGCCCATCCAATTATAACAGAGTAACTCGCCATCCATAAAAAGATACCACTTTGCCCACCAAATAATAATGAAACATGCCATGCAAAAGCAACTTTGTTACTCTGAACCCTTCATTAAACCTGTTTCGATCGTTTAGTGATCTCGACAAGATCAGACTTAATGGTTCGGCGTAACCGCATCAACAAATCCACTTATTTAGACCTTCAGTAAGCAGGGGCGAGGTATTTTCAGATGAAGAAGATTGCACGAAGGTGTGTTTTGTACCTTTGGATGAGTGTGTATGTAGTTTGCCGACCTCACCTGGCCGGCAGTGGCCTATAACGGTCGGGCGGGAATCAGCTCGCGGTCGGTCGGGCAAACGCTTCTTGCATAAGTATGTAAGACCATTTCGACGAACAACTGTTACAATATTGTTATTTCATTTTTATTCACACATCTCGTTTCGTTACACAATTGAAATAATTTAATCCCCAGATTGTGGCCAGACAATCAATGCATTAACAATAACAAAATTCTCTAATCTCTCAATTTCAAAAGCTTAATAATTTATCGATTACGATTGATTAGGTAATTAATACAACCTAATAGCGATAGTATCGGAGAGCCTCAGATATTTTGGAAGTGGCACACAGAGGGAATATCCTTCAACAAGCATAATGACCAGGATAAAGATGATATTATTTTGTAGTTGAAAATACTTATTTTGTAGTTGGATTAGTTAAGGCGGCAGGGTTAATCATGGGTACCATTTATTGGATAATCAACACTATGCCACTGGTTACCCAAAGTGTTTACTATGTTTAGTGACTTGGCAGGGATGACCGGGTTGGTGGGGTGAGGTTTATATCTAGGTCAGGTCTTGGCGGCGGACTTGTCTACATAAACATCCAAGGATGTCTATGGCTCACCAACTACATGGCAGACCGGATAGAGAGAGATCGATTGAGGAAGACCCTTTGACTTCTACAGCTGGACCCTCTTAGATAGATTCATAAGTTCGTCACTTCTGGACCTACCCACTACCCACCCCTCTTACCCTTTTTCTTCTCCGAACTTCCTCTCCTTCCTTTCCATAAGAAGACTCTCCACACATCATCCTAAAGTATGACACAGGCCCTGAGGAAAATCAATTCCCCTGGGCCTGTGTGGAGTTAATGTTATTGCAATTTGGTAGTTGGTATGACCGAACTGAATGCATAATGTGGGTCAAGTTACGTATTTTGATAAAAATTACTTAATCTTTCCGCACGATTTCCGGTAGTTTTAAATTGTAATTAGGTGAGTAAGCAATGTTTTGATGAAACCGTCATCCTAATTTGTATTATTAAAGCAGGAAGTGCCATTAAATCTACCGCATAAGTTTTAACAAAAAAATAATGTTTTCACGATAATAAGCTGGAATTAAAAATAAAATGGATTTAAATTGAATGCACGCCACAACATCCGTATACACTGGCTTGTGAAACTAACACGCATTGATATAACACATTATACCGGCCTGGTTCAAAACAAATCACCGTGGACTTTTTTGAACTGTCGTGTTTTCTCGAGCGGGTTGTAGGACATTAACATACCTAGAGCGTCCGGAGTCACTAAACACTGTTAAATTTACTGACTTATTAGATTGCTTCACAAAATGCAATTGGCATCGCTCCGGAAATCCAATACGCGCCCTAACAACCGCGTCCGTCCCACTACCACATTTTACTGAATGCGATAACGAAAACATTTCCGCCTTCAAACCCACATCCCCTGAATAAGTAAGAAAGTTAATAGTTACCTCACCAAACAGGCCGTGCTCACTCGATCCTATTCTACTGATAGCTACTGAACAAGTGGTGAAATCGCTCCCTTTCTAGTTCACATTTTCTATAAGTCACTTAGCCTGGGTGAATTCCTAAAATCCCTTAAATCAGCTGTCGTTACTCCATTATTAAAAAAACTGAGTCAATACGCGCCCTAACAATCGCGTCCGTCCCACTACCACATTTTACTGAATGCGATAACGAAAACATTTCCGCCTTCAAACCCACATCCCCTGAATAAGTAAGAAAGTTAATAGTTACCTCACCAAACAGGCCGTGCTCACTCGATCCTATTCTACTGATAGCTACTGAACAAGTGGTGAAATCGCTCCCTTTCTAGTTCACATTTTCTATAAGTCACTTAGCCTGGGTGAATTCCTAAAATCCCTTAAATCAGCTGTCGTTACTCCATTATTAAAAAAACTGAGTCAATACGCGCCCTAACAATCGCGTCCGTCCCACTACCACATTTTACTGAATGCGATAACGAAAACATTTCCGCCTTCAAACCCACATCCCCTGAATAAGTAAGAAAGTTAATAGTTACCTCACCAAACAGGCCGTGCTCACTCGATCCTATTCTACTGATAGCTACTGAACAAGTGGTGAAATCGCTCCCTTTCTAGTTCACATTTTCTATAAGTCACTTAGCCTGGGTGAATTCCTAAAATCCCTTAAATCAGCTTTCGTTACTCCATTATTAAAAAAGCCGCAATTGGAGGCTGAAGATCTTCCAAATTAGCGGCCCCTTTCAAATCTTCCATCAAAAATCTTAGAAAAAATCACTGCTTCACAGATAATATATCACTTAAATTCAAATGAATTGTTAACGAAATACCAATCTGAATATAGAAGGTTTCACTCAATGGGGACTGAATTATTACGTGTTTTATCTTAAAAAAACATTTTTATTAAGAACCCGTTGACAAACTGCTATCAAACAGTTTAACGAGACTTTATTGTAATTAAGGGACGTTAAATAATTTAAAAATATTAAAACAATTCATTTTTGAAAATCTATGATTTAAACATTTGATTATTATTTTTTTGGTAAACTAATGTTTAAGACAAGGTTTTTTTTTATGCATAGCACAAAGGGTAACAATTATTTTACAAGCAATAATTATTGCTTGTAAAATAATTGTGACCCTTTGTGCTATGCATAAAAAAAACTTGGATTAAACATTAGTTTACCAAAAAAATAATAATTAATATTTGACAAGTTCAAGTATTTCACCTAAAAATGTAGACAATTTGTCTCGACGCCATCTAGTGAGAGAGTTAGCACTTACAATGCCTTTCTCATATAAAATAAAGTTGGTTGTTTTCAGGTGAAAAAATGTAACAAGCAGTAATTGTTGAATGAAACACTAGTATATATTGAATTATTTCGCAGATAAGAGATAAGCCGCCATAGCTCAGTGGTCAGAGCTGTCGACCGGAAATCGAAGGGACACGGGTTCGAGTCCCGTTGGCGTCATGTATCTTTTATCAGGAGATTTTTCAATGTGGATGAGTGTTTCAGGCGAATAATTATTGCTTGTAAAATAATTAAACATTTGATCTTGGGTTTGATGTAATTAAATGGAAAATAGGGTTTCTTGAGAAGATTTCTTGCATTATTAAATCGAAATTAAGTAGATAGTAGAAATTTGTTTTAACGAAGAATGGCGGTCTGCAATGGATTGATAAATAGCCCTAAAGTAAATAAGTATTCATTATCATTGTAAAAATTTTGAAGGTTATACCCATCTGCATAATTTTAATCAATGCATATAAACGAAACATGAAATAGATCAAGACACAGAAAATAAAAAAGGTAACGGTCACAACTGGGAATTGAACCCAGGATTTCTATCTTACCGGGACGCCTCAATAAACACGAGAAGGACCAAAACGTAAAAAAATTAGGTCACAATGTCCCAGTGGATTGAGGAATTGTCACGGCAAGACGGAGATCCTGTGTTAATGTGTCTTGTTCAGTTTCATGTTTCGTTTAGTTTTATCAGTATTATCTTCTTCTTCAGTGATATTATTTTTATTTTTGGAAAAAGTTAATGAGTAAAACCTCAATTTGTAATAGTTAATTATCGAAGATAATATTAGCGAGTTTTAAAAGAGGACCTTCGCCTTGCCGGGGCGCTGCTCTACCAACTGCGATCAAAGTCCCAGGTCGGTGTCCCAGATGCGGCCGTAACTTTTTTCTGATTTATCTGTTTCAAAATGATATTTTAAATTATTTGTAATGTGAAACCACACAAAAGTCCCAACTGCTCCTAACCGTCTGAAGCCAGTGAGACTATGTCAACCACAAATGGGGTATGTTGTGAGGCTGAAGGTAGTGTGGAGGGGGAGGAAATGGGGAAGAGGAAGATGGGGAGGTAGCTGGCTATTCAGATTTGGTCACCAAACACGGCCAAAGCCATTTCAAGGAACGTTTCAATTCTGAATGGTAGTCTTACACCAGGGCGATACTGAGAGTATCGTCCACTCTGGAACATGCTGCAAATATACAATATATTATTTTTAAGTAGTAATTTGTGAATAAAACAAAATAATCAAATAAAATTTATTTGCGCATGACACGATTTGAATCCGCGACCTTCGGATTGTTAGTCGAGTGCCTTACCCCTCGACTACGGAAGTCTCTGTTTCTAAGATAAATTATCCCTACACACCACTACCAAAGATATATAGAATGTTAAAAAGCACACCACTATAGTTTCACCAAATATTACAAAATATTGATGATTGATGACTATATTAATGTGATGATAAAAATAAACCTTTTTTGCTTTGTATAGACTTGACTTCGAACTTATTTACTAAGTAGGTACCTACATAGTGTGGAGATAATAATAATGATAAAATAGGTTTTTTTATGTCTGTTATTATATTTTGTTAGTGTAGTAATAACGTGTAAATCGATTTTTCACGATCGAAGTGACATTTTATTATCTTTACAAACACAAACTGGCGATAATATGTCACGCAAACAATTCTCGCGAAATAACAAGTATTTGAACTCTTTGAGTGTTTTTTCTCTCTTTATTAAGAAAAAAGAAACATTCAACAAGTACTAATTTATTCTCAACCGGAATGAGGAGTGGGCGGATCTGTTTTTTTTTAAAATACATATCGGTGGATAGACTCGTTGTCGATGACAATGCATTCTATTTACTTTTGGTGACAATCACGCACACACACGTGGACATATACGAGTATTGAGAATATGTATAAGTAGTATCGATATTGGATAACAAAACAGCAGTTAACACAAAAAATAAATATCGGTCCTACCCAATCGGGGTTTGGCTTAGTTGTTAACGCGGTTGACCCCAGACCCTGGGGAGGAAACTTTAATCCTCAGTTAAACCAACATAAATGTATATATTTTTTAAATACATATATTATTAAATTTTTAAAATTAATTTATTTATTTATTTAACGCCCAGAGGGCTTTTACATGGTTGGTAGTATAATTTTAATTTGACAGATACCTTGAAACATAAAAAATAAGAATAAAATTACATTTGATAAAAGATATGCAACAATATACAATAATTATAAAATATTTTATCTAAACAGCAAAAAGGTTGTCGCAGAAAACATATGGGATGTAAAGAACAATTAGTTATAGATTCTGTAATTCTAAAACAGATTCTAACTCGAAAGCGTAATTTACATACTTCCTATATAGACTACCAAAAGGCTTTCGATAGTGTCCCGCACTCGTGGCTGACAAAGGATTAAATATATATATAAAATTAACCAAATTATTATTAGCTTTTTAGAAAATATTATACTCATTGAGTCCTCTTTGGTTTTGCTTAGCATTGAATCCTCTATCTAAAATTTCAATTATAAGCAAGTTTGGAATAAAAATTAAGTGTAATGCAAGGGAGCATGGTACAATTTCGCATTTATTATTAATGGACGATTTAAAATAATTTTCGAATTCTGAACAAAATTTAGAGAAAATGATCAAGGTAGTCAAAAATTTTTCAGATGATATCAAAATGACTTTTGGTTTATATAAATGAAGAACGATCAGAAACTAGAGAACTAGAGAAAGGCAAAATTGTAGATGGGGACGAGAGTATATTTATAAATGTCTAAATTATATGAAAATTGTATGAAAAGGGACGAGGCTTAAAAATATTTAGGATACCCGTAATCAAATAGATTAGACCATACTAGTATTAAAAATGATATTAGGATTAAATTTCAAACTAGGCTCAAGAAAATTTTAAAATGCAATCTATCTGCTAAAAATTTAGTAAAAGCAATAAATACTTGGGCAATACATTTGGCATAATTAAATGGTCCAATACAGATTTAGATATCTTAGAACGATTAATTAGAACTAAGCTAACAAAGTTTAATTGCCATCATCTAAATTCCGCTACAGAACGAATTAATTTACCTAGAAATTTAGGAGGTAGAGGTATAGTCAAAATAACTTTTTTGAAACATAATCAGGTAGAAATGCTAAGAACTTTTTTCCATAGGAAAGCTCAGAAATGCAGAAAATAATTTGCACGGCAGATAGAGACATTACACGTTTAAATTTATACGACAAGAATGCCAACATTTTTATAAATCCCAACCAGGAATTATTAGATTCTTGCTCAAATAAAATTTTACACGCAAAACACTTCAATTATCTCAACCAAACGTATGTTGACAAACTTTCTTCAGACAAATGGTTGAGTATTGGAGAGTTGAGCGCAGAAATAGAAGGATTTATGCTTGCCATTCAGGATAGAGTCATTAATACTAAAAATTATAGGAAGCATATAATCAAAGATACAAATCAAATTGATGATTTATGTAGAAAATGTTTGGCTTTTCCGGAAACTATAGAACATATTATATCAGGATGTTCTATATTAGCGCCGACCAAGTATACATTTAGGCATAATCAAGTTTTAAAAATAATTCACCAAAGTTTGGTAATTAAACATAACTTGATTGACTGCCGTAATATAGTACCATATTATGAATACGAACCAAATTCATTTTTAGAAAATTAATTTTATAAAATATATTATGAAAAAAAAAAACTATACTAACAGGCCGAACGATTAGTCATAATAGACCCGATTTAGTTTTACTACCGAGTCGAACCCTCTGATATGAAAATATCTGGAGTCGGAGAATTATTTTCCCATTTGATCTCTGGTGATTTGACGTGTTGTTCTTGATTTGGTTGTATTTATTATGTTTATATAATGCACTTGCATAATGTGGATTGACTAGATGATCATTTGTGGAAAAGTGTGTGGAAGGGTTTAGTTTTTCCTGTGGGGAAGATTTAACCCGGACATAAAGTCGGAAAAATAAAAAAAAAAAATCTATCAATAAAAAAAATATTTTTAAATTTATTAACAACCCAGTTTTTTGTGGTTTGATTTTAAAATACATCTATTTGAATTTCACTTTTGTTTTCAGTAATGGTTGCGAGTCATGGATGCAGAAATTAACACACTTTCCGACATCCGATCGAGAAAAAATTCTGAAGCAGACAGTCAGATAGACTCCTTATCGATCACAATGCATTCTATCAACTTTTGGTGTAAGAACACCTATTCCGACTTCCTCATAAAATAGTTTGTTTTATAAATTTTACAAATCTTTCGTCATAGGCCCGTTTTTAACAGGAAAACGAATAACTATACCAGTTTTTTTTATTTTTTATTTTTTTTATTTTTATAGTGAATACCTCACAAGAGTCCCAACTGCTCCCGTCTGGAGCCAGTGAGACTATGGCATCCCCAATTGGGGGATGTTGTGAGGCTGAAGGTAAGTGGGGAAGGGAAAGAGGAAGGTGGGGAAGTACCTGGCTATTCAGATCTAGTCACTAAACACGGCTAAAGCCATTTGGAGCAACGTTTCAATTCTGAATGGTGGTCTTACACCAGGGCGATACTGGTAGTATCTTCCACTCTGGAACGTGCCGCAAATATACTATATATTATTTTAATTAATTAATTGTGAAATAACACAAATTAATCAAATAAAATTTAATTGCGCACGCCGGGTTCGAACCCGCGACCTTCGGAATGGCAGTCCAATGCGTTACCACTGGACTATGCCGGCCGTCATTAAATTAACATAAAATAATCATAAATTAACAATATTTCAAATCAGTAAGTTTTCTCCGTGTAGTACGTATATTGCGCTGAATACTGTACATAATTACTCGGCCTTCCATCAAAAACTGACGCAGGATATACCTTTTCTATTTCCCTTCCCAATATCAAATCACCTGATATTACTCGGCCTACCATCAAAACCTGACGCATGATATACCTATTCTATTTCCCTTCCCAATATCAAATCACCTGATAATACTCGGTCTACCATCAAAACCTGACGCAAGATGTACCTATTCTATTTCCCTTCCCAAAATCAAATCACCTGATATTACTCGGCCTACCATCAAAAACTGACGCAGGATATACCTTTCTATTTCCCTTCCCAATATCAAATCACCTGATATTACTCGGCCTACCATCAAAACCTGACGCAGGATATACCTATTCTATTTCCCTTCCCAATATCAAATCACCTGATATTACTCGGCCTACCATCAAAACCTGACGCAGGATATACCTATTCTATTTCCCATCCCAATATCAAATCACCTGATATTACTCGGTCTACCATCAAAACCTGATGCAGGATATACCTATTATATTTCCCTTCCCAATATCAAATCACCTGATATTACTCGGCCTACCATCAAAAACTGACGCAGGATATACCTTTTCTATTTCCCTTCCGAATATCAAATCACCTGATATTACTCATTCTACCATCAAAACCTGACGCAGGATATACCTATTCTATTTCCCTTCCCAATATCAAATCACCTGATAATACTCGGTCTACCATCAAAACCTGACGCAAGATGTACCTATTCTATTTCCCTTCCCAAAATCAAATCACCTGATATTACTCGGCCTACCATCAAAAACTGACGCAGGATATACCTTTCTATTTCCCTTCCCAATATCAAATCACCTGATATTACTCGGCCTACCATCAAAACCTGACGCAGGATATACCTATTCTATTTCCCTTCCCAATATCAAATCACCTGATATTACTCGGCCTACCATCAAAACCTGACGCAGGATATACCTATTCTATTTCCCATCCCAATATCAAATCACCTGATATTACTCGGTCTACCATCAAAACCTGATGCAGGATATACCTATTCTATTTCCCTTCCCAATATCAAATCACCTGATATTACTCGGCCTACTATCAAAACCTGACGCAGGATATACCTATTCTATTTCCCTTCCCAATATCAAATCACCTGATATTACTCATTCTACCATCAAAACCTGACGCAGGATATACCTATTCTATTTCCCTTCCCAATATCAAATCACCTGATATATTTTCGGCCTACCATCAAAACCTGACGCAGGATATACCTATTCTATTCCCCTTCCCAATATCAAATCACCTGATATTACTCGGCCTACCATCAAAACCTGACGCAGGATATACCTATTCTATTTCCCTTCCCAATATCAAATCACCTGATATTACTCATTCTACCATCAAAACCTGACGCAGGATATACCTATTCTATTTCCCTTCCCAATATCAAATCACCTGATATATTTTCGGCCTACCATCAAAACCTGACGCAGGATATACCTATTCTATTCCCCTTCCCAATATCAAATCACCTGATATTACTCGGCCTACCATCAAAACCTGACGCAGGATATACCTATTCTATTTCCCTTCCCAATATCAAATCACCTGATATTACTCGGCCTACCATCAAAACCTGACGCAGGATATACCTATTCTATTTCCCTTCCCAATATCAAATCACCTGATATTACTCGGCCTACCATCAAAACCTGACGCAGGATATACCTATTCTATTTCCCTTCCCAATATCAAATCACCTGATATATTTTCGGCCTACCATCAAAACCTGACGCAGGATATACCTATTCTATTCCCCTTCCCAATATCAAATCACCTGATATTACTCGGCCTACCATCAAAACCTGACGCAGGATATACCTATTCTATTTCCCTTCCCAATATCAAATCACCTGATATTACTCGGCCTACCATCAAAACCTGACGCAGGATATACCTATTCTATTTCCCTTCCCAATATCAAATCACCTGATATTACTCGGCCTACCATCAAAACCTGACGCAGGATATACCTATCCCTTCCCAATATCAAATCATCTGATATATTTTCGGCCTACCATCAAAACCTGACGCAGGATATAACTATAATATATAGGATATAATTTTGACAATGGTACTTTTTTTACCTAACAGCGTCTTGCTTCCTTTATACAGCATGTACACACACACGGTCATATATGCATTTCTCCGAAATCGGATGACATTACAGCGGAAAAAATGTCGGTCCTATCCGATCGGCATTTGGCGAGGTTGTTAGCTCGGTTGACCCCAGTTCCAGGGAAGGAAAGTACATTCCTTAGTCAAAATGATTTTTTTAAAATATATATTTCCAAATGTCGTATTATAGTAAAAAACAGGGTGATTTGGTACTTTTGCTATGTGCTATACAAGTGGATAGATAATATGACGTCAGTATTATTAAGAATAGGTACAAGACGCAACGTCTACGTTTTAGATCTTTCGGTTTCTTCCTTGGGTAAAATTATTCACGTTCAATGAAATTTAATTTTCTTTGAACTTTTCCAAATTAATTATTAATTTTATATTTTCGAAATGTGTGTTTCTTTTTTTTAAGTTTTCGACAGATATTGTGATTTTTACTAACTTTACTAACTGCAGTCATTCGAAAGGTATTTTTTCTATTTCAATTAATGTAAAATTGACTATATTTGTTTTTGAAAGGCAATGATCTCGATACAAATATTTTCAGCTTCACAAATCATACAATTATAATACCCCTTGTTTTTTTAGGTCTGCGCTAGAATTATTATATTATTTGTCTTCCATTAAGTGTAGTCTAAAGATGACATTATAAAAGTGATCGTCGTTAAAGATTCGTTCCGTTCGTAATCACTAGATTAACTAGATACGAGTACTAGCTCGGCCACTGTGTAGCGCGCTAGAACCTATCCTCACTGTCTTCATCTTTAGGTGGAACGTAGGACGTAGTACATATATAAAAATGTGAATAATATTCATTTATTGCCGCTGTTGAATATAATAATAAATGCACAACACTTGCTGGTCGCTGGCGGTTCTATAAATAATCCACCTTGAGATTCCAAAACTATTGTCGGTAAATCATTTTGATGACTTCTCCATACAATCTGCAACGTGCTTGGTTCAAAGTCAAATCCTAATTCATATTTGTAAACAAGTAGAAGCTATTTAATTATCAGGAAGGCAATGGTAACGTTGAAATACAAGTACATTAAATAAATTAGACAAAATTTTATAGTACCTATACTATACAGGGTGTCCGGGGGTAAAGTGCACAAACTTCGGGAGGTGATTTTACATGATAGAATTGTTTGCATTAAAAAATAATATTTTTTTAGGGAAAAATCAACGGATTTCGAAAAATCTTTTTTTTTTATTTTTTACTTCTCCCATCACTTAGAATCACCTCTCGCGATTTGTGCACTTTCCCCCCGGACATCCTGTTTACAAATACATATTCATAACAAAAAATTTAAAATAGTATTTTTGTAGTACAATAGTATTAATATAGTACAGGGTGCGGCAAAGACGGATAGATATAATTTGAAGGCTATTTAAAAAAAACGCCACAACTTACAGAAATAGGGTTTATTTTATTTTATTCGGTACATCATGCCGTTTTGTGCATCAAGTGCTGAAGATGACATCAGAATGATAATGGCCCCAGCAGCGATATATTGATGAAGGCGATTTCTAAAGTTTTCGTAAGCATAGCTGCGACTTCCTCCCGAATTCGATCTTTGATTTCTTCTAAGACCGATGTTTAAAAATATTTTCTTTCAGGTAGCCCCACAGGAAGAAGTCGCAAATTGCAGCCGGAAGGCGAAGACCCGGTATTGTCCAGACCAAACCATGGTAACGACTGAAAACGGTACGACCTTCCCGAGACAATGAGACCCCTCCCAGGTTCCCACCCCCACCACATGGGATGTACCTGTTCTTCAAAACTACACTGTCTATTTTGCTGCACCCTGTATTTGGTGATTATTACAATACCCGCAGACCCGTAAAAAATCACGGTGTATTTTTAAAAAGTATATCTGAATGTGTGTTTTTTTTAAAATTTATAACGGCTAAGAATCGAACCCCGATCAACTGTTTGAAAGGCAACTGTGCACATTACACTAGCAATCATGAAAAACTGCGGCATAAAATCATACAATCATGTATGTACCGAAAATAAGATTTATGTATTTTTCAATGTTGCGTACACCACAACCGAAATTATACTGTACATCTGAAAACTCAGACACTTCACTTTTTTAATCGTATTACCAATAATTTTAAAATATTCTTAATAAATTAGCAATACTAATTTTTGTCCATGTAAGAAGTGTGGTTGAGAAGTAAAATAATATTGTTTGGGTCCGTTGTGGTCAAGATATCGGATGGAGGCTGTGAGCAGTGAGTAGTATGTGGAGTAGATGCAGAGATTGCCTTCACACGAAGCCGAGCGTGATTGGAGGCAAGGCCGCAACAGCCTTAGCGAAAAGCATTGTTCACTTTTTTTACGTATAAAACGTGTACACATTACTGTTCCCTGTACAGCGTGATCGTGAGTCTGTGAGCGGTGTGTGTAACTGGGGGACGTCAATTCCGTATATTTTACACACTCGTTTACGTTGACAAAAAAAGTAGTCCACGGGCGGAAAGTATACGAAAGAACACAAATTGCTGTTGCTGCTACAATGACTGGACACTTTCTCACGTGCATCTTGACAAGCTTTGTTCAGATCGCGTGGCCAAGTGAACACTGTGCCAGGGAATCTGTACCTACTATCCAACTTACATTCTCCAGAAACCCATTTCCATTGGTATCTACAACCGCAGACTGTGTAAGTCACGGGTAGTCTGAATTCTTGACAAATCAACGTTAATTAATTTTTTTTGTTAAAATGATATTTTATGGGAAGGTTTTTTTTAAAATGTGAAACCGCATAAGAGTCCCTACTGCGCCCAACTGTTTGGAGCTAGTGAGACTATGGCATCACCAATTGGTGTATTTTTTAAGGCTGAAGGTAGTGCGGAAGGGAAGGTGGGGAGTACCCCCATATTCAGCCATTCCAAGCATCGTTTTATTTCTGAAAGGTAATTTCACACCAGGGCGATACTAAGAGCATCTTCCACTCTGAACGTGCCGCAAGTATTCTATACATTATTTTAAATGAAGAAATTGTGAAATAACACAAAATCATTAAATGAAATATTATAATAAAATACTACTTTATGGCTTGTCTGAATGCTTTACACAATCGATTCCCAATTTTAAAAGTGACATTTAAATTAAAAGCTATTTCGAGTTTGTTAAACCAAAGTTAAACACACAAGCAACCAAAATTGGTATTTTGATGATAATGTAGGTATGTATTGTTATTATTTTATTTGTTGGTTTTTGTCAGTCAGCCTTTGTCATCTTTACAATGCTGCACATTTATTGAGACAATATTTAAAACTAGCAGATAAAAACCCGCTGCCGCGGTTTGAAAACATCAACGATTCTTTTAGAAAATAACAGAGGGCGACACTTCTGCTTACAATAATCCTAAACTGTTCAGTGAAAGATAATAATCCTGTCAGATTAGTATCCTATGAACTACGTATTTGATTGACGACTGTAAATTTTATAAAATATGCCGGATAGTAAGAAGTGCTGATTTTCAAAAATTTTCATTTTCAAAAAAACAATTGTAAGTGAGTACCTACCTACCTACCTCCATATAAACTATATATTCGTTAAATGTGAATGCCCCTGTCAACCTTTGCTTACAATATAAAATATATTTATTTTATATATGTATATAAGCACATTTTACAACGCATTGGAGACAGGAAACCAAACCGCGAATACAAAGTGGTAGGTGGAATAAAAGTAATCGGTCGTAGATAATAATATAATAAGTCTTTACAATATTACCTTACGTGAATGCGCAATATGTTAGACGCTACAAATACGATAACAGAAATCACCAAGTTTTTTTTCTGAAACATCAGCAATAAGAGTAATTTATTGACGGAAAAAACACACATTTTATTAGACAAATTTATTATAAACATTAACGCCTCCTTACTTTTTTGACGTTTCACATAAAAATAATTAATACAAGATTGTATTAAAAACTTATTTAATTAAAAATTTTTAGAGTGTTTTTCTCAAATTGATGTCGAAACTTTTGGTTTCATAGAGGCGTACATTTAAATTATTAACTAGTTAACTAACTTCTAGATTTAAATATAAAGCGTGGTGTTTCCTCTTTCTAACACCTTTTAAATCATATTTCTTATCATGTCAGTAAGGGAGATACAAATATTTCTATTAGACCATATGAGCTGTTCCTAAAAGTTCAATCTCTACTTTGTTGCTTTGTAACTTCCAAACTAAATTCACTGACGCATGTTCTTTGTCAGGGTCACAATTGAAAGTACCTCGAAGTCATTGTACATGTACACTGTACTGCCTGATGTTTGGTGATGACGTTGCGTTGGTTGGATGTGTTGCTGTCTCAGTAGTAGGTTGTAAGCGACTAAATCCTTTCACAAAAGTCTTGTGTGACGTAAGAACGTTGAACACAACGGGTGAATCTGGTTATCTGCCAAGCTAAAGTTTTCCCGTGTTGGACCAGCAGTCAAATTAGCCATCCTGGAAGTCTCATAAGTAGAATATTGTATTTGAATTTAATATTCTCGCCTTCAATAAACTTTTATTATTACTATTGGCTAAGAAATGCCTACTACACGATATACTGTAAGAAAAACTATCCTATCACAACTTATTTTATTTAATTAATAAAATTCAAATTCTGTTTGTATACCGCAAATTAAGGGCTGTTCATAATATTTATTTATGTAATTAATGCTTTTGTTCTGTCGTTATTATTATTAGTTTAGTAAGTATAAATAAAAATACTTCATATTTTTATTTTATCTTTCTGCAGTTGTGTTATTAATATTTTTAGACAATATAAATTAGTTGGTGCCAAAACGGATATCTATAATAACTAAAAATGTTTAAAAACAAATATTGCATAAAATATATCTATATTTGGTAAGTCAACTTCAACAAACGGTTGATGTTGGCTTCAACCATCGTCCGTTTTCAGGGTCATTCCTACAGAATCTCTTTCTTCTAAACCTTAGCTCGCCTCACAACACTGCCCAACCCGAGTGGCGGTATAGTTCTCCTATATTTACACTGGACAGACAAAGGCGTGCGGTGATCTCCTTTCTTATACTGGACAGACAGAGGCGTGCGGTGTTCTCCTGTATTTACACTGGACAGACAAAGGCGTGCGGTGATCTCCTTTCTTTACACTGGACAGACAGAGGCGTGCGGTGTTCTCCTGTCTTTACACTGGACAGACAGAGGCGTGCGGTGTCACATAAAGTGGTTTCAGGAGCCTATCCTTTACTTTTACTAATATATAACTGATTTCTTTTTAAAGTTAAGGAAAGAGATGTGTACATTTACTTATCAAAAATTTTTTTTTTGTAAACCCTTTAGAAAAGTAAATTTGTAAATGCCGACAGAAAAAGTATTATGAAATAAGCAACAATAAAATCCTATTCCCTTGTTTGTCTCGTATTTTGTCATAATGTGTTTGTGTCGTGTTGTTGACCTACGAAAACTAGATTTTCAGCCGAAACTGAAACTGAATTTCGGTTTCTGTCCTAGTTTCTTATTTAAATAAGTTGAAAATACTCTGGACCTAAATTTTGAATCCCGAAATTAAGCATTTTATAAATGAACTTGCAAGCGTCCATTAAAGTAAGTGTTAAATTAAGTGCTGATTGTATTGCTTTTCTTTTAACGCTTCCTGATTCATTGTTGTGTAGTTATTTAAAGGAAATACCAAAATACGAAAGCATATATTATGTAGTGCAAAAATAAATATAGTCGTTATGTTAGACAATAGCAATACAATAACCAACTATTCTTTAAACGATAAACTTTAATTGTCTTTATGTTAGACAATAGCAATACAATAACCAAACATTCTTTAAACGATAAACTTTGATGAAAATAAATAATATTTAAATTATTCTAATAAGTCTTGCAAACGCGTCCGAGTAAAGCCGAACGTGATCCGACACATCACAAACGCAAGTTTCGGGTCGAAACCGAAACCGCGGCCGAAACTCGTTTATTGGCAGAAACTTCGGTCGGTCACTAGTCACTAGCCAGCTAGCCACTAGCTGTGTGCTATGAATGAGGCGGAGCAAATGGAGGAACCAAAGATATTAGAAGAACGAGATGTGCTATGCGCAGTTCGTACTGAGTGGAATTGTTTTGCCGAGTGTCGCCGGTTTTGTTCACCAATACTACTGCACACCTTCGCTTACGCTAAGGCATCGCTAAGGTATCCGCACTAATACATAGAACAGATTTCTGTGCGTACACGTCCCGATACCGTTCAAAGTACCCTAATTAGGTAGTACTCCGGCTACGGTCCGGCGGCCAACATAGCATATCTCGTTCTTCTAATATCTTTGGGAGGAACCAAATGTTGGCCATGCATTGTTCGATAACAAAAGAAGGAAATCCACATTATATTTACATTTACAAGATTACAAAGATGACCTTCGTTTTAATTATATCCCTTGTTTTTATGAATCGAAATTCAACGACGCTTTACAAATCATCCAAATATTGTTATTATTATCAAATTATTTTAACGTTTTTATTTGGTTTACTCCTTGTCAGTTGTGAACAGGTATTTAACTTCAGAGAATTTTCCAAACAAATACTAGTGTGCAAATTTAAAAAAAAACATTTTATTTTATCCTTGCTGTGATTCTCACGACGAAAAATATCTGTAATACATAATTTTTAAAATGGTCTACCCCTTGGGGGCCTGCGGTGGTTTTTCTAATATTGTAAATGTTTTCCAAAAAACAGGAAATAGACACCTACTTGAAAATAATTTAAAAATATTGTGTGCAGTAGGTTACAGTTGCACGTATGGTCGAATGTGTACAACACACCAAACCACCCACATTTTTAATCATACTTTTCCATTTTTTACATGTTACTAAATTTAATTATTGTCCTTTATCACACCTAACAATTACATTCAGAAGCATTATACACTATAGTATGCACTTTACGGTTAAAATATATTTTAAGTTGGAATACTATGTATCAACATTATCATTCATGTTATATAATGTTCTCTCATTATCTCACAATAATGCCCTCTCTCTATTCTCTATCTCTGTGCTTCAATCAAACTCATATGTACATATCATAAGCAGCGAGAGTCTTTGTAAGATTATGTTCCCAGCAAATCTATGTAAATCTGGAAAAAATCTTAATTTACATAAATATGTCCTAGTATTTGTTCTTCTTTGCATTTTTCGCATGTTATGGTATTTAATTATTGTTTTTTGGCATTTTTTTTCGCATCAACTCCCCTACAGAATCAGCACATACTTTGCATTTGGCCATTTTATTGATTTTATTGTTTTCATATTTATTGTATTTGCAGCCTTCATGACAGATATCTACATAATCATCAACTGCTTAGATTGCTCTTTACGAAACATACCAACACCATCATCTTTTATAACATCTTTTATATCTAATATAATTAGTGGAATCAACTTTCATCTCGAAGTAAAATACGCATCATACTCGAATTATCAGAACTCACAATCTACTATACATTATATTAATAAAACACTGATTAACAACACAGTAATTTACACATTCGTTTTTAACTTTTTGTTTGCTGACTTTTCACAAAAGAACTACGGGTTCACCACCACACATCATAGTAAATTTAATCATAATTATGTTTCAGTTACCTTCGGATAATTACAATGATTCTGTAAGTAGCATTAATATGAATATAATTCGAGATCTGGAGAATTTAAACAACTATAACTGGGACTCATATAGTCTAAAAATCATACAACAGAATATTAGAAGCATATCAAATCTCGATGACTTTACAATTTTTCTTGATCTATTTAATTCATCTTTCGATGTTATAATATTAACCGAATGCTGGTTAAATAAATACTACACCGTAAAATCAATACACAATTACTCTGAATATCACACCACAATCAACCTCAACAAATCTAGTGGAATTGTTATATACATCAAGGACGGAATTAAAGCTCATGTTGAGGAAATTACTTTAGCACAATCAAACTGTATGAAAATAGTATTGAATAATAACATATGCATATTTGCCATTTACAGATCTCCTTCCTTCATCAATACTGACCCCTTCCTTTTTTCATTGCAAGCAATTTTAAACAATGCGAAAAAATTTGAACAGCAAATTATAATGGGAGATTTAAACATTAACACTATCCCTGACTACCACCGTCAATCAATCGATTATCTATGTCTACTCGCGGAAAATGGTTTCACACAGACTATTAACAGCTTTACTCGTGAACAGGGCTCGAGTAAATCCTGTCTTGATCACATTAATGTAAAAAATATTAACTTTATTGACACTTTTGTTATACACTCAACTATTTCAGACCACTATACAACATCTCTTTGTCTTAAAAACAAGCCTCCCACTTCTTCGAAAATTAAATACGTTGCTAAAACTAATTTCAACAATTTAATTGAGGACTTGAGCGCAGAAAACTGGCTAAATGTTCTAGATAAATCAGGTACTGACTTAGCAATGAAGGAATTTATTATCAAACTACACGAGTATATATCAAAACACACAAGCAATATAACCGTATCTAATAAACAAATTAAATTCACACCATGGATCACCCTGGGGCTAGTTAAATCGATTCACAGAAGAAATCATCTTCATGAAAAGGCAAAAACATATCCTGAGAATTTGGTATTGCAATGTTATTATAAAAAGTGTAGGAATTTGTGTAAGAAATTAATTACATCGGCGAAAGAAAATTATTATAAAAAACTCATTTACGATAACAACTGCAATCCAAAACGTTTTTGGGATACCTTTCGCAACATAACCAAATCTAAAATCAATAAATCTTCTGAAATAAAATCGCTTTACATTAACACATCAAACTCTGAAGTCCCCAAAGATATGGCAAACTTTGCAAACAGTTACTTTTCATCTGTGGGTGACACACTTGCGAAAAAAATTCTCGATAAGTGTAAGAAATCAGAAACCGCTCTCGCCAATTTAACTATCCCTAGGATCGGTCACAAAATAGACTCAATCACAACTTCAACTAACGAAGTCATGAAGATAATTGACGACCTTAAGTCATCAAAAGCATGTGGTCCCGATAAGATTTCATCAAATCTTCTAAAAATCATTAAAGTATACATAGCCATACCGATTGCTTTCATTGCGAATCTTAGCTTTAAATCAGGGAAATTCCCTAACCATTTAAAGCAGTCAATCGTCATTTTACTGCATAAAAGTGGGGACAAATCACTGATACATAATTACCGGCCTGTTTCCTTGCTTAACTCTATCTCTAAAATTATGGAGAAAATTGTAAAGAACCGTCTCATCCATTATCTCGAAAATAACAAAATCCTTTCTAGTAGACAATTCGGCTTTCGCAAAGGTTTAAGCACTGAAAACGCCATCGCTAATTTGACAAAAATCATCTCTAATAATCTAGATAAAGGTAGTAAATGCATTGCACTTTTTTTAGATCTAGCTAAAGCATTCGACACTATCTCGCACAAAATTCTGCTGAATAAACTACAGCGAATTGGGATACAGGGTCAAATTTTCAAGTGGTTGGTTAGTTACCTAGAAAACAGGAGCCAAAGAGTGGATATTAACGGTACTCTAAGTGATCCAGCCAATATTAAATATGGCGTACCACAAGGAAGTACACTAGGTCCCATATTGTTTAATGTTTATATAAATGACTTATGTAATACTTCATTTGCAGACCACATTATTACATTTGCTGACGATACAGTACTTTTATTCGAAGGCAAAACCTGGAATGAGTCTTGCAGTAAAGCTGAATTTGGCATAAACAAAGTTAAACAGTGGCTAGATAGTAATCTCCTCACTCTTAACTCGGATAAAACGAAATTCATCTGCTTCAGTTCAACTCAAGCGGGTCAACCACAAGAAATTATTAACATTAGAATACACCATTGTTACGACATTATTACATGTAAATGCAATACCCTAGAATGTGTGGACAATATAAGATACCTAGGAATTATCATTGATAAATTTCTGAGATGGGACAAACACATAGCCTTTACTTCCACAAAGGTCAGGAAACTTACACATCTGTTTATAGCAATAAGAAATATTCTATGTCTAAATGATTTGAAACGTATTTACTTTGCAATGTGCAATTCCATATTAGACTATGCTTCCTTAGGTTGGGGAGGTTGTGCTAAAACCATACTCGATCCCTTAGCTAAATCCCAGAAATCGATTATAAGAGTCATACTGAAAAAACCTTTCAGATACCCCAGCGATTCATTGTTCGCAGAGTTTCGCGTTCTTGATGTAAGACAATTATACATGAGGAAAATCATATTACATACTCAAAAACAGAGGCACTACTTAGCTTCCGTAAACCACTGTCATAATACACGACATGCAAAAAAAAACCCAACAGTTCCGCCCACCACTTCCTCATCTTTAGCACAGAGACAATTCTCATACTTAGGCCCTAAACTGCTCAATCTCATACCTGATGCATGGAAGGCAAAGAGTACTAATATTCTGCGCATGCAGGTAAACAATTGGCTTCTGGTCTTGGGGAGAGCTGAATGCGAGAATATGCTAAAAAACAGTAATTGAATTGTAAACTTTGTTTTTCTTTACATTCTTTTTTACATTTTAATTTATATTGGTATTATATTAGCATTACAGGAACTGTATTTTTACATAAAGTAAGTTCGAAAATTGCTCAATTCTTCGTGATATTTTTCCTTAAATGAAAAGTTCCTTCTTTACTTTCATTTTTTAATTTTTTTATTTATCATTTCCTTGTTTTATCTATTAATATTTCTTTAGTTTATTATATCAGCTAAACAATAGTAAAAAAAAAAAAAAAAAAATGTCGTGGTATAACTGAATGTATACTAGATTATGAATATACATTTGTATTACTTTACCAACAGAATTTCTTCAATTCAGTTTCATTTGCAAATTCATTTTCTTGTTTTTATCTATTAATATTTCTTTAGTTTATTATGTCAGCTAAACAATATTAAAATATATCATGGTATAACTGAAAGTATTCTAGAATATGTATATACATATGTATTATTTTAACAACAGAATAGTCAACACTATAATTTACATGTAAAAACATTATCATATTGGAATGTCCTAAAACGGGCAATCGCCTAGTTGGACATTTTAAGTTCATTAATTGTATTATGTAATATTTACAAACAAACAATAAATAAATAAATAAATAAAATAAATAAAAATATTAAACACTTTTTTTTCATTCGCTTCTTCACACACTTTTTATTAAAGTACGCTATTTTATGGACCACAGATCTAAGAACTAAGATCCATAACAAGTCTAACAGAATTCAGGTCTAAACTAAAACCTTACCTTTTTAAGCTGTTTAAATTAAATATACCATTCCTGAGATTAAAATGAGAGCAATCTCTAAAATATCAGAAATGTATCTAAATTTCGCTAATAAACATTTAGTTAATGTTAATTAAGTGTTAATCTCAAGTGACCGACCAGGTAAGTATGGTACTGTATATTATCTCCATATATAATTAGTACTAATATAGATCATTGTAGAAATGTATTATATATTTGTACAGCGCCCTTGAGGTGATTTGGCACAAAACGGCGCTATATAAATCATCCAAATATTATTAATATTCCAGGCTTTAGGTCCTGACACTCCGAAAGCACGTTCACCGAACTTAGTATCTGGTGCGAGTTTTGGTTCCTTCAACCTTCCGATAGCTGATGACGCTGCTGACCTAAGGGTCATGAATTCATATTTTCTGGAATACGCTTTTCCGATAGGTAAGCGGGAGCCATTCCGATTTAAATACCATTCAGCAGAGCTTGAACTGGACTGTTTCAGCCAGTGAAGATTTTTGAGATACTCTGTAATGTGGGAACATTTAGGTAAGCCGGTGATAAGTCTTGCCGCAGCGTTCAAAACGGATTGCAATTTGTTAATTTGGTATCCGAGGAGTCTTGCATTGCTATAATCTAGACGTGAAACAACATAAGAATTGACTAACAATGTAGTCGTCTCTGTTGCCAGATTTCTCATCACTCCTTAAATTTGCCTTAATTGAAAGAATCCTGTGCTTACAGTTGTGTTCACTTTTTAACAATTTTACCTACAAAGAAACGTCCCAGAAAGTCAACAATATTTCCATGGTTTTTGCCGAAAATTTTCTGCAAATGACTGTTTGTTTTGATATGGATGATTCATAGGTCAAAGTAAATAATATTATTCCATCCCGTTTATTATTGCGTCAGGTTTATGCGATGAAAAAAAAACACGAAACTGTTTGAATCAAAAATGGCTTCCAAGCACCCGCTAATGCAAATATTGTTGGCTTATTCTGAAAGCATGATTAGGTTGATATATCTATAGTGATCATTCATGGATAATTTAGTAAGCAATTATGTTGGTTGTTGCTTTTATTATTTTTACTATAAATTATAGGAACTTTAACCGATTACAATTATGTTTTAAACATGTCTACAGATAAGATTATCCGACAGTAAACCCTTCTCTAGGCAATATTTGGTGGCAGATTGAAGTTGTTCATTATTGTCGCAAGGATGTTTGGACCAAAATCGGAATACCTGTCAAAAAATAATTGAGTTTCGTAATAATAAACCAAATCCATTTAACAAATTAAATAACAATAAGAATAAATCATTTTACTTAAATCAGTCATCTGCAATATGCTTACCGTCAACTGTTCCGCCTACCGAGATACTGCAGCGCCACGGAAATGTTTCAGGAGGGACGAATGCACTCTTTCAGAGCACTCCCCCACCACCGGCGCAGACTACGCTAATCCACCATTTTTAATTTCTGTTTTATACATTTATTTTTATTTTTGTGGTATATGTGAGTTTGGCTTAGTGAGACAGCCATAAACCAGCATTGCTACTTCGGGGTTTCGCGTGACAAGTTGTGTGTGTCGTGTATTATATTAAGCCTTACATTGTGAATTGTGATATGTTAAATATATTAGAAAGTGAAGCTGAACTTAATTTATTTTACGTTAATTCACCCTGATATATATACAACAATTTTATAATACTAATATATGGAATATATTGCATTGCACTACTCCTGCATAACTTCTGGAATATATTAGTATTTGTTCATGTGAAACAGATACTTTGTGGTGTGACATTAAAACTTAAAATAAAACAGTAACTTAGTAAACACCACTTTTATTTTTATACTTAATGGCGTTCTAAAATCTACATTCTACAAGTAACATGTGTTATCAATATATTAAGTTTTCACGTGGAGGAGGTAGTAAGAGTAGGTAGGGGGTTGGGAAGAGAGTGCACTTTGTCAATAGGGAACGACGTAAGTATTGGGCTTTTATTTAGGTTTATTTGATTGCTGATGACTTTGCTATTAATGGTTTAAGATATCTAGTCTGATCCCTATACCGTTTTTAGTAAATGTAAGTAAATGGACCCTTGTGTTTTTATTAAATGTGTAGTCTGTTTCAACGATATGGTTGGGAAATTTTGTGAAGTCATTATTATTTAGACATCTTATGGTCCTTATACATTTGCGAACTGAAACGCGAGTCGAGCCACGAATTGCGGGAAGAAACGAAGCAACTGCAAGCGGCGTTTCGCACATTTGCGGTTGCTTCTTTCCTTTCCCATAAGTAGAGGTTTAGCTTAGCAGTTCGGCTCGTATATGTATACGTAGCATTAGGTACTCTTTGAAGTAATGTTATTAAGTTATTGTTTTATTTCATATTAAGTTATTATTATTATTAATCTTTTCAAGATGTTTTCTGATAATACAAATGATCAAATTATTCGGAATAATACATAATGACTGTATTGTTACAAATAATTTGATCGTTCCGCCACTGCTTTCTGGTTGTTACTTTTTATAGTTTATTATAAACTCTATTGTACAGTATTCAAGTAGGCACTCCTCTAAGTTTACGAAGTATAAATACCTAGAAGTATGCTAATGCAGCGCCTGGTTAGTTGTGGCGCATTGCCTCTGTAATGTAATACTCCCGTCCTTAAAAGGACAAAGGCCATCCGCCGCGCCGATTCAAGCGGAAGTCTCTGTGTATAAGGCTCGCGTACGATGTTGTCATATAAATGTCTACCTGGAGATTAGAGCGAGTACTGCTCATATAATACTTTATATTTTAATGTTATCGACAGTCAATGGAGACGTCAAAATGGTCGGTGACACTGCTTGAGGAGCCAGCGGCGGTCACGTAGCTACAGAATAAGGTGAGAACCTATGTAGACATTTCTTACCGGATAACAATCGCACGTTACGCCACATTGAGACAGGATTCAAAAACTTTTTACTCCTAAATTGAACTGGACATTATTAGCATAATATACTTAGCTAAGGTAAGGCTGATGGAGATATCCTAGGAAAGATATCTTAGGATAACCTAAGAAAGGCTGATAGAGATATTGAAAGAAGGGTACATGCTGGTAACTCCATTAATGGAGGACTGACCGCGGTTGTCGAAAAATTTTACAAATAAGCGAAGCTAGCAGTCCACAATGGAATGCTGATACCTACCCCGATGTATAGCAGTGAGGCATGGAATTGGCAGAGGAAGGATGAAAGAAGACTGAATGCTGTGGAAATGAGATTCCTGAGTGGTAAAACCATATGGCGGAAATTTGCAAAGAATGCTAGGCTTATGTAAGCCTAATGAGTAAGATTAAGAAATGGACGCTTAGATGGTTTGGGCATGTGGAGCGAATGAACAAAAAAGGAGTGTAAGGAGAATATATGACGCGAATGTAAATGGTTGAAGAAGTTAGAGACTCCCGAGGACTACATGGCACGATCAAGTGAACCAATTACTTGAGTCAGGCCATGAATAAAGTCAGAATAACAGAATAGTATGTATGTGACGATGTATGAACAGGAGTGTGTGCCAACACCGACTTGTTTGGCGGTCCATCCTCTCTGCCTATCCTACGGAGAAGCGGCGTAGAGGTTAGTTAGCTAGTTAGTTAGTATACCTAGCTGAACCCTGTGAATTACATGGCGGTTAGGTGTGTATGCTGTGCTGTGAACTATGACTGCTGCGCGCACACGCCCAGGAGTACAGTAATCACAGGCTGCCAGGATGTGACTACGTATTGCTAATTATATAATAAACATCAACATTTCGGATATTAGTAGGTAAGTAACGTCCTAAACAATATTTCGAGAATTTCCCGGCTGAAGATCGGAAGATTATTGACATGGACCGAGAAGGGGGACGACAAAACAAGAGCCAAAAGTACTCGTATTTGAGATAATTATAAAGTTTTCATCAAACAGTATGTAAATTTACATACTGTCATTTTGTTAAACACAACACTAGACATTAGAAAAAAACCTCCTCCTGTTAAATGCGATTTTATGCCAGGAAAGGCGGAATTGAAAATATCTGTTGAATAAAAATAAATAGCGCCGACGGGAAGAGTTGCGTATTATTATCGTTACATATTACATTTTTATCGTTTGTGCTATGCATAAAAAAACCGTTCGGGATTAGTGTGTCCAGGAGTGACTTATAAATATATCCCTCCCTCTACGGCATAAGGCGATGGGTCGAGAGGTCTGTAGGAGAGGTCAAAGGGTCTCAGCTGGTGGGCAGGGGCATCCTGAGCACCCCTGCTAAATCAACAAACGCAGCGAACCACTTGGGGTGACCTATGACAGAGGTGTTAGTTCTTCAGTAAATGGTTCCCGGGGCGGCGGTATATATAATGGATATACTGTATATATATTTGTACAGTAATTTTCTGCCACAATAAGTGCAGAGTCCTTCAAGCTTGAGGACAAGACGCATCTGTGCTGATTAAACAAATTACCTTCAACACATTTTAAATGAAGATGATCTACTCGAGAAAACGACGTGATTGGACTACTTGAGCATTTAGGTATGCACAATACAGCGGCATTTTATGAGCAAACTAGAGCGAATTCAAAATACGTGTTCAAAGTACCTATTCGATATATTTATGACCTTCACATCTTTATACTCCACCGGCACTCGGTTACAATGGCCTCCCAGCAGAACACTAAGATACATTACACTAAGGTATTCCTTCATAGGATATATCTCCCCACACAATAATAAATCACCTACCGACCTGATAGTAGATAATATACTCACTCTTCGAACTTCGCTCAAGTGACAATATAACCCTTGTAATTGCCACCACTACTTTCTACATCAGACGTACTTTCCTTCCTAGTGCAAGTATCACATCTACCAAATGAGAAACCCTAAGACATGCAAAGTGCCTTCTTGAAGCCCACCTTCAAGCCTAATTCAAAGAGGCACTTTCT
Organism: Hesperophylax magnus; assembly: GCA_026573805.1. NCBI lineage: Eukaryota > Metazoa > Arthropoda > Insecta > Trichoptera > Limnephilidae > Hesperophylax > Hesperophylax magnus. The sequence continues at coordinate 1,466,464 of JAIUSX010000043.1, read as the reverse complement.
GTTCCCAGTAACCTGGAACTCCACGGTTCTAGCTAATAAAGTCCACCTCCCACCTGCACACCTACTTGCACCTAGTGTACATGCAACCTCTTAACTGCAACACTGGTTTCAGCTGTGATGCAAATCCCCTCTTTCAGCGAGCAGAATATCCACTTGGTTTTGCAACATTTCATGGACATGTTGCAGTGGGAGAGATGATTCATAATAACTGCAATATTACCAACTTCTCTTGGTGTAAGTGGGACAACTTTTCAAGTGTATTCCAAAGCATTGTTATTAGATTGTAAATGCCAATATTTTTGGAAATTCGACGTAGAGGAGGTTCGGCGTCAAAATTTGTCTCTGAGAAAACTAAAAACAGAGGTAAAATATGATTGTATGGTTGTCTAGAGACGCTGTTTTGAAGATGATTTTTTGGATATAATCATTTCAAAATCATATCGAGACATGTACCTACCTTTAAAACGTATACAAATTTTGCAGAAACAAATCCAGGGTGCGTTTTATGTGCCAGAGATTTTGTTTTGCCGCCATTTTAAAATCTCCACGGCCCTTCGCTCCACGACCAGAAGTGGCCACTTGACCTACATCATATTTCATACATTATTTTGTTAAAGACCATTATTGTTAATCAATAAAATTATAAATTTTTATATCACTTAAGTTTTTAAAAATACATCGATCTGGAACATAAAACACCCTCTGTGACACACGGTTTCGCTTGTTTGAATACAACGCCAACGGTGTGCAAATACAGTTAGCCCGGTATTCCGGAACTTGTACTTATATGAAAAAGGAACCAAAAATATCCTTAATCTTTATGAGTTTTGTGATAGTTTGCAGCAGATTCGACGATAAAATTATATTTTTCACAAAACATTTTTCCATTTTTCTTCAATTTTTTTCACTTATCCGAGTCATATAAAAAGAATCGGTTGTCAATTTGTAAAACACAGTTTTGTGAAAAAAAATTGTACCATTTGATGAGGTTCAAACGCAATTAGTGATACTTACGGGTTAATCAGCCAACTCAAGGCCTCAAACAGCTTCTTCCTCTGTCTAGTAAAATGGATTATGGTCAGACAGGGTTTTCTTCTTCAGTCCTGGCATCTTGTTTCCTTCCCGCTCTTGTTACTCATTTCCTTATCACTATTTGTCAGCTGCGTTTCGTTCGTACTCCTTAATGTTCTACAAATCAGCTAACTTTATGAATATTTCTATTTGATTTTTTTCAAATTGCAAGCATATCCGGTGCACTTGGAAAATTATGGCCTAATATTCCATTTACAATAAGTATGTAGTCCAAAAAAACATCAATCCACTGCTAAAACTTCAAGTCCATAAAAAAACTATTAAAATTCAATCAAGTTTCATAATAACACTCTTAAAAAAAACTATTTCTAATTTACCGGATTTCAAAAAATATATAAAGAAGTCGAATTTTGACATAGATAACATTAGCCATGCTAAAACCAAAAATAGATTAATCCTCTTCCTTTCTATTCGTCATCTACTCTGTCTTTCATAAACTTTGGTATATTCATTTTATTTTTAATCATTTATATCTTACTTTCTTTACCTACATATTGTTATGTGGCGTAGCCAGTTAATAAAGAAAATAAAAGTAAAAAAAATATAATATATGTTAAAAAGGTACACATCCGAACTTATACTGTTTTAATATTAATAACATCTATTAAAAAAAAATTGGTACACTTGCGGTTTCAAAAATGATAAAATTCTTCACATTTCTTGGTCCATAATGTGCTTTATGGGTTAAGCAACAGGTTTTTAGTTTAATCTCCATTAAGTTATGGTAGGCCAATCCCGTCTATTCACAGATTGTCTGTTGGAGGACTCTCTCGGCTCCGTTCCGTCCCTCCATCCTCTACCAGAGAAGATAAGAGAGGACAGAGGACAGAGAAGCCAGATATAATATGGCTGCATTACATAACCGAGGTCATTGGCTACTGGCTACAGTGGCTACAGTGGCTGGCGGTGTGCCTCTGCGGAGTGAACCGCGTCCTTGGCTGTCGTTTTCCTCATAAAACAACTATTTGCATAATATGTTGTGCCCCTCTACCTGTCTCATCTCCTATTCAATATTCAGTGTGTGGCTACCAAACAGTACTCAAATGAAAATAAATGATTGTACCTAGACACGTACCTACTTTTTAAGGCATTTTTTTGTGGGATTTTTTAAATGAATTAAAATCAAATTGCTTTGTTTACGCCACTTTATTAGATACAAAGCTATAATGATTCGGTATTTGCAAATACTTCAATAGAATATGACTATACATTTATATTGAATAACATAATACAGTACAATATTAGATCCAGGTTATATAGTTTCGTAAGGAAATATTTCAGAAGATGTGACTTATATTGATAATCACAGAAAACCTGTAAACAATCCTCTTTAGAATATTTTAACCCTTCTTACTGCCATGTAATTCCCCTATTGACCCCCTACCTACATCTTCCACTTAGAGTTTGCCCCAACAACTCATCCTGACGAAGAGAACATTGTCCTCGAAAAGTGTCCGTTTAGTATTAATTATGTCATCGTTAGGTAAAAACTTACCATTAGAAGAAAATGCCTTTAAAAAATACATAAGTATGATAATCAAAAGGTTTTTTAATGTAATTACCGCAAACGAGTCCCAACTGGTCGGAGCCAGCGCCAACGTTAATTTGAAGAATGTTGTGTGACTTCAGGAAGAGGACGAGAAGGTGGCAAGGAAGGTTGTAAAGAACCTACTATTGGACTGGAACTGGCTATTCAAATTCCATTCAAGTGTCATTATTTTTTCTTCGATACAAATTCAAGTCGTTATTCATATTTCTTATCCGTGTAAGAAATAATTCGAAGTTCTTCGATCGAACATCACTGTCCAGTGAAAAGGACATTTCTTAAATAATTGTACTGAATGTTCTGGATCTGGTTTGTTTAAGGAATGCGTGTTGATGAATCCGCTGTTGAGGAATGTGGTGACGCAGCCTCCCCCCGTTCCTACTTACTTCAGCATTGTATAGATTACATCAAACTGCATTGGAATTCGGGACATAGACTGCTTTTTTTATTTTATTTATACTTTAATATATTTGTTATACAATGGTATAGTATATTGTCCTCCACGCTAGGAGTTCACCTGTGCTTTACACTTACACCATCCTTTTTTATCACTTTGACTATTCCTAGGGATTCGGGGTAAAAAAGGGCGAGTTCTATTTCGGTTCTTGGTTCAATGAGTGGTATATCTATGTCGGTACTGATTTTCGTACAATTTAAGATCGCGGACATTATTTCACATCTTTAATGTTTTTAAAGAAAGACGTACATTTCCGGGTTACGAATAACCTGACTAAATTTGAAAATCGTATAATGTTGCTTGTGTTGTGATGGAGGACGTAGCCAGCCGAGGAATTGAAAACACTACGCCTGGGTGGGACCCAAACGCAACGTAATCTCATCCACCGAACATTTTGCATGTTTATTCAGTTTTATATGTTAAATATTAATAAAAAGACTACAATATCGGTTTATTTCTGATTGTAAATGTGTATTTCTGTTAGGGATTGTGAATTTCGCGCGTATGCTTGATGATTTGACATTTTGTTTTGAGGAAATCATACACGATAACTTTACATATGTACTGTTAACTCATAGAATAAAGATTATATATGTGTGTTAACTTCACATTGTCATATGATTAATTAATTACTTAATGAATAAAGACAGGTTTGTGACAACTATTGTATTAGCATCTGCGCTGCCACGATTTGGTGGTTTAACCTCATACATTATACGAACATCGTATCGATTATGTTAAGGTGATCAGGTAGGCAATTTTGGCAGGGCATAGGCACCTTTATAAATCATTATGATAAAGGTTCAAACGACGTCGAAAAACATCAATTGGATAACGATCAAGCACGTGACACAACTCGTAAACCACAGACACATACATTGATTATTGTAATCTATGGTTATGTTCAAGGTGCTTTTTTGACGATTTAGTACCGGGCCAAAATATTATTTCTTATCTAATGGCAACTATGTGTATGAAATCGTAAGTATGAAAAGAAGGATCGTGTAAATCAGGCCTTAAAATCGGTAGCGGTTGACTGTGGAATCAACGGGCAGTGCGGGAGGGGGAGGGCACCTCGCAATGGCCGTCTCCCTAATTAAGCGCTGAAACTTTTACAAAGTGCCTCTACTTAGTTCCTGATTGGGGGAGAACTCGAGTCAATGAACGGAGGACCGATAAATGTTCAAATGGTGTATCTGTAGCAATTTGGATGTCTAAAAACACGTAGGTATGGTCGTTCTCTTTATGAGCTATGCAAGGTGCTCTGGGTCGTCTGGGTGATAATTGTTTGACGAACCTTACGCAAATGGCTGTACAGCTGTCGTATAGAATTTTAAGAAACACATTTAAGTACATTGTTGGCTTGCCATACGTAATTTTAACTTTCAAAATAATTATCTTCATTTTATGGTTTTTATTACCTTTTAATCCAATTAAAATATCACAAGAATATTATTGTCAAAACCGATAAACACGGGTGTTGCTAATTTATTTAGAATCTCTTAAAATTATTCGTAATCCGGTTAAAACAAGATTCCCTGTTAAACTTTTAGTAAAAATGTATTATCACGGTGTCGGAACACGTGTTCATAAACATCATAATATTTTCGCATTTCGTCATTCTACATTATCAAGGTAAATGCAGATGTATGAACACGTGTTCTGAAATATTAAGATTTTACAAAAAGTTTATCAGGAAACGGCCTGCAATCTTGTTTTTAACCGAATTACTAATAATTTGAAGAGTTTTTAAATATATCAGCGATACTCATTTTTGTCCGTGCAATTACAATTTATTTACCAGACGAAGACACGTAGATTATTAATTAAATACTAACGGGTATGACCATCGATATATCGTATCGCATTAAATGAAATTATTTCCATAATTTACACTTGACAACACTGGCGCGTGTTTTCATACCGACGCAGTTTCAGCATTGTGATTTGAAAAACCTTTTGATTGGTCAGGAAAAGTAGAACAATGCTTTATTCTTCTTCCGCCATGGAAATAAACAATGAATGTTAGTTTCAGTTTTAAACAACTGTTCAACACTGTTCTGGGCAGAGGGACATTACATTATTCTACATTATTCATGCTAATTTTTAATGCATTGCGTAATATATTATTATTTTTAATATCCTAATATACCTACCAAGCGCATTGTACCTACTAAAGAGATGTGTGCGTTCACGGAGAAAGTATTGTTAGTTCATTCAAAATTTCTTCAAATTACCTATACGTAATCCTGTTAAAAACTTATTGCAGTCCGTTTCCTGATACACTTTTAGTAAATTCGTAATAATATCGGAACATGTGTACATGCACCCACGTTTCTCTTGATAATAAATATACGGTTAAGCCACACCCAGTCAGGCCATCATTACTGGATTGTACTATGAAATGTTAAATATTGTATTAATTTACTAAAGTTTATCAGGAAACCTACCAAATTATTCGTTAAGGGCCTGCAATCCCAGTTTTAACCGGATTACGAATAATTTGAAGAGATCCTTAATAAATATGCAATATTGAATATCAGTAATTTTTCTCCTTGTATCCGGAGCGGTTATTCAAGCCATTTATTTTTAATTGGTTATGAACTTCCATATTTCATTAAAAATTAAAAATATTTTAGATTAGTGAATAGTTGTTTCAATGTAATTCAAATTGAAGCAGCAAGTCAATGTAATAATTAGTCAAGGCTGAACAACCGAACACTGATGTCTTTCATGACGAATGTTTGATTATATATTCTTGCCAATAGATGATGAACTAAATAATAAACACCTTTTTTATTTAAATTTATCTTTATATTTCAATAATCTATTTTAACAAACAAATGGAAAATCTATTTATGATTAATCGTTTATGAAACTAAATCAACACACCATTCCACATAGAGTACTTGCATACATTATGAAGGTCACGGAATATGTTGGTTATATTTGCAATACAAATAAACTGTCTTTATGTATTTACACTCTAAAACCATAACGAAATGTTATCGATTGAATCAAATAAGTTCCATCAACAGTAATCAAATAAGTTCCATCAACTGTAATCAAATAACTTCCATCGAGAGTTATCAAATAAGTTCCATCAACAGTAATCAAATAAGTTCCATCAACAGTAATCAAATAAGTTCCATCAACAGTAATCAAATAAGTTCCATCAACAGTAATCAAATATGTTCCATCAACAGTAATCAAATAAGTTCCATCAACAGTAATCGCTTATTGACGGATTTAATAACTGCACAGATAATACAAATTATAAAATATTTAAACGTGTGCGAATTTTTCGATTATTTTTTTTCTGTTAAAAGAATACTATTATATGTTATTATGATTAACATGGATGGAGTTAGGAATATCCATACCTTTAGGGTAAACATTTGTAAAGGAAATTAATAAATTACTTCAATATTATCAGATACCTCTTTCAAATCAATTAGTAATGAAAACTTTAGACACAGCTTAGTTGGCTTGTAAAGAAAGGTTTTATAAATTCTGTTTTAAGCATCACACGGAGAAAAATAAGTATTGCTGATTTATTAAGAATTTCTTTGAATTATTTTGTAATCCGGATAAAAACGGGATTGCGGGCCCCTTATAAACTTTTAGTAAAATACGAATATATTATGACAAAGTTTTCATAAAAATCATTTTATTTTCTCATATCTCATTTAGGAATTTACTAAATGTTTATCAGGAAATGGTCTGCAATCTGCAATTCCGTTTTTAACCGGATTACCAATTATTTTTGAAAAAAAATTGAATGGAAGAATCTCTATAAGAATAATAAATTGGCAATACTCAATGAAAATAAATGCAATTTGTTCCTGAAAGAAAATCAACGCTTCCTACCAAATTTTCTTTTACAATTCGTTTTTCAAATAATAATTGACATTTTATTGTCGGAAATTTCGCCTTCGTACCTAAAAAGGGACATTTGAAAGTATTGAAAGGTGTATAATTAAAAATGCGATAAACGATTATTGGGATTTAATTAAAAATATCCACACACATTCATTGGAAAAGGCTCTTCAACAATCGGATGGTTCCTGCTTAGAGGTTTTAGACATTTTTATAAAAATATAGGAATCCTGTACAACTTGTACCACTACATGCATATTTCTACGTAAAAATATGAGATTCACATTTATATTAATAAAGTACTAATTTAGGGAATGTGTAATAAATAATCTAAATAATTTTGCAACATAAAGCGTAAATTTTAAAAAATATACATTCAGTGACTTGTGCAAATACAAACATATCATTAAACTAAATACATCGATCATATCGTAAAATTCGAATAGGAAGGGACCTAATTATACTCTGTTCACCGAGAAGAAAACATATTTGTAAAGGTACTACAAGATTATAGATATACTCGTACAGTAAACACAAATAGGAAGGGACCTAATTATACTCTGTTCACCGAGAAGAAAACATATTTGTAAAGGTACTACAAGATTATAGATATACTCGTACAGTAAACAAAGCATATCCGAATTAAAATAACTCTATATTATTTTGGACAACAAGACCTACTGGAATTAAACGGATTATAATATTATTTCAAATATACACGGTTTTCCAATAAGAGGTGTTATTTTGAATAGCCCGTTATTTCGGTAGATGTTACTTTTGAAGCTGTCATTTTTTGACATTTGACAAGTAGAAACTACGCCATTAATTAAAATGGAACGATACACGCTTCAACAACGCATTGAAATTATTAAAATTCACTTGAGTGAATCAAATGCAAATCATCTTGAGTGATGAGGCCCATTTCCACCTCGGTGGCTTCGTCAACAAGCAAAATTGTCGAATATGGGGCTCGAAAAACCCAAGAGTTATTGTTGAAAAGCCCCTTTGTCCTCAACGTGTGACTGTTTGGTGCGGTTTATGGTCCGGCGGAGTCATTAGACCTTACTTTTTAGAAAACGAGGCTGGAGCAACAGTTAAAGTGAATGGATTCCGCTATCGAGAGATGATTAATGATTTTTTATAGCCGGAATTGGATGGTATTGATCTGGACAACGTTTACTTTCCACAAGACGGCGATACGTGCAACACAAGCAACGAAACCATTGATCTTTTACGATTGAATATCAAAATAACACCTCTTATTGGAAAACCCTGTAGAATGGAAGCCCCAATGAAGAGTGTACGATTAAATTAATGATAATAAAGATATTTGTATTTATCTTAGGACGGATTATTTCACGGAATTTGAACAATTCATCAAATTTCAAAGTTGATTTTCAAGTTCTGTGAAGGTTCTATTCAAGTAATATTATTATATCATCATTGGCCAGGGGCTTCAAAAACTGAAATTATAACAGAACTTGAATAGAACCTTCACAGGACTTGAAAATCAACTTGAAATTTGACGAATTATTTATATTCAGTGAAACAACCCGTCCTTGGTTTCTTATACAAATTTTATTATGGCAATTCCTTAGTTTCTTGTATGGATTTTTTTCTGTTTTAGGAAAATCACTGAATTGTCTTTTGTTCAAATACATTAAATCAGGCAATGACACAATAAACTGTAGGTAGGTGCGTCATTTCCCACAATATCAGCAAAAACTGTGACAGAAGAAAAACACTATGTATTAATTTTTCAAATGTTTGGGCAGTTTAGTAACCGTGTGAGAACTTAGCGTGGCTTGCCAATTACGTTAGCGCGCCTCTGCTTTCTACAACCGAAAATGCCTTGCGTATACGTAGATTTGAATGGAAACCAATGTCCCTTATCAAATATCGTATTTCGTCATCCCATTTGAATTTCATAGGTGAAACACAGTTCTGCAAATGACATTTCAGAAGAGAATCATCAAACTTTTGGATAACGAAACACGCTCACATGGCATTTCTTGTTCTTTCATTATTCTACGTTTCCACTTATATACGTAGAATACCCGCTACAACGTATTTAACGTATATATATAGCATATTGTCATTATAATCTTTAATCTCACAATACTTACAATTTAATTCCAGTATTTAAGTATCTCGCTACCGTCCGCGGAAAAATCCCAGAGGATGCAGAGATTCAAAACGACTATAATCCAAAAAAATATTTGTATAGCGCCGTTTTTGTGCAAAATCACCTCAAGGGCGCTCTAAAATCCAAACTTCAATTGGTAATTTCGAAGGGGGGATATATTAGTCCCATGGAGAGGTCGTACGTACGTCATCGATGATCGTCCGATTTCCAGATAAAGCTGGGGAAAATTAATACACGGGCCGTGCGTGCAGAGCCAGGGCCTTTCAATTAATAGGGAATAACCCAAGCAAAAAACATTATTTTCATGCTCTCTTTTATTGCACTGCATAAAAAACCAACCACCACAACAACAATCTGTGCTTAGTGTTGGCAGTTGCAAAATTCAAAACACCTGTTGATAATAAATTTTATTATAGGTTCCCGAACAGGCAAGGAATAGATGATGGAATAGGAATAGACATTGAGGATGTCATCAAATATACTAATTTAGGTTGAGGATGTCTGTGATGTAACTTTGGTTCAACGAACTCGGAAATATTCAAATTGAAGTGTCATTTTCAAAATTGGAACTGATGTGCCAAGACATCAGAAAAGCGATAAAGTACCTATCTGTAGTATAATATTTTTAAGCAAAAGGTTATTGCAGTTCTATAATTGAAAGGTGTATTTCTTTTAGAGTTGATCTTGACAAGTAAAGTCTAAAGTCTGCGATATTTTAAATTATTTGCTCATTCAAAAATACATCTAGAATCTAGAATAGACAAGAGTCCCAACTGCTCACAACGTCTGAGGTATTTCTATTCTAATGTATGCGATTGTTTTGTTCTCGGCAAACGATAAGTAGAGTGGCGCCAGGGATTTTTAGAGTAAGTTCATAACAATGTATAATATATACACAAAACACGTGTTTGGCACTTGAGCTTCCATGGACATATTGAGTCTATCACGCGGCGCCCCTACCCTTGCGACTACCCTTGCCATCTCCCCGCCACAATACGCGCCACCTCAACACACACCTTTGGTTTACTAATACGTCCACATTTACACTACCCAATTCATATAACATATCTATCGTTAAGTAAGTCGAGTGTTTCAGTCGTATAAGTACTTAATAGTTACATAAACGCATCGATAAAATATTACCACAGATTTTAATTCACAAATAATACCTATAATGTAGTAGTTGTCGATCTACTTTTAAATATTTTTAGCAAAAATAAATATCACGTTACGTATTTCCGTTGTAACAACATCCCAACGCTGATTCATATTTACACTTAAAACTGTGTCACATTTGCGCGAACTAAAATGTTTACAAACTAAATATCCTCTTCACAATTCAATAATTGGGTTTTGGCACTTTTTTCCATTCCGTTATTGTTCATAAAACAAAATCCGTTAGACTTTTTATATCCCTTGTCGATTTTAGCACTTTCAAAATAATCGTCGTGACGTTTCTCGTTGCAGTCCTCCGGCCGCGGTGCCTCGTCCTTCCGGGCCGCGGCGGGGTCCTTGGCACGAACGGAGTCCTTGGCACGCACGCACGGAGCGGACGTCGGCAGCAAGCGCGCTAGCCACGGCTCCGTGCTGTGCGACGGGCCCTCCCCGCCCAGGTCCGACGGCAGGATGTCCCTGGTCAGATACTCGTGCAGCGTCGACAGGTTGTTCCCGTGCACGTAGATGCGCTCCTTGGTCTTCCCCCGAAGGAAGGGCTTGATGACCGTCAGCGCAGTCTCCACGTACCACGGCTGCGCGATGAAATGGATGCCCTTGAACCTGGCGGGGAAGCAATCTTGCAGGCCTTCGATCATCAGCTTCAGGACTTTGGGGTTCATGTTGGAGGTCTGCTTGAAGGTGAACTCGGTCCAGTCCACCACTATGACGAAACCGTTCACCTGGTTCTGAACCTCCTCCAGCGCTTTCTCCAGCGACAGGATGAGGGCCCGGTAGACGGACACCAGCGGCAGGTAGTGTGGGGCCCAGTTGGAGGCGAAGATGATGAAGACGCAGCGCCCGCGGCGGTCGCGCTCCCGGAGTACCCCGGGCAGCCCCTCGGCCAGTGCGCGCGCCACCAGCGGGTCCTCCGCGGTCAGGTCGCGGAAGATGGCGGGGTTCTTCTGTCGGTAGGAGTAGTAGTTGATGAGCAGCTGAAAGGCCTCCTGCACGTCGTGCTTGCGAGCGTACAAGAACATTTCGAGGAAGCGGTCATCCTGGCAGCGGGACTTGTCCCGGAGCGCGAGGTCCAGGCTGGCGCCCACCAGCTCGCGCAGGGTCTGCAGCGCGGCGTGGCGTGCCACCGGGTCGTGCTTCTTGGCTCTCCCTTCCAGCACCAGCTTGTCCGAGCCCAACGGACTCCTCCAGTCATACTCCAGGAACTCCATGGCGCCGTGGCAGACGTCACGCGGGCCTCATGCCGGCTGGGGCCGGGGACTTGTGCCACTGGCGACCGTTATACAGTTCGATGACTAACAGCGCCCACTGATGCGCGTTCTTTATTCCTCGCGAACTGTGAACTTTATCTCTCTCGAGATATGAACCAATGCACTAATATAACTATCTGACTTATCAACAGTACTTTTGCTTAGAGTGAATAATAAAGCGAGCAGCTAGAAGCACAAAACGGCGCAGAAGGCTCGAGGTAACACTGTACAGGTAACAAAGCCTCGGCGAGGATGGTTGCTGGAAGCACACGGCACGCAGAACACAGTGCACAGAGCCCGCGCCGGTCGTCAGTAGACTGTGGAGCGCGGCGTACCGGGGAACCAACAGCCGGCCCCCGCACCTGGCCCCGCACAGTGCTTGGAGGTTTTTCTTATTTTTACCAAAATATTAGCAACTCGAGTGTAAAAAAATAAATTTTTGTTCTATAAAACTAACTGCATTGACATGTAAGGGCCCGTTACCTGGATTCAGATGACATGTTTATGCATGCAGAAATGATTTACATGTTATCTTTAATCATAGAAAGTGCTCCTAATTGAAGTGCATTTCTTTATTAAGTGATACCACGAAAGTACTAGTAAAAAAATAAAGTTAGTCTACGAAAATTATCTTGCGGTTTAAAAATAATGTTGCTTATTCTCCATCAAACCGTTACACGTTCATATGTGAATCACACTCAAACGTATACTCAATTTAATCTTTTTTTTTCTTCTCCAAGTTTTTTAATATTTTTGTTCATGTACTCTAATTATTTTTTTGATATTTCATGGGATATTTAGAATTTATTATCAATTTTGCTTTAGAAAAATCGATGAACAATGCGAAGTGCGCTCCAAATGTTACAAGGATTAGGTTTGATTTCCAGATTTCATAACGGTTTTTTTTGTTATTAATTTTTTATCATATTATTGTTTATTTGTGCTGTATAATTTAATTGTCTGATATGTATTACCTTCATCGCCAGGTATAACATGTTCTGATCAGTGGCGTACTAGAGTGCTAATATTATTAAAAATGGCATTTCTAATGTTGTTATAGCTGAAAATGATTTTTTATTTTTTTTTCAAAAATCGATTTTTTGTACGAAGATTTTCAGGAAATTTCAGTATAGCCGTTCGCCGCACGGAATTCCTGAAAATCTTCATACAAAAATCAATTTAAAAAAAATAAATAAAAAATCGTTTTCAGCTACAACAACATCAATTAAGCCATTTTTTGTAATATTAGCACTCTAGTAACCCAAAAGTCACGATCCGCCACTGGTTCTGATCGTTAATGCTTGATCAAAATAACTACATAAAAAGGTGTACAAACATTAATAAATTAATTACAAACGTGCTTTACAATAAACTGTTCATGTTTTTTATTTATAATTATCTTACAAACTTACTTTAACTACGTTATTATATTATAATGATACAATAATTATCAAACTCCATTGTACAACTTTGGATACACCATTAAAGCTTTCACACTTTTTCATGTGCATCTTTTATCGCTGTATTAAAACACCCAATATAGCGTAATAAAGGTGTTCTAAATACAAACATGCTTTACAACAAATTTTTCATGTTTATTTTTGTTAATATCAATACAGTTACTACACATCGCTCTGCAACTGTGGTGGCCGAGTTGACATCGCGTTTGGGTCCCACCCAGGTGTAGTGTGTTCAATTCCTCGGCTGGCTAAGTCCTCCATCACAACACAAGCAACATTTTCAGCTTACTGTGGTGGTAGTAGGAGATTTTCAAATATTGTCAGGTTATTCGTAACCCGGGAATGTTTGTCTTTCTTTAAAAAAAAAAAAAAACTACTTTCAGAGCACCGTAAGTACTTATTTTGTACGCTTGTTATTATGTATACTATTATTGAACTCCTTTATGCAACAGAACTCAATGATAACTTGTATTGTAGCTGCTTATATTGTTCATACTCAGTTTATTACGTTATGTAGATACTGTACGCTAAACTTAGTAATGTACTCTACCCATTAAAGTGTATACATGTAAAAGCCTTCACGGCGTGAATAAATAAACAAATCAATAAATATTATAATGACAAAATAAAAAACGTTTTTTTTTAAATATGCCATATTTGTTCAGTTGGCGCTAAGCCCCGCCGCACTGTGTGACTCGGCCGACCGGATCACGGCTGGCTAACCAAGCAACCATCCGTTGGCCTCACGGTTCAAAACCTCCGCCGCACAGCGCTCCAAATCCCAACTGTCCCGGGTCCCAGCCAGCAGCCCGCAGCTCAGTGCCTCAGTGCACTGTGCACTCGCACTGCGCAGTCTGCATATTATACTCGATTCCAATACACTTGCCAGATACCCCATAATCTCCGCTAAAGCACAGATAACCGACAGACATAGATATTACAAGATAAGGCAGGTAAGTACTATCAGTTGTCAAAGTACCTACCCGCCTTCTACCGTTTAACGCTGGCATACTTTCTATTGTGCTGGTATTGCGAGACAAACGATGAAGCATCGATGTTCAATTGTCTGATAATGATACGGTTGCGTTAGAAAAGGGCATAACCCACCGCGCACATCCCTCGGACCAACAGTAACACATATATGTGGTGGACAACGAAATTGTTGTTTTCTTATGTGCATATATTATATGCAAATGTTTTTGATTAATCGCTTAGACACAGACGAATGCTATTAAAAAGAGAAGAGGATTTTTTCCCTTAAAATAACGTTCATATTTATTTACAACGGAAATACCTTAGATAATCAAGCCAGATTCTAAGTGGACTGGAAATAATGTTTTTACCTGGGAAACTCATCCGGGCCAAAATATTGATCGGCATTTTATATCGGTTCATTTACGTACCTTGATAGTGTACCTATATATTTTATAATATTATATGCCACTACAACTATAACACGGTTCATAATTCGTCACGGATCTATCGAATCAACGTGACTCAATAACGTCTCAGGACTCAGGTAGTAATCTCGGCAGGATACAACCTGCCAACCTGCAAGGCTGTGCTGGTAGATGTCTATAGAGAGTGTACTGCACACGCTGTAATGCATGTATCATAGCCGCTATAAACCATAAACACAGTGGTGGTAGTTCGTATAGGCACAGACTGGCAACCTGTTGTAGATGGAATCATTGACTCCGCAGTGGGCCGAAGGTCGCATCAAGGATGATTGCAGATGAAGGAAGTGGCTAGAGGAGACTGCAGGAGCTGCTAGTGGTGACTAACTTACTAGTATGAATAGCCAGGGCTGCCAACTGTCAATAATATTGTAGTTAAATGAACTACGAAATACATCCACGCAATCTTTATTATAATACTACCACTACCACTACCCAAGGAAAGGAACCAACACAAAACTCCAAGGTTTTTGTTTATCCATGCAATTAAACGTCGATTAGTTTTAAACAAATTTAATGTTATTATTATATTATGCTACTCTATACGATGATGGGAAAAGATAATTCATAGCTATAGTTACATGGTATCCGGAAACTAGTGGTACACGCGGGAAATTCGTAAATCTGCATTACATTTGGAATCGGCTTTGTGGTTTTAATTATTTTCTTTTGAGCTTTCGTTTTCAATTAATTCGAGTCCGAAGTTGGAATTTTATTTGGTCAAATTCGAAAAGTTCGGTTGCTACGGGATTACTATCAGCTGTTTATTTATCTTTTTAGCTTTCGAATCCCAAACCCGGCAATTATAGTTGTTTTTAAACTCTTGCGATAGTAAATAAGTAAGGTTAAAAATTAACAGAAAAATCAAATGAACAGGAAAATCGAAAAAAAAATCTTTTTGGGCTATGTGATGTGGATTAACCAGTTTCGCGCTTGTTCCACTAGTTTCCGGACACCATGTTATTACCTAACCAAACTGGACAATGTCAAACAATAATTCATGCTAAGATTACTTTTATTGGGTGAAGTAACAAAAGCCTATTAATCAGTTTCGCGCTTGTTCCACTAGTTTCCGGACACCATATTATTACCTAACCAAACTGGACAATGTCAAACAATAATTCACTATAAGATTACTTTTATTGGGTGAAGTAACAAATGCCTATTTTTAAAAATGACTATTGCTAATTATTAAGAATCTCTTCAAATTATTGGTAAATCTTCTTTTCATGAACACGTGTTCCGACACCATGGATAATGAATTGGTAATTTATTAAAAGTTTATCAGGAAACCTGTTTATTCGTTCACAGTCACATCACTATTGTATGTTTTCTCAGTGGGAGAAATGAATAGCGAGCGCCATAATAATCAGACTCAAATGTCAAATAACCAAAATAAAATAAAATACCTTACCTTCCCACTTCTCTCCCTTTAAACTCTTATTATTTCATTCCTGATATGAAACAATTTTCTGGGTTTTTAATTCTGGATTCTTGGAATATCCACAATACAACGGTTTCACACTATGGGAAACCAATACTTAGGTGATGTCGATATATCCACAATACAACGGTTTCACACTATGGGAAACCAATACTTAGGTGATGTCGATATATCCACAATACAACGGTTTCACACTATGGGAAACCAATACTTAGGTGATGTCCATATATCCACAATACAACGGTTTCACACTATGGGAAACCAATACTTAGGTGATGTCAATATATCCACAATACAACGGTTTCACACTATGGGAAACCAATACTTAGGTGATGTGGATATATCCACAATACAACGGTTTCACACTATGGGAAACCAATACTTAGGTGATGTCGATATATCCACAATACAACGGTTTCACACTATGGGAAACCAATACTTAGGTGATGTCGATATATCCACAATACAACGGTTTCACACTATGGGAAACCAATACTTAGGTGATGTCGATATATCCACAATACAACGGTTTCACACTATGGGAAACCAATACTTAGGTGATGTCGATATATCCACAATACAACGGTTTCACACTATGGGAAACCAATACTTAGGTGATGTCGATATATCCACAATACAACGGTTTCACACTATGGGAAACCAATACTTAGGTGATGTCGATATATCCACAATACAACGGTTTCACACTATGGGAAACCAATACTTAGGTGATGTCGATATATCCACAATACAACGGTTTCACACTATGGGAAACCAATACTTAGGTGATGTCGATATATCCACAATACAACGGTTTCACACTATGGGAAACCAATACTTAGGTGATGTCGATATATCCACAATACAACGGTTTCACACTATGGGAAACCAATACTTAGGTGATGTCGATATATCCACAATACAACGGTTTCACACTATTGGAAACCAATACTTAGGTGAAGTTGTATTTTTGTAAACAGTCAAATCGCTGTATTTTTTAATGTATGTACTTGTTCTTTTTATTTTTGTTTCTTGCATAATTATTTTTAAGGTAATTTATTTTTTTATTATTTCTTTCTCATGTTTCAAAATTGTCTGTCATCAAAATTGTACCACCTACATGTAAAAGCCCTCTGGGCGTTAAATAAATAAATATGCCCCTTGCACAGAGCACAACGTAATTAATTACGACAACAATGTACAACTTTATGGGGTTTGTTTTAAGACGATATCGATGGAACACTTTTCAATAAGAGGAGAGACATGAAGTATTAAACGGTTTGCTTTGTTTCGATTGCATTTATTAATTTACACAAGCCAGGTTTTCGTTTGTTAGTAGCATTTCGTGGCACATAAAGGCTTGTAATTCTGAAGTTGCATTTGTGAGGAGCGATTTTTTGGGCAATGAAGATGTTGAAAAGTAATTATTTTAACATTTGAATTCACATTCACCAGCGGTTAGCAGTTCTCTGTATCCATTATTAAATTGGATTTAAAAGTCGTGACGTTATCATCCTCCTCTGTTATTACTTATTATAGTGAGACACTTACACTAAACAAATACAAGTTCTCTTCTGAAATAATATAGCATGATGTCACCTAATACTTACACTATTATTTAAATAAACGGAATACAGGTACAACCTCGTGTAGGAGAGTGGTCAAAAGGATTTTTGATTTATCTACTCGAGCGAGTAGGTACACCATTGATGTATAATATTAGTCTATGAGGTACACGCATCAACTTGTAGCTATATTCTATTGATTTCCTAGTAATCTGTATTATCTTACAAACAGTTTATGTATAAGAACTATTTAATGATCATTATCTGCACGGGTAGTAGTGTTTTGTGAACACCTCACTTGGAGAACTTGCGCTGAGGTGTTCGCAGTTCGCATGTTTTAGAAAAAGTAATGCCGTCATAACGTAAGTAAAAACACGCCATCGTCCTTGAGATTATTAAGGAGGATACTGTGGTTCTACCAATACAATTAAAGTACCTACATTTAACAACAATTTAGTAAACAGATAATAATGCTACGTGAAGTGTACTTAAATGCAGGGGGATATGAGGGGAGGGGAATAATTTTAAACTGGGGCTATTCGACAAGTCTAATTGTTTATGTACTAAATTGGTATTATTTTTTATTTTTTTTTATTTCCAAAGCTTCTAGATTGTTCAAACATAAATCTATCCCATTTGTGTGTAGCACATCTATACCCGACGATTTATTAAAAGAAGATCTCTATCTATTAGGTGTGTTGCGAATTCTGAAAAACCTTTTCATACATTATGTTAATGGCAATGGTGGTTAGCTTCCAGAGTATTGAATACGCTATGCTTATGTAGATGCGAACCCGACGTCTGAGCGTCAAACGATTTGAACCAGCCGTACACACGATGTTACTAAATAAATACAGCACACAATCTTTTATTCGTGTGGTCGAGGCCTGGTTTATAATACCTCCCGCTGGTGCATAATAAAATCACCAATAAAAATAAATTGTTTTATGAAATTAACTAGGAGTTCTGCGATGCATTACCATTAATGCATTACCTGACCTCGCGTTCAAACAAGTATGTTTCTTATTTGAAAACATTAGAATTGCAGGTAGGTTTTTAAATATCTACCTACGTCAATAAAAATAACATATTTTACGTAACTTAAAAAAAAACAATTAAGGAATCATGCAATATTTCCAAAGAATCTCAATGACAATTATTTTTTTAAACACTCTTCATGCAGGCAGGTGAACCATAATATTGAAAACATGTAAATAAAAAGTTAAAATAAACACGAAGATTTCACATTTAAAAAAAGAATCTTTAGTGAACCAGTAAAAGTTAGCCATTTAGTCAAAGTAAGGCTTGCTTGAATAATAATGTGGATGCGGCAGATTTTCGAAAACGGAAACGGACAGAATTTACAGACAGATGAAATGCAAAATGGTCCAGTTAAAACGACGAAGGATTTTAAGATAAAACATGAAACTCATTTTCATCGGTCTTCTGGCCCAAATGTTCAGTTTTTTGACGATCACCGATCATTCATCCCCGAGGCTACTAACTCTTTAGTCCAAGTCATCCTATTTATGTTTTCTACCAAGGACGCTATTGAATGATTTCAATTCCACCTGCCGTTAGCCGCGCCACGTCACGCCAGGAATACACAGCCATTTTAATATTATAGAGATTGTGAACTGTGACGGTGCAGTCGGCTTGCTTTGTCCTGCTTCGAAGTCACTCAGTATTAGTCAGTTATGTATTACACACCGTTCATCTATATATAAAAAATAATGTTTTTTGTTTGTCCCATATAGACCCAAAAACTACTGGAATATTGCTGAAAAACTACGGAAAATTTCAAAGTTTGTTCTTATTAGTGTAAGGAGTGTTTAGAGAGTGGTTGAAATACAGTGGTTGTAGTAGAAGAAGTCTAGGCAGGCCAAAGAAGACTTAATGCATTATCTCTGCCCTGGAATGGGAGACGGAGTTGAATAATTGTCGATATAATGTAGTTTTTTTAATAATTGTCAATATAATGTAGTTTTTATAATAATTGTCAATATAATGTAGTTTTTTTTTAAATTGTCGATATAGTGTAGTGTTTTTAATAATTGTCGATATAATGTAGTTTTTTTTAATAATTGTCAATATAATGTAGTTTTTTTTAAATTGTCGATATAGTGTAGTGTTTTTAATAATTGTCGATAAAATGTAGTTTTTTTAATAATTGTCAATACAATGTAGTTTTTTTTTAAATTGTCGATTTAGTGTAGTGTTTTTAATAATTGTCGATATAATGTAGTTTTTTTAATAATTGTCAATATAATGTAGTTTTTACAATAATTGTCAATATAATGTAGTTTTTATAATAATTGTCAATATAATGTAGTTTTTATAATAATTGTCAATATAATGTAGTTTTTATAATAATTGTCAATATAATGTAGTTTTTACAATAATTGTCAATATAATGTAGTTTTTATAATAATTGCCAATATAATGTAGTTTTTATAATAATTGTCAATATAATGTAGTTTTTATAATTATTGTCAATATAATGTAGTTTTTATAATAATTGTCAATATAATGTAGTTTTTACAATAATTGTCAATATAATGTAGTTTTTATAATAATTGTCAATATAATGTAGTTTTTACAATAATTGTCAATATAATGTAGTGTTTTTAATAATTGTCGATATAATGTAGTTTTTTTTAAATTGTCGATTTAGTGTAGTGTTTTTAATAATTGTCGATATATAATGTAGTTTTTTAAATAATTGTCAATATAATGTAGTTTTTTTTTAAATTGTCGATATAGTGTAGTGTTTTTAATAATTGTCGATATAATGTAGTGTTTTTAATAATTGTCGATATAATGTAGTTTTTTAAATAATTGTCAATATAATGTAGTTTTTTTTTAAATTGTCGATATAGTGTAGTGTTTTTAATAATTGTCGATATAATGTAGTGTTTTTAATAATTGTCGATATAATGTAGTTTTTTTAATAATTGTCAATATAATGTAGTTTTTTTTAAATTGTCGATTTAGTGTAGTGTTTTTAATAATTGTCGATATAATGTAGTTTTTTTAATAATTGTCAATATAATGTAGTTTTTTTTAAAATTATCGATATAGTGTAGTGTTTTTAATAATTGTCGATATAATGTAGTTTTTTTAATAATTGTCGATATAATGTAGTTTTTTAATAATTGTCGATATAATCTAGTTTTTTTAATAATTGTCATACAGCAGTGAATGGTGAATGCCCGAGGAAGACATGGCACGATCAAGTGAAATATAAACTTATGAAGAGCAAACTTTTTCAATTATTTATATAAATATTATTTCCACCTCAAAAATATACCCAGTTTTCAGGTTCACTAGAATTCACAACTTCAAAACTTTAGTCCAAATCTTTCATAACCACGAGCAACGCCGGGTATACGTCAGCAAGTATTTAATAAATGCAATAATTGTCCAATTAATGGCGGAGTTTATGTCACCGTGGACAAGATACACTATTTGATAAGAGGGCACGTCGCGCGTCGCCTCTACCTCGACGCGAACCGCACCGCCAACAGATATAATAATGCACATAGATTTGCATAAATTATAATAGTGTACAGTAAAGTGTCTCGAAGAGAACAGGTTTCAAATTGTCCTATGATTATGCAAGTGTAACTAACTGCAGCGTATGCGGTGAAATAACGCCTAAATGCATCGTACCGTGTTCCCTGGGTTAGCTGCAGAGTTGCGCAGGACAAAATGATTATATATAAATGGCGAATTATCAATAATGATAAGCATAGCTAATTTTTTAAGACACTTTCCTCGGAGGAAGATTAGAAAATTATCTGGAATCAACAATAATCAAGTATGGAATTATAGAGACACCCGATTTAATCACATTCAACACACCAATAAGAACTATTCGATCGAAAATTATTTTTAATTGCTACACCAATATCACACGGAGAAAACTTACTGATATAAATTATTGCTAATTAATACAAAATCTGGTCAAATTATTCGTATTTAAATGTTAAAAACGTTTACTGTTAAACGTACTTTTTAACGAATGAATTGACAGATGTTCTAACAAACCATCAGTAAAACACGAGCGTGTAATGAGGATTCTAATATTTTATTAGGAAATGGCCTGCCATCACGTGTTTAAGAGGATTTTAATAAATCAGCAAATTTCATTTTCCTCCGTGCAGGGCTGAATCATTTAGATACTAGCCTGTATCTAGATTGTATGCACTTTGGGAGAAATTGTACATCTGTTCAACTGCACGGAATATAGTTACAAGAAGGTTATAAAAACATACCTCACAGGACTGAGTGATTTAGATACTCGCTTGTATCTAGGTTGGAGGCAGTTGGCAATACTTTCTGAGAAATTGTACATGTGTTCAACTGCACGGAATGTAGCAAATTTTGCTTTTGAACCTGTATTTTTAAAGTGTCTGTAAAAGCCCATATGGGCATATAATATAAATAAATAGATCTTTTTTTTCTGAACAGTCGTTTCCTTCGGGGATCACGCCCGTGCAGATCGCCCTGATGAGACAGGCTTCGTCGCCCTTCAAGGTCCTGTGTCTCCGATTTAACGGATATGCTGTGAGACATGGTCATATTGGTCAGTACAGCGCATCGGTAACGGTGACCTTCCTCTGTTTCTCCAGCCTTTCACTTCCCCAGTGACCATGGTGTCTACTGTCTACGTGCTAGAGATACAGGTGTTTTAGATGTTCTTACACTTTCAAATGGTTTGTAGGCATGTGCATTGTGCACATTGGGTATCGACGATATCCTATGTATTTTAGCCAACAACACTTTTCAGAGATGCCTATTATATTATTTATCGTACATAAATATGAGGAACATAGACAGAGAAAAATGACTAATATTGAATATATCTAATTTATTAAGAATCTCTTCAAATTATTGAAATCCAGATAAAAACGTGATTGTAGGCCCAACGAATGAAATGATAAGTTTCATAATATTTTATTTGATACTAAAAAATACGAATGTATTATTACAATGTCGGAACACATATTCATACAAATTCTTATATTGTCACATTTTAGCACGTGTTCAGATATATTAGGAATTTACCAAGAGTTTATCAGAAAAGGCCTGCAATCCCTTTTTAAACTGGATTACAAATAATTTGAGAGATTCTAATATATCACTGATGAAGAAGATAACATTAATAAATGTCTAAACGAAACTACATCTAAATGAAATAGAACAAGACACAGAAAAAAAATAGATAACGGTCAGAACTAGTTGCAAGATGACATTGTTAATTTTGAATATGATATCGACAAATGTGGCGTATAATAAATATGTCCCAATGGTACAATTGTTTTTATCTTGTTCGATTTCATTTTTCGTTTAGATTTATTAATATAATCTTCCTCTTCAATAATATATTACATTGGTGGGTATAACCTTCAAAATAAGTTAAAAAGAAAAAAGTGTAAATTGGCAATAAATTTAAAATAATATTAATGCTGAGTCATTTAGATGCTCGCTTGTACCTAGATTTCATCCAGTTGACAACACTTTCCCAGAAATTGTACTTGTGATCAACTGCACGGGATATAGTTACAAGAAGGCTATAATAACACATCTCAGTAATAATTGAAATTAAGGTTAGCACAATATTTTTCTTCTGCATGGGTTCTATATATTTTTAAAAGAAAAAATACTTTTGATTACCGTTCCACAAAATTATTATGTACATGTTAATATGTATAAATAAATATATATTTATTTATTAAATTAAAGAAATATGTAATAGTAAAAAGGTCAGTTAGCCATAACGAGAAAATTAGCTTATTAATTCCATTCCAGCTATGCACGGTGTCCGGAAACGAGTGGTCCATGCCTGAAACTGGTGAATCTACATCACATTTGGAGCCTATTTTGTGGTATCATTTATATTGATTTCGTTCTTTTTCGAATATTTTTTTTTAAATATTTTCATTTATTACACTTCAAATAGATTTGTGTGGTCTAATTAATTAGGAACTAAGTTATACATTTGGATTTGTATTTTATACAGTGAACTATTTTTGGTTGATTTTTTTAGTCTGTCTTGTATTTTTCTAAAGTATGTAAACCGAGTCCGAAGTTGGAATTTTTTAGGTCAAATTTGAAAAAATCGATCGCTACAGAGCTACCATCACGTGTTTATCGTCTTTTAGATTTATATTGTAGATTCACCGGTTTTCGTTTGTACCACTAGTTTTCGGACACCGTGTATATATTCCTTCTGATAAATTAGGGGCTCTATCAAAACTGGTTAACAGTTTAATTAAACGTACAAAATGGTTAAAAATATAATATGTAGCTTTTCAATTATTACTTTATGTTACTGTAACGTTTTACTAGTACAGTTTCATATTAAGTTTATTTTAAATTATTCTCATTATGCTAGTAGTATCTATTTTGTATTTACTTTATAATGGATTACATCTACAATCTATTCTTAATATATAAAAATCACGTGTCACTGTGACACGCTTATCTCCGAAACCGTTTAACCGATTTCAATGAAATTTAGTGAATTACATCCCACAAAAAAAATTAAAGTTTTTTTTTTTTTTTTTTTGTCCATAAATACGTACAACCATAAATTTTAATATTCCTATATAGAAGGCGGTCTGTGGCAGGACAACTTCTTATATGACTCGACTCAAATCGCCATATTATTGTAACAATATTGCCATAACAAATTTGTTTAATATATCGCTTGCATAGATTAGGAAATTAATACTTTGATATCAATGATGAAGGAAGTCTGTTATCATATAAAAGATGTACAAAAAAATATTTACACTATCGTTACTTTGATAATTGATAATCATTTATGTTTGGCATAGTTAATAAATATTTTTCTAAGTCATTATTAACAATATATAAAAACTATATATATAGTTTTTATTCTTACCTTTTGTACTTGTTTTTTAAAATTTATTCTTTATAATTTACTTAAATTTATGTTTAACCTTACACATTTCTCCGTAAATTATACTTTATACTAAACTTTATATTTAACCTTAACTCTTTATACCGTTACTTCAAACTTATATTTTTTAACTATATTTTTTTATGTCTATGTTAATGGCACATGTCATGCCGTTTTTATTTAAATAAATAAATATTATAAAATGCATTCCAACGGGTTGAGTTAATCTTAAAAATAGTTCTAATCTTAATATTTAATAATTTACCCTACATATATTTGAAAACTAGAAAAGTAGTCAACCGATATAGTAGAAAGTTTCAAAGTGTTGTTATTGGTGCCAGGAGTTTTCAGAGATTATTATTTTTTTGGTAAACTAATGTTTAAGACAAGATTTTTTATGCATAGCACAAAGGGTAACAATTATTTTACAAGCAATAATTATTCTTATTATGAATGAAACACTAGTATATATTGAATTATTTCGCGGATAAGAGATAATAATTATTGCTTGTAAAATAAGTATTTACAGATGTTTAAATGGTCGAAGGATACTTAACGCAATATCTGCGGGGTGTACTATGTACACTGCATCACGTATCACTTTTACGTAAAGGCGCCTACGCCTTTTTAGGCGGATAAATAAATAATTTTCATATTCAAAAATTAAATAAACGTGTTATAAATTTTACACAACTGATATTACCATACATTAATGGCTGTTTATCAGTTGGTTAAAACACGTGATTAATATTCAATTATATACAAATATAATTTTGAAAATCTCAATAATATCCATTTACGTACTAAAGTAGTCTACGATATGTGTTTAATTTTTTTTTTTTACTGAAAATCATTAATTATTACACTGGAAGCAGGCCATTCTTGAGGGTAATGATGCCTTCAATGCATTCAATGCCTTCAATACCGTTCGCGAAACGAAGTGTAACGTGAAATATGAACGTAAACATGAAGTCATTACTTTGCATTGTGAGTCACGTCAATTATCAACAGTGCAGTAGATGGCAGGAATCCCTCGCCTCTAACGGCATATTTGATTATGCATCATCCAAACATTCACAGACAAATCATCAGACTTATTTATAACATGTGTTTCACTTTAATATTAATTTTATGTATAAAATACACAATGATATTACGAAAATAAATGAGTCCAAGTCAAGGAGAATATATAAGTGAAAGTAACAAATTTGTCATCGGTCCGTAGAAAAGCGGGATCAATCCGAAATGCAGTTGCCTACATTTATTATTTTTATTTTACTAAGGACGGGTTGTTTCGGAGAATTTGAACAATTCATCAAATTTCATCGTTCAATTTCGGGTTCTGTGAAAGACTTATTTAAGTTCTGTTTTTATATCATTGTAGGCTAGTTGCTTGACAAAACTGAAATAAAAACAGAACTTGAAAAAATCTTTCACAGAGCTTGAAAATGAACGTTGAAATTTGATGAATTGTTCAGATTCTCCGAAACAACCCGTCCTTAGTCTCCTCCCAATCTTCCTACGCCAATTTCATTTCTGAATGTCATCAGGATTAGTGTCAGAACTTCATTGGAAACAGATAACTTCTAGCTAGTCAAAAAAGTACGTATTGAAAAATTTATAACTTTTATTTTTGAACATTTTTTTTCAAGCACTTGGGAGATTACAATCTGCAACAATACACCATTGCAGAGCGAACGAAAATAGTAACATAACTTTTTTAATACTATTTTATAAAACTAAAACACTACAATTTTATATTAATATTTTTATTAAATTACACCGATCACACTGCAAAAAGTCAGGTGTAAAGTCAATTGGTGGACGCTTAATTGGTATCATTTTCTCCACCTAATATAAAAAAATAATGAGTTAAACTTTGCTTCAATTAAATCACATTAATTAATCGGAAAGCTGCTTTTCTCCCCACCCTGTACCAATAACGGTTATTTTATCGCGTCTCTCATGAACATGGACATTATGAATAAAAAATTCATTCAATTACTTAAAGTACCTATTCATCGTTCGCAATTATAGCCAGCGATGAATTCGTATCTTTTCCTTCAACTTTCATGACTTGGAACATACCATCTGTATAGCCCGCGATGAATTCGTATCTTTTCTTTCAACTTCCATGACTTGGAACTTACCATCTGTATAGCCCGCGATGAATTCGTATCTTTTCTTTCAACTTCCATGACTTGGAACTTACCATCTGTATAGCCCGCGATGAATTCGTATCTTTTCTTTCAACTTCCATGACTTGGAACTTACCATCTGTATAGCCCGCGATTAATTCGTATCTTTTCTTTCAACTTCCATGACTTGGAACTTACCATCTGTATAGCCCGCGATGAATTCGTATCTTTTCCTTCAACTTTCATGACTTGGAACATACCATCTGTATAGTGCGCGATGTATTTGTATCTTTTCCTTCAACTTTCATGACTTAGAACTTATTATCATCGGCCCATCACTAAAACACTGATTTTAAAGTACCTACTTCAATCTTAGACAGCAGTTCCTCCAAACCGCTAGAAACAAGTATTTCGTCGTTAGAAATTAATCGGCACTCAATACTGATGACTGATGACTGATGAGGAAAGGCAAAACAAAAAATTTATTCAGATTTTTCATAAATCCAAACATAATATTTATTAATCTCTAGATAGTATAAAATAAAGTCCCTATCTGCGTCTGTGTTTTGTGCGCTTAGTTCAACGCCGGGTACACGTCTACTAATAAACTATAATTTACATCTAAACTAGTGTACCCAGGAATGCTTGGCTATTGCTAATGTCTTTCTCGGGAGCCTGCGACTTCTTCCACCATTCACTACTGTATACCACAATGTTTCTGTTAAGAAACTACATTACATCGACTTTAATTCGCTCCGTATCTCATTCCGGTGCAGAGATATTGCGTTAAATATTCCTCCCAACACTCCTGGCACTAATAAGAAAAAACCTCCAAGTGTTCAGCGATATCGGTCAGCTACTTTTCGAGTTTTGCGAGCACAAACATAGGCAGACTGAATTTTTTTTAAATATTATGAATAGCTGATGTGGACCGGGCGTTGCTCGACTTTTCTCTACTTTCTATAAATATAATATGCGTGTGTTACATATATAAACCTTAAGGAAAAAAAATCTTTAAATGATAGTGAAAATCCTATCAAAATACATTGCGTAGTTTAGGAGAACTAAGATCAGAAACAGACAGACATTGTTTTATTATATTTAGAGAAGATGCTAAATCGAATAACGTTTTGCATTTATAACTAACTCTCTTCAATTCACATAATAAAGATTTCAAACCGAATTCAAAATGCACTTTGGACATGACCGGTAATCGATGTTCATTGGATTGTGTAATAACTTTGCGAGAGAAGGAAAATTTGACATTACCTACGGACTACGGTACCTACTGCATACTGAATATCCACTAGAATGTAATTAATGCCACCTTGTTATACGCAGGTAATGGCTATTGAGCACCAACTTTATTCCATGGTTAAATCTATTTCAATTATATTATACTTATATGGAAGTTTTTGCATCATTGCCAAATTTGATTTCCATCGTGTAGAAGTAGGTACGTGTTTATGAAACAAGTAGTGGTGAGAGCAACCGAAACAGTTCGGTGAAATCCCGAAACGGTTAAAATTAGTTTTAATTACTTACGCATGCGCTGTACTGGAATGAATTTTGAATTTCTACCCATATAATTGTAATACATTTCTAGAACACTTTTTTATTAATTAAACTTTTGCACATAATATTACAATTCAGGTTTTAGCTTATGTTTTGTATTTATACTACTCCTCCATTAAAAGCATTTGCTTGTGGATGGAAGAGGAGTGTAGATTTGCGAAAAAATAATGGTGTAGTTAAATAATGCATTGTTTGGTGAAATTATTAACATATTTTAAATTAAAGATTTATGTTACATTGAGATTATGGTTGCAAAGTAAAAAATAATCACGGAATTAAAATCCATATGAAATTGTTGTAATTGGAAAGAAGAAAAAATATTATAAGAATATTGAATTGAAGCGTTGCTTGAAATTGATTTAGCCGTGTTTGGTGACCAGCTCTGAATAGTCGGATATTCCCCCACCTTCTTCTTCTCCATCTCCTTCCCCTCATTCAGCCTCAGAACATACCCCAATTGGGAATGCAATAGTATCACTGGCTTCATACGGTTGGGAGCATTCACATAAAAACTTACTTACTTCACATCTTGTGCGGTATTCACATAAAAACTTACTTACTTCACATCTTGTGCGGTATTTCATAAAAACTTACTTACTTCACATCTTGTGCGGTATTCACATAAAAACTTACTTACTTCACATCTTGTGCGGTATTCACATAAAAACTCACTTACTTCACATCTTGTGCGGTATTCACATAAAAACTTACTTACTTCACATCTTGTGCGGTATTTCATAAAAACTTACTTACTTCACATCTTGTGCGGTATTCACATAAAAACTTACTTACTTCACATCTTGTGCGGTATTTCATAAAAACTTACTTACTTCACATCTTGTGCGGTTTTCACATAAAAACTTACTTACTTCACATCTTGTGCGGTATTCACATAAAAACTTACTTACTTCACATCTTGTGCGGTATTCACATAAAAACTTACTTACTTCACATCTTGTGCGGTATTCACATAAAAAGTAAGTATGTTATTTTTTATGATAATCTCTATTCCTCCCGTGTTCAAATTTGACGACATTGAAACTGCAAATTGAATAAAAAGATTGAAGTACAGTAAGTCCCTACTAGGACATAGGCATAGTTAGAACTGCAACAATACCAGCCACTTCGGCTAATCGAGGGAAACATAATGAAGACGACAACATCTTATAATAATGGAAGAAGACATAGAACATAATAAATACGACAACATTTTATAATAGTGGAAGAAGACATAGTACATAATGAAGACGACAACATCTTATAATAGTGGAAGAAGACATAGTACATAATGAAGACGACAATTCTTATAAGAGTGGAAGAAGACATAGAACATAATGAAGATGATAACATCTTTAAGAGTTTATTTTCATTTTTTTATTATTTATTGAGTTAGTTTATACAACGTTTGAATATAAACCAATATAAACCAGATAATATTTCATTTTGTAACTTTAAATATTTTTACAATAAACATAACATTTCTTTTTAAATACATTCATTCTCGAGTGGAAGAAGACATAAAACAAATAAAGTCATTATTTTGATTACCATTCCTTTCTAATGAATTTGATATTTCGTAATGTTCAATAATCGATGATCGATGTTTCAGAAATGAATACCTTGATTACGACCATCGCTATTGCCAACATTCAATACTCGTATTTGGTATTTACAAACGGTTGTATTTAGTAATTATAATTATTAATGGTGTATCTCTGGCCATGTAGCCACATGGCTTATAACGGTAGTGAAATCATCGGATAGCTCGGCAAAAAAATAAGAAATGATTAAGTCATTCTTTCTGCACAACATACACCTACCTATATATGTGGGTAATGTTTTTTTATTTGACGATGAACCTTACGGTATAATAACTCACATGATGCACGGGGTTGCTCTAATAACTACTGAATGAACAGGTATTTTGTCCCAACGTACTAACGTTTCTACTAAGATATTCGAAGTTTTGTCATTTTTTTTATTTTTTTAAATAAGAGAGGGCGCCACTTCCGTTTACAAAAATCCTTAATTGTACAGTCATTACGATAATAATACTATCAGATAATTGATGTGAGAACTGTTTAATTATTTATCATTGTGTATGAAATATTTTGGTCTTCAACTGCAAACTCGGCGCCATGTCCTTGTTGAAACCTTCCGAGTCATTTAATTCAAAGACGTAGGAGAGATTAAATCTGCATTGATTGTAAAAAATAAATATATTCATCAGAGTACCTAGTAAATCTACACATGGCTTCATTACTGCGTGCCAAGTTATCTAAATCTAAGACAACTAATCAGTTACGTTATGTTGCAGCATAAATCTGCATAAACTATTGTAAACCGTGGAATGTAAAAAATGGCAAGTTGAATGAAACTAATAGAGGTTAACCCATAGACATATGAATATTAGTAGACCTGCCCTAAGTGATTAAAAGCGTATTATCCCCACTCCCCATACCGGTTCCATTGAGCCGGCTGGGCTCGCGTATGGCCTCAAATGAAATTTGAAAACGTGACGTCATCATTCTTGTGCGAACTATGGTCGAGGCATCATCGGTTCATTTTACTAAATAACACGGCAAAATTTTGACTTGTACTATGAAAACTGGTAAAAATAGATGTAAAAAAAGAGAATAAACCCAATTGTCGTATTACATTCCATATATAAGCATTATTTTACTTTATTTTAAGCATATTCACATCGTATAATATGAATCAGTTGTTACTATCACATCGAGAAACGTCTGGACGCGAAACACAAAGCTGGTTGGTTGCTGGGAAGTAAATTATGAACATTTATAAAAGTGTCTTAACTAAATACTCTGAAACTAACTACGACTCTGAAACTAGAAGCTGCCTTACTTTGCCGAATTTGGACTTCGCAAATTTGTTCATAACGTGGCGAGTAATTTGCGCTCCCATGTAAAAATGTCTATTCATTCAAAAGCAGGTTTTACTTTTAAGAAGTAAATGGTGATATTATAATGCGAGATGCCTATTTACTGTCAGATTGATTTATTGACGAATCACAGTCAGCTTCACTCCCTTCGTTCTTCAACAGTTGATTTTACCCCTCGCCCATATCTTCTCGTCTATTAATTCCTATGTCTGTGGGTTAACCCGTCTTTAGACGTTGTGAGTAGGTACTAACAAGTAACATCATATTATCAATTTTATTCGAATTTGTAGGCATATCGACACTTTCGACTGCTATAATGTGTCAGACTTAACTCATTTGCTTACAAATGTTTTTACGCAGAAAGATAGGTAGGTACCTACCTAAAGTTACACACAAAGCGGTGGTGCCAATTTATCATTTTAATTGCTTACATTTAACAGTTTTAGATATTATAATTGAAGAATGAGCTATTTAAAGAACACATCCGAATAAGGTTAAATGCTGCAGAATGTTCAAGAAAAAGATTCACCAAAATGTACTAATATGTAGGTAGGTACTTTATCGCGTGTCTGAATTCTTAAAATATCAGTTCCAATTTTGAAAATAAAAATGCATTTAAATCAAATTACACAAACATGAGGCCCTCTTCCTCGTGGGGCCTTCAGGAAACCAAGGGGGAATGGAGAGGATAGATGATACCGGAAAAGATACATAGTGGAACCGCCTCACAGAGAATAGCCTCATATCTAAGGATAACCCTGATAAATTTTATAAAAGGGACCAAGGTACTGTTAAAGGAATGAGGTAAAATGGGAGATAGCACGATGGGCATATGGCCTAAGTGCTCACGGGAA
This sequence comes from Hesperophylax magnus, assembly GCA_026573805.1. Classification (NCBI taxonomy): domain Eukaryota; kingdom Metazoa; phylum Arthropoda; class Insecta; order Trichoptera; family Limnephilidae; genus Hesperophylax; species Hesperophylax magnus. The sequence continues at coordinate 1,434,598 of JAIUSX010000043.1, read as the reverse complement.
TTATACGTAAACCGTCTCCGTCCTATAATAAATACAAACAAAATATCAACACAGACAGACCCCCAATAAAAATTAGTATTGTTGATAATTAGTCTGACAGTAGTCAGCAATCAGGCTGCAGCTCGCAGGAGGCCAGAAGACCTTTTACGGACAGCAACAAATCAAAATCAAGGTCTAGACGGAATTCGTATAATTTATTGAAATTGAGATCACGGCGTTCAACTTTTTAGGTTGAACAATCCTTCAACATATTGGGCTCGCATTACTTGTACTGCTTGTGCACTGTGCAGAGTGCACTGCATAAGGATGCTTATCGGCCTTGTCGAAATCGAAATCAGTACTGACTAATGTTTTTTATCTACTTCGTCAAAACGGATAATCCACGCATGCTGCTAAAACATTAAAGCCAACCCAAATCGGCAGAAGAATAATTGATGAAGGAGTGGAAGGGGGAAGTTAATTTGAAATTACACGATCGTGAGAAGGGGAAAAATAGTTAGTGACTAAATATTCAAAAGAAGATTGTTATTTTTTTCTGATTCTATTATAATAATATAAGATAGAGATCTTCCCAAAAAGACATGGTCTAGTGAATCAAACGCTTGAGTCAGGAGATGAAGAATAGGATAGAATTGCGTGGCGTTTTGTCCTCCACGCCTTCCTCTGTGAGGAATTAACGTGATGGTTAGTTAGTCACAACTGTTCTTTATTCAGTAGATATTCATAAATGGCAGCCCTTGGTGGTGATTAATACGAGTGAGTACATTATTATATTTTGAGGAGTGTCTCCCGATATGACCCACAGGAAGCCATGCGGGAAATTAGTCCTTAGGTGTGTAACTACTTATGTAGGCAGTAGTTCCCTTTTATCAATGGATGTTTAAATTAAACCTACTTAAACATAAATACTCATTTTTTTTTATTCTAGGACGTGAGGAGGTTAGTGCAATCCCACACGTCCCATATAGATATACACATTTATTGTACGATAGATATTTATTTATTTATTTATTTACGCCCTAATGGGCTTTTACAAAAGTAGTTAACAAGTAATACAGTTGTGTTACATAGTTTACAATAAATTATGATTTTTTATTAAATTAAGGTAAATTCAAATGTGTGGATTACGGAAAGCTAAATATGTATTAAGGAACATATACATATAAAAACAAAAGTGTATTCACTACGGAGTTGTGAATTCATACATCTCAGTAAAATGATTAAAAAGATTTCGTTTTATCACTAATACGGAATCTTTAAGCATGTCTACAATATTCCCAAATGTATTGCCAAAATGATGTAGTCTATTTATAGGTGTATGAGCTTCATAGTTGGTTTTAAAATTGTCACAGAAAAATGTAGTACTTTGCCTCGTATTTCTAGTCGGTACGTAAAATTTTATTTTGGCGAGAATTTCAGGGTTGTCAATGGAATTATTAATTATTTTATTTAAAAGTACAAGTTCAGAGATGATCCGCCTATCTGATAGCGTTATTAAGTTAAGTTGTTTCATAAAAATAACATAGATATGTGAAAATGCAAATATAGATAAAGAAAAATAAATTAGCAATTAAGGACAACTATGTAGGGCGTGGTCTTGAGTGAGCTTGGGCCCAGCGCTCACTCGGAAGTGGCGCTTGGTGCTGGTAGACTGCGGTCACCACCGTGTTGGCGGAGGCCATTAGCCGCATCCTGGCTCCAGTGACCAGTGCTCCGGTGTCTCATCATTCCTGCAAATCCATTTATTCCTAATTCCGTGAACATTGTTGATGCGCTGCTGTATCTTCTTTGTCCAAATATGATTCTACAGACGTCATTGTATTGGATTCGGAGACGTTCCATCGAGCAAGTTCGGTAGTGACACCATACAGTGACACAACATGTATACAAGCCGGTACAGAATGCGCTGAGCAGTGTTTTTTTAACAGTATTGCTGCATTTGCAAAATCTGCGGGCAAACATATTAGACACTATTCTTAGGCTTCTCCTTTGTCATTCGATATTAGCATCGTCTGAAAGGTCTTGATTAACAAAGTGTCCCAAGTATTTCACGTTCGTACGTATTTATTCTTATGTCCCGTTAAGGTGGTGTACGTGGAGCATCTTACTCGTTTCTAGATTTTTTGGGGAACGCAATCAATTCCGTCTTCTTCGGGTTGTACATCATTACAATGAGCTGTTTTCCATATTCTTCTCTAATATTTAGCAGTAATCTCAATCCCCTGATCGCCGGAGCTAGGAGGATCATGTCGTCCGCGTAGCTTATGTGGTTTACGCATACATTCATAATACGACAATTTGATTGGGAAATGAAGGCAAACATTGGATTGCGATTTTCGGATACCTTTTTTACAATAAAAACTCTGGTAGTTGAGAGATTTTTTTAGGAAAGGCAAAATTTCTGGGAAGGAAAGAGGAATAAGAGATAGCTAAAAGGGTAAACTAAGGGGTAAGTGTGATGGGCGTGTGAATCCATCCCTCCCATTGCGGTGCAAGGCGATGGGTCGTAAGAGCCCGGTAGAAGAGGTGAAAGGGTCTCCTTCAACTGGTCTTTCTACCGAGAATATCTACCGCTAAGACCTGGGCAAATTTCACCTCATGAACCTGTACACCCCAGTAAGTCACCAAACGAAGCGAATCACTCGAGGTAACCTGTGGCAGAGGTGTTGGTTATCCAATGAATGGTTCCCGGGGCGGCGGTACCCGTCCCCGCCTCCCAAATTAAATGCCTTCCTACATTCATCCAATATGTTACAATGCCAACTTTTAAATAATATCTAATCAATAGAAGTTTTACCTATACCTATCTTATCTACTTAGATCTTTTTAGAAATATTGTTTATGCTCTCCTGAATGGTTATCCGTTTGGAATTATATACCTACATACATAAAATATGCTACTTATATGAATAAGCACCATTATAATGGTTAATAACCGATGATAAAAAGTGATGATAATTAGGTCGATAAAACAATGTGACGGAGACGAGTATACGGTTGGGCTCTCGTTGCACGTTACTGAATTGGCTGTGTTGCTGAGTACTTGTAATGTGTTGGTGTGTTGTTGTGTCAAGTCACGGCACGCGATCACAATGCGCGCTCATCGGAAGTGGATAACCAATCAGGGCGAGTCACTTCCGCTAACTCTGTTTATTGTCGCATTGTTCCGGCTGCATACAGAGTGCGCAGGAACTCCGCCAGTAGGTACCTCACAAGTCCATATGGCGCTGCGGGGACCCCTGTCTCTGGGCCCCCTCTTAAGTAGGATATTGTTTCTTATGTTTTGGGCTCAACTGCTAGATAGCTCTGGATATTACAATAACATCCAAATGACAGTGCTCTTGTAGGAACGGTTATGTGGGAAACGTACTTGTAATAATATAATGCGGTGTGTAATATGTAGGTAAGAACTGATTAAATTTCAATCTCTGATCTTTAAATAATAATTATATTTGGATGATTTATATAGCGCCGTTTTTATGTCACCCCAGGGGCGCTGTACAAATATATAATACACTTTTACAACGATCCACTAACTAAATATGGAGATAATATACAGTACCATATTTACCTGGTAGGTCACTTGAGATTAACACTTAATTAACATTAACTATTAGCGAAATTTAGATATGCATTAGACTCTCAGGAATGATATATTTAATTTAAGGGTTTGACAGCTTAAAAAGTTAAGTTTTTAGTTTAGACCTGAATTCGTTCCAAAGAGAATTTGTTCCAGCACATGTTGTATTGGATTCCTTCAGGGCACTTGAGCCAGTGAAGGTTACGAAGGTTTTCTGAAATGTACGAATATTTAGAAACCCCGGTTATGAGCCGTGCTGCTGCATTAAACACAAAAGTATAAAATGAAGTCTGTCTGTTTGTGCGCTTAGTTCTTCTAAACTACGCAACGGATTTTGATAGGGTTTTCACTATCATTTAGAGAATTTCTTCCGAAAGATTTATATATATAACACATGCATATTGTATTTATAGAAAGTAGATAAAAGTCGAAGTTAAGTTAAGTCAAGACTTCACTGACTCTGTCTAAATCTTATGAGATCATCACAACCTCAAAACTTTACCCCAACTATTCATAAGTCCCCGAGCAAAGTCGGGTACACGTCAGCTAGTATCAGATAAAAACGAAAATTTGTAATGAAGCTAGAATTCAGGATATTAATTTACGTGATAAGAGATAACACATTATACTATGATACTAAGGGTCAGTTGTTCCACAGAACTTGAACAATTATCAATCAAATTTTAATACTCAACTCCTATAATACAACTCCTTGTAAAATGTTTTATTCAATACAATACTGTTATGTATTTTCAAACATTATATGATAAATTGGGCCTCACTAAGTACTTTTCTCGTGCTGAAGGCCCCCATTTTAAAATTTAATAACAGGATAATATGAAATAACAAAATTGAATCGAAATAAAATAAAATACAACAATAAAGGGGTAATTTATGGTACGGTATAGAATGAAGTGTTATTTATAATGGTATTTTAGTTTTTTGTTTCGTTCGTTTCATATATCAAGTGAAAGAGCTTTTATTGCCTGGTTATTTGTGGTGTCTTTTTCCAAAGCTTGTATTTACCGTCGGAGTTTTCCTCTTTTTGTAAGCTCGGAAGCTACAAGCCTAAAATGTGTATATTCTTGGTATACATTATATTGCAGGTAATAAGCATTAAAATCGCTTGACGTTCGATTTCAAGCACAAAAATGGTTTTTATTTATTTTGTAAGTAATTTTATAAGAAAGCAAAATAGTTATTCAAGTGAAACTGTCACATAATCTTAGCTATAATATTGTATTTTTTTAAGTTGTTTCCTTTACGCGTTCATACATTTCTATTGAAAAAATTTTTTTTAGTAGTTTACAGTTATATTTTTTAATTAGTAATTATTTTTTTATTTGTATTCTACTCAAGCGAAAAGATAGGAAAACTTTCAATTTATCTAAAGCATATTTTTGGTATTCATAATGTACACCAATTCGTTAAAAATATTAATCAAAATAGTGATTAGGCATTAAGCTTCACCTTAACTTGTTATATTCAAGATCTGTTTTTATTTAAATTCAGATTAGGGCAATAACGACAAGGGAATAATAACAGAACTTGAATATTAACTTTGAAATTTGATGAATTTTTCACGTTCTGTGAAATAACTGGCCCTAAACTTGCGTAAATAAAATATCAAAAATTAAGAACGTTCGTCAAGTAGATATGATTTGAGATTTTTAATTAGTTAAAAGTCTTAGTTAGCTATGAAACTTAGTTATAAGCCAAAAGTAATTAGTTATAAGTCAAATTGGTAGGAATAAACTAAATTGAACCCTTGAGGTAATTTTCTAACGAAAACGGCGCTATACAAATAATCCAATCATTATTATTATTAAATCTGCCGTGATAATAGACACTGCAACATTGTCCGAAAAGTTGTCTAAATAGAGTCGAAACGCAACTCGGCATAATACCCGAAAAATAAAACATGATAATTCCTCAAGTACTTTAAAAAAGGCAAGAATACACCAGTTTAAAGAAGTAGTAGATACATTGAGCACTGAGCACTGAGCACTGAGCACACACCGATAACTTCTTTGTACCAAGAATTCTATTGATAGGGAATGGTATGATACATTGGACGTGTTTTTTTTATACATTCTATGGCCTTTCTAGTGTTTTTTCCCGTCAAGACGATAGCACTATCAGACCATTAATGTCCCCGTGCACCCGCACGTTGGTCTCGGGTACCTGCATGCACCTACCTACCTTACCACCGTGCCACCTAGCTAGTAGTACCAGTACCAGTGCAGCGAGGCTATTCGAGTGGATATCGGAGAATTGAAAGGATACTCGTATTACAAGGCCCTCTTACTACAATTGCTTGTACATAGATACTAACAAAACGAACGTTATTTAAAATTGCTGGATACCGCTATAAAGTTTAGTGTACCTCTCTTATCAACAATGGTATAATAGATAACGCACTTCTGATAGGTGTACGCATACAATTTTATTGTTTTACACTAACCACATGTGTCATCTTTTGGAATGCTGTGTGGAGGGTCGTTTTTAAAGAAAGGAAGGAGAGGGAGTTCTGGGAAGGTAAAATGTATGAGGGTTGGGTAAGAATCTAGGGATCAGTGTGTCCAGGAGTCACGGAATTACGAATATATCCCCTCCACTGCGGCGTAAGGCGATGGGTCAAGAGACCAGTTGGAGAGGTCAAAGGGTCTCCCCAAACCAGCCTCTTCCGATCTGTCACGTCACGCAGCTGGTGGGCAGGCGCTTCCTGTACACATCTCAACCAATGAACCCGGGCACCCCTGCTAAATCACCAATCGTAGCGAACCACTCGGTGACCTGTGGCAGAGGTGTTGATTGTCCAATACATGGTTCCCGGGCGGCGGTACCCAAAACCCCTCCCTAATTGTAATGCAATAAAAATGTCATAATATGTGCAAATGCAAGTTGACATGGTTTTCAGGTGGAGGCTATAATTAGATATCACGTTAAGCCTTGGGACATTTAATATTTAAGTATGATTTTAAATATGCCAACATAAGATTGTAATTGGTATGTATGTTGTTAAACCTGTTGCAAGCGTTCGTAAATAACGTGAGTTAGTTTTTATGTAGATATTTGATTAGATAATGTCATGAGTACCTACACACGTAATATATCATTTGTATTTTTAAAGGATATAGGATTAAGGAATCACAATTTCAGAAACTCGCCGTAGGGTACTAGGGGGGCTAAAGAAAATAAATTAACATAATGAAGATGAGTTCCTAACCCTTAGTAGGTCGAAATGGTAAGTCGGATGTTAAAGCGAAGTCAATAACCTCGATATATATATGAAGAGACAACTCATAAAAAAATATTGATGTATCGTATAATATTACATTGATTTACTTACTAATCATCGTACTTAAGTAAACCTTCACTTTCCCAAAGATACATCAAGTAATACGAGAACCAGAGATTCGAGGATGGGCAATGGGCATGTCATAGGCCTCGATATTCAAAGGCCGTGCTTAGAGTGAACGCATTAATTTGGACAACATAGGACAATAATTCGGAAATAATTTGGACAACATACATTGAGGTTTGAAAAGATTAGCTGGAATCGTGAAGAAGTCAATCATGGGCTGTAGTAGAATGTCCCGACAAAATCAAATTTTTCGCAAGTAAAGTAGGGATAAAGTTACTACTCGAGAGTGTAATAGAAAGATGTATTCTAAGATTTCATTAACAGAATAAAATAGGAAATAAACTTAGGCTTTAGGAAGGAAACAATATTGGCCTTTATAATACAAAGTAAATGGCAGTTAGTGGGCAAGACATATCACTCGGAACTCGGAAGGGGTATAACGCCCATGGCCCACTAGTTAGACCAGTTAGACGATATAAACAAGTGTCAGCGTAAAGCACGGAACCGAGAATGTAGGATGGAATGATGGAATAAAGCTTCTCGGAAAAATCTTAGAGTGCCGAAGCATACTTTTTATAGCCACTTTTTTAACTCTCAGGTGTCAAGTCATAACTCATAATCATACCTATTCAGAACGTGATTTTGGTTGTTGTAGAATGGCCGGACTCAAATATACCACGTCCTTCGCGTTTTAAATTCAACTGCTAACGTGTTGTACTGTGTAATTATATAAAATTGAGTTTAAATGATCTTGATGTATTGAAGTACTCGTACATAGAAAAGGAACAGTGTGGCATGAGTCACTAGTCACTAGCAGTTTGTAGCAGGACGCAGGTGTCTATGTCTGCGGAGTTTTTGCGGTGAGCGGTTTGCGTCAGTAGCTCTCAAATAACAGCAACCTTCAAACATGTAATGAACCACCCACCTCCACCAAACTACCTATGTGTTAGTACTAGTTACGTAATAATGTGAGCTTCAAGTATTTTTTATGTTTCACTATCCGGATATCTGGTTCTGCTCTGTGGCCACTGCGAGGGAAGGTGGGTACGATTCTTCCCTTCTCAGCCTTGCAGTACAAGGGAGAAGAAAGGAATATACTATGTATGTATTTGATGTTACGTAGATTGTACTGATTAAAAGCAGAATATACTTTTAAGTAGATTGTACTGATTAAAGAGCAGAATATACTTGAGCTACCGAAAATTATAAAGTTTTTAAAGCTTACAGTAATGTAAAACTGACAAACAATATTAAATTTTAAAACATGTAATATTAACGTGAAATAAAACGGAAACTTAAAACAACACTATTTTAACATAATATAACACAAATAACTATATTAATGCTACTATATTTTTATGTGAAGGATTCAAAGAATTGCTGGTTTATGTTTATGTGAAGGATTCAGGGAATTGCTGGTTTATGTTTATGTGAAGGATTCAGGGAATTGCTGGTTTATGTTTATGTGAAGGATTCAGGGAATTGCTGGTTTATGTTTTTGTGAAGGATTCAGGGAATTGCTGGTTTATGTTTATGTGAAGGATTCAGGGAATTGCTGGTTTATGTTTTTGTGAAGGATTCAGGGAATTGCTGGTTTATGTTTATGTGAAGGATTCAGAGAATTGCTGGTTTATGTTTATGTGAAGGATTCAGGGAATTGCTGGTATATATTTCGCAAATATTAATAAAAAGTACTGTCCTGAAGAGGGTTAAATTTTAACCGAAGCTGGTTGAAGAAAAGTACATATAAATTCTAAACTAAGTAATTACTAATTCTAACTTTTCATTCATTTTTGTTTCCTTGTAAAATACTTTCATACTCGTAATGGCCTCTAGCGGTAAAACCCTTTTCATTTCTCTATTTTGTTTTTTTTTTATACGAAAAGTTAATTTTAACAATTAGAATAATTTTATCACACTACAAAGACATAATTATAGGGTTATTTTCTTCAAATCCATGTGATTGCTTAATAATAATATAATTTTAAGCCCCAGGCAACAACGCGGCTGTTTAGGCAATACCTTCTATTGTCGGTGTAGAAAGCGTCATTACTGCCAGTGACTAATTATTTCTGACAACAAAATCGATAAATTTTTCATTTATTTGTTCAACACTTCATAATATTAAACATTGTGATAATTTACGAAATTACGGCTGATTCGGTCGATAATGATTGATTTCTTTTTACGTATTATGTTATTGCAACATTTGTCAGCCAAGAAATCATAGATTATTATGATAAGGACTTCATGTTGATGATAAAAACTTCCTATATTCTATTAGTCCGGTGAAAATTTAATGTTCGCTGAAGTTCCGATAACCAAGTCAATGACTCGTCAAAAAATACACCACGTTTACGTTGATTTAGTCAGCAACGTTTCTACGTTAATGCGCGATATAGAAGTAGGTGCTGTTCTCTGTTCAGCGAATTGGAAACATTTATTTTTATAATGAAACTTATATAAATCATAAAAGGAACTAATAAAATGCCAAATGCTTTCAATTAAGTTTTTTAAATTTTATTTCCTAATGTAAGTTCAATTAAGTTCGAGAACTTGCTGTTCATTATAATATAAATCCTTGGAATATTTTTACAGAGCCACTGTCACCTCGAGTATATTTTACAAAGCAGGAAATATATTAGTTACCTTCAATGTACTTCAAATATAGTAAACAAGCGATGTCATTTTAATATTTCCAGAATGTCGTGGTTTACGGATTTGTCAAATAGGCGACACAAGACTCAATACGGGGTTCGCTCGAGGCTCACATTTTAATTAATTCCGAAAAAATCGTAACATAGACCGATCTCTATGGATATAAGTTATTTATATTTAAAATTAATAAAAAAAACAGCACCTTACCATTGAAATATATAATGTAAAACTGTTTGAAAATTTTGTAAAACGTTTTTCAATCCTAAAATTAGCGGTAAGCACCAGATTTCATTTTTCTAGACGATGAATTAGTAACTTCTCGGAAGATTCCTCTAGAAACAACTGAGATTTTAGCACAACGTTAATCAGAAATATTTATTATAAGCCCCATAGGAAGATCAATTTTCTAGGCCGTCTAGGGCAAATTCGACTGTAGATTCATCTATTACGCCGGGCCGTGCTACGAATATTTTTTGACACGACTTCTTCACTTATGTCGTTAATATTCAAGATTTGCTAGGGCAATTTCAACGGTATGTCTGTCCAAGACATCATGATCGCGCGTCGCGTATTTTCATGGGGCATGGCGTCGTCACTTACGTCGTTAAGATTCCGACTTTATTTAAGGGATTGTCCCATCTTAAAAAAGACGAAACTAATTTTCATTTGCCAAAAACAAGGGAATGAAAGCATTTTATTATCGCAGGTGAAAGGTGTACTTGAATGATATGAAAAACTAGTTATTTTTATGTTCAAGTACAACGATTGGCAAAATAAACCATTAGACAGGATTCATAATAAGTACAACAAATTGACAATCTCGAGAGGAAATTAACAAACTATAAGAAATTAAAAAAAACTATACAAGGAAATAAACCATTAGACAGGATTCATAATAAGTACAACAAATTGATAATTATTGAGAAATAAATCATAAAACCATAGAAACACAAGCAAGAAGGTCGTGGAAAAAAAGATAAATGCAGCGGCATGATTTACTTGTTTGGTTGACAGGGACTGGTGTAAGCCTGAAGGCAGATTTTTTATCAAGGATTTAGTTTTGAATTTAATTTGGACATCAAATGGTTAAAATGTGTATAAATTAACTCAAAAAATATAACTTCAGCACTAACGAATCTGCTTAGTTTATTTCCATCTCTAATATTTATTCATAGTGATACATACATACGTACAAATAAAGAGCTATTGTTTTTTTTTCAAATGTTTCTATGTTTTTCAAAGGGTGTTCTAGGCCATCATTTCAAATTATGGAGAGAGAAAAGGAGAATTTATATATTAGTTTTGTTCAAAGATGGTTTGAAAGGGGGGTATGTAAATACAAATGTAAGAGGGAGAGCGGTAATATTAAAAAAACGAAAATATTTAATAAATTACGACTCGTTTGAAATAGAGCAAAAATCTCAGGACAAATGCTTAAAATTAATTTAAATATACACTGATTTTTTTCCTATAACAGAACAAATCGTGTTTCTAATAATTTTCGGAACCTACTTTACGAGATTTGTCTATGGAGGGAATTTTATATAATTACCGTTTCGGCTTTACCAAATGTGCAAAAATTATCTTCAAATGTAATATACATATATATATATTGTTTTAATAAAAACTTAAATTGTCAAAGAGAAATATGTTATAAATAGAAATTCGGATTAATAGAATGCTGGGGTTTAAGTTGGTAAATTTAACAATTATATTAACAGACTTAGAAGATATGAGTTGAATGGAGAGGAGACAACTTTAGATAAGACTTGATAGAAGATAGGATATTTGTTTAGAGAGGGACAGCCAAAAAATAAGTTATGTAAACTTCCCACTTCTAGAGTTAAGAAGACAGAATGAACAATCCGAGGAGTAAAGCACGTGAATTTTAAAAAAGTGGGAAGGAACGGAACAATGTCCTTTCCTCATTCGAATATGTGAGGAAATTTATTTTTTGGAGAAATGGGGGAATTGTGTGTGAAAGCACAGTTTTGATGAGATAATCCTTTGTATTGAGGCGTAGCAGGCTCTCTTGTATTGACTAGCAATATGCCAATAATCTGTCTTTGAGAATCAGATGGTTACAATCGGTTTGGATGATCTTTGTTTTGCCAAGGAATCCGCAAAGAAGACTATAGGCACTCGAATTATTTTCTGTTAAAACATATACAGACACTCATCTTTCTATACATAAAGAGATAGATAGATACACTCACGGGATAAATGAGTATTGCCAATTTATTAAGGGCGCGCAGGAGCGCCGAGAAATTTTAACGATAGGTATTTGTAAAAATTATTTCTATTTCGTTCATCTCAGCGGGGACAGCAAAAGCGCTATCGGTGTATTGGTGAACCCCAATGCGTGTGTGTGCGTGGCTGCAGGTGTTGGAAGCACGAATCGTCGCGCCGCGCCCGATAGCGACTTCGCGTCATATTATCGCGATCAGTTCTGATTATTTCATTTACTGTTATTCATTTATTCCAAAAATTAAGTAGGTGCCTAGGTACATATTCGTAATAAAATAGCGAGGTCTACATTATTTAATATTGTACTGTACTTAACTTTATTATTATTATTACTTACTACAAATATGTACGTAGATACATTTATTTTGCCTCCGTGGTTGAGGGGTAAGGCTCTCGACTTCGAGTCCGGAGGTCTCGGATTCAAATCACGGCGTGCGCAAGTAAATTGATTTTAATTAATTTATGTTGTTTCACAATATTAAAAATAATATTCATTAAAAAGAATATTAATTAAATATAATATAAAATAATTGTCTGGAGAAATAATGATACACGCGGCGACTTAGTTACGGCCAAATCAGCTATCAGCTTACAGGGTTTTGTAATACTAGTCCAATTAAGTCGCCAATTGGGGAATCCACAGTCTCACTGGCTCCAGACGGGAGCAGTTCGGACTCTTGTGCGGTATTCACATAAAAAAGTCACGTCGCAACTCGCAACTAGAGCGCCTGCTGTTCGCTCATCACCTCAGTCACATCGCGACTTGTGCGTAGTTATATACATGTGACTGCCTGCTCCGAGCTCATCTTCTGCACACGCACAAGTAAATGAGACTTGTGGGTGCGTGTATACAGGTTGCTGCACACATAAAAAAGTCATGTCGCAACTCGCAACTAGAGCGCCTGCTGTTGACTCATCATCTCAGTCACATCGCAACTTGTGCGTAGGTATATACATGTGACTGCCTGCTCCGAGCTCATCTTCTGTACACGCACAAGTCAATGAGACTTGTGCGTGCGTGTATACAGGTTGCTGCCTGCTGCAACAGATAAGTCAATACGCGTCGCGACTTGAGCGTGCGTATTCCTATATAATAGATATCTTCTGCGCTCATAGTTCATTCATCTTGTTACTATTAGTAAAGTAAGATGCACGCTGTTTTGGTTTAGTAATATCGGGAGATTCATACCATCTTTTTTTATAAAACGGCAGCATAGGCGCAGTAGGTACATCACGTACTTTGTGATTGTATAGTGTTTTTATTTTTCGCTGGCTGCATCACTCTACTGTTTTTGACTAGCCTTTTTACTGGAAACTATTCTACCTCAAATACAGACCTTCGAATTTTGACCCTGAAACCCCCTTGAATATTGAAAGCCAGTATATTTTCGAGTGCAAAATGTGCAAGAAAATAGAATACGTACACTCCGAAGACCCGAAACGGAAAATGTCTATAAATACTGCTGTCGTCGAAGGAGTGATGTGTACAGGAAATAAGTATTCACAGTGGAATGAAATTTGTGGGGTTTTAAATATGCCAAATATGGATTGTAAGACTTACACGAACATAGAACAATGTTTAGCGCCAACAATTGGAGAATGTGCCTTAGAAGAAATAATCGCAGTTGGTGAAGAAGAAAAAAGGCTAGCCATTTTATACGGTGACGTAGACGAGGGTGGCTATCCTTTGGTAACGGTGGTTGCAGATGGCTCCTGGGCAAAGAGGTCGTACAAAAGTGGATTTAGCTCCTCATCTGGCGCAGGGTGCATAGTTGGACTACGAACTAAAAAGGTTTTATTTCTGGGAGTGCGAAACTCATACTGCTGCATATGTGCTAGAGCTATTAAACTACACATAGTTGCTTCTGAGCACAGGTGCTTCATAAACTGGCGTGACAGTGCTAATGCCATGGAAGCCCACATTATAGCAGAAGGGTTCTCGAGAAGCATGGAAATGCATGGATTGAAATTTAACAAACTAGTTGGTGATGGCGACTCCAGCATCATGAAAAAAATAATGCAACAAATGCCATATGGTCCTAACCTTATAGTACAAAAAATAGAGTGCAAAAATCACTTACTCCGCAATTTTTGCAACAAAATGAAAGCACTTGGAAAAAAAACCAACAACGCTAAAGGCTTTGTACCAGTTCATATAAGGAAAAAGGTTGAAGCAAACGTTTTACGCATGAGAAGAGCTGTAGTTGGAGCAGTAAATTACAGGAAAGAGCAAGAAAACACAGTACAAAGTGATAAAATAAAAAATTTGAAAATGGACATAAAAAATACCGCAAATCATGTGTTTGGTGATCATAAAAATTGTGCATCGTACTATTGCAAGCCGGAGAAGTATACTGATGATCCAAATTTAGTAAGCGATCTTCGAGATTGTGGAATATGGACTGATATCCAACAATTCTTATTGTCTCTAATAGCAAATGCAGAAAGTCTGATTATTGACGTGACAAATAACACTGTGGAGCAATTCAACAACGTTATCGCCAAATTTATAGGTGGAAAAAGGGTAAATTTTACTACAAGAGGATCTTACCAAGCAAGATGTTTTGGAGCAGTAGCTTCGTGGAATAGTGAATTGGCAACCCATTCAAGAATACAAAAGAAAATCCAAGGCCACAGTCCCGGCAAATACACGAAGCACTTTATAGAGAGAAAACGACGTTCGAAGGAGAATACACAAATGTGTCGAAAAAAAAAACAAAATATAATGAAAATACGACAGAAAAAAGAAAAAAAGTTACAGGGCCCGATGAAAATTATGGTCAATTGGAATTAGAACCAGATATGCCACCTGAAATATTTGAAACGAAAAAAGAGGAATTTCTCAAAGAATTATCTTCAACGAATAAGGAAGAGCTCGAACGGAATACGGTAGGCCAAAGCAATAACAATCTGTGGGCAATTGAAAGACGTAAGCGGATAACGGCGTCTAACTTTGGAAAAATATATAAGCTTCGGCAAAAAACTTCAGTTACGGGAGTATTAAACTCTTTACTGTACTCACAATTCAAAGGAACTATGGCCACAAATTATGGAAAAGAAAATGAAAGCCTAGCAATAGAGCAATTTTCAAAAAAAACAAGTTTGCAGGTATCCGCTTGTGGGCTATTTATCGATAAAACCAAAAACTTTTTAGCGGCAAGTCCGGATGGCCTTATCGGTGAGGATTCTATAATTGAAATTAAATGCCCTTATAGTATAGCAAATATGTCACCAGAAGAGGGAATTGCACAAAAGATAATTGATTACTGTAAATTGGAAGACCATTCTTTAACATTAAAACGGAATCATAATTACTTCTACCAAGTACAAGGCCAGTTACATATTACTCGTCTTAATTATTGTTATTTTGTTGTTTGGAGTCCAAAAGGTTTGCTGTATGAAAAAAATGAGAGGGACGATGAAATCTGGCAAAAAATCGTTCCACTGTTAGAAAATTTCTACCACCAATGCCTTTTACCAGAAATAATTGACGGTCGCATACCAAGAAATTTACCGGCGAGGGAAAGGTCTGGACCATAAATTGTTTTAATTTCATTGTGTAGATGTTAAACAGTAAATTTTTTTACAATAAAGCGTTTAAAAACAAAAAATATTAGATCATTGAAGAAGATTGAAAATGTCAAGTGATGTAGAAGGTATTCCCAAAAGTGCATTTTTCTGTAATAATATAACGTATTAAAAAAGTTAAATAAAAACTAAACTAGTTATGTGTATGTACCTAATATGTAGCACAATAAACAATATGGTGCCTCTTATACATAGATTTCAATATTCATTTGTATATGATATTATAATAACATAATCGATTCAACAACATGTGGTAGATGCATGTACCACTGAACATACGCTGTACCGGCATTCCATCAAACGATCAGTGGTGTTTGTACTTACCATCACACATTTTCTTGTAAAATATAATTTTTTTGAAAAAAAAATCTAGAACAATATATTTAGCCAAATATAAAAGTTTTTTTTTTGGTTCGGTAGTTGTATCTTAAAAAAAGTGTCGTATAAAGGGATAATATTATGTTGAATACAACCTTCAAAAGTTATCAAAAATATTTTAATTAATTTTTGTGTTCCATATCCAACTCGGCAATACGGAACGGAATCATCTCGGGGTCTGTCTGTAACAGGTGTTTTTTTTTCAATTTTTTTCCATTAATTTATTTGACGTGAACAAATTAAATTTGTCACAATAACTTTAGTAAATAAGCTCGGTAAGTATTGGCACACTCAAGATAAGTCACCAAACAGAAAAATAATTTAAAAAAAACATCGATAACTCGGGACATGACAACACTAGTGGACTAGTGTATCGATATAATTATTGAGAATGTCACATCACTTCGTTGACTGTATACGTATTCAACAAAACCCTCTCCGCCCCCCCTCACCCCCGAATACTGAGAGAAAGGGACACATGTACCTCAGCCTGATAATACCTAAATAAAATTGTCAAAATCGAGGTTTTGTAGTCCTCATTTTTCTACTCCAAAACTGAACCGATTTCCAAGATTTTTTTTACCAAATGTATTGCAAGAAAACATTCTATGTCTGTATCTTTTGCTTTTTTTAAAAATACATCGTCTTATTTGTATACTGAACGTTTGTTGATGGCGTTAAAAAAAGGCAATTTTAACAACTTTTGAAGGGTTATAACTCCTATAAAAAGTAACTTATCAAAAAAATCAAAACGTACCGACACGCTTGCGGTCAATATTCATATTATGTAAAAAAAATATTTTCTCTAGTGTCAAAATCCAGAGAGGGGAATGAGGAATACGTTTGTATGGAAAAAACACCACCCGGTTTCCTCTTAAGAATATCATCAAATTATTGGTAATCCGATTAAAATGGGATTGCAGGAATTACGAATGAATTAGCGGGTTTCCTGATAAACGTTTAATAAATTACGAATATATTGTCACAGGTATTCACGAAAATCAGAATATTTTTGCATTTCGTCATGATATTTTCCGACTCTCATAAACACGTGTTCCGACATCATGATAATGTTTACCAAAATTTTATCAGCAAACCTGTTAATTCTGAGAGAACCTTAAAAATTGGCAACACTCACTTTTCCCCAGTATCCGCAAAGTTTCACAGCATCGTCGTGATAATCTGAATTCTTGGCAAATCAGTTCCATTTTTGAAAATGACATAAATTTTCTCTTAAAAAATATTATCTTAATAGGTAGGTATTCACACAATCAGTTCTAATTTTCAAAATGACGCTAATTTTTAAATTAGATCCATTTACCTAACACAGGAGGCCCCGAGGAAAAAAAATCTCTCAGGGTTTATGGCATCTCTGAGGATGCTGTGTGATGGGTCTTTTTATGGAAAGGAAGGAGAGGAAGTTCTGGGAGCCTAGACAAGACAGTCCAGACTAGACAAACCTCACCCCTTGAACCCGGGTACCCCTGCTAAGTCACCGAACGTAGCGAACCTCTTGGGGTGACCCATGGCAGAAGTTATTCAGTAAATGGTAGCCGGGGCTTCGGTACGCGTACCCATCTCCCAAATTATGTTCTTCTTCTTGCTTTTGAAGTAAGTACCTTAAAATCGTATATTTATGTAAGTAACACAATGTTTTCTACAAGGGTAACTAACGACATCAGCTCGTTGTCATTACAAATAGGACAAATGATTCCAGCAAAATATCAAATATTGATGATTCCCTCAGTGACCATAAAATACTTACATAATTAGATACCCTCGTGTTCTTAATTTCAAATGGAATATTTCTAGCCATACTAAAAATTGCGAAAATTATATCTATACATAAAGAAGAATGTAAAAAAAATGTCCAAATCGTCCTATCGTCCAATCTCTATACTTCCAGCTACCTTTAAAAAATTTGAATGTGTCATTAAAGAAAGACTATTGAAATATCTCGAACACGGCAAAATTCTGACGTCAAAATAATACGGTTTCAGAAGACGGTCAACACTAAGGACGGGTTGTTTCGGAAAATTTGCACAAAAAAATAAAAACAAACAATTCTTCAAATTTCAAAGTTTATTTTCAAGTATTGTGAATTTTTTTTTCAAATTCTGTTATTATTTCAGTTCTGTCAAGCAACTAGCCTTTAATGATATTTTGGCAGAAATTGAATAGGACTTTCACAGAACCCGAAAATAAACGTTGAAATTAGATGAATTGTTCAAATTCTGTGAAGCAACCCATCCTAAATGTGCAGTTTTCAATTTCATATCGAATCTACAGACACATATTGATCGTGGTGATTTTACGGCGCCAATATTTATTGATTTACAGAAGCTTTTGACTCAGTAGATCATAACGTACTGATCGAAAAACTGTAACATTTGAGCATTGTTGGCACTCCCCTGGAACTTTTCCGACCTTACCTATCGAATCACTTTTCGGCAGTAGAACTGGGTGGAGTCGGGTGTGACTTAGGTAAAATAATACGTGGAGTGCCCCAGGGATCAATTCTTCGACCGTTGCTGTTCCTAACCTATGTTAATGACATAACAAAGTGGGGTATAAAAAGAAATCTACAGCTCTATGCGGACGACACAGTAATTTTTTATAACAAACCGAATCTAGCAGAGCTTGAAACGGAAATGAATGTTGATGTTTCCCATTTCACAAGCTGGTTGAGAATAAACAAACTGATCCTTAACGTAAAAAAACGCATTAAATGCTTTTCGGCAACAAGAAAAATTGCAGCCTCATCATAAAAATTGGTGACAACTGTCTCGAAAAGAAAACGTACAAAAATATTTGGTTCTGATTGTAGATTCCTAGCTATCGTGGGATCTCCACATATATCATATGAAGGATAAAATTACACCCATAACTGGTGTTCTATATAGGCTTCAAGGATTATTACCCCTTTATATTATACTCACTTCGGTGTACTATGCCATGGTACATTCACACCTATCCCATCTTTGCTGTATCTGGGGCTTTGCCTCAAAGAAACTGATAGCTGACCTGCAGCTGGTCGAAAACCGAGCTCTCGAAACGTTCTTGGTCTTCCATGGGACACACATGTCAAGGACATCTATTCAATTTCGGTATCCTTCCAATCACAGCCCTTCCCAAACATGAAATCACGACCACCATCCTACAAATTACCCAACAATCAACCCACACTAACATCAAGCTACTTTATAAACAAGACAACGACAATCACAATACTCGGAATAACAATAAAATCCGCATTCGTTTAACACACTACGAAATACGGAATAAAATCTCTTAACTATATTGCCTATACACTTTATAACTCTCTTCCAGATATGTATAAAAGCAGACAACATAATCCAAAAATTCAAAGTAAGGCTTTGAAAGATAATTTTTTTTAAACATGTAAAAACGACAATTCGTAATTCTTGTCGTGTTTTACTTTGTTTTGTTTCTTTCTCTCTCCTTTTCTATCTCCTGTATTTGTAATCGAGCATGATCTATTTTTACCAAAGTAGGTATTAGTGGGTAAGTACCTTCTTCTAAATTCCTACCTTGGTTCTGTGCTCATGTTTATATCCTTGTCTCTTTCCTTTTTTGTTTCTTCTTGTTTGTTCTACTTAATCTCCCTTTTTTATTTGTGTACTGTTTTGTATGTGAAACTTATAATTTTGATATCAAAATACCAATGTAAAATTGTACCTATTAACTCCCATCTACGTATTATAATTTCCTCTCGTCCTACTCCTGCAATGACTTTTGTAACTCATCGGGATTGATCTAGTAAGAAATAAAAAAATACCTACTAGATAATTTAAAAGTACCACATCGACATATGTCTCATTTGTACTTGTTTCTTATATAATAAATACTGCCATTTATATATTTATAATTATACTATTCCGTTAATTTAACCTGTTGATCTAATTGATTCATTGATCATCATCAATCATTATTATACATATATACCGTTAGAAAATGTACATGTTTTTACATAAAATGCTGTTAACAAGTAATTTAGCAGGTTTGAATGATAATAAATAATATGTTTATTTTTTCTTTATTTAGACATACACAGACTCGGTATGTATATATATATATATATATATATATATATATATATATATATATATATATATATATATATATATATTTAAAGAAAGGCAAACATTCCCAAGTTACTAATAACCTGACAATATTTGAAAATCTCCTACTACCACCACAGTAAGCAGAAAATGTTGCTTGTGTTGTGATGGAGGACTTAGCCAGCCGAGGAATTGAACACACTACGCCTGAGTGGGACCCAAGCGTGATGTCGACTCGGCCACATAGTTAAATTACCTATTTATTTATTGTGAAAAACAGTGAATTTCATTATTTATTATGTACGTCCATACAACACCTTAATAATGAGAACAGTTCTTAATTTTGACTAATATGTGAGTAATAAAAATAAAAAAAGGAAAAAAAGTGTGTGGAGAGATGTGTATGTTCATTAATTGTAATTGACTGTTAATAAAAATTTTATGAGAATTTAAGTGTACCAAAAACGTTATAAAATAATTCATTCCACGCTAAAAAAGTTCTTTCGAAAAGTCTTTCAAAGCTCTTGGTATTTTTTCAAATCGTCTATGTAGAGTGTAGACTATCTATGCAGTAACTGTAGGTTCAAGTTACATAGACTTGCGCGCAGTTTACACCTATAAAATCAATACACGTGTGAGGGAGAAATCTCCCCTTCGATCAGTTTATTGAATGATTGTGATAATATGTATGAACCAGTCTTTTTGAATATTTAATGACCAACTCAATTGAATTACAAAATAAATCTGGATGATTTGGAGAAGAGCGCAATAAATTATTTAAAAAATAATTTTTTATTTTTGCAGAAAGCAAACACTTTGACATTTTAAATGAAACACATGCTTTTTGTGTGTGTTTTTAAGTTACAAACAAACACGATGTTTTTATTCACAATATTATTGAAATTTCAATTTCTTTTACAAATTAGATTATTTCACCAAAGTAATCGTAAACTTTCGACAGCTCCAACTTCACGGAATTAATTAAACTTTTACCTGTACCTACAGTTGGTAGTAGGTACGGACCTATTCATTGTGTTGTCACAAGCCGCGAGTCATCATGAAGAGCGATCGTTTGACTGAACAATTAAATAGGCACGAAATGCAATTTTGACATAATGCAATTATTTGGTAAAATAACAAATAAATACCGAGTATTTATTTCAGGAAGTAAATAACGATAATACGAGTAACAATCTAACCGTTAGTCGCTGATCGGTCAATTTCTATGAAAGAATTCTTTGGTAATTACATTTTTAAACAGACAATACTAACTTCTAATCCCTGATCTAGGCTTCTGCACGGAGAAAACTTTCTGAACCTATTGCAAATAAAAATAATAAAAAAACCCTTCAAATTATTCGTATTGTTGTTAAAAGCTGGATTGTAGGCTATTAGCGAATGAATTGATAGGTATCCTGATAAACTTTAAGTAAAATACCAATGTTTTGTCACAATGTTCAAAAAGTACTTATGTTTTTGCATTTCGTCATGATATATTATTAAGACAAACTCAGGAGGATGAACACGTGTTCCGATAATATTACGAATTTACCTAAACTTTATCTTTGCAATCCCGTTTTTAACAGGATGACTAATCAGCATTACTCATTTTCTCCGTGTGGGTACCAGGACATACGGACTGACGGACCAGCAAGGAAGGGAGCGGAAGCACCACTTGCGGGATCCGAGCCGGTCCTAGGAGTGACAGCTTGTCACACCAAACTACAAATAATTCAAAGGTGGGTCAAATCTCAGCACAGGAAGGAATGGAAGAGGACATCCGGAATGAGAAATCTTAAGTACTCATATACGGACCAGATCCTGGACTTAGACCAGGCTAGATAGACTCAGTATGGATAGAGATTAACTGCGGGAACTGGTAGGCCTACTAACGGACGGGACATTACTATCTCAGGAGATACATGCGGTTGTTGGGAGTGGAAAACACCAATAGATGCGCTAATAGGAAACTCCAATTCCCCTGTGGTGCCAATGTCCAACCCTGATGGGAACAAGTCTCAGATGCCTGGAAAGTCACATTCAACCAGGAGACAGCCAAATACGCGATGAAAACCATGGTGAACTTTGTCAAAGGGACTGGGTTTTTGGTAAAACGGGTAATTGCACAATGTGACCATCGGCGGAGTGCTCACGGGAACTATCCGTAAGCGGGAACACGTACCATCTTACACCGGAGGTGCCAAGCCAGGAACAACAGGAAATAATAATGTCGAAGTCATAACGATAATGCTTGTCAACCTCGAATTCTAACAATCTTCCCATGAATTGCCAATTAGGAAACATCGTATTTGTTTTTTGTCCAAATGAATTTGATTTTTTAAAGTTATTGCAATGTATTTATGTTTCTTTATTTAGGCAACCAATCACCAGGGCGTTCCGTGATTGCGAGAAAATACCAACCAAAAAACGGCTTTCAGTTGACACGTTTAAAATTTCCATACTTTACCGTGCGTTTGAAAATTAATTTGATTTTTTAAAGTTATTGCAATGTATTTATGTTTCTTTATTTAGGCAACCAATCACCAGGGCGTTCCGTGATTGCGAGAAAATACCAACCAAAAAACGGCTTTCAGTTGACACGTTTAAAATTTCCATACTTTACCGTGCGTTTGAAAATTAATTTGATTTTTTAAAGTTATTGCAATGTATTTATGTTTCTTTATTTAGGCAACCAATCACCAGGGCGTTCCGTGATTGCGAGAAAATACCAACCAAAAAACGGCTTTCAGTTGACACGTTTAAAATTTCCATACTTTACCGTGCGTTTGAAAATTAATTTGATTTTTTAAAGTTATTGCAATGTATTTATGTTTCTTTATTTAGGCAACCAATCACCAGGGCGTTCCGTGATTGCGAGAAAATACCAACCAAAAAACGGCTTTCAGTTGACACGTTTAAAATTTCCATACTTTACCGTGCGTTTGAAAATTAATTTGATTTTTTAAAGTTATTGCAATGTATTTATGTTTCTTTATTTAGGCAACCAATCACCAGGGCGTTCCGTGATTGCGAGAAAATACCAACCAAAAAACGGCTTTCAGTTGACACGTTTAAAATTTCCATACTTTACCGTGCGTTTGAAAATTAATTTGATTTTTTAAAGTTATTGCAATGTATTTATGTTTCTTTATTTAGGCAACCAATCACCAGGGCGTTCCGTGATTGCGAGAAAATACCAACCAAAAAACGGCTTTCAGTTGACACGTTTAAAATTTCCATACTTTACCGTGCGTTTGAAAATTAATTTGATTTTTTAAAGTTATTGCAATGTATTTATTTTTCTTTATTTAGGCAACCAATCACCAGGGCGTTCCGTGATTGCGAGAAAATACCAACCAAAAAACGGCTTTCAGTTGACACGTTTAAAATTTCCATACTTTACCGTGCGTTTGAAAATTAATTTGATTTTTTAAAGTTATTGCAATGTATTTATGTTTCTTTATTTAGGCAACCAATCACCAGGGCGTTCCGTGATTGCGAGAAAATACCAACCAAAAAACGGCTTTCAGTTGACACGTTTAAAATTTCCATACTTTACCGTGCGTTTGAAAATTAATTTGATTTTTTAAAGTTATTGCAATGTATTTATGTTTCTTTATTTAGGCAACCAATCACCAGGGCGTTCCGTGATTGCGAGAAAATACCAACCAAAAAACGGCTTTCAGTTGACACGTTTAAAATTTCCATACTTTACCGTGCGTTTGAAAATTAATTTGATTTTTTAAAGTTATTGCAATGTATTTATGTTTCTTTATTTAGGCAACCAATCACCAGGGCGTTCCGTGATTGCGAGAAAATACCAACCAAAAAACGGCTTTCAGTTGACACGTTTAAAATTTCCATACTTTACCGTGCGTTTGAAAATTAATTTGATTTTTTAAAGTTATTGCAATGTATTTATGTTTCTTTATTTAGGCAACCAATCACCAGGGCGTTCCGTGATTGCGAGAAAATACCAACCAAAAAACGGCTTTCAGTTGACACGTTTAAAATTTCCATACTTTACCGTGCGTTTGAAAATTAATTTGATTTTTTAAAGTTATTGCAATGTATTTATGTTTCTTTATTTAGGCAACCAATCACCAGGGCGTTCCGTGATTGCGAGAAAATACCAACCAAAAAACGGCTTTCAGTTGACACGTTTAAAATTTCCATACTTTACCGTGCGTTTGAAAATTAATTTGATTTTTTAAAGTTATTGCAATGTATTTATGTTTCTTTATTTAGGCAACCAATCACCAGGGCGTTCCGTGATTGCGAGAAAATACCAACCAAAAAACGGCTTTCAGTTGACACGTTTAAAATTTCCATACTTTACCGTGCGTTTGAAAATTAATTTGATTTTTTAAAGTTATTGCAATGTATTTATGTTTCTTTATTTAGGCAACCAATCACCAGGGCGTTCCGTGATTGCGAGAAAATACCAACCAAAAAACGGCTTTCAGTTGACACGTTTAAAATTTCCATACTTTACCGTGCGTTTGAAAATTAATTTGATTTTTTAAAGTTATTGCAATGTATTTATGTTTCTTTATTTAGGCAACCAATCACCAGGGCGTTCCGTGATTGCGAGAAAATACCAACCAAAAAACGGCTTTCAGTTGACACGTTTAAAATTTCCATACTTTACCGTGCGTTTGAAAATTAATTTGATTTTTTAAAGTTATTGCAATGTATTTATTTTTCTTTATTTAGGCAACCAATCACCAGGGCGTTCCGTGATTGCGAGAAAATACCAACCAAAAAACGGCTTTCAGTTGACACGTTTAAAATTTCCATACTTTACCGTGCGTTTGAAAATTAATTTGATTTTTTAAAGTTATTGCAATGTATTTATGTTTCTTTATTTAGGCAACCAATCACCAGGGCGTTCCGTGATTGCGAGAAAATACCAACCAAAAAACGGCTTTCAGTTGACAGGTTTAAAATTTCCATACTTTACCGTGCGTTTGAAAATTAATTTGATTTTTTAAAGTTATTGCAATGTATTTATTTTTCTTTATTTAGGCAACCAATCACCAGGGCGTTCCGTGATTGCGAGAAAATACCAACCAAAAAACGGCTTTCAGTTGACACGTTTAAAATTTCCATACTTTACCGTGCGTTTGAAAATAATATTCGGAAATCAGCTACTAAATTTTACGCAGCAAAAGACATAATTTTAATTGATTGTATAAATTAATATAATTCAAAATGATTACTCTAAATATTCATATACATACATGTTACATACGTGCCTGTTTTACATACTAAAATAAACTTAACTAACTTACCAGGCCTTCGCCGTTTGCTAAACTTATACGCGAAGTTATTGCAACTAGAAATTATATTTTCTTTATTATTAGACAATTGAAATAATTTTCTGTTAAAATCAGTTACAATTCTTAAAATGACACTTAAATTCAAAGCAAATTTGAGTTCATTGAACCAGATTTCACGGTGGGTCTCCGAGTATGTTTGATGTTTAGTACCAGTTATAAATGTTGCAGGTGTCCAGTTACAGTCCTGACGCAAATTTAACCCATTAATAAAAAAAAATTAAATGAGAATAATGACAAAAGTGACAATTTTTATTTATACCGGCGGTAAAATCAAGTTAGTTGCAAGCGGCGGGTGATGGCGATAACACGATGTCAGAAGACGTATTATATTTAAAACGAAACGCATTTTCGTTATTGATTGTTTATCTGCATGTAAGTCAATCAAATAATTTTCAAGGAAGCGGTCCAATAAATCAATAATAATATATCGGTAAAATTTGATCAGGGTATCTAGCACGGTCGGTCGATAAAGCTTTTATCTGTCGGTAACTTCATCGTTTCCGAGCACGACTGCAGATCGCCAAAGAACAAACAACAGTTTGCAACGAATAAGTGTTCTCAATTTATTCGACCTGAACTGTTGTTTTTACGATATGATGACAAGTTATCCACATTATCGATGAATCCTATATCGATCGACCGTGCTAGGTACCCTGGACCCCGATACCGTATACTTAACATCCACAGGATGACCCCTATTTTGACATAGGTAGGTAATAATAAAAATCTTTGAGATAAGTTGTTCAAATGATGGCGCTCCGTTGAAGTTTAGTCGTTGAGAAGGGATTTAGATTGCATGATATTAACAAGGAAAACGCATTATCGCCGGCACTCCTTTGAAAGGCTGATTGAAGGCTGCGCCTGCAGGGCCGCGGTCGGTGACTTTGCCAAGAGCGAAGCAAGCACACTCCCTACTGCAGCCAAGTACCGAGCCCACTACTTCCTCCAAAGACGCATCTCATCTCTCCGGTCAGTGCCACTGGAGACAATCACCGCGTCCATGATTCATCGTGCATATAATATATCATTATGTAAGGAATAACAAATCACTCTGAATTATGTATTTCTTTGTTGTACAACAGGTTTTAGAAATTAAAGATTAGCACGGCGCGTGTAATGCTGGTTGTTGTGCCGTGCAGAAGTTCCTTCATCTCATTATCAGGACAGATGTCTCCAAATCTGCATTTGTGGTTATCATATTAATGCGGGTAGTAGGTTGGTAGTATGCAAATCCACTCTAGAATCATCTGCCGTGTGGGGTTAGGTTAGGTTAGGTTAGGTAACTATATTTATATTTTAAATATAGATTATACTAATTATAATTCTGTTAACCCGCAATGTGATTGCAACTGGTGAAAGTTAAATATTCACTTTTACGTTATTGCAAATATTTTAATGAGTTTAGTTTTTCGAAGTGTAGGCATTTGTAGAAAAATGTACACAAATAAGAAGTGTTAGTTGTATATTTATTTATTAAGAGTAACAATGCAGAACTAAACAATATACTAGACAAAGTAGGGTCATGCCAAAAGTAAATATAACCTGTCCACGTCACAGATTTTCTAATTTAGTCGATAATAATACTTAGTCGAAAAATGGAAAAGTTATGAAACATGATAAAATGCAGATACTATTTAAACTGAGACAAGCGTTACAAAGTTCTGACAATTATGTTCAGAAAAACGAAATTATATTGTAAGGACCTGTGTTAGGTGTACTGTAAATATTATTACGTTGTAAGTACCTGTGTTAGGTGTACTGTAAATATTATTATATTGTATGTAACTGTGATAGATGTACTGTCAATATTATTCTATTGGAAGTACCTGTGTTAGGTGTACTGTAAATTTGATTGATTATTATTATTACAATGAATATCTTTTGAAGATTGTACACATTAAGGTAATATTAATTTCTCAATTGGGAAAGTGTTGTCCTGGTAAGACAGATGATCCGGACAATTCCCAGTTGCGACTGTTACAGTTCCGTGGAGTTGTTCTGTTTATTTATTTATTTATTTATTTATATATATATACGCCTAAAAAGGCTTTTACATAGAAGTGATACATGATGCAGTACAATAAGAGAATATGTATTATACAGGAGATATTGACAGTAAATAGATGTAATCCATTTTAAAGAAGGAAAAAAAATAACATAAAGTAAAAAAGAAATTACAACAACATTACATATAAAACAAATCATTAAAACTAATTTACCAAAGCTACTCTAATTTGTAGGATTCAACAAAGTGTTGATGTAGATTATGCTTAATTCTATATATGGAGTCAATAAATAAATCAATAACACCCCCATACTTGTTGCCCAGATCATGCATCCTATTGGTCAGTGAGTGTGTCTGATAGTTGGTCGAGTATGTATTACAGAAGAATGTTATATTTTGCCTTGTATTCCTAGTCGGCACATGTAGTTTAATAGTGGCAAGGATGGCAGGACTATCAATTAAGTTGTTAATGACTCTGTGTAACACAACCAGGTCTGAAATAATTCTCCTGTCAGACAGTGTTATTAGATGCAATTGATTCATCAAACTGACATAATTAATGTAATCAATAGGAATTCCGAGCTTAAAATTTACGTACTTAAGAAATTTGTGCTGAACCATAGACATATGAATATTAGTAGACCTGCCCTAAGTGATTAAAAGCTTATTATCCCCACTCCCCATACCGGTTCCATTGGAACCGGCTGTGCTCGCGTATGGCCTCAAGTGAAATTTGAAAACGTGACGTCATCATTCTTGTGCGAACTATGGTCGAGGCATCATCGGTTCATTTTACGAAATAACACGGCAAAATGTTGACTTGTACTATGAAAACTTGTAAAAATAGATGTGAAAAAGAGAATAAACCCAATTGTCGTATTACATTCCATATATAAGCATTATTTTACTTTATTTTAAGCATATTCACATCGTATAATATAGATCAGTTTTAGAAACATATACTATCAAATCGAGAAACGTCTGGACGCGAAACACAAAGCTGGTTGGTTGCTGGGAAGTAAATTATGAACATTTATAAAAGTGTCTTAACTAAATACTTAAACGAAATATTCGACTCTGAAAATAGAACCGAATTTTTTTGCCGAATTTGGACTTCGCAAATTTGTTCATAACGTGGCGAGTAATTTGCGCTCCCATGTAAAAATGTCTATTCATTCAAAAGCAGATTTTACTTTTAAGAAGTAAATGGTGATATTATAATGCGAGATGCCTATTTACTGTCAGATTGATTTATTGACGAATCACAGTCAGCCTTACGCCCTTCGTTCTTCAACAGTTGATTTTACCCCTCGCCATTATCTTCTCGTCTATTAATTCCTATGTCTGTGTGCTGAACTCTTTCTATATTATTGGAGTGAACTTTATATAAAGGGGACCAAATAGGTGAATTATACTCCAATTGACTTCTGACTAATGAAGTATAGAGGGTTCTCATACAATCTATGGACTTAAAATCGGTTAAAGTTCTGCAAAGGAAGCCAAGCATCTTTAAAGCCTTATTAGTTATGTTGATGTGTTCAATGAATGACAAGTTTTCAACGAATATTACACCCAAGTCACGAATATGTGATACTGGTATTAATTTAATATTATTTAATGTATATTCATGTAATATATTATAACGAGTTTTGGAAAATCGTATTACTTGACATTTCTGAATGTTCAAAAATAAAGCATTTTGTTCACACCATTGATGAAGTTGTTCTAAATTACTCTGTAAAATTTGACAATCGGATACATTTCGTATTCTTTTATATATTTTTAAGTCGTCAGCAAATAGCAGAACTTCTACATCATTAAATTGGTCAATAATGTCATTGATGAATAATAAGAAAAATATTGGGACGAGGTGGGACCCTTGAGGAACCCCACTTGTGGCCTCGAATATATAAGATTGTACAGAATTAATCTTAACACTAAGCACCCTATGGCTAAGATAACTAACAATCCAACTCAATAATTTACCTTTGATGCCCAACGATCGAAGTTTATAAATAAGTATGTGATGTCGAACCTTATCAAAAGCTTTACTAAAGTCAGTGTATATACTGTCCACTTGTTGTTTGAGACCCAGAGATTCAGATATGTAATTTTCATAAATCATTAAATTACTTAAGGTAGAGCGACCTGTGATGAAGCCATGTTGGTTAGGAACAATAATGTTGTTGATAGGTTTTACAATGATATCTAGGACTAATTTCTCAAAAACTTTCGGTAAAGCAGACATTATACAAATTGGTCTATAGTTTGATATATCGCTTTTATCTCCTTTTTTATGAATAGGGGTTAAATAACTCTTTTTCCACTGAGCTGGAAAAGAACCAGAACTTAAAGAATTGTTAAAGAGTTTATAAAGAGGATATATCAGACTACTAACACAGGTTTTGTAAAATATTGGAGGAATACCATCCGGTCCAGCAGATTTATTGCTATCTAATTCTTTTATGACTTTTTCTATAGATTCTTTTTTGATGAAACATTGGCTTAGATTTAATACCTCTTCCACTGAAATATCGGGAATCGTATTGACACGAATATTTGTGTCGTAAACACTTTTAAATGAATCAGCAAATAGATTAACTATACCTTCGATACTGTCGGCACATTTTTCTTTTAAGTACATGTTATTGGGAAATCCACAATCATTTTTTTGTTGACTTTTAGAAAAACTCCATGATTTTTTAACATTTTGGTGTACCTCTTTTTCAATTAGGCTTACATAATCACTGTAGCATTTTATTGATAATTCTTTACACTGCTTACGTAATTTAGTAAAAGTTATGTAATCAATTAGGATTTCTGGTATGTTTATATATTCTATGGATATGTTTTTTATAATTAATATATTTTTTTAATTCCCTCGTTAACCATTTGGGATAGTTAGATGGTGTGAAGTTGACCCTAGGAACAAAGCGCTCTATCGAGGTATTTAAAATTGAGTAAAATTGTTCTAATTGATTATTTAAATTATTTTCGTTGTCTAAAATGACCAATCTGCCGAGGTAAGGTACTCATTAATATTATGGTATTCGGCTTTGGAGAAATTATACGATGTGGTAGTTAGGTTTGGAGATCTTCCAGACATATTTGTTATGATAATATCTAATGGTGGATGGTGTTTATTCACGCACTTGAAAACACTAAATCTAACATTCGATTATTAGAATTAGACACATTGTTTGATTGAGTTAGTCCTAGGAATATGGACATATCACGAATTTCACTGGATTTAGCGCACTGTAATTCAACTTCGTTTGTTTAAGACGAGACAATACCCTAAAACAAACCCAGAATCTTAACGACGTAAGTAAAGCTTAAACTGGTGAATTGAAAAGAATTCTTAAGTTAAAAAACTAGTAGATACATATTTCTGAACTGGACACGAAAAACAACAATACTTGGATAGGGTTTGTTCTCTCTGCTGTTCTCTTAGCTCTAATGGATTAAGATGGGGTGGAGCCCCCTCAGCCCGATCTTGCTGCAGATACAGGCATCTGGTTGGTGGGGATTGTCGCCCACACGGCTGACGGCACTTGGCAGTGGCGTCCATCGCAGAATAAAAAACACAAATAACGGTGGAAAAACAAGTTTAGCGAGAGAACTGCATGACGAATCACCGCCACCGCCTCGGTTTAAACTAGAAATAGAAACTGCTGTAATGAGCCGGTAGTTCGAGATATGATTCGAACAACTCGTGTAATTATTACTGCCATCCGGACTTTTTACTTTCTTCGTTATTACGCCAATGTCTTTGTTCTGTCTTAAGTGTAATTGAAGTTTACATAAGTATTTGTTTCTTTCGCTTATTAATTTCCACTGTATTTATGGTGATAATTCTATATACAGTAATATGGGGTCACTTTGATCACCATTTGTTTTGACTCCCCAAACATGTATTCCTATGTTTTGTGTTTATTTGGATTATTTAAGAACATTGACCTAAAGAGCCGGACAGAGCGATTCGAGAACAATTTGAAGCCGCGGGATGAGGGGGAAGAAATATGGAAAATGCCAAAAATCGTAAACCGCTATAACTGCATTAACAACACTAAAAATTAAATAACAATAGTTCATTATGCACCGCCTTGCATACAAATCAGTTGAAAAGTTAGTTATACAAGATGGCTGCCAGGCAATTTCCCCTCACCCGAGATTTGGCTTCAATGCCAGTCATATAAAATCGTATTAATGCTCTGTCCAGTGCTTTTAGATCCATGATGATAGATGTGTAATAAATATAAAATTTATTTTATATTTTCTAAAATAAAATTTTCCGGCACAAGTGATTTTATAAAAGTTATTTTGTTTCAAAGTTGAAAATGGATTAAAGTCACCCCATTATATTCAACCGTCCGCAATTCATGTTATTATGTGACTCATGTTATCATAGCAAAAAATCATTTTATAAATAAAAAAACAATAAAGGGTTTAGGTTGTAAGGTTTCCTATCTCTCACCGCTAAATAGGTATCGTTTCATTTCTGTATTGATTGATGTCATTGTTTTGTATCGTTGAGTCATTATGATTCTTTGTCCATCGAACATTGAGTATTCCAAGAGACTCGTTTACAGTTAGTTGTGTTGGGGAGCTGAGTCACTGTAAGAACAGTTGGGGTGTGTAAATTCAAAGTAGGTACTCCGTATCTGTTACTCATTGAATGAGTTCTGACAGTGAGGGTCTGTAAGTATGTTATCCGTGGTCTTTGGAAATTTTTTAGTGTTGTTAAAATATGTACTTTCTTATTATTTATATGTAGCTGCCTACCTCTTAAGAATTTTTGATATTTTTAGATGGTTAGCCAGAATGTATTCTCCATAATAACCACTACAGAACGAAGAAGCGGTGGGAGGCCTAACATTAGATGACTCGGTGGAGTGGAGACATTGTAGCCTGACTGCAGAATCTGTACTCTTCAGAAGCTTAGCAATAATAACTACTTAAAGTCAATAATATATGATAAGTGACCAGAATGACGAGAAATAAACCTGAGACTGTAAAACGCTGGGGAACAAGCGGGCGAAGAGGGTGGCTCGTTTGTGAAAATTTCAAATAAAATTTAATTCCAATCTAGACGAGAGGAAAAAACTAATTTATTGAAAAAATATTATTTGAGTCAATTTTAACCGAAAACCTCCAAATTAAATGGATCTATTTCGAAATATTCGATTTTGGTAGCAGCTACAGCTGCTGCCTTTCTGATTGCTTTGGAATTTTGGTAGCAGCTACAGCTGCTGCCTTTCTGATTACTTTGGAATTTTGGTAGCAGCTACAGCTGCTGCCTTTCTGATTGCTTTGGAATTTTGATATATTCGATTTTGGTAGCAGCTACAGCTGCTGCCTTTCTGATTGCTTTGGAATTTTGATATATTCCATTTTGGTAGCAGCTACAGCTGCTGCCTTTCTGATTGCTTTGGAATTTTGATACAATGTTGCATTCAAATAGCCGTGCGTTTTTATATACCTATATTAAAAAGATGTCACCTGTGACAGGTAAAACATATATTTTTTAAACAGCGCCATCTGTTGGACAAACAAGCTTTTTTTTTTAAAAAAAAGCGCCGTCTGTTGGACGTAAAAGCAACACGCGATGTTGTTTCTCTATTTGCACAGATAGACTGATCCACAGCAACGCGTGGTGGAGTACAGCTAGTAAACTAATAAAAACCAACGGAGTGCTACTGAAATAGGCTGCAATTCACGCATTTGTAACGATATTGTTACAAATAGTCGTAGGAATAGGCATCAGAAAAATCTGATTTCTGTTCAACCGATCTAGGACTATAGGGCGGTTTCCAGTTCCTTAATTCCTATTTATGGCAACCATTGATTAGAATCTACGATGGACTCTTTAATCTACAATCTACATAACACTATGCAAGTAAACACGTTGAAA
Organism: Hesperophylax magnus; assembly: GCA_026573805.1. NCBI lineage: Eukaryota > Metazoa > Arthropoda > Insecta > Trichoptera > Limnephilidae > Hesperophylax > Hesperophylax magnus. Next base: position 1,401,437 of record JAIUSX010000043.1, on the reverse strand, counting down.
CATTGAGTTATCTATAAATATATACCTCATTGCGTTGAATGCACTTAACTAACTGCTAATAAATCAATTGAGCTGTATATTAAAAAGAGTCTCGCTTTGCTCCCGTAATCTGACTATTGATGATTCGTAATGATTGCGATAGATGGTTGAGATGAAAATGAAATGGCCAGGTAACCTCGTGTTGCGCCGCGGCCGTGCCATGGCTAGAAAGCGCATCGTCATCGGATTTAACGGATTGACGCGATGATATTAATTTGTTATTACCATCAAGAGTGATTTGGATCGTGATTGATTGCATTTTATCTTCATAAGTATACAGAATCTCATCACGATCTAGTCTCCAAGTTGTGTGTTGCCATGCATATTGCATATGCAGGGCCGGCGCGCGTGTGACCGGACGCTGACATTTGGAGGTGCCAAATTAACTTAGACTTTTTCCGGGATATGGGTAATGGAAGGTAGTGCATTCCCACCCACCCCATTTAGCACCCTATATATGGCATACCCAACAATTGGGGTATGTTGTGATGCCGAAGGTAGTTGGGATGGAAAAGATCCGGGTAGAGGAAGGTACAGAAGTTCCTGGCTATTAGGATCTGATCACTAAACACGGCTAAAGCTATTTCATGCAAAGTTTCGATTCTAAATGGAGGTCTTTCACTAGGGCGATATTAAAAGTATCTACCACTCTGAAAACTTGTTTGCCGTTGGGTTAGGTTTTTCATCATTGTCATCGTTATTCTCCATTACCTCAACACAGGAGGCCTTGAGGTAAAAAATCCCTCAGGGCCTATGTCATCTTTGGAGATGCTGTGTGGAGGGTCTTTTTATGGAAAGAAAGGAGAGGAAGTTCTGGGAAGGAAAAATGTACGAGGGGTGGGTATGAATCTGGGGGTCAATGTGTCCAGGAGTGACAGATGTATGAATCTATCCCTCTCACTGCGGTGCAAGGCGATGGGTCGAGAGAGTCCGGCTGAAAAGGTCAACAGGTCTCTTCCGATCCGGCCCACACTGCAGTAGGTGGACAAACGCGTACGACGCCAAGACCTTGACAAAGCTCACCCCACGAACCCGGGCACCCCTCCTAAGTCACTGAGGTCACCTATGGCAGGAGTGTTGATTATCCAAAAAATGGTTTCCGGGGCGGCGGTACACATTGCCGCCTCCCAAATTGAATCTAATAATTATTGTAAGAGCTTTGACATCGCAGGTCACAAAATAGAAGAAAATAAAAATGGATAAACTCGAAACAAGCAGACTTCAGACAACCGGATTTTACCATTAATGAAGCAGAGATTCTAGATTTATAGTGATTTATTTTTAAGGTATTATGCCGTACTGCGCTACCTCCGTCTTTAGTCAGCGTTTTGTACAGCGTAAGTGTCCATCATCAGGGCCGATATGTGATTTTGTGTTGCCACATCTGCACTGAGCAAATAGATAAAACCATCAAAGTAAAACATCAAATCCACTGTATGTTTACGGTATTGTTGTAAGTTCGAGCGCCGGCGCCGGCCCTGCCCACTCCATTGTCAAGCTACGGTAGGAGTGGGTCATGTCGTGAACAAATAGATAAAACCATCAAAGTAAAACATCAAATCCACTGTATGTTTACGGTATTGTTGTAAGTTCGAGCGCCGGCGCCGGCCCTGCCCACTCCATTGTCAAGCTACGGTAGGAGTGGGTCATGTCGTGAACAAATAGATAAAACCATCAAAGTAAAACATCAAATCCACTGTATGTTTACGGTATTGTTGTAAATTCGAGCGCCGGCGCCGGCCCTGCCCACTCCATTGTCAAGCTACGGTAGGAGTGGGTCATGTCGTGAACAAATAGATAAAACCATCAAAGTAAAACATCAAATCCACTGTATGTTTACGGTATTGTTGTAAGTTCGAGCGCCGGCGCCGGCCCTGCCCACTCCATTGTCAAGCTACGGTAGGAGTGGGTCATGTCGTGAGCAAATAGATAAAACCATCAAAGTAAAACATCAAATTGAATATATGAAAAAAAATCTTTCTTAAAACTCAATGTTTGCTCCACATTTATGACAAGAGAGTCACACCGAAAATACTTAGGATGGGTCGTTTCATAGAATTTGAACAATTCATCAAATTTCGAAGTTAATTTTCAAGTTCCGTGAAATTTCTATCGAAGTTCTATTATTATTTCAGTTCTGTGAAGCAGTTGGCCCATAATCATATAATAAAAGAATTCGAATATGACTTTCACAGAACTTGAAAATTGATGAATTTTTCAAATTCTGTGAAATAACCCATCCTGAGTCGCCTGGTTTCGTAGCATTTTCAATATCTATAAAAACGTTAACTGAAACATTTTTGACAAAAAAAGGTTTTAAAATTCTGCCGGAAATGTGGAAAAAAAATTTCTTTGAGTAATTATTGACACTGTTTTCAATTTACATTTACAATTATTGACACTGTTTTCAATTGAAAACAGTGTCAATAATTATTATCTTTGAGCTAGAATAGAAATCAGTGTCCATAATTATTATCTTCCTGTCATTTTGCTATCGCAAGTTTCACGCTGACATTTCTAACCTAAAATGGAAATACGCCTAAAGAAGACGTCGATTCAATTTTTTTAAATTATTAAAAAAGACCCTCAGCATTTTAGTGAACAACTTCGCCAAAAAAATAATACATCTCCGCGCGCCGTTCGTGTTCGAGCGATATTCATTATTAATGTTTCGGGATTGAATATTTAAATTACTTGGATAATACCCTTTATTATATAGAGTTGATTAATCTATTGTAGCGAACAAATAGTTTCGTGACAAACCTCTGCGGCCTGGTCAAGCGAAGAAGCGGAGAAAGTTTTATAGCAGCGACCATTCATGCTGGGAACATTATAGCTGGATAGACTGACCACTGACCCGATTAATCACCCCTCCATCTTCCATCTCAATGCACTCCGCATTGTCTATATTACGAATAAAATATCCGGGCACCGAGTGGAGACACGAGTTGGCTTTTCTAAATTCTAGTTTGTTTTTACCAATTCGGGTGCTTGACTTTGACGTAAAAAAAGCAAAAAGTTAATTAACTGTTCGCCGGGCTCAATTAATAGTTATAAGACGCGCTTACGACGCGCGACGGAGAACAGCTTCCAGGATGGTCCGAAGCATGACCGCGATTTCAGATACTAGCTATTCTAGCTGCTGATGATAATGCTTTACACAGGTTCAGTAAACTTAGGCATATCCCAAAGATATTAGAAGAACGAGACGTGCTATTAGCAGTTCATACTGTGTGGAATTGTTTTGCCCAGTGTCGCCGGTTTTGTTCACCAATACTACTGCACACCTTCGCTTACGCTAAGGTATCCGCACTAATACATAGAACAGATTTCTGTGCGTACACGTCCCGACAGTATTCAAAGTACCCTAATTAGGTAGTACTCCGCCTACGGTCCGGCGACCAACATAGCATATCTCGTTCTTCTAATATCTTTGGCATATCCTCAAAGACAAGAATAACACTTCCGAACACGTATATGGGCTTGCTGTTGAGAGCTCCGTTGGGACCGCTCTTTCACTGACGTGAAAAACGTTGACGAAAAAAATGAGAGATTATGACTAAGATATCAGCAGTATTCACAGATCATCTTGTGCTTCCTATTGGTATTCTCCTTCGAATCATAATCATGGAGCCTCACCACGTAGGTGCCCTCCGTGGTTCGGTGGTTACGATACTCGGCTACGAATCAGTAGGAGGCAGGTTCAAATTCTGGCGTATGCAAAAAAATTTTATTGTATTCATTTGTGTTATTTCACAATGTATTCATTTGAAATAATATATAGTAGTAGTTTAAGAGTGATAGATTGGAAATTTAGCTTAACTGGTTTATTTTATACCCAACATCTTAAATGCAAAATTTATTCACATGTATAACTGTGTGCTTCCTCAAATAATACTCACTACTAATAAAAAAAATTTAAAAAATGCTGTTACTATCGCCCTTGTGAAAGACCAACACTCAAAATCGAAACGTTGCCTGAATTTTTTTAGCCGTGTTTGGTGACCAGATATGAATAGTCTGATACTTTCCCCACTTCTTTCACCCTCAATTGAGGATTCCATTATTCCATAGTCTCACTGGCTACAGACCGTATTGGCAATTGAATCTCTTGTACGGTACTCACATAAAAAAATAACCTTCACACAACGAACATTCAAATAGAAAGAAAAACTAATTGAGAGCATTGGAAGCGTAGCGAGACAAAGGTACCCATAATTAGGTACCATCACAATCTCCACACTCAAGTGGGGCCATGCTGGACACTTAGCCTGGCTAACAGGTGAATTTCAATATCATCGGATGGCGTCCTTGGTTGGGAAACAAAGGTCGCCCACAGATGACAAAGGCGGACGACCTATAAAGAATCGAACAAAACAAAACTGGAGGCTATTGGGGAGGAATAATGTCCAAAGCCGGAAAGAAAACTTTTAAGAAAAACATAATTTTTGTTATAAACACTGGATGCTCGGCAGTAAAGTGCGTTTACTTCGGGAGGTGATTCTACATTATGATAAAAAATAACGGTAATAATAATAATAAAGAAAAATAATTTTTTTTCCATAGAAGAAATTTATTTTTCCATACAAACAATTCAACTCTTTCACCTAAAAGCTACCTTAAATCGTTGGAATTTTGAAAAAACTGACTAATCTTTTTCTTTTCTTTAGTTCTACCACCTTGTAGAATAACCTCCCGAAGTTCGCGCACTTTACCCCCGGACACCGTGTATAGATTTAAACAAAACAAGTGCCCTTGGTGTAGTAATACACACAGCATTAGGACTTTTAGGAGGGATGCAACATATACGATATAATTTTATTTTTTAAATTCTCTACTTGACGGCCTCCGTGGTCGAGGGGTAAGGCTCTCGACTATCAAACCGAAGGTCGCGGGTTCAAATTTCGGCGTGAATAGATTTTATTTGATGAATTCGTGTTATTTCACTATGTTACTTATGTATATATTATTAAATTTCTGTCATATACTTATTTTGTTTAAATAATGGACTTCTACGCATCAAATACAATAACAAAAAAAATACACGTTTTCATCAAAATGATCTTTTTGAAAATTGTAATTTTTTTGTGTTTACACAATTGTCTGCAGATTATTTGATGTTTGTGCTTGGGCTATCGAGAACCATGTTTTTTTATAATATTTTATTGGTATAATTCAACTAGCTCTTGTAAGGGGCATTCGATGAAGATACATTTGAAACTTTTCGTTGCTTTTTAAATCACCTATGATATTTTGGGTAGCGGATCCTCGCATGAAGGTTTGTTTCCCTGTCGGTGGGCAATATAATATAACGTGGGCACGCGGGTCACTAAATATCCGTAAGTAGGTAGGTACCTAATATGATCAAACATTCAAACGATTGGGCATTTTGTGAACCATGAACCCTCCAACACGTGAGAGTTTCTATGAGGCAAAGATAAAAGGAAACTGGTTAAATGTAAAATTAATTAATATATAACCATTTAGCAGTGTTAAAGTCTTAAAACGGACTTTGAATGGCGGACCACAAATTCGAGCGCCAATGAGTGGAATAATACTGTAATTTTTACTGAAAATTTTGCTGAACTTTCGCTATATTATGTTTTATTGTTTGAAATTAATTTGTTGTTATTTTGAACTTGTATATTAATTCCAATAAAACAGAAAAAGAAAGAAATTCCAGTAAATAAGAAAAAGAAAGATGCATGAAAAAGCGAGAATAGTTCTATTGCCGTAGTAGAGTAACTATAATAATTATTATTGATACCTTCTTGTCCAAGAGGAAAACTTATATATTAGTTCCCCGTGTCGACCACAGATGGCACTGAAGATCTCATTCAGGCTGCTGTAGCTTTCATTTTACAATACCGTTGAAAATTTTTTTTATTTTGCATGATCTATTACTATTTTGATCTGCCCACTTTTATGGTACTAACCTCTAGTCTACTATTTTTTTTTTAAATTTAGATGATCTATGCGGGGGTGCTCCTCTTACTTCATATTATTTATCATTGAAGACAATATTGGCGATTTTCTAACGAAATTTTGAAACAGAATAATCAGATAAAGTCACATCTACGAATTGAACCCTTTAGGAAGGACTTTAGCCTTGCCGGGGCGCTGCTATCGCTTAGCTAATCTGACCCTATTTCCTTCGGTCATATTTAACTCCATCGTACTTTGAATAAGAACTAACAACATAATCTTAATTTTAATGGCTGCTTTCTTTATGTATGATCGCAAGATTCTTCCCGAATTAAATGCAATGTAGATATTGCCTTGGATAATTATATCCTATTTTTATTAATACAATATTAGCGATTATCAAACGAAAATTTGAAACAGAAAATCATAAAAAGATGATCTATATATATATATATATTCTATCACTTTTTTGAAATTCAATTGTTTTTTCCCAAAAAAATTTTTCCCATAAAATTTTTTTTTTCCATGTAAATAATTTAAGTTTTTTTACCAGAAAACTAAAAATTTAGAAAATAGTTAACATGTTTTATTATTTGTAGGATAGGTATAGCTTATATTATAGGATAGGTTATATGTTTGTATGTACTTGTATCTCTGTGGGATTAGTATACTTATATATAGTTAACATGTTTTATTATTTGTAGGATAGGTATAGCTTATATTATAGGATAGGTTATATGTTTGTATGTACTTGTATCTCTGTGGGATTAGTATACTTATATATAGTTAACATGTTTTATTATTTGTAGGATAGGTATAGCTTATATTATATGATAGGTTATATTTTTGTATGTACTTGTATCTCTGTGGGATTAGTATACTTATATATAGTTAACATGTTTTATTATTTGTAGGATAGGTATAGCTTATATTATAGGATAGGTTATATGTTTGTATGTACTTGTATCTCTGTGGGATTAGTATACTTATATATTTGTATGTACCTGAATCTCTGTAGAATAAGTATACTTATATGTTTGTACGTACTTGTATCTTTTAATTTTATATCCTTCTGGAGTTTGTATTAAGTTTATACATTCTGATGTCATTGTACGACAAAATGTCACACTAAATTGTTATTTATTTAAAATTATTTTTAGTATTCTCTTATGCTTATTTATTTTATTTTTCTTATTTAACTGTGAAATTTAATTATTGTTTATGATGTATTTATACCGTTGATATTAAATAAATAATATGGTATCACCCCCCGAAGTTAGCGCACCAACTGCACTAACTCCCCGAACACCATGGGCATTAGTAATATACTAACAGTGGTGATCCCTGAATATTGTGTATATGTAATATACTAATAGTGGTGATGCCTGAATATTGTGTATATGTAATATACTAATAGTGGTGATGCCTGAATATTGTGTATTATTAATATACTAACAGGGGTGATCCCTGAATATTGTGTATATGTAATATACTAATAGTGGTGATCCCAGCATATTGTGTATTATTAATATACTAACAGTGGTGATCCCTGAATATTGTGTATATGTAATATACTAACAGTGGTGATCCCTGAATATTGTGTATATGTAATATACTAATAGTGGTGATGCCTGAATATTGTGTGTCTGTAATATACTAACAGTGGTGATCCCTGAATATTGTGTATATGTAATATACTAACAGTGGTGATCCCTGAATATTGTGTATATGTAATATACTAATAGTGGTGATCCCTGAATATTGTGTATATGTAATATATTCGAGTGGCCTATCGAGCCTACGTGTCTGAAATTGAGGAAAACATCATGCATGATCCCAAGATGTTTTGGCACTATATAAAATCTCTTCGGAAGGATGGTGGTCTCGAAGACACCATGATGAAAGGTAATCAGGAATTTCGTGGCTTGGGTGTGGCAAACGCATTTGCTGATCATTTTCAATCGGTCTACAATAAAGACCCTCCACTTCTAGACATTAATAATACGGCCACATTTAATACCAAAAGTGCTTCAAACGTCGATTTAGGTATACTTACGGAATCTGACGTTATGAGTGCCATAAGACTCATGAAGAACTCGCACTCTATCGGACCAGACTTCTTTCCCGTATTTTTTATTAAAGGGTGTGCCGAGTTCTTAAAAACACCACTATGTCTTATCTTTAACTTAGCTATAAATACTTCAACTTTTCCCGAAGTATGGAAAACTTCAAAAATATGTCCTATTTTTAAGAATGGTTCGAAAAAGTTAATCGAAAACTATAGACCAGTTGCTATACTATCAGCTCCTGCTAAAGTATTTGAAAAATTAATTCATAAATTCATTATGCCTCAGATAGACGCATACATTATCCCAGAACAGCATGGTTTCCGGAAAGGAAGATCCACTGAAACCAACCTGATGGTTTTCACCGACTATGTTGCTAGGTCCCTAGACAGAGGTTACCAAGTAGACTGTTCGTACAACGACTTCTCCAAAGCTTTTGACACCGTGAATCACGATATCTTACTCATAAAACTTGCCCAGATGGGTTTTTCACTTCGGATGTTAGAGTTTTTTAAAAGTTACCTCAAGAACAGAAAACAATTTGTCACTCACGGAATCTTCCAATCTGCCGAATTTCTTGTTTTTTCTGGGGTTCCCCAAGGATCGATCCTAGGGCCTCTTCTTTTTTCCATTTTCATTAATGACATTGCTGAAGTCATTCGTTTTTCTCGCTTTCTGCTGTTCGCTGACGATCTAAAATTATTTCTTCTAATAAGAAATATTGAGGACTGCCTGCACCTTCAAGCTGATGTTGATAACATTTCAGAATGGAGTCAACGAAACAAGCTTCATTTCAATGTCATGAAATGCGTAGTTCTGACTTTCACCAGAGCATTTAGTCTCACATACCACAGGTACACTATGCTCGGTCATAATCTCAAACGAGTTTCAAACATAAAGGATCTTGGGATTATGTATGAGAATAAGTTGACATTTCGTCCTCATATCGAAGGGGTGTGCCAGTCGGCCTTAAAAATGTTAGGGTTTGTTCTCCGAACCGTCAGAGTATTTCGGGATACCCGTGCTCTGAAGATTTTATACTTCTCCCTGGTCCGCAGTAGGCTGGAGAGTGGTTCGCTTATCTGGAATCCTCATGAGGCGGGGTGCTCCCTCATGTTGGAGAGGGTTCAAAAAAAGTTTCTAAGATTTCTTTACATGAGGGAGTACGGCCACTATCCATGGCTCTACCCGACGAACTTTCTTCTGGGCATGCTGGGACTTCACTCCCTGCAGCTCAGAAGAGAGGGGTATGCCGCTACCCACTTATTCAGACTGCTGCGAGGCTATATTGAGAACTCAGCCATTTTGGAGCGCGTGAGTCTCTATGTTCCAGATGACTATCTTAGACAACGTCATCATAGATTATTCTATCTTCCTGCCTGCAGAACTAACCTGCCATTGGTTCTCCCGGTAGGGAGGAGTATATTGCTCCTGAACCAAATCTCCTGCGAGATTGATATATTTGGCGTCAGTGAGGAGAGATTCAGAAGGGAAATTCTTCTGATTCTTGAAAGAGTCTCTCCACATTGACGAGATCTTTCACCTCTGCCTGAATTTTTTTTTTGAAATTCCACATTTCTTGAAATTTCTTTTTCTATGTATAAATACTTAAAACAATCTTTTGTAAAATTTATATAACCTAATTTCTTATATGTATTAAATCCTAATTTGTAATTGTGTAAGAAATTAATAAAAAATTATTATTATTATTATTATTATTATACTAATAGTGGTGATCCCTGAATATTGTGTATATGTAATATACTAATAGTGGTGATCCCTGAATATTGTGTATATGTAATATACTAATAGTGGTGATGCCTGAATATTGTGTATTATTAATATACTAACAGGGGTGACCCCTTAATAGTGTGTATATGTAATATACTAATAGTGGTGATCCCTGAATATTGTGTATATGTAATATACTAATAGTGGTGATCCCTGAATATTGTGTATATGTAATATACTAATAGTGGTGATCCCTGAATATTGTGTATATGTAATATACTAATAGTGGTGATCCCTGAATATTGTGTATATGTAATATTCCAATATTAATAATATACTATTATGTAGTGGTGACCCCTGCATATTGTGTATTATTAATATACTAACAGGGGTGACCCCTGAATATTGTGTATTATTAATATACTAACAGAGGTGATCCCTGAATATTGTGTATTATTAATATACTAACAGGGGTGACCCCTGAATATTGTGTATTATCAATATACTAACAGGGGTGACCCCTGAATATTGTGTATTATTAATATACTAACAGGGGTGACCCCTGAATATTGTGTATTATTAATATACTAACAGGCGTGACCCCTGAATATTGTGTATTATTAATATACTAACAGGGGTGACCCCTGAATATTGTGTATTATTAATATACTAACAGGGGTGACCCGTGAATATTGTGTATTATTTTATTAATATACTAACAGGGGTGACCCCTGAATATTGTGAATATGTGTGAATCTAAATTAAAGTTGTAATAAATATTAAGTTGTTAGAAAAAATAATATTAAACGTGGAATAACAATAAAGTGAGTTATTTTGTTCAAAGAGACATGCAGAGGTGCAAATCGTTCTGGTTCCCTATAAGGTTAATTACTTTTACGTTTCACTGAGATATATAATTTTATATTAAAGTTTATTTCTAGCTGTTAAGGCTCGTCTGTTTTCTATGTGCAAATTTATATCGTCTTTATTGTGTTAATTATAGACAAATATGAACCACTTTACGATAGTCCGTTACACCGGGAGATACAGGGCCGGCCCTATTATGCGGGCGCAAATGGAGCAGTCAGCTTAGGGCGCTGAATTTCCAAGGCGCACAGTGGGCTGAAAATCGCCTTTCATAGACATAGAGACTTGAATTTTCAAGGGTATTTTTTTTGGCTAGAAATGGATTTTGCTTATCGTTACTATGCTATAAAATTTCGTAAGAAGCAATTGCGTGTACAAATGAAGGAGTTATCATTTTTTAAAGAAAAAATTGTATGGCACTGACATTAAAAATGAGGATATCTCTGGAATCATAAGGTTGGCCATTCTATCCTTACACACAGATATACTAATATTTATTTGTATTTTTTTGACATACTTCGTATTGTGGCGCGACTTGCGATTTTTTTTTTTTAAATCCTCAAAGTTGAAAAAAACACTTTTTAATGTTGATGATTCATTTTAATGCTTAAATGCTTTTAGGCTTGCAGTGTAAATAAAATGTTGTAAACTTGACAAAGCATACTCATATGTAAAGCGTATATTGTTTCTTTTCTTTGGAATGTAATATAATTATTTCTTTTGTATCCGATACTCAACTCATAATGAGAACATTATTTAAATGGATTGATGACCTTAATTTTATTTTTAATTTATTAATTTGTTTTATTACTCCCAAAAAATAAAATTTAAAAAACTTAATATGTAGTTATGTATATAAAGAAGAGTGTGTGTGGGTTTTTTTAAATCTGCTATTTCATTCCGTTGGCGAAATTTTGTAATATTCAAAATAAGATGAAGGTCAGAGATTATATGAGATTACAAAAAACCACACCATCCTCCTTTCACAGAATTTCATTATCATTTTAAAGTGTATTATTCATATGTAGAATCAAAATATAAATAAACACAAATAATTATTGCTTATAATTATTTGTTATCCTTTATGCTATGCATAAAACCTTATCTTATAAACATTAGTTTATCATTTAAAAAAATAATAATAATGTTTAAAATTATGTTAACACATTACGTTATTAACTTTGTTTAGGTCTTACTATTGGTGATATTTCATAAAAATAGGAATATAGATTTAACCAAGCATATTATTTATTATGCGTCATTTAAAACTTTTGTAGATTGTTTTCGTCATAAAATATAATTTAAAAAAAACACTAACAATTTAATCTTCTCCCCAGACAATTAACGACATTATTGACTTGATAGTACTACGATACAAATGCATGGGGCAATGTTCATTCCGATTAATGTATACTTGCACTTTGATAGTTAAAAAACGAGTTTTTTTAATATCAACGTACTCCTACCTCACTAAAATAATAATTAAGTATTCAGGAACAACTTATTATTTATTTTAAACTCATTTTTAAGGTTATACGATCAATGTAATATATTATTGAAGAAGAAGAAGATAATACTAATAAATCTAAACGAAACATGAAACAGAACAAGACACAGAAAAAAAAGATAACGGTCACGACTAGGAATCGAACCCAGGAACTCTTGTCTTACCGGGACAGACGTCTTAACCAACATGACAATTGGGACATACTTATTAAACGTCTTATTTGTCGATGTAACCTAACCTTACTTAATCTAACTTAACCTAACCTAATCTACCCTATCCTAACCTAAACTAACCTAACCTAACCCAACCTAACATATCCTTTAAAGAATACCTCAAAAGTTAATAGATGATGACAAATGCCCGTGCGACAAAACATCAATACAGGATAGTACCCAACTATTAGAACAATGCTCTATTTTTGATGTGGACAGGTTCAAATTAAATTTAGAGAATAGGACAGAAATTTGGAAACTGAAAAAGCCATGCGAAATATATATAACATAATTTTTAAAAAATAGTAAAAGAATTAAAATAATTAATGAAATAAATGATAATTAAAAGATAAAAGTAGGCAAGTACATAATGATAAAAAAGAATTAGGAGAAACCTTGTGTGTAATAAACAAGCTACCCAAAGATATTAGAAGAACTAATATCTTTGAAGCTACCCGTAGAAGATACTAACAAACCAAAAAAACCTAACCTAACCTAACCTATCGTAACCTTTCCTAACAAAAGCTATACTAACGTAACCCAACCTAACTTAACCTAACCTAACCTATCCTAAACTAGCCTATCTTAACCTATCCTAACCTAACCAATCTCAACCTCACTTAACATATCCTAACCTAACTTAACCTATAGTAACCTACCTTTTTTATATTTGTTTATTTTTACAACATCCCTAAATACCTTTATTTTATTTTAGAGTTCAGGCAAAATAGTAGCCACCTAATTTGCATAGAGGCTGTCGTCCCATACAACGAAAGCGAATTTTAATTTTACGTAATTAAAAATAAAATGCTAGAATTAAAAATTTCCCAAATCCAGTTTCCTTTTATGGTAATTAAGGTAAATATCAAAAGCGTGGCCAGCGATCTCGAATAATTACGTTATCTTTTTGTTAAAAGAACAATAAAGTATTGAAGTTAATCGGTTAGTTAAGTTGAGACTTGAGACCTCCTAACCTCACTCTGTTATCGAGACTGAGCCGGAGTTTGGTTTGTGATTGTTTCGTTATCGGGTCCACGTAGTTCCACCGCGAAACCGCTTCACCGCCGCGGGCCCAATTCTGTGTCTGACACTGACGGAAAGTGTCGCTGTTCGCAGTTGTAGCTGTAGCTACTAGCTAGTCACTCTAGTCAGTTGTTCCGCGGCTCGTTCGCTGATTGGTTGCTTCCCGTAGAAGTCTCAGTGCAAGAAGATGTCTGCAATCAAAGCCCTGCACCTGTTCGCGTTCGCGCACTTCGCCTTCGGGATCTATTATGACCTCAATCACCTCGAATTCCCGGAGAGCTTCCACATGACGGGGACCATCGTGCCGCTCAAAGGCCGCATGAAGTTCTTGACGTTTTGGGACATGGTGAGCCGGATTTTCGTATTAACAATAAAATCAAAGGTCAACCGTGTTGATACTTTTTCCTTGGACAATAACAAACAAGTAACTAGGTATCAAAGTTTACAATTGAGACCGGTTATTTTTCTTTCCCGAGTAAAAAATAATTAACTGATTATATTTGCTTTGCACACGTAGGTACTAAATTACTAGCACGATAAATGAAAACGGCGTTTTTCATATAGGTAATTGCTTCAAACAATAAATTTCTAATGTGTTATTTGTTTTTAAGAGCGTTAAACTCAATAAGGCCCGGTTGTTTCGCATAAATTTAAATGTATCATTGTCTACAAATGGCTATTTAGTTTTTGATATGTCCTCATTTAACGCCGATTCTAGGTGCGTTTCAGTTTTCTATCAAATTGTAATAAGCTGAAAACATTTGTGTATTGACAAGCTAATAATAAACAACATGATAGTTGACCTCCGTGCTAATCACGATTCGTTCAAAAGCTGAAACGGAGTTGGAATCGGCATTTAACGGGAACCTTTCAACTGTCAAAAAAACAAAATGGCATTTGATGAGAATGTTACATTTGAATTTCTGCGAAACAACTGGGCCTTATAGTATATTTCAAGTAACAGGTACCTACTCACTTGAATGGATTGGCACACGCGGACGCGGGCTAATAAACTGTTCGTAGAATATTATGACATTGACCTTATTTGAAGGCTTGAAACTTGAAGTATTTAATACTTACGTATGCTTGCATGACTACGAGCCACAACCTTTTCTTTAATTTGCTGTTACGAGTCATATTTCAACAACTGAACAAGTGTTATATTTGTTCAGTTTTTGAAATATGTTGTGTTGTATCTGTTAACAAAATAAATCACTCTTGACGGCCGGCGTGGTCTAGTGGTATACGCTTTTGACTACAGATCCGAAGGTCGCGGGTTCGAACCCGGCGTGCGCAAATAAATTTTATTTGATTAATTTGTGTTATTTCACAATTAATTAATTTAAAATAATATATAGTATATTTTGCGGCACGTTCCAGAGTGGAAGATACTCTCAGTATCGCCCTGGTGTAAGACCACCATTCAGAATTGAAACGTTGCTTGAAATGGCTTTAGCCATGTTTGGTGACCAGATCTGAATAGCCAGGTACTTCCCCACCTTCCTCTTCCCCATCTCCCTCCCCTCCCCAATACCCTCAGCCTCACAACATATCCCAATTGGGGATGCCATAGTCTCACTGGCTCCAGACGGGAGCAGTTGGGACTCTTGTGCGGTATTACTATAAAAAAAAAAAAAAAAAAAAAAAAAAAACTCTGTCCGTAGATGTGAATTATATACATACAGAAGCAAGTCGACGGCCTCAGTGGTCGGAGTAAAGCCCTCGACTAACATTTCAGAGTTCGCTGGTTCAAATCGCAAGTAAATTTAATTCTATTATTATTATTTGTGCTGTTTCACAATTATGAATTAATAATATATAGTATATTTGCGGCACCTTCTAGACCTACAGTGTATCATTCATTATCGTTCTGGGGAAAGACCACCATTCAGAATTGGAACTTTGATTGAGATGGCTTTACCAATGAAACAGCCAGCTACTTCCCCACCTTCCTCTTCCACTACTCCGCTTCGTCCCTCTACCTTCAGCTTCACAATATACCCCATAGCCTCACTTGATCCAGGCGGTTGGGAGCAGTTGGGACTCTTGTGCGGTTTTCACATATAAATAAAATTTAAAAAAATAAACTCAAATATTCCTTACTTCTGATGAAACATTTTGTTATGGTATTTTTACATTAATCTAAATTATTTCTCCAACTGTCTGAGGCTTAGGAGTCGATAAATAGTGCAATATATAAATTGGCGAAAACCGTTTTCTTTCGAATCAGTTTAGTCACACTTCTAGGATTAATATGTTCAGTGGCGTAATACAACTTTTTATTGTGGATATAATTAATTATTTGAAGTTCATTCATTGACCAGTGACCATACTATAAAACTAAACAGACGAGTACCTTCCTAAAAAATTCCCTCAGTGCACAAAACAAAAAGATTTCCCTTTCGAATTTCTCCTCTCGGACATAACATGAATTAAAATCACAAGCGAACATATACATTATATGTATTATATATTTCTCCCCACGAAGGCAGGGGTTGACAAACTACAATAGCAGTAATAAACTGGGATATTTTTACTACTAACAAGAAATAGAAAATAAACTACATTTTTTGTGAACGTTTGCATTTTGTGGTAATTTATTTTTAATTCCTGAAGGTGAGCAATTAGGTACACATAAAGAAACTAAAACTATTTAAAAAAATCACAACATAACGCGCGGTTTTAACAAATTATATCATTCTTTGATAAGGCAATGTAATCAATCTATTATATAAAAAATCACAGCAAGTCGTCCGGTGTTAATGTAACACAATATTAGTTTCAATGATAACGCAATGAATAGATAACGATCTTATCTTATAATAAATGTTAAAACCAGCATACATACGTAGGTGTATTCATGCAATAAAAACGTTCACTTGGTAACATTTTTTATAATGCGAATAAATAAATATGCCTTTTCCCGACAGGTACCTACCACCACCGAAATTTAAATATACCTTTTCTGGACCATGATCGATATTTACGAAATGAGGTTGTGCCATTATCTCATTCAAAAATAGCAGAAATTTAATATTAAAAAACCTGTCCCGCGTGTCTATATAATAGCGATTTAATTAATCTGCATGTAATAAATGCAACATCGGTGAAGACTGAAGGTAGATTTCAAAACACTTGTAGGTATTCTTCGAGCATTTTTTTAAATTACCGATGACTTAATAATTTTTTACCAGCTTTTCGTGTTCGTGTTAAGTTCGCAGCTGATGAAACTTTTTTTGAAATATATTAAATGAAAAAAACACACTTTGTAATACACCTCTTTTATATTGAATTAACAAATCTTCGTCAGGGGTTATTATTAACTGAACAGTTAATAAAGTTGACGAAGCTTGGGAAAAGCGAAACCCGGTTAGCGATCTTGGTTGATTCAAAAATAAAAGAGGTGTATTACAAAGTGTGTTTTTCTTCATTTAATATATATTGTCACACCACCAAGAATTTACTTCCTTCAAACAAATTGTTAAAGAAATGTTTATTTCCTAATTTTAGTTTCCCACTCGAAACACTTGGTTATCTTTTGCCCATACTTTGCAATATTTCCAGTCCACGGAGAAAAATTACTGATCAAAAATATTACTAATTTATTAACAATCTTTTAAAAAAATTGTAATCCGGTTAAAAACGGGATCGAAGGCCCATAACGAATGAATTAATAGGTTTCCTGATAAACTTTTAGTAAAATTTAGAAAAATGTGTTCATAAAAATCCTAACATTTTCGCATTTCATCATTATAAATTATCAAGCTATTATTAAGAATTTATTAAAATTTTATCAGCAAACGGCCTTCTATCCCGTTTTTAAGCTGATTACCAATAATTTGAAGAGATTTTTCTCATTTTTTCCGTATATTTTTGCCTAAGTGTGTGTACACAAGGTACAGATGATTTATTTGGTTTTTGCTTGCCTAACGTCTGTCATCAAATTTTAAGATACGACATTATTTTATGATGAAATGATTAAAATGCTGCTATCCTCGATAAAACTTTCATTATTAACCGGATTTACATCTTCGTATATTTTTAATTAATAGTGGCAGATTGCAATTAACGTTTTGGTTAGTTAAATTTACGTTTAGCTACCTTTACGTGGTTTGTAAAAATTATTTATTAAAAAGTAATTGACCCAAAAGTTATGACATCTGCTAAAGTTTAGCGTCAAATATTTCTACCATTTAAAAACATAAATAATGTTTTATCATTTAGAAGACAAACGCTATCTGATATTATTTGCTATATTTTGATTCCAAACATAATCTGATAGAGGTTCCAGTATTTACATCGCTTTTAATAATTAGGCAATGAATTATTATCTACGGATTGCTTTAGATAAAATATGTAATAACAATTTTGATTTATTAACAACACTATCAGAAGCATCTTTTCAGACAAACCAACATCTATTTTAGTAACATTTTGATTATTATGAATAATTATATTAATTAGATACAAAATCAATGTGCACAAAATGATGATTATTTGATCACCTGACATCATTTGATCAACTTCTTTTAAAAACTATTTTTAAATGACATTTTTTTTAAATTAGGAATTTTCGACGGATTATTTCGCAGATGTTTTCAATACTTTATTCAATTTCCTTGTGACATTTTTCCCGTAACCAACCAACTTAAATATATATATAAAATTCTTATATATTTTAAATAAACAATATAAAAATTATTATATTCAGATTTATATAATAATACCTATTTTAATTAAGACCTATTTACTGTAGACATAATAACGTTAGTGCTGATTTCGTGTGACAACAGAATATGTAGAAAAAAACAAAATATAAATTTTCGAAAAATATTGTCGGGTTTATTTTAGTATTTACTAAAACCACATATTTTGAGTATAATTAACTTATTCTGCATGTGGCTTTGCGTTTAATTTTATCTACTTGTTTGTATCATAATTAATTAATTTTCTCGATTATTTGCAAGAAACACATATCATAAATTCCTCTCCTCATTTTGAATTAAATTGTTTTTATTTTTTTAATTTCAATTAGCTGTAATAAACTAACCTAACCTACATAATTTTAACAGTATGTAGACAGAGCAGCCACCATTATAAGTTTACAAAAAACACCCCTCAAAAGAACATCTAAGTGAAAGTGTCGTGTTATCGTGTTATAAGATATAAATTGGGGTGAAATATCACTAATGTGCGTTATAATACAAGGAATATAATATTTGTAAATAAAGCAAGTAAAAAAGAGTCTGAAAATTCTTAAGAAAGCACACAGTGTGGAAAAGCTGAGCACCCGCGGCACTGTGAGCTTGTTATTGTAAGAACTATTGATTATTACCGGTCGGACTGAGAATGCCACAATTGCACACCATTCAGTATTCACTCGTCAAATACCGATTAATTTAAATTGACTCACGGACTCACGCAAACTCTGCGCTGTTCACGTTTTCAAACGACGAGCTGAATTTAATATGCATATTATTCCTTCAGTGACCAGTGGCAAGCGATGTCCAAAGTACATCGCATGTTTAGTTCGACAAGTTGCTCTGTGAATACCTTTATCCAACTGATGTTCCATATTATCGCTATCCGATTAGTAGAACGTGTTCCCGTTAATGATATACAACATATTCACAAGGCCAATATAATATATTCAATCGTCATAGTATCTATGACATTCGGTGTTGATAGATCGAAAAAAACAGCCGGTACTTACCTGGGTTCGATTGTGAGTGAAGAGTGAATAAATTTCAGATATTCACCTTTTTTGCTGTAAAGTTATAGATTAATTTTACTAGGACGATGTTGTCACAAGTTTTTCACGGTTTCCTGGTGGTTTATATGTATCTGTACTTCTTCTACGTGATATGTATATTCATCAACCCGCCCAGTATGAACATGGATCATAGCAATTTCCTAGACGCCCTGTTTTTGGGGGGAGGTAAATTCCTGACCACGTGGAATATGGTGAGTGTAGTTAAACTAGCCAAAAGTTGGATGTGATTAATCCTTATTCTATATTTTGAATCATCTGCCAAAACAAAATAATTTTCATAATATTTTTTTATTAACACATTAAATTACCTCTTAAATACGAGTAGGCGTATTTACGATCGATCGCAATAATTATTGGTCGTTAGCCTCAGTATTCGCCTATAATTATTAGCCTTAGTTGTGCGTTGTACATGTGCGGAATGCAGAGATGTGCAAAATGGGTACCCAAAACCATTTGAAATGCAAAATGGAAATGGGTCAAAACTTTTCCATTTGAAAATGTAAAATGGTTTTTAGAAAAGCATTTCAAATGCAAAATGCAAAATACCTATTTTCAAAAAAAAAAAAAAAAAAAAATATATTACATGATGGCAAATCCAACCACGACTACAGATTATGAAACCACAAAAAATTTGCGCGGGACTAATGTTGCCAACGTAAAAACATAGAAACTGCTATATAACATTTAATATTACAGCGTCATGGCCCCATGTTCAGTATTTGAATCAGTGTTTTTTTGTAATGGTATCACTCAATTGCCAGGGCTCCTACCAGGGAGCAACTTGACAAATGTAAATTATCTCTCATAGCGAGGTTGAGGACCGACTGATACGAGTATTTGGGGCTTATGAAAAAAAGATGAGTGGAGATAGTAGGAAGAATGTTGCAAAAAAGCATTTAAAATGGAAAATGCAAAATGGTTTTTAGAAAAGCATTTAAAATGCAAAATGGAAAATACCTATTTTGCATTTATTTGAAATAAAGCACATCTCTGGCGGAATGTAACATGACTGGGCTTTGTCACTTGATTACGTTCGGCTGAAATCGGCAAAATATCTAACGCAAATGTCACAAGTTAATCTCAGTAATATTTATAACTGACATAAAACTGAACAAATAATTTATTTATTTCAGATATTATGCTCTACCTTTTGTTCCTAAGCAAATTAAATTTGCACAGAGTAGGTTTCCATATAATTTTTTTGTTTACCACTACATTAAAAATTACTTCCTTGATGTTTATACATTTTTCTTATATAATATCTATGAATACTTTGACCAGTTGTTTACGTAACAGATTTTTTCCTCGATGTTTTCCTTATTAGACGAGTTTTACAAAAATGCTTTTAATGTATATTATTATATCAATTCTCTAGTTGTAGCTGTTTTATGAAAAAAACCTTGAAAATGCTTAGAGATTTGGGGAGCCAAAACATACTGACAAAGATTATTCCGTAAAAAATGTCACATTTATTTTGTCGATTAATTATTTTGCTCTGAATTTGAAACCAATTGACGTCAAGGTATAATAAACCGTGTAATAATGAAGATGATTTAATCTTAAACCTGTCAGAGAAGATTGGTTACTGTACGACGGCGTATCCTTGCGGTTTGTAAAATAATCACAGTATTCAGTTTTCAGTAAACAGGTGTCGTCATAATCGTTTCTATATTATAAATCATTTTTCCCAAAGCGTTTTTACAATCCAATGCGTTGAGTTACACTCAGTGCCTTCAGTGCCTTCGAAGGACATTAATGGAAACAGTGTAATTTTCTGTTATTACTTGTATTTAACACTATGTAGTCAGATCGTGAATGAGCTCTTAATTACTAGATATGGTTGCTCGATAAAAAATAAAATAATGACTAGTAAGTGCAGTTCCGGTGTCTGCTACCGACAGACTGATATCGCGAGCTGAAAGTGACATGAAACATAAAACTATTATATTTATTTTCGTGCTCACTATTATAATGATAGAGTGATTCCCGTAATTATAATCATTAGTGATATTTATCTAAAAACTTCAATAAACAATTTAATATAAATAACACAAATCCAAAAATGATTACTTAATCGCCGATTAAGTCTCTTTAAATAAATCAGAGAAGCTATGAAAAGGTAATAAAAAAAACAAATATTTTATTTTAAGCTGTTTTTTTAAGACTGCGTTCGTTCCTGGTATTTTTTCGCGCGACAACCAACTTGTTTTTCGAACACATTATAAATCGGCTTTTTCATTATTTTTCTTAATCATTTAATGTCACCATGCCACGGTTGTCCCTTCCTTGTTATAGTTCTGGCGTGCTTGTGTGATGTCATATAAAAAATCTAGATTTAAGTGAGATCCCCATTGCTCCATTCCACAAAGCAGAGAAAAATATAATGGACGTCATTCGTCCATCACGGAAAACATAATTTTTAAGTCATTAAAAAAGTAATACTATTTCAAGGCCATCTGTGCGCCTTCACCGTTTTTTTAAGACATAAGAACATTATCCACTCGAGCGATTGGTATTTTATATATAATAATATGGTTATCCACCTAGATTTCACCATTGATTGAGCCAGAGGATATAGATACGAGACGAGAGAGAGCCACAGGAGAGAGATCAACCACAGAAGTCGTTTTTGTCTGGCTTGAGTAATCAGCCAGGCCCCGCTACTTTTGCCGACCGGAGAGATCCCACCGGCCCACCGAGCAGGCGCTCGCGCCCACCCAACTGCCTTTATCAAGGCAACACTTTCTCGCTATACTTAAACAACGAAGACTCACGCTGGCCCCCGCAAACCGCCCACAAGCTCCAGAGACGTGCTCCCTCTTCAAGAGGAGGCACAGACTACCGCCTGTCAAGATGTTCCCGACGAGGATGCTCCCCGCTGACCACGAGGACTCCCCGGTCGTGGTACCGCCCGGCGCCCATCAGATAGCGCTTCGAAGGAAGACAGGGACCATGCGCCTTACGGTCCCCGCACCACAGCCCCGCTCCGAGGACCCAAGGACCCGGAGACCATCCACCACCACGACTGCCACCACGCCCGACGTAACCGAGATGACGGAGCCCATAGCAGGCCCCTCCTGGGCAACAGGACCCAGTCCTGCCCCCAGGCGCCCCCCGATAGGCCCAGCGTCGGCCTACGTGGCGCCCCCGAGGCCCCAGCAGCCGATGGAGACGGCTGCCCCCCAGGATGGAGGCTGGACGAGGCCGTCCAACCCCGCAAAGAGGCCCATGTCCCCACGGGGACCACAACCGCTCCAGTGTGGCAACCGATTTGAAGAGTTGCCCGAGGTAAGCGAAGGCGCCGGCGCGCCGCGTAATAAGCGTGCCAACACTAATAATTCTTTCTCCCCCGCAGGTACCGGAAGGAGAGACCGTGTTCCCCCGGTTGTGATGACCCTGGGGAACATGACACACGCGCAGATCACAGCTGCGGTGCAAGGACATCTGGGGGCGGGTAAGCTCTTCACTTTTAGATATAACAGGGGCGGCACGGCCAACATCTTCGTGCGCACGATGGAGGACCATCGCGCCCTCACCAATGGACTGCGAGCGGAGGCGCGCGGCTTCCACACATTCACGGCCGAAGCCGAAAAAATGAAGAAGGCCGTGATCAAGGGCCTGCCTCTAGTAGATGTACAAGACATCGCGGCGGATCTGGAATCGCAAGGATTCCCAGCTGTGAAGGTGGTCAAGATGACTGCCTCAAATGAGTATCCCATATACTTAGCGCACTTCAATAAGGAAGTCAACATGGGACAGCTGCGCGCGGCCGTCAAATACCTGTGCCACTGCCGCATTCGACTCCAGAAGCACAGGAGTAATCACCTTCAGCACGGCACCCAGTGCTACAGATGTCAAGACTTCGGACATGGGTCCCGAAACTGTTCGCACACAGCAAGGTGTGTAAAATGCTTACTGGAGCATGCTTCGGCAGAATGCCCCAAGAAGACGAGAGACGAGCCCGCCGCATGCTGTAACTGCTCAGGCCCGCATCCCGCCAACTACAGAGGCTGCCCCAAGCGGGTAGCGTACGTCGCCTCAATACAGCAGCGACCTGCCAGAAGGCCCCAACCTCCTCCGGCAGAACAGAACCCGAGCAGGCCACCTCCTCAGCCGAGGACGGATGGACGCACATGGGCCAACGTAGCCGGAGGCACCGCCCCCGCCCAAGAGCAGCGCGAGACCGCGCCGCCCCCACAGCCCCCCCGCCCCCAGCCCCGCTCACAGCAGGAGCCCGTGCGCGCGCCCACCACTACAGAGGACGACCTGGACATCATGGCCCTGCTCCAAGGCCTCCTGAGGATGCGATCGCAGCTCGCCCGCTGCACTTCAAGAGCAGAGAAGCTCGTCGTCCTGATGGAGCTCCTCACGACCACCCTCGATGTCTAATCCCGAGAAGGTGAGAGTCCTCGTATGGAACGCATTTAGCGTGCGCAACAAGACAGACGAACTGCTCGCTTTGGCAAATGAATTAAACACAGACATAATTCTCTTATCAGAATCCCACTTGAATCCAAGCGTACCGCTGAGAGTGCAAGGCTTCGAGATTTACCGAGACGACCGACAGGGAAGATCAGGCGGAGGAACCGCAATATTCGTTCGACAATCAATGACGTCCACAAGAATTCCCACTCCGAAGTTGAAGCACGCTGAAGCCACGATTATCGAAGTCACCATAGAGGGTAGAGCGCATACCATCATCTCCGTATACTGCACCCAAAGTAACCTAGTGAGAGAAGATCTCAATAAATTGCTCAATCTGGGACCAATCGTTGTGATAGGAGGCGATTTGAACGCCAAACACAACTACTGGAATAACTACAGAGGAAATGCGAACGGAAATACGCTCTTTACACACATGCAGACAAATACCTATTCGATAATGGCGCCCGACAGACCTACGTACTACTCGCAACGCTCTAGATATCCGAGTACTTTGGATATAGTACTCGAGAAAAATGTTAAGACAATATCTCCACTGCGCACATTAGACGAGCTGTCTTCGGACCATCTGCCCGTGTGCTTTACTATAGGCGGCACAACTTCAAGGACCCCCAGAAAACAGCGCAATTATAAGGATGCGGACTGGGAAGGATTTAAAAAGGAAGTCAACGAACGAATTCATCTCACTTCGGGAACTCTGCGCTCGCCACAAGAAATCGACGCAGCTACAAGCACTCTCACAGAGATTCTTCAAACAGCACAAGACACACACATTCCTCTCAAAGAAGTACATTCATACACGATCAAGCTTCCCGAGCACGTTTTATCGCTCATCAAGGACAAAAATCGCCTGCGACGCATGTACCACCGCACGCGTGACGAATACTTCAAGACAGCGTACAACTGCCTGCAGAGGGAAATCAAGACCGAAATCGCAGAACTCAAGCGCGAACTTTGGGACAAAAAAGTCGCGTCGCTCACGCCGAAGGATAATTCATTATGGAAAATGGCTAGCGCGCTGAGACATAAAGATTTCACAATCCCCCCGCTACAGAAATTGAACGGCCCTGGGACGGCTTTGTCGCTACAAGAAAAAGCTGACACACTCGCCGACGGCTTCGAGAGAGCCTACGCCGCTACAGACGGCCTTTCCGACCCGGCTACGGACCGGATCGTAGCTGACTCTCTACGAGATTTGAACGAAGCAGAGCAGACAAACGCTGAAGATATTCATTTCACAACGCCGAGCGAGATTGCGGTCACAATCAAGCGACTCAGAACGAACAAGGCGCCGGGAAGCGATCAAATTCACAACATTTTACTCAAACATCTCCCTCAAAAAGCCATCATATACACTACAAAATTGTTCAATGCCTGCCTCATGACTGGGCATTTTCCCCAGATTTGGAAATCAGCGACCGTGCTGCCATTCGCAAAGCCGAATAAAGATAGAACGCAGCCGACAAGCTACCGGCCGATTAGCCTACTATCTACGTTGAGCAAGGTATTTGAACAAATTATACTAAACAGGCTTGTCCCACACCACGACGAACACAAGACTTTGCCAGACGAGCAGTTCGGCTTCAGAAAGAGGCACTCCACGACCCATCAACTCACCAGAGTAGCGGAATTCATCGCAAGAAAATTTAACGAACATCGCTTCACCGCTGCTGCGCTCATCGACCTAGAGAAGGCATTCGACACCGTATGGATAGACGGGCTCGTGCATAAGTTGCACCGCACCAACACGCCCATATACCTAACGAGACTGATACAGGAATACCTAAAAAATAGATCGTTCAGAGTGTTCATAAGGAACGTGTTATCTTCAATGCGTGAGATTCCAAAAGGCGTGCCGCAAGGAAGTTTACTGGGACCATTTCTCTTCATTCTGTTCACCTACGACATCCCCCGAGACGAGAGATGCAATCTGTCTATCTACGCAGATGACGTCAAACTATACGTTTCCTCGCTGAAAGCGAACATGGCCGCGATTTACCTACAGAGGGCGCTCGACGCGCTCGTAGAGTACTACAAGAAATGGCGCCTGAAACTGAACGAGGCGAAAACCGAAGCCATCATGTTCACGAGAAAACGTATAAATAGAACACCTGACTTCAACATCGAAATGGGAGGACACAGCATTGAATGGAAAGATGAAGTTACATATCTCGGCCTGACCATGGACTCCCGCCTCAACTGGAAATCTCAACAAGCAAAGATGCACGCGCGCACGCGAAAAGCGATCGGCATGATGAAGCCAATTTTCAATAGACGGAGTCCGCTACTTCCCAAAACCAAACTCCTCGTCTACTACTCGCTCATTCGTCCGGTACTCTCGTATGCGATTCCCGTATGGAGCAGCATCTCACACACAGACCACAAGAAACTACAGACACTTCAAAATCTCTGCATCAAAATCACATACAACACGAGACTCAGAACAAACTTGAAGAGATTACACGAACGAGAACAAATTCCAACACTATACGAATTCACACACAGACTGACTGCACGCTTTTACAAATCACTCACACTTAGTAAAAATCCACTAATACGAGACATAGGACAATACAATGCTCCGAGCGACCTGACATTCAAATACACACACAGACTACCTAAACACATCCTCATGGACCATGACCACATATGGCACATACCAGAATCAGACGCGGACGAATAGCGAGCAGTAGGTATTTCCTAAACTCCCGACTTTCCTCCTAAATATATAATGTTTATATATCTATTTATATATTTATATAATATTTTTATAATTTGTATGTATATGTATGTTTATTTTCTATCCTCCCATAAGTATATATTAACATAAAAACAGACACACACACACACATCTCAAAAAATGCAGGACATCATATACCGATGTTACTGAAGGCCGTATACGTTTCAAGTTGACGTTCGGCCGCTCCTTCCGGGTAAGGTTTTCTGCGATTTTCCTTACTCCCAACGGCAAATGCGGAAGGAACCCAACAATAGGGCGCAGCCGAAATTTCCTCCCCCCATTCCCAACACAACACAAACAGACACGTATGTAGTATATGGCCGCTGTCGGTCGCTGGTGGTGCTGATGCTGGATGAAAACATGCAATTTTAGTAGGGTTTTTAGGTAACAAATTTTTTCCCTACCGAGAAAATACAAGGCCTCTAAGTCTATAAAAGCCAGGTAATATTTGAATAAACCCATATGAGGTAAAAATTGTGAGGCGCATATGACGCCGTTCTATTTGTATAAAGAACATTAACTTTAAATTCAGTAAATTTAAATGATTCACCACTTCATGGAATATAAGAATCTAGAAAATAAAAAAAAAAAAAAAATTTCACCATTTATCCCATATTTTCAGATCCCATAAATTCGGCATATAAGCGATCATAGTAAGCGATCACTCAAAACGTTTTGGCAAACTTGGGATAATATGCCCAAAATCAGCCAATTGCACATTTTTAGAACAAATAATCATCTTGCGCAGTGTAATACGCTTTACGTATTTTAAATTCTGAATTACTATGTATGGACAACGTTAAAGAATCATAAAATCACTAGCTAAGACCCGTGAAAAATCACGGAATAGTCATAGAGGCGCTACTGCACACTAATATCTCTTCGAAACGTTTCCCACTATTATCACGCGAGTAGCAATGTATGGGGACCGGATTCGGTCCCATCTAATGGTGGGACCGAATCCGGGGATCTAATGGGAATAGTTGGAATTTTGGACAAATAATTTCAATTTTAAAATTGAAAATTAAAAAAAATTTTGTTCAAAATATTTCATTATAGATGAAATATTAATTTATCGCTTTTCTGAATTCTCCAAACAAACATTTCCAATTTTAAAATAAAATTCACAGCAAAAGTTCTAGAGTTCACTGAACCGGAGTTTCAGTCAGAGTCACAACCGAAATTAGAATTTTTAATTAATCTATTTTACGAAATAGTTTTCCCTGTCGTCAATATTGGTTCCAGTATTGATTGCCATTAGACAAGGCTTATCTGTAGCGCGGTATTGCGTGTTGCGTATTTTACCTTCATAAACACATACTAACGCGACTGTTTCAGGGCTGTCAAAATTCCATAAACATGTATGGAGAAATTGTAATAATTTACTATACAGCAAGCATGATTCTTTGTCTGGGGAGAACTGCGAAATGAAACAATGAAGAAACGATGTGTGTGTATACACTGCATAGGAGGGACATCTGGATTCGCCCTGTCGAAGCAAAGGAAAACAACTAGAAAATGAAAAGAAATATCTTTGTACAATATGTGGCGATGTTGTTTTACTGTGATCAGATCATATACTCTCAGGGCCTGCCCTGAGCCAAACGCCAAAACCAATAACATTCTGATGATTTGCAATTGCCGCCTTGGCAAATCGGCGCCCGGAAAGGACTGCTCCAATTGCGCCCGAATAGGGCCGGCCCTGCATACTCTAATCCCAACTCCATTCATTTCAAATGTATGTCTAATATTGAAAATAACCACGGTCGAGGGATAATTATTGAGAATATTTTACTTTGATGTCATTTCCGCGTCTTGGTAATTGAAAAACACAATAACGATGTTTCTAAAACTTTCATTAAGACCTTGTCAACCTCCAGCTCGAGAGCCAAATGTTGGTGAGCCTGACTGTAGTTAAAGATGCTCATGAGATAATACTTCAGCTTAGTTCTGTATTTATAAAGAAATTAAAACAAAAGCAGTGCTGTCTACTAAAAGTTTGCGAAATCAGCGCCCTTGGGATAGGCAAAACACATAGCATTAGAACACGTGAAATATATATAAATACATTGTAAAAACTGAGTTTAGTATACAGTTTTGAGTAAATCGTCGTTAAAGCCCTTTTGCCTTTCCGGCGTCGAATGATATGGGTTGGCCCTTCCCTATGCGGTGTTCGATTCCTGGCAAATTGGAGTTTATATGACTCTGACCTCACTCGGCATTCTGGTTTAAAAGTAGATCATAATATAAACGCCATTAGACGTACCTAGACACGAGTTGGAGTGGGGGCGCTAGAGATGATTTCACACAACAGAGGGCGGAAACCCAAACAGTTGTAGACAAACAGTGCTAGTTGATCCATGCAATATAGAATATATTCATATAACCGCTCAGGAGCGAAGATATTCATGTAAAGGTTAATAATATTTAGTTGGTGATGGCAAAAACATATTGGTACAAAAAGTACACAGAAAAGGTAATCTCCGACAAAAAAAACTCCGCAGAGGTCTTTTCGTTTTTCATTGTGTATCCAGTGAGTGAGTATACATTTAAAAGGCGATTAAAAGTTACAAAAAGACAATTATCAGTCAGTATTCAATTCAGTGTCGAGCGGTCCAGAGTACGAGGCTTGTGAAGTGCGACCATTATTGCGGTTTTGCTAACATTGCTAGTATAATAATATATATATATAAAGTTCAGTGTTGTGGCGACTGGCGACTTTACGAGTAGAGTATTCTAAAGTACGAGACTGAGAAAGAACAATAAACAAAGTTATTATTATTTTTTAATCATTTAAAGAGCAATGTTACGTTTATTGCACGGTATCTTGGCGGTGTACAAGTCTACGACCTTCTTGTATGCAGTTTGCGTTATATTTCCCGAAGTACCAATCATGAAAGTGGAGGCTGACGGCTTCCTAGACGCTCTTTGTTTGGGGTGTTGGAAATTTCTGACCACTTGGAATATGGTGAGTAGACTACCTTTCACTCTGTTCGCCTAAGTGTGAGTTTTTTTTATGGAACATGATTTTCCGAGCAAGCTGATTTTTTTTTAATTTAAGTGAACTAGGGATAGGCAAAATACAAAGCATTAGATGTAATTATTGCATGTTTATAATACTTTATGTGAGGACTATATTGAAAAATGTGATTTAGAACGTCGTAAAGTGGTGAAAGAATTAAACGTTTACATGCTATATAAATATGGGCCTAGTAGCAATCCCAATGCTAAGAACGACCGCGACTCAGCACCACGACTTCACGCATATTTAGGTTTAAGATGGTACAATATATTATTGTCCAAAAACAAAATTAAGGTAACCGAAACTTTGAAATAAGAATAATTCAAAAAGCTAATTAACTTCTGGAAATTGGATAATGATGTTGTACCCTTAATATACGTTTATTTCATTTATATAATCCAGCATTAAAAAAATTAAAACTTTGGCTATTTTTATAATAATAATTCTCTAAAATTGTTTATTTTGAATTATGTTTGTAGTTTATTTGAATACTGAATTATGTGAATTTGAATGTTGAATTAAGTTTGTAGTTATTTAATAAGACTTTGAATATTATTTTCTTTTTGCATATAGGTACTTATTACTCCCGTAAACACGAGCTTCTAGAGCTCTCTTTATGGAGTAGTAGAATAATTTGGTACTTATTACTCCCGTAAACACGAGCTTCTAGAGCTCTCTTTATGGAGTAGTAGAATAATTTGGTACTTATTACTCCCGTAAACACGAGCTTCTAGAGGTCTCTTTATGGAGTAGTAGAATAATTTGGTACTTATTACTCCCGTAAACACGAGCTTCTAGAGGTCTCTTTATGGAGTAGTAGAATAATTTGGTACTTATTACTCCCGTAAACACGAGCTTCTAGAGCTCTCTTTATGGAGTAGTAGAATAATTTGGTACTTATTACTCCCGTAAACACGAGCTTCTAGAGGTCTCTTTATGGAGTAGTAGAATAATTTGGTACTTATTACTCCCGTAAACACGAGCTTCTAGAGGTCTCTTTATGGAGTAGTAGAATAATTTGGTACTTATTACTCCCGTAAACACGAGCTTCTAGAGCTCTCTTTATGGAGTAGTAGAATAATTTGGTACTTATTACTCCCGTAAACACGAGCTTCTAGAGGTCTCTTTATGGAGTAGTAGAATAATTTGGTACTTATTACTCCCGTAAACACGAGCTTCTAGAGGTCTCTTTATGGAGTAGTAGAATAATTTGGTACTTATTACTCCCGTAAACACGAGCTTCTAGAGCTCTCTTTATGGAGTAGTAGAATAATTTGGTACTTATTACTCCCGTAAACACGAGCTTCTAGAGGTCTCTTTATGGAGTAGTAGAATAATTTGGTACTTATTACTCCCGTAAACACGAGCTTCTAGAGGTCTCTTTATGGAGTAGTAGAATAATTTGGTACTTATTACTCCCGTAAACACGAGCTTCTAGAGCTCTCTTTATGGAGTAGTAGAATAATTTGGTACTTATTACTCCCGTAAACACGAGCTTCTAGAGGTCTCTTTATGGAGTAGTAGAATAATTTGGTACTTATTACTCCCGTAAACACGAGCTTCTAGAGCTCTCTTTATGGAGTAGTAGAATAATTTGGTACTTATTACTCCCGTAAACACGAGCTTCTAGAGGTCTCTTTATGGAGTAGTAGAATAATTTGGTACTTATTACTCCCGTAAACACGAGCTTCTAGAGCTCTCTTTATGGAGTAGTAGAATAATTTGGAAGCAAAAAAGTGCATACTTTTATAATTTCAAATCTTTTATTTTTTTGTAATAAATAAATATAATATATTTAGAATATAATATAATATAATATATAAAAAATCTTAAATTATATTTAATATATTTAGGTATACAAGTTTGTTTTGCATGTAACTACCTCTATTATAGTGATTTATTTTTGGGTTATTATGCCATGTTGCGCTGTGTCCTAAAATGTTGTCTGAAGAAGGAGGTAGCGCAACACGGCATAATACCCCAAAAATAAATCACTATAAAACATTATTCTTCTTCATTTATGTTTGCTTGTGTTGCTAACATTTTGCTTTTTTGTCTAACTTTATTTCAACTTTTCTAAATTCTTTATCCTCCCTTTACGTTCTTGTGTGTTTGTTTGTTTTTATAAAATATAAACCTAGCTTCACAGCTATTTATGAGAAATTCAATCTCAACACAGGCGGTTTACACTTAGTCAGATGGGAAATACAATTAGAAATATGTACCTAATTAGAATTTATTTAAAAACATCATTCGTGTCTCAAATAGGTATACATAATAAGAATGTAGATGTTTATACTCGAATAGCTCAATGATCTCCAAGTAATTTGACACGTCATCACTTCACTCTAGTCCAGTGTTGGATATCAGTTGTCATTTACGATTTTTCCAACAAAGAAATGTGTTTTTTGTTTAATGAAAATGAAGTTCATACAAAATAACTAACCATCACGCACCGTTTGCCCGCGGGGTTGTGTTGTTAGTTATATACTCGTATATTAGTGAAAATTAATTTAAGTATAGGTTCCTAAATTTAAAAAGAAGGTTAGTCATACTTTTTTTTAAGAAATGAAAGCACATTATTTTTCAAAATAATAATATATTTAATTATTGAAGGGCATGTTAGTGGTAAGGGGAAGGGAAAGAATCTAATCGGGGAAATAATTATGTATTGTACGGAGATAACAGTGCGAATAAGCTCCTGTCCGAGAATTTATGATTGAATTGTTTTTATATGAAAGGCTGTCAGGAAAACCGCGATACGGGCACGGACATAGGAACGGGGTACATTCTGCATCGAATAAGATACAACATAAACAAAATATATAATGATAAGATGAAGTTCGTGCCTGAACTATCGATTCTGTAATCCAATAAAGAGTAAGTACCGATCCCCTCGCTGGCTCAAATAACGAGGATTTTCGCCAGTCAAATTCTTACCCTGTGTCTAAATACATCATGGTTAGCTACGGTAGCTGTGTTTATGTGCTCGCAATGTCACAGTTTTTATTTGCTATAGTTTATGACTACGTTTTCATAAATATAATACCTGAAATTCTTCAAAACACTATCACGGATGCTCCAGGAGGGCGGACTAAATTTTTGACATATTGGAATATAGTTCGTATTTTTCTTTTTCATATTCTTATCTTAACATTCTTTAAAATAAATGGCGTCCAGCTTTTGGCAATGGACTAGCTTCACTCAAAATTTAATCACAATCATTGGTGAGAGACAGTTTAATCTTTACATGCCTAATTTTAATAGTGCCAGTAGACTACGGCTATTATCTGCATTATTTTGTTAAATTCAAACTAAATGTGGTACCTATCTTCTTGTTTTTGGAGATGATAAGTAACTTAGTTTGCTAAAGGAATTAAGACGTCCCGTCCAAATAAATACTCTACTCTCTAGGTTGCTGATTTGATTATATTTAAATTTGGTTTTAGAAAAAAAAACTTTTCTATTTTATTACTTTCTTTCGAATGAGCTCCTTGCAAGCATTTTCAACGTGCTTATAAAAATCGTATCAGTTTTCTACCGAGAATATGGAAATGCTAGGAAAAAATAAAAACACACAAGGCTCGTTTTTTTTCACTGCATGAATGTCAACGCCGACTAGAGTACAGGCCTGGGCTCGCGACCGTCAAATTATGAATTCAGTGCTGTCCAGTGCCGGCCCTATGCGGGTGCGATTGGAGCAGTCCGCTCCTGGCGCCGATTTGTCAAGACGCCAATACGCTGATAATACCAACAGTCCTAACCCATCGCCTTTGAGATTATTTTTCACAAAAACGGCGCTACACAAAAATACAAATCATCCGATTACTATGATCACCTACCCAGTCGTCTACTGGTTTTGACAAAGGGCGTCAAAATTTAACTAGCGCCAGGCGCCGTTTGCCCGGCCGACCCTAGTGCTGTCTCTAAGTAGACTGTTTAAAATAGTCATAAATATGTTTACTTTATATATATACTTGAGGTAAAACAACACACACATCAGCAGTAAAAGTATTAACAACAATCACCGCCATTGGCAAACTGTCGTTTCTCGATGGCACTGACTTGATCACGTGACATTTCAATATCCTTCGTGTGCCAATGCCTGTTACACATAGTAAAACTAATCATTTTCATACAATAAAATTGACGTCTTATGGCGCGAATACCATAACCACAAGTGGCGTTTCGCGCCAAGAAACGAAGCAACAGCAAATGGCCTGAAACGCCGCTTGCGGTTGCTTCTTTCCTTTCCCACAATTCGAATCTCGGCTTACTTTTCGATAGTTTGGTAATCTTGATGTGCAGCGGCTTTAAGTATAATTATGCCTGTATCGTCATGCTCACAATCACATTGTCCCATTTGGCCAAGTGGTTGGGTCATCTCCAATCCCACACTCATCCATATCTATTGGCTAGGTTAGAAAGTGCATGCACAATGTGATCTTGGTCTTGGGCACTTTGACGAAGCCGCGGTAAAACTAGCAGTTGTTTTCCCGATTAGATCAAGTGCCCAAATTCAAATTGTTATTATATCGTCGCTGTTAAATCAAACCGGCATATATGCAAAAATGGAGATTTTGAGTTATTGGTGTCAAAAAATTTCTTTTTTTCCCTTCTATTTTTATGTCGAACCGGCATGTCGTATAGTTGAATAAAAATCTGTCAGATGGCGTTGGGCCGGTATGCATTTACGCGTGAATCGCCATTTTTTTAGCAGAAGACAGACCTATTCCGCAATACGCCAGTTGCTTCAAAACTTTCAAGGGGGAAATGCGTCCATCATGTAAGTAAAACTGGATTATCTCACAATGGTAAATTTTTATTACTACCAAATATCACTTATTGTATGACTTATTGGCAGATAATCCGGTTTGCACTTAACAAAAGCGTTTATAGCAGCCTCAACTAAAACAAACCGGCATATATGCCAAAATGTCTGACCCGGGTAAAATTTCTCCCGGTAAAAAAAATAAATTAAAATAGGCAAATTTAATAAAAAAACTTTAGCAAACTGAAAGATGCGAAACTGCGGTGAGGAATACGAGTCTAAAGCCCGTGGAAGAGTGAACCGACGAAGCATGAAGCCTCCTTGCCACAACTGTAAACTCAAGTGTTCCTAGTCATTTTTTTTATTTTTTTATAGTGAATACCTCACAAGAGTCCCAACTGCTCCCGTCTGGAGCCAGTGAGACTATGGCATCCCCAATTGGGGGATGTTGTGAGGCTGAAGGTAAGTGGGGAAGGGAAAGAGGAAGGTGGGGAAGTACCTGGCTATTCAGATCTAGTCACTAAACACGGCTAAAGCCATTTGGAGCAACGTTTCAATTCTGAATGGTGGTCTTACACCAGGGCGATACTGGTAGTATCTTCCACTCTGGAACGTGCCGCAAATATACTATATATTATTTTAATTAATTAATTGTGAAATAACACAAATTAATCAAATAAAATTTATTTGCGCACGCCGGGTTCGAACCCGCGACCTTCGGAATGGCAGTCCAATGCGTTACCACTGGACTATGCCGGCCGTCATTACTACAGATCTCAAAGTTCTCGGGAGTATATCGATGGTGGAAAATCTATCGCCGATCACAGAGATTATCTAAAAGAAAGAAAGGAGTCAAACCTTGCAGGAATCAGCTACTACCAGTACAGAGGTTTTTTCAAGTCATACAAACTTTCACACCGAAGAAAGATCAGTGTGATGTTTGTCTCATTTACGACGGCAACTTTTACTTCAAAACCTCCTACGGATCACATGCCTGGGAGGAGGCGAAGAAAAGGAATAAACGGGGCAATGGGAGCGTGAACCCTGTTCTGATGCACGCTTATTCCAAGAGACCATTGATGAGAAGAAGAAAAATGGTATCCTAAAGTTAGTTACCGCCGGGATAATACCGTCAATTTATTCAGATTTCCATAAACGATTGGGAAACTTTGAAGTTACCAGCAAAGGAAAGAGCAGTATTATGTTAATTGTTTATAAAAAAAATTGTGAAGCAATAAATTATTTTTTCATTGACAACATTGTCTTTTTTTATACCTTAAACAGGTTCCAAAAGAAGAAGCCACTGTGACACAAATGCAAATATTACACTGATTTTAAAGCCATACTGGCATATCTGCATTTTACTCTTAATTTAAGTAATTTTCGATTTATTTGCAACTACTACTTCAATAAGCAGTATTCGTCTAAATTTTATTCATTCATAAGGTGGCATTGAGGTGAATCAAACGGACGTTAAAAGGAAAATATCATATGCGAAATCTTTAAAGCGCTCTGGTGAAAAACAAGCATTTTGCAGATATGCCGGTTTGATTTCACAGCGACGATATGTATAAACGTAATAATCCAATTCACTACAATTTATTTTTACAACATAACAAATAAAAATCATTTTTATTTTTTTGACGAAGGTAGGAAGTTTTGCATTTTGGAAGGTTTTCGGTGCACTGCACACGGCACGCTGCACACAATGCACGTCCTCGATACCATCAAATACCATGAACCTAAAAGGCCTTGGACGGAGCCATTCGAGAACAATTTCACGAAACAAGTCATGGGGAGAGGGGAAGGTGTATGAAAAATGTCAAGACCGACTTAATTTTTTTAATGACATATCCCATTCCCTGTCTGATCAAATGCCCAAAAAAAATACAGTGTGTGGCAAGCCTACGCACGACGGAAGTGAATCTTTTAGTATTCTCCTCTCTCTCTTTTCATTTCATATTATTATTATTCAGAATGCTGTACATTATAGTTTTAAAAAGCATAAATTTATTTATAGGCGTGTTGTTAACAAATGAACGTTTAACTAGATTCCTAATATTGACATATTTATAAGTAGCATGTGATAAAAAAAAATTAAAAGTTATAAAAATATGGGATTCGCACCCGGGTCCTGCATAACGAGTGTCGAACGCTCTGCCTCTAGACCACGAGGAGAGGTATCTCGCGCGACGAGAACCGCGTCTAACGTGTACTCCTCAATTGACTTTTAACGTGTAAATTTTCGTTTTCAAACACGGAAATTGAATAATATCACATAACGTCTCGTTAACGCTTTATATAGGGTCGAATAGAAGATATATCGGCAGTGTGAAGTCATATCTGTCGTTTTTAAAAATATTTCCGTATATTAATTAATAATGGGTGTGTTTTTTACTAAAAAAAACTTGTCACGCACGTCTGCGAGAATAATTAGTCGCGTTATCGGCCTTGATTAGAAATTTTAATGATTCAAAATAAAAATAAT
This sequence comes from Hesperophylax magnus, assembly GCA_026573805.1. Lineage (NCBI taxonomy): Eukaryota > Metazoa > Arthropoda > Insecta > Trichoptera > Limnephilidae > Hesperophylax > Hesperophylax magnus. The sequence continues at coordinate 1,364,830 of JAIUSX010000043.1, read as the reverse complement.
GAATCAAAATACCGAGCGACTCTACCGGCTCGATTTGTAAGCTATATTTCGACAAAAATATCATATAGGTACCGACCGTTAATTCTAGCCAATTACTCGAGTGAACACCTGCCGGTCTAGAGTCTCACTAAATGGATTTAGACATTTCGGGAGACTATCGGTTAAAATTAACAAATTTATGTAATTTTTTAAAAAAATATTTGACAAAGTCGCAGCACGAGAGCATTTTATCACTTTTCCTCGTATTAAAAAAATCACAAAAAGAAAAAAAAAATAGTTAAAGCGGGGATCGAACCTCGGTTCTTTACGACGACATTCGGGCGCTCTGCCTCTAGACCGCGAAGCTGAGTTTGGAGAGTGACCTAAACTAGGTATATAATATTAGCTAGGCTCCTATAGCGAAATGATCCCCGTTTTTCGTGACGGTCATGAGTCGGTTTTACTCCGGTCCTCGAAAATGCATAACGCGCGTAAAGAAGTTTCACTTCAAAAACTTGAGCCGTTTTAATTGCTTTAAAAATTATATTAAAGTAGCTCATCTTGTACCCAGTGTTCCCGAAGCTCCCGATTTTTCGGGAGATCTCCCGATTTTTCACTTCATCTCCCGATCTACCGGAATGGCATCAATATCTCCCGATTTTTCAAAGCAAGCAGCGAATCGTCTTCACTCGTCGATTTTTTGTTTATGGTCTGCTCAACAGGCAAAAAAAAAAATTCCCCCGAATAGGGTATTAACAAGAATAATTAGATAATACTGATTATCTAAGCATATGTATGTATTAGACCAAGGCTGCCCAACCTTTTTAACAGTTGGGCGAAATTGACGATTTTGAATCACTGGCGGGCCACTGAATACCTGACGGTTCCTATTTCCATGGGGGGGGGGGTTGTTAGAGAATTTCTGTAAAACATAATTCCCCAAAAAAAAAAATTCAAAATGAGTGCTCCCCACATAATATTTGAAATCCATGGGGGGGGGGTTGTTACGGAACTTCACTGAGAAAAAATTCCGCGCACCCAAAAACATCATATGTGATTCCCCACAACAATTTTTCGAATTCCATGGGGGGGCGGGGTGGCTACAAGATTCCATTTCGGACGCAAAAAATATTATATCAAAAACCGGTGTATTTTTGTTTAAAAAGTAAGTTCAACAAGTTGGATTTTTTCGTCGCTGATTCTCGTTCTGATTAGCCTAAATAGCGATAAATCACCTTCGTTGGCAACACTGGTGTTGCCAACGAAGCAACAAAATAAACAAGCACCGCGCGCAAGCTGCATTGTTTATTTTACCGCGGGCCCGCGACACTTTTTCAAATTGGCGGGTTTTTGGAAAATGGTTCACGCGGGTCACTTATAATTCGTTCGCGGGCCACGATGTGGCCCGCGGGCCTGGGGTTAGGCAGCCTCGTATTAGACCTATACAAACTGATAATCTATGAATTTTACGAGAGAGAGTTTAGAATTTATTACGTAACGCCTCGATTCGCTTTTTTGGTTCTTCGTTCCTTGTACATATTATTTTTTTTAACATGTCGAGTTCGAATTCAGATTCTGATCGCGGTGCAGGAACGAGTAGGAGCATGGGTGCTAAAAAAAAATATTCGCAATATTATGAGAAAGAGTGGGAAAGTTTATTCAGTTATGAAGGCTGGCTTGCTCCCAGTAAAAAAACGCAACTTTTGCAGAATGCAAAAGTTGCAACAAGGATATAAATATTTGTTCAGGAAGAGATGCGTTGACAAGGCATTCGTCCTCACAATCGCATATAAAAAGCAGGAGATCTCTTTTGTCTATGTTTACATGTGAAGCCAGGTGATATGAAGAAAAAGCTCTTGAGGTGATTGGATGGTTGCTTATTAAAATTGAAAATAAAAAAATTGTTTCGTTTCATTTAATCGTAGACACATCCCGAGGACAAAAATCGTTACTTGTTTGAATGCCGCTCAATTTTAATGTACATAGATAGGTATTCAATAAATTTTGACGTCTCTTGAACTGTCAGTTCAAATTTCACAAAAAATGTTCTTTATTGACAGACGTAAAAATAAATCTCCATCGAATGATACGGAAAATTGCGTCATTCCATGGGCAACATCTACAGTTATGCTGCTTCTTGATTTTTTAGATCGTTGTTAATGGTCTGCTTCGGAAATAGTAAACGGAATTCGGATTGTTGACAAGGGAGAATTTTTATTATAATAGTTCTAGTCATCTCCCGATTTCTTCAAATTTCTCCCGATTTTTAGGCGAAAATTCTCCCGATTTTGAATTTTTAGTTTCGGGAACACTGCTTGTACCACTGTGCACACAAAAGTTTGTCTTTCAAGATGGCTGCCAAGCAATTTCCCGCTCCCTAGATTTGGCTAGATTTTCCTAGAAAATCGCACTAATGCTCTGCGGCTTTTCAGGTCCATGATGGATACCGTCCAGTCCATGGATAATATAAACCATAAATAAACCAATCACCCATAAACCAATCATAGATAATTAGTAAATTATCTGTGGTCTGCCTGTCAAAGTGTCAACTGAACCGCAATAATTATTGCAATTCGCGATAACTTGGAAGTTAATATTATTCTGCTAAAATCTCCATTGGCCTGGATTCTGTTAGTGAAGTTGTTACCCGGAGAAATTGTTTGCGTGTTCTATTTTCAAAAGGATCTGTCAAAATATAGCGTTTTTTAAAATGCGTAAAGATAAATCCCTAAATGTCAACTCGTACGAGATGGCTGTTTTTAAAGCGATGAGGACTATAATGCACTTGATAGCCGCTGTGCATTTCGGCTACAGTTGTTATTTCGACTGGAACTATGTGAATATCCCTACATCGGTTAACGCCTTTGGAAAAACTTTCGGAAACAAACTGAAATATTTGACATTTTGGGATGCGGTAAAAATCTATTATTTTCTTACCATGTTTTATAATACTTATGATAGCCTTATTCATTACATTACTATAATATATCACATTTAGGTTTATTACTGTATTTGATTTATTACTATAATAAAATATTTATTATTTGCTTTATAGTTTATTACTATCATATAACACATTAAATGGCAATAATAATAATTATTATTATTTGTATTGTTGCTAGTGTTTTGTCTTTGATGTAAATGTTTAAGCGCTGTATGACTTCAGTGTTTTGTCTTTGTTGTGAATGTTTAAACGCTGTATGACTTCAGTGTTTTGTCTTTGATGTAAATGTTTAAGCGCTGTATGACTTTCAGTGTTTTGTCTTTGATGTAAATGTTTAAGCGCTGTATGAATTCAGTGTTTTGTCTTTGATGTAAATGTTTAAACGCTGTATGACTTTAGTGTTTTGTCTTTGATGTAAATGTTTAAGCGCTGTATGACTTCAGTGTTTTGTCTTTGATGTAAATGTTTAAACGCTGTATGACTTCAGTGTTTTGGGTGTCCTTGACAAATTCGAATGTTGAATATAGTCTAATAGCAACGTGGGAATCTGGAGGTCAGTGGGTCCAGGAGTGACGGATTCATCCCTCCCAAATTGTATTGCACTAGAATTGGTATAGTAGAGCAATGATAATAATAAAAAGTAACTTGTTCCAGATCTTGCAGACCGTATACTTCTCCATTGCGCTGCTGAATGACTTTATTGGATCGAATGAGAATGTGCCGACCAAGGTGCCGACCATCCGCCGCATCAAGGACTTTGTGTTCAGCTCCCTGGCCTTCCCCATCGCCATGTACGTGGGCGTGTCCTTCTGGGGCCTGATGGCCTTGGACCGCGAGCTCGTGTTCCCCAAGGTGCTGGACGCCTACTTCCCCACATGGCTTAACCACGTGATGCACACCAACATCGTGGTGTTCATCGTGCTAGAGATGTTCCTGACCTTTCGTCAGTACCCCTCGGTGAAACGCGGCCTCACTACGCTCACCGCCTTCCTGGTCGTGTACCTCATCTGGGTGCATGTCATCTTCTACTACTCCGGCTTCTGGGTCTACCCCGTGCTGCAGGTGCTGAGCTGGCCCATGAAGATCGTCTTCTACCTTGGAAGCCTCGGCTTTGGAATAGTTCTCTATCTCACCGGAGAATTCCTGAACAATAGGATTTGGGCCAAGCAAATATCCCAGCTGAAGAGATCGGGAAAGAAAAAGTCTAACTAAGTACAAAAGTGGAATGTACAATTATTTAGTTGTCTAGACTGTTAGAATTTTATACATTTTTTATTGTGTTTGTATTTTTGTTATGATGTTAGAACTATAAACTGTATTTATTATTTCATTAATGTGAAAAATTAAACATCATATTATTATCCCCTGTGAAAAGGCGGTGCGAAATTTCTCCACACTTTGCTTCATTACATTTTCTGTGGAAAATAAGCATGTCTCAAAGACCGAAGCGTGTATATTGATCAAAACAGATCAAACAGATATTTTGTTAATAAAATTCAGCTTCATTAAAAAATCGAATCACCCAAAGCAAGACACTTGACAGGTTGACCACTAGAAGCCGTTTTCAAGGTTCATTTTACAGTCACAAATAATCCTTTAAAACTCTGCACTTTTCAATGTCATATATACCTACACGATATTGCATGGAGTGTTTTAGCCCAATGCTTTTGAATAAGCACTTGTGGTTCAGCTGCGTATGGGAACTGACCGAACTGACGGACATGGCGCTGATTGTATGTGACACTGACAGTGACAGCCGCAGACTGCCTTATCATCTGTTACCATATTATTCATTTAGGGTCATGCTTCAATTCACTAATCAGAGTACAGGTACACTAATCAGGTAAGTTGCTAGATTTGTACTTAGATTTAGGCTTATGAGTATAATATGTATTATAATATTATGTACTTCCAGTTTAGGAATAAAATTGCATATTTTAATAATATGTACTATGCCAAACTGAAAGCTATATCCTCTAGGTCATTAACATCTTATCTTAACTGGTCCGTCCTTAAAGCTGAGACTACGGAAGTAGAACAGTTATTCGGTTAATGCAATAATGTTTCATAGAGAAGACACTTTAGAAAAAGATTTAAAATAAGTGTATTTATATTATTATCTATTGAGAACTGTTCTTCTGCACAGTTGGTTCAATGTTTATCACAAATTAGTCATATTGTACAGATTACCGTGAATTCTATAGCTGATTAGAAAAATAATATTTTGTTCATTTTTACTTCACAACTATTCATAATGTTAAATTATACAATCCCCTTTGTTTTTATATGTAATAACTCTTGGATGGAGCTCTATGATTTTCTCAGTCTTTGTTAAAACACCTCTATGTGCTCTATGTGCTCTAATGCTGGCAGGTGAAAATAATTTATAATAAATAATGTAACACATATTTGTATTGGATCTTACAATGACAAGATTGGATGGGAAAAAAATCTGGAAACGGAAGATACTTTGTTTATAAAACAAGAAATCATGCATTTTCCAAAAGCATTCCTGATTATATCTACCTATGTTATTCCTTCAAATAATAATAATATTTAGATGATGTGCCGTTTTTCTTAAAAATAACATCAATGGCACTGCTTAGTAATTCTTTTGATGTTAATATTAAATATGTTTAGAACCAAACCAATGCTGTTTATCTCCAACCAACCTAATGTGAAGGTTTATATTTAGCACTTCTGCATCTCCTCAAAACATGTCATATATTAAGGTCTGTACTTGCGCATGTTCATGCTTGGTGAATAAGGTCTATTTTACAAAATCTCGTATCCGTACGCCTATTAGGAATTGAATACTAATTTCTCAATCCACGGAGAAACCATTATTTCATTGGCTGCAATTTGCAACATGAAAGTGTCAATGTTGCATGAACAATCGTAACTACAGCAGCATGCAAATTATTTAAGCATTTTAAATGTATCAATCATTTCCAAAACATGTGACGTGATTCAATGGAGCGCACAAATGAAATTGTGACGATAGCAGACTTGCTAGAAGGTAAAAAGAGTTGAGCAAAGTTGCGGGTGAGTACTCGGCTTAGTATCTTTGATTCTAGCCGACAAATAGCTATGTAATGTAGATGATTAGCTGATGAACTTTATCCATAGTATTCAGTAATGGGTAAATATACTTAGACCTACAATATTCAATATTTTGATAAAGTCTACCAAATCATCCAATCTATTACAGCTTTGTGGTCACTAGTCAGATGTTACTGTATCTATTACTTTCAAACCTGCCGAGCCTGGAACAAAAAGTAATGAAGTATGTGTACCATGACCTGAAAAACATCCTCTTGTGATAATTCCAAATAATTTGAGGTTACAGCAATATGTAGTTATGATCGTTGTTGAACAAGTTATGCACTGCTAAATAAAAATTCACAATTGCCAAACTTAATAGTGGGCGTGAAGCTAATAAGAAGCAGAGCTGGGACCACAGGAGATGATCATGTTATAATGTACAAGTGCTTGCAATAAAAAAGTGACTTTCTGTAAACTGCACTGTTTTTTTGCTAATAAATGTTTCAGTTAAATTTTCCTGTTTTCATTTAAACGGCCTTATGGACACATTCTAATACTTTTAAACTAAATCCACTGCGACTGCCGGGGGATAAAGCTATCTTGCAATAAAACTTGTTAAACGATCACAAAGGTTATATCTGTTGCGAAGGTTGAAGATGTGTTCGCTGTTGAAATTAAACTATGTAATATTTTATAAATGTTTTATTCTGTTGCCGGGAAAAATCAGCCGTGAATACATTCTGTCCCGGAAAGACAAGGGTCCTGGGTTCGAGTCCTAGATGTGACCGTTTCCTTTTCTGATTTTTCTGTTTCAGATTTTCGTTCAGAAATCACTAATATTGTCTTCAATATTTAAATATTACAATTTGAGGTTTTACTCAATAAAGTTATTCCGAAAAATAAACATTTTAAAAATATTTTATATACCATACAAGTAATTAATTACAACAGAAACAGCAAGATCATTTAAGTAATCGCAGCGCGAAATGATTAGGTTATCTTGATTAGCGCATTAAAATTATACCGTGAAGCGCGTGTCGCTGCCTTCTATCAGTATTGTCGCATGTCTTGAGACGGACTCTATAAAAGTAAACTGTCTACAAATATAAAATTAACACCGTCGGGACCATGTTCCAACATAGAACTCAAAATACATATCGAAAAAATACTTTCAGAACTCAACAAAATTGGCAGTACTAAAGCGGCCTAAGAAGCTAAAACTGAAATTGAAACAATATTAAATAATATCGAAGATTCATGGAAGCTTGAGATAAAGTCACTACAAAACACAATAATTTGTCTACAAAATAAAGTGATTCAAAATCAAGATGATTATATCAGAAAATTAGAAACATTGATAAAAAAGGGAACAAATGAAGAAAAAAAAAAGAATATAAAAGCTATGCAATGGTGGTAAGGGAAAAATTTCACCCAATACCGAAAGCAAATTTTGCTCTACTAATTACTTCAAAAGAAGACAAGCCTGCAGATGAAATCGAAGTCAAAATAAAAGTATCCAAACTAGGAATAGGAATTTCTGGACTAAAAAAAACATATCAAAACAAAATAATACTACTAACATGTGAGAAACAAAATGACACCGAAAAAATAATAAACGAAATCAACAAAAACCCGGATATTGGAATACACGCTAATAAAATAAAGAAAAAAAAACCTTACATTATCATTAAGGGTGTTGATGCTGGCTACAAGGAAGAATAACTCCTAACAGATTTGATAAATCAAAATGAAGACCTAAAAAATGCCATGACCACGGAAACTGACAATGGACCAATGGTTGTTAAAAAAAAGCTGAAGAATAAAAAATCTGATAAATTAGCAAATTTTATTATTCAAACAACAGCAAAACTAAGAAAAATAATAATATATAAAGAAAGAATCAATATTGGATTCACAAGAGCACACGTAGAAGACTGTGATCCACTGATGCAATGCTTTCATTGCCTTGGTTACGGACACACCTCACTGAGATGCCTCGAAAACTTGAAGAATCCCAGATGCCTCCACTGTGCAGAAGAGCACAAAATCCAACACTGCACCAAAAAACAAGAGGCTGCCAAATGCCACAACTGCACTAACAGAAAGGGTTATCAAAATGATCACGCAGCTAACAGTCACCAATGTGAATTCCGCAAGAAAATGTTACAAAATGCGCAAATGAGAATTGAATATGAGTGAGTTCTAATTCGCATACTTATTTCTTTAAAAATGAATAATTTCTTCACTTATTTATTCACTTCATTCCTCAGAATTAGATAAAACCATAGACATATGAATATTAGTAGACCTGCCCTAAGTGATTAAAAGCGTATTATCCCCACTCCCCATACCGGTTCCATTGAGCCGGCTGGGCTCGCGTTTGGCCTCAAATGAAATTTGAAAACGTGACGTCATCATTCTTGTGCGAACTATGGTCGAGGCATCATCGGTTCATTTTACTAAATAACACGGCAAAATTTTGACTTGTACTATGAAAACTGGTAAAAATAGATGTGAAAAAAGAGAATAAACCCAATTGTCGTATTACATTCCATATATAAGCATTATTTTACTTTATTTTAAGCATATTCACATCGTATAATATGAATCAGTTGTTACTATCACATAGAGAAACGTCTGGACGCGAAACACAAAGCTGGTTGGTTGCTGGGAAGTAAATTATGAACATTTATAAAAGTGTCTTAACTAAATACTCTGAAACTAACTACGACTCTGAAAATAAAAGCTGCCTTACTTTGCCGAATTTGGACTTCGCAAATTTGTTCATAACGTGGCGAGTAATTTGCGCTCCCATGTAAAAATGTCTATTCATTCAAAGCAGATTTTACTTTTAAGAAGTAAATGGTGATATTATAATGCGAGATGCCTATTTACTGTCAGATTGATTTATTGACGAATCACAGTCAGCTTCACTCGTTCCCTCGTTCCCTCGTTCTTCAACAGTTGATTTTACCCCTCGCCCATATCTTCTCGTCTATTAATTCCTATGTCTGTGGATAAAACCCTTAATATTTCGGAATATATTTGTCATACTTTAAATGATTGTAATAAAATCGTGGATAAAATACCAAATTCATTCTCAGTACTACATTTAAATAACAGATCAATGAAACAAAATTTCAATGAATTTTTACGCTCAATTAATTTACTAAATCATAAACCGGACGTTATAGTGTTAACTGAAGCATTCACCAACGAATACAATAAATTTTGTATACCAGAATATAGCTACTTCGTAACATCTTGTGCTATTAATAGAAATAGTGGTATTGTTGTATTTGTTAAATCCTGTTATTCAAACATCGCAGTGGAAGAAGTACCTATGCAGCGAGTTCTTAATCTAAATGTGAATAAAATATGTTTTAATATTATCGCAATTTACCGAACACACGGATCAAATGAGTATACATTTATGGATGAATTAAGAAGCATTATCTTATCAAAAAAAATATAAACAGAACATAACAATAATCGGCGATTTCAACATAGATTTTTCAAACAAAAATAGTAACAAAATAAAAACTGGATTTATCAACTTTATGTCGGAAATGAATTTTATATTGTGTATAAAAAAATATACTAGAGAAATTACGGGTCAACGTCCATCTTGTATCGATCACATATGGAGTAACACTAAAGATACCGACAAATTACACACGGTAATATTAAAAAATAATATTACTGATCATCACACTTGCATCTATATACAAAAACTTAATATTAATAATTATATTAATTCAAAATGCAATACTTTTACGAAAAAGTCACTAAACCATCATAAATTAAGCCTAAAAATAAAAACAGAAACATGGCGTCCCGTATTAGAATCAACATGTGCTGAAACATGCACAAATATTTTTGATAATATTCTATGCAATAAGGAAGTTGAGTCCATTTTTTTTTATCAATGTTCGCATTCAAACATAAATACTGGTATTTTTTTTTTTTTTTTTAAAGTCTGTTTTCATAATTAAATTAATTCTCAAAGTTTAAATTTTATTAAGCCCGCCAAAACGAGCGGAATCCGAGCGGTAAGAGGCGGGGTGTGGGTGTGACGTCATTCAAACTGTGAGAACCACGTCGCTTAAACATTTTGTATGGAAAAAAATGTAATTCTTCAATAAGGAATTCCAGTAATTTTTTTAACAATGTTAAACCGTCTATTAGAATTGATGTTATTAAAAAAAAAAGAAAATTGATTAAGATTTCATAGTTAAATTAATATTTTAAGTTAGAATATTTGCTAAAGACCAAAAGTAAAATAACGGTTTACAGCCCAGTTCACTGTGAGACTTTTCTGCGTGGAGGCCTGAAGTGTAATCACATGTAATGTGACATGTATAATAATAAAAACTTCTAAGCGATGCAATAAACAACATATTATAAAGCACTATACGAATATGTATCTTTAGAAATCCATTTTATATAATAATAACAACAAATACCTACATAAATATTTGACAATAGATGGGAGCTATTTTGTTCACATAGATCCTATTGACAAAGGGGTTTCTCCGGGAATGCAGCTGGTTTTCAGCAGTGCCTTATTATATGGTAAACAAAAGATGAAATATTTAAAAGCCATCACCACATTATAATATATATTATAATGAGTAGAGAATAATTATCATGTCATGCGAAATCAATAAATATACCTGCACAAAACTAGTGGTTATGGCGAAATGTCAGATGGGTAGATACGCAATGATTATTATACTGTAAAAATGTATTATATTTATCGTAACGTACAAATGAACACAATTATAATTTGATATACTTACTTGGAAGCTTTAACTCCACCTCCCTATACACCTCTCTCATCTAAACCGACCATCTCTCATGTAATAGAAAGAGATGCACCATAGACATTGCGGTGATCCGTTGTACGTACAAGCCACGACACATGTGACGTCAGAATTCTTTCGACCAATAGTGGAGCATATTCAGTTTATTGCTATTGAATGCATTTTCAAGAACGTTTAACTAATTCTAAGAATAATAATATAGAAATATATTTAGAATCGATATTTTTTGATCTACATGAACATATTTTTTATAAGTCAAAATATTTTTCACTCAACTTCCTTATTATATTACAGCATCAACAGATGTTAAAACTATAAAAATTAAAGCAAAATTCAAAAAAATAAAACCATGGATTTCACATGGCTTAATCGTGTCTATTAGAAAAAAAGAAGAGTTATATCGCTTGACAAAGAAATTTCCCTTAAATAAAAAAATATACACAAATTATAAAAAATTTAGGAACAAATTAACCTGTTTACTAAAAACAACTAAAGAAAACTTTTACAAAAATGAAATTGATGTGGCTATACAAAATGTAAAACATATATGGAAAACAATAAATGAAATAAATAGTAGAAAAAACAAAAAAACTCAAATTAAAAAAAATTATATCGGAAAAAATTCTATTGATGCCATAATGGAACCGACAAAAAGTGCTAATGCCTTCAATAAATGTTTCGCTAACGTCGGTCAAAATTTAGCTACACGGATCGATGAAAATTATAAAATAGATAATTTCGAAAAGGACTGTCTTAAACAAAATAATCTGTCAGTTTTCCAACCGGTAACAACAGATGACATAAAAAATATTATTAGTGTACTTAGGAAACCATATGACTCCCCTACTCTAGAGATATTTCGGGAATTTAATGTACCATCTAGTGGCCGGCGTGGTCTAGTGGAATACGCTTTTGACTACAGATCCGAAGGTCGCGGGTTCGAACCCGGCGTGCGCAAATAAATTTTATTTGATTAATTTGTGTTATTTCACAATTAATTAATTAAAAAAAAAAAAAAAATTAATTAAAAATAATATATAGTATATTTGCGGCACGTTCCAGAGTGGAAGATACTCTCAGTATCGCCCTGGTGTAAGACCACCATTCAGAATTGAAACGTTGCTTGAAATGGCTTTAGCCGTGTTTGGTGACCAGATCTGAATAGCCAGGTACTTCCCCACCTTCCTCTTCCCCATCATCCCTCCCCTCCCCAATACCCTCAGCCTCACAACATACCCCAGTTGGGGATGCCATAGTCTCACTGGCTCCAGACGGGAGCAGTTGAGACTCTTGTGCGGTATTACACATAAAAAAAAATAAAAAAATAACAGAATTGTATAAGAGAATCGCCTTATATCAAATTTATAAAGAATATTTTATATATAAAATTCACCCCTCAGATAGCATAAGCAATAGATTCAAAACTAATGGCTTAATAGCCATTCCTATGCTTAGAACAACCACGGCTCAGCACCACTATTCGTATTTAGGTGTGAGATGGTACAATATATTATTGTCCAAAAACAAAATTAGTGTAACCGAAACTGTGAATTATCAACAATTCAAAAAGTTAATTAAGTCCCTAAAATTGGATAATGATATATTGTACCCCTAATTTTCTTACACTCAATCTGTAAAAAAATATATATTTTTTAATTGTCTTTAAAAAATATTTTTCTAATTTGTGTACCTTATATTTTGTACCCTTAATTTTCTTACGCTTACTTAATCTGTAATAAGATATATTATTTTAATTGTCTTTAAAAAACTATTTTTCTAATTTGTGTACCTGATATATTGTATCCTTAATTTCCTCACGCTTACTTAATCTGTAAAAAGATATATATATTTTTTTAATTATCTTTAAAAACACACTTTTCCAATTTGTGTACCTATTTTAATATTATGTTTGTATTTATATCATAAGTTTTTGATTATTGTTTAAAAAATCATCAGAACTATAGGTAAATACTCCTCCCATAAACACGAGCTCCTGGAGCTCAACTTATGGAGAGTAGAATAATAATGAAAAAAATATATATAAATCTGCATATTGTTATCATTTGTAATGTTAAATAATTTAAAAGTAATAAATAAAAAAATATATATATATTGCCGCCCATTACGCCGAAGATTCTAGCGGTCGCCTGTAGGAATAGCGCGGTAGTTTCCAGTACCGTCCGACTTGACCTCTAGGCAACGGGCGAAGTGTCCAGTAGGTTCTACGACGACCTAGGTACACCGTCTGACTCGAGTAGTGGCGTACCTCTAGTACCTCTACAAATCATCACTATAAATAAAGAAGATTCTAGCGGTCGCTTGTAGGAATAGCGCGGTAGTTTCCAGTACCGTCCGACTTGACCTCTAGGCAACGGGCGAAGTGTCCAGTAGGTTCTACGACGACCTAGGTACACCGTCTGACTCGAGTAGTGGCGTACCTCTAGTACCTCTACAAATCATCACTATAAATAAAGAAGATTCTAGCGGTCGCCTGTAGGAATAGCGCGGTAGTTTCCAGTACCGTCCGACTTGACCTCTAGGCAACGGGCGAAGTGTCCAGTAGGTTCTACGACGACCTAGGTACACCGTCTGACTCGAGTAGTGGCGTACCTCTAGTACCTCTACAAATCATCACTATAAATAAAGTTACATTGATTGCAACTTGTTCTTTGTTGATTCATTCATTGAGATTAGTTCACTTTATTACTGGTTTCTATTTCAATAGTGCGGTTTCCAAGAAATTGTGTGAAGACAAAAGAAAAAGCAGAAAAACGTTTGCGAATTAAGAATATTGGATATGTATTAGGATTCATCTCTGCCACTATCTCATATTTCAAGTTCTTTAGTTTATCAAGGCAAGGAGTGTAGCACGTTCAACTGTCCAGGCCTTTTGAAGAACGTCTCATTTTACCATGTCTTTACTGCTTTTAGTGCTATGGCATCCTGTCTTCTTATAATAAATAACAACTGTTTTGGATTATGCACCTAAAAAGGAATGAAATTAGAAAAGAATTTTGTAAAACACAGATTTATTGTTGGTTTAATCATAAACTAAAATATAAAAGTGTGCGGCATAAAGACATTTGTAATTAAAAAAAGTATTTCGCAAAAAACAGTATAAAGTTAATTTAACATACTTCTTCCTGGTACCTATGATAATCGTACATTTAACATTTTTTACGTAACCACGTAACACTTGTTTTAGGTGTGTAGTCATTTTTTTGTAAATACTGCTGCAATGCTTAGCACGGTAACATGGCTACAAAAAATATAAAACAGGTTAAACATTTTAAAATTTATAAATAATACCTTCACAAAAGACAATATTTTTCCAATATATATAATTAGCTGAATAATGTTGTCAATGCTACCAATAATACATAAAAACAGCACACATTAGCCTCATCATATAAATACTCATATTTTCATTAATTTTTATCTTTCAAATAAATGACAAATAAGCATGGTTTTTCATTCATTTAAGTACAATCAAATATTTAGCCTCTGCAATCTTCAAAACGCAAAACTAAAAAATAATGTTATGTGTATTATAATACAAATATATTATGTAAATTTTTATTTTACTTTTGGAGCTTGATGCTATAATATTTAAACGATATGAATTAGAAAAACACAGAAACAGTGAAAAAGAAAAGGTGGTTTTTATCAATCCACTCTAATACTAAAAAAATAATAGTAAAAATTATTTGTAATAGCGAAATGGAGGCACAAATGAAAATGGAGAATGTCTTAAACCAAAGAATATCACTACAACACTAAAAAAATGTAAAGATAAAAGCGTAATGGTACACGTCTCACGAGTTGACTGGCGCCTAATTTTTACTTCACTGAATGACGACATGTTTTGGCGTTTCCTGCCGTCCACCAATAGCACTCTACCAACAGTATGCAAATGAGGCGTTTGGCGTCTCCCGCCAACAATGTGTTAACAATGTGTTGGTAATACAATACAATACTGCAGCGCTATTCATTTAGGATTCAAAAACACTCCTAAACAATTAGTTTCTATGAATATGTGATTCTTCAAGTGAATTTATTACAAACTGAACAAATTTATTGTATTGTTCATAACAGTGTGACAGTTAAATAAAAAATATGAATTATTTACAAAACTGAGATATAAAATGAGCAATAAGTAGGTACTTATAATTTAAAGAAAAACATATATGTATTATGAAATATATTTGCCTTGTGCAATCAAGAATACAGTCGACAAAAATTTAAAGTAATAAATATGAAGTACAAAAATAAAAGGGTTATTATATACTTTCCATTTTAACAACAGATTGCCATTGTCTTAAAATATTTATGATCAAATAAATTATATTGCACATAAAACAGTGATGTAGTATGTAATTGATTTCTCATTTATAAGGTTTATATTATAAAACACAACTCACACAAAGTATGTAGTACCAATTCGTTGCACTGTCAAAGGCTTTTCGTGACTTGAATGTGAAAGACCATTGGTAAAAACTAATAAGTAAAACAGACACCTTTGTCAATGAATTCAATATTAATCTGTCTTTATTTAAGTTCATTTATATACAAATGAAAGTAAAAGTATTATGGGATTACTGTACAGTATAGTACAGTACAGTACAGAACAGAACATGTAAGATTTCATCAATACCAAATTTGGAAAACATTCCTTTTCGGTGAACAGAGTTTATGTATTTTTCAAAATACTGGCTCATTGTAAATATACATTTAATTATCGTCGTCTATGTTTTCAAATATTTAATTTCTGCTGCCATTATTTAGAAATTTTAGCCAAAGCTAAACTGTGTTTATGAATTTGGCACTGGCTGCCCCTTATTTATTATGCAGTAAATATGTGCAGATTTATTAAGAATAAAATGAATAATAGCAAAATGTAATACTAGCAGAAATCAACATACACACAATAAGAACTAGAATACACCGGACAGCACAAATAATACATTCATTTCCTTACTAACTAAGTAATCACAATCAAAATAGGTATATGTATCATTTTATAGAAAAAGAACATTATAAGCCTTTCTTTAAAAGAACATTTAAAAAATGGTTTAGTGTAAATATAAATACTATATATGTATTTCCTTAAGATAGAGATTGACTAGGCTTGTTTGGCTCGCATCAATTGGAAACTAAACTAGTACTGTAATACATAACATCTCGCTACTCATGGACTGGTACTGATTAGTCAATTGTTACAACATGAACAAACTGCAAAGATTTACAATTCATTTAAAGAACTTAAAAACAGTTAATTATGAATACAGTAGTTTAATTGATAAAACTCTGGGAATGCCTAAATAGATAAGAAAGATTTCATCCCCCAATAAGGTTAGAAAAGTCAACTTAATTCATAAGAATAGTCCATTACTATTGATGGTGATGAATTAATAGCTCTCCATATTATGTTACTTCAGAGAGGAACTAACTGTGTCTTTACATGAAATTTAAACTGGCTGGTGATGCTCCAGACAGCGGGCAGCTGACGCACAACCTTTGACATTTGCTCACTTTGTATGACAATTCAGTTCAAACGCGTTGCTCTTTAACCACTCGAGCGTCAGCTACCCAAATTTGGGTAGCTGTAGGTAGGTGATTTTTATGAATTTATTTAGAACTTCCTGTAATCAGGAAATATGTTTAGTCGTTAGCTTAATTAAGCTTCTATCGAATACCAAAGACATCACTATTGTTCTTCTCATGGAATATTCGATATCTAGATAATGTTTTGTATTGTGTAGTCTGCAAGTAAAAGCTGTTAAAATATATATATTTTTTAATGTCTGTGGCTATAGACATTTCCAATAGACCATAGACAACATACAGAAATAGTCACATTTAATATTGCCCCAATTAAGTACAAGGTAGGGCAACTTTGTTAACTAAAAAACAAAATTAACATGTTTATAAATCTTTGTTTTTTTTTACTTATTAAAAGCATAATTGCATAATTTAAATTTACGATAGTTCCAACCAACTTATAGTACTAACTTATGAAGGGCTGTATAAAGTTTTTTTGCACAATTTGGGTAATGGTTGATAAAACAAGATATAAAATGACGTCAGATTAGCTAGTCAGTTAAGTTCCAATCTAGAATAAAGCTTGTGATGAAAAACCGGGCCTAACAGCACATTAGAACATAATATAATAAATCAGTATTGAAATCTTTCATTGTTTGTAATTACCATTACAAAGACGTTGTGGATTTGTAAAACGTCAATAAAGGAATAGACAAATGTTTGTCACATTTAACACCCTTTCAAATTGATTCACCATCAATCAAGGCCATTTGACACAAACATTCTCAATGCAAATTCATTTAGGATAATATACATTCCTATGTTTTTCATATAATATTACGTTTCTTATAAAACCTCCAAAACACTTGCCAAAATTTAGAACCATTATATTGGAAGAAGTTTCTGAACGGGATTTCTCCAGTATGTATTTGATTCCAAGCGATTACGATCTCCATATTAGCTCTCAAGAGCCGCAACTCTTGAAGTGGAATGTACAACATTTGGCCTCATGTAGATTCCTGTCCTATTTTATGTTTTCACGCGACGTCCAGCCTTTACCTGACCATTCCGTGTACCATTTTTGGGTAAATGACCATTTCTAGGTAATTCTCCGTTTCCAAAGCGACTGGCCAAGGAGGTATTCTTTCGTGACTCAAAAAGTACATCTGAATCTGTGTCAGAGTCAGATACAGATATCTTAGTAGCAGCAACTGAAGATAAACAACACACAACATGAGAACATAAACAATCATTCATATTCTACAATACAATGTTAGAAACTAGAAACTCTTACATCTGGTGGTTTCCTCCTCATCTCCGCCCCCCAGTAAGGTATAGCGGGCGATTCTGCGATGAACTGAGTTTTTGGGAGAACATAGTTTTTGGATGAGGCAACAGAATCCCCAGATGATGCCAACTATTGAAAGGAATACCAGGAGTGCCCCAATGGCAACATACAGAATGGACCAATCTAAAACAAACATTAAAAATTCTATTCAAAAATTCATTTCAAGGATGCATGCAAGGAGACAGGAGAGCGAAGCAAGACTCGAAACATTTACAAAGCAGTAATCTTTATTACAAAAATTATTTATGTTGCGAAATTAATTATTAATTATTTATCAACTTTGTGAAAACATCCAAAAAATAAATGGAAGTGACAATAATTGCTAATTGGATGAAACTTGGAGAAATAGGACTGCAAGAATGTGTCTCTGATCAAGGGTCGGCACACCGTGGCCCACGAGCCGCATGCACTTTATGTCATAGGAATTTGTGCTCCACTCCGCTACCTTATCAGAAGAATTTATACAATGAAAATTTATGTTGCAGCATTTTGTGATTATGTTAATTAATATGTGGCTCTTCTCACTGGAAACACTGCATTCACAGGTGTTACACATCGCGGCCTTCACCCAAATTCACGCTTATTTACCCCTCTGTGGACATTCTTCACTTTGTGGTTAAAAACCCACTTCTTTAATAAATAAAATAGAATGGAAAATACTACAATTAATTCTCTTTTTACAGAGGGGATACATTCTAAAGAATGCCGTGGAAAATATACAGGACATTATGTATACATAATGATACGGGACTATTGTATGAATATCGCTTCAGGATGTTATCAAATCATTATTGTTTATTCCTCCACTGTTATTGGCAAAATCTAGGATTCTAATGAGAACAGATATTACAATTACGTTATTATTTTTTTGGTAAACTAATGTTTTTAAGACAAGATTTTTTATGCATAGCACAAAGGGTAACAATTATTTTACAAGCAATAATTATTCGCCTGAAACACTAATCCACATTGAAAAATCTCCTGATAAAAGATACATGACGCCAACGGGACTCGAACCCGTGTCCCTTCGATTTCCGGTCGACAGCTCTGACCACTGAGCTAAAGCGGCTTATCTCTTACCCGCGAAATTATTCAATATATACTAGTGTTTCATTCAACAATTACTGCTTGTTACATTTTTTCACCTGAAAACAACCAACTTTATTTTATATGAGAAAGGCATTGTAAGTGCTAACTCTCTCACTAGATGGCGTCGAGATAAATTGTCTACATTTGTAGGTGAAATACTTGAACTTGTCAAATATTAATTATTATTTTTTTGGTAAACTAATGTTTTTAAGACAAGATTTTTTATGCATAGCACAAAGGGTAACAATTATTTTACAAGCAATAATTATTCGCCTGAAACACTCATCCACATTGAAAAATCTCCTGATAAAAGATACATTACGCCAACGGGACTCGAACCCGTGTCCCTTCGATTTCCGGTCGACAGCTCTGACCACTGAGCTATGGCGGCTTATCTCTTACCCGCGAAATTATTCAATATATACTAGTGTTTCATTCAACAATTACTGCTTGTTACATTTTTTCACCTGAAAACAACCAACTTTATTTTATATGAGAAAGGCATTGTAAGTGCTAACTCTCTCACTAGATGGCGTCGAGACAAATTGTCTACATTTTTAGGTGAAATACTTGAACTTGTCAAATATTAATTATTATTTTTTTGGTAAACTAATGTTTTTAAGACAAGATTTTTTATGCATAGCACAAAGGGTAACAATTATTTTACAAGCAATAATTATTCGCCTGAAACACTCATCCACATTGAAAAATAAAGAGATAAGCCGCCATAGCTCAGTGGTCAGAGCTGTCGACCGGAAATCGAAGGGACACGGGTTCGAGTCCCGTTGGCGTCATGTATCTTTTTTCAGGAGATTTTTCAATGTGGATGAGTGTTTCAGGCGAATAATTATTGCTTGTAAAATAATTATTACAATTACGCTTTGTTGCCCATGTTACTATGCGTCACCGTAAACACCTCCGCAAGGAATCATTACCCGACGCTCATAACCAGTTAATTACCAAAAAACCCCAGTGCTACGCCCGTGCCTTTGTTCGCAAACACGGTCCAGCCAAATTCTCGGAAACAATTATATTCCTTTTATCCACCGACAGGCAAAAGAGAAAGTGTACCCTTTATGTGTATCATTCCATTATTCCTAGTGTTTGTGTCCCTTCAGTGACTTCAAACAATTCATTTATCAGTTACTTTGAACTTTCGTTATTTGTGAACCTTGTGTTTGTGGCTAGAGTTGATTCCCGCTTGAAAGAAGAGTAAGGCAAATCGCTCACCAGCAGACCCTGGCGATCCACAAAACCAGCACTGATAAGCCCTGCAGACCAGCCCCACCACGTCAAGCTACCTGTAAGTCATCACCTTGTCTTTTGTCTTCTTTTATTTTGGCACACAGATTCTCTCCAACTTTTTAAACTCGTCAAATTCTCCTTTTCAATTTCTTTTATATTATATTTAACAAATCTAAGGATTGGAAATTCCCTTCATGCTTGTTAACCTCACCAGAAACGACGCTGCGAAAAGAATCATTACAGAACTGTCAACAATCCTCCATTTAAAAATAACGGTCGAATCCCAACGCAGACGCCTATTGGTAGGCCAATGCTACCGATGCCCGACTTACGGCCACTCTTCATCGTGTTGCAATGCCACCCCCATTGCGTCAAATGCGGTGATCATCACCCCACAAGTTCCTGATACCCCCGCCAAATGCGCTCTTTGCTTAGGGCCACACCTGGCAATTTACAAAGGCTGCACCGGACGCCCTGCCCCTCGCTTCTCCAATAGATTCAGATTTGTGAACTCCCAAAATATCCGCCCCCACATGCAATATCCAGTCCGCCAACCGAACTCCTGGCCTCACCCTAACTTTGCAAATTTTAAACTTTTGAAACTCGGCATTAATGGAAACCTTTTATCTTGGTTTAAGAGTTACTTACTTAGGCGTCAGTTAACTGTCTGAATTAATGATCACTTATCCTACATGTTCGAAGCTACCAGTGGCGTACCCCAGGGTTCGCATCTTGGTCCTTTACTTTTTAATTTATTCATTAACGACGTAACAAACATATTCACCCGTGTTCTCATTCTAATGTTCGCTGATGATATGAAGATATATAGAATTATTGACCATATCGAGGACTGTCTAACACTTCAATCTAATATAAATAGCTTTTACGATTGGTGTCTTAAAAACAAATTAACTCTTAATGTAAAAAAATGTCAACTTATGAGATTCCACAGAAAAAAAAACCCATTGTTGTTCACCTACTTTCTCAATAATCACACCTTATTATCTGTTGATGAAATAAGAGACCTTGGTATAACCTTTGACACTAAATTAACATTCATTAAACATATTAATAATATAACCAGTAAAGCAATGCAAATGTTAGGATTTGTCAAAGATGTGTGAAAAATTTAAAAACTGTCAAATTACTTTACACTTCACTTGTTAGAAGCCAACTAGAATTTAACACCACCATTTGGAGTTCTTACTACAGTGTACATGAGAATTCCCTTGAGCGAGTCCAACATAAATTTTTACGTTATATTAATTTTAAATTGGGAATATTCATCGAAAACATTAATTACCCCTCTCTGTTACAATTATTGGGACTCGATACATTAAAAGAAAGAAGAATTTGTTTTGACCTATTTTATTTATTTAAAATCGTTACCAACCTGTTGAACTCCCCTGAACTTCTTTCGTTAATATGTTTCCATGTACCTAGTCGATCAGTTCGTTTCAAATTACCCTATCATTGCAACAATACAGGATCTAACGCTGAACTCAATTCCATAATGAATCGCCTACATGTACTTGGAAATAAATATGTTTTGGATGAACCTATAAACATTGCTAGTTTAACCTCATACAAACACTACTTAATTAAAACTGTCTGTCAGCGCTTCTCAGATTGACTATAATCAAATACAGTTTTAAAGTATTAATTTCTTAACACTCATTACATAATATCCGGGATTTATAATATGTTTTATTGTATTTATAATAACCTACTCATTGTACTTTTTTATGTTGATACTACTATGTATTTCTATTGTTCTCTTTTATGTATTTTATATTTATATTTTTTTTTATCTATATATATTCTGTATTCATATGCAAAACAATTGTTATTCTTTATTTCGCTATAATCGGCGTTAATAAATAAATAAATAAATTTTAATGTACCCAGAAACCCTCAACTATCCCAACAATACTGCCTGGACAGGCCCCCTGTGTCCCAAACCGAGGAGCCGCAACCTCAAACCACCCCCAGTTCCTCAAAATTCCCCCACTAACCCCCCCCACCTCTACCTCAACCCGCCACTGCCACCGAAACCTGGCCCACTGCCCCCCACTTTGCCCAACTCATCTCGGCTCTGAAAAACACCAGAACCGCCATGGAGATGAACTCCAGACTCCATCCATCAATAAAATATTTCAGCCATTTATCCTCCTACAACCAATAAAATCATTTATAATGTCCAGACAACCCAGAAAACTGGCAAACCACCAAGCTGCATGCTGTAGGATAAAAGATTTCCGAGGTGGATGGATTACATCCTCGGGGGTCTACTCATAAATGAAACCTGGCTAAATCCTGTGTAAATATTAAATTTTCGAACTGCATAACTTACCGCACCGACCAGTTCACTTTTTGTAAATTGTCCCTCGTCCGAAAACATAGAAACTACCGCGATCGTCATCAATACCCTAAACAATGGTCCATTAAACTCATCTCCACTTACAATTCCTCTAGAAGAAAATTAACTGATCTGGACCTCGATCTCTCTGGATCTAGACAGCCCATTATCCACAATAATAGCAGGCAACCTAAATGCCAAGGACGGGTCCTGGCACAGCCGTAAAACGAATAACAAGGGAATGTTTCTAGCCAACTACGTCACTGAAAAATCCCTCATATTAAACGCCCCAGACATACTTTGTTCCCCAAAAATGCAAACCACGATCCTGACGTATTAGAAGTAAACATTATGAAAAATTGCCATCTCCTCTACACCCTCCAACCAGTAAAAAAATTAACCTCAGACCAGACCCAGTTCTTTTGTTTCTCTTCGACGGCTTCCTACCTTCATTACCATCATATTGAACCACATGCAAAAAATCCAATGGCAAAAGCTCCCTAAACTCCTAGAATCAGTAAAAATCCAAGCCTCTATTACCGGTGAAAAAGGCTTTAAATCAGCCACAAATCTTGCCACAGTCGAAGTCACAGACCAGACCTACCGCAGATTTGAAAGAACTTGTCAGAGAGAAAAACTTTGCCCGTAAAGAATGGCAAAGATTCTCATCCGAATCGATCGTATACGCATGAATCGCCTAACTTACCAAGTCAAAGTCGAACTTCAAAAATACAGAGACTTAGAAAACCCCCCCACCAGAATATGTCCCCTTAGGGCCCAAAAGGCACAGTTTTTTGAGCTAGAGACAAAGCCGAGACTTGCAGACAGCCTTGAAGAACAATTTTCCGCGACCACGACCTACGACGCCCCCAATTTTTTTCTATCGTAGAAATTAATCTCTAAATTTTCATCTATTATTGCTGAAATCCCCACAGACAATCCAATACCTCTCACAACCCCTCAGGAAATCACTACAATTATAAAATGCCATTTGCGCTCTCACAGTCATAAGCAACACGTCCTTTAGACTTCATACTTTCCCACAAGACTATTAAATCACAGACGTTATTCTCATCCCTAAACCTGGCAAGACCCCTTCTGGTGCAAAACCACAGACCAATTAGCCTGCGTGCAGGAAAAATACATAAAACTCATGCCCGACATTCTACTCTCCTCTCTACGGCCACTCTACTCTCTACGGCCACTCTACTCTCCACCAACTCTTGCGGGTGGTCGAAGAAATTACAAACGGTTTCAATAATCGCCAGCACACAGCAATCCTCTGCCTAGACGTCTGCAAAGCATTCTATAAAGTTTGGCACAGAGGTCTCATTTATAAAATGTCCCTCCTCGGTATCCCCCTCTCAATGACTCAACTCATAGCTAATTTATCAAAGACTGTAAATTTAGAATCAAACTAGATGGAATTTTCTGCACAATGAGATCGCTAAGAGCCGGTGTCCCTCAAGGCTCTGTTCTCTCGCCAGCGCTCTTTAACATTTATTTAAGCGATATCCCCCGCCCCACTACCCAAAACCATCGCAAAAAAATATTCAAATTTGCAGACAATACTGAAGTCATGTCGACCACGCTTCAGAACTAGTAATTTTCTTCAAACAATGTCCTATAAGCATAAATCCCTCAAAAAGCACGGCCTGTGTTTTCTTACATAGATTCCCTAAAACAGTGGTCCCAAACCCCCGGTCCGCGGACCGGTACTGGTCCGTGGAGCAAATGGTACCTGGCCACGAAAAAAAATTTATTCTGTTGAAAACCATCTTTACGCTAAGTAACCGCCGACACAATACCGTTGAAGTAAAAAAAGTCCGCACAACCCGTTCTGACACATGACGTTCTAGAATATTAACACTTAATTTAACCACCCTCAGCGGGTCGCGGTAAAATTTTCAGACGTTGACCGGTCCGCGGCGACAAAAAGGTTGGAGACAACTGCCCTAAAAGGCCACCTAACATCCACTTGTTCAGAGAAAACATCTCTTGGAAAAAAAGCATCAAATATCTAGGAGGAACCCTTTACAGTACACTCACCTGGAAAAAGCATATAAATGAAACCCTAAACTCAGCACATAAAACCCTAACAGCTCTCTACCCCATGCTATGCAAAAGAAATAATAAACTATCAGCAAAAAACAAACTCCTAATTTACAAATCAACGATAAGGCCAAAACTAACTTATGCCAGCCCCTTCTGGGCCCATGCTTCAGAGTCCCATTTAAAAAACACTAAACATTTCAAAATAAAGCCATACGCATAGCCCTGGGGCCTTTTTGGCCCGGAGTATGTATGCCAATATGTATATAAAAAGACCTCACAATCGTGTAAAAACAGAAATGACTGTTTAGCAGATGATTGCAGATAAATAAGTTCCAGTTTCTCACCACAATTGGGTTCCATGTCGTCCACAAAGGAAGTGAATATGTTCTCCATCCAGAAGGCCTCGCAGTGGCACTGGCGGGTGGGCTCGTTGCAGGCCCCGTGGTCCGAGCAGTTGTTCTGGCAAACCACCGTGTCGATGTTGGCCACGTTCAGCTCCAACAGCCCTGCGTCTCGCCGCAGCTTGCTCTTCAGGCGCGCCACCACCTCGGGGCCCCCCAGGAACTCTGTTGGCTTTTTCTGGGGAAGAGTTATGCATACATATTATTAAATTATAAATGCATAAGAAAATCATATGAAAGAAAAAGTTTAGTTCCGCGATACTTTGGCATTAAATAAAGGTTGAGGTGTTTAGCAGGATCCAAACTTGCAATCTTTGGTAAGCTTAAATTGTATGGGTCTTACTAATAAACGTGTTTTAAAATTTTATACACAATTGATAAACAACTATTAGTAAATGGATGATTATCATTTGTGTTAAATTTAAAAAAAACTTTATTAGTAAGGGGATATGTCCTTAATTAGTAAAATGAGTCCATTCTTTTACAAATTGAAATATGAACACCACCTTTGATGAAATCGATTTTACCATGTGTGTGTGTGTGAGAACGCATCAATTACTCGGTCGTTGGCTCGTAAGTTGGGAATAATACAGTTAAACACAAAAATAACACAGCAATTACCAGTCAATTACAACAATATTCTAGTACATATTCACATAAGGACATGTCCGCAGAGCATGATGTCACAGGCTGAACGAAGAACAATTCTGTTATTCATGTCTGAAAAACAGATCCATCCAAGACGCTCCTGTGATGTTATGCTCGGCCGGACATGTCTGTGTGTGAATGTTAGGCTAAAGTGATCCAATCTCAGAGTTAGGCGTGATTGGAAATCTATTAAATGAAACTAAATGTTAATGAATTCAACCATGATTAATACATAATACTTTGAGATAAGGTATGCTGTCTCCGGGCGAAAATAAAGGTCCCGCACAAATTTCTTTAATTTGTTTTAAATCGCTATATCTTTAAGCATCAATCGACCGAATGGGTAGAACTACCTTTCCCGGCCAAAGTGTGTTAATCAGTAATAAAAATTTTATATCAATTCTTAAAAAAAAATAACTGCGAGGAGAAAATTATTTTAAAAGATCACCAATGTGAAAATTTGGCTTACCTTATCTATAACATAGAATATCAACTGGGCCTTGGTGGTGAGCTGGTCGGCCCGCACATCCGTCATGTTGATGGAGTAAGCCTCGCCCAGCAGCAGACCCATCTTCTGCTGCAGAGAGGTGATCTGCCCGAAGGTCAGCGCGCTGGCAGCCGCGTTCAGCGTCAGCTGCACCAGGCTGCGCAGGTTGGGGTTGGGCTTTACGTTGATGCTCACCGTGTCCGTGTCCGATAGGCCCTGATCGTCCCACACCGTTAGGCTGAATACGTATCTGCCCGGGACTACGTCGGTTAACTGAAACAAATCAATCACAACACATTTTAAATGTTGATGGAATTCATGCCTTAGTTGGGCATCTTTTCAAGTCAGGGAATTGAGAATTTCTGAAAAAAGAAACCGGTTTTGAATAATATTTTCTTTTTTCGATCCTAAAAAAGCTGTGTTGCCAATACTACCTACAGACATACACATAACAGTTAAAAAAAACATTAATTAACAAAACTATAACAACATTAACAACAACAAATAAATTGTTTGCACTTCTATGTACTCCTTGCGAACGCTGCCATGTAGCCATCTTTGTGCAACTCCTAATCCAGCATTAGTAGGTGAAAGATTAACGCGTAGTGGCTGGAAACTCTGGTCGCTATAAATGCTAGTGTAGCATACTACCATCAGTATTGTAACTATTCTACAGTATTTGGTATAAGGAACTGGAGGGCGAGAGGAGACAGACGGAGAGGAGGTTGGTTTGGTGATAACAGCTAAGGAGTTTCAATGTCGATAAGCAAGCAGCAAACATAATTATACCTTTATATTACATTAAGTACATACAATTTGAAACTGTCTTGTGGTAGATGCAAAGCTGATAAGAACTGAGAATTGATATGTGATGAATAAAAGAAGTAAATTAATAACCAGCAGAACAGGCTGGCTGTCCGTATCGCCGACCACGTTACCCGCAGCGAGGCCGGTGGGCTGTCGCGCCCACTGCCACTTGGCCACGCGTAGGTCGTCCTGCGACTGGCTGCCGTTGATCACCACCACGCTCACCGGCAGCACCACGGTCTGGTCTCCGCCCGCATTCGCTGCGGGAGCCGCATTCTTATCTGTAACAAACAATATAACTACACAATGTCCCCATAACCAAAGCAGATCAGCTATTAAGTAAGTCAAGTACAAATCAGTAAACTATTATGTATTAATTTTTTCTTTTTTTTAATCTATTTTCATATAAAAATAGATTAAAAAAATATAACAGTTAAATTCTCTGATAAGGTTTTCCAAGGGACAGGTTGAAAGAACTTCTTATATGAGAAAAATTGTACCAATTTTCAAATTCCTACCTATTCAGTGACTAATAAAAATGATGTGCATAAATTTCATAGTTTTTAAATCCACCCTAAGTGGTTCGCTACGTTTGTTGACTCAGCAGGGGTGAGGTTTGTGCAGATCTTGGCGGCAGATGCGTCTCCCCACTTAGTGCATGGCGGGCCGAATTTGGAGAAACTGGTTGAGGGAGATCTTTTCACCTCTCCAGCAGGACTCTCTCGATCCATCGCCTTGCACCGCAGTGGGAGAGATGAATTCAAACTAAAGTCACTCCTGGACACACTGACCCCCAGATTTCTACCCACCCATACACTATTCCAGATCTTCCTCTCCTTCATTTCCTTTAAAAAAAACCTCCCCACAGCATCCCCAAAGATGATATAGGCCCTGAGGGAAATTATTTTCCTCAGGGCCTCCTGTGTGGAGCTAATGTAAAAGAAGCTAAGGGAAGGACGAAACCAACAATTGAATATAACTTTTAATTCAGTGAATAGTGATGTTTTTTACAGAAATGTACTATTCTTCATAAAGCAATACATATAGAACTTACTCTGGGTGACAGTAATATTAACGTTATCAGTAGCGGAGTTGCCATTGTCATCCAGGACGGTGAGTTGTATCTGATACTCCCCCTTAGTAAGCTTGGTGAGGTTAGTGACGGACTCGTTGAAGTGCATCAGGCTGGCGTTGGTGGGTCCGTCTACTACCTTCCACGTGTACGCCACGATCCGGTGGTCGTCTGATGATTCCGTGCCATTCAACATTACCCATGTCAGAGGAAGAGAAATATACTAAACCAGAAATAAACACAGTTATAATCAAATATGTGCATACATTATTCTTATAAATGGATACATATTATATAGTTGCGCGTGAGGTTTTAAAATTGAATAGCCTTAAATGTGTACCCTTCACCCCCCTTTGCCCCTTGTCCCCTTTCCGTGATCCGGGCCAAAGACAAGGAGTATTGTTAATCAGTGTTATCGTTGCATCTTACCCGCGAACATTTCGTGTCATCTTGAAAACCCGCATATGTTTGAACTCGGCTGTGACTGTTTTTTTTGGAGCACACATCGTCCAGTGAAACGTTTTACCCGCAGCAGTGGATCTCACTGTCTTTTTTGTTTGTGTTAAGTGAGCGAATGTTAATTGTATGCAAACTGATAAGAGAAAAGGACCAGCGGCTTAAGGAGAACGAGACCAGGGTAAGTCTTTGGCCTTTCCTACTCATTTTCCTCTTGCAAAACACTAAGGCAATTCAATTCGTTTTTGTTTGTCTTAGTCTATATCGCATCCGCATCCGCAACCCCCCGCACAATCGCGAACGAAAGATTTGCGCACAACCATTATATATATATACAACAGTTATTCTAAAAGGGAAGCTAACGGTGATAGCTTTATGGGCTTGTTGATGCATGGCTGCTTTTTAACTGGAGGAAAATAAAATAATTACAAGTCAGTGGTTAATTAATTAACTGCATATTATTAGATAAGGTATCCCACCAACGGAAATCTACATTTTATATAAAGCAACAAACGGATTAACAAAGCCATAGTTCTTTTAATCTAACAACAATTCCAAACATACTCTTCCTCTCTTGTTAATTATCCCCGAATTACAATAATTATTACATCATTTCCACAACAAATTACTTCAACCTACAACTATGTTACTAGTCTCCAGCCCAATTGTTTCCAAAATTTTTCAATCTATAAGCATTCTTCTAAAACAACTCCTTTGCTCATTTAATACACAGACCATGCACAGACCACTTTAAAATGGATCATATTAAAATAATAATACAAATCTAACAAGATATATCTTTATTTTTATGTGACACCACGCAAGAGCTATCTTGTTCTGTTACTTCATTCAGGGCGGGACGGGAATCGTTAATGACAACAGAGTGATATTTAACAAGTGTATATTATGGCAGGGCTTCGTACATCCACACAGATCATTTCAAACTTATACGTACGGGTACATGGATTCTCTACCTAATCTCTCTCTCTTCTGGTGAACTTATAAACGGGACACGGCACTGAATCGTTATCAAAGCGCATGAAAAGGGATTAAATGGTTCTGCTTACGTGAATTTCGGCAGTTGGAAGTGCGTGGAAGCGCGGCCATATTAGACTACGCGCCACGGCACATGGGAACCTGACAGCATATTTAGATATCTAATCAGATTTGTTATAGAATCCAGTCAGGAGTTCACCCTTCAATCCTTGTTGAAAGATTGTGACTTTAAGGCGCGTAACTAGATTTTAGTTTCCGCGCAACACCCGAGGCAAGCGCGATGCATTTTTTGTCGCTTGGAACGCTGGTACCCAAAGAGGCCGTTGAACGGTTGCTCGCCGCGCATCTCGCGGATGCTGATTTAATTCCGATAGTGGCCGCAAGACGCCGATGACGTGGGAGCAGCACTATCTTGTTATGATTTAAAATGGTTTCGTAACACTACCCTAATTTTATTATTATTAAGTTTTATTACCTGGTGCTTGCCAGCTTTAGCGGTGGGCGGGGTATTAGTTGGAGGCTTCACAAAAACATGAACATCTGCTGTTGAAAATTGTCCAGAGGAGTCCGTCACTTTTAATACAAATGTGTACATTCCCTCAGACAAGTTGGACAGCTAAAACAACAAATAATAATATTGACAAGTTATAGTTCCCTCTTCCCTCGTGGGGCCTTTAGGGAACCGAGAGGGAGTGGACTCTTCTGCCACGGGGCCTTCAGGGAACCAAGGAGGAGTAGACTGCTCTGTCGCGGAGCCTACAGGGAACCAAGGAGGAGTGGAGAGGAGAGGAGAGAGCCACCTCCGTGAACTCTTCCCTTGTAGGGCCTTAACCAAAGGGGAATGGGGAGAAGAGATGAGGCTCTCTTCCCTTGTGGGGCCTTCAGGGAACCAAGGGGGATTGGAGAGGAGAGACGAGTCCTGTGAAGACACATTGTGGAACCAGAAGACATAGCCACATATCCAATGACAACCCTGGTGAACTTTGTAATATGTGAATGAAGTAAAATGGGAGATAGCACAATGGGCCTATGGCCTAAGTACTCACGGGAACTATATGTAAACCGTCTCCGCTCTATAATAAATATAGTCAAAGACCATAAAAACCAATCAATTACATTGAATCGAATAGTTTTCCAACTTCCATTCAAGGTGAGATTGTTGGTGGGTAAATATATTATTATGTCTTGTCCTAGAAAAACTAACCTGAAGAAACGGTGAGTGAGTGTTTTGCATGTCGACTGCCTTGTCTTGGTCTTGGGAAGATTTGGTCCACTCCCAAGTGGAGATTTCATGGTCATCGGTGGACAAACTTCCATTTAAGGTGAGATTGTTGGTGGGTAAATATATTATTATATCTTGTCCTAGAAAAAAGAGATAATTATATTTATGTAGGTTTATTTATTTATTAATAACTAGCTGTACCCGGCCACAAGTTGCTGCGGCTCAGTCTGTCTTTGCAGATAGAGAAACAATAGCGCTAGGGATAAAAAACACACGCATATTTGAATGCAATATTGCGTCAAAATTTCAAAGCAATCGGTGAAAAACTTTCGGAGATTTAAGATTTTGAACAAACAAACATTTACATTTATTATTATTTTTTTGGTAAACTAATGTTTAAGACAAGATTTTTTATGCATAGCACAAAGGGTAACAATTATTTTATAAGCAATAATTATTAGCCTGAAACACTCATCCACATTGAAAAATCTCCTGATAAAAGACCCGTTGGCGTAATGTATCTTGTATCAGGAGATTGTTCAATGTGGATGAGTGTTTCAAGCTAATAATTATTGAAACACTCATCCACATTGAAAAATCTCCTGATAAAAGACCCGTTGGCGTAATGTATCTTGTATCAGGAGATTGTTCAATGTGGATGAGTGTTTCAAGCTAATAATTATTGAAACACTCATCCACATTGAAAAATCTCCTGATAAAAGACCCGTTGGCGTAATGTATCTTGTATCAGGAGATTGTTCAATGTGGATGAGTGTTTCAAGCTAATAATTATTGAAACACTCATCCACATTGAAAAATCTCCTGATAAAAGACCCGTTGGCGTAATGTATCTTGTATCAGGAGATTGTTCAATGTGGATGAGTGTTTCAAGCTAATAATTATTGCTTATAAAATAATTTACATTTATATTTATATAGATTTAAGAGGAAGTGATAGGGGGTATTAGTATGCATTTTACTATGAAAAAAGTTTTTACTACCCGTAAAAAAAAAATTGTTTCAGATTTGCAATAGATTACATATTGTGTATAGTACAATTTAATCACCTTATCAATATTAATATACTAAGCAATAGTAAAAAAAAAAAAATATATATATATATATATATATATATATATATATATATATATATATATATTTCAATGCACTTATTTTACTGGGGTTGTCATTTTCTTGTCACTTATTTATTTATTTATTTAACGCCCAGAGGGCTTTTACATGGTTGGTAGTATAATTTTAATTTGACAGATACTTTGAAACATAAAAGAATAAGAATAAAATTACATTTGATAAAAGCTATGCAAAAGTCATACAAACAAAAACAGAAAATTACAGCTATTTGTAGGTTTACATGATGTGTTTAGGGGTATTGTTGAAATAAATGTTTTAAATGATCCACAAAACTTATTGGCAGTTTAATGGAATATTTACCAGCATTGGCTTCGGGCGGATAGTCAGTGTGGTTAAGCACGGTGATGTTGGCCGTGGTGGAGTTGGTGACGTGGTCTGAGTCCTCCACAGTAAGGCGGAAGGAGTAGTTGCCGGGCAGCTTGAGGTCGGTGAGCTGCAGCGTGGGGCCGTCGTGCAGCGGCGGCTGGTATCCCAGCGGACCCATTGTCAGCTCCCAGTGCCACGAGATTATGGCATCATCATCCTAACACACATACATACATCACCATTAGCACCTCACCCATACCTTTTCCAAATGACTCATAAAGGACGTATTTAAAGATACAGCACTCTCTAACTCATCTGCCACCCCAAAAAACAAAAATTGTTATCGATCTTTCGTAAAGTTTACATTTTTTGGTTTTGGTTTAAAGTGTCATGTTTACGCTTGTGAGAAGACTCCATTTTGTAAACTTATTCTAACATAAAGGTGCCAGAATGCACAGAGGACTAACTGAAATGTCCTAAAGCAACAATAATGAACTCTGGTGACTAGTAAAATGGTCAGCGAGAGCAAGCTAGATAACGGTATAGTGACTGAGTGTGTAAGAGTAAGATAACGCAACCCGTCGGTGTAGTCGTAAAGCTTGGCACTCAAATGTAGGCAGGCGCCGGACTACCGAATTTGACATAAGAATATGGTAGGTAGTGCTTTTAATTAAATTATAGTGCATAGTTGTCCGATTACTAAGAGAGTATTTATAAAGAGTTAATCTCGTGTCATCAGTAATACCAAATAAGGTGCAGGCACATAATATCTCATATGTCAACAAGTGTACAACTGCCTGGAAGATTTGCGTATTATAATAAAGTCTGACCTTGCTGTCACTTCCATCGAGTACGGCCCCGGTGTTGGGCAGTTTGACGTTCTGCGATGGCGGGGTGATGACCACCACGGGGGCCTTGTTCATGCGGTTGGGGGGCAGCACTGTGACATTGGCAAAGGCCTCTCCGTAAGAGCTGGTCACGCTTCCCGTCACTGTCACTTTGAAACGGTAGTTCCCCTCCGTTAGCTGGGACAGAGTAACTGTGCCTCCATTTTGCTCTTTCATGTTGCCTGAAATATTCAATACGTATTTGCAGGCGTCAAATGAGGAAGCACTCATACATTAACATACAACATACAGGGTGTAGTAGTGTGAAAGGTAAAAAGGCAAAATTCAATATTATTTAACAGGCTAAATCACTGTCCCAACAAAAAGTAATTTATTTAATAATAAATGTAAATTTTATCAGAATTTTACCTGTGAACCCACTTTTAGGTTGGTCTACCAATTTCCAGACATAACTGTAATGGTCATTGCTGGTTTTCTCATCAGGGATTGTATAAGCCGAAAGCGTTACTTCATTTTCAGGAAGCCTTACCTGAGAAAGAAAGAAATTTATAATATTATGTTTACAAAATTATGGTGGATCGAATCATCTAAAGTACAAATATGATTTAAGATTTTCACGGCCAATAGTATTTTTGTTATTTATTTTTGGGGTGTTATGCCGTGTTGGCCTAACTCCTTCTTTGGCTAAAGAAGGAGTTAGCGCAACACGGCATAACACCCCAAAAACAAATAACAAAAAATAAAATACATTTAAATTGGCTACCATTCCATTGAGAGTAGAAGTATGTATTCACATTCTTCCATATGACAATAACCAACCTCTTTGGAGAGAGCCGATACGGTTAACTTATTAACGTTTGGTTTGGACGAAGTCTCTGTGGCATCTTTAGAGTTGGGGTCGACCTTGTCCGCTTTACTCAGATCCGCACTCTTGGGGCTGCTGATCTCGGCCATCTTCTCAGCGGCTTCCATGGAGTTGGAATATGGTGTCAAAAGCAGCGGCCTTGGGAGAGTACACACGCCCGTTATATTCCTAACGAATCCATCACTACATTTGCACAATCCAGATCTAGATTTGCTAAGAAGGCGAACACACTCTTCATTCAAAGGACAGTCGGTTATGATACCATATTCGCAAGTGACTAACTTCTCTGTAAAATCTTCCGACGCATCCATGATCATTTGCTGATCACTTTTATCCATGAAGTTTTTCAAGTTATTAGGTCGACTGAGGAAGTTTTCTTTAGCTATGTTGTCGCTGAAATGGGACAGCAGCTCAGACTCCCCGTCGGGAGAGAACTGCTGTTTGTTGTACTTGAGGACATCCAGCGCACTCTCCGACTGCAGGCCGCCGCGGTGGTTGGCAGCCGCCAGGTTGTCCATTATTTCATCTTCTAAAGAAAGGTTGGGGATGTCTTGATAGCTTCCATAATTTGCTTGCTCCAATATATCCTGCCAATTTTCTGTAAAACCAATAAAAAGGTTCAAAACAAAAATGAATAACGGGAAATTTGGGTGGATGTACTTGTTTGATTTTTTCCCATCACTGAAAAAGTTGAAGGAAGCTGTTAGGATTTTACAAGAGCATATTGTAAAAAAAAATGTAAAGATTGATATTAATGTTACAAAATCTCACCTTCTTCCAATACAGGGCTTACGAGAACCATAGTGACGTGTGTCCCGAGATGAGAGTTCTCTGAGCGAAACAACGGCAGGCACAGCTCATTGCTGGCACACTCGATATGGTAGCACGTGGTATCGTGCATGAATACCACGTTGCATGTCTCCAGCACGCAACATCCCATTACGCATTGCTTTAATCCTTTAAACTTGGGCTTCTCTGTGTAATTACCCGCAGTCATATTTCCTAGATCATTAAAACACAAAGATAAATCAACACCTGTGTTATGTTCTCAAAATAAAATAATATTTATTTATTTAATAACGGACATCGTCCAAATTACAAAATAATAACACGAATACAGTAAAATGAAAAATACAGGAGTAGACAAAGGTACATGAAAGCAAAGACATAAGGCAGATATAATATAAGAAAATAAAGTGAAAAGTCTAATCAAGTCAAGACTACGCTGTGGGTCAGGACCACAGGACACTTATAATATTCCGTCACTTGTTTAGCGACCGGCAAAAATCATTCAGACTTATCCCAAAAAAGTTAAGGTTTTGACTTGAGTTGACCAGTCTACACATTCTGGACAATGTTGAATAATATCCAAAATTTGTCGAATGATGGTTGAAGAAGAGCAGTTCATTATTTCTGAGTCTGTGCGAGGGGATATTGAAGGGAATGAGTTGCAGTAGAGTAGGTGAATCAATAATACCATTAATTAATCAATAATTGAATTATTTAAATCAGTAGAATACCTCTGGGAGCGTATCCTAAGAAATTCCTCGGATGAAGTCGGGGACAGCGGTTGTATCCATCACTCCACAGGTCTTCATATTGTGCGTCGCAACATTTTAATACCAAAAGAATATTAAGAAACGACGCAAATATGATGTCCTTATATTTTATATAATTCATTTTGCCTAAAAAATCTGCAATGGTACAAAATAGGTCGATAAGAATATTCAATGTTTTGGATTTAAAAGGAATATTGGCCAAACCTAATTTACATACATTGAAGAAGCAGGTGTTATTACAAGTGAAACGAAACAACTGTCGGTACAAGCTTAAAAATTGCAGATAAGAAATAAATATGCGGGCATGGTACAGCGTCGAATATACAGAAAAATAAATATGTATGGTCATAGAAAACTGAACCGTAAAATTGGGGAACATTAAACACATAAGAGATTACACAGTCAATTAATATCATAAAAATACAGGAGCGTGGGAAGAGGAAGTAGGATAAGAATCAAGATTAAACTCACGGGCATTGGAATAATTATTTTACACGAAGTTTGACATATGTCGCACTCATTATTTTTTCTGTCAATACAAAACACAAATTGGTATTCTGGTATTGAAGTGATTTGTTTTTAATATTTTTAAGGTGGTTCAAAATATCGTAAATTATAAGTTTTCTTAAAGAAAGGGGTCGTTTGTTGTAAAAAAGTGTGATAAAAGCATGCCATTGAAGCCAAATCTAGGGCGAGGGGAATTTACCCGGCAGCCATCTTGAATGACAAAGTTTTGAAATGAATTGTATGCAAAGTGGTTGTCATTGTGACTATTTTCATTTTATTTTAATTTTTTAAATGAAAATTACAAAGATTCTTTTAGGTATTCGATGAGACAGGGAATGAGATGTTATTAAAAAATGTAGTAGGTCGATATGTTTTCCATACATCTTCCCCTTCACCCCGCGGTTTCAAATTTATCTTTCCTTCCAGGGCTTATTAGGTCCATGGGAAAAAGCTCTAAAATAATGATGATGATTGAATTTTTAAACTACAGTTTTATAATAATTACAAAATTATAACCATTATAACGAATTTGTCTGAATTTTATGTGAGCTCTTAACTCATGTTATAACGCAAAATAATTATAACCATATTATATTTCAAACTTTTTCCTAAATATTGTTCTTTGTTTAAAAAAAATTATGACGTTGGAATTGCTGCAAATAAATTAAAGCTATTTGAAAAATATAATAAATAAGATAAACTTAATTTTATTCACGTTTCACTGGAAAATAACGATATGACATAAGTACTTTATGAGAGAAATTGTCAGTATTATTATTAAAAGACATTGTACTATTGGTGTCATAGCTCCTTTCTTGATCAACCTGGAATCCTCGACGGTTCGGTTCAGCACCTCCCGTATTCTGGTTCATAGAAGAATTGTGCATGTCTTGGAATTGACGATTAGGTGGTGGTGGCTCGGCCGTGCCGGGGAGGAACCTCGTGTCTTGATCCTTTGTGTCATTATTTGTTAAGACTTGTTGAGAATCAGAGTCTTCATTGTGTGGCATCACATCGTGTAGTTTTTCTATTTCACCCGATGCAATGAATTTGTTCAAAGCCACGAGTCCTTCGGCTTTTTTTCTAAATTTTGTTCTTTGTTCAAAATTTTTTATTGCGTTGGAATTGCTGCAAATAAATAAAGAACATTACGATAGGACATAAGTACTTTATAAGAGTGAATTTCCAACTTTTTTCTAAAAGAGGATATACCATGTTATTGTTTGGCCTTTCACAAAGTATAAATTTGTTTCAAAGAAATTTTAGGATTTTTCGTGTCAAACACGTATTATTATTACCATAAACGCCTCCATGGGCGAGAGGTAAGGCTCTTAACTAGCATTCCAAAGGTCGCGGGTTCAAATCCCGGCATGCGCAAGTAAATTTTATTTGATTGATTTGTGTCATTTCACAATTTAATCATATAAATAATATACGCTATATTTGCGGCACGTTCTGGGGTGGAAGAAACTCTCAGCATCGTCCTGGTGTAAGACCACCATTCAGAATTGAAACGTACCTTGAAATGACTTTAACCATGTTTAGTGACCAGATCTGAATAGCCAGTTACTTCCCCACCTCCCTCTTCCCTATCTTCTTCCCCTCACCACTATCTTCAGCCTCACAAAATACATGAATTGGGGATGCTATAGTCTCACTGGCTCCAAATGGTTGAGAGCAGTCGAAACTCTTGTGGGGTATTAAAAAAAAAACTAGTATAACTAAATAGAGGAAAACCGTTTATTTTGTTCCTTAATATTTTTTTTTCAAAAAGTCACTTTATTATACTCGTACCTTCATAATATGCAATTTTTTTTACCTTAGGTAGGTTTTACAAAAAATGTGACGCTCGTATTGTTTATGAAACTTTCATGAATTGTTTATGGTATGTACACCAAAATGGGCAGGTTATGGGCCGTTCGTGTTTTGTATTGTGTTGTTTCAAAATGAGCCAGTTATAAAATTAATATGCTGCGACAAATCGAATTAAGAAATACGTAGGAAAATTGTAACTTCATGTTTAGTAGTGTTATTTGACGTTGAGTTTGCCGTGAGGGATAACTATTGAAGGTAAGAATGGCTCATTATGCTACAGGTCGATGTCATGTTACCGATCAGCTTACATCAGTTGCAAATTTCGTTTGTAATATAGGTAACTGAAGAAAACGAGATGGAATTTTCACATCCTCCTCCGAATATGAGCCTGCCACCTCCCGGCATGGGAGGCATGGGCGGCCCGAGCGGTCCGAGCGGCCCGAGTGGTCCGAGCGGCCCGAGTGGTCCGGGCGGCCCGGGAGGCATAGGCGGCATAGGAGGGATGGGAGCGATGGGCGGCATGGGCCAGGGTGGCCGTGGCGGCATTCGCCACAGCTTCAGGCCCTACGCGTATCCCATGCGGGGCCTGATGCAGGGCCCTATGACGCAGGATGATTTCGACGGCAAGAGACTCAGGAAATCGGTAATGAGAAAAACTGTAGATTATAATGCCGCTATTATAAAGGCTCTGGAGTGTCGGGTTTGGCAGCGAGATTGGCGGGATAGGTACGCTCTTCAGCCAGATGCCATGTACACTGCCGATCTTCTGCCGCCTCCTTCTTACCCTGACAATCCTATCAATGCTGTCACAACGCGTTTTGTCAAGACGGCTACTAACAAGATGCGTTGTCCAATCTTCGCAGTTGCCTGGACGCCTGAAGGCCGGAGACTCGTCACCGGAGCCTCGTCCGGTGAGTTTACTCTCTGGAATGGTTTAACATTTAACTTTGAAACCATTTTACAAGCGCACGACAGTCCGGTGCGTTCCATGGTCTGGTCCCGGGGAGAGGGCTGGATGGTGACAGGAGACCACTCTGGGTACGTCAAGTATTGGCAAAGTAATATGAATAATGTCAAAATGTTCCAAGCCCACAAGGAAGCTGTAAGGGGAATTAGTTTTAGTCCTTCAGATTCTAAAATAGTTACTTGTTCCGATGATGGAACACTGAGGATATTTGACTTTTACCGGTGCCAGGAAGAAAGGATATTGAGGGGCCACGGTGCCGATGTGAAGTGTGTTCAGTGGCATCCCACCAAATCCCTCATTGTGTCGGGAAGTAAAGATAACCAACAGCCCATCAAACTGTGGGATCCTAAGTCGGGGCAATCCCTCGCCACACTGCACGCCCACAAATCCACCGTAATGGACTTGAAGTGGAACGAAAATGGCAATTGGTTGATAACTGCATCTCGCGATCACTTGCTTAAATTATTCGATATTCGTAAGATGGGAACGGAATTACAAATCTTCAGGGGGCACAAGAAAGAAGCTTCTAGTGTGGCCTGGCATCCAACCCACGAAGGGCTCTTCTGCTCCGGAGGATCAGATGGTGCTATTTTGTTCTGGAATGTCGGAACTGACAAAGAAGTGGGCTGTATCGAAGACGCTCACGAATCTATAGTTTGGACTTTGGCTTGGCATCCGCTAGGTCACATTCTGTGCTCAGGGTCCAATGATCACACTTCAAAGTTCTGGACGAGGAATCGTCCGGGAGATTTGATGAGAGATAAATACAATCTTAATACTCTTCCACCGGGTGTCCAAGACGAACAAGAATTAGATGAACCGGCAATGATTCCAGGCATGGGTCCCGAAGACAAGGTGGAGATATTTCCCTCCACGGATAAAGCTATTCCTGGTTTGGATCTGGACACCAGTGTTATTCCCAACGACACAGATAAAAAGGGAAAAAAGGTACCCTACAGCAAACCTATACCTCGCCACTTCCAGGCACAGTGGAACCACACCGGCGCGGAAGATTCCGATGCCTTGGCACAGGCCCTGGTGGAGTCAGTCCCGGGAGTTGTTCCACTTCAGCAAATTACTCCTTCCGCTATCATTGTTTATGGAAAGCTCGTACCTGTGGAACCAGGATCTAGATTAGAGGCAGCTATCGCCGAAGGACCTGTGGCTTTGAAAAAATTCATTGCATCGGGTGAAATAGAAGAACTACACGATGTGATGCCACACAATGAAGACAATGAAGATGATGAAGACTCTGATTCTCAACAAGTCATAACAAATAATGACACAAAGGATCAAGACATGAGGTTCCTCCCCGGCACGGCCGAGCCACCGCCACCTAATCGTCAATTCCAAGACTTGCACAATTCTTCGATGAACCAGAATACTGGAGGTGCTGAACCTAACTATCAAGGGTTCCAGGTTGATCAAGAAAGGAGCTTTGACACCGA
This sequence comes from Hesperophylax magnus, assembly GCA_026573805.1. NCBI lineage: Eukaryota > Metazoa > Arthropoda > Insecta > Trichoptera > Limnephilidae > Hesperophylax > Hesperophylax magnus. The sequence goes on along the minus strand of JAIUSX010000043.1, from coordinate 1,324,844 downwards.
TAGTAGAATGTCTTTTAATAATAGTACTAACAATTTCTCAAACCCTGACAGGGTGACACTGCTTGACACTGAGGGGAACTATCACCCCAATTCTAACAACAGAGCTTTTAGCGGCAACAGTGAACAAGAGTTTAGGGGCTTTGATGAATCGAGGAGAAGTTCTAACTCGATGTTCCAAGGGCCACCGGACCAAAATAACTTCAATAACTCAGATTACAGCAATCGGCCCCCAGACGCTTCGATGGGCGATGAGGGGGACCAAGCTTACGACATGAATGGCATGCGAGGTGATTCCAACTCCAGGTTCCAGACGAGGAACGAGGGCCCTCGGGGGGGAGGAGCGGGCTCCTGGGGCTTCCAGCAGCGGGAGGACAGTGGACGCGGTGGTGTCAATGGGCACCGCGGAGGCCGTGGAGGAGCACCTTGGAGAGGGGGTCGAAGTCGGGGGCGCTCCTCCAATTCTAGAACTTTCCGTAGGCCTTCTAGAAATAATCACTATTAACTCAATATATTTTATTCCATTATTGGATTTAAAAAGGATAATACAATTTTTTAAGGACTGCATTAATACACTCCATGAGTGCATTTCGGAAGTGAAAAATATTTGTTCTTAAAAAGAAAATCTGAATAAATTTAGTATTTTTTTCTTATTTTTTTCTTTATTTTTTAATTGGCAATATTGTGAATATTATCTCAGAAGTTCAGAATATTTTTTTTTTTATACTGACAAATTCCCAAGCATCACATTGCAGTAAAGTTTGTAAACAACATTAACATTTTTTGTGAAGGTATATTATAAATTATAAATATTGCTCTGCCAAATATCAAAATGTTTCAATTTTTGATCCTATAATACAATTTTTTCATTGAATAAATTAATATTTCGATATATTCTGTGTCCTGCTGTTAAATATTTAATTGTGTTGGCGATTGGTGAAAAACTTTTTATATATAATTACATGGAAATCCAATCAATCATTCAATTTGTTAAGGAGCTTAAACGCATGCAATGAAAACCAGAATTTCATTGCTTTATTATTCAGCATTTGTCTTTTGTACATTTTTTAAGTGCATTTGGCCACTCTTTTCCTACTCATTTTCTGTCCGAAAACTGTTTTATTTCCGCTAACATTCCACCTCTCAAGATATATTTTTTTGCTTTTGTTTAACACAATTTAAAAAAGGAACCTGGAAAAATATTACTAGAAAAGTATCTTCCAAATTTAGCTATATTATTTTACTAGTAAAAGTGATTGCACTCTTGTAATTTGTTTTGGGTAAGGTGAATTGCCTGCAGGAAATGGATTCTTGTAATTAGTTTGTTGTTCTCGTGTTATGGTAAGTTTCAAATATTAGATTAGGCTTCGCTTGGACCTGTGCTGATGAAGGATGCCCCCAACACTTGACCATGGCAGGTGAGATTTTATGTCACCAAATAATATATAATATTATATTTTGAATATGGATGGAATGTGCTAAAATGGTTTTTCCTTCTGTTTTTGAGGTGAATTATTGCCTTCAACATGAAGTGAAGATGTCTGACAGGGCCAGGGGCAAAGGATACAGAGAGGATACAGAGAGTCTGCAGAATGCCGCGGACCGGAACACCGATCCTGAACGTTGTATCTTCGTAAGATGTTAGTTTGCTTTTAACACAATTTGTATAATAAAGTTTCCTTGTAAAATTTATGAAATTATATTTACCTATAATAATTAATTTATACAATATTTTCTGAATAAAGGTTTCTGCGACAACAATAAAGGATTTTAATTTCTCCTTATTCCTTAAATCATCCTTATGTTGCGCGTTTATAAAAATAAATAAAATTCTCAAAATGTAATCGGTGAGGAAGAAATCAATCTTTTCATCTTATTAATTTCAATGTATTGTTTGTACGATGTTTGAATAAAAACACACTTCGAAATGACACACCATATTATTGAATTCCCAAAAGTCATCCTTGGAGATAATAAAAAGAATTTTTTTTTTTTTTCAATTCAAACCTCCGCTGTAGAATTGTAAAATGTGTTTTTCCCCATATTGTGATTCTCACCATGCTTTTACCTTTGTTCTAGGATGAAGAAGTTATGGTTATTGTTCCCTATCTTGTGGCTTCTGCAATGTGTTTGCATATCCCGAGTACAATCGGGTTTACCGTCGGACTCGGATGAACCCATCCTGGTTCCGATCAACGGCACTCTGGACTTCACTATGACTAGAAAGAGCAAAGAGAACTACTGGCACGATGGGCGAGTAACGACCTTTGAACATTGTGTGCGTAAAGCCAAGTGTGAAGCTCTCAAGAACAATGTCAACTGTCTGGGCTCCAAGTTGACTTATTCGCACACCAGTCTCCACCTGACTTACAGCTACAGCCAGGAAGAGGTTCACGAGAAGTTGCAGCAGTACACGGCACTCAAGCACATCCCCAACTGCTGGGCCGTCATACAGCCCTTCCTTTGCGCCATCTTCATGCCCAAGTGTGAGGTGATCAAAGGCCAGGACATGGTATACCTGCCCTCCCTAGAGATGTGCAACAAGATCATGGAGCCCTGCAAGCTCGTCTACAACACCACCATCTTCCCCGACTTCTTGAAGTGCAATTCCTCGCTCTTTCCCACCACCGCGTGTGTTAATGACGTTAGAGAGATGAAGTTTAACACTACTGGGCTGTGCCTGCCCCCTCTAGTTCACACAGATATGCCGTTGCACTTTTACGAAGGAATGTCGGGGTGCGGGCTGCCGTGCCGTGACCCGCTGTACACGGAGAACGAACACCAGCAGATCCGGAGACTGGTCATGTGGGGTGCTTCCATCGCCTTTGCTCTGAACCTGTTTACCGCTGCCACCTTTCTTGTGGATTGGAGGAGCTCATCCAAGTACCCGGCACTAGTCATATTTTACATAAATGTCTGCTATATGATTTCATCTATCGGGTAATTACAAATATCATTTATTACAATAATAGGTAGTCCAGCAAAGCTGTCACATGTCAGCTTGTCTACTTGGTTCTTGGTTCCAAATCAATTAACCAAATTAATATGTATTTAATACATAATATAACATCTCTAAGTACATTTAGTGTTTTAACCCTTCAGGCCCCTTTCAAATTGATCGTTACATTTCTTAAAGATGCTGTCAGAAAGTCAGACAATTTGTGTGTATTTCCGCTTCTCAATAAAATTCAAATAAATAAATATAATTCTAATTATATCCGATAACTAATAACTGTTTTTGAGAGGCGATGAAATATGCCTTTAAATTTTATCATTAGAAATGAACATATGATTTTTTAAATATTCAAATTTTTAAATCAACCATAAAAAGTTTTAAAAAAATCTCACCTGACGTTTTTTCGTCTAAACACTGAACTAAAATTACTGATAACAAAAACACAGATTTTATTAGTCAATTTTATTGTATTACTTTCACTTCACTTTTTTGTCGTTTCGTATAAAAATATGCTAAGATTTATAAATTTTTCACAAATTGTGGTCGGAACCTTTGGTTTCCTGGAGGTGTACATTATTTTAATTATTCTGTGGTTGACTTCTACATTTGAATGTAAAGTTTGGTATTTTTCTTTCTGACACCATTTAGTTCATATTTATAACGGTAAAGGAGATACAACCATTTCTATGAGACCATATGAGCTGTTCCGGAAAGCGAACAAATTGACTGCGGATAATAGCTGTTTGTTCAAAAAACCCAACAAATTTGCCTGAGGAGTTATATATGTATTATGTATCTCAATTAAAGAAATGCTATATTTAGCAATTATAAGTATTTAAAGATAAATATTTAGGATGGGTTGTTTCGGAGAATTTGAACAATTCTTCAAATTTCAAAGTTAATTTTAAAGTTCTGTGAAAAATTTTTTCAAGTTCTGTTATTATTTCAGTTCTGTCAAGCAATTAGCCTATAATTATATAATAACAGAACTTAAGTTGGACTTTCACAGAACCCAGAAATGAATGTTGAAATTTGATGAATTGTTCAAATTCTCCGAAACAACCCGTCCTAAGTTAGGTACATTAAGATATTCAAAGATACATGGATTGCTCACTTATCAACCACATCTTTGTCATTTTGGGGCAGGGTGTCTCTAATTACTATTAGTGTCCAATTTAAAGTTTTTATTGAGTTTGTTAAAAATCACAGGTACAAAGCAATCAAGCGTTCGGCCGTCTGCACTTATTTAATCTTTCGTTCTGTAAATCTTGTGGTATGTCAGTGTTTCAGTGGCTTTTTGTACAAACTTTCTCCCGCCTTATCCATAATACATAGTAGTTCATATACCAGAGGACAGAGCTAGTCTAATAACATAATCTTAATAAACACCTAAATAATAACAGGTGGTGCAAAAGTCCTCACTCGATTTTCTAGGGTAGAACTTTTTCGTAAATAAAAAAATTTAAAGACTCCATTTGCAAAAATGAGAGAATTTTCCTATTGCGTGTTGACTTTTGCGCCACTTGAAATTTGCTCTGAAAAACCCAGTTATTTGTTGTCAACTTTACGGTATATATACATTCACGAAGCGAAACGCTAACGGAGCCATGAATTACGGGGAAGGAACAAAGCAACTGCATGCGGCGTTTCGCATATGTTGAGGTTCAACTGGGCAGTTCTTATTCTGAAGAATGTATTAAAAATATCATTTGGTGTTACTGAATAGTAATATGAATGTGATTTTATTTCAGATGGTTGGCTCAGTTCCTGTTTGATTCTCGAGGCGATATAGTCTGTTCCAAAGATAGAACCATGCGGCGTGGAGAGCCTTCGGCTGGAGAGAACCTGTCTTGTGTCATCATATTTGTTTTGGTAAGAGTAGGTCGTAATCAAATAGACAATTCCTCCATTCTGGAAAAGTATCTGTCTTCTCTGGACTTGTGTCTTCATTCGTGCGATGTGTCAACTAATATGGATATCTCTCTGTATTATAGGTGTATTACTTTCTGATGGCCGCATGTGTTTGGTTCGTTATCTTTACCTACGCTTGGCACATGAGCTTCAAGGCGCTAGGTGAATATCATTCTTGTCTTTTTCCTCTTCCTAATTTACCAACAATTTCAAATACCTCTAACCAAAATGGTATATTTTAGTGTTGCTTCATCTACTAACTAGATTAACTTTCCCTACATGCCTTATTACTAGCAACGGATATCCGGTAACTCTAGCTCCATTGAAGCCAGAGTCAAGCTCTGACTCATCTCAGAAGCTGGGCGATCGTACAAGGCTCGCAGATACTGTGGATAGTACACAACTGCTCACCCTGTACAAATCGCAAGTGCACCCCACTGTTGAATTTGGCAACCACTTCTGGTCTGGAGCCCCAAAATACCTGATAAAAACCCTTGCAGAAACGGATTGCCAGCATCCTGTCCTTGTTCTACCGGTATTACAATGGAAGATGCTCCGAAGAACTAGCGCCAATGATCCCTTCGGCATTGATGCGTGGTTGGGAAACACGGCAAACGCGCACCCAACTTATGTACACGGTTGACATATGTCACATGAGAACGGGTTGTTTCTACCACTCATTTTTGAGTTCAACAGTTTGGCTATTTTTGTTTTTAACTTTTTTTGGCAACTTTTTTTTTTTTTTTTTTTTTTATAGCGAATACCTCACAAGAGTCCCAACTGCTCCCGTCTGGAGCCAGTGAGACTATGGCATCCCCAATTGGGGGATGTTGTGAGGCTGAAGGTAAGTGGGGAAGGGAAAGAGGAAGGTGGGGAAGTACCTGGCTATTCAGATCTAGTCACTAAACACGGCTAAAGCCATTTGGAGCAACGTTTCAATTCTGAATGGTGGTCTTACACCAGGGCGATACTGGTAGTATCTTCCACTCTGGAACGTGCCGCAAATATACTATATATTATTTTAATTAATTAATTGTGAAATAACACAAATTAATCAAATAAAATTTATTTGCGCACGCCGGGTTCGAACCCGCGACCTTCAGAATGGCAGTCCAATGCGTTACCACTGGACTATGCCGGCCGTCAACTAAAAGGTTAAAAAAACTTTTGGGGTCACGTTTACTCTTCAACATATTTTAAAAGACAATAAAACAGCTAATATTATCCCCCTTGTGACTGATTTTTTTTTTTTTTTTAAACTTTCCAAATTTGGACTTGATTTTCCTAAAAAACGAGAGCTCAAAACAAAAAGAGTTATACCACAAAATCAACTCCAAATGTGATGTAGATTCACCAGTTTCCCGCTTGTACCTAGAGTTTCAGGACCCTGTGTATATTATTGTGTAATGCTAATAACCATATGAAGACCCAACAATTTACTATCAATAGCTGTGTAATGTGTATGCGTGTGCGAGCCAGGCAAGATCCAGGAGCGCATAGACAAGAAGGGCGCATACTTCCACCTGGTGGCGTGGTCGCTGCCGCTCGTGCTGACCATCACGGTGATGGCGCTGGGCGAGATCGACGGCAGCAGTGTGGTGGGCATCTGCTTCGTGGGTTACCTCAACCACGCCATCCGCGCCGCCTTCCTACTCGGGCCCATCTCCGCCGTGTTGCTCATCGGCGGCTACTTTCTCTCCAGAGGTAAAAACACCACATCATAAATAATCATTTTACACACACCACAAAGATTAGACGTTATATTAGATGCTAGTACTGTTATAGAGCACAAGCCGTCAGGCGTTTACCAAATTCAAATGCCATCGGCACTCTATATCAGGGTCAGTTGCATCTCTGGAATAACTTGATTAGTAAAATCTCAAATTGTAATATTTAATTAATGAAGACAATATTAACCACTCTCAAACGAAAGATGTGAAACAGAAAAGGCATAAAAAGATTCAGTCGCATTTAGGAATTGACCCTTGGACCTTTTCCTTGCCGGGGAAATGCTCTAACCACTGAACTATTTCGTCGCTAGTTGGCGATAGTTGTTCATTCGCTAACTTATTAATTCTAATGTTAAACATGTGTTATAAACCGAATACAGATATGCTGCCATTCACCATCCCGATTTGAAAAAAAAAATACCAACTAGTATAAAAGTGTGGTTTGTTAAGGGACCTACGATTTTGGTAGAGAATTTGGTATAATTTTTTTTACCAATTTTAATTACTTACTACTTGCCATTTTAAAATCACATTAGATTTGAACGGCTAGTTCTGATATTGTGATGTTAGTATTATTTGGCTTGGCCTTCGATTGATATTTTTATTGTCTTTTAAAATCTAAAATTCTAAATTATATATTATTTTTAAACTAGGTTCATGGATTAGTTGATGTAATTTTCATGTTTGACCAATTTGGGAAGCGGGTACGGGTACCACCGCCGAACCATTATATATAATATAATGATTACCAACATCTCTGATACCCATATCTGGTCACCCCAACAGATTTGTTAACTTTGGTGACTTAGCAGGGGTGCCCAGGTTCATGGGGGTGAGGATTGTCTAGGTCTTGGTGGCGGATGTGTCTGCCCACCTACTGTGTGGCGGGCTGGATTTGGGGAGACTGTTTGGGGGGATCTTTTTACCTCCAGCATGACTCTCTGAGCAGGACATACTGACCCCCAAATTCCTACCCACCCCTTTCTTTTTTCCTTTCCTTAAAAAAAAACCTCCACACAGTATCCCCAAAGATGACATAGGCCTTGAGAAAAATTACTTTCCTCAAGGCCTCCTGTGTAATGTAAAATAAAAAAATAATTCATTTTCAAGCCGTCAGAGAAGCTGCACAAAATGTAATTTCTTACCAATTATAGTAAACATTCCAAGATGCGTGACATCATTTTTTTTTTTTTTTTTTTTATTTTTTTTATTTTTTTTTTTTTTTTTTTTATTTTTTATTAACAAAATTTTTGATACATATACAATTTAGGTACATACATAGTAATATAGAAAAAGAGTAACAAAAAAATCCCACAAAGGCGAAGCCTGAGCTTGGGTATTATAGTATAAGGATAAAACAGTGGTGTTTAAAATTTTTTTTTTTTTTTTTAAACTTATAAAAATTACAGTGGTGTTTTCTTTAATCTAAATAAGTAGTGCAATTAAAAAGATGAAGAAATTTAGTTTTACTAACTTTTGTCTTTGGAATTATATAAGTACATTTTTTCATTGTTATCAGTTCAAATTTGGAATATTGAAGAGTTAATTGACTTCACCACAAAAAGTTACACAGCAAAATCGACTGCAAATGTTATGTAGATTCACCAGTTTCCCCGCTTGTACTCCCAGTTTCCAGACACCGTGCATATAAGTGATATTTTGTTAATTTTCTTTAAATATTGTTTGTTTTTTTCTCAAACACTGTACTTTTAATTTAAACAGTTTTGAAATTTAATTTAATTTAATTTTAATTTGAAAATTCAAAGATTAAAAATTAATTTAAAAAATGGTAATGCGCTCATTTACTTCAATTACTTCTGTAAAATTATAATTGTTTTGATCCTATGTTTCCCAAACGTGTAACTAAACTACACATTATGATAAATATAAATATTTAAAAAGATCGATATAAAACATTGTGTAAAAAACACAAATTTGTAGGTACCTAAAGTATGTGTTGAGCTTCAAAGGGTTACACACTTACGCATAAGTAAACACAAGGAATTCTCTCCCACACACTTAAGAGGAAACCCGGGCGCTGAGAAATTTGAACATTAGGTATTTTAAAAATCACTTGCTATTTCACTCTGCTCAGCGAGCGCGCTATCGATGTGTAGGTACCCACCCAACTAAGAGTGTGTGTGTGCATGTTACGCTCGACTCCCGCCTCTCCCGCATCCCGCCTCCTCCGCCTCCCGCATCTCCCGTCTTCCGTCCTTCGTCATGTATCTTGTGTTTGTGGTTATCTTTCCAACTTATTTCTCCGTTACTGATTTTGTCTCGGCGTATAATCTCGGCGAAATGGATTTTGATAGGATTTTCGAATTTCGAATTGCTAACGCTAGCTAAAACTTGCGAGATACATCAAAATAATGTACTACTAATTAATTGTATTGCTCTTACTTACTTGACCGGTCAGTGGCTGAGTGGGCATCGCGTTTGGGTCCCACCCGGGCGTCCCATGTTCGATTCCTCGGCTGGCTAAGTTCTCCATCACAACACAAGCAATACCTTCCGCTTAGTGTGGTGGTAGTAGGAGTTTTTCAAATGTTAGGTTATTCGTAACCAGGGAATGTTTGTCTTTCTTTTAAAAATTAAAAAAAAATCTTACTACCCATATAGGTACACCTACTAAAATATGTAGGTGCGTACATTTGAACTGCCTCCGTGGTTGAAGGGTAAGGCTCTTGGCTACGAATCCGCAGGTCGCGGCGTGCGCAAGTAAATTTTATTAAATTAATTTGTGTCGTTTTGCTAAATTAATCCATTAAAAATAATATAAAATACTTGTTTGGACAGATAATTATCTTTTTTGTTTATCAAAACTTAACTAAACCATTCAAGTTGTTTGAGACAGGGAAAAGTATTAAAATAAAATATTTATTTTTTATTTTAGTAAAATTCCTGAAATCAACAGGTTTTAATTCCCTTGCGATGTTTATTTGGCCAAAATGACCAATTTTTGCCACATAAACATCGCAAGTGACCAATTTTCGATATAATATTGCAATTTTTTGTTCACTATTTTGTTTTACGAATCTTATTATTGTGTTTTTTAATAGAGCCAACGCCAATGCCATTCGTTGAAATTTTGAAAATGACATGAAAGCCATAACACCCTTGCCAATCACCACACTGCAAATCGGATGGTGTGGAGGAAACCTCCATTTTTTTCCACTCTACCTCCAGACATGTCGGGGTTCTGAAAATCGGATCATGAGTAAAAATGAACTAGTATTTAAATATCCATGTAACTCGAAAATAATAGAAAAAGTCATGACTAAACGGCGCAACTTTTCCTACTGTGTTTTGTTATAGCAGATCACCACGCAAATGGCATCTTTTTAAAAATATATATTTAAAAAAAATTCTTTATTCATTGTAAGTTGAGGATTTTTTGACTTTCATGCTAGGTACATGTCCGTGTTACGACCAAATTCTGTATCGGGTTGCTACAGGGTTTTGTTATAATACTCGTCCAAATAAGTCGCGTCTCAACTCGAGCGCGCACATACAATAGTCAGGTGGCTTCTTGCTGCTAACTCATCTCAGTCGCGTCGCGACTTGAGCGTGCGTTTAGACTGGTCTCCCGATCCGGCCTGCCACGCAACTGGCGGACCGATGCATATATCGCCAAGACCCGGACAATCCTCACCCCCATGAACCCGGGCACCCCTGCTCAAGTCACCAAACGTAGCGAACCACTTGGGGTGACCTATGACAGAGGTTATCCAGTAAATGGTTCCCGGGGCGGCGGTACCCATAACCACCTCCCAAATTGAAAATTATTATAGTACTTGACGTATACAAATTGAATTTGGTCCAATTTTAGTAAGATCGGCAAGTATGGTATACTCGAAATAAGTCACTAAACCAAAAAAAAACTAATGAAATATATCAATAACTCAGGAAAAGACAACACTAGTGCACCGACACAATTCGATATACTACGCTACATCACTTTGCTGTATATTTATTTGTCGAAATAGAAGTTAAATAAATAAAATAATAATATACATTATAGGTTATTGAAGAATTATAATATTATGCTATTATATTATTATAATATTATAAAGTTATTTTTAAAAAAAATTATCCATTTGAGTGTTTTGTATCCATATTGGCAATACGGAACGAAATCACCTCGGAGTTGGTCTGGCCGTAACGGATTTTTTTTTACAGATATTATTTTACGTAAACATATGAAATTAAAGTAAGAATATCGGAATACTTCACCAAACCAACACAAAAGTGACCAAACGGAAAAAATAATAAAAAAACATCGGTTACTCGGGACAACACATCGATTCCCGCAATGAGTTTATTAACTCCTGGGAGTACAATGCTTTATATAATATACTATATTCTGTATTGTATACTTTTAATAAAATAAACACAACACTAGAATATCGAATATCGATTTATGACTACGTGACATCACTTCGCACAAATACATACGAATTTATCTAAACCCTGTTCCCCGACCCTTACCTCCCGAATACTGAGCGAAAGGGACACATGCAGCTCGGGCTACAAATACCTAAATGAAATCTTCAAAATCGAGGTTTTGTATTCCCCATTTTTCTCCTCCAAAAGTTAACCGATTTTCAATTTTTTTTTTACCAACTACATAAGAAGAAACTATTCTATGTCGGACCGTTTTGCTTTTTTTCAAAATATATTGTCTAGTTTGTAGACTGAACGTCTTTTGACTGCGTTTAAATCAGGCAATTTTATTGATTTTTGGAAGGTCATAACTTCTATAAGAAGCAATTTATCAAAAAAAACAAAACCTACCGACACGCAAGTCGCCGATATCTATTTTATGTTAAAAAATATTTGCTCTAGGGTTAAAATCCAGAAAGATAAATGGGGACTACGTTTGTATGGAAAAATCAACGCCCGGTTACGTCTTAAAAATTTGTAATTTATTAATGTTATTTATCAATATATTTAATACATTCAATCATTTTGTTTTTCCTCCTTCATATAATCCGGGGCTCTTCAATACCCATATTAATAAATCCTTTCCTACAGCCCCTACCTTAACCCGCCTCACAAGGCTGCCCTTACACTGTACGGACAGGGGCGCTCTTGTGAGATGTTAAATAATAAAAACATACAAAAATGTGTTTTGAACATCAACATTGACGATGATTATAACATCAACTTGAACACAGAATGCTACGTGGAACTAACTTTGTTGAATTAACCTTAAAATTTTTATAATTATATTTTCACCGTTTAATCCATATTTTACGTAAACAAGATCATTTTTTTTGCTAGGATTTAATGAAATCATTTCACCAATTATAACTTGTTAATATTTTTTGGCATCTTGAAAAACTACTTGGGAGTGTTTTTGCTGTTTGTTCGTAAACTGAACCATGGAACCCGCCATTTAAAACAATTTAATAATTTTATTTTATCAACATTGATGTTAGAAAGCTCAAAACACCGCCTGCAAATACTAAATAAATTCTATTTGCCGCCATTGAAAGGAATGCCAATCAACATGCTACACTAGCTCCCTCTAGCGGCTAGAGTTGTTGAAATTGCCACTATTTCACTGGAGTTCCACATATTCTTACATTATCTATGTATGTATTTGAAATGAAAAATATTGTCTAACATCATTATTAATGAGATAAACAATGTATCTCAGTTGTTAATGGGGATTTTATTATGTATTAGTGATTTTTGTGATGATGGTTGAATGTCTAAATTAATTGAGACAAAAATTCAGCAAAGTGAAAAATAATAGTCTATTATTTGGTAATAAAAAATATCATGAAAGGTAGTTTTAGACGTGTTTGATAGCTGTTATACATCCGCACCATTTTGCCTTTCGTATTCACTTGACATTATCTTAATTTTTTTTCTGTTTCACATTTTTCGTTAGTCGAGAGTCGTTAATATTCTCTTCAATGATGTAATTAGATAGTTTGACGATCTCCGTGTTCTCTAGCTTCAACTCCAAAGGTACGAGGGTTCAGAATCCCGGCATGCGCAAATAAATTACTGTTATTTTACAGCTAAGAACATAATAACATAGTATCGCCCTGGTAACAGCCCACCATTCTATAACGAAACGTTGCTTGAAATGACATTAGTTGTGTTTGGTGGCCGGATATAAAGGGCCAGGTATAATCCTCCTCCCCAATCTTTTGTGTTATTTTACAGCTAAGAACATAATAACATAGTATCGCCCTGGTAACAGCCCACCATTCTATAACGAAAAGTTGCTTGAAATGACATTAGTCGTGTTTGGTGGCCAGGTAAAATCCTCCTCTCCAATCTTTCAGCTTAATAATAATTGGGGAGGCCATAACCCCACTGTTTTATTTTTATTTTTTATAGACATTGTACTAATTTCATACATTTTATTACTTTGCTTGCAATAGGATTAACAGTTTGGTAAGTAAAAAAATTATTTGCAGAATAAATAATAAATTATATTGGAACTCAATTCTTTATTCAAGAAAGGCATTACAAATACAATATATATACAATGTCAAAAACATATATATTTCCAACACAAAACATCATCACATATGGAAAATCACAAATGGCGGAAAAAATACTTCAACAGCCTGCCTGAAAATATCAGAACAATCGAAAATGAAAAAACACCTACTAAAAGTGATTAACCTTTTCCACTCTGTAGGCCACACATTCTGGCCCATACGATTTCGGTAGACAGCTCCGTCGGCCAGAGGGTCTGGCCCGGTGCAGGTATAAGTTTAATCGCCAATTTCTATGTACCTAAGTACATTCTACGAACTATTATTTCCGATAAGTACAAAGAATGGTCGCAAAATGTTGTCTAAACCAACATTTATTCATTTAAATTTACCGTTTATTAGATATATTCTTGTAAAAATAGATGCATTATTTTAACGTACTGAAAGCTTGTTTTATTCCAATATTTTCGAAACATTCAGTTGTTGTACTGCGTTTACGACGGTTCTCCGAGATTACTCCCACTTTTTGTGACCATATTTTTTCGTTTTGTGGAACTATTATATTTCTATATAATTTACGTATTTAAAAAATATATTTATTTAACCGTCATGGAAAATAATGATAGTTTAACTGCGCAGTTCAGTTATAATTAGGAATGTGATTGTATCGCTAGTAGTGATGATGAGGACCTTTTTTCTTTTAATAATATTGATTGCAATGACAATGGTAATGTGATAGTAAATGATAGTGAAAAAGTGGGTAACAACCCAAGTGATACAGATAGTGGAAGTGACATTATGCCGCCCAAAAGAAAGAGATGTGCTTATTTCAGTGAAGATAGTAATGAAGAGAATATTGAGATTCCGCAACAACCTTCTATACTGCTTCCTAGGGAAAACATTAAAATGGTGGCGCAATCTCTTTTTTTGGGGCTTAGAAGTTTCGGTGGTAAATGCTTACATCTTGTACAAGGAAAAAAAGTTTAAAAACACTGAAAAGCCAATGAGTTATCTTCGATTTGTGGATAGGCTAATAATTCAACTGGTTGGAAAATATAGAGGTGTAAAAACAAGGAAAGGAAGACATTCGGTAGATCCAGAACAGCGGTTAAATCACGTGAATCTACATGTAATACCTAATGCCTGATGCGCAGAAAAAGTACAGGGATTGCGTCGTTTGCGGTTCTAATAGAGAGGGAGGGCAAAGAAAACGAACAATGTATCACTGTAAAAATTGTGATAACAAACCGGCACTTAATGTGGGAGAATGCTTCGAAAAATATCATACTTTAAAAAACTATAAGTGATGGTGATTTAGTAATGATATAATAAGTAAGAAAGATAAATTTATAATGACATTGGACCGAATCGTGAGTTTTTTATTTTGATAAATATACTTAAAATGTGACATTGTTATATTATGCATAGTTATTTATATATAAGTCTTAGATGTTAGTCACTAGTAATAATTGTAAAAATTAGTTGTAAGCCAGTAATATAAGTCGTAGATGTAAATTACTAGTTTTTTTTTTTTTTTTTTTTTACTTTATTTATTTTCATCTCTTTACATATATTATACATATTAATAGATAGTATATAATAACATAATATATTTTTTTTTTTTTTTTTTTTTTTTATTTTTTTATATATTCAATAATATTATTATTGGGTTTATAAAAACAGTTTATTTTTAAACAAGTTCTGCTGTGTAATTATTATTACGCGTGACAGCTGTTTCGCCCTCTGAAGGCATTATCAAACTGTGGGTAGCCCACTTACAGACGATACATTTATATTATTTCTAGGTAGGTATTTTAATTTCAATTACTGATTTCTTAATTGATTTTTGAGTAAGATATTAGAAATTATTAATGGTTATTACCCCAGCAAAGTTTCCCCAATTAGTGTAATGTTAAAAATTTGACTGAATGTCTTAATGTTAGTTATTCCCAAACGATGACTCATAGGGTTATTTTAATAGCATAATTAAGTACTTCATAGTGCACTCATATTTGAACTAGGTTTGAAGATATCTAGTAGGGGTGAACGAATTATATTTGTTTGTTCATTAATTAGAATAGCTTTCGGATTATTAGAGTTTTTGTTAATTTCTAACTGTTCTAAAAGGTTCAGTTTACGGCCTTTATTTTGTACGTGTAACGGAGTTGGTTTATTATTATCATTAAGTGAGTGATTTTCATCTAGGAGATGTTTGGCAAATTGAGATTGCATTTTATTATTATTTTTAAAAGATCTTATGTGTTCTTTGAACCTAGTGTTAAAGGACCGGCCCGTTTGTCCAACATAAACAGCGTTGCATTCGTCACACTGGAGTTTATAAATGCCACTATTTTGTAATTTGAGTACCTTACTTTTTGAGTTTTTAAGAGATGATCCTAAGTTGTTATTTGTGCGGAAGGCAATATCTAAGCCACACTTTTTGAGGACTTTTGCAATTTTATTAGATGTCTGCCCGATGAATTCTAAACACCCGAATTTATTATTCGTCTTATTATTAGTCACTGGGTAAATTAATTTAAGGTTATTTTTGTGTTTGTTATTATTAATTATTTTTTCAATGTCTCTACCCTTGAAGCCATTATTTTTAGCAATAGTTAGGATTGTATTTTTTTCCTTCTCGTATGCTTTCTTGTCGAGTGGGATGTTATTAAGCCTATGTACCATTGAGTGGTAGGCAGATAATTTATGTGACCATGGGTGTAAGGATTTATAATTAATGGTCGTATCTGTAAACGTAGGCTTACGGAAAATTTCAAACGTATGTTTATTATTTTCTCTACCGATTGTTAGGTCTAAAAAATTGATTTTATTATTACACTCTCTTTCAACCGTAAAGCAGATTTTACGGTTGATGGAGTTAGCAAATGTGACGAAAAGATCTAATTGTCTGTTGGTACCTTTCCAACAGACCAAAATGTCGTCAACATAACGAACATAGTAAATGATGTGTTTGTTAAAGATTGAATTTAAAATTTGTTTTTCAATGTAATCCATAAATATTTCTGCAAGAAGTGGACTGAGGGGCGATCCCATTGGTAATCCGTCGTTTTGTTTATAGAATTTATTGTTAAACTCAAAGTAGTTAGTTTCCACGCAAATTTTAAATAGATCGAATAAGTCTTTTTTAGTAACTGGGTTTATATTAGATTCGTCTAAAATATCTTCAATGATTTTAAGGCATTCTTGAATAGGGATATTGCTAAAGAGACTGACCACGTCTAAAGATATGAACTGGCAATTGTGCGGTAAATTTATGTTTTTTATTTTATTTACAAGTTCGAGAGAATTTTTAACGCTATGTATTGGGTAGAATTTAGTATGTTGTTTGAAAAGAAAGTTAAGTTTTTTGGCGAGTATTGTCGTTGGGGCGTTTATAAAAGAAACAACGGGACGTATGGGGATATTATCCTTGTGAATTTTTGGTTGTCCGTATAATGCAGGAGCCCTTGGATTCATCACCATTGCACTTTTTCTAGCGTATTTATTTGGGAATATTGATTGGCAATTATTTATTAGGTTGCGCACGTTTATTGAAATTTTGTCCGTTGGGTCCTTTTTTAAGATTTCAAAGTCTTCTGGCTTTAGGAATGCTTCTACTTTATTTAAGTAATCAATTTTGTTTAATATAACGACGGAATTCCCCTTATCCGCCTTAGTAATTGTGAGGTCGCTATTTTTAATTTTGGCTTTAATATGATTTAAAATTTCCGTTTCTTTTATATTGAATTTATTTTTATTTTTACTGGTTGATTTCAGAGTTTTTCTCAAGATATCCGCTGTTATTTGTTTAGGTAAGCCGTTGTTTTTTATTTTAGACAGAGAAATTTCTGTGTCGATTGCCAAACATTCAATTTGTTTTTTAGTGATATCTGAATTTATTTTATATTTGAAGCCTTTATCTAGTAAATTTATTTCATCTTCTTCAAAAGTTTCACCTGATAGGTTAATAGTTTTTATATAAAACTCCGTATTTGTATTACTTTGATATTCATTGACTTTAACATTTTTATTTTTAGATTCGACAAGTTTTTTAAGTTTATTTTCCTGAGTTTTGAATTTATCAGATATAATTCCGCTGATGTGTTCACGAGTATCGTAATCTAGGGTATCAAATTCCCATGGATGCAGTTTAAAAGTTAATTCCGAATGCAATACCTTGATGTAGTGAAGTATTGTGTCCCTTTTCCGACAACATTCCTTAGTTTCCTCCTTTAGCCATATCCTCTGCGCTCGATGCACAGTTTTTATGGCTGCCGAAGATTTGCTTTTGGTAGAAATATGCACGTACTTGGGGATCACGTTTAACTTCAAACACTCTTGGTTAAACCAAAGGTTTTGCACTATTTTCCGATGTTTTAATTTTAATCGTCTGTAAAAAATCACTTGGGTAGCTATATCAGCAACCTTCAATTTATTTATTGTTATTAAGTTTAATTTGTAGAACTCCATTTTATTTTTTATTTTTTTATATATTCAATAATATTATTATTGGGTTTATAAAAACAGTTTATTTTTAAACAAGTTCTGCTGTGTAATTATTATTACGCGTGACAGCTGTTTCGCCCTCTGAAGGCATTATCAAACTGTGGGTAGCCCACTTACAGACGATACATTTATATTATTTCTAGGTAGGTATTTTAATTTCAATTACTGATTTCTTAATTGATTTTTGAGTAAGATATTAGAAATTATTAATGGTTATTACCCCAGCAAAGTTTCCCCAATTAGTGTAATGTTAAAAATTTGACTGAATGTCTTAATGTTAGTTATTCCCAAACGATGACTCATAGGGTTATTTTAATAGCATAATTAAGTACTTCATAGTGCACTCATATTTGAACTAGGTTTGAAGATATCTAATAAGATATCTAATAACAAACACAAAAATAACCTTAAATTAATTTACCCAGTGACTAATAATAAGACGAATAATAAATTCGGGTGTTTAGAATTCATCGGGCAGACATCTAATAAAATTGCAAAAGTCCTCAAAAAGTGTGGCTTAGATATTGCCTTCCGCACAAATAACAACTTAGGATCATCTCTTAAAAACTCAAAAAGTAAGGTACTCAAATTACAAAATAGTGGCATTTATAAACTCCAGTGTGACGAATGCAACGCTGTTTATGTTGGACAAACGGGCCGGTCCTTTAACACTAGGTTCAAAGAACACATAAGATCTTTTAAAAATAATAATAAAATGCAATCTCAATTTGCCAAACATCTCCTAGATGAAAATCACTCACTTAATGATAATAATAAACCAACTCCGTTACACGTACAAAATAAAGGCCGTAAACTGAACCTTTTAGAACAGTTAGAAATTAACAAAAACTCTAATAATCCGAAAGCTATTCTAATTAATGAACAAACAAATATAATTCGTTCACCCCTACTAGATATCTTCAAACCTAGTTCAAATATGAGTGCACTATGAAGTACTTAATTATGCTATTAAAATAACCCTATGAGTCATCGTTTGGGAATAACTAACATTAAGACATTCAGTCAAATTTTTAACATTACACTAATTGGGGAAACTTTGCTGGGGTAATAACCATTAATAATTTCTAATATCTTACTCAAAAATCAATTAAGAAATCAGTAATTGAAATTAAAATACCTACCTAGAAATAATATAAATGTATCGTCTGTAAGTGGGCTACCCACAGTTTGATAATGCCTTCAGAGGGCGAAACAGCTGTCACGCGTAATAATAATTACACAGCAGAACTTGTTTAAAAATAAACTGTTTTTATAAACCCAATAATAATATTATTGAATATATAAAAAAATAAAAAATAAAATGGAGTTCTACAAATTAAACTTAATAACAATAAATAACATAATATATAATACAAAATAGTATACACAAGAAATGAAAACCCACTAAGGCACTGCCCGAGTGTGGGTAATATAAAATGATTACTATATTTTAAGTACCTAAAGTATAATATACATTAGAAGAAAAAGTTTTTTTTTTTATTATAGTTATTATAAAAAGTAAAGAGAAAACATTATGTACAATAGTTTATAAAGTTTCAGTAAGTGAGTTGTAGAAAGGATCAATAAATTTATAGTAAAAGCGTTTCAATATCTGCGTCATTCAGCCATAATTTTACCTCTTTAATATATTCTATCTTTTTATTTATCATTTGAGTTTGTAGTGGTAGAAGGTTAAATGTACGAGGACCAACTGCTATGTGTCTGCATTAATTTAGTATTGGTTTGGGGGGTGTAAAATATATTATTTGTTCTTATACTCATTCTGTTTTCATTTATTTTGAAATTATTTTTGTTTTTAAATAAATATTTCATAGTTTGTAATATAAATAATTTACGAATGTTAAATAATTTAGATTCCTTGTATAATAGGTCGGTCGAGAATGTTTTATTTTTGTTATATATGACTTTAATTATGTGTTTTTGAATTATTTGTAGAGGCTTAATAAATGTATCAGGTGCACCACCCCATCCTATTATGCCATAAGTGATTGCAGATTGCACCAGGGAGAAGTAGATCATTTTCAATTTTTCAGCGTTTAAAATTTCCTTGAGTCTATAAAATATGTAGGTAAGATATCTTAGTTTAGAAGTGGTTTGATTAATATGTGATTTCCAATTAAGATTAATATCTATTGATACTCCTAAATATTTTATATTTTTGACATTAGCGAGTTCGTTGAACAGGAAGCACATTTCTTGATTGCAAGTTGTATTATGGATTCTAATTTTAAGGTTTTCTCTTGGTTTGTTTCTTATGTTTTTATAAAAAGGTAAGTAAAATGTTTTGCTGTAGTTTAAGACAAGTTTGTTGTATTTTAACCATTTTGAAACAAGTGAAATACATACAGTTGCTTTCGAAAAAGTTTCTGTCCAATTATTACCATCCACTATTATTGCCTTGTCGTCGGCGTAAGAAACAATTTTACCAGGGATTACAAAATTACATAAATCATTAATATAAATTAAGAATAAAATCGGGCCAAGAACAGTTCCCTGCGGAACTCCGTTTTTTATCTGTTTCTCTGAACTATAATTATTCCCAATTTTTGTTTTTTGTGTTCTGTCTTTAAGATAGTGTGATAGTAATTTTAGTGTGTCTTTTTTGAAGCCCAGTCGAGTTATTTTTTTAATGAGTAAATTATGATTAACGGTGTCGAAAGCTTTTCTTAAATCTAGGAATATGGCAAGACATTTCTTTTTTTTATCGATAGATGTATAAATATTTTTTGTCAATTCATATATGGCATCCTCAGTGCTTAGATCTTTACGAAAGCCGTATTGGTTTTTCGATAGAATTTTATATTTTTCTAAGTGTTCAATGACTCTAAATTTGATGCATTTTTCGAATATTTTTGATAGGTTTGAAACAAGGGATATTGGTCTGTAATTGTCTAATTTATGCGTATCCCCAGATTTATGAATAGGTATTATAGTGGAGATTTTAAATTGTTCTGGAAAATGACCATCTTTGAGGCAAATATTAAAAATATGTTGTAATGGCGTTAATACATGTTGTTTTATTTTTTTTAATGTATCATATGATAGTCCATCATTTCCCTTAGAGTTGGATGGTTTAAGGCTATCAATATATTTTTCAATTTCATTAAATGTAATGGGAGAAAAATATTCTATAAAGTTAATTGAATCGTTATTAGAATCCAATTGAGAAGATGTCTCCATATAATCATCATTAACATTAATGCCGGAAGATTCAAGTACCTCGTCTACTATATTTGTAAAAAAGTTATTAAAACATTCTACAATGGTCGATTTGTTAGTTATTATTTCATTATTTATTTTAACCTCATTTACAATATTTGAAGACATAATTTTTTTGTTGGAAATTTCATTTATAATATTCCAAGTTTTTTTAGTATTATTTTTAGCATTTTCTATTTGTTCACAATAGTATTTCTTTTTGCAGTTTCGTATCAGTCTATTTAGTAAGTTTCGGTACATTAGATATTTTGTTTTCAGATAAGGCATTGTTCTGATATTATTATTTTGGCAATCCATTTGATATTTTAACATTTCTCTATATAATTTATCCCTTTGTTTAATTGATATAATTAATCCAACTGTAATCCAAGGTTTAATTTTTTTATATTTTCTGTTAGTGACAACTATTTACTTTCACTTTTTAGAATATAATCTCTAAGAGTATTATAGAAATTCTCTAATGCTATATGTGGATTTTCTATTGATATTACATTTTCCCAGTGTTCTGACTGAAGTAAAGAGTTTAGAGTTTTATAATCAATGTCAACTTTTTCTAGAGTTACAGAATTTCGGTTTAAAGGTGTATTTTTGAAATGGTGTCCATAGAAGGTCGGGTAATGATCTGTGATATTAGTTTCAAGAATTGAAGAGATAATATTGGCCGCCTTGTGCGACTTGACAAATATGTGGTCTAAACATGCAGAGTTACTTAAGGTTACTCTAGTTGGTGAGCTAATATATGACATATATCCAGAGCTTGATAAACAATCTAGATACTCATTTTGGCAATTTACATTTATATTGTTATCATTAATATTTATATTAATGTCACCTGTCAAAATGGAAAAAGTAAAATTGTTTCTGTCAAGATTTCTAACAAAAGATGTTAGTTCTTTTACAAATAAAAAATCATTTAATGATGGGGATCTGTATATGGCTAGTACATGATATTTATAGTTGTTTTGAAAAAAGGTTCATTTTATTGCATTGGCTGACTTAAATTCAATAAATTCAGTGGCAACATTTTTCAGAGTATTATGAAAGAAGACAGTGACTCCATCATGACCAGTATGCTTACAGGCAGAGGAAATTGTGGTATATTCTGATAAGTTATATGGAATAACATTTTTCATTTGAGTTTCAGTCAAAACAATTATGCTTGGAGAAAAATCTAGGTTATTAATAAGGATACAGAGCTCATCGAAGTGTTTCCTTAAACTTCTAATATTCATGTTTAAGATCGAGAAATTAATATTTTTAAAAAGTAGATTTAGTTCATATGGGTTTCTACATTTATAATTTTCATGTATATAGTTTTCTTCAGCCATGTTAAAGGTTGATAGGTGTTTGCTATCATCAGACATTTTGATAGATATAAGTTATTTTACGTGCAATGCGGTTAGATGGTCCTTTATTCTGAAGGAATGTCATTCGGCTGCCTTATGTGGATGATTGGAGCTGTTTCATCTTTTCTCATCATAACATTACCGTTTTTTGCCCAGATGAATTTGTAGCCGAGTCTTGTGGATTTCGCCAGAAACAGGAGGTGTTTGTTTAGTTGTGTTAATTGTTCGTTAATGAAAATTTTGTTATCTTCCGGAAAATTTATGTTTTTAGTGTACAAGACACCATATTTTCTTTTTTGGTCGATGATTTTGTCCTTTGTTTCTTTGTTTTGGAATGATACAATCAAGGCTGGATATTTGTTTAAAGGGTTTCTGTTTCTGATACGATATATATTTGTTATTTTTGATGATTCCATATTGCATTTTATGGTTTCCATTATATTATTGACTATTTTTGGTAAGTTTTCATTTTCTTTAAAAGGAATACCTTGTATCTCAATGTTATTTTGTTTGTGTAATTGTTCCAGTTTGTTTATTTGCTGTTTTATTTCGTTGTTTTCTGATTGCAGTTGTTTGATCAGTGTATCTTTCTTTTTATTATTTTCTTCATATTCATCAATTTTATTGCAACAAAATTCTACAGATTTCGTAAGATCTCTTAGTTCATTTTTAATTTGTTCTCTAAAAGATTTCATCAATTGTTCCGATAAATCTTCAAATTTTTTTTCCATGAATTTAAATATTTTATTTGTGTTGTAGTCATCATCAGAGTCGCTAGATGGTGTTTTTTTGGTGGTTTTCTTTTGCTTGCTCATTTTAATGTATTTGATGAAATTCACTAGATGGCGTTACACTTATATTATTATAGTTTTTAATTATTATTTTTTTTTTAATTTAAAAAAAAAAGTTGCTTAAACCGGGGAGCGAACTCAGCTCCTCCGCGACAATAGTGAGCGACGCTAAAGTTGCTATCCTCTACGCCACGGCCTATTTATCCACAACCGTGATGATATTGGTACTAATATGTGATATTAGCCTGACAGTAAAGTATTCTGTTTGCGCTTAAATGCGACAACACTTTCACTGAAACACTACACAGATTTAAAATCACTGTAAGATACTGATCAGCGGGCATTTTAATACGAGTACGCAATAAAAAGTTCACCACTGTTCCACAGTTATATATTCACCAATGTTTTTGGATTATTTCGGTAAATTAACTATTAAATATTGATTATTTATGCAGAGCGATTTTTAGCGTGCGCGCACAGTTCGGTAGGTACTTATGAGTAGGTACTTAGTTATAATTATAGTATGTACAAAACTCTAACTTGTAATCACCGTGTAGAGTGTTTGCCAAATTTATTATCCATTTTATGTGTTGTGGGCTGGTCTATCTTTTGTTTCCTGAATGAGGGTCGGAATCTAAAATAATATAACCAATGCAAAATAAGAAACCGTGTACTAGCCATAAAACCTAAGCCAATCGGGTCCAGGTAGTCACCGGTCAACCCCTGTGCGGTACAGGACAATTAGAAAGGAATTTCTACAAGGACTTACATTGGATTCTTTGTATATTATTCCCATATTTTACATAATTATCGCTACGCAATAAAAGAAATTATGTAA
The DNA here is from genome assembly GCA_026573805.1 of Hesperophylax magnus. Classification (NCBI taxonomy): domain Eukaryota; kingdom Metazoa; phylum Arthropoda; class Insecta; order Trichoptera; family Limnephilidae; genus Hesperophylax; species Hesperophylax magnus. The sequence continues at coordinate 1,301,065 of JAIUSX010000043.1, read as the reverse complement.
ATAAAACATATTGAAATCAAACGTATTATATTTTAGTTACTTAAGGTGTGATTTAACAACTATTTTATGCAAAATGTACCAAACATATAATGGTCACACGAATTACCAGATAGGGTGCCGCGAAAATATTGAACCAAATATAACATAAATTTTTAATCAGAGTAGCCAATTGGTTCTGAGAAAAAATGGTCAGAGTGGAAAAGGTTAAAGAGAAGTGTAAAAAATAAATATGAACTCATATGTAAAGTATCTCTAATTATTAATTAATTAATTTAATATAATATATTAATATTAATTAATATATGCAAAATATTAATTAATTAATTTATAGAATCACGTAATTATGTCAGTAGGTATGTCATTCATTTTGTTTTTAGCTTTATAATATCTAGATCTGAACTGTTTCACAGTATAGTCTGTAAGTATTTACATTGTAGATACCAGCATATTTAGCCCATTGCACCCAACAGAGGTTATTATTCCTAAATTCATAATATTTTAGTAGTACATAGTAGGTTTTGAAAAGTGAAGTGTAATATGTAAAGTTTACTTTTTTTTTTTACACATGCTTTATGCAAACAATGCATCTGTGTGAAACATGGTTTATGCCAGCAAGGCAACCATGTGAAATGTGTTATGCAAGAAATAAATATGTTAATAATGTTTGCAGGCCTCCTGACATTGATATCGGTGCAGACATCGAGCAAAGATATAATATCGGCACGCGCCTCCAGCAAGATCCGCAACTCTATCATGAGGTGTGGTGTGACGGCTATCATGTCGCTGGTGTTCATTGGCGCCACCTACTTCTACCACATTTATGAGTTTCTTAATTCCAAAGAGTGGTATGACAGCTTCCGGGCTTTCCTGGTATGTCGCCTGACGGCTATGTACAGCGGCAGGGAGGCCAGTGAGTGCGTGCAGAGGCAGCGACCCAGCGTGGCGCTACTCCAACTACAGCTGCTGTGTTTGTTCTGCAGCGCGGCCGTCATGGCCAGCTGGGCCTGGACGGGAGCCACCATCGACACCTGGAAGAGATACATCAGGAGGAAATGTGGTTGCGAAATCGAAGAGCCCGTGAAACTCCAAAAGCACAAACTGATAGCTCAAGCGTTTGCCCGTCGCAAGGAGTTCCACAACCAGGGCCGGATGTCCATCTCCTTCCACAATACGCACACTGACCCCATCGGACTGAACTTTGAGCTCAACTCCGTAGAGAGTCATGACTTTAGCTCCACGTGGGCTAACAACCTGCCGCGTTTCGTCAAGCGTCGCGGCGCGCTCACCGGGCAACACTACTCACACTCCCACTCCTCCAACAACGCTCTCAGGAGGAATTCGCAGGTATTACTACTTACTATTGTACCTCCCAGTAGCTCCCTTTATCCTATCCTTATCTTAAGTGCACCTTGACGAAGTAGACTTTCATAATAATATTTATTTTTATTTCAGGATTCACAAATTAGCTTTAGTCTTCGGCATGTGTCTGTGGAATCTCGAAGAAACTCACTAGATAGTCAGCTGTCTGTCAAAATAGCGGAAGTGAAGACCAAGGTCGGCAGCCGACGTCGGATGAAACCGTCCTCCAAGTCCCGGCGCCGCCCCACCAGGAACAACACTGTCTACACCCGCAAGGAGAGCACCACATCGGTGGAAAGCCAAATTGGGACACACATACTGAGCGCTATGTCATCCACTAAAGAGAGAAATGTTATTAATCGGAGGACAGGAAATGCGGGACTGAGTCCGGAACAGGTTGACCTGCTGTTGGCTAATGGTAAAATGATTTTGCCTTTCCTTCAAAACCAGGGCTTGACCACAACTTCCGACGAGGAGAATGGATCTATGGCTTCTTTTAAAATACGAGATAGTAAAGTTAATATCATACTTCGGAAAAAGGAGCTCAATATGAGTACAGATCTAGCCGAGTCAAATTGCGGCAATGGATTGAACATCATAGAATATCAAACAGACTCTGACACGGAGGCTGATAATAAGCAATTGGCCCGTATCAAGCAAGGTAACCACCTGGATCCCATTTCCAGTGGGGAGTACCGAGCGGAGAGGGGCTCGGGGCGCAGAGATGTTTATCGGGACGTACGAGGGAGTAAGAGCAGCTCCAAGAGCAAGTCCAGCCGCAGGTCGTCCAGGCAAAGCGGCAGAATTAAATGTAAACGTCAAATGAAAGGTCCAAAAAGCATAAAGAGCAAGGAGGACGGAATCAGATTAAGTACATTCAAACGAAAACACGCCCACCTGAATTCTGATGTAACCGTTTCGCACAATTGTAAAAATTCTCTCGGTTCGTCCTTCGACTCATATTGCTCGGAGTTGGGACCTCTCGCTCTTCAAAGCTCATTTTCTGGCGTCTCAGTTGAGAAAAACAATTCTCGAAACAGTAAAAGAAGTTGCGACGTGGGAATACAGGCAAATCCACACGACATAGCCACACACACGAGTTCGTACGAAGGAGAAATCACTAAGAGTAAATTGAGTGCTTTGAAAAAATCTCAAAATTCACATTTGTCGTACAATACGACTGATAAAAGTTCAGCACCGGATAAAAAAGATAAATTGCCAAAAAAGAAAAGTTCTGTTAACAGAGATTTACGGATTGTCAGTATGGACAAGCAAGACATGGACACGGGGAAGTATCATTCGGGAAGTAAGAACCGCGCCCATCACGCCCACATCACCCGGCACGACGACTCTCACGAACCGCTGTTGACTCAAAAGAAGAACGACCGCCCCGTAATTATCACAAAGCGAAATGATGGTGCTTGTAATCTAAGTGAATCAAAGAAATTAAAGCAATTATTGCTGCCCTAGATAATATGTAAATCGATCTTATGAAATCTCATTTTGTGACTTATAATGTATTATAAACTCCTTAATTTGGTTTACGTAAAGACTAACAAGTAATAATCAATGGTTAGTCATTCTGGATGTGATATTTTCTCCATTTAAGTCTGGTTTTTCATCATCTTTTTCATTTAAGTCCAAAAACTCGAACTAAAACTCTGCTGCTGCTTAATTCACAATAGTCACTAACATTGAAACCGTCTTCATAATTTTGGCCAATCTCGTCAAATTCCTCACGTAAATGGTCTTGTTTTGGCGTAGGTTATAAGATTTCACAGTCAGGGGTTGCAAGTATTTTGTGCTGATTCTATAACGGACAGTGTGGGAATATCGGGTTGCTCTTTGACCACATTTTTTGGTTGCGTTGATGTTAAAGTCACAATTTTTATGCGCACTGTTTACAATATAATATGCTAATATTATTATAATGCAACTTTGTCCCATAATGTCACCTTTTTAATGGGGATTCACTGCGCAAACATACTTTAGAGAAAACTGCCACTGCATGGTACTGATACCGTCATCGGTGCCAATACCCTTCCCTCTCGCCCATCTGTTGTCTAGCTCAGTTTGCCATACCCAAGGACTAGCCCAGCTTGTGAGCGATCTATTTCAACATTGTACCAGCCTTTCAGAAGTTGATGAAATACCAGGCATTAGTATTCGTTACCACTTAACCTTCTTAACTTCTCTCTGTTTATTATATAATATACTCTGCATAATTTACAGTCATTATGTATTATGTATTAGGAATCTCCAATGGTTTACTTTTACAACTTAATATTAGGATCATTTTTGAGAGTACAATATATTTTTATTATTAATACTTTTGAATGACGCATTTAATGATATTATTTTTTTTATTTTGAAATATTGCTTAAATTATTTCATTCCTACGATATTAACAAAATCCATAGAACATAGATTTTGTACTATAAAAATGATTATTTGTATTTCAAGTAAACATTTAAGACTGAATTGAATTAAAGGAGTGAGTTATTCTCTCTATAATTATGTAATGGCGATGTTTTGCATTTGATTTTAAAACCATGAGTTAATTTAAGACTTTGATGTGATTTGTTGTATACCTAATACAAAAATATAGTTTATTCAAATGAAGTATGTTATTACGATAAATTAAGATTGAATTTTTTATAATAAACTCAGCAAAAAGGTTATTATTTATTTATTTTCATAGTCTCCATAAAACAGTAGTTCTACTGCGCAGTAGCTAAAAGCCACAACAGTACACATGTAACATAAATGTACATTTATTGTACATATATATAACACCGATCAGTGGCTGCATTCATTGGCATTGCGTCTGGGCCCCATTCGGGCATCGTGAGTTCAATTCAAGTTAACATTTTTCAATATAGATAGATTACATTATTTATATTATGCAGTTCCAGAGATTAACATCATGTTTACCATAAACATCCAAATTAATAGACCAGCCAATCAGGGAAAGGGGAACACACTAACTTGCGTGGGACGCGGCATGAGCGTCCCACTATCGGCGATTAGTCAATAAATGAATCTGACAATATACAGGCAACTCGCATTGTAATATCACCATTCAGTTCTCGAAAATAAAATCTGCTTACGAATTACTAGTCTTTTTTACGGTGGCGCGCAAGTTTCTGGCAGACGAAATGGAAATAATTAACTACAGGCTAATCACATTGAAACTCACTATCAAAGATCTTTGCGAGTATTAAATACCTGGAAGATAACAAATTAATCTCGCATAAACATTTAGAGGAAAAAAGAGGCACAAATGAATCAATTGTCGGGAGCCAATGAGACTATGGCATCCTCAATTGGGGTATGTTGTGAGGTTGAAGGTAGTGGGGAAGAGGAAGGTGGGAAGGTACCTAGCTTATCAGATCAGGGGGCCTACTCTATATCTTTCTGGTTAAACAAACCAGTAAGTTCGTGGTTTAACCTTTCCTTGCCGGTGCTGTCAACTGAGTGAACATCGTCTCTAATTAACAAAATATCTCTCCAAATATACTAAACACAGAGTTCAAGTTTTAGATATTCCTCCGCAATACATTTATGTATTGCATTAAGTAATTACAATATATAAATATTTACCGAGTGTATAGCACCGGAGGATGAGGAATTTTTGAACACCGTAAAGGAAGGGTTAATACGTGTTTGTGACGTGGCTAAACCGGCAGCAGGAAAGTTTCGAAAGATACAGAGTAGGCCCCCTGGTCACTAAACATGACTAAAGCCATTCCAAGCAACGTTTTAAAACGTTGAAAATCCGTATTAACCCTTCTCTTACTATGTTAAAAAAAATCCTCATGTACCGCTGCTGTACACTCTGTAAATATTTATAAATTGTTATTATTTCATCCAATATATAAATGTATTGCGGAGAATGACCTAAAATATGAACTCTGTTTAGTATAGTTACAGGGATATTTTAGTAATTAGAGAAGATGTCCACTCAATTGACAGCACCGGCAAAGAAAGGTTAAACCACGAACCTACCAGTTTGTTAACAATCTATAGCCATCTTCAGATTGGTGCAATTATTCCTTAAACTATGGTTTCTATACATAACATGTGGGGATTAACAGGAATGGAGTACAATTATTATAATCAAATGTACTAGAGGTGGGTCCTGTGAGTACTTTTCCTGTACTGTGGGTACAACGAGTACAGGTACAAAACAATACTTAATTATTTAATACCGACCTGAAGATTGGTTAAGAATAAGTCATTTCTAAACTGGACTCAGATAAATTCTACCCACAGATTCCCCACAAATTTTATATTTATAATGGAATTTCATCACGAATTGTCAGTATCAAAAATAGAAACATGTATTAAAAAACACCTAATAACCCTCTCAGCCAGTACTTGTAACCACTACCTTCAGTCACACAATATAACCGGGAGTGGGGATGCCATAGTCCGCAACCTCTCAATTATAATTAATTTAGGTTAATTATTTCACACGTTATTTAATTAATATAATTCATAGTATATTTGCACCTAGTCCTAGAGCCGGTCTTAAAGCCGGGCTCTAAACAGTCTAAAAACAATGTCAACGCATTGTTAATATTTTGTTGTTTTATCCAACTTATGACTGTGAACAACACAAAGTAGGCTGTTTTTATTCAGTGTGGCTGAGCAAATGAACTGCAGTACGCATTCCCTTCGAATTTCTGGGCATAAAAACACCTGTGCTTAGCCATAATTTTATGCAAGAATAAATTGGTATGTATTTTTGAAAAGGCTTTTGGAAAAGTTATGTTTCTTTAAGGGTAAAATAATTTTACCGTGAATAAATTAATATTAAGACTTCGGTGGCTAGGTCATGTGAAGAGAATGACCGAGCATCAAGAACCAAAGTCCCTGCTGAGCTCAAGACCGATAGGGAGAAGGAGCCTGGGAAGGCCAAGGTTAAGATGGAGCGACAACGTCCTCAAAGATTTGTCTGCCTTGGAGCTTCGAAACTGGAGAGAGCTGGCGCGGGACCGAGATGAGTGGAGGAAGACTCTTAAGGAGGCCAAGACCCACCAGGGGTTGTAGAGCCAAAAGTGATGATGATGATGATGAAATTAATATTGAAATTAAGCAACATATCTGAATAGCCAGGTACTTCCCCACCTTCCTCTTCCCCATCGCCTTCCCCTGCTAACTACCAATATTCCCCAATTTTGGATGACATTGTATCACTGATAATTGGGAGCAGTAGGGACACTTTGTGGTTTCACATAAAATATATATACATAGTCAGTTTGCTTAAAAATTAACATTCAGACCTGCACAGTGGACTGCCATGCCAACAAACCATTACCTTACTTTAGCGAACTTTATTTTTCTGCGCAAGGTCTTGTTATTTCAATTTTTGCTCGACGACGGTTAATGTATGAATAACTTTATTCAAGACATGCCGGAACTCTTCTAGTGCCAAAATAATTGTAACATGGTTTGCCAATAGCTTGTCGAAATGATACTCAGATGTTGTGTTATGACATGTCTACTGTTTCTTACATCTATGATTGGTATGTATTTAGGGAAATTATTGTGGGTTGATTTGCTTTTCATAATAACGTTTTTCGTAAATTGGTGTTTAGGGAAATTATTATTTGTAGATTTGCTAGTAAGTATTTATTTATTTATTTCATTTAAATGCCCATAGGGCTTTTACATAAAGTGCAATTTTTTTTAAATACAATAAAAATAAAGAGTTTACATAATATATAAGAATATACAGATTACTTAAAATATAAGATTTAACAATGATAGGTTAACAGAATATAGGTAACATGAAACATGAGAGTTTACGAAACGTAGGTAACATGAAATTTAAGTAAGTGGAATAAAAATAGATGATCTGCCAATATCCTCCATATCAATTGAATAAAAAAGTACGAAATTGTTGTTCACATTAGCCTATAAACTATGTAACTTTAATTAACAATCTCTATTACGCAAGATTAGGAAAAGAATCGACAAAAGGTCTAATAGAAAAACATTTATATCTATGGTGACGAATACATTTTCTATAACCGTTTAAAATGTGTATTTTTTATGGTGACGAATACATTTTCTATAACCATTTAAAATGTGTATTTTTATGGTGACGAATACATTTTCTATAACCATTTAAAGCGTATATATTTTTTATTTGCCGCCAAAACAACATTTTTTTACATTAGATACATTTAAAGCAGACATAACAGTAATAATGAGAGCATATATTTAAAATGAGTAGGTACAAGTGTTATTACGTTTTGTTAGGTCGAATTTAGTTCCTAGCTAGGCAGATTGCCTGTTCTAAGGAACCAAATGTTTGTGAAATGCCAGATGTAATTTAATTTTTACTCTTTTTTTAAATTAAGTATACTTATATTAAGTTTTTACTAAATCTAATGTAAACATTTCATTAAACTGAGTTTAAATTTTGACACTGATTGGCAGCGGTAAACATCAATTGAACTAGTATACTTATTACCAAGGCTGTGTAATCTTTGAAAAGGCGAGTTTACAAGATAATTGTTAGCAGATTATGGAACATTTTGCAGGGCATTCAGTTGATTGTCCCGTGTAGGTACTCACAACGAAATAACGCTTGTTAAATCTATGGCGTCCAGTCTGCCATTCAATATTTTGAATAGACGTACCATATCAGTCACTGGGCGCCTTGATGATAAGTCAGTTAAGTTTAGCAAGTACATTAGTAGTATAATTAAGATCTTCGGTTGGAATTCCTAATTTAAAATTGAATCTCAGGAACTTATGCTGCACTCTCTCAATTTTTAGTTGGTGAATCTTATAAAATGGAGCCCAGATTGTTGAATTATACTCTATATTACTTCTCACCAAACCAGCGAATAGCAATTTAAAGGAGTTAATTAATTTAAAATCTTTCACCGTTCTCAAAATAAACCCTAAGTATTTCATGGCCATGTTAGTTGTTTCATTTATATAAGGAATAAAAGATAATGTACGGTCAAAAATAGTACCAAGGTCCTTAATTTGCTCTACTCTTTTTAGGAAAATGTTGTTAATGCTATATTGATGCAATCTGGGATTTTTGATTCGGGCAAAAGTTATTTTTTGATGTTAAGAAACAGTTCATTACGGGTGCACCACTCTTGTAGCCTCATAAGATTTAATTATAATACCTAACAGTCATGGAGATTAGTAATTGTTTTGTAAATTTTAAGATTGTCAAGATAAGAGTATCATAACTCCACCAAAAACGTTAGTTATGTCGTTGATAAACAATGAAAACAATACTGGACCTAAATGTGACCCCTGTGGAACACCAGTGAAAATTTCAAATTGGTGTGAATAGTGTGAGTTGAGTTTGACTGATATTTTTCTTTGGTGAAAGATAACTCTCAAACCATTTCAAAATATACCCCGTAATTCCAAGGATTCTTAGTTTATGTATAAGAATTTTATGCGAGACTTTTTCGAAGACTTTACTAAAGTCAGTATACACTACGTCTGTTTTAAGACGCTTGTTCATGTTATTAAAAAGATATTCCTGATATATCATTAAATTTGTAAGAGTGGATCTTTTTGCGATGAAACCATATTGTCAATGTGAAATCACTTTATTTAGCTTGGGCGAGAGTTTTGAGAGAAGAACGGATTCAAATAATTAATGGATTGACGACTGTATACACGTAGGTCTATAGTTAGAAATATCTGATTTGTTACCCTTTTTAAATTGGAGACAGAAAACTTGTTTTCCATTGTTTCGGAAAGTACCAGTTTTTAGAACGACAGACGAGTTAAAAAGTTTTGTGAGAGGAGAAGTTAAGACTGATAAACATTTGGATAAGAATATTTGTTTTTTTTAACCCATATTTCGCTGACGGTTCAAAAACGCACCATCCTGGTTGCTTGGTCATATTTTGATAACTTGATAAGGATTCACCGTTATTCTTTCAGGTATTTATAGAAAAGGTTTGACTTTACCGTTAGAACTAAACAGGTAGAAATATATTTGCTTCAGTCGCATTGTAGACGCCCCCAAAGACGGACAAAATACGACACTCAGGTAAGCAATTTTTAAATAATTATTATATTTAACATATGACTAAAATTCTTAAAATATTCTAGCATTTTTTAATACAGAATTGACTCGTATTTAATAATTTGAACACTTTAAAATAAATAAAAATTTCAAAGGTACTCATTTTACATGGTTTATTTAAGTGGTGCATTAACGCACCGTCGGCGAAATACGGGGGTAAAAACCTTGGCATTATTTTATTCATAATTACCGGCATCAATCGCTAATACTGTGTTTTTTCTTCTGAATAGGATGAATCCAAAGGACTTTTTTACCGCACAAGAGGCTGCTGACTTTATCACAGAGAATTGGAATGTCAACGATGAAGACGGCGAAGAAGATATTCCAGATGTGGTCGTTTTACCACCTGAAGTCGCCGAAGTTACTGATGAAGAGGATTTTGATGACAATGATTTACATGAAGACGCTGCATTTAGCCATACTTTCGGAGATACGGCAGGAACTTTGGAAGCCCACTCCAAGAGGCTGATGAGTGAACCTTCGACGACTCCATCCCAACACCAACCATCAACATCTTCGTCATCAATGCCAAGGGAAATGCGTTGGAAGAAATCGAAACCTAGTTATTCGCGAGTGCCAAACAACGTTGAGAATAGAAGCGTCGAAGATGTGAAAAGAAAATTAGTGGGTAAATCTTGTACCGAGTTCTTTGAACTATTTTTTAATGATGATCTTATTAACTTAATTTTAGAACAATCAAATGGTTACGCTCTATTAAAAAACAAAGTAGCCACATCGTTGACGATCAATAATATAAAAACATTTATAGGATTTTTATTATACACTGGGTATCATAGGTTACCTCGTGAAGAAATGTATTGGTCTCTAGATGAGGACATTACAAATCCTTTTGTAAGGTCATGCATGACCAGACAAACCTATCGTGACGTCAAGAGTAATTTGCATTTGGCTGACAATTTAAATATCAATACGACTGACAAACTTTATAAAGTTAGACCATATTTATCCTTGTTGAATAAAAATTTTAAACAGTTCGGAATTGTAAGGCATGCGCTGTCAATAGACGAACAAATGATCCCTTATAGAGGAAAACATTCGTGTAAAATGTATATTCATGGCAAGCCAATCAAATTTGGATATAAGTCGTGGACATTGGCTTCTGCAGATGGATATATTTATGCATTTGATATATATATACGGGAAAAAACAAAGTGCCGTCAAATACTAATAATTTGGGTATGGGAGGCAACGTTGTGAAGGATCTTCTGAAAAGTGTAGACACTCCAGGAAATCACATTGTTTATTTCGATAACTTATTTACATCGATCCCACTTTTGAAATATTTAAGTGATTATTTGTTTTTCGGTACTGGTACGATAAGAGAAAATCGACTAAAGAACATCGGTACACTAAAAACGACCAAACAAATTAATAAATTAGAAAGAGGGGAATATGATTATAGATTCGAAAAAAACAATGAGATACTGGTCGTTAGATGGAAAGATAGTGCTGTAGTTACAGTGGCATCTAATTTTGATAACGTAGAGCCCATTAAAAACGTATCGAGGTATTCAAATATTAAAAAAAGATATGTAAATGTCACTCAACCCAGCGCTCTTACCCAGTATAATCGTTTTATGGGAGGTGTTGATTTAGCGGATAATTTCGTTTCAAACTATAGAATAAGGGTTCGTGGTAAAAAGTGGTGGTGGGCAATATTCTCCAACTTCTGTGATGTGGCACTTTGTAATGCATGGAAACTATACCAAATGGTTCATCCAGAAGAAAATATGAGCCTTTTGAATTTTAGAAGAAGTGTGGCCACCGCTCTCATGAAGTCGTCAAAAGTAAATTCTTCTTCTATTGGCAGACCCAGTAGATTTGCGACAACATCGAGGTCAAGTATAACAGGGAGTAGTCATTTTTTAAATAAGGGGGAAAATAGAAAAAGATGTCGCATATGTCATTCACACACATATTTTATGTGTCCAGAGTGTAATGTGGCATTGCACCATAAATGTAACGAATTATACCATACCGGAAAATAGTGTTTATTATAATATTTGTGTATGCTAATTTCTTATTATGTCTTTTAGAAAGGTGCACTTTCCTACCTATATATACAATATCTTTAATTTTAGTTAATATTAGTAATATGATTAATAAATGAAGAGAAATAAATCCACTTTCAAATAAACTTGTTTGGTTTCATACATTTACTTTTTACCACCCTATTTCGCTGACGGTGCGAAAACGCACCACCTCATATTTTTGTAAGTATAAGTTTTTTCATTTTTTTTATTTTTTTTATTTTCTTAATTGTGTGTTTATATACCACATATCCAAATTTCATCAAAATCTGACCACGGGAACTGATAGCGGCGAAATATGGGTTAAGGAACATTAACAGTCTTTATATTAATTTAATACACAAAGGAGGATGCAAAAGAAACAGACCAATTATAAATGTCCACAGATGGTTGATTTGGTAATATAAAACTATTTAGTGAATGTAGATTAAAATATCAAAAGCAGGACTAAGTACGAGTAATAAATTTATAAGACAACTTATTTTTATTTTTTTTTAAAAGAAAGACAAACATTCCCGGGTTACGAATAACCTGACAATATTTGAAAATCTCCTACTACCACCACAGTAAGCTGATAATGTTGCTTGTGTTGTGATGGAGGACTTAGCCAGCCGAGGAATTGAACACACTACGCCTGGGTGGGACCCAAACGCGATGTCAACTCGGCCACCGACCGGTCGAACTAAGTAACAAGTATAAAATGGAAGTAGAACAAATGTAATACACCTATATAATGCATTATACAAGAATATATGTGTTTTAAGTATACAGGACGGAAGTGGGAGTGGGAGACAGGTTTTGGCGTTGTAGCGAGATGGGGAGGAAAGGGATGAGGGAATGTTGCCGCGCAACTGAAATTAAAAAAACAATAAATTAGCAATTTAAAGATTAAATAAGGTAGAATTAATTTAATCATTATGATTTTGTGCTATTCATACGTAAAATGTGATACAATGAACTTCTGTAACGATAGTAACTAGCAGTGAATATGTCAGCATGTATGTCTATATTTGCAAGGTTTTTGTTGTACCAACTGCAGGTTCTGTGGATAAATTCGTTTTGATTGGAGTTGCATTTGTCAATATAGAAAAGGGTTTTCTGTCTGCTATACCGAAGCGGGTGTGGACATTTATTTTGTTTACCAACTCTGGGTAATCAACTTTTGAGTTAATAATTTTGTAAAGGAGTATCTGATCAGCGACAAGCCTCCTGTTGAGTAGTTTCGTGATTTTAAAACGTTTCTCGATTTCATCGTAAGAGTTGCATATGTTGAATGATTTAAAATTGAGAAATTTTAGAAATCGCTCCTGAACTCTTTCTAACCTGTTAATATAAACAATGTAGCGCGCATTCCAAACCTGTGAACAGAATTCCAGGTGTGGACGAACGTGTGAATTATAGAGAACCAGATAAGTGGTGTTGTTGAAAAATTTGCATGTTCTCAGTACAAAACCTAGACTTTTGGTTGCTTTGGTGACAATATGATCAACATGTTTCTCAAATGTGAGTTTAGAGCAGTGTTCCCGAAACTAAAAATTCAAAATCGGGAGAATTTTCGCCTAAAAATCGGGAGAAATTTGAAGAAATCGGGAAAAAACGGGAGATTACTAGAACTATTATAATAAAAATTCTCCCTTGTCAACAATCCCAATCCCGTTTACTATTTCTGAAGCAGACCATAACAACGATCTAAAAAATCAAGAAGCAGCATAATTGTAGATGTTGCCCATGGAATGACGCAATTTTCCGTAATATTCGATGGAGACTTATTTTTACGTCTGTCAACACAGAACACAACTAAAAAAATAAAATAGAATAAATAATGTGCCTCGAAATTAGGAACAAAAGTGAGCCCACAGAACAAACAATAAAAGTAGCCTTTGGCAATATAAATAAAAATTAATGCACTTGTCTAACCATTGTATTCTAGTTATTTATAATTTATACAAAAATACCACAACACAAAAATACTAACCTTCCTTCACTTGATCTTCAAGGACTTTTCTCACATTCCCTGTGCTTGCGAAACTAGAGATCGTCGGTTGAGACAAAAGAGATCTCCTGCTTTTTATATGCGATTGTGAGGACGAATGCCTTGTCAACGCATCTCTTCCTGTACAAATATTTATATAAGGATTATTATTTAACAAGGGTTGCAACTTTTGCAGAATGCAAAAGTTGCGTTTTTTTTACTGGGAGCAAGCCAGCCTTCATAACTGGATAAACGTTCCCACTCTTTCTTATAATATTGCGAATATATATTTTTTTAGCACCCATGCTCCTACTCGTTCCTGCACCGCGATCAGAATCTGAATTCGAACTCGACATGTTAAAAAAAAAATATGTACGAGGAACGAAGAACCGAAAAAGCGAATCGAGGCGTTACGTAATAAATTCTAAACTCTCGCTCGTAAAATTCATAGATTATCGGTTTGTATAGGTCTAATACATACATATGCTTAGATAATCAGTTATATTATATCAGTGATATTCTCTAATTATTCTTGTTAATACCCTATTCGGGGGAATTTTTTTTTTTTGCCTGTTGAGCAGACCATAAACAAAGAATCGACGAGTGACGACGATTCGCTGCTTGCTTTGAAAAATCGGGAGATATTGATGCCATTCCGGTAGATCGGGAGATGAAGTGAAAAATCGGGAGATCTCCCGAAAAATCGGGAGCTTCGGGAACACTGGTTTAGAGTCCAAAAGAACCCCAAGATGACGTATATAATCTTTATTATTTAGTAGCGATTCAGAAATGGTGTAATCATGCGATATTTTCACACGGTTGCGAGTGAATGTGACAATGCAACATTTCGATATATTAATTAAAAGCTTATTTCTGAGACAGTAATCAGTCAGTCGGTCAAGATCCGCTTGCAGACACAAACAGCAGTCGGGGGAGCTTATAGGAAGGTATATCTTCATATCATCAGCAAAAAGTAAAATTTGAGCATTGTGGAAACATGTCGTAATATCATTTATATAGGTAGAGAAAAGCAAGGGACCCAAAATGGACCCCTGAGGCACAGCGGAAGTGATTATTTTCCAGATGGAGGAAAATCCACCCATTGTGACAGCCTGATATCCAACGAAGGAGATCTCCATGAATACCATGATTAACAAGTTTTCTAAGAGAACGTTGTGGTTGATCTTGTCAAAGGCCTTACTATAATCGGTATTACAATTCAAATGTTCTTCGTCATGTTAGAAATATTTTAGTTGTATTTTACTTGATTGCATTGCCTTCCTGTCTAATAATAATTGTCGTCTACGATTCGAAGTGATTGGTTTATTTATGATTCGAAGCATAAATAAACCACTCTCATTCGAAGTGAGTAGCAGGGGCATTTAACTAAGCTTTGGCCTTGAAACTCATTTGAAACCGCCACGCCCACCTCAAAATTCTTATAGAAAACGAATAATATGGCTAAAAGCTCAGATCTCATTGGTGAGAAAAGGATTGGTTTGATCTCTCGCTCTCTACCATAATGACTCGTGTAACAGAAAGAGATGACGGAATTTTGCCGTTTGACAGTTTCAAACATGGAACTAGGATTCAATGGAAGCGGCATAATTTGTCGAGATGTATTAGAATACGCAAAACCAATGAAGCTCCCATAATTGTTAACGCCCTTGTGGGAGGGGATAGAGACGGGGAAGAGCGGTAAGCGAGCGCGGAGGGGGTCATGGGTCAGAGATAAGGGCCGAACTGTGAACGGGCTGCACATTATTTTATTTATTTTTTATTAAAAAAACTTTCGTAATTTTTTATCACATTTTGGGCATACAGCGCATTACGCATTATTTGCCAAACAAAGAATGGTGGTAAAAATATAAAATTAACTAGTGCGGAAAGGGAAGTAACAAAAGACATACATATTGTTTATTTATTTATTGTACCATACATGTTATTGTAAATTACCTAAATCTGATTTCACGTAACTCTTTTTTTGCCAAATCAAGATCAATCGATAAATCGGTATCAATTTTCAGGGAATGTATCTAACAAGTGCAATTGGGTAAAACACTAATGTTATGAACTTGCTGAAACTCGCAGCGCCATTCCTTGGTGCTAACATTGCGCAATTCATCAGTTTGAATAGATTTTTTTTTCTTTATTAGGTAGAATTATTTTAAATAATCAACAGATTTGCAGAGTACAATTTTGTGCATTATTATATTCTTTCCTAATGTAAGCTGGTGCTTGACTTTTAGGAAAGGAGTTGTCGTTAATAATATAAGAAAAAACTAAAAACTTATCCATCACACTAGACGAATCAAAAAGACAGAAAACATTGCAAGTTATAAACCCATATTGCGATGAAGAAACTTAATTTATTTTGTAACAAAAATTGACAACATCCTTCCTCCAGATAAAAAAAATATTTGAAAAGTTTCATGAATACAAATCAAAAATAAAAATCTGGCTGAAAGAGTTCGATGAAAAAACTCTAATAAAAACGATATAAAAGTCAAATTAAATCACTTTACAGTTTTACAGTGTATCAACTATATATATACTAGCTGACCCGGAAACGTTGTTCTGCCATATAAATTATTTTTAGATAGGGACACGCTATTTTTTCTGAATAGGGACACCTAATCACCTATTGGTAAGAAATATACTTTACGACCTATTCTCATACCTAAAAAATATACATACAAAATTTCATAAAAATCGGTCGAGCCGTTTCGGAGGAGTGCGACCACAAACACCGTGACACGAGATTTCTTATATATACATATATAAAGATTTATTTTCAAAGAAAGACAAAAATTCCCTGATTACGAATAACTTTATAATAGAGTTAGGTAGTATTATTTTATTTAATCAACAGATTCAAGGCATCAACCCAACTTCTTTTTCTATTAGAGTCTTTTGGAAACCTTCAATAATAATAAATAATATTACATTATATACGCCAATGGAGCTTTTACGTAACAATATACTGATTATATAGTTTGAACTATCTGTACCTAGATCGTACTTAAAAATCGAGGTTTTCTGACAAATTGCGCGTCGGTATCACCAGTTTTGAATTATAGTTTTAGGTTCCCGCTGGATAACTCTTTAATGGTGCGTCCTACAAAAAAAACTCTGGATCTTTTGTAGAGGTTTACTAAATCTACATTAATGCAAGTGAAGACAATTTTTTTTTGTAAAACGAACTTTTAAGAGTTGTTTATCGAAAACCTAAAATAGTGACACACATCTCGTCTTACCGACGCGCGCACATGCGCGATTGTTGACAAAACTAGGATTTAAAGTACGACCTAGGTATATATACAGACGGTTCCCTGATCAATCAACACATCGACAATTCAACATACATTTTAAAAGTACATTATAAAGTCATTAAAAACGAAGGAAAAAAACCTAACCTAACCTACTTAACCCAGTTAATAAAGTTTTTGTTTCATCACTTTCCATGACTTTATACCACTTTTAAAATTCGTGTTGAATCGTCGATGTGTTGATTTATCAGGTCACCATACAAGACAACTCATTATAAACGTATGTTATAATTAATAAAAAATAAAGGTTTGTTGGTAATTTTTTATTATTATAAAATAAGTTGACTGATTCGGCCCATTGACATTCGTCCGCCGCGTGAATCCGAGGTGGCCATGCTGGCGTGATGGCGGTTGAAATGAACTCGTCAAAAAATTAACTATAAAATGTCCAATTGAGCGGTGTTTAAATACTTACATGTGAAAGGTAAGACCGTCTTTCTTCTTAATTTTCTTCACAGAATTGCTTTTACACAATTTTACGGCGCAGTTGACCATTTTTCTATGTTTTATCAACGTTTTACTAGGAGCTCAATACGCGACCGAGGTGTAAAAGCTAATGTCAGCCGTCTCCGTAAAATTCCACAAAATTCACACTTGGAGCGCTGCTGTCATACTCTTTGGTTTCAAATCATTCAAACAAAATGAGTGTGGTTTATTTATACACGCGGGTTGTCATTTGCTGCCGAAATACTATCATTTCCGTCGAAAATATTGCGTGTTAAAGTTGTTCGTGATAAAAAATACAATATAAGCCAGTATAGTGTTAGCGAGTTACAAACATATATTCAACCTACCTACGTAAGTTCAAGTTTAAAGTGAATTGACAGTTTTTAGGTTATTCGTTCGGTTTTTTGAACAATGCTTCATACTTGGCATATGTCTTCCTCCACAACGTATAAATGTTATTTATTATATCGATAAACTTATTCATGTTATTGATTAGTGTTATCCTGTATTATCTTATGGTTTTGGTGAAATTAAAGATTTTTAAACATATGTAACCATGAGTTCATGAGGCTGAAAAATGTCGGAATTCTTCGTCGTACTGTCGGACAATCATGTTTTGGAAATTTTCTTCAGTGTTTTTGCAAATTTCTTGTCATTTTGGGTTTCTTCTTCTCAGATTAACAAGTTTCATCTTAAGGAAATGCACTGTAAAAGTTTATTTTCTTAGTCAGATGAACCTTGCCCTTGGAAAACATTTCGACATTTTTCTGCTTCAAGGACATTTTTATTTTTATAATAGTTTTTTTGGGCTAGTGAATGAATAGGGTAGGCCGAGAGCAATTATGTTGTCTATGGTCGCATCTTTTTTTAAATGGCCTTGAGTTTCCTCTACCTTGTCTACTGCTCTGCTCCGCACGGTAGGTACTGTTTGTATGCTGCTTGTATATCTGTGGTTAAGTACTGTATAATTCCGTTACATACAAAAAGCCCGAAGATATCGATCTAGAGAGTGGAAAAGATAAACTCCGTTTTTGAAGTGACAGCTAGGTCGGAGTGTCTCATCACCACATAAATCAAACCAAATCAAACATATTAGTTATTTTAACCCATTTAGTAATTTATTCTTTTGTAATTTAGTTTGTGTAACTATATTTGTGTTAATTGTTAAATATTGTGTTGTTTTTATCTGTTTGTCAGTAAGTCTTGTTAAATACTTGATGTAGGTAGATTAAAAATATTACTATAAAGATGGAACGGGCTAAACCTCCTGATCCCCCGGACGAAATCAACGATAGCTCTTTGTCAGACTCCTCGGTGGGCTCAATGGAAACGGTTGCCACCGATATTCCAGAACCCTCAGACTTCATCACAGTAACGAATAAAAAAAGGAAAAATTTAAAGCTTGTGCGAAATTCCAGTACAGATTCCGAAAAAGTACCCCACAAAATTCCTACCCTTGATAAAAATAGAAGCTTTGTAGACAATGGTATTCTTCCGTCCAATCAGCAGACCCCATCTATCCAGCCACTCAACTCGTCGATCACAACGCCAATTGCTAGTCCAACTACTCCTGTCCCCATACCGACACCAGCCCCTACACCCTCACGAATTTACAACAATTTAGACAGGCCTCCATACATCACACATGTCACTAAAATTTCAAAGGAAGGAGGTCCAACAACATTGTATGACATTGACTTTGGTCACTTTCTCCACAAAAATAAAATCAGTCCTGTCTGGAATGGAGTTAAGTCGGTTGGTCGTAACCGTCTTTCCGTCGAGTTTAAGACAGCGGCTGAAGCCAATAATTTTGTTAAATCAGCGGTTGCCAAGGAAAACTCCTATAACGTATTCATTCCTTCTTACCAGGTTACTAAACTTGGAGTCACTAAGGGGATTCCTCCACACTGGACGACAGACGACATCTTGGAGAACATTAAGGTTCCCCAGGGTTACGGAAAGGTCATTAAAGCTCGCAGACTAAATTATCGTTTTAACACTGGAAACGCCATAGAATGGAGACCCTCTCAGTCTGTTGTCCTCACATTCGACTCCAAAGATCTCCCTCAAAATGTCACCATGTTCAACGTATCCCTACCAGTGGATCTCTACGTGTTTCCAACTATTCAGTGCTACAAGTGCTGTAGGTTTGGACATACGAAGACCCTCTGCAGATCAGAACCTCGATGCTATAAGTGCACTTTGTCTCATAGTGGCGATAGCTGTAACTCAACGGAGGAAAATTATAAGTGCTTAAACTGCTCAGGAAACCACTTGTCGACCAGCAAAATTTGCCCTGAAATGTCAAGGCAACGCAACATCAAACATACAATGGCTGTAAAGAACATTTCGTATGCGGAAGCATCCAAAATGTTCAATAAGGCTGTCATTTCTTATGCTGAAACTGCATCCAAAAATATTTCCTCCCCTCATCAATCTTCTTCTTCATCAACGAAGAAAACAGTTTTAAAGTTCAGTAAACCCCGAGTTCTCCCAAAAAAGAATGCCACTAGTCACGAATCCTTGTTATGGTTCCCCAATGGACAACTCCCTCCCAACTCTGATAGAACAATACCCAAGTCACCTGTCAACGCAGACCCACATAACATTAACGATCTTAATTCTACACTTATCACGTCATTTTTACACATCCTTCAGACTTTAAATAAAAACAATATACAAATACCGTCCCACGTTGCCAAACAGATTGTACAGATTATAAATACCTCTAGAAATGGCCCCTCTGACAAGGATTCTTCAGTGGAATTGCCATAGTCTCCGAAACAAATCAGTAGACATCTTACACACATTAAACTCACTCTCCATTGCAGTAGCTGCCGTCTCTGAGACTTGGCTTGAACCGGACTCTCATTTCAGAGTTCGAGGATTCCACTGTCTTCGTGACGACCGCCAAGATGGGAAGGGTGGCTCCGCTCTTCTCATTAAAACATCCTTACCCTTTTCCCCAGTAGATGTTAAGCCAGCCGGTTGCCCTTTTTAGGTGACGGCCGCTAAGGTTTTTGGCACTACAATCCTTTCCCTGTATATATCCCCTTCTAATAAACCCTCTAAATCAATTCTTCAAGCAATGCTTTCTAAGATAGAACCACCTTTCCTTGTTCTGGGTGACTTTAATGCTCACCACGGATTATGGGGCTCTGTGTCTTGCGACAGATTGGGCAGAGACATTGTTGACCTTTTTGACGATCTTGATCTTTGCATTATGAATGACGGTTCCCCTACCCGTGTTCAGGTACCAGGTCAACGTCCCAGCGTGGTCGACCTTACCATTTGCAACTCAAACATAGCCGGATCCTTGTTCTGGAAAGTTCTGGAGGACCCGCACGGGAGTGATCACTATCCAATCCTCATAGAATCCTCCAACATGCTCCATACCAACAAAGCTTTCACGTTTCGTAATCGTAAACCGAGATTTGTAACCTCGAAGGCCAACTGGACTGATTTTTCAAAGCTCATAAAGCTCTCCATGCTTAGTCTGCCCTCTCCGACTAAAGATAATGTCACGGAATGTTACGAGTTGCTAGTTTCATCAATCATCGCGGCTGCAGAGACATGCATTCCTATCAAATTACCTGGCAATAAAGGAAAACCTCCCCCAGCCCCGTGGTGGGATAATGAATGTGCAGACGCAATAGATTCCAGGAAGAGGTATGCTAAAATATATTCTTTGAACATGACCCTTGATAATTTCCTGAACTTCAAAAAGATTGAAGCTAAGACCAAGCGATTGCTCAAAAATAAAAAAAGGCAAGGATGGAAAAAAATTTGTTCTTCCTTATCTCCCGATACCCCACTCTCAGCTGTTTGGAATTCAATCCGCCGATTCAGAGGTTCTTACGTCCCACCCGTACCTCATCCACTCTCTTCAGAGTGGGTGAAGGAATTTGCCGATAAATTAGCTCCTCCCACTGCGAGTAACTGGAACGAAACGGAATTCACATACTCGTTTCGTACGCAAGGGTGGATAGACTCACACTTCAATATATTTGAACTAAGAGAGGTTTTAAACGACCTTAGAGACTCAGCTCCCGGCGAAGACGGTATTCCGTATAGCCTCATTAAAAACTGTGATGTTGCCATACATAATTATTTTCTTACACTTTTAAATTTGATGTTTGACACAGGTAAAATTCCAACCTCCTGGAAAACCCAATTAATTATCCCTATTCTGAAACCCCAAAAGGACCCCAGTTCTGGTCTTTCGTACAGACCCATTGCTCTTTCTTCTTCTTTAGTTAAAATTGCAGAACATTTGATAAAAAGACGACTAGACTGGTATGTTGAAAGTGAGAAAATTCTTCCCAGCTCACAGTTTGGATTTCGAAAATCAAAAAGTACAACTGAAAGCATTTCAATTCTCACTTCTGATATACAGATGGTCCTAGCTGAAAAAAATATTCTTGTCGGTGTCTGCGTAGATATTACCGGAGCTTTTGACAATGTATTATTAAACGTTCTACAGAGAAAATTATTACAAATCGGCATCCCCCGTAAGCTTGCCAGTTTCATAATCAACCTTCTTCTTACCAGAAAAATTCAAATACATGTTCTGAATTCCCCTTCTCTGTTGAGAACGGTAAACAAGGGTTTGCCTCAGGGTTCCGTCCTTAGCCCTATCCTTTTTAATATTTATACCTCTGACCTGCATCAGAGTATACACCCATCATGTAAAATTCTTCAATATGCAGATGATTTTTTTATCTATATATCGGGACGAATTATTGCTTTTCTGGAGAAAATGATTAACCTTAGCATGAAAAATCTTTGCATTTTTCTAAGAAATCACGGCCTGGAAATTTCTCCAACCAAAAGCAATGTCATCGTTTTCTCTAGGAAACGTGTTGCCCCATGCATTTCAATCCGAATCGATAACATAATCCTCCCCGTCCAGGTTCAGATAAAATTTCTGGGGGTCATACTAGACTCTAAGCTAACGTGGAACTCTTTCGTAAATCTCATTATTAACAAAAGTCAAGCTGGCCTTAACGCCCTGCGCGCCGTGTCAAGGGTCTGGTGGGGAAGCCATCCATGCTCGCAAAAATTGTTTTATAATGCTTATGTTAGAAGCCATTTGGATTACGCGTCATTCCTTATTGAGCCCACTTCGAAAAAAAACCTTACAAGGTTAGACCGTATCCAATCTCAAAGCCTAAGATTAATTATCGGAGCCATGCGATCTTCCCCAATTAACGCTTTGCAGGTGGCGGCTGTTGACCCTCCTCTCCATTTCAGAAGACAGTTCTTGGCAGACAAGTTCTTATTCAAATGTTTCAGACTGTCTAATCACCCACTGATGGACAAAATTTCTGCTCTCTCTGCTCAAGTTAGATCACTTTCATATTGGAGGAACAAAACAATCCCACTTCTCGTCAAAAGCCTCCATACTTACTATGCTTATAAACCTATTTTAAATCCCCATGACAGACTTCCATTATATATAAATTCCTTTCAAATTCATTCGCGCAAACCTAATATTATTTTTTCACTTGGCTTTCCTGGCAACCACGAAGCCCCAAGTAAATTTATCCATATTTTAAACTTGAAATGGACCGACTGGAAAACTATTTATACAGATGGTTCTAAATCTTCCTTATCTAACCATGTGGGAGCGGCGTTCCACTGCCCAAGAGACCAAATTAGTAAAAAAATAAAACTTCATAAAGAAGCCTCAATTTTCACAGCTGAATGCATAGCAATTTTAGAATCCTTAAAATACATTGAAAGTATTCAAATTGAAAAATTTTTAATTCTCTCCGATTCCCTGAGTGCTCTTCAAAAACTAAACTCCTCCCCTTTCCACTACCCGGAAGATGATTTGTGTATTGGAATCCGCTCCTTATTACATACGTTAGCTATCTATGGCAGAGAGATCGCGTTGGCTTGGATTCCTAGCCACTGCGGTATCCCTGGTAATGAAAAGGCAGATTTATTGGCGAAAGATGCCATCGACACCGGAGAGTTTTTGTACAATTTCTTAAACCCTGACGACCTTCTAGTAAAACTGAAAGAAAACATGATCTCCACATGGCAAAATCATTGGAATGAGTCGAGTAAAACAAAGGGTAATCATTTTTACAAATTACAGCCCACGATTCCTTCAAAACCGTGGTTTTCTGGGCTCTCTTTAAACAAATTTTCAACTTCTTCCATTTGCCGTATGCGAATAGGACATTGCTGCCACAATGTTCACCTGACAAGAATTCAGGTTAAGAATTCTGCCATGTGTGAGTGTCGTCTTGAAGAGGAGGACCTCAACCATATTTTTTTCAATTGCCCTTTAAATAATAATTATAAAAATTTCATACCTGATCTGATCAATACAGGTATATTGCCCCCCTACGACATTGCATTTTTGTTATCTTCCATTGACAAACGAGTATATAAAATCATTTCTTATTTTATTAAAGTTAATGGCATCAACTTGTAAATTTACTTACCGAATTATTCATACGTGTATGTATATATGTATGTATGTGTATGTATGTGCGTATATATATACGTATGTGTGTATAGATAATATATATATATATATCTTTGTATTATTATTATTTATTCGTATTTAGTGTGTTTAGTGAACTGTTTATTATATATTTATGTTGTGTATTTGTAGTTCTTTGGTAAATAAATATTAACCTACACATACACAAATACAAATACTCCGCACACTCTCTACTTGACACTGGCCAGAACACTCCACTGGGGTGAAAAGCCATTTATAAAAAAAAAAAAAAAAAGATCTAGAGAGTGGTATATTTATGGTGAGTAGTATATCTATGGATTCGACTGTCAGATAGGTTTAATTTTATAGGTTATAATTTTGAAGTTTACTTCTAAAAGAAAACTCGGCAAAGGTCTTTATACGAAGGGTGATGTTTTTGACATATAAATGAAAAGGCAGTGAGTTAAAAATGGCTACCTCAAATTTTATTTTTATGTTTCAAAGATCTTTATACAAACAAATATTTAATTCTGTAAAAATTAACACCAAATCTTACTGTCGTTTACCAATTCGCCGGTTGAACTGTGAATTACCTTTGAGATATTACTCTACCAAAAATGAACCAAATGATTCCGAAGAAGAAAGAGTGAACTGCAATGTAGGAACAATTGGCCATGTCGATCACGGTAAAACTACTCTGACTGCTGCTATCACCAAAGTATTGGAGAAGGATGGGTTGGCAAAGTATATTCCTTATGACAATATTGACAAGGCTCCAGAAGAAAAAGCTCGAGGAATCACAATCAACGCTGCTCACATCGGTTACAGCACCGGGAAGAGGCACTATGCGCACACGGACTGCCCGGGGCACGCAGACTTCATCAGGAACATGATCTCGGGTGCTTCACAGATGGACGGGGCCATTGTGGTGGTGGGCGCGGACGATGGCCAGATGCCTCAGACCCGGGAGCACCTCCTGCTCGCCAAGCAAGTCGGCATCACCAAGATGGTTATTTTTATTAATAAAGCCGACTTAGTTGATTCAGAAGTAAGTATGATGCAACCCGTGTAAATGTACCTAGTATCTTAATATATGTGTAGCAAATTCATTACTGGTAGTGCCACAATTCATTCACTCCACTAAGTTACATTAAAATAATTTAATAAATAATACTGCTCCGTCAG
This sequence comes from Hesperophylax magnus, assembly GCA_026573805.1. Taxonomy (NCBI): domain Eukaryota; kingdom Metazoa; phylum Arthropoda; class Insecta; order Trichoptera; family Limnephilidae; genus Hesperophylax; species Hesperophylax magnus. Next base: position 1,276,182 of record JAIUSX010000043.1, on the reverse strand, counting down.
CGTTACCAAAATCATCCCGACACGCAGTTCAAAACTGTTCAAATTCACCATGCACGAGTGCCAATGTGTGAATGTTATAGCAAATTGTGAATTAGTATTCCTAAACGAATTCCTTCCAGAAAGTTTGGATTACGTATGACTACAGTGGTGAATGTGCAGATGCCTTGCAGGATCTTCTCGTGTGCGGCGATAGTGCACGGGATGAGTTATATAAGCACTGCTCCAACACGTGATTGGTGTTATGAGCGTAATTTGTCTCGCTCATGTCACCGTTTCTGCAGACCGAGCTGTCTCGATTCCAGCCGGTGCTGCCCCGTGTAGTATATAAATGTTTTGGGCACAACGAAATATGCACTTCTTGTTTGTACTAGAAGATAGTTCAAATATGACCTAGCGGGAATTATTACTGGAGCGTACTTTCATACATCAATGACTGGGGTACATATGTCGTTGTGTGTAATGTGAAGAATGAAGACAAGCAGTGTAACCACCTCTGACAGTAACCATCTGCATCATTTTAATATAGTTTTGTTAATTTATCTCATGTTTTTCCATTTTTTTACAGGTGTTGGAATTAGTGGAAATAGAAATGAGAGAAATGATATCAGGTTTTGGGTTTGATGGTTTCCTTACACCAGTTATTTGCGGCTCTGCTCTCTTAGCACTGAATGGTGATTCTTCAGAATTTGGTAAGTTTTTTAATTCAATGTATCAAATAAGAAGTATAATTGTGTACCTACTGTTGATAATCTTCACTGACATCAGAAGACATAGACGCAAAACTGGAAATCATGGAGGAGCTGGCTAACCACTTGACAATCTTTTTGGCACCAGGAAGGTTCGAGCATGTCAAACTGACCGCTGACCAACGCACATCGAAACAACCAAACCCTATGCAGAAAAGCAAAGTTCGTTGATGTAAGGAAACGGTTTGCAGTGCAGTCCATTGTGGGACTTTTCTACGCAAGGCCTTTTTTTTTCTAAACAGACCGTCAGGCGTTCTCTCATATTTCACTTGTCCATTATTACTGCGGGAGTAAATTATAAAACATCTTTAAGTGTCTGAATATACTGTAACAAAATAATCGATTTTGGATACAAGCTGAACATTTTTCTTCCAATTTTCGTCGGATTTTCAATTACGTGTACTACTCAGTACACGTACACGTGAGTAATTCGCGCGCTATTGTAAAAAGTACATAGTAGTTAGTTATTCGTAAGCGAATTTTATTTTTGACTAAATAGTGATTCTACAATGGGAGTTGCCTGTAGATAGTCGGATTAATTTATTGATAAATTTCTGAAACGGACATGCCCACACCACCTCCCCCACTCCGCGCAATTTGGTTTGTTCCCCTCGCCCTTATGGGCAGCTCTTACTTACTCTACGGTGATCTTGTTTGCTGTATGCAAGTTTGCGTTACTTGTCTTAATTATATTATCTGTATTTATTGTTCTTGCCTGTTGATTTGTCCAATCTTGTAAACAGTATTTTGGGTGTATTAATTACAGGAGAACCATCCATAAGGAGATTACTAGATGCTCTGGACAGTCACTTTTCCATACCGGTGCGAGACGTGACGTCCCCCTTTCTGATTCCCATAGACAATGCCTTCACCGTGCCCGGCCGGGGCTCCATCGCCATTGGAACTATCAAGAGGGGGACGATCAAGAGAAACGATTCGGCTGCTCTGATGGGATTTGGTGTGAATTTTAAAACATCCATATCCGACATACAAATATTCAGACAGAGTGTTAAAACGGTTTGCATCTTTCAATTATTATATTTTATTTTATTTTATTGTTTTACGCCCAGCCGGGATTTTACATGGATTTTAAAAACAGAATATACCAAGTGAGCTATCATAAATTATACTAACAACAGTAAACTGATAAACTAAATATGAAACAATATTAGTAAAATATGTAACAGTAACATAAAATAATACAGAAACAACATATAAGACAAATCACTAAAACTACATTACCAACGCTTCTATAATTTGTAGGATTCAACAAAGTGCTGGTATATATTATGCTTATTTCTATAAATGGACTCAATAAATATGTACATCAATAGTACCCCCAAACTTGTTGCCCAGATCATGCATCCTATTGGTGTTTGAAATGTCAAAATATAACCGTACTGTCGTACGAAAAATGAAAAACTCAGTTACATGTTAAGCATTTTTATTTCAGTTACACAATAAATTATAGATACAGGTTAAATCATTAATGAATAAGGTAGAACAATGGAATTGTACCTTGCATGATATAATCACGATCCAGTATGGCCTGGAACACGGATACTGTCTGAAAAAGAAAATAGATTCATTTCTGAGGTGAAGTTAAATTAAGGCTATTACAGATTATCAAATTAGGAACAAAACAAAGAGAGATTCTCACCTGTTTACAAACACGTGTTCTATTTTGTGTTTGAGATGTCAAGATTGCGTTGGCAACGTGTAATCTTATAACGAAACACTCGGCCTTTTGCTTCCGATTGAGAAATAAGAGTCATAAACTGACGGACATCTCGCTAATATTGGATAAACAATATATTCAAATCCGTCAAAACTACACGAGTACAGCGTAGTTCGAGATCAATATATCAAACAACCATAAATGTTCCACTCAGCCAGCATTCACTTTCAACAGTTTATTCAATCCATAGAGTTTTTCATTGGTGGATATAGTTAGGCAACAATATGACGTCACAATATTACGGTTCGGAGTTATACCCCCTGGTCTGTAAAATTTGTCAATCGTATGCATTTCGTATTCTTCTATTGTTATCTTATATTGACTCCAAGAGGAACTAACTTCATATTAATTTCACATCGCATTTTTTATCGTCCGTAACTAAAGACATTTCCTGTAGACCATAGACAAGATGCAGAAATAGTATTTTTCAATATTGCCCCAAATAAATATTTAACAACAATTATTACTAATACCATAATTTTTTTTTTGTATAAAACCTAAAAATATGGGATAAAAGGTGAAATACAGGTGGATTAATGGCTTATAACAGTAAGCAGTTTATATGTTTCATTATTAATATTCTGAGATATGATCTTTGTAATGAGCGCGGCTGAATCCCAAACAGAATGCCCGGAAATGTCTATTTCTGAAGGCATTTAAAAAGATATATATATTTCTTATCCCTAACCAGAGTTTATTAACCTAAGCTAAATACTTATATTGACTAACCATATCGTACAAATGACTTAAAAGTATCTTTGCAGGCATCAGCAGGAGACAATGTGGGCATCTTAATCCGAGGAGTGCGCATGAAGGAGATTGAGCGAGGAATGGTTCTGTGCGCGTACGGCAGCGAGCAGCTCAGCAACAGCTTCATCGCGGAGTTCTACCTTCTGAGCAAAGGGGAGGGCGGAAGGTCTCGGCCCATCAGGGCCAAAGGATATATCCAGCAGATGTTTAGCGCCACTTGGGACATTGCCGCTAGAATTGATCTATGTAAGCAATTTTATAATCATTGTTTCCCCCTTATTCCAGATATACTCCAGAGGCCTCCATCGTCCTTAGTAGGATGTAGTTGTTTTCTCCTTATTCCTGCATTTCCGTTTGGGGATACTTCAGAGGCCTCCATCATCCTTTGTAGGATGCAGTTGTTTTCTCCTTATTCCTGGATTCCTGTCTGGGGATACTTTAGAGGCCTCCATAATCCTTAGTAGGATGCAGTTGTTTTCTCCTTATTCCTGGATTTCCATTTGGGGATACTTCAGAGGCCTCCATCATCCTTTGTAGGATGTAGTTGTTTTCTCCTTATTTCTGTATTCCCGTCTTGGGATACTTCAGAGGCCTCTATCATACTTTGTAGGATTCTGTTGTTTTCCCCTGCTTTGTCTAGGCTACATAATAATCTAATTACATATTTATGTATCTGAAGTTCTGAACATGAATTTTATGGGTTAGTCCACTGGCGACCCTAGCATATGTCTAAGTCACCTTATCTGATTTTTTTTAATGGCTTTTTTAATTTTTAAAGAGTACACGGATACAGGCAGTGAAATATTATTTATTTACATAAAATGCTCCCTAAACTAATTCTTAATTCAATGCGGATTGTTTTTTGGATAGTGGTTCTTCTAACTAACTTAACAAATCGCGAGACTGATGAAATTGGCAGCCACCTCTGTCTGGAGCCCCAAAATAGTTGAAAAAATCCCTTGACTCTGTGCAGAAATGGGCGGTGCGTTTGATAAGATAGGGGGATCTATCAAATGATTGCTATCTTTACAGCACAGGCATTGGCTGGGAATGCTGTCCTTGTTCTACCGGTATTTCAATGGAAGATGTTCCTAGGAAGATGTTCCTAGGAACTAGTCATTCATTCCTTTGGCACCAGTGCATATTTGGGAAACACAAGATTTGTACACGCTCGAACATTTGTCACATGAGAACAGCACAGCTGTGGAACGATTTGCCGGCCTCTGTGTTTCCTCCTCTCCTCGTGGAGTTAGTGGAAAAAATACAAAATATAATATAAGTATTGTGCTCCTCTCACACGGCTGTCAATAGATTCACACGCATGTTATAGTTGTTCATATATCTATAAAGAAAAATTGTCAAGAGTGTTGACATAATGAGCCGAATATTATGTACGTTGAATAATATTGTATTTGAAAATAATAAATTTGAAATTAGTGGACGAGAGAGAGATGCTGATTCCGGGGGAGCATGCATCGGTGCGCCTGACGCTGCTGTCGGGCATGATCCTGTCCCACGCACAGCCCTTCACTATCCGGGAGAACAACGTCACGGTGGGCACCGGTTGCATCACCCGCATCCTGCCCTTCCTCAAGCTGCCCATTTACAACAACCTCAGCAGCTTGCCAGACACTCCCACTGAGGCCGCCTAAATTACTTAATGCCTGTGACACATGATTTATTTATTGACTTATGTATATAATAAAAAGTTCTATCTGTATTTTGACGATACACAAGCTCTGGGCACTTATTTTACAAAAGCACACTATTTGTGGGTCAATTATTCCATATTGTCCCAAATCCATAATCTAGTATTCCAGACTGATTATTGTTACACCGGCCATTAGGCTAATTGAGTTAAAAAATTGAATTGGAACAAAATCGTCTCGCCACCTACACGTTTGAGGAGCATGAAGGATATAGGTAAGCAATGTAACTCAACTTCAAAAGAAAATTTTGGAAAAAAATTTTTTTTTTGTAGATAATAAAAGTTTTACAATCATATAATATGATCATTTACGATTTATTATTATTAGAAATGCTTATGAGGAGGAGTACCTGAGAAAATCTTTCAGAAAAATACCTAATTAGGGTTAGTTGGGATCAGATGCTTGTAGTATTCTACATAATACCTAATTAGGGTCGTACTAGTTGCGGTCAGGTGCTTCCAGTATTCTAATACCTAATTAGGGTTAGTTGGGGTCAGGTGCTTCTAGTATTCTAATATCTAATTAGGATTAGTTGGGGTCCCGTGTTTGTAGTATTCTAATATCTAATTAGGATTAGTTGGGGTCTGGTGCTTGTAGTATTCTAATACCTAATTAAGGTTAGTTGGGGTCAGGTGCTTCTAGTATTCTAATATCTAATTAGGATTAGTTGGGGTCCCGTGTTTGTAGTATTCTAATATCTAATTAGGATTAGTTGGGGTCTGGTGCTTGTAGTATTCTAATACCTAATTAAGGTTAGTTGGGGTCAGGTGCTTCTAGTATTCTAATATCTAATTAGGATTAGTTGGGGTCCCGTGTTTGTAGTATTCTAATATCTAATTAGGATTAGTTGGGGTCTGGTGCTTGTAGTATTCTAATATCTAATTAGGATTAGTTGGGGTCTGGTGCTTGTAGTATTCTAATACCTAATTAAGGTTAGTTGGGGTCAGGTGCTTCTAGTATTCTAATACCTAATTAGGGTTAGTTGGGGTCAGGTGCTTCTAGTATTCTAATATCTAATTAGGATTAGTTGGGGTCCCGTGTTTGTAGTATTCTAATATCTAATTAGGATTAGTTGGGGTCTGGTGCTTGTAGTATTCTAATACCTAATTAAGGTTAGTTGGGGTCAGGTGCTTCTAGTATTCTAATACCTAATTAGGGTTAGTTGGGGTCAGGTGCTTCTAGTATTCTAATATCTAATTAGGATTAGTTGGGGTCCCGTGTTTGTAGTATTCTAATATCTAATTAGGATTAGTTGGGGTCTGGTGCTTGTAGTATTCTAATACCTAATTAAGGTTAGTTGGGGTCAGGTGCTTCTAGTATTCTAATACCTAATTAGGGTTAGTTGGGGTCAGGTGCTTCTAGTATTCTAATATCTAATTAGGATTAGTTGGGGTCCCGTGTTTGTAGTATTCTAATATCTAATTAGGATTAGTTGGGGTCTGGTGCTTGTAGTATTCTAATACCTAATTAAGGTTAGTTGGGGTCAGGTGCTTCTAGTATTCTAATATCTAATTAGGATTAGTTGGGGTCCCGTGTTTGTAGTATTCTAATATCTAATTAGGATTAGTTGGGGTCTGGTGCTTGTAGTATTCTAATACCTAATTAAGGTTAGTTGGGGTCAGGTGCTTCTAGTATTCTAATATCTAATTAGGATTAGTTGGGGTCCCGTGTTTGTAGTATTCTAATATCTAATTAGGATTAGTTGGGGTCTGGTGCTTGTAGTATTCTAATATCTAATTAGGATTAGTTGGGGTCTGGTGCTTGTAGTATTCTAATACCTAATTAAGGTTAGTTGGGGTCAGGTGCTTCTAGTATTCTAATACCTAATTAGGGTTAGTTGGGGTCAGGTGCTTCTAGTATTCTAATATCTAATTAGGATTAGTTGGGGTCCCGTGTTTGTAGTATTCTAATATCTAATTAGGATTAGTTGGGGTCTGGTGCTTGTAGTATTCTAATACCTAATTAAGGTTAGTTGGGGTCAGGTGCTTCTAGTATTCTAATACCTAATTAGGGTTAGTTGGGGTCAGGTGCTTCTAGTATTCTAATATCTAATTAGGATTAGTTGGGGTCCCGTGTTTGTAGTATTCTAATATCTAATTAGGATTAGTTGGGGTCTGGTGCTTGTAGTATTCTAATACCTAATTAAGGTTAGTTGGGGTCAGGTGCTTCTAGTATTCTAATACCTAATTAGGGTTAGTTGGGGTCAGGTGCTTCTAGTATTCTAATATCTAATTAGGATTAGTTGGGGTCCCGTGTTTGTAGTATTCTAATATCTAATTAGGATTAGTTGGGGTCTGGTGCTTGTAGTATTCTAATACCTAATTAAGGTTAGTTGGGGTCAGGTGCTTCTAGTATTCTAATACCTAATTAGGGTTAGTTGGGGTCAGGTGCTTCTAGTATTCTAATATCTAATTAGGATTAGTTGGGGTCCCGTGTTTGTAGTATTCTAATATCTAATTAGGATTAGTTGGGGTCTGGTGCTTGTAGTATTCTAATACCTAATTAAGGTTAGTTGGGGTCAGGTGCTTCTAGTATTCTAATACCTAATTAGGATTAGTTGGGGTCCGGTGCTTGTAGTATTCTAATATCTAATTAGGATTAGTTGGGGTCCGGTGCTTGTAGTATTCTAATATCTAATTAGGATTAGTTGGGGTCCGGTGCTTCTAGTATTCTAATACCTAATTAGGATTAGTTGGGGTCCGGTGTTTGTAGTATTCTAATATCTAATTAGGATTAGTTGGGGTCCGGTGCTTGTATTATTCTAAGTTTAGACTTTATACTATTCTAATTTTATTCTAATTTAAAGACTCAACTAATAAGTTACTGGAAAATGTGAAACAAACACTAACATCATGTAAAACTAAAATATTCCAAGACGATAAAAACCCCAAAACTATATGGTTTCCTTAAAGTACACAAAAACAATAGTTCCATCAGACCAGTAGTTTCATGTTGTAACGACGCAGATTTTAAAATATATTCTTTATTTTTTTCATTTATTTATAAGTACATGTTACATGATTAATATATTTTATAGAGAAGATACATTAGAGCTCCATACTAGGCAGCTGCCTGTTTCATGGTGCCCAATGGAGGAATGGTTAGTTTGAATTTAAGTCTAGCGTAAACATATTTTGGTAGAATTATAAAATTTTTTTGAAAATTGGTAAAAAAATGTTTTCAATAACTCACAAAAATTGCCAAAGTTTTCTATAAAATAAACACAAACATATAAAGTAGTACACATATGTACATACATACATACACATACACACGCAAGTATATATATATATACATGCATATATGCATATATGCATATACATACATATACACAACATACATATACTTACATACATGTATCTTATTCCTCACACATGTAAACAATATATACACCTCTATCTGAATACGAGAAGCAGGTTACCGACACTATCCCACTCACTCATCAAGAAATCCCCAAGCGCCTTCCTGAAACTGTCGTATTTGGAAATTGATTTTATTTCTATTGGTAAATTGTCGAAGATTTTAGGAGCAAGAAAGTTAAATTGTGACTGCGCCAATGATTGGTTGGAATATCTCGTGTTATAGGTTGATTCAAAAATGTTTTATTCGTATTTTTGAATTTGTAGTAGGAGGATGTGTTTGATGTATAGGGATTTTATATTGAGTACTTTGAAGTCCTTAAATAAGTCCTTCGTGGGGTGAATGTAGTGTACTTTGTAGATTGTCCGCACAGTCAATTTTTGAGCTTTAATTAATGTATCTAATATAGTTTTAGAGCATCCACCCCAGACTACTATACCGTAAGATATAATTGATTGACATAGGGAAAAGTATACCGTCTTTAGTGTGTTTTATTTAGAATATTTCGTAATGATCTGAAGATATACGCCAATTTCCTTATACGGTTTGTAACATTGATTACGTGATCTTCCCACCGGAGTTTATTGTCAATTATTACACCCAAATATTTAATTGACTCTACTCGTTCCAGTGGGTTGCATTGATAACTAGAGATATCTCTACAAGAGTGTATTTTTAGAATATGATTGGTTGAAGGTTGACCTTGAATGTTAAGACTGTAGGTTAGATATTTCGTTTTGGTTATGTTTAATGTTATCCAACCATTGTTTGATAATTTGCAATGTTAGATTGGCTCTATGAAATGTTTCTTTCCATGTTTTACTTTTTATTACTAGGGCCGTATCATCGGCGAAAGTGATTATGTTACCATCAATAGAAAATCTACATAAGCCATTAATATAAATGAGGAAAAGTGTGGGACCGAGTACACTGCCCTGTGGTACACCAAAATTGATGCTGGTGTGATAAGATGTTTTAAGTGATGGTAACTTAACACATTGCTTTCTATCTATTAAGTACGATTTGAACCAATTAAATGCCGTATTCTTTATTCCAATTTTATGGAGCTTAGCCAGAAGGATTTGATGAGAGACTGTGTCAAACGCCTTAGCTAAATCTAGAAATATTGCCAAACATTTATCACCATTGTCAAGTGCTTTTGTTATATTTGATGTAAGTTAAGTTTATTTGTGTAAGAATAGCTGAATCTGTATTTAGCCCTTCTCTGAAGCCATACTGGTTTGACGAGAGAATATTGTATTTTGTAAGATAGTCGATAAGTCTTTTTTTAACTATTTTTTCAATAATTTTTGATAGTGATGACAATATAGAAATAGGTCTGTAGTTTGTTATGTCAGTTGGGGTTCCGGTCTTAAAATTTGGTTGAACTAGTAGGTACTACTTTTTGAACTAGTATTACTGATACGTTTTAAAATACCAAACATTTTTACACCCCAAAATACGATTAAAAACTCGTTTTCGTTAGTTTAAGAATTGAAAGATGTTGTTCTTCTTAGTAATTCTAAACTAATTTCTTTTGATGTTGTTAATTTGTTTCCCAGTGTTCCCGTAGAAAAGAGTAAATGTTTATTTCTGATTTGCTAAATAGTTCTGATCTATCTAAAGACCTTATAAAAAATCTGACTTCCTTGATTAATATTTGCCTGAATTAAAACTATTTCCAATTTAACAATATAATATATCAGCAACGGAATGGCCTAGCAATTGGGGCTCCTACCAGTCCTCTTGATTGCTGACGTATTCAAGGATAGCTTTGAGAATAAAATCTTCACCTCTTATTAAAAATGTCCTGTTTCCTCAAAACAATATGTCAAATCATCAAACATACTACATAGTTTCGGATAATTTTGCATGCATTTTAATCTTACTTTTAATATTTTTATTTATATTTTCTTTAAAATATATTTTTATCCATCAGTTTTACCTTTATTTTTATTTCTAATATGGTTTTTATAATAATATGCATTTTTAAAATTTTTGTTTTACCATAGCAATTTTCTTTTCCCTTATGTTATATTATTGTTATTCTTCCATAAATCATGTACGACTACCATAATACGGGCATGAGCTCGTATGTTTTTCATGTCGTGTAAAACGGCCAATAAGTTGGGACCGAAACAGTGATGGTATGCCCGAAATTTTTATTTCCCTAAATTTCACACCAAAGTCTTTCAGAATGGATTTATATGGGGTATTCTCCATTCGCTCAGTACTGGATTCCCCACAATATTATTTCGAATCCATGGGGGGCGGTGTTGCTAGAGTATTTCAGAGAAGAATAATTCCCCACAATTTTTCATAGGGAATTTCGAGGTACGTTTCCCTACAATATATTTTTAGAGATTTTCGCGGGGTGGCTAGGAGATTTCGAGAGAAAATTACCCTAGAATATCCGAAATTTCCCCAGGATTTCACAAAAGAGCTAGATTATCTATAACTATAAAAAACGAGCTAAACCACTTTGTTTGGAGATGACGGCCTCAATTTACAATTAAATCTAGCTCTTAAGGAGCTGAGTTGTCAACACTGATTGTAGGTGCTCATCGAATCATTCTATGAGATTCCATACATTTGCGAATATGAACATACCATTGTTTGAACGAATAATTTTCAAGTGTGAGAAAACAAGCCAGACACAAGAAACAACATTATAAAATGAGATGCCTATAGGCGCCAGAATACACGCGAACGTGAAAACGTCCGAAAACACTGGGTAATAAATCTTCTTATTGCCTTTTTCGTAAAAAAATGACAGTGGGCGCCAAAATTTTGATCGCACCAGACGCCGTTTTTATTAGGGCCGGCCCTGTGCATAAATATAAAACTATGTTATTTACCTCTTTTGACAGTTCACACCTAGACCCATCTAGACCTAGAGTCTTAGACGATCTAGAACCTAGAACTAGAATAAATCAACTCTATAGTGTATGGGTAGGTACCATGAGAACTTAACAAATTATATATGGCTATTCAAAAGTCAATAAATGTCACGTTTCTGGTTTATAAATAGTGCTAATGCTTTCTAGTTATTAAAAATGTAACATAAAAAACGAATACTGCGGTTTTGACAAACACGATTCAAAAGTTTATAAAAAAACTGAGTTCGTTAGAAATTCTTATTGAACCGAACAAAAACATCGTCCAAGTGGCCCATTTTCTCGTAAAATTTAAGGCAGAGGGTTTTATAAACCGACTTACGTAATATATACCTACTATCTGCTTACTGGCAACATGAGATATTTCATAATAAATAAGTTTTTGGGTCCCAAGTACACAATTATCATTGTTTGATGTTGATTCAGGTCAAAGATATTAGAAGAACGAGATGTGCTATGAGCAGTTCATACTGTGTGGAATTGTTTTGCCGAGTGTCGCCGGTTTTGTTCACCAATACTACTGCACACCTTCGCTTACGCTAAGGTATCCGCACTAATACATAGAACAGATTTCTGTGCGTACACGTCCCGATACCGTTCAAAGTACCCTAATTAGGTAGTACTCCGCCTACGGTCCGGCGGCCAACATATAGCATATCTCGTTCTTCTAATATCTTTGATTCAGGTCGAATTACGTCCGAGTAGAGCCACTAACACTCTCTGGCCTTACTTGTATTTAATTATAATGTATTTAAACCAGTCGTGTCACACGCCACAAGTCACACGTCACACGTCACAAGTCACAAGTCACACGTCACAAGTCACAAGTCACACGTCTGCCGAGATAACTGATTGAGACGGTTACGCTAACACCTCCCCTTTGTTAGTTCCCGCGAAAATTCATACAGAGTAAAATAAATTTTTTTTAGGCAAGCTCGTGAACGGAAGCTCGATATTGACGACATTTCTGGTTTGAAATCGTAATGTGGAAATTGATAAAAAAATTACATACTTAACTTAGCTTAACTTAACTTAAGGAGGAATGGGCTATTATTTAAATTCGAAAATTTTGTTGTGTCCATAAAATGTAATATATATTTTTTATTTTTTTATTTAAGTTTTAATCCAGCAGGACTGGGAGGATAGTGCAATCCCAGTCTGACATATTACATGAAATGCAGTAAAACAGGGAAACAATAAAATAAAGTAAAAAATTATAAAAATGGAAATAAGATAAAACAAAGAGAAAAAAAATAGGCAGGTACCTAAACATAAAATATAAATCAAAAATAAAATAGTCATATAAATAGGTAATACCAAAGATATTAGAAGAACGAGATATGCTATGTTGGCCGCCGGACCGTAGGCGGAGGACTACCTAATTAGGGTACTTTGAATGCTGTCGGGACGTGTACGCACAGAAATCTGTTCTATGTATTAGTGCGGATACCTTAGCGCAAGCGAAGGTGTGCAGTAGTATTGGTGAACAAAACCGGCGACACTGGGCAAAACAATTCCACACAGTATGAACTGCTCATAGCACATCTCGTTCTTCTAATATCTTTGGGTAATACAATAAAAATACATACTTTATATAATATATACTACTGTATATATACTTTAGATTTCTGTCCCCAGAGGGCCGTGCGGAGCACGGGTAGCCAGCTGAGGGAGGGTACTAGCCAAAGCGTGCAGACAGAAGAACTGTACTGTGCTTAGCAATGGTAGTAGATAGCTGTCCTCAGAGGGCCGTGCGGAGTACGGGTAGCCAGCTGAGGGAGGGTATTAGCCAAAGCGTGCAGACAGAAGAACTGTACTGTGCTTAGCAATAGTAGTAGATAGCTGTCCTCAGAGGGCCGTGCGGAGTACGGGTAGCCAGCTGAGGGAGGGTATTAGCCAAAGCGTGCAGACAGAAGAACTGTACTGTGCTTAGCAATAGTAGTAGATAGCTGTCCTCAGAGGGCCGTGCGGAGTACGGGTAGCCAGCTGAGGGAGGGTATTAGCCAAAGCGTGCAGACAGAAGAACTGTACTGTGCTTAGCAGTGGTAGTAGATAGCTGTCCTCAGAGGGCCGTGCGGAGTACGGGTAGCCAGCTGAGGGAGGGTACTAGCCAAAGCGAACTGTGTCGTGTAAGGGCGAGTTTCTGCTTTTAATGGCTTCATCCCGTGTCAGCAGCGTAAAGGATGGTCGGCCGCGAGGGGGGGATGCGTAGAAAGCGTTCTGCGCATCTCGTCGCCTGCGTGCAGCGTGACAGGGACAATGCCATATGGGGAGAGAGAGATGGTGAATTGGCAGTAATATACCGCGCGCTACAAATTGCATTTTTTTCCCCTACAAAAATATTTGTCCATTCAACAATTATACTATTTTACCTAAAAGCTATCGGATTTTACTATGATTTTCGTTGGAATTTCGAAAAATTTATTTATCTTTTTTACTTGTACTATCTTGTAGAATCACCTCCCCAAGTTAGTGCATTTTGTCCCCTGGATACCTTGTATGTTTTTACTTGTACTGTCATGAAGTTAGTGCACTTTGCCCCCGCACACCTTGTATATATTTACTTGTACTATCATGTAGAAACACCTCCTGATGTTAGTGCACTTTGCCCCCCGGACACCTTGTATACTTTTACTTGTACTATCACGTAGAATCACCTCCCGAAGTTAGTGCACTTTGCCCCCCGCACACCTTGTATATATTTACTTGTACTATCATGTAGAAACACCTCCTGAAGTTAGTGCACTTTGCCCCCCGGACACCTTGTATACTTTTACTTGTACTATCACGTAGAATCACCTCCCGAAGTTAGTGCACTTTGCCCCCCGCACACCTTGTATATATTTACTTGTACTATCATGTAGAAACACCTCCTGATGTTAGTGCACTTTGCCCCCCGGACACCTTGTATACTTTTACTTGTACTATCAAGTAGAATCACCTCCCGAAGTTAGGGAACTTTGCCTCCCGGACACTTGTATATTTTTATACTATTGTTCATAAACTGACAGTACCTACCTATGGGAAATATCAATATTCATGTATACATTTACAATAAACAACGTTTAACTTTAAACAGGTGTTTTTTTGGAAATCAGACCATTTATTTTAGAAAATCACGGCGAAATCAAAATAATGGACACTTCAGGGCGTGTCTTCATATCTAGAATATAGGTAGGTTGCACAGACATAGGAATTAATAGACGAGAAGATAATGGCGAGAGGTAAAATCAACTGTTGAAGAACGAAGGGAGTAAGGCTGACTGTGATTCGTCAATAAATCAATCTGACAGTAAATAGGCATCTCGCATTATAATATCACCATTTACTTCTTAAAAGTAAAACCTGCTTTTGAATGAATAGACATTTTTACATGGGAGCGCAAATTACTCGCCACGTTATGAACAAATTTGCCAAGTCCAAATTCGGCAAAAAAATTCGGTTTTATTTTCAGAGTCGAATATTTCGTTTAAGTATTTAGTTAAGACACTTTTATAAATGTTCATAATTTACTTCCCAGCAACCAACCAGCTTTGTGTTTCGCGTCCAGACGTTTCTCGATGTGATAGTATATGTTTCTAAAACTGATCTATATTATACGATGTGAATATGCTTAAAATAAAGTAAAATAATGCTTATATATGGAATGTTATACGACAATTGGGTTTATTCTCTTTTTCACATCTATTTTTACAAGTTTTCATAGTACAAGTCAACATTTTGCCGTGTTATTTCGTAAAATGAACCGATGATGCCTCGACCATAGTTCGCACAAGAATGATGACGTCACGTTTTCAAATTTCACTTGAGGCCATACGCGAGCACAGCCGGCTCCAATGGAACCGGTATGGGGAGTGGGGATAATACGCTTTTAATCACTTAGGGCAGGTCTACTAATATTCTAAAAATAATTAATTGCCTAAAAAACACGTCTAGTGCCGGAGTTGATGGGTTATCAACCAAGATTTTAAAAACGCTGTCTACGGAAATTGCATTGCCCCTAGAACACTTAATAAACTCTAGTATCACTCAGGGCCACTTCCCCTCAAACCTGAAACAAGGTATTGTTATTCCTATACATAAAACAGGTAACAAGACAGACATAAACAACTACAGACCAATAACTCTACTAACTAGTCTATCTAAAGTATTTGAAAAGGTTGTCAATGCACAGTTGGTAAAATTTCTCGTGAGCCATAAACTGATTTCAGAAAATCAATACGGGTTTCAAGAAAACAAGAGTACCTCAGACGCTATTGCTGCTGTCACTGATTTCATTGTTAAAAACCTTGATAAAAGCAAAAAATGTATTTCAATCTTCTTAGACCTATCTAAAGCCTTTGATACCATATCGCACAGTAAATTAACAAATAAACTTGAAAAAATCGGTATTGCGGACAACGAACTTAAATTCTTTAAAAGCTACCTTAATGGGCGTAAGCAACAAGTTAAAATAAATAACATATTAAGCAACACCTGCTCAACTAATTATGGTATACCACAAGGAAGCATATTAGGACCGATTTTGTTCCTGGTGTATATTAACGACTTATGTAACATTAATATTCAGGGGAAAATAGTTAGTTTTGCCGATGACACTGTTCTTCTGTTTGAAGCTGACACTTGGCCAGCTGTCTACAAAAAAGCTGAAACGGACATAAGCATTGTAAAAAAATGGTTGGATACTAATACGCTCACACTGAATGCCGAGAAAACCAAATACATCACATCAAGCATTAATATTACAGGTCAACCTCATGACGATGCCTCTATTAGAATACACACATGTTTGAATTCTGAAGAATGTTGTCAGTGTCCCTACATTGGGCGCACTGCTCAGATAAAGTACCTCGGCCTCACCATTGATCCATACTTCAAATGGAATCTTCACACTCAAAGTATTGCAAACAAAATAAGAAAAACCATGCACTTCTTCAGAACGATACGAAACTTCCTCAACTTACAACACTTGAAAATGGTTTATTTTGCACTCTGTCAATCTATTATTGAGTATTGTATCATAGCGTGGGGAGGTGGAACTTCATCTGCACTAGACCCAATCATAAGGGCACAGAAAACTATTATAAAAATAATTCTTAGGCTTCCTCTAATTACTGACTCGAACTTGATCTTTAAAATTATGAATATGTTTGATGTTCGGCAGACATACGCAAAAACAATACTCACTCACCTATACACAAATAAACATACATTCTACGAAAAAAGATCTAATACTCGCTGTACTCGAAGCAATAACAAAGACTTACTTCAAATTCCTGTAACGCACACTACTTTTGGACAACGAAATTTTAGATATCTTGCGACTAGACTTTATAACATTCTTCCTGATAAAATAAAAACATGTCATTCCCAAAAAAATTTCAAAGATAGCGTAAAAATTTGGATTAAAAGTAATGATAGGGCCTTTACCGGTGCACTCATCCAAATTCGCAGTCATTGATGCAACCTAATTATTGTATGTATTTTCATATAATTGTAGGTATATTATTAGGACTAGAAACGAACTTGGTATATGATGTATTGATATTGATGCTACCTAACTATTGAGTGTTCATATTTTTATATAATTGTAGGTACGTTATAGTACTTTAAATAAACTTGGTGGATAGCTGCCTCAACACAGGCTAAGCCTAGTGAGGCGGGCTATGATAAACCTTAACATATAACTACATTAACATTTCTATGATTTACATTTATTTTACCTACTGTTTATATATTAATTTCCATTGATAAAATTATACACTCTTCTAATTTCAAGAATATTCTTAACAATGTTGATAATGTAGATACCTCGCTAATTAAAGTGTATCGATTGGGTAAGAAGGACACTAATAAAACACGCCCCATCAAGGTCGAACTGTCCGATAAATATCAAGCCAGAACTGTTCTACAGAAAAAAGGAATACCGTATGGAAATGTAATTATCAAGACCAAGAACGACTTAACAATGCTTCAACGGCAAGAAGTACAAAGCTTGTGGAAGGAGCTGGAGGATCGAAAAAGCAAGGGAGAAAATAATTTAACTATCAAATATATCAACAATAGACCCAAAATTATAACAAATATACCAAAAAACTTATAACCACGCCACGTTACATCTTCTACCAGAACGTCAGGGGACTTCGGACTAAACTCAGTGACTTTAGAACTAATGCACCCACCATCACACAGGACATCATCATACTCTCTGAGACCTGGCTGGAACCATCGATATACTCAGCGGAGCTCGGTCTACCTAACCACAATATCTACCGAGTTGACCGAAATCGGAACACCAGCTCCAAATCAAGAGGAGGAGGCGTCCTGATAGCAGTTAATACAAAAATTTCATCGAAATTATTAAAAAACAAAAACAATGATGTTGAGCAAATTTTTGTAATGTTAAACGATAAATCCAAAAAAACTATCATCGGATGTGTATATATTCCACCAAATTCTAATATAATAATGTATAAAAATCATTGTGAAGATGTCGAGCTACTCAAATCTAACCACCCTAATCACAATATTATAATTTGCGGTGATTATAATCTACCTAATTGTAAATTTAATGATTTGGATTACTTACTATTAACGGCGTGCGAGAGAGAAATCTTAGACATGTCGAACTATTTAGGTCTACTTCAATGTAACAATGTGCCTAATTGTAGTAATCGTACACTTGATTTAATTTTCTCTACTGATGAGGATATAAAAGTCTATGAGTCAGCCGAATCCTTTGACCCAATTGATAATCACCACCCTCCACTTACAATACTATTACCTATTACAATAGAGTGTGACCCCCTAATTAAAAATTGTAGTCGTAATTTCATTAATGCTAATTACCAGGACATTAATCATGCACTTAACAAAGTAAATTGGTCTGTTCTCAAGGAAGGTGATCTCAACTATAGCGTAGAACTATTTTACTCTCAACTGAATAGTATCATTTCCGACACAATTCCTCTAATTCATCATAAAGTACGAAAGTATCCGATATGGTACAGCAAAGAATTAATTCAGTTAATTGTTATTAAAAAAGAAACACATAAAAATATAAAGAACACAGAACAATTCCCAACTATATGGCATTCAACAATATTAGAAGAGATTGCAAAAAAATGACAAAAAGATGTTATAAAAATTACATTAATTCTGTCGAGAACACGATACTTCATGATGTAAAATACTTTTGGAAATACACAAAATCAATGAAAAACAATGATTCTGGTATTTCTGGTAATATACGTTACAGACAAAATAGCTCCAGTAAAATTTATGAAATTGTTAACATGTTTGCTGATTACTTTAAGGACGTGTATGAACCTGATATTCCAGATGACTTAATTCCTTACTTCAATACGGATATAAATTTACACTTATCGCAAATACACATTGATATTGAAGACATTATAGTCTGTATTAAATCACTTGAACCTAAAACAAGCTCGGGACCTGATAAGATTCCTTCCATCTTACTTAAGAATTGTGTCCAAAGTTTATCTGTTCCGCTTAATATACTGTTTAATAAGTCACTCTCCACAGGACACTTTCCAAAAATATGGAAACTTAGCTACTTAACTCCTGTATTTAAAAGTGGTGATAAATCCTTTGTTGAAAATTATCGGCCTATCTGTATTCAATCGTCTATACCTAAAGTTTTTGAGAAATTGATTCTTAAGAAAATCAGCTTCTTTGTAAACTCTTGTATCGCAACTTGTCAACACGGCTTTATCTCCGGCAGATCAACTTTGACTAACCTAACATTATATGAAGATTTTATTTCCAATGCACTTGCCAACAAACAACAAGTTGATTCTATATATACCGACTTCAGTAAGGCGTTTGATAAGGTCTGTCATAAAATCCTCATTAATAAACTTTTGAAACTCGGAATTAATGGAAACCTTTTATCTTGGTTTAAGAGTTACTTACTTAGGCGTCAGTTAACTGTCTGTATTAATGATCACTTATCCTACATGTTCGAAGCTACCAGTGGCGTACCCCAGGGTTCGCATCTTGGTCCTATACTTTTTAATTTATTCATTAACGACGTAACAAACATATTCACCCGTGTTCTCATTCTAATGTTCGCTGATGATATGAAGATATATAGAATTATTGACAATATAGAGGACTGTCTAACACTTCAATCTAATATTAATAGCTTTAACGATTGGTGTCTTAAAAAACAAATTAACACTTAATGTAAAAAAATGTCAACTTATGAGATTCCACAGAAAAAAAAACCCATTGTTGTTCACCTACTTTCTCAATAATCACACCTTATTATCTGTTGATGAAATAAGAGACCTTGGTATAACCTTTGACACTAAATTAACATTCATTAAACATATTAATAATATAACCAGTAAAGCAATGCAAATGTTAGGATTTGTCTTACGGATTTCAAAGGATTTAAAAAATTTAAAAACTGTCAAATTACTTTACACTTCACTTGTTAGAAGCCAACTAGAATTTAACACCACCATTTGGAGTCCTTACTACAGTGTACATGAGAATTCCCTTGAGCGAGTCCAACATAAATTTTTACGTTATATTAATTTTAAATTGGGAATACTCATCGAAAACATTAATTACCCCTCTCTGTTACATTTATTGGGACTCGATACATTAAAAGAAAGAAGAATTTGTTTTGACCTATTTTATTTATTTAAAATCGTTACCAACCTGTTGAACTCCCCTGAACTTCTTTCGCTAATATGTTTCCGTGTACCTAGTCGATCAGTTCGTTTCAAATTACCCTATCACTGCAACAATACAGGATCTAACGCTGAACTCAATTCCATAATGAATCGCCTACATGTACTTGGTAATAAATATGTTTTGGATGAATCTATAAACATTGCTAGTTTATCCTCATACAAACACCACTTAATTAAAACTGTATGTCAGCGCTTCTCTGATTGAATATAACCAAATACAGTTTTAAAGGATTAGTTTATCCGGGATTTATTGTAAATTAATTGTTTATATATTTATATATACACATTGTTGCATTGTATTTATAATAACCATTTCTATTGTTCTCTTTTAAGTATTTTGTATTTATATTTTTTTTTATCTATGTATATTCTGTATTTATAATAACTAAAACAATTGTTATTCTTTTGTAAAAGCCGCTATAATCGGCGTTAATAAATAAATAAATAAATAAATAAATAAATAAATAAATAATTTATAAACCAATGTACACAAAACAGTCTTACATGTATTTCCATAGTTATAGTTTGAAAATTTGTCACAATAAAGATATTTATTATTATTATTATTATTCATATGTCTATGGTAGGTTGGTACATCAGAGCGGAAATGTTTCCTTCAGTTCATATGTTCAATGGCCCAGCGCTCTGTATCACAGACACCGTAGATCGCCATTCCATTTGAATTTCGTTAACACAGTTTTGTATAGTAAATTTAAGCAAATATTTGTATTACGAAATACACCCACAAGGTACCTTGTGCTGTTCTTCTTTATTCTACGTTTCCGTTCAACCGGTTATCATTATAATTGTTAGAAATATTACACATTAAATCTGGAATAACAACGTCATATTTGTTTATCATGCTGAATAGGGCAAATAGGAAGACTGCCGCATTAAAATCCTTCCGCTCACGTGTTGTCCAGGTAAGCACTGTAAGCACTGTAAGCACTGTAAGCACTGTAAGCACTGTAAGCACTGTAAGCAGTAAGCAGCTCGCGTCAGAACGCAGTGTGCCGATTTCAGTATTTGCGCGCACGAGGGAGCAGTACTCGTAGGTATATGAGTTGAGAAGGTAGGTCCTGCGTTTTGCTTTATTAGACACTGTATATTCACAGTTGAAGTTGCCCGCTGTAATTGCATGTATCATGTAGCGTAACAGAACTGTAGCTGCTGCTCAGGGCCGCTTCATACCATACGCCAAATGGGCGAAGCACACGGAGCCTGAAGAAATATTCCACATGGAAACGAATTACGGACTACTTTATTTAATTTTTTTTATTGATATTTCAGTATCTACGCAAAAGCTGCTAAAAGTTTGTCACAATTTAAGGCGAAGCTTAATTCTAAATCACTATTTTGATTAATCTTTATAACGAATCGGTGTACATTATGAATACCAAAAATATGCTTTAGATCAGCCCCGGCCAACCCAAATTCACACTCGGCCGCATTGACGACCAAAAATTTACTAAGGGCCGCACATACAGACATTATGCAAAAATAAATTCATTTTTTTATCACAACAAATTTCATACTTTATTCTTTTTTTGTAAGTATTATAAATAATTTGATTGCAGAGGTAATCTGAAAGTACAATCAGGTAAATGTGAAGAAAACAATACTACAGCCAGATGTGAAAAGAAAACACACATTGAACAAACAAAAAATGTATTTTTATAGTAATCAACATGTTTAACAATTTTAACAATGGGCGCCGCGCCGCTGGCCGCATGCGGCCCGCGGGCCGCGGGTTGGCCAGGGCTGCTTTAGATAAACTAAAGGTTTTCCTATCGTTTCGCTTGAGTAGAATTCAAATAAAAAAATAAATTACTCAATAAAAAATATAAATGCAAACTACTAAAAAAAATATTTTCCAATTGAAATGTATGAACGCGTAAAGTAAACACAACTTTAAAAAATACAGTATTATGGATAAGATTATCTGTGAAAGTTTCACTTGATTAAATTTTTGCTTTCTTATAAAATTATTTACAAAATAAATAAAAAACCTGTTTTGTGCTTGAAATCGATAGTTTCTAGACAACGTTTTTCAAGCGATTTTAATGCCTGTTACCTACAATATAAGGTATACTAAGAATATACACATTTTTGGCTTGTAGCTTCCTCTTAATGTGCAAATTCTGAAACTAGAACACCGAACATTTACCTGTAAACATATGTTAGGGATACCGGTGTCCAAGAAATATTCATGAATTTTTAAAAGTGATTCTAATCAATATGTGTAAAGGAATATCAAGGATAAGGTCAGAATCGTTTGCGTTAAATATCAGTTTAGAAAGGACTTTTTATTTGATGTTTGCAGCTTCTCTGACAGTTTTTAAATACATTATCGATGATTTTTGGCGATTTAGGTTTATTGCAAACATAATAAATCCCGCCCCTGGTTGCCCCGCCTGTGGCTGTTTGGCGAACATCATCAAATGTATTATTAAATCTTAATATGGCAGAATGGACAGTTTCATACGTGGTACGGGGTGGGTACAGGGCGGGTATAGGGCGGGTACAGGGTGGGTACGGGGCGGATGCTGAATTCACAACTGCACTCAACTTGCTTTACTCAAGTTTTCTCACAAAACACACCAACGTGATATTATTTATTGAAGGTATCAGAACAAACTCAGTCGAGGCTAAATGGATCTCACTATTACCAAGACATTCAAATAATCACATTTCAAATATTCATATTTGTTGCTCTTAGGTACTTACCAGGAGTTGGTCCTAAGTTATTCAATGCACAGGGTTTCTCTATCATCAATGATCATAAAACTGCCATATCTGAATTAACTACTGAATGTCCAAATTACATTTTGTACTAATAGGCGATTGTGAGTTGGATCTCTACATCGTCTCCGCTGCCGACTCTCATCATAAATAAAAGAAGACGCACATCATAAATCCATTGAAGTTGAACTAAAAGTTCCTGAAAATGTTGCTTGTGTTGTGATGGAGGACTTGAACACACTACGCCTGGGTGAGACCCAAGCGCGATGTCAACTCGGCCACCGACCGGTCAGTTTACTATGAAGTAGTCACTGATGCTCTCAAAAATAGTGATTGGTCCTCTGTTGTTAATGCACAGGACTTGGATACTGAGGTATACACCATTTTTATGGTATTATTGATGTCCTAGTAGATGATCTGGTTCCAAAGAAAGTAACTAAATTTCCAACATGGTATTCGGCAGTTTTAATTAATATAACTAAAGAAAAAATAAAGTTTTTCGTTCCTGGAAACGTTACAAGAATCTACTAGATTGCCAATCTTTCTCATTACTTCGCAAAAGAAAAAATAAAATTTCTAGTCTTATTCATGATGCCTACATTCCTCCATTGGAATCAGACATACAAAATAATGTTAAAAAATATGGAATTATGTTAAGACGCAAAGGAAATCTCCCACTATACCAGAACACATCACCTGTCATTCGACGACAGCACACGACAGTAAAGAAGCTACAGACTTGTTGCTGATTACTTCTCAACGGTCTTTAAAAATGAATTTCCAACACACAATGTTAATATTACGGAGAATCCCCTTAACCATGCATAACCTGTCACCTCCAAAACGGAATGTAAATCAAAAGAGAAAAAGAATGTAGTTGACTGCAATCTTATTTTTAATAAGCACATTGACTGAATCGTTAATAGGTCGTATAAAATGCTTGGTTTTGTGCTACGATTAAGTAAAGTATTCAGTAATCCACGTACAATCGTAATGTTATATTTCGCATTAGTCAGAAAAGTACGATGGAATATGCATCGCCAATTTGGAATCTCCAATATAAACTTTACGTAGTTAGTATAGAACGTATTCAAAACAATTTTTTGAAATATTTCACCTCTAAATTCAACAATAACTTTGAATGTATGAGTACATTTCAAACTTTGCAGCTAAGGCCAGCAGTGGCTGATTTAACATTTATACCCAGAATTTTATACAATAACATTAATTTTAACATACCTTTGAGACGTACACGACATGCAGAGCTAATCCACACACTTAATTACAAAACAAATGCATCATCTAATTCGTCAATTAACACATCTCTACATAATCTCAATAATATTTGTTTAAACTCAACCATTTACATTTTTTCGGACTCACTGCCCAAATTCAAACGTGGCATCATGTCAATAATATAAACTGTTCAATGCGTATACATATACACTAAAACATACACGTATATACTACACACGTCACCTGGTAATTAATCAAATTACATACTACGTAGAATACATTACAAGGAAACATATCATAGGTACCCAACATGAAATATTTAATTTCTATAAATTTTTTCATTAAATAAATAAATTATAACTACCTACACATTATTTAGGCTAATTGCTCAATTGATTAATGCGTCAAAAAGCATAATCTGCCGTAAAACAATAGCGTCCACTGGCGAGACACTTTTCAGGCTGACATTGGCTATTATACAACTATACGCGGTGTCAGGAGCCTACTGGTAGGTCATTTAAGCGGGAAACTAGTGAATCTACATAATATTTGGAGTCGATTTTGTGAGGTATTTTTAATTTATTTGTTTTTTCGTTTTGCTTTGAAGGGTAGCCCACCCTCCAAAAGTTTTTTTAACAAGTGAAAAAAGAAATGCTTAGAAAAGAGAACGTTTCTCTAGGTGATTTAGATTCACTATAGTTTACAGATTGTACCGCAAGTTTCCGGACATCTTGTATACATAAAAAAGAAGTGTCTGTGGGGGTCTTTTTTTATACAAATCTAAAGTTTTATTCCGAGGTTGATGAAATTTTGCGCAATTGACCATCCCCCCAAACCACCCACATTCCATTTTCCCACCCCTTAAAGCAGGATAAAGCCGGGCAATGCCGGGTGCTTCATTGGCTATAAAAAGACGCCGGTAGCTTTTTGATGCCCAATATGAACCGCTTTTCCAGTTTCCAAATTACTGAACTCATCGTAAAAGTTAACAATGTGATCTCATGAATGATTAATTCGCATTAGGAATGACAGTTGCGTTAGCAAGGATATGGATGGTAGTAGCGCTTATTATTAATGGCCGCGGGTTGTACAGTATGTAGAATTCGTTAATAATTCATATTATTGAGGCGTGAGGGTTGACATTACCTCTGTATTTCATTGGCTGTAAACTAGCAGTGTGTTTTGGGCAGGTCCGACCGTATTAGAATAAAACGCGCTCGTACAATATAGGGGAATATTCTTTTTAAATACTATGAAATTGTTTTGACTTTTTACTTTTTAAAATATTCCATTTGGTTATTTCTGGAAGGTGTACCTACATTGTGACGCGTGAGATAGATTTGTGTCGTGGCATAAAGAAAAACACTAGCATGTGGGCGTGTTTCGTGATCAAAAGCATGGGATGGCGATTTAAGATTTCAGGAAAGTATAAGGGAGACAGAATGCGTGCTAAATGGGTTAAAACCAACAGGTACCAAGTCAGTGGCGACATTGGCTTCCACTGAAATCTAAACCATTTCTAGAGTTCTTCGCCATTCTATGATCCGTGTTATAGTACAAAAATTATATTTTATGAAAGTGTTAGGGGCGTACTTGGAAGATCATCTTTGGTTTTCAAGCTCATGTTTTCGTTAATTTGCAATTATTCAGATACTTTTTCCGGTTGATTTTCATAGACCGTAGATATGGCCCTGAACCCTAAAGCGGCCCTTGCGGCCTTTTGCCGGTAGCCTATAGGATTTACATACGTTAAAAAGTGTATAGAAAGTGACCGGTGACTGTTGACCTTCCATCCTGAATAGCTCATATTCTGCAAACATTCCTTTTCGTGAAAGCATTTCCACGCTACGGAAATTTCCCGTGAATTATGAAAGTTATAATGCGAGGAATGGCTCACTGTTTACACACATTCTGTTTTACAAATGGGAAAAAAGATACGCGCCATAAATAAAACATAATACTAGACGTCATTTGTACTCTTTACTTTACGTGGAGGTATAATGAAAATAAGCATCGCTACAGGAAATGATACAAATATTTCACGCCTTATAGACAATGACGCACTCGTAAATAACCACCCACCCCGCCACGCACTGTGCCACCATTGTCTGTTATGTGGGGTAGGGAGTAATACTTATTAGGTACATATTCATACTTACCTGCTTATCCAAAGTTAGTTGCCTCGGAGTGTAGAGCAGAACCCCCAGGTATTCCTAGAGTTGGGAGATTTGTAATATTATAAAGAAGATCTCTAACGACACACGTGTCCAATTCTTGGCTGTGCTGACATCTTTAAGCTTGAGCGTCGTAAACCAGCACCAAAAGAATTAATAGAAAGAGCGATCTCAACAGAGAGGACTCTTGAAATTGCGCCCCACCACTGCATCATTCACACTTTCCGCTAGAGGGCAAGCTTCACCTTTGTAACGAGCTGCCCACTTAGATACGGATGCTTTCTCAAACGCCACCTCCCAGACTAAACTAAAGAAGCACTTTCTGTTGCCACCGGCTTAATGCTTTCCCGACCTTTAAGCTCCATTCAGACGGGAGTCAATTAATATTCGACGCCGAGTCTTTTATAACGCGGGAGGTTTGGCAATCTGTAACTCTCAGCACCGGACGCGCACTGCTAAAAGCGCACCGCCCGCGCCAGTTCGACGTTTACATTTTACCATATAAACGTAACGAAACGGTTATCGTTGTTTATATGGTAAAATGTAACTCTCAGCACCAGACCCGCACTGCTAAAAGCGCACCGCCCGCGCCAGTTCGACGTTTACATTTTACCATATAAACGTAACGAAACGGTTATCGTTGTTTATATGGTAAAATGTAACTCTCAGCACCAGACCCGCACTGCTAAAAGCGCACCGCCCGCGCCAGTTCGACGTTTACATTTTACCATATAAACGTAACGAAACGGTTATCGTTGTTTATATGGTAAAATGTAACTCTCAGCACCAGATACGCACTGCTAAAAGCGCACCGACCGCGCCAGTTCGACGTTTACATTTTACCATATAAACGATAACCGTTTCATTACGGACAAGGAAGAAATGGAGTACTGTTATCTTTTTCTTTCCTAAGCAAAACTGAAGCTGATGATGGGAGTTTGAACCACTTAAGTATTTATCACGAAAGCATTAATGTAACATTTTTTTCGTATTTCTCTTTTTAAACTATTTTTTTATGCATATTTTTTTAGCATAAAACAAGAAATAACAATTGTATTTTGGAAAAAAACTAATACATAATATCATTTTCTAAGTTAGCTCTAAGAAACCACGGGATGGATATAATTGTGGGATTTTGAAGCTGAAATTATTTGTAAAATATTTGTTCAATGCCGTCAAAAAATAAATATTATCAATTTTATTAATAAGGAAGTTGAGTGAAAAATATTTTGACTTTTAAAAAATATGTTCATGTAGATCAAAAAATATCGATTCTAAATATATAAATATATTTCTATATTATTATTCTTAGAATTAGTTTAAAGTTCTTGAAAAAGCATTAAATAGCAATAAACTGAATACGCTCCACGATTGGTCGAAAGAATTCTGACGTCACATGTGCCGAGACTTGTACGTAGAACGCGTCACTGCAATGCCTATAATGCATCTTTTATTTTTTTTATTTTTTATTTATTGTTTAGGAACATTTACAGACTATTAACATGAAAAAAATCATTAGATAAGCGCTGCAAAAAAAACGTATATGTCAACAGTCCACTTAAAAATGTTCACATCATGCACAGTTTAAGTGTCATTATACACTATTTATTAACAAAAAAATATATAAACAGCAAAACGTGAGCAAAGGCAAAAAAAGAGATATCAAAAACAAAACATACAGATAAATATATGATCCAAAAAACAAAAATAAAACAGAAAACAAATAGAGTAAATAAAAAAAAACAAACAAACATTCACAATCTATTGCTAATTTGCTTTTTAAAATAAGTGAGACTATTTGCATATATATCTATGTAGTTACACTCAATAGAATTGTACAGACGACACATTCTAGATAATGGATTGAAGTATGCAATATTGTTCTTAAATAATTCTAGATGGAAGAAATTATGATTCCTTAGATTACGTCTATTAGGAACTTTAATAAGAATATTGCTCACACAATGAGTTGCTTCAAGCTTGTCATGAATAATTTTGTGTAGACATATTAAGTCAGCAAATTGTCTTCTTTTATCCAGGGTCATAAAGTTAAAGTATTGGAGTCGTTCCTCATAAGACTGCAGTACGGAACTTAGTCCAAGTTTAAGCGATAACAATCTTAGAAATTTTTTTGTACAGATTCAATAGTTTTTGAATATTTCAAGTAGTGTGGGTTCCAGATAACACTACCATATTCCAATTTGCTTCTGACCAACGAGTGGTACAAGGTTATAATGGATTGGGTATTTTTAAATGGTTTCGATATTCTATGTATAAAACCAATCATTTTCAAGGATTTACTCGTGATATCACTGATATGTACATCAAACTTAAATTTTGAATCAAGTGTGATTCCTAGATCTCTAATAGTGGTGACTGCATTTAATTAAACATTATTAATGAAATATGCACGATTCTTTTGTCTTCTGTTACGAGTGAAGGTTATAATGTAACATTTATCAATATTTAGAAACATATCATTTTGAGTACACCAGCTATGTAGTGTGTAAAGATCTTCTTGAAGCGTAACTTGATCAGAATCAGTGGAAATTTTACGGTAAATCTTGAGATCATCAGCAAATAAAACAAAATGGTAGCGTAACATGGGGCCAAGGTCATTAATAAAGATTAAAAAAGCAGAGGGCCAAGATTGGACCCCTGAAGTACACCTGAGGTTACAATTATGGGAGGTGACTCATACCCATTTATAAGTACTAACTGTGTTCTGTTTTCCAAGTAAGATTTAAGCCATCTTAATAGATCACCATGGATACCTATACGATCAAGCTTCTGTAGTAGAATAGAATGGTTTACTTTATCAAATGCCTTTTTAAAATCTGTGTAAATGGTATCTACTTGAGTTCTTTCGTTAAAAGCATTACAAACGTAATCACAAAAGTCAAGAAGATTAGAATTAATAGATCTGTTGGGAACAAATCCATGTTGATTAATGCATAATTGTGGTTTAAAGTGTGTGAATATGAAATTATAAATTATAGATTCGAAGACTTTTGCAAAACATGATAAAATACTGATTGGTCGATAATTTTTCACAAAAGACTGATCACCAGATTTATGTATTGGAACAATATGTGCATTTTTCCATAAATCTGGGAAAGTTCCTGTAGATAATGATTCGTTAAATATAATGAAAAGTGGCTTAATCAACGAGCTAGAGCAACATCTTGCAAACAAGGGAGGTATTTTGTCTGGTCCTGGGCCTTTATGTATATCAATTCTTTCTAAACAGGATTTGATTGATCCCATGCTTAACTAAATAAGTTTACTAAGAATAAATTGGTTGAATAGAGCAGCATTTAGTCCGAAAGTATTTGATGTGGGATTCGACTGAGTATAAACTGATCCAAAATAATTAGAGAACATGTTGGCAATCTGCTGTCCATTATTTGCAGACATTGAATCCATATACATTATTTTTGGAATAGAATTTGTATTACGCAATGATTTAGAATACGCCCAGAAAGTCTTTACATTATCTTTTATCCCTTGCTCAACTAGGTTAATATAGGTTGTGTAGCATCTTTTAAGTATTTTTTTTGGATCTTTTTCTAAGAGTAGCAAACTCGGCATGGTCTCTTGGGTTATTGTGTTTTTTAGCCCGTAGTCTAACCTTATTTTTCTCTTTGAGGAGCATTTTTAGAGATTCGCTAAACCAATTGGGATAGTGATTTTTTATGTAAGTTTTTTTTTTTGGAATGTGTTTATCTATTATTTCCCATAGAATATTGTAGAATAACTGTACCTTATTGTTGAGATGACAGATGCTGAAAAGTGAGATCCAATTTACATTTGTTAGATCCTGACAACATCCTTCATACCTTTCTTGAAGTTATGTTTGACAGGAGAGTGATTTTCTTGTAAGTATTGCATTTTTTCTAAATTTACATTTATTTCAAAACAGGGATGATGGTGATCGATTTTTGATAAGTTAGCTGTGGCTGAAATATTAATATTGGTTTTATCGGATAGAACAAGGTCGAGAATATTAAAATTTTTGTTAGGTAAATAACTAAATTGGTGAAGGTTACACACTGAGATCAAATTGACAAGGCAGTGAGCTTTGTGACTAGAGTAATTGGATGGAGCTAGTATTTTTTTATAATATGCTATATCAGGTGTCCATTTAATTTCAGGTTGATTAAAATCACCAATGATTATAAATTGAGATTTGGGATTAATGTTTTGCAAATAAATATCCTGAATATTTTTGATTCGATTACAGTAATCATCGACAGATAGATTAGGAGGAATGTATAGTACACATATGTAGATGAATGAGTTCGAATTTTCATGCGGTTTTATCATTAACCATAAATCTTCACCACCACTTTCCCAAGATGATTTATGAATTGTTATTATTTTTTTATTGACTGCTGCTAATACCCCCCCACCTTTTCTAGATGTAGAGTTAGTGGATTCCCGATCTCTCCGAAAAACCAGGTAATGCTCGTCAAACAATTCATTATTGAATATTGATGAATTTAACCAAGTTTCAGTGAAGCAGATTACATCGTAATTATTGATTATAACTTCATTTTTTATGTCATTTGTTTTAGTTTTAATTCCCCTAACGTTTTGGTAGAAAATTTTCAGATCCATTTTGTATTTTATAAGACATATGTATACAATCAGTTAAAACACGGAGGATTACTAAGATAGTTTAAGGAGTGAATCCTTGTTTTTTACTAGCACTGAAGCAGAAGTGTCATCTTTTCTTAAGTAAACGCGCCCATGCTTGACCCACACGTACTTGTAGCGAGGATCTTTGGCGGCGCGCCTAGCAGCTGCGTGTATATCCTTGTTGTGTGGAGATAGATGTTCGCATACATAAATGGGGGAAGAGTCCGGGAATCCAAGATGTTGACGATTCAATTTGTTATCAGCATTCCTACGATTAAAAGCTTTCACTGCTGATAGTAGTTCGTCACGTATGCGAGGGCTGGGTAGAGCTAGAATAATATTTTTAGGTCGAGAACCTGGAACGGCATTCGGATGATGAGGTGTTCGGTGGCAGGACTTAATATCATCTTCCTTCAATGTGTAGTTGACAGCAGTACACAATTTTAGCACTGACGTCTTGATAACTTCATCCTTCTTTTCAGGAACCATCTGGATCTCCACATTGCAGTTCCTGTTCGTCTGCTCGATATCATTAAATTTATTCATAAGTACCTCTTGGCTCTGTTGTAGACGAAAATTCGCAGCATTAAGTTTTGCTTCATTTTCTTTGCATATTTTGTTTAGTCTGTCGTACTCCGTGGAAAAGAATTCTAGGGATGTTTTGAGTTCATCGAAATGACTTAACTTTGTCTTGATGTCCCCTAATTCTTCCACTATTTGTGAGTTGAGGTATACAAATAGTTCGTTTTTAAGATTTTTTAAAATTTCATCTAACTTACGGTCTATATGAGACATCGTTAATTTAGATTCATCACTTAGGGTCATACTATGTGCAGTGGAACTATTACCGCGAACAGGGGTTTCCGCTTACTTCCTGTAGACCGCTGTTTCACCTTACACTCTGGGCACTTCCAAGTTGCTTTGTAATTCTTCGATTGCTTCAGGTATTATCCTTCGTTGTTCCCAGACATTGGAAATGATAACTCAGCGAGCATTGACAGCATGTCATTACATCATTATTTTTTGCTTGTTACTGGCATCCTTCACAATTAAACATTATGCGTGTTTTTTATGACGATGAATAATAATATATATTTTTTTTTTTATTGTTTAACTTATAACATTGTTACATTGTACATAAAGTTAGGTAATAATAGGTAATAGTGTAAAACATATGTAATTGAATTTCTACTCCAATGAAGAGTGCTAGCTCTTGAGCTTGGCGTAGGAGTTATTTGACAATTTTTTCATGTTTATATCAGTAATTAACATAATTACAGTACAATAAATATAAACTTAAAAGAGGATTGTGACGTTAATTTTGGTTGTAACATGAATTGAAG
Organism: Hesperophylax magnus; assembly: GCA_026573805.1. Classification (NCBI taxonomy): domain Eukaryota; kingdom Metazoa; phylum Arthropoda; class Insecta; order Trichoptera; family Limnephilidae; genus Hesperophylax; species Hesperophylax magnus. Next base: position 1,244,117 of record JAIUSX010000043.1, on the reverse strand, counting down.
TTATAACATTTGATAGGCGATATTAATTTTTTTTAAAGATAAATTTGACCTTCTTTTTGAATAAAATAAAATCTGGTATTTTTTTCACTTCTTCGGGAAGACTATTAAAATATTTTATGCCTTTGTAAATGTAGTTATTGTGCATTTGTTGTGTTGAAAATAGAGGAATTTGGATGTTAAAATTATGCCTTAAGGATGAGTTAAATTTAAGTTTTTGAAGTGAAACTTCTTTACGCGCGTCATGCAATTTCGAGGGCCGGAGTAAAACCGACTCATGACCGAAACGAAAATGCGGGACCACCGATTAAAGTTCATTTGATCTAGTCAAAGTTTTGAAGTAACATATAAATGCTTCTTAGCTCATCCCGACAACTGGCGTTGGTGGTGTAATGGTCAGCATAGTTGCCTTCCAAGCAGTTGATCCGAGTTCGATTCTCGGCCATCGCACATTATTTTTTTGTTTTTAACGCCTTTTTCATTCAATATCTTATTTTTTAGTAGGTCAGAACATTTTTTAAAAGAAAATAATATTGCAAAATAATAAAAACACTTATCTCACTGTGATAAAACATTACTCCGCTAGAGCGCGCTTTGCGTTATTGTGTTGGATTAAAATTATTATCTAATCCGTATATTATGATAATTGTATTACATTTATTTAATTAATTTATTTATTTTGATAATATGTAATAATTTACAGAAAAAAAAATTAAAACTATCTCCCTCTGATAAAATATCCGTTCGCTAGAGCGCACTACGCGATCTTGTGTGGGATTCTATTTCTGTACATTGTACATTATTTTTAAAAATATATTATATTTTGGGTGTGATGTAGGTAACATTATAAAACATAACAAGCTCTCATATTTTCAGAACCTACATAATATAATCAATTTATGCGGCTTTGCTTACAGTTGGTGCTCAGCGTGGTTGGCTTTCAATCAGTTAAGCGAGGTTCGATTCTCGGCTGTGGCATTTTTGAAGTGAAACCTTGTTGAGGTGGGGGAGCCGCTCACGAACGTTCTCTCTCTTCTCTTCTTTCCTCTCTCTCAGACACCAGCGAACTGCGCCACGCCAAGCATCAGCTGAAACTAGAAGTTTCACTTCTGTCTTGCGTAGGCTTGACACACCCACTTTTTTTTTACTACAGTTTCTTTATATATTTGTAATATTGCATCTTTTTTATAGAGGTCTTCAATTTTTGGTACTTCGAAAATTTTGAACAATGATGCTGAAGAGAAAGTTGGTTTTTTTTTCAAAATTACTTTGATAATTAGTTTTTGTACCACTTTAACAGAGCTTAAAAAATTTTCATATGCACCTCCCCACCCAATGATTCCATACTGAAGTAATGATTGGACTAGTGCGTAATAGACTTTTTTCAGGTTGTTTAGCTTGAGAACATTTCTTAATCTAATGAATATATAGATACATTTTCTAATGCGTTTAACAAGTTCACATATGTGTCTGTTCCATTTCATATGTTGGTCTACAATTACACCGAGGTATTTTATTTCAGTTGTTTGGTTTAGTATGGTACATGATTTATTACAAACATCTTTGTTACATTTTTTGTTGTGTATTATTATATGAATGTTGGGGTTAGTTTTGAATTTATTTATTGTGAATGGTATATAAACTGTTTTTTTTGCGTTAATTGTAAGTAGATTTGTATCGAACCAGTTTTTTAGGATTTGGATGTCATTATTTGCATTTTCATTTACAATTTTCCAGTCATTACCCTTAATTATGATAATTGTATCATCTACGTAAGATATAACTGTTCCACTGAGGTTTTGTTTGAAAATATCGTTTACGTACATGATAAAAAGTAAAGGACCCAAAACAGTACCTTGTGGTATCCCAAAATCACTTGTGAGTGGTAGACTAGATGCGTGATTAACTTTAACAACTTGTGTTCTTTGGTGAAGATAACTTTTTAGCCAACTTAATGCTGTGTCATTAAAACCTACGATCTTTAATTTTTGTATTAGTTTGACATGAGATATGCTGTCGAAGGCTTTTTGGAGATCAACAAAAATACCAACACATTTTAATGATTTGTCTAAAGCGTCTTGTATGGTACTAGATAATTTAGCAATGGCGTCTTTTGTGCTTTTGTTTTCCATGAATCCAAACTGGTTTTCGTGAATTATATTATTAATCTTTATGAACTGAGTTATTCTTTTTTTGGCAATTTTTTCAAATATTTTTGCAATGTTTGATAGTAAAGAAATAGGGCGGTAATTGGTTGGTTCTTCCGGATTGCCGGTTTTAAATATTGGTATAATTACAGATTGTTTGTACATGGATGGAAAAACTCCGCTTTGAAAACTTGTATTGATTATATGAGTTAATGGTTTTGATACTTGTGATTTTATACATTTCAGTGTTTGTATTGTGACCCCATCAAAACCAGGGGCAGAACCTCCTTTCATACCTGTAATAATTTGTTCAATTTCTTCTGGTGTTGTTGGTTGAAATAATTCAAATTTATGCTCATTATTTACTGTAGTATTTGGGTCATTTGGGGTAAGGCCTTGTTGGATTTTTTTAGCGAGGTTTTTTCCTACATTAGCAAAAAAATTGTTAAATACATTTGCGGCTTCTAGAGGTTTATCTTTACAGCAGATTTTTGAATCATTATGATTTACATTGTTGATTGTTTTATTTTTTAAATGTTTTTTATCGACAATTTCATTTATGATGGACCAAATCCTTTTACTGTCATTTCCAGATAATTCAAAGTTTTTGTTTATAGTAGTCATCCTTTGTGTTTTTTATTAGACATGTAAGTTTTTTTTTATAAGCTTTGAAATGTTTTTGTAATGTTATATTTTCCGGTTGTTTTGTATATTGTTTGTAAAGTGTTTCTTTGTGTCTAATTGAGATGATTAATCCGTGAGTTATCCATGGTTTGATTGGCTTTAGTTTTGAAGATGTTTTGTTAGATTTAATATTTCTACAAGCATTTATGTGAAAACTCAGTTTTTTATCAAATATTTTGCAGCATTCTTCTACATCGTTACATTGATATATTTCTTGCCATTCTTTTTCGTTACTTAATATTTTAGTGAGAGAATTTATATTAATACTATAGTTGTATTTATCAGTATTATTAACGGCCGTTGTGGTTGGTAATGAGAGTTTTTGATTTTTGTAGTCATATTTAAATATACATGCAAAATGATCCGTTACAGATGTTTTAATTACCGCAGATGATATATTTTGTATATCTTTGGTGTTTGTGAATATGTGATCGATACAAGATGGTCGTTGTCCGATAATGTTTCTGGTGTATGAATTTATACATGAAATGTAATTTAATTCTGCTAACATATTTAAATAGTTATCTTTATCGTTAGAGGAGTAGTCATTAGCGATATTTAAGTTAATATCTCCGATGAGTATTGTTTTTTTGTTTCTATGATGTTGTAATATTTTTTTTAATTCTTCTATGTATGTGGTTATAGCAGAAGAGTGTGTCCGATAAATAGCAATGATATTAAATGAATAATTCATAAAATTTATCTCCAAGTTTAATAAATTGACATTATTCACCATTATTTCATTTACACTTGTGACAGCGTAAATATTTGATACAAATATGGCGACGCCGCTATTTCTGTTAATTTTATATTTTGTTGCATAGTACGAGTAACCCGGTATATTATAATTAATTTCACCCGATGAATGCGTTTCTGATAATATTATACAGTCAAGTCTATTTAATTGTTTAATAGTTATTAGAAATTCTTCGAAATTTTTTTCCAAAGATCTAACGTTCATGTGTATTATTATTAGACTGGCTGTAGGTTTTATATCTATAAAATCGTTTGTATTATTTACCGTGTCAAAAATCCTTTCGTTTATTTTAAATGAATTATCTATTGCGTTTATTATAAAGTCGTTCATTTTGAGGTAGTAATAAAATTAACAATAATGTTGGCGCTGGGAATACACTTCACATTTGCAATTATAATATTATATGTGTTGGCTTGTACATTATCACTGCGTGTTAACACTTTGTTAAATATTTATTATTTTTATTTATTTATGTTTAGTTGATAACTAGATAAGTTGCTCCTGTCAGACTAGCGCCTGTTTGCCGCAATCCGTAGGGCACAGTTCCAAAATCAAACACTTTCGGCCAATAGCGAGATAGATGACGACATTTACGACCAATGGCGATATAATGACAACACTTGATCTTAGCGCCTGCGTGTTTAGTCTGTTTAAGATGTAAGAAATGTTTTTATAATTATTTTATTAATCACTATACAGCTCACTTTACACTTTTTTTCACAAATCTAACTGACTGTAAACGTCGAACACCAAGTGATTTCAAATATTAAAAACGTTGTACTAGATTTACTTGTAAATCCTTATCGTTTAGGCAATTTTAATGTGGAGCGTGTTTCACTGTATTCTTGACGGTACGACGGATCTTGACGGTACGATCTCTTTCTATTACACGAGAGATGGTCGGTTTAGATGAGAGAGGTGTATAGGCCAAACGTTTATTTGGGTCAAACCACAGCCTTATGCCACAGTCGATCTTCAGTACAAACGGTTTTGCTTCCTATCTCGTAAAATACTTTTTAAGTTTAGTAGTGGATGGTTTGGTGTTCATGTAATACAAAATCTGTTAAAAAAACTACATACCATGTCAGAAATCGGATATATTCAAGCCCAGTCTGACAACCTACCAAAACACGACAGAATAGAATTTCGCTTCTCGCATCTTTTCATCGCAAAACACAATTTTTTACGAATAACTGCATTTCTAGGAACGGCGATAAATTGCTTATCGGGTGCAGTAACACCTGTATTTTTACACATCGGAACAATGCAATAATAATAAGTATTATCTGCCGACATTTTTTAATGTTTTGTAAACAAAAGACAACACGAAACTGACAGCCATCTGACACGTCAACAAACAGCGGCGGGAATGCCGTGCCAGGCGGGAGCATGGCGGGAGAAGCAAATATTCTAACTTAAAATATTAATTTAACTATGAAATCTTAATCAATTTTCTTTTTTTTAATAACATCAATTCTAATAGACGGTTTTTTTTCCCATTATTTCTGGCTTTCACCCTTCAAGGGTGTTCTTGGCCATCATTTAAAATTATTGAGAAATGAAAGGTGAATTTAAATATTAATTTTATTTAAATAGGCAAATTTCGAAATTATAATGAAAATCGGAGTCGAGTTCAGACTTAGAAGAGATGAGATGTTGAATGGAGGGGAGGCAATTTTAGATAAGGCTTGATAGAAGAGAGGATATTTGTTTAGAGAGGGACAACCAAAAAATATGTGATCTAAAGTTCCCACTTCTAGACCACAGAATGTACAATCTGGGGAGTCAAGGATGTGAATTTTAAAAAGATGGGAAGGAACAGAACAATGTCCGATCCTCATTCGAATGAGTGAAGAAATTTCTTTTTTGGAAAAATGAGGGAATTGCTGAAACCACGGTTTTGATGGGATAGTCCTTTGTATTGAGGCATAGCAGGCTCCCTTGGATTGACTAGCAATGTGCCAATACTCCGACCAAACATTGCGGGATCTATCTTTGATGATGGAAAAAATGTCAGATAGGGGAATGTGGTTTACGAGGGTAACAACAGGGTTGGACGCTCCTTGTTTTGCCAAGGCATCCGCAATATCATTACCCATGACACCAACATGTCCAGGAATCCAAATCAGAGTTACAGTTTTACCAGAGCTTTGAATGGAGGCTATCATCTCTCGAATAAGGCATACAAAGTGATCATCAGGATGAAGAAGAGGACTGGATTTAAGTTTTTGGAGGGAACTGAGAGAGTCAGAGAGAACGAGGGAATGTTCAAAATTATTTTTGATTATATATTTGAGAGATTCTATTATTGCAATGCACTCGGCTGAAAATATTGAAAATTGATTTGAAATTGAATGAAATATTCTGTCATTAGAATTATTGTGGTAAACGTTAATACCTATACCACAGTTAGGAGAGTCGGGAGATTTGGATCCATCAGTAAATAAAAGAGAAAAGTTGGGCCATTTAGATGAAATAATGTCATTGAACATATTATTGACAGTTCGGGCCGGGAGATTGGAATGACTTTTAAGGATTCCGATCCCTTCTAATATTGTTGGGGATAGGGTGACGTGACTTTATTTTAATTTGTATAAGGGAAGTAGATCATTTTGGATGATGTGAAGCTCTGAGAGAGACTTAAAATTTTTACAGATGTCAGGAAGAGGTTTAGTTGAAGCTCTGATTGTAGATGAATGGGTTGAGTCAATGAACAACAAGACGCTGGGGATAACCTGATGACATTTAGAATTCAAACATTTAAGAACAAATTTGTCAGCAAATAGTTGACGCCTTAGACATAGGAGTATTATAGATGGGCGTTATTTCATCTAAGTTAGGTACAGAAGGGGGGGCAATTTTGTCCAAGAATTCATCTATCCATTTAGAATGAGACGCTCGAGGAGATGGTGTACTGAAGGAGGATCAAAATCTTCGAATCATAGACCAAACTTCCGAAATTGGAGTGTTCGGAGATACTGAACTGCAGAAGTTGTACCACCCGGATCTCTTTTTTGACCTCAATACCCTTTTGGCATTGGATTCAGCGTTTTTATATTTAAGATAGTTCTCCATAGTCATATTGTAACGATAGGAAAGAGATTTAGCTTTCCGAATTCTTACTACTTTGGAACATTCCTCATCCCACCAGGGAGTTGGAGGGAGTTTTTTGAGAGATTTAGTTTTAGGGGGAGGATTTGATTTATTTATTGCAGTTATGAGCATTGATTTGAAGTTATTATAGTCATCTTTGACGGAAAATATATCGGTGGCGGGTAAATTTAGTAGGAACTTGTCCATATGAGAGTTAAATTCATCCCATTTGGTGTGTTTCGTTTTAATATTTGTCGAAATATGAGACTTGTCCGATTGGAAAGAAGTTTGATAAGTAATGGTGATCGGGAAATGATCACTGGAGCAAGGGTCGGGGGACACCACCCACGAGGAGAGAGAAGCCAGACTAGTAGAACATATCCAGAGATCTACTGCACTGGGGTTTGTGCTGGGGCGTGAGATCCTAGTAGGAGATCCGTCATTCAAAAGGAAAAGGTTGGATTGATCTAGGAAATCCATCACACTTCGACCATCTCGGTCGGAGAAAGCAGAACCCCAGACGGGGGAATGGGCATTAAAATCGCCTAATATAAAGAAAGGAGGGCTTAGTTGACTTACAATTTGCAACCAAGTTTGTTTATTGAAGTGGGCTGTTGGGGGAAGATAGACTGAAATAAAGAATGTGTCCTTTATTTTAGCTGCAACCATTTGGAAGTCAGCATTGGGGGGTTTGATATTATTTATTGGGGAAAATGATATGGATTTTTTAATAAAAAGGGCAGCACCACCGCCCGAACCTTCCGGGCGGTCGTCGCGGAGACAGGAATACCCTCCCACATTAAAGTGGGTGGATGGAGTAAACCAAGTCTCCGAGATAGCAGCCAAAGAAATAAAGTTGGAATTTAATAGGTTAAGGAGATCAGATTTGTTAGAAATAGCACTTCGGCTATTCCACTGAAGTATTCTGACATCTTGAAGAGTCATTTTGAATAAATGATTTTAATGTTGAAATAATAGTAGCAGCGTTGGACGGTAGATTAGTTTGAGAAGAAATAAGGTCAATTAGAAGCATAATAAGAGTTTGGATAAATGAAGAATTGTCTTGGGAGAGTTTTTCAGAAAGTTTTAGAGAGTTCATTGAGGACGGATTATAATTATTTGCACACCCATTTGTGGCATTTGAAAGAGATGAACCATTGGGATTTAAAAGCAGTGAGTTGTGTTGTTGCTGATCGTATCCAGGAGCCGGTTTAGAGATAGCGTTTTTGTATGTGAATTTAGTTGAACGAGAAGAAGTTGTTGTAGAGGAGGGAAGAGGGTTGGATGAGGAGTTGCTGGATAAAGCCTCAGCAAATGATTTTTTGACAGGTGGGAATAGTTTAGAAGCCTGCAGAAAAGACAAGTTCTGAGAGGCCATAGAAATTTTAATATTTTTTTGGCGAGATTGTTCTGGGCAAGAAGTGTTGATAGCTGTATGTGAGCCTGAGCAGTTAAAACATTTGGGTGAGGAGGAAGAAGGACATTGGTCAGCTGCGTGGTTTTCTCCACATTTAAAACATCTGGGTTGAGATCTGCATTAAGCTTTGGTATGGCCAAAACGGCAGCAATTGAAACATTGAGTGGTGGGATAAGTATACACAAATGAAAGAATATCTTAGTTTTAAGCCACTTTATTACATTTATATACGTCGACCGGTTTCGGTTGAACTCAACCTTCATCAGGACAGTACAAATATAAACTAAAATATAATACAGAGGAAGATTATTAAGTAAACAATAAAGAAAGAGAAAGTATATAAATGTGAGGGAGAGAGCATCAAGGCAGCGGAGTAGGTAGTGTGGTCGGGGAGGGGTGGGGATTACCCAGGGAGAAAGGAAACATCTTTAAAATAGGGCTTTTAGTAAGTTCTATCTGTTTGTTTAAAATTGTGTAATTATTTTTATTTTTATTTGCTTTTGAGATTTCCAATGATTTTAAATTATTGAGACGTATTCCTATTTTATTTTTATGTAGTATTTGAACTCCTGTCGTTCTATTAAATGTATGATTAGTATTAATTAGGTGTTCGGCAAATTCTGAAAAACCGGTATTAGTTAAACACCTGACATGTTCTTTTACTCGAATATTTACATTACGCGCGGTTTTACCAATATATATTGCCGGGCAATCGTTGCAATTAAGTTTGTAGATCCCATAGTGGCTAAACGTATCTTCTTTATCTTTACAATTATTTAAAAATTTGGCTAAGTTATTATTAGTATAGAAGGCCGGCCTAATTTCTGATGGAAGTTTAGATGTGCAAAGGGAAGAGAATTTACTTATGAACAAAATTCTACGCCATTGAGTAGTTAAATTATTATTATTAATAGTTGGTAGAGCATTATATAGAAATTTATTTGTTGCGATTCGGCGAAGTTTTTTTGAAAGGATTTTATCAATAAGATCAGAGTGATAACCGTTGTTATTAGCTATTTGTTTTATTGTAAGGAGTTCGTTAGAAAAATTATTATTAGATCATGGGATGGTGACTAGCCGGTGGATCATACTGTGAAAGGAGGAATGTTTATGTGAGATAGGGTGATTGGAGGTATTATGGATTACGGTGTCAGTAAATGTAGGTTTTCTAAAAATGTTGAAGTTAATTCTATTTTTAACGATAGACAAAGAAAGATCTAGAAAGTTTAAGCTGGAATTTATGCCCATCTCTAATGTGAACTGGATTTGTGAGTGGAAGGAATTAAGGAGTGTCAGGAAAGTGTTTAACTGGCGCTCTGTGCCCGTCCAAATACAAAAAATGTCATCCACATAACGTTTCCACAAGAGAATATTTTTTAATAATGGGGATTTACATGCAAATATTTTATTTTCTATATTATCCATAAAGATATCAGCTAGTACAGGGCTAGTAGGAGCGCCCATTGGTAGACCAGATCGTTGCTGGAAAACAGTATCATTAAATTTAATTTTAATAAGTATACATAAATTTAATTTTTATAAGTATACATTTCAACTGGTAATGAGTTGAAGAATAAATATATATGGGAGGGAAGAGATTGACCTTCAAAGGTGATAACGACAGATTGGGAGGGCTTCCAGGAAATTATACCCTCAGAGGAGTCCTTGTAATTTAGCCTCCTGGCTTTTATGGTATTGCCAATGTGTTGGGGGGTTGAAAGTGAAGACAGAATTTCTTCGATGGACAGATCGGTCGAGATACCTCTGACCAGGCCCATGCGAGTGACATTGAAAGTAGGGATATATGCCTTGAACTTTGAATTTGATGAAATGTAGATATTTTTGATGAAACTGTTAGCAGCTGACCCTGAGAGGAATTCAACGGAGATTCGGAAGCGACCCTCGGCTTTTACACCTCCAGGCTTGATTGAAAGATTCTTGCTATTTGATAGGAATTTGCCAAATTCAAGAGGGTGGATGGTTTTTCCTTGCTCAGTTTTTTGGGCGTATATAATGAATGGACCACGGGAATGAAGAGAATAAAAGTTTGTTGGAGGAAGTTGAGAAAGTGCTGGTGGGGACTGTGAAGTCGAAGGCGAATCAAGTTTTATTGGGGAAGAAGGAGTAAATTTCCTTTTTTGGTAGAAGTCAAAATGACAGAATCACTGTCAGAAATTTCTACATTTTCCCCGTCTGGGGGGTCTGGAGAGGGATCTGGGGGCTTTGTAGGGAGTCCAGGAGGGAAATCTTCCTCCATAATTCACAACAGTAAACAACTACAATAATAGTATGGAAAATGACAGAAGTAAAAAAAGTTTATAAATATCTGGAAATCAGCAGCGAAAAGTGACTCCTGGAAGATCAGGAGGGAGAAGAAACCTCAAGGCACAACACACTACACTTTTTTTTTGCCAGAAAACAAGAAAGAATGGTAAAAAAATAATTTTAGATAGAGCAAAACAAAACAACTGATGACAGCCAAATGTTATTGTTGCAATCCCTAATAGACGGTTAACATTGGTAAAAAAAAATACTGGAATTCCTTGTTGAAGAATTAAATTTTTTTCCATACAAATTGCTTAAGCGACGTGGTTCTCACAGTTTGAATGACGTCACACCCACACCCCGCCTCTTACCGCTCGGATTCCGCTCGTTTTGGCGGGCTTAATAAAATTTAAGCTTTGAGAATTAATTTAATTATGAAAACAAACTTAAAAAAAAAAAAAAAAAAAATACCAGTATTTAAGTTTGAATGCGAACATTGATTAAAAAAAAAAAAAAAAAAATTGACTCAACTTCCTTATTGTGTATTTTTTTGACAAATTAGAGAAGATCAGAAATTACCTTTCGAATGAACACTTTTAGTAAATCTAAAAAGCGCAATTCCTTGAAAAGTCACTCAAGCAAGATTGAGAAATTTAAACAAACCGTGCACACATTTAAACGTAAAAATATAATAATTTTATGTTAAAAAAATATTATAGGAATAAACCAGTCAGTGGCTGAGTTAGCATCGCGTTTGGGTCCCATTCAGGCGCCGTGTGTTCAATTCCTCGGCTGGTTAAGTCCTCCATCACAACACAAGCAACAATTTCCGGTAACTGTGGTGGAGGTAGGAGATTTTCAAATATTATCAGGTTATTCGTAACCCGGGAATGTATTTGTCTTTTTTTTTAAATAAAAATGTGGGTACCTACTTTAACACTTGTCTGAATTATTATTCACGTAATCTTTCCATTTTAAATATTACACTTAAACTCAAAGCATTCCAAATGTGATTTTTGATTTTTTTTTTTGATTTTCACGGCATTTTCAAAGTATTTTTGTTATTTGTTTTTGGGGTGTTTTGCCGTGTTGTAAGAGGGTGCCTTTAGGCGAAAGAAGGAGTTAGCGCAACATGGCATAACACCCCAGACACAAATATCAAAGCAATCCGACTGCATTGAATCTAGATTACACAGACAGACAGACAGACAACAAACCGATATAATTATGTTTTATTACAAAACTGTTGAACAGGCTAACTTATATTATGTTTAAGTTGTGAATTGATTAAATTTGACGTAATACTTAAAACAATATAATAAGTTTTAATTATCTTATTCAGTGCAATAACTGTGAGTTTCCTCTGGCTGGTGCGTTCCCTTTCGCCTTGTTCTTTGTTCCTTGTGACTTTTGACTTCTGACATGCATAATATGATTTCCCGACATCACTCTTCTCGGGAAATGGACGGCGGGGAAACACGCCGCCCGCTGAGCGCTGTCAAACAAACTCCGAGCCGAGTTAACGTGCAAATTTGGCATAAACCTCCGTTAGCCGCGGAATGTTAGCTGGCTTTTGTGGAATTGCTCGCGCGTACGAGTGCCCGTAGAGCTTTGTATGAGACTTCAGAACAAACGACTGGCTCTTTACCGTTGTGACTGCATTGTGTGTAGGTACCTATATTTTTTGTTCAAATCAGAATTTTTTGTAATGTAGAAGACTCAGATTAAATGAAAAAAAAAGAAAATTAATGAGTCGGCTCGAGAGATTTCCAAGAAATAGAATAATGATATAATAATATCTTGGTTTCGACAACGTCTTAGAATAAAGTAACCACAGTGATGAAGTGCAATACACAAAATTGTTTTAGTTTTTTTACATTTCACGTGAGGGGCGGTAGGGATCTAGGGTCAATGTGTCCAGGGGTGACGTTGAATACATCCTTCCCGCTGCGATGGGCGTTGGGTCGAGAGGGGCCGGTTGGATAGGTCGAAGGGTCTCCCTCAACCGGCCTCTCCCGGTCCGGCCCGCCACGCAGTAGATGGACAGAAGCACTCGCCGCCAAGACCCGGACAAACCCTCGCACCCCTGCTAAGTCACATAGTAAATCACTTGGGGGACCTATGGCAGAGGTGTTGGTTATCCAATGCCAGGTTCCCGGGGCGGCACTACCCACCTCCCAAATAGCTAATTGTACAATTGCGCGATAAAATGCAGAATTTCATCTAAATTAACAACTAGTTACGTAAACGCTATTTCGCTGTAGACTGGATAGTTATGATAAAAACTTATAAATAACTATACATGTTTGTGCGGTCGAGTAGGCACCGGGGCGGACTGTAGGTAATACGAGCAGTAGGTACTGATGATGCTTGGCGGTTTCGTTACCTAACCTGACACATCCCCCATAAGATTATTTTTCATAAAAACCGCATTGCACGAAAATACAAATCATCCAAATATAATTGATTACTGTGATCGCCTACCTGAGCGTCTACTGCAAAAAGGGTATTTTCAGACAATAGTTAAATGAACGATATATATGAACGGGTAGATAATAACACACGTTACGTTTACAGTTGAGACTAGAATGCAAGGGTATTAAGATTGTAATGTATTGCAGAAGTAAGGATCAACAGATTTACTTGTGATTTGAAAGTGTGGAGTTGGGTTTCGGTTTGTAAATTATTAGGGAGAAATTGAAGATTTTAGGAGCTAAGTAGATGATGCTGATGTCTTTGTGCTGTAGTGTCATTTATTTGTAGTTCTGGTAGTGTGATTGAGTTTGAGTAAGAGAGTTTTTTTTGTATTTGTATAAGTAATGTCTTAGTGTAAATTCTATATGGAGTAAATTTTAGACAACTTAGCCGTTGCATGTGTTGGCCGCCAACATCGGTTATGGTTGTAATAATTACAATGTAATTTATAAATTTATTGAATAGGTAATTACCTTTATATAGAGTCCATCAAAATATAATTTCAGTTGGAAAGCAAGACACAAAAATGAAGATAGGAAAATCCTAATAATTTGAATAAACCAATTTTATGACACCCCCTGTTATCCCCTCCCCCAAATGGAATTTACTATATAAGCCATGGGTTAAGAAATATTTGTACCAGTCTGGAGATGGCCTTAACAGTCTGAAACCGTTTACGGTAAAAAATAAAATATAGAAGGGTTTCTGGCACGACTGAGCAATGAGCATACCATTGATCAAGAGTCCCACGGTCTTACGGGGAGTGAAGTTCAGCCTTTTTCTCTTACCCCATTCGAGAATTTCACGCAGACCCTCTTCTGCTTTACTCTCCACTTCCTTTCTGCTATCCCCTGAGACCAAAAGACACTTGATCATCTGCGTAGTCGACCGATATGCATCCTTCAGGCAAGGGTAACCTAGAGGATTCGACAAAAAGGATGTTCCACTGGTCAGGTCCGAGGACTGACCCTTGTGGACAGCACGTGTCAACGTCACCATACATAACAATAACCTTTTTTTTTTTTCTTTTTTTTTTTTCACTTGTAGCAAACACTTTGTGGGTATACATAATTATAATAAAATAACTTTGTTTGAATACCACTTTATTGTATATATTTATAACCGGGTTATAAATATATACAATAAAGTGGTTTTCAAACAAAGTTATTTTATTTTAATTATTATGATAACCTTTCTGTTACGCAAATAATCACTAACAATTTTGAACAGTAGAGGCGGGCATTTAAGACTTTTTAACTTAGTTAAAATCATCGACCACCACGCATGATCGAAGGCGCCCGAGATGTCCAAAAAGATTCCAATTACATACTACTTGGTACAAACCCTCACCCATTCAAGCGCATAATAATGGCGTGCTGAGTTGACTTACCGGGGACAAATCTGAGTTGGCGGTCGCAAGGCGGAGACAAGGTGAAGAGGAGCCTATGTCTGATGATTTTTTCCAGTATTTTACCTAAGATTGGAAGTAATAAGTGATGGGTCTGTATGCCCCGATATCTGTTATCGGATTGTTGTTCCCCTTTGGTATAATCCGGAACACGCCTTTCTTCCATTCTGTAGGGAATACCTCTCTGGCAAACATCAAGTTTTTAGGGAAATGTATTGTCGTCTTCTTCTTTAACCCGCCAAGAGCCAGCAACGCATTTACATAGTGTCTCGGCTATCGCCATATTGGTGTTGATAGTGTTTAGTTCCAAAATATTTTGATAAATCCATGAACAAACGCGATACTAAGTTCACTAAGTATTAGCCATATTATTATAGGAAGACTGATAAGGCCTTCGTACTGTTAATCACGACGTCTTACTTACTAAACTTTTTGACTCTTGACTTTTGATTTATTGGCAAACAGAGCTCCGGGCCAAAAAGGCCCCTTTCTCTTTGATAATTTTTTAAATTTTTTTTTTATTTAAAGAAAGCAAGACAAAAATATATATTACAGTAAATAAGAAAATAAAATACAGAAAAAACAGAAAAGTTCCAATAAACTACTTTTCAGTAGTTTGTCGATGGCAACTTTTCACATAAAAAATATTAAAAAAAGATAAAACTTATTTTACTTAATGACAACAGTGATAACAATAAAAAATAACAATTTGTTTTGAAAATATAAAAACATATACACAACAGTGATAGTATCTCCCAATAGTTTGTATTACACTCTAATACAAACTATTTCTTTCAGCGAACCAATTTTTCAACATAATATTTATTTTTACATTTGTACATTTTTTTATTTCAGCAGGTAAAATATTTAAGCAACTAGGTATCATGTAGTCCAGTGTTCTTTGTCCACATTTGTTTAAATGCTTAGGTACAATTAGTCCTTCATTTAACGTAAAACGAGTATTGTAAGTGTGGAATGAATTTATAATAATGGTGGTTGGAAATATAAACGCGGAATATAATTCCAGAGTCCAGTTGAGGATTCTTTTATCGTTCTTCTTGTGTCCTGACGTGAAGTCGAAAAGCTTGATTTGAGTGTTGATGGAGTTTTTCAAAAATATTCTGTAGTAATTAAGCATTCCCAGGAAACGTCTCAATCCGTTGGCTGTTTTGGGGAGAGGAAATTCTACTATGGTTTCCACCTTCTCCTTGATAGGGAGGGGATTAAAATCAACGGCTGGTAGGCCAAACTTGCATTTGATGAGGTTTATCACCAGACCGTTTTCTGTGAGGCGTTGAAATAGGGCATCTAGATGTTTCATGTGTTCTTCCTCATGAAGGCGAGAAATGAGCAAATCAAACTTTTGCAATAACAACAAATAATCGTTTCTTACCTAAAAATAGACGTATTCTATACATGAAACAGGTTACATCAGTAATCCTATCAACCTAATTAATTACGATCTCAAACAAACTTCTCGTTGTAAGACATTTCCGCGTGCTGTCTGCCTCCCTGTTGTCTCTGAGATATCCTACTATATCATATATATATATGCAAAACCATTCCTATGTGCGGACTGCGAATTAGCAACCCGCACAGGAAACTGGTTCTGATATTGCTATTCCGGTATTCCATACAAAACCAATCCCATGTGCTGACTGCTGTGGTGCAGTGTGCACAGGGATTGGCTTGCTCTTTATTTCTTTTTGTTTTTATTTCCTTTTTGCCTATCAATTTTTCGTTTCATTTATCTGTTTACCATTTCGTAGTTTTTCATGTAGATTCTTAGAGGTTGCAAACAATCACGGTCGACGCAGTTTTAGATTGTTGAAACTGAACTTTTTATGTAATGTTTTGTCCCAGCCCTTCGAGGGCGTGGATCACAGACCGTCGACCCTGCAGAAAAACTGGCTTCTCCTTTACCCTCTGGACATGGTGTATGGATCAAGAGTCGCGCCTCCCCCTTACGAGGTGCTCTTGGTTGCCGTGAGGTCTGCAAGAGCTAGACCACCTTCTTTGCGCTCCTCTCCCGTCCAACGCTCGATTTCTTCTTTAGGGTCTTCGGCTGCTCACAGCCTATATATCAGCTTATCTCTTTCTTTGGGGCAAAATCAGACGGTCACCGTGAGCGTGAGCGGTTGTCAAACCTCACCTGTGAACCAACCGACGTATGATTACACCTGTGAGGGACTGCCGACTCGGAAAATCTGATTCCCTTTTACATACTTGTTTTGCGTTTATCTGATGTGTAAAAACTAACAATGTCCCATATACACTATTAAAACTTATACTAACCTGAGCATTCTGCATAGTGCTAACTAACCCCCTCATGCAGGGACATTTGAGGTCTAGAATCGTTATATAAAGTCTTTTATCAATATAAAAAAATTAGAGTCCTGCTGTGTATCCTGAAGGAGTAACCATTTGTTACTTATACCGGGGTGGGAAAGTGGTGGGAGCCTCAAATGTTCTTTCTCATTTTCTGAGACCATCAGCATATCGTCTATTTACACAAAAAATGCATCTAAGTCTCGTGTTACAGCGTGCATGAATCTTTGAAAAGTTTGGGCTGCATTAGATAGTCCGAACTGCATTGATATAAATTCGTACAGGCCGAATGGGGTAATTATTGCGGTTTTTGGTATGTCCCCCCCGTCGACGGGGATTTGATTGTATGCCCGTACCAGGTTGATTGTTGAAAAGATCTTTGCCTTGTTTAATTTACGTGTGAAGTCGTGGAGCTGCGGTATTGGGTATTTGTCTGGCGTTGTGATTGTGTTTAAACGCCTGTAATCGCCGCAAGGGTGCCATTCCCATTTGGGTTTTCGAACCATGTGTAGTGGGCTCGCCCAGTTGCTCTTGGATGGCCTGCGAATACCCTGCTCCATTAGGTATTTAAATTCTTTATTTGCAGCTTCTAGCAGTGCTGGTGCCAGACTGCGAGCTCATTCAGTTAGTCCCCTGGTTTCAATGACGTGAGTAATATTGTGATTCGGAACGTCGTGCGTTTTTATGCTGGGCCGGGTCAGTGTTAGATGTAGGATGTCCCGGTATTTCTGACGGGTAGACAGCGTTGATATGCCAGATGAGGGTCCTTGTCGACTGGTCCGTTAGGCTTCCTTTCTTTAAGTTTACGCTTAAGTTGTAGTGATGCAAGAAATCCGCTCCTATTATGGCTCCGTGAATTTCCATTTCATATCGCGTCGGAGGCCAAATTGGAGGTTAATTGTCCATGTGCAGTATGTTTTGATGGCAGTTCCGTTTGCACCGTAAAGCGTAGTGGGGCAAGTGTGTGAAGTAACGGTATTTTTTATAACGTTACTCGACCTAGGGAGCACTGAAACATCCGCACCGGTGTCAATAAGGAATTTTTGGCGAGTCTTACGTTCGTATATGAAGAGACGATTTAATAATCGTCTCTTCATATTAATATATGTGAAGATTCGCACGTCCCTACTGTGAACTTCCTTTGTCGTTTACCGACTTAGTGCGCGTAAAAGAGCACGACTGGTTGCATTTGTATGCCTTATCTCCATATTTTCCATGAAAAAAAACAATTTCCACTGTTATTTTGATTGTTATTGTTCCTGCCGCGTGACCTTGACCTCGGTCTGTTATTATAATTACGCATCGATGACGATGGATGATGCCATTCGCGGCGGGGGCTCTGATTACGGTGATCTTAATAATGTTGCGTTCGCCCGCGGCCATCATTCCGCGTTGTTTTCACTTTTTTTACTTCTTGAGTAAGTGCGAAGATTTGTTCTTGAAGATTTTGGAGTACAGTGTTGAAGTTTGGCTCTTGTATGGCTCGGTGTGCTTGGGTGTGTACATTGTTTTTACGGTAGTCCCTGTCTACAGCACCGCATTCTGTTTTCTTGTAAACTTCAAGTATCTTGTCCGCTGCCGATGCCAGTTGGAACAGATTGTCACCCGGTAGAGCTGACAGAATGGCTTGTACATGTTGAGAAATTCTCTGGAGCCGCAGTGTTCTGATGATGGCACTCTCTGCTAATGCGGGACCAGCTAGTTCGATCATATGTCTAAGTAATCCGGGTGGTTTTCGGTCATCAAGTTGTAATCCGGTAAGAAGGCGCGCGAGGCGTTTCTCTTCGGAGTCTTGTAGTCTTTCAATAAGTTTTGTCTTCAAAAATGAATATTTATCCGATGTAGGTGGTTTGATGACAATGTCGCTCACACATTTGATGGTCTCAGCGTCCAGGGCGGCGACAATAATATTATATTTTGTAAAATTATCTTTCACTCTTGAATTTGTAAATTGGCATTCAGCCTGTGCGAACCAAAGAACGATATTATCTCTCCAACATACGGGTAGTTTCACTGCTACGGAATTTATTGATTATTCCTTGTTGTTGGAAGACGTTTGTGTTTCTTCAGGATTCATGTTAAAAATGACAATATGGCTAGAAATAGACAATGCACAGATACAATATGTTGCAAAAGGTTATGAAAGCAACGTAAAATATACGGAATTCAAATTGTTGTAAAAAATCTAGATTATTATTGAAATTTTTTTTTTTAATTAATGTCATCCATTAATTTCAAACATCCATACGGGGTTATTACTAAAGTTATTGCTAGTTACTTTTAACTTTACGATACGTGATGACGATTTTATTCACTGCGACAATATTATTTGAGGTCGAAAAAATTTCGTATTGGATTTTATATTTGTAACTGTCTTGTTTGCAAAAGAATGGAATTGATGACTTGCTGTTGTATGTAATTGTAGGATTACGTTACGCGTTTGGTAGATGGTGGGCCTGTTGGACTGCAAAACAGGTTCTGCCTCCTTTATAGGTTGAATGGATGCTTCCCTGAGGGAAGATTCTGCCGTCGTCCTATAGGATGGTCTGCGGGTCTCTGGATTAGGATGTCCAGGTGGTGGATGCAGTCGTGGTGTCTCGTCTGGCTGCAATCTCATGTTCAGGGTGTCTCGGTCGGCAGCTGCTCGGTCCTCATAGGATTCTGTAATTCACATTTTTTCGCGCTTTACTGTTTGCAGACATGATGTTTTTTTATTAAAATTAGTAGTTATATTTCAATTATAGTTACATTTAATTAATAATGTGTATAGAGGATTGCAACAATAACATTTGGCTGTCATCAGTTGTTTTGTTTTGCTCTATCTAAAATTAATTTTTTACCATTCTTTTTTGTTTTCTGGCAAAAAAAAGTGTAGTGTCTTGTGCCTTGAGGTTTCTTCTCCCTCCTGATCTTCTAGGAGTCACTTTTCGCTGCTGATTTCCAGATATTTATAAACTTTTTTTACTTCTGTCATTTTCCATACTATTATTGTAGTTGTTTACTGTTGCGAATAATGGAGGAAGATTTCCCTCCTGGACTCCCTACAAGCCCCCAGATCCCTCTCCAGACCCCACAGACGGGGAAAATGTAGAAATTTCTGACAGTGATTCTGTCATTTTGACTTCTACCAAAAAAAGGAAATTTACTCCTTCTTCCCCAATAAAACTTGACTCGCCTTCGACTTCACAGTCCCCACCAGCACTTTCTCAACTTCCTCCAATAAACTTTTATTCTCTTCATTCCCGTGGCCCATTCATTGTATACGCCCAAAAAACTGAGCAAGGAAAAACCATCCACCCTCTTGAATTTGGCAAATTCCTATCAAATAGCAAGAATCTTCCAATCAAGCCTGGAGGTGTAAAAGCCGAGGGTCGCTTCCGAATCTCCGTTGAATTCCTCTCAGGGTCGGCTGCTAACAGTTTCATCAAAAATATCCTCATTTCATCAAATTCAAAGTTCAAGGCATATATCCCTACTTTCAATGTCACTTGCATGGGCCTGGTCAGAGGTATCTCGACCGATCTGTCCATCGAAGAAATTCTCTCTTCACTTTCAACCCCCCAACACATTGGCAATCCCATAAAAGCCAGGAGGCTAAATTACAAGGACTCCTCTGAGGGTATAATTTCCTGGAAGCCCTCTCAATCTGTCGTTATCACCTTTGAAGGTCAATCTCTTCCCTCCCATATATATTTATTCTTCAACTCATTACCAGTTGAAATGTATACTTATCCCACCACTCAATGTTTCAATTGCTGCCGTTTTGGCCATACCAAAGCTGCATGCAGATCTCAACTCAGATGTTTTAAATGTGGAGAAAACCACGCCGCTGACCAATGTCCTTCTTCCTCCTCACCCAAATTTATTTATTTATTTATTTATTTAAACGCCCATTGGGCTTTTACATACATTGTTATTAGTGTTATTACATTAACTATGTGACATTTAAAAGTTTACGTACATATATAAATAAAATAGTTATTATATCTGTAGTACATAAATGTTTTACAAATAATACAGAATACCATTATGGAGAACAGTTTTTTTTTTTTTTTTTTTACTTACTTAGAAAAATAAATGTATTGAAATTAATCAGCATTTATAGGGACTTAAAATCATATTCGAATTGTTATTTAAATTACAATATTAATTTCTAAAGTTAAAACATATATATTAAAGTTAAAAGTCATAAAAGAAAAGAGTGAAAAAACAGAAGCTAAGAAATGGGTTTTTCACTATGGAGTGGAGAAGTCATACATTTCAGCAAAGTGTTTATGTAGATTTCGTTTAAGCACTGCTACGGAATCTCTAAATATATCAACAACATTACCAAATTTATTACCAAATTTTTGTATTCGATTTAACGATATGTGCGCTTGATAATTAGATTTGAAATTGTCACAGAAAAAGGTGGAATTTTGTCTCGTATTTTTGGAAGGTACAAATAATTTTATTGTGGCAAGAATTTCAGGGCTGTCGATTCTATAATTAATAATTTTATTTAGTAGAACAAGGTCGGAGATAATTCGCCTATCTGACAGCGTAATCAAATTTAGTTGATGCATGAGTTGGATATAATTTATATTTTGGATTGGAATATTCAGTTTAAAGTTAATAAATCTTAAAAATTTGTGTTGTACCTTTTCAATATTGTTGGAATGTACTTTATAAAACGGGGACCAAATAGGCGAATTATACTCTACTTGACTTCTTACTAAAGATGTGTACAGTGTGTTCAAACATTCTAGTGACTTGAAGTCACATGCGGTTCTACATATAAAACCAAGCATTTTTAGGGCTTTATTTGTGATTTCATTTATATGCGGATTGAATGTTAACTGTTCATCAAATATAATACCCAAGTCCCTGATTTGAGTGACAGCTGTCAATTTTACATTGTTAAGCGAATATTCATAAATTGTATGATTTCGTATTTTACAAAAACGAATGACCTGACATTTTTTAATATTAAGAAACAGAGAGTTGATGATGCACCAACGATATAGTTTATTTAAATTAAGTTGCAAAGTATAACAATCGTCTAAACTGCCTATTGTTTTATATATTTTCAAATCATCTGCGAAAAGAAGAACTTCTACATCTTTAAATATGCTAACAATATCATTAATAAATAACAAAAAAAGAATTGGTCCCAGGTGAGACCCCTGAGGGACCCCACTTGTGGCTTCGAAAATGTAAGATTCCACAGATTTTATTTTGACACATAGCTCTCTTTTACTAAGATAGCTATCAATCCAACTTAACAGATTACCCTTGATACCCAACATACTTAATTTTTGTACAAGGATATGTCGCCTAACTTTGTCAAAAGCTTTGGAAAAATCAGTATATATTGAATCCACTTGATGCTTCAAGGCAAGAGAATCAGTTATGTAATTTTCATATATGATCAAGTTACTTAGGGTGGATTTACCTGTGATAAAGCCATGCTGGTTGGGTACAATAATATTATTAATTTGTTTACATATTACATCTAGGACTAACGATTCAAATAGTTTGGGAATAGCGGATAATATACATATTGGTCTGTAGTTTGATACATCGCTTTTAACTCCCTTTTTATGAATAGGCGTAAGATAGCTTTTTTTCCTCTGTTTTGGAAAACACCCTGACGACAAAGACTTATTAAATAGTAAAAATAATGGATAAGTCAAACTGCGAACACAAGATTTTAAATATATTGGAGGGAAACCATCCGGTCCAGCGGATTTATTAGTATCTAATGCTTTTATAGCCTTTTCTATAGCGTTTATTTCAATAAAACAATGGTTTAGGTTGAGTGATTCTTCAAGTGATATATCATTTGGGATTTCATTATCAGTAATATTATCATCATAAACACTTTTGAATAAATCTGCAAAAAGATTGACAATGCCTTCGGTATTATCCGCACAATTGTTATTCAGATACATAATATTTGGTAAACTACAATCATTTTTACGCTGAGCATTAGAAAAGTTCCACAATTTTTTAACATTATCATGAACCTCCATTTCTATTAAACTAATATAATCATTATAACATTTTTTAGACAATTCTTTGCACTGCTTTCTTATGTTAGTAAACATTATATAATCATCGACGTTTCTAGATTGCTTATATATTCGGTGAGTTTGTTTTTTAGTAAAAATCAATTCTTTTAATTCTTTTGAAAACCATGTAGGGTAAAGGGATGCAATAAAATTAACTTTTGGAACATGACGTTCTTTTGAAGTGTTTAGGATTGAATAAAATTGTTGGACTTGATTCACAATATTGTTTTCATCTTCTAGAAATGACCAGTCTATATGGTCAAGATAATCAATTATATTTGGGTAGTCAGCTTTTTTAAAATTGTACGATGAAGTTTTTAATTTCTGCAATTTTCTAGACTCATTTGTGATAATAATATCTAACGCCGGATGGTGTTGGTCTAAAGGTAACAACAATTCATCCGATTGTTCAACCACTGTCCTTAAGTCACTAGAAAATACTAGGTCAAGCATACGGTTATAAGAATTATGCACTTTATTTAACTGTTTTAGTCCTAGGAAAAAAGACATATCAAGCATTTCCTTAGATTTGACACATTGCACTTCTGTTTCGTTAATAATCACTTCATTGTTCTTATCGAAAGACCAGTCAATTTTCGGAAGATTGTAGTCGCCTACAATTATAAATTTGGCTTTAGGATATTTGTATTTTAGTGTTTCTACATCCTCGATGTGGTTCTTGTATATTTGCAGATCTGACATTGGTGGAATATAAGTACAAGCGATAATGATTTTTGTGGATGAAATATTTAGCATTACAAACATCTGTTCAACGCTTTTGTGTTTAACTGGCAATTTTTTAGGTGAAATTTTTTTTGATATACACACCATTACACCTCCTCCTTTTGATTTGTTGCTTGTAATGGGGTCACGGTCAAGACGATAGATGTCGTATTTATTGAGACCTAATTCCGATGAATTGATGTCCTCATTTAACCATGTTTCTGTTAATAACAAAATATCATGTGGGAATGTGGGAGAAGTTATTTTAAGTTGTTGTAATTTGGTTCTCATTCCGCGAACATTTTGGTAGTACCCAAACAATTTTAGGTGCTGTTTAAGTTTTTTGGCACGTTTTTTATTATTTTTGGAACAGAGTTTATGTACTTAATTGTTATGTTTGTTTCCCCATCCGCTTTTCTCGTTTCAAACTCTTTCCAAACATCCGTCATTTGTTTCCTTTGCAGCTCCGTGAGATCTTGTTTAACTTTGATGCCATTTTTCAGTTTATATTTATTTATGATTATTTGCTTAGCTTGATATGAATCTTGTAGTTCTACTTTTATGGGCCTGATCTTGTCAGTTTTTCTTACGCCAAGCCTATATATTTTAGAAATATTTATCTGTAATGTATCATCGATAATTTTCAACGTTGAACATACTTTGTTGTTGTCATCAGATATCCTGTTGGTTTGATTCTCGTCTCTACTTTCAGGTACGTTAAGCAGAATTAGATTTTTCGAACGTAAATTCCTTTCTGTTATCTCGGTAATTGCGTCACATATTTCCATTGAAGTAGATTGAGTAGTTCCAGTTATTGCAGGTTGGTTATTAATAATATTTTTGTATGCGGATAGTTCACCCTCCATAGTCCCCATCTTCACTGCCATCTGTCCCGCTACGCCCAGTAACTCGGTAGTTTTTGCAAGTTGTTCTTTATTGAACTTATTAGATGAGTCGGTAATTATTAAATGTATTTGGTTAATAATTTCCTGAGCCTTCGCCATACATTGATTAGCATCCATTTTTATTTTAGAGGTTCGTAATATTAAGTTAGGAAGTGAGTGATGACCCTGCACCCTGCACACTCAACTGCGTATCGCGTAGCGAGTTGCAAGTGTCCGGAGTGTTTCAGCGCTGCTTGCACTTACGGGTGATAGTGACCTACTATGATGTCGCACCGCTCACACGCACTGGAATCAGTAATGTCTGATAATATTTTATAGAATTTAGTGAATAACCGATTGATACGTTTGGATCACTACGATTATGGTATAATTATATTTCTCAGTGTTTAGAGGGATTTTTATAATGATATTCACACAACCAATTGTTTAAATGATGCTTATAAATTACTATTTTAACTGAAATTCGCAAGACAAATTCAAACGTTACTTGTCACTTTTAATATCACTCATATATAATGTTTTAACTGCTCAGGCTCACATACAGCTATCAACACTTCTTGCCCATAACAATCTCGCCAAAAAAATATTAAAATTTCTATGGCCTCTCAGAACTTGTCTTTTCTGCAGGCTTCTAAACTATTCCCGCCTGTCAAAAAATCATTTGCTGAGGCTTTATCCAGCAACTCCTCATCCAACCCTCTTCCCTCCTCTACAACAACTTCTTCTCGTTCAACTAAATTCACATACAAAAACGCTATCTCTCAACCGGCTCCTAGTTACGATCAGCAACAACACAACTCACTGCTCTTAAATCCCAATGGTTCATCTCTTTCAAATGCCACAAATGGGTGTGTAAATAATTATAATCCGTCCTCAATGAACTCTCTAAAACTTTCTGAAAAACTCTCCCAAGACAATTCTTCATTTATCCAAACTCTTATTATGCTTCTAATTGACCTTATTTCTTCTCAAACTAATCTACCGTCCAACGCTGCTACTATTATTTCCACATTAAAATTATTTATTCAAAATGTCTCTTCAAGATGTCAGAATACTTCAGTGGAATAGCCGAAGTGCTAATTCTAACAAATCTGATCTCCTTAACCTATTAAATTCCAACTTTATTTCTTTGGCTGCTATCTCGGAGACTTGGTTTACTCCATCCACCCACTTTAATGTGGGAGGGTATTCCTGTCTCCGCGACGACCGCCCGGAAGGTTTGGGCGGTGGTGCTGCCCTTTTTATTAAAAAATCCATATCATTTTCCCCAATAAATAATATCAAACCCCCCAATGCTGACTTCCAAATGGTTGCAGCTAAAATAAAGGACACATTCTTTATTTCAGTCTATCTTCCCCCAACAGCCCACTTCAATAAACAAACTTGGTTGCAAATTGTAAGTCAACTAAGCCCTCCTTTCTTTATATTAGGCGATTTTAATGCCCATTCCCCCGTCTGGGGTTCTGCTTTCTCCGACCGAGATGGTCAAAGTGTGATGGATTTCCTAGATCAATCCAACCTTTTCCTTTTGAATGACGAATCTCCTACTAGGATCTCACGCCCCAGCACAAACCCCAGTGCAGTGGATCTCTCGATATGTTCTACTAGTCTGGCTTCTCTCTCCTCGTTGGTGGTGTCCCCCAACCCTTGCTCCAGTGATCATTTCCCGATCACCATTACTTATCAAACATCTTTCCAATCGGACAAGTCTCATATTTCGACAAAGATTAAAACGAAACACACCAAATGGGATGAATTTAACTCTCATATGGACAAGTTCCTACTAAATTTACCCGCCACCGATATATTTTCCGTCAAAGATCACTATAATAACTTCAAATCAATGCTCATAACTGCAATAAATAAATCAAATCCTCCGCCTAAAACTAAATCTCTCAAAAAACTCCCTTCAACTCCCTGGTGGGATGAGGAATGTTCCAAAGTAGTAAGAATTCGGAAAGCTAAATTTCTTTCCTATCGTTACAATATGACTATGGAGAACTATCTTAAATACAAAAACGCTGAATCCAATGCCAAAAGGGTATTGAGGTCAAAAAAAAGATCCGGGTGGTACAACTTCTGCAGTTCAGTATCTCCGAACACTCCGATTTCGGAAGTTTGGTCTATGATCCGAAGATTTCGATCCTCCTTCAGTTCACCATCTCCTCGAGCGTCTCATTCTAAATGGATAGATGAATTCTTGGACAAAATTGCCTCCCCTTCTGTACCTAACTTAGATGAAATAACGCCCATCTATAATACTCCTATGTCTAATCATTGGCTAGACTCTCCATTCACCTTAATTGAGCTAAAAAAATGTTTATCAACAGTCAAGGACTCATCTCCAGGCAGAGATGGTATACCTTACAGCATAATCAAAAATAGTAATGAGAATGTTCTAAACCACTTCTTAAGCATCTTAAATAAAATCTTCCTGACTGGTATAATGCCTGATGACTGGAGTTGTCAAATAATCATCCCTATTTTAAAAACAAACAAATCACCAAATTCTGGATCCAACTACAGGCCAATCGCTCTTTCATCTACCCTCAGTAAACTTTATGAAAAATTAATTAAAAACCGATTAGAATTTTATATCGAGAGTAAACAGCTTCTCTCTCCATCTCAATTTGGATTTAGGAAAAAAAATCCACTCAAGATAACCTTGCCATCATCAGCACTGATATTAATTTATCAATTTCTAAACAGGAAGTTTGTCTTGCCATCTTTATAGATATAGAAGGCGCCTTTGACAATGTTTCCTTCCCAATCCTGAAACAAAAACTTCTAGGCCTTGGCGTTCCCCCCACGTTTGTCCTATCTATTATTAATCTATTTCTAGATAGAAAAATTTTCATTGAACTTCCAGATATTTCTCCTCAAAGTAGGTCTATTTGGAAGGGTTTACCACAAGGCGATGTATTGTCCCCCTTACTGTATAATATATACACATATGATATTCATGTCACTATTCCCCCACAAGTAAAAGTTATTGAGTTCGCAGATGACATAGCTTTCTTCTTATCATCCAAAATCATCCCTCTCGCCGTCAAATATCTTAACGAAGCCATGAATGTCCTTTGCACATGGCTCACATTAAATGGTTTTGAACTTTCATTCCAAAAGACTCAGTGTGTCACCTTCTCAAATCGCCATAAAAACCCCCCTGTTCAAATTTTATTTAAAAATTCTCCAATCCCCAACGCTTCTGAAGTAAAATTTTTGGGAGTAACATTTGATAGGAAACTTAAATGGTATTCCCATATTAATAATTAAGTTACTAAATGCGAAAAAAATTAAATATCATCAGATCATTATCTGGCGTTTGGTGGGGAGCTCACCCTACTTGCATCAAGTTGCTTTACAACGCACTTATTCGAAGCCATCTCGACTATGCCTGCCCACTTTTTAGTACTGCCTCAAAAAATATACTTGATAAATTAGACAAAATTCAATCTAAATCTTTGCGAATTATAACTGGAGCGATGCAATCGTCACCCATCAATTCCCTTCAAGTAGAATGTTCTGATCCTCCTCTTTATATAAGGCGTCAACTATTTGCTGACAAATTTGTTCTTAAATGTTTAAATTCTAAATGTCATCAGGTTATCCCCAGCGTCTCGTTGTTCATTGACTCAACCCATTCATCTACAATCAGAGCTTCAACTAAACCTCTTCCTGACATCTGTAAAAATTTTAAGTCTCTCTCAGAGTTTCACATCATCCAAAATGATCTACTTCCCTTATACAAATTAAAATATAGTCACGTCACCCTATCCCCAACAATATTAGAAGGAATCGGAATCCTTAAAAGTCATTCCAATCTCCCGGCCCGAACTGTCAATAATATGTTCAAAGACATTATTTCATCTAAATGGCCCAACTTTTCTCTTTTATTTACTGATGGATCCAAATCTCCCGACTTGCTAGTCAATCCAAGGGAGCCTGCTATGCCTCAATACAAAGGACTATTCCATCAAAACCGTGGTTTTGTTAATTAATTAATTTTTATTAATTTTATTTAAATTTGCCTATTTAAATAAAATTAATATTTAAATTCACCTTTCATTTCTCAATCATTTTAAATGATGGCCAAGAACACCCTTGAAAGGTGAAAGCCAGAAATAATGGAAAAAAAATAATGTGTATATCAGCTTTGGTAAATTATGAAACAATAATGTTCGGTTCTCAACACATAACGGGTCAAATTGTAGTACTGGACATTTACTGGGTTTAAATTATTTGAAAAAAAAGGAATTTAAATTACTTCAAAAGAATTTTGTCCAGGATTCTGCCTCCAGGGTCGTGTTCTGCCGCCGGATTACCCTTTCCTCAATCGTTTTGTTGAATTATATACTATTAATTTTAAGCGTCGGTAGTCACCAATTTTGGAGGATTGTGATTATCGCCAATTTAAATGGGTTGTTGGCTGAATGATTCTGTGGTTCTCCAATCCGCAGAATTCAAGGTTGCGTGATTACTCTCGGTGTGTATAATGAGAATTCGGATGTTTCCAATTTAGTTTTTATTTTAACCAAACTCACGTTACAATAATTTTATGAACAAAACAGATCGCGTACGCTAGAGGAGATTTAGGGCTAACCCGACGGCTAGAGCGCTGGAATAAAATATTTTCCGCGCAAGGTATCGCGCGCAGGCTTACCAGCCTCACAAGAATGTAGGTAAAAATAATGTTGTCATTATTTTCGGGAGATGTAAACTCCCTATAATTTACCCTACAGTATTTTAGGTTTTTTTTGATAATTGTTTGCAAGGGAACATGTCTGCAAATGGGGAGATTAATCTTTACGAAGAATCTGGCTAGGTTTATTATTATAAAGTCCCTCACGTTATATATAATTAAATATACGTTATAACTCACGTTATACATAATTCTCACTCAGGTTTTCGTGTTATTTAGACCTATTTATTTATTTATTTATAGAAGATATATTTTTTAAGGAGTTTGTTTTTTGTTGCTTTGTAAATTAGGAGTTGGTTTTTTGCTGACAGCTTATTATTTCTTTTGCATAGCATGGGGTAAAAGGGCTTCTAGGGTTTTATTTGCTGAGTTTTGGGTTTCATTTATATGCTTTTGCCAGGTGAATCTCCAATGATGGGTTACTCGACGATATTTGATGCTTTTTACAAGGGACATTTTCTCCGAACAAGTGGATGTTAGGTGGCCTTTTAGGGAATCTACGTGAGAAAACACAGGCAGCACTTTTGGAGGGATTTATGCTTATACGAAATTGTTGAAGGAAATTCAAAGCGCGCTGGCGAGATAACAGAGCCTTGAGGGACACGGGCTCTTAGCGATCGCATTGTGGAGAAAAATTCCATCTAGTTTGATTCTAAATTTACGGTCATAAATAAAATTACCTATGAGTTGAATAACTGAGAGAGGGATACCGAGAAGGTACATTTTATAAATGAGACCTCTGTGCCAGACTTTATCGAATGATTTGCAGAGGTCTAGGGAGAGGATTACAGTGTGTTGGCGATTATTGACACCATTAGTAATTTCTTCGAACACTCACAAGAGTTGGTGGAGAGTAGAGTGGCCCGATCGAAAGCCGAGTAGAAAGTAGGGGATGAATTTTAATTCTTCAACTAATTTTTTGAGCCTGGAGAGGATGAGTTTTTCTAGTATTTTTTCTGTACAAAGAAGGAGGCTGATTGTCTTTGTTTTTGGGCCAGAAGGGGGTCTTTGCCAGGTTAGAGATGAGAATGACGTCTGAGATTTTATAGTCTTGTGGGGAAGTACGAAGTCTAAAGGACGCTTTGATTATGGCTGTGAGAGCGTAAATGGCTTTGGAAGGGATGTATTTAAAATTGCAATTTAAAATTTTATTTGAGATTGAGTCGGGACCAGGGATTTTTTTTTGTTTTAAGTGATTTTATAACTGTAATGATTCCCTGAGGGGTTGTGAATGGTATATAGGTTTTCTGTAGTAATTTCAGTGAAAATAGATGAAACTTTAGAGTCTACGATAGAAAAAAATTGGAGCATCGTAGGTCGTGGTCAAGGATAATTGTTCTTCAAGGCTGTTTGCAAAAGTCTCGGTTTTGTCTTTAGCGGAATAAACTGTGCCTTTTGGGCCCGTAAGGGGACATAATTTGGTGGGGGTTTTCTAAGTGACTTTGAAAGTTTCCAGAAGGCTGTTTTGTCGTCATCGCGAGTGGAGATGAAGTCGTGCCTCTTTATTTTTATTTTTATGTGACACCTCTCAAGGGCGCTGTAGAATGTAAACGCAGGGGAGCTATGTCGCCACCCGGTTGGGCAGCGTTGTGAGCGATTTTTCGGCGCCGTAGTTGGTACTCAATAAACTGGCTATAATAGGATTCTCCATAAGACTACTCGCCTTTTTTGCTAGCTATTTTGCAGACTAGAAGCAGTTTGTGTCTCATGGACTATTCCAATCTTTACATTTTTTTCTACCATCAGGGGTATACCCCAAGGCTCAAATTTAGGCCCATTCCTCTTTTTCATATTTATCAACGACATTTAAGAAGTAATTATGCCCTCTAGGTTTCTTCTCTTTGTCGATGACCTAAAACTTTTCTCAGAAATAGTAACTTTAGTTAAGAAGACTATAATAAACTACAGTCAGATATTCATAGAATTGTTGACTGGAGTATAAGAAATCGGGTTGATTTCTATGTTTTAAAATGTTTAATTTTGTTATTCCCTAGGACGAATCAAACCTGGTATTACCGATATAGAATGGAGGCCCGAAATTTAAAACGTATCTCAACCATGAAGTATCTTAGAATTATGTTTGATAGTAGGCTGACATTTCAAGCTCATATTTAGATGGGTTATGGCACTGAACTGGGAATGCTGAGCTTTGTTCTACGCCCTGTAAGAAATTTTAGAGATACCCGGATTTTCATAGCTTTATTCAATTCCTTAGTAAGGAGTAGACTAGAAAATGGGTGGGCAATTTGGTGTCCGCACCAGGTAAAGTATTCTCTCATTTTGGAGAAAGTTCAGTTGAAATTGTTACACATTTCGATGGTTTGAAAATTCAGTTATCATGAAGAGTATTCATTTCTAAGTTCTCAATAGTTATCTTTGTCTCTGACAGCATGGACTGTTCTATCTCCCATGAATTGATTAAATTGAATTGATTTGAAAATTTCAATTGAATTAATTTTCAAATTGCTTCTCAGATGGCTTGTTTCGTCGCCAATTCGTTTATTACCGTAAGAACTCGGACCAGCTGTTGAATGTTATAAAATCTTTTGAACCTTGGGATTTGTGGACGAGTGACAAAACTACTTCTACGTTTAGTACGTAATAAAACGTTCCCAAAATCAACATTATTTCTCTGCAAAGAAAACGAGCCACGTTTTAGCCCCCAGCCCATCCCAAGTATTTGCACATTTATTTAATTTCACCCGAGCTTGGAGCTGTATGAACACAATATCATGCTTTACCGCTTTTAATGTAAAATCCCCTCCTCATTGACAATACGCAATTAGAGTTAATCCCAGCGGCATTAATCTTGCCTCACGTACCCGAGTAATCACACATCAAACATCACACATTACAGATCAAAGCTTTTTGCAAATCACAGCCGGGTACAGGATGAGCTCTTGCTGAATCTCACATCAAGGCTACATATATTTCGCAATAATTGAAACTTAAAAGCTACTAATCGTGTAGAAGGTTTCTTCAAGTGGAAAAAAGTTTTCTTTAGAGGTTTTTTCTTATTTTCCGCCCCTACATAAAATAATACTAGAAGTTCTGTGAACAGTAGATCTCGCGTCCAACAAAATGTATTTTTCTAATTTTCTCTTATTTAATAAATCAAAACCAAAATTTACTTTGAAAATATAAGATTTGTAGGTAGGTATTTAAGTACAATACAAACCATATATTTTATTTAACATTATATTAATTTCCAAACCAGGAATCACATAATTTGTCCAAAGGAACTATCAAGACAATTCTTTTTTCAAACATTCTTCATGCAGGTAGGAATGTTATTCAAAAAAAATCCAATAAAAAATTACAGATTTCACATTTTCAAAAATAATCTTTATGGAACCATTAAAACAGCCACCATCTTGAAACAGAAACAGAACGTGTAAACAATTTTTCGTGCAGACTAAATTCAAAACGGTTGAGTTAAAATAAGACTTCGTTACGCTTAGAAAATTATGAGATCTTATGCTGCGTATGAACAGGGGAATATTTCCGGGAGTCGAACGGAATGAAGCAACCGCGAGCGGAGTTCCGCGCCGTTTGCGATTGCTTCGTTCCTTTCCGATAATTCGTGGCTCGGCTCGCGGCAGTTTTCTCGTGTTTAACACGGCATAAGATCAAAAACATTTTCCCCACCGTCACCAATTTAGTTCCGGTATCGTTTTGGTCAACTTCCGTTGTAAACATCTTTCAATCTATCCTGAAATATCACGGTTTGCTGGCATTTTTTGCTTATAATTATATTTTTTCTTTATGTTCCGCCGACTAGAGAATAGGTCTGGGTGCGCAACAGCCAAATTACGCAGACAGTGCTTTCGCCAATTAAACTTCACTGTTTAAAATAGTTTATTAATTTTGTTTACTTATATGTTTGCGGTAAAATAACGTACAAATTAGCAGTAACAACGAGTACCAACAACAATCGCAGCCATTTGCAAACTGTCGTTGCTATTAGTGGAATGGAACTTCATCACTTGACACCTCAAAACCCGTCAGGCGCCCAAATTTGTAACGGCGCAACTTTTGAATACGAAAACGCCTCCCGGTCCTATTCTTTATTTCGTTCATTCACATATATTTTTTGAATGTCTATCTTTGTCATAGGAACATCATTTGAATTAAGAATTTACCAGAAACGTTGAGTTGCCACATTTAATCTCAATGTTATGAGACAATAACAAGCTTAGATGTATCGTAATGTGTTGCCTGAAGCTAATAACAAGCTTAGATGTATCGTAATGTGCTGTCCGAAGCTAATAACAAGCTTAGATGTATCGTAATGTGTTGCCTGAAGCTAATAACAAGCTAAGATGTATCGTAATGTGCTGTCCGAAGCTAATAACAAGCTTAGATGTATCGTAATGTGTTGCCTGAAGCTAATAACAAGCTTAGATGTATCGTAATGTGCTGTCCGAAGCTAATAACAAGCTTAGATGTATCGTAATGTGTTGCCTGAAGCTAATAACAAGCTTAGATGTATCGTAATGTGTTGCCTGAAGCTAATAACAAGCATAGATGTATCGTAATGTGCTGTCCGAAGCTAATAACAAGCTTAGATGTATCGCAATTTGTTGCCTGAAGCTAATTCGCATTCTGCCGGCCGGATCAAATTCGTTTTTAATGTTATTGAGAAATTAGTTTTACTGCTTCAATATTGGAAGTGTGCGGTATACGGTATCAAATTCCCACACTGTCAACTGTCAACTGCAAGCTGTCATTACTGTGTCGGTAGATACTGTGGTACAGGGGCTGCTGCTGAATGTACTAGTTTCTACATCTACCTACTCGTGTAGCTTTAGCTGTAGCTGTAGCTAGTGGGATCTTGCCAAAGTAATTATCAGACATTTCATTAGCCAATATTATTATGACAGGAGCATCATCTACTGAGAGAATGTAATCTCTCTGTCGGGAGGAGAGAAGGTGATGTGGTTGTATTCCCCAGAAACTCATTGTTCTGTGATTTCCATTTACACATATATTATTCATCAATCTTAACAATCCACATCACAACACCCAGTCTTTTTAAAAAAAAAAACCGAAACTACCCGACTTCAACTAAATCAAATGATATGTTTGAATCTAGTCTGCTTTCATAACATTTAAAGCAGATCTTTTGCTACAGCAAAACGTTACATATTCTTATAAAGTATTCATAATATGATGGGAATGGAATAAGCTTGACAATAGTTTACGCCGCAGTCTGCGTCTGCACTATTGTGGCTGATTGTGGACTGTGGAGAACGTGCCGGAGCAGGAAGGGATTCAATTCATATATTTTCCTATTATAAATATACTATTATATTTTAATATTAAAAATATATACCAGGTATAGATAAAAAATATATTCATAGTATATTATATTGTTAGTAAACATATTTTTACATAAAAAAATACTTTTTTTAACTAGTGGTAAATATATAATAATTGAGAATAACTCGTTTTTAGGGAAAGAGTATCTTCTGGAGTTGTATACATTGAATAATTTCGTGAATACTACCAAACATATAAATATTACCAATCGAGGAATAGGAACTGACCGGTCAAATGAACATACATGTACATGATAACTGATATGTTGAACTGAACCTGAACCTATGTTGGCATCGCAAGACTGGTCAAATTAACGTACATTTACATGATAACTGATATGTTGAACTGAACCTAAACCTAAGTTGGCATCGCAAGACTGGTCAAATGAACATACATGTACAGGATAACTGATATGTTGAACTGAACCTAAACCTAAGTTGGCATCGCAAGACTGGTCAAATGAACATACATGTACAGGATAACTGATATGTTGAACTGAACCTAAACCTAAGTTGGCATCGCAAGACTGGTCAAATGAACATACATGTACAGGATAACTGATATGTTGAACTGAACCTAAACCTAAGTTGGCATCGCAAGACTGGTCAAATGAACATACATGTACAGGATAACTGATATGTTGAACTGAACCTAAACCTAAGTTGGCATCGCAAGACTGGTCAAATGAACATACATGTACAGGATAACTGATATGTTGAACTGAACCTGAACCTAAGTTGGCATCGCAAGACTGGTCAAATGAACATACATGTACAGGATAACTGATATGTTGAAATGAACCTAAACCTAAGTTGGCATCGCAAGACTGGTCAAATGAACATACATGTACAGGATAACTGATATGTTGAACTGAACCTAAACCTAAGTTGGCATCGCAAGACTGGTCAAATGAACATACATGTACAGTATAACTGATATGTTGAACTGAACCTAAACCTAAGTTGGCATCGCAAGACTGGTCAAATGAACATACATGTACAGGATAACTGATATGTTGAACTGAACCTAAACCTAAGTTGGCATCGCAAGACTGGTCAAATGAACATACATGTACAGGATAACTGATATGTTGAACTGAACCTAAACCTAAGTTGGCATCGCAAGACTGGTCAAATGAACATACATGTACAGGATAACTGATATGTTGAACTGAACCTAAACCTAAGTTGGCATCGCAAGACTGGTCAAATGAACATACATGTACAGGAAAACTGATATGTTGAACTGAACCTAAACCTAAGTTGGCATCGCAAGACTGGTCAAATGAACATACATGTACAGGATAACTGATATGTTGAACTGAACCTAAACCTAAGTTGGCATCGCAAGACTGGTCAAATGAACATACATGTACAGGATAACTGATATGTTGAACTGAACCTGAACCTAAGTTGGCATCGCAAGACTGGTCAAATGAACATACATGTACAGGATAACTGATATGTTGAAATGAACCTAAACCTAAGTTGGCATCGCAAGACTGGTCAAATGAACATACATGTACAGGATAACTGATATGTTGAACTGAACCTAAACCTAAGTTGGCATCGCAAGACTGGTCAAATGAACATACATGTACAGTATAACTGATATGTTGAACTGAACCTAAACCTAAGTTGGCATCGCAAGACTGGTCAAATGAACATACATGTACAGGATAACTGATATGTTGAACTGAACCTAAACCTAAGTTGGCATCGCAAGACTGGTCAAATGAACATACATGTACAGGATAACTGATATGTTGAACTGAACCTAAACCTAAGTTGGCATCGAAAGACTGGTCAAATGAACATACATGTACAGGATAACTGATATGTTGAACTGAACCTAAACCTAAGTTGGCATCGCAAGACTGGTCAAATGAACATACATGTACAGGATAACTGATATGTTGAACTGAACCTGAACCTGAACCTGAAACTGAACCTGAACCTGAACCTGAACCTGAACCTGAACCTGAACCTGAACCTGAACCTGAACCGGAACCTGAACCTGAACCTGTACCTGAAGCGCTGACTGATTTTGGACTAGATTTTTTCGAAAAGGAAAGCTCAATACAAAAAGTCACACAGACACAAAATCGAATCCAAATGTAATGTAGATTCTCCAGTATCCCCACTGTTTGTACCACTGCTTTCCGCACACATTGCACATGTGATGTTGATTCTCCAGTATCTCCACTGCTTGTAACACTGCTTTCCGCACACATTGCACGTGTGATGTTGATTCTCCAGTATCCCCACTGTTTGTACCACTGCTTTCCGCACACATTGCACATGTGATGTAGATTCTCCAGTATCCCCACTGCTTGTACCACTGCTTTCCGCACACATTGCACATGTGATGTTGATTCTCCAGTATCTCCACTGCTTGTACCACTGCTTTCCGAACACATTGCTCATGGGATGTACATTCTCCAGTATTCCCACTGCTTGTACCCCTGTTTCCGCACACATTGCACATTCTCCGTACTCTGTTACTATGGAAGAATTCCCAATGCAAGGGCTTGTAGCATTTTTAAATCAAAGAGAGGTATTTTTCAGCGATCCCCGGCACTTTGCCGTCGATTTCTTTCAACAAATATGTCAAGTACCTACCCAATTTGCCAATCATCTTGTGTACCATCTATTACTTGTGGATTGAAATACTGCAATAATAACTATAAGAGTTTTCAATACTTTCGCTCGTTTAACGGTATTTTTAAGAAGTGGACGGACGGAGTAAACGCGCTCTTGAAGAAAATCTTATTATAGGAAGAGAATACCCGGTAGCATTTGGAAATATCAGCCTTACTTATACGCGGAGAAAACTTTCTGATAAAAAACTATTGCTAATTTATTAAGAACCTCTTCAAATTGTGGGTATTCCTGTTAAAAACGGGATTGCAGGCCATTCACGAATGAATTGATAGGTATCGTGAAAAAATTATGTAAAGTACCAATGTTTTCTCACGTCGGAATTATGTAAAGTACCAATGTTTTCTCACGATTTCCAAACACGTGTTCATAAAAATATAAATATTTTTGCTTTTCGTGATATATTATTAAGAAAAAGCAGGTAGGCGAACACGTCTTCCGATATTAGTATGAATTTATCAGGAAGCGGCTGGCAGTCCCGATTTTAACAGGGTGACCAATAATTTGAAGACATTTTTGAAAAATCTGCGTTACTAATTTTTTTTCCGTGTGGTATATACAACGTACAAGTGTAGTAGTTAGGTGTCTTTCGACTGTTATTCGGTGTATCTTACGTTGAAATACCATCAAAACTAACACAGCATTGAATAGCACAGTGCTAAGTGCGTAATACAGAAAATACAAATAATGTGTAACTATTTTAATATGTGTACCAGTTAGATAAATTAAAATGGTGTTCTACAAACTAGACATTATATTACGAGTTTGTCAGCCCATAGAATCAATATAATACTTTCAACAGGTCGGGACACGAATATTATTTAAACCTGCAACTAAAATGCAAAGTAGCTTTTCGAAAAAGATGTCTGAAGATACAAATTTTAGAAAGGAGATTATTTTTTTGTAAATCCATTGAAAGCTGAAACTTGAATCGGAACAAAAAAAACAACAAAGAACTTTTAAAAAATCTGCAGATCGGGAAAAAGTCAATGTTTTGCTTCAAAGCTAAATTATGATTTCACAAATTTCGAGGAAATCCTGAATAGCTTTTTTATGAGAGTCTTGAAATTTCACTGCGCGTCGCCGACGTGCGACGCTTCGAAACAATGCGATGACTATGAATTATTTCCAATGTTTATCAATATGCTTGTATTTAACTGTGACAAGCAATTAATGTTTATGATATATTTATACCGTTGATATTAAATAAAAACAAAAACAATTTTCACTAAAATACTCATAATGTTTCTTAAATATGAATTTTAATTTTAAGACTGTATAAGCTAAAATTAAAACTAAGAAGTAAATAAATAGACGAACCAGTTAGTTCTATTTTACAAAACTACTTCACAGAGTTTTAAAATTGAACCTTCACCCTTCGATTATTGATGCTTTATTAATTATTGGCGATGACGAAAAACAGCCAATTTCATATTTATCTACAATCTACAATGGAGTCCTGATACCAACCCTGATTTAAGTCAGTGAGGCATGAAACTGGCAGATAAAATGACAATAAACTGTAGAAATAAAGAAATATGAAAGATCGCTGTAGTAATTAGATCCCTGAGGCGCAGGTGGAGAGAATGAAGCAAGGAGTTTGTGCCAAGACTGAGTTATTAAACAATATCGATCAGTTCAAGGTATTTAGTACAACAGCACTGCTTTTTAAAGCGGAATTGAGCGGATTATTGGCGGAGATTTCAGGAATAATAATAATTTGATCTTTTGTCTCCGATCTCATTTTTTGATTGCGTTCTTTGAGTACTGTTTCATCATCATTGGTTCAATTGAAATGGATTCCGAAGATTGTCGGGGAGAGTATCGCAAAGAGATTTAAACATCAGTGACATTTAAATATTGCGAGGGATGTCGAAAAAAATCGTCCTATAAAATTCTAAAATCAATCCTGGATTCAAAAGTATGGTAAATTAGGCCAGGATTGGTTCCCTTACAGCGGGCGACTTTAAGGTATTTTTCCCTTTCAGTGTATAATGCAAACGAATGTTATGAAGCGGGTTTTCGGAAAAAAAGTAATTAAATGGATTGTAATTAATTATTATTTTTTTTATAGAAATATGATATGACGATGCGTTTCACTGTAGTGACGGTAAAAAATAATTTAAAAAAAATCAGTAATATATATCTATTATCAATTTTCTACCTAGTTGCGCTAGAAAGTAGCCAATTTCCAAGATTTTATTTTCGTTTGACTGAAGGTTGAAATATTATTAATTTAAGTAACATTAATTTTTAATTTCTATATTTTAATTCACACCTATGTACATAAAAACACGGGAACGAAGTAGTTACACACAATTTATAATAAGTAGAACATCTATGTGATAAAGGTGTCATCAGAGTCTAAATCATCACTCCGTAACTACCACAACCCTTTTATACATCATTTGCAAGGGTTACATGTTCTGTCGATTAAACTGATTTCAAAATCTAGTAGCCGATTGATCAACGAGCGCTTTGTGTTTGACTTCCACAAAATCATCGGTTATTGAAATGGCTTCTTTTTTATGGTAGAACTTTTCTTACATTATTTTCACGGAATCATAAAACGGAAATAACGTTTTCAGACACCTGACTGTTGGTTCCAACAATAGAATTAGAATTAAGGGGAATTTTACATTTGAATGCGGAAGCTTGACATGGTTTTGATGTTTGTTGGACGAAGTGAAAATGCTATTTGTTGAACTAGTTTTGCAGCACTACTTTTACCCGCGCTCCTAAAACTCATTTCCATTGCTAACTAAAGTCGAGTCTGTAGCAGATCTTACACTTTTTTCTACCTTCATCTTAGACCAATTTCTATACATTTTATTGGTCTACCCGAAAATTTATTAATTCTATATTTTTTAGAAATTAATTTAAATTGTATAGGGCAATTTCAATAAACATTATATGTTTAACATAACTAAATATATTTTATTTGAAGAGAATCATTTTTATTGGTCAACATGGGGTCTCAAATAAGATTTAATACATGTAAAAGATAAAAATGATTACTGCGGGTTTTCCTTAGAAGATATATACTATCGCGAACTTTTTTGTAGGCCTTTTTAAGATATACAATTTCGTAGTACATTATTTTGTTGTATCTTCTAAGGTTTAGCCAGACTTAGAATTGGTTACAAAACGTCCACTTTTCTGTACTTTCTATAAATATAATATGAAATTCTCTAAGCGATGGTGAAAACAGTATTAAAATCTGTTGCGTAGTTTAGGAGAACTAAGCGCACAAACAGAGAGACACTTTATTCTATACCATTTAGATTATTATTATTGGCATACATTGAAAGGTAATTTGTGTAAGTGATATTTATGGTGTACAATAATATTAATAAAGTTCATACCAAATTACGTTCGCGACTTGGTATTATTTTTTTAAGTAATGTGATTTGAGAGATTAGTTTCCAGTTCATTCAACAGATTTTTCAAGTGCGTACATATTTTGAGCGTTTCAATGGTTTTGAGTTAACTTTGCTGTTAACGAACGCGACAATTTCTTTTATAATTCGTTTAATTTGAAGAATTTTCGAATTCGCCGTTGCCAGCCAGAATTAATGTAATTGAAGCCGAGCGCCATTCTACTCCTGTCTCCACTGGCTGAACAACTTCTAGTCCCATAAACCCGTCCATAACGACGGGGAAAATAAGGTTCATAAAAAATAAATTAGCGCCATCTATGAAAGATCAGATAAAGAATTCTTTTAAGTTTACCTTACCCACTCGTGCGAGTTCAGAGTCAGAATTTCAGAATCCACCAAAATCTTAATTTTTATAAACTTTAAGCCTTTTTAAGAAATTGTTTTACTTCAAGCTTCTTTCTTTGGTTTGTTTGCACAATTTTTACGAAATACCTACAAATTGGCTCGGTTCATAAATCTGAGAATATTAAAAGGGTAGTTTTCTCTTTTAAAATGTTCAGTGAAAGTTTGTTGGTGGAAAGCCTGTGGCTGATATGGAAGAATAGATCCATAACTGTATTAGAAAGAGTGGATTACTATTCCCGGGTCCACAGCAGCGTGCGCCATGTGCAGGGTGGGGGTGGGGGTGGGGGTGGGGGTGTTAGGGTTTTGGGATGTTGGGTTACTGGCTTGTTGGATTGTTGGGTGCCGAGGGGGGCGGGTGGGTGAGCATCTGCCAGCCGAGATTCATGAATATTTTAAGCAAGTTATGCTGAAACATTTCTGTGGTCAAGGGAAGCAAAATAGACGTTTCTTTCACGCTACTACTCGCCCACATATGTTATATATTGCTCCGCGGAAACTTCATCATGCCTTTGTAATATGTTTTACTTTGTAAAACCGCGCTACTTTCTTTTGATTGTTTTTTTAATATATTTATATTGAAATACCGTCAATAATTACGTGTAAAACATTAATCGGTACATACATTGGTTTTATTTCTCGAAAAAATACCGTCGAAACTTCTTCTGTTAAAAAAAAAGAAATTCATTCAGAAATTCGTGTCAATTCCCTGTTAGCTTCAAGTACAAGTTAGGTCGATATAGGTAAGTTGTAGATATTTGTTCTAAATTTAACTCAGAATGAAAATTTAAGAAATAGAAAAACAACAAAATTTCTGCTACTCAAAATAAAATTTGTCCCCGGCATCAAAAGTCGTATCCGATTTATAACAATTCAATTATTGAAACACGTTAAGGTATAGTTGGAAAGAAAAAGTATTACATAATTAGTGACAACCCAGGAAGGACGGCGAGCCACCAAAGCAAAGTTGGGGTAATGGGATATTCCAATTTCCGACTGCCTTTTA
The DNA here is from genome assembly GCA_026573805.1 of Hesperophylax magnus. Lineage (NCBI taxonomy): Eukaryota > Metazoa > Arthropoda > Insecta > Trichoptera > Limnephilidae > Hesperophylax > Hesperophylax magnus. The sequence continues at coordinate 1,202,393 of JAIUSX010000043.1, read as the reverse complement.
GTTCAATTGCTTTAACCGTTCTCCGTTCTGAAAGCAATCTTTTGGATACCTTTTTTTGTGGTGAGCAGGCCGCACCGAAAGTGCTTTCGGGCCGCAACGAAAAGCCTCGCAGGCCGCAGTTTCACCTCCCCTGATCTAGTTCAATAATAATAAGCCCAAGATAATAAATGTACTTGGAATCATTTCAATTACATAATTCATTTCGCCATTCAAATTATTAAATACTTTATAATATTTTTTTACAAAAGTGGAAAAGAATGTGATCTTACGGGGGAACCCCGTTTTAAGGTCACATTGTACATGGTTTTGTGTATGAATTATACATAAGGTCAAATTTTTATGGTTGATTATAAATAGTTTAAATTTCAGTTGCTTCAAAAATCATAAATATCGCAATGTATCATTAAAAAACAAGCGTAAATGTTTTTTTTAATGACACTTCATAAATTACCATTTAATGTGCTGTAAATGTAAATTAAATAATTTTGTCAAGCTGGCTGGTTCTAGACGGTCCACTGTGCACCCGCCCGACTTGTGTATAATCGAGCGCCGTTACCAGCGCAACCCGTGAAAAATCACGGGTTGGAAACTCACACTATTTCATCGAAACGTGTTCCACTATGCTTACGCGAGGGGACCGGGTTCGGTAGTTTCCGGTCGTTTGGCATTATTATTTGTGTTTTAAATTAAAAAAAAGATTTTTCATTATTTTATAGTGAGCTTTGGCGAGTTGATAGTAATAATCTTATTAATATAACGAAGTATTAAAAATAAAAATTAATATCGTAAGACGTTTTTCTGGATGTAAATTTAAATTCATATGCAACGTATTTGTGATTCGGTTCCGAAGCAAATCAGAATACTTATTAATATATTAATATATTTTAATTTTATATTTTATCATATTTACATGGCAGACCAGGGTAAAATATATATTTTAAAATAATTGTCATAAAATCACAAATAAATGCGAAAAATCAATGGAATTCTTATCATTCCCGCAATGAGTTTATTAACTCCTGGGAGTACAATGCTTTATATAATATACTATATTCTGTATTGTATACTTTTAATAATAAAAAAAAAAAAATAAAATATATTTAAATTAAGTTGTGTATGAAAAAGGCCGCGAAGCCGTTTCTCTTAAGTACCTACCTCACATTTGTATTATATATTGTAATTGCTGTTTACTACTGCTCTTATTTAGGATGTTCTTTTTGGCGTTGTAAATTAGATTTAGTTTGTTATTTGAGATGAAACATTAATCAGCACAGGTGTGAAGTGAAACATAATCCGGTAAATGGGTTTCGGTGGCGGAAAAGGACGCACGTTATGTATTATTCAATGGGACAGCACGAAATATCCACTAGAATTAAATATTAAATCGACCATCCTTCCCGTAGGCAGTATACAGGTTCACTGGACGGTGCACGCGGGCGCGTTATATGTTACAAGACTGTGTTTACTCTCTAACTAACAACACGCATTTAGCTAATTTGTTGCTTTTATTTATTTAGATTTTACTTTATTTGGGAAACAGGCCGTCCTATATTATAGGTATATGTATTGGGTAACTGTGTATGTACTGTGTGTGACAGTTTGAAAATGGTCATGAAAGCCGAAACAGCTGTAACAAAAAACAAAAAATACTGGCAGAACTTAATAATTTTATTATTAAATTTGATTTTAATTAAATTAAAAAAAAAATAAATGGAGTTCTAGGAATTAAACACAAAAAAAAAGTTATTGTGAAAATATAATCAGCTGGCGCACCGAGATAATGTAGTGCCGGCGCACGAAGAGTTAAACATCAGCAGGGGTATTTTTTTATTTTTTTTTTATTGTTGATACATTATTTTACAATTATTTCATATTTTAATTCAGTAATGTTGGCCTCACTGGGTTGTTTACCCGTGCTGAGGCCCCCATTTTATTTATTTTATTTTTATTTATTTATTTCATTCAAAATACAGTTTTTACATAAAAAGCATACTCTGCACATCTCACTAGGGCATTCCTGTATCAAGATGTGCAGCTTTACAATAATATCATTTAAAAAAATACATATATGTAAATTTAAAATAATAACAACATTAAATTAAATTTAAACCAAAAAAGAAAAGTTTATGACACGGACGTTTCGAGACCGGTAGACAAAAATAAACAAAATTTTAGTAACAAATGTATGAAAAAAATAAAAACAAAAAAGTCAACAAAAGAAGCATTATTAAGTAAGTTGGCAACAATAATATTCTTCTGTTAACTAAAGTACAAGGTACCTGTGCTGGCTTATCAGACACAAGCATAGGGTAACCATACTAACAATTACAACATGGAAAGTATGAATAATAGATTATAAGAAAAAAATAAAAATAACTAAATAAAAAAAGGTAAATAATAACCGATAGGTAAGTAGATAATATTATAGTAAAAAGTAAGTAAGTAAATAATTTAGCTAGACAATAATTAAAGTAAATATTAATACGATAATTAAGTAGATAATAATAATAATAAGTAACATAATAATAAATAACCAAAAGTTATTTTAGAAGTAAATAAGTACATGCGCAGTAAGTAAATAAGGATTGTATCGAAACAGAGCTTCCACAAGGAATTATGATATAAGCGACAACATGGGTGATCTAAAATCATCACTCTCAGCTAGTACGGAGATTTTGACCATTTTCTTGAATGAATTTAACGTACCTATAGTTTTTATATTTTCTCCAAGCATATTATATAGCAACGGAGCTTTATATGAAAAACTCCTTTGTCCGAAGGATGTTCTGGTATACACCGGCTGATACATTAAAGAAGAACCCATTCTAGTGCTGCGCACTTGTTGAGATCTTTTAGCAGTAATAGTGTTGTTGAAAAATTTACAGAGAGCCTGTATTATGTACAACTGCCTTATTGTCATAATTTTGCTTTCACTATATAATAACTTTGATGGATACATAAAATTTCTCTTATACATTATTTTTAAAATTAATTTTTGTGCAACATTCAAAGGCTCTAAGGTAGTCTTGTTACAAGAACCCCAACAGACAACATTATATGAAAGCATTGATTGAACAAGAGCATAATATACAGTTTTTAATGTAACTTTGTCCAATATGTTTCTTAGATTTTTGAAAATGTAGGCTAGCCTTCTTATTTTGTTTCTTAATATAGTAATGTGATTGTTCCATTTTAAATTTTTATCAATAATTAAACCCAGGTATTTGATGTTGTCTACTCTTTCCAAAGATTGACAGTTACACTCCTGCACACAACAATGTAATTTTAATGAACGTTCCAAAGATGGTTGATTTACAGAGGAAATGCTAAAAGTAATATATTTAGTTTTGTTCATGTTTAAGGTTAACAAGTTTTGATCAAGCCAATTTTTGACTGCCCTTAATCCTGCCTCGCACTGAGCATACGTTTCGTTCCATGTGTCAGCAGCAAACACCAAGACAGTGTCATCTGCAAATACAATTGAAGATCCAGAAAATTTCAGTTTACAGAGGTCGTTAATATATAACAAAAATAGAATTGGACCCAGAACACTACCTTGAGGAACACCATATACAATTGATTTATTTGAGCTAATGTGATCATTAATTATTACTCTCTGTGTTCTATTTTTAAGATATGATCTGAACCAATCTAAAGATTTATTAACAATACCCATTGAACTGAGTTTTTTTAAGAGTAAACCGTGGGAAACGGTATCAAATGCCTTAGACAAGTCTAAAAAGACGGCCATTGCTTTATTGCCAGTATCAAGAGCTTCTACGACTGTGGTGATCATTTTTAATGCAGCATCACTTGTTCCCATGTTCTCTCGGAAGCCAAATTGATTATCTGAGAGAATTTCATATCTTTTTACATAAGACATCAACCTAATTTTAGCTAATTTCTCTATTATTTTTGATAACGTATTTAGCAAGGAGATAGGTCGATAGTTATTTACATCTTTGTTATCTCCTCCTTTAAATAAAGGAATAACTTTGGAATTTTTGCAATGATTAGGGAACAAGCCATTCTCAAAACTAACATTTACAATGTGTGTAATAGGTATTACTAGTTCAGAAGCATTTTGTTTGTAGACCATTGCACTTATATTGTCATTTCCACTCGAAAAACCTGATTTTAGCTCATTAATCACATTTAAAACTTCATTACAATTCGTTGGTTTGAATTCAAAGCAGGCATTTTGCATAGATTGTGTTGGATTATAATTTTTTACTAAAGATTCTTCACTGGTGTTATTTGCACTACACAAAAGATTAGCAAAATTTTGACCTATATCACTAAAAAAATTATTCACATGGTTAGTAATGACTGTTGGATTATCATTTATGGATACAATGTTATTATTTACTTTCAGTTTATTTATGGGCACTGATTCCTTTTGCAAATCCAATGCTTGTTTTATTATTTTCCATTCTTGCTTTATGTTTCCTTTTACCTCGTGAAGCTTCCCTTTATAATATGTTTGTTTGGTCGTTTTTATAATTTTAGAACACCAATTTCTGTATCTTTTATAATGTGCAAACAGTTCGATATTATTTGGTTCTTTACGACAACTCTTGTGTAATTTGTCACGTTTAATGAGGCAGTTAACAATTCCAGAAGTTATCCATGGTTTCAAGTGCTTTTTATTACATATAATATTAATATAATATAAGATATATTACATTATAATATAAGAGTTTATACATTAAAAAAAAAATAGAAAAACAACATTAAAATAAAGATAAATTTAAACTGAAAATAAAGATTAAAAATTAAAATATAATTATCACACTAAAAGAAGAATATTAAAAGAGAATGTAAATCGGCATTTATAATGATTTATGTGTTTGTGCGTGTTGCGTGTTTTATATATTTTTTTGTGTTGCGTGTATATGTTTTATTCTTTTATGTTATAGAATTTTGGTAATATTTTCTTTTTGTTCTTTAATCCATTTTTTTATTTTGTGTTTGAATTTATTTTTATTTTCCTCAATTTTTGTTTCAAGTGGAAGACTGTTGAATGCTTTAATAGCGTGGTATTTATGGTGTCTTTGTCCAAAGGTAGTGTTTACCGTCGGAGTTTTTATGTTTTCTTTGTACGCTTGTCTGACCGGTCTATTAGTGATATTTTATGTTTGTTGGGGTTTGTTTTTTTGTTCGAAAATGTAGTTTAGTAGTGTTTTAACATATAATTGGCGTATATCAAGTACGTCACAGCTTTTAAATATTTGGTCTGTGTCGGTTAGTTTATGTTTTTTGAGTATTACCTTTAATATCGTTTTCTGTGCGATTTCTATTTGAGTGATAGCTGCGTTTGTTGCTCCTCCCCAAGCAATTATTCCATATTCTATTATTGATTGGCATAGTGCAAAATATATTGTTTTCAATTGTTTTATTTTATATATGTTTCTTATATTTAGGAAAATGTGTATTGTTCTGAGGAGCCTATTTGTGATTTGTTTGATGTGATGTGTCCATCTAAGATTATGGTCAATTACGATTCCTAGATACTTTATTTGTTCTGTTTTTTCTAGAGGGGGGCAATCGCAGATGTTGGTGTTAATGCATTCGTGTATTTTTATGGTGTTTGTATTGTTTTTTGGCTGTCCTGTGTTTGTTATGCTGTACGTTGTGAATTTTGTTTTCGATATGTTTAGTGTAAGTGTATTTGAGTCCAACCATTTTTTCACTTGCGTGATTCCTAGATTCGCTATGTTATATACCTTATTCCAGTCCTTAGATTTAAATAGTAAAACTGTGTCGTCTGCGTAACTAATTATTTCTCCATCTATTTCCATGTTGCAAAGTTCATTTATGTGAATTGTGAAAAGAACGGGCCCTAGTATGCTTCCTTGTGGAACTCCGTGTGTAATCGGCAGTGGTTTGCTAGTATAGTTATTAATTTTGACTTGCTGTGTTCTGTCGCTCATGTAACTTTTCAATAGTTGGAGTTCTTTGTCTTTGATACCCATATTTTCTAATTTTTTAAAAAGTGTTTTGTGGCAGATTGAATCAAAGGCTTTAGCCAAATCTAGATATATCGCTATGCATTTAAACCCTTGATCTAAGTTGCTATGTATATAATCTATTGTACTTGCCAAAGCTTCTTTTGTGCTTCTTTTTTCTCTAAATCCATATTGTTTTTCCGAGATTAATTTGTTTTCTTCCAGGTATTTTATTATTTGGTTTTTTAATAGTCTTTCGAAAATCTTTGATAGTGAGTTTAAAAAAGTGATTGGTCTATAGTTAGTTATTTCCATTTTATCTCCGGATTTATAAATAAGGATTACCAGTCCTTTTTTAAGAGTATTAGGAAAGCAGGCATGTGTTATGCTAAGGTTGATTAGGTGTGTTATAGGTTTTAATATTTCATTTTTTATTATTTTAATGCAATCCGTTGTTATCTCATCTAATCCAGGAGCAATCCGGTTTTTTAATGTATTTATTATTTTGTTAATTTCCATTTCCGAAGTTGTTTTTAATATAAATCTGTGTTGTGTTGGTTGAGTATCGATGTTTGATCTGTTTGTTTGTGTTAGTGTGTTTGTGCTGTGTTTTTTACGATTCGCTAAAACTTTCCCTATAGTTACAAAAAAGTTATTGACGTGGTTTGCCATAATTTCTATATTTGTTTTGGCATCTATTTTTTTCGAGTTAATATTTAGATGTTCGATATTATTTTTTTGTTTGTATTTTTGTTTGTATGTAACTTCCTTTAATATTCTCCATATTTCCTTTGGGCAATTGTTTTCTTTTTTAAGTTTTTCTCTGTAGTACAACTCCTTAGCTACTCTAATAATTTTCGTGCATATGTTTCTGTATCTTTTATAGTAATTAAGTTGTTCCATGTCATACGGTGTTTGTTTAATTTGTTTGTGAATTTTGTCTCGTTTACGAATACAGTTTAATATTCCTTGTGTTATCCATAGTTTAATTTTTTTTGCTTTGTGTGTAAGTTTTACGTGTTTTATTGTAGTGTAATTATTTATTTCTTGCGTTAACGTATTTGTAAATGTATTCCAGGCTTCCTCGACATTATCTATTTGGTATATTGTATTCCAGTCTATTTTTTGGAGTTTTTCTTTTAAGTTTGAGTAGTCAATTATTTTTTTTGTAAATATTTTATGTTGGTTCGAAATAGTGTTTTCGGTGTCTATTGCTATCATATTCATGTAGTGATCAGTGATTGTGCTTTCAAGTACTACTGTTTTGGTTTTTAGTTTTGTCTTGATCATTATATGATCTATACAACTTTTAGTGTTTTGTGTGACTCGTGTTGGGACATTTATTATTGGCTCCAGTCCATGCTGTGCTAGTATTGCTAGGTATTCTATGTTTTGTGGGTGTCCGTTTTGTAGAGTGTTTATATTAAGGTCTCCTATGATGATGATATTTTTGTATTTGTTGAGATCATTTAATGTATTGTTAAGTTCAGTTAAGAAATTTGTGATGTTGTTTTTGGATGGAGATCTGTACATTGCTAGGATACATGTTTCCTTTTCATATGTAATTTGTATGCAGTTTTTACAATTACAATTACAATTACATTTTACAATTAACCTTTTGATTTATTTTTCTCCTTTTCTCTATTATACAAATTAGCTATTTTTTACATTGACTTTGTGGAGGGATCAAAATAATTTATTGAAATTAATTTACTAATCCATCACAATTTGATAATGTTTACCTTATAATAATACTTTCATAGCGGCAACGGAATATAAAATAAATTTATCATCTCCGAGTGTTTCTCACGCCGTGTCCCCAGGTTTTTTTAAAAACTTTTTAAGAATTATACAAGCACGTATTTATTTTTTCGTACATTTAGAAAAGTGAGTAGTAGATAATAAATGTAATTGTTGAGATTATTTTACAAACATTTTAGTACAGTTATATCCCTCACAGCAGGCCCGACGTCCTCGAAGTAACTAGAAGTAAAACTCTCGAAAATGCTTTAGTCTCGAACATGTGGTGGTTTAGCAACAAATCCTCCCAAAGAGGTGACGAGGGTTATTGGGGACCCAACTCATATTATCTGCTAACCGAAGTCTGCTAACTCCTGCATTATGTACTCAGTGTGGTGAACTCTAACTCCTAACATCACTTTAGAGGCAGCCGCACTAGCACGACAGGAGACTCCTTTAAGGGCTACCCAGTCTGCTTACAGACGATTCAATTTGTTTGACCGGTTGAACCAATCTGGTTGAGTTGCACGTAAAGTTGAACCGTGTGGAGATGTATTGTAGCAAGCTGTATCGTCTGTAGAACGGTTGAACCGTCCCCTACTTTACTAAGTCTGCCTAGGGAGCCATCGTACGCAGTTGTGAGTGAGCATACCATTCAACGAATAAAAACAAATAAAATATCTCGCATGACTAATTGACTAATGAACGTGAAGTTTTGATAAAGATTTAACTTGTTTGCGGGCAACTACAAACAAGATGTGCTCTCTTGTTATTGAAATATATTAAAAAAGATGCGATGATTAAAAGCATGATAAACAACATTTTTAATATGAGGACTGCTTATCAAAGGTTGATGAAGAAATCATTTTTTGTCATGCTATGAGCCATTTTTTGCCAATGTTTGTCTGCCTATAAGTTCCCAACTTTCTGGGTTTCCCAACGTTTGTATATTTGTCTATTTATTAATTCATAAAATGGTACATTAGGTACAATAGAATTCTCCGCCGCTCATCTCACTAGGGAATTCCTGTGTCGAGATGAGCAGCAACACAATTATATTTAATTAAAAAAAGTAAAGTGCATAACACATACTTAGATATGGATTATATCGAATATGGGAAATATGAGGGCTAATAGCTGAGACATATCTACTTCTATAATACAACGACCAGTATATACCGACCAGTCCCTAGAGACTGGAAACTAGAGAGCCCTGCCGCCCGGAGGAGTGCTACATTTATAGTGACACGGCGCGGCGCGGCGATTCCGAACAATGAAATCAGAACATTACCTTACAAACCAAAGGAAATTACACCAAACGACAAACCAGAATAATAAGATTTTATCATTAACCCAATTAATGCCATTCAAAATGCTCGACTTCTCCATTTCAACAATGCTATCACAGATTGTGGTTAAACTAAGGTAATAATGCAGATTTCTAGAAGAATTAAGTTTCTTTCGTATAAAAAAATTATAAGATACATTCATGTACTACTCATTCAATTTTCCTTCAAACACCATGCAAACACTTTTAAACACATATATACTGGTAGTTTTTTGAACTGTAGATCTCGCGTCCAAAAAAGCATGATTCTAATTTTATCTTATTTAATAAATCAAAAACAAAATTTCCTCTGATTTGTAAGTAGGTTCATAAATACCTACCTACTTAATTATAAACCATATGAGATTTTATGTAACATTTTTATTCAATACGACAATGCGAATAAGAAAGTCCAAATAAACACGACGATTTAAAATTTGAAAATAACTACAAACTACGGTACAAACAAATTTACAGAAGAAATGCAAAACGGTCGTTTTCATTAGGCCCTCGCTACGTTCAGTCACTTAATAAGTCTCAAAAATCTAGATGAACAAGAAATTTGGAAATCCCCTAATAATAACACAATAATGAAAGCACTGATAACCATAATTTAATAATAATTTCCAGGTAAAACAATCTGCAAATCTACACCGAAAAATAACTTGACCCAGCGAAAATAGTCACGTAAAATATTTAAAAAATATATATATTTATGATAATTTTGGATCGCAACCATTGTGAAGATTTTCAAAAAAATAGTGTTTACAAAAATATGAAATTAACATGCTTATAAATTATAAAACATCACGTCAAGTTCCATGCTTGGTATACTTCATTACATCCCCCTCCCCCCTCCTCAGACCTCATCATCATCTATCTCTGTCTCTGTAGTTGTTTATCACTCTTTTATACCTGACCTAATTATATTTTAATAAGTATGCTATAGTAGCTTATATATTTTTTTAATAATTCTTCTTTATTCAGTGAAATGGTTATTACCACAGACATAGGAATTAATAGACGAGAAGATAATGGCGAGGGGTAAAATCAACTGTTGAAGAACGAAGGGGGTGAAGCTAACTGTGATTCGTCAATAAATCAATCTGACAGTAAATAGGCATCTCACATTATAATATCACCATTTACTTCTTAAAAGTAAAATCTGCTTTTGAATGAATAGACATTTTTACATGGGAGCGCAAATTACTCGCCACGTTATGAACAAATTTGCGAAGTCCAAATTCGGCAAAAAAATTCGGTTCTGTTTTCGAGTCGAATATTTCGTTTAAGTATTTAGTTAAGACACTTTTATAAATGTTCATAATTTACTTCCCAGCAACCAACCAGCTTTGTGTTTCGCGTCCAGACATGTTTCTACAACTGATCCATATTATACGATGTGAATATGCTTAAAATAAAGTAAAATAATGCTTATATATGGAATGTAATACGACAATTGGGTTTATTCTCTTTTTCACATCTATTTTTACAAGTTTTCATGGCACAAGTCAACATTTTGCCGTGTTATTTCCTAAAATGAACCGATGATGCCTCGACCATAGTTCGCACAAGAATGATGACGTCACGTTTTCAAATTTCACTTGAGGCCATACGCGAGCACAGCCGGCTCCAATGGAACCGGTATGGGGAGTGGGGATAATACGCTTTTAATCATTTAGGGCAGGTCTACTAATATTCATATGTCTATGGTTATTACAGTTATTAGGAATACTTAAACCACCAAGATGTGGTGATTGGTTTTATATAAAGTACATTTTAATAATATATCAAGTATGAAATATTTTTTAAACTCATGATGAAAGAGAAAAGGGTATTTTTGGCCTGGAGCTCTGTATACCACTATATCAAAAAGTTAAAAAGTATGAAATATGAAATATAAAATAAATTGTAAAAGTATATAATTTAAAAGAAAATAAGAAGTATGCTTAAGAGAATATAAGAAGTATATAATTTAAAATATGTATAAATTCAATTGACAAAATCAATGTGAGTACAAATAAGAGAAAAATAAACTCTCGATATTTTATATGTGCGAGTTAGTGTTTATGTGAAATAAATTGAAAGAATATATCAAAAGAATGAAATGAATTTAAAAATAATAAAAATGTATAGAATTTAAAACATAGGAGTAAAGATTAAAAACAAAAATATTTATACAACAAGTTATTAAAATTTTATATATTATAGTATCAAAATGAGTATTTATTACTAGGTAAGCAAATAAGAAAAATACGGTAAACTGTTGATATGTTTTATGTACGAGTTACAGTGACATATGTGGATAAAAAATGATAAATTTCCTTCAGCATTTTTGGATAGATTCTTCTTTGAACTCCGGCTAATAATACTATTATATGTAATATATAGTATATATATATATATATACAATATGCTTTCTCATTTTGTATTACGGTGAAAAATATGGTTCAAACTGCATTAGAAAGAGAGAATACCGCATCGATCGGTACTCGATTAATGGACTGTAGTTTTTAACGAGAAAATAGGATTGGGAATGAAGGCCTTTACCATATGAATGATGTTGCATCAATTGGAAGTTCTGATGTTGGTCTTGAATGTTCTGTGGGCACTACAGTTTATAGTACATCTAGTATTGTTACACAACACGAATGGTTTTATAAGACACATATTAACGGTTTTTTGATCACTTTTGATGAATGATGATTGGGGCTAATAATTTATACTGCTTTCCGATAATTATTACGAGGGAGCGACAAATATGCAACTACATATATGCAACAACGACGAAAATAAAGTAAGACCTTTAGGAAATGGAATAAAAACAAGGGAGTGGGTAATTTTGGTAGGAACCGGATTGTTGGAATAACCAAAAAAGTATTTTATTTTATTAAATATGTCAAACCACAAAGTGATTGCTTTCTACAATAATACTAATAATTTATACTGCTTTCCGATAATTATTACGAGGGAGCGACAAATATGCAACTACATATATGCAACAACGACGAAAATAAAGTAAGACCTTTAGGAAATGGAATAAAAACAAGGGAGTGGGTAATTTTGGTAGGAACCGGATTGTTGGAATAACCAAAAAAGTATTTTATTTTATTAAATATGTCAAACCACAAAGTGATTGCTTTCTACAATAATACTAATAATTTATACTGCTTTCCGATAATTATTACGAGGGAGCGACAAATATGCAACTACATATATGCAACAACGACGAAAATAAAGTAAGACCTTTAGGAAATGGAATAAAAACAAGGGAGTGGGTAATTTTGGTAGGAACCGGATTGTTGGAATAACCAAAAAAGTATTTTATTTTATTAAATATGTCAAACCACAAAGTGATTGCTTTCTACAATAATACTAATAATTTATACTGCTTTCCGATAATTATTACGAGGGAGCGACAAATATGCAACTACATATATGCAACAACGACGAAAATAAAGTAAGACCTTTAGGAAATGGAATAAAAACAAGGGAGTGGGTAATTTTGGTAGGAACCGGATTGTTGGAATAACCAAAAAAGTATTTTATTTTATTAAATATGTCAAACCACAAAGTGATTGCTTTCTACAATAATACTAATAATTTATACTGCTTTCCGATAATTATTACGAGGGAGCGACAAATATGCAACTACATATATGCAACAACGACGAAAATAAAGTAAGACCTTTAGGAAATGGAATAAAAACAAGGGAGTGGGTAATTTTGGTAGGAACCGGATTGTTGGAATAACCAAAAAAGTATTTTATTTTATTAAATATGTCAAACCACAAAGTGATTGCTTTCTACAATAATACTAATAATTTATACTGCTTTCCGATAATTATTACGAGGGAGCGACAAATATGCAACTACATATATGCAACAACGACGAAAATAAAGTAAGACCTTTAGGAAATGGAATAAAAACAAGGGAGTGGGTAATTTTGGTAGGAACCGGATTGTTGGAATAACCAAAAAAGTATTTTATTTTATTAAATATGTCAAACCACAAAGTGATTGCTTTCTACAATAATACTAATAATTTATACTGCTTTCCGATAATTATTACGAGGGAGCGACAAATATGCAACTACATATATGCAACAACGACGAAAATAAAGTAAGACCTTTAGGAAATGGAATAAAAACAAGGGAGTGGGTAATTTTGGTAGGAACCGGATTGTTGGAATAACCAAAAAAGTATTTTATTTTATTAAATATGTCAAACCACAAAGTGATTGCTTTCTACAATAATACTAATAATTTATACTGCTTTCCGATAATTATTACGAGGGAGCGACAAATATGCAACTACATATATGCAACAACGACGAAAATAAAGTAAGACCTTTAGGAAATGGAATAAAAACAAGGGAGTGGGTAATTTTGGTAGGAACCGGATTGTTGGAATAACCAAAAAAGTATTTTATTTTATTAAATATGTCAAACCACAAAGTGATTGCTTTCTACAATAATACTAATAATTTATACTGCTTTCCGATAATTATTACGAGGGAGCGACAAATATGCAACTACATATATGCAACAACGACGAAAATAAAGTAAGACCTTTAGGAAATGGAATAAAAACAAGGGAGTGGGTAATTTTGGTAGGAACCGGATTGTTGGAATAACCAAAAAAGTATTTTATTTTATTAAATATGTCAAACCACAAAGTGATTGCTTTCTACAATAATACTAATAATTTATACTGCTTTCCGATAATTATTACGAGGGAGCGACAAATATGCAACTACATATATGCAACAACGACGAAAATAAAGTAAGACCTTTAGGAAATGGAATAAAAACAAGGGAGTGGGTAATTTTGGTAGGAACCGGATTGTTGGAATAACCAAAAAAGTATTTTATTTTATTAAATATGTCAAACCACAAAGTGATTGCTTTCTACAATAATACTAATAATTTATACTGCTTTCCGATAATTATTACGAGGGAGCGACAAATATGCAACTACATATATGCAACAACGACGAAAATAAAGTAAGACCTTTAGGAAATGGAATAAAAACAAGGGAGTGGGTAATTTTGGTAGGAACCGGATTGTTGGAATAACCAAAAAAGTATTTTATTTTATTAAATATGTCAAACCACAAAGTGATTGCTTTCTACAATAATACTAATAATTTATACTGCTTTCCGATAATTATTACGAGGGAGCGACAAATATGCAACTACATATATGCAACAACGACGAAAATAAAGTAAGACCTTTAGGAAATGGAATAAAAACAAGGGAGTGGGTAATTTTGGTAGGAACCGGATTGTTGGAATAACCAAAAAAGTATTTTATTTTATTAAATATGTCAAACCACAAAGTGATTGCTTTCTACAATAATACTAATAATTTATACTGCTTTCCGATAATTATTACGAGGGAGCGACAAATATGCAACTACATATATGCAACAACGACGAAAATAAAGTAAGACCTTTAGGAAATGGAATAAAAACAAGGGAGTGGGTAATTTTGGTAGGAACCGGATTGTTGGAATAACCAAAAAAGTATTTTATTTTATTAAATATGTCAAACCACAAAGTGATTGCTTTCTACAATAATACTAATAATTTATACTGCTTTCCGATAATTATTACGAGGGAGCGACAAATATGCAACTACATATATGCAACAACGACGAAAATAAAGTAAGACCTTTAGGAAATGGAATAAAAACAAGGGAGTGGGTAATTTTGGTAGGAACCGGATTGTTGGAATAACCAAAAAAGTATTTTATTTTATTAAATATGTCAAACCACAAAGTGATTGCTTTCTACAATAATACTAATAATTTATACTGCTTTCCGATAATTATTACGAGGGAGCGACAAATATGCAACTACATATATGCAACAACGACGAAAATAAAGTAAGACCTTTAGGAAATGGAATAAAAACAAGGGAGTGGGTAATTTTGGTAGGAACCGGATTGTTGGAATAACCAAAAAAGTATTTTATTTTATTAAATATGTCAAACCACAAAGTGATTGCTTTCTACAATAATACTAATAATTTATACTGCTTTCCGATAATTATTACGAGGGAGCGACAAATATGCAACTACATATATGCAACAACGACGAAAATAAAGTAAGACCTTTAGGAAATGGAATAAAAACAAGGGAGTGGGTAATTTTGGTAGGAACCGGATTGTTGGAATAACCAAAAAAGTATTTTATTTTATTAAATATGTCAAACCACAAAGTGATTGCTTTCTACAATAATACTAATAATTTATACTGCTTTCCGATAATTATTACGAGGGAGCGACAAATATGCAACTACATATATGCAACAACGACGAAAATAAAGTAAGACCTTTAGGAAATGGAATAAAAACAAGGGAGTGGGTAATTTTGGTAGGAACCGGATTGTTGGAATAACCAAAAAAGTATTTTATTTTATTAAATATGTCAAACCACAAAGTGATTGCTTTCTACAATAATACTAATAATTTATACTGCTTTCCGATAATTATTACGAGGGAGCGACAAATATGCAACTACATATATGCAACAACGACGAAAATAAAGTAAGACCTTTAGGAAATGGAATAAAAACAAGGGAGTGGGTAATTTTGGTAGGAACCGGATTGTTGGAATAACCAAAAAAGTATTTTATTTTATTAAATATGTCAAACCACAAAGTGATTGCTTTCTACAATAATACTAATAATTTATACTGCTTTCCGATAATTATTACGAGGGAGCGACAAATATGCAACTACATATATGCAACAACGACGAAAATAAAGTAAGACCTTTAGGAAATGGAATAAAAACAAGGGAGTGGGTAATTTTGGTAGGAACCGGATTGTTGGAATAACCAAAAAAGTATTTTATTTTATTAAATATGTCAAACCACAAAGTGATTGCTTTCTACAATAATACTAATAATTTATACTGCTTTCCGATAATTATTACGAGGGAGCGACAAATATGCAACTACATATATGCAACAACGACGAAAATAAAGTAAGACCTTTAGGAAATGGAATAAAAACAAGGGAGTGGGTAATTTTGGTAGGAACCGGATTGTTGGAATAACCAAAAAAGTATTTTATTTTATTAAATATGTCAAACCACAAAGTGATTGCTTTCTACAATAATACTAATAATTTATACTGCTTTCCGATAATTATTACGAGGGAGCGACAAATATGCAACTACATATATGCAACAACGACGAAAATAAAGTAAGACCTTTAGGAAATGGAATAAAAACAAGGGAGTGGGTAATTTTGGTAGGAACCGGATTGTTGGAATAACCAAAAAAGTATTTTATTTTATTAAATATGTCAAACCACAAAGTGATTGCTTTCTACAATAATACTAATAATTTATACTGCTTTCCGATAATTATTACGAGGGAGCGACAAATATGCAACTACATATATGCAACAACGACGAAAATAAAGTAAGACCTTTAGGAAATGGAATAAAAACAAGGGAGTGGGTAATTTTGGTAGGAACCGGATTGTTGGAATAACCAAAAAAGTATTTTATTTTATTAAATATGTCAAACCACAAAGTGATTGCTTTCTACAATAATACTAATAATTTATACTGCTTTCCGATAATTATTACGAGGGAGCGACAAATATGCAACTACATATATGCAACAACGACGAAAATAAAGTAAGACCTTTAGGAAATGGAATAAAAACAAGGGAGTGGGTAATTTTGGTAGGAACCGGATTGTTGGAATAACCAAAAAAGTATTTTATTTTATTAAATATGTCAAACCACAAAGTGATTGCTTTCTACAATAATACTAATAATTTATACTGCTTTCCGATAATTATTACGAGGGAGCGACAAATATGCAACTACATATATGCAACAACGACGAAAATAAAGTAAGACCTTTAGGAAATGGAATAAAAACAAGGGAGTGGGTAATTTTGGTAGGAACCGGATTGTTGGAATAACCAAAAAAGTATTTTATTTTATTAAATATGTCAAACCACAAAGTGATTGCTTTCTACAATAATACTAATAATTTATACTGCTTTCCGATAATTATTACGAGGGAGCGACAAATATGCAACTACATATATGCAACAACGACGAAAATAAAGTAAGACCTTTAGGAAATGGAATAAAAACAAGGGAGTGGGTAATTTTGGTAGGAACCGGATTGTTGGAATAACCAAAAAAGTATTTTATTTTATTAAATATGTCAAACCACAAAGTGATTGCTTTCTACAATAATACTAATAATTTATACTGCTTTCCGATAATTATTACGAGGGAGCGACAAATATGCAACTACATATATGCAACAACGACGAAAATAAAGTAAGACCTTTAGGAAATGGAATAAAAACAAGGGAGTGGGTAATTTTGGTAGGAACCGGATTGTTGGAATAACCAAAAAAGTATTTTATTTTATTAAATATGTCAAACCACAAAGTGATTGCTTTCTACAATAATACTAATAATTTATACTGCTTTCCGATAATTATTACGAGGGAGCGACAAATATGCAACTACATATATGCAACAACGACGAAAATAAAGTAAGACCTTTAGGAAATGGAATAAAAACAAGGGAGTGGGTAATTTTGGTAGGAACCGGATTGTTGGAATAACCAAAAAAGTATTTTATTTTACTAAATATGTCAAACCACAAAGTGATTGCTTTCTACAATAATACTAATAATTTATACTGCTTTCCGATAATTATTACGAGGGAGCGACAAATATGCAACTACATATATGCAACAACGACGAAAATAAAGTAAGACCTTTAGGAAATGGAATAAAAACAAGGGAGTGGGTAATTTTGGTAGGAACCGGATTGTTGGAATAACCAAAAAAGTATTTTATTTTATTAAATATGTCAAACCACAAAGTGATTGCTTTCTACAATAATACTAATAATTTATACTGCTTTCCGATAATTATTACGAGGGAGCGACAAATATGCAACTACATATATGCAACAACGACGAAAATAAAGTAAGACCTTTAGGAAATGGAATAAAAACAAGGGAGTGGGTAATTTTGGTAGGAACCGGATTGTTGGAATAACCAAAAAAGTATTTTATTTTATTAAATATGTCAAACCACAAAGTGATTGCTTTCTACAATAATACTAATAATTTATACTGCTTTCCGATAATTATTACGAGGGAGCGACAAATATGCAACTACATATATGCAACAACGACGAAAATAAAGTAAGACCTTTAGGAAATGGAATAAAAACAAGGGAGTGGGTAATTTTGGTAGGAACCGGATTGTTGGAATAACCAAAAAAGTATTTTATTTTATTAAATATGTCAAACCACAAAGTGATTGCTTTCTACAATAATACTAATAATTTATACTGCTTTCCGATAATTATTACGAGGGAGCGACAAATATGCAACTACATATATGCAACAACGACGAAAATAAAGTAAGACCTTTAGGAAATGGAATAAAAACAAGGGAGTGGGTAATTTTGGTAGGAACCGGATTGTTGGAATAACCAAAAAAGTATTTTATTTTATTAAATATGTCAAACCACAAAGTGATTGCTTTCTACAATAATACTAATAATTTATACTGCTTTCCGATAATTATTACGAGGGAGCGACAAATATGCAACTACATATATGCAACAACGACGAAAATAAAGTAAGACCTTTAGGAAATGGAATAAAAACAAGGGAGTGGGTAATTTTGGTAGGAACCGGATTGTTGGAATAACCAAAAAAGTATTTTATTTTATTAAATATGTCAAACCACAAAGTGATTGCTTTCTACAATAATACTAATAATTTATACTGCTTTCCGATAATTATTACGAGGGAGCGACAAATATGCAACTACATATATGCAACAACGACGAAAATAAAGTAAGACCTTTAGGAAATGGAATAAAAACAAGGGAGTGGGTAATTTTGGTAGGAACCGGATTGTTGGAATAACCAAAAAAGTATTTTATTTTATTAAATATGTCAAACCACAAAGTGATTGCTTTCTACAATAATACTAATAATTTATACTGCTTTCCGATAATTATTACGAGGGAGCGACAAATATGCAACTACATATATGCAACAACGACGAAAATAAAGTAAGACCTTTAGGAAATGGAATAAAAACAAGGGAGTGGGTAATTTTGGTAGGAACCGGATTGTTGGAATAACCAAAAAAGTATTTTATTTTATTAAATATGTCAAACCACAAAGTGATTGCTTTCTACAATAATACTAATAATTTATACTGCTTTCCGATAATTATTACGAGGGAGCGACAAATATGCAACTACATATATGCAACAACGACGAAAATAAAGTAAGACCTTTAGGAAATGGAATAAAAACAAGGGAGTGGGTAATTTTGGTAGGAACCGGATTGTTGGAATAACCAAAAAAGTATTTTATTTTATTAAATATGTCAAACCACAAAGTGATTGCTTTCTACAATAATACTAATAATTTATACTGCTTTCCGATAATTATTACGAGGGAGCGACAAATATGCAACTACATATATGCAACAACGACGAAAATAAAGTAAGACCTTTAGGAAATGGAATAAAAACAAGGGAGTGGGTAATTTTGGTAGGAACCGGATTGTTGGAATAACCAAAAAAGTATTTTATTTTATTAAATATGTCAAACCACAAAGTGATTGCTTTCTACAATAATACTAATAATTTATACTGCTTTCCGATAATTATTACGAGGGAGCGACAAATATGCAACTACATATATGCAACAACGACGAAAATAAAGTAAGACCTTTAGGAAATGGAATAAAAACAAGGGAGTGGGTAATTTTGGTAGGAACCGGATTGTTGGAATAACCAAAAAAGTATTTTATTTTATTAAATATGTCAAACCACAAAGTGATTGCTTTCTACAATAATACTAATAATTTATACTGCTTTCCGATAATTATTACGAGGGAGCGACAAATATGCAACTACATATATGCAACAACGACGAAAATAAAGTAAGACCTTTAGGAAATGGAATAAAAACAAGGGAGTGGGTAATTTTGGTAGGAACCGGATTGTTGGAATAACCAAAAAAGTATTTTATTTTATTAAATATGTCAAACCACAAAGTGATTGCTTTCTACAATAATACTAATAATTTATACTGCTTTCCGATAATTATTACGAGGGAGCGACAAATATGCAACTACATATATGCAACAACGACGAAAATAAAGTAAGACCTTTAGGAAATGGAATAAAAACAAGGGAGTGGGTAATTTTGGTAGGAACCGGATTGTTGGAATAACCAAAAAAGTATTTTATTTTATTAAATATGTCAAACCACAAAGTGATTGCTTTCTACAATAATACTAATAATTTATACTGCTTTCCGATAATTATTACGAGGGAGCGACAAATATGCAACTACATATATGCAACAACGACGAAAATAAAGTAAGACCTTTAGGAAATGGAATAAAAACAAGGGAGTGGGTAATTTTGGTAGGAACCGGATTGTTGGAATAACCAAAAAAGTATTTTATTTTATTAAATATGTCAAACCACAAAGTGATTGCTTTCTACAATAATACTAATAATTTATACTGCTTTCCGATAATTATTACGAGGGAGCGACAAATATGCAACTACATATATGCAACAACGACGAAAATAAAGTAAGACCTTTAGGAAATGGAATAAAAACAAGGGAGTGGGTAATTTTGGTAGGAACCGGATTGTTGGAATAACCAAAAAAGTATTTTATTTTATTAAATATGTCAAACCACAAAGTGATTGCTTTCTACAATAATACTAATAATTTATACTGCTTTCCGATAATTATTACGAGGGAGCGACAAATATGCAACTACATATATGCAACAACGACGAAAATAAAGTAAGACCTTTAGGAAATGGAATAAAAACAAGGGAGTGGGTAATTTTGGTAGGAACCGGATTGTTGGAATAACCAAAAAAGTATTTTATTTTATTAAATATGTCAAACCACAAAGTGATTGCTTTCTACAATAATACTAATAATTTATACTGCTTTCCGATAATTATTACGAGGGAGCGACAAATATGCAACTACATATATGCAACAACGACGAAAATAAAGTAAGACCTTTAGGAAATGGAATAAAAACAAGGGAGTGGGTAATTTTGGTAGGAACCGGATTGTTGGAATAACCAAAAAAGTATTTTATTTTACTAAATATGTCAAACCACAAAGTGATTGCTTTCTACAATAATACTAATAATTTATACTGCTTTCCGATAATTATTACGAGGGAGCGACAAATATGCAACTACATATATGCAACAACGACGAAAATAAAGTAAGACCTTTAGGAAATGGAATAAAAACAAGGGAGTGGGTAATTTTGGTAGGAACCGGATTGTTGGAATAACCAAAAAAGTATTTTATTTTATTAAATATGTCAAACCACAAAGTGATTGCTTTCTACAATAATACTAATAATTTATACTGCTTTCCGATAATTATTACGAGGGAGCGACAAATATGCAACTACATATATGCAACAACGACGAAAATAAAGTAAGACCTTTAGGAAATGGAATAAAAACAAGGGAGTGGGTAATTTTGGTAGGAACCGGATTGTTGGAATAACCAAAAAAGTATTTTATTTTATTAAATATGTCAAACCACAAAGTGATTGCTTTCTACAATAATACTAATAATTTATACTGCTTTCCGATAATTATTACGAGGGAGCGACAAATGTGCAACTACATATATGCAACAACGACGAAAATAAAGTAAGACCTTTAGGAAATGGAATAAAAACAAGGGAGTGGGTAATTTTGGTAGGAACCGGATTGTTGGAATAACCAAAAAAGTATTTTATTTTATTAAATATGTCAAACCACAAAGTGATTGCTTTCTACAATAATACTAATAATTTATACTGCTTTCCGATAATTATTACGAGGGAGCGACAAATATGCAACTACATATATGCAACAACGACGAAAATAAAGTAAGACCTTTAGGAAATGGAATAAAAACAAGGGAGTGGGTAATTTTGGTAGGAACCGGATTGTTGGAATAACCAAAAAAGTATTTTATTTTACTAAATATGTCAAACCACAAAGTGATTGCTTTCTACAATAATACTAATAATTTATACTGCTTTCCGATAATTATTACGAGGGAGCGACAAATATGCAACTACATATATGCAACAACGACGAAAATAAAGTAAGACCTTTAGGAAATGGAATAAAAACAAGGGAGTGGGTAATTTTGGTAGGAACCGGATTGTTGGAATAACCAAAAAAGTATTTTATTTTATTAAATATGTCAAACCACAAAGTGATTGCTTTCTACAATAATACTAATAATTTATACTGCTTTCCGATAATTATTACGAGGGAGCGACAAATATGCAACTACATATATGCAACAACGACGAAAATAAAGTAAGACCTTTAGGAAATGGAATAAAAACAAGGGAGTGGGTAATTTTGGTAGGAACCGGATTGTTGGAATAACCAAAAAAGTATTTTATTTTATTAAATATGTCAAACCACAAAGTGATTGCTTTCTACAATAATACTAATAATTTATACTGCTTTCCGATAATTATTACGAGGGAGCGACAAATATGCAACTACATATATGCAACAACGACGAAAATAAAGTAAGACCTTTAGGAAATGGAATAAAAACAAGGGAGTGGGTAATTTTGGTAGGAACCGGATTGTTGGAATAACCAAAAAAGTATTTTATTTTATTAAATATGTCAAACCACAAAGTGATTGCTTTCTACAATAATACTAATAATTTATACTGCTTTCCGATAATTATTACGAGGGAGCGACAAATATGCAACTACATATATGCAACAACGACGAAAATAAAGTAAGACCTTTAGGAAATGGAATAAAAACAAGGGAGTGGGTAATTTTGGTAGGAACCGGATTGTTGGAATAACCAAAAAAGTATTTTATTTTATTAAATATGTCAAACCACAAAGTGATTGCTTTCTACAATAATACTAATAATTTATACTGCTTTCCGATAATTATTACGAGGGAGCGACAAATATGCAACTACATATATGCAACAACGACGAAAATAAAGTAAGACCTTTAGGAAATGGAATAAAAACAAGGGAGTGGGTAATTTTGGTAGGAACCGGATTGTTGGAATAACCAAAAAAGTATTTTATTTTATTAAATATGTCAAACCACAAAGTGATTGCTTTCTACAATAATACTAATAATTTATACTGCTTTCCGATAATTATTACGAGGGAGCGACAAATATGCAACTACATATATGCAACAACGACGAAAATAAAGTAAGACCTTTAGGAAATGGAATAAAAACAAGGGAGTGGGTAATTTTGGTAGGAACCGGATTGTTGGAATAACCAAAAAAGTATTTTATTTTATTAAATATGTCAAACCACAAAGTGATTGCTTTCTACAATAATACTAATAATTTATACTGCTTTCCGATAATTATTACGAGGGAGCGACAAATATGCAACTACATATATGCAACAACGACGAAAATAAAGTAAGACCTTTAGGAAATGGAATAAAAACAAGGGAGTGGGTAATTTTGGTAGGAACCGGATTGTTGGAATAACCAAAAAAGTATTTTATTTTATTAAATATGTCAAACCACAAAGTGATTGCTTTCTACAATAATACTAATAATTTATACTGCTTTCCGATAATTATTACGAGGGAGCGACAAATATGCAACTACATATATGCAACAACGACGAAAATAAAGTAAGACCTTTAGGAAATGGAATAAAAACAAGGGAGTGGGTAATTTTGGTAGGAACCGGATTGTTGGAATAACCAAAAAAGTATTTTATTTTATTAAATATGTCAAACCACAAAGTGATTGCTTTCTACAATAATACTAATAATTTATACTGCTTTCCGATAATTATTACGAGGGAGCGACAAATATGCAACTACATATATGCAACAACGACGAAAATAAAGTAAGACCTTTAGGAAATGGAATAAAAACAAGGGAGTGGGTAATTTTGGTAGGAACCGGATTGTTGGAATAACCAAAAAAGTATTTTATTTTATTAAATATGTCAAACCACAAAGTGATTGCTTTCTACAATAATACTAATAATTTATACTGCTTTCCGATAATTATTACGAGGGAGCGACAAATATGCAACTACATATATGCAACAACGACGAAAATAAAGTAAGACCTTTAGGAAATGGAATAAAAACAAGGGAGTGGGTAATTTTGGTAGGAACCGGATTGTTGGAATAACCAAAAAAGTATTTTAATATTAAACCCCGCGCTTTCAGTTTCCATTGAAAGATTACCATAAAAAAGTAATAATTTAGGTATATTGACACCAGCTGTGTGGCTTCACACATCGGGAGAGGCTGGTTTGGGTAGACCCCTTGACGTCTACAACTGCTCTCTCTTGACTCATCGCCTTGCGCCGCAGCGGATAGATCATTCGTCCGTCACTCCTGGACACATTGATCCCTTCGTACCTTTTTCCTTCCCAGAACTTCCACTACTTCCCTTCCTTAAAAAACTCCCCCACACAGCATCTCCAAAGATGAAATAGGCCCCGACGGAAATTATTTTCCTCTGTGCCTCCTATGTGGGATTAATGTAAAAAGGTGTTTAGATTTTATGACACCCGAGCTGAGCCGTGTCGGTTCGAGAAATTTGCTCCTTCAGATGCAACAAAAATACGCTTTATTGTTGAAAATTGTTGTCTATCATATAATTCTAATCTAACAGAATTAATAAAATCTTCATTCATATCCATGAATGAAGATGAATAACTACAAAAAATTAAATTGAATGCAATAAGGAACTCCATTCCCAATTTTTATTTTTAATAACCTTCTCACTTAAATGCCTGTGTATATTTTTTATT
Organism: Hesperophylax magnus; assembly: GCA_026573805.1. Taxonomy (NCBI): domain Eukaryota; kingdom Metazoa; phylum Arthropoda; class Insecta; order Trichoptera; family Limnephilidae; genus Hesperophylax; species Hesperophylax magnus. The sequence goes on along the minus strand of JAIUSX010000043.1, from coordinate 1,177,505 downwards.
GTTATATTTTTTTTTTTTTGTATTAGGCAATTCACCCTAAAGAGAGTGCTTTGTGCCGATTGGGTTAAGATATATGGTTAAACTGATGTGAATTATCTATAAGGGGACTGGACATATCATATATTAAAGTCATTCAAATCTATAAACTTATAAAGAATAGAATATACGCGAGAGTTGTTGAGAGACAGCAAATATGGAATACTAAGGGGAGACTGGTGGGTGATTTTAATAAGCAATCGATACATGCCTTTGAAAGAAGAATGGTTTTTACAATTGAAGAAAACATGGTCAAGAGTCTCATCCTCTACACCACACTGGCATAATGAACTTTCGAGCACCCGAATTTTAAACAAATGAGTTGCAATAGAGCAGTGGCCAATTCTCATTCTCGAGATACAGGAAATAAATCTTTTGGACTTTTTTTTGCCGTGGAACCAGGGTTTACTTGGAATATGATTTTGTATTCCAGCATAGAAAGATCCAGTTTGAGTTTTCGTGACTGTCCAATTTTCTTCCCAGGAACGAGACATGTTGGATTTGAGAATAGAGAAGACGTCAGAGACAGGAATTTTAAAATCTAAAGGAATAGAACCAGATACAGTTCCAAGTTTAGCGAGAGAATCAGCTTTCTCGTTACCCTCAATTCCTAGATGGCCAGGCACCCAAACCAGTATTGTCTCAAACATAGATTCGTTTAAAGAATCGAGGATTTTTTTAATATTACAAATAACATAGTCTTCTGGACATCGAACGATATTAGAGGAAATTTTTAATACTGCACTTAGAGAGTCAGTACACAGTAAGGCTCGACGAATATTAAGGAGTTGGATTTGAATTAAAGCTTGTTCAATTGCGAAGCATTCTGCAGTAAATATGGAAATTTCTTTAGGCAATTTATAAGACAGATTAACATTGAATTCAGGAATATATACCGATGCGCCACATTCTTTGTGGTCGGATTTGGAACCATCTGTGTATATGAGGGAAAATCCAGGAAACTTTGAAAATATAAAGTTTTTAAAATGTTCTTCAACATTTTGAAAGTTATTAGCTGATGATAAAATGTTCGTCCGGAAGTCAGAAATTATTACGTTTGGGATAAAATTAATAGCATTAAACGGGGTACTGTAAATAGGAAGGATTGGATCATCTTGTAGATTTTGAAGGTAAGAAGACAGAGATCTAAATGATAGAAAACTTTTTAATAAGAGAGGGAATCGATCTCTATCTATTACCCTCCTTCTGTTATTCAAAATACTGAACAAACGATCGAGACTCTGTTCCAATGAGTGACGCGATAAAGATAACGCTTTGAAGATATATCTATCCGCGAGGTATTGTCTTCTCAAAAATAAGGGAGGATCTACACATTCTATCTGAAGAGCATTAATTGGAGAAGATTTCATTGCCCCAATAATCATTCTGAGCCCTTTTGATTGGATTCTTTCAAGTTTTTTATCCAGATATTTAGGAAGTGGGTCGAAAAGAAATGTGCCATAATCCAAGTGACTTCGAACGAGGGAATTATACATTAGTTTAAGAGTAGTAGGATGGGATCCCCACCATACTCTGGAAACAGCTCGCATCATATTAAGCCCCTTTTCACACTTAGCAGAAACGTTCTGAATATGAGGTAGCCAGGAAAGCTTATGGTCCAAAAGCAGGCCAAGAAATTTTATTTGCTTAACGATTTGAAGGGGGAAATTATCAAAAGAGACTGTAAAGTTAGGCAGTTTTCTTTTGCGAGTAAAAGCCACTACCTTGGTTTTAGAGGTAGCTAAATTCATTCCATTTGTCAACATCCAAACTTTAATATTATGTAAGGCCAAATTTAATTCCTTCGCAGCATGCAATAAATTTTTGTGAGATAAATATATGAGAAAATCGTCCGCAAAATAAAGTCGCTTAATAGACGAAGGGATTACAATGTCTAAATCACTCATATAAATATTAAATAATAATGGACTGATAACAGACCCCTGGGGTAGCCCTTTCCAAAGTTTGCGCTTCAATATGTTTGAGGAAGAGTGGATAATAATGGATCTGTCTGTTAGCAAGTTGATAATAAATTGAACTAATTTTATGGGGATTTTTATTTTAATTAATTTTTCCTTCAAAACATCAATTAATACATCGTCGTAAGCTGAAGAAAGATCTAGAAATGTGGCCAATGTACAAGAGTTAAGGGATTGAGAAATACGGATATCTGTTGTTAACAAACTTAAATTATCCATAGTAGATTTCTTTTTCCGAAAGCCGTATTGATTAGGAGGGATAATACTGTGATTTTCAACAAACCATTCTAATCTGTTCTTTATCAAATGTTCCACTACTTTAATTAAACACGACGAAAGAGCAATAGGACGATAAGATGAGACTTCGGACGGATTTTTCCCTGGTTTTAAAACCGGGAGGATTTTTTGAACCTTCCAGACATCCGGAATAAATCCTGTTTCAAACATGTTATTAATTAAGGATAAGAAATATTCAACCGACATGTCGGAGAATGCTTTAAAGAAGCTATATAATATTCCATCAGGACCCGGAGAAGAGTCAGAAAAAGATTTGATTACTCGTTTTAGTTCACTAACTAAGAAAGGAGAGTCTAGCCAGTTAGAGTGAGATGGATATGAAATAAAAGAGGGCATTTCTTCACATGTGGCAACTGAAGGAGGGGCAATTTTATCAGCAAAACCTATAATAATTTCCTCCGGAATATGTTTGGTACGCTCCGGAGCATATGACGAACCGAATTTTTTTAAATTAGTCCAAACAGATGACTGGGGAGTTTCAGGAGACAAGTTTTCACAAAATTTTCGCCATCCAGACCGCTTTTTATTTTTCAAAATACGTTTAGTTTCTGATTGGACGCGTTTCACTGATAAGAAATTTTCAAAAGACATGCATTTGCGGTAAATGGAAACTGCTTCTTTTCTAGAGTTAACAGCACGAGTGCATTCTTCGTCCCACCACGGAGTCGAATGTTTAGTTTTAATGTTAACTTTACGCTTTGGAATGGATTTTTCTGCTGCTTTTATAACTATACTAGGAAATAATTCACATTGTGTTCTGATGTTCCCAAGAGAAGATTTTACAGAGTGAACAAGAGAGTCTAATACAGAAGAAAAAAATCTCCAGTTCGCATCTTTCGTTTTAAATTTAAAATTATTGTTAATTGTAAAGGAATGCGAGGTGGTTAGATGGTGAAAGAGGATTATAATAGGGAAATGATCACTGGAAAGGGGGTCTTTAAGTATGTTCCAAGAACATTTACGTATGACCGAAGATGAACAGAGAGATAAATCAACAACACTTTTCCTTTGCTGAGGGGGGGTGAATCGGGTTGGAGATCCGTCGTTTAAAATACATAAATTATGGGAATCAATAAAATCTAAAAGATTACGGCCAGAACGATTCGTTAATTCACTACCCCAAGAGGTAGAATGAGCGTTAAAGTCGCCCAGTAACATATACGGGGGACGGATCTGAGACATAAATGATGACCATTCGTTTTCATCAAAAATAGTGGAGGGAGGGACATATATTGATAGTATTGTAATATCACATACAACAGCTGCTACTATCTGAAAATTGTTAGAGAGAGTATGAAACATGATTGGTTTGAAAGGGATAGAGTCATGGATGATTAAGGCAGCGCCACCTTTACCATCCAGTCTATCATGTCTAAGACAATTATATCCAGAAATCTTAAATAGATACGAGGGTTTAAACCACGTTTCAGAAATAGCGGCAACTGAAATTTCATGTTCATCGAGTAATTTTACAAGTTCAAATTTATTACAGATTAGACTTCTGATATTCCACTGAAGAATTCTGTTCAGTTTCGGAGACATTAGGAAGACAGGATAATAAAGATTTAATGCAATCGGCAGCGTTGGACGGTATATTATTGTTGTTTGAAAGAATAGAAATTAAGAGGGTAATTAAAGTCTGAATGAAAGCAGAATTTTCATTCACCACTTTCCCTAAATTAGGGGAAGATTGGGAACTATTTAAAGCACTCCCATTGAGTGTCTGAGATTTATAATTCCCATTTGGGTTAAACAAAATATCATTATGTTGATTTTTATCAATAGAAGCAATAAATTTTGGTTTTGGTTTGAGTGGTATAAAAATTGTTTCCCTGTGAGAAGATGATGGAGGAGATTTAGAGTAAGATAGATTGCAAGGAATTGAGGTAGATGTTACCTCTGCAAACGATTTTATTGCAGGTGGGAATAATTTTGATGCCTGGAAATAGGAAATGTTGTCTGAGGCCATTGATTGTTTAATATTCCTTTGTCTGGTCAATTCTGGACAGGCCACACTAACCGCTGTATGATTTCCCTTGCAGTTAATGCAACGTGGATCATTCGATGATTTTTGGCAAAGATCAAAGGGGTGGTCTTCTCCGCAATGAAAACAACGTGGAGGGGAACGACATATTGGTTTTGAGTGTCCGAAACGGCAGCAGTTAAAACACTGGATCGTCGGGAATTTATATACTTCCACAGGGAGTGCGTTGTAATAAATAAATACCCGAGATGGCAAAGTTTGGCCTTCAAAAGTAATAACAACCGATTGTGAGGGTTTCCATGTAGTGGTTCCATTAGATGTATCTTTGTAATTTAATCTACGTGCTTTTAAAACCTTAGGGGTCACTTGAGAATCATTAAGTGCATCAACAATTTCAGATTCTGAGAGATCGGTTGGTATACCTCTCACTCGGCCCATTCTAGTAAGGTTGTAAGTTGGAATATAAGATTTAAATTTGTGGTGTGAAAGCGTATCTATTTTTTGGACAAATTCATTTGCAAAGTTTGCGGATTTAAATTCTAGGGATAACTTATAGCGGCCTTCCGGCTTAATAGATCCGTTAACTATGCCAAGGTTACTGTTTTTTGAACTAAAAATGAATTTCCCGAAATCCAGAGGATGAATGATTTTTCCTTGTTCAGTACTTTGGACATTGACAATGAATGGAGCCGAGGAGGATGGGGAATAACTTAGTTCAGTATTTTTAGATTCTGATAATATGGTATCCTTACGACTTTCCTTAGGGTTTGAGGTTTCATCGGATTGCGAAGGTTTAATTTTGGGTGGTACATTAAGACAGAGCGATGGTCTTCGTTTTCTGGAAGGGACTATTATAGAAACATCCGATTCATACTCATCTCCAATATTAAATATGGACTCGGGGTCAGGAGGTCGATTTTCATCTTCCTCCATATTTATAAATTAATTAACAAAAAAAATAATAACACAGTCTATTTGATTGACTGTACACACGAATTTATCAAAACCTAAATATAACAAACAAATAATAGAAAACAAAAATGTAACAATAATTTCTTATCTGTACGAAGTCCGCGACAGCAGGTAGGCAATTTGTCAAACACAGAGCACGACTATCCACTACCGTAGTTCGATGACTAATCCATTGTTATATTTAGTTTTAATAGTTAAAATATTTTTCAAAGATTTAATTTTTCGGGTCTCCTAAAATCGCACCAAATTTACGGACGTGAAGTATGACTCAAAGTCCCAAAAAGCCAAGGTTTATTTTTCAATCGGCGCGTTTGTTATTCCAATGCTACAAAAAGCCGAACCGCCGCGCGCCGCTTGCAGTTGCTTTCCGTAATTCGTGGCTCGGATCGCGTTTCGGTTTGCGAATGTATATATACCATTAAGATTACCCGCTTTTAACATTGAAGAAAACTACGAAAAATTTTTGTATCTCCTCACTAATGTTATTGTATCGAACCAAAGTACAAAAGTCATCGGTTCAGAGTGGACTGTGGATAATGAACTTTGTAGACCATATTAATATTTTATGAATTCTACGTAAATTAATACATAATAAAACTTTCATGTTCAGAATCAACGTTTATTGATCTATATGAACACATTTTTTAAGACATAATATTTTTCACTGTAGTTCCTTATTCCACTCGGTTAGAATGTTGTGTATTCACAGCAGTGTTTAGTGTAGAAAACTTTGCTTACCCTTTTTATAGTTGTGGGGTCAGAAGGTACTGACGTTCGGATTCGGTTTATTTTGAAAAGCATCATTCCAACCCTGAATCCTGGTGCTTGGCCACGCAGCGTGTGTTGTGTGGTGGGCATGTGGCTGTCATGCGGTCATGTGGTGTGGTGTGTTGTGGCGAGTACAGGTATAACAGGTATACTAAGCACAGGAAAATCAATGTGTCGTTATGCTTCGAGCGAGTTATCTCTGTCTTTCGATGGCCATGTTGATGGCCGTCTTTCATTGTGTTCGAACTAGGCCCCCCTCTAAAGGGATTAAATCAATATAGTCGTTTGATAGCTTACGCAAATTTATCAAAAGAGAACATCTCAAAACATGCGATGAAAATACCATTTTCTAGGTTTTTCACGAAAACATGAACAATGTGTTTAGATAACTAATTATTTATGAATGTTTGTAGTGGTGGCTAGTAACTTTTATCGAGCCAGACGGCATTGACACAAAGGTTATTTATTATTCTGAAGCTTTTTCAGGTGTCTGAAAGACAAAAAGGGTACCTACGAAATAAATAATTGTCCAATTTGGACATCAGTTGCAAATTAAAATAAAACGTTACAGCGAACAAGATTTTCAACTTTGCAGACCCAATTATGGCAATTATTTATTATTTTTTCCTTTGTTCCTAACGCCCAGACAGTGTCTCATGTGTCAGTGTCCCAGACAGTGTCTGGGCGTTAACTATTTTTGAATAAACAACACCTCTACCATGGGGGTAACCCCAAGTGGTTCGCTTCGTTTGGTGACTTAGCAGAGGTACCCGGGTTCATGTGTGAGGTTTATCCAAGTCTTGTAAATGTAAAAAATACTGTTGGACAAGAAAAAATTAATTTGCTAGTTTTGTGCCAAAAGAGCATAACATTTTTTGATTTAATAAATAGGGGGTTCATGATTTATCCGGCTTGTAGGTAAATGATTGTTTTTAAGCAGGAGACAAAAATTAATAGAAAATTGCAATAATTGAGAAAAAAACTATAAGCGAGGTTGACAGACAACAGACGGTCTCCGAGGTCGAGGATTAAGGCTCTCGACTAGCAAGTTGGAGGTCGCGGGTTCAAATCCCGGCGTGTGCAATCAAATTTGATTTGATTAATTTGGCTTATTTCACAAATTACCCATTTAAAATAATATATAGTATATTTGCAGCAAGATCCACATTGGAAGATACTCTCAGTAGCGCCCTGGTGTAAGATCATCATTCAAAATTGAAAGGTTGCTTGAAATGGCTTTGCGCGTGTTTGGTGACCAGATCTGAATAGCTAGGTACCAATAGCTATCTACTCCCCCCCCATTATCTTCAGCCAGACAATATACCCCGATTGGGGGTACCATAGTCTCACTGGCTCCAGACGGTTGAGAGCAGTTATTACATAAAAAATATATGTTTTAATAAAAATTGCTTAATGGTAGCTTTTCCGAAACAATGACGGCGATAAAAAACTAGTTTCATACATTACTGTTACTCCGAAATATTACTAAAAAATGTAATCTGATAATTATTTATCACGAACGCCTAGTTGTATCTTCGCTTTTACATACTTATTTTCTATAAAACTTAAAATTTTACCCAATTTTTTATTTTTCTTATATTCGCCATTAGTGTATTACCTACACAATTTGCTTGTCATATTATTCAACAAGATAGTGTTACTATTATGGAATAGTGTTACTTTTATGTATTTGGTATTGTTACCGTTATGTAATTATTTTTTTAATTTGACTGTCGTAAAACGGGAAACCTTTCTAGTTTGACAGTCAAAAGCTTGCTTCCATACAATGTAATGTATCTTTTCAAAATAAATAAATACAAATTGAATTGCTTTACACTTTATTTAAAAAATCAGACTTTATAAAGGGTGACGTTATTGGTCTAATACTAAATAAGATTTTAAATATTCTGCGGGTTGATTCTCCCAATTTCCTGCCAGCCATTTACCTGACCACCCCCGTTGCTCGGTAGGATCTTATGTAGGGTGTTCAGAGACGTAACCGACTTACTTAAATATTCTGCGGGTTGATCCTCCCAATTTCCTGCCAGCCATTTACCTGACCACCCCCGTTGCTCGGTAGGATCTTATGTAGGGTGTTCAGAGACGTAACCGACTTACTTAAATATTCTGCGGGTTGATCCTCCCAATTTCCTGCCAGCCATTTACCTGACCACCCCCGTTGCTCGGTAGGATCTTATGTAGGGTGTTCAGAGACGTAACCGACTTACTTAAATATTCTGCGGGTTGATCCTCCCAATTTCCTGCCAGCCATTTACCTGACCACCCCCGTTGCTCGGTAGGATCTTATGTAGGGTGTTCAGAGACGTAACCGACTTACTTAAATATTCTGCGGGTTGATCCTCCCAATTTCCTGCCAGCCATTTACCTGACCACCCCCGTTGCTCGGTAGGATCTTATGTAGGGTGTTCAGAGACGTAACCGACTTACTTAAATATTCTGCGGGTTGATCCTCCCAATTTCCTGCCAGCCATTTACCTGACCACCCCCGTTGTTCGGTAGGATCTTATGTAGGGTGTTCAGAGACGTAACCGACTTACTTAAAACAGCGATTCTTGAGCTTATTTGGAGTAGAAAACATAGATAACATTTTGGTTTCCGGTGACTTAAAAAAAGTATATGATATTTTTTTCTTGTTTCACGCAAAACATAAAAACATCAGTAGGTATTGGACACTTAGGGTTGGGGGTTGGGGGTTGGGGGTTGGGGTTGGGGGTTGGGGGTTGGGGGTTGGGGGTTGGGGGTTGGGGGTTGGGGGTTGGGGGTTGGGCCGTTACTCGGCTGAGTGAGTGACCAGTGACGAAATAAGTGAAAAAAATAAAAACAAACCAAAAATATCCAATCATTGAAGATTATATCAATAGATAGTGAAAAACTGAAAAAGAGAAAGAAAATAATACGGTAACGGTCGTAACCGGGATTGTCGCGCATCATATTATCACTGAGAGTAAAAATATTGAAATTATCTTCTTCAGTGATTAAATTTTATAGTGAGGTTTACAAGTTATAAGCTTCAATAAAGTTCATCTCAATAATTAAAAAAAAACATTATAGACTAAAATTAAATTTGTATTTTTATTCCAAATAAGGCCAGGATTCGACGTTTAAAGTTGGTCAGGCACGTCCTGTAGCACCCTTTATAGAGAATGAGAGGTATATGATATTAGAATAATTTCTATTTGTACATATTTTCCAGATCTTAACAGCCAGGTGCTTTCCAACTGTTTTCTATCCCCTTAAACTATCGTTATACTTTTTTCGCCTCATAACATTCCCATAATCGAGATTTAAATGCTTTAGTCATGTAATATGAACAAATTGGACTCCTATTGGCTCGTGTGGTTTGGTTAGGTTAAGTGAGGTTATTTACGGTACTTTTTATGGTACCTAATTACAAACTTTTACGGTATCTGTGTATGCAAATGAATAAAAGTGAATTACACCAACTTTCGATAGTCCCGACTTAGAAAATGAAGATATCGAGCGCTGAACTGGAAACTCATTTTTCCACTCAATGGCTTCTGTTTTCTATTGGTGAGCAAAAAGAATATTGTTAACTGATAATTTATTGAAACTTAAGAGATTTTTTATGATTCTTTTGTGCCAAGACCAGTCGCTTACTTCAAGTGTTGTTTTCTCCATAAACATTCCAGAACAAAAGAAAACTTCGGAACACAATATTCTTTTCAATATCTAGTTTAATAAAAGCTACCGTATAAAAATAATGCTTCTGGTAAATTAATCACCGTTATTGAATATAATTTTGTAAGGAAAATCTGTTTGGGTATTGAAATTAAACTTCAATAAGGAACGTTGGTTTTAGAAACGGGTTTTAATACAAGTATCGATAAAATGTCAAATTATTTGTGTAATTGGATAGTGAATTATACCCGTACACGGATTTTCCAGAGAAAAAGGATGTAACGCAACACCATTTCACCCATAGAATAAAGAAGAAAACTAGAAGTGCCTTCAATACAAATTTGAATGGAAACATATGTTCCATTTAGCCCAATAGACCAGCGCTCCGTCTCACTTGCCTGAGTTCGTAAATCTCCATCCCAATTGAATTTCGTAAACAGAGTTTTGTACTGGAAATTTAAGCATCGATTAGGTAGATGTTTGCATCACTAAAGACGCTCAAAGGGCACTCTTTATACTTTTCTTTATTCTATGTTTCCATCGGTTATGCTGTCAGGAGACCCAAGCCTACGTCACGACGACGCCATCCGATCGGGCTACGATATGAGGTGGGTTTAGGAAGGGGCTGATGAAGAGAATTTTTTGTAAGTGCGGGTCTTGCAGGGGCCTGGATTGCACAACGGTGAAAATACAAGCCGTTTGACAAATATAACTACCGGAGAAATGACAAGCATTGCTAATACTGTTAACATCAATACTGCTGTCGTAAGCAAAAAGGCAGTTGGGAATTTACAAGACTTACATTCTGATTTACGAAACCTTTCATGTTATCAACCTATTATAACAAAATAAAGTCAGAATCTGATTTTAGCGAATTCCTAAAGCTGCCTTTTTGCTTATGACAGCAGAATAATAATAACTCATTGAAGACAATATCTGTTCTAAAAGACGTGAAACAGAGATCCTGGGTTCAATTGCTAGATGCGTCTGAATCTAGTTCTTAAAGGGGTGAAACAGAGATCCTGGGTTCAATTGCTAGATGCGTCTGAATCTAGTTCTTAAAGGGGTGAAACAGAGATCCTGGGTTCAATTGCTAGATGCGTCTGAACTAGTTCTTAAAGACGTGAAACAGAAGTCCTGGGTGCAATTGATAGATGCGTCTGGATTTAGTTCTTAAAGACGTGAAACAGAGGTCCTGGGTTCAATTGATAGAAGCGTCTGAATCTAGTTCTTAAAGACGTGAAACACAGGTCTTGGGTTCAATTGCTAGATGCGTCTGAATGTAGACGTGAAACAGAGGTCCTGGATAGATGCGTCTGAATCTTTTTCTGTCTTTTCTGTTTCACATGTTTCGTTTGAGAGTCGCGAATATTGTCTTCAATGATTAAATATTACAAATAACAAAAATTTGGAATAATAAGTTTTTTGCATCGGGTTTTTTAACCACACCCCTTTAATAACGAATATTTTTATACAGGATGGGGGGGAAGTAATGACCCGGTTGTGTGGTGTAACTTAAAACATTTTTTTGTTATGATCTCAATATGATCTCTATTTTTCATTAAGTTTTGTATACCACTTCAGCAAGATGGCAGCTTTAAGCAGCAATGCACTGATGTAGTATATTTTTCATGTTTTGGGCTACTTTTCTTTTGGGCTGAGTCTCTAAGTTTATTAGTTTTTTTACCCCCTCCAAACCGGGTCATTACTTCTGCCCCATCATGTAGAGCGTTTATTTTATTTTCAATTTAAGAAGAACACATTTTCACTTCTCTTCGAAATGACATCACTAGGGGAGGATCGTTTTGGAATTACATTTAAATTTAATATTGTTGAGCAATATTTCGCAGACTCGCTTCGTTTTTGAACATTTATAAAATATTATTAGGTAAATATTTCATTATCTTCCCGTAGCCGTGGTTCTGTTTCCAAATTCGAGTTGTTTTTTGTGTTATTGTAAACTGTATTATTTATGTATTGTATTAGAAACCGGTTGGATTCAGGCAATATGTTATAATATCATTCAAACACAATGTAACTAAATATTCCGGGAAGATTCATTGAATGTTATATTGAAATTAAAATATCAAATTTTAATATTTAATTATTGAAGACAATAGACAAGACGAGGGTCCTGGGTTCAAGTTCTTGATGTGACCGTATCATTTTCTGATTTTTCTGTTTCAAATTTTCGAATCGCTAATGTTTATTTATTGTCGTTAAGTTTAATTTGGAGAACTCGATTTCAATTTTAGGGTTTTCTTTTATATTAAATAATAATATATAACTGTGCTTGTTGATAATGCCTTCAGATAGTTTGACAATGACTTCAGAAGGCAAAACAGCTGTCATAATAATAATTAAACGGCAGAACTTGTTCATAAATAAACTGTTATTTTTACATGTTGAATAATAATATTATTGAATATATTAAAGAAAAACCTAAATAAATCAACATAACTATGTTTTTGGTTCACTTGATAGTGCCATGTCTTCCTCGGACGTCCCAACTTCTTCTACCATTCTGTATTCTCTTGAAGAACATCATTTTAGTGACATGAAAAGAATGAATCTATAAACGATCTACCTTCTCTCCCACCTCTTACCTTTCAATATCTTCGTATACCCAACCAAAGTCTTTACCTTAAATTATTCCAACTGCCAACCGCAAAACATAATTTGTTGGGCTGTTTCATAGAAATGACTCGTGCTCACAGAGCTTTAGGGGTAAGGGGTCTTCAGCGACGTCAAAAAATGCGTATTATAAATATATATTTTTTGACAGTAGTCTAATTTATTATATAAATATAATACGAAGTTATTGTATTAATTTTTTTAACTAAATTTGACAAAAATTGAAAAAAAAAATATTTTAGACCAAATTATCGCTATATTTGTTGGACTTTTGCTGTGACCAGTGGCGGCCAGCTAATATGTGCTCCCGAGCGCCGAACAACCAACAAGATTTCCGACATGGCTAATCACAATACGAAACTCGGTTCGGTTATAATATCTCATTCAAAAGGTACCTACTTATTAAGCGCGCTTAACTTGCAGACCGACTTTGACTTGTGCCTATGTTCGTAGCAGTTCGTTTTCGATTGCGATCCAAAATTTAACTGCTTTGTCGCATATTCTGTGGAATAGTCGAAAGCGTGGGTCCATACCATTACATACTATTCTTTGCAAATAATACCATATCAAGAACGGCGTTCGGAGTTTTACCACCACATCAGAAGGAACGGTTTATTCAGTAGAAAGTTAAACTAAAACGCGTATGTTTGATATTATTGTCGATATCGTTGTTTCTTCGATACAAGCATACAGGATAAAACTTGTCATTAAAAGATGAGTGATGGTCAGATTACTTATTATCAGTTCAGTCAGTACTCGCCGTTGCCGGGCATTGTCTCTTGAATTTAAAACTTTTCTTACTCTGAGAAAGTTTTGAAGTTTAATTGCAGGTTATGTCGATCTTGTATATCAATTATTAATAAGGCATATCAATTGCAGGTTTTACTAATTTATGATTACTTTTGTGTTTGTTTAACGTATAAATTAAGAATGAGTTTGAATGTGGAATACATTAAGAATAATAGGTCGAGTTTTGAAAACAAAGTGATAATAAAAAATGCCGGTCCACCTAAAACCTGAACTGATAATAAAACAAGAGTGCAAATCTGGATCGAAGAAGTTTACTCGATCATTTAACAAAACAATGTATAACAAAGCTTCGTAGCTCTGTGCATGTGGTCAATTGAATAGTTTATTTTGTTTTACGTGTTTAATTTACGATGTTGATTCAGTTTGGACAATCAGTGGTGTTACTGATGTAACTCACCTTTCTGAAAAAATCAAAAAACATAATTCTTATCATTTACATTTACAAAAAGTTTTGAGCTTAAAGGTTTTATGAAAAGTTGACATCAGAATGCAATTGGATTCAGGCTACCGTGCCTAAGGTAAACACCATAATGAGCTATTTAATAAAAATCGATACAGGTCAAATTTCCCAGAACATGATTTCAATGTGACGCTTAAAACGTATGACTTCCTAAATAAAGTTCAGTACCTAAAAGGTAAACTCTGTGCAATTTACGCCCGCGACGATTTTTCAAAAGCTAACGGCGCTTTATCAATTTTACAACTTTTTTATAGTACTTGTTTATTAGAAGACTTTCTCGAGACTGTGAAATTACTAAAACTTTTGTGCACCATTCATGACCTTTGGAATGACCTCAGTTGAAAGCTAAAGATGTTTCTCAACGTTAAAAAGAATAAAATCTTTTAACACGTTGAGCCAGAACAGACTGAACGCACTATCAGTGTTAAGCATTGATAGAGGTCTTTGCTAAACAAAATGAACAGAGAATAGAACTTCTTTATAAATAGGTATGTACCTTTATTTAATTTATTTTATGACTTAATGTTGTAATCCGGTGAACCCCCACATATTTTGACCACCGGCCGCCACTGGCTGTGACGATCATAAAATTTTTACTGGTTCATCTAGAATCAATCAATAAAAGAAACATAAGTTTAATAGTTAATCTAGTGCCCGATCGAAGCTTGTTTTTGTGAAATTTAACAAAATGGCGGTGTCTGATAATTTATTCGCTAAACCGCTAGATTGTAAGGCACTAGTTTTTTATGCTTTCAATAAACTGAATAAATGTCATTCAAATCCGTCTAGCGGTTTTTGAATGACAGTGGTCATCGACTTTGAAAACATAGTCCAACTGAAATATAACGATTTTTTTAAACTTTACTCCACACGATATGTTTTTTTTCTCAAATAAAGTCAAAACGTAATATAATAACTTTTTATTATTTGTTTTATAAAATTATCATAACTGCCTGTCATTAATTAAAAAAAAAAATTTCACGCCGCTGACTACCTGGTAATACGAGTATTTGAAAATCATGAGTTTTTTATTCAGTGAATTGACAAAGTACACTTTTTGCCAGACGCTCCAATATTCCTACGTTCTATATTTCTACTCCATTACCCGACCACATTAAATTGGAGTGACGAGACATTTACATGAGAAGCGAAATATTAAAAAATTCCACTGACCAAGGCATAAGTCTAAGTGATAGATAAAAAAGTATCGCAAAGTAGCGCGTCGCAAATTGCACTGACCAAGGGATTCTATAAAAAAGTAACGCAAAGTAGCTCGTCGCAAATTGCACTGACCAAGGGATTCTATAAAAAAGTAACGCAAAGTAGCGCGTCGCAAATTGCACTGACCAAGGGATTCTATAAAAAAGTAACGCAAAGTAGCGCGTCGCAAATTGCACTGACCAAGGGATTCTATAAAAAAGTAACGCGAAGTAGTGCGTCGCAAATTGCACTGACCAAGGGATTCTATAAAAAAGTAACGCGAAGTAGCGCGTCGCAAATTGCACTGACCAAGGGATTCTATAAAAAAGTAACACAAAGTAGCGCGTCGCAAATTGCAGTGACCAAGGGATTCTATAAAAAAGTGCGTCTCAAATTATTAATTAAAAGTTTATAATTATTAAAAGCAATAATTATTAGCCTGAAACACAAATATAAATTGAAAAAAACTACCGTGAAAAAATAATTAAAAAGTTTTTGTTTTAAAGTTTGGTGTATTTACAAGCAGAACTTATTAATTCAACTGAAAATAAATATATTTACGTGCCCTTGAGGTGATATTTCACCTTGTCATGAGGTGGGCTGCTCCTTAGTGAGTGTTCAGAAAGAGATTTGTCTACACGAGAGAATGCGGTCACTATCCGTGGTTATTTCTTCTGAAGCTGCAAGGATTTCTCTCCTTGCAGCTTCAGAAGGGAGGTACTTATTCAGATTACTGCGAGGCTATATATAATACTTTTAAACACTTATCGTCGATTATTCTACCTTCCTGCTTGTAGGACAAATGTGCCAATGGTTCTCTCGGTGGGAGGAGTATGTTGCTTCAATCATATCTCTTCCGATATAGATATATTTTGCGTCATTGACTTGATCTTTACTGCTGCCTCATTGTTTTAGGTCGGCTTAGGTACTTACCTTAAATATATGTAAATCTTTTTTTTCAAATATTACTTGTATTCATAAAAGTTATAATAATATTCATTCGTAAAAGCCCGGCTGGGTGTAAAACCTAATTATATAAAAAATTACATATGCTTGAAAAAAAAAGTTTTAACGTAAAACAAATTTTATGAATTTATTTATTTTTTAATATTAAGTACACTATATTATCACTTTAACTGTGTCCAGTGTATGTGTATGTGTACAGTCTCAAGGAAACTGAGTTCGTGGTTCGTGCTCGGTCAATATCCCGAGGCGAGCCTACAGCAATTAAGACGTTCGGCGGCGTAGAGTAATTCTGCCCGGGAGGCTCTACCTGCTGTCGAGTCCTGCGTCCTGTCCAAGGACCCCAGTAAGCGGACAGCGAGTTCTTTATTCGGGCCCATGTCATGTCAATAGTACTTTCATCCTTCGTATGACGCACTTTCGCATTTCGCTTTGCCATCGGAAGGTTTAGTACCGAAGTCAATAAAGCCCTGTCAATACGGTATTGACGAAGTTCGTCGTATACACGGTGTCCGGAAACTCGTAGTACAAGCGGGAAACTGGAGAATCTACACCACATGGGGAACCCAAATAAACATAAAGTTTTTGATTTGAGCATTTTCACAAAAAAAAAAAACCAAAAAAAAATATTTTTCGGCTATTTTAGGGTCAAAGTTTTTTCTGGTGTTTAGGGTTGAACAACAGATGTTTTAACCCTGCAGAGCAGAAATATTTTATGATTACACCGGATTAAATGAAGGGTGATTTCAAAATAATGCTTCAAATCCGAGTTTCTTCATTTGTTTTACTTTCAAATAGTTTTAATTAGTTGGGTACTTTGATCTTCAGTAATAATTTATAAGAATTTGATTAAAAAAAAAAAAAAATATCAACTTCTAACTCGATTTACTCGATAACGAAAGCTCAAATCAAAAAAATATATACTACAAAATCGACTCCAAATGTGATGTAGATTCACCAGTTTCCCGCTTGTAGTACGAGTTTCCGGACACCCTGTATAATGTCAGTCAGCGATATTTGCGAGCACGATCAAAATATGATTCCAACACTCGGTAGACAAATGCCGCTACTTTTGGCGCGTTTGTCAGTCAAGGTCAAGTCAGAAAGATGTCGACTAAGCTTTCAATATGCAAAACTTTTTGGATAATGTCGTTTGTTATGCAAAATAACTGAGTTATTAATGAATGGAAGTGAACTAACTAAGCTTTTAGAACTGAAAGAAATCGTATAAACGATCCATCGTCTTAATTATTTCATCTAAGACGCGATCTATTGATTCCGTTCAAACTTGGAGTGTCCCGACGAACTAATTAACTTCCTTTATAGTATCAAATAATACATGCGGACATAAATAAGTGTACATAAAAGTATATATTTCAATTCGAAATTTTTAATTTATTAGTGTTTTTAACTTTTACGTAGCCGTCTGAGATTTAGGAATGTCAATTCATATGCCGATGCGCCAATGTTGCCAGCGTATGTCAATTTGCAGTATCATTATTGGTCTGGGTATTAACAGTATGACCGTGCTCGGAAAATCGGTATAAAATCATCGGTAGTTACGTCTGTCGATCCGAGCTATCGATTCACTGTATTAGACCCCTTGACCGGCGCGCGGCGAGACGGTATTATATCAAATCTTGATGATCTGATGTCGAAAACATAGTTCAGTCTAGTTCTCATTCTATCACAAAGAAGGACTTTTTCTATTAATTAGGCATAAAAAAATCATTACCTACCATATAAAACGGTCCAGCTTATTGCAGTAGGTAGTAAGTGGAAATAGCATATACATTTAAACATTTTTTACCTTCTAGGAAGGACTAATTAATTACATACTCTGTGACAAATATTTGTTTTCCTATAATGTTTTTAATTTAATGAAATCGTTTTTTTGTGTATGATGTTTTGTAGGAAGTTGTTGTAGATTTAATTGCCATGTAATTCGGAAAAAAATATGTACCGGTAGCTTTATACTCTGTTTAATGTTTGGTTGTAAACAAATAACATTTTAGCAGCAGTCAGCAGTAAACAGGAATACTATAAAGTATAGATAACGTTTGAAAGTATTGTTCGCATTCATTTCCTGTGTGATATAATTGCTTTAATTAATTATGCGGTCAGTTTTTTATCCTCGTTTATCCATCCTTCTGTTCTTTGCCAAACCATATTGTAATCAAACCATATAAATATACAGATTATAACGTTTAATATTATTACTATACAACAAGCTGCTAATAAACAGTACTTTTTGGGTAAAAAACAAAATAATTTCTTTTCATCTCAAATTGTAGTTTTAATGAAATTTAAAAAACATGCAGGTTTAAAAAACAAAACATCGGATTGCAATTCTAAAATCCAAATAACTCCCTGAACTTACTTGGGATCCTTCACAAAATAAGCAACACTCCCCAAAATAAAGGGCGATCCCAAACATAAAAAAGGCACCATCTTTGATTGCCCTCCCACGGAGGAGGGAGGAGACAGGTTGATTCACTGCCGCAGTGGCTCTGGCTCTGGACACTGCCCACTGCTGTCTAGCTGGGTAGCTACCTGATACTAGATACAGGCCGCCAAATTACTTTCGGTAAAACAACAGACAAATCAGCAGTAACCACGAGAATCGACTACAATCGCCGCTATTTGCAAACTATCGTTGCTCGATGGCACTGACTTGATTAAGTGACACTTAAATATTCATCGCACGCCCAAGCCTGTAACGGCTCTTTGGGGTAAACATATAACGTATATAAATATACATATCAGGAAAATATGTTAAACGCAGGCAGACACAGTGAATGTTTAAATACGTAATGCTCGAATTCGTTGGCTAGGTGGAAAATATTGACATTTCCAACGAGGCAGTTAATTAACCTAGTGTGTCTTCCCAGGGGCATCATCGGTAAGTTATGGTAAGTTAGTTCTGCACTTAGGCAGAATCAAAAGCCCGTGTTGGTGGCATCATGTGAAATTATCTGGGATATAGAATCCTATTTTAGCCAGAATGTCTAGAATTGATATATAAGCCATCAGCAGTAATACGATATCCCTCCTAGAACTAATGCCTGAATTACACCTGCCGAGTTCTCGGCCGAGAAAGTGCATTCGGTCTAGTAGCGGGCGAGTGATTCAGGCAAGAAAGTGGATAGAAGCAAGGCCCAGTGACTCGGTCGATTAAGTACCTATTCCATTTCCTCCCTCTCGGCGCTTCACTCGCTCTCCCTCGGTCAGTGAGCAACAGCACTTTACACTAATCTCAATGGACCGAATAGCCCACGGTATCTTCTCCGTGTGATCACCTCTAATCTCCATTAAGTTGTTTGGCCGCGTAACACAGCGAATGACTTGGCCGAGAATTGAATGAGAACCGAGGAACGGCTGCGCGGCCTTCTTCATACAAAACCTACATTTGGATTTGAGGCGAAAATACTTAATCAAAGGGTATGGCAAATATCTTTAGTTACGTGTGGTTTATATAGAAAATTATATGCCATTATAAAACTGATTTTTTCCAAGATTTTGGAGGCAACTTTGACATTTTTTTGTGAGGTAATGGTAATTATTAAAAATGTATATATTTCACAACCTTTACTTATGTAAATATAATGAAATATATGTTAAATATAAAACTTTGAAGAAAAGCAGTTTTTTGTCTCGGAATTTAAAATTTATATTAAATTTGTGTTCCAACGTAAATCGGTGGTTGGAAAATTATTTTTAAACCTATTTAATTGCAGATTTTTCATAAATTCGAAACATAAATAAATAAAGTAGCTCATATCGGTAATTTTTTAAATTTATTATTTTAAATATGAAACTAAACAAGGGAAGTCACAATAACCTTAATAATACGCATGTGTAATTAAATACGTTTATTAATTTCATATAAGTGGTATTTCTACAATTTAATATGATTCCATTTGCATTTCTAATATTGAAATATTTTTTTTTACATTAGCTCTGCGCAGGAGGTTATCTTTGGGGATGTTGTGTGGAGGTCTCTTTAGGTTAAGGAAGGAGAGAGAGTTCTGGGAAGGAATAAGTATGAAGAGTGGGTAGGAACATAGGGGTCAGTACGTCCAGGAGAGACAGACGTATTCATCCATCCTTTCCACTACAGTTAAAGGCGATGGGTCGAGAGAGAGTCTAGCTAGAGAGGTCAAAAGGTCACCCTCAACCAGTTTTTCCCGATCCGAGGGTCTAAAAATTAAAAAGTCTTTCATCTGCTTTCAAAACGAGTAATTCATTTTGGCATACATTCAAAACCAGTAGTTCAGTTCGGTATACATTAAAAACCAGTAATTCATTTTGGTAAACATTCAAAATCAGCGAAATAAATTTTATTTTACACATTTCTGATAACAAACATAAAAACAGCCGATGCAGTGATGCCAACCGGCGTAGATATGCAGCGTGACTCCAGAAACAGCCGATGCAGTGATGCCAACCGGCGTAGATATGCAGCGTGACTCCAGAAACAGCCAATGCAGTGATGCCAACCGGCGTAGATATGCAGCGTGACTCCAGAAACAGCCAATGCAGTGATGCCATCCGGCGTAGATATGCAGCATGACTCCAGAAACAGCCAATGCAGTGATGCCAACCGGCGTAGATATGCAGCGTGACTCCAGAAAGAGCCAATGCAGTGATGCCAAACGGCGTAGATATGCAGTGTGACTCCAGAAACAGCCAATGCAGTGATGCCAACCGGCGTAGATATGCAGCGTGACTTCAGAAACAGCCAATGCAGTGATGCCAATACGCGTATATATGCGGCGTGCTTCTAGAAACAGCCGATGTAGTGATGCCAATACGCGTAGATATGCGGCGTGATTCTAGAAATAGCCGATGCAGTGTTGCCAACCAACCTTGAAGAGATAGTAAATAAGTAAGTTATAACGATTTATTAATTCCATATATAATTAATTATATTAGATATCCAGAATCGGCGTTCGTTGACTTATATGATTAAATTTTTTTAAGGCTTAATGTTTTTCACTGGTGTTTTCCATTGTTGGAATTTTCTAATACTTCTAAACTGGGTAGGTTGGTGTTCTACTGCCCGTTTATTGTCATCCATATACTCCTCTCATGTAACACCGACCCGATCCGATCTCCTACAATAAAAAATTGATGACTCGTTTATGAAAGTGAAATAAAATTATGGGCGACAAGAAATCGACACACGTTTATTTTCTCTTGCTTTTCAATTCCACGGGGCGAATTAACCCCTCGACTTGCTTTAGCGTGAAGAGAAGTTCTCGAATGCTTTAGCCGGTAGCTGCTGCACACATCTCACCCCGCTGTCCCCAATGTCCCCACTACCCCACTACTTCAGTTCCGGAAGTGCACTAACTTCCCACTCACTGCCAGATTAAGAGAACATTATTAACGGAATATAAAAGTATATATATATATATATAGCTTCTAATAACATGTTGAAAAAAGATCAGATTTTTTGATTCATTTAAAAAAAATGGCTGTTAGCTAGCTAAATGGTACTGAATGGCAATTTGTGACGTTGCGAATGCGAAGGAAATCAAACACACCAGTCACACATAACATTTGTGTCGTTGCGAATGCGAAGGAAATCAAACACACCAGTCACACATAACATTTGTGACGTTGCGAATGCGAAGGAAATCAAACACACCAGTCACACATAACTAATGGTTTAGTTAGAAGCAGTGGCGGATTAACCCTAAGGCAAAGTAGGCACGTGCCTAGGGGCGCCAGTTACAAAGGGGCGCCGGCGGGCGCCCCTAGAATTAAAAAAAAAATATATATAAACTTAATTTTGTAAGTAAGTATGCACCTGCTTACACAATATAAAAGATTATTTACTTCTGTAGAGATGCAGAGCTTCCAAAGCATACTCGCCTTCTTGATTATTCCTCCATGCCTCCATCGCATGATTTTTTAATAGAAGACCGCTCGCTCGTGGATTCGTTCGCGGGCGTTGCTAGATTGCAGGGCAAAGGGCGCAGCGGGGGCAGGGGCTAAGCGGCCGGCGCGGCACCGGACTTCCGAACGGATGACGGGGTGACAGTCACACTCATCACTTTCAGCTTGGATGTCGCCGGTTACGCGCGCTTCTATTGATTACGTACTCGCAGCGGTATTTGTGTGAATTAATTAGTACATTGCGTTTTAGTTCATTACCCAAATAATGAGTGAATTGAAGAAGAAACCTAGTGGTGCAGCTTATAAAAGGAAGGCTAAGGAAAAAGAAGAAAAAAATCAAAATATTATAAAGCATACGAAACATATTGAGACATTTTTTTCTAAATTAAAAAGTGATGATTCGGAATTTTCTAACGCAATTCACAGTGCGTCTTCTACCGAGTCTATTCAATGTGAAATTCCTACTAGTTCTAAACAACACGATTTGTCCATGCTGCCTACTCCGTCAGCCGTAGAAGTTGTGAGGCAGTCACAAAATAGACTGTTTATCGTGGGATGTGACCCAGTCAAGTGGGATATCAATAACGAAACACAAGAATACATTGCAATTAATGGATTTAATTTACATATATATACATATTAAAGTTCCTAATCGACATACCTAATTTAAGGAGTCAAAATATATTCCATATTGAAATAATTAATAACAATATTGCATACTTCAATCCACTGTCTCGAATGTGTCGTCTGTACAACACAGTTGAATGCGACCTTATAAATATATTCGCAAACAGTCTCGCACATTTTAAAAAACAAATTGACAATCTTCTACCATAATATGTCATGGAGAACAGTTATAATTTGTTAATAACAGTTATTAGCTTTATTATTCTCCTTTTTTTCTTCCTCATCTTTCTCTGTACACTCACTATATTTTATATTTCATGTTTTATATTCGTGTTTTATATTCATGTTTTATATTTCTTTTTGATTATTATTATTTCTGTTTTTTCTCACTACTAGCATCTTCGCCTAGTAACAACTGAACCTTGTTTACGCATGCTGTGAACATTTTTAATTGGAGTGTTAATATCTGTGCACATTCCCACGCAATAATATTAATGTAATAATTTAATAAGTTAACACTCTGTAAGTGTTTCAAACAATAAATAAATAAATCATTGATCCATTGGTTAACACTTGATGTTTTTCCTGAAAACTTTTCGAGTAAAAATCTTTCTGCTGTTTTTCCTAGATTTTTATTTTCACTACCCTTACTATTATTATTTTCAGAAAGTCTCGTATCATGTTTAATTTCGTCCAGGTATTGTTCACCAAATTGTAAATTCCCACCTTCATCTAAGTAAATTTTCCTCAAATTTAGTTAAAATTAAAACTTAAAGTTAAAACTCAAAAGTTAAGGTAATTCCTATATTTTTTTTACATTAACCCAACACAAGAGGCTCTGAGGAAAATAATTTCCCTCAGGGCCTCTGTCATTTTTGAAGATGCTGTGTGGAGGGTCTTTTTGAGGAGAGGAAGGAGTGAACGTGGGTCTTGAAGAGACCCATGTTGTAGGAAGGAGGAAACACAGAGCCCGGCAAATCGTTCCACAGCCGAGCTGTTGAACACAATAACGAGTCGTAGAAGCAACCCGTTTGACATTTGTCACATGACAAATGTCAACCGTGTACATATGTTGGGCGCGCGTTTGGTGTGTTTCCCGACTATGCACCGGTGCCGAGGGGATCAATGATGCTAGTTCCTTGGAGCATCTTCCATTGAAATACCGGTTAATAAATATTTTCCGTGTTTGATGTTTTTTCTTTAGAGAATTCTGAATTTTAGTAAAAACGTCCGTAGTTGTTATGGCGGTGTGTTTTCTTGCAAGTTTCAAATCATCAGGAATATCAAATAAATGTTCATCGGGTGACTCGATTGAAGTTATGCAGTTCACACCGGTTTTTCCACCCAATGCTGCTAACACTGTAAATGTGAATCGTAACTTTTCCATTTCTCTTCACTAAAAATATCGTTTTATAAGACAAATAAAACAATGCGTTGCTCTGAAGTACAAAGAAACGACATTTAAAGTTTATTTGTCGTCCTTTTTTATATTAAAAAATTACATTATTTTTATTAGTCACTCAGTCAGCCACATAGCGAGTAGCGAGTACACAATGCTGTTCATAAATAAATGCTGTTTAAGTGTAACAAAGATAACACATAAGTGACATTTGAAAAGTGCATAAAATAAAATTCGTAATTTAAACACAAAGGGATCCTAGGCATTTCTAGGTAGGTACTTATTAGTGAGTACTTATTCCTTTACATAAATAATTGATCATTTAAATTTTTTATGTTTTATTAATTATCCCTATTAATATTATAACTGCGACAGTGTATATGTGTGTGTTTGTATAGGTATATGTTACTTCTTCATGCAAAAAAACTACTGAACCGATTGTGATGAAAATTGGTATGTAAAAAAAAAGATAGCTGGCAGTGTTGCCAACGAGGGCGATATATCGCCATTTAGGCTACTCAGAACGAGAATCGGCGCTGAAAAAATCTAAAAGGCGACTGGTCGGGCTACTTCAGAGTCAAGTTAAAAACATAATTTTCACGAAAAAACATCAATTTTAAACAATTCTCTAGCCACCCCCCCCCCCCATGAATTTTTTTTTTCGGGACAAATTTTATTTTCTTGAAATTCTCTAGCCACCCCCCCCCCTCCCACGAAATTTTTATTTTCACGTAAAACCCACCTAACTACAAATTCGGCTACTTTAGGTACTTGTTAAAATTTATAATATGTGGTCGCTAGAGGGGCGCCGATGAGGTGCTTGCCTAGGGCGCTCTCAACAGTTAATCCGCCTCTGGTTAGAAGTAATCTAGAATATAACTCAACAATCTGGTCTCCATTTTATAAGATTCACCAATTGAAAATTGAAAGAGTGCAACATAAATTTCTGCGATTTATTAATTATAAATTAGGAATTCCAAACGAATATTTTAATTACACTTTCCTCATGAACTTACTAAATTTAACCGATTTATCATTGAGACGCACAGTGTGCGACTTAGTATCTCTTTTCAAAATTTCGAATGGCAGACTGGACGCCATTGATTTGACGAGTCTTATATCTATTTTTCGGAATAACTTTATTGAGTCTTATATCGCTCCGTGTACCTACGCGCGACACTCGACAGACCGCTCTATATAATGTTCCCATATCTGCTAACAATTATTTTCAAAACTCACCTATTCAAAGACTTCACATACTCGGTAATAAGTATAGCTCAATTGATGTTTATCATCACCAATCAGTATACAAACTAAAATACAGTATACTAGAATGTTTGTAACAGATTCATAATTTTTTTTCAAACGCATATTTTATTGTTTCATTAACTAAGCTTTGTTTTGTAAAATTCCCAATCGGGCAAAATAAAGATTGATGATTACAAAGATGGTTTACAACAAACTGTAGTGTCTATCTTTATAATAATAATAACAAACTTACTTGTCTTGTGTGTATTACCTACTTACATTATTGTACTCTTGTAACTACACTATATTTATATAAACTTATCGAACTCATTGTCCAAATTCCAATAACACCGTAACTATATACTTGAATTGTATCTACTTAACTACCTACCTATATCTGTTATATTTTTCTCAAGTTTATGTATTAGTTTAACCTATGTTCTGTAAAATATTCAACCGACGTACTTTGTACAATAAACTTTGCTTGCTTATGTTTATAAAATAATAACACCATAACAATAACCCTACACATTGTTATGTAAGTTCATACTCAATTTACTATGCTATGTAATTAAAATATTTTATAATGCTACTGAACAACAAAACCCATAACATGTATATGTAAAAGCCTTCTAGGCGTTAATAAAATGAAAATGAAAATAACATTTGTGACGTTGCGATTGCGAAGGAAATCAAACACACCAGTCACAGATAACATTTGTGACGTTGCGAATGCGAAGGAAATCAAACACACCAGTCACACATAACATAGTCGTTTACGCCTTTTATTTTTAAAATTGTTAATGTTATTATAGACAGCCTTGATTTATTAAGCCTAATCACCTTCAACGTACCAACTAGAACTACTCGATCAAAATTTATTTTTAATTACAGTAACAATATAAGGACTGAGTCATTTAGATAATCACTTGTACCCCGATTACATGCAGTTGGTAATAATTTCGCAGATATTTTTGATGTGTTCAACTGCACGGAATATAGTTACAAGAAAGCTATAATAACATGCCTAAATAATATTAATGGTAAATATTCGGAATCGCTGGACACGGATTATACGAAATATTTTTTAATAAAACCTTCTGATTTACCTTAATTACTATAAAAGGAATCTGACTGCATTTGTGATATTTTTAATTTTAGCATTTTAATTTTTAATTACGTAAATCGAAAATTCACTTTCGTTGTATGGGATGACAGCTGGAATGATTTCTGTTGATGAAATTTTCTCTGGTTGGTATTCCTGATACAAGTGGCTAGAATTTGAATTTCTGAATGCAAATTCTAGTTAGGTTCTGTTTTGGCCAAACTCGCAAAATAAAATATTTTTATGTTACTTAAAAAACTTAAATTATTTATATTGAGGTATTATTATAATTATTGTTTTATTTAACCTAAACTATAGTAATCTAACCTATAATAATCAAACCTGAACTAACCTGACCTAAATCCTAACCTAACCTATATCCTAACCTAACCCATAATAATCCAACTTAACCTAACCTAACCTATATCCTAACCTAACCCGACACACCTAACTTAACCGATAATGATCCAACCTAACCTAACCTATAATAATCCAACCTTACCTAACCTAACCTATATCCTAATAATAATCCAACCTTACCTATAATAATCGAACCTAACCCATAATAATCCAACCTAACCTAACCTAACCTATATCCTAACCTAACCCGACACACCTAACTTAACCGATAATGATCCAACCTAACCTAACCTATAATAATCCAACCTTACCTAACCTAACCTATATCCTAATAATAATCCAACCTTACCTATAATAATCGAACCTAACCTATAATAATCCAACCTAACCTAACCTAACCTAAATCCTAATAATAAACCAACCTAACCTATAATAATCCAACCTAACCTAACCTAACCTATATCCTAATAATAATCCTACCTAAACTATAATAATCCAACCTAACCTAACCTAACCTATATCCTAATAATAATCCTACCTAACCTATAATAATCGAACCTAACCTATAATAACCCAACCTAACCAATAATATCCAATCTATTCTCACTTAACCTAAATTCTAATAATAAACCAACCTAACCTATAATAATCCAACCTAACCTATAATAACCCCACCTTTTTTAATTTTTCTATTTTATAAAACATACCTAAATATCTTTATTTTATTTTTCGAGTTTGGCTAAAATAGTACCTACCTAGTATTTGCACATGGTAAAAAATATAGCCACTCGTATCAGGAATACCAACAAAAGAAAATTTTATCAACAGAAACCATTCCAGCTGTCATCCCATGCAACGAAAGCGAATTTTCATTTTACGTAATTAAAAATTAAAATGCTAAAATTAAAAATTTCACAAATGCAGTCAGATTCCTTTTATAGTAATTAAGGTAAATCAGAAGGTTTTATTTAAAAATATTTCGTATTATCCGTGTCCAGCCGTGTGCATCCTCCTTTTAAGTTTTATTTTGTTTTTAACACACATATTAATGACTGTATGATTTTGGAAGTGAAATGACACTAAACTGCTCTATATAAATGCCATGTTATTATTATTATTTTTATTACTACTACGAAAATACTTGATTTATATATTGTTATATTTTGTTGTTGTTTTAAAAATAAAACCTTCTGTTGTCACTGTATTATGCAGTAAATTATGTTAAATATGTATCATGTAAAATCCCGTCAGGGCGTTTAAATTAATAAATATTTTTTTACAGGTAATTATTTTCTAAATTTTCGCTTATTGAATTGAATAACAAATTATTATAAGCATTAATTACTCCTCTGAAATATCCATACAAATTGAAAATATCTCCCGAGAAAAAATAAATGCCACCGACGGGAATTGAACCCGAACCATCTGATGTCCGGTCAGGTGCTCTGGACCACTGAGCTACGTCGGCTTATTCCCAACCCGCCAAATAATTCGATATGTACAAATCGACAATTACTGCTTATTATGTTTTTTCACTTGCAAACAACCAAATTTATTTTTGTTGGAAAGGCTTTGTTAGTGCTAAATTTCCCACTAGATGGTGTCGAGATATATTTCATTTACATTTGTTGGTGAAATATTTTGACTTGTCAAATATTATGATTTTTTAATGATAAACTAATGTTTATAAGACAAGCTTTTTATGCATAGCACAAAGGATTAATTATTATAAGTATTGCTTATAATAATTTCTTATCCTTTGTGCTATGCAAACCTTGTCTTATAAATAATAGTTTATCATTAAAAAATTACGAATTGAATAAGTTCATTGTATTATTTTTCGGTTAGCTTTGCGTTATTTTTTGGAGAAAATCGCGATATTTTTGGTGGTGTTTTTCGGAAAAGAGGTGTTTTTTTTTTTTTTTTTTTTCCATTATTTCTGGCTTTCACCCTTCAAGGGTGTTCTTGGCCATCATTTAAAATTATTGAGAAATGAAAGGTGAATTTAAATATTAATTTTATTTAAATAGGCAAATTTCAAAATTATAATGAAAATCGGAGTCGAGTTCAGACTTAGAAGAGATGAGATGTTGAATGGAGGGGAGGCAATTTTAGATAAGGCTTGATAGAAGAGAGGATATTTGTTTAGAGAGGGACAACCAAAAAATATGTGATCTAAAGTTCCCACTTCTAGACCACAGAATGTACAATCTGGGGAGTCAAGGATGTGAATTTTAAAAAGATGGGAAGGAACAGAACAATGTCCGATCCTCATTCGAATGAGTGAAGAAATTTCTTTTTTGGAAAAATGAGGGAATTGCTGAAACCACGGTTTTGATGGGATAGTCCTTTGTATTGAGGCATAGCAGGCTCCCTTGGATTGACTAGCAATGTGCCAATACTCCGACCAAACATTGCGGGATCTATCTTTGATGATGGAAAAAATGTCAGATAGGGGAATGTGGTTTACGAGGGTAACAACAGGGTTGGACGCTCCTTGTTTTGCCAAGGCATCCGCAATATCATTACCCATGACACCAACATGTCCAGGAATCCAAATCAGAGTTACAGTTTTACCAGAGCTTTGAATGGAGGCTATCATCTCTCGAATAAGGCATACAAAGTGATCATCAGGATGAAGAAGAGGACTGGATTTAAGTTTTTGGAGGGAACTGAGAGAGTCAGAGAGAACGAGGGAATGTTCAAAATTATTTTTGATTATATATTTGAGAGATTCTATTATTGCAATGCACTCGGCTGAAAATATTGAAAATTGATTTGAAATTGAATGAAATATTCTGTCATTAGAATTATTGTGGTAAACGTTAATACCTATACCACAGTTAGGAGAGTCGGGAGATTTGGATCCATCAGTAAATAAAAGAGAAAAGTTGGGCCATTTAGATGAAATAATGTCATTGAACATATTATTGACAGTTCGGGCCGGGAGATTGGAATGACTTTTAAGGATTCCGATCCCTTCTAATATTGTTGGGGATAGGGTGACGTGACTATATTTTAATTTGTATAAGGGAAGTAGATCATTTTGGCTGATGTGAAGCTCTGAGAGAGACTTAAAATTTTTACAGATGTCAGGAAGAGGTTTAGTTGAAGCTCTGATTGTAGATGAATGGGTTGAGTCAATGAACAACGAGACGCTGGGGATAACCTGATGACATTTAGAGTTTAAACATTTAAGAACAAATTTGTCAGCAAATAGTTGACGCCTTATATAAAGAGGAGGATCAGAACATTCTACTTGAAGGGAATTGATGGGTGACGATTGCATCGCTCCAGTTATAATTCGCAAAGATTTAGATTGAATTTTGTCTAATTTATCAAGTACATTTTTTGAGGCAGTACTAAAAAGTGGGCAGGCATAGTCGAGATGGCTTCGAATAAGTGCGTTGTAAAGCAACTTGATGCAAGTAGGGTGAGCTCCCCACGGGAAAAAAATATTATTATTATTATTATTTTATTTATACATTTTTAAAATAGAGGTGTTATTTTTCAGAAAAAAGGTTGTTGTTGTTGTTTTTTTTAAAGAATGAATGATGTTGCTTTCGTATTTAGAAAAAACCAGAAATAACGTTATTTACATAGCGTTAGCGATCTCTACGGAATTGCTTCATTCATTGAATAAGAAAATTAACTGCGTAGTTGTATGAAATGCATAATATTCTATATTACATATTATGCAGTAATTACATTGGTGACATTTCTTTTTCAATTATAATTATTGTGTTAACTTCCCATTTTTATTATGAAATTAAATTTGTACAGTAAAAAAAGAATAATATCTCCCAATAAACAGTGGGAATGAATCATGCGCTGGGAATGTTTTTATTTAAATGTCTTGACGTGGAGAGGATATGGATGGGTCAGGGGAGGGTGTAGAGTGAGGGGGTGGGAGCAGAAGTGTCTTTATAATTTAGCCTTTGAGGCGGGTCCTGAGAGACCACCCGTTCCCCCCCCCCCTCCTAAGCCCCGATACACATTCTTGTTTAGGCTAGGATTTCTTGACACTGGAGTCCAAAACTGGAGCACTACGAAGCAATATTTTACAATCCTGGGCCTCTCATGTGAGACTTTACGTGAAACCTCCCTTGTAAGAACAAATGAAATGAAACAAAAGGTGTCTATTTTCATTAATAAATTATTTTCATTTTTATTTATTGTTTTTAGATTTAATTTGTACAACTGTATTATAATTTAAAGCTTTTTCAATTAAAATTTATTTAATTTATAAGCAAGTTCTGCTTTGTAATTATTATTATGACAATGCCTTCAGAAGGCGAAACAGTCACGCGTAACAATAATTACAAAGCAGAATTTGTTTATAAATAAGCTGTGTTGAATAAAAATATTATTGAATACATAAAAGAAAAAGCGTACTTATATATTTTCGAATATTTGAGATTATTCAATATTATGACGGAACACTTTGAAAAAGGGCACGTAAAAAACATGTTTTAATGAAATTGCTGACATCAAATATTAATGTCTCGTAGATGTATTGAAATCTGAATAGAATCTCTTCCAGTGCAAGACAAGTATCAACATCAAATCACGTTGAGACGAACAAAGGCAGATATATTTTTATTTAAATATGTAGGCATCGTGAAGAAAGGAGATTTATTTATTTCGTTGAGCAAACAGTCATATTGCAAATGTCAGGCGGCACAACAAAGTACCCCAAGCAATATTCAGGGGGTTCGTGTGGGTGAGCCCGCGGGATTCGGCGCGATAAGATCCCCGGAGTTAAATCATCCAAATCTGTCTGCATAAACGGCGCCCATAACTTCTCGTCTCCTGAATGACACTACCAATAAAATGCTAACTTTTCTGGTAATTGGGAAACATGGCAAATGCCCAGCAGTTTCACGTTTACTTGATTCGTGACGTTTGAAATAGGTATTTAATTGTACTCTGTTATTATTTGATCGAAAAAATAAAAGATTTATATGTACATCATATTAGAAATAGCATAGATACCTACCTATATCTGTTGTTTGGTTAGTAGACAATACTAAAAATCAGGAGAAAGCTGAAGGAGTTCCAAGCACGCTGTTTTGACATACTCTCCTCGCTTCATTCACATTTATTTATATTAGTCTGTTATTCCAACATTCCTACACTTTTTTTTATTTGATTCAGTTGATAGTACCATTACTTCGAGGGCTAACATAATATTTTTATCAAATTATTGAACAAAACTTCGATACATGCAATATATAGAAAACTGAAACTTGACACATGATACCGGAGGAACAGAGAAAGACGCTTTCCCTAGTTTTGGGAAGTGGGGCACCACTCAGTCGCACCAGGCGCCCTATTTTTTAATGACATGACACGAGACACCGGAGGAACGGTAAACAAGCATTCCTTAATTTTGGGAAGTGCGGCACCTTACGCCCTGTTTGCTAGTGACATGACATGAGATACCGGAGGAACGGTAAACACGCATTCCTTAGTTTTGGGAAGTGCGGCACCTTACGCCCTGTTTGCTAGTGACATGACATGAGATACCGGAGGAACGGTAAACACGCATTCCTTAGTTTAGGGAAGTGCGGCACCTTACGCCCTGTTTGCTAGTGACATGACATGAGATACCGGAGGAACGGTAAACACGCATTCCTTAGTTTTGGGAAGTGCGGCACCTTACGCCCTGTTTGCTAGTGACATGACATGAGATACCGGAGGAACGGTAAACACGCATTCCTTAGTTTTGGGAAGTGCGGCACCTTACGCCCTGTTTGCTAGTGACATGACATGAGATACCGGAGGAACGGTAAACACGCATTCCTTAGTTTAGGGAAGTGCGGCACCTTACGCCCTGTTTGCTAGTGACATGACTTGAGATACCGGAGGAACGGTAAACACGCATTCCTTAGTTTAGGGAAGTGCGGCACCTTACGCCCTGTTTGCTAGTGACATGACATGAGATACCGGAGGAACGGTAGACACGCATTCCTTAGTTTTGGGAAGTGCGGCACCTTACGCCCTGTTGGCTAGTGACATGACATGAGATACCGGAGGAACGGTAGACACGCATTCCTTAGTTTTGGGAAGTGCGGCACCTTACGCCCTGTTTGCTAGTGACATGACATGAGATACCGGAGGAACGGTAAAAACGCATTCCTTAGTTTAGGGAAGTGCGGCACCTTACGCCCTGTTTGCTAGTGACATGACATGAGATACCGGAGGAACGGTACACACGCATTCCTTAGTTTTGGGAAGTGCGGCACCTTACGCCCTGTTTGCTAGTGACATGACATGAGATACCGGAGGAAAAGTAAACACGCATTCCTTAGTTTTGGGAAGTGCGGCACCTTACGCCCTGTTTGCTAGTGACATGACATGAGATACCGGAGGAAAAGTAAACACGCATTCCTTAGTTTTGGGAAGTGCGGCACCTTACGCCCTGTTTGCTAGTGACATGACATGAGATACCGGAGGAACGGTACACACGCATTCCTTAGTTTTGGGAAGTGCGGCACCTTACGCCCTGTTTGCTAGTGACATGACATGAGATACCGGAGGAAAAGTAAACACGCATTCCTTAGTTTTGGGAAGTGCGGCACCTTACGCCCTGTTTGCTAGTGACATGACATGAGATACCGGAGGAAAAGTAAACACGCATTCCTTAGTTTTGGGAAGTGCGGCACCTTACGCCCTGTTTGCTAGTGACATGACATGAGATACCGGAGGAACGATAAACACGCATTCCTTAGTTTTGGGAAGTGCGGCACCTTACGCCCTGTTTGCTAGTGACATGACATGAGATACCGGAGGAACGGTAAACACGAATTCCTTAGTTTTGGGAAGTGCGGCACCTTACGCCCTGTTTGCTAGTGACATGACATGAGATACCGGAGGAACGGTAAACACGCATTCCTTAGTTTTGGGAAGTGCGGCACCTTGCGCCCTGTTTGCTAGTGACATGACATGAGATACCGGAGGAACGGTAAACACGCACTCCTTAGTTCTGGGAAGTGCGGCACCTTGCGCCCTGTTTGCTAGTGACATGACATGAGATACCGGAGGAACGGTAAACACGCATTCCTTAGTTTTGGGAAGTGCGGCACCTTGCGCCCTGTTTGCTAGTGACATGACCTGAGATACCGGAGGAACGGTAAACACGCATTCCTTAGTTTTGGGAAGTGCGGCACCTTACGCCCTGTTTGCTAGTGACATGACATGAGATACCGGAGGAACGGTAAACACGCATTCCTTAGTTTTGGGAAGTGCGGCACCTTGCGCCCTGTTTGCTAGTGACATGACATGAGATACCGGAGGAACGGTAAACACGCATTCCTTAGTTTTGGGAAGTGCGGCACCTTGCGCCCTGTTTGCTAGTGACATGACATGAGATACCGGAGGAACGGTAAACACGCATTCCTTAGTTTTGGGAAGTGCGGCACCTTGCGCCCTGTTTGCTAGTGACATGACATGAGATACCGGAGGAACGGTAAACACGCACTCCTTAGTTTTGCGAAGTGGGACACCCGGCGGCGCCCTGTTTGTTGACGAGAGGCTTACGTTGTTTTTGTTTTGCCTTCGAATTAATTAGAATAAGCCTTGGCAAATATTTTTGTTTTTTCAAGAAACTGAATGAATTTACTTTGTTTAACAGTTTATCTTAACGCAGCAGAACCAGTCCGTGGAAGGAGATGACTCATCGCTGAAGTTTTCTGTTGAATTTATAAAACGCATGTATCGTGGCTATTAGCGAACTTTATGTTGTTTACATTTTACGTCATCTCTCAAAACAAGGCAACTCACATTATGTAAATATTTAGAATGCCAAATACTCATTGCTCTTATTTTGGCTAAGCTATTATTTAATGATTTAAAGTAAGTTCTTAGAAAAATTTAATAATACACTTTTAAACTGTATACGTGTGAGACATGGTGTCACTACCGAACTTGCTCGATGGAACGACTCCGAATTCAATATAATGACGCCTGTAGAATCATATTTCGATACCGAAGATACAGCAGTATCGTTAATTGTTAATTTATCAATTGTTAATTTATTATATCTATTATACAAAAAAAAAATATATCTATATGGGACGTGTGGGATTCCACTAACCTCTCCACATTCTGGAATAAAATTATTATTATTATATCACCACCATCACTGGTGAGAAAATTGTCTTTGAAAATGGACTTATGTGGATTTTATTATTTCAAATTTTTAAACCAATTTATGGTGGAATTTCATTTAATTGCGACGTTTTTATGGATTAAATCACATGTATAACTTTCTTAACGTTTTTTTATGAATGATCCGGTCGGTTTTACCTTATGACGGGCATCTTCAGACTGGTCTGTCCCAGTAGGACTAGTCTGAAGATTTATGATGATTTAATCTGAAGATTTCCATCATGAAGTGAAACCGTTCCGGTCTTTAGTATAAAATCGAGGAGATTTATGAATATGTTACCAGTAAAAAGTCATATATTTTATCGTTTATGTAAATAACAAACACACTAAATTCGGTTGTCTGTGCATTAATCCTGGGTCAATTTACTCAAAAAATTGCTTTAAGTGTAATTTTGAAAATTGGAACTGATGTGAATATAGTATATATAGCATATAAATTTAGTATACCCACGATGTAGTATTGTTTTGCAAAAAAAAATCTTTTTTCTAAATTTCTTAGGGTTAATCTTGATATATAAATAAATGTATAATTATTTTTTTATTTTTTTATTTTTCGGAATAACTTTATTGAGTAAAACCTCAAATTGTAATATTTAAATATTGAAGACAATATTAGTGATTTCTAAACGAAAATCTGAAACAGAAAAATCAGAAAAGGAAACGGTCACATCTGGGACTCGAGTCCCAGTTCGAGTCCCAGATGTGACCGTTTCCTTTTCTGATTTTTCTGTTTCAGATTTTCGTTTAGAAATCACTAATATTGTCTTCAATATTTAAATGTATAATTTATAGAGTGCAAGTTATTATG
The DNA here is from genome assembly GCA_026573805.1 of Hesperophylax magnus. Taxonomy (NCBI): domain Eukaryota; kingdom Metazoa; phylum Arthropoda; class Insecta; order Trichoptera; family Limnephilidae; genus Hesperophylax; species Hesperophylax magnus. The sequence continues at coordinate 1,142,119 of JAIUSX010000043.1, read as the reverse complement.
AGTTCCTAGACTCTAATTTTATTATTTACAAGCAGATAGACACTTACCTGGCAAGTCACTTCGAATAAACACACTATTATCTACGTTTTAAATGTCTGTGACCATTCATAAGTCATGTGGCAGTCTATTCCAGTAAAGTCTGAGCTTTTTAATTTTCAACTAAACTTTATTTATTAGGTAACAATGTAAGGTAACTGCTAAATAGATTTTCCAAACGTATTATTCGTTCGAAAGGTAAATTTCTAATTTGCAAAAAAATGTTACAAAGAAAATTGAGAATATTTGCTTTTGAAAGATCCTGAGGCCAATATATTATAAATATTTTCAGCTTCACAAATTCTACAATAATTATAAATAAAACTCTCGACACGGTGTGTTTTCCAAAAGAATGCAGATAATGGTGTTTGCCACTTGAGTAATAACCACGGAGGAGAGAATTGTAATGACTGCCGCAAGTCGAATTGGAATAGAATATATTTATCAATAGGCTCAAAATGATGGTATTTGCCACTTGAGTAATAACCACGGAGGAGAGAATTGTAATGACTGCCGCAAGTCGAATCGGAATAGGATATATTTATCAATAGGCTCAAAATGATGGTATTTGTCACTTGAGTAATAACCACGGAGGAGAGAATTGTAATGACTGCCGCAAGTCGAATCGGAATAGGATATATTTATCAAGAGGCTCAAAATTACAAAAAAATGTTTTTGCCCATTTAGGCTATATTTTAATGTGAACGAAAATGGTTGTAGGTACTGGTTACTCTATTTATTATTCTCTTTTCACATCATGTATAGATATTTGTTTTATTTGACGTATCTATCTTTTTATCTTTTGTCATTTCTATTTTTTTTTGAATCTCTACATATTTTCATTTTTTTTTTAAATTACAATTTTTGTAATTTTCTCAATTGCCACACTAGTGTCATGCCCATATTATGGTAGTTGGAGAAGCAGTCGATTTAAAATTAGTGTGAATTAAATTTTAAAATTAAAATTAAAAATAATGGACAGAAGAGACATCTCTGATCAGTTTTGTAGAGATTTTGCTCTGCAGGTGAGTGATAACGAATTACAGTCATCTTCGCATTAATCAGATGGATTCTTCCGAATTATATCTTTGACAAAAGAGGGCACCACTCTGTTTGGTGGATTTAAGACAAAAGGATTAAGATATTTTTGTCACAATAATGTGGCAGTACGTTTGGAATTACAATGTGCTAATTCATCTTTATTAAAAATTCTACTCTCTTGAGAGCTGGTTGACATATTATAATCTCATAGTGCGAATGCAAATATTATTGTGCCGATTTGCCGTCTGCTGCCGAATTTGAAGATCAAGGAGCTAAACTCAATGCGAGTGCTATTTTTTGGTGAGTCTTCTGTTTTTATGTATTTTGGTGGCTGGTGTATAAGTTGTTACTTCTACTGCAGAGTGAATTTAATAATCAATCCATTTTTTTCATAGGGAATAAATTTTCCCTGATGGTCTGTGCTACTTACAAGCCTGACCACACCAGTAGTCGTACATGTTTTATTTAAGAACTAAGAAAATAATATTTTGTGGAAAAAAATTATAAAACATTGAAAAAGGAAATTATATGAAAAAAATGCATATCATTATATAAACCATAAAAGAAATAAAAATAAAGATTATACTGAATGATAAAAGATATTTAAAAAAAAAAGTAGTAAAATTAAAAATATTTAATTATGACCGGTCGGTGGCTGAGTCGGCATCGTGTCTGGGCCCCACCCGTGGTGTGTTCAATTCCTAGGCTGGCTGAGCCTCCATCACGACATAAGCAAAATTTCCCGCTTACTGTGATGGTGTTATCACGTCTGGGTCTCAACCGTGGTGTGTTCAATTCCTAGGCTGGCTGAGCCTCCATCACGACATAAGCAACATTTCCCGCTTACTGTGATGGTGTTATCACGTCTGGGTCTCAACCGTGGTGTGTTCAATTCCTAGGCTGGCTGAGCCTCCATCACGACATAAGCAACATTTCCCGCTTACTGTGATGGTGTTATCACGTCTGGGTCTCAACCGTGGTGTGTTCAATTCCTAGGCTGGCTGAGCCTCCATCACGACATAAGCAACATTTCCCGCTTACTGTGATGGTGTTATCACGTCTGGGTCTCAACCGTGGTGTGTTCAATTCCTAGGCTGGCTGAGCCTCCATCACGACATAAGCAACATTTCCCGCTTACTGTGATGGTGTTATCACGTCTGGGTCTCAACCGTGGTGTGTTCAATTCCTAGGCTGGCTGAGCCTCCATCACGACATAAGCAACATTTCCCGCTTACTGTGATGGTGTTATCACGTCTGGGTCTCAACCGTGGTGTGTTCAATTCCTAGGCTGGCTGAGCCTCCATCACGACATAAGCAACATTTCCCGCTTACTGAGGGAATATTTGTTTTTCTTTATAAAAAAAGATTAAAATACATCCGAAACTATACCAATTATTTTATATAAAACTTTTGAACACAGGTTAAAGATGGTATGTACCTATCTAGAAGTGTACATGTTTACGGTTACATTGTCACATTTGAATATATAGTGATTTAAAAAATAAAAGACAGAATGATTTTGTTAAACAGTGTAAAGAACTCGTGTATTCCTTACAACAACTCATCCCTTTCAAATATCCAATGTTGAACACGGATAGTGGAATTATTTTATTTGAATGTGCTCAATGCAAATTATAAACTGTGCATTCCGTGAACATTGTGAAGTGAAGTGGATTATTATAAACTGTGCATTCCGTGAACATTGTGAAGTGAAGTGGATTATTAACATTTACAACACAAACTTATTACTTTTTAATGTTAATACTCTTCAAATGTTCCAAACAATAAATTACATAAAAGAATAAAACATATACATATACGCAATACACAATACTATCACAATACACAGTGCATTATATACAACCTGACATCGTAATAGTTGCCGTTTTTTATTAATGTTTTCATTACCGCTAGTAATTTCTTATTTTATTTTATTTCAATTTATTATTTCATATTATCTTTTTATTGAATATTATACTCGTAAAACTATTTATTTGGCAAAGTATCCAGTGAGACTTACATTATCATATCACAATGTTTGAAAATTGTAATGATTATTACAAGAGAAATATAGACTAATGTGAATATTATGTCTATGTTGTCTTGATTCTGGTGGTTCGTTTCGGCAAATATTGTTTTAGAGTTAACAGTATAAATAAAGCTTTTCAGTTGTTTGTGCAGATTGTGTATAAACAATCATTACTCGGAATAGCCAAGAATACCGCGAGCTCTGTTTTAAATTATCCACTCTGATTATAATGGGTTCATTTCAGGAAATGAGGGTACTTTGGACTTGCTATTCATCAGACATACAATTAATTTATTTGTTGAGGAGTGTTTAATCCCACTGACTAAAGCCAATTGCCTGATGAAGCAGGTCTACTCCCGGTGACCTGCTTCTGTTTTTCCCGCCTTCCACTTTCAGTGACTGCGAGTTTCTTTAACAACGAGTTTTCGAAAAGGCAAATGATTCTCCCATAGTATTTAAGAAAACGTGTTAGGCAGTAAGCCTCCTTTGGATAAACAGCTCTTCCGGAATGGGGAGATTGGTACAGTTGACTGTCCATGGAATCTTGGATATTCTTTGCCAACAGGAGGTCTCGAAGGCTTATAACATTGTTTTATAAAAAAACAACTTTAGACTAAATCTTTAAAAACGCACCCTGTATTATCACATCTTCGTAGGCTGAGGAAGAGTCAGGTGGTTATAAAAACACACCCTGTATTATCACATTTTCGTAGGCAGAGAAAGAGGTGGGATTAAAAAACAAAAACAGAAACGAATAAAAAAAGTTCAAGTCTCTTGTGTATCTATTTTATGATAGTGATTTGGCAAATTTCATTTAGAAAACACAATTTTGTTTGGATTATCACTGGAACTGGTTTGAACTGGAGAGTTTTTTTACAGTTCTAATGGGAAATTGTAAAATGGTGAAAAACTTTTATTAGGGTCGGGAAATGGGATGAAAACCTAAAAAAACTCACCCGAGAACAACAGGGATATTCACTTTATATAAATACTGTTAACGACCGTGTTGGGAAAGTTGCTTTTTATCAAGGCTTGGAGGATTATTATTCTCAAACTTTAGAAGGCTTTAGTTGGGTTTCTCGCAAATGATAAATTGTTATTACCCTAAATAATTATTTTCAAATAAAATATCAACGAATTTAAAAATACGTTTTATCAATATTATTTACGAGAGCTATAATTCCCTAATTCCCCATAAATGAAAGAACATATTGGGCCCACGTCATCGAAATCTGGATAACTTACAATTGATATATTTTCTATGAAAATAGATGCTTTTGCGTATTTCAATCCTACGTTCCCCACGCCTGGAGAGGACGATGGCGGTGAAGAAAGATCTTCCAAAGAGTTGATTTCACGTTTTAGGTTACGTTTGTTTTGAAGGATGGGGTTTATCGACGATTGCTCGTTTTTTGGTAAAGTAGAATATGGACGACTAATAGATTAATAATATAAAATCCATTGGACATAGTGAAACTGCGTTTCAAATTTGTGTTCGTATGACAGGTGAGCCCGTCGGCATGGAAACGTAGTATTGCACCTTGTGTGCGTGGACCCAGTATGTCCCTGCCCTAAGCCGTGGTGCTCTCGGATTTCCAACAAAGTTCAAAAGTGTGTTAAAGAGCGTTATGTCTAATGCCTTCAAATTTAAGAAATATCGACTTGGCGAAAAGGTTTTTCTATGTAATGATGTAATCGAATTCTAAAATCTTACATAACGTCCAAGGTCTTCCCAAAATTCTAAGCTAACAAAGTTTCATCACTAACGTATGTTTTTCTTTCTTCGATAACACAAACAATCATCATTTTTCAGGCTTCTGATAATGCCCATAATAACTTTCAGAGTGAGTTACACAGTTGTAAATCCCTACAGCTCGAGAGAACGGTCCAGAGTAAATCATACTAGTACAGAGAACAAAAAAAAACCCAGAGGAAATTATTTATCTGTTTAAAACTCCATCTTCATATATATTTGCATATCGATAGGATAATAGAAATAATTTTCAGTTTTCTTTCAGTACTTCAATACTTTTAACACTATTTGTTTTTCTATTACGGTTGCTAATAGTTGAGATAATCCTTTGATCAATTTGATGTCGCGAGTGACCCGCTTTCTGAAAACGGGACATTTTCGCTTCCCGCCGCTTTCCTTTCAGACAACGGGACGTATGGTGACGTTTTGTACATGGTTCTATATCCACCACAGAAGTAAGTCGTGCAGCTCTAAGGGTGAATGATGGCTTAATTAATCAATATTAATAAGGTTCTGTGGGCAATCAGTTATCAGTTTGGGATTAGCGGCGAACAACCTCATCCACTCGTATAGCCGCATTGTATGAGAAAGGGAAACGCGATACTTGTTCCCGGAACTGTTCCTGTGGATATGAGATGTGGGCCAACTGTAACAAATTGAATCAGTACATAACATGGGCCACGATCAAAACTTCCAGGGAAATTTTCGGGCATTTTTGAGACCTTTGCCACATTATTCGATAAGTCTTAAGTGATTGATGAAAAAGTTGCTTTATAAAAATAATATTCTAAAACGAGTTTTGCCGGTGTGTACACTATCGGTGTCCTTGTAGCTTGCCGTACGGGGCGCGCGGTATGAAAGTTATTTCTTCGATAACTTTGCTTTCACTTTTCCCTGTCATTCCCCCATTCTTTGCCTCGCGCTTGAAAAACTTCAATTTGAAAATTATCATTGGATTATTATTTAAAGTTTCGTTTCAGTCGACTTTATGAATATGTCGATCTACGGAGCAAGGAAGTAAGATACGTGGCTCTTCCTTTAGAGACCGCATGATGAAATTATGGAATACTTTATTATAATATTATAAAGGGAACAATAAATAAATTTAATGCAATGAGTGTCGATTTTATCATTAACTATATAAAACTGAATTTATTTGTAGGTAGTTTCACAAATAAATGTTACGTATATGAACACTATGCGCGCTTCGTTACAAAGAGGAAACCAATGATTTTGGCAAATCCAATTCAAATTAATGAATTATTTTTCGAATAGATTTATTATTTGAGGATTTAAAAGTATATTCTGTGATCTGATTCATCATCATCATCAGCTTCATCCTCTTTTTAAAAATGTGAATACCGCGTAAGAGTCCCAACTGCTCCGAACCGTCTGGAGACAGTTAGACTATAACGCATTCCCAATCAGGGTTGGCTATTAGCTGAAGATAGTGGGGAGGGAAAAGATATGGGAAAGAGGAAGTTGTATATTCGCAAACATACTCTGTATAATATTGTGCCGCAAACATACTCTATATAATATTGTGCCGCCAACGTACTCTAAATAATATCGTGTAGCAAACATACTCTGTGTAATATTGTGCCGCCAACGTACTCTAAATAATATCGTGTAGCAAACATACTCTGTGTAATATTGTGCCGCAAACATACTCTATATAATATTGTGCCGCCAACGTACTCTAAATAATATCGTGTAGCAAACATACTCTGTGTAATATTGTGCCGCAAACATACTCTATATAATATTGTGCCGCAAACATACTCTATATAATATTGTGCCGCCAACGTACTCTAAATAATATCGTGTAGCAAACATACTCTGTGTAATATTGTGCCGCCAACGTACTCTAAATAATATCGTGTAGCAAACATACTCTGTGTAATATTGTGCCGCAAACATACTCTATATAATATTGTGCCGCCAACGTACTCTAAATAATATCGTGTAGCAAACATACTCTGTGTAATATTGTGCCGCAAACATACTCTATATAATATTGTGCCGCAAACATACTCTATATAATATTGTGCCGCCAACGTACTCTAAATAATATCGTGTAGCAAACATACTCTGTGTAATATTGTGCCGCAAACATACTCTATATAATATTGTGCCGCCAACGTACTCTAAATAATATCGTGTAGCAAACATACTCTGTGTAATATTGTGCCGCAAACATACTCTATATAATATTGTGCCGCCAACGTACTCTAAATAATATCGTGTAGCAAACATACTCTGTGTAATATTGTGCCGCAAACATACTCTATATAATATTGTACCGCAAACATACTCTAAATAATATTGTGTCGCAAACATGCTCTGTGTAATATTGTGCCGCAAACATACTCTATATAATATTACAATGAAGCAATTGTGAAATAACACAAAGTGATTAAATTAAATTTACTTACGACGGGATTTGAATCAGCGACCTCCGCATTGCTGGTCGAGAGTCTTATCCCTCGACCACGGAAGATGCTTTCTGGAACACGCTGTGAAATAATAATTGCGAATAATTTTTTTTCAGGTGCCTTTTTACCCACAATGATTTTATAGAGTATAATTAAAGTACCTATCTCAAATATTGTTAAAAATGATAAATATCACTACAAGATCATGATAGTTAAACTTGAGCAATAGACAGCTTACTCTAAGGTCAGCAGATCTAGATGTTAGTAATCGTCTAATCGAACTTTCTATGTCAAATCGAGCCGTTTACTATGATCCTTCTTTTAGTGTAACAGGCTCGCTCATCTGGAATAGACTTCCCTCAGCTCTTACTAATCTCCAGAATTTGGCTGAATTTAAAGGAGCTTTAAAAACAAAATTATTAAAAAAATCTTACCATCCATAAATTTTAACTTCTTTGCAATATTTTATAATAAGCCATATTCTAAATCTTCAGATAATTGTTTGGTTTCGGTTGCCTCCTTATTGTAGGTACCTTTTTAAAATGTCTGCTCAGAAGATTCTCATTTCTGAGCACAAACTGCCTCCTGTTTTATATTATTTTTTAGTTTTAATAATCTTGTTTTGTCCTGTTCTGCTGTTATTGTTATACTAAGTTTTGTCATCACTTTGTATTAACAGTATATTAAGTGTTATAATTTTGGATCTGTATTGGGTAAGGCACACTGTAAGAATGATTTTAAGAACATGACCACTAATACTGAATTACCGTTCTTAAGTTTATTATAGTTAAGCGCACTTGAAATGAAATGACACTAAACTGCGCTATATAAATGCCATGTTATTATTATTATAAAGTTTCGCTGTAGAGAACGACCTCTATTTAGAATCTAGTATTGCTTGAAAGAGCTTTAACTATGCTTAGGCGCTTCGTTAAAGGTATTTGGAGGTAACTCTATGGCTTGCTGTGTGGCGTGTTTCTATATTTCACACATTATAATATGATAGGATCGAGTGAAGCCAGGAGCTAGAGCTAAATAACTGTAATCTGTGTGGTTTGTTTGCTGCACAAGCCGATTATTAATTATCAATATGCCTAAACAGAACTGTTGATAGCAGACAGTTATGTGAGGTCCCTCGAACACAATATTCACCACATCAAAGGTTCAAATACGCAGTCGTACCTAACCGTAAGAATACCGTTTTTATCTGTTATATCGGCCAGACCATATTTCAGAGATCTTCTCGGTGCTAAATATTAGTTCATAAAACGAGTTTAAATTGAAGCCATCCTGAACCTTACTCAAATTCGTTTATACACAAAAATAGCATTCCATGGTATAGAAGTTGTACGTGTACAACATCCATATATACTTTAAGTTGTCCGTTTTCTCAAACATTGCTTTTAGAGCGTAGTTTTATAAATCTTAATATATGTTCGTACATGCTAATCTACGAAACCACCCAACCAGTTTAATTGAAATTTGGTGAATGTGTATGGTTGGTTCCAGCTTGAAATATAGAATAGTTTTGACCCCAAAAACACATATTTTAACTTCCCTACATAGAAGGCGGTCAGTGACACGACAACTTCTTATATCATAAAATGCATTCCAAATGGTTGACTAAATTCTAATTGGTTTCTAATCTTAATATTTAAAAAAATTCAGCCTGCGTCTGTTAGTGCTAGCAAAACTTGAAAGGTAGTCGATCGATATCGCTGAAATTTTTGTTGTTGTTATTAGAGCCAGAAGTGTTAAGAGATGTGTTTAAATGGTAGAAGAAGTTGGGGACGCCCGAGGAATACTTAACGCATTATCTCTGCACCAGAATGATATACGGAGTGGAATTAAGGTCGATGTTAACCATTATATTGTTGTATACGGTAGTGAATGGTGGAAGAAGTCGGAGGCGCCTTTAAAAGACATTAGCAATATCCAGGGATTCACTCTACACATTATTATATAAAGTAATCAGCATTCGCGTAAGCATTTCGTTGTTTAATTATAGAACATATTATTTTATAGAATAAAAAAAGTGTTAAGATTTAATTTCTATTAGAAGCCTTAGTTAAATATACAATTGTGTACGTATAAGAATAAGCGAAAAGAAAAAATAATATCTTAAAATACAAAATTAGTATCGAATTCTTAACAATAGATGTATGTTTGGTTATTTAAATCGCTTGCAAAAATCGAAAAACAAAACATTCTTTAAGCGTGATTACAAAATATTATACTTAAAGTGAATGACGTGTCCCCCAGCTTAAGATCAGAAACTCATTGATTGATTCGCCTGTTTTGAATTTGCATTTCAGGACTGCTTGGGCTCTCAATAATTGTCGTTGTAGTTTGGTACAGTCCCTCAAAATAATATGATTGTATCGAAGAACTTAAAACCTGAAAGCGTTGGGATGCATTTCGGAGAATGTTTCAAAGAAAAATCACTAGCCGACACATCTCAAATTCTTAGCATAAAATATTAACGAATATTAAAGTTTAGCAGAAGTTACCCTCTGCTCATTGGTTAATTATAACTAATTCTATGATGCTTCGTCAATGTCTGGAAGGCCAGGAATTGGTTCTCGGATATGATAATATTTAACAAAACCCCCTTGAATAATGCCGGTATATTATCGCACACTTATTCATAGCATTATAATATAGAAAAAACACTTTTGTATTTTCTACCTCCTGTTTGGAGTAGGTCAACATTATTATTTAGATCATTCTCTCTAGTGATCCTAAGCTACCCGGATCAGCTGTTCTCGTGAATATAAACAATAATATCATCTATGGAGGAAAGGTGAATTTATAAATATGAACGAGGAACGAGTAAGTAAGCTTGTATGTGTGACTTATTCAGCTTTGAAACCAAATTTTTTTTTAAAATCATATATTTTTTCATTTCACATAAAACCATATGAATTGCACGTGTTTAAACTATTGAAATATATGCAAACATTGTATACCTATATGTTTGGGGAGCGAAATAAAACATTGTGATCGAAGTGACTTTGATAGAGGTTCCATTTTTATAAGCTTATTACAATGATACGCCGATCCCCAAAAATGTAAAAGATGCGAGTTCGAATATTCAAGTAGTATAATATATATTGAAATGCTTTTTAATGTAAATGACGAGAACAAAACTATAATGGTATAAGAATTTATAGGTAAAAAGTTTTTACATTTTTCTCTGTCGGAAAATATCTAAAAAAACAACTTCCTATTTTCAACCATCAATATTGAATATACTAGAAAGTAATTAATTTGACGCTAATTGTACTTCACGTTGTCCGAAAAAATCATCATAAGTAGTAATTTCTGAGCGGCGCGGCAGCGAGAATTACTCTGTCTGCGATGATCATAATGCACATCTTGTTCCACAAGTTGGAAGCAAAGTCGCCTCATGATTCAAAAGTTAGGTAGGTACATAATACCTAATAACACGGAAGAAAAGGTACAGCTAGAAAATGGTGCATCATGTATTGGGTATTCTCTTTTATATAAATTATGTTTTTGAAGTTTTTGCAGCAAATATTTAACCTATAAACCCATTTCCGTTCACATTAACATTATATACTCATTTCAAAAGAAATGGCTTTATGTGAAAGTAAAACCACTTTCTAAAGGACGGATCCTTTGACAGAAAAGGTATTTGAAAGGCTTTGAAATATTAAAAGACATTGTATAAAAAAACATTCGGAAATCATCTCTAACTCATCGCATGAAATGGTTTGAGATTTGTTAAAATTTCAACTTAACAATTTTTTATTTATTAAAATTAATCACCGTAGAAAAAAATGGTATAATGTTAAATTAATTAAACACAAACTTTATTTCTTCGTGGAAAATAAATTAATTGCATTCAGAAAATCTCGCGAACTTAAAATATTTGTTTATCAAAAGCATGTGATTGATTGATTACGTTGAACCTTATAACCGTCAATTTAATAAAATATACGGAGCATAATGTTTGATTTCGTAAACAGACCCTTCGGTGGAAGGAAACAATTCAGAGCGGTACACCGCTAAATTATGCCAAACTAACGCCGCGGCGGGAAACTCATTTTGTGCCGAGATCAGCGCTGAAATTTCAGAACACCAAACTCTCGACAGCCAAGGAAAACACGACACAGCCTCCCGCGTCTGAGACGAGAGCGGCCACCCAGGAACGAACTGTACTCCACGAGGACGCAGTCTCCAGTCTCCACTCTCCCTCCAGTCTCGCTCCGCAACCTGCGCGGGAAGCACGCGTCGCTACTCTCGCCGCTCTATTATCCTAGCCGAATACTTTATCCAAATTCTAACGAAATTTTATCAGTTTTCGAAAGTGAAAATATTTCAAGTGTTTGTTTTGTTTTTAAATCGGTACTTTTTTTAATAGGTAGTGAATTTCATCTGTGAATTTTTATTTTTGCGTTTGGTATTTGAAATACCCGCCAAAATGCACGCGTTCTTTTTGATGTTGTTGTTGTTCAAGTCGTGCGTGTTTGGGTTGGAGGAAGCGCGGCTGAACGAGACGCAGAAGGAGGCGGTGCGCGAATATGTACGCCACTTCCTCAACATGCCGGACCTGCCGCACAAGGACGAGGAGTCCAGCGGCAGCGAGAAGGATGTGCAGTTCCCGCGGCACATGTTGGAACTGTACCGGAGCCAGAGTGGTCGCCAGCTGCCCGAGGGGAGGGAGACAATCCGCAGCATTGAGCCCATCAAAGGTAATTACCGACTGATTACTGAACGACACCAGAATGTGTTCATATAATTTCAGTTATAATATTATGTAATTCTTCCTTACGTGTTATGTTTTTATTTCTTTACATATCACAAATTAATACCTCAGCGAACAATATGATCTATGTAAATCAGAATAATCAGTACGCGCCATGCTGAAATTACTTTTCTCAATGTTTTCATCTCATTATGTTATTTCGTAAATAAGTGGTCATATCAAAATGTTATTATGGTATTAACGTGTCTCCATTATTTGGAATTTTTGTTAACATTTAAGTATTTCTTCATAACTCTCACCTCTCTTACCCTTGTTAAAAATCTATGCAAAATTCTAGAATTTCACTACACGCTTTATACGCACAAATTATCTAAACACTTCATTTCAACTTACTTACTACGAAAAATAAGTGTTAACTGTTGCAAATGTGAATGGTAGCAGAAGTCGGAGACGCCCGAGGAAGGCATGGCACGACCAAGTGAATCAGATACTTTAGTCGGGCCATGTAAAGAGTGAGAATAATAGAAGAGTAGGTATGAATGTGAATGAGGCAAAGAGTGTGTGCCAAGACCGAGTTGTTTGGCGGTCCGTCCTCTCTGCCTACCCCTGCGGGGAAACGGATGGTTAGTTAGTTAGTAAATAACTGTTTATCTTGGGGGAGATTGTAAAGATGAATTAAAGTTAAATTCAAAATTTTACGTATTACGGGTTTAATTACAGTTTCGATGCCATGTTTTTCTAGTTGTATAATGCAATGACTAAATAAAATTCCAAAGAGAGGTCTTGGCATACCAATTAAACATTCTTTCCAAACACTAACTGAAAAATGGCTGCCGAGGTGGCGGCAACGACTGTTTGTACCATACTATATTGTTATAGTATAATAGTATAATGATTCTTGCAAGCTTAGGTCGAAGTATTATTTCAAGAATTCGTGTCAAGCGGAATTGTACAATTTTACCGAACTCTACAATTAATTATCTCATTAGTGTAAGCAAGATAACGTACCAAAGAGGTACATATACAATTTTATTTCCGTGCTTGTAATTATGGCGAAGGAGTTCTTCAGGAATAGTACTCACTGTTGTTACGTTTATACCTCCTTCGTATTATATTATTCTAATAAAATGTATTATTACAAATAATTCTGTGGATTATTTTAATATTTTTACGTACCAATTAAATTTTATTTTTTATTTATTTTACAATAATTTGAAATATGTTTTTGTATTATGATTGTCATACTTATCTACAGCACTCTTTACGGGTATTTTATGTAAAAGCCTATGACGGGTGTAAGCAAGTCAATAAATAAGAAGGGCACATCTCCAGTTTACAAATTACAAAAGGATTTGTTCTTTTCAGAAAGTTTTCATTTTAAGGTAAGCCATTTTCTAGTGTCAATTCACGAAATATGAAAAAAAATTGTCGAAATCAAAAGGTTCTTTTAGAAATACGCAAGAAAACCTAATTTTAAGAAGAAAAGGCAAGAAATATATTTTTCGTGAAACTAACATTGGCGGTTTTACTCGTAGAAACAAGCCAAAGAATCAATTAACACTCGCACGTTTTAAAATTTGTTAGGTAAGAGTTAAATGAATGATTCCGTTTGATGATGCAAACAAAGGTTAAACTGAAATTAAATAATGTTATTTTAAATAAGAATTTGAAATGAACATATCCTCTTTATTATGAAATAATAATGACTGTGACAGTTTCTCCTTTGAAATATATGGCGAAACATAACAGATGGTGGCATTTGGATGAAATAGCTTTCTAGCTTTGGGCTTTGTCATTTTCACAGTTTTCACGTACATATATTTTTTAAAGTGTTAACGGCCTGAAATTATTTTATGATTTATGAATATAATGGAATATTACGACCTGAATTAGGTTTTCAAGATTTCAGAAAGAACTTGCCTACCTTTTGAATTTATAAACCCGTTGAAAAAAATATTTTCTTTGTCATTGTACAATGGATCAATATCTATCGAACAGAAGATTATTGGGCAATGTCTTACTACAATTAGCTTCAATACTCGTATCTGAATTCTGACGGGATTCCATGTTGAGGAAATTTACGAATTTATTGATTTATTTCATTCCTGCCCCCCCCCCTGGCTGCAAATCCAGGAATTCGAGGTGGAAACTCAAAAAAGAGGTGGAAAGTCAAAAAATCATCCGAATGTATTGTCGTATTGCACCCGATACTTTTCAAGGTTCTCTTTTTGAAGTTGGCCCAAAGCAGTCATCTGTACAAAAGTCAGAATGTGTCATTTTCACATGTGAGCTACAAGCTACAAAGCCGAAATCTTCTAGTGAGTATGTTTGATTTCATGATTAGTGTTCGCCCCTGCCTATCGATGTCGTCATTAGTCATCATTAGTTAACTGGTGTGTCCTAAGTACGTTGGAGCTCACTGTTCAAAAAAGCTGGGGAATGTTTTTTGGACCCTTTAGTTCACGTTAGTTTCATGCGCGATTACTTCACAAATCTTCAAGGAGATCCGTTGAAACGTTTTATGATTCTATCGAATACGTTGAAATTAACGAACTTAAATACGTTCAAAGGCTTAATAACAATAAAAACAACCACGGAACAACTTCCTGTCAAAATAATTAACAAATTAAAAAAAAAAATCCACGGGTATTAGATGAAATAACAACAGATTGCATAAAGAAAATAAAAAGAAATATTAATTTAAACCTATAACACACTAAATCAACCTTGGTATAACACACACATGTTTTCCTAGTACTCTTAAACACGGACTGGTGATCCCTATTTATAAAACAGGATACAAAATGGAAATAACTAACTATAGGACATTGTTAAACTCACTATTATTAAAATAATAAAAAATAACAAATTATAAAATACCTGGAAGAAAACAAATTAATTTCGGATAAACAATATGGATTTAGATAAAAAAAAAGAGGCACAAAAAAAGCATTGGCATACGTCATAGATTATATACATAGCAACTAGCAACCAAGATCAAGGGCATAAATGCAACGCGGTATATCTAGATTTAGCTAAAGCCTTTGATGCAATCTGCCACAAAACCTTACTGATACGGATGCCACTTGCATTGGAGGAAAGTATTTTCTATTGCTCTACCCTTTTGATGTGCTAACCTAGTTAAATACATTTTTACTAACCATGGGTAAAAACCACCTCTCTAAGCTGAGCCTGTTCCGTAATAATATTGGTACACACAGAACAAATGGAAGAAAATCTTATGGTAATTCATTTCCTTGAGGCACAGATCAATTTTCATTTTTATTATTATTTATTTAAAAAAGAAAATAATACAGTATGATAATACAAGAAAAGAGAGAAGTCACAATAAACTGCTTGTAGTGCTTTTACCGTTGAGAGAATGCTTAGGTACGACTAGTCTTTCATTTAACGTAAAATGAATATATTAAGCGTGGTCCAGTTTATTTATGTAAATAGGGCTATTCATGTTGAAGTATAATTATATGCCACAGAATCGCTCTCATTGAGAGAATTTTAAGATTCTTAATGGGTGGAATATTATATGCCTTTGTTCGTACAAACTTTTATGAGCTAATAATTTCACAAATGAATTTTGAAGAGATTGAATTGCCGAAAACAATCTTTGTGTCGTCCTGCTGGTAATCATTCAAACGATTACTCAACAAGCTCCATGTTCTTTCATCTAGCAAAGTTAAGGAATGATGGAGTGCAGGAATATTAATTATGGCAAAGATATTATACCTATCGGTCCAATAGAAAATAGCCAAGTTAAGGCATGATGTAGTGCAGGCATATTAATTATGGAAAAGATATTACACCTATCGGTCCAATAGAAAATAGCCAAGTTAAGGCATGATGTAGTGCAGGCATATTAATTATGGAAAAGATATTACACCTATCGGTCCAATAGAAAATAGCCAAGTTAAGGCATGATGTAGTGCAGGCATATTAATTATGGAAAAGATATTACACCTATCGGTCCAATAGAAAATAGCCAAGTTAAGGCATGATGTAGTGCAGGCATATTAATTATGGAAAAGATATTACACCTATCGGTCCAATAGAAAATAGCCAAGTTAAGGCATGATGTAGTGCAGGCATATTAATTATGGAAAAGATATTACACCTATCGGTCCAATAGAAAATAGCCAAGTTAAGGCATGATGTAGTGCAGGCATATTAATTATGGAAAAGATATTCCACCTATCGGTCCAATAGAAAATAGCCAAGTTAAGGCACGATGTAGTGCAGGCATATTAATTATGGAAAAGATATGACACCTATCGGTCCAATAGAAAATAGCCAAGTTAAGGCATGATGTAGTGCAGGCATATTAATTATGGAAAAGATATTACACCTATCGGTCAAATAGAAAATAGAAATTGAATGACCAATTTTTTAGCTGATGTCGACTACACTACTCGTACTCAGTAGCAATGGCCGCGGCCTCTGCTCTTTATCTATTCGGACCTAATTACCAACTTTCAGTTTGAAATTCAATTTATGGCTCAGTTATTATTCTACAAAGAGATAATTGAAATTCGCGGATATAACCTAACCAGTATATTTATAGAAATTATTAACGATTATTGAATCACAACAATGGAATGAATACTAAAACATCATTTACCATTTAAAAACAAGAGAAAAAACATATGTGTGCATTTTACTAGCAAAAATGTGCCATAAATATTACGTAAATGTTTGTAGATTGTATAAATATATATCTATAATGTGACCAACCTGACCTCACCTAACCTAACCCAGCCCTGTGACATCGCCTTCTAGATAAGTTTACCCGATTACGGTCGAATTCAATCAAGTGAAAACTGTTCAATACTCCTTTATGAAACAATAGCTGACATATACCCGGCGTTGCTCGAGGTTGTGAATGATTTGGAGTAAAATTTTGTGGTTGTAAATTCTAGGAAAAACATCGACTTTTCTAACCTTTACGCAGATATTATTTAAGTGATAGTGAAAACCCTGTGAAAATACGTTGGGCACTTTAGAAGAAATAAGCGCACAAACAGACAGTATTTTATACTATTTAGAGATTTCGCACCCAACAAATCTGGACTCTCTCAAACACGAGGCATGACTTGAGACAAGCATTTGGTGAAGTACAAACCATTATTTTTAAAAACTAACCGGTGGACGTTGCAGAAGTTGCAATTCTCATCACCCCCTTTACCTTACCTCCACTACATATACAATACATTGACAGCCAGCATTCCCCTTTCAACTCACTTCCCAACCCTTCTCCTTTTCAACATCTTAAAAATAATTTAGTCCAAGCAAAACCGTTAATAGTAACAATGCCGCCCAAGAGAAATCTCGAAAATGTATTATTCTCCCTACTCTAATAATTAAAACTTGTAATATTATTGTCGCTCGAGCTATGTACCCGACCCTTTGGACCACTCAGCCATGAACCAATATGGCAAGAATTGAAAGTGTTCGTTAAGCATTCCTTTTACGTATTGATGGGCTTAAATTAATATATGTATATATGCATCACGCACTCATCTGAAGTTTCAGCAGTTAATATACATAATAAATGTCGGTCTTGTCCAATCGGGATTAGGTTCGGTTGGTAGAGTTCTCGACCGCAGTTTTTGGGTAGAAAGGTTCAATCCTCAGTCAAATAATTTGTTTTAATTTTCAGCCATTTAGACTACATATTGTAATAAAAAACTATGTTTTCACGGGTTGATTTCTTTCAAAATTTAAAGTTTTCAAAGCATTGTCACGCGCTTAAATTTCTTGGTTCGACCATTACGGTTTTTCCTACAGTAGATATTAAAATAATGACTAAATTCAGTGGGTAGGTATCTTCTAGTATTTAAATCTGTATAGTACCTACTAGTACGAGTAGCAGGAGGAACCAGCAACCAGCAACCGGCAACCGGCAACCACCGACAACCAGCCATCAACCACGGCGGTATGATACAGAGTAGAGGCATAGCGCTTACAAAGGATAAGCAAGTATCATATTGTTATATTAAACCTGTAAACCATAAAGTTTTCTGAATAAATCTCTCAAAGACTTGAATGGATATTAGAGCGCCTCCGGATTCTGAGGAAGCTTTGTTCCTTCCACAGCTCCGTATCCCTCCACCTATGGCCGGTGTAGGTACCTCCCTTCTCCTCGCTTATAGATATACACCTGAGTAGTATTATTTCATCCCTACCAAATCCCGGCTCCAAAGTGCGGCCCCGGACAGGGGATAATACATGAGCTTTGCTTCATAATATTCATTCATATGTCGACACTTAACATCCTAAGTCCAGGGTTCCCAAGCCTTGCAAAACCACAAACCTCTTGTCGAACAGCAAACTTTCGCGACCCACAATATATATATTATAATATAAAATAAAGCAATAACTTAGTAAACACCACTTACACTTAATGCTAATATAAAACCAAATTCGTCACTTTCAAAACAAAAAAATACAAAAAACTGGGAAGAAAACCTGAACATAAAAATACATTGCTCCCATCACTTGACTGGGCATTGTAATAAGTGTCCACAAATGGAAAATGTTGATCATGTAACTCATGTAGGTAAAATTTATCAAATTTAAAATGAACTGATCACATTAAATATTTAAATAATAAAATTTAGTCATTTCTTCACAACCATCAGGAATGTCCTTAGTAAAAAGACTTAATAAAGATCTAAATGGCTCTTTGCCAATCGCTCTTAGAATACGGTATTATCTTATGAGAAGTGCAATATCCTAAAAGAACTCATTACAACCCAAAAAGCCATAATAAAAATTATTCTGAAAGTATAACAAATTATCATAAGCAATAATTACTCGCTTGAAATATCCATACATATTTAAAATATGTCCCGAGTAAAAGTAAATGCCACCGACGGAAATTGAACCCGCACCTTGTGATTGCCGGTCAGGTGGCCTAAACCACTAAGCTAAGCAGGCTTATTTCCAATCACCAAAAAATCAGTATATACTAGTATTTTAATCAACAATTATTGCTTATCACACTTTACAACGTAGCTTAATGGTTCGGAGCACCTGCAATCAGAAGGTGCGGGTTCAATTCCCGTCAGCGCCATTTATTTTTCTCGGGAGATATTTTCAATTTCTATGGATATTTTAAGCGAGTAATTATTGTTTACAATAATTTGTTATCCTTTGTGCCATGCAAAAAAACCTTGTCGCATAAACATTAGTTTATCATTAAAGAATAATAATATTCTGAAAGTTCCCGAAAGAACTAGCACTGACGAAATCTTCATAACATCCTGTCACTTAAACAACTCTATGCTTAAACAATATTCCTTTATATACATAAATACAAAACACATAAAATAACAACTAACACATGTACTAGAAACACTAGATCCCAAGGTCAAAAACACATATCCAACAAGCAACTACAAATACAAAATTCTTGCAAAAAAGCTATTTATACTATGTTACTAAACCGTACAACAAAATCCCACTCTCATTCTAAACTCACAACAATATTTTAAAATTTAAAACTCAAACAAAAAGCTGGATACAAAACATAGGGATATCAGAAATAGATAATTTACTCACACCAAATACAGACTTTAACCGAAACCACTTAACTGAACAAAAAAATGCCATTCAACATATTTAGAATTATTTCAGAAAAAAACACTATTCATTATATATGAAAGATTTTCACGGCCAAAAGTATTTTGTAATTTATTTTTGCGGTGTTATGCCGTGTTGCGCTAACTCGCTAACTAAAGAAGGAGTTAGCGCAACACGGCATAACACCCCAAAAGCAAATAACAAAAAAATAAATTATTCATTATATTTATAATTACTTTAAATTATCCATATTACTACATTTTAATCATACGTAAATGAAATCCTCAGCAAGGGAGATCCCAGTAAGGATATCATTATAAATATTTGTTACAAAAAAAGAAAATGAAACACTTATTATAATTCTTATATTTTTTATACTTAATGCTGACCGGGTTTCGCTAAAACCGTAGCTTCCTCAGGGCTGTGTAATACTGTATTCAAATTTAAAATCCACAATCTACCAATAACACATAATTAGAGTTGCAATAAATTGGGCTGAGTTCCAGTGGAGGAGGTTGTAGGAGTAGATAGGGGATTGAGAAGATAGTGGTCTTTATTAACCTCAGCGTTGGGCTTGATTACCTTATTTAGGTTGATTTGGTTGTTGCTGACTTTGCCATTGATGTTTTTGGACTTCCGTAAACTCTAGTGCCTCTAGGAGATATACAAACATTTTGTTTGTATTATTACACCCGCCATGCTAGGGATTGCTCTGTGTGATGGTGGGTGAAGTTTAAAGATTAAAATTTTCATAATATGCTTATAATAATTGTCATTAAATTATACAATTCAAATTTAGTTATAAATGTTTTATATGATATTTTAAATAAGAAAGATAAAGATAATAAATTAAGCCACTCAGGCATTTACCAACTATGTTGGCATGATTGTTCATCGTTCTACGTAGGTAAGACAACCAGAAATATAAATATTACAATCACGGAGCATTTAAGATGTTTAAATAACATTAATTTTTCAGAGTTTGCCAATCATCTTATTTCCACCAATCATACTTTTAATAAGGACACAGGGTTAGAATTCTTCACCGTAATAATAAAAGCAAAAAAATAGATAGCTTAGAAGCACTTGAAATCAAAAAATCCCTAAATGATCACGCTAGTATATTGAATAACCAAATTAATTTATCGTTTAGTCCCATTCTAGATATATTTCCAGTAAGCCGCTCTGTTATTGCCGGAATTCCCGCAATTACCCCTCCCCCTTTGTTAACCTCCCACTCGAACACCTAAATATAAATTTTTTAAATATATTTTTATGTATATATCTGACAATATTTTATATCATAGGTTAGTTTTAATATACTCTTAACGAAGGCTGGGTGCTTCCGAAACCGGTAGAGTGTAATTAAAATTAAAGTGGTCTAAAACATATTTATATATTTTTATTGTAAAATAATTTTCTTATAAAATAGTGTCAAATTTGTGTCGGAAATTTTATGTCACATTTATTGCACATGTTAAAACCATCGATATATTTGTAAAAATACTGTGTTTGTGGGAATCCAAAAAGGGTGATAAAATACACCTTTTGGAGTCGGCGACTTTGATGTACCATTTTTATACACTTAATACAACGATGTATTTGTACAGCGCCCTCGAGATGATTTTTCACTAAAACGTCGCTGTACAAATCATCCAAATACTATTATTGCATATATCAATCCCAAAAAATGGTAAAAATGCGATTTTGAACATTCAAGTAGTAACATCATGTATATATGGTTATAACATAGTATCCAGTTCAAATAGACACTATTTTATTTTGAAACATAAATACTATAATATGACGACACGCAAATGTTATACTCGCTGAGAAGTTTATAAAATGTGTGAAGTTTTTCTCTGTCTGAAAATATATAAAAACAGCTTCACAATTTAATCAACAATATGGTAGAGTACAACTTGAAACTAAATAATTAGACACTAATTTACTGTTTTACATAAGATTGGGAATTAAATTATAAACAACAGTAACTTAAACATAAACCAAAAAACTTTTTAACTTTGGTTAAAAATAATTATAATACAATATTAAATATAATATACGGTAATGACGAAGAACCCGTGAAATAAAATAATGCTTTGATTTTAAATTATTTAAAAATATTATTTATATTGTATTGTTGTTATTTTTGTTATTTTTAACAGAAATAATCGTTGGTTAAAAATAACAAAATAACAACAATACAATATAAATAATATTTTTAAATCAAAGCATTAAATACAATACTAGCAGTTAAAAACCCTCTCCGCGGGTTTTTTTCTGCTAGCCCCTGCGGGCGGCTCTTAGTTGGACTTCGCCCATTTTAAGTGATATTAACAACAGTTACATTTAATAGATAGATATTAGGACATTCACAGAGAGAGGGTGAGTATATATATTGTTAAAACACGGAACAGGAAGGAGTTAATTAATAATAACATGCTAAATTTACGCATAATAAGAATGACAGTTGTTTGAATAAATGAAATTTTACGTATTTGTGATGGATTATTTCAAATGAAACACTATTATTGACTACATGTCTACAACTGATATTAACTGTTATCGTACCTAATATAATTAGCTCATAGGAGACTCGCAGTGCTTAAATATGTGTTACATCCGTCAATGTCTATAAGTTTAATCAATATCGTTTAGTTTGTCACAATTAAAGATAGTTATAACAAAGTTGACTTAAATAATAGATTATTACATATTGATTAATTGTACCCGTGTTTATGAATAAAAGGAGGGTAATCATTTTCGGTAATTATTTGGTAATTCTTTACCTACAACTGTTACTGTATCTAATAAAGTTTAAAGTTAGATTATATATACACCTTCATCAGGAGAGTAAAAATCTATATATAAAGGTAGATTATTACAATATAGCGCCCCTGAGGTGATATCTCACAAAAGCGGCGCTATGCAAATTGTCCAATAAATAAATAAATATAATGTTTACATTTTATTGTGTACACACCGAAGTCAAAAATTAAATATAGATTGCAATTGGGAAAGAAGAAGTGGAATGAGGGGGGAGGGGTAAGAGTAGGCTGGGTTTATAATAATTAGGAATTACAATATCGTTAGACGGGAAAGACCAGTTAAGTGGGAAAATATTTAAAAGAGAGTTTATAACAAAATTCTTGTTAATTATATCTGCTTTTATATTAACATGTTTCCTCATTTCTAAAATTTCAAAATTATTTATAGTGAAGTATTTTAAGACCTGAAAAAAACAAATAGAATATATTCATAAGACAAATAGCATTTAATAACGGTTATTCTAATAAATTGATAGTTGAAATACTAAATAAAAAAAATTAAACATATTCTCTTCAAACGGTCTTTCTAAAGATAGAAATAAACAATGGCGTAGAATTCTGCTTGTGGATAACGATACTTCTAAAATTATATATAAAAACAATTCTGGTACTATTCAACTGGCGTTTTACACTAATAACAATGAAGAAATATATTCTTAATAATAAAGATAGCAAAATTCAAACAAAAAAATCCGGAGTTTAAAAACTCAATTGGGATGATTGTAATTTCTTTTACAAAGGTAGAACCAATAGAAACTTTGAAGTCAGAACTAAAGAATATCGCAGGGCTCTAAATGGAAATAGTGAATTTCAGTTTGCAAATCATCTTTTGAATAATGATCACACTTTCGATAAAAAATCAGGTCTTAAAATACTTCACTCAGGATATAAAGCATCGCAAACAAATAATTTTGAAATTTTACAAATTAGAAAACATGTCAATATAAAATCAGATATAATTAATAAGCAAAAAAAATATAAATAATAATGAAAAATGCCATTACAAAGTGATAAGCTTCCAGAAGAAATCTTCTTATTAAATGCTTGTTAATCGTAAGTAGTCAAATATTGTGAGCTGCATATTTAAATATTCGCGCCATTCCTTTGGTTCGTTTTGAAACCGCCAGATGTGCGCTCTGTCGGCCATCTATAGCCGTGCGTATCCGCCATATTGAATAAGGAAAGCGTGATTTTTATAAACGTCAAACATAATCACGTAACTGTGGATAATTTTCATTGTAATGTAATTAATCCAATGGATTATGAACTTTCTAAAACATATTTTCTTCGATATTATCCAAAAATTATATGAGCAGAAACGATGCTTTTGAAGAAATCTCGTATTATTATGAGGCGATCCTATTTTAGTATGAAATCGTGTCTTAATTTTCAAGTTAGCTGAATTTACCCGAAACAGACAATTTTAATTCGACCAATCAGAGGGCCTAGATCGTCCAGACGCTGGCGTAATAATACTATCAGATACTTGATAAGTTAATGACGAAGAACCCGTGAAATAAAATAACAAAAATTATAAAGATATTATGAATATTTAATCATAAGCATAGATTATTATATGTCGTTATTGACATTTACTAAAAAGTGATAAATGTATCAAAGTTAAAACACAAATATCAGCGACATCTGTGAATCCTTTCCATGACAGAATTCAATACAAAGTTATTGTTTTAAACAATATGTTCCATCTAGTATGCTTCGAAGGTATATGTAATAATAATAATAATATTTGGATGATTTGCATAGCGCCGTTTTTGTGCTAAATCACCTTAAGGGCGCTTTACAAATATATTGTACATTTCTACAATGATTACAACTAATTTTTTATTAGCGAAATTTAGATACAGGATTTATGACATAAGTGGATATGACTGGACTTTCTTTCAGGAATGGTATATTTAATTTAAGGGTATAATGTCAACAAATTAATGACTGGATTTTCTTTCAAGAATGGTATATTTAATTTAAAGGTATAATGTCAACAAATTAATAACTGGACTTTCTTTCAGGAATGGTATATTTAATTTAAGGGTATAATGTCAACAAATTAATAACCTCAGGGCAGTCCAATCTAGAATTAACAATTTTACACAGTAAAATATTATATTATTTCTGAAAAATATCAATAGAATATTCGCGATGATCAAAATCGCCCCTTATTACGGTATATGTGAACGATTTACCAGTTCCGATGTGCCCATTAAACGCTTAAATTCCTTTATTGGAACGAAATAAAGCTATGACGTAAGTGCAGTGTGGGAACCGGTGCCAGTATGTGATTGTTTGGTCGGGTCCGGAAATAAAGCTGGCGGCCGTCATTAGGCCCCGAGGAGAGATACATTATTATTTTTTAATTGGGAGGCAAAATGAGTTCTTACCTGGAAACTTATGACAAAGTAAAAAAGCGCTCAAAATGTTTTAATTGAGTGTTTTGCTTTCCGAAGGCTAAAGATTCTCCGAATCGTTAATTACATCTCTTTGTTAGTCGCGAATGTCTACAAGCGGATTATTACATATTTACACGGGGATATCTAAACAGATCATCACATTATTTATTTATTATCATTCACACCTTCTTAACTACTTACTTAGTTTGTCAGCAGGTACCTGTTGAGAACATTTTATGTAATTACATGGTATATAATAATGATGATTAACAATAAATCAATATGTTAAATTAACAGAATAGTATAAATATAAATGTATAAATAGGAGTATATAACAAATAAGTACAAATGAACAATGGTTTCATATGTAGGAACATGAGGTATTACAAAATGTCGTAATAAGTCGTAATGTGAATTACAATTAGTTATTCGAGGACTTCAGTAGGGTATCAATATATGAATTCATTAAATTGCCGGTCCAAAGTTTATTGTTATATTTAATGATAAACGGATTTACAATCGTAATAATTTTAGGTTGCTGGTATTTAAAATTTATTTTTGAGTAGTCCTAAATTTATTATAATATACTTATCCATAATGGTGTAGTCCAAAAAAGCTTCAAAGTAATCTCTAGAATGAAGACATTTTCATCGATACGCCATCTTGTGTGAATATAGGTATACATGTATTAGAGACATTGTTTGTCGTACATGAAATAAATACGAAAATGTATGGACTCTGACTAGTATACATTTTATGGCCAACTTAACTTAACTATCCCTGTTTTCTAACTGGAAAATACTCCCTCAAGACCGAATATATTCACCTAATTCACAATCAACAGGAAATTATTAACACTTCCATCTGTTCCTAATATGTTAATTTTCTTCCTAAGTTCTCAGCAAGCGATGCAAAGAAGAACATTTCTGAAATGTTATTGTAAGTAACTAGATATGGAGGATAGGGCGATTCTTTCTGTGATATTTATCTTAGGATCTTGGAAGTTAACTAAGCTCAATAAAGTAAAGACTGCAATATAAATAAAAAAATAAAAACTTGTAATATTTCCTACATAGGCCCAATAATAACTAAATGGTTGATTGGACTGGGTAGAGGAGAATCTGAAAAAAATGTTAAAAACGTCACATAATAAATAGACATAAGACTAATCACACACTATACATATATTCCATTAGTCTAATTATTGTTCATACACAATTGAAACATACACAACAGCTCAAGTTCGACTCTATCATAAGATTGTAACGATTAAACATCACAAATTAAAACATTAATGAGATATATTATAGACATAGACAAATCACACACTTACTTTCACATATTTTTGGTTCCTTGGAACGGGCAATTTGCCTAGTTAGGAACCAATAATTTCGACCTGATAAGGTACAATAATCTATAATCACTAAAAATATTTTAATTATATCTTGTATCATATTATACTGTGTGTAAATCTAAAGGAATAAATAAATAAATACTCATATTTATATATGCAGGAAATATATTAATATTTGCATAAAATATGTTAATAATAAAATGATGTGTGTTGCGATATTTTTGAATAATGCGTTTTGGAACAGACATTGTCAACAAAGAAGATAGCAGGAAAATATGATTAAATGTAAACATTTTGTGACTTTCACAAACACAAACATCTTTTAAATCTGGCAGTATTTTTTATAAAAAAAACTAATTTGCTAACACGGGGAAAGAAAGCAGAAGGTAGCAGTTTTAATATCTGAAATATTTATTTAAGGCAGTGACTAACTCAGCACTGAGTACAAAAAAATTGTTTGTTTTTTCATTACGCTGTTGTAGGAGTATCGCGTAGTACTGCTGGAGTACCGAGTGCCTACACCGCTGTGCTGAGATTCATTTTTGTGTAAATAAAAACCAAATAACTTTTCCGACAAAGAATAAAAGCAAATATTTTTATCCGGAGCTAGTTCCAGTACCTACCTGCAGATTCTGCAGGGCCGGACTAACCACATGGGGCTTGCGTCATGCACACCGTGAGGTCTAGCACGGAAGATCGATAAAGCCCTGTCATATTGATATTGACTAAATCTGTGATATATGGTCAGTTTGAAATATTCCCTAATTAATATGTCTGTGAATTAGGATCAGACGGCTACGTAAAAGTTAAAAATACTAATAAATTTACAATGTCGAATTGAAATAATAACATCAATATATTTGGCAGTCCACGTGTAATTTTTGACGCTAACAAGAAAGTTAATTAGTTCATGAGGTCTTTAGTTACGAAAAACAACTTTTGTTCCTCCAAGTTGGAATGGAATTAATTGGTCGCGTCTCGATCGACCATGGATGGTGTATACAATTTCTTTCAACTTAAGGGCTTAGTTAGTTCACCTCCATTCATTAATTAGCCAGTTATTTTGCATATTTAACGACATTATCCAAAAAGTCGTGCTTTTGTCTACCGACTGCCGCAACCATATTTTGACCGTGCACGCGAACATCGTAAACTGAACATAGATCATAGAACATAGATAATATCGTATTGACATAGGGCTTTATGGATCGGTATAAAATCATCGGTAGTTACGCCTATCGATCCGACATTGAAAAGTTGCAGGGCCGACCCTATGCGGGCGCAATTGGAGCAGTCCGTTTCGGGCGCCGAATTGCCAAGGCAACACATGGAATATAATTGATTGCAGTGATCACCTGCCTAGGCGTCTACTGATTTTGAAAAGACCAACATGTTACTCGCGTCAGGCGGCGCGGCGTATGGTTCAGGGCCGGCTCTATATGATTCAATTCGTACAAAATCGACACGTGCACCGTGAACTTCTGTTATTGAATTTTGAGCAAAAATCGTAAATATTATTTGTACCTAACTCAAATGGAAAAACGTCCGTATTTTTGCACGAAAAGTCTACGCCTTGGTACCCATACATTGCTAGATTACCAACCATAGATTTTTTATTGAAGATAGGTACATCATCGGAACGATTTATCTATGGTTCGTTTTGATTTAATAAAAACATTATTGGCAGTTTTTATCATGGTGTTGCATAAAAATGCATAATTAGTACAAATAATTTTGATTCGTATTTTTTTTCCACATTTGGGGATGCTGTGCGGGAGGTCTTTTTAGGAAACGGAACGAGATAATGTTCTGGGAAGGAAAAGGGTGTAAGGGGTGAGTAGGAATCTGGGGGTCAATGTGTCCAGGAGAAACGGCGATGGGTCGAGAGAGTCAGGCTGGAGAGGTCAAAGGGTCTCCCTTCACCAGTCTCTTCCAATCGCCACTAAGACCTAGACAAACCTCACCCCGCGAACTCAGGCACCCCTGCTAAGTCACCAAACATAGCGAACCACTTGGGGTGACCTATGACAGGGGTGTTGGTTATCCAATAAATGGATCTCGGGGCGGCCCAAATTAAAATAATAATCAGGCGTCACCCTCGCTTTGTAGAACTTTTCGCACGGGGCACTTAGTTCCTCAGATCCGGTCCTGTATCCAATAAATGGATCTCGGGGCGGCCCAAATTAAAATAATAATTAGGCGTCACCCTCGCTTTGTAGAACTTTTCGCACGGGGCACTTAGTTCCTCAGATCCGGTCCTGGGCCAACACGCCCGCTAAGCTGAACAAGGTAGGGGAAAATAGCTGCTACTGGAATTCTCATGCGTAATAACATTTCTCCAGATGCTCGCTTTTTGTAAACACTCTGGAAATATTCCTGAAATTGAAAAATAGTGTTTACAGGTGTGTTGAAAACTTCTTACAACATGGCTTTTATTAATATATTGTTACAAATTGCGCACTTGTTCCTTTTTACCTGGAACTAGAGGGTAAATATTTAATCTGTTCATAAAACTAAATAACGTGGAAAGCTTCCCGAGTGCCGTAAACATGCCATGACTCAATTTTTCTTCGACTTCAGTCTGGGGTCCGAAATTATGAGAATTATATCATTTAATTTTCTTATCGGTGATTACTTTATGAGTACTTATTTGTAAACCTGTGAAAGAGTTGGTCTTAGGCAAACTCTAATTTAGAATTGTTTTAGGTATGGTAACTAATATGCATAGTATGTGAATCGACGTTTTTACGTTAGTAGGGTTTGTGTCAGATTAAAACCTATGATCTATTTACAAACTAATACATTTCCTGAAATGAATTAAATATCCGAGCTGGTATTCATTTCATCCAAAAGAACCTTCACGAAGTTGCCTAGTACTTGTACAGTACCTTGTTACAGCTCCGTCTTGGACATATCCGTCGCGCCTCTATACTCTATACGTGCATGACCGAGTTACGAGTGAAAATATTCAATAGAAATGCAATTGTTATGAATATACTTTAGAGTCGGATGGAATTTATTATGGTTAGGACATGTACAGCGGTAGGAAGCTGTACGGATATATGTGCCGGGAGAATATGTAATGGCGTATCGACACGTACCCGACAAACTTTAACCAGCTATTGATATATGATTGTTATATGATATTGATATATGATTATGTAGGTACTCACTATGAAGTGAGTACCTACATAATCATAAATATAGAAAGTAAAAGTAAGTAGCCATCTAAATAAATCAGATCTTAGATAAATATAGAAGAGTAAAAGTAAGTAGCCATCGAAATAAAGCAGAACTTACATAAATATATGAGAGTAAAAGTAAGTAGACATCTAAATAAAGCAGATCTTACTTAAATATATAAAAGTAAAAATAAGTAGCTATCTAAGTATAGCAGATCTCACATAAATATATGAAAGTAAAAGTAAGTAGACATCTAAATAAAGCAGATCTAACATAAATACATGAAAGCAAAAGTAAGTAGCCAGCTAAATAAAGCAGATCTTATGCCGCGCCTCACAATTTTTACCTTATATGGGTGTTTAAGATGTTACCTGGCAATTATAGACTTAGAGGACTTGTATTTTTTCGGTAAAAAATCCTACTAAAATTGCATGTTTTTGCATCATCATCAGCCCAAGCATCAGCAACAGTAGCCAACCGCGGCCATATATTACATACATCCCTTCTTGTGTTGTGTTGGGAGTAGGAAGGAGTCGGCTATGGAATATTTTTAGGAATTCCTCCGCATTCGCCGTTTGTATCAAGGGAAAACATAGAAAACCTTAATCAGGAGGAAGCGGCCGTTTGTCAACATGAAACAGAGACTAGTAGACATGCAAATAAAGCAGATCTTACATAAACATATAAAAGTCAAAGTAAGTAGCCATCTAAATAAATCAGATCTTACACTATTATAGACTTACTAGCAGTTAAAAACCCGCGCAGCGGTACAATACAGCGGTTACAATATAGCGCCCCTGAGGTGATATCTCACAAAAGCGGCGCTATACAAATTATCCAATAAATAAATAAATATAATGTTTACATTTTATTGCGTACATATGCATTGATATACAATGGAAATAGATAAATTAATGAAATCTTATTAAACTTTATTTCAAACACAAATAACTTTGTTTACTCACTTTATTACGCTATTGTATCATTAGACATAGGTTAAATATACCTTTTGTAGAGATCATGTTTATTTTTTTTATTTAGTATTTCAACTATCAATTTATTAGAATAATCTTTATTAAATGCTTTTTGTTGTTTGTTTTTGGGGTGTTATGCCGTGTTGCGCTAACTCCTTCTTTAGCCGACGTTCCGAAACGTCGGCTAAAGAAGGAGTTAGCGCAACACGGCATAACACCCCAAAAACAAACAACAAAAATGCTTTTGGCCGTGAGAATCTAAAAACTTACCTTTATTAAATGCTATTTGTTTTATGAATATATTGTTTTATGGTTATATGCTATTTGTGTTTTCAGGTCTTAAAATACTTCACACAGGATATAAAGCATCGCAAATAAATAATTTATATTTTTAGAAATTAGATAACATGTTAATATAAAAGCAGATCTATATTTAATTTTTGACTTCGGAGTATACTTACTTCTGATGAGGTGAACTTCATTCATGTAACATGTAGAGGTTGTATCTAATTAAGTGATGTTAACAAAGTTATTTATGTTTTAATAAAATAAATAATTCCATCACAAAGTGATAGGCTTCCAGAAGAAATCTTATTATTAAACGCTAACTTCTAAGTAATTTCGCGTATTGTTAGCTGCATATTTAAATATACGCGCCAGTCATTTGGTTCGTTCTTATACCGCCAGAGGTGCGCTCTTTCGGCCATCTTTTATTGTAATGTAATTAATTCAATGGATTATGAACTTTCTAAAACATATTTTCTTCGATATTATCCAAAAATTATATGAGCAGAAACGATATTTTTGAAGAAATCTCGTATTACCTTACGGTTGCTTAAAATTGAGGGGCCGAGTGGTATTTTTTTGCCTACAGACCCCCCACCCGAAACACACGATTTGAATTCGACCAATCAGAGGGCCTACACCGTCCAGACGCTAGCGTAATAATATTATAGATGTTGCGGAAACAAAAAACAAAGGCACGAAAACAATATTAAAAAAATAGGAATAAAGAGTAATATTTATCAAGCATTATTTTTAATAATGTACATTTCCAACGAAATTACTATAATTTAGTTATTTGATTTTATAAATAAACATTCGATTGGTGGAATGGAATTCTGTGAAACTCTGCGATGTAATGTAATATACTCGTATATCGATGTTTATTTATTTGACCGGTCAAATTATTATTTGTTCAACCAAACCAACCTATTTCCCGGTCTCCATAAATCTCATTCAGTTTGCAAAAAACCCAAGGCTAAAAAACACGCTTTGATCCGCAAACCTTCTGCTGAAATGTGTCGGAAAAGCGATCGGGAAAATTGATTTCCGTAATTGCATTTGGATGCGTTATAAACATCAATTAATTCTAAAGCCCTAATATCACTGCGGGGCTCGAGCACCTACCACTATTACTGCTATCACTGCCACCACCTGCATTAAATGTATTCATATTGCACACATTTTAATTAATTTTGAACAGGTGACGTAATACCATCGAGCAAATTAATGTCCTCCTGTAATGTTTCGAATTTCAAAATTTGAAAGTATTATTTATTAAATTAAAGTCACCTATATTATTTTGAATTATTTATTATTAAAATGTGCCGTTGTACCCACGGTGCGGTCAATTTGAATTCGTCAACGATATGTTTTTGATAATTTAAATTAAAGTAAACGTTTTAAACGATTTTTGTAAGCGTCTGAGATTGGAGGAGAACTTGAGGAGAACTTGAGGAGATTGAAAAAGAGGAGAAGGCTAAGGACGAAATCCCTATTCCCTATAAGCTTTTGAGATTGATTACATGTTAAGTGGTCATCAGAAGGATAAAAGAAACAAAACCCGGCCGCCTTCCGAGAAGCCCGGGCTATCCAGCTGTGTGAGCAGAGCGGGCAGAGCGGGCAGAGCGGGCAGAGCGGGCAATGCTGTCTGTGTCTATGCAAATTAAACGTGACGATAGCTCTAGCTTCGTGTTCTTTAACGACGCTTACCTGCCCCTCCAGAACTGCCGAGTGGGAGTTTTTCGATATCTGATCCGCTTATCTCTGGGCTAAGTGCTGCGCGACACTAACACTGAAGCCCGTCAATGTCGCTCCGAGAAAAAAAAAGTCCATTGTCTTAAAGCATCGCGATAACGCAGGTACAAGCTAAAGTTTCATGAATATTTCGCAAAAGGTATAAGCGTTACTATCTTGCGGTTGTCTCTGATTAAAATTGTGACATTACTCAAAGACATTAGGACCTTAAATACGTCACATTTCCTGACTGTTTTGCAATCTTAAATTCTATAAAACTAAATACATGTTATATTTAGTCCGTCGTAATATATCGAATGTCAGTCAGGGCCGGGCGAGGGTAGGTCGAGCGGGGCGGGGGGTGCTGTCCCAAATGGGGGCCTAATTCTTCTGATGAAATAATATTATTATAAATCATAATATATACTTAAAATAAAATAGTGATCAGAGTTTATCACTGTAAATAATATATATTGTCGGAAAAAAGGTTAGCTTAAAAAAATTAAAACTCGCATCGAACACTTTTTATGACACACCAATACAAAGGATTTTTTTTTTTTAATTATTAAAGAAAATATTGTCTTCAACAATTAAAAATTACAATTTGAAGTTTTATTATAAAGTTATAAAAAAAATATTTTGTATTTGTTTTTGACTCGGGCACTAACATATTTGGTACGGTTTCCATGAAAATATTTGGGTACATTTTAAATTAATGCTAAATTTTAAGGCAAAGCGCTAAGCAGTAATGCAAATTCACGTTCTTTTGGTTTGAAATTTTTATCGATTAGAAACATTTTTAAGGCGTTCATTAAATATTGCAAGTAGAACTTTGGTCTTTTAAATAATACAGCACTTTTTATAAGCCCAGAAAAAAATAAATAAGCAGGTCTATGAAACTGGATTAAAGTTCAAAGTCTCCTATTTTCGATATAATTTCAGTTATGGTTTTATTGTATAACGTGGCAAATTAAGTTCTTTAGAAGATGATCGTAAAATTTTTAAGTATTTGAGCTTGAAATTCGTAAAATGTTTAAGTATTTGAGCTTGGAACATCGCAAAATAAAAAAAAACTCGCTTTTTGGTGACGTTTTTTTCTTGCATAAATCAAAACAGGCGGCTTGTGTTAAGCGGGAATTTAAACCTCATCGCTATATACATAAGGAGTGTTGATTCCAAATGTTACACGACTTGGTGCATTGCCTTAAACAATATTTGGAGAAATCAAGTTACACTGTTGCTCCAGTGCGCGGTGTGAAGGAAAGAGATTGGAGGGATCAACAGAACTCATACTTAACAATATAACTCAATATATAACTCTATTTGTACTTCCTGTAGTTGCCCGCCTGGAAAGGGCACACCGTACACGGCACACGGCACACGGCACACAGTAGAATAACGTCTGGTAGAGTAATGCGATGGCGCTAATGGCCGCCTTCACTCGCTCTTGGCGCCATGATATATTATAGCCGTCAAACATCAAGAACTTCACTTCAGATTAGTCAGGAACTTTGTCAGTCCAATATCAATTTCGTGCGCCCTCCGCCGGGTGGCTTTTTGCCGGAAATATCACATCTTTACAACCCCCGCACTTCATTCCACATACTCGTACCACGCGGGAGGTAACCTGTAACCAGAGCCGTTTCTGAAACTGGGACAAATTAATTTGGCGGTTTCCTGCGCAATATGTCGAACGCCCCGGCTCCGGCTACGGGATGCCTTAATTACCACTTACGCCAGTCGGGGATAAGGAATAATGAAGGCGTTACAAATCCATAAGCAGTAAGCATCCCTAACTGCGCGCTTAACAAGTTTCCATTACAACGATTTTATGCAGTTAGTAAAGAAGAGGGTTTGTATTGAAATTTCTATGCTTAAGGGATTTACAATTATGGTTTTCGCATCATTTGGATTGATTGTGATTTTTTTATTTTATTTTTTATTTATTTTATTTTTTTTTTTATTTTTTTTTTTATTTGGTACATTATTTTGTTACAATTTATGTTTTCCAGTAATGTAGGCCTCACTGGGTGGCTTGCCCGTGCTGAGGCCTTCATTTTATAATATGAAAATCTAAGATAGTAAATTTGAAAAGAAAATAATAAATTTAAAATTAAAAATAAAAATACATAATAATACATTTAAAATTAAAAAATAATACAATGAAAATAATCTTATGTGTTTGTGAGTGATGTGTGTTTATGTTGGTTTTGTGTGTTACGTGTAGGTTTTATTTTTATTTTATGCTATGACATTTTGGTAATATTGTCTTTTTTGTTGTTTAATCCATTTTGTAATTTTGTGTTTGAATTTATTTTTATTTTCCTCAATTTTAATTTCAATTTTTAGACTGTTGAAAGCTTTTATTGCATGGTATTGGTAGTGTCTTTGTCCAAAGGTTGAATTTACTGTTGGAGTTTTAATGTTTTCTTTGTACGCTTGTCTAACTGGTCTGTTAGTGTTATTTTGTGTGTGTTGAAATTTTTTTTTTTTGTTAAAAATGTAGTTTAGTAGTGTTTTAATGTATAATTGGCGTATATCTAGTACGTCACAGCTGTTGAATATTTGGTCTGTATCGGTCAGTCTATGTTTTTTTATTATTACCTTTAAGATCGTTTTCTGTGCGGTTTCTATGTAATTGATAGCCGAGTTTGTTGCTCCTCCCCAAGCAATAATTCCATATTCTATTATTGATTGGCAGAGTGCAAAATATATTGTTTTCAATTGTTTTATTTTATATATGTTTCTTATGTTAAGGAAAATGTGTATTGTTTTGAGAAGTTTATTTGTGATTTGTTTGATGTGAGGTATCCATCTAAGGTTATGGTCAATTACGATTCCTAGATACTTTATTTGATCTGTTTTTTCTAGAGGAGGTGTTGGTGTTTAAACATTCGTGTATTTTTATGGTGTTTGTATTGTTTTTTGGCTGTCCCGTGCTATTTATACTGTATGTTGTGAATTTTGTCTTTGATATGTTAAGTGTAAGTATGTATGAGTCTAGCCATGTTTTCACTTGCGAGATTCCCAAATTCGCTATGTTATATACATTATTCCAATCCTTAGATTTGAAAAGTAAAACTGTGTCATCAGCATAGCTAACTATTTCACCATCTATTTTCATGCTGCAAAGTTCATTTATGTAAATAGTAAAAAGAACGGGCCCTAGTATGCTTCCTTGTGGAACTCCATATGTAATCGGCAGTGGTTTACTAGTATGGTTGTTAATTTTGACTTGTTGAGTTCTGTTACTCATATAACTTTTAAATAGTTGAAGTTCCTTGCCTTTGATACCCATGTTTTCTAATTTTTTAAAAAGTGAATTGTGGCAGATTGAGTCAAAGGCTTTAGCTAAATCTAGATATATCGCTATGCATTTGTACCCTTGATCTAAGTTGCTATGTATATAATCTACTGTACATGAATATAATTATTATTATTTGAATATAATCAGGGATGCTGATTTTAAGAATGACGTAAGGCTTTGCAGGAAAAAGACGATGTAGAAAACTGGAGTTAAGTGGATGATCACAGACGCGCACCTGGATTTTTAAATTTACGGCAACTAACCAGCACTATTCAATAACTTAAAACATTTGTCTCGATTTCCAGGCGATGTATTACCGAAACCAAGGTTAAGGTTTGCTTCTTCGTATTTGACGAAACATTACTTTCTTCGCGGGGAAACTGATGTATTTTACTTAATGGATATAAAATATCAACCTCTTTGAAATAGGCAACAAATGGTTTAGTTTGTAGACATTTGGTTGTGAAAAACCTTTTAATAAGGGAAAGAAAATAACATATCCGTACTGTGAGCGTATTAGTGAAATAACAATTACGTAATAATATATTTAATTAAATTTACTATTTATATCTGCGAACGGTTTGAAATAAATTGATTGCTGAACTTACAACGAGGACAGGAAATTACACTTAAGGCGAAGCTTAATGCTAAATCACTATTTTGATTAATCTTTATAACGAATTGGTGTACATTATGAATACAAAAAAATATGCTTTAGATAAAATGAAGATTTTCCTATCGTTTCGCTTGAAAAGAATACAAATAAAAAAATTAATTACTAATTAAATTACATAAAAAAATATAAATGTAAACTACTAAAAAATATGTATTTTCAATAGAAATGTATGAACGCATAATGGAAACAACTTTTAAAAAATACAGTATTATAGCTAAAATTATCTGTGACAGTTTCACTTGATTATCTTTTTTGCTTTCTTATAAAATTATCTACAAAATAAATAAAAACCAGTTTTGTGCTTGAAATCGAACGTTTCTAGACTCCGTTTATCAAGCAATTTTAATGCCTATTACCTACAATATAAGGTATACCAAGAATATACACATTTTTGGCTTGTAGCTTCCTCTTAAACAATCAGACAAAGGCAAGAGGTTATTATTTTATTTCTAAAGATCTGCACGGTCCGTCCAAAAGAAGTGGTGGAACACCCCTCTAGGAGAAAAGGGAGAGGTGGGGGAATTGAAAATTCCATGTTCAAAAACAAGGTTAGGGGACGTATTGTTTATTATATTTTCATTCGTGCTGAATCGAAGGAGACCAATCCTATGTCGATAGTGTCAATATCTGGTGAAATTAAACAGTTTTTTAGTAAAAGAAGTTGTGTCGTAATCGAATGAATAATTAAATGTAAATCGACATAAAACCACGTGATATGTATCTGCCGTTGATGGCTAGTTGTGAACACAGATGCAATTGTTTTCGTCTTTGTTGCTTTTGGGAAAGTCATATTCAAAGGGAGTGCATGTATGGGAAGATGCGGCACATCAGGGTAGACTGAGGAAGCAGTGTAATGAGGGCAGCGGTGGGCAGCCGAGCTAACAACCCTAATGAGTCACTAGTTCACGGAGCGTGATTGTGCATTCCCACGTCACGTTTCCACGCCCATAAAACTTCTCTAATGTGAAAACATAAGAATACGTACCAGCAATGTTGTATGTAATATCTATGTGATATTGATGTATTCTGAGATATTTTGAAAAAACATCTGGAAAAAAACTAATGTGTTTTGCCAGTGAACTATGCAGAGGAGAGTCACCGATGGCGATGTACTGCATTGATTAATTAAAGACCGTTTCTACAGACGTCAGTATAGCGTAGAACCGTGGAGGAGCAGAGGACCACGGATTATTAGGGTAAATGGCTTGGGATCACGCTCCACAACTATGTGAAAACTCCCTGGGAATAGTTCTATAGATAATAGTTGTGAAAACATTGAGTGAGTAGGAACTGTTTTATTTGAGTTCTCTTTTAAGTATGCTTTCCTAGTTAGTTCTGTAATGAAAGCTAAACATGTTGATAATTTGCCTGACTTTCCAGCTGCTGAAACAATTTCCCATCTTCGTGAAACTTTTGATATAACGGGCATTATTACAAACGGGCAAATTCGGAATATTGGTCGTAACCGATCAGACTACTTAAATATTGAACAAAATATGAAACGGCCGGCAATATCGCTTCTCGCCCGACTCGGGCTCGTTTTATGTCTATTTTATAGGACTTTTAAAGCACGCCCCATATTCGAACCATTTCGTGTGATCGCTTTTGGGTCCGCTTTATATTATTTACCGTTTACTTTCGAAATTTGATTCCATCTAATAATTTTAAATAACTCATAGGAATATTACGTACTCTTGAGATATCCCTGAAATGAAATGAATATTTAAAATAAGATTATTAAATTATCGATTTCCCCGGGAAAACACACGACAGAGGAAGAACCCTAAATATTACCTCTACCAAATAAGCTGATCGGTCAATCTGTCACCTTGCCAAATGAAGTAAATACTACTTCATACCGATAACTATATGTTAAATTCCAAGATCAAGAGCGGTATGGGCGGATTAGCACGTTTATAGAGATTCTAAAATTATAGAATTAACGTTTTGGTTTAGCCAGTCACATCATTTTCTCTGGAAATATTAAATTGAAAATATTTATTTAATAAAATTTATCTTCAAAGTGGATATTGTACATTTTTCAGACGGTAAAAAAGATTTCTGCTTTATCCGAAAAACCCTTTATTCCTTTTGATTCGATCTTGTCAGTAGGCGGATTTGAATTTAAAATTCCTCCTATTTTCAACCACGGTTAGGTGAAATATTCATTTCCATTACATTACTTCAGTCCCCGCGTGCCTTGAAGCCGCCTGGCTGCGGGCTACGGTTGGCTACGAGCTACGAGCTACGAGCTACAGCTATGTGTTACTACGCGCTGCGGTGCCGAATAGAGGAAGGTTCGCCTCCTAAAAGGATTCATGAATTAAATTGTAGTTCATCCTTCTTAAGAAAAATGGACTGTATTAAGTAAGGAGCTTTTCCGTATTGGCGCAGTGTTTTCTGTTAACCTCTCACCCCTTAGCAGGGTTAGAGTTGAGGTATACATAATACACTCCATTGATCATCTCAAGGGTAAGTGTAACGCAAGGTTATCAGATGAACTAGTTGATCTCTTCTGAAATCAATTAGAACGGAGTACACCACAAACATCAAACTTTTTGTATGCAATATAAACCATAAACAGTCTTCTAGTTTTCGATCAATTTTATTTGTTAATATAATAATATAAAAAAAAACTTCTGATAAGAAGATTAAAAATCCAACCCAATAAATCAAATCCTTAACTTTCTATTGTGTGAGTATTGGGACATTCACTCCACAAATGTATGTGATTAATGTTTTTGTTTTGGCTAGCATTTAGGAAAATAAGAAAAATCTCTCCGTATTTGGATCACGTTTCTAAAATCTAAATCAGTTGTTATTTAGAAAATGTCAATCAAAGTACTTTATTTCTTGACTGAATTTGTTCCAAAAACAGTTTTGTTTTGAAAATGACGCATAATTTCAAAGCAACTCCGCGTTCTAGCCTTCATTGAAGCGGAGTTATTACGCTACCGATATTAGTGTTTTGATAATTTATTTATCGGAAAATTTCTGGGTGGGGAGGGAGGAGAGGGGGGGGGGAGTGATGAGGGGAGGGGAGGGGAGGGAGTTCGTTATTATCCTTTTGGTTTTTTTCTCGTATTCTCTAACAAATTCGTTATTTTTACATTGACTTGTGAAGGCATCAATATTCGGCAGTACCCAAGCTTGCCTCACAAGTTGTTGAAGTTTTCGCATATCTTGGTGTTTTCGTCATTATTTCAACACCGATCTTTAATTTTTTTACAAGTTCTTTTTTTATTGTAATAAAATATATTTTTTAAAATCGTTGCTATAGTAATGTTTTTAGTTTTAATTTTTTACAGTTGATTCGTTTAGTATTTTAATAAAATACGTGTCCAGTAATAGTTTTCTTTTAATACAATACTGATGATGCATGTTGATAAAATCAAGTTACAAGTTAAATCATTCTTTCCACTTATTAAAGCGAAGATTTTTTATAAACATTTCTGAACCTTAGTCGATGACGTCACGAACGACCTATTTCTAGGACTACTATAGAGCCCAATCCCAAATCTATTCTATTCTATATATCCTATACTTATAACGAAACATGAGAACATCTAATTTTAGAGACAGAGAAAACATCTTTGATGCTATAGGAAGCGCAAATTTCAAAATTTATCGTTCAAAAATGTTACAAATAAAAAAAAACTCTGTTTAAACTTTTCACTTTGGGTGATCAACATGGTAATAAATTATTATCTGTCGATCCGGCCGATGTTAAAACATAAAAGGGCAAAACAATCAAAAACACATTTTTACGAAGGTCTAATGATATTATTTTATGATGGACGGTAGGGTGGACCCTGCAATAAAAAATGCGGGTCCTCGGGCGGCCGTACCATTTCATTAAGATAGTTAACATTCCTCGTGCCACGGCAGACATAATGAGGGAGGGACCACCGGCAAACTGAACTGGCGGTTCGAGAGACAAATTATAATTCGTTTTTTTATTATTTATTAATTATGAATTCCCTGGTGGGCTTTTACACGATGTTTTGATGTCATTTACATTATGTAAATGACAACAAAAAAATAATAATACAGTTCACACGCAGAAGACATAATTGGAACACATGTTATTGGAAATGCCATTATTAATTCCAGTATTTATTTTAATAATTTATATTTAGGAAATTTTATGTTGGGTGAGAAAGGATTTGATCAGAATTTTCCTTCCTAAATGTGATTCATCCCCCGGTATTAGACTGATTGACGAGTAAGGCTTCGAATAATGTAGTACTCTCATGCAGTATTAATTTAAGGGTATGAGAGCCTAAGTGTTTAGTTTAGAACTGAATTCTGTGGGCTTGGTATGCGTCTTGTAGAGATAGAGAGTTTATTCAAATTATTTGGCTTAAGTTCAATCAGACTGCTTTTCGGGACGCATAGTTCAGAGATGTAAGGTGAGGTCATTTCATTGATGAATTTAAACACAATCCAACACATTTTGTACTGGATTATTTAAGGGCACTTGAGCCAGTGAAGGTTACGAATGTGATCAAAAATGTGCGAATATTTAGAGACCGCGAGTATTTATAGCCGTGTCACTGCATTTGACATTGATTGAAGTTTGTCAGTTTGATATTTTGGAAGGCTGGCCATAAGTGCCGTTGCAATAATCGAGACGTGAGACCACGTACAAGTTGATTAGTAGTTTTTTTACCTCGGTAGAAAGGTTTCTTTGGACTGACTTTGAGTTACTGTCTTAGGTGAAAAAAACCGATTCTTACAGTCCTATTTATATGACTTTTAAGCGAACAGTCCGAATCTAGATTGACGTCGAGAAGTTGTAAAGCAGGTATAAAAATGCATTTATGTGTTTATAATATTAAGAGAAAAAATTCAATAACGTAATTTTTTACCATTTTTTCAATAAACGAACATATTTTTAATTTAATTATTATTAACAATCTCGTTAGTTTGTATCATTACTATAGGTAAATCGTCTATCACGCCTCATAAAACTAAATAATTTCTATAATCGTATAAAGCCTTTAATAAAGTTAGTAAAGTCTTAAGTAATCCATAAATGTGGAAAAAGTAGAGTACAGACATTAAATGGCCAAATTATAATGATAAAATAATATTTAGAAATCGAAATTAAAAAGTGAAAAAAATCTAAACAGATAAGATTGGAGTTCTACAAAATAAGTAACGGGATGATTACAAAAGGGTGTCGTCATCTGCAGTTACAATACATACATGAGAACCTTTGGAATATTAATGAAATTAGTAGAATTTCCGTCCTTTTAATCAGTATGAAAATGTTTCGCACACCTGCACTTGAACCCCCCCCTGCGAGGACGGAGATATGCCCGAAACTTCAAACAATTGTATCTTCCTGAACACGAACCACCAAGACCGAATTCTATATTAGAACGTGTTTATTAATCTTTGAAAACCAACAGTTGAATTTTATAATTTTTTTTCAAAAATTCAACCAATTACAGATTTCCTCCTCGTGTTAAGAAATTATCAGTAGTGTGCGTTTTGTGGTTGCTAAAATTTGTATCATTACTTATTAAAGCTACATTTGGGACAATATTATTTAACTGTGGTCATAACTCGTTTTAAAGCCAACAAATTAATAATACTTGAGGCGTTTGTTTGTTCAGGGATGTTGTTTCAGTAGTCGAGCAAATTATGTGCTACCATAAAAAGGTAACGATGATCTCGATTACATTAAGTTCCCGGGTATTAAAATCTCTCGCAATCATTGATTAAAGCGTTCCCCCTGGTCGTTCTCTTCAAAAGCGGCGACAAATTTAATTTTGCAATGTCTCTACGGACAGAGAACACCATATTTTAATTGTGACAAGCTCTCGTCAGCATTTTGAAAACGCTTAGCGGCTGATTTATTAACGACGATATTAAGTACGCTGTCACATCAACCCGATCTGATATTCTATTTAAGACCTTATATTATATGCGATTTTGTCGATTTTCAGGGGTAAATTTACGGAAACGGCTAAAAAAGGTTATGCGCGTATTGCCATTTTTTAAATACAATGTTTTCTGAAATTGTCAACTAGAAAACAAAACAAAACAATTACGGAAACATTGAAAAATTACAGATTTATTAGCCAATAAATAAATGTTTTTTCTTGACGCACGCTTTATGGATGGTAATAGTCTGAGTATCTACATACACAGATATGAATCACATTATTTACAATTAATTTATTATTAAATAGTATATGTCCCTTCCGTATGAACCAACAAAAATATATAAAAATTAGTAATAACTCAATAAATAAAGGCCTATTAAAAAAGATTACGTCCTCCCATTTTAACATTCTTATTGGTTTTCTTTAAATTTGATTCTAGTCTATTAATCTAATCTCTCTTACAGTGCGTTACATTGTACATCGTCATTATATTTGATCGAAATGAAAATCTATAAAATCGATGAAACGAATTTCTGTATTTGAAATTTAAGAGAAGAATGGTCAGAGTTTTGGATCACGAAACAAGCCCACGTCGCATTTCTTTTGTTCTTCTCTAACAGTGATTGAAATCCATTTATGTTCAATTTGAAGGTGGATATTTCAATTAAAAAAGGGAAGCATGGTTTTGGAGATTCGGCGAGATTCAAATAAATATTATTAATATTCCACCTACTGCGGCGCAATGCGCTGGGTCGAGAGACCAGTTGGAGAGGTCAAAAGGTCTCCCTAAACCAGCCTCTCCCGATCTGGCACGCCACGTGGCTGGTTCTTCGGTGTTAAAAGTAGGTAATCATAAGAATAACAAACGTCTTGACCCATACAAGGTACAGCGCCGGTACGGGCCTTTTGAAACTGGTCACGTGACACTGGTGACGTCACGGGTCACGTCCTTAGATGCGATCCGTTTTTTGGAAACCCAAAACATTTTAAATTTGAAAATTATAAATGTTTTTTGTTTGTTCTGTTAAAACTAGCTATAACAATAAAAAATATGTACACAGTTATTTAAGTTAGAATGTCATTATTGGTAAATAAAAAAAAAAAAAAAAAATTACTGCAGTTCCTCATTGAAACATTTTTGGAGCAATAAAATACATTTACAAGTGGCGGAATTAAGTATATTTTTTATGAATGATTATGAACTTTTTGAATTATTTCGTTACCAGTCAAAGCTATAATTAATTATGACTGTAAAATATAAATCACGGATTAAATTAAGCCTATCATAAAATTTTAACGGTATTATTTGTAGCTGTCAACGTCAGTTTTATAAAACGTGATGTCAAGTTTAATGGTAGCATTTTGGTGAAGTGAGGACGAATTTTAACATTTTGTAAGTATTTTTAACTGTCCACCGAAAGTACATAGCAAATAGTAAACCTATTGAAGTGCGTATATTGTGAAATGTAGAGAAGCCAAGATAACTTAATCAACGCTTCTAGGTATTACAGTCTTCTATAATATATTTTATGAGTATCTATAAACAAATCATGTATTTACTGAATTATTACGACTGTGTCGTGGTCACAATGTATTTTTCCATCGAAGATGTATGATTTTTAAATAATTAAAATAAATAATAAAATTGATAATGGCTGTAAAACTTCTCATGGTTTAAATAATCTCACATATAATTCGTATGTACAAAAGCCTAACGACGCGTGATGAAGTTAAGAAGGAGTTGCCGTACTAATGGTAGTAAGTAGTGTCCCCTTTTTCAAAAGAGATATCGTTAACGGAAGGTTGTTTGCTAAGTTAATTAGGGTTGAAGTGGCTAGGAAAATATTACGTAGATCTTGTTTGCGAAAGTCGACGATTTGCATAAAGTATTATTGTTGATGTTGGTACCTGGCTGCCTCTACGGTCGATTTTATTTGATCAATCTGTTTAATTTCAAACTTCATTAATTAAAAATAATGTGAAGTATACTTGCGGCACGTCCCAGATTGGAAGATACTGGTGTAAGACCACCATTCAGAATTGAAACGTTTGCTTGAAATGGCTTTAGCCGTGTTTGGTGACCAGATCTGAATGGCCAGGTACTCCCCCACCTTCCTATTCCCCATCTGCTTCCCCACTAACTCCAGCCTCACAACATAACTCAATTGGTGATGCCATAGTCTCGCTGGCTCTTCAGGCTGTCGGTATTCGCATAAAATCACTTTGTTAAAAGGGAAATGTGTAGTACTACATC
This sequence comes from Hesperophylax magnus, assembly GCA_026573805.1. NCBI lineage: Eukaryota > Metazoa > Arthropoda > Insecta > Trichoptera > Limnephilidae > Hesperophylax > Hesperophylax magnus. The sequence continues at coordinate 1,097,597 of JAIUSX010000043.1, read as the reverse complement.
CATTCAAAGGAAGTTTCTCCGTCGAAGCCATATCATTTTGAGGTTCCTTTCAATAAAGTGTGCGGCATTGGCCTCCACACCTTCTGTTTCTGCTATCGTGGTACGAGAACACGCCGTCAGATGGAATGCAGGAAAACACTTCTTCTTCTTGACATATAAATTTATTAATTCACAATATAATTGCAGAGGATCTTATTTTCCTCTGCTAAAACTTAAACTGAAAGAAATAAAGGTCTAGTTTCCTTTATTCTTCAGTTTTCCCTAGGTTTACATAAACCTAGTAATTATCTCACGACTGACTGCCTAGGTACGCATGTTCCTACCAGTTATATGAACACTGCAATACTGACCTTTTTCTGGGAGGTATCTGTATTTAAACTAAATTCTGAAGGACATTTTACCAAAATAAAGATGTTCCACCCGCTCGTTGGCAAACAACATTCTTAACATAAAATAAAATGCACTTAACTATTCTTAATGATACAGACGTGATTTAAACAATACAAATATTTTAAAGGAATTATTTTAAGGGAGATGAAACTTTATTTGGGGCTTTTATTACTATGGGACAGGGGTGGGAAAGGTATTGGAAAATATTTTTAGGCATAATGGTTTAACTAGGGTCATCATAAAATAGAGAGCGAACAGCTCAATTTGAAAGCTGCCGCTGCTTGAAGTAAAATGTCACAAATTCTTAAATCATAAATGATACACAAACAAGACAATATCTTTATAAAAATACCAGGCCAATGAATTGTTTTATTGTAGGGTCGAATGTGCAAATGTGGGAAACTGCACTAACTTTGAAAATACGAACCGTGGGAATGCGCCTGAAGGCTAAATTTTATTGAGCAATATGTAAACGTCGCATTCTGGAAGATACACCTTCCATCCAAGCTTTCGTGTCTTCCAACAGCGCTCCTTGTTTCGGATCGCCTTTCAACCGTTTGGCATATTTATTTGCGGTTGTACCTCGTCCGTCAGAAACCATTTGCTCTTTTAGATGGACAGGTTATTTTAAAGATTTTCCTCTCAATAATATGAAACATTCTTTCGCCCCTCACCGTGAGGGATCAGTAACACGGGCTAAATTAATCCCGGGACTGGTAGAGGTGCTTTACCTACTTTTGAGTTGGTCCTTCTCGAGTGATGTCACAATAGAGCGCATTTGGAGAGTAATTTATTTTAAATTTTAAATGCAACAAAGTAATTACATTCATTGAAGAAATATTTTATGCCTTATATTATACGTCCTTAAAGACTTTTACATATTTATGACTTTAATATTTGGGGGCAACAAAAGTAATCAGGTAGTAAATTAGCTAATATGTAGAACTTCGAGTAAATATGTAGAACCGATGAGAGATAATATATTGTAATATGGAAGACAATTAGGCTAGGTAAATCAGGGCTGTATATTTTTAGTTTATTATAACTTATTGAAGTTCCTTAACTTTTAAAGGTTATAATGAATTTGAAATGTGGGTTGAAAAAAATAACGCAAAATAATTAGGTTCCAATGGCCGAGTTGGTTAAGGCGTTGTCCCGGTAAGACATATCTGGATAATAACAGGATTTCTGGATTTGATGTCCAGTTGAGACCGTTACCTATTTATTTTTCTGTATCTTGATCAGATTATGCTTTCGATAAACAAAAATCAATTCGGAAACAAGTCTTCTATCTAAGAGTTTTCACGAACTTATCAAGTACTTGTAATTTATGGAGGTAAACCAAGTTAGTAGTTAACATTTCGAATATCATATCTATATCTAACACACATATATATCTAACAGAAACCTTTGAAACGCAGATAAAACTCTATAATTGATTCACGATCGTTCGCCGCTTTGAACGTATTCCACCATAATGAATTTCTTACCTAGACGCAAGAGAATTTCACGCGGAACTTTTGATGAAATTTCACGCGGAACTTTTGATTGAATTTCACGCGGAACTTTTGATGGTCTCATCCATATATGCCTAACTTACGATCATACATGGTCTCATCAATACATGCTTACCTTGCGTTCATACATGGTCTCATCCATACATGCTTACCTTGCGTTCATACATGGTCTCATCCATACACACTGTCATTTGGTGCCGACTCTACTACATAAATAAAGAAATGCTTATAACATTGCAGAATTACGCAATATTCTTTTGTTTTGTGTATGATACCGTACCCATCTTACAGCAAGTTCTTCCTTGAGCAGACGTAAGAATTCATAATAAATATGTATGTAACTATAAAAACATTACTATACTTTATCTAATAATGTTCAAACCTTAAAAAATTAGCCCGCTTATAAAAGCTGGTCTTCAAATATAAGATTACAAAAGCTCAGATTTTTCCTTCAAAGTAATTATTTTCTGTGAGTTAATCAAAAAGCCCATAAACAGAAACAATTTTCCGGAAACTGCTTCGAACACGGAAAGTTTCTTTTGGAAGCGGAAAAATCACTACAAGCAGACAGCAGACACCCGTGAGACGTCTCGCATCGCTTCACCGCCCTTTCCTCCCCCCCCACCCCGACAGCCGACAGATCGCACCGCCCCATCCCAACATTGTGGACCAGCGCCCCCGTCCCTCTGCTAACATTCATAATGTAGTTTATTGCCAGATTATTATAATATATAATATATAGATTTATTATAATATATTTTGATGAAGGATTCCGAGAGGAGGAACATATTTTATTAGGATCCTGTGTCAGGTGTTTGACGTTTATTTGAGTTAAATATATAAAGATTAATACCTTATTCATAAAGAAAAGAACGAAAGAAAGTTTCATCGGACGATGAAAATATTCTGACATCGCTGTTTATTGTAGGACCCCTACTAACTTAACACATAATAACATCACGGAAATCATGAGACAGCAATTACAGTTTTTCTTTTCTGTAAGCAGAACTTTACATTCACATTATTGTGTTATATTATGAATACCCTGCCCCGGTTAACGAAGATTGTAATAATAAAAATATTTTGGTCGTTATTGATTTACCAAGAACAATTCTTCAAATTTCAAAGTTAATTTTCCAGTTCTGTGAAAGATTTTTTCAAGTTCTGTCATTATTTCAGTATTGTCATGCAACTAGCCTGTGATGATATAATAACAGAACTTGAATAGGACTTTCACAGTACCCGGAAATGAACGTTGAAATTTGATGAATTGTTCAAATTCTCCGAAACAACCCGTTCTAAGATTATAATACGGCTGCACGGCCTTTTTCATAGAAAATGTACTTTTGGATTTGAGGCTAAAACATTCAACCAAACTGATTTTTTTTAAAGCAAGAGGTACCTACCTATAACAAATATCTTGTATGGGTATGAGCTATTTTATTTATTTATCTTTTAAATTACAAAATACAAGCCACTAAAAAATCTCTTGTTCTTGATTTCAGAGGCAAACTTTGGCAATTAATTTGCAAGATATAAGAGTTATTTAAAATATTATTGTCCCCGCATGAAAAATCGAATTCTTTATTGTACTTTATTTTAATTTAAAACCCAAATAAATAAATAAGCCTACACCCTTGCTAGATATTTGATATACGTTTTTAATTTTTACAGAATTGTTCAGTTTGGTTGGGTATTTTTGCCTCGAAAAGAAAATTAAGTTTTTTATGAAAAATGCCGTGCAATAGTTCCTCTTAAAATATGTGAACAGTATGAAGTAGTCCCAGAGATAGATCGTACATGACATCATCATTCTAACATCGTCTGTCTTTTTCATTTTCATACAAGACCTGTGAGAAGGAAAACTTTTATGCTAGGATTTCAGGGTGGTTGTCGATGACGTCACTTACGACCTTTCTCTGGGACTACTATTCGGGTGGATTCTGTATTAGAAGTTACGTTGCTTCTAATCTGGCAATAAACTACATTATGAATGTTAGCAGAGGGACGGGGGCGCTGGTCCACAATGTTGGGATGGGGCGGTGCGATCTGTCGGCTGTCGGGGTGGGGGGGGAGGAAAGGGCGGTGAAGCGATGCGAGACGTCTCACGGGTGTCTGCTGTCTGCTTGTAGTGATTTTTCCGCTTCCAAAAGAAACTTTCCGTGTTCGAAGCAGTTTCCGGAAAATTGTTTCTGTTTATGGGCTTTTTGATTAACTCACAGAAAATAATTACTTTGAAGGAAAAATCTGAGCTTTTGTAATCTTATATTTGAAGACCAGCTTTTATAAGCGGGCTAATTTTTTAAGGTTTGAACATTATTAGATAAAGTATAGTAATGTTTTTATAGTTACATACATATTTATTATGAATTCTTACGTCTGCTCAAGGAAGAACTTGCTGTAAGATGGGTACGGTATCATACACAAAACAAAAGAATATTGCGTAATTCTGCAATGTTATAAGCATTTCTTTATTTATGTAGTAGAGTCGGCACCAAATGACAGTGTGTATGGATGAGACCATGTATGAACGCAAGGTAAGCATGTATGGATGAGACCATGTATGAACGCAAGGTAAGCATGTATTGATGAGACCATGTATGATCGTAAGTTAGGCATATATGGATGAGACCATGTATGAACGCAAGGTAAGCATGTATGGATGAGACCATGTATGAACGCAAGGTATGCATGTATGGATGAAACCATGTATGAACGGAAGTTAAGTATGTATACATGAGAGAATTTATGCACGCAAGTTAAGGTGGGGTGGGTGTGGCGATCCCTCCTTCATCCGTTTGGATTGATGTTTTGCTAGTATCAAAGAAAATAATAATAAAACGGCCTAATGTTTTAAACAATGGTTGTCCTTCACGAAATCTTGCTAACGTCAAAAGGTTGATCAATATGATTGGCTTCATAATTCTAAGAATTTAATAAGTACCTACTTCAATTTCCTTTTAAATTTTCTTACTAAGAAAGCGTTCAGGCAACTGAATGTTGTTCAAACGTCCAGGCATTGTATTTAATAAATATTTCATTGTATTTTATTAAAAATTCAAATTTCTAAGGAATGGACACTTGACCCATTGATACAAAGAAACCTGCATGATGTTACAATTATTTTTTGAAGATTAACGACATAAGGAATGTAGAGAGGAAGATGATATAATTGAATCTGTCGATATTTGGATTATTAAGAACTCGGATCAAAGCTGTAAGTCCGGCAGAGCCAATGCAATCTCCGGCTGGGATTACGGAGGGGAAGGGAAAGGTAGGAAGCAGGAAGGATCTCTGTACATAAAGAATAAGGATATCTCATCTTCCGGCTCATTTCCTGTCGAGAATCACTTTTATTCCACATTATTTTCCGATTCACCTTGCTTAAAACCTTATCCATCTTGCTGTCTGAGTGGGAAACTGCCAAGATGAAAAAAATCTCATATTTAAAACATTTAATAAATTCCATTTGGTGCGGCTAAATTGGAAGTAAATACTGAGATTCCTTTGTTTCGATCTATTTCATGTGATACAATCAAAGTTATTATAAAATAGTATTTTACCTAACTCTCCGGTGACTGTTTTGCTACTTGAGATAATCCTCTCTGATACCCTGATTAGTTATGGATAAATATGAATTCGTAATACGCACGCAAAAACGATGATTTATGGTTCCAGCCATTAAGTATTCGCTTCCACTCTAAATCTCTTTCTATGAGCGTCGGGATCTATTTACAAAACCACTTAGTTATGATTATAATAAGTATTACTTGTCAAATAAAAGTAACAATAAATAAAGTAATAAAGATTAAAATATGAAGTCATCATTTAGCTATTTACAATGTCGCGGACTGTAAGTGTGAAAAGTTTCTGACTTAATAGATATGACTAAATGAGTTTTACGTTTAGTTCTGAATTCTGTCCCGTCTGTGAAATCAATTCTAAGTTTTAGCTGACACTCCGAAAACACGCTCACCGAACTTAGTATCTCGTGTGCGAGTTGGTTCCTTCAACCTGTCGATAGCTGATGACGTCGATGACCTAAGGGTTGACTGTCGTGAATTGGCATACTCAGGAATACACATTTCCGATATGTGAGCCAGAGCCATTCCGTCAAGAGACTTAAATACCATCCAGCACAGCTTTAACTGAATTCTTTCAGGACATTTGAGCCAGTTGAGGTTTTTGAGATGTGGAAATATTTAGATACGCTGACGTCTTGCCACAGCGTTAAAAACTGTTTGCAATTTGTTAATTTGATATCCGGGGAGACTTGCGTTTATTGCGTTACAATAATCTAGTCATTTATTGTTTTGATGTTTATTAATATCTTAATAATATAATTATTAAGTTCTACAAGTATTTTTTGGTTTTTGTTATTGTTACAGCTGTTCCGGCTTTCAAGGCCATTTTCAAACTGTGGTTATCACCACTTTTAGACGACTTATTTATATGATTCTATTTTACCCCCTCCCAATTTAATATGATTTATTACCGGTTAAACCGATTTACTGATAACAAAATTGTGACAATAGATTTCATATTATGTGGGGGTATTTTAAAATCTATTTTCCCCACATTAATGTTGTCTTTATTGTTAAATATTGATGCGGTTTCTATTAATTTATTTAAATGTGTTATATATATATATTTTTAATTTTTTTATTTTTATTTTTTATGTGACACCTCACAAGAGTGTCCCTGCCTGTGGAGTGCACAGACAGGGGAACTATGTCACCACCCGGTTGGGCGGCGTTGTGAGGCGGAGTAAGGTAGGGGCTGTGGGAAGGGATTTGTTAATGCGGGCCTTGAAGAGGCTCGGATTATAGGAGGGAGGAAAAACAGATGCCGGTAGCTCGTTCCACATACGAGCCGACTTACACAAAAACGAGTCGTAAAAACGGCCCGTTCTCATGAAGCCAACGTCAACCGTGAACGGGTGTTCAGTTCGTGTCCGTCGAGTTTCGCGCACGTGCACCGGTGCATCAGGAATCAATGCTGCTAGCTCCTTGGAGCAGGCTCCATTGAAATACCTGTAGAACAGATACAGCATACCTACATTGCGTCTATGCATTAGAGAAGGCAATCGGTCTGTTAACAACGGATTGTCAATCAGACGGATCGCTCTCCTTTGCACAGATTCAAGCAGGTTTATCAAGTATTTTGGGGCCCCAGCCCAAAGGTGGCTCCCAAATTCAATAGTTGGGCGGACTTGAGACTTGTACAGGGTCAGCAGCTGGTCACTGTTGAAGAATCTCCTAGCCCTGTACAAGACGCCCAACTTTTTGGAGGCCTGATTTACTCGGGCTTCTATGGATCCCCGATACTTGAGCTGGTCTGATATAGTAACTCCAAGCATTTCAATGGAGTCTTTATTGGGGAGAGTGCTCCCATCAAATTGCACCAGATAGTCATTGATCTCCCTCTTTGCCGAAATCAGACACGCTTGGGTTTTTGAAACGTTGAAACTGACCAAGTTGGCCTTACCCCAGGCACGAACCATCTCTAGGTGGTGGTCAATTTTTTGCTTCAAAACTTCCCGAGCTGTTCGGACATCATAGGTGGAAGGGGGCTTGTCAAAAAGATAACCCTCGTGAACGGTGCTGTCATCAGCGTAGCAGTGAATTGGTGCACATTCAACGAGATCATTGATGTGCAATAAAAACAGTGTCGGAGACAGCACAGATCCTTGTGGCACCCCCGCATTGATTTGGTGCGGTGAGGAAGAAGAGCCGTCAACCACGGTTTGAATTGTTCTTCCCCTCAAAAAGTCCGCAATCCAACTATGCAGGGTTGGGTGGATCCCATACGATGGTAACTTCCCGTCAAGCGCCCGGTGCCAGACTCTGTCAAAGGCTTTGGAGATATCCAACCCAACGGTTTGGGTTTCACCAAAACGTTCCATGTACCGCCCCCAAATATGCGTTACATATCCGAGTAGATCCCACACGATCGGTTACGACGAAATCCATATTGCCGATCGCTTAGGATATTGTTATTCTCGAGATATGTGAGCAATTTGTTGTTAACCACCCTTTCTAATACCTTCGAGAGTATGGAAGTGATGGCTATGGGGCGGTAGTTAGAAGGGTCGGAGCGGTCCCCTTTTTTTGGGATTGGGTGAACGATTGCCTTTTTCCAAAGATCTGGCACCTTTTCACCTTTGAGAGAGAGCCTAAATAATTTCGCGAGCACTGGAGTCATTTCTGCAGAACACCTCTTGAGGACCAAGGCAGGTATTCCGTCCGGCCCACTGGCTTTGTCGACTTTCAGCTCGTTCAAGACTCGGAGAACCTCTCTGTTCCGGATCTTCGGTTCCTCCATTTGAAAACCGCAGTGCGGAATGGAAGGGGGAGTCTCTCCGTTATCTTGAAGAGTTGAGTTTTCCGCGAAAATTTTGCCTAATAATTCAGCTTTCTCACGGGCCGAGTTAGCCAGCCGACCATCAGGCTTGGTCAGAGGTGGGAAAGTGGTTCTACAGAAATTTCTTCCGATCGAGCTAGCGAGTGACCAGAAAGCACGGCTACCAGTGGGGCAGTCAGCCAGCTTTTTCGAAATTCTCTGGTCGTGATCGCTCTTAGCTCTATTTAGAACTCTCTTACATTCCCCTGCCCGTTTTCGGTATTCCGAAAGGTTATTCATGGAGTTAATCTTCCGGAGTGCATTAAAAGCCGTATTTTTGAGTCTGACAGCTTCAGCACAGCGATGGTCAAACCACGGTTTTGTGCCCGCTCCAGAGGATTTGACGGAGAAGGGAATGTAGCAATCCATTGCTGATGTGATTACTTCTCCTACCTCACGTGCACAAATTGATGGGTCCTCGGAGCTAAAGCATACAGTAATCCAAGGAAAGGCGCCGAAGAAAGACCGCATGCCGTCCCATTTCGCTGCCCTGTAGTGCCATACCTTCCTCTTTACATGTTTGTCGGGTTGACGGTTCATGGAGGATGGGACAGAGGTGGTAATCAGGCAGTGGTCAGAGGATCCTAAGGGCGCTGTCACCTCCACTCTGTACCCGAGTGGTTCACTAGTGAGAAACAAATCGAGTAGGTTGGCTCGATGTGATGGGATGTCTGGTATTCTGGTCAGAGATTCTACGAGTTGGCTTAGTCCATGGATAAGAGCAAAGGATTCCGCTGATCTACCGGCAGAGTTTGTTGGGCTCGAGAACTTCAGCCATTGTTCATTATGAACATTGAAGTCCCCCAGGATTACAAACTCGGCCGATGGGTAACGGGGCAAGAGAATATCTACAGTTTCACTCAAGTATTTAAACAACTCGACAGTGTCTGATTCGGCAAGGTTTGGTGAGCGATATAGGCACGCATAAATTCTCATCATACCGGTGAGATCCACGCGTACCCATAACACTTCGTGTTTTGCGCTCTCGATATTTGCGAGACGAGCGCAGCTGATGTCAGCGCGGCTGTAAAGGCAGACACCTCCTTTTGGCCTGAAAAGACTTTCCAGATGATATCCTGGGCAGTTCAGATAGGAGGTATCTGGGGGCTCGGCAATCTGTGTTTCAGTAAGGAAAAGGAGATGGGGATTTTGTGAGAGAAGGTGGTGGTGGATGGGAGTTAGGTTGGTGTGCAGACCGCGAATGTTAGCGAAATTCACCTTCATCCTCGGTCCACACTGAGGACTCCTACTGTTCGCTGTCGCTGAGTTTATATTGATTTGTTGTGAGTTCATAGTTTTTAAGTTTGTTTTATTTGTTTGTGGGATTTAGGATGGGTTGGGAAGGATTAGGTTAAAAAGGTTGGGTGGGGAGTTCGAGAGTTGAGCAACTGGATACACCAAATGTAGGGTATGTTCTTCTGACTGCGGTTCCAGGCAATGGGCAGGAGAGTCCGGCTGTGGAGGTCGCCCAGTGCGCCCCAAACGCTGGATGCTGGGTCCTCACCGGTCACGAACCGGCACAACATCAGCGGCAGGGTTTTTTCGCTGGCTGATGGGGCAGCCCACCCTTGGTCGTGAGCCCAAGGGTCGGGCCCCTGTACTATCCAGCGGCCCGGACAGCGATAACCGGTTTACTGGATCTCCCTCAACCGGCCTCTCCCAGCCCGGCCCGCCCCGCAGTAAGTAGGCTGACCCATTCATCAGTGTGATCCAGAACGCACAACCCTCCATGATCCCGGGCACCCCTGCTAAGTCACCAAACGTAGCGAACCACTTCAGGTGACCTGTGGCAGAGGTGTTGGTAACCCAGAGTATGGTTCCCGGGGCGGCGGTACCCATTGACCACCTCCCAAATTTAAAAAATATTGGTTAGGTTTTCTATTAATTTATTTAAATGTGTTATATTACTTAGAAGCGGGGAATAAATATTTTTCCTTACTTTATTAATTAATATTATATATGGGTGATTGGTTCTTTTATTGATTTCTAATTGTTCAAGTAAATTTAATTTCAAGCCCTTTCTTTCTATATGTGAGGGTTTAAGTTCATTGTTGTCAATCGGGACGTGATTATTCACTAAGAGATGTTCTGCGAATTTTGAAAAAGTAACATATAAGATGTTATAATAATAAAAGCACTTTAAAATGTTAGCGAAGAAAAAAATCACATGCAAGCACGAATATTCTCTATTATACACGATAAGTTAAATGTTCTTAAAATTTTATTTTATTAGGTTTGGAGCCGCTGCTATAGTTGCATGTTAATATTATCGGTTATGAAAATAGTATCGGAAAGTCCCACAACTCGCCCGAGAAAGAGAGCTTTGCTAGAGTGATTTTTTTGGAACCAGGCTGGTACAGGGTACAAAATAAATAGCATTACATTCCGCTGAATGTGGATGGTGAATGGTCATCATCTCTCACCAGACTGATCTGCTCAATGTGGATTGTGATCGGTCATCTCTCACCTGAGCGATCTGCTCAATGTCGATGGTGAAGGGTCATCTGTCACCTGAGTGATCTGCTCAATGTGGATGGTGAATGGTCATCATCTCTCACCAGACTGATCTGCTCAATGTGGATTGTGATCGGTCACCTCTCACCTGAGCGATCTGCTCAATGTCGATGGTGAAGGGTCATCTGTCACCTGAGTGATCTGCTCAATGTGGATGATGAATGGTCATCATCTCTCACCAGACTGATCTGCTCAATGTGGATGGTGAAGGGTCATCTGTCACCTGAGCGATCTGCTCAATGTCGATGGTGAAGGGTCATCTGTCACCCGAGTGATCTGCTCAATGAGGATGGTGAAGAGTAACCTCTCACCTGAGCGATCTGCTCAATAATGATGGTGAATGGTCATCTCTCACCAGAGCAATCTGTGACAATTCACTTTTCCCAAGTAATTTTACCCGGGCGACCAGCAACCAGCGACCTTCGGGAGCAGAGTCTTACTACTTACCGCTTGCCATCAGGGACATTATTGATATGTTAGCTTCGGTAAATTCTTATGTTTCTAATAGTTGGTAAAATATAACAATGCCCGGACATTCACGCCAATCTAAAGAAAAATAAAAAAATTCTCAATCCACGTGGACCAGCGCCCAACAGCGGTTACAAGTAACAAGTAACAGTAAGCAAGTGGAGAGGGCGCGGGTGTCCCTAGTACTAATAGGTCACTGTTACGTTATAATGTATAACTAAAGTTAACCTAATCTTACCAGAGGAGACCTGTAGAAATCACGGGATTAATTATGTTGTTAGTTGTTGAATATGTTAATAAATCTAGTTAGTTATTAAATAATGCTTTCTCGAAAACGAAAAAGCTCAGACACTTGAAAAATCACAAGATCTGACTGTCAAGATTGATCCAAAGAAAATGAAACAAAAGACATACACATTTCAATGAAGGCCTCAGCACGGGTGCTCGGACCAGTTATAATTGTTGCATATAGTATTTGGTTCGGTTGTTTCCCGCGTCCCGCGGGAAACAACCGAATGATGCCTTTACCTACATCAGTCAGTTGTGTTAAAATTACCGCGCCGCAAGGTACAACCGATCTACCGCTTTCCGCATAACCTATATTGAGTTTTTACACCACCGCGCCGCGCTGAAAACAGCAAATGTTATACCGCAAAGATCGCCGTGACGAAGTGCATAAAAAATAGCAATCTCTAACGCATTGACCATTTCGCAAACCCAATATCACCATTCCCTTTCCTGACCTCTCTTCCAATACTAACAATTACCCTACCGGTGATTACCGCAGAGCAAAGTGGAAGGTGCCGACAGCTTGGAGATATTGGTAAGTCAAATCAAACAAATTCACAAAATATCGCAATTACAGTCCATTCACGCCGCAACAACGGGTAAGCCACCCAGTTAGGCCAACATTACTGGATAACTATGAAATGTAAAAAATATTGTACCAAAATAAAAAATAAAAATAAATTATACTATAGGTGTACCCTTATTGCATGTCCGAATTCTCAACACATCAGTTCCAATTTTGAAAATGAAATTCCTATAATTTTGCGTTAAAATATTACATTATTATACTTTATTGCTTTTCTAAATTCTTGACTCAATCAGATTTACAGTTTTGAAAATAATGACACTTTCATTCTAAACAAATCAGAGTTCATCGTACCGGAGTTACAATATCTCACAGACAGATCTACAACCAAAATTAGTATGTTTGATGATGTTACCTGCTCGGCATGTTCTCACTACTTTGAATACTTCTTAGTCATTCAAAAAACGGAGTTCAAAGTCGTAGCATTCCCATAGCTTTAAAATGGTTGTAGTATTTTCACAATAATTCCCAGACCTTTGAAATGGTTGCAGCAGTTTCACAATAATTCCCAGAGCTTTAAGATGGTTGCAGCAGTTTCACGATAATTCCTACAGTTTTAAGATGGTTGCAGCAGTTTCACAATAATTCCCAGAGCTTTAAGATGGTTGCAGCAGTTTCACAATAATTCACAGAGCTTTAAGACGGTTGCAGCAGTTTCACAATAATTCCCAGAGCTTTAAGATGGTTGCAGCAGTTTCACAATAATTCCCAAAGCTTTAAGATGGTTGCAGCAGTTTCACAATAATTTACAGAGCTTTAAAATAGTTGCAGCAGTTTCATAATAATTTACAAGTGCAATCGAAAGAGATTTTTATAATACTCCGACATTAGACGAATTGACTGATTTAAGGTAGTTTTGGAATTTTTAAAACAGAGGCGTTTTTGGGAATCGGTGAATTAAAACGCAAACTGAACCTAGAAGAGTAGGTGCTGTTTCATATTACAAACCCAAAACCGAATGATATTGTTACTAAATGATTTATTAATCAATATTCCTTAGAACCATAAAGTTTGATCAATCATAAAAACTTACTGCGGAGAAATCTGATGAACCTAACACGAGATGTATTTAATAATTTATTGATGGTCATAAAAGATTTCGACGCATTTTTCGCGGATTGTTACTCTTACCTGGCAGCGCCAATATTATTTATGCGCTGCTCGGAAATCCAACCCGCTACCTCTGAAGTCCGTCAGATCCCTAAACCACGAAGTGAAGCAGTCCCGACTTAAATTTTAGTCTGTTTATCACGTACAGTTTGGAAATAAAATGTAGAAATTCATTTAATTCGAACTAATATTTTTCAATATTATGGCAACCCCAAGCTACTCATTTTGTCTTAAAAAATATCTTTTTACATTAAAATTTCTTCACATTTGAGATTGAGAATTAATTTTAAACAAACAAGTGAAAATAACAAGACTCGAAAAAAAAAGATTTGTTTTTTTAAAAGGTTTTAGATGAAATTAATATCCAATATGGCAATTTCACAAATAATTTCAAAAAATCAAAAAATAAAGCGTTAATGATTTTCAAAAATATAAAATAAAAACCGTTCGGTCAAGTAAAAAAATTCACGTGCACCATTATTATGTTTTAAACTTATACTTTAATTTTCATTTTAGACACCTTGGTGTTGCTAGTTAAAACCTTTTAAACGTCCGCAGCGCTTTTCTACTACTCCTACTGTTAAAATGGATGTCAGAAAGTACAGTTTAATATATTTATCTATCTTCCAGCGTCCTTACACTCCCCGTGATTGTTAATCTGGCGGATAAGGACAAGGATAAGGAGAGCAACTTTCCTCCCGCGCTTAATCTCCCACTTAGGCTTGTCTTATTCTGTTTAAAGCGATTTTGTAAATATGCGCAATCAGCATAAATTTCCAGAACTTTCTTGACTCGGAGAGAAAAAAGCGAAAAAATAATCTATGTAAATTTAAACAAAATAATGTACAATGTTTGCCCGCTGCCGCTACAGTAGCATGAAATGTTTTGATAAAAACTCGGAAAATAAACAACGCAAATTCGTGATATACTGGCTGTTTTTTATGGCGGTATTTTTTAAACAAGCACGAATAAAATATTAAACAATTTATTGCAAAAACAAAATAAAATGATCCATTTTTTTGGAGAATTATTTATTTAGATAATATTTCGATGTAGGAACACATTGATCTAATTTCGTTTAAGATTTATGTGTGAATTTGTGTGTATGTCGTATTTAATGTATTGTTATCTAAATTTTATTCAAAAGTGAAAAGTTAGATTTATTATTTATTTGGAAAACCCTATGGCCATAATTTTTATTTAAAATCGATGAGAGTACTTAAAATGATCTCGTATTCTTTCAAGAAAGTTAAATATTACATCTGAAATACGATGTTTACACCTACTTATATCTGGATATCAATCTCATCGGGGAATATGTGAAAATGATAAAACCGGGAGCCGTTTTGCGAATTGAGTTTTTAACAACTCATCATTATCGTCATCACAGGTGTGCTACATGGTGGGGTTGCATTTGACCACTCCCAAGTATTTTAATCTATAATCGACCTGGTGACCCTCGGTCGTATTTACAATTCTAATGAAGAGTTTAAGGTAGTAAGGTTAGCAGCTGGTGTCCTGTAATCATCTCTGCCGATTCAGCAATATTGCTTGCTTCAGTGGAAGACATGAAACTTTACTAATAAGAGCAGTTATGTTTTAAGATTATTTAACTAATTCTGCCGAACACAACTTTTATTATTTTTAATGTAAATATATAATGTAATGTTTAATGTAAATATATAATATATGATGCATGCAGTTTATCATTCTTTTAACATTAATGCATTTTGGTACAGTTTGTTTTCGGGATATGTCTAAAGATCATCATTTTGTTCTGAAAATAAATTTATTTAGATATGCGTTTTACATGAACCTAAAAATATGAAGGAAGGTTTCATAGGTGCTGATAGTCGTGACGCACCTACAGAATTTGGCATTCATTTCGGGCTCGCTCTTGGGCAGTACGAGATAATCGGATTTTTATGGCCGAATTTGAATTGCGCGCTGTTTAGCTTTGGTAAAATTATAATACACGTTTGTCTTATTTCCTTATATTTTTAACGGGAGTACACTGCACAAACGCACTTTAGGGAAAAACATCCACTGCTAATTATCCCTCATCCCCGGAGCCTGAGCACCATCTGAGCATCCGAAGTACCCAGCGGCAACCGTAGCTGGGGTAAAGCTTAGAGTAATAATCAAGGGGGTGGGGGCGCGGGTAAGGGGTGCTTGTCACCCGCTGCGGGGACTCGGACATAATGGCGTTTTTCTGCTTTCAACCTTACGTCCAGTTACAAATGAAGATTTATTTAAACTCCCTACCAAAGGCGCCGAAGTTGGAAGGATTTATCCGAGGACGGCACTAAGTTAAGAATCTTCTCAGGGAAACAAAAGTATGAATTTGGCAAGGGATGGGATTGAATGGGAGGAATTGAACATTCACCGAAGATTGTAGAAAACACGCCTCGGATAAAGTCTAGAGTTTCATTTGTTTGGTTAACTCATTAGGCTAATTTGTTCGGTTTTGGGTTTTTTAGGTACTACCCGTAGAGACAATATGTTCGCTTTTCGGAACAGCTCATACGGTCTCGTAGAAGTCGTTGTGTAATCCCTTACAGTTAAATCATTTAAGATGAGCGCAGTTTTTCACCTTTCAAAGACAGTATTAAGTTTGGAATAAATTATGTTTATACCTAACATCATTGGATAAATTTGAATGGATGTTTTCGTGATATCTCAATTTAATTTGATTGTCGATAATTAAAACCACCCGCTACTTTAAAGTGCTAAATACCCTTAGTTATTAATACGATATTACATAATACCCGTTAGAAAGTTCCAACCGTCAATATCACCAAGTCCGTCAAACAACTCGTCAAAGAACCCGTGTAGTTTCACCTCTGTCAACCATAAAATTCACCATAATCCTAATTATTCCACTCTTCCTGGGAGTGCTCCCACAAAGGATAGACATGGACTCGGCTCATGGCTTTCAACTTTCATCTTCCCACTGTTCGCTGAAACACGAATGATATTAATTTTCCATTATTTCGTTGTGAGAAAAATGTCCTTTCATTTTAGATCATATCTTGTTCCTGAATATATCTCTCTATTATTCTCTACACTTATATCCTGCCAACGTATTTCTATTATCCCTTCCCTAAACTTGGAATAATATACTTCATCCGGGAGAACCGTATCATATTTTGATGTCTATTATTAAAGGCATTGGTTTTTTTAGACCGCGCAGATTTCAAGCAGGCGACTGGTTTTTACGACAATCGAAATCAGATATGATTTTATCACGATGCGAGGAGGAATTCGGACAAATGCGGAAAGAAAGCGTACAAGGAAAATATCGGTTGTGACTGAAAAACTCTGAGCCGGATAGCGTAAGACCCATACGCGGTATTGCAAATAAATACAACAGCATCAGGAATAGGTATTTACATTATACTGTGATTGGTTTTTCTGGTATTGTGTTTTTGTTAAATCTGGATTGAAATGAAATTTGATGAATTGTTCAAATTCTCCGAAACAACCCGTCCTTAGAGTTTGAGTACATCTATATCTTTCATCACGACATTCTTTAACACGAGTATTTGCTCTAAAAAAATGTGTATCACGATGTACTGTAATGTATTAAAAAGAAAACAAACTTAATGTAATGTAATAACATGTAATTGTAAATTTAATATTAAATAAAAAACAGATAATTATAGTTTTGATTTCAATGGGAAAACCGAGTTAAAAATGAATGTTTCTTCAAAACATTTATTTGTTCTTTCATCCAAAGTTAAGAAGGTAGAAACATTTATTTTTTCTTTCAGCCATAATTAAGAAGTTCAGCCACAGTTAAGAAGGTAGCAACATTTATTTTTTTCTTTCAGCCATAATTAAGAAGTTCAGCCACAGTTAAGAAGGTAGCAACATTTATTTTTTTCTTTCAGCCATAATCAAGAAGTTCAGCCACAGTTAAGAAGGTAGCAACAGCTTTTTTAGCCTTTTTAAAGCAGCTACAAGATCAATTAAAGTAATATAAAGCAAACTGGTAGGTTTATTATTATTTTTTTGGTAAACTAATGTTTAAGACAAGATTTTTTTATGCATAGCACAAAGGGTAACAATTATTTTACAAGCAATAATTATTCGCCTGAAACAGTATTTCACCTAAAAAATCGAAGGGACACGGGTTCGAGTCCGCTTGGCGTCATGTATCTTTTATCAGGAGATTTTTCAATGTGGATGAGTGTTTCAGGCGAATAATTATTGCTTGTAAAATAATTGTTAAGCTGGTAGGTGTTAGAGGACGTTCAGACTAAATATAAATAATTCGATTCGTCATCAAAATAGGTAACTTTTCCGATTATTTATTTATTTTAACATCAACGGTATAAAATATACCATAAACAGTGAAATCAGAAAATATACAATTAACAGAAACTCTAGATGGATATAAAAGTTAGAGATACAAGTACATGCAAAACTTATAGGTAGACTAGGTTAGATTAGTATTGATTGAAATATATGATAGTATAGATACATAATATAATATATTACAATATCTAAAATGTATGCATTTATTTTCAGGTTTTGGTTAAAAGTAGGTAAGTGCCGGTGTAGGTACCTCCCATCTCCTTGCTTATACATACACACCCGAGTATTATTATTTCATCCCAGCCCAAGGGCGGCCCCGGACAGGGGATAATAAACGAGCCTTTGCTTCATAATATTCATTCATATTTCGACACTTTAGATAGCATCCTAAGCCCAGTTCAACAGCAAACTTTTGCGATGCACCAAACATTTTTTTTCTCAATTATAATATAGATATTTATTACGGCGTTAAAATTATACACCAAAATATAAGAAGCATTTCTAATATTGACGATTTTTTAATTTTTCTGGATCAATTCAATTACCAATTCGACGTTATTATTTTATCGGAATGCTGGCTTAGTAAAGATTACACCTCAAAAGTTATTCACAATTACTCTGAACACCACACAAACATATATCTTAATAAGTCTAGCGGGATCGTTGTATACATCAGAGACGGACTTCAATCTCAAGTTGATGAAATTTTCTTATCACAAGCCAACTGCCTGAAAATTGTATTGAATAATAATCTATGTATTTTTGCAATATACAGATCACCCTCTTTTCAAAATATTGACACTTTTCTGAATTCACTCCAATCAATTATCAACAGCTCAAAAAATATAGAACGGCAAATAATTATAGGCGACCTCAACATCAATACAATTACCGAATACCACCGCCAATCCAACGATTACCTATGTTTGCTAACTGAAAATGGGTTCATTCAGACAATTATTAGCCCTACTCGTGAGCAGGGCATGAGTAAATCTTGTCTTGACCACATCAACGTCAAAAAAATTAACCATGTTGACTCATTTGTCATTCACTCTACAATCTCAGATCACTATACAACAGCACTCTGCCTTAAAAACAAACCTCCTAATCCTGCTAAAATTAAACATGTTGCAAGAATAAACTATAATAACTTAATTGAAGACTTGAGCTCAGAAAACTGGCAAAATGTTCTAGACCAAACTGATGCCGACTCATCGATGAATGAATTTATCACTAAATTACATTCATATATTTCTAAACATACAAGCAATAAACTTATACCACATAAACAAATAAAACTTACGCCATGGATCACCCCTGGCCTTATCAAATCGATTAACATTAGGAACCAACTTCATAAAAAGGCGAATAGGTGCCCTGAAAATATTATAGTACAAGCTCATTACAAAAATTATAGGAACTTTTGCAAAAAACTAATAAAATCGGCCAAAGAAAATTATTATAAAAAAATAATTTACGAAAATAACTGTACTCCAAAACGTTTATGGGAAGCATTTCGCAATATAACTAAAACAAAAATAAATAAATCTTCCGATATTAAATCACTGAACATCAATAACGCGAACACCTCAGACCCAAAAATCATTGCGAATTTTGCCAATAACTATTTCACGTCAGTGGGAGTCACACTTGCGAAAAAAATTCTCAACAATCTTAATACAACAGAATCCGATCTCGCTAAGTTAAAAATCTCTAATTTCGGTCATAAATTAGAAAACATCCAAACAACTTCAAACGAAGTCATAAATATAATTGACGAACTCAAGTCATCGAATGCTTGTGGTCCTGATAACGTTTCATCAATTCTGCTAAAAATTACTAAATCCTTCATAGCAACTCCAATCGCGTATATTTCCAATCTAAGCTTCAATTCAGGAAAATTTCCAAATCATTTAAAACACTCTATTGTTATACTGCTTCGCAAAAATGGAGATAAATCGCAGATACACAATTACCGGCCAATTTCTTTGCTCAATTCAATCTCGAAAATTATTGAGAAAATTGTAAAGAATCGTCTAAGTCATTACCTTGAAAAAAACAATATCCTTTCCAATAGACAGTATGGCTTCAGACCAGGATTGAACACTGAAAATGCCATTACAAACCTGACGAAAATCATCTCCAACAATATAGATAGAGGAAGAAAATGCATTGCGCTCTTCTTGGATCTAGCCAAAGCGTTCGATACTATCTCACACAAAATTCTCTTGAAAAAACTACAGCGCATCGGCATTCAGGGTCAGCTACTTAAGTGGTTAGGTAGTTATATAGAAAATAGGAGCCAAAGAGTGAATATTAACGATACTCTAAGCGATCCGGCTGATATAAACTTTGGTGTACCTCAAGGAAGCACTCTAGGACCACTTTTATTCAATATCTATATAAATGAATTATGTAACAGTTCATTTGCCGATCATATTATCACCTTTGCCGATGACACAGTATTATTATTTGAAGGCAAAAATTGGAATAAAGTTCATAGTAATGCAGAAATTGGTATTAACAAGGTAA
Source organism: Hesperophylax magnus (assembly GCA_026573805.1). Classification (NCBI taxonomy): domain Eukaryota; kingdom Metazoa; phylum Arthropoda; class Insecta; order Trichoptera; family Limnephilidae; genus Hesperophylax; species Hesperophylax magnus. Next base: position 1,077,470 of record JAIUSX010000043.1, on the reverse strand, counting down.
AACAATGGCTAGATAATAATCTTCTCACTCTCAATACTGACAAAACTAAATTCATTTGCTTCAGTGCAACTCAAGCGGGACAACCAAGAGAAACTCAAAGAATTATTATACACCATTGCAATGACCCAAACACTTGCAATTGCAATACCTTAGAGTATGTGGATAGCATAAAATATCTAGGAATTATTGTAGACAAGAATCTGAGATGGAATGAACATATCTATTCAATCTCCACAAAGGTCAGAAAACTCACGCATCTTTTCATGGCGATTAGAAATATTCTATGCGCAAAAGATCTAAAACTAATGTACTATGCCATGTGCAACTCTTTACTTGAATATGCATCTTTAGGATGGGGAGGATGTACCAAATCAATTCTGGACCCCTTAGCCAAAGCACAGAAATCACTACTAAGGGTCATACTTAAAAAACCATTTAGATACCCCAGTAATGATTTATTCAAAGAGATAGGAGTTCTGGATGTGAGGCAACTATTTATAAGAAAAGTTATATTATACACACAAAAATATCGTCACCTCTTCCCCTCCGTAGAACATTATCACAACACCCGACATGCAGGGAGGAATCCAATAGTTCCACTTGCTACTATGACATCCCTTGCTCAAAGACAATATTCTTACCTAGGTCCAAAAATGTTCAACCTTATACCCGGTTCTTGGAAATTGAAAAGTGGAAGCGTCCTGCGTAAATTAGTCAATGATTGGATTCTAAACTTAGGGAGAGTCGAAAGTGAACGTATGCTGTATAACTGTTAAACAAAATCACCAAACTTTCCTGATCACTAGACCAAAATTCCTACCACACTTCATTGAGTTCTGATATTGCTCCGCAATGTTTCGACATCCATTCTGATGTTTTTATACCTTCTGATGTTTTTCAACCTAAGATTTATGGTTATGCGCCCCTGAAGCCTGTCTGCTCATTAGGTACATCACTACTGTAAAGCGTATCACATTTGTACTTCGCACACTAACTCTGTGTGACACTTGGTACCTACTACGGTAATGATTTATAATAAATACATAACACAATATGGCGCACGAAGTAATGCACCAATTTCACCAAAGTAGCACTAAATCAGGTACTATGTATTTATATTCATAGTTTATGTTTCATAGTTTATATTTCTATCTATATATATAGTTATTGTTTTTACATTTTAGCAGTAGTTCAAGAAATGAGCGCGGTGTATATTCGTATTGTCGTATAATATAATTTGTTCTGAATTCATGTTTTAATTCAGTGAAAACAATCATGCACATAATTTATTACACATTCTAGTTACAACGCTTACCTCATACTCTGTAAATTTTAATATTTTATGTTACCAGGTTAATTCGGTAAATCCGATTATAATATATGGTACCAGATTAATTTTTTCTACTTCTCACAAAACAATGTATGTGTACTTATATTTATTATATACATTTTCTTTATTACACAACTTAGTTTCAGAGAAAAATGAAACTTTTTTTTTTTTTTGGTTTTTGTTATGTAATTACGTACATTTCAGTAATAATATGAGCTAAACATGTCAATTTGTCTGTCCTAGAACGGGAAACTTTCCTAGCTGGACAGGCAAAGCATCCAATATGTAATATGTACTTTCTTTTGATAAAAAAAAAAATAAATAAATAAATAAATAAAATAAATAAATAAATAAATATTTTTTTGTATTATTTCATCCACCATGCCAGGGATCCCCATGTGTGATGACGGGTAAAACTTTACCCGCAAATCAATTAAGAACATCGGATAAGGAATGTGAGAAATGTATGAATGGAGTGTAGGTGGTTAGCGTAGAAAGTAAGTGAAGGATCCATAGCGGTCGTTATTTGTGTTTTGAAAGTGTCGAGTTGAGTTTCGGGTTTTAAGTTGTCGCAGTCTCTGTGCGTTAAGTAGGTGGTTAGCGTAGAAAGTAAGTGAAGGATCCATAGCGGTCGGTATTTGTGTTTTGAAAGTGTCGAGTTGAGTTTCGGGTTTTAAGTTGTCGCAGTCTCTGTGCGTTAAGTAGGTGGTTAGCGTAGAAAGTAAGTGAAGGATCCATAGCGGTCGGTATTTGTGTTTTGAAAGTGTCGAGTTGAGTTTCGGGTTTTAAGTTGTCGCAGTCTCTGTGCGTTAAGTAGGTGGTTAGCGTAGAAAGTAAGTGAAGGATCCATAGCGGTCGTTATTTGTGTTTTGAAAGTGTCGAGTTGAGTTTCGGGTTTTAAGTTGTCGCAGTCTCTGTGCGTTAAGTAGGTGGTTAGCGTAGAAAGTAAGTGAAGGATCCATAGCGGTCGGTATTTGTGTTTTGAAAGTGTCGAGTTGAGTTTCGGGTTTTAAGTTGTCGCAGTCTCTGTGCGTTAAGTAGGTGGTTAGCGTAGAAAGTAAGTGAAGGATCCATAGCGGTCGTTATTTGTGTTTTGAAAGTGTCGAGTTGAGTTTCGGGTTTTAAGTTGTCGCAGTCTCTGTGCGTTAAGTAGGTGGTTAGCGTAGAAAGTAAGTGAAGGATCCATAGCGGTCGTTATTTGTGTTTTGAAAGTGTCGAGTTGAGTTTCGGGTTTTAAGTTGTCGCAGTCTCTGTGCGTTAAGTAGGTGGTTAGCGTAGAAAGTAAGTGAAGGATCCATAGCGGTCGTTATTTGTGTTTTGAAAGTGTCGAGTTGAGTTTCGGGTTTTAAGTTGTCGCAGTCTCTGTGCGTTAAGTAGGTGGTTAGCGTAGAAAGTAAGTGAAGGATCCATAGCGGTCGGTATTTGTGTTTTGAAAGTGTCGAGTTGAGTTTCGGGTTTTAAGTTGTCGCAGTCTCTGTGCGTTAAGTAGGTGGTTAGCGTAGAAAGTAAGTGAAGGATCCATAGCGGTCGGTATTTGTGTTTTGAAAGTGTCGAGTTGAGTTTCGGGTTTTAAGTTGTCGCAGTCTCTGTGCGTTAAGTAGGTGGTTAGCGTAGAAAGTAAGTGAAGGATCCATAGCGGTCGTTATTTGTGTTTTGAAAGTGTCGAGTTGAGTTTCGGGTTTTAAGTTGTCGCAGTCTCTGTGCGTTAAGTAGGTGGTTAGCGTAGAAAGTAAGTGAAGGATCCATAGCGGTCGGTATTTGTGTTTTGAAAGTGTCGAGTTGAGTTTCGGGTTTTAAGTTGTCGCAGTCTCTGTGCGTTAAGTAGGTGGTTAGCGTAGAAAGTAAGTGAAGGATCCATAGCGGTCGTTATTTGTGTTTTGAAAGTGTCGAGTTGAGTTTCGGGTTTTAAGTTGTCGCAGTCTCTGTGCGTTAAGTAGGTGGTTAGCGTAGAAAGTAAGTGAAGGATCCATAGCGGTCGTTATTTGTGTTTTGAAAGTGTCGAGTTGAGTTTCGGGTTTTAAGTTGTCGCAGTCTCTGTGCGTTAAATCAACTCGATTTAGAACTCAGTGTAGGAACATATTTAATATAAAATTGCTCGGCCAAATCTATAATCCATATTTTCACTAGGATGGATTTCATGGGATTGCAGATTTGAAGCCGATTCGCAAAATTGAGTATACTTTTCTTCAATAATGTTAAAATACACTTGTTAAATATCATGGAGATCATTCTCCAACCTCGTTAGTTTCTATTGATTACTATCGCAGAAAACCTAATCATGTTGATTTATTTGTTTAGGTGCTAATTTTACTAAAACTTAAATTCTGTCCTCAAAATACCCTTGTTTTGTGTATGTTGTAAAGATGAATTAGGACAGTTTCTAAATAAGTTTACAAATTATCTAAAATCCCCTCGCGACCTACTCGTACATATTGTGCTCGTATAATAATTTCTTCCTCGCAATACACACCGCCGGGTGAAGCGGTCCTGGTTTCATAAATCTTGCCTTCGATAGCTGTTCAACTTTATTAGCAACTTTTGTAAGACATTATTTCTCATTCTCTTCTTAAAAACAGTCCCTATCTTAACGCAATCCGTCGTGAGCCGGAGATTAGCACTCGTCTCTCTGATGGGATGAGCTAAACGATGGGTAAGTGTCAAATAGCACCTAAAAATGGGGCGACTTTGATCAATTTTTAACATTGAAACTAAATATTTTTCCTATAAAATTATGACATATTCGTGTCGGAATTTTTTTGATTTAAGTCATATTTTTTGCTCATGTTTAAACTATCGAAAAAAATTGAAAAAATGTGTGTGTTTGGGGAATTAAAACAGGGTGAGAAAAGTCATCTTTTGGAGTGGTCGACTTTGATGTACCATATTTTATAAGCTTAATACAATGATATATTTGTATTACGTCCTTGAGGTGATTTTTCACAAAAACGGCGCTATAGAAATCATCCAAATATTATCATTATTATTAGTACTTACTACATACTCTTCTATTATTCTGATGCCATTTCTTCCCGGGCGTCCCCGACATCTTCTACCATTCCCTTTGGCGTCATATGGTCACCGTACTACAAGGTCCATTCTCAATCATTAGAAAAGGTACAAAATAAATTCCTTCGGTACATTAATTTTAAAATGAAAATTCCAATCGAATTTATAAATTACAATAACTTGCTTGCTGAAACTAAACTTCTTAAATTATCTGATAGAAGAGTGTTAATTGATTTGCTATTTTTATTCAAAATTATTAAATCTTTAATTGACAGCCCTAATTTGTTGGAACTTATTTGCATTAATGTTCCTGCTAGGCAAACTCGCAGTAAAGATACTTTTAAATTTAACAAGAACCTCAACACTAATTATTCTATTTTTTCACCAATTCCTAGAATTCACAACCTTGCGAATAAATACTGTGAACTTATAGATATATTTGGTTTTGACAATTTTGTGAGCTTTAAAAGGCAACTTATTTCGATTCTATCGGCTAATAATTAACTTTTATAGCTTTAATAATTTTATTACATCTTCTCCCATTCGAAACCTTTCAAGTAAATTATATCCATATTTGTTTGTTTTTTATTTGCTCTACTATACACTTATAATTGTATGCTTATACCTACTAACTACTTTTTATACATAACACTATGTTCCATCTCAGATCTTATTATTTCTTATTCATGTCGATATTGCTAAATTCTATTAGTTTTTGCTTTTTACAGGTGCAACTCTTATTTTGTTATTTTTTTTTTTTTTTTTTTTTTTTTAAATCTCTGTTATAATGTTCTTTACCTCACGAGTAAGTTACACTCTAATTTATATTGGTTTATCGATTTGTTAAACACACAATTAATACTGGGTTTAAACACACCCACTTACTTACTTTTTATGTTGAACTTTCTTTTACTTACTATTTCATGCTTGGGTATATTTTATATTGAATCCATCTTATTAGTGTTTTGCTAATTTGCACAAAATTTTATTATATGTGTTGCTTTCTTACAATTAACTCCATTTATCTTCTTATGTTCAATTATTGTAATCAATGTAAATGTATATTTTCATGTAAAAGCCCATTAGGGCGTAAATAAAATAATAAATAATAAATAAATAAATAAATAATATAATCTCCTTACACTCCTTTGTTCGTTCATTCGCTCTACATACCCAAACCATATGAGCGTCCCTTTTTTAATCTTACTCATTATGCTTACATCAGCCTTGCATTATTTGCGTATCTCCACATATATTACAGAATCATACATGGTTTTACCACACATATGCTCCAGGGATCACAATCTACAGCATTCAGTCTGCTTATTGAGGCACCCAATTAAAGCGCCCTTGAGGTGATTTTCTTACGAAAACGGCGCTATAAAAATAATCCAATCACTATTTTATGACTATTTTTCACGTATCTCATAATCGTTCGTACCCAAGTCTGTTAGTATTCGAGAAACTGACGAAAGTTTTTTGTTTCGCTTTTTTTAACGAAGGGTATTCTCCAACGGTGTAATTTGACCATGTTCCGTTTTACCCTTAGTGTCGATGGGGCCTGGTGGCACGGCGCCCGCGGAGGTCCAGGTAAAGGTGATCACAAGCAAAGTAAACACTACAGTAGAAATGACGGTAATAACCCACCGGCGACCTTCAAGAGTTGAAGTGCCTTTTTGCAAGGGTTCTTTAATGTTATTATCTACCCTCCCGGTATTGCCAACTGCCCAGGTGGGGCCGTATCGAGATCTTGTACCTTGAGAAGTAGTTGGAGGCTGGGGCCGGCTCTACAGGACGCCGGACACGGGTCTGTAGGGCCGGGCCCGACTGGCCCTACCCGCGAACCCCGAACCCCGTGGAGAGTAGACCCATTATTTCTGAGCACACTGAATTATAATCAGCTTTTTTATGGTATCACCGAGAGTATAAAACAATTTGACCTTTTTACGACGGAAATTAATATTACTGTTGTGTACCAATTTTAAGAATGTGACAAAAAATAATAATTTAGGTTTGTATTTTTTACAACGAATGTCTTTTACAAATTTGTTTTTCTTCACAATAATGATAACTTCCATTAAAAATAGTCGAAGGGTCTATCAATAATGAGGGCAAAACTATAAATTTTAATTCATTTAGTAAAATTTAACCATTCGAAGAAAACGTTTTATTTAAAATGTAGATTTAGTTAATCACGTCGACAAAGTCAATGGACAATATTAATATAAAACCTAAATTAAAATTTCAATTGATAACACAATTAATTCATGGAGCCTTTACAGCGTATTTTACACGTGAAAGCTTATTATGTTAGAAAGAGACAAAATTGTATGACCGCTTCACACTATAGTAATACAAGTATGTACTCCTCAGAGTGGAAGATACTCTCAGTATCGCCCTGGTGTAAGACCACTTTACACTATAGTAATACAAGTATGTACTCCTCAGAGTGGAAGATACTCTCAGTATCGCCCTGGTGTAAGACCACTTTACACTATAGTAATACAAGTATGTACTCCTCAGAGTGGAAGATACTCTCAGTATCGCCCTGGTGTAAGACCACTTTACACTATAGTAATACAAGTATGTACTCCTCAGAGTGGAAGATACTCTCAGTATCGCCCTGGTGTAAGACCACTTTACACTATAGTAATACAAGTATGTACTCCTCAGAGTGGAAGATACTCTCAGTATCGCCCTGGTGTAAGACCACTTTATACTATAGTAATACAAGTATGTACTCCTCAGAGTGGAAGATACTCTCAGTATCGCCCTGGTGTAAGACCACTTTACACTATAGTAATACAAGTATGTACTCCTCAGAGTGGAAGATACTCTCAGTATCGCCCTGGTGTAAGACCACTTTACACTATAGTAATACAAGTATGTACTCCTCAGAGTGGAAGATACTCTCAGTATCGCCCTGGTGTATGACCACTTTACACTATAGTAGTACAAGTATGTACTCCTCAGAGTGGAAGATACTCTCAGTATCGCCCTGGTGTAAGACCACTTTACACTATAGTAATACAAGTATGTACTCCTCAGAGTGGAAGATACTCTCAGTATCGCCCTGGTGTAAGACCACTTTACACTATAGTAATACAAGTATGTACTCCTCAGAGTGGAAGATACTCTCAGTATCGCCCTGGTGTAAGACCACTTTACACTATAGTAGTACAAGTATGTACTTCTCAGAGTGGAAGATACTCTCAGTATCGCCCTGGTGTAAGACCACTTTACACTATAGTAATACAAGTATGTACTCCTCAGAGTGGAAGATACTCTCAGTATCGCCCTGGTGTAAGACCACTTTACACTATAGTAGTACAAGTATGTACTCCTCAGAGTGGAAGATACTCTCAGTATCGCCCTGGTGTAAGACCACTTTACACTATAGTAATACAAGTATGTACTTCTCAGAGTGGAAGATACTCTCAGTATCGCCCTGGTGTAAGACCACTTTACACTATAGTTATACAAGTATGTACTCCTCAGAGTGGAAGATACTCTCAGTATCGCCCTGGTGTAAGACCACTTTACACTATAGTAGTACAAGTATGTACTCCTCAGAGTGGAAGATACTCTCAGTATCGCCCTGGTGTAAGACCACTTTACACTATAGTAATACAAGTATGTACTCCTCAGAGTGGAAGATACTCTCAGTATCGCCCTGGTGTAAGACCACTTTACACTATAGTAATACAAGTTTGTACTCCTCAGAGTGGAAGATACTCTCAGTATCGCCCTGGTGTAAGACCACTTTACACTATAGTAATACAAGTTTGTACTCCTCAGAGTGGAAGATACTCTCAGTATCGCCCTGGTGTAAGACCACTTTACACTATAGTAATACAAGTATGTACTCCTCAGAGTGGAAGATACTCTCAGTATCGCCCTGCTGTAAGACCACCATTCGGAATTGAAATTGAATTTGTTTTCTGTCATGCTTTAGTATTATACTTATTTATTGACGCGCTGCTGGGCTTTTACATAAAGAACATAAATTTAGTTGAAAAGAACAGTTTGACACAAATTAATTTTTTTTTAAATACATTACACTTTTGAATTTATTATCGACATACTTAAAAAAAAAACTTGATATTTAAATACGTGTATTAAAAATGAAAAATTTAATAGTAGCAAAAATAGGAGAAATTTAATTTAATTAAGCAAATACCTAAATTATGATTACCGGACAAACTGCTTTGGCAATTTAGCGGGTATATTAGAGAACAAAAAAATTAAAAACCTTCTCTTAGTAACAACAGACTTATAGTGTCAGGGCAGTCAAACCTTGAATTAACAATTTTATACAATAAAAGGAATTAATTATTTTCCCCCTTTCAGATAATTTCGAGAAATTGAACTTAATTCGTAAATTTATTAAAATTATAGGAATACCATCTTTGAAATTAATGATATTTTAATTTTTGCAATGACAGATAAAATAAGGAGACCAAATGTTTGAATTATTTTCTAACTAGAGATTTGTACAATTATTTTATGGTTTTTAGGTTATTAAGCTGACATCGCGACAAAAACCATCGTGTTATTTAGTAATTAATAATATCGTCGGCTATTACAAAATAAAAGAAAATACACGATTCGTACCTGTGGCCATAAGGCTGGCTCTTATTTTGTTGTTGTTGGTGACCATAGTCGTATAATTCACTTAATAACGACAATAAAATTAGTTTTTTAAGTTATCAGCTTTCAAAGTGAAGTTAAGTAAATAGTATACCCGTCAGGTCATGAGACAATTCAAAAATCGAATTAGTGCCAATCATTTAAAGTAACGTGACGTCACAAGCTCATCGACCAGCCGGCGAGATTCTTATAAAATAACAACATTTTGTAGGTCCGTATTATTCGGTATTGCTGAATGCTGTAAAAATGCTGTCCTCCACATGTTCTAATTAATATGACGTACTAAAAAATATACGAAATTTCGTCGTAGGTGACAACCTTATTGCTACAAATTATATATCATGTGTGTTATTGTCTAAAAATGCGTATTAACCGGGTAAAATTTCCGCGAGCCGAGCCACGAAGGCTTGGGAATTATTTAATTTCAGAAATACTGTTTTTTTTATTTCAAAAGTTTTACTAAATAATATCGCGTTTGCACGAGAAGAAATGACCGATCTATAAATATAAATAAAGAATGGCGGTAATTTTCCGCAGAGTTGTATTAGTCGGCAATTACTTATTAATGATAAGTATTAGTCACATCGATATTATTGGATTTTCATCCACAATAATTGGCGATTTCATAGACTTCGGGTAGTTGATAGGCCAAATAAATAACTTTAGTGCAAAATAATGCTTGCAGTAATTAATAATTAAACATCCAGTATGAAGTATTTGAAGATTAAACAACAATTGTTTTGTGGGGATATCTCATGAAATTCGTTTAAATAATCAGTACATCCAATTTGCCCTTACAAGCAATCAGATTACCGCTTAGTGCGCTCCCCGTCTAATGCGGCTGGTGACAAGATACTGAGGATGTTCATGGGTCTGGTGGACATGGGACATAGGACACTGGGCACGAGACTATACTTCCTACTTCCGTACCATCAGGGATTCGGGATCACTAAATGGGACAGCAAAAAACCAAAGCGACTAATAACAGTCACAGTGGAGTTCAGAACATTTTTTTTTATTCAAGTGTAAGTAATAAACAATAGTCGCAAACAATAATATGACCAATATACATGACTATTGGTTTACAATTTCATGAAAAATGAGATAATCTAAAAATAACAGAAATAATGTTTTTGGCATGAACAATTCAAAAGTCGAGGTGATTTGATATTCGAATGATTTATGCGAACGAGGCTGGTGTTGAATATATTTGATAGTGTTGGTAAGATCTCTCTGTATGAAGTACAAGTAGAGCGGTAGAACATCTCCAAGAACTGATTTCCGGTTCACACTCTCTGGGAGAGTTTCAGTCAATCCTATTTCAGCACATTCATGATTTTATAAAAACGTGGAAAACATATCTTTATGGAAAATTAATATTTATTTTAATATAAATATCTTAGATTAATGATTTATAAAAATATATGTTTCAAAATTGTTCGAGATGATTAATTTATTCTTATTGATAAATAATAATAAAAATAATTGGATGACTTGTATAGCGCCGTTTTTGTGAAAAATCACCTCAAGGGCGCTGTACAAACTTATAATACATTTCTACAGTGATCTATGTTATTACTTAACTATTTATGGATATAATATACAATACAATACTAACCTGGTAGGTCACTTGAGATTAACACTTAATTAACATTATCTAATTGTTTATTAGCGAAATTTAGATACAGGATTTAGGACATAATTGGAAAATTGAATATAACTGGACTTTCTCTTAGGAATGGTTTATTTAATTTAAGGGTAAGACAGCTTAAAAAGGTAAGCTTTTAGTTTAGACCTGAATTCTGTTGGACTTGTTATGGATCTTAGTTCCGGAGGGAGTTTATTCCAAGCCTTCGGCCCAGATATTCCGAAAGCGCGTTCTATCAGTCTGCCTAGAGCTGATGATGTTGCTGATCTAAGAGTTGACTGCCTCAGACCAGTGTTTTCCGCGAAGCATAGTTCAGAGATGTGGGGTGGGGCCAGTTCATCGATGGATTTAAACACCACCCAGCACAGTTTGTACTGGATTCTTTCAGGGCACTTGAGCCAGTGAAGGTTACGAAGGTGTTCTGAAATGTGCGAATATTTTGAAACCCCGGTTATGAGCCGTGCTGCTGCATTAAACACTGATTGAAGTTTGTCAATTTGATATTTTGGAAGGCTAGCATAAATGCCGTTGCAGTAATCGAGACGTGAGACTACGTAAGAGTTGATAAGTAGTTTTGTTGCTTCTGTAGAAAGGTTTCTTCGGACAGACTTGATACTTCTATAACTTGTTTTTAAATAAATATTTTATTTAATAATTAATTTTATGTATGTTATTTTGGATGATATATCAAATAAAGATACTGCATCGAACATGAAAACACGAATTTATTGCATTTAATATTATAAAATTTACGAGTTGAAAAATGCACCAAAATAATCGGTTACTAGGCGAATTAAGCCGGAGAGAAATCAAAATATTGACAAACCAGTCGCTGTGCGAAATTATTATTCTCACCTAAAAACACCTGCGTCTGAAACGTAAACAAGTTGTGGTAAAGATATTGACGTCACAAGAGGGCTTGCTAGAGAAATTATAAATAGCTAAAAACACCTCAATATTCGGCAGTCAAAATTCAAAACTTAACACGAGTGGACGGAACACCTCCAGTTAAAACGCGATCTGTAAATTATAATTATAAATTCCTGGGTGTCAACTGAAATCTGTAGTCGCTTCTGTTCCTCCATCACGGCACAATCATTTTAAAGGTTACAACTATTTCTAACGAGCTGTTTATGGCTGGCACTCTATCAGCTGAGCCAGACGCATCTGTCATCATTACAATAATGGGGCGTTTCCGTGTGCCGGCTCTTATAATCAAATGACCATGCTGCCGCTGATCACCTAGAAGCTGGCCAATCTCTACTGCATTGATGCTGACAACCTAGAGGCTGGTGATTTCCTCCTGGCTACCAACTGAACCAGCCACAGATGCTGACAACCTAAAGGCTGACGAATACCTGCTGGCTAGCGACTGAACTGCCCACTGCCGGTGATCACCTAGAGGCTGGCCAATCCCTGCTGCATTGATGCTGAAAACCTAGAAGCCGGCCAATTCTTCCTGGCTATCAACTGAATTAGCCATTGATGCTGAAAACCTAAAAGCCGGCCAATTCTTCCTGGCTACCGACTGAATTAGCCATTGATGCTGAAAACCTAGAGGCCGGCCAATTCTTCCTGGCTACCGACTAAATTAGCCATTGATGCTGAAAACCTAGAGGCCGGCCAATTCTTCCTGGCTACCGACTGAATTAGCCATTGATGCTGAAAACCTAGAAGCCGGCCAATTCTTCCTGGCTACCGACTGAATTAGCAATTGATGCTGAAAACCTAGAAGCCGGCCAATTCTTCCTGGCTATCAACTGAATTAGCCATTGATGCTGAAAACCTAGAAGCCGGCCAATTTTTCCTGGCTACCGACTGAATTAGCCATTGATGCTGAAAACCTAGAAGCCGGCCAATTCTTCCTGGCTACCGACTGAATTAGCCATTGATGCTGAAAACCTAGAAGCCGGCCAATTTTTCCTGGCTACCGACTGAATTAGCCATTGATGCTGAAAACCTAGAAGCCGGCCAATTCTTCCTGGCTATCAACTGAATTAGCCATTGATGCTGAAAACCTAGAAGCCGGCCAATTCTTCCTGGCTATCAACTGAATTAGCCATTGATGCTGAAAACCTAGATTCCTGGTTACCGACTGAATTAGCCAATGATGCTGAAGCCTAGAGGCAGGCCGATTCTTGCTGGCTACCAATTGAACTGGCCACTGCTCCAGCAGTCGCCTACGCCATTTGCTGTATCGTATGGCGCGATGATGCACAATGTGCTCCAATCTGAAACTATCGCTGAAAGAATTGTCTCAGTTTTCTATCTGTGTTTAAATCCCAGTTGTATTGAAATACATATAACTAATTCTTGTGAATTGGGTTGGCTGTAAAAAATAGGAAGTACCTATAAGCTACATCCCTTTGTACGTTCTGTATACCAGTACAATACTTGTAATTAAAATGTGAATTTTGATTCAAATCGTCTTTCTTTTATGATGGTTTGGATAGAACACCTCACGGTGTTTTACTTAAATCATTACCCAGGTTGAGGACTGATGTGTGCCGGTGCTTATTATTTACAGTCTTTTCTTGTGCAGGCAAACACGTCCCGTACAGATACTTACAGGTATATTTACAATCATTTAACACATATTATTTAATATTGATATTTAAACGGAAAGGAGGTAAGCGAACACGGAAGCAAGAAAAGAACAGGGTCAGGAACAGAGTGAAACAGATCGGGCTAACTCGGCTCGTCGTGGTGCTGGAGACAATGTCACGGTGTCAATTCTCACGTCCACTATTTATGAACAAGTCGCCAATAGAAGGTACTCTAATGTGAGATCACAGCTGTGTTCGCTTCCCACACACTGACATGAGCTGGTCAACTTTAAAAAGGTTATATTGCAGCTCTTTTTTGCTTTGTTTTCTAGTGTTATAGTGACTTACGAACCACAATAATTATATTTCCTATTATTTTGTTATCACGTTATGCACTACTTCACACTTCCTGAAATCTAAATAAAATCAAAATAAAAGTAAAGAATCCTCGCCGCGCGCCGCCACTGCTCGCCCTTTGCTCCTCGCGTCTCCTTGAATCCTGAATGAAGGAAGAGTCGTCTCTTTAGTGGATCTGTCACCCAATACATACATTTCCTTTAGAAAGCCCCGGGCACCTTTTGTAATCTTGTTATTGAAACCAGAATAATTCAATGAAGGTCGCAAGTCCCAGCGGAATTTCTCATTTTATTAAAAGGTTACGTAACTTGTGCTATGTGCTTCCCGGGGGATTTTATGAAATATATGACGGAGCTGGTATGCGCTAACACACCACTCCAAGAGCTGAGAATGTAAGACAAATAGTTTCTGAAAGACTTTGAAATAATGATACAGTATGCTTGAAAAGTGGTTTATTAAAATATTTGGAAAGTGGCTTAAAAGAACGACACCTCAGTCTGTTTTTTATCACTTTGCTTATTTATCACGTTCTTGTCTCGAAGACGAATGACTCCCGCAATGAAACACTAGCAATGGCGAGAAACTATCGCAATAACTGACTGGCGACAAGTTCGATTGTCCAAAATGACGAAAAACATTACCTCATTTGATAAGAATCGATGTTTGCTTGAGTAGTTCAATAATTAGCGAGATCTTCAGTATAGCAACACTTCTTTTAAATTTAAAAATGTATTTATAAAATTCGAACACAACCAGATTTGATGAATGACTGGAAACATATTCAAGATATATCCAAGTGAAAGTTCTGCGACTTTGATAATTTACATTTTTGTAAAAAAATCACCCCTGTTCTTGTTATTCTTCCCTTCCCCTTACTTTAAATATACATACCACTAAATTCCACGATAGAAAAGGGGATTCATCAGTTCCTCTGATTGCGTCCCTGGTGTTGTATTCGCAAAAGCATTTTTCCCAGTTACGTATGCGTTTTTATAAAAAATGCATTCCGTGTTTTTAATAAATCCACATAAATTCTGATCTAAGCGGGAAAATGATTGTTGTCCGGCAAACAATGCACCGGGCGCAGTGGTGCGAGGGGCGCGCGGCCACGCTGACTGGGGCTGGCTGGCCGAGGTTACGTTTTGTTGTTTGCTTCGGTCGCTGGCTTTGTTTCTCGTTTGAGTGAATTCGTGTAATAATTTAAAACCATTTTATGCAATTTATGAACCGGAATGCCATCACACTAAAATGTGTTCCGAATTATGTTACCGCTCATATTGTCTCTTCTATTCAAACATTATCTTTTCACGTTTATCGCTGGTGATTTATTTTTCTTTAAAATAAGTGAATTTCTTGGAATTTATTTCAGGAAATTGCATGAAGTCTGCCATTATCTTAAAAATATCTATAAATTACAAATACTGGTAATCATACTATTTTATATAAATTGACCGCAAATTGACCATTACACATACGGAGAATCATACTAATTTATATAAATTGACCGCAAATTGACCATTACACATACGGAGAATCATACTAATTTATATTGAGAGATTTCATCAGCCGTCAATATGACGATCTAATTGCTAAAATGGAAACCATCACTAAATTGGTTTCCGAAGTAGAGTCTCTAAGGAACACACTCGTCGAAAAGGACAAACAAATAAAATGTCTGGAAGTCAGATTGGCGGAAGTTGATCAAAGATCACTAGAAGATTCACTGGAGTTTTCCGGCCTCATTCCAAAAAATGACGAGCAGCCCTCTGATGCTATAAAACGGGTGGCTTCAATTGCAGGAGTGGATATAAAAGGAGAAGATATAGTGGAAGTGAGGAGGATACCTGATAAACGACCGGGAGTCCCCCCAAAAATACATATTAAACTAAACAATAGACAAAAGAGATACCAACTTCTTACAAACAGGAAACTTTTAAGCTCAGCCACCGCGCAGAATCCAGAGTGTCAACGAATCTACATCAGCGAAATTCTCAGTCCTCATTACAAAGACCTTCTATGGAGAACAAAATCAAAGGCGAAAGAAAGGGGATATAATTATGTGTGGTACAAAGATTCAAAAATTATGATTAGAAAAAAAGAAGGAGAAAAAATCATCTACATTAAACACGCTGATGATCTGTTAAAAATGGTTTAGATGCTTCTGGAGAGCTCCAACGTCGGTTAGTTATTGGCCCGATCACCCTTCATAATCAAACGGTAAGGAGAAACTTTACATTTATTGTTTCGAACTACAACAATAATTATCCACTTCGGTAATTCTCTATCTGCAACTAGGGTGAAACTCCCGGTAACTGCCACGGACAGTGGAGCTCCCATAAACATATAAACTATTTTTTTTAATTTTCGTATAATTATTATATCAACATGCCTTTCTCAATGGAATTTTTTGATGAGGAATTACACAACCAAAACCTTTCTTACGCAACTTCAGATACTAATATGTGTAAACGCCTGATTGGAAACTCTGCCAATACAAAAATTATGCACCAAAACATAAGATCCATAAATAAAAACTTTGACGAACTCTTAATTCATCTTCACCACATAGATATTGTTTTCGACATAATCATTCTGACCGAGTGCTGGTTGTCAAACACATATACACCTAAAATCATAAAAAATTACACATCACACAATTCAACTACGTTTGATAATCAGAACGATGGGATTGTTGTTTACACAAAAAATAATCAAAACTTCACAGTAACCGAACTAAAAATTCAGGATGCAAGTTGCACACAAATAGAATACAACAATGATACAGTTATCCTCGCTATATACCGCTCGCCATCGACTCGTAACATCACGCCATTTCTAAACAGTCTAAGTTGCACACTTTCAAATCTTTCCAATACCAAAAATATCATAATAATGGGCGATCTAAATATTAACATACTACCGAGCAACCAACACCACCAAAGCCAAGACTATATCAACATGCTAGAATTTCATGGATTAGTGAGTACCGTTAACTCACCAACAAGAACGACAAATGGATCTATATCATGCATTGACCACATTATGGTAAAGTCAAAAAAACCATCTAAAAGTATCGTCTACAAATCAACTATCACGGACCATTATTCAACTATCTTTGCACTACAAACACCTATCCAAATAAATAAATGTAGCCTGCCTTTAGCATACAATAAAATCAACTTTCAAAATATAATAACCAATTTAAAGAACAAATCATGGCAAGAACTCTTCCAAATTAAACAATCGGAGGACGCATGGATATACTTTATTAACTATTTGAAAAACGAATTACACCACCATACCCTGACGATGACCAAAAATATAAGTAACAAATTGAAACCCTTGAAACCATGGATTAACCACTCCATTATAAATTGCATTCACAAAAGAAACACGCTACACAAAAAAACCAAAGAAAATCCGTATGACCAACTAACATTCAACTATTATAAAAAATATAGAAACATGTGCTGTAACGTCATCAGAAAAGCAAAAGAAATTTACTACTCAGAAAGAATTAAAGAAAGTAACAATAATCCCAAAAAATTATGGGAAATACTTAGAGAAGCCACTAACTCGCAAACTACAAAAGAGAAACAGAGCATAAATAAACTTTCCATTGATGGACATATTGTTGAAACCACAAAAAATCCTAAGCTCGTTGCTGATCATGTAAACAATTTTTTTATTAATATCGGTCCAAATCTTGCTTCTCAAATTGCCCAGAGCGGAATAACCCAATCTACCGATACAGTGGTTCAAACAAATAACATAAATACAAAATTTCTATTCCAAACTGTGTCACAGGAAGAAATTCTCAAAACAATTAATTCTCTAAAAAACACTTCTTCTGCTGGACCAGACGAAATTTCAACCAAAATCCTTAAAACGCTGTCTTCGGAGATTACATTGCCACTAGAATACCTTATAAACCTAAGTATTACACAGGGCTACTTCCCCTCTAACCTAAAACAAAGTATCGTAATTCCCATCTACAAATCTGGAAACAAGTCAGATATCAATAACTATAGAACAATTACTTTACTGAATAGCTTGTCTAAAGTTTTTGAAAACCTTATTAATACACAACTTTTAAAATTCATCGAGAGCCATAAAATACTTTCAAAAAATCAATATGGTTTTCAAAAAAACAAAAGTACCTCAGATGCCATTGCCAGGGTGACAGACTTCATTGTAAAAAGCCTTGATAAAGGAAATAAATGTATTTCAATCTTTTTAGACCTCTCTAAGGCTTTTGATACAATATCACACTTTAAACTAATTAAAAAACTTGAAAAAATCGGCATCACGGACAAAGAGCTAAACTTCTTTAAAAGTTACCTAAATGGACGCAAACAACAGGTTAAAATACACAATACCCTCAGTAACCAGCGCTCAACTGACTATGGAATTCCACAAGGAAGCGTATTGGGACCAACTCTGTTCTTACTGTATATAAACAACTTTTGCAACCTTGAAATTGAGGGAAGCATTGTTAGCTTTGCCGACGATACTGTCTTACTGTTTGAAGGCAACAATTGGTCAGCTGTATTTAAAAAAGCTGAAAAAAATATTAACTTAGTTAAAAAATGGTTAGATATAAACACGCTTACCCTTAACACGAAAAAAACAAAATATATCACTTCAAGCATCAATACTGCAGGCCAACCTAATGATGATTACTCCATAAAAATACATAACTGTACGAATTCCAATGTATGCAATGAGTGCCCCTGTATAGAGCGAACTCCACAGATGAAGTACCTCGGCCTCACCATTGACCCATACCTCAAATGGAATATACATACTCAGATCATTGCGAATAAAATTAGGAAAACAATACATTTCTTCAGATCCGTAAGGAACTTCCTTAACTTACAAATTCTAAAAACGATTTATTTTGCATTAACCCAATCTATCATTGAGTATGGTATCATTGCATGGGGAGGGGGTACTTCATCAGCTCTAGATCCTGTTGAAAAGGCGCAGAAAACAATCATGAAAATTATTCTCAAAC
The DNA here is from genome assembly GCA_026573805.1 of Hesperophylax magnus. Taxonomy (NCBI): domain Eukaryota; kingdom Metazoa; phylum Arthropoda; class Insecta; order Trichoptera; family Limnephilidae; genus Hesperophylax; species Hesperophylax magnus. The sequence continues at coordinate 1,058,916 of JAIUSX010000043.1, read as the reverse complement.
TTCCTCAAACTGCAAACAGTAACTTAATTTTCAACATAATGAGAGTATTTGATGTTCGACAGATCTATGTAAAAACTATCCTCATGCATCTCTTTAAAAACAAACACGTGCTTTACGAAAAAAAAACTAACTTTAGATTTACGCGTAATTCGAACAAAGACATGTTGCAAGTTCCAGCACTTTCTTCCACCTTTGGTCAACGTAGCTTTGGCTACTTTGCCACAAAGATCTTCAACATGCTCCCGGAAAATATTAAAGAGAGTCAAACACGGAAAGAGTTTAAAAAAAATGTTAAAATTTGGATTTATTCAAATGATCGAGCCTACACTGGTGCCCTCACCCAAACGCCTTGTCATTGACAGTTATTGCAGTATGTACGGTGCTAAAACTTACTATATACGTATTGTGTAAATGCAAACAATAATGAAAAGTAACCAAATGCCTTGTCACAGTGAGTTATTATAGTATGTATTGTGTTTAAACTTATTCTATCTGTATCTTCAATATGTAAACAATAATGTAACCTAAAATAATGGATTGCTGTATGGGAACCCATATTAAACATTTACATATTGGCAAACCATAGACAAAATGAAGAAATAATTAACTAAAAATTCTGCCTCAATACAGGTTCGCCTAGTGAGGCAGGTTATGCACAACCTAAAATATAATATATTATGCCATTTCTATATAACACTCTTACATTCATATATATTTTTTCTTATATTAGAAACTGCCGTATTATTGTAACATTATTCTTTCAACAATTTCATTGTTTCTAACTGACATATAATTATACAACTTACTAATGATATATTATATATATTCTGTAATTTTTTGATGAAATAAATAAATTTAAAAAAAATATATAAATTGACCGCAAATTGACCATTACACATACGGAGAATCATACTAATTTATATAAATTGACCGCAAATTGACCATTACACATACGGAGAATCATACTAATTTATATAAATTGACCGCAAATGGACCATTACACAAACGGAGAATCATACTAATTTATATAAATTGATCGCAAATAGACCATTACGCATACGGAAATTCTTACTAATTTCACTGTTTATGGGAACAATTCGGGCAAGTAGCAAGGGTAGCTATGAAATTTTATTAAATTAATTAATATTTTTATTAATCTTTATGTTTATTTTTCATTATTACTACTAACGGTGAAAATTCAAAAGGTAAATTTCTGACATCACTCTAATTTGTCAACAAAAAATATAATTATATTTTAAAGAAAATTGTCAATATTTGTTTTTGAAAGGCAATGTGATCTCGAGGCAAATATTTTCAGCTTCACAATCCTACAATTAATGTACCCTTGATTTTTCTCGGGTCTGTGCTAGTCTATATAAAAAATATTCGAATTCGCGTGTGTTTTTATAGATGCCAACTGTGAAAGGTAAAAATATGCTTTAAAAACAGTGCCATCTGTTGAACGTAACAGCAATATGCGCTATTGTTTCTCTGTCAGGGTGAGTCACAGCAAAAAGTACAAAAAAATGTCTTAGATTAAATTTAATCACTTTTAAAAGTAATAAACAGCATAACATGATGTACAACCCGAAGAAGGCGGAATTGATTGCGTTCCACCACGGAAAAAGTCAAGATACAAGTAAGATGCTCCACGTATACCTTAACGAGGCAAAAATAAATACATGTTCGAACGTGAAATACTCGGGGCACATTATTAATCAAGACCTATCGGACGATGGCGATATCGATCGACAAAGGAAAAGCCTAAGCATATTGTCTAATATGATTGCCAGCAGATTTTGCAAATGCAGCAATACCGTTAAAAAAATACTGTTCAACGCATTCTGTACTGGCCTGTATACGTGTGAGACATGGTGTCACTACCGAACTTGCTCGATGGAACGACTCCGAATCCAATATAATGACGCCTGTAGAATCATATTTGGATACCGAAGATACAGCAGCGCATCGACAATGTTCACGGAACTAGGACTGAATGGATTTGGTGGCCTGATGAGACACCGGGTCACTGGAGTCAGGATGCGGCTAATGGCCTCCGCCAACACGTTGGTGACCGCAGCCTACCAGCACCAAGCGCCACTCCTGAGTGAGCGCTGGGCCCAAGCGCACTCAAGACCACACCCTGCATAGTTGTCGTTATTTGTTAATTTATTATATCTATTATAAAAAAAAAAATATATATATATATATATATATCTATATGCGACGTGTGGGATTGCACTAACCTCCCCACATTCTGGAATAAAATTATTATTATTATTAAAAGGTTTAAAAATTTTAACGACTTTATGGAAAACACGCAATTATATGTTATTTTAATATTCTATATATTTGTCTTTATTCTTTTTTAGCCATGACAATACTTTTTAATTATTTTTTTTTTATCTGAGTCCCAACTGCTCCCAACCGTCTGGAGCCTGGGAGACTATGGCATCCCCAATCGGGGTATGTTGTGGGGAGGGGAAGGAGACGGTGAAGAGGTAGGTGGGAGAGTACCTGACTATTAATATCTGGTCACCAAACACGGGTGAAGCCATTTTATTGCAACGTTTCAATTCTGAATGGTGGTCTCACACCAGGGCGATACTTTCTTCAAGAGAGGCGAGAGTTTCTTCAACTCTGGAACGTGCTGCAAGAATACTATATATTATTTAAATGAATAAATTGTAAAATAACACAAACCAATTAAATAAAATTTGATTGCGCACGCCAGGACCTTCGACTTGCTAGTCGAGAGCCTTACCTCTGGACCACTTAGTGCATTAAACGTTTCACAATATTTTCTCATATTAATCACAAGCAATTACACGGAGAAATATGAGTATTGTTAATTTATTAAGAATCTCTTTAAATTATTGGTTATCCGGTTAAAAACGGGATTGCAGGCATTTAACGAATGAATTAATAAGTTTCCTTGTATACTTTTAGTAAATTTCGAATACATTATAATTTTTTGCTCGATGAAGAGAAACAGAACAAATAACCAATTTCCCAAAGAGAAAATCAAAGTGATTACAATTTTACGTTGTTTCATTTGGAAATTTTCTGTACAATACATTTTTTTTTAAACCAGATAGAAAAAATGTGTTTTTGTTACAGCATTTAACAAAAGGTAATTTCCGCCCACCATGGGTGACGTCGAACAAAGTGAAAATTATATTAAATTGCAATTTCGGCCCATGGGTAACGTTGAACAATGTGAAAATTATATTAAATTGCAATTTCGGCCAATGGGTAACGTTGAACAATGTGAAAATTATATAAATTGCAATTTCAGCCCATGGGTAACGTTGAACAATGTGAAAATTGTTTAAAAATGTAATTTCCGCCCATGGGTGACGTCGAACAAAGTGAAAATTATATTAAATTGCAATTTCGGCCAATGGGTAACGTTGAACAATGTGAAAATTATATAAATTGCAATTTCGGCCCATGGGTAACGTTGAACAATGTGAAAATGGTTTAAAAATGTAATTTCCGCCCATGGGTGACGTCGAACAAAGTGAAAATTATATTAAATTGCAATTTCGGGCCATGGGTAACGTTGAAGAATGTGAAAATTGTTTAAAAATGTAATTTTCGCCCATGGGTGACGTCGAACAAAGTGAAAATTATATTAAATTGCAATTTCGGGCCATGGGTAACGTTGAACAATGTGAAAATTGTTTAAAAATGTAATTTCCGCCCATGGGTGACGTCGAACAAAGTGAAAATTATATTAAATTGCAATTTCGGCCCATGGGTAACGTTGAACAATGTGAAAATTGTTTAAAAATGTAATTTCCGCCTATGGGTGACGTCGAACAAAGTGAAAATTATATTTAATTGCAATTTCGGGCCATGGGTAACGTTGAACAATGTGAAAATTGTTTGAAAATGTAATTTCCGCCCATGGGTGACGTCGAACAAAGTGAAAATTATATTAAATTGCAATTTCGGGCCATGGGTAACGTTGAACAATGTGAAAATTGTTTAAAAATGTAATTTTCGCCCATGGGTGACGTCGAACAAAGTGAAAATTATATTAAATTGCAATTTCGGGCCATGGGTAACGTTGAACAATGTGAAAATTGTTTAAAAATGTAATTTCCGCCCATGGGTGACGTCGAACAAAGTGAAAATTATATTAAATTGCAATTTCGGGCCATGGGTAACGTTGAACAATGTGAAAATTGTTTAAAAATGTAATTTCCGCCCATGGGTGACGTCGAATAAAGTTCTAATATCGTAATCAAGTAATTAAAGTAAAATTAAAATAATATGAAACTTAATATAAGTATACTTAATTTTTAAAAAAAAGTAAAAATTAAATTACATCTGGCATTTCACAAACATTTGGTTCCTTAGAACAGGCAATCTGCCTAGCTAGGAACTAAATTCGACCTAACAAAACGTAATAACACTTGTACCTACTCATTTTAAATATATGCTCTCATTATGCTATATTATTACTGTTATGGCTGCTTTAAATGTATCTAATGTAAAAAATAAACAAATAAAAAAAATAAAAAAAATATATATTTTTTTAAATTTAGATTTACACAGTTAGTTGTGTTTAGTTATTAGAACTCAATTTAATTAAAAAAATACAATGTTGTTACAAAGTTCTACTTATGTTATTATAAAGTATTAAACTTTTTATTATAGTGAAAAATATTTTGAAATTCAAGGCCAATATTAAACTGTGGTTATGCCACAACGTATTTATTTGATTTTATTTATCACTCTCCTATTTTTATGTGTATGATGTTCAAAGTGATTTATTAATAAAATCTTTTGTGTAAAAAAAATGAAAAAACTTGCAAAACTAAAATAAAAAGGAGATTAAAATATTATTCAATTTGAAATACTTTAAATTTTTCAAATATCGTCCAATAGATACCTAAATGCAAAGAAAAATGTTTAAACTTCCATAAATTGTTATTATGAATAATCATTTGAGAGTTTCAATTTTAACGTTTCTATTATAAGAAGGTACCTTTTTCAAATCTTGAAAAGAAAAACCTACATATTCCTCGATGATTCGTACTGAATACGTTTTGGGAGAATTTCACGTTTTCGGACTGCCTTTAGAATAAAAATCACGGCAAAAGGCCAGGCTTATACGAAGGCACGCCGCGCTGTGAGATAAATGTAGAAATGTAAGAGTATTACTGAAAATGTATTTTGAAAGCTTTCGGCAATACACATAATAAGTAAAAAAAGTAGCTTACCACTCGTAGCTTGAGGTAAACGTTTATACTCCGGCACCGTGCGGGAGTTAGCAAGAGCAGCCAGCGGTCACAGGGAACTGGGAACAGTGAAGGGAACGGATGTAGCGCGAGTGCTTTTTAAAATAAGCTCCACGTGAAGCTAACTAATACTAAAAGTTTCTATCTATCAAACTTTTCTAACGGATTTTTTCAATTCCTCTGAATGCTGAAAATGTTTATACTCGTAAGTCGTAAATTATCGTATTTAGATGTGTGGCTTAATCAAACATTCTGAGAGGTATTTATTTGTTTCTTTAAGAATACCCTCGGTGTGGTGAGGGAAAGATATATTAAGAATGTTGTTGACTTCTGGCACACTAATAATCCTTGTTCACAAGGTCTTAAGTGAGACACGAGTGCCATCTAAAGTATCTGTACAGCGTCCTCGAGGTGATTTTTTCAAAAAACGGCTCTGGGCATTATTATTAAAGTCCGTTATATCCGTTTTGTACATTATCTAAGTATCACGCCGTTTCCCGCAGGGGTGGGCCGGACAGGATGAACTGCCAAACAACGAAGTCTTGTTTCATTAACGTTCATACTTCTGCTCATATATACCCTTCTGTTATTCTGACTCTTGACATAGCCGACTCAAGTATTGGGTTCACGTGATGGGGCCATGTCTTCCTCAGGCTCCCACGATTTTTCTACTTTTCACATTCGTGTCATATTATTCTTCCTATATCTCTTTCTTCCTTCACTCGCTCTACAGCATTTTTTGCGAATCTCCACATTTCTCACACAATCTTATACGGTTTAACTCATATAAAGATCTCATTTCTATAGCATTTAGTCGACTTTTATTCCTCTTTAGCCAGTTCCATGCCTCACTTGTACTTGTACCACGGTAGCTACTAGCACTCCACTGTTATCGCCAACCGCTTTCAGTTCTCCGTGGAGTTTCCTGCAATTCAGCCCTTCCTTTTCCGTAAATACAATTCCCAAATACACAAACTCATCCACCTGCTCCAAGTATTTATTATTTACAACAATATTGGACATTTTTTTCTTACTTTCTCTTTCACACACTATAACTTGAGAGTTACTTAGATTCATCATTGACAGACTCATTCTTCGTAAATATCTACTACATTTATCCTAGACTCCAGAGATTTAATGTTTTTCGTAAGGTTTGATAGTTGTTCTTATGTAATAACATTGATTGTTCCGTTACAGCTGGGTAGTCCTTCGATGCCATTATCAAGTTGTGTCTCGGCTACATAATATTCTCGACTCACGTATTTACATAAATTGGCCCTCTACTACACCGTCGAGTAAACTATTTGTAACTTCTTATTGGATCTTCGTTATATTCGACATAAATCTGATGGAGTTCTTTAAATACAATACAAAACAAACCCAAAAAACAGTTTAAGTACTTCAAAAATATTTCTCAAACGTTTATCCATTTGGTGATACTAATGTTATTCCTAAGAGGGTTTCCATTTCAAAGTTTAAGACAACGGAATAATTATTTTGGTCCAATGATATCTTTGCAAAACTAGCTATCTTAAGATGTCATTATTTAAAATTTGAACTGTTATTCTTCCAGTTTAATTACTTTTATAAAACTTTGGTTCATTGAAAATTGGCTTAGTGACCAATGAGACTCAACGTTTGCTTTTGTTACCGTTGGTCTGAATTTCTCCAAGCACTTCGATGCGTCATTTTCACGTTTTAAAATAATTGTTATTTTGACAGATGTGTAAATTTGAAAATGAAGCTTCATAAAACTAATCAAAGTCCCTGATCCTATCATCATCATCTTCTTTTTTTAAATGACAATTTGTTCACACAATCGATATGAGGTGTGATTTTTCCAAGTTAAAATACAATATTCCTATTAAATGAATCGATATTAATAGTGGATGGTAATTATTAATAAATAATTAAATGTAACTGTTTGGCAGTTTATCTGTCTGTAAATTTGTTTGTGCCTCCACTTTATAATGTAAGCAAAGCATTCCTTTGATAAGATGGCTAACTTTGACTGTGGGTTCAGCAAAGATTTGAAATCGTCAAAAGTGTAAATCGTTTTCTTTCTTATTAACATTTTTTCAATATTATGGTACCTTCCTACTATTAAAATATCTACATTTTAAAGAAAATTTTAAGAAAGAATGGTAATTGAGTAAGTGACCTTTTTTGACAAATTGTATAATTCCTCATTTGAAATCATAAATGGATAAGTATGTTTATGTAATGTTAAGTATGATTTAAAATTAACTACTTATTTAAAAATTTATTATTTTAGAGGAAATTTTGATTTTGATTTATTAAATAAGAGAAAATTAGAAATGTTATTTTTGGGCGCCAGGTCTACTGTTCACACCACGTCCATAAAAACTAACATTTAAAAAGTTTATGAACAAAAAAATAATTTTAAAATTCAAGTATATAACCTAACTTTTCTTATTACTATTTTCTTTTTTATTATTATTGCTTTTCAAGCGAGATGTTGAACATTTAATATTGTAGACAATATTAGTGATTTCTAAACGAAAATCTGAAACAGAAAAATCAGAAAAGGAAACGGTCACATCTGGGACTCGAACCCAGGACCCTTGTCTTTCCGGGACAGTGCACTACCAACTGAGCTAATGGGACTAGTTAATGGGACTAGCTAATGGGATTTTCTGTTTCAGATTTTCGTTTAGAAATCACTAATATTGTCTTCAATATTTAAATATTACAATTTGAGGTTTTACTCAATAAAGTTATTCCGAAAAATAAATATTTAATATTGTGAAATCGTAGTAGAACGTAGCAGTAAAGCCACGCGCTGGGTGCAAATTTACGGGAAACTACACAAGAGCGAGCGTATTTAAGAAAAGTTATAACTTTGAACTAATTACAAAGCACCATCTTAGTATTCCTATGTGTTTATTTAGTTACGGAATAGTATACAGTCAAGTCTTCTTGTGGAAACGAATTAAATCTCGTAATTAATAGACAAGTAGCAAGTAGGAAACTGAAGAAGCTTTTCTTGAGGTTTCAAACTTTATCCGTGAACAGGTATAATGCCAACACAGACTTGCTTTGTGCTTTGTTCATTTCCAACTCTATCCGTAAAGAGGTATAATGGCAACACAGACTTGCTTTGTGCTTTGTTCATTTCCAACTTTATCCATAAAGAGATATAATAGGCAACACAGACTTGCTTTGTGCTTTGTTCATTTCCAACTCTATCCGTAAAGAGGTATAATGGTAACACAGACTTGCTTTGTGCTTTGTTCATTTCCAACTTTATCCGTAAAGAGATATAATAGGCAACACAGACTTGCTTTGTGCTTTGTTCATTTCCAACTCTATCCGTAAAGAGGTATAATGGCAACACAGACTTGCTTTGTGCTTTGTTCATTTCAAACTTTATCCGTAAAGAGATATAAATAGTCAACACATACTTGCTTTGTGCTTTGTTCATTTCCAACTCTATCCGTAAAGAGGTACAATGGCAACACAGACTTACTTTGTGCTTTGTTCGTTTCAAACTTTATCCGTGAAGAGGTATAATGGCAACACAGACTTGCTTTGTGCTTTGTTCGTTTCAAACTTTATCCGTGAAGAGGTATAATGGCAACACAGACTTGCTTTGTGCTTTGTTCGTTTCAAACTTTATCCGTGAAGAGGTATAATGGCAAAACAGATTTGCTTTGTGTTTTTTTAATTATTATTTTTTTAATACAAGTTTATAGATTTAATTTAAGTATTGATTTAAATATTTTTATTCGAACATATTATACACTAGCTGACGTATACCCGACTTTGCTCGGTGTTATGAATGATTTGGAGTAAAGTTTTGAGGTTGGGAATTCTAGTTTTACTAAAAACGGAGTGCGTAATTTTTGGAAATAATATTATTGTAAAGAATTAAAAAGACAGTTTTTTAAGGTATTTGTTTAACTTGATCGTGTCATGTCTTCCTCGGGCGTTCTCTACTTCTTCTATCATTTGCTTCCACGTCACCCGTTCTCCTTACACCTCTTTCTTCGTTCATTAGATACGCCTTATTTTACCAAATATAAGTATTTGTTTAACTTGATCGTGACATGTTTTCCTCGGGCGTTCTCTACTTCTTCTATCATTTGCTTCCACGTCACCCGTTCTCCTTACACCTCTTTCTTCGTTCATTAGATACGCCTCATTTTACCAAATATAAGTATTTGTTTAACTTGACGTGTCATGTCTTCCTCGGGCGTTCTCTACTTCTTCTATCATTTGCTTCCACGTCACCCGTTCTCCTTACACCTCTTTCTTCGTTCATTAGATACGCCTTATTTTACCAAATATAAGTATTTGTTTAACTTGATCGTGACATGTTTTCCTCGGGCGTTCTCTACTTCTTCTATCATTTGCTTCCACGTCACCCGTTCTCCTTACACCTCTTTCTTCGTTCATTAGATACGCCTCATTTTACCAAATATAAGTATTTGTTTAACTTGATCGTGTCATGTCTTCCTCGGGCGTTCTCTACTTCTTCTATCATTTGCTTCCACGTCACCCGTTCTCCTTACACCTCTTTCTTCGTTCATGAGATACGCCTCATTTTACCAAATATAAGTATTTGTTTAACTTGATCGTGTCATGTCTTCCTCGGGCGTTCTCTACTTCTTCTATCATTTGCTTCCACGTCACCCGTTCTCCTTACACCTCTTTCTTCGTTCATTAGATACGCCTCATTTTACCAAATATAAGTATTTGTTTAACTTGATCGTGACATGTTTTCCTCGGGCGTTCTCTACTTCTTCTATCATTTGCTTCCACGTCACCCGTTCTCCTTACACCTCTTTCTTCGTTCATTAGATACGCCTCATTTTACCAAATATAAGTATTTGTTTAACTTGATCGTGTCATGTCTTCCTCGGGCGTTCTCTACTTCTTCTATCATTTGCTTCCACGTCACCCGTTCTCCTTACACCTCTTTCTTCGTTCATTAGATACGCCTTATTTTACCAAATATAAGTATTTGTTTAACTTGATCGTGACATGTTTTCCTCGGGCGTTCTCTACTTCTTCTATCATTTGCTTTCACGTCACCCGTTCTCCTTACACCTCTTTCTTCGTTCATTAGATACGTCTCATTTTATTGGTTTCACTTGATCGTGTATTGTATTCTTGGTCCTGAATTTCTTCTACCATTCGCTGATCATCGTACAATCTTACATCTCTTTCTTTGTTCGTCGTGTACTCCTCATTTTTTCACAAATAATTATTTGACTCACGTCATCCTCGGGCGTCCAAGACTTTTTCATCTATTTACTACTACACCACATTGTTACTGTTAATATTACTACATTATATCGACTTGAATTCGACCCCGTATCTCACTCCAGTGCAGAGATAATGCATTACGTCTTCCTTGGGCTTCCCCAACTACTACCATTCAAACCATTTTCTAAACATTCCTGGCACTACTAAGAACACTTTGAAATTTTCCGCGTAATCGGTCTAGTAGTTTTTGAGTCTATATGAAACTCTCATACGGACATGCCTTTTGAAATAAAAATAAAATTTATATTATGTATATACAATATAGATTTTATATTGCATATCGACAATATATGTATATAATTTACGTATAATAGAAAAAAACACTATACAGTGTTGGGACATGACCTATAAAGAGCAATTTATTTTAAATACATTAAATTATTTTGTGAAGCACTAATCTGATGACCTACTTTTTATTTTTATTTGTGATTTTTATAGTATACTTGGTGGGTACGGGCATACGTTGTCCTGCCACAGACCGCGTTCTTTTTAGGGAAGTTAAAATTTGTGGTTGCATGTATGATTCTATGAGAAATCAGATTTTTTTTTCGTTGAAATCGCCCTTGTGTAATACCTACCACCATTCAGAATTGAACCGTTGCTTGAAATGGCTTTGGCCGTGTTTGGTGACCAGATCTGAATAGCCAGGTACTTCCCTACTTTCTTTTCTCATCTCCTTCCCCTATCTCCTACCTTTAGGCTCATAAAATACCCCGATTGAGTATGCCACGGTCTCACTGGCTTCAGACGGTTGGGAACAGTTGGGAATCTTGTGCGGATTCACCTAAAAAAGAAGAAATACTGATTATCAGTGATGGGCGGAGAACTAAATTGGAAGCATAGGTCAATAATTTACTACTATCATGATGAATGAGGTAAATATTTGTTTAATCATTTTCTTCTAACGTAACGGTGAAGTATTGACGAACAATCTAGTTACGAATACAAACCCCGAGAGGATCATGTTTGAAGGAAATTAATGTTTACCCACACTCGGATTTAATCGAAATCCGGAAACTGTATTTCCGGAACAACAAAATATTTTCATTAAATCCAGTTATTTGAAGCCGATATACTCCATCTATTTCAGCATCCTCCGCTCGCGTCCGGTCGTAAAGAGATATATCTGGAAAACTCGATTCTGTAATAACCTCTCAAAGTTTATGGGACATTTTGTTTCCCGGACCGCCAATATCGCCGATATCGCGTGTCATGTCCGGCGCACTCTGCTATCGGGCCACGGTCACACGCCACGCGCCACGCGGTAACACGTCACGCGCCACGCGGTCGCAATCTACGCGGCCACACGCCACGCGGCCACACGCCACGCGGCCATATGCCATCACACAGCATAACGTAAGCAAAGCAACCAACACTAATTGACGAAGGGGTGAATTAGTGCGGGGATGTTAATGCATTACTACCTTAATGGTATCGCTAAGTGAACGTCTTATTGTGGTGAAGAATCATCAAACCAAGCTCTAAACTGAAGAAGAACATAATACTAATATATCTAAATTACCCTTATTTTTGTTTTTCTTTATATATATTTAATAAAATTTATTTTTTTATTTTACATTAAAAAGTTCTGCTGTGTAATTATTACTGCGCGTGACAGCTGTTACGCGCTATAAAGGCAGAATCAAACTGTTTGGTAAATATTGTCATTTTGGTAAAATAAACTGTTTTGTAAATTAAATAATAATATTATTGAATATATACTCGTAAAGGAAAAACCAAAAATAAAAATGGAGTTCTACAATTTGCACTTGCTAACAATAAACAAGTTTTTATCAATTCTTTGAACTCAGCTTGTTTCCCCTAACCTATTTAGGTTATTATTTTTTATAAGTTCCCGAACCAAAAGTTTTGTGTTTATTTAAAGACAGAGAAAATAACGAAAACTAGTTTTGAAAAATGCCTGTCGTCGATTCAAATTAGTTGAACTAAACTTAATATTCGATGAGAATAATCGTTTTCTTCTTCAAGAATTTTTTCACGTCAAAGCTTAAGAAACTTTGTTGGTAATTGAAATGAAAGGTAAAAAAAAACTTTGAACTTAAATAAATTTAATGTATAAAAAAAGCATTAAACTTAATCCTTTGTCTTTGTAAGGTTTGTTTAGAATAGAAATACTGCTTGAGAGTTGAGAGAAAAGTCTTCATCTTAAAATACGATAAACATTTCCGCTTCCCTCCTAGTAGGGCCTGATGCCCTGATTACAATGTTTATCATTCCCCACCCCAACTTCAGTATTCCAGCTCCTGTCGCATCGGAACATTCCACAAGAAATCTCCTTCCCGCTATCGGCTTTCAGGAGACAACTTTCATGTAAATTAGAACAGATGGAAACCCGGTCAATATTTAAAAAATATTTTTTTAACTTTTTAAGTATCAATTTATCAATATGGCCACGTTCCTTTCAATTTAAAATAAAAATAATATCACGATACTTTTCCCGGAAAAGTTGTTATCTTTTCATTTTAATAAATTCAATTTCTCCGCTATTTCTGAAGAGTGTATATTTTCAAAACAATAAATGAAATTAATGGAAAACTTTTGAATCCAAAATTTAACCCGAATAGATCTGAACTGAATATATTCTATTTTCGTGTTCAATCTTCTTTTGCAATATAATATTGCCTCCACAAATTACTACCAAAATGATTTAATTAGTAAATAAGATAACTATTTATTTACAAACACTAAGGACGGGTTCATTCACAGAACTTGAACAACTCACCAAAAGTTCCATTCATGTTCTGTTATTAATTCAGTTATGTAACGCAAATGGCCCGTAATGTAATAACAGAATTTGAGTAAAACCTTTACAGAATCTGAAAAACGACATCGAAATTTGACGAATTGTTCAAATTTTGTGAAACAAGTGGCCTTAAGAACTCTTAACAATGCCTTTCCCTTACCCTTAGAATGTAAGTGCCAAATAGAACAAAGAAATAACTTCTTTTTTCTCATCACACTAAATTTATTGTTTCGATTAAACAAAGGACCGACCCTCGGAGCCTTGTTATAAAGTAGGTATCTCCTTAATGACGAAAACGGTCTCTCACTTATAAGTAATTTTAAGAGTGAATTCTAATAATACAATATTTGTTATTTGTGAAATGGCTTAAAAAACAAATGATTTTAATTTTTACTAAAGAGAGATTTTTTTTGTATTGAACCTTCATTAAGATTTATGCAAGATTTTTTTTCCTACTTCTGGTTTAAAAAATACATAATTTAGAACATAAAAATACTGGTTGCATTTCTGGAAAAATAATCTATCTTACGGGGCACTAATGCAAGATTTTGAAATCCATTTTTTCAGGCTCTATGGTGCCAATGGGACTGAAATTTCGGAATAGTGATATAAAAATCACGAAATAAAGCGATATCAGTAACAAAATCTGATGAAAGTTGCATTTCTGGAAAAATCATCATTTTTACGGGCGCCTTTGCGAGACTTGGGTTCGATCTAAAAAAGCCATTTTTTCAGGCTCTATGGTGTCAAACGGGCTGAAATTTTGGAATCGTGACAAGAATTATGTTTTTTAGCGAAATCAGTAACAATATCTGAATAAAAATGCATTTCTGGAAAAAAACATCATTCTTACGTGCGCTATTGCAAGACTTGCAAATTGCCATTTTTTCAGGCTCTATGGTGCCAAACGGGCTGATATTTTGGAATCGTCACAAGAATCGTGGTCGAATGCGATTAAAATTAAATGTAATTAACATTTTAGGAAAAATCATAATTTTTACGGGCGCCTTTGCGAAACTTGGATTCGAACTTTAAAAGCTATTATTTCAGGCTCAATGGCACCAAACGGGCTGAAATTTTGAAATCTTGATAAGAATCACGGTCTTAAGCAAAATCGGTAAAAAAATATGCATAAAATTGCATGTGTGGAAAAATTATCATTCTTACGGGCGCTATTGCAAAACTTGTGTTCGAACTTTAAAGGCCTTTTTTTCAGACTCTATGGTGCCATATGGGCTGAAATTTCGAAATCATGACAAGAATCATGTTTTTTAGCGAATTCTGGAAAAAATCACCATTTTTACGGGCGCATTTGCGAGACTTTAGAAGCCATTTTTTCAGGCTCTGCGGTGCCAAACTAGCTGAAGTTATAGAACCGTGACAAGAATCATGGTTCAATGCGATTACAGATAAAGAATCTCCATTAAGTTGATTTTGGAAAAATCCTTATTCTTACGGGCGCTATTGCAAGACTTGGGTTCGAACTTTAAAAGCCATTTTTTCAGGCTCTATGGTGTCAAACGGGCTGAAATTTGGGAAACCTTAAAATAATCATGTTCCAAAGAGAAATCTAAAAAAATCACATGTTACAGGATATATTTGTAAGTAATTAACTAATTATCTGATTTTTTCGGGCTAATATTGTAATATTCAGAATATTTCGTTCTGCTGACATAATATTGAGGAGAACCCTGTGGCAGACGCGATTATTCAAGCAAAAAAAAAGTGCAAGTAACAAAACCCGTTTCCTGTACGAGCCTGGCCACTGAATATGGTGTGGTTGCAACGTCAGCAAGTTACAAGTTGCGCTGTGAAACTTTGGCGGTGATAAGTTTCCAACAATCTTGCAAATGAGACGAGAGGCCCACAAGTCAGCAGCCAATAGTCAAGGGTGCCAGTGGCTATGAGGGGGTAGGGGTCTGTTAGCTCTCACGAGGGTCAATTTCCAGTTTAAAAGTAATAGTTCCGAATAACACATCACATTATTATTCAATGGGCAATCGAGTAAATTGCGTGTACTACAAATAACCATTCTGTTCTCAATTGAATTTCCTTCATTGTGATTTCCCCGAGGAAAAAAACATTTTATTTAGACAACATCGTGACTTCAGGATTTCTCGAGTAAAGTCCACCGGCCGATATACGTACAATTTGCCATTCTGAAGCCAGGCTAAATTTCTCCAAAATACGTCATGGTCCCCGAAGAGTTGATTATTTGTGCCACCGCGCGAGATATAGTACACAATTGCCACTAACTATATACCAGAAACAAATAACAATATGGATGTAGGAAATATTTCTTGTTTTGTAAAAAAGTTTTGTTTTACTTAAGCCCTTTTTTAATACAAGATATATGCGAAAGAATTGCGTTAGAAAGGATTAATTCCGACAGTTTTGTTACCTAGTGAGAGAAGATCTCAATAAATTGCTCAATCTGGGACCAATCGTTGTGATGGGAGGCGATTTGAACGCCAAACACAACTACTGGAATAACTACAGAGGTAATGCGAACGGAAATACGCTCTTTACACACATGCAGACAAATACCTATTCGATAATGGCGCCAGACAGACCTACGTACTACTCGCAACGTTCTAGATATCCGAGTACATTGGATATAGTACTCGAGAAAAATGTTAAGACAATATCTCCACTGCGCACATTAAACGAGCTGTCTTCGGACCACCTGCCCGTGTGCTTCAGTATAGGCGGCACAACTTCAAGGACCCCCAGAAAACAGCGCAATTATAAGGATGCGGACTGGGAAGGATTTAAAAAGGAAGTCAACGAACGAATTCATCTCACTTCGGGAACTCTGCGCTCGCCACAAGAAATCGACGCAGCTACAAGCACTCTCACAGAGATTCTTCAAACAGCACAAGATACACACATTCCTCTCAAAGAAGTACATTCATACACGATCAAGCTTCCCGAGCACGTTTTATCGCTCATCAAGGACAAAAATCGCCTGCGACGCATGTACCACCGCACGCGTGACGAATACTTCAAGACAGCGTACAACAGCCTGCAGAGGGAAATCAAGACCGAAATCGCAGAACTCAAGCGCGAACTTTGGGACAAAAAAGTCGCGTCGCTCACGCCGAAGGATAATTCATTATGGAAAATGGCTAGCGCGCTGAGACATAAAGATTTCACAATCCCCCCGCTACAGAAATTGAACGGCCCTGGGACGGCTTTGTCGCTACAAGAAAAAGCTGACACACTCGCCGACGGCTTCGAGAGAGCCTACGCCGCTACAGACGGCCTTTCCGACCCGGCTACGGACCGGATCGTAGCTGACTCTCTACGAGATTTGAACGAAGCAGAGCAGACAAACGCTGAAGATATTCATTTCACAACGCCGAGCGAGATTGCGGTCACAATCAAGCGACTCAGAACGAACAAGGCGCCGGGAAGCGATCAAATTCACAACATTTTACTCAAACATCTCCCTCAAAAAGCCATCATCTACACTACAAAATTGTTCAATGCCTGCCTCATGACTGGGCATTTTCCCCAGATTTCGAAATCGGCGACCGTGCTGCCATTCGCAAAGCCGAATAAAGATAGAACGCAGCCGACAAGTTACCGGCCGATTAGCCTACTATCTACGTTGAGCAAGGTTTTTGAACAAATTATACTAAACAGGCTTGTCCCACACCACGACGAACACAAGACTTTGCCAGACGAGCAGTTCGGCTTCAGAAAGAGGCACTCCACGACCCATCAACTCACCAGAGTAGCGGAATACATCGCAAGAAAATTTAACGAACATCGCTTCACCGCTGCTGCGCTCATCGACCTAGAGAAGGCATTCGACACCGTATGGATAGACGGGCTCGTGCATAAGTTGCACCGCACTAACACGCCCATATACCTAACGAGGCTGATACAGGAATACCTAAAGAATAGATCGTTCAGAGTGTTCATAAGGAACGTGTTATCTTCAATGCGTGAGATTCCAAAAGGCGTGCCGCAAGGAAGTTTACTGGGACCATTTCTCTTCATTCTGTTCACCTACGACATCCCCCGAGACGAGAGATGCAATCTGTCTATCTACGCAGATGACGTCAAACTATACGTTTCCTCGCTGAAAGCGAACATGGCCGCGATTTACCTACAGAGGGCGCTCGACGCGCTCGTAGAGTACTACAAGAAATGGCGCCTGAAACTGAACGAGGCGAAAACCGAAGCCATCATGTTCACGAGAAAACGTATAAATAGAACACCTGACTTCAACATCGAAATGGGAGGACACAGCATTGAATGGAAAGATGAAGTTACATATCTCGGCCTGACCATGGACTCCCGCCTCAACTGGAAATCTCACCAAGCAAAGAGGCACGCGCGCACGCGAAAAGCGATCGGCATGATGAAGCCAATTTTCAATAGACGGAGTCCGCTACTTCCCAAAACCAAACTCCTCGTCTACTACTCGCTCATTCGTCCGGTACTCTCGTATGCGATTCCCGTATGGAGCAGCATCTCACACACAGACCACAAGAAACTACAGACACTTCAAAATCTCTGCATTAAAATCACATACAACACGAGACTCAGAACAAACTTGAAGAGATTACACGAACGAGAACAAATTCCAACTCTATACGAATTCACACACAGACTGACTGCACGCTTTTACAAATCACTCACACTTAGTAAAAATCCACTCATACGAGACATAGGACAATACAATGCTCCGAGCGACCTGACATTCAAATACACACACAGACTACCTAAACACATCCTCATGGACCATGACCACATATGGTACATACCAGAATCAGACGCGGACGAATAGCGAGCAGTAGGTATTTCCTAAACTCCCGACTTTCCTCCTAAATATATAATGTTTATATATCTATTTATATATTTATATAATATTTTATAATTTGTATGTATATGTATGTTTATTTTCTATCCTCCCATAAGTATATATTAACATAAAAACAGACACACACACACACATCTCAAAAATGCAGGACATCATATACCGATGTTACTGAAGGCCGCATACGTTTCAAGTTGACGTTCGGCCGCTCCTTCCGGGTAAGGTTTTCTGCGATTTTCCTTACTCCCAACGGCAAATGCGGAAGGACCCCAACAATAGGGCGCAGCCGAAATTTCCTCCCCCCATTCCCAACACAACGCAAACAGACACGTATGTAGTATATGGCCGCTGTCGGTCGCTGGTGGTGCTGATGCTGGATGAAAACATGCAATTTTAGTAGGGTTTTTAGGTAACAAATTTTTTCCCTACCGAGAAAATACAAGGCCTCTAAGTCTATAAAAGCCAGGTAATATTTGAATAAACCCATATGAGGTAAAAATTGTGAGGCGCATATGACGCCGTTCTATTTGTATAAAGAACATTAACTTTAAACTCAGTAAATTTAAATGATTCACCACTTCATGGAATATAAGAATCTAGAAAATAAAAAAAAAAAAGGGAACCGACCTATAAATCAGCGTTCTATTCATTTGGCTGAATTGAGTTATGCTATGGCGGCAGCGTGATTCATGCAATGGATTAATGGAGCGTCGAGTATTTTATAAAACATTTTTTTCAACTACGAACCAGATGTTATCGCTTGTTAAATGTACGATTTGTTTCATTCCACTGCGATTCTTGTTGATTTATCGATTTTTCCACCGGAATATAAAAGTGATCATTCATTTTTTCTCCGATTTTAAACGAATAAAAAAATACCAATGAATTATTATAAAATTTAACATGAAGTTAAGTTATAATTTACTGTTATAAAACCATTCTTTGCATATGAGTTACGAACATGGTCATTTTTGGTATTTTCCTGGGCGGCAGACCCAGTCATTGCTCGCGCAGTATCAACAGACCGAATGCCATCTCTAATGCACAGACGCGATGTAGGCATGCTGAGTCTGTTATACAGGTATTTCAGTAGAGCCTGCTTGAAGGGGATAGCAGTATTGATCCCCTGTGCACTGAATACGGCTCGTATGTGAAACAAGATATCTAACCTCCTTCATGTATTTCGGACCTACTTGAGACCCGTATTAATAAATCCCTTCATACAGCCCCTACCGCACCCCGCCTCACAACGCTGTCGAACCGGGAGGCGATATCGTTACCCTGTGTGTTCACTTGTGCAGATAATCCGGGGCGCTTTTGTGAGGTAAGTCACATATTGTTAAACAATTTCGGTTGGGCCGGGGGCGGGGTCGGCATCAGGTGCTCGATGCAGAAAACATTAATTCTCCCCTCCCCCCTCCGTACCAACCGCCACGAATGATAGCGTTATTGGATTTGTATTCGTAAGTATTATTATTAAAAGTTATATAAAAATGCACTTCTCGAGATCTTGTAAGCAGGATAACGGATGATCAAATAATTAATATTATGATCTTGAAGCATCTACGAATACCTCTAATACCTCCATAAAACCGAATGTAGATGTACGACTTTTATTTGTAGGGATTATATTGATTCCTTAATCCAACTGAAGCAATGTTTTTAAAATTTATAAATCGTCCACTAAATTGTTTTCTCCGAAGATAATCAAAAACACAAAAACTCCACTAAGGAGACCCCGAAGGTAATAATTTCTCAAAGGACTTATATAATATTTGGGGATCCTGTATTTTTTTTATTTTTTTTTTATTATTTTAATATAGATAATATGGGTTACATTAATACATACATATTTTGCAAAATATAATATTTAGGTTCATAATTGGTCATGTATACCTTATCAGAGAAGAGGAGCTCTTGTGCCTGATAAGGGAGCCACGATTCTTACTTAGATTCTTAAATGTAAACTATATTTAATAATACATATATATATTTTTTTACTTTATATTTTTTTTACTATAATTTTTTTACTATAATAATTTTGTTACTATAAATATATATTTTTTACTATAAATTTTTTTGGAAAAAAAGTTTGATTTTATTTATTTGTTCTTGTTGGTTCGTAATACAGCGCAATTTGGAAGGGAGATTATTGTAGTTTTTTATGGCTTGGTAAATATAATGGTTTTGCATTTGAGTTGTTTTAAAGATTGACGTAATAAATTGATTTCCATTTCTCATCAGTCTGTAAAATTCTTGATTCTCTGTGTTATTTTTTTCTTTACACATTTTTATAATAGAAGTTTGCTTAAATATATCATCAATATTTGGTACTGGAAACAATTTAAAAAGCAATTTTGTTGGAAAAGTACAGTTTTTTTTAAGTATTACCTTTATAATAATTTTTTGCGAGACTTTTACTGAGTTTAGGTTGTTTTTATAAGATCCTCCCCAACCTATGATTCCGTAGATAAGCAGGGAGTAGACAAGAGCATAATACTCATTTTTTAGTATTTTCACATTTAAAATATTTCTTAACCTAACAAATATATATATACATTTCCTTATTCTCTACTAACTCCGTAATATGGCTTTTCCATTTCAAATTTTCATCCCTGATCACACAAAGATATTTAATTTCAGAAGAAGAGTTGATTACAGTACAAATAGGATTAAGTAGTTTACAGTTGACATTGTCGCAATTTTCATCATGGATTATGATATTTACTTTGTGTTTAGGTATTTTTTGTAGTGAGAATAATACATGTTTTTTTTTGGCATTAAGTGTGAGTAGGTTATTATCAAACCATGATTTTAAGGTATTAATACATTCATTTGCAAGTTTGTTAACTAGTTCCCATGTTTGACCTTTTATTAATAATACAGTATCATCAGCATAAGAGATTAATTCACCTTTGATTTTCTGTTGGAAAATGTCATTTACATACATTAGAAATAGTAATGGTTCGAGGACCGTGCCTTGAGGAATGCCAAATGTACTTGTTAGTGGTGTACTAAAAGTTTGGTTTAATTTTACAATTTGAGGTCTCTCTGTTAAGTAGCTTTCTATCCATTTAAGGGCTAAGTGGTCAATGCCATTTTCTTTTAATTTTAATATAAGTCTTTCATGGGAATGCTGTCAAATGCTTTCTTTAAGTCAATAAAAATTCCTATACATTTATTTGATTTGTCCAGGGTACTCTGAATACTAGATGAAATTTTTGCAATGGCATCTTGGGAACTTTTTCCCTCTGTGAAACCGAATTGATTTTTATTTATAATCGAGTTTTTTTTAAGAATGCAGTTAGTCTTCTTTTAGCAATTTTTTCAAAAATTTTCTATATATTAGATAAGAGTGAAATGGGTCTATAATTAGAAATGTCCTCCGGGCTACCGGACTTAAAATTGGAGAGATTATGGTTTTCTTATATTTGCTCGGGAAAACTCCTGTCTTAAAGCTATTGTTTATAATATGAGAGATTGGTATAGAAACATAATTTTTAATGTTTTTTAGTGTTTTTACGGCGAGACCGTCAAATCCCGGAGCAGAACCACCTCGCATTTTTGATATAATTTGTACAATTTCAGACGGATTGGTTGGTTCGAAGAATTCAAGTTTAGTTTCTATATTCGGAATATTATCAATATACATATTATTTATTTTTTTCACGGTAATTTTTTCTGCTAGACTCTTTCCGATATTTGCAAAGGAATCATTAAAAGCGTTTGCTCCATTTTTAGGTTCTTCAATACAGTTAATTATGTTATTGTTTTGTATTACACTCTTAATAGTATTACTTTTGGTTTTTTGTTTATTTTCCATGATTTCAATGATTATATTCCAAACTTTCTTACTGTCATTTTCAGAATCATCAAGTTTATTTTTATAATAATTTTCTTTCGTGTTTTTTATGAGCGTGGTTAATTTATTTTTGTATTCTCTAAAATGAACATTTAATTTAATATCTAGTGGTTTTTTTTTGTATCTCTATAAAGCCATTATTTGTGTCTTATGGACACAACAAGCCCATGTGTTATCCACGGTTTGATTTTACGAAATTTTGCTGAATTTCCTTTTGGAATAATTTTTTTTGAATCATTTATAAAGTTCGTTAATCTATTTTCAAATATTTTACAGCACTCGTTGACTTCGGAGAATATATAACCATAATTGAGATGATAATTCATTTTTCAAAGATTCGATATTAACAACAGATATTTCTTTCTTATTATTGTAGTTTGTCCGCAATGTTGATTTATCGCCTGAGGTATTATTGAATTGTAATGTAGCAAAGTCATGTAATGGTCGGTAATTGAGGTTTTTATAATTCCCGAGTTTAAATTATTTATATCCTTGATATTTGTGAAAATGTGATCAATGCATGATGGACGTTGCCCATTGACGTTTCTGGTGTGTGAGTTTATACACGACACATAATTCAATTCCGCCATCATATTTAAGTAATTATCTTTATCATTCGATGTATAATCGTGCGATATATTTAAATTAATGTCACCTAAAACTATTGTATTCGCGTTTCTGTAGTTTAATAACACATGTCTTAATTCTTCTATAAACAAACAGACAGTAGATGAGTGCGTTCTGTATAGAGAGATAATATCATTTTTTTGTTATAACACTTCATTTGTACATCTAGACAGTTTGTTCCATTCATATTAATTTCTTCCTCGCACAATATGTCACAATTATTTTGTACGAACATAACGATTCCACTGTTTTTGTTAATTCGGTTTGTAGTAGATACATAGGTATATCCCGGTATATAGTACGCCACTTCGCCACTTGAATGTGTTTCTGTTAACACAATGCAAGCCGGCTTCTTGAGATCATTATTTACTGTTGTCAAAAATTCATCCATGTTCCGTTCTATGCTTCTTACGTTCATGTGTAGAATTAAAGGGCTGCGATTGAGGTCGTTTTGGTGGGTACGGTATTCTTGATAGCTGTCATATGTTTTTTCTTCAATATTATTTTTTTCGTCTAGTGCGTTATATAAAAAATCTGTCATTTTTCCTCGAAGTCTATTCTGTCTCTTGCTACTTTAAGCATTTTATTTTGTAGGGACATAAGTTACTGAAATTATGATCACCCGTGCAATGTGGGCACACCGTATGAAAGGGATCTTCAAGAAGAAAGTAAGGATCAGCCACAGCGCCCTTGAGGTGATTTTGCACAAAAACGGCGCTATAAAAATCATCCTAATATTATTATTGTTATTATCATGTCGGGGACTCTCAGGGATGATTTTTGCAGAAGGGAGGAAACTATTTTGAAGAAAAGGTACCTGGGCATATGCACTATATGCAGCGTGTCCGGGGGTGGTAAAGTGCGCTAATGTTTGTAGATGATTTTACATGATTTTAGAAGTAAAATAGAAAATAACTTTTTTTCGAAATTCCAATGTTTTAAGGTAGTCTTTAGGTAAAAATAGATGATTTTTTTTAATGGGAAAATAAATATTCTTCTATGAAAACATATTTTTGTATGAGAAATTTACCTTGGATTTTAGATTTTTTTAAAACTTCTTTACTTCTACCATCACGTAGAATCACCTCCCGAAGTTGGCGCACTCTACCCCCGGACACCCTGTATAATTCTCCAACCTCTGATTACCATACCAAATATTATTTTCAACAATTATTTTATTTTTAAAGCGGAATAACTTAATGAGTAAAACAACAAATTGTAATATTTTATCATTTAAGAAAATTTGTATTAACGACTCATAGATAAATATGAAACAGAAAAGTCTTCAATGATTAATCATTACGCTGTCGACATTTGTTACTTAAAGGAGTGGATGGCAGTTACTGTTTATATGGTGTTTGAATTGCTTGACAGGATTAACAAAACAAAAAATATATATTTTCCATTTGAACTTCTATAGAGACCAACTGTTCACAAACATTATTCCGATATTGAACTGTTCCGATGTTCAGGTAAAACGTTCCTGAACATGCCTACGAGTAAAAAGATGAGTCAATACCATTATAAGGAATAAACTCAATTACGGGATAAGAAATTACGCAAGATGTTTGTGCCAAGTTTTAAAATCCACCAATTGCACAACTCCTGGCAAACAATAACATAAATATTATAGGCCGCTCAGTGCGCAGCTCGGCTTCGTGTTCAGTGTTCTGTGTTCAGCCGCTCATCGTCTCTAACGCTCTCCCATTTACCCGCGGCTTCTAATTTCCCTTTTGGCCCATAAACTGAGATGGGCGGAGACTATTATTTAATACCTGCGCCTTCTTGCCGCGCCTCCTGGACCTACCGACGAGGATACCGAGCTAGGCAGCACGCCGCACGCCGCGCGCCGCACGCAGCACGCAGCACGCCGACCACCCAACAAGCACCACTTCCAAGCCGCATACTGGTAATTTCATTAAGTATGAGGTACGTTTTCATAGGTGGCAAAACAAAACAAACATTCTACCGGTGTTCACTTCTGTGAGAAATGAAAAAAACGAAGAATGTAAATCAGCATTCTTTTAGCGCTAAACACTACGAACGTTTTTCATTCCCGCGCTACGCTGGAAAAGCCCAGCTTCTGCTGGGTCTGCAGAATTAAATAATACATAAGCCTAAAATTGTTGAGCCCATTGTTAAATAGGTCGCAAAGTCCTAATGGAGGTGAAACGACTGAGATCATTTTCATTATTGCAAAGATCTCTATTTTTATCTTCGAGCTGTCCTATAGTGTCACAATTTTATTGTAAGCTTTTCATGTGATATTGTAAACAATCTTTAAATTTTTAATCTTTTTAAATTTTTTAATATTTAAATTTTTAGTTTATGTTTATTTTTACAGGTGTTTTTCGATATCTGTCTCACTAGGATATACCTGTATCGAGACAGACAGTATTGGATACCTATATAGATTAATGTTTACATATTATTTGATACGTACATAAGTTCATTACATTAAATGACAAGGTGAAAATAATAAAAAAGTTTAAAAGTCTTTTCTTGATAATAATAATGTTTGTAAAATGTTGCCAAGCACTTTTTTGAACGCCGTTCTTTTTAACTTATATTTCGTATTGACATAATTCATAATCCCTCTATCGATAATAATAATTTTGTACGTAGCAATGTCTCGTTAGAACTGTAAGCGTTCCCTAAGTGCGGCTGTGGCAACGAAAGCTGAATTTATGAAAAGCTGCATTTGCGGCGAAGCTGCACTCCAGACAAACTTGGGAGATAAATTGAGCGACGGATGGTTGTTTTCCCTTTGAACGACACCACTGACTTTCCCGTGAAATCATTGAACAAACAATGCCAAAGAAATCTCTCTCACTAATCTGTTAAAGGTGCCGTAAAGCGACTCGTTTTATTTTCTTCAGGAGAGCGATACAGTTTAACGTGTTGATAGGTATTATTTATAAAGGCTTTAACATGTAATTGCGTTACCTTTGTATGTTGTAAAAAGGACGATGTACAACAAACATCCCTTCCTCAGGGCAAAATATATACTATTGAAGTGGGGGTGGAGGCGTGACTAAGGGATTAGTAATAATGTCAACTATTTTTTGTCATTTATTTATAATAGATAACCACAAAGTTAGAGCTACAAATAAAATAAGTACGTTTATTGTTGGTATAAAGTTTAAAACATGAACAGTTTGTTGTAAAGCATGTTTAGAATACAGCAAACCTTTATTATGCCTTTAATAATCTAGATAATTCGATTTATGGATGGAGTTCAATTAATTTACATGAATAAAATCAAGTTGAATTTAAAGTGGGCCTCCCTCCCCCCTTAAATAATGTTGTTCCGTCTTCCCTTTCATTGACAACAGCTATAAATTTCAGCGTATTTTTAATGATGGATTCACTCAGCACAGGATCATAAAATTCATGATTTCGATGTGTTGTTTAGCGAAGGTAAAAAAAACAAATTATTTCTGGATTAATGACAATTATCACCATTTTAATTTATTGAATAATAATTATTTTAAAATCTAAGTAGAATACACAATGTACATATACAAATAAAGAAGAGAGAGAGAGAGAGAGAGCTAACATTGAAAATTATTGTAGACAATATGACCGTATCTTTTTCTGTTTCAAATTTTCGTTTCGGAATCGCTAATGTAGAATAGTTAATGACCTAAAATGTTTATATAAAATCATAAAATCAATAATTGACAGTCCTGAACTATTATACTTGATTTCTTTACATATACCTACCTCGCAAACCAACATCGAGGCATTATCTACCGTTTTATTGTGATAACTCCAACACAGAATCTCAATTCTATACCCCCGTTCGCCGTATACTAAATTTGGGTAGTGACTATAAAGATGTAGTGATATATTCAATAATAAGAACATAACACGTAAAAGCCCAGCCGGGTGTGAATTTAGACATAAATAAATAAATACTGTCTTCAATAATTAAATATTAAAATTTGAGGTTTTACTTATTAATTTATTCCACAAATAAAATAACATTTAAAAGTTTACTGTTAAAAAAAATAAACAAAATTGTCACTTTGGTCTAAACAAAGTAATGTCAAATTAATGAAGACAATATTAGCGATTCCTAAACGAATATTTGAAGCAGAAAAATCAGAAAAAGATATCATCCTTATAAAGAAAGTATCATACGTCGAATAAGAAAGAGTATTTGACGGCCGGCGTGGTCTAGTGGTATACGCTTTTGACTACAGATCCGAAGGTCGCGGGTTCGAACCCGGCGTGCGCAAATAAATTTTAATTGATTAATTTGTGTTATTTCACAATTAATTCATTTAAAATAATATATAAAATAATATATAGTATATTTGCGGCACGTTCCAGAGTGGAAGATACTCTCAGTATCGCCCTGGTGTAAGACCACCATTCAGAATTGAAACGTTGCTTGAAATGGCTTTAGCCGTGTTTGGTGACCAGATCTGAATAGCCAGGTACTTCCCCACCTTCCTCTTCCCCATCTCCCTCCCCTCCCCAATACCCTCAGCCTCACAACATACCCCGATTGGGGATGCCATAGTCTCACTGGCTCCAGACGGGAGCAGTTGGGACTCTTGTGCGGTATTACTGTAAAAAAAAAAAAAAGAACTATCGACATTGCTTTCATTTTTCCAACCGAACATTTTTATTGGCTGCTATCTTTATGTATGATCGCAAGATTCAACTCGAACTAAATGCAATCTAGACAGTGTCTTAGATAAATATATCTTATTTTTATTTTAATGTGCGACATCTATCGACTTTATCTGCAAGTCTAGGAGTCTAGGATGAAAAAAAAAAAAATTATTCTGCGCCACTGAACACTATTAATATTTAGTAAAAATCAACATTTAGCATTTTTATTAAGTACGAAACTCGAAAATCGGCTCCTAAATATGTACATAATACTCAAAAAACATTAGATTCTAGGTAGGTATCCATCCACTAAAAGGTGAATAATAATGAAGGTGTACTTGTGGAGGAACTGAAACGCCATGGCTCATGAATATTGGCGGGCAGCGGACTGTGAATTAACTATTTCCTCCATACATAATGCCGCGCCGCGCCGGAAACACGTCGCACGAGAAGGCTTTTGGGAGGAACGTGAAATGTCACGACGCTTGACCAGAACTTTTATTGTTACCTCCTGTTCCTGGAGCGGCCGTTTCCTCCCCCACAGGCTTCTCAATGGCTTGCTCGAGCCGGACACACTTGTCACCGGAATTTAATGCTCTCCGCGAGTAAACCCACATGTATATTATGTGTACGTGGTTCTTGTGGAGAACAGAGGAAATGAAAGTACTCCGATGTCTGTTGGTGAAGAAAGCGGTCCTAGGTTGCTACTCGAGTAGGCACTAGAACTCAGCTCTGCGGTTCATCCGATTATAAATGGGCAATAAAAAATACTACTTGAATAAACTTGGAAGAACTACAGAATACCCTATTTTGATTTTGATGTAGTTTAAATAGTTAAATCTGTTAAGTTTCAATAATTAAATCTGTCATGTTTCAATAGGTAAATCTGTTAAGTATCAAAAGTTAAGTTTCAATAGTTATATCCGTTAATTTTTAATTGTTAATTCTGTCATGTTTAATTAGTTAAATATGCTGAGTTTCAATAGATAAATCTGTTAAGTTTCAATTGTTAAATCTTTTTAGTTAATTTTCAAAAGATATATTTTTAATGTATCAATCGTTAAATCTGTTAAGTTTTAATAGTTAAATCTCTTAAGTTTAAATAGTTAAATCTGTTAACTTTCAATAACTACCTGTCAATTTTTAATTGTTAAATTACATTAATCTCAAATTACATTCATGCCAAGGAATTTATCAAAAAAATCAAGGCTTATCATGCCTCTGTCCCACTATAGCACACTCCAAAAGCATCAAATATCTTGGAATTGAAATTGATGATAATCTCCGTTGGAACTCACATATAGATGTAATTACAAAAAAACTAACCAGGTACATATACTTCTTTAGAAACATTCGCAATATCCTCAATATAAACGATATTAAAAAAGTATACTATGCTTTGTGTCAATCACAAATAGAGTACGGAATAACTGGATGGGGGTCTGCCTTGAGCACTCACACAGAGCGGCTCAATATAGCACAAAAAGGAGTATTAAAGACTATACTGAAAGTTCCGCTTAGAACTCCGACAGAAGAAATATTCAAAAACTTCAATGTTTACAATGTACAGAAACTATATTCAAAAAATATTTTATTTAAACTGAAAAAAAACATATCCGAATACTCCACTGCCCAACATAAATACACAACCAGGGCAAAAAGCGAAAATATCCTGATTACTCCCAGTTTGAACACATCCTTTGGACAGAGAAATAATAAATTCCATGCTATAAAATTGTTCAATGCTCTACCAAATGAAACCAAAAAAATAAACGAAATGAGTATATTTAAAACAAAAGTCAAAACATGGCTTAGAGATCAAAGTAATAATCAACTTACAAACATTATGAAGACAATGTAAAGACAATTCAAAACTAAATACAAAAATTTAAGAAAAACTACAGGCCGCCTCAGAACAGGAAACCCTAGTGAGGAGGACTGTGAAAAAAATACAAAAAATATACTTATATTATACTTTAAACCTACATAATGTACAAATTTTGCTATTGATATTAATAAAAAAAAAAAAAAAAAAAAAAAAAAAAATCTGTTATGTTTCATTAGATTTTCTCTGTGCAAAAACGGGCGGTCCGTTTGATAGATTCCCCAATCTTAACAAGCGGACTGCAATCTTTAGAGCACAGGCGTCGGGTAGGTATGCTGTCCTTGTTCTATCGGTATTACAATGGAAGATGCTCTGAGGAACTAGCGTCATTGATCCCTTCGGCACCGGTGCGTAGTCGGGATACACGCCAAACGCGCGCCCAACATTTGTACACGATTGACATTTGTTACATGAGAACGGGTCGCTTCTGCTATTCGTTCTTAAGTTCAACAGCTCGGCTGTGGAACGAGCTACCGGCCTCTGTGTTTCCTCCCTCCTACAACATGGGACTCTTCAAGACCCATGTTCACTCCTTCCTCTCCACAAAAAGACCCTCCACACAGCATCCCCAAAGATGACATAGGCCCTGAGGGAAATTATTTTCTTCAGGGCCTCCTGTGTGGAGTTAATATAAAAAAAAAAAATCTATTAAGTTTCGATAGTTAAATCTGTTATGTTTCTTAGTGTGCGATATTTATGTTTTTTCATTTTCATTCTGTCGAAATAAAGTAGATACATTACACAATTTTTTATTGCGTACATAAGCCACATACCAAAGAAATAAAGATTTCATCGTTAAGAAGGAATAAAACAAACCCGTTTTTTTAAATCACCTTTTCAATTTAATTTTAAACTCTTCTAAGTGTTTTCTTTGACGAGGAACCACTTAAACCCAATAACAGACATTTACGAGTAATAACAAGAACTTAATTTTAAATAAAGCAAGCTTATTCAATCCGAAAGTGATTTTAGAAAAGGCGCTAAACAATATCTTTACAAAATGTCTGCTTCGATTAAAACAATTGGAAAAGGAGCTGTTTTGCAAAAAATGTGTAAAATAAGATTATCAAAATCACTCAACTCCTCGCAAATCCTCTCTCAGAGCTCATTTCTTCACAAAAAGTGAAAAGATGAGAGGGAACCTTTTTACCTAAGTTAACACATTTCTCTCAATACTTTTAAACTCAACCGAGATATACAAAATACGAACGATGAATTCACAAAAATAGTGTGGTGCAAATGTCTGATAAGATCCTGATCTCAGCTGGAAATGTTAAACCAAGGGTCGCTCGCTTTTCAAATGATTTTGAATATTTATAAATAAACATTTTAAATTTGCCTACATATGATGTTATTATACGCGTTACATTTAAACAAAGCTGACCCACCACTTTTGTTTAAATATTAACTTAGTATTAATTTATCGTAATCACCGCAAGGCCCGGTAGTGTACCAAAACACAACCCGCCCAGCGGATGACCTATTAAAATATTACATTTTTGTGTAAACATGATTTATTGCGTGAAAATTGTGGTAATATTTGATTTGACCGTAATCTTTTTATTTTCTGTGTCTTGTTCTGCTTCATTTCTCGTTTAGGTTTGATAGTATTTCTTCTTCAATGATTTAATAACATTGATGGGTATAAAATGTAACATTTAAAGAAAAGTTGTTTAAATAAAAAAAGTATTATTTTCATTTAATAAAGATGAAATCACAAAGAATATTTATGATTTATTATTGAAGACTTTGGTTTAATAAAAGTTGTAATTTGCGGAACGTTAAATAGTTTCCGTAAAGTTTTTCATGTTTGTTTTGAATCGGTGAAATATTGTTTTGTTCTTCAGCTAATGGAAAAGATAAGAAAATGAAGTACGCCACCCACCTCGCCCATGTACCCGTAGCTGCAGTACCATCTCCCCAGCGTGCCTCGCGCAGCGGAGCGAAGCAAAGTGCAGTTTTTATAGCGCGCGGCGATTCCAACCAAATCTAATACAACGAGCAGAGAAACATTAAACTCCATCTTGTTTCTTTCTGTTTCCCGCGGAGATCTGGCCACTTTTCGCCTTCCACGGAAACCTGCGCAGAGTTAACCGGCTAATTTAAATTATAATTAAAAATTCTGGAGCGCCGGTGCTTAATGACATTTTCTGTATAAAAATAATTTAGGTCCTTATTTTCAGGAAGTTTTTTAATGCTCAGTGTATAAATATTTTTTAAATTCATCGTGTGCAGTAATTTAAAAAAGAAATATAGGTACTTACCTACATATGTATTTGAGTTTATTATGTGGAATAAAGATAGATTGATGAATTAGTTTCAATATGAACTGTTTGTATAATATCCTAGCCTGTTGACGTTAAAACCCATTTCATTTTAATTAACTATCTTCACGAAATTACGTTAAGTATTTTGAAAAATAATAATGAATAATTTATGTTGCGCCGTTTTGTGATAATTCACCTCGAGTGAGTTGGAAATAAAATAATAGTCTGAGAAAATATAATAGCAATTTTTTAGATTTACCGATCGCGGTTGAGCCGACATCGACAATTAAATAAATAGCAACACTTGGCGGGTATTTTCTAAACGGCTACGTGTAGACAATACCCGGTAATTGCCAGTATCGAATTGAAGTATACTCACTTTTATATACAAACTACACGCAGTTTGCATGTAGCCCTTGACGCGATAAAGCGTGTTACTTAGTAATAAGGTTTTTAGCCATAGCTCGAGATATTCTGAACAACTTTCTGAGTTCCGTTTCTCCGAAGCTCCAGCGGTAAGACGTCATTCAATTCTACGAGCTTCGTTAGTCTGCCTCCGTTCATATAATCTAGTAATTTGACATAAACAAAGACACAACAAAAGTAGTGTATGCTGACAGTTAACCGAAGCTTATCTATTTATTTTATTTTAGAGAAATAACAGTTGGTTGATTTGGTTTATAGAAACATACTGAGAAACCAATTATAGATTTCCTCATTGTACTTATACATTATACTTTTTACTTTTACTTATTTACTTTTACATATAACAATTAAACATTATATTTATAAAATTAACAGATAATACAAACAAAATATATAACTATAACAATAAAACTCCATAATAACTGTGCTAAAATTAGGTGGCTTTTGTCTACCGACTGTCGGAATATTTTATATCAACGATGACCGTGCTCGCACATACCGCCCATTAAACCATAGATGACGGATTTAGTCAATATCCTATTAATGTAGGAATGCCGGTTGACTTCGGTTAAATATTACTAATATGCCTATAAAATTAGGTGGCTTTTGTCTACCGACTGTCGGAATATTTTATATCAACGATGACCGTGCTCGCACATACCGCCCATTAAACCATAGATGACGGATTTAGTCAATATCCTATTAATGTAGGAATGCCGGTTGACTTTGGTTAAATATTACTAATATGCCTATAATTATTACACGACTGTATGGAATGCCTTTTCCTTTTTAATTTATATTTCTATTTTGTTATTTCTACAAATGTCTGTTTTCAAGAGACCACTTTCGTTCACTTTTATTATTTTAGGCTTATTTTACTGCCATGTTTCTTGTGTATATTTTTTGGGCTCCTTGCGAGAGCCCTGAAAAGAAACCACCGTTTACTGATGGTGATGTAGGGATTTATCGATCAACCGTGCTATGGATCACATCACATCCTGAAGTGATGTGATCCGTACTCGGGAGATCATTCAATCTTAATTCATAATTTAGTGACTATGTTTATTTATTTTAGTTGAAGAAGAAGAAGTTGAATACATATTATCATAAACAGCTATAATATTATTCTTATCTCACTGTTATGTTATGTTATGTTAGGTTAGGTTAGGTTATGTTAGGTACTTATATTATATAAAACCTTAAAAATTATTCCAAATAACAGTGCATATAATTTTGCTTATTTCTTAAGATTGATCAATTTTAATGAAAAAGTTCATTAGATTCGCCGTTTTGAGGCTACCGTGTACCGTGGAGATTATAAACGTGTATACCCTCACGGCCTGTCTCTTTTACCACTTTCAGTCTTTTATTGGTTATTATATTATTATCACAAGAAGTTTTAAACAGAATCGCACTATAAGAATTTAAACAAATATATTTTGTATCGTTGATTGTGCGATGGTAAATAGTCGGTGATAACTACAGCGAGTTACAATAAAGCTATGTTTAAATTGCAGCCCTGTTATACTATATGAATAAATAATACTTGTCGACGTGTAGTTTTATTTATATGTAAATCTGCTACTTTACAGGAGCATAAATCTAATCATATATAACGCTGACATTTTAAAGGAGCGAATCTTGTAGATCTCGGTATCTAGCTATATATATAGTATCCAAAAATATCATTTAATTGATTTTACCAGAATTACTTATAAGAACACTACTAAAAGAAAATGTTCGTTTGTATAAAGTAACAGATTTCCAGGAAAACAATTAGACCCAGGAAGCGACAGGCAGAGGTAGGAGGAGGTCTGGAAAATTAATTTCGAAGGAGCAGAGGAGATTGTTTAATAATTGGAAACGTAGTGAATAGATTGAGCTCTGAAGTGAATTGTTATTATACTTTGAGAGTCTTTCCTTTAATGGTGCGAGCAGGCCAACTGTGAATTATTCATGAAAAACCCCAACTAACGTATTTACACAGAATATTTCACGAACAGAAGTTATTAGGGAGGATTATTATGTGATATTAATTCCGATGTCAAAAGAAGGCAATTTTTTTTTTCTTTCAATGAGAAAAATTCTTTTAAGATTTATTTTAACAAAACTAAGAATAGGCGCTCCTCTTTATAGACGTCTTTATGTTAGCGAAGGACACAACTGAGCGACTGATAGGTCAACGAAAAACAATATTTTCCATTTCGTAGAAGCTTCCAACTTGTTTTTTTTTTTAAATTATCGAAGGAAGCAAACACTTTGTGGCTTGACATTATTACACAAATGAAAGAATATCTTTGTTTTAAGCCACTTTATTACATTTATATACGTCGACCGGTTTCGGTTGAACTCAACCTTCATCAGGACAGTACAAATATAAACTAAAATATAATACAGAGGAAGATTATTAAGTAAACAATAAAGAAAGAGAAAGTATATAAATGTGAGGGAGAGAGCATCAAGGCAGCGGAGTAGGTAGTGTGGTCGGGGAGGGGTGGGGATTACCCAGGGAGAAAGGAAACATCTTTAAAATAGGGCTTTTAGTAAGTTCTATCTGTTTGTTTAAAATTGGGTAATTATTTTTATTTTTATTTGCTTTTGAGATTTCCAATGATTTTAAATTATTGAGACGTATTCCTATTTTATTTTTATGTAGTATTTGAACTCCTGTCGTTCTATTAAATGTATGATTAGTATGTTGAAGTTAATTCTATTTTTAACGATAGACAAAGAAAGATCTAGAAAGTTTTAGCTGGAATTTATGCCCATCTCTAATTTGAACTGGATTTGTGAGTGGAAGAGTTTTTAGAAAACCTACATTTACTGACACCGTAATCCATAATACCTCCAATCACCCTATCTCACATAAACATTCCTCCTTTCACAGCATGATCCACCGGCTAGTCACCATCCCATGATCTAATAATAATTTTTCTAACGAACTCCTTACAATAAAACAAATAGCTAATAACAACGGTTATCACTCTGATCTTATTGATAAAATCCTTTCAAAAAAACTTCGCCGAATCGCAA
Source organism: Hesperophylax magnus (assembly GCA_026573805.1). Taxonomy (NCBI): domain Eukaryota; kingdom Metazoa; phylum Arthropoda; class Insecta; order Trichoptera; family Limnephilidae; genus Hesperophylax; species Hesperophylax magnus. The sequence continues at coordinate 1,024,051 of JAIUSX010000043.1, read as the reverse complement.
CAAATAAATTTCTATATAATGCTCTACCAACTATTAATAATAATAATTTAACTACTCAATGGCGTAGAATTTTGTTCATAAGTAAATTCTCTTCCCTTTGCACATCTAAACTTCCATCAGAAATTAGGCCGGCTTTCTATACTAATAATAACTTAGCCAAATTTTTAAATAATTGTAAAGATAAAGAAGATACGTTTAGCCACTATGGGATCTACAAACTTAATTGCAACGATTGCCCGGCAATATATATTGGTAAAACCGCGCGTAATGTAAATATTCGAGTAAAAGAACATGTCAGGTGTTTAACTAATACCGGTTTTTCAGAATTTGCCGAACACCTAATTAATACTAATCATACATTTAATAGAACGACAGGAGTTCAAATACTACATAAAAATAAAATAGGAATACGTCTCAATAATTTAGAATCATTGGAAATCTCAAAAGCAAATAAAAATAAAAATAATTACCCAATTTTAAACAAACAGATAGAACTTACTAAAAGCCCTATTTTAAAGATGTTTCCTTTCTCCCTGGGTAATCCCCACCCCTCCCCGACCACACTACCTACTCCGCTGCCTTGATGCTCTCTCCCTCACATTTATATACTTTCTCTTTCTTTATTGTTTACTTAATAATCTTCCTCTGTATTATATTTTAGTTTATATTTGTACTGTCCTGATGAAGGTTGAGTTCAACCGAAACCGGTCGACGTATATAAATGTAATAAAGTGGTTTAAAACAAAGATATTCTTTCATTTGTGTAATTGTTTTTTTTTTCTTACTAACCCTATTTACGTTTATTAAACGTGTATTTAAAGTCTTTATTTTAAAAAGCTCTGTGATGTTAGGTTCGTCAAAACTTTGACAAATATCAAAATCTCGCTCATCAAGTCCATAGTCATTAATTCAGGTCTCATTAAACTAACGATAAATCTCGCTCATCAAGTCCATAGTCATTAATTCAGGTCTCATTAAACTAACGATAACAACACATTATATCTTTGACAAATATCAAAATCTCGCTCATCAAGTCCATAGTCATTAATTCAGGTCTCATTAAACTAACGATAACAACACATTATATCTTTGACAAATATCAAAATCTCGCTCATCAAGTCCATAGTCATTAATTCAGGTCTCATTAAACTAACGATAACAACACATTATATCTTTGACAAATATCAAAATCTCGCTCATCAAGTCCATAGTCATTAATTCAGGTCTCATTAAACTAACGATAACAACACAGAAGCATCATTATATCCGTGATTCTTATAAAAAATATATTTTATCTTTTAATTTTTTTGAAATTTTGCATTGAATTTTAATTGGCTACACCGGCAGCTTTTATCAATTTATTTATTTATTTATTAAGACAAACACAGTACAATATAGTACAGTTAAGGATATTTTTCGTTATTACATAGTTGTAGTACCTATTACTTACGTCCATAAAATTTCATTACGTAATTTCGCCTGAGATTGTTATAAAAGGAAGAAAGTGTGTGGAGAGAAAAAAAAATGAAATCAAGAATTAAAATATGCTCACGAATTGTAATTGAGTGTTAATGCGTAAAAGTTTTTAAAAATCAAGTGAAAGTATTTTTGAAATATGTCACGCTAAGAAATTTAATAAGTTAATTTTGTATGTTAGAAAGGAATCATGAAAGATGTCTAAATGTAGTAATTTTTCGTAGTGGGTGTAAGTTGTGATTACGCGAGTAATTACTATGTTGTTTGTTGCATTGGTATTCTAGGCTTCAATATGAAAAAGTGTAGTGTGCCTGGTTCGCCTCATTGGAACATTTATACCAATGACGGATAGCAATTTGGGACTATCTATGATATTATTTAGCAGATTATGTAGAAACAACAGATCTGACTATGTGCGTCTTTTTTGTAAAGTTAACATTTAATATGTAGTTTTGTTGTATTTCTTGAGTAAATGTTACGAAAATTTATTCTGTATACTTTTTACTAAATCTATGTATACCTTATATTGAGGAAATTAATAAGAAAATCAGAAAACACCATATAAATTTAGAATTAACCAACCTTTAATTATACAACACGGTACTAAATGATCTCGATAAAAACACAAACATAACCCGTCTTTGATAATTATAAATATGAAGTTATGATATAATACATTTATTTTTAAGTATTTTTTTTAATCGAAGGGATACGGGTTCGAGTCCCGTTGGTGTCATGTATCTTTTATCAGGAGATTTTTAAATGTGAATGAGTGTTTCAGGCGAATAATTATTGCTTGTAAAATAATTGTTTTATTTTAGTTCATTTATGTTATTTTTATTATTAATTCATGTATGATCCGTACTTGCATAATTATGTTTCTATAAAATAGTATTTTTTAGTTCTTTTATGTTATTTTTATTATTATTTCATGTATAACTACCACAATACGGGCATTAGCCTAGTACGGTAGTTAAAAAATTTCAAAAATAATATGTAAACATTTATTAAATAATAAATTAAATTTAAAATATACGCTACATAAGATTAATGAATCAGATCAGTAAATAACAATACTGACAAATATAATTAATTATTATTTTTTGGTAAACTAATGTTTAAGACAAGATTTTTTATGCATAGCACAAAGGGTAACAATTATTTTACAAGCAATAATTATTCGCCTGAAACACTCATCCACATTGAAAAATCTCCTGATAAAAGATACATGACGCCAACGATACATGTCCCGTTGGCGTCATGTATCTTTTATCAGGAGATTTTTCAATGTGGATGAGTGTTTCAGGCGAATAATTATTGCTTGTAAAATAATATAATTAAAATAAAATCATTGTTTTCCACCCCTGATAAAATTGTGTATAGATATATCCATAGTTAAAGGATTTTTGTTGTTGTTGTTTTACTTGCTGACGTGTACCCGGCGTTTCTCGGGGCTATTTATTTGATTTTATTTTATTTTTTAATTATTATCTTTCAAAAATACAGTTTTTTTACTATTAAGTCCCGTTAAACTGATTGATATCAGTTTGTCAACAGGTTTTTTAACAATTAATTTTTAAATACATATACACAATTTTAACAAGTACATAAAATATACACATAATTACATTAGTACAAAAAAATTCTTTTACATAACCATTTTTTTAACACACATTTCCTTCTGTGAGTCAATTCACAGTTTTTTTATTGAGTTTGGTAACATGTTGTAAATTTTACGAATAAAGTTCTGAATTCCAGGAAACTAGGTATAGTTGAAAGATGGAAATAATATTAAAAGTTTATTTTTATTATTGAGGCGGGTTCGGGAACTATTTATTAGATAACCAACACCTCTGCCATAGGTAACCGCAAGTAGTTCCCTACATTGGTGACAGGTGCCCAGGTTCATCGGGTGAGGTGTGTTCAAGATGCGCCTACCCACCAGCTAGGTGGCGTGCCGGGTCGGGTCTTTACCTCTCCAACTGATCTCTCTTGACCCGTCGCCATCGGAAGGATAGATCATACGTCCATCACTCCTGAACACACTGATCCCAAGATTCCCACCCATCCTTGATACCTTTATCCATCGCAGAACTTCATCTACTTCAAGATGCGCCTACCCACCAGCTAGGTGGCGTGCCGGGTCGGGTCTTTACCTCTCCAACTGATCTCTCTTGACCCGTCGCCATCGGAAGGATAGATCATACGTCCATCACTCCTGAACACACTGATCCCAAGATTCCCACCCATCCTCGATACCTTTATCCATCGCAGAACTTCATCTACTTCCTTTCCTTAAAAAAACCCTTAACCCAGCATTTGAGCTTTTAACACAGGCCCTTGAGAGAAATTATTTTCCTGTGTGGCACTTGATCGAGCCGTAACTTCGACTGCTTCTGCCAGTCACTTCCACGTCGTACATTTTCCTTACACTGTTTCCTTTGTTCGTCACATACTAAAACATCTTCGTTTATTATATCGACTCCCTAATCTCATTCCAGTGCAGAGATAATGGGTTATACGTATACCTTATATATATAAATATACCTGGGAGCGTCTCTGACTAAAACATTCCAGGAATATAAGAACAAACATTTAAATTTCCTTAAAATCATTTATCATTTAGTGCCATTATTTAAGTTTATGAGTATATTATAGGGCGTATATACTCATAAACAGGTAGGAACGATCATTGCATTTTATTGATATAGATTTAGACTTCAGTCACACATTTAGTGCCATTATTTAAGTTTATGAGTATATTATAGGGCGTATATACTCATAAACAGGTAGGAACGATCATTGCCTTTTATTGATATAGATTTAGACTTCAGTCACACATTTAGTGCCATTCTTCCGAAGGCTTAGCATAATCTGACCTACGTATGTACCTATTACAAAAATGAATATTCATGGTTATGCTATTCGTAGGTTTATATGTTATCTAGTTAGAACGCAGTTTAAATTAAACCTTTAATCGGATGTTTGGTATAATTAGAACACTGGACTAAAATATAATACTTAAATAATTAGAATTTTGATTTCATATCTGTTCTAACGCTCCTCACTGCTGCCAGGTTTCCTTTATCTTTAATTCGAATGGAAATATACCCTCATTGTTATTTCGATTGGTCATTTCATCAACCTTTGAAATTAAATTACGGAATTTGATTTACCCTGTAAGATGGACTTTGTTATGATATGGAAAGATGTTGCAATGCGCGGGATATAAAATGATTTTTTGGAAGCCATGGAAAAAAAGTAACTCAAATGAAACAAAATGCATCAAATGATTAGTCTTTTTATTTTATTTTATATTATAGAAACAAACAGTACATGATTTACAGAGTTGAAACAATATACAGGAATAAGATACTTCATGTTGTGTACCTATGATATGTTTCCTTGTAATGTCTGCTAAGTGGTATGTTTATTCCTTAATTACCAGGTGACTTGTGTAATTTATAGGTGTGTGTGTGACGTGTGTAATGTATGTGTGAGTGTTTGTATGTGTGTGTCTGTATGTATGCGCATTGAATAGTTTAAATTATTGACATGATGCCAAGTTTGAATTTGGGCAGTGAATCCGAAAAAATGTCAATGTTAGAGTTAAGATAAATATTATTTAGAGTATGAAGAGCTCGGTTAATTGTCGAATTAGATGCTGCATTTGTTTTATAATTTAGCGTGTGGAACAGCACTGTATGTCGTGTACGTCTCAAAGGTATGTTAAAAATAATAAGGGACAAAAGTTCAGTACAGTCAATTTCATTGTTTAAAATTCTGTGTATAAATATTGAGTCAGCTACTGCTCGTCTTCGCTGCAAAGTTTCAAATGTACACTCAAAGTTATAGGTAATATATTTTATAAATTTGTTTTGGATATGTTCTATACTATCTATGTAAAGTTCATATTGTGGATTCCAAATAGGCGATGCATATTCCAGTGTATTTCTGACTAATGCGAAATATGTTTGATTCTGACTAATGCGAAATACGTTTGATTTTTGACCAAATCTTATTATTTAAAATTCTTAACAATGGCCTCGACTCACCAGAGCTAATGAATTTAATAAATATTCATATTCCAACAAGATCAACACGGCAATCCCATTTGTTTCATTTACCTACATATAGAACTAACTTATAGAACTAAAAATTCACCAATTCCACGTATATGTGCCCAATATAATACTAAATTTCTAACATAGACATTTTTAGCAATACACTTCACAAATATCGATTAGAAGTAACTCGTACGATCGAAAATTAATACAATAGTATGGAATGTATCCAGAGCATCTCCTACCTCATCCTAAATTCCTATTCCTCCCCTCCCCACCTATATATATATTTTTTTATGCAATAAAACTCCATCTCCATTCAATTATAATATAGGAGACTTTTTTGGCTTAACTGTATTTAACATGTATATATTTATATTTTATGAATAAGCTGTTTGTCTCTTACCTTTACCAATAAATAAATAAATAACATTACAATGGTACGCGGATTACTGAATATTTTACTTACACGTAGCCCAAAACCAAGCATTTTATACGGCCTATTAACGATTGAGACAATGTGCTTATTAAATATAAGTTTGCTATCAAGGTAAACGCCGAGGTCTTTACATTCCATTTTAGAGATGACAGGTTCATTGTTGAGTGAATATGAGTACTTAATTACCTGTTTATTTCTGGTGAATGTCATAGTGTGACATTTAGAAACATTTATATCTAGACAGATAACTTTGCAATACTTGCAAAGCCTATCTAGGTCATTCTGTAACGCTTCGCAGTCAGAAAGAGTACGAATAACTTTGAATATTTTCATGTCATCGGCATAAATTTCATATTTGGTATTTTGAAAACATGATCCAATGTCATTTATATAAATTTTGAACATTAGCGGACCTAGGTGGGACCCTTGGGGGACACCAGATTTTACCTCGATAGATTTTGAGAAGACACCGTTGATTATGATTACTTGATTACGGTTACTAATGTAAGATTTGATCCATCTAAACAGGTCACCGTGTATACCAATTAAGATGAGCTTTTTCAAAAGAATTGAGTATATTACGCGATCAAAAGCCTAAGATAAGTCTGTTTACATAGTATCAACCTGCTCTTTGTCATCCATCTTGCTATGCAAGAAGTTAATGAAAAGGGCCAGGTTGGATGTCGTAGACCGACCTCTCACGAATCCGTGCTGATTCGGTGTAATGATTGTGGAAATAGCCGAGTATAATTGATCAAAGACAATTTTTTTCTAGAACTTTGCTTAAAATAGGAAGTTAGGAAATTGGACGGTAGTTTTTAACATCATGCTTATCGCCGGTTTTATAGATGGGTGTGATAACGGCTGATTTCCACTTGAGGGGAAACGTTCCTTCTGTTAGAGATTTTTTATAGATGGAGCAAACCGGAAGACAGATATACTTACTACAGTTGCGTATAAAAACTCCGGGTAGCCTATCAATTCCTGGTCATTTTTTAATATCTATGCTTAAAAGGTATTTCAAGGTGATTTCTTCATTCATTCTAATTGAGGATATCAATGTGTTGTTCAAAGGATCTTCCTTATTATTAACAATTAGTGTTCGAAATTCATTTCTAAAGACCGTTGAGAAGTGATCAGAGAACAAGTGTGTAACTTCTTTGCTGTCGTGTGCCATCGTCAAATGATAGGTCATATGTTCTGGTAGAGTGGGAGATTTTCTTTGCGTCATACATAATTCAATATTTTTTTAACATTATTTTATATATCTGATTCCAATTGAGCAATGTAGGCGTTATGAGTATGACTAGAAATGTTCTTTTGTCTTTTGCGGAGTATTGAGAAAGATTGGTAATCTAGAGGATTCTTGTACCGTTTCCAGGCACGAAAAAACTTTAATTTTTCTTTAGTCATATTAATTAAAGCCGCTGAATACCATGTTGGAAATTTGGTTGATTTGGTTATTTTCTTTGGAACCAGATCATCTATCAGGGCATCAATAATACCATAAAAATGATGTACCGCAGCATCTACGTCCTGTGCATTAACGACAGAGTTTTTAATCACTGTTTCTGAGAGCATCATTAACTACCTCATAGTTAACTTTATTGAACATTTTGACCATCTGGGTTTTTAGGATGGTAGCAGGGAGAGGAATATTTAGTTCAACTATAATAGATTTATGATGTGCATCTTCGATTAATAGTGGCGAGTCAGCCGCGGAGACGATGACTGTAGTATTACAAAGCACGAGATCTAAAATTCGTCCGTGAGTATTATAAAATAAACAAACAAAAAAATGTATTTGATATTGTATTTAATTGTTGAAACTTCTCATTATTTTGATTAAACCCCTGTCACGCGTAAAATAAGTAGCTGGCCGTGACGTAATTAAATAATATATATTATAATAACATAAATTCGTTCTAAAAAATGATTATTCAGGCAAAAAAGATACGTAAATGGTTAACAAACCCTTAAAATATTTTGCTTCCTTTGCTTGAGATCTTGACTTGTCGAAGGTTTTCTCTTCCTCTTTGGAGTTTTATCTTGTGGTTTCTCTTTGATCAGTTATTTCTTTTTGCAATGTTGTGACGTATGATGATTGTACTTCCAGTTTGAAAAATTTTCTTGAGCTTAAAAAAAACACATATATAGATACAGCTAAATATGACCGAAGGAAATAGGGTCACATTAGCTCAGTTGTTAGAGCAGCGCCCCGGCGAGACTAAGATCCTGGGTTCAAGTCCTAGATGCTTTTAATTTCGTTTAAAAATTGCTAATATTGTCTTCAATAATATAATTCGAACTTTCCAGGTGATAAATTCCAACGAATCGTTTTATTTTCGTTCCATTTAGAGTAAAGTCTCTTTGCCCGGGGTTTACACAGTTTTTCGAAACCAGACGTTGGCATTAATTTTCCTCTTATTTTGATTGTTAACTGTGCAGAATTTTATCAGGAAGTTTAAAACTTCTGCATTAAGAGTTGAAAAGGGTTGAGATAGTTTTTAAAAAATCTCACTTAACCACTCAAATTTTGAAGTTAGAGCGCGTAAAATTTCATCAATCCGAATAAAAACAAAAACAAACCCACAGCGGTACACCCTCCTTTATACATTGATTTGTTTAATTGTTTAGGATACCACTTTGTTTGATAGCCAATAGACGTCAGCGACTATTCACGATTTCATATAATGCGTTGTGTAATAGTTTAATTCCATTCATGCAAAGTTCCCAAATCATCAGGTACAGATAGAGTAAGAACTCAATGCAATTTATATGTAAAGGGGTGACTTGAATAAGTAAATTGATGCCTAATTCGAATAAAATCTCGTTCCTCGTGAAACGTGTGTTGGTCACCGCTCCCTTCGGATCGGTGCGGGAAGGGGTCGCCGCGCGCCGTAACGAATTATCCCATGAAAGATAATACAATTAAATATTTACAGAGAGGTCGCATAATAAATTAACTATCCCTAATACGACTTTATATTATAATCATAGAATAGTAATAGTTGAATGTCCACAATGGGTCCTAATACCAACCCTGATTTATAGCAGTGGAAGTATGAAAGTAGACTGATTGCTGGAGAAATGAAATTCAATTTCAGTGCCGGCAACCCGGGCGTTTATTTATTATTAGTTATGTACATACATGATTTTTCTCCTTACCCTCCTCACTAGACAAAGTCTGTTCTGAGGCTGGTAACTAACAATTTCTAATTACATAAAAACAAATAAGTGGTAAAAAAAACAAAGAAATATATATATTATAGTAAAAATAAGAATAATAAAATAAGAGGAAAATCAGAATTTAAAAACAGAGTAGAAAAAATAAAATATATAATTTTAGATATTAAGAATATTACTTATCTCTCTTCTTTCTTTGACATTCAACCAGTTTAAAAATCTTTTGAATACCCAATTCAAATTATTAGATGCGACGTAGGTAATTCCTGAGTAACTTCCTTAAAACCATGTATGACCGTGTGAAAAATGTGCAGATTCGCAAAGCATGCTTGGCTGATGTGAACATAACGAGTAAGATTAAGAAGAGACGCTTAGATGATTTGGGCACGTAGAGCGAATGAACGAAGAAAATTATATGAGGATATTTTTTATTCTATTTAGGAGGCGGGTGTGGGTAGGTACATCATTTATATATATATATATATACATACAGGGTTTTCCAATAAGAGGTGTTATTTTGATATTTTTCCCGTAAAAGATCAATGGTTTCGTTGCTTGTGTGGCACGTAGCGCTGTCTTGTTGAAAGTAAACGTTGTCCAGATCAATACCATCCAATTCCGGCCATAAAAAATCATTAATTATCTCTCGATAGCGCAATCCATTCACCGTAACTGTTGCTCCAGCCGCATTTTCGATCATTTTCACGCGTTTCAAAGACTCAATCAGCAAAGACACGACGTTGTTGATGATCGGCCGCCTTGAGTTCTTGTGTTAACTGAACTTTATAAGCCTTAAGACACAAATCTTTATGCAAAATACGGTGTAATGACGTTTGTGGAATGCCCAATTCCAAAGAACGACGAGGAATGGACAAACCTGGGTTTTCTTCAACACTTACAGCTACAACAGCAATATTCTCGGCTGTTCTTGAACGACATGCACGGGTTTTATTCTTCACATCACTAAATTGTCCCAACAGCTCGAATTTTTCCACCAATTTCTGTATTGCGGTCCGACAAGGTGCTTCACGACGACCCAAATATGTTCGAGTTTTACGAACCGTCTCTGCCAAATATTCACCGTTTTTATAGTGAATTTAAATAATTTCAATGCGTTGTTGAAGCGTGAATCGTTCCATTTTTATTAATGGCGTAGTTTCTACTTGTCAAATATCAAAAAAAGACAGCTTCAAAAGTAACATCTACCGAAATAGCGGGCTATTCAAAATAACACCTCTTATTGGAAAAGCCTGTATATATATATATACATATAAATATGTGAATGGTAGAAGAAGTCAAGGAAGCTCGAGAAATACATTGTACGATTAAGTGAACCACTTCAGTCGGACCATGTCAAGAGTCAGAATAAAATAAGAGAATGTAGAGATGATATGTGAATGTGAATGAAGCAAGTTGTGTGTGCCAAGACCGAGTTTTTTGGTCCTCTCTGCTAGCCCCTGCAGAGAAACAGAGTGATGGTTAGTTAGTTGTACCTACCCCTTAAATGAAAGTTGTGCTAAAAACAGATTGAAGTGCAGTAAGTTTAGGAACCACTGATCTACAGTTTATTTAAAGGGCGACAAAGGACTCACGTAGTTAGGTACCAGAGGACTGGCGTAGGTAGTATTTTTTTTAAAATTAGCTGTCTAATGTCATTTTTAATATTGCACGACGTAGTAAAGGAGTTACGTACAAATATATTCACTTGAAAATGAGGACGAGCGAGTAGCGATTGAGGAAATTAATTTTCTTTATCTCCACCGGACCAGCCAGTGATTAGATTAGATTAATAAACGCTGATTCTGAATAAATAGAATTTAATATATATATATAGAATTGAGAATTTAATATATATATATAGAATTGAATGTAGAAAATCATTATCACATTAAAACGCCCAGTTTGGTTGGCATGACTGAATCTGATGATTCTGATGACACGAAAACTTTTGCAAACTTTTTTGAATATATTACAATTATTTTGAAGCGTACGGTAAACTTTTAGACAAAACACAAAGCTTAGTGTTTGTTGCCTCTTTAAAACACTGATTATATCGTCTCACCTTGTGCTGCAAAATACATAAAAATATCCGAGGGGTTAATTACACGAAAATATTTAATAGAGTGTGAAAATAGCTGTATTTTGACAAATTGCTACAATTCAATAGGAAAAGTGATGAGGTGCTTTCATTTTATATCGAGTGTGGAAATGGCTGCATTTTGACACATTGCTACAATTCAATAGCAATAGTGATAGGGTGCTTTCATTTTATATCGAGTGTGGAAATGGCTGTATTTTGACACATTGCTACAATTCAATAGCAATAGTGATGAGGTGCTTTCATTTTATATCGAGTGTGGAAATGGCTGCATTTTGACACATTGCTACAATTCAATAGCAATAGTGATAGGGTGCTTTCATTTTATATCGAGTGTGGAAATGGCTGTATTTTGACACATTGCTACAATTCAATAGCAATAGTGATAGGGTGCTTTCATTTTATATCGAGTGTGGAAATGGCTGCATTTTGACACATTGCTACAATTCAATAGCAATAGTGATAGGGTGCTTTCATTTTATATCGAGTGTGGAAATGGCTGCATTTTGACACATTGCTACAATTCAATAGCAATAGTGATAGGGTGCTTTCATTTTATATCGAGTGTGGAAATGGCTGCATTTTGACACATTGCTACAATTCAATAGCAATAGTGATAGGGTGATTTCATTTTATATCGAGTGTGGAAATGGCTGTATTTTGACACATTGCTACAATTCAATAGCAATTGTGATGAGGTGCTTTCATTTTATATCGAGTGTGGAAATGGCTGTATTTTGACACATTGCTACAATTCAATAGCAATAGTGATGAGGTGCTTTCATTTTATATCGAGTGTGGAAATGGCTGTATTTTGACACATTGCTACAATTCAATAGCAATGAGGTGCTTTCATTTTATGTCGAGTGTGGAAATGGCTGTATTTTGACACATAGCTACAATTCAATTGCAATAGTGATGAGGTGCTTTTATTTTATATCGAGTGTGGAAATGGCTGCATTTTGACACATTGCTACAATTCAATAGCAATAGTGATAGGGTGCTTTCATTTTATATCGAGTGTGGAAATGGCTGTATTTTGACACATAGCTACAATTCAATTGCAATAGTGATGAGGTGCTTTCATTTTATGTCGACTGTAGAAATGGCTGTATTTTGACACATTGCTACAATTCAATAGCAATAATGATGAGGTGTTTTCATTTTATATCGAGTGTGGAAATGGCTGTATTTTGACACATTGCTACAATTCAATAGCAATAGTGATGAGGTGCTTTCATTTTATATCGAGTGTGGAAATGGCTGTATTTTGACACATTGCTACAATTCAATAGCAATAGTGATGAGGTGTTTTCATTTTATATCGAGTGTTAAAATGGCTGCATTTTGACACATTGCTACAATTCAATAGCAATAGTGATAGGGTGCTTTCATTTTATATCGAGTGTGGAAATGGCTGCATTTTGACACATTGCTACAATTCAATAGCAATAGTGATAGGGTGCTTTCATTTTATATCGAGTGTGGAAATGGCTGTATTTTGACACATTGCTACAATTCAATAGCAATAGTGATGAGGTTTTTTCATTTTATATCGAGTGTGGAAATGGCTGTATTTTGACACATTGCTACAATTCAATAGCAATTGTGATGAGGTGCTTTCATTTTATATCGAGTGTGGAAATTGCTGTATTTTGACACATTGCTACAATTCAATAGCAATTCTGATGAGGTGCTTTCATTTTATATCGAGTGTGGAAATGGCTGCATTTTGACACATTGCTACAATTCAATAGCAATAGTGATAGGGTGCTTTCATTTTATATCGAGTGTGGAAATGGCTGTATTTTGACACATTGCTACAATTCAATAGCAATAGTGATGAGGCGTTTTCATTTTATATCGAGTGTGGAAATGGCTGCATTTTGACACATTGCTACAATTCAATAGCAATAGTGATAGGGTGCTTTCATTTTATATCGAGTGTGGAAATGGCTGTATTTTGACACATAGCTACAATTCAATTGCAATAGTGATGAGGTGCTTTCATTTTATGTCGACTGTAGAAATGGCTGTATTTTGACACATTGCTACAATTCAATAGCAATAATGATGAGGTGTTTTCATTTTATATCGAGTGTGGAAATGTCTGTATTTTGACACATTGCTACAATTCAATAGCAATTGTGATGAGGTGTTTTCATTTTATATCGAGTGTGGAAATGGTTGTATTTTGACACATTGCTACAATTCAATAGCAATTGTGATGAGGTGCTTTCATTTTATATCGAGTGTGGAAATGGCTGTATTTTGACACATTGCTACAATTCAATAGCAATAGTGATGAGGTGTTTTCATTTTATATCGAGTGTGGAATGGCTGCATTTTGACACATTGCTACAATTCAATAGCAATAGTGATAGGGTGCTTTCATTTTATATCGAGTGTGGAAATGGCTGCATTTTGACACATTGCTACAATTCAATAGCAATAGTGATAGGGTGCTTTCATTTTATATCGAGTGTGGAAATGGCTGTATTTTGACACATTGCTACAATTCAATAGCAATAGTGATGAGGTGTTTTCATTTTATATCGAGTGTGGAAATGGCTGTATTTTGACACATTGCTACAATTCAATAGCAATAGTGATGAGGTGTTTTCATTTTATATCGAGTGTGGAAATGGCTGCATTTTGACACATTGCTACAATTCAATAGCAATAGTGATAGGGTGCTTTCATTTTATATCGAGTGTGGAAATGGTTGTATTTTGACACATTGCTACAATTCAATAGCAATTGTGATGAGGTGTTTTCATTTTATATCGAGTGTGGAAATGGCTGCATTTTGACACATTGCTACAATTCAATAGCAATAGTGATAGGGTGCTTTCATTTTATATCGAGTGTGGAAATGGCTGCATTTTGACACATTGCTACAATTCAATAGCAATAGTGATAGGGTGCTTTCATTTTATATCGAGTGTGGAAATGGCTGTATTTTGACACATTGCTACAATTCAATAGCAATAGTGATGAGGTGTTTTCATTTTATATCGAGTGTGGAAATGGCTGTATTTTGACACATTGCTACAATTCAATAGCAATTGTGATGAGGTGCTTTCATTTTATATCGAGTGTGGAAATGGCTGTATTTTGACACATTGCTACAATTCAATAGCAATGAGGTGCTTTCATTTTATGTCGAGTGTGGAAATGGCTGTATTTTGACACATAGCTACAATTCAATTGCAATAGTGATGAGGTGCTTTTATTTTATATCGAGTGTGGAAATGGCTGCATTTTGACACATTGCTTCAATTCAATAGCAATAGTGATAGGGTGCTTTCATTTTATATCGAGTGTGGAAATGGCTGTATTTTGACACATAGCTACAATTCAATTGCAATAGTGATGAGGTGCTTTCATTTTATGTTGACTTTGGAAATGGCTGTATTTTGACACATTGCTACAATTCAATAGCAATAGTGATGAGGTGTTTTCATTTTATATCGAGTGTGGAAATGGCTGTATTTTGACACATTGCTACAATTCAATAGCAATTGTGATGAGGTGTTTTCATTTTATATCGAGTGTGGAAATGGTTGTATTTTGACACATTGCTACAATTCAATAGCAATTGTGATGAGGTGCTTTCATTTTATATCGAGTGTGGAAATGGCTGTATTTTGACACATTGCTACAATTCAATAGCAATAGTGATGAGGTGTTTTCATTTTATATCGAGTGTGGAAATGGCTGCATTTTGACACATTGCTACAATTCAATAGCAATAGTGATAGGGTGCTTTCATTTTATATCGAGTGTGGAAATGGCTGCATTTTGACACATTGCTACAATTTAATAGCAATAGTGATAGGGTGCTTTCATTTTATATCGAGTGTGGAAATGGCTGTATTTTGACACATTGCTACAATTCAATAGCAATAGTGATGAGGTGTTTTCATTTTATATCGAGTGTGGAAATGGCTGTATTTTGACACATTGCTACAATTCAATAGCAATGAGTTGCTTTCATTTTATGTCGAGTGTGGAAATGGCTGTATTTTGACACATAGCTACAATTCAATTGCAATAGTGATGAGGTGCTTTTATTTTATATCGAGTGTGGAAATGGCTGCATTTTGACACATTGCTACAATTCAATAGCAATAGTGATAGGGTGCTTTCATTTTATATCGAGTGTGGAAATGGCTGTATTTTGACACATAGCTACAATTCAATTGCAATAGTGATGAGGTGCTTTCATTTTATGTCGACTGTGGAAATGGCTGCATTTTGACACATTGCTACAATTCAATAGCAATAGTGATGAGGTGTTTTCATTTTATATCGAGTGTGGAAATGGCTGTATTTTGACACATTGCTACAATTCAATTGCAATAGTGATGAGGTGCTTTTATTTTATATCGAGTGTGGAAATGGCTGCATTTTGACACATTGCTACAATTCAATAGCAATAGTGATAGGGTGCTTTCATTTTATATCGAGTGTGGAAATGGCTGCATTTTGACACATTGCTACAATTCAATAGCTATAGTGATAGGGTGCTTTCATTTTATATCGAGTGTGGAAATGGCTGTATTTTGACACATAGCTACAATTCAATTGCAATAGTGATGAGGTGCTTTCATTTTATGTTGACTTTGGAAATGGCTGTATTTTGACACATTGCTACAATTCAATAGCAATAGTGATGAGGTGTTTTCATTTTATATCGAGTGTGGAAATGGCTGTATTTTGACACATTGCTACAATTCAATAGCAATTGTGATGAGGTGTTTTCATTTTATATCGAGTGTGGAAATGGTTGTATTTTGACACATTGCTACAATTCAATAGCAATTGTGATGAGGTGCTTTCATTTTATATCGAGTGTGGAAATGGCTGTATTTTGACACATTGCTACAATTCAATAGCAATAGTGATGAGGTGTTTTCATTTTATATCGAGTGTGGAAATGGCTGCATTTTGACACATTGCTACAATTCAATAGCAATAGTGATAGGGTGCTTTCATTTTATATCGAGTGTGGAAATGGCTGCATTTTGACACATTGCTACAATTTAATAGCAATAGTGATAGGGTGCTTTCATTTTATATCGAGTGTGGAAATGGCTGTATTTTGACACATTGCTACAATTCAATAGCAATAGTGATGAGGTGTTTTCATTTTATATCGAGTGTGGAAATGGCTGTATTTTGACACATTGCTACAATTCAATAGCAATGAGGTGCTTTCATTTTATGTCGAGTGTGGAAATGGCTGTATTTTGACACATAGCTACAATTCAATTGCAATAGTGATGAGGTGCTTTTATTTTATATCGAGTGTGGAAATGGCTGCATTTTGACACATTGCTACAATTCAATAGCAATAGTGATAGGGTGCTTTCATTTTATATCGAGTGTGGAAATGGCTGTATTTTGACACATAGCTACAATTCAATTGCAATAGTGATGAGGTGCTTTCATTTTATGTCGACTGTGGAAATGGCTGCATTTTGACACATTGCTACAATTCAATAGCAATAGTGATGAGGTGTTTTCATTTTATATCGAGTGTGGAAATGGCTGTATTTTGACACATTGCTACAATTCAATTGCAATAGTGATGAGGTGCTTTTATTTTATATCGAGTGTGGAAATGGCTGCATTTTGACACATTGCTACAATTCAATAGCAATAGTGATAGGGTGCTTTCATTTTATATCGAGTGTGGAAATGGCTGTATTTTGACACATAGCTACAATTCAATAGCAATAGTGATGAGGTGTTTTCATTTTATATCGAGTGTGGAAATGGCTGTATTTTGACACATTGCTACAATTCAATAGCAATAGTGATAGGGTGCTTTCATTTTATATCGAGTGTGGAAATGGCTGCATTTTGACACATTGCTACAATTCAATAGCAATAGTGATGAGGTGTTTTCATTTTATATCGAGTGTGGAAATGGCTGTATTTTGACACATTGCTACAATTCAATAGCAATAGTGATGAGGTGTTTTCATTTTACATCGAGTGTGGAAATGGCTGTATTTTGACACATTGCTACAATTCAATAGCAATGAGGTGCTTTCATTTTATATCAACTGTGGAAATGGCTGTATTTTGACACATTGCTACAATTCAATAGCAATAGTGATAGGGTGATTTCATTTTATATCGAGTGTGGAAATGGCTGTATTTTGACACATTGCTACAATTCAATAGCAATTGTGATGAGGTGCTTTCATTTTATATCGAGTGTGGAAATGGCTGTATTTTGACACATTGCTACAATTCAATAGCAATAGTGATGAGGTGCTTTCATTTTATATCGAGTGTGGAAATGGCTGTATTTTGTCACATTGCTACAATTCAATAGCAATGAGGTGCTTTCATTTTATGTCGAGTGTGGAAATGGCTGTATTTTGACACATAGCTACAATTCAATTGCAATAGTGATGAGGTGCTTTTATTTTATATCGAGTGTGGAAATGGCTGCATTTTGACACATTGCTTCAATTCAATAGCAATAGTGATAGGGTGCTTTCATTTTATATCGAGTGTGGAAATGGCTGTATTTTGACACATAGCTACAATTCAATTGCAATAGTGATGAGGTGCTTTCATTTTATGTCGACTGTGGAAATGGCTGTATTTTGACACATTGCTACAATTCAATAGCAATAGTGATGAGGTGTTTTCATTTTATATCGAGTGTGGAAATGGCTGTATTTTGACACATTGCTACAATTCAATAGCAATAGTGATGAGGTGTTTTCATTTTACATCGAGTGTGGAAATGGCTGTATTTTGACACATTGCTACAATTCAATAGCAATGAGGTGCTTTCATTTTATATCAACTGTGGAAATGGCTGTATTTTGACACATTGCTACAATTCAATAACACTAGTGATGAGTTGCCGACATTTTACAATATGTTCTTCAATTAGAGCAATTTATTGAATGAATAAAAAACGTATTTGCAATATTTTGGAAATTGTATCGTCTTACCAAGTAATGTGTTCATATATTTGTAAAAATAGCATGTAATCTACCGTAGGTAGTATACGCAGAACAGTTTCTTACAATCAGAGAAATGTATTTTTCTCTCGCATGTTATAAAAAAATATATTGTAAAGAAATAAGAATATATTTTTGAAGTTTTATTATATTTTCCATAAAGCTAAAATGGTATTTTTCACAATAGACAATAAATGAAACACTGGACAAAACACACAACAAACTACAAGAGCTGCGCGTTATACGGGCGCGTTGAAGAACGACGCAGTAGTAACTTTGTTATTTTTTTTAACTCCTCAGGCCTCTGCCATATTTTGACAGAAAGTCGGAGTATTTCCGCTTTGCAATAAAATCCAAATATATGAAATATTTCTCAACGTATGCATCTGAAAGGTGGTAAAATACGCCTTTAAATTTTATTATTTTAAATAAAAATTGACTGGTCGGTGGCTCAGTTGACATCGCGTTTGGGTCCAGCCCAGGCGTAGTGCGATCAATTCCTCCGCTGGCCTTCATCACAACACAAACAACATTTCCCGCTTACTGTGGTGGTAGTAGGAAATTTTAGAATATTGTCAGGTGATTCGTAACCCGGGAATGTTTGTCTTTCTCTAAAAATCTTACAATAAAAAACCGTATTATAAGTATTTCAATTTAGGAGGCGGGTTTGGGTACCGTCGCTCCAGGAACCATTTATTGGGTAGCCAGAACGTCTGCCATAGGTGGTTATTTGGCAGGGGTGCCTGGGTTCATCGAGTGAGGTGTGTTCCGGACGCGCCTGCCCACCACCTGCCAGATCTGCTTTGACCTCCCCAACTGATCTCTGGGAGATATATTTATACGAGACTCCTGGACACAAGGATCCCTAAATTCCTACCCACCTCTCGTAGCTTTTTCCTTCCCAGAACTTCCTGTCCTTAAAAAGACTCCCCACACAGCAACCCAAAGCGACATAGGCCTCCTGTGTGGGAGAAATGAGAAAAAGGTTTAATTTATATTGATGGTTTTTGTACTAGTGCGGCAGAATCATTTTCTCTTGCTTGTGTAGTGATGTGCAGGGTCTAGGACGTTTCTACGCCGCCGGTTCTTCGCCGCCAGTTCATCGCCGACGTTTCTACGCCGGGACGGTTCAGCACTGGCCGTTTCTACGTCAGCCGATTCTACGCCGCATTCAAATTAAATTAACAATTACAATTAAACTTTATTGTTTAAACACATACCTACACACAGTCATAGAAAATTAAGTAGACAATACAAAAAATATCGAATCATTTAAAAAGTATCATAAACATTTATTTTAATTTAAAAGAATTTCCGAATGTAAATTTTGTTTGGCGTAGAAACGGCGGCGATGAACTGGCGGCGAAGAACCGGCGGCGTAGAAACGTCCCATTCCCTGGTGTGCAGCATCGCAGGACTACTGGGGTGGAGTTGCAACTGCTGAGAGCTGTCATGTCGGAGTAATCATCATTACCTAAACTGTTCACAGAACTATCAGGATAATGTTTAATTTTACATTTATTATCACGCACGATTGAGCTAACTCGAGAGATATATAAATAAATATGTTGCCAATTGAGATTAAAAACACTTGTGACTTCTTTCGCTTCAATGTCACATTATTGTGACAACTCCAACAAGGAATCGCAATTGTATACTCCCGTTCGCCATGTACAGAATCTGGCTAATGATCAAAAGGAGGTTTTTGACATATTCAACGTATCAATCACGGAATATAAACAGGTCTTAGTAGAATTTATATCGAAAAGCAGAATAACAAACGGCTCTCCTTTGAGTTATTTATTGTGATATCATCTACTATTTATTCTATTTTTCCATATTTCATGGTGGAGTATTTTGATTTTGTACTGTTATGCTCATTTAGATGTTTTCTTTGTTAAAACAAATAATAAACATGTCTGAGGGCAAACTTCAAGCTTAATAATACCGTCAAATCAAGTTTTCTAATAATCTGGTGGATCGTGCGTCTCTATTTCTAAATCTGCTTACCTCTGAAATCTAAATCTGCTTTCTCCAAAGAATATCTTTTAAAAAATATTCATACTATAGAAACGTCTGAAATGCGGCAAATAGTTATAAGTTGTTTTCAAGGTGATATATGGAAAATTGTAAACAAAAATTGAAATAAAACCTTTGTTTTGCAATAGTCGGGAAAGGCGAGAGGGCGGCCACAGGCAAAAGATGGTCGGGCTCCCGCCCTACATAATGCAAGGGCAATCCTTTCTCCCCCCCTCCCCCTCCATCGCCCCCTCCCACTGCGGAGAGCATAGCTTGCCGCACAGCTTGCAAACTGCCTTAAAGATTATACTTCTCAAATATACCAGATACACCAACACGATAATAAAGCGTTTATACATCTTTACTTATTTTTAACTATATTATTAATTTATTGGGGTTTAAGATATGAAATTTAAACAACTTTTGCACTTTTTTCCAACTTATTTATTTTCACCAGGACCGGTTTCATTCTACTACTTTACATCCTACTACATGGTTGTTTAAATTTCAAATCTTATACAATAGAATTCCACCACGAATTAACAGTCCAAAAACTAGACTCATTTATTCAGGTGTATTTTAGTCATTGGACATAATATCCGGAACATTCAATTGAAATATGAAAATAGAACAATACATCGAAGATAAAAAAGATAACGGTCCCATCTCAAGGTTCGTGGAAAATATATACTTAACAAGGTTCGTGGAAAATATATACTAAACAAGGTTCGCTCCTACAGGCACTTTTCGAAAAAAAAAACGCATCGGGCCGCTCGCAAGCTCGTGACGTAGCTTCAAGTCCAGTTGAAATCCGAAGCGAACGATTTCTTTTACTTTTCGCTAAATAATATTATTTTTGGTAAAGATATGTTAATTTCCTCGCACTTATGTTTGTAAAGTCTTCACAAACGGAATATATTTTCTATGAACCTTGGTCGTAACTGAGACCAGTAACTCCACTGGTAGATAGCAGTATTATTTGGTACCTAATATGATTATTACTGGGTTGACTTACCCAAAACAATGTTAACAACTCTCAGTGAAAATATGAAAATAAAAAAAAGTCCTAAGTGAGACACGAACCTAAATCCGCTAGTATTGCCGAGACCAACATATATATATATATATATACAGGGTTTTCCAATAAGAGGTGTTATTTTGATATTCAATCGTAAAAGATCAATGGTTTCGTTGCTAGTGTGGCACGTAGCGCCGTCTTGTTGAAAGTAAACGTTGTCCAAATCAATACCATCCAATTCCAGCCATAAAAAAATTATTAATCATCTCTCAATAGCGCAATCCATTCACCGTAACTGTTGCTCCAGCCTCATTTTCGAAAAAGTAAGGTCCAATGACTCCGCTGAACCATAAACCGCACCAAACAGTCACACGTTGAGGATAGAGAGGCGTTTCAACAATACCTCTTGGGTTTTCCAAGCCTCAGGTGCAATAATTTTGCTTTGTTGACGAAGCCACCGAGGTGGAAATGGGCCTCATTACTCAAGATGATTTGTATTTGATTCACTCAAGTGAATTTTAATAATTTAAATGCGTTGTTGAAGCGTGTATCGTTCCATTTTTATTAATGGCGTAGTTTTTACTTGTCAAATTTAAAAAAATGACAGCTTAAAAAATAACATCTACCGAAATAGCGGGCTATTTAAAATAACACCTCTTATTGGAAAACCCTGTATATTTAAAGAGTCATGGGAATGTAATAAATCGTAATACTTTGCTAACTTTTATAGCACTATTTTAAAAATAGCTTTAAACATGAGGTCCTGAGGAAATTAATATCCCTCACGGCATATGCCATCTTTGGGGGTACAGTGTGGACAATCTTTTACATAAATGAAGGCGGGGAGGTTCTGGGAAGAAATAGGTATGAGGGAATCTAGGGATCAGTGTGTCCAGGAGTGACAGAAGTATTCATCCATCTAGATAGTCCGTCTAGAGAGGTGAAAGGGTCTTCCTCAACTGGCCTCTCCCAATTACTCGAGGTGACCTGCGGCAGAGGTGATGGTTTTCCAATGTTCGCGGGGCGGCGGTACCTATTCCGTCTCTTTAATAATACTGGAGTGGCTGTGTGAGGAGGGAGAGGGGAGTTGTGGGTGTTACCGGGTGGGAAGCAGCGCATCAATTTGTCCAAATGATCCTTGGGGAGATTTATGGATTTCCCAAATATTAATTACACTTATTAGCAATGATGTATGGAGGGGTAGGCGGGGGCGGGCGGCTGCGGGCGGGCGCCATTTCACGCAGAAACCCAAAGGTATTTCCAAGTACCCTACTACCTTGGAGTTCAGCCATACCTTTAAGGTTTATTACCAGTGGCGTAGTGATAAACTGCACGGCTCAACTTACTACGGATACTGAATATAGATATTGGACGGAATGTAATCTCATTTATATCAATTAATGTATGGCAATCGAAACTTTATTTTATCAATACTTTTGAATATTTATTTCCTTTTGCAATGTATCATTATTATTATTATTTAAATTTTGTTGTTGTTTTAAAAATAAGAAATTTTCACTGTATTATGCAGTAAATCAAGTGAAATACGAGTATATATCATGTAAAAACCCATCAGGGCGTTTAAATTTTTTTTAAATTACTCACATAGAAAATAACCTCGCGTCAGTAACAAAGCTAGGATCTTATTTACATATGAAAAACTAAAATCGCTTTCAAAGCCAGACGTAAAAAAATAACAAATTTATGCAAGAACTTTTTTCATTCTGAGAGTTTTATTTCAATTTGGGAGGCGGGAAACCTCTGCCAAAGGTCACCCCAAGTGGTGACTGGTTCATGAGGTGAAGTTTGTGTCGTGTAAGGCATTGATTCATACCACCGTCTCTTCTAGACACTGACCACCAGAATCATAATCACCCCTTTTTCCTTCACAAAACTCCCTCTCCTTCCTTTCCTTAAAAATACCTCCCACACAGCATCCGCAAAGATGGCAAAGTTCTCGAGGTAATGTATTTTCTTAAAGACTTCCCGTGCGGAGATTATGTTTTATTTGTTCATGGATTTTAAGAACAGAATATACCTAATGAGTTATCGAATATTACACACAAAGTTTTTAAAGCATGAAATCACATTAAAGTAGTTTATAATCATTATTCTGGGCTTTCGTTCAATCATGCATTTGAGTTGGGATCACTGGAGAGGTAATGGTAATAATTTTGTTTATTTATTTCCTTAAAAAGGCTTTTACATAAAAGTGATACATGATGCAGTGTATATAGGAGAATATATTTTTATTTATTTTATATATATAAATTACAAACAATACAAAACAAAATGAACCTTTGTCTGCCCAACTGGGAAGGATTCCCGTTTCAGGACAGCCAAATTGTGTATTTAGTAAATAATATTCTTACAATGGCGATGCTGTCAAAACAAATTTTGAGAACATTGTTGATTGCATTCGAAGTGACAGGATGGTTTCTTTATCCTTGAAAGAATCGCAAAGATGTAATTTATTACCAGGGTCAATTTGGATAACATTAGTAATTGCATTCAGAACAGATGAATGGTTTCTTTCGGGACATCGAAAGTCTGAGATTCTTTCCAGGGCATTTTGGAGAACATTTACAATTGTATAGTTAGAATTTCCACATTTATAAATCAGTATAAGACATATGAATCCTATAGTACTTTTTTTAGAATTTCTTAGGTGATAGAAATTACAAATTACTAGACCAGAATATATGCCGTATGATATATAAATTTCCAATTTTAAAATTTCGAATCTTTATTTATTAAATGGCTAGTCATTATTATACAGTAATCGAAATAAAACCGCGCAAAAGATTCGTAAATTTAAATTTAAATAATAACAACAATGAAGATCAAGTATTAGGAACAAAAATAACCATTTTTAAACTTGAAATAAAAAGTGACTTTAGATCCTTATCTCTCATAAGTATAAAATAGCCTTTTGGAAGATAAAAATAAAATTTAACATAATATTATCAACGCTATTATATATTTTTTTCTATCTTAGTACTTAAATAAGTACTAAAAAAAAAATGTATTAACATTTTTTTTTAAATTAAATTCTTATTAGTTCATATTAGATATGTGAGTTCGCTCTCGACTCTTCCCATGTCCAGAAGCCAATTTATTACGAGTATATAGGAAATAAATACACTATGTAGATGTAATCCATTATAAGGTAGGTACAAAATAGATTTATGAATACACAAATATAAAACTGTGCGTAGTGAAAATATAATTTAAAAAAATACAAAACGTGAAACAGTTTTAGTAAAACGTTGGTAGATTTAAAAATTACAGTAAAATAAAATATTAATTAGAACAATACTACATATACACAAACCAGTAAAACTACATTACCAACGCTACTATAATTTGTAGGATTCAACGAAGTGCTAGTATAGATTACGCTTAACGCTGTGGGGAAACAGCGTGATGGTTAGTTAGTTAGTTATACATAGTCAGTAGTACATTCGAAAATTTGATATCGGACCCTTGCATTGCCCCTGGGTTGCCCGAAAGGTCACCCCGCCACTGCATATTATGTGTACTTTTATTACGAGCAGTATTTCTTAATAATGTGGCCATTATGGCTCCAATAAATATAATATTTTGTTTCACTTTTCCGAAACAATATTTCACGGTGGTAATGGGGTCGTTTTGCACCCTTATAGCATAGGATTTACGACCGATGTTTTATATTATTATGTCCTGGGTTTTCGATTATATATATACCTGTGTTACAAATAATAAAATTAGCAAATACTCGTATATGTCGCTGTTGTGATAAGATCTCATCAAGGGCGTTCTATAGTTTGTTGACGATTACAAATGGATTTACTTTTTTTTAAGAAAGATAAAGATTCCCGGGTTAGATGATATTTGAAAATCTCTTACTACCATTACGGTAAGCAGAAAGTGTTGTTTGTGTCTTGGTGGAGGATTTAGCCAGCCGAGGAATTGATGCTAGACGCGATGCCAACTCAGCCACTGATCGGTGTTTAAAATGTTTTTTTTTTTAATTCATCATTCCAAGAGTGTAGTGAACCCAGCACCTAAGTTAAAAGCTTTGTCCCCAAATTTCTCAGCATTCGTACTAGAGGGTTCAAACAGTCTCTTTGAGGCATCAGACTAGACCGACCAGGGGGTCTAGCACCATAGAATAAAGAAGAAAACTAGATGTGCCTTTTCCATATAATTTTGAATGGAAACAAATGTGCCACTGACCTAGTATCTTTTGGTTCTAGTCAATATCATAATAATATAGGATTTTGTCGATCAACCGTGCAAGATACCCTGAGCTTTAGTTGTCTCCGAGTAAGGTAGACTGTCCCTCACGCAGATATCAGTCGAGGACGGTGCCAGTCCGTCCAGGGTCTTATACTACATAAGACAAAATATAGACAACGTTTTGCGACTCGCAGCCTGTGTAGGTAATTAAGTAGAAGATGTCACATGGTAGAGTTATTTGGCGCAGTGTGGTATGTAAAGTACATGTAAATTTCTATTCTGATATGAACACCACGCCAGGAATAATCGATAAAGAAAAGCTAAGGACGGGTTGTTTCGGAGAATCTGAACAATTCGTCAAATTTCAACGTTCATTTTCAAGTTCTGTGAAAGATTTTTTCAAGTTCTGTTTTTATTTCAGTTTTGTCAAGCAACTAGCCTACAATGATATAAAAACAGAACTTGAATAAGTCTTTCACAGAACCCGAAAATGAACGTTGAAATTTGATGAATTGTTCAAATTCTCCGAAACAACCCGTCCTTAGTCTTTTTTTTTCAATTTTTTAAATACTATTTAAATAATTGGTGGATTGTATCTGATTTATATAATCTGATTTTGAAAATTAGTGGGTGTTTTGAAAGTTTTTATTTTTTATATTGGTTTTGGTATCAAAGCAAATTTTTTAAATTAGTCTGCTTTAATAATTTTGTTAAGTCGAAAATCTTATTACGATACTACCCCATATCGGTAATACGACCGCCTAGAGTTGAGAGGGTATAGTAAATAGAATCTATAGTACGTATAATGAGTTCGTTACTTAGCAAGGTACCACAGAGATTAAAAAATCTTTTCTTTCAAATATTTCTTGGAAAGAGAATAGCTGAAATGTTAGTGTGTAGGATTAGATTTCTAACAATTATATGAATTGTTCGCGGGAATATTATACATAATAAAGCGAGTGATTTATGTGTTCTGCAAGTGGTTTTATTATGAAAGGCGGCGGGCTTCATGGGACTAAAGGGAATACTACTGGTTGCAATAAGTTATTGTTACACGTCTCTGTACTCGTGTGTATGCGGGTAGGCAAGGAAAGGTTCATATTATATAAAGAAATATTCGGAAATATTCTGCAAGTGCGTGTGGTGAATTATCGCAACGCCTTTTTTTAATTCAAACAGCCGCTTTAATCAAACAAACTGAGCAATCGCCAAGTAACAGAACAGTATAGCTAAAGTGAAGTAATAAACAGTAAAGTGATCTACCAGGCAAGGAAATGTAAGTATGGGAACGGTAATGGTGTAATGATAAGTGAGTATGGTCAGTATAATTTTATTATCGATCTGTTTATAAATTACTTAAAAATATATATATATTGTTGGATATAAATACCCGTTAACCTAAAATAAAACAATTTGTCACTTATTATTTTTTTTGGTAAACTAATGTTTAAGAAAAGATTTTTTATGCATAGCACAAAGGGTAACAATTATTTTACAAGCAATAATTATTCGCCTGAAACACTCATCCACATTGAAAAATCTCCTGATAAAAGATACATGACGCCAACGGGACTCGAACCCGTGTCCCTTCGATTTCCGGTCGACAGCTCTGACCACTGAGCTATGGCGAGGAGATTTATTATATAGCTATTATCAGGAGATTTTTCAATGTGGATGAGTGTTTCATTCGAATAATTATTGCTTGTAAAATAATTGTTATCTTTTGTGCTATGCATAAAAAATGTGACCGTTTCTGTAAAGAGAAGAAAAATCGTAATTCATGGGTTTTATTGCAATAGATAACTTCATGCGAAATGTCTAGTACAGTATCAGAATATACATAATGTTTAACAAAGGTGAATATTTTATTCAGGAGTGTAACAAATACAAGTATAATGTAGGACCGAGAATTGACCCCTGAGGGACTCCCGTCGACATATATTTAGCAATGATATAAGTTTAGAAGAGTTTCACTTTTATTTGTCGACTTTTTAAATAGTTTTTGTGAAGTTCTAGTAATATTAATTTTCCACTATTTCCTAACGTCTCTAATATCTCTAATAGTTTCCCCGGATCAATAGTATCAAACGCTTTTGAGTTGTCTATGAATAAGACCAGAATATGTTTATTTATTATTCAGTTCTTGATTTGTATTGGAAAAATCCTGTCGTAACATTTCGGTGCTTTTTATTTAATCCGTATGAGTTGGGATCAATAAAGGAGAAACTATAAAGGTATTTTCTTAAATTTACGGAGATATATTTTTCTATAATTTTTTCAATAGCTGGCAATATACTAATCGGTCTATAATCTTTTATTTCAGTGTGCTTTCCACCTTTGTATATTGGCCTAACTATTCAAAATTTAAATTCATTCGCTATAAATGCTTGAGACAAGACTTTATTAATTAATTGGATAATTACCGAACATACTATAGTTATATGTTTTTTAATGTCAAACATTCTAATATTGACAATACCTGGCTACTTGGAATTATTTAGTTGACTAAAAATCCTGCGTATATCTTCACAGGTAGCTCTGGTAGGTAGACGCTATGCGGCAATTCAACTGGTGCCACGTTAGACGCTTTGTGTAACATCGAGCTGATTCTGTCAGAGAAGTTACTCGCAGCGCATCTATTTACAACTGTTTCTTCTGTTTGCCCATTATTTACTTTGAAATAATTTCATCGCAGTTTGTTTTTGTTTTACGTCCCAATAATTTGTTTATTTGACCCCACGCTTTTTTATAGTGCTGAAATAGTTTTTAAATGTTTCATTAAAATACGGGGTTTTACTTTTTATGATTAGTTTGGAAATAGTATTTCGGAATGATTTGTATTTGTTTCGTAGGTGAATTTTTCCATCTTCTATACAAGGGGTCACTTATTTTATTTTTTTATAAAATATAATTCGTTATCCATAATTTCATTACAGACGGTATTTTTGGGTATTGGATAGCTTTCTGTCACGTATTTAACTTTTTCATACAGGTTTTTATAAATATTTTTGATATTATTGTAGAAAGCAATCACTTTGTGGTTTGACATATTTAAAATGAAATAAAATAATTTTTGTTTTAAAACCACGAGTTTTTAATAATTTCTTGAACCGACCGGTAATAATTCGACCGACTAGTAATAATTTGTACCCTGAAGATGCTTGAGTAAAGCGAAACCGGTCGGTTCAAGAAATTATTAAAAACTCGTGGTTTCAAAACAAAAATTATTTTATTTCATTTTAAATATATTTGAGTTTATTATATATATTATATGACGGCCGGCATAGTCCAGTGGTAACGCATTGGACTGCCATTCCGAAGGTCGCGGGTTCAAACCCGGCGTGCGCAAATAAATTTTATTTGATTAATTTGTGTTTTTCACAATTAATTAATTAAAATAATATATAGTATATTTGCGGCACGATCCAGAGTGGAAGATACTACCAGTATCGCCTTGGTGTAAGACCACCATTCAGAATTGAAACGTTGCTCCAAATGGCTTTAGCCGTGTTTAGTGACTAGATCTGAATAGCCAGGAACTTCCACACCTTCCTCTTTCCCTTCCCCACTTACCTTCAGCCTCACAACATCCCCCAATTGGGGATACCATAGTCTCACTGGCTCCAGACGGGAGTAGTTGGGACTCTTGTGAGGTATTCACTATAAAAAAAAAAAAAAATATCAACGCAATATTGTTCCGCAAGCAGATCGTTCCATTTATAGCTACGTATGTTTTTATCAAAACGGTTTTGGGATATTATCGAAATACTTTCTCCGAGTTGATTGGTTTTGGTAATTGCACTACTGTACGTAATATTAAGTGCTGTCGCAAAGTGATCCGCTATAGTGAAATCACAAATACAAGATGAAAGTACGCCAGCTTGATGCTGTCTGCTGTTAAACCTTATAAAAATGTGATTTATGTATGTGCGCGCGTGCCGGTTACTAATGCTTTATTAAATAATGGATAAATAGTATATTTTCTACCGGGCTTAACATTTGATAAGATGGTTGAGATTCATTTCCAAACAACGATTTGGTAAGGTTTGGAGGACGGTATATTAACATGTTAATGAATTAAACAACACGTAGGTACATTTGGATGTAGCAGCAGGCGCATTGGTGATAAATTGTACATATTTTTTTAATATTATTGACAATGAACTGGTGGATGCCAATCTGTTTGCGTTAACTTATAAGTTAGTGTAATAGTTTTTGTCTATAATTGATAAAAATGTACAGTGTCCTTATGGTGATTTTTCACGAAAACTGCGGTAATGTTATTATTATCATCAATAAATCTCGGTATAAATCAATATCGGAGAGCCAACGCAATAGAAAGAATAATTGGTACTGTTACGTGTTTAGCTGCCAAAGATATGCACGTAGATTCTTCCGGTAATTATTATTTATAGACATAAAGAAGAACTATTCCTTACATTCATAATTAGGCGCCAGCCTTCCCCGAAACTCTCAAAGCAAACTACGTACTTCAAAGAAACGTTAATCGTAAGTTTGACGCGAAAGCGTGTTATTCTTCAAAAAGTTAAACAGTTTGACATGTCATTTATAGAGCTGTTGATATACAATTAAATACACCGTAACTACGAACAACTATTACAACATCAAACGTCACATTGTGTAACCTGGAAAAGTCAAACACTTTGCATATTTATGTAGTGAGCTTTGTAAATGGTAAATATACTTCCTAAGTTATTAGTAAATTAAATATAATTATTTTTAAAACAGACGAACATCAAAGGAAGAACTTCCATGTACATATTTCCGTATATTTGGGTGACCGGATAACTTATCAAAATGACAATTCAACACGCATTTAAAAAGTGATCTGAAGACACGAAATTGATGACACAGAAACTGGGTTAAACAGGTTACTTAGGTCGGGTTTATAGGTTAGCTTTTTTCATCGCTATTAATGATTTTATATCACTTTGACAGGTGTGTTGATTTGTCAATGTATTGAGTTATCACCGAACCGTATAGCTAGTTTTTAATAGTAATATTGCAAATATTAACTTGTTGGCACGTTAAATTGTATACATTTATTTTTGATTCGATTCAATTCCAATAATACCTCATTATTTTTTGATACATATTTTTATATTAAAATTGAATTTAGTTTCAGCATACAACCCCTTCCCCTCTTCCTCACCCACCCCCACCGCAACCTCCCTCCGAGATCCCGAATGTAATCCGACCACAGCAGACCAGATTTGTGGAACATGTTGTTGAAAGCAAAGTTACGTAAAGCAATGTTGTCGGAGAGGAATGCTTGAGTTAAATGTAGCGCGTTGTGTTTACTCGAGCTCTACTCAACCTTCTGTAAGATATTAGATTTAAATTAATTTAAAGCAGAGATAGACTTAATGTTCTAATGTCTGGTGGATAGCCTATTTATTTTTATTTCGAAAGCGAGGTCGTCTGCAAAGTTTTAACCAACTACTTATGATATTATGTATTTTGTAAAAGCTTTGTTACCCTCAGCATTGTATTGTATCTCAGCTTCGTGTGAAACGTAACGTGTCGCTTTCTTTTTGGAGATTTAAAAAAGTTACATTAAAGTATCAATTTTTTTAGATTTTCATTAATTTGCTAGCAATGCAATATTTTCTTTCTGGACAATTTATAATATGTAAGTACTTAGGTATAAAAGAATTCATTTAGAATATTTTATTTTGGTTCAGAAATTTTGTAATTAAAAAAAGCCGTGTTTATTCAACGGAGACGGTTTACATATAGTTCCCGTGAGCACTTAGGCCATAGGCCCATTGTGCTATCTCCCATTCTACCTCATTACTTTAACAGTCACCCGGTCCCTTTTATAAAGTTCACCAGTTACCATAGTATATGTGGCTATATCTTCTGGTTCCACAATGTTTCTTCCAAGGTCTCATCTTTACTCTCCACTCCTCCTTGGTTCCCTAAAGGTCCCACAAAGAAAGAGGGCCTCATCTCTCCTCTCCACTCTTCCTTGGTACCCCGAAGGCCCCACAAAGAAAGAGGGCCTCATCTCTCCTCTCCACTCTTCCTTGGTACCCCGAAGGCCCCACGGGGGGGGGGGTAGATTCCATTCCCCGTTGGTTCCCAGAAGGCCCACGATGGAAGAGAGCCTCATATCCCCTCGGCACAGCGGGTAACTAAATAATTAGAGAAAATGCAATTCAAATTAGTCCAAGGTTGGATAAAGAACGGTGACTTGAATCTGATAGATGGACGTGGAAAACATTTTGAATTGTCTTGCTGATTTATGTGCACAAAAGTATTTTATCTTCACTTGATAGAAAGGAAATCTTATAAAAATGATAAACAGGTAGTCGATGCCATGACTGTTGTAGACATATAGTGAGCACTTGCTACCGGTAGGTGTTGGTGTAATTTACCGGAAGTGCCTATTGCCTGACGTTGGATTTATGTCGCGGTAAAGTTTAATGCCGCAGGTGTTATGTCGTAAGACCTTCCCTAGTTATCACCCGGCCCCGTGGAACACGCACCACCCGCCACCCGCCACGCGCCACGCGCCACGCGCCGTCAGTAATTATTATTCACGTGGCTAAATGCCCACACTCACGTTTCACAAGGTGTTGCCATTAAACGCCGTATGTAATTAATGAGCTTATTTAAATTCATCCTTCGTACAGAAAATGGTGCCGGGGTAGATACCACCATATTCATATTTGGAAACCGATATTAGCGTGAATAGAATTCTGTTGGATTAAATTCATGTGTGCAAAAGGGCAAATGTTACTATCAAGTATATACTTGCAGTTACTAGTTTTGTTATGGCATGTACGGTGAGCTTTGGACACAAGAATCCAGTCAGTTCATCGCATCAGTGACTCTCATCTGTTCTTAGTTTCCAGAGCCGGTTGATGTTTTGAATTGAATGCATATTAATATTAAAACTAGGTAGTAGACAAAGAGTGAGGAAGGAGATAACTTTTTGAGCAAGGGCAAGGAGTTGCTATGGGCACCCTTTTATTGCCAGTACTGGCTAACTTCTTCATTGGGAAGTTTGAAGAAGTGGCACTTGACATAGCTTCGGCTGTTAGTGTCTTCGTGTATGACAACACTTAGCATACACTCTCCTATAATACAATAGTGGTATTCATAACATATACTCATCCATAATAAATGCAATAGTAGTACTTAGTAAAGTATGACAACACTTAGTATACACTCACCTATAATACAATAGTGGTATTCATAGCATATACTCATCCATAATAAATGCAATAGTAGTACTTTGTAAAGTATGACAACACTTAGTATACACTCACCTATAATACAATAGTGGTATTCATAGCATATACTCATCCATAATAAATGCAATAGTAGTACTTTGTAAAGTATGACAACAATTAGTATACACTCACCTATAATAAAAATTATTGCAAACTAGCAATATAATCTCTTTCGGATTAAATAAAAATAATAAAAATGATTTGTTGGCAATCTATTTAGTATGTCTAGCTCTTTCAGTAGGTATCGATAGTATGTTTTGTTTTTAATTTAGTTGCCGTACTATCTATGAATAATATATTCGGTTTTGGAATGATGGCTGTCATTGAAAATGTGTAAAAGTTGTAGCCACATTAAACTAAATTGTGGTTCTTAAGAAGAAGGAAGGCCCAAATCTACGTGCAAAAAGATATCGGCAAGTTATGTGTGTGACCTTCCGATGCAGGCGCATTGTAGTAGGCCTCTGAGGAGTAATTAGATTGTGAGCACGTAGTTATTTAACTATTTAGTTCGGCAAAAAATTATCGAGATTCAACATGGAAAGGGATAAAACACCTTTAAAGCAAATAATGTTGTCACTTATTGTAATAATATACATCGGCGTGAGCATTTTCTCTTCAAGGACCAAAGGAAGAAACGTAAGGAGAAAGTTTTCAGTTAAGTGCTGAAGAAAATACGGAACATTCTTGGCAAACATTCCTACTATCGAATTAGACCAAAAGGCTGACGTTGATTACACTCTTGCCAAGAAATATCACTATTTGTTCCGACTAACAACATTCATTGAGGATATCTCCCGGTGGATGGATGGGGTTGGTGTGGGTGGGTGTGGGTGGGTGATGTGGGGGGGGGACACCGCCGGCCACGCGGCTGGATAGCTGCCGCTCTAATTTCCCGATTGTTTGAAAAAACAGACACCACCTGAGGAAATTGCGCTTGAACTGCTATTCCTTATACTGTCATTGGGAAAGTAATGCAATTTGGTAGACAACGAATACAGAGGGAACCTATACAAAGCTTTTACATAAATACATTTGTCCTCGACTGCCATAATACTGTGAATAGTATTTAATCGCTGAAAACAATATTAACGACACTCAAAACGAAAGACGTCACATAGAAACGACTGAAAATATTACTAATTATTATTAATTTCTTTATTCCACCCCATTAAAACAATCGTGATTTTCAAAATGAAATCTAACAAAAACGTAAATCCCGATGCTAATTTGAGGAAGAAATCATTTTTTTATGTGAAACCGCAAAATAACGTCAATTGCTCCGAACCCTCTGGAGCTAGTGAGACTATGGTATCCCCAATTGGGATATGTTGTGAACGGAGTGGGGAGGAGAAGAGAAAGGTGGGGAAGTACCTCGCTATTCAGATCTAGTCACCAAACACGGCCAAAGCCATTTCAAGAAACGGTGGTCTTTAAGACTTAAGTTAAGTGTTTAACACCAGGGCGATACTGAGAGCATCTTTCACACTGGAACGTGTCACAAAAATACGATTTTTATTTATTTAAAGATAGATACAAAAGAAAGTACAAATTACATATTAGGAAGCTTTGCCTGTCTAACTAGGAAAGTTTCCCGTTTCAGGACAGACAAATGTGTCATTTGTGAAATAACAATAAATAATGAAATAAAATTTACTAGCGCCCACCGGAATTTTAATCCGAGATATCTGGCTTGCTAGTCGAGAGCCTAACCCTTCGATAACGGAGGCCGTCGATTTTTGTTTTTAAATTTATGACACGTGAATGAAACATGCTATCTCACTCTTTAAAATCCATCAAGAAGAGGATCGAGGGGGAAAACGACAAATACAGAAAATGAACTCAAAAAGTGTCAAGTTCTCTGACTTATTAACGTCTCAATTAATTGTTCGGTATATTTATAAAATATATACACAGGATGTATTACAGATATTCACAGACTTTAACCGGCGATTTCTCGGCTTCTTTGAAGTAAAAATATAGATGTCATTTACTGTCCGATGACATATTTTTCAATTGAAAACATTTTTTTGAAATATATTAAAAACAATAATTCCTACACGCGTAGCCGATAGATACGCACCACATGGTATGCACTCCGTCTCATTCCAGCGTTACCGTACACATGAAACGGAGATCTGGAGGTCTAGCACGGACGATCGATGAAACCCAATGTCAATACGATATTGACTACATTTGGGATCTATGGTCAGTTAGCAACATTCCCCAGCACGGTCGAAAGAAATATAAGAAATTCCAACAAAGAAAGCCCGCTAAGGCTGATTTTAGTGTCACGCCGACCGCACGCGCACCGTCGGCGCTGATGGTCGAGATATATGAACTTCTAGGAAGCGTTTTTGAATGACGTTTAGCTATCAGCGCGCAAGGTGGTCAGCGCTGATGGCTACGCGGCCGTACGCGTCGCGCGTCGGCGCCGCGTAGCTGTCGGCGCTGACGATCGCACGAGCGCCTCTGCTTTCAGTGAGCGTTCTAGTGTCGAGCGGAGCAGACGTCATCGCGTGTACAGTCATGGCAAATCGCGAAGTGGATACAGGTCGAGTTATCGATGAGGTTCGCCTGAGGAAGAAATTGTGGGATGCATCCGATCCACTCTCCAAAAATAAAGATGCAAGAAACAAAGCCTGGGAGGATATTGCCGACACAGCAACGACTCTCTCCTCAATCAATGGATGAACATGGAGTCTTCGTCGTGGCCGGTTTTTTTATTTTTTTGGGATAGGTAGTACAAAGCAGCAATAACTAATACACTCCGCATTTTGGTCTTCGACTGTACAGTAAGGCGGTCAGTACGATACTGAAACGAGCCACGCTGAGCCTCAGCGCTGACGAACTACGCGCTGATCTATGAGCGCTGACGGTGCTAAATCAGCCTAAATCTCCTTGGCTGTCAGTTAAATTTGGGTGACAGACAACTTTTGTAATAAAATCGTTTTTTTATTCGAAATCACTGCTTTACGATATACGCTGGCAATACTAGCTGGCTAATGAATTAACGTCATACGGCTACGTAAATGTGAGAAAAAATTGGGAATATCGATTTGGAATAATAATTTTACCATACATCGGCAGCCCGCATGTAGTTTTGACACTAAAAAGGAAGTTAATTAGTTAATGAGGTCGTTTGACTATCAACTTTTGTTCTTTTAAGTTGGGACGGATTAAATTGATCGCGTTTCGATCGTCCGTGGATCATTTATACGAGTTATTTTAACTTAAGAGCTTAGTTATTTCACATCCATTCATTAATTAGCCAGTTTTTTTTTGCATAAAGAGTCATAATATCCAAAAATCCGTGCATATTGACAGTTTATCCGACACCTTGAAGGCCTCGCTAAAAGCATGCTATGAAAATAATTATTTTCCTAACTAAAGTTAGTAATGTTTCATATTACCCCGGGTAAATTGCAGTCAGTTCATTATAATTGACTGGCTATATACAGTTCTTCTTTTTCTCCGGGAATAGTTTAAGATTTGAACTACAGAGGGTTATTGGTCGTTCGGGTCACTTCTTGGGAACGCGCCGACAGGCCACGGCACGTTTCCGACTGGTCACCAAAATGTGGATTATTTATTAATAAAGTGCAACGGATCGGTGTGCTATTTAGCAGTATTATGTGATCGTTAAGTTTACAGCCGGTCGAGGAGCGACCACGCTGATTTGATTGTCTTATCGGGAAATTCAAGTTCGGAATTCCTGTTATAATGGCGGGCGGTGATACCGTCCATTCATATCCGCTGGATATTAAAGTCATCCGATCACGTTCGAGCTGCACAGAGGCTGAATAAAGGACACATCGCACTACCGCATCTTCGTGTCCGCTTATTTGTGGAATTTGGGGATTACACCGACCTCATGCCGAGGGTCACTGGGACCAGCCAGAGGGAGGAAAGGGCTACCAGACGCTGATGCCATGAGGAGGGAGAGGGAGGGCTCCTCAGGCCCGTGGAGTCTCCATCCCGTTTTCAGGAACCCGAATCGTCGCATCGAGTGATCTTAGGTTCTAGATAGATAGCTCAGGTGTAGAATTGGTCCACAGGTATGTGTTTAAACCCAGGTATATTAATTAATAAATCTTTAATATCAATCCACATCTATTTTATTTATTATGATTCCAAAGCTCTAATTAATGTAAAAAACAGTGCCCATCCCTGATGATGAATCTCAGACTCTACCACACAGTTCAGCATACTTTGTCTTCACTTGCATAGTTTGGCGTCTAAGTTTCCGTCAAAGGAAATGAAGCATTTTACTGTGCAAATTGATTCCATCTATGTACCAAATCTTATATTACCTACCCCACAATAGTACTGATTGCATAACAATCATAGCGCATAGCAAGCAGAAGACTTTTGTCGATCTTTATTTAGGTCAGAATCATATTTTGAGCGTGCTTGCGTTCATTGCTAACTGATAATAGATCATGGATTTTGTCAATATCGTATTGACATAGGGTATAAAATCATTGATAGTTACGCCTATCTATCCGACATTATCATTTACAAGTCATCGATTTCACCGTGCTGGACCCCTGGGATAGAAACTAGTTTAAATTGTTCTCGACAGAGAGCAGTAAGTCATTTTTAACAAATGTATACCAAAGTTTAAAAAACAAATGTCACAACTCACGACAGACGTCAAAAAATACAAAACGGATACATCCTGCATAGGCATGATATATTCATTTGCAAGATAATTGTTTGCTGGTCAAATAAAAATAAAATAAACCAAGCCAATGATATTCTCTAAAGTGAGGTTCTTCAAAAATAATGTATCCATGGTAAAACGGCTAGACCTGTGTTTTTATTTGCCGAATTAAAGCCTTCGAGTTTCCCGACGTGTTCTGTTTGCTCGGCGGTCACTGCTCGGGGAGCGATCGTTTGTATTCATTAACAAACTACTGTCCGAGAACCGAGTCCCGCGTCCCCTGTCCCGTGTCCCGTGTCCCGTGTCCCGTGTTCCGTGTCCCGTGTCCCGTGTCCCGTGTCCCGTGTCCCGTGTCCCGTGTCCCGTGTCCCGTGTCCCGTGTCCCGTGTCCCGTGTCCCGTGTCCCGTGTCCCGTGTCCCGTGTCCCGTGTTCGGGCTTTGGTCCTCGTTTTATCTCCACAAACTCCTACATATCTGGTAAATTGGTTTGGAATGGTAAAATTCATATCCCGGAACTTCTAAACTCAAAACTTTACTGCTGAACTTTTTGTGCGGAAATGTGCCCGTACGTTAGTATGTGTTCACC
This sequence comes from Hesperophylax magnus, assembly GCA_026573805.1. NCBI lineage: Eukaryota > Metazoa > Arthropoda > Insecta > Trichoptera > Limnephilidae > Hesperophylax > Hesperophylax magnus. The sequence goes on along the minus strand of JAIUSX010000043.1, from coordinate 986,024 downwards.
ACCTCAATTAAACCCTCACCGTAGTTATTAAACAGAGGCCCAATTGTGTTGAGTTCCTGAAATTGGAAATGGCCTAAAGTAAGTGTAATTTTCACACCATGTTACAGGTGAACAACTATAAGCATGATTCGGAACGTTATAAACAAATATTTTAATATCGCTGTTCTGGAAGAAGAACTTTACAAACATGAGATTTTTCTAAATTATCTTTTTTCTTGAAAGGCATAAAAAAATTTGTGATCCGCGTCATTTTTGCTGAGAGTATATCACGACCTTATTAAGAAAAAAAAGTCACAACTCACAATGGACCTCAGAAATGGAAAACGGATAATGTTCTGTTATCAAATGAACTAACACAATTAAATAAAGTCATACAAAAAAGTTCTTACATAAAGTCTAAATATTTGAAAATTGTTCTAGAGAACAGTCATTAGTCTAGTCACTCTATGCTGTTACGATAAAAAATAAAAAAAAACTCGTTGATATGAATATACTAATTTTTCTGTGCCAACAGTACCTACCAGTTTTGTTAAGTGTCTTACACCGAAAGCTTCACGTATTATACTTAGAAACTTGTAGACATTTCATCTTCTGAGAAATCTCCTTGCGCCTTTCCTAAAAAATTACCTTCTTGGCACCACGTGACCACTTTCTCAACAGCGTTACATGGAAATATATGCGTTCTTCCTTCACCGCACTCTTCGAGAAGTACATTTTTTTTTATTTATATAGGAAGCTACATTAATTATTAAAATGACTCAAGCTCTAGACTCTCCGATGTCCCTGGATATTTTTAACTGATTCAGATTAAGAGTGGGTTATAAGGCAGAATGGAGATGTGCTGGAAAACGGCTCTCTAAAACGACTTAATACTACCTTTCGTATGTCATTCTCAGAAGTCATATTTTTTGTTACCAAAGAATGGACTATTATTTTTCAGTCTGCCTATTTTTTTGTAGTTGATGTAGGCATTCGACCATAAAAAATAAAATAAAACATTGATACACCATAACACCCACTTTTAAAACTTCGATCTATGATTGTCGCATTAATAATGATTTTACACAATATTTTTTATTTAAAATATGTATATAATACACACATCTGTAGAAGTACGGCCTCTTATCATCGTTATGATATCTGTGGATATTAACAATTAAATAAATACTCCATCATGCACCAAATTTTCAACACATTTCACAGTCTTACTTATTACGGGAGAGAAGCCCCGTGAACGGTGGTGAAACTATACGCTCCGTGTTTGACGGCGTATATATTTCGAAAATGCCATCAAAATGTTTCATTAATGGGTCTAAAAGTAGAATACCGACTCACTTGAAGAATTGCAACATTCTTAGGAAGCTACAAAAACAGTAGTACTCACAAATTCTATTTTTTCATGTAAATTTATCGCATTGTATTGTTTCAACTGTCAAATTCTTACAAACGCGTAAAATACAACATTCGATATGCGTTCCTTTTACTAACGGTTTGCACAAACGTCATGATGTTGACTGGCGCGTTCTTTACGCTCCTTATGTGTGTGAGAATTCATTGTCTTTACGCGCTCTGACTAAAGCTGCTGCCACACGCAAAGCTCACATCAACAGATAATATAAAGCACCATAGCGCTCGCCATACAATCCCATACAGACCCGACACACGTAAAAAGATAACGCGCTATAAGTGTGGTTCTGAACTTCGCTAACCGAATTTATTTTACGAAATGCTGGCTCTACACTCGCGCGCGAAGTCGCGCCGTGAATTCACGCCGTGAATATACGCCGCGATCCGCGCGTGAACTATGTCCATCCACACTCGCAAAGCTTCAGTCTTGTTCGCGACTTTAAACCGCAAACCCTTTGTCGCGGGCCAAAAAACCGACAAAAATCGGGGAACGGCGCGAAGCGCGAATGCGAAGATTGCGAAGGCGTGAACAAGATCCACACTCGCGTTTCGCGGCCTTCGCGGCCGTTCGCGCCGCGAGTGTAGAGCGCGCTCCCGACGCGATATTTGAAAAGTTATGCGTCCCCCTCTCCGCCGTAAAAAGGAGAGGGGGTCATTTTAATTACGGAGCTACCAACTAAGTTCCGTGTTCCCTTTGACAGCCATGACATAAGCAGCCTAATAATGCATTTCTTATTTATTATGTTAGCTCATATCGTCATGTGTGCTAGTAAATTTAGAAACATAAAAAAAAACTTTATTTGGCAAACATACTTAACATATATTTAAAATATAAATATAATCAATATTTGAATTTGAAGTAAACAAATTTTCGCCCTTTCAAAATTAATCATATTTTTAATCTCATTATGTTTATATGGTAATATCATTCGGTTTTTTGATAAAGTTGGACGGCCTGATACCTACATAGAGAAGCTTCTAGTTTGTTCGTTTGTTGATTGTTTTCAATTGTTTTCCTGGGTAATCTGGTTTGCTCTCGTCAGCTCTCGTGCTCTCTTCTCGTTCTCTGCCCTGGTGTTGGTCCTTGCCGCCTTTGCCTTCGACATTTTTGGAAATCGACGTGAGCTTATTTTACAAGAATTTATTATATGTCGCTTTCGTCGATCGGCGTGCGAACTGCGAATTTCCTGATCGACGGAGAGGTTATGTCAGGTTATGTGAAAATGCGCTATTTACGCGCAGATTGTTTAAAATCTAAAAAGTTTATAAATAGCATTTATAATTATATAGTTGGCGGCATCATCATCTGAGGATGTGTTATGAAGCGGTGTTAAGTCTTATTTAAAAGTAATTATTTAAAACACCTCTTCAGAACAAGTACCATTCATAGCATTAATTTTGATTAAAATTATAGAGAGCACGGTCTGGCAACAAATAGACCGCCGGGCAGTCTATTGTTTGTTTCCGTCTCCTTTCGCTGGGGACTCTGGAATTGTTACACGAGCGGGGCGGCCGTGTAATGATCGCACAGTGAATTAGATTATAATTCATTTTTACCCTGGATGGGCGATCGTATTAAAAAAGTGTACATCAGTATTCCTGATGCGGGTTATTCGGTTCTTTTTTACAAAAACCAAGTCGGTGCAGGTTCTATTAAATAAACGTCCGTATAATGGATGACCGTGTGTGTGTTCGTGAAGATCACAAATAATGTTCTACTGAAGTTTATATACGCGATCCCTTGCAAATCGTTATACCGCGGACTCCGGGAAATGAAGCATTCACCTCAAGTGGCGCGATACAAGCCGTATTTTTCTTAATAAGAAACGGATAATAAAATCACAAGCCCGGACGGCACCCGCTCAAGTAATCTGCCGATCAGCTCAATGGATGGATTCGCTCCATTAATGTTACATAAACGATAGACCCGATACGCTCCAGAACCGCTTATCAGCCACCTTGTCGGAGACGCTGGACCCGTCTCCTGGACCAAAGCCCTGATGGTGCCAGCTCGATCTGTCGGGGACAGACCACCGCCGGCCGTATAGAAGCTCCCCGCTCACTTCCCGTAATTAAGTGGTTAATCAGTTTTAGATAGAATTAAAAAACCAATTATTGATCCCTGGGGGTAAGTGCCGAGTCATAATATGTAACATGTTAACTTAAATATATTCTCCATGTTTTATAATGTGCAAAAACAAAACTACAGCTTTCATTTCACTACAATCAGTAGAACCTGTAATCCTTTGTGTGCCCATGCCTTGGCGACAGTTTCATGCTCTGCCCATCCCGAACATTACTCGAGGACCGAGTATTGGCGCGCAGAAAATCTGCAAAGTTCTGGATGGCATTTAATATAAAATATGGCCGGTAACAATTGGCGCCTCAACGTGTTTTGGCTCGTGGTGATTGCATGTTGTGCTGATTTTGGTGAAATGTTTCATGATTAATTGACATAATATTGTATCACTTATGTCTAGTGATTTGAATATTGTTTCATAACCTCAAATACACTCAGTATTCTTGTAACGATAATTCATAATTTGCGTTATTCTATGGTAAAATCTTGCGTAAACTTTCATCTTTCATGAAATCTATGATTTATCTATGCTTTTGTAGCTGTCAAATTTTATGTCAACACTAATTGGTAAACAAGATGATTATATGGGAGGTTATGTCAAACTGTCTAATTCATAATTATTTACGATTATTTTACGATGTCATTCACTTGTTTGATCAAGGCATATTTGCGTTTTATAATATTATTAGATTTTTACGCTAATATACATAATATTAAAAACATTTATGTCGGCGTTCTACAATACAAATTGTAAGTCCACATTACAATCGATATGCGTTTTAATTACTCGTAAGTCAACAAACACTCAATATTATTTATATACATACCTACGTCATTTTTTTTTTTTTCGCCCAAATTAAATGATATCTTTGATTGACAATTACATTAGGCCGACGTTTAATAACGTTTCACAATATAATAGGGTGGTTCATTTTTCGCAATTCTCATTAGGGTGGAGCATATTTTTTTTAACAATTTTTTTTTGTTTTTTTTTCACAATTGTACAATAGAAGTTGAGCTAATATTACGTCTAATGATACTACAGCCGTCAATGAAGAGTTTCTTTTGTTTTATAAACAAAAAAAATTAAATATTTATTTTTCTCTTCTTTTACTTCTTTCTTCCTATCTGAACATCAAAGAACGTAATCATGTCTTCACCAATACCAATACCAAATATCAATGGGGCTTCGAAGGAGGTTCTCATTAAAGAACTTAAAGACAGGAATATTGATCCATCGTCGACTTCTCATGAGTTACGTTTACAGGCGCGCGCTTATAATAAAGAGATTAAAACACCTGCTATAAGTGAAGTGAATTCTGAATCATCGGATTCTGAATTAGACGACACAACCATTAAGAAAGCCCACATAATTAAACAAACGAAGATTATTTATAGGGACTCACACTCAAATAACGTAGACGGTTGGAAACTGAAATATGACGGAAAAAGTAGTGTAAGGGAATTCTTACTATTAATTGAGGAGAAATGTAGGACAAAAAATTTTAACCAGGATCATCTTGTACGCGTTTTTCCTGATCTTTTAGAAGGTTTAGCACTCCTGTGGTTCAGGTCTATTTACACTCAGGATTTGAAATGGGACGATCTTTCAAAACTTTTGATAAGACAATTTGAAGCAAACGACCTTCAAACAGATCTTAAGGTAAAACTATTTAACATGACACAACCTAAAGGTATGTCAGTGCTAGAATTCACTCTCAGAATGAAATCATTAAACAATATGCTTGAAGCTAAACTACCGGAATTAGAACTTTTGCGGTTGGCAAAAAAAGCTTTATTGCCTATGTATACAAATTTACTAGTCTCAAGAGATATATCGACATTCGAGCAATTGACTACTCATGCAGGCAACTTGGAATCTTATGCATCACTGTCGGATGATTTCGTATCTTTCAACGTTTCTCAACCAAAAGTAGACTTACCTGTCACTAATAAACCGGAGAAATTTGATAGTACTGCTAGACAAACACCTAATTTTAATAATAATAATATTCATAGACACCAAGGTTATAGCCAAAATCAGTACAGAAAACCAAATAACAACAATTATTCCAACAACTATACTAAAGTTAGTCTTGGAAACAGAGATAATAATTATAAATACAATAAACCGTCTTCTTCTACTTCTAACACATATACAAAAACTGCACACGAAAATTCTAGAACGTTTTACAATAAACCATTCTGTTCATATTGTAAACTATCGGGACACGTTATAGAAGATTGCAGGAAGAAAAATTCAAGGTCTAACAATCCTAAAGTGGGAGCTATCAATGACAAAGCTCATAAAAAGTCAAAAAACTAGGTCGGAGTCTCTCTTGCTACAAGCCGTCCTTGGCGCAGAGGAAAAGCGAGTGGGAGAGTTGGCTCCGAATAGTTGATAAATTTCTTTCATCCCCATCAACCGGAACAGTGGGCCCGCTGCCACGGGAGATGGCTATTGAAAATGATAACCGTCCTTATACTTATGTACATATTATAAATAATTTCTACAGTGGAATGCTAGACAGCGGCGCTTCATTGTCATGTCTAGGAGGCAATAGTTATAAAATTTTTAAGGAATTAGGTATTAAGTTAGTTAAAGTTAAGTTTAGTGTTTATACAGCGGACGGTTCAAACCAACCAGTCTTAGGGACAATGTCATTGCCGGTCACGTATAAATCATCCACAAAGGAAATTCTTTTCTACGTCATCCCGACATTGTCGCCTTCAATTATTCTAGGAGTTAACTTTTGGAAGGAGTTCCACATCGCACCGGAACTGTTTTCGAAAGCTACTCTTCCTGTTTCGGAAGGAAATATTAGTGGGTTGCGGGCTATTCGGCCAGCCTCATCCCTAACTATTGAAGAGAACAGGGAACTCTCTAAAATAGTTAAAAAATTCGAGTCAATTTCTTTTGAAAAAAAGGGGTTAGGTCTAACACACTTAGTTAAACACAAAATAATTACAACAGGACCACCCATCAAACAGCGGTATTACCCTCTTTCACCCGCACGGCAGAAACAATTAGAAACAGAAGTTGATGAAATGCTAAAATTAGGGGTTATTCAACCTTCTCGTTCACCATGGTCCAGTCCAGTAATAATTGTAACAAAAAAAGACGGAACAGCTAGATTCTGCCTTGATTCTCGAAAAATTAATAACGTCACGGTACGTGATAGTTACCCTCTTCCCTATATTGCGCGTATCCTAGATAAACTGGGCGGTGCCAGATATGTTTCCTCGATTGACCTCTCCAAGGCATTTTGGCAAATAGCCTTGGACAAAAAATCATGTGAAAAGACAGCATTTGTTGTTCCTGGGCGGGGCCTCTTTGAGTTCACTCGCATGCCGTTTGGTTTGAAAAATGCTCCTAGCGAATTACAAAGACTAGCGGATGCATTGTTTGGACCTGATTTCGATGATAATGTTTTTTGCTATTTAGATGACCTTATATTAGTATCGGAAGACTTGAAATCACATTTAAACTTGTTAAATCGGGTGTACGAACGTCTACGAGACGCGGGTCTCACCATTAACTTAAAAAAGTCAGAATTTTGTAAAGCCGAGCTTAAATACTTGGGCTATATGGTTGATTCCCAGGGACTTCGCACTGATCCAAGTAAGATAGATAGTATTAAAGATTTTCCTATACCGAAAAATGCTAAACAAATTCGGGCATTTGTTGGCCTGTGCGGTTACTTTAGACGGTTTATCAAGGGATTTTCAAGCATTGCAGCTCCTTTAACAAGTATTACTGGTTCAAAAAAGGGAATTAGTAATTTTAAATGGTCACCGGAAGCTGAATCCGCATTTATTGCACTAAAGCAAGCACTTACTTCTGCCCCAGTCTTAAGTTGTCCAGATTTTTCGAAACCCTTCGCTATACACTGTGACGCAAGCTCCGTAGGCATTGGGGGGGTATTAATTCAAACTATAGATGGACAGGAGCACCCTATAGCTTATTTTTCGAGATGCTTAAACGTTCACGAACGTAATTATGGAATAACTGAGCGCGAACTTTTAGCCGTACTAGACTCCGTTACACACTTTAGACCATACATTGAAGGAACTCATTTTACAGTTGTAACCGACCACTCAAGCCTAAAATGGTTAGGTTCTCTGTCCAACCCCAGCGGTCGTCTCGCGCGTTGGAGTTCACGCCTATCCCAATTCTCGTTTGACGTAATCCATCGTAAAGGTACTCAACACATAGTCCCAGATGTCCTTTCGCGAATGGATCTTGCCGAAATCTCCATTATAGATTCAGGAAATATTCAAGATGAGTGGTATCAAAATATTTGGAAGGGTTGTCAAGAATTTCCCCAACGTTTTCAGAACTTCCAAATTCGGGAAAACGAACTATTTCGTCACACGAAAACTCGTTTAGCACTGTGTGAAGACACTGCGTGGAAAAAAGTAATTCCTCAAGAAAAAAGATTAGACATTTTAAGTAGTGTTCACGAGTCTATTCGATCTTGTCACCCCGGCGTTTTTAAAACTTATAAAAAAGCACAATTACGGTATTTTTGGCCAAATATGTACAGAGACATTAAACAATTTGTAAATCGCTGTACGGTCTGTAAGGCCCACAAAATCAGTACGGCCTCACCTAACGGTATTTCATCACATCCAAAAAAAGTTACACGTCCAATGCAAATGTTATCGTTGGATTTGGTAGGTCCATTACCGAGAAGTTACTCTGGTTTTACCGTTATTTTATCCTGTGTCGATGTTTTTTCAAAGTTTACCTGGCTGTTCCCGTTGCGCAAAGGTACCGCGCGAAGCATTGTGAAGAGTTTAGAAGAAAGTATCTTTCTTGTACATGGCGTACCGCGCACCATTGTTTGTGATAACGGCCGTCAGTTTGTATCCAAAGAATTTAAGGACTTATTAAATAATTATAATATACCTCCTCCGTTTTATAACTCTTATTATACCCCTCAAAATAATGTGGTAGAGAGATATAACCAAACTTTGGGCACCGCATTATCGATATTAGTTGAATCAGACCACCGTAATTGGTCAAAATTTTTACCACAAATACAATCAGCTATGAACAATTCCGTAAATTGCGCTACGGGTTTTACACCTTATTTTCTAATGCATGGTCGGGAGCAAATATTAGACGGTGATTTGCATCGTAACCCTATAGCTGATACGGAATCTAATTTACAAAATTGTACTAGTCAGAGAATCTACGCACAAAAATTAGAAGAACTGTCATCAGTTTATGAGCAAGTCTCAGATGCTTTACTAAAAGCTTATCAAAAAGGAGCAAACCATTATAACCTGCGGAGAAAACATGTTAGTTTTCAAGTCGGAGATAGGGTTTGGCGTAGAAATTTCGTCCAATCAAACGCTTTAAATTACTTTGCACAGAAACTAGCTCCACGCTTTGTGCAAAATATAGTCGTGAAGAAAAAATCAGACTTAATCTATACATTAGCAGACCTCAAAGGTAAGGAAACTGGTAACTTTCACGTGAAAGACATCGTCAAGTCAGAAAATATACCGGATTAATATGTTTCTGATAGTGCTTTGGTGGGTCTGGCCACCCTACCAAGTACTCTCAATTAATTAATATTTCAAATATTTTTCAATGCACGGGAGCACAAAGCGGCTTGATCACCCGAGTTGGAGCGACCCAGCATTATGACAGTCCTTAGTCCTGTCCTAGTTAATTTTCTTTTAGAAAATATAGAAATTTCGTAAAATGGTTAGTATAATCGGTAAATAATAGAAAGAAACATAATAAATTTAGTATAACACTCTAGTATCCTACTCGAGTTTGTTACACGACAATGATGTTGTTCAGATAAGCTTATAGGAAAATAATTTAAAAAAAAAAAAAAAAACGACTTGAAATATGGCTTTGACTAAACAAGTGAAAGTTAGGTAGCATGGGATATATAAACTGCCCAAATCTTGGAATGCACGGTGATACTTTTCCACTATCCCCGTATATTCTAGGTTTCTTAATATATACTTATGTTCATATTGTATACGTTCGCCCGTTACTTAGAAAGTGAAGATGTACCGGTCCAGTACATCTTTGTTTTCTAAGCAGTTTTAAAAATTTTATTATTAAGAATTGAATTTTACCAAATATATTTTTGTTTACTTTATTATAATTATCTTGTCATGTTTGAAAATGGTATACTTATGTTAGTACTCTTGATATTTTGTTTAATAATTTCATAGTAATTAATGTTACAATTATAAGAGCTGGTTCAGCATATGTCTTTTCCTTAAATTCCTTCTATAACTTTAGTTATATTAAGTAAAAGTAGGTTTTATCTATAAATTAGTACAATAATACAATTTTCTACAAATTGCACCATTTACAACAATGGATGTATACAATTTTCTACCAATTGCACCATTTACAACAATGGATGTATACAATTTTCTACCAATTGCACCATTTACAACAATGGATGTATACAATCTTCGACCAATGACTCCATTTACAACAATGGATGTATACTACTACTAATTGCACCACATCTATAAGATTGGTTGTTGACAGTTCCACTCGATTAAACCACCTTACACACCTGCGTGTGTGTAAAGGTTAAAAGTTTTTTCTACTATTACGAAATAATGCTTTCCAAGGATGATTATTTTGTCTTATTGTATAAATTCTCTTCGAAAAACTTACCCAATAACCAGGTCAGGTAGAGTAGATAGAATTTCTTCGAAGTGTGTTTTATCTCCAACGGAGAAGTAGACTCAGTGAAAAGTGAGGGTTGGTTTACCTCCCTAAAAAAGTGTTGCCTGAGTGGCTTATCGCCCTATTAAAGGGCCAGTGAAGCTTTAACGCTTAAGTTGTTTAGATGTGTTGAGAAGAACAATAATATTTTTTTATATACCTACAGGTTTACCTACAATTTTGTTTAAGAATATTTTCCGTCACAGATGTAACGCTAACGGCAGTCTTCGACAATCGTCAATTTATCATCACCCGGTATTCCGATACTGTGGGTGCTTGCAGACTCCGTTCACGTAATATCTTCTAAAATTTGTAATTAAGTTACATTAATCTTAAGTTATCTTTAAGTTCTAGAATGGATGAATCGCAGGCTCAACCATCCGGCTGCACGCTCGATGGGTGCGATTGAAGCTGCGGCACACCCATTCATCATAAGTTTTGCTATCCAAATCGTAGATTTTGTCTTATTCCTTACTTATCTTACAAATTATGATGCTCATGTATAATTGTTGATTGTTTTTTTTAGAAACCCAGAGGATCTTTTCAAGCTTAGTTATTGCAGTTGTAGTTTTTTTTAGAGTTGTATTAATGTTTGGGGACAAACATTTGTGTGGCGCGGGGGGTAATGTTATGAAGCGGTGTTAAGTCTTATTTAAAAGTAATTATTTAAAACACCTCTTCAGAACAAGTACCATTCATAGCATTAATTTTGATTAAAATTATAGAGAGCACGGTCTGGCAACAAATAGACCGCCGGGCAGTCTATTGTTTGTTTCCGTCTCCTTTCGCTGGGGACTCTGGAATTGTTACACGAGCGGGGCGGCCGTGTAATGATCGCACAGTGAATTAGATTATAATTCATTTTTACCCTGGATGGGCGATCGTATTAAAAAAGTGTACATCAGTATTCCTGATGCGGGTTATTCGGTTCTTTTTTACAAAAACCAAGTCGGTGCAGGTTCTATTAAATAAACGTCCGTATAATGGATGACCGTGTGTGTGTTCGTGAAGATCACAAATAATGTTCTACTGAAGTTTATATACGCGATCCCTTGCAAATCGTTATACCGCGGACTCCGGGAAATGAAGCATTCACCTCAAGTGGCGCGATACAAGCCGTATTTTTCTTAATAAGAAACGGATAATAAAATCACAAGCCCGGACGGCACCCGCTCAAGTAATCTGCCGATCAGCTCAATGGATGGATTCGCTCCATTAATGTTACATAAACGATAGACCCGATACGCTCCAGAACCGCTTATCAGCCACCTTGTCGGAGACGCTGGACCCGTCTCCTGGACCAAAGCCCTGATGGTGCCAGCTCGATCTGTCGGGGACAGACCACCGCCGGCCGTATAGAAGCTCCCCGCTCACTTCCCGTAATTAAGTGGTTAATCAGTTTTAGATAGAATTAAAAAACCAATTATTGATCCCTGGGGGTAAGTGCCGAGTCATAATATGTAACATGTTAACTTAAATATATTCTCCATGTTTTATAATGTGCAAAAACAAAACTACAGCTTTCATTTCACTACAATCAGTAGAACCTGTAATCCTTTGTGTGCCCATGCCTTGGCGACAGTTTCATGCTCTGCCCATCCCGAACATTACTCGAGGACCGAGTATTGGCGCGCAGAAAATCTGCAAAGTTCTGGATGGCATTTAATATAAAATATGGCCGGTAACAGATGAGCTGTCCAACAGATCCAGCAATAGGCGACAAGTATCATCCATTTCGAAAACGTGCTCAAGCTGTCAGTAAGTAAAGTTGTCACTTTGACAGATGAAATTATGTTCCTCGGCCGCTCTCGAATTCAACTGACCCCCTCTCCTACCATAGGAAGAAATATTTGATAGCGTCGTGTGTCGGTAGAAAAGATGATGCGCTGTACATTAACTTTTGATGTGAGCTTTGCGTGTGGCAGCAGCTTAAATTGTGAGAGTGACCGTTTTTTTATATGGTGCTTTTGGTAATAAAACCAAGAATTACAATCTCAAGCCGGATCATTTTTAGTTAGGTAAAATCGGCCGTTTTAAGTGATAACTAGTCAAGTTTTTCACTGTTCCGACCTTACATAGTAAGAGGTATTAATATAAGGAGTAAACAAGTTTATTACTGCTTTTTTTATCTTAAGACTAAACAAAATAAATTTTTTTTATGTGTATGTGTTGTGTTGTAAAGTTCTAAATAATTATATTTTTTTTCTCTTTGTAGATCAATACATGATTTATCCATGGCAGCCGGAAAAAATAGTCCAAACAAGGTATGCTTCAAGTAACGAATGAATGAAAAACATTATTGTTTAGTTGTACTAAAAAACACAGAACAATTTTACAAATATATAAAAAAAAATTATTTCTCGAGGTCAATTTATTAATGATGTTATTAATATGTATAGTTATTCTATTAAATATAAAGTTTTAAAATTTACCAAATAAATCCACCTTCGATTTTCTCGAAAACGAAAGCTCAAATAAAAAAAAGTCATAACTCAAAATTGACTATAAACGAAAGGTAGATTCATTAGCAAGTTATACCGTTTATACCACGAGATTAAGAACACCGTGTAAAACAAACTTTCTTTGTATCGGAAATGTTCCTCAAATATGGTCGTAAAGCCAAAAGCCGTTCAAATCTAATTAGATTTGACTGAATGATGAAACATTTATGAAAAATGTCAAATTGAATGCTTTACCAAAATAATAGGTTCTGCAAATAAGTCATACCTTTTTACTAAGTTGTTTGTTTTACTTAATATTTCCGATTGCATACGTTCATGATGCGCGACATAATGAACGTACATTTGATGTTGAATTTAACAAGTTCATTAATGTACAACTTCCGCCCTCTAGCGACAAAAAAATTAAGACATTTTGACAGTTTGCGAAAATTCACTGTCATATAACAAGCGCTTAATACATTAACATTACGCTGGTGATCAGCGATGAGTTAAACGTCTTCTGACATAAATGAAAGGCCATAGATTTTGACAATTTCCAGGCAACGACATATCGTGCGACAAGTTATAGCTTGTGGAGAATCTTGTTTCTGAAATTACAATCTTTTATTAATGTAGTTTGAAAATAAAGAGTTCCTCAATTTTTTTAAATAAAGTTCTTGACCGCGGAAAATTGAACTATCTCTCTACCCGCTACCGATTGAACTAATCCGTCCCCTTTCCTATAAACTACGTGTATATCTATCTATAAATATAATATATATCTTTCATTCTGTCATAAAGCTTGATGGTGTACCGATAACTTATTTTTTTTAATTCATATATTTTTCTTCAGTAAGCAAGGGTTTACTTTGTTGATTTTCAAAATGAATGAAAAAAAAATTGTTTATTTACAATTACAACAAATCAGTTTGTCGCATTCTAGAAGAATCCATTGAATAATTTATAATAAGCAGCTCGACGCTACTTAGGTACGTACTTGCTACTTGCTATTAAGGTACGTACTCGCAGTCGAAATCAAAACAGATCAACCTTCGTACTACAAGCACCTACTTGTCTACCAGGTGACAATACGTCACCTGCCGTCTTTTCACATTACGAGAACTCGCCAGAAGGTTCGAGTCTACCGCCTAGACATAATTGCCGCGCCGTCGAAACTTCGCGAAGGGGCCAGACCGAGCGAGTGGCTTCGATTTAGTTGCCATTTACCTACCTGCTGTTGCCACCGGCCCAACAGTATAAATAAGCCCGACGCAGCGAGTCAGTCAGTCATCAGTCCGCCAAGAATCAACGAGTGAATACCCGCGCTCCTCTTACTAGCGCGAAGGACAACGTACCCGGCTTCGCCCGTACCATCATGGACTCCATCGGGACATCATCATAGCGCCGTGTCCAGATCACCGTTCCTGGCAAGCGCTACTCGGATTACAAGCGCCCTGGTTCCAGTGTCTCTGACCAGCGCTTCTTCCACACCACCATGACCACCACGAGGACACCCAGCATCCTCACTGGTCTACGCCGTTCCCGCTCAACCGCCTACAAGGTCCGCCGCACCTTCGGCCTTCCATCAGCACTGGAGTATTGATTCCCCAGATCGCCAGTGCCTGACAGTCATCGAGTTCCGGTCACCAGCGCCCGGCGTCGACTCACTGACCCGCGCTTGACCTGCCATCACAGCCAGCATCCGGTGTATTCTTCTGTCCAGCGTCAACTCTCATCACGGCTCAAACTGACTCACCAATAAACACTGTGACCTTCACCACACGCCTTTCATTTTGTGCCTCACACCTGATCCCCAAAAGTTTATAGAGAGGTACAATAGTTGTATTCATTTTCTAAAAAAACTCACTTTTTAATTTACTAAGGACCGGTTGTTTCGGAGAATTCGAACAATTCATCAAATTTCAACGTTCATTTTCAAGCTCTGTGAAAGATTTTTTCAAGTTCTGTTTTTATTTCAGTTTTGTCAAGCAACTAGCCTACAATGATATAATAACAGAACTTGAATAAGTCTTTCACAGAACCCGAAAATGAACGTTGAAATTTGATGAATTGTTCAAATTTTGACGAAACAACCCGTCCTTAGTCTTTTTTAATTTTAATTTATGCTTCTCTTCTTAACAAGTGAACGCTTTTTTTTAATATATAAAAGTGTTCGTCTTAGGATGGACAGTAACAAAACTTTGGGCATCTGTCTATGAAAGCGTTTTATTGGCATTATAGTCGACATATATATTTTATTTATTGTTTTCGTTCTTTGGTCATCAAACACCACGCAAGAAAGCACACACAAATATACAAATACACACACACATACACACACACACACACACTCATGCATGTATACACACATCACGCGGGGCAGAGTGCTGCGGGAAAAGGTCTCCCGGGGGAAAAGCTTTCAGACCCGTAGAAGTTAAGTCCTGCCATTGAAAAAAATTCCCGTAGGAAGAAATACCCTTTGAGTTTGATTTTGGGCAAAGTCCCCCATCGTAGGGTGCTTCCTGTTGGTAGTGCCTGGCGCTTGGTACCTGCTGCCTGCATGGAACTTTCAGCCTGAGAGACACGACACAAGTCAGCCAGCCTTACAGCGCGGGCGGTGCTCTGCGTGGTGGTTTTATTCCTATTTCGGGATGAAAGCATTTTATCCGAAGGATTAGCGACCATTTTATGCACCGGAATTTTCTACATTAGAATTTAAAATACGAGACGAAGCGAACAGAAGCTTTGTTGAAGATGGGCTCTTAAGGTAACGCCTACTTCAGAAAGTCGGAAGGCCATACAAGAATCAGACAAGTTGGTGTGTAATTCCATTAATTAATTATTAGGATCTAATAGAATCTACTTATATAACCAATCGGGTTCAACTTTTGCCTTTTGTTATGTTTTTCGTTAGTTATATTATGCAAATTAAGAATTATAATATATTTATATATTTTAATGCTTATCCCTCAGATCTGAATCTTTATACAGAGTAAATATTTTTATACCAGCTTTCGTTTAGATAAGTAGGTACGCGAGTATAATAAACAGTTCAAAATTATTTTCTAGCCCTGTAAACCGTACTTGAGGTAATATTTCACATACTAATTAATCTTAGTGGGAACTTTTATAAATATCATGGGCCCAGTTTATCTTTAATATAAAATGAGTTGTTGATTTACAGTAAAAAATGTTGCTGCTGTTATATATTATGTTAATAAAAAGTTATACTAATTATACAATGATCTATAACACAATCGATTAAGCCAGTATAAACATTAGGAAACATTCTAAAAAAATTAATATTTAGCTCACTAGGTATATTCTATTCTTAAAATCCACGTAAAAGCCCGGATGTAAAACCAAATAATATAAAAATAACAATAATTATAAAAATAAACGTAAATCATTTGGTAATTATATACTAAATGAAACCAGACTAACCTAATTTTCAGAATTTTTGCTTAAGCATGAAACGCAAATAGATATGAAATATATCCCTTCGGCATAAATGTTAGCCCGATTTTCACATGAAACGTTCAACATATTATCAATTGCCCTCGGGCTGAATTTCATATTCATCGGGCTTAAGTTTTCTGAGTATCTAATATCCATAAGTAGGTAAACACGTTGGTTGGTAGGGAGCTATTATATATATTTTTAAGTATGGTTTTTTGATAAACTAACAATCTCGCATCGTTACGCACAGATGTGAGTGCCACGTGCCGTGGCATAGCGGTGAGTTCCTTGCATTTTAAATATATTATGCTGGTAAATCGCTGCCTTCTAGAGCAAACTATAATATCTTCTTTGGTTTTAGTCAATTGGTTCAAAACAATGGTTCACATTCGGACATCGCGGGTTCAATCATCTCGAATTCCTGTGTCATTGCATATTCCACAAGCAAAAATTTATACCATGACTAATCATAAAAATCTGAAATTGTTACTCGTTGCACCATGTCTTTTATATTATATAGAGAATATAGTTAGGTTACTCCTAACCGTAACACAAAAATGTGTAGGTTTTTGCTCTTAAAAAATCTACAATGTTAATTACCACCACGCAGAATCGAAAAGTATTTTTAATATTTTTTACTTCAGTTCCACATAGAAGGCCTTAAAGAAAAAAATCAGGGCCTTTCTCATCTTTGGGGATTCTGTGTGGAGGAATTTTTTAGAGAAAGGAAGGAGAAGACGTTGTGAATCAAATGTGTCCAGGATTAAGGGACGTATGAATTGAGAAGCCGAAAGGTCTCCCTCAACCAACCTCTCCCGATCCGGCCCGCCACGTATAGTGGGTGGGCAAAGGCATCTGCCGCCAAGACCTAATGTGTCCAGGAGTAAGGGACGTATGAATTCATCCCTCCCCACTGCGGTACAAGGCGATGGATCGGGTCCGGCTGGAGAAGCCGAAAGGTCTCCCTCAACCAACCTCTCCCGATCCGGCCCGCCACGTATAGTGGGTGGGCAAAGGCATCTGCCGCCAAGACCTAATGTGTCCAGGAGTAAGGGACGTATGAATTCATCCCTCCCCACTGCGGTGCAAGGCGATGGATCGGGTCCGGCTGGAGAAGCCGAAAGGTCTCCCTCAACCAACCTCTCCCGATCCGGCCCGCCACGTATAGTGGGTGGGCAAAGGCATCTGCCGCCAAGACCTAATGTGTCCAGGAGTAAGGGACGTATGAATTCATCCCTCCCCACTGCGGTGCAAGGCGATGGATCGGGTCCGGCTGGAGAAGCCGAAAGGTCTCCCTCAACCAACCTCTCCCGATCCGGCCCGCCACGTATAGTGGGTGGGCAAAGGCATCTGCCGCCAAGACCTAAAAAAACCTCACCCCGTGAACCCGGGCATCCCTACTAAGTCACCAAACATAGAAAATAACTAGAGATGGCCTATAGCAGAGGTGTTGGATATTCAATAAATGGTTCGAATCAGTTATCAAGTTGAAAAGTTAGTAATACGTTGTTTATAGTTGTGATTTGTAACTTGTGACTTGTAAATTTGACTGTCCTGAAACGGGAATCCTTCCTAGTTGGACAGTCAAAATCATAAAATGTAATCAATATTATATTATAAAAAAATAAATAAATACGAGCTTTGATTTCCAACACATATATTAATGTATGCAGTTCCTTTCCTCAACCTCTTCTCATGCTGATACATAATATCTTGATTTATTTCCAACACACATATCAATATACGTATTTTTTTCCCTCAACCTCTTTCCATGTTGATACATAATATGTAGATTGATTGATTGATTTCAAACACATATATTAATGTACGAAGTTTCTTCCTTCAACCTCTTCCCATGTTGATACATAATATGTAGATTGATTGATTGATTTCCATCACACATATTAATGTACGTAGTTTCTTCCCTCAACCTCTTCCCATGTTGATACATAATATGTAGATTGATTGATTGATTTCCAACACACATATTAATGTACGTAGTTTCTTCCCTCAACCTCTTCCCATGTTGATACATAATATGTAGATTGATTGAATGATTTCCATCACACATATTAATGTACGTAGTTTCTTCCCTCAACCTCTTCCCATGTTGATACATAAAATGTAGATTGATTGATTGATTTCCAACACACATATTAATGTACGTAGTTTCTTCCCTCAACCTCTTCCCATGTTGATACATATTATGTAGATTGATTGATTGATTGATTTCTATCACACATATTAATGTACGTATTTTCTTCACTCAACCTCTTCCCATGTTGATACATAAAATGTAGATTGGTTGATTGATTTCCAACACACATATTAATATACGAAGTTTCTTCCTTCAACCTCTTCCCATGTTGATACATAATATGTAGATTGATTGATTGATTTCCATCACACATATTAATGTACGTAGTTTCTTCCCTCAACCTCTTCCCATGTTGATACATAATATGTAGATTGATTGATTGATTTCCATCACACATATTAATGTTCGTAGTTTCTTCCCTCAACCTCTTCCCATGTTGATACATAAAATGTAGATTGATTGATTGATTTCCAACACACATATTAATGTACGTAGTTTCTTCCCTCAACCTCTTCCCATGTTGATACATAATATGTAGATTGATTAATTGATTTCCAACACACATATTAATGTACATAGTTTCTTCCCTCAACCTCTTCCCATGTTGATACATAATATGTAGATTGATTGATTGATTTCCATCACACATATTAATGTACGTATTTTTTTTCCTCAACCTCTTCCCATGTTGGTACATAATATGTAAAGAGGTATTGAATGTAATAAGGCAGATCTTTATAGGTTCCTAAAAAGCAATCATTAAACGGCAAAAACAGATAATTAATGAAAGTTCCGCCCGGTTGAGAACATTTTAATTAATGAGTCTGTTTGGATCCCACAGCTGCCCTAATGGTGGAGGGGGGGGTTGTCAAGTGGGACAGAATCTATTTTGAGGGTACTTGTACGATTAAACTCTATTTTCAATCGTACATATTTCACAGAGTGTGGATGTAATCTCAATAGCTTTATCATCATACGCCCTTTATCTGCCTGCCGAGCGGGCCATAAGCGCTATTAGGCAATATTTTACCAAAATGGCGCAATAACAATTATCACAGGATCAATTGGAAATTGGTTGCCCGTCGAATCGTTTATAAGTGATTCTACATGCGAGCATCATATTATTTTCTATCCTGCTATGCACATTTTTCGGAAAACAGTCGTCTAGTTATGGTGGGAATGATAAACCATTAAATGTACATATTCCAGCATGGATGCGCTGTCAAAATTCTATTAATAGTCAATATTATTTCACCAATATTTATAATTAAATTTCTTTTTAAATACATCTATTTGAGTTTCACTTGGTTTCGGGTAAGAGTGAATGAAGCGGAGAAGACATAACCGATCGGCATTTGGCCAGGTACAGTTGTCGACTCCAGTTCCTGGGTGGTACGGTTCAATCCCCAATCACACAAATTTTAATTTTTTGAAATGAATGTATTATTGTACAAATATTTTGTTTTTTTACGGGTTGATTTTTTTAATTTATTTCCAATTTTTCGTGTTTCGAAACCCCTGGATAAAGGTACAGATTTATTAATCATTATTTGTGGTTCATAAATAATACAAGAAATCTATGAAATACTCCGTAAGTATATAATCTTTGTTTCTCTAATCCCTCTTGCTATTGGTTAGCTTTATTTTTTGCTACATATAAGATAATACTTACTGTCCTTGGTTTTCCCTTTTCTCTATTTCTGTTTATTTTTAAGTGTACACGAAATATCAGATCTTACCAATATCTCACCTTAGCTTTGCATCCTTTATAGTGATAATAAATGGATTATTTGCATAATGCTGTTTATTTGAAAAGTCACTTATCTATGATTATTTTCTATTAATCAAGATAGTATCATCTTCTTTAATGTATATTTATACCATTTATTCATGTGTAACATAACCGTTTTATTTCACCGGCAACTAAGCTCAGAATAATACTGAAATAAATGGCTGTTTTATATTTACCTCTTTAGTCGTATACTCTCTTTCCACTCTACCTTCTCACCAATTCGGGTCGCTTGGGGAGGTGAATTTAATTACTAGTCGTATACTCTCTTTCCACTCTACCTTCTCACCAATTCGGGTCGCTTGGGGAGGTGAATTTAATTACTAGTCGTATACTCTCTTTCGACTCTACCTCCTCCCCAATTCGGGTCGCTTGGGGAGGTGAATTTAATTACTAGTCGTTTAGAATTTCTTTGTGGCATCCGGTATAAATGAAACGGGTGAAAGTAAAATTTTTTCACATAAACTCTAAACATATAAAATAGGAACAAGCGACAAAACTACCTACTGACCTTTATTTAAAATTAAAATGTGTGTACTTCTTTGTACGTAGGAATGTTGATATAAATATATTTTTTAAATCATTTAGGTTAAGACCGTTTGAAATCAGTATGTTATCACTTTATTTCACATGACCGGGCTCGCCACACGAACGCAAGTACGGTCACCGGTCACCGGTCACTGGTCCCTGGTCACTCGTCAGTGTGGTCAGCTCTATCCAACTAACGCGGATCTACTAATTGACTCGCGGCGTCAAGATCTACTGACCCCACAGGATGCTGACTGCGGAGCATAAATCAACTATCTACTGTGGAGTAGGCCTTTGTCTGTAGGTCCGGACACATTGTTCCATCTGCGAGTAAATCTACAGGCTAGGGTCATTATTCCCCGTAGTGCATTGAAAGCTTGATGAATTATTATTTTTTTTTGGTAAACTAATGTTTGAGACAAGATTTTTTATGCATAGCACAAAGGGTAACAATTATTTTTACAAGCAATAATTATTCGCCTAAAACACTCATCCAATTCATTTCATTCCAACTCATGTTTTCAATGTGGATGAGTGTTTCAGGCGAATAATTATTGCTTGTAAAAATAATTGTTACCCTTTGTGCTATGCATAAAAAATCTTGTCTTAAACATTAGTTTACCAAAAAAAAAAAATAATATTTGACAAGTTCTAGTATTTCACCTAAAAATGTAGACAATTTGTCTCGACGCCATCTAGTGAGAGAGTTAGAACTTACAATGCCTTTCTCATATAAAATAAAGTTGGTTGTTTTCAGGTGAAAAAATGTAACAAGCAGTAATTGTTGAATGAAACACTAGTATATATTGATTTATTTCGTGGATAAGAGATAAGCCGCCATAGCTCTGTGGTCACAGCTGCCGACCGGAAATCGAAGGGACACGGGTTCGAGTCCCGTTGGCGTCATGTATCTTTTATCAGGAGATTTTTCAATGTGGATGAGTGTTTCAGGCGAATA
This sequence comes from Hesperophylax magnus, assembly GCA_026573805.1. Lineage (NCBI taxonomy): Eukaryota > Metazoa > Arthropoda > Insecta > Trichoptera > Limnephilidae > Hesperophylax > Hesperophylax magnus. Next base: position 964,549 of record JAIUSX010000043.1, on the reverse strand, counting down.
ATTATTGCTTGTAAAAATAAAAAAAAATAAGAAATACTCGATGAATTGTTCAAATTCCGTGAAATAACCCGTCATTACTATTCAAGTTCTGTGAAAGTCCTATTCTGTTCTAGTTCTGTTGTTATCCAAGTACTGCGAAACAATCGCCCCATGTTTAATCAAAAACAAAACTTGAATAGAACTTTCACAGAACTTGAATTTTTCTTTGAAAGTGTTCACATTCTGTGAATCAACTCGTCACGTTACATGTGACAATAGACAATACACACCTATGGATATTATTACTTGAACCTCAAAAGAAGAATTACGAGCTACGATACGGACCATTATTTAATGGAAATAATACCTAATTAGTCAAGTACTAGCGCAGACTGGATTCCTCGTTTTAACAACTACTCTAGTATTTTGTTCCTGTCGACAGGTTCACGTTTTGACGTTTATTATTTACACTTAGCGCAGACCAAAGATATTAGAAGAACGAGATGTGCTATGAGCAGTTCATACTGTGTGGAATTGCTTTGCCGAGTGTCGCCGGTTTTGTTCACCAATACTACTGCACACCTTCGCTTACGCTAAGGCATCGCTAAGGTATCCGCACTAATACATAGAACAGATTTCTGTGCGTACACGTCCCGATACCGTTCAAAGTACCCTAATTAGTTAGTACTCCGCCTACGGTCCGGCGGCCAACATAGCATATCTCGTTCTTCTAATATCTTTGGCGCAGACCCAAATTCAAAGCAAAAGTTCTAAAGTCTAATGAACTGAAGTTACAGACGGAGTCACAACCGAAATTATTATTTTTAATGGTTTGGAAGGTCTTATGTGAGTAAAAATAAAAATATTAAAAACTAATGATTCGTCAAGAAAATGGTTAAAAATTCCCTACTGGCTGAGAGTAGTGATGTTGGATTGCCCATGTCGTGGCTGCTGTCATGACATGGGCAATCACCTTAGCAGCCCCATATTCGATGTGATCCATCTGTGTATGTGTTATGTGATTTAATTATTTGATTAAATATAATTGTTAATCTGCTCATCTCGACACAGGAATTCCCTAGTGAGATGAGCAGCGGAGGAAAAAAAAATATAAGGAATACCAAAAAAAGATTAGGTGTGACAGGCATTAACTCGGAACCTCTACTCTAACAGCATATTCAATTTCTACATGCCAACCAATTCATTCAATTCAATTCAACTTCTTGATCGCCGACGCTAAATTTTCGCCGTGCGTTCGCAATACGCTGGCGAACAAAAGGTCAAGCGACTTTGTTAACAAACATACTTTCTTAAGCGCTTGTTATATGACAGTGAATTTTTGCAAACTGTTTTGCAAACAACCGGGCGGAAGTTGTACATTAATGAACTTGTTAAATTCAACATCAAATGTGCGTTCATTATGTCGCGCATCATGAACGTACGCAATCGGAAATATTAAGTAAAACAAACAACTTAGTAAAAAGGTATGACTTATTTGCAGAACCTATTATTTTGGTAAAGCATTCAATTTGACATTTTTCATAAATGTTTCATCATTCAGTCAAATCTAATTAGATTTGAACGGCTTTTGGCTTTACGACCATATTTGAGGAACATTTCCGATACAAAGAAAGTTTGTTTTACACGGTGTTCTTAATCTCGTGGTATAAACGGTATAACTTGCTAATGAATCTACCTTTCGTTTATAGTCAATTTTGAGTTATGACTTTTTTTGAAGTGAAACTTCTTTACGCGCGTCATGCAATTTCGAGGACCGGAGTAAAACCGACTCATGACCGAAACGAAAATGCGGGACCACCGATTAAAGTTCATTTGATCTAGTCAAAGTTTTGAAGTAACATATAAATGCTTCTTAGCTCATCCCGACAACTGGCGTTGGTGGTGTAATGGTCAGCATAGTTGCCTTCCAAGCAGTTGATCCGAGTTCGATTCTCGGCCATCGCACATTATTTTTTTGTTTTTAACGCCTTTTTCATTCAATATCTTATTTTTTAGTAGGTCAGAACATTTTTTAAAAGAAAATAATATTGCAAAATAATAAAAACACTTATCTCACTGTGATAAAACATTACTCCGCTAGAGCGCGCTTTGCGTTATTGTGTTGGATTAAAATTATTATCTAATCCGTATATTATGATAATTGTATTACATTTATTTAATTAATTTATTTATTTTGATAATATGTAATAATTTACAGAAAAAAAAATTAAAACTATCTCCCTCTGATAAAATATCCGTTCGCTAGAGCGCACTACGCGATCTTGTGTGGGATTCTATTTCTGTACATTGTACATTATTTTTAAAAATATATTATATTTTGGGTGTGATGTAGGTAACATTATAAAACATAACAAGCTCTCATATTTTCAGAACCTACATAATATAATCAATTTATGCGGCTTTGCTTACAGTTGGTGCTCAGCATGGTTGGCTTTCAATCAGTTAAGCGAGGTTCGATTCTCGGCTGTGGCATTTTTGAAGTGAAACCTTGTTGAGGTGGGGGAGCCGCTCACGAACGTTCTCTCTCTTCTCTTCTTTCCTCTCTCTCAGACACCAGCGAACTGCGCCACGCCAAGCATCAGCTGAAACTAGAAGTTTCACTTCTGTCTTGCGTAGGCTTGACACACCCACTTTTTTTATTTGAGCTTTCGTTTTCGAGAAAATCGAAGGTGGATTTATTTGGTAAATTTCAAAACTTTATATTTGATAAAATAACTATACATATTAATAACATCATTAATAAATTGACCTCGAGAAATATTTTTTTTTGATATATTTGTTAAATTATTCTGTGTTTTTTAGTACAACGAAACAATAATCTTTTTTCATTCATTCGTTACTTGAAACAAACCTTGTTTGGAGTAATTTTTCCGGCTGCCATGGATAAATCATGTATTGATCTACAAAGAGAAAAAAAAAATATTTAGAACTTTACAACACAACACATACATAGAAAATGGTTTACGTCTTTATACGCAGAAAGGCGTAAATTTTAATTTCCTCAAAAAGTTTTTTTTTTTATTTAATCTAAAGATAAAAAAAACGGTAATAAACTTGTTTAATACTTTTTTATTTTATTTTTTTTATTTAGAAAAAAAGTAAATATTCACAAGAGATAAAAATATATTACATTTCATATCAGACATCACTTTTTTTTGTTTACCCAATTTGTAGAGAAATATTCTCGGGTCAAACTGGGGAGCCAGTCTATGTGCTTAAATACTATATATAGATAATAATATGTTTAGTTACAAAAATTAAAAAAAAGAATATTAATAATATATAAAAAAAAATAAAAGCAACAGAAATAAGCAACAGAATAAGCAACAGAATATAGCAACAGAATATATCTGAAAATCATCGATAAAAGTAAGTCAATCTTCTCTTTAAAAATACAAAGAAAGTTTTTTTTCGCTTTCTTTAAGCTTTTAAAATAGCATTTCTTTGAAATAGTTTTGAAATCGGTAGGACCTTAAATTTTTCAAAAAGTTCGTTGGTTGGAAAAATTCTTGGTTTTTTAATAATAACTTTGATTATCATTTTTTGTGTTGTTACTATCGAATACAGATTATTCTTATAGATACCTCCCCATGCGATTATTCCGTACTGCAACACTGATTGTACAAGAGCAAAGTAAACCATTTTAATATTTGAAAGATTTAGGATATTTCTTAATTGTATAAAAATGTAAGTAAGTTTTCTAATTCTTTTTACACAGTTTTCGATATGTTTCTTAAATTTCATGTTACTTTCTATAGTGATCCTTAGATATTTGACATCTAGGGTTTTCTTCAGGATTTTACAATTATTATCGTTACATTCTCCTCCTTTACACGAACGACTGTGCACTATCACGCTAATATTGGAATCTGTGATAGGATCATTAAGATAAAAAGGTATATATGATTTTTTTCTACATTAAGACTAAGTAAGTTATCATCAAACCATTCCTTCAATATGTCAATGTCAGCATTCGCAGCTATATTCACTTCTGTCCATGTTATTCCTTCGATTATGATGACTGTGTCATCCGCATATGAGATGACACTTCCATTAAGAGGGAGAGTGAACATGTCATTGACATATATAAGGAAAAGGATGGGCCCAATTACTGTGCCTTGTGGAATTCCATATTCAGAAGACAAGGGTTCACTTAGTGAATTATTTAGTTTAACGTACTGTTCTCTATTTTTTAAGTAACTTTGGAACCAAGATAATGCTTTGTCTTCCAGTCCAATTTTCTCTAGCTTAGCGATCAGCCTAGAATGCGATACACTATCAAAAGCCTTTTTTAGATCGATAAATATTTCCAGACACTTCCGACGTCTATCCAAGTTCCCCATAACTAGAGAAGTCAATTTCGCAATTGCATCATGAGTTCCTAGATTAGGTCTAAATCCATATTGGTTAGAATGCAGATTTTTTTTTTTCTTCTAGAAATAGGAATAGTCTCTTTTTCACTATTTTTTCAATTATTTTAGAAATGTTAGATGTCAAAGATATAGGTCGGTAGTTAGTCATTTCCTCTGGGTTGCCAGATTTAAAAATCGGACAAATAACAGTTTTTATGTAATTGTGGCGTCGAATTATCCAGATTAAATAATTAATAATAAACTGCTACTTGCTACTTAGGTACGTACTTGCTACTTGCATCGTTAAATCGTAAACAAAGTAATCTACGTACTTCAAGTACCTACCTGCATATTGATGACAATAACACTGCAGTCCGTCTCGAATACTACGAGAACTCGCCAGAAGGTTCGAGCCTACGGCCTAGGCATAATTGCCAAGCCGTCGAAAGTTCGCGAATGATCCAGATCGAGCGAGTGTCTTCGATTTAGTTGCCATCCACCTACCTACTGCCGCCGTCGGCCGAGTAGTATAAATAAGCCCGACGCAGCGAGCCAGTCAGTCATAATTTCGCCGCCAGTCTACAAGGAACAACGAGTGTTAACCCGCGCTAATCTTACTAGCGCAAAGGACACGTACCCGGCTTCGCCCCTATCATCATGGACTCTATCGGGACATCATCATAGCGCCTCGGCCACGTCCGCGGCCAGCGCTACTCGGATTACAAGCGCCCTGGTTCCAGCGTCTCTGACCAGCGCTTCTTCCACGCTACCATGACCACCACGAGGACACGCAGCATCCTCACTGGTCTACATCGTTCCCGTTCAACTGCCCACAAGGTCCGTCGCACCTTCGGCCGTCTCGTCAGCACTGGAGTGCCTGAAGACCTACGTTCTTCGCCAGTGCCTGACCTACATCGAGTCCCGGTCACAAGCGCCCGGCGTCGACTCACTGACCCGCGCTTGACCAGCACATCATCAGCCAGCATCCGGAATATTCTACATCTGTCCAGCGTCAACTCTCGTTACGGCTACACTGACTCACCAATAAACACATGTGACCTTCACAACCTTCTTTCATTTCGTGCCTCACCACCTGATCCCCAAATAATTATTTAGAAATCTTCCAACTGAAAAGCTTAAATTAATGATATGCACGATAGGTATTTTTAGAAAATCTTTAAGATTTTTTATGATTTCTACTGTTATTCCATCGTATCCCGGCGCTGAGCCACCTCTCAGTGAACTAATTATATTTACAACTTCCGGTTCCGATGTGGGTCCAAGAAGTTGCATTTTATTTGTATCTATTGAATTTCTCTCAAAAGCCTCAGTGGTTTTGCTAGCAGCTAGAGGGTTAATTTGTTGTGCTAAATTTTTTCCTACATTTGCAAAAAAATTATTTAATAAGTTCGCACATTGAGTCGGCTCATCTTTTACGTCTATAGAATTACCGTCTATGTATTTCCGACCCTTTACGTTTCTTGTCAATAATTTCATTAATTGTTGTCCACATTTTTTTTATCATATTCTACTTGTGACATTTTTATTTTATAACATTGTTCTTTAGTATTTCTTATTAAATTTGTAAGCCTATTTCGATATTTGACAAAGGTATTTTTTAATATATAATTGAAAGGGTTTTTTTTACAAAGAATAAATAAACGTTGTTTTTCACCCACAGATTTAACCAATCCAGGACTAATCCACGGTTTTATTGAGCGGTATTTAGAAACTAGCTTCCGTACCTTAGAGACGGTGCTCGTCTCTACATGTTTTGTTAAAATTTCCTCGAAGAGGCGAGAGCTCTCTAAAATATCCCGGCTGTTTAATACACAAGCCCAGGATTCCTTAGATATTTTTTCCCGGAGAAGCTCTTTATTTAACACTAGTTTAATATATTATCTATCTTTTAATTGATTAGTACGCGTTATTGCATTATAATATAGTAGGCACATATAGTGGTCTGTTATACCGGTTTTATAAACAATAGACTGAAATCTCTTAGTATTATTACTATTTACCCACATATGGTCAATACAGGAAGGTTTCTGACCGGCGACGTCACGAGTAAAATTGTTAATACCTGATTTAAAATTCAATTCAGTTAGCATATTAATATATTCATCCTTTAGATGAGATCGATGATTTTCAGATATATCCAAATTAATATCACCAACTAAAAACGTGAACGAATCCCGTGTTTTGCAAAGAATTTCATTTAGTTGACATATACACTGTGAAAGGTCTGATAAGTGTGTCCTGTAGATTGCAATTAAATTAATTGTCAGTTTATTTACACGTAAACAGTTTACCTTGTCAAAAGCAACTTCCTCAATATTCCGTACTATGAATGTATTTCTAATGAATAATAATATTCCCGAATTTTTGTTGATTTCGAGTGTTGTCGCAACGCAGTCGTAGTTCGGTATATCGAAGCGAGTATTGGTATTGGAGTGACATTCGGTTAACACTATAACTCCCGGTTTTTTTTTATTAAATCTAATTGCACCAAAAATTCGCAAAAATTTTTTTTGACACTTCTTATATTTATATGCATTATACTAAACAGAAGATCACACTCGTCCAGAACATCGTTGCACTCGTCGCTAGTATCACAAACATTTTCGTTTATTTTATACAGCTGGTCGATGTTTTCCGTTATAAAATCTTCCATTTTTAGTAGTCTATTTTATATACATTATTGTGCTTATCAGAAGAAGATGTTAAGTATTTAATTAAAGTTTTGGTTAGAAGCATTGATTTTTTTAGAATAATAATACATATAAACATACCTAATCATAGTCTATGCGACTTTGCTCGATATGCATCTTTTTAAAGTAAGTGCAGTTTGTGTTGTTTGCTTTATGATTAGTGTTAAGGGTCATCTTAAAAGTATTGTTTTGGTAAATACAGTTGCTACATGTTTCTTTCGAGTTTTTGTTTGGGCATTCCTTCCATTCGTGATCCTTAGCACAATGTAAGCAGGTCGCGCTTTTGTCTTTGCTCAAACATTTCAGTGCAGTGTGTCCAAATTTCAAGCAGTGGTAGCACTGCGTCAGGGGGTTGGCATCTTCCACTCGTACTCTGCTGAATCCTATATTAATTTTTTCCTTTTCAATGAGGTAGGACCTCAGTGCTCCGCTGGTTTCTAGTATATAGTTAGTGAGTCCATTTTGTAATTTAGGTTTAAACATTTTTATTAGTTTTACAGTGTTTTTTGTATCATTTTCCATTATGTCTTTGATACCTTCATTTTGGGTTTTTAAAGCCTCGATTATATCTTCTTCTGTCAGATCTGCCTGTAGATTTCTTATGAAAAATTTTGGGTTTTTCTTTTTTAGTTCTTCCGCAACCATATTTTTTTTGAGCGTTTTGTTAATTTCATCCGTCAATTTTTCTGCGTGGATTTTAGTAGGGAAAGATATAATCAGTTTGTTTTGGGCGGCTTTACGCACTCCATTTACTGCAATGCCTAAATTTGCTATTTTTATTTTTTTGACAATTTGTTCTTTTATTGCGTCTGATGTCATATTTGAATTTTCATTTTTAATAATCAATGAATATTTCGATTCCGGGATTTCTTTTAGTCGACTTGCATAGGTTTTTTTCCATATAACTTGAATTTTCAATTTTTATTTCTAATTTTTCTATTAGTTTGGTTTGCAGAGAAACAATCTCGTTTTGAAATGAAGTTTTTTCGTGCATTCATTTTTCTTCTAGAAGTTTGATGTTTGTTTCCAGATTAGTTTTGGCCTTGGAGACCTGTTTGGTAGAAATATTTGAGATTTCTAGTTTAATATTTTCTATTATTTGTAGCACGTCCATAATGGGTTGGGTTTAGTGACCGCAGTCACCTCACTCGCGACAAAGTACTAGTAACGGTGTAACAATACTCTAATATTGTAAAGACGAAAGTATTTACGTATACGTCCACACACCACCGCTGTGGATCGCGGAACGCTTATATTAATACCCCTTACCATGTAAGGTCGGAACAGTGAAAAACTTGACTAGTTATCACTTAAAACGGCCGATTTTACCAAACTAAAAATCCGGCTTGAGATTGTAATTTTTGGTTTTATTACCAAACGCACCATATAAAAAAACGGTCACTCTCACAATTTAGTCAGAGCGCGTAAAGACAATGAATTCTCACACACATAAGGAGCGTAAAGAACGCGCCAGTCAACACCATGACGTTCGTGCAAACCGTTAGTAAAAGGAACGCATATCGAATGTTGTATTTTACGCGTTTGTAAGAATTTGACAGTTGAAACAATACAATGCGATAAATTTACATGAAAAAAGAGAATTTGTGAGTACTTACGGTTTTTGTAGCTTCCTTAGATTATTGCAATTCTTCAAGTGAGTCGGTATTCTATTTTAGACCCATTAATGAAACATTTTAATGGCATTTTCGAAATATATACGCCGTCAAACACTGAGCGTATAGTTTCACCACTGTTCACGGGGGCTTCTCTCCCGTAATAACTAAAAGACTGTAAAATGTGTTGAAAATTTGGTGCAAGATGAAGTATTTATTTAATTTTTAATATCCACAGATATCATAACGATAATAAGTGGCCGTACTTCTACAGATGTGTGTATTATATACATATTTTAAATTAAAAATATTGTGTGAAATCGTTATTAATGCGATAATCATAGATCGAAGTTATAAAAGTGGGTTGTATGAAAAAAATAATTGTATAAAAAAAAATAGGCAGACTGAAAAATAATAGTCCATTCTTTGGTAACAAAAAATAGGAATTCTTGTGTTTTCAAAATTTAATATTGCCATAAAACATAAAGCTTTAATATGTTAATTAATATTATTTTATGAATATAATTAAAATATTAATAATCCTACACCCCTTATCAGCATCTACCCGAGAGATGTTAACTAGAGGTTCCTGATGATTAGTCTTAGATAAAGTCTTTGGTATACCTGCTGATACAATCTGTGTATTTTCATTGCGTAGTTACATTCATTTTGGTTTAATTTTGGTGGAGACTTACTGAGAGCCTTGAGATCTGTCAATACTAAAACACAGCTAAACAAGCCTTTTTCGCTATATAAGCAATGTGTAACTTCCCATCAGCTCTATACGGCTGTCAAACATCAGTTTAGTATATCTAACGTTTAATAGTAAGGCTTTACATAAACGGTTGTTTATCAGTTGGGTAAAATTTAAAAAAATGTGTATTTGTAAGACTGTAATAATATAAAATGTTTACCTTATGCATTCATCAGGTCTGGTGTCACAGTCGACAATATACCCGAACCTCTCAACCACCCCATGGTAGGAGTTAGTCCAAGTTCATTATCCAAACCCACGCCACCATTTACTAACAACAATATTAATGGAATTGATGCAATCACCCTCATTTTCAAACGGAAACTGAAATCAAGTACATTATTTTTACTGTCTGATTTATTCTTCTGTAAAAATAAAATCGAAAATCTCGTCTCTTATCAGTATAAAAAACATCTTCTTGATAGCAGAGCGAAAGCCGACATTAATGTGAATGCGAAGTTAAGGAAAGTGATATGGAGTGAATACTTAAGCCTACGCTTTGGGCGCAGCGCCCGGGACCTGTCCGTGGTATGTCGGTGTCGGTGTCGTTGGCAGCTAGCGGCTAGCGCCAGTAGCTAGTTGCCCCCCTTTCTCTCGAGAGACAAATAGGAATGTAAGGCGAATATTCCAATGTCACTTCCAGCGGGCCAGCACCAGAATCCAATTTAATCCCCAGACAATGATAAGGGAATGTCTTGGTTACATTTACAGTGAATTACTCTAATATCTGCGGTTCACCCACCACCCACCCCTTTCAATGAAATTTTATTTTACTAAGCCCCTCAGATTTTCAATGAAACTGACAAATCTTTTCCAAAGCTGGCGCTGGGTTCAAATAAGTGATGGGTTATATTTTGGATCGATACGTTTATTGACATTTTTTGAAAGGTAATAAATATTTGGTTCATTAATGTATTCAATAGAGAGAGGCTTAGCAACAAATATTGTAAAGAAATAACAAAGAAGAAATGCTAACCGCACAATAACGGTGTACAATAAAATGTAAATTTAAAACAACAACAAAAAAACAAGAGACAGAAAAGGTTGAGTCAAGTAAAGACAAGAAAAAAGAGATTCAATAAATTTCATTATGAGTTTTTGGGGCTATCGCTAAATATGTCCGTAATCTTTACACTACAGTTGATGCTATATAGTCAACACACTCGCACAAGTGGTTTTCTTTTCAAGTTTCTTTATTTGTGAACGAATATGGAAAGTTTCGGGATTTCTTAATAGACGGTAATTGATGTTGATTTTCATTGTGGCCAAATGGATCGATCAAATATTTTGGATACAAAGACAACGCATGTTCTCGGTTGTATCATACCAGACGGCCTGGGCCTGGGCACTCCACCCGATCCAACTTGCTGAACCCGAAATGAGACGTGTCGGCCCAGCAAGGGAACAATAATCAACTCTCACGTCACGGGTAGCAATCATTTTATAATTATAATGTAAATAAAATAACTTTGTTTGGATACCACTTTAATTAATATACATTTACATAAATAAATAAACCAACCGATTTTGGATAAGCCTGAACCTTCCTCAGAGTTTGGTAAAAACATAGTCAAAATGATTACAAAACTCCAGCATAGGAAACATATGACGCAGAGCGAGAATCAACTTTAGTGGGGGGAAGGAGGCGGGGGTAATTAAAAAAAAAGGGTTATAGAAATGGAACATTGAACCGACTCAGAATCGAATAATTTCGAGAATCACATCAAAATGATTGAAGCCACTCCTCTTCTTCGACTTAAGTCCTCAGTAGTAATTATCTCCGTAGCTTAAAAATACGCCAACTCAATGGTCGAAGGTGACTCTAGAATTGTACAGCTATGTCAATACAATAAAATGTATAAAAATATAAAATGTCGAGATTTATTTTTTTCATTTTAAGGTATTTATTTATTTATATATTATCGCCTGAAAAGGCTTTTACATAAAAGTGATACATGATGCATTGTACATAGGAGAATATCTGTATTATACAGGAGATACTGACAGTAAATAGATGATATCCATTGTAAAGTAGTTACAAAATACACAATTGTAAAATTGTGATTACAAGTATAACATATAGTAAAAAAAGGAATTACAACAACACTACATATAAGACAAAACATTAAAACTAATTTACCAACGCTACGCTAATTTGTAGGATTCGACAAAGTGTTGGTATAGATTATGCTTAATTCTATAAATGGAGTCAATAAATAAATCAATAGCACCCCCATACTTGTTGTCCAGATCATGCATCCTATTGGTCAGTGAGTGTGTCTGATAGTTGGTCATGTATGTATTGCACAAGAATGTTATATTTTGTCTTGTATTCCTAGTCGGCACATGGAATTTAATAGTGGCAACGATGGCAGGACTATCAATTAAGTTGTTAATGACTCTGTGTAACACATCCAGGTCTGAAATAATTCTCCTGTCAGACAGTGTTATTAGATGCAATTGATTAATCAAACTGTTAAATACAGACTTGGTGGTACTGTGAGGATCTCAATAATTATACGCGTGTGCGGATAGAATGTTTATTAACACTTTAGAACGGATTGTCTACTACTATCTTCTTAGCTGTCGGTTGGGAAAAGAGAGCGAGCTGATGCATCCATCATCTTTTATACGTCGATCTGTCATCTCGCTCTTACACATTCAAAAAGCAGGCGTTCCACCTAAAACCTTTCTTACATCCTCCCCTACTAAAATTGAATGTCCCTAGCTACATATAGTATACCCTATATCTACATATTTGAATATTACAATTTTATTTCATTATTTCAATATTATTTCATATATTTCATTTTCTAAAAATTAACACAACATTTTTTTAAAAATTACCTATCATTTCCCGCGTTCTTTCTGCTATTCTTCTCTCTGTCTCGTCGTCCGTCCACTCCTCCTCCTGGACTGCGAAGTACCCTCATCTTGGACGAAGTCTTCCCTGCCACGGGTTAGACCTGAAACATGGAGAAACAGTATTAGAGACACTTCTATTACGTAACATACCTGAGAGATTTACTTCATCCGTCGACAGTTCCATTGTGTCAGACGTACCGAATTCCGGCTTATCTCCCTCCTGCCATGAAACATGTAATTTTTTTAATCTGGTCTAAATGTCTTTTCCACACCATATTAGACTTGTTAATTTTTATGAAATATATTTTGCTACCTTTTTTTCAACAATAACCCCAGGGACCCATAACCTTTTACCCTGAGCTCTGAAATCTCTAGTCATCACTTTCTGACCTACATTAAAATCTCACTTACTTCTACCCTTATATTGTCTTTTCTGATTGACTTAAAGTTCTGCTTGCGAACCCTATTGGTCTTTCTACGCCATTTTTAAAGACGTGGATTAACGTTGCTCCGAGCCCATTCATGCTCCCATCCATGACAAGTTTCACAGGAATATTCTCGTCGAAATGCGTTAAAATCCTATCCGAAGTTAATATTTTTTTTATTATCGCAAAACTGTTTTCTAGTTCCGTACCCCATTGAAACTTAACATCTTTTTAAGTAAATCGTATAATGGTGACAATATATTTGCCATGTTTGGAATAAAATTACGATAATAACTAACCATACCTAACAAACTTCTCAAATTATTTAAATCACTAGGCGCTGATGCATTTAAAATGGCTTCTTTATTCCGCTGACACGGTTGAATCCCCTGATCACTTATTTTATAACCTAAAAACTAAATAACTTTTAAATTGAATTCACACTTTTCACTATTCACCGTTAAATAACAACTTTTTAACCTCTCTAAAACGAGACACACGTTTTTCTCTAAGTCATCTTCATCTTATCCTATCACAATAATATCATCGAAATAGAACGTCATGTTCCGTAATCCTGATAAACAATTTGCCATTGCTTTTGCAAAAACCGCTGGCGCTGGTGACAACCCATATTTAACCGTTAACCATTAACCGTTTATACTGAAATAACCCTAAGTGGGTATTGATTGTTGTGAAACGTCTACACTCCTTTTTCAAAACAAACTGGTTATATGCGGATTTTAGATCAAATTTAGCAAAAACCTTCCCTCCATTCACTTTGGTCAATAATTCCTCAATTCTAGGTAACGGATACTTGTCAACTAATAGCTGATTATTTACTGTCGATTTATAGTCACCACATAACCTAATGCTACCATTTTTATTGATCACTGGCACAATTGGACTCGCAAAATCACTATATTGAACTTGATCTATAATACCGTCTGAAAGTAAATTATCACCAACCTTTCCATCCGATAGCAAAGTATTCACGTTTTTACGTGTTGTTACCCGCTTACATTGTTTTGCTAAATGACCCTTAGTACCACAAATTTTACAAACATAATTTTTGAATCTACATCCTACCGGCTGCGCCACTGTTAAATACAGTCTTGGTGGTACTTTGAGGATCTCAATAATTATACGCGTGTGCGGATAGAATGTTTATTAACACTTTAGAACGGATTGTCTACTACTATCTTCTTAGCTGTCGGTTGGGAAAAGAGAGCGAGCAGATGCATCCATCATCTTTTATACGTCGATCTGTCATCTCGCTCTTTTTTTTAGAAGATTTCGTTCTGTATTATAGAGAACGATAAATTTTTTTTAATTTTTATTTTTTTATTTTTAATTCTATTTATTCAATAAACAAATTTACAATGTGTGATATACATATATATATTTCACTATTAATAAGATAAGATATTATGATATGATTAATATTTATTATTTTTCAATGTTCTCCCATAATAAGCAATTGCTTGTGTGTATGGGATGAGGTATTATTTGTTTAGTTTCTTAGATTTTTATTTTATGTTTTAATTTTTAGTTTTTGTTTTTCTTTTATTTTTTTTTTATTTTATTTAGTTTAGGTTTTCGGTATATTTTTTTAATTGTGTTTTGAATTCTTTGAAACTATCATTTAGTGATCTTATATTTTCTGGCAATTTATTGAAGAAATTTGTTCTTAAGTATTTGTAGTTTTGCTGACCCAAAGTTTTTTTACAAATCGGAATTGGTAACATATATTTTTGCCTGAGATTTGCTATGTTTTTGAATGGTGCGGTTTTGTTTAGGATATCACCTTTGTAAACTTGTAAGGTTGCGTGATACAGGAAAAGAGTATTTAATTTTCTGACTTTAAATTCTTTGAAAATGAGTTCAGATGAATATAAAAATGATTTCTTTAATATTATTTGAATTATTAGTTTTTGCGCAATGTAAACAGGTTGTGTGTGAGTTTTATAGGCGCCCCCCCATCCTATCATACCATATTGGATTATGGATTGACAGAATGCGAAGTACGTCATTCTCAGTAGTTCTTTATTTAGAATATGTCTCAAGCAGCTAAAAATTAAGGTTAATTTTCGTACTCTGTTTTTGAGAATGGTTATATGTGGTATCCATTTTAGGCATTGGTCAATAGTGATCCCTAGATATTTGGTTGAAGTTTTAATTTCAATATTAGTACGTAGTAAGTTACAGTGGTGTTGTTGAGTGCTTGGTGCAGAGTGAATTCGAATGTTTATTTCATGCGGCGTATTTGGTTTGTTTATGAAAAATGGTACGTAGTGTGTTTTTTTAGAGTTTAACGTTAGTAGGTTATTGTCAAACCATATTTTCAATTCATTGATGTCTGAATTAGCCTTTTTGTTCAGTTCTAACCATGTGTTTGCTTTTAGAAGAAGCACTGTTATTATGTTTGTTTATAGTTAATGACACGTAGGACAAACTTTTCTAATGAATAGAGCGCCAAAGCATGATATTTCTATCATGCTATGTCTGTCCGACACGTCGCGTGATCACAGGGTGATGTGATGATTAAATAAAACAGTTTAATTGTATAAATTGCAAACTGATTATATATTTAAATGTCTGATCATACCAATATTTTAATTAAGACACTCACCCGAGATCGACCGTGTTATGAGCTACTCTGACTATCTAAACTTGGCTAGGTATTCTTGAAGATGGGAAATCCATGACGGTGAAGAATGCATCGGTGCGATCCGAGGCAAGTCGGATGCCTCTCATCCCTCCTCCGGAATATTCTCCTGCTGCGCGCTGGCCCTCTCATGTGTTAGGCACCAATCGACATCCGCCCAAAGATTTGCTCGGCGAGATTAACTAAGGCTCGGCCCAGAATATTAATAACATGCCTGTACAAGGCCCAGGATGATGAATTTATATCCGCGACCACGGTCAACCCAGAGATGGCTCCGATTAATTGTCGATTTCAATCTACCGACATGCTGATCAAAATGTCGCCGTTAGGGTTTTAAGATGTGAATCACGCACTTTCTCAATAACTCCAATATCATGTTGGATATTTAAAATAACAAACCCATCAGGGTAAAAATCTATCGATTCACGATTGACTGTATTACATTCCGTAATCCGGTTTTTAAATTAATAATTTTTGCGACTGTCGTTACCGAACCGGGGTCCCGCCGGATCTATCACAAGAGTCAGCAAACGCCCCCCCCCCCCTTTCTCCTGACCGCTCATCTCTGTGTTGCCTGTCAAGAATCATAATTAATTTATTACCCTTTCGAAATTAGCCTACCTGAGCCTACTTGAGTTTATGAAATAATATTTCATAACACTGTGTCATCTGCATATGAGACAATTTCCCCGTATTTAGCAACTTCAAATATATCATTTACATATAATATGAACAAAAGTGGTCCTAAAACTGTGCCTTGTGGTATCGAGAAATTATTACTTTCGGAATCACTTAATTCATTTAATAATTTTACTTGCTGTGGTCTATTTTCCAAAAAGCTTATAATCCAGGATAGTACCGTTCCATTTATTCCAATTAATTTTATTTTTTTTATTAAGTTAGTGTGTGAAATACTATCAAATGCTTTTTTAAGGTCAATAAATATTCCAATGCATTTTTCATTTGAGTCTAGGGCGGTATATATAAAATTTGTTATTTTTGCAATAGCATCGTGGGTGCTGGTATTTTTTTTGAAACCATACTGTTTAGAATTAATAATTTTATGTTGTTCTAGGAAGGACCAGATTTGATTTTTTACAATTTTTTCGAATATTTTTGATATATTTGATAAAAGGGATA
Organism: Hesperophylax magnus; assembly: GCA_026573805.1. Classification (NCBI taxonomy): domain Eukaryota; kingdom Metazoa; phylum Arthropoda; class Insecta; order Trichoptera; family Limnephilidae; genus Hesperophylax; species Hesperophylax magnus. Next base: position 948,024 of record JAIUSX010000043.1, on the reverse strand, counting down.
TAGGGCGGTAATTTTGTGGGTCGTTTGGGCAGTCAGCTTTATAAATCGGTGTTATTATTGTTCTTTTGTAGTTATCAGGAAATACACCTTTTATAAGGCTTGTATTTATTATATGAGTTAGGGGGTAAATTAGATATGGTTTCATTGTTTTTAATACGTTTACATCTATGTTGTCATAACCGGGTGTGGAACCCCCCCTTAAATCATCGATAATTCTACCGACATCAGTTTCTGTTATTTTGTTGAAATTATTATATTGGTGTTGGGAAATAATAATAATAATAATACTTGGATGACTTGTATAGCGCCGTTTTTGTGCAAAAACACCTCAAGGGCGCTGTACAAACTTATAATACATTTGTACAGTGGTCTATGTTATTACTTAACTATTTATGGAGAAAATATACAGTTCAATACTTACCTGATAGGTCACTTGAGATTAACACTTAATTAACATTATCTAATTGTTTATTGGCGAAATTTAGATACAGGATTTAGGACTTAATTGAAAAATTGAATATAACTGGACTTTCTCTTAGGATTGGTATATTTAATTTAAGGATACGACAGCTTAAAAAGGTAAGTTTTTAATTTAGACCTGAATTCTGTTGGACTTGTTATGGATCTTAGTTCCGGAGGGAGTTTATTCCAAGCCTTCGGCCCAGATACTCCGAAAGCGCGATCACCAAACTTAGTATTTGGCTTGCGCATAGGTTCTATCAGTCTGCCTACAGCTGCTGATGTTGCTGATCTAAGCGTTGACTGCCTCAGACCAGTGTTTTCCGGGAAGCATAGTTCAGAGATGTAGGGTGGGGCCATTTCATTGATGGATTTAAACACCATCCAGCACAGTTTGTACTGGATTCTTTCAGGGCACTTGAGCCAGTGAAGGTTACGAAGGTGTTCTGAAATGTGCGAATATTTTGAAACCCCGGTTATGAGCCGTGCTGCTGCATTAAACACTGATTGAAGTTTGTCAATTTGATATTTTGGAAGGCTGGCATAAATGCCGTTGCAGTAATCGAGGGGAAGCGTGGGGATTCTTTTTATTACTGTTGGGACATGTTTTGATGGCGTTAGCCAGATTTTTTCCGACATTTGCAAAATAGTTGTTTAGAATATTACAGCATTTTTTGGTGTCAAGTTGGACATTGTAACGGACGTAGTTGACCATATTATTTAATTTCATAAAAATTGTTTACTTTTATAAAATGAGCCTACCCCACGCCACTGGCGAAATCATCACTCCCCGCCACTGGCCATTTTGTTCCCGGCCGCTTGAAAAACTTTGTCTACGAACGGCATCGATACCGCATCGCCGGCTTACCTGCCGCGTGGATCGATGTCCAACATTTTTTCTATGTAAAAATTACTAGGAAAAATCAATTTTTAAATGTTGCAAATGTATGTATTTTACTTGTTCATCCCCTCGGCGGTAGTCAAATAAACACTATTTTCGATATACTACCGCTGAGGAGATATTAAAAAAGCTGTTTTTCACCCATATGTAAACCCATTTTTGAACAATATTTTTTACCCCTTTTGCGTGTACAAAAATCCAGGAACCTCGTAGCATAGTGAATCTTATCTCTTTCTGAGCGCTATGTTACGGGGGACCTCGGAAAAATACTAACTTAACATGTTTTACAAATTTGATCGCTTGAGATCATTTTTACACATTTATTTTACAAACATTTCTTATTTTTTGTCGTATCTTGACAAACAAAAAATCTAGTTGTCAAGATACACATTCCTATAACTACTATGCATTTAAACTATGTAATTGTCATTCATGTAAGCGTTCAAAATCTTTTCTAACTCGCAAATTTAAGCGACTGCCTTCAAGTGTGCTACCGGCAAAATGAATATGCGACATTTTTCCGGGGCATATAAACACATATCTGGCGCGGGTACAATCCCCCACCACTTTTGGACTCAAAGCCCAATGTCGGGTGCGAGTCAGGCTAATTAAATATAAGCAGCCACATAATTGAAAATAAATTAGTTCATCTTTACCACCAAAACCAAGCGTTTTATTTATCAACAAGTGACTCCTGCTCAACACCTGCCTCACCTCGCCAAGTCTCTGCTCCAAGATCTTCTGGTGTTACCTCTTCAAGACAAGCCGGCCCTCCTCTGGAAAACCGCCAACACCAGAAGCGAGCAGAGACAACAGCACACCCAGGGCCCAACATTCACCAAGCCTGGGTGCGGGAGGCAGATTTCATCACAATATCAACTACAATCATCATCATCGGCCGTAAAGGAGCATCTCATCGGTTGAAGACACGGTTTGGACCCGGCGCCTAAATCTACAGTCTTGTGCGGACTCCCGTCCAGTACAAGTGGTCCTTCGAGCCGGATTCTCACACGCCTTCAACCAGGATGTCTCCAACTTTACGGTCGAGCCGGATCCAAGACGATGGATCCTCAACACCATCTGCAGATGCCCTGGACGCTGGGTCTCAGGCCACGGCTGCGGTTCACGTCACGCCTGACGTAACCCCCATGCCCACGCCCAGCACTACTCCTGACATGGCACCACCTGCAGATCATGACTCACCGCCCTCCATATCTCAAGAGGATGCGATGGAGTCATTGCGACAACAGCTTCGCAGTCAAACCGAGCACATTGAGAGACTCAAAGCAGCTCTTCAATCAGCTCCAACAGCAGCAGCCCCTGCCCCTCTTGGACCTTCGAAGCTCCTGGAGAGGTCACCACCATCATGGACGCAGCCCGGCCAATCGAGCCCGTGCCTCTGGTGGACCAGAGGTACGAGGAACCAGCAGCAGCAGTGCCTGCCCGATCTGGACCCGTACTCCTGGAAGGGTACCCTGCTCAAGGAGGACCCTGGCGCTTCCAAGGGTACAGCCCTGGATGGGTGCAGCCCGGCCAACCAAGCCCGGTGCCTCTGGTGGACCAGAGGTACTCAGCAGCGGCGCAGCCAAGGCCAGCCGGTCCCCCGCCCTCGCCACCCTGGCCCAATGCAGGGTGGCCAAACATGATGCAGCCTGGACCCTCTGGCCCCGTACCGCCCGCCCCTCTGATAGAACAGAGGCAAGCCGTACGTGAAGTGCCAGCTGGACCTGTACCTCTGGTGGACCAGAGGTACGCATCACATGCGCAGCAAGAGCCAGCAGGCCCTGCGCAACCAGCACCCTGGACCATTCAGGGATGCCCAAACATAATGCAGCCTGGACCCTCTGGCCCCGTACCGCCCGCCCCTCTGATAGAACAGAGGCAAGCCGTACCTGAAGTGCCAGCCGGACCTGTACCTCTGGTGGACCAGAGGTACGCATCACGAGCGCAGCAAGAGCCAGCAGGCCCTGCGCAACCAGCACCCTGGACCATTCAGGGATGCCCAGTACTGGTGCAGCCTGGACCTCATGGCCCTGTGCTGCCCGTACCTCTGCCCCACCCGGGGTACCCAGCGCCGATGCCAGGATCACCTGCCGGACTGCTGGAGCAGTGGGACGTGCCATGGACACAGCCTGGACCACCTGGACCATCTGGACCATCTGGACATGTGCCGCCCGTACCACTGCGCGAACAGGAGTATGGCGTGCCGGCACGGCCAGATGGCCCGCCCACAGCCAGTACCAGCTCCATGCCGAGATTCCCGCCCCAACCTACGGCGGATGAAACGGCCCAACATACCAGAGCCTGGGTTCAGCATGATGGCAGTCCCATGGCTCAGCTGGCCTCCGCCCTGTCAGAAGCCATCAGAGCTTCAAGGGCTCAGGACAGCCCCAGTCCCACAATCGAGGACGATCCACGAATGGCGGCCCTTATTGCCAGACAATCAATGGCCAAGGACCTGCCTCCATTCTCTGGAGATCCACTGGAGTGGCCCACCTGGAGGGCACAGTTTAACCAGTCTACCTCCACATGTCGGATGACCTCCAGCGAAAACTTGATTCGCCTACAGCGGGCCCTCAAGGGGAAAGCCCGAGAAGCCGTCGGCCCCCTTCTGATGGACCCTGCTCAGGTTCCGGAGATCCTGGCAGTCCTGGAGCAGCGATTTGGAGGGACTACTTCACTCGCTGCTCTGATGCTGGACAAAGTCAAGAAGCTGCCCCACCTCACAATTGAAGCCTCTCTGGAGGATATCGCAGACTTCTCTGGCACTGTTCAAAACCTGGTGGCATCACTCCGCTCCCTCAACAATGATGGCTATCTGACGAATCCAGCGCTGCTCAGTGACATCGCGGGGAAGATGCCGCCCACCTTGCGGTTGGCGTGGCTGATGGAAGTGCGGCACTACGAGGCCTCCGCTACCATTTGCCAGTTTGCCGCCTTCCTGAAAACCGTCGCGAACGCCATCCCAAAGTCCGGTTTGGTTGACCCCGCGAGGTCCCGCCCACGCCGTGAACATACGCTCGCCACAACGGAACAGTTTTCGCGCAAAAACGGTGCTAAAAAACGTGATACCTGTGAAAGTTTCCTAAATATGTCTGCCGCGTCAGAAAAGTTTTCGCGAAAAAACAATTCGAACAAAAGTGACACTTGTGACAACAGTTTAAACACGTCTGCCGCGTCAGAACGGTTTTTATCGCGGGAAAACAATGTTTACAACAACAATTCTAGTGAAAAACAACATTTCGCGCAAAATAATCGAAAGCCCCAAAATTTGTCTGGTAATAATCGAATGCCCCAAATTTTGTCTGGTAATAATCGAGAAAATAATCGAAGCGGGGAAAAAGTGCAAAACAGTTACAATGAAGTTCGCGAGTTCGACAACCGCGCCGGGTGTGTTCAGTGCGGTGAAAATGGCCACCAACTTAGCGAATGTCGTACTTTCGCCGCGAAAGACATAAAAACCCGTTTTGTGACAGTTAAAAGTGCCGGATTGTGCCGAGTATGCCTCAATGGCAAACATTTTACCAAATTCTGCAAAGTTAGTGACTGGTGCGGAGTGGGGGAGTGCAGATACCCCCACCACCGACTTCTTCACAACCCGAACTATCGTGAAAATAACAATACAGTGGCAAACGTTCACAATATGTGACGCCACACCGAAAGTGCCGTGTTAAAAGTGGTGGGGGTCATATTGTCGGGCCCCAAGCGGCAGATCAAAACCTTTGCGCTTCTGGACGAAGGCTCCACTGTCACCCTTATTGACGCCACCACAGCACAGAAAATCGGCACAACCGGACCTACCCGTGAGCTACGACTACACGGAGCAAAAAACATGTGCTCAACAGACATAACGTCCCGCCGCGTGCCAATCACTCTACGCGGCGCCGGAATTGCTGATGAGTTTATCATCAGAGCAAACACCATCAAGCAGCTCAGCCTTCCTGTACAGAGGTACCACGGTCGCTACATCACCCCCACACTTCTCATCGGGCAAGACAATGCTCACCTTATTGTCTCGAGGGAAGTGCGCGACGTTCGTGATTCTACGCGAATATTATCACGAACGGCGTTGGGGTGGACCACCCATGGCGGAGGGACCTCTGAACATGTGGATGAAGCTACCACATTGGCCATACGAGCCACACTGTCACCCAGGCGCACTGCCGGGAGGCATTATACAGTGCACCATGGACCATCTGGCCCCGTACCGCGAGCACCTCTGATACAGGCGGCCGTACGAGGAGTACCAGCTGGACCTGTGCCAGCATTTTCGCAGAGAAGGCCAGTCGGCCCCGCGAAAGGGTCTCCCAGGCACATTGCCGAGAGACCTCATACAGTGCAACATGGACCATCTGGACCCGTACCGCGAGCACCTCTGATACAGGCGGCCGTACGAGGAGTACCAGCTGGATCTGTGCCAGCACCTTTGCAGAGAAGACCACCCAGGCACCATGCCCGGTGGCATTCTACCATGCCCCATGGACCATCTGGCCCCGTACCGCGAGCACCTCTGATACAGGCGGCCGTACGAGGAGTACCAGCTGGATCTGTGCCAGCACCTTTGCAGAGAAGGCCACCCAGGCACCATGCCCGGCGGCATTCTACCATGCCCCATGGACCATCTGGCCCCGTACCGCGAGCACCTCTGATACAGGCGGCCGTACGAGGAGTACCAGCTGGATCTGTGCCTGCAAATGATACGAGAGAATCAGTCGGCCCCGCGAAAGGGTCTCCCAGGCACATTGAAATAAGGCGCCAAAACGTTGGCCTTTCTTCAACTGTGGCAGAGACACTGCCCGACATCAAGAAATTTTCCTCATTCAATCATCTTATTCAAACTACCTGCTGGATACATCGTTCTATTAAAAGGTGTCGTGGAAAAAGCCACGAACAACCTGATAAACATATAAGAACCGATGAAATCAAGGAAGCAGAGGCCCGATGGGCAAGAAAATGTCAAGAAGAAACATTTTATCGTGATATACATGCGCTCCAGAAAGGAGATCCACTACCAAGTGACAGCCGGCTCAAAGCCTTGAGCCCCTTCCTTGGACCTGACGGCCTACTGAGGATGAATTCCAGATTACAAGCCCTCAGTAAAGTGCCTCAAGCAGTGCGGACACCGATCATATTAGATGGTGATCACGCCTATACACGACTTCTGGTGAGACATCATCACCAGGAAGCCGATCACCCAAGTACGAAGAGAACGATGGCTGAGGTGCGAGGCAGCTACCTTGTATTTTACTTGTTCATCCCCTCGGCGGTAGTCAAATAAACACTATTTTCGATATACTACCGCTGAGGAGATATTAAAAAAGCTGTTTTTCACCCATATGTAAACCCATTTTTGAACAATATTTTTTACCCCTTTTGCGTGTACAAAAATCCAGGAACCTCGTAGCATAGTGAATCTTATCTCTTTCTGAGCGCTATGTTACGGGGGACCTCGGAAAAATACTAACTTAACATGTTTTACAAATTTGATCGCTTGAGATCATTTTTACACATTTATTTTACAAACATTTCTTATTTTTTGTCGTATCTTGACAAACAAAAAATCTAGTTGTCAAGATACACATTCCTATAACTACTATGCATTTAAACTATGTAATTGTCATTCATGTAAGCGTTCAAAATCTTTTCTAACTCGCAAATTTAAGCGACTGCCTTCAAGTGTGCTACCGGCAAAATGAATATGCGACATTTTTCCGGGGCATATAAACACATATCTGGCGCGGGTACAATCCCCCACCACTTTTGGACTCAAAGCCCAATGTCGGGTGCGAGTCAGGCTAATTAAATATAAGCAGCCACATAATTGAAAATAAATTAGTTCATCTTTACCACCAAAACCAAGCGTTTTATTTATCAACAAGTGACTCCTGCTCAACACCTGCCTCACCTCGCCAAGTCTCTGCTCCAAGATCTTCTGGTGTTACCTCTTCAAGACAAGCCGGCCCTCCTCTGGAAAACCGCCAACACCAGAAGCGAGCAGAGACAACAGCACACCCAGGGCCCAACATTCACCAAGCCTGGGTGCGGGAGGCAGATTTCATCACAATATCAACTACAATCATCATCATCGGCCGTAAAGGAGCATCTCATCGGTTGAAGACACGGTTTGGACCCGGCGCCTAAATCTACAGTCTTGTGCGGACTCCCGTCCAGTACAGACATTATACGTTTTTTTCCTATCTGAAATTTCGGATACACAACTGTTCTTTCTATTCTTATTTATTATTTCGTTTATTGTAGTCCATATTTTTTTATTATTGTTTTTAGCATCTAGAATTAATTGGGAGTAGTAGCTGTTTTTCGTTTTTCGAATTAAAGTTGTTAAGATGTTTTTATATTTTTTATAATAAGAAATAATTGATTTTTTGGCAGTCGGTTGATTAGCTAATTTGTAAAGTTTGTTTTTTTTCTAACTGCTTTCACTAATCCGATAGTGATCCAGGGTTTTATTTTCTTTGTTTTTGAGTTTTGATGCAGATTTTTAATTTCAGAGGCATTTAAAATGTGTTCTGATAATTTTTTTTCAAATAATGATGCACATTGATTGGCGCACTTACTGTTTATTATTTCAGTCCATTTGTAGGTTATGAGTGATTTTTCTAATAGTTGGTAGTTTAATGTGGTTTTTGTGGTACTTGATTTAGGTAGGTTTTTAGTTTTATTTTTTGTTTCATAGTTAAAAAGGGTTGCGTGATGATCAGTTATATTTATTTTCCAGGTTGAGGATTTGATATTTTTTATATAATTCAGGTTTACATTACACCAAATATGGTCTAGAAAAGATGGCGTTTGATTTTGTACTTCACGGGTATAGTTGTTGATGCACGATTTGAAGTTAAGATGAGTCAACATGTTCAAGAAGTTATTTTTTTCAATAGAATTATGGTTATTAGAAATATTTATATTAAAGTCACCACATATAATCGTAAAAATCTTTGTTAAATTATTCAGGTATAGATAAAGTTCGTTTGTAAAATTCGTTATGTTTGATTTGTGTGTGCGGTATATTGTAATGATTCTATAAATAGAATTTTTAAATTTAATATCTATTTTTAAACAGTTGACAAATTCAATATTTACTTCTTCTGTGTTTATCACTTTACAATCGTCACGTACAAACATAATTATTCCACTATTTTTGTTTATAGATTTTTTAGTTGCTATTCCTCGGTAGTTGGGTAGCGCACTTATGTATTGATCGCTGTTTGAGTGTGTTTCAGTTAACCCTATGCACAACATATTATAACGAGAAATCATGATCTTAAAAAATTGCTCCCGAGAAAATCTTCTTTCTTCCTTATGTAAATAACTAAAGAAAATACTGATTTCGTCTTTTTCGGGGGTGGCACACAGTAAGAGAAATTTCCATGTAGTGGGGGCACCAGATACTTAAACGTGAAATCAATATCTTAAAGAGCAGTTAACGATAAAATCTATTTTTTCCTGTTGTATTAATATTTTATATTTCCGACTCAAGTAAACCGGCTTTTACATAATTTAACGTAAAAAAGTGAACTGAACTGAAAGTATAAACTTGACAATACATTATTTTTTACAGTAAAATAAAAAAAAAACATTTTTTTAATGTTTACGCTAATAAGATAAAAACATGTACAATATAACCTAATTCTAAAAATCGTAAAGCTCGATGATACCCGCGACAAATAGTTACAAACTACGTGTTGTTTCCTACGTGGACGCCGCGCCGCGACTCGACGGGAGATTATGTGAATCTTAACCATTTAAATATGCTTTATTTGGAGTATTATAATTTCACAATAAGGAAAATAACGCTCCAAACAAACCTTTACCTAGATTATCGCTTGAATATAATATGGCGGAATAGTTAGTTAGATTTTCCGGCCGGAAAATTAAATGGCGCTCGGTGGAGATCACCTACCTAGTTTTATTGTAAGTTCACACTAAAAAGTTAGGCAATATATTAATTCCGAGGTGCCGCCGCTAAAGCCCGTAGGCCCGACAGTCGAAACTGGAGGTTACTGGAGGTTATCCACCGCTTACCGGCCCTGGTATAAGTAACAGATGGTTACTTCTTCAGGGCTCTCACAAGGACTCTAATTTTTTTTTGGTTAAACGACTCTACATTTATTATAAAATGAATCTAGACCTCCAATGTCCCTGCATAGTGGTTAGGCTGCAGGATGCCTACCATATGCACAAAAACACAAATAACAGTATTAAAATATGTACAGGTATAGTTAAATAAAATAAGCCTAAATTACTACAGGACGAAATAACTGCTTAAAGACTAGGCCATCTGTAGAGAAAGAAAAAAAAATGAAAAGAAAAACATTACATATATTCATGTTTGTATTGAAGGAATCTACATTTAATCATGCATAAATATTACCGGAGAGTATTACACCCGTCCACTGGCAGTCCTATCGAGAATGTGCATGGCGATCGGTCTGTCCGTACACAAAGAACGACTACCGCACCCCTCCGCCGGACTACCTGATTATTCCCTGAAGAAAAAGTATGTGGGAAGGTTGGGGGCGTGCCCGAAGACCCTAGGGACTAAGTGAGCGTCAGGCATCCGGAGGGTGGGCGGAAGGTTGCCGAGCTTGCTCGGTCATTCCTCAAGCCCGCCATGGCGGTGGGGGAGGCGCAGTCGACTCTGTGTGAACACTTGTCCGGTGTTGGGGGAATCTGATTAGGCAGGGAAGAGGTCTATTTCACACCCAAAACGGGTTGAAGACGGTACAGGACGATTAAATTTCAGTTCCGGCTTACTGTACACACTCCTCATAATATGTAAAGCAAAAAAGAAAAAAAAAAATTATTTCAGTTTTAAACCAGCAGGACTGGGAGGGTAATGCAATCCCAGTCTGCCATATTACATGAAATGCAGTAAAACAGGGAAACAATAAAATAAAGTAAAACATTATAAAAATGGAAATAAGATAAAACAAAGAGAAAAAATAATATTAGGCAGGTACCTAAACATAAAATTAAAATATAAATCAAAAATAAAATAGTCATATAAATATGTAATACAATAAAATACGATTAGATTAAATTAAATTAAACCGTCCATCAGGGAGGTCGCCGCATCATCTGCATCCATCGCTCATTGAGTGGGGAACTGAGCCACTCGGATGCAGCCACAACGATGATGTTGGTTGACTTCCGAATCCTACCCCAGAAGCTGGCTAGTCGGTGGCAAAGTAAGGCGGGGAATGAGTGCACCCTCCGTTTAGTAAACATTGTGGAGGCATTGCAGAACCTCGGTAGTTGCATGAGCTGCCTGTAAAGGACAAGTTAATTAAAAACTCAAATTAAATGAATTAAATTCATTATGATGGATTTTGCGATAGTGTCATCACTACCATTGCTCAAGGGGTCAGTCTCGCATGGTCGCATCCTGCATGTTTCATCCTGCTGATATAGAAACAATCATAACAAAAGAAATAAACAAAATAAAAACAGATACTATGGAAAGAAGAAAAGCATTAACGGACAAAATTAAAAAGAAAACAACGAAAACAAAAATTATCAAATATATAATGCATAGGTGATTGCAACCCTTAATATAAAATGAAAATAAAAAATAAAACAGACACCATAACGAAGGTAATATGAGAGCAAGAAAAGAATTAACCGAGGAAACCAGAAGCATGTCGACAGTCGACAGTCGGCACCCGACGCGACGGCGAAGGCGCGCAATGTCGTAGTCGCCAATCGGGTAAAGGACACCTGCCCTGCGCTGCGCTGCGCTATTGCGCGCCCAGAGGAGGTGTCCGGTGTGGGCGAAACAGGCTGACCATCACATTACTTCGTTTGTATTTCTATAGAGAAAGACAACCATAATTTAAACTCACGATGAAAGAGAAAGTGGCCTTTTTTTATTTTTCATGATTTTTTTATATTTATTTATCCCTAGTATACAAAACAATATGATTATAATTGATTTCTCGATTCCTGTCTCATAGACGAGACGAGTCGTAACCGGCGTATAAGGTACATAAATACATAAAAAATTATTTTATTTTATTTTGTTTAGTTTTACGCCCTTCCGGGCTTTTACGTGGATGTTAAGAATATAATACACCCAGTGAGCTATCGAAAATTGCAATTTTTAAATTATGAAATAATACGAATATATAGGGCGAGCGGCATTTGTATAATTTTTATATACAGTTTTTTTTTTGCACACTCAACCTTCAAAACAAGAGGAAGGTCACTATCTAAGTCAAAATAAAAAAACCCGAAAAGATAAACTATATATATTGTTTTCATAAAAGAGTGTCCGTGGCGGGCGGTCGGTTGAATGGCGGGGATTTATATACAAATAATCAGTTTTATTCCGAGATTGATCAAATTTTACACCCGTGACCTTATTAAAAGAAAGAGGAAGTTCCCTGTCTACATTTGAATTATTGGTACGACAATTTTGTCCAAGCTTTACAGCTGAAAAGTCAATAAGTCGTTTTATTTGACCTAATCGTGTAGTTTCCCAGGATCACTCATTTCGGTTGTGTGTCTATGCTGTCTATACTCGAAAGTGTGGAATTGGAACTGTTCGTTTGAAGTATTCTGACAATTGATAAGTACCTACCTATTATGTAAAAATCTCAATAAAATACATTTAAATACATTAATTTAAACTTTGTATACTTATGTTTTTATTATTATGTGCATGCATGAGTATACGTAAGTAATCACTTCGTATGTGTGTATGTATGCGTATGAATAACTAACTAACTAACTAACCATCACGCCGCAGGGGGAGTAGTCGACATTTTAACAGTTTTAAAAGACATTTTAAAGTAGATACAGTAAAAAAACCGTTTTTACGGGTTGATTTTTAAACGAATAAGTTACTTTTACTGGTGGTATTTATTTTGCATAAATATATGTAGTAATTATTTGCATTGTCAAGTAAAAAAGCAAGACAAAACCACACACTTACAAAAATATAAATAAAAATAAACTAGCACTTACTCGAACTTTCTATTGATTTATTGTCCTCAAGGAGGCACTGTTGTGTACGAAACTGAAATAGTGTACAGTAGGTATATAAGCAATTTTACAAAATTATATTAGATACAGAATTATTTCGTACACATTTAAGGGCAGTTTGCCATATCTTTCAAGTATATTTTTTGTGGTAAGTTGACGCAATGTAATTTGCCGGTTCACCATGTAACACGCAGGGGTAGGCAGAGAGGACGGACCGCCAAACAACTCGGTCTTGGCACACACTTCTTGCCTCATTCACATTCATATATCGTCTCATACATACTCTTCTATTATTCTGACTCTTGACATGGCCCGACTCGAGTATCTGATTCACTTGATCGTGCCATGTCTTCCTCGGGCGTCCCGGACTTCTGCTACCAATCACATTTGCATCATATATCCTCCTTACACTCCTATCTTCGCTCATTCGCTCTACATGCCCAAACCATCTAAGCGTCCCTTTCTTAATCTTACTCATTAAGCTTATATCAGCCTTGCACTCTTTGCGGATTTCCACATTCCTTACACGATCAAACATTGTTTTACCACACATACGCCTCAGGGATCTCATTTCAACAGCAAACAATCAACTTTCATCCTTTCTTGGCCAGTTCCATGCCTCACTTCCATACATCAAGGTAGGTACCAGCACTCCGTTGTGGACCGCTAACTTTGCTTCTTTGGACATTTTTTTTGTTAGCGCCAACTGCGTTCAGTCCTCCATTAATGGAGTTACCTGCATTTACCCTTCTTTCAATATCTCTGTCAGCCTTCCCATCTCTCGTAAACATACTTCCTAAATACACAAACTCATCCACCTGCTCCAAGTATTCCTCATTCACAACTATATTGCACACTGTTTTCGTACTCTCTCTTTCAAACACCATTACTTTAGACTTACTTACATTCATCATTAACTCATTCTTCATGCATACTTTGTTCATCCTAGACACGAGAGACTGCAAATCATCTATACTATTAGCAATTAGCACCGCATCATCAGCATACAACAGTCAAAATACTTTCAAATTACTCAAATTCGCGCCCAATCCCACCTCTTTCAATTCTTGCATACAGTTATTAATGTATAGATTGAATAACCACGGTGACATTACGCAGCCTTGTTTAACACCTTTTGTGATATCAAAACACTCAGTAAAACCACCTCTTACCCTAACACATGCAACGCTTCCCTCATACAGAGACGCAATTGCCTGAGTCAGATTTCTATTCACTCCATACTTGGACAACACCTTCCATAGCTTTTTCCTGTCGACTCGGTCGTATGCTTTTTGAAGATCTACAAAGGCACAGAAAAGCTTCTGTTTTTTTGCCAGAAACTTCTCAGTGAGCATACGCAATGAGAAGATGTGGTCCATGCACCTCCTTCCACTCATAAAAGCACCTTGCACATCCCATATTTTATCCTTTGTTTCCTTTCTTACTCTTTCAATCAAAATTCTACCTTACAGCTTGCCAACTGTACTTAGCAGGCTAATAACCCTATGATTCTCACATTCCATACGTGACCATTTGCCTTTGTATAAAAGCATGATCACAGCCCTTCTCCAATTTAAAGGCGTGTAAACGTCCTTTAAATATTGGTTAAAAAGATTGCACAACCATATGAGAATTATACGGCTACCTCCTTTAAAATATTCAGCAGCAATATTGTCGAAACCGACAGCCTTACCAATCTTCATACATTTAATCGAGCTTTCTATCTCATCTATACTAATTTCGGTAACATTCACTCAATCATCATTCATATCTGATTCGCCGCTGGAATCACTGTCACTCACTTCGCTTTCGAAGACTTCCTCGAAATACTTCATCCATCTCTCTTTTATTTTTTCCTCATTCGTCAACATTTTTCCATCTTTCGATTTTATCACTTTCATGCTTCCGTTTTCTGGGCCACTCCGGGACCTTTTGACTTCCTTCCAAAACAATTTAATGTTCTCTTGGAAATGGTTTGTCATTTTCATTCCTTCTTCCAAGCGTTTAATAAGAAGATTTCTTCTGGAAGCTTATCACTTTGTGATGGCATTTTTTATTTTATTTAAACACAAATAATTTTGTTTACAACACTTTATTATATAAAACCTCTACAAGGTTCATGAACGAAGTTCACCTCACCAGGAGTAAGTATACACTGAAGTCAAAAATTAAATATAGATTACAATTGGAGAGAAGAAGTGGAAAGAGGGGGGAGGGGTAAAAGTGGGCGTATGAATATATTTATTTATTTTTTTAAACGCCCTTAGGGCTTTTACAGATAATAATGTGCATCTTTATTTATTTATAATTTTTTTATTTTATTTTTTTTTTTAATTATACAGATCTTATATCTTATATGATAAATAAAATTTATATAAAAAAAAATATGTCCGAGTTAACAAAATATAGGTACAAATAATTGAAGAAAAATAGAGAATCTGCCAAAAATCTCCAAATCAATGATAATGATTATAGGAAAGTATAAAAATAGTTTGCAGAGTAATAGAAATAGTTCGCACATACTCCGTTTAACCACTGGAGCGACCATGTCGAATAATTCGACTTTTTTTTTTCTTCTAATATTGAGCATGTCGAATTATTCGACGTTTATTACTTACCACTCGTAAAAAATTAAATATAATATTATTTATTATATTTAATTTTTTACGAGTGGTACGTAATAAACGTCGAATAATTCGACATGCTCAATATTAGAAGAAAAAAAAAAGTCGAATTATTCGACATGGTCGCTCCAGTGGTTAATGTTTGCCAAGTTCATATTTGACATACAGATTTAATAATAATGTGTTTATAGGCTGATAGACATTCAGTACCGTTAGTGTTCACGCAATATTTATTCCCTGCACTGTGTAGTCGGTTCATTACTGAATTTATTTCTGCTTTGGTACCTGCAATGTTACAATGGTAAGGTACCTTCTGACGAACCGTTCTACTAGGCACATGAAAGTCGATCAACCTAAGGAGTTCAGGGGAGTCAAACATGTTATTAACAATTTTATAAAGAAAAAATAGATCAAAACATATTCTTCTTTCTTTTAATGTGGCAAGGCCCATGACTTTCAACAGTGAGGTGTAGTTAATGTTTTCAATAGGAATACCTAATCTATAATTTATGTTACGTAAAAATGTATGTTGGATTCGCTCGATAGATTTTTCATGAATATTGTAAAATGGATTCCAAATGGTTGAGTTGAATTCTAAATGGCTTCTGACAATGGATGAATACAATATTTTTTAAGTTTTTAAATTTTTGAAATCTTTTGAAGTTCTTAATATGAAACCCAACATTTGCATTGCTTTAGTGGTTATATTGTTAATGTGGGAGATAAATGTTAATTTGGTGTCAAATATTATCCCCAGGTCTTTTATTTCGGGTACAGATACTAAGACTTGATTATTCATACAGTATGTGAAAATCAATGGGTTTTTCTTCCTATAAAATTTCATGACTTGACACTTTTTTACATTAAGGGTTAATTTATTTAGGATACACCAATCAGAAAAGCTATTGAGATTTGATTGTAATAATAAGAAGTCATTAATATTGTCAATAATTCGGTAAATTTTCATATCATCTGCGAACATCAAAATAAAGACACGTTTAAATACATTTGTAACGTCATTTATAAATATGTTGAAAAGAATGGGTCCTAGATGTGATCCCTGGGGCACGCCGCTTGTAGCCGTAAAAGTGTAGGACAGTTGACCTTTAATGCAGACAGTAAGCTCTCGATTAGACAGATAATTCTTAAACCAGGATAGTACGTTACCGGTTATGCCAATTTTCGCCAGTTTGCTAACAAGAATTTTATGGCAAACCTTATCAAACGCTTTGCTGAAATCAGTATATATAGAATCGACTTGTTGTCTATTAGCAAGTGCATTTGTTATATAATTTTCGTACAGGGATAGATTGGTTAAGGTTGATCTGTTTGAAACAAAACCATGTTGGCAAGTTGTAATGATGGATTTCACGCTAGGGTTTATCTTTAGAAGTATTAATTTTTCAAAAATCTTGGGTATTGATGATTGGATACAAATTTTTTTTTTTTTTTTTTTTTTTTTTTTCTATATAATATTTACAGTGTTCACATAATTATTTATATTTTTACATGATATATTTCAAACTTATAACTATAATATGTTGTGTGTAAGGTAGGTTTGAGAAGGTGAAACTGTGGTGGGTAATGTTATATGTTTCGTGAACACCTCACTAGGAGAACCTGTGCTGAGGTGTTTACGTGGTTATGATTAAATGGTACATGTATTTATGTGTATTGGTTAAATTTTCTTATATAAATTGTGAATTGTGATTTTAAATTTTTTTTTTTTTTTTTAATGGTTATTGTACATTGTTATTTAAAGAAGAAGGAAAAATATTTATTTATGTGCACATATATACATACACCCATGTATATACATACATACATAAATAATCATATATGCATGCATACACACATATAAGTAAACACATGTATACATACATACATACACATTCATCCATGATTATGTTTGGTTTGGTGTTATAATGTTTTGTATAAAATGGATATCTTGTTTTTTGATCCAGGCTGTGATCAGTTTTTTGTGAATGTTTGTGTATGTATTTCCCATTAGTAGTAGTTTCAGAGTGGTGGGCATACAATTAAAAAGTTTTGTAGCGTAATACTGGAAGTGTCTTTGTCCGTGTGTGGTGTATGTTATCGGTATGTTCAGGGTATTGTTTGTTGTCGACCTTGTTTTTATTGTTGTTTGAGGTGGTATTAGAGTGTGTAGTTTCTGTTGGAGGAAATTAAGTAGTGCAGATTTGGCATAAAGTTGTCTTATTGACATGACGTCTAATGTTTTGAAAATTTCGCTTGAATTTGTGTGGAATGGTACTTGCAAGATGATTTTAATTATTGCCTTTTGAATTTTTTGTATTGGGTCGATTGCAGTGTTTGTAGCGCTTCCCCAAGCCAGTATGCCATATGTAACAATCGATTGACAGAGTGCGAAATAGATAGATCTAAGTATTGAATGTGGGAAAATATTTTTGATTGACTTTATTAGGTGCATGACTCTTTTTAGTTTATTAGTAATGAAAGTTATGTGGTCAGTCCAGCGTAAGTGTGAATCAATAATGACCCCTAGGTATTTTGTCTGGTTTACCCTTTCTATACGCTCGCATTGGCAATTGGGTGAAGTTTGTTCACAGTCATGTAGAAACAGGTCTATGTTAGGTGGAGGTTGACCTCTTTGTGTAATGCTATGTGTGATGTATTTTGTTTTTATTGTATTAACGGTAAGAGTATTCCAGTTTAGCCATTTTTTGACAACTGATAGACTTTTTTCGGCAATTATAAATACATCTTTCCATGTGGCTGCTTGACAGAGAAGTACTGTGTCGTCAGCGAAGGTTACGATTTTACCTTCAATTTCAATGTCACATAGTTCGTTTATGTAGATGAGGAACAATAGAGGGCCGAGTACACTCCCTTGTGGGACTCCGTACGTGATCAAAAGTGGATGACTTGTCTTGCTGTCAATTTTTACTTGTTGCGTTCTGTCAGACATGAAGCTTTTAATTAGATCGAATTCTATTCCATTAATGCCCATGTTTTTTAGCTTTACGAATAGTTTTTCGTGTGAAATTGTGTCGAAGGCTTTACATAGATCTAAGTAAATAGATACAACTTTTTTCTTAGCGTCAAGATTTTTTGTAATGAATTGGACGATAATTTTTAATTGCAGATTTATCCCCGCATTTAAATATTGGGGTTAAGTAACTTTTTTTCCAAAGTTTTGGGAAATTTCCCGTTGACAGAGACTTATTAAATAATATGAACAACGGAATGGATAAGCTGTCTGCACAGTTTTTAATCAAGATGGGTGGAATTTGATCCGGCCCGGAACTTAATTTTGGTTCAAGTGTTTTAAGGTAATTTGTAATGTCGGTGATGTTAATATTAATATTTGATAATTGCAAGTTTATATCAGAATTAAATTCCGGAATTTGTTCATCTGAAATGTCAGGTTCAAACGCATCTTTATAGAAATCGGCAAACATGTCAACAATTTCTTTTATGTTGCTAGAACTCCTTTGATTATGATTCATAGTTCCGGGGATCCCGACTTCATTTTTTTTCATAGACTTTACGTGTTTCCAGAAATGTTTTACATCATGATTTATAGTATTTTCCACTTCCATTATATAATTTTTATAACTATTTTTAGACAAATTTTTGCAAGCTTTCCTGACACTTTTAAATTTAATATAATTAGGTACAGATCAATGTTCTTTATAGATTTTATGAGATTCTTTTTTACAATTTATCAAGTGAATTAATTCCTTAGTGAACCATATTGGATACGTTGATTCTTTGTTGGGTAAGAGTATATATTGATAATATGTGTATATATTGATTAATAAGTATATATACGGATATATAAATATACGTGTATGTATGTATGTGTATGTGTAAGCATATATATGTACCCGCCTCAGAACAGAAATCTTCTAGTGAGGCTGGTTACTTACTTTTTGTAAATGAATACATTATTTTAATAAACGGATTGCCGGCAATTAAAAAAAATACAATTGTTTCATAATGGAATAATCTATTGAGTAAATCCTCATATTTTAATACTTTAAACCTTCAGAAAAATTACTTCATGAAAATGAAGATAATATTGGCAGGCGTTAGTCAAGTAAGATACAGTTAAAAATGACGGAAGTAGATATTGTCGAATTAGCTCAGTAGTCAGAGCCCTTGTCCGGCAAGGAAGAGGTCTAAGGTTCAGTTCCTATATGCCTACGAATCTTTTTATGTATTTTCTTTTTTCAAAATTTTCGTTGGAGAATGGTTGATATTGTCTTCAATGATTAAACAATTTACATTTCCTAATATCGAGAGCAGTCCAGCAACAACCTTCGTAATAATAGGTTCGCGAACTGCGTGCAAATTGCATTCGTCCTACGTATAAAAAATAACTATTATTAAAGTCGAAGAATATTTAACAAAATTTGCTTGTTTAAGAACATAAACTAACATTAATACGATATGCCTGAGGATTATCCACCATGGGATTATCACAATTGAGGTTGACGAAGAGAAATACGAGATTTTTTTATAATCTTCTATCACAAAGCAACATAAGGCCGACGTTTCCATTCATTTATTTGAATATCAAAGATAAAACACTAACTTCAACGAGAAGTGTTCAGTGTCGTGTTGAATATCATTAAGCTGCAATCGTTCTTCCTGTTCTCTCAGTGGTCACCGGCTTTATTTCCCACAGGAATAATTTAGCTTTTTAGTAAACACACTATATTATTAAATGATTTAATAAGCTTGTTATAAAGGTATTGGAGAACACGATATCTTCTTTCTAATATATAAAGGAGAGTGTCCATTTGTATAAAATTATACAGGTTAAATTAAAGGAAAATTACTGTCTACATCCGGGCAACGCCGGGCAAGTCAGCTATATATTATCTATTAATTATGTATTAGGAAGTGTCCCGTTGTGGCTTTGTTTTTTTATACAAACCTTCAGTTTTATTTCAAGATCGATGAAATCTTGCACTCAACCTTCAAAACAAAATGTCACTGTTTACACGAGGTGGTGTTCGTAAAACCACCCCCTTTTCTCACCCCTTAAAGCAGAATTTTGATATTCGATGAATTTTTGAACATTTGACATTCAAAATTAGAAGAAAATTACGGTTAACATTCGATTTCGAAAAATTCTGCATGAAGCCCGGGCAACGTTGGGGGATTTAGGTGTGTATTTATCTATCTAAATATAAAGATGTAAAAAGTGACCTGATGTGATTTTGTTACAATCCTCAACATAAAGGCGCCATAACACTCAAATAACAGGGGTTTGATCGACGCTCACATTTTAATTACTTCTGATGAACGTATTACTAAAACCTCAAATGTTTCTAAAGGGATCCCTAAGGATGTAAGTTATTTATATTTAATATTAATAAAAACAGGACCTTACTATTAACATATTTTAGGTAAATTTGATAAACGTTTTTCAACCATAAAATTAGCGATAAGCACCAGATTTTATTTTTCTATACGATGAATTAATAACTTTCCGAGGGATCCCTCTAGAAATTTTTTATATTTGGGGATAAAAGTACGAATGACAACGGGAACAGAATACTTGAAGTATGTTTAGAGTGGAACCTATTCGTTACAGTATAACAAACATATACTATGTATTTGATACATAGTATATGTTTCATATACATAGTATATACTTCCTAATACTTTCTTCGATCTTAAAAGTTTCCACTAATACACGTGCGGAAGAGGAAATGAGAGTTAAATGATTGATTTTGTAGTAATTGATTCTAGGTTGAGAGCCGTTACCGAGGACACAAGAGTGTTCAGAGGGGCTGAGGTTGAAACTGACCACTTTCTGGTAGTGTCCAGAGTAAATCTCTTTCGCGGTTGGAGCTCTAAAGAGAAAACGGTACTAACTCCAACAAGAATCAAAATAGAAAAACTGCAAAACGATAATGTGACAAATAAGTATGTTAATTTGTGATGCTATTATTTAGGATAATATTAATTGTGACACATTGGTCGCCATTTACCGTTATTAGGATAACTAACAGAAAGATTTTTAGATATTGAATGAAAGAGAGATGAAGTTAACGACTTTTATTTTAAAACATAAAGAAACATGAGACTCTCAATTGGCATGGTTTACATATTCTCAAGGGTGTGTGCTGCAAATGCAGATCGCAAGCACGGTAGGAATTTAATGGTAGCAATTTACAGTTAAATTTGTGACAAAAGTATACAAAGATTATTGTCTGACCTGATTCACAGATAGGCGCCATACAGCTCTTAGAAAAGAACTGTAAAATTTATTAAGATTAACATGATTACCAGCAATTACTGCAAGCTAGCTAATTCAGCCGTCAAAATCTTCCGTAAAGTTTGTCGTCTGGAGCAGTTGCTCGAACCCTTCCCGTTGTCCCGACATCGCTCCAAGGCTGCCTGTTTGGTACTGGCTCTTCCGTAAAGTTTGTCGTCTGGAGCAGTTGCTCGAACCCTTCCCGTTGTCCCAACATCGCTCCAAGGCTGCCCGTTTGGTACTGGCTCTTCCGTAAAGTTTTGTCATCTGGCTCCCTGTGATCCACCATAGAGCGCGAGTCCCATGGGCTAGCTTTAGACTGCATTTTGAAAATCCGGGCATATTGCAAAAATAGGGCAAAAATATGGGCATATTGCATATTGAAAATCCAATATGCCCATTGGCTAGAAGTCGTAAATTTACAAAAAAACTTACAAGTCTAAAGCTAGCCATAGAGGAAAGCGGTCTACAGATAGAGTTGTATAAAGCATTCCATAAAAGTAGCGGGGCAAAAGTGAACTGCTACAAATTGTGAAGAGATGAGATTGAATGAGAAAAAAATGGACGGGGAAAGCATAGACGAAACACGGAACCACATAAAAGTGAGTCTTTATGAATATGCTAGAGAGGTGTGTGGAATAAGTAAACAAGGTAGGAAGGAAGATGATGCACGGTGGGATGATGAGATTAAAGCTCTGGTCTCAGAAAAGTGAGTCTTTATGAATATGCTAGAGAGGTGTGTGGAATAAGTAAACAAGGTAGGAATGAAGATGATGCACGGTGGGATAATGAGATTAAAGCTCTGGTCTCAGAAAAGTGAGTCTTTATGAATATGCTAGAGAGGTGTGTGGAATAAATAAACAAGGTAGGAATGAAGATGATGCACGGTGGGATGATGAGATTAAAGCTCTGGTCTCAGAAAAGTGAGTCTTTATGAATATGCTAGAGAGGTGTGTGGAATAAGTAAACAAGGTAGGAATGAAGATGATGCACGGTGGGATGATGAGATTAAAGCTCTGGTCTCAGAAAAGTGAGTCTTTATGAATATGATAGAGAGGTGTGTGGAATAAGTAAACAAGGTAGGAATGAAGATGATGCACGGTGGGATGATGAGATTAAAGCTCTGGTCTCAGAAAAGTGAGTCTTTATGAATATGCTAGAGAGGTGTGTGGAATAAGTAAACAAGGTAGGAATGAAGATGATGCACGGTGGGATGATGAGATTAAAGCTCTGGTCTCAGAAAAGTGAGTCTTTATGAATATGCTAGAGAGGTGTGTGGAATAAGTAAACAAGGTAGGAATGAAGATGATGCACGGTGGGATGATGAGATTAAAGCTCTGGTCTCAGAAAAGTGAGTCTTTATGAATATGCTAGAGAGGTGTGTGGAATAAGTAAACAAGGTAGGAATGAAGATGATGCACGGTGGGATGATGAGATTAAAGCTCTGGTCTCAGAAAAGTGAGTCTTTATGAATATGCTAGAGAGGTGTGTGGAATAAGTAAACAAGGTAGGAATGAAGATGATGCACGGTGGGATGATGAGATTAAAGCTCTGGTCTCAGAAAAGTGAGTCTTTATGAATATGCTAGAGAGGTGTGTGGAATAAGTAAACAAGGTAGGAATGAAGATGATGCACGGTGGGATGATGAGATTAAAGCTCTGGTCTCAGAAAAGTGAGTCTTTATGAATATGCTAGAGAGGTGTGTGGAATAAATAAACAAGGTAGGAATGAAGATGATGCACGGTGGGATGATGAGATTAAAGCTCTGGTCTCAGAAAAGTGAGTCTTTATGAATATGCTAGAGAGGTGTGTGGAATAAGTAAACAAGGTAGGAATGAAGATGATGCACGGTGGGATGATGAGATTAAAGCTCTGGTCTCAGAAAAGTGAGTCTTTATGAATATGCTAGAGAGGTGTGTGGAATAAGTAAACAAGGTAGGAATGAAGATGATGCACGGTGGGATGATGAGATTAAAGCTCTGGTCTCAGAAAAGTGAGTCTTTATGAATATGCTAGAGAGGTGTGTGGAATAAGTAAACAAGGTAGGAATGAAGATGATGCACGGTGGGATGATGAGATTAAAGCTCTGGTCTCAGAAAAGTGAGTCTTTATGAATATGCTAGAGAGGTGTGTGGAATAAGTAAACAAGGTAGGAATGAAGATGATGCACGGTGGGATGATGAGATTAAAGCTCTGGTCTCATAAAAGTGAGTCTTTATGAATATGCTAGAGAGGTGTGTGGAATAAGTAAACAAGGTAGGAATGAAGATGATGCACGGTGGGATGGTGAGATTAAAGCTCTGGTCTCATAAAAGTGAGTCTTTATGAATATGCTAGAGAGGTGTGTGGAATAAGTAAACAAGGTAGGAATGAAGATGATGCACGGTGGGATGGTGAGATTAAAGCTCTGGTCTCATAAAAGTGAGTCTTTATGAATATGCTAGAGAGGTGTGTGGAATAAGTAAACAAGGTAGGAATGAAGATGATGCACGGTGGGATGATGAGATTAAAGCTCTGGTCTCAGAAAAGTGAGTCTTTATGAATATGCTAGAGAGGTGTGTGGAATAAGTAAACAAGGTAGGAATGAAGATGATGCACGGTGGGATGATGAGATTAAAGCTCTGGTCTCATAAAAGTGAGTCTTTATGAATATGCTAGAGAGGTGTGTGGAATAAGTAAACAAGGTAGGAATGAAGATGATGCACGGTGGGATGATGAGATTAAAGCTCTGGTCTCAGAAAAGAAGAAAGCATGGTTATGTCTGAAAGCGGCTGGTGCAGCTTCCAGCGAAGAGAAGGATCGGGCGAAAGTCGTTTTTAAGGGATGGAAGAAAAGATTAAGAGTTGGGGTGAAAAAACGAACGAAACTCCTGGAAGAGGAACAAGTAATCAAAATGATAGAACACTTCCAAGAAAACATTACTGTTTTGGAAAGAAGTCAAGAAGTCCCGGAGTGGTTCAGAAAAGAGATGCATGAAAGTCGAAAAATGGAAAAATGTTGACGAATAAGGAAGAAATAAAAGATGATCACTGTAGAAATGTATTATAAGTTTGTACACCGCCCTTGAGATGATTTTGCACAAAAACGGCGCTATACAAGTCATTCAATTATTATTATTATTATTTTATTATATGGATGAAGTATTTTGAGAAGTCTTCGAAAGCGACCTGAGTGACAGTGATTCCAGCTGCGAACTACTAAACCACAAAGTCACGTACAAATAAGTGTATCTACATATTGACAAATTAATTTTTAAAAAATATATGAAAAATGATGAAATTTAAAAATAAATAAACTCGTAAGCGTTGAAAAAATAAATTCATCTTAATTAGTAAAATCCGTGAGTGACCCAATACACTAGCAGTAGCCATGCAGTCTCATCTCAGTAATAGACGTTTTGAGCTGTCCGCGTGCTGAGACGGTAGGTGCAATGTATATTACTAGTGCGTTGGCTCGCAGTCGAGAGTAGAGTTTTTGATTTATTTGAAATTTATTACTTACATCTTCAATTAATTCTTTGAATTCAATAAACCGATTGCTAAGCAAACTCCAAAGCAGACCAAATGATTGTACTAGCGAACTATTTTAAAGAGGGCCACTTTGAATATATTTGTGCATACCGATACTATGCTTGGAACACCCATAATCCCCTTTTAAAATCCCCCCTACCTCGCAGTAGCCAAACGAAGCTGGGTTCGTTGCGTAGGGACGTTTATAAATTATTCTATTTATTATATTGCAATTGTAAAAATAACAATATTAATTGCAATAACAATATCATTCCTGGATTGCATACAGTTGGCAATACTTATGCAAAAATAGTAGATGTGTTCAACTGCATGGAATATAGTTAAAAGAAGGCTATAATAACATCCCTCAATAATAATAATAATTTATACTATTCCTCTGCGTGGATTCTACAATATTTAAATAGGAAATTTTACTTAATTCCACAAAATTATTATGTATATCACAGGTTTATAAAAGCCCGTATAAGCGTTTAATATAATTAAATTTAAAATAATTATTTCCATTTACTCAGTACATACTCGAGTGTTTTTACAGGTAAGCTGGTTCAATTTACAGTCGAGATAAAATTCAACAATATTATTTTGTATTAAGTTTTTTTTTGTAATATATAATTATTGAAGAAAATATTAGTAATTCCTAAACGAATATTTGAAAAAGAAAAATCAGAAAATGTCTTTCCTAATGAAAATGAGTTTCCTAAACAAAACAATAATTTTCTCTTAAGAAAAAAAATATTGTTTGAAAAATACTTTAAAATTAATCTAAAAAAATATATATTAGGTTGTGTTTTTAAAAATAGTTAACTCTAAGAAATAGGATATACAATTGTACATGTTTGCTGTAATAATTAATTTACTTGTACTTTATATTTTATATATGCAATGAAGATTTTTTAATTGGATTTGCATCCAAACGACAAGAAAATGTTCATTATCTTTATTTTTATCCATCCAGTACACCAATACATATGCAAGAATCTCTTTAAAATATACTGAAAAGAAATATTTTATTTTATAAATGGAAAACGAACAAAATAATTGCGAACATTTTTTAAGGGCATAAAGTATTGTGTTTTGATTCTATTGTAAAGTTGCCAAATTGAACATATGTAGGCAATTTTCTAATAAAACAAAGGCGATAAGTAAAATTCATAATCTCAAATAAATAAATAAATTATTTTTCCTCAATTGTGTTCGCATAAAGGGACAAAAATACTGACATAACTAACTACCTCATTAAGTTTCTTCGGAAATCGAAAAAACTGATTTAAAACCTACCATTCGGTGGCAATATTAATTTATATTATGATTTGTAAGCTAGCTTAAAGTTTTCTGTCTCTTGAATTCACTAATTAATGGACTAACAAACTTTGTAATATCCCATAAAGCAATTACTTTTATTTATAATTTCCTTGGTTTTTGTCTCGATGGACTGACCCAAACATTTGATAAACAGTTTTAGTGTAAAATAGCAGATTCTGCCATTCCGAGGGGCGCAGCCGTCAGGGACACTAATTTCCTTTTGAACAGCTACCGGATAATTACAGTCCTCTTTGTGCCATCTTTCCGTTGAAAATACGCCATTTTGGGTTGACACAACGGGCGGTAAATATCTTTTCAGGTTTACCGAACAGTCCTGACTTAACTTTCGCTCGCAACCGGTTAATTTATTAGGTCATGTGTGTTTTTTGATGCCACAATTCAAAAGCCATCTCATTAGAGCTGTTGGAGATGACAAAGCATCGCCACTGAAATAATATTTCTCTAGAAGAAGGCCGAAAGGATGGGACGGCTGACTTCAAACATAAGTTCATTCCGTGTAGCGGAAAACATCAACGAAGGAACCTGTGTGATAATCCGAAAACTTCCTGCAGTTTGGATTTGTTTAATATTTATCAGATGAATTGATTTTGAAGGCAAATCAGGACGAACAATATTATTCCTTGTTTTGCATCACAATTATACTGTCCGCATTATTTCACTATAGTCTGACTGGGCTTCTATGAAACGATTTGAATGTAAACTCAAAAGCATATTTTTTAAATCGTCACTAACTGTTTTCATTATTCTGTTGTGTTTCTGGAACCTGTAATATAGAGCCGAAACCGATATAATTGTATCGTTATTCTGAGAACATACATAAGACGTACCATGATAATAAAGGTAGGCTTATGTGTAAGGGGGATGTGTTGTTATGCATAGTTGAATTACCTCTTTGTTTTTTTTTTACATTTTGGAGTTGGGAGAATTGATGTGTGTCTGAGTTTTCTATTATTTTAAAATGGTGCAGTTTTTATTGGAATATTAGTATCTTTGTCAATTTGTAACGTTTCGTGGAAGAAGTAAAATGCTTTTATATTTCTTGGGCATTAACTATGTAACCATTTCTAGACATTTTTGTTTTATTGAGTTTTAGGTAGCAAAGTTAGCAAAATTTAAGTAACAAATGTACATTGGAAAATAAAACAAAAAAGAAGTAAAATGAATTTAGATTTCAACTTCAAATTCTTTAAAGTTCTGATGAATATGTATATGATTTGTGTAGAATCACTTTTAATATTAATTCTTATTCCATGTAAAGGTTGTGTGTGTGTGTGTTTTGTTATAAGTTCCACCCCATTCTACAATACCATATTGTATCATTAATTGGCAGAAGGAAAAGTACGTCATTCAGAGTAAATCCATATTAATTCTTGTTCCATGTAAAGGTTGTGTGTGTGTGTGTTTTGTTATAAGTTCCACCCCATTCTACAATACCATATTGTATCATTAATTGGCAGAAGGAAAAGTACGTCATTCAGAGTAAATCCATATTAATTATTGTTCCATGTAAAGGTTGTGTGTGTGTGTGTTTTGTTATAAGTTCCACCCCATTCTACAATACCATATTGTATCATTAATTGGCAGAAGGAAAAGTACGTCATTCAGAGTAAATCCATATTAATTATTGTTCCATGTAAAGGTTGTGTGTGTGTGTGTTTTGTTATAAGTTCCACCCCATTCTACAATACCATATTGTATCATTAATTGGCAGAAGGAAAAGTACGTCATTCAGAGTAAATCCATATTAATTCTTGTTCCATGTAAAGGTTGTGTGTGTGTGTGTTTTGTTATAAGTTCCACCCCATTCTACAATACCATATTGTAACATTAATTGGCAGAAGGAAAAGTACGTCATTCAGAGTAAATCCATATTAATTCTGTTTTCCTTATTTCTTATGTTTACCACCATTACTAAAAGGTTAAAGTCCTTAAATATTTACTATTGCGAATCGACTAAGATCATTTTCTACCTCGTTTCCTGGAAGGCTCAGGCCCCTCCGGGTATCTCTAATTTAAAGAAGGTATTCTGATGAGCTCGATAAATGGTCTCTCTATAAATATGTCTAAACATAACTTCTCTATTTGTTATTACTAACACATGTTTATTGCAGATTTCGTTCCGCACTTCAAGGACATCCTGGTGTTCAACATGTCCGGGCTTACGCGCAGTGACAAGCTCCGCTCTGCGCACCTGCACATCCACCGTCGCCGCCTGTCCCCGGCCAGCAAGCAGGGCAAAGCGGGCGGGGGCGCTAGGGCGGGCAAGGCGGGCAAGGCGGGACCCGTGTTGCCGCCGCCCTGCCGCGTGCGCCTGTACCAGCTGTTGACGGGGGGCCCGGCAGGACCTCCGCACGCCACCGGGGATGACAGGGAGCTCAGTGAGATGGAAAGGACCAAGCTTAGGTCGCTGGACTCAGTGCTTATCACACAGGTACTAACTAGCACTATGCTTATTGCATGACTGTCTTCTACTCTGTATGATGGTGGCTACACAGGGATTTTCGAAATATGTAATACTTGCGTCCTAATATTTTTGGTATTTCCGAAATAATTTTTAAATTTATTGTTAAAAAAGGTAGACTTACATTTAATGATTTCTTTTGTAACCTTATTTCTGTAAGTTTTATATTCTAATTCAAAGAATTTATTGGTAGGAGTATTTTTCCACCTTCTGTACAGTAAATCTTTTTATTTTATGTTTTTTTAATATATCAGAAGTTATCCAAGATTTTATTGCGAGGGGTCTTTTTTTGGGTTTATAATACATAACGATTTTACTTTGTTCATACAAATCCTGAAAATTATTTTTAATTTTAGTGTAAAACATATATTGCAATCTTGTTCCTCAAGCAAGGTAACTTTTCCTGCTAGAACCGCTTCCCTAGTTATATTACAAATGCATGTAGTTTTTTTTATATTATAAAATGAAGGCCTCAGCACGGGCAAGCCACCCAGTGAGGCCTACATTACTGAAAACCTTGAATTGTAAAAAATATTGTATCTAATAAAAAAAAATAAAAAAAAAAATATTTGGTTAAATAATTGTCAGACATTATATTTTCATAGGACATAATAAGTGGGTTTTGATAATTTCAAAGGTCTAGGTTAACATCTTCTATAAGTACAATATTTTCTCTGGGTCTTATATTAGACAGAATGGAAGATATTTCATTGAGAAATTGAAGTTTGTTTGAGTTGGTGGGGCGGTATATTGCTATGATGTTTAAAATGTTCTTGTTTGGAAGTGTCATAGAGCCAAGCACACATTCAAAATGATTTGTTTCTATTGACTTCTGTTGAAATGTGAGTTCATCTCGAACGTACAACAATATACCTCCACCCGATTTTTTACTTCGGCAATAATTATAACATTTAAATCCAGGAATATTATACAGACAGACTAGCTCTGATGTTATAGCCGTTTCACATAACATTAACGCATGAATATGTTTCCAACAAGAATTTAAGTAGACATTCAGAGTATTCCAGTATTTATAAATCGATCTAATATTCAACTGAACAATATTAATATTTTCCATACTATAGTTACTATGAACATTTAGCCAATCCTGGAAATCATTAGTATTATCGAATTCTCCCTCGTCATCTTCTTCAACATAATTATCGGCCATAATCAATAGTAGCAAAGTCCTTGGAAAGGGCAGCTTTGTAAGCCGGGCATGAGTCCTTGTCTCCAGTCGGATGTGCTGCGGGCTTCCCAAACCTGGTACAGGTAGCACAAACTGGCTCGGCGGCAGCTTTTGGGCAGTTTATCCTGGCGTGACCTTTGCCTGAACAGTGTCCACATCTTTGCTTGTCCATGCAATACTTGAAAGAATGTCCGATCAATTGGCACTTGGAGCATATTGTAAGGCCAATAAAATCACGGACACGGCACACATTCCAGTCCACAAAAACCTTCTCTTGCTTCACCAACACATGTCGTGTGCGAGCAGGAACCTCGTAGACTCTGTGGCAAGTTGTTCCTGTTCGAGCGCCAGCTAGGTGACTAAGCTTACAATTTTTGATTGTGGACTCTAGGTCTGCTTTGTCCTGATTCCATCTAATGAACAGCCAAAAATGCAAAAAATTAACATGGAGAATTTATTGGTTCCACTTTAGAACAACAGAGCGTCTGAGAGATAAGTGCAATCTATGAAGACAGTTATCACTATCTGGCACGGACTTCGTCTTAACGGCCCTCGCTATTAAATGTTTCTAGCGCGAATTCAAATATCTAACTCGCTGCACCAGCAGCTGGCAGGTGCGTTCCATTCAATATCAAGACACACACAAAGCAAAACAAATTATTATTAATTAAAGATATAGCGATTATGAAAATTATGTCAAGATATATTTTAGAATGCAATGCAATTTAACAATAGCTTGATTCATGGAGGAGGTTCTCAGTAACAACATTTAATATAACTTTTTATTTTGAATTTTTCTTGATAGATACAATTATAAAGAGTGACAAAAGGCTTCCCTTTGTTCCAGCCTGGTTTCGCAGTGCGGCGGGGCACTGTTAATACTAAATTGTCAGTTTGATTTGAGGTCACGGGTTCAAAAGCCGGCGAGGACAAAACAAATTAAATTAAATTTATATTAGTATATCATATTGTAGAATTAAAATAAAATTTATATAGGTACATATGATGAATCTGTACCTCGTTCAAAAGTGGAAGATATGTTCAGTATCACCCTGGTGAGAGACCATAATTCAGAATTGAAAGTTGCTTGAGAACGGCGTAGATATGTTTAGTGACTAGATCTGAATAGCCAGGAACTTTCCAACCCTCCTCTTCCCTATCTCTAAAAATTTGGACTACATACATTAGGAATATAAATGAAATTTCTTCTGAAGACACTTCAATGAAAATGTTATTGATTTCTTCTTAACAATTCCTTCTTACATGTTTTGGTTTAAGCTGAAACCAATTTTACTTTACTTCTTTTCGGTATTATGCACTTTGAATTACTCAGGATTTCTAATAGGCATGCAGCGATTATGTCCAGGATCAATTAATTCGGGTAGCATGCAAAAATTGTAAAAGCGATTCAGCTGTTCAACCATATTAGTCTGCCAAAATTCGTCATCCCGTAAAATTGTTTCGATTTTTATTCCGAGTTCAGGCCATACAACAAACATACAAATAGCTTTTTTTGTTACATGTAATTGGCCCTGAACCTGGTAAAACCAATCGTAAGATGTATTTACCAGCATTTCTCCATTTTTGTTAAGTTTAAGGTATTTTTTTTGGATTTTACTGCTTCATATATGAGCATGCTGCGTGCTGCGAAAGGACATTTAATTTCAATCACGGTGTCTTCAGAAGATATTCCATCTGGGGTCGCACCCATATACGGATACTCTTCATCTATGAAAAGCCCACACTTTTCTATGGCAATGCTTTCTAGTTCTGCGAGCTCCTTCAGGACATTGTATTCATGTTTTTGTCCGTGTCGAATTGACGAAATATTTGATAAAGATTGCTGGTATAGTATATTTTTGACTAATGGAGCGCAATTGATATTTTGCCGCCGTTTGCACACTTTTCCAAACCACGATGCCGTAATCATATTGCGGCACATCTCGATCCACTTTCCACTAGATGCTTGAAGTACTGTCGCCCTTTCAATTGCTTGCCTATCTAAATATGCCTATCTGGCTATGCTAAAAAGCCTTTCTACACATCTTTAACTACCTCATACGATGCTTGGTCGATATCAGGTTTTTCTGCATTGGGACCATAATGCTGATCTTTTGCTGGAGCGAGCTGCAGGGTTTTTCTTTTTTTTTTACTTAATACTTGTTGATTATTTTTCTGCAATCTTTTTAATTCTAATAACTTTGAGTTTTCCGGGACTATTACCGGTTGCAAATTTATGCAAAGAATAGTGTGGACGATTGGTGTTGAACGCCACTACTGCTGCAGCGCACCTTCCATTGTAGAACCGTTTTAGAAGATAGTTGATACGCTTTCCACAAACAAATTTAGCCACAACATTATTATAGCATTCTGCCAGTCTCCCGTTTGCAAAAGTATGCCCGTTCCTTGCATAGTTAGTAGTCTCCAAATACATGTTTTGGACCATTAATATATCCAAATATAGCTGTTTTATTTTTTCTTCTTGACTACAATTCATAGCCTTCCGGTACGTTATTGCACAACTTACAGCCGTTCTCAGGCGTAAAATACGGCTTGACACAATCTTCCTCAATGCTAAGGGATACTTCGTATCTTCTGACAGTGATCTAAGTTTTTTGCTTATTGTAGAAAGCAATCACTTTGTGGCTTGACATATATAATAGAATAAAATAAATACTTTTTGTTTTAAAACCACGAGTTTTTAATAATTTTTAGAACCGACCGGTTTCGCTTTACTCAAGCATCTTCAAGAAGATGCTTGAGTAAAGCGAAACTACTCAATTTACTCAAGCATCTTCTTGAAGATGTTTGAGTAAAGCGAAACCGGTCGGTTCTAAAAATTATTCAAAACTAGTGGTTTTAAAACAAAAAGTATTTTATTTCATTTTATTAAGTTTTTTGCAATAATTTCGAAGTAAGTGATTTCGGCATTCGATCTTTTCGACTGAAACATTTTTATACGGATGTGCTTCTTTTATTTTATTATAAGTGCTGGAATATTTTATATACTTTCATATTTTAAAAATATCTTATAAATGTTAACAATAAATTAACTCTTAATAATACTATTTGACACTACACAGCTTCGACGGAAACTCATAGATGAAACATAAAAAAAGGCGACACACAATTATAGTCCCTACGCGCAACGCATAGAGAGGAATATTGTTGAAACGTCACATGGAAGTATAATAATTACGCGGAATTTCGAACTTTGAAAAAAGTTTGACACGACAGACGTAGAAAGCGTGCATTCACGGCCAACTCTTAGAGCCGAATGAGTAGGAGAATTCTTATATGTTCATTATATTGTATTTAACAAAAATAAATTGTTAATAAAAACATATATCTCGACAGAAAAATGTATTTATGATAGCTTAACGTGGCTACATTATCGATATTTTGACGATTAATAAGTTAGATTTGGATAGCTGTCGTTTGAATCTGACAATTCATGATTCTCTATACAACGATTGAGATCGTTAGTAAGGAAGGCCCTTAATGTTCAGTCGCTTTCTCAATTTTAATTCTTCTGCAATTTTATTGACTTGGTATTTTAGGTTGGGTTACGTTATTAGGTTATAAACTAGTAGACTGGTTTTATTGGCAGGTGCATTGGAGGTTCCAAATTAGTTCAACATAAATGTAGCTTCGTTTATTAAATAAATTAGAGCCGTGAGCTTCCGAAAAAGTAACCTACTAGTTCACTACTACAAAATTTTCAACAAGAAATCAAAAGTCAAATTACAAACTTAGATAAAAACATTAATGAGCATATAACAAAAAAAAGTGGAGAATTCCTTAACAAATTTAACACCTTCAAAGAGTAATCAATCGCTCTCGAGTTATGGAGCCGAAACAAATCAACTTCCCATAGTGGAAAATAACATTTCTTTACATGAACCAGCAGATCTCGTAATGCCACCGCAGGAAAACAAATCTAAAATACTCATTTTTGGAGATGAGGGTGGAAGAAAAATGAGACGAAGTATTGAAAAAAATTCAAAAACATTAGAATACCGGAGTTCTATTTATCCCGGTGCCACTGTAGACAAATTTAGTGCAACAATATTAGTCATGTGAAATCCTTACAAAAAAAGATTTTGTCATCATTTTTACTGGGACAAATGAAAAAACGCCGAAAAATTAGTCACTTTTACTACATTGTAAATAATCTTTGCCACACCAATGTTACAGTGCACTCGGTACCTAAAAATAATCATTTGAATGTTTCCAGACTCAACCACGAAATAAGGTCTCACGCTGCTCTATTCAAAAATCATTGTCAATTCATCGGGCCAATTTTCCAATTTTCCAATGAATGAATACGATATCTCGATGACTTTGGCAAGAATAAACATAATTGACATTTCCAAGAAAACATTAAGTTGTTTTGGAAGGAAGTCAAAAGGTCCCGATGTGGCCCAGAAAACGGAAGCATGAAAGTGATAAAATCGAAAGATGGAAAAATGTTGACGAATGAAGAAAAAATAAAAGAGAGATGGATGAAGTATTTCGAGGAGGTCTTCGAAAGCGAAGTGAGTGGCAGTGATTCCAGCGGCGAATCAGATATGAATGATGATGGTGTGAATGTTACCGAAATTAGCATGGATGAGATAGAAAGATCAATTAAGTGTATGAAGAATGGTAAGGTTGTCGGTTTCGACAATATTGCTGCTGAATATTTTAAAGGAGGTAGCCGTATAATTCTCACATGGTTGTGCAATCTTTTTAACCAATGTTTAAAGGAGGCTTACACGCCTTTAGATTGGAGAAGGGCAGTGATCATGCCATTATACAAAGGTAAAGGGTCACGTATGGAATGTGGGAATCATAGGGTTATTAGCCTGCTAAGTTCAGTTGGCAAGCTATATGGTAGAATTTTGATTGAAAGGGTAAGAAAGGAAACAAAGGATAAAATATGGGATGTGCAAGGTGCTTTTATGAGTGGAAGGGGGTGCATGGACCAGATCTTCTCATTGCGTATGCTCACCGAGAAGTTTCTGGCAAAAAACCCGAAACTTTTCTGTGCCTTTGTTGATCTACAAAAAGCATACGACCGAGTCGACAGGAAAAAGCTATGGAAGGTGTTGTCCAAGTATGGAGTGAATACGAATCTGACTCAGGCAATTGCGTCTCTGTATGAGGGAAGCGTTGCATGTGTTAGGGTGAACGGTGATTTTACGGGGTGGTTTGATATCACAAAAGGTGTTAAACAAGGCTGCGTAATGTCACCATGGTTATTCAATCTATACATGGATAATTGTATGCAAGAATTGAAAAAGGTGGGATTGGGAGCGAATTTGAGTAATTTGAAAGTATGTTGCCTCTTGTATGCTGATGATGCGGTGCTGATTGCTAAAAGTATGGATGATCTGCAGTCTCTCGTATCTAGGATGAACGAAGTATGCATGAAGAATGAGTTAATGATGAATGTAAGTAAGTCTAAAGTAATGGTGTTTGAAAGAGAGAGTACGAAAACAGTGTGCAATATAGCTGTGAATGAGGAATACTTGGAGCAGGTGGATGAGTTTGTGTATTTAGGAAGCATGTTTACGAGAGATGGGAAGGCTGACAGAGATATTGAAAGAAGAGTAAATGCAGGTAACTCAATTAATGGAGGACTGAACGCAGTTGGCGCTAACAAAAAAATGTCCAAAGAAGCGAAGTTAGCAGTCCACAATGGAGTGCTGGTACCTACCTTGATGTATGGAAGTGAGGCATGGGACTGGCAAAGAAAGGATGAAAGTAGATTGAATGCTGTTGAAATGAGGTCCCTGAGGCGTATGTGTGGTAAAACCATGTATGATCGTATGAGGAATGTGGAGATCCGCAAAGAATGCAAGGCTGATGTAAGCGTAATGAGTAAGATCAAGAAAGGGACGCTTAGATGGTTTGGGCATGTAGAGCGAATGAGCGAAGAAAGGAGTGTAAGAAGAATATACGATGCAAATGTGAATGGTAGCAGAAGTCGGGGACGCCCGAGGAAGACATGGCACGACCAAGTGAATAAGATACTCGAGTCTGGCCATGTCAAGAGTCAGAACAATAGAAGAGTATGTATGAGACGATGTATGAATGTGAATGAGGCAAGGAGTGTGTGCCAAGACCGAGTTGTTTGGCGGTCCTTCCTCTCTGCCTACCCCTGCGGGGAAACGGCGTGATTGTTAGTTGGTTAGTTAGTTAATAAACTGCACTTAAAAATAAAAAAAAAGAACCCTGTAACCTATTACTGAAAACAGAATTTACTAAAATATGTTACCAAATAACTATAAAAAAACGAAACTCTAAAAAACACCACTGTGGCAGACTATTTATAAAATTTGAAAATAATACCAAAAAAACTTGGAACCTAATTAACAACATCATCAAGAATCAAACAAACACCCAAAGTAAACCATGTAAAAAACTAAAGAGAGATAATGAAATTATCACAGAAGAGATCAAGATATGCGAATGATTTAATAACTACTTTTGTAATATTGGCACCTCTTTGGCTGGTAATATAATTGACAAATACACCCATGAACTGGATGAAAGAATTACATTAAAGTATGAAAGTACGGAGTCAATATACCTACAACCCGCAATTGAACCCGAAATACTAGATATTATAAAATCCTTAAAATCAAACGCGAGTGCTGGATATGACCAATTAAAATGTGTAACAGTAGAAAAACTTGCCCCGCTATTAACACCTATACTAACTAAACTGATTAACCTGAGCCTAAAAGAAGCTCGATTTCCGAACAGTTGTAAAATCGTAAGGGTTATCCCAATATATAAAGGTAGCTTGAAAACTCGAACATCAAACTACAGGCCCATTTCTGTCCTACCAATTCTATCAAAAATATACGAAAGAGTAATTTACGATAGGCTAAACAACTTTCTGAAAAAAAAATCATTTCTATATGCCAAACAATACGGTTTCAGAAAAAAAGTCTAACAGACTTTCTGCAACTAATGATCTTATAAATAAACTTAGAACTAGCATAGATAATAGAAACTATGTCATAGCAATTCTCGTAGACCTTCAAAAAGCCTTTGACACCGTAAGTCATGAAATACTGATTAAAAAAATAGAAAAAACAGACATAACCGGTCCAGCTATAAAATTAATTAAATCATATCTATCAAACAGAAAACAATATGTTAGCATAGGAATTAATAACAGTCAGCTAGAGAGTATAAACTATGGAGTTCCGCAAGGATCTATACTGGGGCCCCTTCTATTCCAAATATATATAAATGACATCTGCCAGTTGAAACTGCATGGTGAAATATTTCTATACGCAGATGACACTGCAATATTTTACTTCGGAAAAAACTTAGAAACTCTATTAGAACAATCTCAAAAGGATCTTAATATACTAAACAGTTGGCTAATAAAAATATATTAACAATAAATATTAATAAAACCGACTACATGATAAGCTCACATAAAATAATAATACCGTCGCATAAACCTTTACAAATAGAAGAAAGGGACCTGCTTATTCTAGACAGCGAAAAATACCTTCGCTTACATATTGATAAACACCTGACATTTAAACAACACGTAGAAAAATTAAAAGCGAAAATCATCCCACTAATTGGTGTATTTGGTAGAATTGCCCATCTCTTACCAACAGAGGTAAAGAGGGGCTTATACTTTAGTTTAATCCAGTCCCATCTAAATTATTTAATAGAAATATGGGAACACATACATTACATACCTAAATGATTTACAAACAATACAGAACAAAGTTATTAAAAAACTCTTCAATTATAACCCGGACACTCCCACAATAAAACTATATCAAGAAATGAAACTCTTGAAAATAAGAAAATTGTACGAATACAACATATGCCTCCTAATCTTCAAAATCCAAAATGGACTTTTACACACAAACACAACATTTAAACAAACGTCACAAGTACAAGAAACTTAATACTAGGCAACATAACAAATTGTACACAAATACTTTAAGGACTGAAAGTGGCAAAAGAGGCATTGGCCACGAGGGTGTACAAATATACAATCTCCTTCCAGATAACCTTAAAACGGGGAGTATAAATGTATTTAAAAAAAAAACTTTTTAATCTTAAGTTATCAGAACAAAATTAGAAAACTACTTGTATGTACTTATTTAAGTTAAGAAAGTGAAATGTTAATTTTCTTTTGACTTATTAAATAAATAATAATAATAATAAACCACTTTTATTTGTATGAAAATTCCTTTCGTACTCTTTTAACAGAGCGTGACATTGAAAAAAACATTAAGTTTTCATATTATTACTATTATGTAGCTAAGCTTGTATCATGTTCAGCCATTTATTTAGCTGCGGTCGACCTTTTTATCTTAACCTCAAAACAGTGGTTTTAGCCATTAAACAATGTATGTTAATATATAAAACGTTTTCAAAATATTCGTTCTGAAGCCGGAATATGGCGGTTTATGGCTTTAAGTTAAGGCAATCTCCCCCTCCGTAACGCCCACGTAATAAATGAAGCAGTTTCATTTAGCAGAGAGGGCGGCTGTTTTTACTAAAGCGAGTAAATGCTTTGCATAGTGTTTCCTCGTGGATAAAAAAACATCACTTACCACAAGCGGGTTGTCATTGACTTGAAATTCAAATCAGGTTCCCTACTGGTACTGTACTGGCTCTGACTCGTTCGGCCGAGGCAATAAAAACAAAATACGGGAAACCTTTTGGAGTAACTCGAAGGCTAAGCGCAAATTGTTATTCAATATTCCAGAACAGGTCAAAACAAATATATTATTTTTTGATGACAGTAAAATATATTCGTGTTTTTATTTGCCGCAACGGTTTTAGCTTCTTCTTATAGGAATGGAAAATCTAAAAACATTAACATACATATTTATGTATGTACTCGTATATAGATATAGATTTAAGGAACTTGTAGGATGATATATATCCGTATGACATATAGTGTTTGCTTCACTTTCACGAGGCCTACGGAGAATTCGCTCCTTTTAGCAAGTTTTATTTTAAGAAATGAGGTTGTCTATTATAAAATTGACCTCAGAAAATCAAACAATCCTTTCTCAAAATCGAACGATTCCTTTAGAATTCGGAAGGTAACCTATTTTTGAGACTGAATCGCAAAATATAGCAGAATATAGAAGAATCGCTAGCCACAAAATGATGTGAAATAATTTGATAAAAATCGTTAAATTATTTTCACTGTATAATAATAATAATAAATAAGGCAAATGAAGGAATGATGTAAATTTCCATTTTGTGTTTTGCTATATAAGAATTTTTTAACAAAATATATGCATATTTTTTATTTTTTTTTATATTAACTCCACACAGGAGGCCCTGAAGAAAATAATTTCCCTCAGGGCCTATGTCATCTTTGGGGATGCTGTGTGGAGGGTCTTTTTGTGGAGAGGAAGGAGTGAACATGGGTCTTGAAGAGTCCCATGTTGTAGGAGGGAGGAAACACAGAGGCAATTATTAGGAGATTTTTTGAGATATCTTATTTGTTTGCATGTAGTAAATAGTCTTATACATACATCGCTCCTGTGTACTTACACCTAGATGTGATTGTAAGTAATTTGAAATAGAGTGAGATGATTTGGTGTTCCAGGCCACTAGGGGAGGATGGCACACAATCGACATATCGATGGCCCTCAAGGAGATGCTCAACTCTCTCTCAGCCAGCCCGGCCGCCATCTTTGGGGTGCGCTTCGAGGGACCGCGCGGTAAGCACTAAGCCCTCCCCCCCACACCCACACAACCACCCAACTTACCCTCCCCTGTTGTCTTAACACTTGTTGTTTGACAAACTCGGCTGTTTCTTGATGTGAACCAAACAATGCTCAAAAATAGTACCCGTCAAACAAATAACAAGTGGAGAAAAGCTAAAGAATATTTAGATATTTCCAATAATTCTTTTTATATCCATCGGATTAAAGTAATGCATAATAAAAAAGTTATTAAATATATTGAGTTAAGGTTAAGTCAAAATTCATTAGACTGAATGGTTTCCTACATGCGAGCTGCATAACGATGGCAGGGTTTTAATACCTTTGTGACGTACAACCCATAGATAAATAATATCAGTTCTGATAACATAATCAAACCTCTTTTATCTCAGAACTCGTTTTCAGTAATAACCCTGAAATATCGCTGACTTTTTCATCTACTGAGGTTATCTACATAACCAAGAGCTTTCACTCAAAACATGTATACTTTAAAGCTATGGAAAACAAAAAAATATTTTGGAATTATGAAATAATTGGCAATAATAAGTTTATGACGTGAAGTAATGCTTTATGTAACTTTGAATGTATTGAATTTCCCGGAATGGAACTGAAGCACAAATTATAGTCGAATAAATCTGGGTATCGATGAGAGTTCCTCGAGGAGTACGCCGAGAGCTCAACACTTGAACATTCTGTATAGGCTAAATTAAGACGAGAGGCGATTGTTCGACTTACTACAAATACTACAAATGGATATTTATTGCTATCAATTTTAATTGTGGAACTTCATTTTAATATTGAATTTTTCTTTTATTTATTCAATAATATTATTCAAAAAAACTGTGGCACAGTTTAATAATGCCTTTAGAAGGCGAAACAGCTGTCACTTGTTTTGAACGTTTTTTTTATGAATTGAATAATATTGTTATTGAATATACAGGGTTTTCCAATAAGAGGTGTTATTTTGATATTCAATCGTAAAAGATCAATGGTTTCGTTGCATATGTGGCACGTAGCGCCGTCTTGTTGAAATTAAACGTTGTCCAGATCAATACCATCCAATTCCGGCCATAAAAAATCATTAATCATCTCTCGATAGCGCAATCCATTCACCGTAGCTGTTGCTCCAGCCTCATTTTCGAAAAAGTAAGGTCCAATGACTCCGCTGGACCATAAACCGCACCAAACAGTCACACGTTGAGAATAGAGGGGCTTTTCAACAATAACTCTTGGGTTTTCCGATCCCCAGATGCGACAATTTTGCTTGTTGACAAAGTCACCGAGGTGGAAATGGGCCTCATTACTCAAGATGATTTGTATTTGATTCACTCAAGTGAATTTTAATAATTTAAATGCGTTGTTGAAGCGTGTATCGTTCCATTTTTATTAATGACCTAGTTTTTATTTGTCAAATGTCAAAAAATGACTGCTTCAAAAGTAACATCTACCGAAATAGCGGGATATTCAAACTAACACCTCTTATTGGAAATATAAAAGAAAGACTTAAAATAAAAATAAATAAATATATATATTATTATTCGTCGTTAAAATCTATTTGTTACGTGTACATTAATGTCGCGCATTTTTGTGATATTTCACTTCACTTGCGCTTTACTCCATACTCTAATAGCAATATTTTGTCACACAATATTCATTGTGTATGGACTGAAAAATTTATTCAGATGGGCTAACGTAATATAACTCATATGTCGTATTAATAACCTAATGTCTGCGTGGAAATTAACATTGATGAAAGTCAAGTAATTCAATTTGTATTAAAAATTTATATCAATAATGGGATTTAAAAAAACAACATTTTTCTTTCAGGTAAAGCTATAACAGCACAGCATTTTTTGAAAGACACTGGAGATAACATGCCGTCATCTTTCATAGTAGTATATTCTGAAGATAACTTGATCCGAGATGGATCCACCAAAATACCAGGCGGTAAAAAAATGAGTCAACAACAAATGCAAATAATGTCAGAATTGCTGGAGAAAGCTGGAAACAATGAGGGAGTGCTTAAACACACCAAAAGCAAACAAAGTAAGGCTAATATTAAAAAGTTCATAGGCTTTGAATCCGATCCGATACGTCACGAGAAGAAATATTACAGGGAAACTCACGCAGCCGACAGGAAAAAGGACTTTTATTCTAATGACATCGTTGACAACAACGCAAATCTAAAAGGTACCTCGAATGATGTTTTATCTCCTGGAAACGGAGACATTATAGAGTTGTTAGACTATGATAGAGTTAGACAAGTAAACAAACTCAGAAGACACAACCATAAAACGATCAACAGTCTTAGTCTGCGATATGACACTGACACCAAGAAAGTGGTGCAAAGAAAACTGCGAAAATCTCGTCATTTCAACCGTAAATCTGAGGAACAACGTATTAAGAGGAATGATTTCCCTTCGCGAAATAATGGAGAACAATCGAAGAGTAAGCTTTTTATTTCAAATAATCCCAACGCCAGCGCGGAAAGCAGAGTCAGGCGATCCACTGACGATGACACTGGCATGGAGCAGTCATTCAACGATGATCGTGGAAAAGTTATAATTGAAGAAAATTATGATAGTAAACCATACAGCGACAAAGTAAAAGAAGTTGACAGCGAAGATGATATGGGAGATTTGTCTTACGATTTGAACGCGATGAATACTGCGAAGACTATCTCCGCTTCTGATTCGACAAAACTGATCGAAATTAATAAGATTTTTAAAGGCGGATATTTTGTTTACGAGAACGAGCCCGATTATAAGAATGACTTCGCTCACAACTACATAGACGAAATTAATGAAAAATCCAATGGGCATTCGACGGACACGAGATGGGAACAAGGAAACATGGAGTCAGCGGATGGATTCAAATCCAAGATAGAAAAACAAACTTCAATTGGCTTTTCGGGTGAAAATTCGAGTGATAATATTCCAGAGAGGCGAAGGCATAAACATCAAAAGGAGGCGCGCAGGCTATACAAGGACGATCAGGGCGGGTACAGCGCGCAGGCACTGCAGCAAGACGCGGATCCCGGATACGAGGTAACTTATTCTCTATTCATTCAGTTATAATCAAGAAGTCATTCTAACCGTACGTAACGTATAACGTCGCGTATAATGTCACGTACGTACGCGTGCGATCTTAAAATAATATTTTGATTTATTTGACGAGCGTAAAATGCTTTCATCCTGGAGGTGCTGGCTTATGTACGCAGTACTGCACGGATTTTTCCTGGTTATGACTGGGTATGAGGATGTATTTTCCATTTAGGCATTTTCCTCGATACTATGTTGTTCTTGAATTCTATTTTGATTTTTATTGAAGTAGAAACTCACTTGCAACGTTGCATTTTAATTACTAATTTCAATCAATGAATATTCGCTTGGTAAATGTGAAACTAATAAAACGGAAAAGTAACTCTAAATGTATAAAAGATGTAACCAAGTTTAAATGAGACAGCATGATAATAAACATGCAATAAAAACGTATGCTTCCGAGCTTGTAACTTTTGTCATAGTACGAGGTATAACAGTTATAATCTACCCACAAGATTCATTATTTTTTACCCATCAACAAGAAATTTACTTGCTGATCAATCTCAATGTTCTAAGGCAAGCAATCACAACAATAAGTAGATACCGATCTGTATTAGAAGCTTGAACCAAAACTACCTACATAAATACCTTTCTTTAGGAAATTGTCACGTCACTACAGTGTAATCGGGTTTAAGTGGTTTCCTTTGACTTTTTTACTTCAGAGATTCGGCGATATTCATTCCTTTGTGTCCTCTGGTGCCCACCCAATTGGTGACTTAAACCTATCTAGTAAGTTTGCCCTAATTAATGAGTTTCATAAGTATGTTAAAGCGAGGTAGTCAGTTATTTGTGCGGGAAACAGTAACTGTGTGCTCCAGTCATAGAATATAGAATTTGAATGAAGATCTATCCGCTCCTCTCCGAAGAACACTCGCGACTCGGAGGCAAGAACGTTTAATTTCTCTCTTTGTTCGAAAACTTCTCAGGCTTCATGCACCATTAATTCTGCGCGATTTATATTCGCCGCCACTGCAAACTACCGCCATCTACCTGATCCCGCCCTGGCATCTTTAATGAAGTATCTCTCTCTCTCTCTCTCTCTCTCCCTCTTTCTCTCGGGGCTCTCGCCGAATAAAGGCGACATAAGGTGATTTAAATTTTATGTAACACCTCACAGGATAACTATATCGCCACCCGGTTGGACAGCATTGTGAGGCGGGTTGTGGCAGGGGAATATTAAAGCGGGTCTTTAAGGTTTGGAATACATGAAGGAGGAAAATCAGATGCCGGTGGCTCGTTCCCCAAACCGTTTACGCAAAACGAGTCGAAGAAACGACCCGTTCTATGAAGCCAACACCAACTGTGAATGGATGTTCCACTCCGTCAAGTTCCACGCACGTGCACCAGTGCACCGGATCATTGCTGCTAGTTCTATAGACCAGAAAATTGTATCTGTGCACTATTGCATATGGCAATGGTCTGTTAACAACGGATTATCAGTCAGACGGACCGCCCGGCCCTCCTTTAACCGCGCCACCGAAAGGTATTGTCACAATTGTTCTGTTTAAGGCTCCATAGTGAGCGGGCAAAAAGAAGAAGAAGATGGTTTGAAAGGGAGATATGTAAA
The DNA here is from genome assembly GCA_026573805.1 of Hesperophylax magnus. Lineage (NCBI taxonomy): Eukaryota > Metazoa > Arthropoda > Insecta > Trichoptera > Limnephilidae > Hesperophylax > Hesperophylax magnus. The sequence continues at coordinate 903,896 of JAIUSX010000043.1, read as the reverse complement.
CACGATTGTCAGAGGGAGCGCGCCAATATTAAAAGACGATAAGAACGAACATCGTGGAAATATATAAATGCGTTAAATAAGTGAAACAGATTTCTTTGAATCTTTCGAAATAATATTAAACAATAACAAACAAGACACATTACTTTTTGGAGATTTCAATATCGATATCTCAAAAGACACTGATACTACACGAAGATATATTCACACCTTGAAATCATATAACTTTTATTTATGTAACACAATGTTTCCCACAAGGGTAACTAATAACACCAGCTCGTTGATAGATCACATCATTACAAATAGGACAAATGTTTCCGGCACAATTTCAAACATTGATGATCCCCTTAGTGACCACAATATACTTATATTGGATTATGAAAATTCCTTGAAAAACCTTCCCAATAACAGATCCGCAATAAACCTCACAAATGCTTACAAAATAAATTATCAAAAATTAAATACTTCACTTAAAACTTGTGAATTTGATCATTCGTCTGATGATGTAAACAAAAATTATAATAATTTCGCTGACTATCTCCAGAATGCTATAAATTCAAGCAAAACAAAAGTAAAAACAAATACAGGGGACAAAAGACTGAACAATACTCCATGGTTTGATGCTGAACTTGATACACTTATTAAAAAACGAAATAGTATATTTAAACTTTGGAAACAAAATCAAGAAAGTATTCCTTTGACAATAGAAAAAAATAAAGCTCGTAATACTGTCACCAACTATAGAAGATACATTAAATCTAAATATTATTCGAAATTGATTAATGAAAACATTAATAAGCCTCAACGAACATGGAAAACAATCAATTCCATTCTATCAAATAGCTCGCGAAACCCAACAATAGCTTGTAAATCTCTAGTCATAAATGACAAAGAAGTAAAGGGACCAAAAGAGATTGCAACTGCATTTAACACATTTTTTCTCTCAGTTGGGGAAAGTTTAGCATCAGTCATAAAAACCTCAAAAACTGATGTAAATACGATCTACACGGAACCTCAAGCAAAACAATCTTTTGACATGATCAGGACAAATAAAAAGGAAATCTTACGGATCATATCTAACCTTAAGTCTAAAGCAGCAGCTGGTTCCGATGGTGTAACCTCTCTCCTTCTCAAAAACTGCAAGGGTGAACTGGTGGATGACCTCGTTTACTTAATAAATCTCTCTCTATCAAAGGGTATATTTCCAGATAAACTAAAAATTGCAAAAATTATTCCTGTACATAAAGATGAATGTAAAAAAAATGTCCAAAATTATCGTCCAATCTCTATACTTCCAGCCATCTCTAAAATTTTTGAATGTGTCATTAAAGAAAGACTATTGAAATATCTCGAACACAACAAAATCAATTAGGGGGATGCAGGGGCAATCAGGGGGATGCGGGGGCAATTAGGGGGGATGCGGGGGCAATTAGGGGGGATACAGGGGAAATCGGGGGGGATGCGGAGGCAATTAGGGAGGATGCAGGGGCAATCGGGGGGGATCCGGGTTCAATTAGGGGGATGCAGGGGCAATCAGGGGGATGCGGGGGCAATTAGGGGGGATGCGGAGGCAATTAGGGAGGATGCAGAGGCGATTGGGGGAGGATGCGGAGGCAATTAGGGAGGATGCAGGGGAAACCAGGGGGGATCCGGGTTCAATTAGGGAGATGTAGGGGCAATCAGGGGGGATGCGGGGGCAATTAGGGGGGATGCGGAGGCAATTAGGGAGGATGCAGAGGCGATCGGGGGGGATGCGGAGGTAATTAGGGAGGATGCAGAGGCGATCGGGGGGGATGCGGAGGCAATTAGGGAGGATCCAGGCGCAATCGGGGGGGATCCGGGTTCAATTAAGGGGATGCAGGGGCAATCAGGGGGGATGCGGGGGCAATTAGGGGGGATGCAGGTGCAATCATAGGGGTGAGGGGGGCAATTAGGGGGGATGGAGGGGCAATCCGGGGGGATGCGCGGGCAATTAGGGGGATGTGGTGGCAATTAGGGGGGAACACGAGGCTTAAGGACAAACTTTTAGAATCGGTATAGTTTTTATTTAAAATAATTTTATCAGTGCCCAAATATTTAAGTAGGTACTCATGATAGATTCCCCAATCTTAACAAATGGACTGCAATCTTTAGAGCACAGGCGTCAGGTAGGTATGCTGTCCTTGTTCTATCGGTATTACAATGGAAGATGCTCTGAGGAACTAGCGTCATTGATCCCTTCGGCACCGGTGGGTAGTCGGGATACACGCCAAACGCGCGCCCAACATTTGTACACGGTTGACATTTGTCACATGAGAACGGGTTGCTTCTACGATTCGTTCTTAAGTTCAACTGCTCGGCTGTGGAACGAACTGCCGGCCTCTGTGTTTCCTCCCTCCTACAACATGGGACTCTTCAAGACCCATGTTCACTCCTTCCTCTCCACAAAAAGACCCTCCACACAGCATCCCCAAAGATGACATAGGCCCTGAGGGAAATTACTTTCTTCAGGGCCTCCTGTGTGGAGTTAATATAAAAAATACAACATACCAAAAAAGATTTCTTTTCTTCATAAAATGTCTTTCTTTGGGGTTGTTTTCGAGTGCATTTACTTTATATTTCTTCAGCAATACTGAAAAAAATATCCACAACAATAAGCAACATAAAGAATTCTCGGAAGATTTTAAAGAATTTTGGCGGAAGGATAAATATTAGGATAAGAGCTCTTCTGCATTTCTGACCAAAAGTTAAGGAAATGTTCCCGCCCAGTCCCACCGCCCGCGCTCGCCGCACAGATGATAAACTTCTTTTCCCGTCAAAGCTAACAACTCAAGAGTTCGCGGACTTATTTGAAAAGGATCGCTTAAAAACAAACTTCAACTTTTCCTGAATGGGAATTGTCTGAATTTACTTTTTAAAATTCTTTTATTAATCTGCTCTCGAATTGGTCTATACTCTATCTCTATACAATACTATACCAACACATAATATATTACAGAACTACTCCTAAGTTATGTTATCGTAGGACACTTCTCATCGACTAAGGGAAACACAAATCAACAAAAGTTATAATATATTTTATTATGTTACCGTTAGCAAAAAGCAATAACATTATTATAAATTTTATTAGGAACATTTAATAGAGTGATGACAAATAAGAATACGAATTGGTAGAAGAAAAATAAAAGTAAAATCGCCAATCTATTTACAAAATGTTCTCATCGTGTGTTGAGTATTGGATAGAAAAAATAATAATCACATGAAAGTATAAGGACAGCAGATAAGAAAACAAAGTAAAACTAACAAAGTTCTTATTCAAGAATAACACAGTAACATTTGTTTGTAAGTAATATTGCCATTTAAGATTTGTTTAAAATTAATAGGTTTCAATTAATTTCATTGATCAAACCATTTTCGTTTTACAAACGACACATGCTAGATAAAGGGTTAAAACGGCACATGCTAGAGAGAGAGAGAGAGGGTTGGAAAAGCAATATTGCTGTTCAATGTTTCTATTCCAACAGCCTTACTAATAAAAAAACACTTCTTAACCGTTATTTCTTTAATTCAACTTTTTTCTGGTTTGAAATTAAAATATTCCTATTTACAATTATTGGAGTATATTTTAAATTCTTAAATCTAATAGTAATTTTATCTAGTTTCTAAAAATGGTATTTGTATTACCTATGTAGCACATTTTAAATTATTGTAGAAAGCAATCACTTTGTGGTTTGACATATTTAATAAAATAAAATACTTTTTTGTTTTAAAACCACGATATTTATTAATTTAAGAACCGATACAAATTCAGCCATAGGTACTGAAAGTCTACCTATGGCTGTTGAAGATGCTGATCGAAGCGTTGCTTGCCTAACATTAACATCGTTTGGAATGCAGAGTTCCGACAAGTAGGGTGGCGCCATATCATGTACGGCTTTAAAAACCATCCAGCAGAGTTTGAATTGGATTCTCTCAGGGCACTTAAGCCAATGAAGGTTCCGCAAATGTTGTGAGTTGTGGGAATATTTGGAAACGCCAGTTATCAGCATTGAAAACTGACTGAAGTCTGTCAGTGTATATTTTAGGGAGACTTGCGTATATGCCATTGCAATAGTCGAGTCGTGATACAACGTAGGAGTTTACCAACATCTTTGTGGCGTTAGCCGGAATATTTCTTTTTATAGATTTGATTTGACGCAGGTGAAAGAAACCTGCGCTTGCTGTTTTGTTAATTTGGGATTTGAGTGAGAGATCTTCATCTAGATCAAGGCTGCCCAACCCCAGGCCCGCGGGCCACAATGTGGCCCGCGAACGAATTATAAGCGGCCCGCATGAAACATTTTCAAAAAACCCGCCAATCCGCCAATTTGAAAAAGTGTCGCGGGTCCGCGGTAAAACAAACAATGCAGCTTGCGCGCGGTCACCAGTGTTGCCAACGACGGCGATTTATCGCTATTTGGGCTACTCAGAACGAGAATCAGCGACGAAAAAATCTAACCTGTTGAATTTACTTTTGAAACAAAAATACACCGGTTTTCGACATAATATTTTTTGCGTCGAAATGGAATCCTGTAGCCACCCCCCCCCCATGGAATTCGAAAAATTGTTGTGGGTTATCACATATGATGTTCGGAATTTTTTCTCAGCGAAGTTCCGTAACAACTCCCCCCCCCCCCCCCATGGATTTCAAATATTTTGTGCGGAGCACTTATTTAGATTTTTTTTTGTGGGGAATTATGTTTTATAGAAATTCTCTAACAACCCCCCCCCCCCCATGGAAATAGGAACCGTCAGGTATTCAGTGGCCCGCCAGTGATTCAAAATCGTCAATTTCGCCCAACTGCTAAAAAGGTTGGGCAGCCTTGATCTAGATGAATACCTAGGAGTTTAATGCTATTTTTAGGGATGATGTTGCAGCCAGAAGTAATGAGAGGAGTTTTGTCTAACATTGACTGGCGCTTTTTTGTTGCTGTCCAGAGAAATTCTGTTTTGGATGGATTTAGTCTAAGTTTGTTCGAAGACATCCACTCTGTTATGGCACCAATGCATTTAACAGTGATATCTTTTAATTTTTCTTTCTCATTCGGTGCACAGTAGAAATAGATTTGCTGATAGCAATGGGAAAGAAGTCCGAATGAATCTATAATTTTGGCAACATCGTTGATGAACAGAATAAAAAGTAGGGGCCCCAAGACTGAACCCTGGGGGACTCCAGAAGTCAGGGTCACGTAGGGAGAGTTTTTACCGCCCGCTTGTACAGATTGGGTTCGGCCACAGAGGTATGATTTTATCCACTTAATAATTTCACCACCCAGTCCAAAAGTTTTTTCCAGTCTGTCGATCAGGAAATTGTGGTCGATGGTGTCAAATGCTGCACTCAGATCTAATAATGATGGCTGTTAAATGTCAGTTTCTATTTGTTTTTTTCAGTTTAATTAACCGAATGCTGTGGAACAGTCGTAACGACACATTAAAACGTTATTACAATACTTATTTTCATACATTTATACAAAAAATATTTAATATTACAAATTTTATAACACCAGATAGTGAAACTATACTTTTGGACAGTAAAATCGGTTTTTAACACTGTGCTACGTTGAATAAAAGTTTAGTTTAGACAGTTTCATTTCTAGAATTAAAGCAAGTGCAGTGCCAAGTGCCAAATGCCAATTGACCCCGCAAGTCTGCCTCGCGCTAAGCCGCTGCCGGTGCCGGTGCCGGTGGAGGTACGCGGTGGTCGCTAGCTAATGGCGGAGCTGTTCCCCGAGGGACTTATCGCATGCAAAGGAACATCATTTCAACTGTAAAGCGATTGATTACTTTATACGATTTTCAGTTTTCTAATTTGATTGTTCATCCAAAGCGCGGTAGACAGTTCAGTGTCCATTGTTTGTGTTTACACTTGTCACACGTGTTTATGATATATCAGTGGCGGCTCGTGTCTTTTTAGTGTGCTAGAGTAAGTCAGACTTTAAAATTCGATGTTGTAGCCGAAAATGATACACATTGAGAGAGTGAGATCAATGCATATCCGACAAAAACGATCTTTATTTTTAAAATGAATCGTGCATTTAAATCGAATATTCTACGATGAATCGTATGAACTTAATTATTGTTGAGTTTTTCGAAATATATTTTAAAATAACGAATAACTATAGCTCCGAAATGCATTTGATAATTTACACAATTTGCCGCGCATAACGGCTTAGACGTTAGAACGCATAATATCATTGCGAATGGGCGAATATGGATGAATTATTAACAATCTCGTATGCCGAGAGACTGTAGACTATTCAGATGTACATTGTAAACTATAGAGCCACATCCCACATGACGTAGTGTACAAAGGGTGCCTTTGAAAGCCCTTATAATGGAGGGTTATCAGTTCATTGTCCCGTGGGGGAGTAATAACAACATCATATTATAGTCTATTATGGCGGCAGCTGATTGCACCCAGTACAGACAGGCCACTGCACCGCCTGAGGCACTCAACAGGCCTACCTAGACTGTTCATTTATTTTAAATATTTACAGATTAATACAATCCTTACCATTTTCACATTGCACACCGTAGAGTGCCTAGGAATCTTAAGATCCACTATACTAATATTTTATGATTTATAAATAACTGCGCTATATTGAAAACTACGAAAATACATATGTTTTTTAATCGGTATAAACTTCTAAAAATATTTTTTTTTTTTTTTTTTTTTATAATTATTTTTTATTTTTAATAATATGTTTTACATGGGACATAATTCATTTTACATCATTGGTTTTTTACTACTCTTCCATTGAAAGCATTTGCTCGTGTATGTATATTAGGTTTATTACATATATATGTTTATTAGGCCTGCGAATGTCCCAACACTGCCCTGATATATTATATTCATACGATACGAATTTATGAACATTCTATCCCATAAATACCCAGACTTTGGTAAGAAAATATATTCTGGGTCCTCCAAAATTAAGGATTTCTGTAGTTTTTAGTAAAACGGCAATCGGATAAAACAGAACACGAAAAAATAAAAGGGTAGGTTAGGTTAGTATTAATCTTTTGCCTACCGACTGTCGGAATAATATTTTGAGCGTGCTCGCTAACATCGCTAACTGACCAAAGATGACAGATTTCGTCAATATCGTATTGGCAAAGGGATTTATGGATCGGTATAAAATCATCGGTAGTTACGCATATCAATACGACATTGTAAAGTTATAGATTTCGTTGAGTTAGGGAACATAAAATGAACTCAGTAATAACGTTCTTTAACGTTTTTTAAAGCTTGACAGAAGATTTTTCGAAGAAATAAGAAATTTTGGTAATTCCTATAAATGGGAATAATATTGCAAATGCAGAAAGAAGAGATGAAATAATATGGACACAATAATACGGAGTTTTATTGTTAGGTGTACCTGTAGCTATTATTAGGTTGGGTTCTATGCAATCTAATATTAGCATCTATGTATATGTTTTACAGTAGTTTGCAGTAATAGGTCGACCTGTCTAACCAATCTAATTCTTTATATCATGTTTAAATTCACCTAGTTAGTGTTTCTATTTATCTGGGCGCAGCTGACAGGGTATTGTATAATTGGCATGCTGTGTATTTCAAATGTCTGATATTTGACATGAATAATGGGAAGAAATATGTTGATTACAGGACGCGGTCGATGAGGATGAGGCGAGCAGCGCCGATTTCTGCCAGCTGTCCATGCTGAGGGTGAACTTCACCGAAATCGGCTGGGCGCAGCACGTCCTGGCGCCGGCCACTGTGGACATTGGCTTTTGTCTTGGCTCCTGCCCCCAAACCACCGAAGAGGTAATGTTTCAGCTCGGCTCGCACACTTTCATACTTATTATATTATTTTTATATTTTGTGACCAATACCTACTCATGTAATTTTATTTGATATATTTGACACAATAACTTTTATCATTAGCATTATTTAATAATGTAGGCCTCATTGAGTGATTTACCCGTGCTAATCAGTATTATGTGTACGATGTACAGTACCTACACTCGTATTTACCCGTGCTAATCAGTATTATGTGTATGATGTACAGTACCTACACTCGTATTTACCCGTGCTAATCAGTATTATGTGTACGATGTACAGTACCTACACTCGTATTTACTCGTACACTTTTTTTTCTTCAAAACGCCTTATATGCTCGTTTTGTTGTTTTAAAAAATAATAAACAATTCAATTGAAAACCTAAGCAAATTACATCTGCGAAGAATGGCGGCTCGTGACTTTAGGGTGTACTAGAATGCTAATATTACAAAAAATTCATTATTGATGTTGTTGTAGCCGAAATTTTTTTTTCGAAAAACCTTTTTTTTGTGCGTATCATCATAAAAAATCGATTTTTCAAAAAATCCTTTTGATTAAACAATATCAAATATTCCGAATTTTTCAAACACATTATTATTTCTGATACATTTTTGCTATTATTAATTCCGTAATCATTTGTTTTTTCGTCGATTTTTTTTTAAAATACCTTTTTTTAAATAGAACGGGCTTTTTGGAGAATTTTTTTGTGATTTGCTTCTTTACTTTAGAATACTTCCTTATTCGCCAAGATATCTTATAGAAATAAGAAATGTGTTTCTCCGCCATATTCAGCTGTAAAACAAGATCATGTCGATTATACGCTTTCTCTTATCGTGGAGAAAATAAAACAAGAAGCAGGCATCAGGCGTCATGAAGGACGATAAAACCCTTTGTTTATGACCAGTCACCCCTTTCCCACCCCCAGAGACCCCAGAGCCCAGAGCCCAGAGCCCAGAGCCCAGACTGCCCCACAAGAGATACAAACTCCTTCTGTTAGCAATACTTAGCACCGTATTTGGCATGTCTGCTATAATTCTACCATCCCCAAAACTACAAAATGATTAGGCAGTAATCATGTGAACAGTGTTTTAGCTTTATGTTTAGTTTTGTTTAATGATTTGCTTCCACCTATCCATTTTGAATGATTATTTCTTACAGGGAGTTTATCTATAAAATACAAAATATGTATTTTTCATGGGGTTTCTATTTCTGAAACATCCTGTTTTAGTTTGTAAAAGGGATGCCCCACTTTCCTAATCGGAAAAGCATTGGGTGATATTTAAAATGACGTAAACCCCACCTGTCTACAACTACCTATGTACATATGTTGATAAGTAGGCAGTTACTGCTTACTCCGTCTTTGTCCCCGACCGCGACCCCTCCACACGCGTGCGGTGCGTGTTCTTAGAAAATCGACGGACATTCAGGTATTTATGGGATATCTTTAAAAATAAAATTCCGCTATCACAAGTGTTATGTAAGCTTGTTCGAGCTGACAATAAAACTGCCCTACCCTTGTAATTATTTTACTAGTGGTAATTCTATTCTTCTGACGAAAGGGAAATTTGACGAATATTTCTATTTTTGATACTGACCATTCGTGGTGGAATTCCATTATAATAATATATAAAAAGGTTTTAAAACTTTTTTCCACTATATTTTATTTATGACCTGTTTTCACTCTTTTTTACTTTTTCCGTTATATTTTATTTTTGACCGTAACCCATTTCAGCCTTTTAAGGTTATCTTCAGACTGGTACAAATATTTCTTAACCTATAGCTTATATAATACAATTGGGGAAAATTTGTATATTATTTGAAGAATACGTTGCCCCTATAATACACGCCTAGGTTAAAGTTTTCAGGAACAAAAAGCTTCACATGATGTTTCGAAAGCGTGTTTTTCACGATTGGCTACAAATCTAATCTAATCTAATCTAATCCACATATTTCTGTTTTCTGCATACCTTCGCAGGACATGGAGGACAAATGTGTAAGCCTTTTTTTCTTTTATTTATACTTCTCTATAGAAGATACGGAAATCTGGTGGAAAATTTATACTCAGGTAAGATACCGTATCTCGGAAATTCGAATGGCATATTAAACATTTTACTTGTCAAAGAAGATACCGTACCTCAGAATATTAATATTTAATATTTTTAGTATTATGAAATATAATATCTCGTCAGTTAGATCCGAGAATATTTTTAGTACTAGCGGATATAATATCTCCCCAGTTGGACCTGAGAATATTAGGAAATATAATATATCCCCAGATAGACCCGAGAATATTAGGAAATATAATATCTCCCCAGATAGACCATATTATGTTATTTGAAGAAATGTTCTATCTCCCCAGTTAGACCTGAGAATATTAGGAAATATAATATATCCCCAGATAGACCCGAGAATATTAGGAAATATAATATCTCCCCAGTTGGACCTGAGAATATTAGGAAATATAATATATCCCCAGATAGACCCGAGAATATTAGGAAATATAATATCTCCCCAGATAGACCATATGTTATTTGAAGAAATGTTCTATCTCCCCAGTTAGACCTGAGAATATTAGGAAATATAATATATCCCCAGATAGACCTGAGAATATGTAATTGAATTAGTTAGAATGTTTTGTAACCTATTATAAATTTTTGTCTTTGCTTTATAATTTTACTTAAAAAAACCCGTTATATAAATTATTTACAATTTATGCACCTACAGGTATTTTACATAATTTACGTACCGATCTTAGTAATGCCAAGAAAATACTTCAAAGATTGCGATTATGATTAGTTAATAGTTTTAAACCAAAACTTAATGTTTGCATTAAATGTTCGGGCTTATCCGCAACGGAAACCAGATGCCTAGAGCTCAAAAACCGCAGAATGAAATTCTTGTGTCCTGAATGTGAGAGTGGCCTTCAACAAATACCTGTACTACACAAACTAATTCGGGACCTCCAAGAAGAAGTCAACGCCTGCAAAAAACAGCAACAAATGCGATGCACAGAAGACATGATTAGTGAACTTAGCGATCGGCAATCCCGAGCAAAAAACATAATTATGTTTGATATCCCTGAGTGTGACTTACCAGATCCCGAACAACGCAAATTACGAGACACCGACGAATGCTGGAAAGTTATAGGAAGCATCACCAGCACAAGTCAAAATAACATAAAAGTGCTCCGTCTTGGAAAACCTTCTGCAGAAAAAAAATTCCCTCGCCCGATAAAAATAATCTTCCAAACACGGGGTGAAGCTTTGGCCATTCTCAAAAATAAAAATAAACTAAAAAAACCAAACTCAATCAAATCGGATCAAACTCCTATGCAACGGCAGCATTTAATTGATTTAAGGAATGAGCTGCATCAAAGAACAGAAAAGGGGGAGAAGGAATTGACAATCAAATACATCAAAGGATGCCTTAAAATTATAAAAATTCCAAAAAACATGTAAATAATTACATAGTCAATATCTCAATACTGTATACGAACCTATGCTCTCTCACACGGAAATTTGATCTTGTTCTTGCACAAATAAACCTTATAAAACCAACAGTACTAATAGTGACAGAAACGTGGCTAAAGGCAGAAATACCAGATACGTTAGTGGATCTTCCGGATTACACACTCTTCCGCAAAGACCGTCGAATTGAAAAACGAGGAGGTGGTGTAGCAATATATGTAAAGAAAAGGACCATAGGCCTGACAATCTCAGCCCAGGTGAACAAAGCCCTGGAAAACAGTTCTAGTAATTACCCACAAATTGACGCATTATTCATTGACATGCAAATAGACAATCTCAAAACTATCCTAGCTGGTGTCTACTGCCCACCAAATGCATCGTACGAAAACCACCAAAAACCATTACACCAATTAAAAATAATAGCTGACGTGTCAAACGTAATAATCCTTGGAGACTTCAATTATTCCAAATTGGTATGGCCCATTACAGAAGTGCGTAATTCAAACAGCCCCGAGGCCTTATTTGAGGATATGTACTTGAACAGTAACTATTGGCAATTGGTAGATAAACCTACAAGATACAGGGACAACAATACCCCATCTCTATTGGACTTAGTCCTGTGCAATGATGAACATCTCATTACTGATATAAAATATCTAGCACCTATAGGCAAAAGTGACCATATATGTTTGTTGTCAACTCTACAAGTAAGTACCAGCCATAACAACGGATCCTCCGGCCCGAGAGGCAAGAAGCCGAGACCCAACTATCACATAGCAGATTATGATAAAATAAATGAAACCTTAAGCACTCATGATATAATGTGGTCTCTCATGGAAACCACTACAACTGAAGAAAAGTGGAACTTTTTTACGAACATGTTTGAAGAGAAGATTGTGTCAAAAATACCACTATTCAAAGGCAATAAAAACCACAATAAGAACAAACCTTGGATCGACAAACACATACTAGCATTTTTGTTGTTTGTTTTTGGGGTGTTATGCCGTGTTGCGCTAACTCCTTCTTTAGCCGACGTTTCGGACAGCGTTGCAGTGTCCATCATCAGGGCAGATCCGGTAGATCCGAAGATGTGTAAATTTTTGGTTGGTACCAACCAAAAATTTACACATCTTCGGATCTACCGGATCTGCCCTGATGATGGACACTGCAACGCTGTCCGAAACGTCGGCTAAAGAAGGAGTTAGCGCAACACGGCATAACACCCCAAAAACAAACAACAAAAATGCTTTTGGCCGTGAGAATCTAAAAACTTAACATACTAGCATTGATTAAAGAGAAAAAGAAAGCCTGGGATGGTTATAGATTATCCAGAAAACACCTGGGGAATGTAAATGAGATTGAAAATGAGTATTACAGAGAATATAAACTGAAAAATAACTACCTTTTATCGCAACTAAGAAATACCAGAAAAAAGTTTGAGCAAAAATTGATTGACAGCGGACAGAAACCATTTTACAGTTATATAAGGAAACAGATTGCCTCGAAAGTGTCTACTCCAACCATACTATATAACTTCTCTAACGAAACAGTTACCAGCGAGATAGACATAGCGAACATCCTTGCAACACAATTTGAAAAAACCTATGTCAATGAACCAGACACCAGTATACCAACTATTAGTCAAGATGTGTATGTAGATAGTTCACTATGCGAAATAGAATTCACTCCATCAGCAGTTGAGAATATTTTGAAGGGGTTGCGAGAAGATAGCGCTACTGGCCCTGATAATATTCCTGCTATTGTTCTCAAAAAGTGTGCAGCAACTCTCAGTCATCCCATAGCTCTGGTTATGCAACAATCCTTTTTAGATGGGAAACTCCCTAAAGATTGGAAGAGAGCTATAATTACACCCATCTACAAAAAAGGTGATAAACTCAAACCAGCAAATTACAGACCTATAAGCTTGACTAGTATTATCTGCAAAACCATGGAAAGAATCATAGTGGACGAGATACGCTCATTCCAGATCAAACTTGACATAATCTCAAACAAACAGCATGGATTTGAGCCAAAAAGATCCACGATTACCAATCTCATTCTTAACATAGATTACTGGACAAACGAGTGGGACAAACGGATTCCCACTGACGTAATTTATCTCGACTTCGAGAAAGCCTTCGATACTGTTCCAACCAATAGACTGTTGGCTAAACTTAAATTCCTAGGCATAAGAGGACGACTTCTCGAATGGATCAAATCCTTCCTCACTGAGAGAAAATTACAAGTTCGAATTGGCAACCAACTGTCATCTGAGCGAAATGTGACCAGTGGTGTCCCTCAAGGTTCAGTTCTCGGTCCAGTTCTGTTTATTTTGTACATCACGGACCTGCATACTATAATAAAATCAGACTCCAGCTGCTTTGCAGATGACACAAAATTCTTTGCAAACCCACACACTCATCACAACCAACTGCAAAACGATTTAAACGAAATATATCAATGGACAAATGATTGGCTTCTTAAACTCAATGTCGAAAAATGCACTGTCCTACATGTTGGAAAAACTAACCCTACACTTGCCTACAAACTTAATGGAACACCTCTAAAATCAGTGACATTACAACAAGACTTAGAGTTACCATATCACAGGACTTGAAATGGGAACCACATATCGCTGGAATTGTGAAAAGAGCAAATTCACTAACATATCTAATCAGGAAAACCTTCCTTGACCTAACACCGGACATGATGTTAAAAATATATAAAACATATGTGCGACCTCTCCTGGAATATGCTTTCCAAATATGGAGTCCTTACTTCACAAAGGATATAAATCTGTTAGAGAGAGTACAGAGACGTTTCACTAAAATACCAAGAGCTCTGAAAGATCTACGATACGAAGATAGACTCAAGGAATTGAGATTACCAACCTTACAAGAAAGAAGAGAAAGGGGTGACTTGATCGAGACTTTCAAAATTTTATCTGGACATTACAGTTGCCCTAGCATCCAAGAAATCTTCACTACTAATAAAAATATAAATCTCCGTGGACACTCAAAAAAATCACCAAAACGCCTTTTGCATCTAATCCTAGAAAACACTTCCTTGCAAATAGAGTAGTGGATGCTTGGAACAAACTCCCACAACATGTCATCGATGCAACAAATATAAATCATTTCAAAGCTCTATTGGATTCACATTTGGAGAGAAGAAAGGACTTAGTTCAAACTTAAAACACTCAATTGCTGTCAAACTTGTTGTGAAACCGGATATGAGCGCATCAGCAGAATGCTGCCTGCTCATTACATAATAATAATAATAATAAAACTACATGAAAGTAAATTATTTAAAAAGTAATTAATTCACCACAATGACGTTATATATGTTGATGTAATTTTTGATTTGGAATTGAATTGATTTTGCAGGTTCCAGAAGAAAAGTCTGCGAACCTCGCCAAGCTGATGTCGCTGTCCCGGGCGATCTCGGCGTCCCCCGGGGCGGGGGCCGGGCCAGCCCCCTGCTGCGCCCCGCAGCGTGTGTCCGCCGTGCCCCTCCTGCTGGCCTACAGCCCCGAGGACATCAGAATAAAGAGTAACTGGCTCTTGTCGGTGCAGAGCTGCACATGCCGATAAAACACTCCAAGGCGTTGGAAACTTTGCTAATTTCACGCGTACAACAAAGAAATATTTATATTTAATTGCCAGGGCGCGGACCTACATAAGCTAAAATTGCTATTTTATTTGTTACAATAAATTATTATCCCCGTTGCGTTGGTTATAAAATATATTTGTCATTAAAAAAAACATAAATATTTAGATGCAGCGATATTAGGGGTAAGGATTAATATTTTATCGAAATCATTACCCAACGATTTACATAGGTACCTATAACTATGTTATAAGAAAATAAATATACGTATTTATAGGTAATATTACCACCCAATGATAATATTGTGTACAAAGTCATGTGTGCTAATGTTTAATAATACATTGATAGAGGATAATAATTATACGGCACATGTGTTTACGTAAATATGTTTTTTTCGATCGCTTTCAGAAAGTCACTTTAATCGGAAACGTGACTTTAAAAAAAACATTATTATTGTTTCCGGTTGATGTAAAACCTATGAACGCACTAAAAATAAATTTAAATAATCATTTTTTAATCAATATACCAACATATCTTCCGGGTTACTCAGATTTCTGTGTTCCCTTTAACCTTAAATTTGTTGACGAAAATATCTTCATGTGTGATTGAGGCTTGCCGGTACAGCCCATGTTATGTTAGTAATTTTTAATGTATAAACTATCACTTCTTTTAGCTTTAGTTAACAATATGATTATACTGTAGTATCTAATAATAGAATAAAAAGTAACACTAGAAGTGCCTTCCATACAAATTTGAATGGAAACAAATGTTGCATGTAACTGAATATTACAACGTTAATGTTCGAGTATACATTATATTTAACAAGCTCACTGCATTCGTCTGTCATAGATCTTCATCGTAGTTGAATTTCGTAAACATAGTTTTAAATTTAAAATTTAAGCCTTAATCAGGCAAATATTTTGATCACGAAACACGCCCACCAGGGGCACTTCTTGTGTTATTATTTATTCTATGAATTAAAGTCAAACAGACTCCTTAATTTACCTTTTCCAGATAAATTTGAAAATGTATTGTTTTGAATATTTTTTGAATGGACCTCTTCAAATGTAATATTTATGTATAAGTATTGTATAAATATCCCTATATTAATTATTGTAATTTTTTTACTACGGACTACGGACTACGGACTACGGACTGACTATAGCATTATAAAATAGCTACTTCCAACTTAGTAAGAGCAGTAAGTACTCCAATATTAGCAAAATGAATTAAACTCAATAGCTTTAAAAAATCTTTCTTCATGTATTTATATATCTTACATTCTAATTAGCCCTATCTTACATTAATAATTTATAATGTATAATTACGTACAAACTTACAGGTAGGTAACTAAAAACTGGTAAAAAAAACTATAATATCGGCTAAGGAAATCATGTAGAAAGACATTACCTACCGGACTTTTTATTTTAAATATAATAAGTATCTCTTGATAATGTATGTAGGTGCCTACTCCAGAAGAATGGACCCTGACAAAAGCAACATAAAATAAAATGGAAGCCTTTGAACACACAACTCTGGGTAGCTACATATATTTAAGGTACCTATGTAGTAACACCTCGTATGGGAATTCCCTAGACCCCAAGTATGAATCACTTCTTAAAAGCTTTAGGTGAGATGCCATCCGATCTATTCCCGACAACAGGCTTTTCTATGGAATAGACACCCAAAGTAGAATCGACTTCAATATTCAATAAATAGACCAAAGGTTTTCGTAGAATAGATTATATAAGCTAGAATCCCACCTCCACCTGATCTAATTAATAGAACCTATGAAATAGACGAGTAACAAAAGACTTTTCTGTGGAACGTACTACCCATTTAACAGTTTGGGATGGTCTACGATTAGGTTATTATGCCTCTGCATTTTGTATAGTAAAACAATAATGAAATCAATCCATGGTATCTATGGCCAAACAAGATCTAGTTGTAAAATTGTATCGTGTACCTAGATAATGAAATAAAAGTTTAGCTTGACTTTACACATTTTAAGAAATAAAAAAATAACTTATTTACAACTTGTTATTTATAAACATAATTTTATCCTTAATGCTGTAATGTTGCAATGTCAAAGATAATAAATAATCTTAAGTACCCACTGATATGACTATTATAGTGCTTGTTTTATTGCGACAACAAATAATATTCCCCGTCCTAGGTCCTACGTGCATAGGTAGTATCCCACAATACAAACACGATGTACCTACATAACAGGAAAAGAAACCTATACCTTCATTACACCACGTGAGAAAATTCACAACATTAAATAAGTAAGGCATTCACTTTATTTAACGACAACGCCATTAAAATTTAAAAATTGAGGCTATTAGATTATTTCGTATTGCGATTGCACTGCACAAAATTGCAAAATTCTTTTGATTAAAATATGATTTTCGTTATTCCCTTCTACAGTTTATTATTGGAGAACGATAAAGAATATTATATTTTCATTCGCAACCATCGATTTATAATTACATTATAATATTCGCATCCAAAACTTATCGTAGGTAAATTCAGTTATCCGCATTTATTTTCATGTCGAGTACCAAAAACTGAATAACGGCGCCATCTTTGGACATTCAAAACAACTAACTTTCGTAACAATCGTAGCTGTTCGGTTTAATTCGGCTATTCTCGGAATTCAAAATACATGACGTAATCGCGGATCCAGTGATTGCATGTCTGGTGAGAAGTCCCCAGACTTAGGGGATTTTGAATTTAAAAGGGAGAATGGGAGTTTTTTGGAAAAAAGTAAGAAATCTGTTTGATTTTGTGGATGAGGATTTTGTGTAATCATGCAATTAGTTCAGTGGCCATATATTTATTTAAAAGCATGCTGCACAACATGTGCTATTAACATAGGTATAGAAGTCATCATACTCTGAAGTAAATATCTTCAATTTATTGCAACGAAAATAAATGTAAAATATCTGCTAAAAATGTATTCTTATCCCATATAAACCAACGTACATGCATTATGGGGTAACTCTTGTTGTAATTTTAAATAAAATGTAGGAGCTGTACTGTTAATTAAATACATAATGTTCTAATAAAGTAATGAAATCTATAATTAATTAATAAGGTAAATTAGACATGTACATTAGGGTGGAACACTTTTGTATGAAAAATTTTTTTTTTCGAAATTCGAATTGGAATACCAGGGAAAAGTTGCTTTATGTAATTCTAAATAATACTTCTCAATTTGGAAGTTCTAGCTCGACAGCTTGAGGTCCCGCCATAGACTTGAAATTTTATTTTTTAAGGTTTTATAGACGTTTTGTATTAAACACCCTATAAACAAAATAATAAGTAAATATAATATATTATGCATTAAATGATAAAATAAAAGTATGTTTTAATTAATAAAAAAAATAATTTCAAAAGTAAACACAGGTTCAGAAAGTTATGGTGGTATGAATAAAATCATTTTTTATAGCAAACATCCTTTTTCGGCTCAAACTTTGGCATGAGTTTTCGGAATGCTAATTTTGATTTTATGAATCCCTCTCGTCTTGTCTTGTCGAATACACAGAGCTGCTTCTATCACAACTTTTACAGATCTTTCCACAGCCTGGGTGTGGCAAGGCAGTCTCATAAACTCCAACACTGTATCTTCTCCATTTTCAATAAGATCTTGTAACTGCTCATGGGAAATATCAGTATTGGGGGTTCGTATATATTTTATTGCCAGTCAATCATGTCTATGTAAGAACATGCATTTAAGTCCACTTTTGGCACCCCAAACATGGGCCAAACAGAATTTTTATTAACTTGACGAGCCTTTAAAATGCGTCTTGCAGCGAGTTCTCTAATATGCTTACGTGAATCTGTTATCATACTCAACAACAAGTTTTCTGGATGAGCAAAGTAACTGTTTCGAATTATAACAGGGTCCACTATCGCTAACAACTCGCTGGACAAATATCTAGTGCTGTTAATGAGCTTCCATAAATGATTTGAACCATCTTTGCAGGATGAATGTGTTTTGATAGCAAACCAGAAAGGAGCGTATGATTATATGACAAACGTTGCTAAAGTCACAAAATTTTGTTGTGGATTTTCTGTAGAAATATACAAATGCAGTTTGCAATTAGCTCTTGTCAACCAGCGGGCATGGGGTAGTTTACCTGGGGTTCTCTGTAATAAATCAGGAGACCAGGATCCATTTACGACAGGCGAAGTAATTTCTTGTAAATATTTCTGGTCTGTACTGAGATCTGTGGATATTTGTGGAAGTAGTTCACCTTCTATCGTCTCAAAGTTGGCTAACGACAGCGTCTCGCATATCTCTAATGCTTTACCAATTTGACCTGCAAATGATTTAGGTCCTGCAGTAGGGCCATCCAAATAGATAAACAAATGCCTCAATGGTAACTCATTGGTGTGTAAGAGACAAATTATCCATTGCAATGGTCGAGATAGTCTATTTTCCAAAAGACGAATCACGCCTCCCACTTTCCCTGTATTTGTGTTTGTTCCATCACAGCCAAAAACCATTAAACTATCTAGTGATATCTTTTCAGTCGTTAAAAAGCTGTGGATAGCTCTTTCAATATTTCTTGTGCTGCCCGATGTTGGAACACTATACCCAACATAAACAGTACCTTGTTCTTTTATAATCGAAATATGTTCCTCTTGTACAATCACTCTAAGCCTATTCTATCTTTTTAAAGCACTTTTAGCCGTCTTGTCTTTCCTTCCATCGAAATATAATAAAAGAATTTCTGTTACTCTTTCTTCGGTTAAAATTCTGTCTTATTTTTCTTAGTTTCATCCTATCTATTATGCCTCATTTCTTGTTTGAGAGTACGTAATCTTCTATTCAGCATTTTTTTACTCTGAATAAGATCCGCTCTACCTAAAGCCATTAGTCAGTTAGTGCGTTGGTCTTCTAAAAACATTTGTTCCTCTTTTGGCACTATTTTTTCTCTCAAAAAAGTACAGCTTACAAATTCTTGACATTTACTTGCAGCTATGTCAAAAATCTTTCTTTTTTGTACTTTGAACTCTTCTAACTTTTCTTCCATCGTTTTTTCAAAGACTTTTTCGAATTATAACACTTCGAGTGATAACTTTTTAGTAATGGTAAGATTCTTTTGTGTGTGACAATTTGAATGGAAGATTTTATCCACAATTCTTCAATTTTCGTTCAAACTATTTCGGCAATTTCCAAAAACGTAGGTTCTTTTTTTGTGTTATTCCTTACTTTTAAGTCTTGTGGAACCCGTTCGTAGAATTTCATCACTTTTTCATACGTAGGTAGGATATTCTCTTTCAACTCTGCACTTACACCAAATATCGGACATTTTAAATTTTGTCTTCTAGAAGTCATGTTAATTCACTTAAGAAACGTTTATCAATAAGTACTCGTGAATATAATTGACACGCGACCTTTCACCTTGAGACAATTATCGACACTAGTTTAAACAAAACACTGCATTTCGTAGATTGTCAGGTGCCGCCCCCCGCTTCGTCCCGCATTTTGCTCCTCTGGCACAGCGCCAAAGTATATTAAAATAAAGAAATATTTGATTGCAATATCTAGTTAACTATATTTGAATATGTTATTAAATAAAATAAACCTATTTTAATAAATTCTCTACTATTTTGTAGGCCGCCCAAATAACCCCTAAACCATCGTTTTTGTAAATGTTCGATGTCTTGGCGGGGGCTTTTACCGTTATCTGATATTTTTTATATTTTTAATTGAGGTAATTGATGGCAATTGGCAACTTAATACAACTATTCCAAATCAAAATTAAAAAAAAAAAATTTTCGTTCCGCCCTAATGTACATCTTTAAACCAATAATATTATAAACTGTTGTTTTCCAAATAAAAAAGGTTACTGTGAATCATTTAACACTATCATTAAATACAGTTTGTGAATAAAGTATGCTTAATAACTTATCTTTGATTCTAACATACTTAAAGATATTTTTTATGCATCATTTACATCAGTGAACCGCAACCTTTTCTCAACTACGACTCACCAAAATTCTTCCTAGAATTCCGCGGCACACCAAAAGCTAAAATATAAAGGTATTTAATTGATAAACAAATTTAACAATATATTTTTTTTGTTTTTTATTTGAAAAGTATACATACATATAACTATAACATATTTATTTTACGCAATCTTAATAATTATTATAAAATAATAATAAATTAATGTGATACCTTCACTTGTTTCAATGAATACAGAAGTTTTGTATTCGGCTGGATTTTTGACAGCGCAACCCGAAGTTCTTGGTCAAGACCATTTAAGCATGATCACTTATCATTTTTAATTAATACAAGCGTTGAAAAATTTCGCTCACATAAATATGTCGTTGAAAATGGAAGTAGTGTTAAGATTGCTTTCTCGGAAATGCGAGGATGTTCTTTTTAACGTAAATCCAGAAAACATCTAATGGAACTTCGGAGAAGTGAAGTTATAAAGTCATGTCATTATTTAAATCTGTAAATTCTTCTCGAATTTGCAGAGGCAGTGCTTCCGTAGAATTTATTGCATTGGTAACAAAAAGATTTCGAATCCAATCGTATTGTTCCGTAATGGAATAAAAATACTGATCAAATTTCTGCTGAAGCATATTTAAATGTTGTTGGACCAGATCCACAATTAATTGTTTGTTTTCAATTGTATGGTTGGTCTTTTGCCAAAGTTCGAGTTTTTTTTCAAACCTTGTAATTTGTCGGAGCTCGTCAATATATTCGCATTTGGACTTTGCATTTTTTATTTAAGTTCATTCGAATGCTCGAATATATCAGCCATGTACGCAAGTTTTGCTATTCAGTTATCATCATCGAGGTTCTGATGTAGTTCGGGCATATTTTGATTTAAAAGAAACTCACGCACCTCGTGACGAAGTCAACAATCTAGTCAAAACTTTGCCTCGGGAAAGCCAACGAATTTCAGTATAAAACAATAAAGATTCATATTCGGCCTTCATTTCAGCACAAAATATACGAAAGATTCCATACTACATTTTGAAAAGTAGACAATATTATTAAAAACTATTTGTCATTGTGTATTAAATACATATTAAAATGTCAAATACATTGAATTTGAACGCGGCACACCTGTATTCGCCTCACAGCACACCAGTTTGCCACGGCACACTGGTTGCGGAGCACTGTTTTTTATGATAACAGACTTCCTTCATCATTGGTATAAAAGCATTCATTTCTTAATCTATAAAGCGATATATGAAAGAATTTTGTTCTGCACTAATGATTTATTATTACATGACCGATATGTCAAAGAAACGTAGTTTGTCTGGAATGGTTTGTGAAATATTATATGTTGGTAAGTGGATTTCCAATGTTTTCATAAATTAATGTATCTATCTGGCTATGGCCCAGATATCATATATCGTATCGTATCCCAGATATTTTTTATTAACAGTACTGCCAGGCTAATCTAATCAGAGAGTAGCTTGATGGATGTAAATCCTCTCTCATAGCGCACATAAAATGGGTCAGTATATTAGTTGCATTTTAAGCTTGGCTTGAGAGATATTTACCTTCGTCAAGTTGTTCTCTGATAGGAGCAGTGGCAACATAAATAAGCCTAGTGAAACAATTTCTAAAAAATACTGACCATTTCTAAAAAGCCTCACAACATGCCCAAATTGGGGATGCCATAGTCTCATTGGCTCCAGACGGTTAAGAGTAGTTAAGACTCTTGTGCAGTTTCACATTTAAGAAAAGAGGTACCGGCTCTACCTTTATTTAGTGTCGTTATTTTTCTTTGATCATTTTACATTTAATTGTTGTCTACGACATAAATATTAATTATTTTTACACAATAAAAAGTTGTAGGGTGTATTAATTATTATTAAATAGTATGGTATTGTTGACAGCTGTTGCTAGCTATTTTCAACGGTTGAAGTACCGAACTTTTCGAATCTGGGGAGTGTTATGAAATCTGGGGAGTTTTGGCGAAAAAGCTGGGGAGTTTTATTTTTTCGGCATACCATCACTGCGCGGATCTGTCATGGGCGGTTATATTTCTTCGTTCTCTTCGTTCTCTTGTCCAGTGAAGTCTACTATCAACGTCGACATGGCAGTCACTAAAGATGTCCAGGATATGATCAAAAGCGACAAAGTCGTTATATTTTCAAAGAGCTACTGCCCTTACTGCAAAATGGCCAAAGATGTAAGTTCTCAATTTAATCATTATCACATTATTTCCTCTCGAATCTTCTGATTTACCTTTTGGTTCGTTTTGACATCTTACCTACAAACAGCACCGGTTCCAATAAGAATCTAAATGCAGGCATATTATAACCACAATTTACTAAAACGTTTGAAATTCATCAGCATATTCACTCGTTACATCGAACATTTTATAGTATACGTAAGTTGAGACACGTTTTTAGGTCATCCGTTTGATCATTTTTTTGCTAAAACAAAAAGCAATTAAAGCATACTTTTTGTATGCAATATCGATGAAAATATAACACCTGTACCTAATATGTTGAATTCGATATGTTTAACAAAACTGGTAATAACTAATAACCTAAACTCGTTTTTCTAAATAATACAAATCCAATATATAATTATTGATTATGACAGCAATTGACTGCTTTCAATAAAATCACTCACTTATAAATAACTCCTACCTACATTAGCAGAAAATTTTCAGATACCTACATTAGATTAGATTGTGTTTTTATTTCAATATTATTATTAATCGTTTTTAATCAGTTCAATTGCCCATAACGACTTTTAATAAGTTATGGATATTTATTAATTTAGGGTTAGTTTATTTTTTGCTTTTAAATATTCCACAGATGCGATTTTGTGATCCTAAATTGATGACAAATAAAAATATTTTTTCATTTTTATGGACACGCAATCAATTAATAATTTAACAGGTTTTAATACAGGTTCCATTCCTTCCTCAGGTGTTCATAAAGCTTAAACAGAAAGTTACAGTATTTGAGTTGGACCAAAGAGACGACGGAGCAGCCATCCAGGATGTTCTCGGAGACATTACTGGAGCTAAATCGGTAATTATTATTCAGTATGGATGTCATCATGCTCCACAGTTTGTGATTGTTTAGATCTTCCGTATGGAAGAATTCATTGGTGTCTATAATGTTTATCTTTAATCCATTCGGGAGGCCATCGGTCACCCCAACTGGTTTGCTACTTCGGTGATTTAGCAGGCGTGTCTGTATCATCGGGTGAGGTGTGTTCATGATGCGCCTGTCCACTAGCTGCGTGGCGTGCCAGATTGGGAGAGGCTGGTTTGGGGAGACCTCTCGACTCATGGCCTTTTGCCGCAGTGGGAGGGATATATTCATATGTCCGTCACTCCGTATTGCGTCTATATGCGCCTGTCCACTAGCTGCGTGGCGTGCCAGATTGGGAGAGGCTGGTTTGGGGAGACCTCTCGACTCATGGCCTTTTGCCGCAGTGGGAGGGATATATTCATATGTCCTTCACTCCTGGACACACTGTTCCCTACATTCCTAACCAACCCTCATAGCTTTTACCTAGCCAGAACTTCTTCTCCTTCCTTTCCTTTTACCTAGCCAGAACTTCTTCTCCTTCCTTTCCTTAAAAAAGACCCCTACACAGCATCCCAAAAGATGACTGGCCGAGGGAAATTATTTTTTGCTTATTAATATCCTTTATTGGTAAATACGGGATATCCCTGTGTTTGTTATAATTATACATACCTACATTATCTCTTTAGCAATAAAAAGCACTAAATGAAACCTTTTGAAAAGGTGTTGCAAACTGTCTCATTTGATTGACACTTCGCACCATTTAAATAGCATTGTTCAACAGCACATCAAAATTTAATCAAAAGCTGAAACGGGCTGAGAATCGAGGGTTAACGGGGATCATTAAAAGGTCAAAAAAAAATAAAAATAATTTATTTATTGCATCTCACTATACATAAATCACGTTTTTTCTCATAAATTAACCTCACTAGGACTAAGCCTGTAAACCAAGGTTAAAATGGTGCTGACCTTCAATCAATATGATCTAAATGTGGCAGAGTTTAGAACAAGCAAACCTTACAAACCGTAAAATTTTAACAGATTCGTGAATAAAACTGCAGATTAGAAACCAATAAAACCAAAACAACAAAAAAGTTTGTTTTCCCAACTACCTATCTTCAGATTAGAAAAATTTATCCAGTGTGCCTTGTTTGAACAAAATGGGTTAGATTAAAAACATATATGTACATACATAGTGAATAAATTTGTAATATTTATGTTGGTAATAATAATAATAATAATAATTGGATAATTTGTAGAGCGCCGTTTTTGTGAAAAATCACCTCAAGGGCGCTGTACAATTTATTTCCTAATGACATTAAAGAGTGAAGTTTCCACTGAATACAAGTGCTGTGGTGGAGTACTATATCCACATTCATTACTTTATGTCCCAAGGCTTTGAATGGCGAAAAGTACTTAGTTTTTAAAACTCTGCTTTACCAAGACACCTATAAAGTGTCCTTGACATAATAATTAATTGTGTTTTGTTATTTTGTGGTTTACATATTAACACAGTAATAACATGTTTGTGCTATTGAAATTAGGTTGATTATTTCCAGGAGTATTATATGTAATAACCAGTTTGTGCTACTGAGATTAGGTTGACTATTTCCAGGAGTATTATATGTAATAACAAGGGGATTGCAATTGAAAAAGGCTGAAAAGCTGTTCCTATTCCAAGAAAAACCAAGCAGAAAAATACAATAGAAAGTTAAGCAAAAACATTACGTATGTTTCATTTTCTCATCAAAATGTGAATTGGGTAAGGAACTTGTGTGCTCAATTATTCAGTTGGCGGTGAAAAGTTATAACAAAAACATTACGTATGTTTCATTTTCTCATCAAAATGTGAATTGGGTAAGGAACTTGTGTGCTCAATTATTCAGTTGGCGGTGAAAAGTTATAACAAAAACATTACGTATGTTTCATTTTCTCATCAAAATGTGAATTGGGTAAGGAACTTGTGTGCTCAATTATTCAGTTGGCGGTGAAAAGTTATAACAAAAACATTACGTATGTTTCATTTTCTCATCAAAATGTGAATTGGGTAAGGAACTTGTGTGCTCAATTATTCAGTTGGCGATGAAAAGTTATAACAAAATTGCTTTTCAAATATCCAATGCACAATTCATATCCGAACTTGAAAAACTACACTTAGCATACCTTAGGTTCATAGGACAATGCACCGGGCATTGATAATACCAATGTGGTAGCTTATGTGGTATCTTGCTTTAACCTTTTCTTATCTTTTGGAATAATGTACAAATTTGTGACTTGTATCTTTTTTAATAGAACATTTGACACTGATAACCATTTTAATGCAACTATGTATTTAATGATAAATGTAGCCATAAATGATATCACCAACACATACTGATAATACCTGACTCCGTTTAAAGATAGATTAACTGACGTGTACCTGGCATTGCTCTACTTTTAATAAATATAATATCCATGTATTATACATATAAACCTTCCAGAAGAAATTCTCTGAAGAATAGTGAACACCTTATCAAACTCTGAGGCATAGTTTAGAAGAACTAAGCGCACAAACAGACAGGTGCTGATAGTGACTTTGTTCTATACTATTTATAGATTACCTCAACTTGGTGTATGGGACGGGATCACAGAGGTCTATCTCAGTAGCAATTGCAGTCGTTTGATTGTGTGTGTTTGTTGCAGGTTCCGCGGGTGTTTGTGGACGGAACTTTTATTGGCGGAGGAACCGACGTGGAGAAGATGATGAAGAATGGATCTCTGCAACCCTTACTAGCCGGATAAACTAACCAATAAATTAATAGCGCTTGATGGTTGTAAATCAATAAGCCTCTGTTTCGCCTAGAATAATAAATTATTATATTCCCATATAATTTTTTATATGCATAATATATTTTTTTACAAAAACTGTTATTTTACTTTTTTCTTTCATAATATATTATTCATTACTTTTACTTGTTTAATGAAAAGTTTTGTTAAAAATACAAATAAAATATTAAAGTGAATGTGTGTTTTCTTGCTTCATATTTTATGAAAACTAGATCATTAACATTTTTCCAGATAGAAAATATATTTCGTGTCAGTGGAACTAAAATTTGAATGAAAATCGCATTGTGTGAGGTAAAATTGTCACTACCATGCCAAAAAATGGTTTTACTAAAAATGTGGACTTATAATATTCCTGAATCTTGATATTTTTGTGTATGGCTTGGCTGGAGTATTAATTGGCGTGACATGTAAATATTCACCTATCTTTGACGTTTTTTTTTAAATTATTTTCCTTCAACACAATTTTCCTGGTTACTGTGGTATCAAGTGTTATTAAGGATTTCTTCTATTAAACGTGGCTTACTTAATTTCAAACGATCTTTCTGACACCAAAACAATACTGATTGTTATTTTGATCTCCTAAAAATTAATTTAACAATTTAAGTAGGTACCAGCTATTATTTGGAAGAACATTTTGAACTGAAGTACGTTAATCACTAGTTAACGATAATCCTTTATATAATAACTTATATACGTATTCTTCACTACGCTCACTGTTCAGATTGGAAAAGCTGTGCAATATAATGCTCGACAGCGCGAAGATTATATATAGAACTAGGGCTTATTGCTGATGCATACTGACTACCTTCATCAATTAGCTAAAATGGAATTTGTTAATTTAATGTACACCGTGTGATGCCCGTGATAATTCTGTTTAATTCGTTATGACTTATCTCGTATGCAGATTGTTGATTGCTGATAATTGCACGAATGCACAGGCTTTTGATAAACTTATTTCGTATCAAAAGTGCAGAATTCAAATATTTTTCCGTAGTTCCTTTTTGCTCCGTGACAATTTAGAGTGGTACCGTTGTAAGAGTAATAAAATTGTTGAAAAATGTGGAAAATAGTTACAGCTATAGTCAATAGATGGCAGTGGTATCAATTATTTAACAATACAACCACGAGAAGTTTTTACAAGAGATGGCGGTAATTTATAATTTGTAATGAAAATTTAATAAATAAATTGTTGTAATGTAAACTTCCATTCCGAGGAATAAAATAATCCATGAATGTAAAGAAGTGCCTGCGGCAGCGGCGTGAGGGCACGTGGCTTACATCGCGATCGGCGGACGCGGGCGGCGTGGATTGCCTTTTATACAAATCTACAGTTTTATTCCGAGGTTGATGAAATTATGCACATGTGACCTACACAACAAGAGGAAGGTCACTCTCTACATCTGATTTCGGAAAACTCTGCCCGGGACTTATAAACTAGCGAGGACTGATGAAAATCACGGGAAGTATATTTGAGGCTTTATGAAGTTGAAAATATTTGCCTGGGGATCATTGCATCGAAAACAAATATTTTCAAAATTTTCTTTGTAATAAATAATTAGATAAACGAGAGTCGATCAGAATAAACGACCGAATGAACACCGTTAGTAAATTTTAAAATCATTAGTGATTCAGATGTAATGTTAATTTTTGACAGACATCTGTCAAAAAAATAAACAAAGGAAATACATTATAGTGATTTATTTTTGTGGTATTATTCCGTGTTTCGTTATGACTCGTTGTTGATGACAGTGCATTTTATCGTACGAACACACACACACGCGTAAATAATAAAATAATAATAGTGATATAACAGTATCAGACTAGTATACAAAATGAACAAGTTTATGGATTTAGA
Source organism: Hesperophylax magnus (assembly GCA_026573805.1). NCBI lineage: Eukaryota > Metazoa > Arthropoda > Insecta > Trichoptera > Limnephilidae > Hesperophylax > Hesperophylax magnus. The sequence continues at coordinate 875,287 of JAIUSX010000043.1, read as the reverse complement.
ATTTTTTTAAAATTTGATGGCGGGTTTGGGTACCGCAGCCTCGGCAACCATTTATTATAACCCACGCCTCTGCCATAGATCCCGATAAGTGATACTCTAAGTTTGGAAATTTAGCAGGGGTGCCCGGGTTCATCGAGTGAGGTGTGTTCAGGTGTGGGTTCAAACTTTAAAAGCCATTTTTTCAGGCTCTATGATGCCAAACGGGCTAAAATTTTAGAATCGTGACAAGAATCATGGTCCAATGCGATAACGTAACAGATAAAATAATCTGCATTAAATTGCGTTTTTGGAAAAAAATTAAAAGACATTTTTCCAAGGTGTCAAACGGGCAGAAATTATGAAATCGCGACCGGAATCATAGGTGTTAGCGAAATCAGTAACAATATCTGCAAAACGTTGCATTTCTGGATAAATCATCATTCTTACGGGCGCTCTTGCGAGACTTGGGTTCGAATTTCCAAAGACATTTATTCAGGCTCTATGGTGCCAAACGGGCAGAAATGATGGAATCGCGACCGGAATCATAGGTGTTAGCGAAATCAGTAACAATATCTGCAAAACGTTGCATTTCTGGATAAATCATCATTCTTACGGGCGCTCTTGCGAGACTTGGGTTCGAATTTCCAAAGACATTTATTCAGGCTCTATGGTGCCAAACGGGCAGAAATGATGGAATCGCGACCGGAATCATAGGTGTTAGCGAAATCAGTAACAATATCTGCAAAACGTTGCATTTCTGGATAAATCATCATTCTTACGGGCGCTCTTGCGAGACTTGGGTTCGAATTTCCAAAGACATTTATTCAGGCTCTATGGTGCCAAACGGGCAGAAATGATGGAATCGCGACCGGAATCATAGGTGTTAGCGAAATCAGTAACAATATCTGCAAAACGTTGCATTTCTGGATAAATCATCATTCTTACGGGCGCTCTTGCGAGACTTGGGTTCGAATTTCCAAAGACATTTATTCAGGCTCTATGGTGCCAAACGGGCAGAAATGATGGAATCGCGACCGGAATCATAGGTGTTAGCGAAATCAGTAACAATATCTGCAAAACGTTGCATTTCTGGATAAATCATCATTCTTACGGGCGCTCTTGCGAGACTTGGGTTCGAATTTCCAAAGACATTTATTCAGGCTCTATGGTGCCAAACGGGCAGAAATGATGGAATCGCGACCGGAATCATAGGTGTTAGCGAAATCAGTAACAATATCTGCAAAACGTTGCATTTCTGGATAAATCATCATTCTTACGGGCGCTCTTGCGAGACTTGGGTTCGAATTTCCAAAGACATTTATTCAGGCTCTATGGTGCCAAACGGGCAGAAATGATGGAATCGCGACCGGAATCATAGGTGTTAGCGAAATCAGTAACAATATCTGCAAAACGTTGCATTTCTGGATAAATCATCATTCTTACGGGCGCTCTTGCGAGACTTGGGTTCGAATTTCCAAAGACATTTATTCTGGCTCTATGGTGCCAAACGGGCAGAAATGATGGAATCGCGACCGGAATCATAGGTGTTAGCGAAATCAGTAACAATATCTGCAAAACGTTGCATTTCTGGATAAATCATCATTCTTACGGGCGCTCTTGCGAGACTTGGGTTCGAATTTCCAAAGACATTTATTCTGGCTCTATGGTGCCAAACGGGCAGAAATGATGGAATCGCGACCGGAATCATAGGTGTTAGCGAAATCAGTAACAATATCTGCAAAACGTTGCATTTCTGGATAAATCATCATTCTTACGGGCGCTCTTGCGAGACTTGGGTTCGAATTTCCAAAGACATTTATTCTGGCTCTATGGTGCCAAACGGGCAGAAATGATGGAATCGCGACCGGAATCATAGGTGTTAGCGAAATCAGTAACAATATCTGCAAAACGTTGCATTTCTGGATAAATCATCATTCTTACGGGCGCTCTTGCGAGACTTGGGTTCGAATTTCCAAAGACATTTATTCTGGCTCTATGGTGCCAAACGGGCAGAAATGATGGAATCGCGACCGGAATCATAGGTGTTAGCGAAATCAGTAACAATATCTGCAAAACGTTGCATTTCTGGATAAATCATCATTCTTACGGGCGCTCTTGCGAGACTTGGGTTCGAATTTCCAAAGACATTTATTCTGGCTCTATGGTGCCAAACGGGCAGAAATGATGGAATCGCGACCGGAATCATAGGTGTTAGCGAAATCAGTAACAATATCTGCAAAACGTTGCATTTCTGGATAAATCATCATTCTTACGGGCGCTCTTGCGAGACTTGGGTTCGAATTTCCAAAGACATTTATTCTGGCTCTATGGTGCCAAACGGGCTGAAATTATGCAATCTTGACCGGAATCATAATTTTTTGCGAAATCAGTAACAATATCTGCTAAATGTTGCATTTCTGGATAAATCATCATTCTAACGGGCGCTATTGAGAGACTTGGGTTCGAACTTCCAAAGCAAATTTTACAGGCTCTATGGTGCCAAACGGGCTGAAATTATGCAATTTTGACTGGAATCATAGTCTTTAGTGAAATCAGTAACATTTCTGCATAAAGTTGCATTTCTGGAAAAAATAATCATTACCTATTACGTGCGATATTGCAAGACTTAGGTTCTAACTTTAAAAGCCATTTTTTCAGCCGCTATGGTGCCAAACGGGATAAAATTATGTAATCGTAACAGGAAATTGAAATCAGTAACAATATGATAAAGTTGCATTTTTATTCTTGCGGGCGCTATTGAGAGACTTGGGTCCGAAATTCAAAAGTCATTTTTTCAGCCGCTATGGTGCCAAACGTGCTAAAATTATGAAATCGTACCTGGAATAATGGTATTTAGTGAAATCAGTAACAATATCTGCATAAAGTTGCATTTCTTGATTAATCATCATTCTTATGAGCGCTATTGCGAAACTTGGGTTCCAACTACCAAAGCCATTTTTCAGGCTTTCTGCTGCCAAACGGGCTTAAATTTAATAATAATGACAAGAATCATAGTTAAATTAGAACACAATTAAACAATCAGCATAAAGTTGCATTTTTGGAAAAATATTAATTTTTACTGGCGCTATTGCGAGATTTGGGTTCGAACCTTAAGTGCAAAACGGGCTGAAATTATTGAATGGTGACCGGAATTATAGTTTTTAGCGAAATCAGAAACAATATTTGGAAGATTCTGCATTTCTGGATAAATCATTATTCTTACGGGCGATCTGGCGAGACTTGGGTTCGAAATTCCAAAGCCATTTTTAAGGCTCTATGCTGCCAAACGGGCTGAAATTTTGGTATCGTGACAAGAATCATGGTCTATTGCGAAACTTGGGTTCGAACCTTAATAGCCATTTTTTCAGGCCCCTTGTGCCTAAAGGGCTGAAATGATGGAATCGTTACTGGAATTATGAGAGACAAAACAAAAACAATTTAAAATATTTTAACTGTATGTACCAGAAGTATGTGTAAATACCAACGAATTTTAACATTTCACATCAGGCCATCATATGCACAGCTTTTCAGGCTTATGCATGTCACTGGTATGTAATCAGTGCCGGTCCTGAGACTCCTGAGACATATGACGCCTGGCGCTAGTAAAAACCTCACGGGCGCTGTGTTAGGTATAATCAGCGCCTTTGCTCCTCGGCTTCATGACCAGTCGGCGCCTGGAGCGGGCTGCTCCGACAGTGCCCGCACAGAGCCCTGCCTGCAATCTTCAAAATAATATTAAATTGATGTACTCCTTTATGAACATTAAATTGGTATCACAGTTTTTTATAACTTATAAATATAGATTAATTGTTTGGTCGTTTGTTATGTGGCTTAGCAACTATGGATTCACCAGGACATGGCGACGCCAGCGGAACATTCAAACTTGGTTTCACGATTGCTAATTATTGTGGTGATCTGCCGTGTCGATCACTCAGATAAGATGTAAATAATAGTCGTTTGGATACTCCATACTATTTGGTTTATTTAGTGTTATTACTAATGTACAGTATTCGAGATGTTGTTGCAAAGAGAGGACGAGTTACAACAGACACGCCTTTTTATACGTCTCGGTCATGCTGTCTCACTCAGATATGCCTGTCTCTTTCATACCGACAGACATACGTTCACCACATCCCTCCACACTTAAATCAGCAGACAGTAACACAACATGATTATCATAATAATAATTATAAAACATACATACACATATTTAATTATTATTTTACAACATTTTCTTTTTTATTTATAACCATGTTGATTCGGAGAGTTGACTGCTGCTTATTTTGATTTCTCTGTCCTTGGTCGAAGGCGCTCCTTCCAGTTCCCCGACGTTGACGCCACGGGTTCACTGGAGCTGGAAGGAAAAAGAGGGTCACCCGTTAGATTGTCATCCGAAACAAAGTCGGAGACATCGTACTCATCGAACGATAGCCTCCTCGTCTCAGACTCAGGGATTAAAATACTAGGGTTCTTTTCCCATGATACACACAGTTTGGATAATTGATCAAAATGTCTTTTCCAGTACATGATTTTATCATTCAATTTAACCTCAATTAAATATAGTTTATTTCCCAAACGTTTATGTACTTTCCCTGGTACCCACTTATCATTGTTTTGGTCTCTAAAATCCCTAACCATAACTTTCTGATTAATCTTAAAATTCGTAGATACTTTGTTATTCCTTTTATAATAGAATTTCTGATTTTCCTGACATTTTGACATTTTCATTTTGGTATCTTTATCAATCACATTTTCCTTTACCTTCCCCCCTCTAGGTATAAAATTATTCAAATTTGACCTTAACCTTCTACCAAACATTACAACTGCTGGCTCTAACCCTGTTGTACAGTGTGGTGCATTCCTATAATCTATGAGAAAACATTCTAACTTCTCATTATAACCTGACTGAAATTTTTTTTCTAACAATATTTTCTTTAAAAAATTTTTACACGTTTTGACTGCATTCTCTGCCAATCCATTTGATTGAGGATGATTTATAGGTGTTGTTAAATGTTTAATGCCATTTCTCTCGCAAAACTGTTTAAAGTCTGCTGACATGAATGCTGCTCCATTATCAGAAACTAAGGTTTGTACACTACCGAAATAACTGAATAATCTCTTTAAGATTTTAATGGTATTATCTGAGTTAGGTGAATTTACTTCCACGCAATCCAACCATTTTGAGGTTGAATCTATGATTACCAAAAAATATTTATTTCCGATAGGCCCTACGTAATCTATATGAACCCTACTCCAAATTTCTTCCGTTATCGGCCATGGAGTTAACTCACTCTTGGGTTGTGATGGTTGAATTTCCGCACAAATTCCGCACTCTCTAACTAAAAATTCAATTTGACTGTCAATCCCTGGCCACCAAAAATAGCCTCTAGCTAGCCCTTTCATCTTGGCAATCCCTAGATGAGATCTATGCAATAAGCTTAATATCTTATCCCTTAAACTTATTGGAATTACTAACCTATGGTTCCAGAAAATACAATCATCAATTATTGATAAATCGTTCCTTTTTATCCAATAAATCCATTTGCAATCATCCTTATTGACTTTATTTGGCCACCCTGTTCTAAGATAATTTTTTATCTCTAATAATAATTTATCCGTATTAGATTCTGCTTTAACTTCCTCAACATCTATTGGCATCTCGCTATTATTTTTGAATAAACACAAAATTCTTGAATCAAAGTTATTATTTTCCTCAACAGGATCTCCTACAGGTACGCGAGATAAGTAATCCGAACAATTTAATGTTGATTTTACGTATTGAACTTTATAATTGAAAGATGAGAGAATTACACCATAACGTTGTAATCTATTACAAGTTAAAACAGGAATTCCTTTTTTTTCACCAAAAATTCTACATAAAGGTTCATTATCTATTTCTAGAATGAATTCCCTTCCGTAAATGTACTCGAAAAACTTCTTAAAAGCAAACACAATTGCACAAGCCTCGAGGTCTAAAATTGAATATTTCTTTTCCGCTTCTGTCAGTTTACGAGAAACAAAAGAAATAGGTCTTTGTAAATTATTTTCATACACATGTAACAATGTTGCACCCAAACCTTTCGTTGAGGCGTCCGTAACTACCTTCAAAGTAACATTTGGATCGTAATGTGCTAACACTCGATTATCACATAAAATTAATTTTATTTTATTAAAAACTTTTACGCAATCTTGATTAAAATCAAAATTCGTATTTTTTTTCAATAATTTGTGCAAAGGATCTAATAACATAGACATATTTGGCACAAAAGATCGGTAAAAATTTACCATTCCTAAAAAACTGCGTAGCTCTGATAAATCTTTTGGTTGCGCGACTTTACTAATTGCGTTCGTTTTATCTTCCATAGGTTTAATCCCTTCCTTCGAGATTTCAAACCCTAAGAAACATACCGATGAAGCGTTAAAATTGCACTTTTGAATATTTACGCACAAACCGCAATCTTTTAACCTATTAAGAACTGCATTTAAATTAGCATTATGTTCCTCTATCGTTTCTCCTGTAACCATAATATCATCCAGGAAAACCGCTGTTTTCTTCAAACCTTGTAGACATGAAGCTATAGTTCTACAAAATATTGCCGGTGCACTGTTTATCCCAAACACTAGCCTAGTGAATTTAAATAATCCTAAATGTGTAGAAATCGTAGTATATTCCATACTTTCTTCGTCTAGTTCCAACTGTAAATAAGCTTGACGTAAATCAATTTTTGAAAATATTATTCCGCCCGAAATTTGTGATAATAAAACTTCTATCTTCGGCATGGGATATTTGTCAACAATCAATTGTGGGTTCACAGTACATTTATAATCCCCGCAAATTCTAATGCTTCCATCGCTTTTAACTACGGGCACGATAGGAGATGCAAACTTGCTATAACTAATCGGAACTAAAATTCCCTCTTCCTGTAAACGGTTCAATTCCGTTTCAACTTTCGCTTTCAAAGCGAAAGGAATACTTCTCGGATTGCAGAATTTCGGTTCTGCATTTTCTTTCAATTTTAAATGAACTTTAAATTTATTGAATCTACCTAGTTTACTTGAAAATACCTCCGGATATTTACGCACTAACGTATCGACACTATTATTGTTTACGTCGTGAATATTATGCGTGAGTATTTCACTTTTCAACTGTGAAGAAACCGTCTCGAAACCCGTAAAACCAATGTTAAATTCTTTTACGAAGTCTCTACCTAGCACAGTGGTTGAACCATCCTTTACAACACAAAATTCCATTATTTTAGTAATACCATTGAAATTAATTGACAAAATTAAACATCCAAGTAACTGTAACTTACAATTATTGTAACCCTTCAGGGTTAAATTCTTCGGCTTCAATTGTACATCTTTAAAATGTTCCCAATAATCTTTATCCGATAGGATCGATATTCCTGCACCCGTGTCAAATAATCCTTTTATGATGATACCGTTATTAACATTTAACGATAAATAAATGGGATCGGTATTTCTTGTTAACCTTGAATTTATTTCACTTGAATTCACAAACACAGATGAAACTTCCTCCCGTTTTTTTCCGCGACAATTTTTACTAAAATGTCCCTTGTTTTTGCAATTAAAACACGTCACGTTTTTTAATCTACAATTACTGGAATCATGATTATTTAAATTACAATATTTGCACTTCAACTGTTGTATACGTTCTACTGATTTCTTTCTGGGAATTGTAACATTTTTGTCTTTCGCCCGCGCCGGTGAAGTAGAATAATTCCTACCTGCACTACTATTAAAATTTTTCTTACTTCTAGAAATGAGCCCGACACTCTCGGATTTAATACACGTAATATTTTTATGAAATGAATCCATTCCCGATGCGCACTCTAATGTACTTTTTAAAGTCAGCTTCTCTGCATCTAAAAACATTTTTTCTTTAATACGACCTTCTAATAAACCAGTCACAAAAATATCTTTTAAGTTTTCTTCCAGTCTGCTTTCAAATTTGCAGAATCTTGTTAGACAACGTAACCTAGCTATATAATCATTTATAGATTCCCCAACTTTTTGTTTCGCCGCAAAAAAATTTCCACGTTCCTTAAACACATTCTTTGAAACACCAATGTGGTTTCCTAATAACAAAAATATATTTTCAACCGATAATTCTGTTATTTTTTTTGGAAAACATAAATCTATCAGTAGATTAATCGTGTCTGTGTGTAGGTGGGATATTAGAACCGCCCTCTTTTTATCCTCGGATTTAAATTTGTCATCATTGACGAGGATCAACTGCTCAAACTGTAGCACGAACGTCTCCAGCCCGTCCCTAAGGTGACAAAACCTGGGTAAACCCACTCCCTCCATTTCCACACAGATTACCAATAATCAGAAAAAACAACAACAAACAGCACTCAACTCACGAATCTGATGATTGATGCTGCCGCCGATCGCCGCCCTTCCGCGTCCGACCGTCTTCTGGCTCCGTCCGGATTCCTGGTCGTCCTTCTCGTCCGGTCACCACCGCCACGCCTTCCCGTGTCGGGTCCCCGTACAAGCTGCCTGGATCCGTTTTTCATCCGGTTTCTCGGCTGCTGATTCCTTGAGCTCAGCGCCTTGAATCTCCTCACCAGTTCCTTGCCTTGATGCTCCTTCAATGTCCGATACTGTCCGTGAAGCTGCCCCCAAATTATTTTATTTTTTATGCGACAATAATCCCTTCCGCGGTGCTCGGTGGGATTATAACCAAACTATGGTTCTTTCAGCTGCGCCTACTGTGGTTCTTCCTCCAGGAAGAATTTAATGGCTGATCAGCTTCCTTTTTCGGCTGCTCCAACTGTAGTTCTTCCTCCAGGAATTATTATTATTATTATTATTATTATTATTATTATTAATTATTATTCTTACTTTACCATTATGTTTAAATGACGCGGCGCCCTGTGAAATCAATAGCTATTATTTTTAATTCAATATTAATTAGCTTTCTGTGACAATTTTCTGAATTAAATAAGTATTAATTAACTATCCAAAACTCTTAGGACGGGTTGTTTCGGAGAATCTGAACAATTCATCAAATTTCAACGTTCATTTTCGGGTTCTGTGAAAGTCCTATTCAAGTTCTGTTATTACATCATTGTAGGCTAGTTGCTTGACAAAACTGAAATAAAAACAGAACTTGAAAAAACCTTTCACAGAACTTGAAAATGAACGTTGAAATTTGATGAATTGTTCAAATTCTCCGAAACAACCCGTCCTTAGAGTTCACTTCAATCTCTAATAATATATATATTTTTTTACTATACTGTCGTCGTATACTATTTTATTTTTTAACCTGTAGAATGGATAAACATGCTACATTTTGGCATTGACCGTTACATTTGACGCCCTCCGTGGTATCGTTCCAAACTAACATTAATAAGTAATTACCATTTAACCCGAAAACTAATTATTTTGATATGATCTTAACTTAGAGATACTAAGTAGTGGTACCCTTGCCCTTGTTGAACCGTTGCTCTAGAACCAAAGTGCTTAGGTCCAAAGTGCTTAGGTCCAAAGTCTTAGCTCTTAAAATGAATCTGACAACAATGACATATTAAAATACTGCGTATGTCCACTTATTAGTTTGGCCATTTATTTGATTTAAGTGGTGCAGTTCCGTACTTGCGCCATACCTCTGCACTCACAATCTCTCCGCACATCCCCCTGTCCCCGCCCGCCCCGCCCCGCCCCGCCCATCCTGGTGTCAACAAAGGGACCTCAGCACATCTTGATTACACCCGGGTACAGTCAGTGCAGAGTACAGTCACTACAGTCAGGTACAGTCATAGCCGCTTGCAGCTCGCAGCTCCTTCTGGTCCAGATGTCTTAATAAACTCTGTGCAAATAACAATTCCAGCGCTCTCTTATCTCTATCTTTATGGAGGTGACACAGAACCGAATTAACGATACAAAATAAAACATATTATTATTCAAAACAATTAAAACATAAATTACCTCAACTTGTTGAAATTATTCAAACTCTCAGATGAATTTTATTTTTTAAATTGTTAATGGTAATATAATAGACAGCCCTGATTTACTCTGCCTAAAAATACCTTTTATGAACCAACTAAGAACTATTCGATCTACAAAAATACCAGGACTGGGTCATTTAGAAACTCGTTTGTACGTAGATTGGATGCTGTTGGCAATAGTTTCGTTTAATAACATGCCTCAATAGTAATAATGAGTGTAGCATAATACCAACTATTTAATAACATGACTCAATAGTAATTGTATCGAACATGAAAACACGATATTATTGCATTAAATATTATAAAATTTGCAATTTGAAAAATTCATCAAAATATTCGGTTACTAGGCGATTCAAGCCGAAAAAAAAAAGAATATTGAACACCTGACGCTGACTCATACAAACACCTTCGTTTAAAACAGTAAACAAGTTTTTTTTGTTTGTTGTTATTGATGTCACAAGAATGCTTGTTGGCGAAATTATAAATACCCAGTTAAAACAAAATATTTGGTCAGTCAAATTTCAAAAATTATTACGAGTTGACGGAACACCTCCAGTTAAAACGCGATCTGTTAATTATAATTTAAATTCCCGAGTGTCAACTGAAATCTGTAGTCGCTTCTGTTCCTCCATCACGGCACAATCAATTTAAAGATTACAACTATTTGCGACCAGCTGTTTACGGCCGGCACTCTATCAGCTGAGCCAGACGCATCTGTCATCATTACAATAATGGGGCGTCTCCGTGTGCCGGCTCTTATAATCAAATGACCATGCCGCCGCTGAATACCTGCTGGATACCGACTGAACTTCCCACTGCTGCTGATCACCTAGAGGCTGGCCAATCCCTGCTGCATTGATGCTGACAACCTAGAGGCTGATGAATTCCTCCTGGCTACCGATTGAATTGGCTATTGATGCTGAAAACATAGAAGCCGGCCAATTCTTCCTGGCTACCAACTGAATTAGCCATTGATGCTGAAAACCTAGAGGCCGGCCAATTCTTCCAGGCTACCGACTGAATTAGCCATTGATGCTGACAACCTAGAGGCTGATGAATTCCTCCTGGCTACCGACTGAACCAGCCACAGATGCTGACAACCTAAAGGCTGACGAATATCTGTTGGATACCGACTGAACTGCCCACTGCCGCTGATCACCTAGAGGCTGGCCAATCCCTGCTGCATTGATGCTGACAACCTAGAGGCTGATGAATTCCTCCTGGCTACCGATTGAATTGGCTATTGATGCTGAAAACATAGAAGCCGGCCAATTCTTCCTGGCTACCAACTGAATTAGCCATTGATGCTGAAAACCTAGAGGCCGGCCAATTCTTCCAGGCTACCGACTGAATTAGCCATTGATGCTGAAAACCTAGAAGCCGGCCAATTCTTCCTGGCTACCGACTGAATTAGCCATTGATGCTGAAAACCTAGAAACCGGCCAATTCTTCCCGGCTACCAACTGAATTAGCCATTGATGCTGAAAACCTAGAGGCCGGCCAATTCTTCCTGGCTACCGACTGAATTAGCCATTGATGCTGAAGCCTAGAGGCTGGCCGATTCCTGCTGGCTACCAATTGAACTGGCCACTGCTCCAGCAGTGGCCTACGCCATTTGCTGTATCATATGGCGCGATGATGCACAATGTGCTCCAATCTGAAATTATCGCTGAAAGGATTCCGATTATATCAGTTTTCTATCTGTGTTTTAAATCCCAGTTATATTGAAATACATATAACTTTTTCTTGTGAATTGGGTTGGCTGTAAAAAATAGGAAGTACCTATAAGCTACACCCCTTTGTACGTTCTGTATACCAGTACAATACTTGTAATTAAAATATGAATTTTGATTCGAATCGTCTTTTTTTATGATGGTTTGGATAGAACACCTCACGGTGTTTTACTTACCCAGGTTGAGGACTGATGTTTGCCGGTGCTTATTATTTACAGTCTTTTCTTGTGCCGGAAAACACGTCCCGTACAGTAATAATGAGTGTTTAATAACAAGCCCATGAGTGTAGCATAATGCCAACTATTCTGAGGAATGGGTTCTATATCATTTAAATAGCATAGTTAATATAACGACTCCATATCGTCGGGATTGGGATTGTTAGTTTCATCGGTTACATAGGTAGGTTAGATATCGCTTCCTCTGTTCAGGTTACCAGATACAAACATTATAAACGAAAACGGCATATAAGTTAGCCAAATATTATTATAATATGACACATGAGAAAGACAGTTTTCCTAAAATCAATCGACAAAAATGCTATTTCGAAAAAAAAATAGAAAACGATAAAATAAGCTACTGAATACGGGAGAACACAATTATCATTTGATCCTTTTAGAAGTGATAATTTTTTTTAATCATTCTCATTGTATCCTATAAATTGAATAATAAGCAAAATGGTCGCATGTCGCAGCGATTTGAACATAATGCTTCTGCATTAAAGAGTGTTCTAGGTCATCATTTAAAATTATGGAGAAAGCGAAGGTGAATTCAAATATAGATTTTGTTTAAATTGGCAAATTTAAACATAATATGAAAGTCAAATTCTGACTTAGAAGAGATGAAATGTTGAATAGAGGGCAGACAATTTTAAATAAGGCTTTTTTATATTTTTTATATGAATTCCGCACAATAGTCTCAACTACTCCTAACCATCTGGAGCCAGTGAGACCATGACATTCCTTATTGGGGTATGTTATGAGGCTGAAGGTTATGGGGAGGGGAAGGAGATGGGGAAGAAGAATGTGGGGAAGAACTTGGCTACTCAGATCAGGTCACTGAACATGCTAAAGCCATTTTTGTTGTTTGTTTTTGGGGTGTTATGCCGTGTTGCGCTAACTCCTTCTTTAGCCGACGTTTCGGACAGCGTTACAGTGTCCATCATCAGGGCAGATCCGGTAGATCCGAAGATCGATCTGCCCTGATGATGGACACTGTAACGCTGTCCGAAACGTCGGCTAAAGAAGGAGTTAGCGCAACACGGAATAACACCCCAAAAACAAACAACAAAAATGCTTTTGGCCGTGAGAATCTAAAAACTTACCATGCTAAAGCCATTCCAAGCAACGTTTCAATTCTGAATGGTGATCTTACACCGGGCGATACTGGGAGTATCTTTCATTCTGGAACGTGGGCAAGCATACTATATATTATTTAATTGCGAAACAACACAAATTAATAAAATAAAATTTGGATAATTGCTTAAAGAGGGACAACCAAAATATGTGATCTAAACTTCCCACTTCTTGACAAAGAATGTACAATTTGAGGAGTCAAGCACGTGAATTTTAAAAAGGTGAGAAGGAATGGAAAAAATTCCAATCCTCATTCGAATAAGTGATGAAATATCTTTTTTGGAGAAATGGAGGATTTGTTGAAACCACAGTTTTGATGGGATAGTCCTTTCTATTGAGGCATAGCAGGTTCCATTGGATTGACTAGAAATGTGACAATACTCTTTTCAAACATTTCGGGATCTATCTTCGAGGGTGGAAAAAATGTCAGAGAGGGGAATTTGGTTTACGAGGTTAATAATAGGGTTAGGTGCTTCTTGTTTTGCCCAGGAATACGCAATATCGTTTACCCACGATGCCAACATGTCCAGGAATCCAAATCAGAGTTACGGTTTTCCAGAGCTTTGATTGGAGGCTATCAGCACTCGAATAAAGCATACAAAGTGGTCATCAGGATGAAGAAGAGGACTGGATTTAAGTTTTTGAAGGGAACTGAGAGAATCGGAGAGAACAAGGAAATGTTTAATTTATTTTTTATTATATATTTGAGAGATTCATTTATTACAATTCACTTGGCAGAAATATTAAAAATTGGCGGTGCAGTTGGTGGAGAGGTGGAGGCGATAAAGTCGGTGGCTATGCACAGCGTAGGTGGAGACCGGACTTGTGGAAGTATTCAGCACTGGCGAAGACCTTGAGGCTTCCTGGTACTCCAGTGTGAAGCAGAAAAGCCGAAGGTATAATTGACCTGGTCGGCAGCGCGGGAGATGCAGGCTGCCAAAGATGTCGCAGGGCCAAGACGCAGACCGGCGCGAATATATATATACAGGGTCTAGGCGCGTGGGGAACGCAGGAGAGGGGATGATATCCAAGGCCAGGGCGTTGATGTGATCCGCGGAGTTGATGATTATCCGTAGCCTCTCCTTTAAGGCGGTTTAACCAGCAGACGAGAATTCAAATTTCGTTAAAAGACGGTCTCGCGATCGGACGTTTTTTTAGACCGAGACAGAAATACCGAATTCATTCCGCTGCGAGCCGTACACTCGCGCGGCTGTGAAAACTACAGCATGGTTCCGATGAAATAACAATTATTGTTGTTAAATTCTTGGTTGTAGCTTTCTTCCTAATAAGTAGTTACATACATATTTGTAAATTATACGTCGGAGTGAGTAAACATAAATAATAAAAATGCAGTTTGTTGACATGGTAGATATAAAATATGTAGGTATATGAATATACATTCAAAAAAAATTCAAATATTTGTTTAATTTGTTTTTTTTTTAAATATTTTACACGAGTTTTCCAAAGGTGAGTAAAAATATTTTGATTTACTTATTTATTCGTTTGTCCGAAAGGTATTACCGGTAAGTTTTATTTCTAATACTTATCTTTAAAGTATTACTTGATTTGATATGTATGACATTGAAAATAGGGTTTATTCCTTACAACTGAAGTAGTATATACATTAAAACTAGGTTTTATTTCCAACTATTTTCTACGGTACCTACCTACATATTTTGTAGTTATGCGATTGCATAATATTGTATCGCTTTCATGTATTTGTTTTCATGATTAACGGAGCGACCTGACTCGTCTAATTTTCGAAATGTTATTAAATTCACGAGTAAATTTCGATTGAAAAATCATAGGTTAGTATGTCAAAAATAACCTTGTTTTTTTTTCCTAAAACAAGAAGCTCAATTCACAATATGACATTATGAAACTGACAAAAAGTAACACAAAAAATATTAAATATGTTGAATTATACCAATGTAATAGTGAATTGGACAATAAAATAGAAATTATGAACAAAAAAATGATTTGAATCGCACATCACGAATCGAAATTCATTTGGTTCGTGGCACTTTTTGACTACCAATCACAAACAGTTCCACGTACTTTGGCATAAGTTTTAACATTTATACATGAAAAAACGATGACAGACATAAACTCCTGTCCATAGTTGATTCTTTTCCCTGGAAATTAAACAACACAAAATTATCGCCAAATGTTATTAAAAATATGTGCTTATTCTGACTGATTCTTTCGAACGACTCTGTAGCATATAAGTACGTACAATGAACACGGATAATTAAATATCACTAACCTTTGTTTTTTCTGAAAATATATCTCCCACGTACGTTTTTGATGTCGTAATTTGTGCTATCTAATAAAACTTTTTTCCGAGGGTATTTTCCTCCTCATTTTTAAAATTTCAGAAATTCCTCGCTTAAGCGAGGAATTTCTTTAAAATGTTATCAAGTAGATTGGCGTGGAATAGACGTCCGCTCGCCGCCCTGTCGCAGCGGGGAATGATAAAATTTCGGCTTGCGCCTGGGTAATCACAAACAACAAACGCGAATCGAAATTAATTACTATTATGTACTTTAAGAATATATTTTTTGATCATAAATTATTTCTAATGTTTCAATAATGTCTTGGTAAATTATTTTTGTAAAAAAATCTGAACTATACCAATTTGTAAGACCATAAATAAATAGTCCAATTGAGGGATTTTCGTCACAAAACGCGTGCTCGGATTTATTTATTAGTAATTTTATTTGAAATAAAAACAAAATTCTTATACATACATATGATAGATAATTTATTGATTGTTTATACTGTATTATTATATGATTTGAAATATTTGTTGTATAATACAACTTCACCTTTGAAAATGCAACAAATCTGCGCATCGTCCAACGGTAACACTTTATTATGATATGAAAATAATATTATTTTTCAAAATTTTACATCTTACTTTACAAGATAAAATAACGATCTTTCGAAATCAATTTGTGTTTTTTTCTAGAAAAGTGTCCATACGTCTAAAAGTGGCCTCAAAAATGCCAAATTTCAGGTCAAGTCTACCTATTTCGCCTTAACCCTTAGGAAATGATCAACTACAAAAGTATTTCATGACTATCTTCAGGTGCATTGCAGTGTGCAGTGTGTAGAGCTAGGTTTTAGAAGTTTTGAACGCATTTCAATATTGTCCATGAAAATTTATAATTAAAACGTTGACATTCTAGATAAAAATCATAATAATATTAATATATTTCACAAAAAATTATACAATAAAACATATGCTGAAACTTTGACTAGCCAACTAGGAATGGATCCTGTTTTAGGCCAGTCAAATTGACAAATTTAGTTCATATCATAATTTCATTTTACATTGTTTAAATATAGAATATATTACTTTATAGAAGGAAAAAAAGTGTTATGATTGTTAGAAGCTTTGGTTAAATATACAAATTTGTACTTTAAGAATAAGAGAAATGAAAAAATAATATCTTAAAAGTACAAAAATTAGTATGGAATGCTAATATTTAACAAAATATGTATGTTTGGTTCAAAAATCGAAAAACAAAATATTCTTCAAGCGTGATTACAAAATATTATACTTGTTGTATTCACTTGAGTGAATGACGTATCCCCCAGCTTTAGGAGCCGGCAAAGAAACACAAAAGGAGGCAGCAAATGATTAATAACAGATTAATATTTATCTTAAGTAATAACAGGTTAGTATTTATCTTGAGTAAGTGTATAAAAAGCGACATGAGAAAATGGTTGAAAAAAAATGTATATATATAAGGCAAAGAAACTCAAAAAGATGCGACTCGAAAAGGATGCGGCAAATGATTTAAAACAAAATTGAATATTTATCTTAAGTTTGTGTATAAAAAGCGACACGATTCAGTTGGGTGATTAGAATATAATAAAAAGCATAGCTTAGTAACGAATAGACAATAGTGTTCAGAGGAGATGAATATGTGTTTTGTATTCTAAGGACTTACGAATTATGTATGAGTGTTTTTGCAATTTTATATATATTTTATTTTTTATAATGAGATTATTTATTGATCGACATATTTTCACTTTTGGCACTCCCTAAATCAAGGAGCCAGGAGGGCGATTCTCGTTCTACTTAACGACACTAAAATCGTCCTTACATTCAAATTAACGATTTTTCTCGGTTTATTCGTATGAAGCGATTCCGGTTCTCTCGTTGACAGATGGAATCCTTAGATTTTCGATTGCGCGCCAAATTTTTTAGCCTTACGCGAAGGGTACCCCTAGACCTGTCTTTCGGCGGCCGAACGCTAGCGTTCGCGGAGAATTTGCTTCATTTAATTGTGACGTTTTGACAATTAGCATTATTTGCGTAGTTTTAACAAGAGAAAACTTAATATTATCGTAAGTATTGACTGTAAACATGATTAGTGACTTGTTTGTGGCACAATAATGCTATTAAATGAATTGAATCAGGTAATTGCGATGTTTGTAAAGTACGTAACATGTCGAAAGCCAGATAAGTGATTTAATTTACAATAAACTACACATACCATTGAGGATTTCTACATAAATAATAATAAGTTTCAGATAAAATGGCTGCAGAATAGCTGGCGCTCGAAATTGTGGGTTTTGAAGTTAACCACAACGAAATAAGAATCCCTTTCATTCTTAAATCAACTTGGGTGACAGTTAGCGCCATTCGGCAGCGTTAGTTTGACAGCAAACGTCACTTTAGAAGTGGTGAATCTGTAACAAAGTCATTACTATCCAGCGAGGTAAGTACCTTTTCACAAAACGTAAATCTTCGATAAATGGCTTATTTATGTCATTCATAAATAAAATAAGCAGTTATTAAAATGCATTATAATACAAAGTATTTGTTTTTTTAAGTTTTAGTTAGAAACCTTGCGTCACTTAATTATATTTCACCAATTTGTGTTTTCAATAATCTCTTAACAATATCGTAGATGCTCTTAACCACGCTTCTTTAGGATTTTTTACTAGGTCTCTCAAAAATCGATCTTGTAAGGCTATCAGAAGAACGAGAATCGCTTAATAGTTAAGAAAAGATGTTACAAGCGACGGACAGCTATCTTTCGCAAACGATAGCAGTCGTTGACGAATGCTATCATTTAGCTTAAGGCTAAAAGAACGAGAATCGCCCTCCAGTCTTTGGTCAATTTGCGCATTTGTACTTTTCGTTTTCCAAGCATTGGGAATGATATTAAATTATTTAGGTCCTAAATACGAAAATTGCCGCTGCCCAAGGGATTTTTATGCAAATCATATAACCTTTCTAATATACATCGAGAACTTTTATTTCCGTGAATAATGCATCACTGGGGTACCTGAAAGGTTTTTTGAGGATGACTCTTATTAGAGATTTCTGTGCTTTTAACCAGGGAGTCTAATATTGTTTTGGAACAGCCACCCCATCATCCTAGGGATGCATATTCGAGTAAAGAATTACACATGGCATAGTATATTGATTTCATATCTTTTACAGAGAGAATATTTCTGATGGTCACAAAAAGGTGAGTAAGTTTTCTGACTTTTGAGGTAGTTGAGTTAATGTGTTCTTGCCATCTCAGATATTTATCTATGGTGATTCCTAAATATTTTAAACTATCCACGCATTCTAGGTTATTGCAAGTAGAATTATTCGGTTAATTAATTCGGTTAAAAAAACACAATGGTCTTTCCGTTTGAAGTTTATATAAAAAAAGAAATGACTGGAAGGACTGAAACAAGCTGAAAATACGCCTGAAAGTGTTTATGGTTAAGAACCTGAATACTGGTGGTAATACGTGGAGAGTTGACAGCTGAGAGTAGACGGTAGGCAGTTCTAGTACGAAACGCTCTCTGAGGTTGAGGCGAGGCGGTGAGGGAACATTATCGCCATTGTTTTCATTTTATCATCGCACTTCTTTATCTTATGCCCACTTCAAAGAAAACATTTTTATCACAGAAGAGCGAAAATCCAGCCCTCGCGCACAAACCACCTCTTTATCTGCCGTTGTTTTTTCTATTTTAATACTATGTAGATATTATTTTTCCCAGAGATACAGCGGATGGAACTATTTTCTTTTTGTAACTGTGGCAGATATATTTTTGTGAGGTTTAGTATATTTAATTTAGATATAGCTAAGCAGAACAGTTTGAGATTAGATGCCCCCCAATAAAGGGGAGGGGTGTAACCAACATTATAAGAACACGAGAAGGTTTAGTAGGTTTCGCCTTCTAACTTAAATACAATTTAAGTCGGTCCAATTTGAAGTATTGTGTAAGGAATTCAGAATCAGATGCGACAACAGTAAGTTGTGAAACTCTTTGCAGTGGCGCCCCGATTGGGATAGAATGACGTCAGAGCGATCTGGCTGTAACATCACTATTGGTGTCGCACATCACTAGTGCTAGAGGTGATTGTAACACATTGTATTGTCGTCTGTGGTCACGCTAACAAGCTCTCTGTATAACCGTCACAAGAATAAAAGTCTATCTCATAAAATACAATCAGTGTTTTAATATAAAGTCATCCACATTAAATAGAATAAAACATGGTGTCAGAAGTGGGATCTCGATAATAAATAATAATAATACTGGAAGTTGGATGTTAATAACATAAATTGAAAAATATTAAGTATAATTTAAAATGGCGAAGGACGCGCAAAAGTCACACATACAACATGATTTTCATGCCCTGTCAAATCTGCAAGTGTTGTCAAATAATATGAATAATGATTCAAAATGGAAAAATTGGTGGCAAGACTACGAAATATACCTGGTAGCGTCAGGTTTGGAAGAAGCTACAGAACAAAGAAAAATCGCAATTCTGCTTCATTCAATTGGCTCCAAAGGTATGGAAATTTTCAAATCATTTAACATGAACATGGAATCAAGCACGCTACGACAAGTCAAGAAAAAGTTTGATGAATATTTTGCACCTCACAAAAACTTAACAATGATAAGAAATTCATTTTTTACACGAAAACAAAATAATTCAGAAGACATCAATAATTTTCTATTGGACTTGGAAAATTTAAGTTTGGATTGTGAATTTGGAAATTTAAGAGAATCTCTGGTAAGAGACATATTTATTGCAAATATGTGTGCAAATTTAAATCATATCCGTCAACGCTTATTACAAGATTCTACATTGTCATTACAAAAAACGATTGAAATTGCAAAAACCATCTTATTGTCACAAAGCAATGCAGAGAAAATTAACCAACAAACACACACAGAAAATATTCTTCAAATCAGTCATAATAAAAATACTTCAAGACAGTCGAGAGCATCATGTCAGTCAAGTCTAAGAGGGTCAACTTCAAGAAGATCAAGTCAGTTTGGATCTTCAAGTCGTCATGGGTCACCATCATCATCATCACAGCCAAGGTCAAGTGGTCATATCAATCCATGTGGAAGATGTGGTCAGCATCATCGCTACAAGTGCCCAGCAGTCAATGTCAAATGCAGGTCATGTAATTCTTTTGGTCATTTTGCTAAATATTGTTTTAAAAATAATTGTCACAATAAAGTCAGAAATTTAAACTTAGAGTCATCAAAACCCAATGATGACAGTGCTAATTTCACTGAGGGTCATTTTATTGCAACAATCAGAAATATTAATAATAACAATTATTCAAGTCAAGCATGGCACATAGATATAATAATTAATAATAAAACATTAGACTGTATCTTGGATACAGGAGCTGATATAAATGTAATGTCATTGACAAACTTTAAAAAGTTAAATTTATGTAATACAATTTTACAAAAAGTTTTTACAAAAGTGTCAGGATTTGGAGGTAATAAAATACCTATTATTGGTCATTGTGATATTGTATGTCAAATCAATGGAAATGTCATAAGTAAAATAATATTTTTTGTCACAAATATAGAATGTCAATCAGTCTTAGGTCTTCCAACTATTCAGAAATTTGGAATTATAAAAAGAATATTTAATGTTCAATATGATCATAACACCTTATTTACTGAATATAATGACATATTTCAGGGTCTCGGATGTTTACCACCTGTCGTTCATCTCAAACTTCGTCAAGATGCCGTTCCGTGCGTTGATCCTCCGAGGAAAGTCCCATTTGCCTTACAAAACAGACTTCGTGAGGAATTAGATCGCATGGACAAGATGAAGGTCATTGAAAAGGTTACTAAACCTACTTCTTGGGTAAATTCTGTTGTCATAACTGTCAAGGAGTCAGGTAAATTAAGAATTTGTCTTGATCCTAGAAAATTAAATAACTGCATAATGAGAGAATATTTTCCATTAAAAAACATCGATGAAATTAGATCAAAACTTATAGGTGCTGCATATTTTTCACATCTAGATGCTTATTCTGGATTTTGGTCATTGAAGTTAGATGAAGAAAGTAGTGATTTATGTACTTTTCAAACTCCATTTGGAAGGTACAGGTATTTAAGACTACCGTTTGGAATAAACGCAGCAACGGAAATTTTTTATAGGATTATGGTAGATTTGTTTGGAGATCTGGAAGGTATATTAATTTTTGTCGACGATTTTTTAATTTATGGAGAAACTGAAGAAATTCATAATTTTAGGTTAAGAAAAGTCTTGGAAAGGGCTAGAGAAGTCAACTTAAAATTAAATAAGTCGAAATGTAAATTTTTAGTCAAGGAAGTATGTTTCCTAGGTTATATTTTTAGTAAGGAAGGAGTAAAAGTTGACAAAGAGAAAGTCAAAGCTATTTTAGAGTTGCCGTCTCCTAAAAATGTCAAAGATTTACAAAGATTTTTAGGAATGGTAAATTATTTGGGCCCATTCATTGAAAACTTATCAAATAAGTCACAAATTTTGAGAAATTTATTAAAAAATAATGTTATATGGTCATGGGATGAAAATTGTGAAAAATGTTTTAAAACTTTGAAAGAGGCTATTTCAAATGCAACAGTTTTAAGTCATTATGATCCAAAAATACCACTAACTTTATCAGTCGATGCATCAAAATCAGCTATAGGAGCAGTTATTATGCAAAATAACCGTCCAATTGCATTTAGTTCAAAAACAATGACACAGTCGCAGGAAAATTATGCTCAAATTGAAAAAGAATTATTTGCCATACAATTTGGTTGTAATAAGTTTCATCAGTATATTTATGGTAACAAAGTGACAGTACAAACTGATCACAAACCTTTAGTCTATTTATTTAAAAAACCTTTACATGATGTACCAGCTAGATTGCAACATATGATGTTAGCTCTTCAATCTTATGATTTAAATGTTATACATGTCCCAGGTAAAGAAATGTATATATCAGATACTTTATCTAGAGCAGCTTTAAAAGATCATTATATACCCGATTATGAGTCTGATCTACATTGTCATGTAAATTCAATATATATGAACTTAGCTATTAGTGAAGAATATCGTAAAAAATTGAGTAATGCTACTGCTTTGGATGAAACTATGCAAATATTAAAAAAATATTATTATGAAGGTTGGCCGAATAGCAAAGATAAAGTTCATTACACTTTAAAATGTTATTATAATATTCAAGACGAAATTCATGTCATTAATGAGTTAATATTTAAGGGTAATAAATTGCTAGTACCTCAAACTATGAGAAAAGAAATGTTAAACAAAATACATGAAGGACATCAAGGAATAAACAAATGTCTAAGATTAGCTAGAGATACTTTATATTGGCCTAGTATCACTGTAGATATAAAAAATTTAATTGAGCAATGTCAAATATGTAATAAATTTAAAGTTTCTAATCAGAAGGAACCACTGATAAATTATGAAATTAATAAGTTTCCATGGCAACAAGTAGGTATTGATTTAATGTATTTTGATAATCAAACGTACCTCATTGTAACAGATTACTATTCAAAGTTTATTGAAACTGCTTTCCTAAATAATAATTCTACTGCAAAAAATGTCATAATTCACTTAAAATCTATTTTTGCACGTCATGGTATACCAATGTCTTTAGTCTCTGATGGAGGTCCGCCTTTTCAAGCTATTGAATTCAAATCATTTTTATACGATTGGGATATAGAACATGTAGTTACTAGTCCATATCATTCTCAATCTAATGGTCAGGCAGAAAGTTCTGTTAAAATTATAAAAAATATTCTAAAAAAGTCAAAAGAAACAAATACAGATCCTTATATAGCTCTATTACATTATAGAAACACACCTAAAGCCAATTTACCGTCACCTGCTCAATTATTAATGTCTAGAACTTTAAGAATGAATATTCCTTCAACTCAAATTAAATTAAAACCAAAGGTTGTAAGATTCTCAGATTACAAAAACTGCGTTGAAAAAAATAATTCAAAAAATTCTAAATATTATAATGTCAATGCAAAACCTATGTCTATATTTAAAACAGGAGATTATGTGTATTTTAAGAAAAACCCTAAAAGTAATTGGTTACCAGCTGTGGTCAAGGAAAAATTAAAATGTAACAGGTCTTATATTGTTGAAGATTATTATGGTAACACGTACAGACGAAATAGAATTCACTTAAAAATGAGATATAATACAAATGTTAATAATGACCATCTGTCCATGCGATCTGATCCGGCACTTGAAGAGGCAGAAGCTGGAGATGAGGGACAGGTGGGAGAATATAATAATTTGAACAACCCTTACATTACCAGATATGGTAGAGTGGTCAAACAACCCGATAGGTATAATGTCTAATGTCAGTGTATTTAAGATTTTATTGTATTGTATGTAAGCATAATGTCTAATATCAATGTATTTGAATTTTTATTGTTTTTATAAATAAAGAAAGGGGATGTAACATCACTATTGGTGTCGCACATCACTAGTGCTAGAGGTGATTGTAACACATTGTATTGTCGTCTGTGGTCACGCTAACAAGCTCTCTGTATAACCGTCACAAGAATAAAAGTCTATCTCATAAAATACAATCAGTGTTTTAATATAAAGTCATCCACATTAAATAGAATAAAACACTGGCAATGTTGATTTATCATGTAACCGAATAATACACATCATAAAACATATTATTCCTAATCGCCGAAGCTTGTTATATATATGTGGTTAGAATACTCTTTTTGGGCACTCCAAAAGAAGCGAAGAGGGGAAAACGTATATGAAAAGTTCCACGAAACTTGGTAAATCCAAAAAACATTCAAATACGTACTAAAAAATAACCAAAATACGAACTTTATGGTTACGACTATCGCGAGTAAATAATCAATTTTTCAAATTGATCCTACTTAAATCCAAAACCAGACAACTTCTTGATCTCATCCCTTCTTGAGAGGAACGTCGTCGCGCCGCCTTTATCTTTAATATGTATTTAATGTTTAGGCTGACATAGATGACCAAATAATGAAACAACTTCTTGATCTCATCCCTTCTTGAGAGGAACGTCGTCGCGCCGCCTTTATCTTTAACATGTATTTAATGTTTAGGCTGACATAGATGACCAAATAATGAAACAACTTCTTGATCTCATCCCTTCTTGAGAGGAACGTCGTCGCGCCGCCTTTATCTTTAACATATATTTAATGTTTAGGCTGACATAGATGACCAAATAATGAAACAACTTCTTGATCTCATCCCTTCTTGAGAGGAACGTCGTCGCGCCGCCTTTATCTTTAACATGTATTTAATGTTTAGGCTGACATAGATGACCAAATAATGAAACAACTTCTTGATCTCATCCCTTCTTGAGAGGAACGTCGTCGCGCCGCCTTTATCTTTAACATGTATTTAATGTTTAGGCTGACATAGATGACCAAATAATGAAACAACTTCTTGATCTCATCCCTTCTTGAGAGGAACGTCGTCGCGCCGCCTTTATCTTTAACATGTATTTAATGTTTAGGCTGACATAGATGACCAAATAATGAAACAACTTCTTGATCTCATCCCTTCTTGAGAGGAACGTCGTCGCGCCGCCTTTATCTTTAACACGTATTTAATGTTTAGGCTGACATAGATGACCAAATAAGGAAATAATTTTTTTTCGAAATGTATGAAATATCATGTTAAACCCCAAAAGTCATCGAATTAATTTTTTGAGTAAACTTTTGCGAATATTTGCAAACACTTGGAAATATGATGACAATATAATAAAAAATACATCTGTGATAAAAACCCTTTTGGTGGGACGCAATTTAAAATTAGTCGCGAAAAATTTGCGTACACATAGTTACTTTGGAATGGAAAATCAGTTGACATGTCATTATTATAGTCTAATTTTATCAAAAAAATCAAGCATGTGTCCAAGGCAACTGAAATATTTAAAAAAAACAATATTCTTCATCCACAAATATTTTGCGAAGCATTCATGAAAGATACCAATTCTAGTGTCTTATATTTAAAAAAAACTCTCACCAGCGTCGTATATAAGTAAGTACATATTGTTAGGCCTTACTTCGTGATTGTAATAAGATCTTTCTGGTGAGTTGGTGATTTCAGTCTTAAATCCGAAACAAAACAGGAACCTCGCAAGAAGTAACAAAGATTTGACGTAATTTAGTAATTAATTAAGCATAATTTAATAATGGCATAAATAATGTAATTACTTCTCTACAGTCCCTAAAGTAGCTTTAGGCCACCGTGGGGGACTGAGAAGACACCTCCCACCGGTCCTCTGCGCTGGAGATGGGAGAACGTTCTCCTGTCACCAGTGGGGTGTGGGGAGGTAACCTTGCCCCACACCCCACCCCACCACACCACACACATACCTTGTTGTTACTGCGTTAATAATTATTTATTTATTTTGAATGTTGACGCCCAGCAGGGCTTTTACATGTTTATTTTTTATATCATAAGCATAACATCACAAAACAAAATACTCTACAATAGTAGATCCGACATCGTGATGATATATTATATGATTTACTAAAAGGGAATAATTTGAAGAGATTCGTAATGAATTAGTAATACTCATTTTTCTCCGTTTAGATAATCATAATTGACATATTCCCTGGTAATTGTCATTGTGCAGATAATATATCGTGAGATTTTATTTTGAATTTCTTCAATCGTCAGTGAATGAATAGCATAACTTGGTGCCCAAACTTTTGAGATATTCTCGATTTGACTCCTAACTGACGATACGTACATTTATAATGCTTTGAATATTTCAAAATTAAACTAAATTTCTTAATACAAAAACCTAACATTTTCACAGCTTCATATTATGTAATTTCTATGTGATTAATACAATTTCGTTTTGATCAAATCATTTACCTCGGTCACAGTTGTAAGCTAGTGCTATAGTTATTATTGATGGAATAATCATAAAATAATTGTTTTTTATTCCATGAAATCTCATAATTAGACATTTGCTTACATTTAGTTGTAAATTGTTCGCTTGGCACCAAACAAAAAGTTTAAAGAAGTCACATAACAGTCATTCATATTTTTATAGCTTTGTATATTTTGTTACATTAAAACTTGTAAATCGTTGAAAATAGTGAGAATATCATCCACAAATCGCTGCCTTAGTTCTTGTATGTTCAATAGACCATTTAGCAAATTTTACAGGAGACGTTTTTTTTATTTTTACAGGCAAATTCTAAAAAATTCTCGATTATGGTCATTTCGTTTAATACATATGTGTAACAGGAAATTATTAAAGATCATTTATCGAAGATTGAAGCTTTAATATGCCCATATTATGACTTTAAAGGTGGACGTTGAACATGGCTTGAAAATGATGAATGATTATTTTGGATATTGAACATATCGTCTGGAGATTGAACAATTCGGCCCCCATAAGTTTGAGGTATTTTTTGTTCAATTAGCCAATTAGTCGTAAATTGTATATACAGGGTGATTTTCAGATTTCAAATACTTTACTTGTATCATAATTAGTAGTTGACTTAAAGTATTACTTAAAAATATACAAACAGAGTCCGTGAGTTGATTTTTCACAAAAACTGCTCTATATAAATCATCCAATATTTTGGAAGTTTGAAAACAATGCACAAGTACAAAGGTACCTACCGCTAATATACTACTATTGGATGTCGGTGCATGCGTGATGTGAAATATTCTTACATCGTACGTATTACGGCCTCCGTGGTCTAGGGGTACTCTTGATTAGAAATCCGGAGGTCGCGGATTCAAATCCTGGCGTGCGCAAGTAAATTTTATTTGATTCATTTATGTTATTTCACAAATTATTCATTTAAAATAACATATAGTCTATTTGCGGCATGTTTCAGAGAGGAAGATATGGTGTAAAGACCACCATAAGAATTGAAATACATAATTTTAAGACTTACCTTTCTATTTGAGCTACTGTTCTAAGGTTTATTGATTCTGGAGTCGGTGAAGTCATTTTTTAGTTCAATAACAGTATATATTCGCAATTAAACGTATTTTTAGTGGAACAATTTCGTTGTTAGAAAACAACTAAAAATCAACATGGCCGCACATTTTAACTAGCCGGCTCCTCATTGGTTGATAGTGGAGATTGAACATTCAAGACCTCAACCTTCTGCGGGATGTTGAACAAATA
Source organism: Hesperophylax magnus (assembly GCA_026573805.1). Taxonomy (NCBI): domain Eukaryota; kingdom Metazoa; phylum Arthropoda; class Insecta; order Trichoptera; family Limnephilidae; genus Hesperophylax; species Hesperophylax magnus. The sequence goes on along the minus strand of JAIUSX010000043.1, from coordinate 847,790 downwards.
TCTATGAACTTTAAAAAAAATATCATATTCATAACGTTTAGTGTTTGAATGTTCAATATCCAGGAGATTGAACAAATAAGAACTGAAACATTATTCCGTGAGTGGATATTGGCACTCGAAAAATGCTTAAAATGTCATTTAAAAACCAAAAAATATGGTTTTTTTGAACTTCATTAATGCGCAATAGGCTAATGTACATATTGACATTCATAACTCAGTTTTGAAAAAAAGGTCTATTGAACATACAAGAACTAGGACAGCGAAATAGCAAAAAAGGTTCCAAATATGACCCTTGGAGAATACCGCTGGTAGCGATAAATGTATATGAACTAAACCCATCAATATTAACAGCCTTACTTAAATAACTGTTTAACCACGTGTATAAATATCCTGCTATTTCAAAATAAAGAAACTTTTTTATCAACACTAATGATTTTCTGAAATCAGTATAGGCAGAATCAACTTGTAACTTCTTAGACATGGATTCGAATACGGATATAAAGATTTGGTTAGTTAAAAGATTAGACTAAGTAGATTTTTCTGAAGTAAAACAATGCTGTTTGGTTGAAATTTGTTATTTAAAGTTTTATCCCGTTAAACTACAACTAAGCAGTTTGTCAACAACAATTACAGTGGCATTTGATACAGTAAATGGTTTTATTTAGAAGAAGTTTCTCAAAACATTTAGGGATAGTTGATAAAATGCAAAATGGTCTAAGTAAGCAAATATTCGTTTATAATGACCTATAAAAATAAAATGTAGTAGGATGAGAGAGTGGTGGAATATTATCAGGACAGAATATTTTATCCGGTTGTTTCAGCTATTCAACGTTTACATAAGCTGCATTCAAATAATGGTCTGAGGATAAACTAGGCATGCAATCAATGACTATATTGCTGAATCGCAAACATATCAATGGCCCAGTAATAAACGGAAACAAGTCCGAAAAAAAAACACTACGATATGGGTATCAAAAGATCGCGAAAAGGAGATTTATTTATGTATGTATTGATATAAAAATTCACATCTTAAGTGAAAATTGTTTTTCGACTTCATTATACCCGTATAAATCAGGTATTTGGCTCTAGTAAATTCGATTTCCAAAGAGTTATGTCCTACGTACTCGTATTTTACATAGAAGTCAAATTTAAAAAATGGGCATTCAAATCGGTCTACAGTTTACATAATCTGTCCCAGAAGCCGAGCTGTCATAATGCTCCATGGAGTGTTCCATGTCAGTGAGTAGTTTGTTAAGCGGTTGTTTTGGCTCAAGGACGTACCTGCGATTATCATTCTGATCCCCTCTTAGCCGCAATAACACCCGACGGCCTTTGTTTAAATTTTACGAAGTTTCTAACCCCAAGAGGAAACTCACGATTTTACGATGTTCGATTCTATTTAGTATTTTGATGTCACACTCAATGGCAGAATTTGATAATATAAGGAGATTTGATGTATATATAGGTATCGATATATAAAACAAATTTTGCCACTTGAATAGCTAACGTTCCTTAATTGTTTTTGTTTGTTGGTTATGCCCATATACAGACATACCTATACATACCAACCGTAAAATAGTATGTTGAAATAATTAAAAAAAAATTCCACTTGTTTTATTTAATTATAACCATTTTCACACTGGAGCTATAATAAATAAGCTGAAACCGGTAACGGATCAAAAATTAAATTAGTGAAAAGCTTAAAATTTTTTCAACATATTATAATAGAGTTCTACCACGAATTGTCAGTATCAAAAATAGAAACATCATTATTATGATTAATATAATCATTACAAAAAATGAGGAGGTTGCAATATTGTGTTCTTCATTATTATTTGAAATGTATACAGGGCAGGCAAGAACTCTATCCCCATTTAAACAGGCCAATGAGTAGATGTAAGTGGTTGACCTTAAATTCAAAAGTTATATTTCCCCAGGAAAAAAACTATTTGTGTGTATAATTTGTCATCAAATTCACAAATCCACTAGCCTCTAATATAATCTCTATATTCGTCCCTCAGCTAAAGTATTTCTACAGTAAATTGTCTTACACGAACAGAGTGAGTTCAGTGAGTCCCAACTCGTACGAGTATCTCGGCTAGGACCAGTTGAAGGGGTGTCGGGTGATGTTTCATATCAAGATGAGCCGTTTTGTTTTCTTGGGCGGGTTGATTTTATCCTTATCTCACCCTATTGGCAGGCGGGTAGTTGGCTGAGGATATAATGATATAAGGCTGTGTATATCTACCAGTCCGCGCCGGACAGGACCGGCCGAGGAGGAATGGGTCGTATCAAGGAAACGTGCCTGCCTCCCACCTATCTGTCAGAGGAAATTGCCCGCCTAAAGGATATTTCAGATGATAACGTAATGCAATCACGTGGAGGTACGTGTCCACCGCCCTTACTCTACTTCCTGCCGCCCTTTGTCTTCATTAGACCTTATTCTGCCAATCTTCCACCGTCCGTTTTTGATCAGAAATTCCACTTTGAAATGTTACCAGTTAAATACTATTGTATTATAATATAAAAGATAAATACTATTGCATTTTTTACATGGATACTTAGAACTGTGAAAGTTACAATTATACGAAATACAATAAGGCAATTTGATATGCAGGCTGACCATAATTTAAATGTATTATGTATGTCTACATTCTACATGACTTAACAACTTGGCGAAGCCTTCAAGCAGCAGTAAGTAGAGAGTGCCTGCGACTTGCGACTGACGATTATTATGTATAGTGTATCAACACCTACTTGAGACAAATCCCCAACGAATAAGTATTTTTTTACAATAAATAACAATTGAGCTTGGTTAAAAAGATTCAATACAAAAACATTGTGAAAATTTAAGGCGTACTTAAAGAAATGACAAAATATGTTAGACATTTATATTCTTTTGTTCCGCCTGTCTCACGCAGAGAAGTGAGCCGCAGTTTTATGTTTTGCGCCTTAACGACTTTTATCAATACAAATGATCGAGGGTTGGGGACCGCTCGTGAAAAAGTGGTAGTCATTCAAAAAGGACCGGAGCTTTTCTGCGAAAACAATATCAGAGAGAAAACCCCGTCCGGACGTAATCGACATCGCAACCAATATATTGGTGATTCGGATAAGTTATCACGTCTTTTCAAATATAATCGCCTTTTCAAGAGCTAACAAATATTTAGAGCTACTTGAAATGTATTATACTATTTGGTATGTTCAATCGAACAAATTTATCAAGTCGGAGCTTTCAATATTTGATGACGTATAATTTTGTAATTATTTCTTGAAAATAATTCGATCCTGCACCCAAATACGTAATTAAAACGGTAGCTATCCAAATAAAATTGCATCCCAAATTATCCATTTTAATTTTTCCATTATTTGATAGCCAAGCAAAAATCTCCCATTAATAAAAAAACTACCTCTTACTAGGTACAGGTACCTACTTATTTCTGAGGTCTGAAAATCATTCCACAGCGAGCTGTCACGAGGAAAGGCCGTGCGGCCTTTTTCATGCAAATCTTCAATTTGGATTTGGGGCCAAAATGCCCAACCAAACAGAATATTTTTTTAATAAAAAGGTGTAGTAAATATCTAGTGGGGATACTTACTATTTCATTTATCTGTGTTTTAAATTATGATAAAAAGGCCATTAAATAATTCATTTTTCAGGATTTAAAAGGCAATTTTCTGTTAGTTAATCGCCATCATTAAATTAATTATAAGTAAGAAAGAAAAAGTGATAAAACGTCTTCAAAAAGCGTTTTTTGGTTAGAAATTTTAATTTGTATTCAACGAATTTGTGTTTCAGCGTAAACTGGTTATTTGTAATTAAAATTTACGCCCATCAATTTTTTTTTTTTTTTTTTTTTAATTATTTTTATTGTATATTTCATCTTTTTTTTTTTTTTTTTTTTTTTTTTTTTTTTGTTGTTTGTTTTTGGGGTGTTATGCCGTGTTGCGCTAACTCCTTCTTTAGCCGACGTTTCGGACAGCGTTGCAGTGTCCATCATCAGGGCAGATCCGGTAGATCCGAAGATGTGTGAATTTTGGTTGTCGAGTTTGTGCTTATTTATTTGTGGCCTGGGCCCATCCAAGTGCGAAATGCCAACGGAAGTGGCGACATCTTGTGGCGAATTCTGAAAGCTCAGTATTTATGTTAGCCTGGGTCCCGTCCAAGTGCGAAATGCCAACGGAAGTGGCGCCATCTTGTGGCGAATTCTAGAATTAGAAAACCGATTGACAGCGATTAGAGTAGATGTACCCAGTATCAAGGTATAAATGCAATGGTTTTATATTGTGTTATTATATGGTATTGGAGTATACTTAGACATGTTATTTGCGTTTAGCTTTGGTGTAGCCGTCAATTACCGGATACCAAGAGCTGTTGAGCTTAGCTCCGTCGTCTCTATTGATATTAAATGATAATCCATCTCGTCTCTATTGATATTAAATGATAATCCATTTAATATCAATAGAGACGACGGAGCTAAGCTCAACAGCTCTTGGTATCCGGTAATTGACGGCTACACCAAAGCTAAACGCAAATAACATGTCTAAGTATACTCCAATACCATATAATAACACAATATAAAACCATTGCATTTATACCTTGATACTGGGTACATCTACTCTAATCGCTGTCAATCGGTTTTCTAATTCTAGAATTCGCCACAAGATGGCGCCACTTCCGTTGGCATTTCGCACTTGGACGGGACCCAGGCTAACATAAATACTGAGCTTTCAGAATTCGCCACAAGATGTCGCCACTTCCGTTGGCATTTCGCACTTGGATGGGCCCAGGCCACAAATAAATAAGCACAAACTCGACAACCAAAATTCACACATCTTCGGATCTACCGGATCTGCCCTGATGATGGACACTGCAACGCTGTCCGAAACGTCGGCTAAAGAAGGAGTTAGCGCAACACGGCATAACACCCCAAAAACAAACAACAAAAATGCTTTTGGCCGTGAGAATCTAAAAACTTACCTATATTTCATCTTATTTGAGTGAATACAGAAAAATATTTTTTTAAATAGTTATGAACAAATAATTCATCTTAATATTTGAAAGCGTATCATGCAAAACGTTTTTTCCTAAAATAATTAAATCAGCGCCGTCTACGAACACGTACATTATATCATATTTTCCATCTGCGGCTGCAAGGAGTGGGGCAGCTGCCCCATCCCCGCCTAGACAAATTGTTAAACAAAAGAAACTTATAGAAAAAAATTACATTTATAACTGGCGCCAAAACTACAAATCTGTTGTTTTTTATAATAAACTAGTAGGCCCGAGCACACTTTGTCCTGCCATAGAGCGCCTATTACGTAGACCGCATTTTATATAGACCTCATTTTATATGGTGGCACTATTGTCAGATATTTTATGGATTTGATATACATATGTAGAATACATGCGCAAGTCGCATCCATCGTAGATATTTTTTTGACGTTTCATTTGATTTCGATCATTTTAGCAGATTTTGATTTGTTCAGTATAATATAATAATTCAACCGGCATCGTTCTACACTCTTCAAACTGCCTTGAAGTATATGCCTTTGACAGACAGTGTGACAGATTGCTGTACGAATACGATCCATAGAAAATAATTTCGACGTACATTTTTTGAAATTTTATTCATCTGATTCAAGTGTAATAACTAAAATGAAAACTCTTAAGGAAATAATGTTATAAATGTGGTCAATAAAGTTTGATTCTTAAGTCTAAATATTGTTGTTAAACAATATTTTTGTTTTAAATTATAGTAATAAACTTTTTAAAGTAGTTCGATTTGGTGAACAATATTTTTTGTCAATCCGTATTTTGCCAATATGAATAGATTCGATGGTTTACCTTTACGCACGCGAGCATGCAACGTATAATTAATTGACATGGGAGAAACATTGATTTCCAGGCCACGATGGACATTGTCTGCTCTTGTGATTTGTCAATTGTCTTTGCGAATGTCAAACGAATCGGAAATTGAATAGGATTGTATTCTCCGACGGTATCATTGAGACACGTGGCAACGGAAAGATTTCTCCCTTAAACTTTCTATTCAAAATGGTTGCTTCAATAACATTTCCGTTGATCAGTTTGATGACAGAACGTGTACCGTTGCACAATCTAAGTAGGTTTAAATTAACAAGCAGAATTATAGGCGAACCATTCGTCAATCGAAGATTGTGTGGTGGCATTCCTTGCATGTTTAGTGAATTTAAAAAAATCAGTATAATTTACTGCTTCCTTTTCATCAACGACAGTGTCATTGATTTGAAAGACACCAGTTCGCCTGGCAACGACTGTGATATCTATCGGAAAGTTGATACCACAGTAGTTGCCAGGCGAACTGGTGTCATTGATTTGAAAGACACCAGTTCGCCTGGCAACGACTGTGGTATCTATCTGAAAATTGATAACACAGTAGTTGCCAGGCGAACTGGTGTCATTGATTTGAAAGACATCAGTTCGCCTGGCAACTACTGTGGTATCTATCTGAAAGTTGATACCACAGTAGTTGCCAGGCGAACTGGTGTCATTGATTTGAAAGACACCAGTTCGCCTGGCAACTACTGTGGTATCTATATGAAAGTTGATACCACAGTAGTTGCCAGGCGAACTGGTGTCATTGATTTGAAAGACACCAGTTTGCCTGGCAACTACTGTGGTATCTATCTGAAAGTTGATAGTCAATGAAGTCTTTCAAATCAATGACACCAGTTTGCCTGGCAACTACTGTGGTATCTATCTGAAAGTGGATACCACAGTAGTTGCCAGGCGACTGGTGTCATTGAATTGAAAGACACCAGTTCGCCTGGCAACTACTGTGATTTCTATCTGAATGTTGATACCACATGTAATGATGTGCCCTTTCTACTTCAAACTTTTTCCTTCTCTTCTTTCTACGATAAATTTTCTTTAAGTCCCATAGGTAACTTTTCCATAAGGCTTTGGTTATGTATATATCCGGGGTAGGAAGGTTCTCCCTGCCGTCTTTCAAGCCCTTGCCTCCCTCTTTATTACACACCCCTTCAAGTGTGTACATCCTAGTTTGTCTACGTGACGTACGACCTTGAACGTACTCATTTCACGTGACGGTTCAGTATAAAAAGGCTTCACCGAACGTTGTGTTGGTTTTTTGTTTCTCGGTTTAGAAACCTAGTTATCTATGTATGTGTGGTATCCCTCGGTTCTTTTGAGATAGAGTGAGTTGAATCCATTACCGCTGTGTTTTAAAATCATTTCATAAACCTTATCTTCTAAGTCGCCTGCTCCCCAACTAACTACGTGATTCTACCTGTCATATGGTTATGTGAGTATAATAAAGTGTTAGATTTTATGTGTGTGATAAACATACGATAAATTTATGGTGTTAGTTGTCGGCGCCATCCATGTATATATTTTAGGAGGGGAAGGAGAGGAAAGAAAATGAATTTGATCAAGCTAAGATTGACTCCTCCTCTTTACCAAACAAAACCGATGGATGATAATTTGAGCAAGGCGATCGATATCTGCGTGTCTGGATATCGCAACCGGCCGGGTCTCCCCTTGTTCCAAATCGGCAACCGTCACGCCAGAATAAAGAAAACCAGGTCTCATCACCAATTTCAGAATTGCCCCAATCTCATACACCTCCAGGAAAAACTACTTTACTGAGTGTAGAAGGGGAAAACCATGATATCCCTTGTCACGAATCTAGTCGCGAAAATGTGACACGTAAGGTCCTAAGTTACGTGCCACCTCTAGAAAACGTTGTAACTCCCTCGTCGTCGGGGATTTACATCCCTTTCTAGGTCAATAACATAGATAACACACGACAATCTTGTCGACATTTAGCCTGCTTTTAGCGATAGGTTGTGTGCCTACCCATTCAGCCAATTATCATGTGAGATATATGTAAGGTCTACTCGAAATGCCAAATTTAGGATGAGGACTGTCTGTATTTTAATATTTGGTTCCAGTATTTATTTTATGAGGTTACTAGCACCCTCGTGTATTAGGTATGGGTAACTTCTACTGAATACCTATCCTCTCAGGTAGGTATAAACGGATAATTGGTTTGATTTTTGCATTTTATTTAAAGAGGCTGTCTACCTCTCGAAAGGTACCTGTTGAGAAAAGTTGTTCGGTTGGTAGTTTTATTTCGGAGATTACCATCTCCCCCTTTTGACTTTAGATTTGTTTTTGTGCACCCCAATTCGTAACTTAGAAAGTCAAACAATAGGTGGAAAGTATTAAATTAGAAAGTCAAATAACAGAAGAAAAGTATTCATTTTGTTTTGTCAGGTTGCATCCGGTCGCTTTCTATTCGGGCGGTCATACGCTAGCAAAACTTCCCCTTTGACTGACTGTACCTGCGCCTTGTCCTATATATGAAAGGGTCATTGGCCCGTCTCCCCTTTTCAGCTGATAGATAGCCTGATTGACACATTCCCTTTCTGAAACATTATTTGGGCTACAGGTGTCGTAAACTTAGTTCCTGTACCTCGGTTGTATCCTTCTTTTAAAAAGGTCCTCTGAAATTTAATAAATAATATAAAAACTCACCCAGTTAGTCATCTCTCATTCTCAGCGTGAAGCTTACCTGGTTACACTATATAGCTAAATCACTTTAATTTTCGATCTCTCCCCTATCGGCTTCTTTCCTCATTTCAGCGAAATCCTTGCAACTTGTTCAAGGTTGGTCCCCTCCCTACGCTTATAAAAGGGTAATTAAATAATTCTGTAAATACAATTGTACCTCCCTAATCTCTGTTGGGATTCGAACCCGAGTTTATAATTTGTTTGATCCTCTGGTTTTCGGTCTCCGTGGATAGATCTCGCCAAATCAATTCCTCCCTAGACCGATTAAAAACTTGCTGCCTTTATATTTTTTTTTTTTTTTTTTTTTATTATTTAAATATACATCATATGGGTTACATTAATACATACATATTTTGCAAAATATAATATTAAGGTTCATAATTGGTCATGTATACCTTATCAGAAAAGAGGAGCTCTTGTGCCTGATAAGGGAGCCACGATTCTTACTTAGATTCATAATTCATTATGTGATATAATAGTAATAATATATATTATAATATATATATATATATATATATATATATATTTTTTTTTTTTTTTGTTTAATATAAGTTTTTTTGGAAAAAAAGTTTGATTTTATTTATTTGTTCTTGTTGGTTCGTAATACAGCGCAATTTGGAAGGGAGATTATTGTAGTTTTTTATGGCTTGGTAAATATAATGGTTTTGCATTTGAGTTGTTTTAAAGATTGGCGTAATAAATTGATTTCCATTTCTCATGAGTTTGTAAAATTCTTGATATTCTTTGTTATTTTTTTCTTTACACATTTTTATAATGGAAGTTTGCTTAAATATATCATCAATATTTGGTACTGGAAACAATTTAAAAAGCAATTTTGTTGGGAAAGTAGACATTTTTTTAAGTATTACTTTTATAATAATTTTTTGCGAGACTTTTACTGAGTTTAGGTTGTTTTTATAAGATCCTCCCCAACCTATGATTCCGTAAATAAGCAGGGAGTGGACAAGAGCATAATATACATTTTTTAGTATTTTCACATTTAAAATATTTCTTAACCTAACAAATATATATATACATTTCCTTATTCTCTTTACTAACTCCCTAATATGGCTTTTCCATTTCAGATTTTCATCGATGATCACACCAAGATATTTAATTTCAGAAGAAGAGTTGATTACAGTACACATAGGATTAAGTAGTTTACAGTTGACATTGTCACAATTTTCATCATGGATTATGATATTTACTTTGTGTTTAGGTATTTTTTGTAGTGAAAATAATACATATGTTGTTTTTTTAGCATTAAGTGTGAGTAGGTTTTTATCAAACCATGATTTTAAGATATTAATACATTCATTTGCAATTTTGTTAACTAGTTCCCATGTTTGACCTTTTATTAATAAAACAGTATCATCAGCATAAGAGATTAATTCACCTTTGATTTTCTGTTGGAAAATGTCATTTACATACATTAAAAATAGTAATGGTCCGAGGACCGTGCCTTGAGGAATGCCAAATGTACTTGTTAGTGGTGTACTAAAAGTTTGGTTTAATTTTACAATTTGAGGTCTCTCTGTTAAGTAGCTTTCTATCCATTTAAGGGCTAAGTGGTCAATGCCATTTTCTTTTAATTTTAATATAAGTTTTTCATGGGAAATACTGTCAAATGCTTTCTTTAAGTCAATAAAAATTCCTATACATTTATTTGATTTGTCCAGGGTACTCTGAATACTAGATGAAATTTTTGCAATGGCATCTTGGGTACTTTTTCCCTCTGTGAAACCGAATTGATTTTCATTTATAATTTTGTTTTTATTTAAGAATGCAGTTAGTCTTTTTTTAGCAATTTTTTCAAAAATTTTCGATATATTAGATAAGAGTGAAATGGGTCTATAATTAGAAATGTCCTCCGGGCTACCGGACTTAAATATTGGAGAGATTATGGTTTTCTTATACGTGCTCGGGAAAACTCCTGTCTTAAAGCTATTGTTTATAATATGAGAGATTGGTGTAGAAACATAATTTTTAATGATTTTTAGTGTTTTTACGGTGAGACCGTCAAATCCCGGAGCAGAACCACCTCGCATTTTTGATATAATTTGTACAATTTCAGACGGATTGGTTGGTTCGAAGAGTTCAAGTTTAGTTTCTATATTCGGAATATTTTCAATATACATATTATTTATTTTTTTCACGGTAATTTTTTCTGCTAGACTCTTTCCTATATTTGCAAAGAAATCATTAAAAGCGTTTGCTCCTTTTTTAGGTTCTTCAATACAGTTAATTATGTTATTGTTTTGTATTACACTCTTAATAGTATTACTTTTGGTTTTTTGTTTATTTTCCATGATTTCATTGATTATATTCCAAACTTTCTTACTGTCATTTTCAGAATTATCAAGTTTGTTTTTATAATAAATTTCTTTCGTGTTTTTTATGAGCGTGGTTAATTTATTTTTGTATTCTCTAAAATGAACATTTAATTTAATGTCTAGTGGTTTTTTTTTTGTTTCTTTATAAAGCCATTCTTTGTGTCTTATGGACACAACAAGCCCATGTGTTATCCACGGTTTGATTTTACGAAATTTTGCTGTATTTCCTTTTGGAATAATTTTTTTTGAATCATTTATAAAGTTCGTTAATCTATTTTCAAATATTTTACAGCACTCGTTGACGTTTTCACTTCGGAGAATATCTAACCATAATTCAGATGACAATTTATTTTTCAAAGATTCGATATTAACAATAGATATTTCTTTCTTATTATTAGCAGTTTGTCCGCAATGTTGGTTTATCGCCTGAGGTATTATTGAATTGTAGTGTAGCAAAGTGATGTAATGGTCGGTAATTGAGGTTTTTATAATTCCCGAGTTTAAATTATTTATATCCTTGATATTTGCGAAAATGTGATCAATGCATGATGGACGTTGCCCATTGACGTTTCTGGTGTAAGAGTTAATACACGACACATAATTCAATTCCGCCATCATATTTAAGTAATTATCTTTATCGTTCGATGTATAATCGTGCGATATATTTAAATTAATGTCACCTAAAACTATTGTATTCGCGTTTCTGTAGTTTAATAACACATGTCTTAATTCTTCTATAAACAAACATACAGTAGACGAGTGCGTTCTGTATAGAGAGATAATATCAATTTTTTTGTTATAACACTTCATTTGTACATGTAAGCAGTTTGATCCATTCACATTAATTTCTTCCTCGCACAATATGTCACAATTATTTTGTACGAACATAACGATTCCACTGTTTTTGTTAATTCGGTTTGTAGTAGATACACAGGTATATCCCGGTATATAGTACGCCACTTCGCCACTTGAATGTGTTTCCGTTAACACAATGCAAGCGGGCTTCCTGAGATCATTATTTACTGTTGTCAAAAATTCATCCATGTTTCGTTCCAAACTTCTTATATTCATGTGTAGAATTAAAGGACTGAGATTGAGGTCGTTTTGGTGGGTACAATATTCTTGATAGCTGTTATATGTTTTTTCGTCAATATTATTTTTTTCGTCTAGTGCGTTACATAAAAAATCTGTCATTTTTCTTCGAAGTCTATTCTGTCTCTTGCTACTTTCAGCATTTTATTTTTGTAGGGACATAAGTTGCTGAAAGCTGTGTGGTCTGTTTTATTTTTCTCGCCATATTTCTTATTTTGCGATGTGCAATTTGCACAAACCGGTGTTTTTTCTCTTTCAGGGCATTTAGCAAAAGTATGATCACCCGTGCAATGCGGGCACACCGATGGATTCATTCGATTTAGGCATCTGGAGGCTATGTGCATGAATTTGCAGCAGTGGTAGCACTGGGTTAAAGGATCACAATCCACTATGTTAACCCTTTGGTACTGGATATTTATCTTTTCCAAGGATAGCAAATTTTTTCGTGTTGTACCGCTGGTTTCCACGATATAGTTCGAGAATTTGTTTTGTTCTTCATCTTCTTGATCCCGAGTACCGTTACCATATACGTTCACTTTGTTTTAAGACGCAATCAGTATTATTATTATTTTCATGTTTTTAAGACAAGTAATTTAGTTTGAACTACACATTTACGAAATCACGTTTAATTTAACACATTTTATATTATAATCGCGATCGCCCAACCCTTAGCGTCCCTGGGGTGATTTTTCACAAAACGGCGCTCTACAAATTATCCAATTGTTATTATTGTCATTACTATTAATTGTTTTCTCACTGAGTCCAACCACCTTCACTTTACACAACCACCGGTTCAATAATATTTCACTTTAATTCAATATACAACAAAGCTTTCTAACACTATTTGAATTCACCAATCAACTGTAATTTCACACAACACTTCTGATTTGTATTCATTTCTTGGAGCTGCCAACGTACCCACGTTCAAGAACTGACTGCCCCTCCGATCTCTCCCTTCCCGTGGGAATCATATTCACTTCAAGCCCGTCTGTCAATAAATCTTATCTGTTAGCTGCCATAAAAAATTTTTTGGAGCACGTTCGTTTATTATTTATCGTTTATTTATGTGGATATTCAAAACATCACACACAGTAGTTGCCAGGCGACTGGTGTCATTGAATTGAAAGACACCAGTTCGCCAGGCAACCACTGTGATATCTATCTGAAAGTTGATACCACAGTAGTTGCCAGGCGAACTGGTGTCATTGATTTGGTATCTATCTGAAAGTTGATACCACAGTAGTTGCCAGGCGACTGGTGTCATTGAATTGAAAGACACCAGTTCGCCTGGCAACTACTGTGGTATCTATCTGAATGTTGATACCACAGTAGTTGCCAGGCGACTGGTGTCATTGAATTGAAAGACACCAGTTCGCCAGGCAACCACTGTGGTATCTATCTGAATGTTGATACCACAGTAGTTGCCAGGTGAACTGGTGTCATTGATTTAAAAAACACCAGTTTGCCTGGCAACTACTGTGGTATCTATCTGAAAGTTGATAGTCAATGAAGTCTTTCAAATCAATGACACCAGTTTGCCTGGCAACTACTGTGGTATCTATCTGAAAGTTGATAGTCAATGAAGTCTTTCAAATCAATGACACCAGTTTGCCTGGCAACTACTGTGGTATCTATCTGAAAGTTGATACCACAGTAGTTGCCAGGCGACTGGTGTCATTGAATTGAAAGACACCAGTTCGCCTGGCAACTACTGTGGTATCTATCTGAATGTTGATACCACAGTAGTTGCCAGGTGAACTGGTGTCATTGAATTGAAAGACACCAGTTCGCCAGGCAACCACTGTGATATCTATCTGAATGTTGATACCACAGTAGTTGCCAGGTGAACTGGTGTCATTGATTTAAAAGACACCAGTTTGCCTGGCAACTACTGTGGTATCTATCTGAAAGTTGATAGTCAATGAAGTCTTTCAAATCAATGACACCAGTTTGCCTGGCAACTACTGTGGTATCTATCTGAAAGTTGATACCACAGTAGTTGCCAGGCGACTGGTGTCATTGAATTGAAAGACACCAGTTTGCCTGGCAACTACTGTGGTATCTATCTGAATCTTGATACCACAGTAGTTGCCAGGCGACTGGTGTCATTGAATTGAAAGACACCAGTTCGCCAGGCAACCACTGTGGTATCTATCTGAATGTTGATACCACAGTAGTTGCCAGTTGAACTGGTGTCATTGATTTGAAAGACACCAGTTCGCTTGGCAACGACTGTGGTATCTATCTGAAAGTTGATACCACAGTAGTTGCCAGGCGAACTGGTGTCATTCATTTGAAAGACACCAGTTCGCCTGGCAACGACTGTGGTATCTATCTGAATGTTGATACCACAGTAGTTGCCAGGCGAACTGGTGTCATTGATTTGAAAGACACCAGTTCGCCTGGCAACGACTGTGGTATCTATCTGAAAGTTGATACCACAGTAGTTGATACCACAGTAGTTGCCAGGCAAACTGGTGTCATTGATTTGAATGACATCAGTTCGCCTGGCAACTACTGTGGTATCTATCTGAAAGTTGATACCACAGTAGTTGCCAGGCGAACTGGTGTCATTGATTTGAAAGAAACCAGTTCACCTGGCAACTACTGTGGTATCTATCTGAAAGTTGATACCACAGTAGTTCCCAGGCGAACTGGTGTAATTGATTTGAAAGACACCAGTTCGCTTGGCAACTACTGTGGTACGAGTATCTATCTGAAAGTTGATTCGTGAACGTAAAAATTTTTGCAACCGAAACAGCGCGTCCACTGAGCCAATTACGGTTCAAGTAATTATTCAATATAGCCTTGTTGACTCTCAATTAATTCATGTTTTGAATTAACGATGGTGCAGAAATTATCGGGCAATTTGATGTATTGTGTGTTTGGATGCCGTTCTATTTTACCGTTGTCAATATCCAGCAAGTTCAGAAAATAATTGTGCCGACGGATCATTTTGAAAATTGTACTCGAATGTTCGAGTATTGCAATCGAACTGTCTCGACGCTTCGCCATAAAAATATTGTTTTTAATACGCATTAATCTCATTGGCTTAAGAAGAACCTGGAATGACTGGCAATGTATTTTGGAAATCATCGGATAGTAGTAGTAGCCCAGAGTGGAAGATACTCTCAGTATCGCCGTGGTGAAAGACCACCATTCAGAATTGAAACGTTGCTTGAAATGGCTTTAGCCGTGTTTGGTGACCAGATCTGAATAGCCAGGTACTTCCCCACCTTCCTCTTCCCCATCTCCCTCCCCTCCCCAATACCCTCAGCCTCACAACATACCCCAATTAGGGGTGCCATAGTCTCACTGGCTCCAGACGGGAGCAGTTGGGACTCTTGTGCGGTATTACTGTAAAAAAAAAAAAAAAGTAAGACCTCGGAACAGTTTGTCGTTGCAGTTTAAGTCTTGCATAGTTCTATTCAATGCTTTAAGTAAATTTTTATGAGCCATAGTACATATCCCAGATAATGATCGAACTCTTTTGCAACACTACAGCCATTCCGCTTTTTTAAATACTACACATTGCGTTCGGTTTATTAAGGACGTCTAATGGTAGCTTGAGTGCTGAATATGCCGTTTGTCCACCATCTGTCAACAAAGTGGCAACGATGCCTGACGATGCAATTGCAAAAAAACTCAAAACTCTCAAAAATTGGTATGTCAAATACAACTGTAAACTTACTAAAAAGTCATATGATGGAACGTACACAGAGAGTTCAAATTAGCAAGAGAAAAATGAAACTTCTCCTAATCAGCATGGAGTACCGCAAGGAAGTGTACTAGGACTAATATTATTTGTAATATATGGTGACCGGATAAATCATCAGAATGATAATTCATCACATCTTTAAAGAGGTATAAAAAGTCATGGAAAGTGATAAAACAAAAACTTTATTAACTGGGTTAAGTAGGTTAGGTTAGGTTAGGTAAAAACCAGGATCAAAATCTAAAACTAGACCAGGATCACCGTCTACATCCTCGGCTGCAAATACCGATGATGATGATATGCTCTTTATTCGTCTGACCAAACATTTTGACCAAAAGGTCACTGAACTTAAATAAATGTTCGAAGACGAAATTAAGGAACTGAAGAGAAGCAACGAATTTATAAGTAATCAATATGAAGATCTGTTATCAAATTTTAAAGTACTACAAGACCTACAAAAAGATACACAATCCTTATGTGAAATAAATATAAAGAATGACTTAAGAATTTCAAGCCTGGAAACCAGACTAGCCACTATGGAACAAAATAATCTCTGCGACTGTGTGGAAATGGCGGGTGTTGAATTGCGGCCGGGAGAACAACCAGTTGAAGCCGTTCTTCGGGTATCCAATTCCCTTGGTATGCCATTGTTGCAGCAGGATCTACGCCTTGTGACCAGGACCCAGGACCGCAGAACTAACGCCCCCGATAAACTGCAAGTAAATTTCTACAACCAGAAAACGAGAGATATGGTCTTATCTTTCAAAAACACAGCCAAAATACTTAACCCAAAATCACCTATTTACCTTAGTGAAGTGCTTACGCCTTATTATAAGGAATTGCTGTGGAAAGCAAAACAAAAGGCTAAAGAAACAAAATTCGAATTTGTGTGGTTTAAAGCCAATAAATTACTTATTCGTAAGGGTCCGGGGGAAAAAATCATTCAAATCAAACATGAAAGTGACATTAAAAAAATGGTATTGTAGATTCTTAATTCTAGAGAAAACCCTTATTGTAATGGATATTATTAAAAATGGACTGTATTACCAATTATAGGACGTCAAATTCCAAATTCTGTAAAAATGTACTACAAACACACTCATCCTCTCTTCAAATCTTACAGCAAAATATTAGATCAATTTCCAAGAATTTTGACGAATTCTTGCTACAACTTGATAATATTGGAACCTCTTTTCATATAATTATTCTTACTGAATGCTGGATACCAAAAAATTATGCTCCTAAAATTTTAAAAGGGTATGATCACTACAGCACTTCAATACATACTAAACAAAATGATGGAGTTGTTGTCTATACCAGAAATGACCTGATTGGTTTATCTTTCAAGGAAATCCAAGTCAGCGGTGCAAACTGTTTGCAAATAACTCTCAATAATGACACATGTATCTTAGCAATATACCGTTCTCCATCCTCTTATAATATTTCACCATTCCTAAAATCAATTAATAACTGTTTAACTGAATTATGTAATATTAAAAATTGTAATATTGCTGGTGACCTCAACATAAATATTCTGCCCACAAACGAATATTCTCAGTGCCAAGAATACTTAAATACGCTCACATACCATGGATTCCAAAGCACCATAAACACTCCCACACGTGCTACATTAGACTCCATCTCATGCATTGACCACATCATGGTCAAATCCAACTGCCCAGTAATATCCATTGTATATGAATCTACACTTACCGACCACTACACCACTATTCTTTCCATACAAACATGCAACAGAAAAGACAAACATAAAAACACAACAAATAAGAAAAAAATCATTCAAATCAATTATGATTGTGTTCGTCAATCTCTGATGAGTAAATCGTGGTCAGAATTACTTAACATCATAAATCCAGAAGACGCCTGGACGTACTTTATCAATTACTTACAGACTACCATTAACGAACATACAAACATAATTATAAAACATATACCAAATAATATTTTACCAATTAAGCCATGGATTAACCACACTATTATTAAATCTATCCGTAAAGGTAACAAACTCCACAAAAATGTTATTAACAATCCTTATGATATACAACTTCGAAACTTTTATAAAAGATATAGAAACATTTGTACCCAAATAATAAGAAAGGCTAAAGAGATATATTACAAACAGAAAATAGAAAACTGTAATAATTATCCTAAAAAACTTTGGAAAACACTTAAAGAAGCCACCCACTCTCAACCTAATCCTACGAATGACTTATAACAACTAAAAGTAAATTATAAAATATTTAGTTTTTCTAGTAATCCCGATATTATTGTTAATCATGCAAATAAATACTTCTCAAAAATAGGTGAACACCTCGCAAAAAATATCGATGTAAACCATATCAACTCCAGTTCACTAAGCTGTAATACAAATTTGCCCAACAACTTGCATTTTAGTCTAAAACAAATTTCAAATGAAGATACTAGATTGATCATAAACTCATTAAAAAACTCGTCTTCAACTGGCTTGGACCATATATCAAATACTGCCTTAAAAAAACTTGTATCAGAAATAACCACTCCCTTAACATATCTTATTAACCTAAGCATCCTAAAAGGCCGATTACCTGACAAACTAAAACACGGAATCATAATCCCAATACATAAAGGAGGCTCTAGAGCTGACATAACTAACTATCGTCCAATTACATGACTAAATTCACTATCTAAAGTCTTTGAAAAAACTATTAATAATCAACTAATTGAATACCTTGAACAAAACAACATACTATCACTCAACCAGTTTGGATTCAGGAAAAATAAAGGCACCTCCGAAGCCTTGGCAACAGTTACCGATTTTCTAAATGAAAACTTAGACAAGGGATCAAAATGCATATCAATATTCTTAGACCTGTGCAAAGCATTCGATACTATCTCTCACTCTAAACTTTTACAAAAACTATCTAATATTGGTATAAATGGTGATGAACTTACTATTATTAGCGATTACCTGTCAGACCGAAAGCAAAGTGTGAAAATCAACAACTGCAATAGCAATCAATTACCAATTAGCTACGGCGTGCCTCAAGGAAGTGTTTTAGGTCCTACCCTGTTCTTAATATACATAAATGAATTATGTAATCTTCAAATAGATGCCAAAATTGTAAGTTTCGCTGATGATACGATTCTCCTCTTCAAATCAAGCAATTGGAATGATGTATACATAAAAGCTAACAGGGGCATAACTGTGGTTAAAAGATGGTTAAACAATAATACACTAACAATGAATGTGACCAAAACTAAATACATTGAATTTAGTATTAATCCTTCCTTAAGAAACCCAGAAAATCAAATTAAAATATGTGCTTGCAACCTGACAAATACGATAATATGTGATTGCCCTTATTTAGAACAGGTAACTAAAATTAAATACTTAGGTATTATTTTTGACAGCAATTTAAAGTGGAAACAACATATAACCTCTACAGCAAACAAACTTAGAAAATTCATTTACTTTTTTAGACAAACTCGCAACTTTCTCAACCTAAGCCAGCTCAAAACAATCTACTATGCACTTTGTCAATCTTTAATAAAGTATGGTATCATAGCATGGGGAGGAGCAAACGCTGCCGCCATTGATCCAATATCTAAAGCTCAGAAACTTATAATAAAGATTATCCTCAAACTACCAATCACAAGCAGTTCGGATGAAATCTTTAGGAAAATCTGTGTTATGGACATTAGGCAACTTTATGCCAAAAACATACTAACATACCTCTTCAAACACAAAACTACTTTTGACAATATCCAAACTGCTCGTGATACTAGAACCAAAGGACATAATTTCTTACAAATCCCTTTCGCTAAAACAACTTTTGGCCAGAGAAATTTTAGATATTTTGCAACAAGGCTATATAATGCTGTCCCACTAGCCATTAGACTGAACGAATTTTTTCTGAAATATAAAACAGACATCAAGTCTTGGATCATCAGCCAAGACAGATCCATGATCAAAAATTTTATAAAAATCCCTACATAAGTATGTACTCCAACTAGATGCTGATTAACAAATTTATCATTTATTATTATTATTTATTATTTTTTATCTTTTTCACAATGTCATATGTAATGAAATATTTTATGTATCAAAAAAAAAATGTAAGCAATTTTTTTTTCATCGTTGTCACATGTACAATTCTCAAGGACGCCGAACTAATTAATTTGGGAGTCACCTCTGGGCTGGAGCCCTACAATACTTGATAAAACAGCTTGATTCTGTGCAAATGAAGGCGGTCCGTCTGATAAACAATCCATTGTTAGCAGATCGATTGCCATCTCTAATGCACAGGCGCAGTGTGGGCATGCTGAGTCTGTTCTACAGATATTTTAATGGAATCTGCTCTAATGACCTAGCAGCTTGATCCCTAGGTCATTAGAGCACCGGTGCACGTGCGTGAAACTTGACGTACACAAGCGGAACACCCGTTTACAGTTTATGTTTATGCTTCACGAGAACGGGCCGCTTCTTCGACTCGTTTTTGTGTAATACGGTTCGTATGTCTCACAAGACCCGCATTGATAAATCCCTACCTACAGCCCCTACCTTAACCCGTCTCGCAATACTGCCCAACCGGGGACGAAATAGCTTCCGTGCCTTTACATTCTGCAGACAGGGGCGCTCTTGTGAGGTGTCACATAATAAAAGATACAAAGTCGGGGTCGGTCTTCCGCTTAGGCCCGAGAGGTCCCGGCCTAGAAGTAAGGGAATCGATTTAAAAAATACATTATTTTCACGCTGGAGGCCCCGGTGCGAAATAAGTTCCTTGAGGCATAATATGTCGTCTGTGGGGATGCTCTGAAAATGGTTGGTACACATTGAGGACACAGGACTTGGAAACATATATATAATAATTTTTGTAGAGCCCAACTTCGGAGGATAGGTTACAAAAAAATACGCATTGAGGAGACAGAACTCGGAAAAAATTCACATTTTGTGCAAGTGGAAAATGTTGGTTGTACAATGATGGAGGACTGAGCTAACAGTAGTTGGAAGTCGCGATTCCTGGGTGTCCACTCGGTTACTAGCCAGTTAATGTTGGTTGTGCAATGATGTAGGACTGAGCTAACAGTGGTTGGAAGTCGCGAATCCTGGGTGTCCACTCGGCTACTAGCCAGTTAATGTTGGTTGTGCAAATGATGGAGGACTGAGCTAACAGTGGTTAGAAGTCGCGATTCCTGGGTGTCCACTCGGCTACTAGCCAGTTAATGTTGGTTGTGCAATGATGGAGGACTGAGCTAACAGTGGTTGGAAGTCGCGATTCCTGGGTGTCCACTCGTCTACTAGCCAGTTAATGTTGGTTGTGCAATGATGGAGGTCTGAGCTAACAGTGGTTGGAAGTCGCGATTCCTGGGTGTCCACTCGGTTACTAGCCAGTTAATGTTGGTTGTGCAATGATGGAGGACTGAGCTAACAGTGATTGGAAGTCGCGATTCCTGGGTGTCCACTCGGCTACTAGCCAGTTAATGTTGGTTGTGCAATGATGGAGGACTGAGCTAACAGTGGTTGGAAGTCGCGATTCCTGGGTGTCCACTCGGCTACTAGCCAGTTAATGTTGGTTGTGCAATGATGGAGGTCTGAGCTAACAGTGGTTGGATGTCGCGATTCCTGGGTGTCCACTCAGTTACTAGCCAGTTAATGTTGGTTGTGCAATGATGGAGGACTGAGCTAACAGTGGTTGGAAGTCGCGATTCCTTGGTGTCCACTCGGCTACTAGCCAGATAATGTTGGTTGTGCAATGATGGAGGACTGAGCTAACAGTAGTTGGAAGTCGCGATTCCTGGGTGTCCACTCGGCTACTAGCCAGTTAATGTTGGTTGTGCAATGATGGAGGACTGAGCTAACAGTGGTTGGAAGTCGCGATTCCTGGGTGTCCACTCGGCTACTAGCCAGTTAAGCTGATATGTTTTAATGTTCCGTTTTAAGCAATGCTCAAATATTTCCGTTTTAGAAAATAATAAAGAATTTTCTTCATAATATTGTTGTGTTACTGACTATCCGAAAAAAAAAATCGAAAGCATTTATTGGTCTGCGCTTCGACCTACAAAAATTTTCCCCTGCGGCCATTTGTCCGAGCATTTATGAATGTTATAATTCATATTCCACTCCCTTTACCCACACCACAAACCTACCCCTAATAGGAACAACATTTAGCCTGCGTTTCTTTGTGAGAGTTGTAAGTAATTTTCCACCCTGTTCGTTCTCGCCGGTTTCTCTAGTTGATGATCTCATAGTTCCTCAGGGCTCCGAGATAATTAAGTAATTCGGATTAATGTGCAGTTTGTGCAATTTCTAAATATTTATTTAAATCAATGTAGGTAATCTACACATAATGTTCATAATCCTAAACAACGTCGGGTACATTTGTACGTTTGTATGTAAATATTTTTAGTTGTTACGACTACTTCTTTGTTCCTTCCCTGTAAGCTCTATAAAAACATACCCTGCCCCCCTCTAGTTTGGAGGCTGGCGACGCCTCTGATATGTTCCGTCAGGTTTACGCTGCGCAAGCGTTGGGCGCGCATTTTGTGTTTCCCCGCTGGAAGTCGGGGTGTTGCTGCTGCCGATTTTGTAGATAAATTAACAACACGTTTAAAAAATATTGTATATATTATTATAAATTTGTGCATTGGTAAATTTTTTGACCGCCTACTCTTAAAATATGAAGTTATAACATCTAATCGTTCAAATTAATTAGAGACCTTGCAAGCCTACTACTGAGATATTCTTGGTATTGAATATTTTCAACAAAATATTCAGCATTATAAAAGTACTACAAGCCCTCAAAAGACGACCTAAAAAAATGGCCAATAAAATAAACGAGCACACTTAATAAAAGATTTTATTATTAAAAATAAAATAAAATATTGGTTGGTGGTGATTATTAAATTTAAAAAAAAGGATACGTTTCAAACGTGTCGCCTGTTTGCTCGGTAGAAAAACACTCGGATTTGGGATTTACGGGGAGCTTTTGGGCTGAAGTTGAACACCCCCAAAACGTGCCATTATTACCTAGCTTACTATTATCCAAAACTCACCCTCCTTCTTTGATTTATGATCACAAATAAACACATACATAAATGTCCTCGGACATTTTATGTAAGAAAATAAATTTGTGTTTTGAGATAATATAAGACATCCACATTGTATTTGTTCAAATAATTATCTCAAAAGTTATTAAAGAAAAGTTGTTATCAAAGAAAAAACTAAATTATATATTCATTAGGTTTTAAGTAAAAGTCAAAAGTCACTAAAAATGGCAGACACTGTTTAGGTTACAAACCAATTCATCAGAACTTTGTGATATATCTGCCAAAAGTACGGCCAAAATTAGTTGCAGTATAATATTGTTAATTCCGAATTTGAAATATGAGATCGACAAGAATTACGTGTAATAATTAGGTCCTGATGGTCAAGTGGTTAATGACGTTGCCCCGGTAAACAGAGATCCTGGGTTCAGTTGTTCTGTTTCGTTTAGATTTATTAGTATTATCTTCTTCGATTCTCACCAAGCTACGACATCTAGACGGTCTGACTTCAATTATCTCCAAGCTACAACATCTAGACCAGTGTTTCCCGGCCTTCTTTATGCCATGCCCCACCGTAGTCTTTTCAAAAGTGAGTTGCCCCACCGGCATCTTTTTTAATTAAACAGCAGTTAAATTTTCAAATCATATATGTTTTTAAACATACGAACCCCTAATGAAATTAAATAAAACCAATTCTAATACATATTTTATAACTGAAATTATTATAAAACACAAATTGAAAAAGTAATTAAGTAGAATAAAATAAAAATTAAAAAAATAATAAAACACAAGTTACAATTGAAATTTAGTACAAACAGACACATATATTGACGCCTAATTCATTATTAAATACAGTTACGCTTGCTACAAAGAAATTTTATGTCCGGATCTAACTTATTTAATTTCAGTCTTAGGTCCCCTCTATTAGTTATATCCAATCGATTTCGTTTTTTAATGATTAAATTACTTATGGTGCTAATTTTTTTTTGCATGACCGATGAGTATTCCCTTTTATATGTGGAATGCCTACGTGTCTCATCTCTGAAGTGTGGTGCCCCACCTCCGAGGCGTTATGCCCCCCCGGTGGGGCGTACACACCGATCTAGACGGTCTGACTTTAAGACCAATGTTTAAATCATTTATAACGAACACTCACATGAAATACTGTAAAATCTGTAGTATAGAAACAATTCAATGAATAACTTATGAATCATTTCAAAAGGTAAGAATCATTACTAAATATGCATTCGAAAATAATTTCTGACGAGTATATGAATTAATAACTACCTAAATATTCACTTAAAGGATATCTAAGCGAGATGATAAGCGCTCTTTTCAATGCTATATGTGACCCATTATCGTATTTTTTTCTATTTTCTATTGCATTGATTCTTTCTCATTTTTAAATACCTAAAATATAGGAACTCGTGTAGTACTAGAATAAAAGAATGCTTTGAAGATATTGTTATCCTTTGTTGTATTATAATATCTTCCAGGAATTTACAGTTTGTTCTACCGGGATTATATTATATTCTGAAATGTTTCTACAGTTATATTTAAAATGTGAATAAATAATACTTATTGGCATTAACGTCGCAATTGAAGTTAATAAATGTTTATTCCGAAGGCATATTTAGGATCCTATGATATTCTGTAAGGGAATGTATTTCACTATGCAAATTAATATCATATGAGAATAATAATAATATTTGGCTAATTTATATAGCGCCGTTTTCGTGAGAAATCACCCCAAGGGCGAGAAGTTTGCTATTTACTTTCTGTCATCGCTGTGTGTGTATACCTGCGTCATGCATCAGAGTCAGTGTCAGGGCGACAGAGATGATTTAAAAATGTCTCTAAAAGCTTATACATCTTCCAAAAACCGTAGCTGGAAAAGGCAGTGTAATGTGTTCAATTGCAAAATGGTAATACAAAAGGAATGTAAAGGTTTGAAATCTGCGTAAGTTATGACTGAGTTAGATCTTAGGAATATGGAAGGTTGCAATCATTTGATTTTTCTCAATTCTATTTTTTTTTTATTTTTTTTTAAATGACAAAATAATCTAATATAGTAAGAAAGAGATAATACAATAAAATAGCAAAAACGTTTTTAGTAGTTTGGCAATGGGTACTTTTATGTTGCAAATACGTATTATACTTAGTTAATTGGAGGATATGAAAATACACGTAGGTATATTAAACTTATATATAAATGTACATTCAATCCATACAAACACATAAAGACGTACACAGTGAAAAACGAGTATTGCTGATTTTTTTAAAATCCTGTTAAAAAGGTGACAGTAGGCCATTTCCTTATAAACTGTTAGTACTTTCTTCATATATCGATTCATTATCGGTTTTTATGAACACGTGTTCCGACATCACCATAACACTTTCGTGTTTTACTGATGGTTTATTAGGATATGTGTCAACTCATTCGTTAAAGTCTTGCAGTCCCGTTTTTAGCAATGTTTTGTTAAATATTTTACGAAAATTTAATACATATTAATAAATTAATATATCAACAAAAAGGTTAAAAAAAAACTTTAATTGATACCATCTTTTTTGTTTTTCGTTATTGGGGCGTTATGCCGTGTTGTGATAACACATCTGTCCTGATGATGGACACTGCAATGCTGTCCGAAACGTAGGCTAAAGAAGGAGTTAGCGCAACATTATAACACCCCAATAACGAACAACAAAAATACTTTTGGCCGTGAAAATCTTAAATCATCTTTGATACCATATTCTTATTATTTTTAAAAATGGCTACTCTAACTCTTACATTTTGGTATACACCTATTTCCTTCAAATTTGCTGGGACTATCGGTACTTACCAACTTAAAACCAATTATTAATACACGCTTTGACCATACTATGCTGTACTGGCGTCTAATCACTTATTGCTCGTACATACCACATGTATGAAAATCACAAAAGTTTTCATTAGGTGGTGACTTTGTGTAGAAAGGTTATTTGACCAACTGTTCTGCGGAGATTGAATAAATTTACAAACTTAACTCAGGTTTCATAGAACTAATCAACTTACTTTTAAGCCTTCCTATTCACCCTTCACACCCAGCTTTCACCAGTCTCATAAGAATAGTTACATTGGCTTCGGTTACTTGGAAGGGAATCGTCTAAAAATATTCATTTAAAATACGCATTTGAAAACGTAAATATGGATTGGTTGTCGTGAACATCAAATAATAATTACAATACAATAGATACATTTTGTAATATCTGTATATTAGTAATCTCATTACAATAGTTACAATAGATACTTTTTGTAATATCTGTATATTAGTAATCTCATTACAATAGTTACAATAGATACTTTTTGTAATATCTGTATATTAGTAATCTCATTACAATAGTTACAATAGATACTTTTTGTAATATCTGTATATTAGTAATCTCATTACAATAGTTACAATAGATACTTTTTGTAATATCTGTATATTAGTAATCTCATTACAATAGTTACAATAGATACATTTTTTTTAGATTTCAAAATTTTATGAATTATCTTGTTTTTTTTTAAAGTATCCATTCTGGTCCCAAAGAAGAAGTAGAACTTATTTCGTATTAATGACAGACACTTCATTCAAATTCATTTACATAATTTGTGTTAAAATTTGACAACCATTTTTCTATACGATGTACTACATTTATACGATGCACTATGAAACACTGTAATGTTTGTAGATCTACTTGTAATATACATAATTGTTTGAAATAAAATTTCATGAATTTCCATAAAAAATATTATTATATAATTAATAGCTCTGTTGTTCTTCCATATAGTATAGTGGTAAGAGTGACGTCGGGAGTATAATGTAATCAAGCTAACTATACTATAAAGAGTGCGGAGGATAATGGCTAGCGAAGATTCACGACCACCGCACTTCACTCTTAGTAACCTGGACATCATTTATTGGAAGAACAACAGAGCTATTAATTATAAAATATTATTATATAATTAATAGCTCTGTTGTTCTTCCATATAGTATAGTGGTAAGAGTGACGTCGGGAGTATAATGTAATCAAGCTAACTATACTATAAAGAGTGCGGAGGATAATGGCTAGCGAAGATTCATGACCACCGCACTTCACTCTTAGTAACCTGGACATCATTTATTTCTCTGTGCAATTAATCAAGTCGTGTTCACCGCTTCACAGCATCCCTTTCCTCTCTCTCTCTCTCTCTCCGTCTCACAGCATGACACTATGTAACCGGGAGCCACTTCAATTAGCTTTGTGCTGAGGATATAGTCACTACCAAAAATGATTCTGTACATGAGGGTTGTCATGGTTAACGTCTTTCAACATTGCTAAATTTTAGCCTCCATGAATTATTTAGCAGGTGATTCCCATTCTACTTTAAAAGCTTATATCTTGATTAACGCTCTTTCTGTAAATATTTTTATATAATTTCATGTGACTATGTACATAAAAAACGAATAATATTATATTTTCGGTAGTACTAAACCAAAATATTGTTTTTTATATTATTAGTTTGGCATCACCCGAGCGCAGAGCGTTTTGTTGTTATGACTGGAGAATTATGGTTTTATCATTTGACTCTGCCGATGGGAAATGCAATGAAAGCTCTATTGTTTTTATCTAAACCCGCAATAATAATCTTAAAGCAACAATTTAATATGGTCGGTCGCAAATCACAATCACAAGTTCAGTGATCAGTGGTCTTTTATATATATTTATTTATTACAAAATAATATAACATTTATAATAATAACAGAAGGCAAAATAATTTTTATTCCTAATTGCTCTACTACTCCATAAGGTGAGCTCCAGTTGCTTGTGTATATGGGAGAACTATTTACATACAAAAATAAAATAACGCTTAAATGTTATTTGTAAATAATATTCAAAGACTTATTACAAACATAATTCAACATACAAATTAACATAATTCAATATTCAAATTAACTACAAACATAATTCATTACACACATTTTCAAAGAATTAGTTTTAGAAAAAAAATTAACAATTACCAAGTTTTTATTATTTTTAATGTTAGGTAGTATAGATTTACTAGACATATACTCATATTAAGGGTACAGTATGTCAATATCCAATTTCAAGTAGTTAATTTGCACTTAAAATTTTTCATATTTCAAAGTTTCGGTTAATTTTGTTTGTATACAATAATATACTGTACCATCTCACACCTAAATACAAGTCGTTCTTAGCGTTGGAATAGTTACTAAGCCAATTGTTTTGAATCTATTGCTATTGCTATCTAAGGGCTGAATTTTATTGATGAAATATTATTTATAAATTTGATAAAAGGCGTTTCTTTTATACAATTCTGTAGTAGATGGTACGTTAAATTCCCAAAATATTTCTATAATTGGGAAGTCGTATGGTTTCCGAAGGATTATGTTAATAATTATCCTTTGCATTGTTAATATTGGCTGAATTGTAGCTTTAAATGCCCCTCTCCACCCAATAATGCGATGCTGCAATAGGGACTGGATAAAGGCATTATACACAATTTTGATGGTTTTCTTCTTTAATATGTTATGGAATATATGGATACGTTTTCTTACTTTCGTTGGGTAACTCGTTAAGTAACAATAGATAACCTTTATGTATTGATTGGCTGCTTTCGTCATCTTGTTCCATTGTCTTTTTATCGATAATTATTGTAAGAAAAACATAGTATTATAAATAAAATTGGTCCAATGACAGTCTCTTGCGGAATTCCAAATTCCAAAATTTCATCTGTGTTATTTAATTTTACCTTTTGACCTCTTTGAGTTAGATAGCTTTGTAACCAATACCCAACCTTGTCAATAATGCCGATATAATTAATTAGTTTGCGAGATACTATCATAAATGAGATACTTATGTAAATCTATGAAAATGACGAGGCATTTTTTTATCCAATTCATGGTATATAGTTGAAATTAGTTCTGCAATGGCATGATGAGTACCTGGTTTTTCTGTAACTCCAAATTGGGTAGGACGAGTTGGTTTTTAAAATCTTTTCAATTTTTTTTGCAATATTTCAGACGAAAGATATTGGTCGATAATTTGGTATTTCGTCAGGGCTGCCTGATTTAAAAATAGGTGTAACGATAGATTTTTTGAAAACAGAATATTCCACTATTCAAACTTGTATTAATTTAAGTTTGTAATTGGAGTACTTCATAAATTATTGTACCGTTTCAATATTTCAACTGAAACTCAATCTAATCATGGTGCAGATCCAACTTTTAAATCATTATTATATCAGAAAGATAAATGTTTATATTAAAAAATCTTCGTGCATTATCCGAACATAATTGTTTCAGGAAATAAAAATTACCCAGAATGGGAATGTTCCAAACATCCACGTAATATCAAAAGATCAATCTTTTGATTAAAATTTCACGACACATTTTCCGACCAATTTTTCGAGTACGAATTTTCAGATTTCCCTGGAATAGTGATTTGTTGCTAATTATGCTAAAATTACATTATAAAAAAGACAAATGTCTTTGATGAAAAATTTCTAAACTTTGAATAACAAAATCAAAAAGATAAATGTCTAAGCAAAGTGAAATTTTCCAAAGTCAAAAATAAAAATTAAACTTATGTATGACTGTATTCCTGTTATGTTTTTCCGCCCGGTGATTTTGCTTCCACTGGATCGCCCGATATTAATTTTTCAAAGAACCGGCTATACTTGGAATCCGTTCCTTTTCTTTTTTATAAAATTCGAAAATTTGAGCTAATATATCGTAAATGAAAAAATGGTAATCTTGAAATTTGATATAAAAATACAAAGTTTTTTCAACGGGAATGAAACATTTTACCTGGATGAAAGATAGACCATATCTAAGGAAAAACAAAAGCACTTTCGATTTATAATATTAGCTCGGATAATAGGGATGTTTAAACCATAATGACTTATTTAAAAAAAGATTGTTGAACGAAAACATTGACATTTTTATAATGATTTAATGGGGAGTTTGAGCATAATTATCATCCCGTGCATGTGATGTATGACGTGTTTTGATATAACAAAAACCGCAAATTAATTAGAAATGGTAGTTAGTGGATAGGATGGATAGGCGACAGAGGAGTTTAAATTACAATGTAATACTCGTAAAACTATTGTTTGGGAGATGGAAGACACGTTTTAACTTAGATTGGCAACTCTATTCCATTAACCGAGAAAAGACACGAGCCTCGTCAGGTCCTGGAGCCGGTTGAAAATGAGAGGGTTGGGTGGGAGGAAAAGGGAGGGAGGGCCACACACTCCTCCCCTCATCACGCTGTGCTCGTGCGCTACATTAGAGACTCGGAAATCTGGAAATATCTTTCTCGTCAAAGACATATTCGAGTAGCTGTATAAGATATAACAATGTGATAAAGTAGGTAGCTGTACCCTGTTCCTGTTGGATCTCTGACTTAAGGATTACATTTACCTACTTTCCTTATTGTAACGTATAAATATTCAGTCGACTATAAATATTGTTATCACGGGTGGGTACTAAATAATCAGTATATATACCTACCAGTATATCTATTTTCTTCGCGAATATTCGTTTGGTTGGTGTCGGAATGGGGAAGCCCGCGGAGAGGAAAGCAAGATTGAGGCAGATGTAAATTGTTCGGCCTCATGGGTGAAGTCTCCCTGGATTCATGAGAATTCGTAGTTGGCCTGTGAGCCTGTTTTTGTTTCATTTTGGATCGTTTTTCGACCGCGATGCTGAACGACGAAATTTGTGAGCTGATCGACCACATGGCGATGACCAGGAGTCGAGATCTGTGATCTTGAGGAACGGAGTGAATTCTTGCTTGACTGAGAACCCCGGTACCTGTGGAAGTCCTTTGTAATTAATGGGGGTTGAAGAACTCCGTCATAGTGACTTCCTTGGAATCGAATTAAGGTGTTGGAAGGAATGTTATTCACTCTTTCTTTCTTTTGTTTCTAAAAATATGTTTGATACTTTAAGTTTTTTATATTCTTACTTTTTATTATAATTTTATTTAGTTAAAATACTATTAAACTTAGTTCATAAAGACATTCTTTATTTTTTTTTAAAAAAGAAAGACAAACATTCCCGGGTTACGAATACACTGACAATATTTAAAAATCTCCTACTATCACCACAGTAAGCTGAAAATGTTGCTTGTATTGTGATGGAGGACTTTGAACCAGCCGAAGAATTGAACACACTACGCCTGGGTGGGACCCAAGCGCGATGTCAACTCGGCCACCGACCGGTCAAAATTATCAAAAGAGTTGAATTCCTTGCCCCTCTAATAGAAAGCAGTTTCAGCATTTCCCGCGTGTCCTGAGTTTCATATGGTCAACGCTCTCTTTATATTCCACCTAAAAAAGGTGAATGACAATTAACTAACGTGATGTTTGGCACGCTACCTACATACAGTGGCAGGCCCTGAACCAAACGGCGCCTGGCGCGAGTATAATTTTGGTGCCCCTTGTCAAAAACCAAGAAGCCTAGGAAGGTGATCACGGACGTTACACTCTATGTTGCCTACCTCCCACAACATGGTTCTCTTCAAGACCCTGGTTCATTCCTCCCTTTCCTCATAGTATCCCCAAATATGTCGTACACGACTTGCTCAAGATACCACATGGCAGAACAGATTTTCTAGCACAGTTTACAAAAATGACTAGAGGAATCGTGCTATTGAATTAAATTTGAAAAAAGTAGGTATATTGGGTTATTCTTTAAATAACCAAAAAACTTTTTGTCTGCCCAAAGATAGGTAACATGCATATAATTAAATTATTTTTTGTGTTTTTTATTTCATTTACCTCTGTTGTTTTGTATTTATTCCTGTATTGTTTTTGTTATTATAAAAATATGCATGTATTATTTTTATTGAAAATTTACTAAAAATTTAGTCGTGGGCTACTTGCTTCAACACAAGCAAACAAGCAAGCGTAGTAATTAGGGAAATGTAATAAAATGTTCCAAATGTAATGTAATAAATACCAAATGTTAAAATAAGATAGATATAAATTAATCAGTCGTACAATAATTGAGTGCTTGTAAAACCAGAGATTTGAAGCAACCCATCCTTTCTTCTACACTATTTACTTTACATTGACGCTTTATACTAACGAATATATTAGTATATTACTGACATTTGTCGCCATAAGGTGAGATTTTTTTAAATGTCGCCGTTCTTGTCGTTAATTCATACGCTGCAAGCGTAACTAATTACAACTTTTCAGTAGTTTGAGATCGAAACTTCAGGATTCTCGTATCTGTACATCTATTGAACTATAAATTATTAACTCCCGGTACCTTTGTTTAAGATTATTCAGTTGAATTGCTTACTGGAACCCTTTAAATTATGGAAAACAATCAAGACTTTGGGAAAGCTCTCAGGGTTTAAAGTTTTATCTGCATCCCGCGCCGAGGAGCGGCTTATCCCAGCCGAAATCTGATCCAGATTTAGAGCTTCGATCTTTCTTACAGAACGAATCTATATTGGGATCGAGGCACCTCCAAATCTGTACCCTCCAGACTCCATACCCGCCTTTCTCAGGTAAAGCAACCTGCAAAGGCGTGCTAATGAAGTACATTCGGCTGATTATTATTATGATGGCAAAGCAAACAATGGAAATTATTATTTACTGGCGTTTAACATTTCGTCATTGCATATTATCAAGGCAAATGCAGGTGCTTGAACACGTGTTCCGATGTGTTAGGAATTCATTAAAAGTTTTTCAGGAAACGGCCTGCAATCCCCTTTTCAACGGATTACCAATAATTGGAAGAGATTATTAATAAATTAGCAATACTCGTTTTCTCCGTATTGGGATTGTGAAGCTGAAGCAGAGCCACGAAGAGACGAGAAGAGAAAAGAAGTGACAAGAAAAGTCAAGAAGAATGAAGAAAAGCAGAAGACGAAGAGACCAGAAGAGCCAAGAAAAGTCAAGAAAAACCAATAATAGCCAAATATAAGCAAGAAGAGAGAAGAAGAACCAGCAAGAACCACAAAGAGCCAAGAATAGCGAGAAGGTGGAAGAAGAGTATAGACGAGCCAAGTCGATCAAAGAAGAGTCTAGACGGGCCAAAAAGTGACAAAAAGATCAAGAAGAGCCAAAAAGAGACAAGAAGGACCAGGAAGAATCACGAAATACTAAGAAGACCGATATAAAGGAAAAACAACGCTTAATAAAATCGTTTATTCCTGCCATCTTAATTCCAATTTTTGATTATTTGGTTGTCATGTTTACCGGTCGACTGAACTGCAACCTCTTTCCCATCCTCAGAGCACGTGTTTCAAGTCCTAACAAAAGAGTCCCTCTGGCTGGGGTGGTACAATCGTATCGTGTTGTGTCTGTGAAGCTGAAAGTATTTATTTTTAATAGATTTGACAATTCCTTAATTCCTAATTCCTCAAGATCAATTAAGAGAGATCATCAGAAATTTATGTTTTGAATATACGCCGTTAGTAAAGATATGATTTCAGATATTCACGGCTAAATCATAGTGATTTATTTTTGGGGTATAATACCGTGTTGCGCTACCCCCTCTTTAGCCAACACTTCGGACAGCATTACAGTGTCATCAGGGCAGATGTGTAATCGGAGATGTGATCGCAGATGGAGACTGTAATGCTGTCCCAAATGTTGGCTAAATAATTAGGTAGATTAACATGGCATAATCCCCCAAAAATAAATCTCTACAATCGTTTATCTTTAAAAACCATGAGTTTTTCAAATTTAAATTTGTCAAAAATTAAATAAAAGAAATACATTCCATATGTTCGACGAACGAACAAGGGTTGGGATAGCCGTACTTTTAAGGGTTATTCCACACAGATAAAGCATGAATGAAGCCTATGGCTTATGACAGGCGAATGCGAAAACACAATTCGTAAGGTTAATTCACAATCAACTTACCGGGTGGCGAATGAAATCTGCATCTCGAGAATCATCTGTCAGCACTGGAACGGTGATCGTGGTGCGGTAGCACTCGTTATTTTAAATTGGATTGCGATAAAATACGTATTAAGTGATTATTGCGATAAATAACCGGCGGTGGTGTACACATTGGTTTTGACAGAACGAACGGTTTTTGTGCGATTGTTTGGCTCCCGGCACTCCGTGGTTATAGCTAACATGTGTGAATTTAAACTGCACAGTTCAAATTCTGACCACACTATTGGTTAGCACACGGCCTGTCAAAAGCAATCGGCGTGACGGAACACCATATATAGAATTATTAGTAAATAAAATAATTTTGGTACGTATTACTTTATCGCTGGGTTCAAAAGTTCGTTGAACGTAAATAATTTAACGCATTAGGAACATAACGTAGGAATATTTCACAACCCGCTCGTCATCACAGAAGACAGAAATTAGTATGTTTGATGAATGTCAAAAGCTTGTTTTTTGTTTCTGTATTTTATCATTAAAGTAGAGATGATTGGCTAGAAATATATATAAATAACAGTAAAAACCATTTTTATTTTATTTATATTTTGATAATATTATTGAATTTAGAAAAGGGTTTATTTATGAGTATGAGTCCAAATAATGTTTTTGTAAAAAAAATACTAATGTATTAGTGAAAAAATAGTTCAATTATGGACCATAATACAATTTATTTTAGTTACGTAGGAAAAAACCCAAATTATTAATTTAGAAATATCAATGGCCAACTTTGACGACCTTGCGTCAAATTTAACATAACAATAATAACCATTAATAATTCCTACAATTTACTCGGATATCAATAAGTGCATTGGTAATAAAAATAAAATCAATTGAACATATGATTTTCATTATAAGTAGGTACCTACATATAAATCAATCCTCTGTAAGTGGCTTCATCAGAGTTCTTAAATGCCTTCCGAAGGCAAAACAGCTGTAACGTGTATTTATACCCAGTAGAATTTGTTTATTAATTAACTAGTTTTAAAGATCATATAATAATTAGACATAAGAAAAAGAAATTATTATCATAAATTCCCGACTTCTAATGGAACGATATCTACGTATTTTCTTGCATAACTTTTTACAGTTTCAAAACTTGAGAGAAAATAAAGTACGTTGTAAGAAGAACGAACAGGAGGGCTTTTTAAGTTTGTTATATAAATAGTAAACATTTATATTATTTTAAAATATTTTTTAGTTTGTTATATTACTTAAAAAATATTGAAAAAAAAAGTTCTATAATCTGTACCTTATTTCTAAAGTCACCTTACAGGAATGCGGCAATCCAGGCTCACCGACTCCCCGTGTTGCTTTCCATTCTATACTTTATTCTACGACTCTTTGCGTTTCAGAACCGGCCCTGGGTGACCCATTCCCGTTTCCCGCTTGCCTATGGGCGAGTGATGAAGGGACATCAGGACTCGCTGTAGGCACTTTAGTAGATGTAGATTTAGGGTAAATCATTCGGACCAGGTGTCCTTAACAATCCCAACAAAAATATTATCCGACGTTTATCATTTTTCTTCCACTGGTCTCGAGTGTCCTTTCGTACACACCACCAGAGAAAGCGGTAAAGATTTGAACTCGAATAAGTCTAATTTTTGAATTATTCATCTTTCTCGTATTTTGTTGCTTTACGTTATTCATATCAGAAAGGAGTAAAGACAATATTATTATTCCCCGAAGAACCATCAAAACCTTGTTTCGTGAAGAAGGTGTTCATTTTGTTTCTGTATATTATCATTAAAGTAGAGACGAATCTCTAGAAATAAATTCGTTTTATGAAAAAAAAATTGTTTTTTAGAACCTTCAGATTTATTTTTGTTTTAATTAGAAACATTACACTTTCCTTTACTCTTCCTAGGAGGCTGTCCCCGGGCTGTCCAGGGCCCCGATCGAGGGAGTAGCGGGTGTGCCTCCCCACCCCCACCCCCTGCCACGTGATATGGGGGGGGGGTGTATAAAACATGTTGATGGTTTTTAGCTTGGAAAACATATTACACAACTTACATTGCTTTACAAAAGTGTAAATTTTTAATTAATTAATCTTTAGCCCTCTTGGACAGTCGGCCTTAGGAAACCCATTTTATTCGTTACATTTTGATCAGGATTCACTTCTCTCGATTCTGCAAATTTCCTCTTGGTTTAGGAAAGCTACACATCCCCTCCCCAATACCTTTAGCATCACAACATACCCCAACTGGGGTTGCCATAGTCTCACTGGCTCCAGACGGTTGGGAGCAGTTGGAACTCTTGTGCGGTATTCAGATAAAAAAATGGCTCCAGAATTTTTATGTATCATAATATTTTAATTTTGTATTACTCATGCCGGAAAAACATTTGAATGTTTTGGTTGAGTTTTCTTTATTAGTATTGCGGAGGAAATTTTTTATACCAATGAACGCGGTATCATAAACCTTTTTATGTCGGCGTTTTAGTCAAGTTCCCTCTAAAAATTTCACGAAACGCGGCTTTTTTTATGTCCGCGTTTTGTCAAGTTTGCTGTAAACATACCATGGAACGCGGCTTTTTTATGTCCGCGTTTTGTCAAGTTTGCTGTAAACATACCACGGAACGCGGCCTTTTTATGTCTTCGTTTTGTCAAGTTTGCTGTAAACGTACCACGGAACGCGGCCTTTTTATGTCGGCATTTTGTCAAGTTTGCTGTAAACATACCATGGAACGCGGCTTTTTTATGTTCGCGTTTTGTCAAGTTTGCTGTAAATATACCACGGAAAGCGGCCTTTTATGTCTTTGTTTTGTCAAGTTTGCTGTAAACGTACCACGGAACGCGGCCTTTTTATGTCGGCATTTTAGTCAAGTTCGCTGTAAATATCTTCAGCAAATTCCAATATTTGGTGGCGTTTTCCAGAGCGAAAATGTTTCTGTTTTGACCCGTTCATATAAGAAATCTGTGACAGGTTCCAGTGCTTTGAAATCAATTTACAAACGATAGAAAAATAATTTTAAATATCAAATTAATAACAATAGTAATTTATTTATTTTTATATTATTAATATTTATTTGTCAATAGACCATTAGCTTGTTACACACAGTACACGCACAATGTTTGATATTTGATAATAATATTGACAAAAAGTTACTGCTCAGTTATATGTTCCGGATCCGGAATGCAGCTTGTTTTCATCAGTGCCTTTTTACACAATTAACTGTTTGTTCAGATACATATGTTTATGTTTATGGATGGAGTTTAGTGTATTAATACATAGGTACCGCTAAATCTGAAGTAATAGCAGGGACATTTAAAGTACTTACATTGCTCGTTATTACTTTTCCATCTCGACAACGGGCAATACAAACTTCCTGTTCACCCAAAACTGAAAGCCGTTTTCACGATGCGATCATTTGTTAGAAACATGATTTTATAGTTTATTGACTCTCCGCCTTCTGAAGCTAAAATTTGGAAAATGGCTGCAATCTGCAACGCAACTCAGAGACCCGCGCCATGTTCGTGTTCCAAAATTTGCATGGATTTGGCTTTTGGGTTCAAATAAAATATTTTGCAAAGACGATTTATTTTCATACTGGAATAACTTAGTGAGGAAAACCTCGAAAATAAAGATATTTAATCATTGAAGACGACATTAGCCACTCTCAAACGAAAAAGTCATTAAATATTCGAATTGAACCCAGCGATGCCGGGGAAGTAAAAAAGTGGTTAATATTGTCATCAATGGTTAAATTTTAGAACTTTTGGTAACTCTCAGTCGAAAGTATGATACAGCTAAATATAACGGAAGATGATATGGTCGAATTAGCTCAGTGGCCAAAGCACTTCCTAGGCAAGGAAGAAATCCTGGTTTCAAATTCCAAATGCGATCGAATCTTTTTCTGTCTATCCAGTTTCGCATTTTTCATTTGAGAATGGTTAACATTGTCTTCAATGATTAAATATTATTATTATTTATTTGTTTTATGTATTAACAAATCATAGTTTAGACGGAATTAATTGTAGTATTTGTAAACTCTTCCACCTTCAATTTGGGATGCAAGACTTGTTTCTTAGAAAGAGATCGATTCGTCATCTCAAAGTTTCCGTAAAAGTTCTGTTATTATTTCATCAGGTACTTGGACAACAACATCACTTGAATAGGACTCGTATACTTAATATTTGATTAAATTCTGTGAAACAACCCATATTTGAAGAAATCGGAATAATTATGAAAATAATCAAAAATACAAACTTTAAGACAGCGAATTTGAATGTTCGAGTGGCGATTATTTATCTTTTCGGAAATTAAAGTTTTCTGTTAAAATCACAGTTTTCGAAATATCCAAAATTGAAAAACTTAACGAAATCAATTAACTTGATACAGAAGGGATGTATTATTTATACTAACCGCAATAACACCATTGTTGTTTCTTTGAAGGAATTCCTTGATTCCTTCCCCTCGGGCCATACCAGTATAAGTCTCCCCCCTCAAGTCCCCCCTGCATCACACCCCAAGTCCCGTGGAGGGGGGGGGGGGACCTTGTACGCGCGCGTCTCGTCCCCCCTCCCGACCAACCCCCTAGCCCGTCCGGAAAAAGGACTCGTTTAGAAGCGAACATGTGAAAAAAGGTCGGTTGTATTTGAACCGACTACATAGCAAAACAGAATATTATTTATGTGTAATACATATAATTTGTAGCTTCATCCATTTCGTGAGGTGTAAAAGTCTCGACTGTGCGCCCAGAGGTTGCGGCCCTTAACCGAATAAATTGTTGGTATGTAAAACTAGATTTTCTTTTCAAATACTTCATTTAAATAATTTCACAAGGATCGTTTTTCGCTGTTTCTAAGGAATGCTTAACAAATCATTACACGATGTTTAAGATATACATGAAATATATATGAAAAAGTAGGAAACCTCTCCAACATATCTCTCCTTCGTGTGAACTTTTTGCTTTTGACTTGATCTTAAAAATGGTCGGTTGCGGAACGGGTTATCTTTTGGAATTTTCATTTTTAAATTCAGAGCGATGTGATTTTTTGAGATGTTAGTGTGCGAAACAATATTTTCAGCACTTTCTTATTCTTCAATGCGTGAAAGTGTCATATTGTAAAGAACATATATTTATTTATTTATTTATTGTTATTGCTAATAACAGTGAATTGGACAAAAGTAGGCCTAAGGTAGGTTGTACTTGCGAATTACGAGTATATCCCCATCCCATGAGATGAGAAAGAATAGAACATGTAATATGAAGGCAATAGGGTTGACCTTTGTAGTGCGGTGGCGGGCTGTGTGCTGTGTCTCCCCTTAGCCTGTAGCGGATGCAGGGGGGCGAGGGGGACGACGTGTTTCTTACGCACTTTCTGTTGCATCTCATCGGATAAAGGGCCGCGGCCGTTGCGATATAACATCGGTTCCTGCGCTAGTGGAAAATTCCTGTTAAAACAGACATTTCAATGATAGAAATCAACGCTTAGGTACCGTAAATTATGCAAATCGTATCTACATGGTCTCCGAAAACTCATGGTAGAAGCGGGAAACTGGCAAATACATGTTAAATTTGGGGTCGATTTTTTGATAAAAGTTTTATGGATTTGTGCTTTCGTTTTAGAGTAATTCTTAGGTATAATAATGATTACTATGTCAAGTTTCAAAACAAAATCCGTCGCTAGGGGGTTAAAATTAGACATTCTGTCTTTTAAAATAAGTAGAAGCTTCCCCCCAACCCGGTTCCAAAAGATTTTAAACCCTTCAGTTGCCGAAAATACAGTAAGGACGGGTTGTTACGGAGAATTTGAACAATTCTTCAAATTTAAAAGTTAATTTTCAGGTTCTGTGAAAGATTTTTTTAAGTTCTGTTTTTATTTAAGTTCTGTCAAGCAACTACCCTATGCTGATATAATAACAGAACTTGAATAAGACTTTCACAGAACCCGGAAATCAACATTGAAATTTGATAAATTGTTCAAATCCTCCGAAACACCCGTCCTAAGAGTAACAGTAAAAATCCAAAGCTCAGATTGAATAAGTAGTCTTGGGTTTTATGGTTTGTGATATAGAATCACCAGTTTCTCTCTTATATTACGAGTTTCCAGACACCATGTATAAAACCTAATCTCTTTTCTCGAGTTGAATAACTTTGACTTTCTGTGATTTATACATTCATTGGCAACATAATAGATTTTTCCACGGTTTTTCGAAGGGTAAGTAAGATGCTAGAGATGTTCAAATCAATGCTTCATTCAAACCAGATTCGATTATTCAAAAAGACAACTCTTTATTAGAACTTTAAGATAAAACTAGCCTTCATCAGTATTTAACAGATGAGAAGATGGCTCCTTCTCGCAACATAGCTGGTTCGCATTCCAATTTCATTATACTAATGATATAGGCTACGTCTTGTGAGCCGTTTGTTTGTCCAGCGGTCTCTCAGGACAACTTCTGTTATAAATAAATGATTTGACAGCAACTTACCAGTTAACCCACAAACAAACGAGGACAAAAGTGCCAGTACCTACTTATGGTACATGTGAGTGTAGTCGTGTTTTTTCCACGAGATTCCATAAATATACGTGTTTAATTAATAGCACCCTTTTACCCTGGCACAAAAGAGGTTCCAGCTCGAATGCTCCACGTGCGTGAGAGTGAGGCGACGCCGTTTTCCGCCCCTTGCGCGTCTGTCTCCCTCGCTCCCGTGGCGATGGCCGGGGGCGAGCTTTCCGCGACGACCGCCAGGGGCGCCAGTCGGCGGCTCGGAGGCGCGGAGGTTCCACGCGCGCGCTTATTGAGGTTATGTCACACTTTCCTCAAATTAACGCGATCCGAATAATATTGTTTATGTTAAACAAGTGCAGAGACAATATGTGTAACTGAAAACAGGAACCTAGCTGAAACTATGCGTAATTTAAAATATTCTTAAGAATAAAACCGTTCAGTATTAAATAGAAGCGTTGATTTCAGCCCAATGTAAACAATGAGTGAAAGAAATAATGTTAAATAATAGTAAAAAAAACTCTCGGATGGAAAGCTCCATTATCCTAATCGGTGAGTATAAAAGAAATGGGTGTTTTTTAGAAATAAGTTAAGTTTTTTTGCATGATGTTTTTAAGTACTTATTTTATTTATATACACATGTACCTGTTAGCGTCATATACCAAGGAATCTACAACAAAATGATATTGAGTAGTATACGTGAGGGCAGCGATTGGAAGTGTGCAAAGATTACAACAAACTTGTAGGTTAAATTTACGCCCACCAGTGAAATACGGAATTTGTTCGAAGTGCTACAAAATATTTCAGTTATTTCAGGTATTGTGGTTGAAAATCATATGATATTACAACTCAACTCAAAATTTTGTTATCCACCAAAAACGAATTCCTTAGAACAGGCTATATATACCCGGTTAAGAATTACTAGGAAAGCATAATGGAAACTTAAATTTACATACGAGTACAATTCCTATTTACAATAAATTAATATTTGCATATTGTATAAAATCTAATGTTTAAAAAAAGTAATAAAACATAATTAATGTTATATATTCCAAAGTGGGTTTGTTTGTTTGGCCTTCTTTCACATCGCAACGGAGACACCGATCTAAGTTTTTTTTAAATAGGGATAGTTGAAGGACTGGGAAGTGACATTGGCTACTTTTGGAAAATTGGAAAAAAACCACGCGTGCGATGCGGCGGGTAAAAGCTATTAAAAATAATATGTAATATCTACGTACATTTTTAAATCCGGAACTAAAGAGTCTGGTAAAATGAAGTTTGAACATTTTGTGTACTAGTGCAGATCTGTGAAAAATCACGCGATTTCTTGGCAAATTAGTTCCATTCTTGAAAATGACATTAAAATCATTTTCTGTTAAATATATAACTGTATTAAAAACATTAGTAGGTATTTTACTGCTAGCATGAATTCTTCACAAAATCAGTTCCAATTTTGAAAATGACACTTAAATTCTAAGCAAATCCGATTTCAATGAACCACAGTTACATCACAGACATAGACCGCTTATATGTCTATATATTGAACTTATTTTCATAATGTAAATATCTACCTACTACATTTACTTACTTACTTAGCATGAAGTTATCAATTATTATCCCGCTGTCAATCCTTGGTCCAACAGTCCTCGATAACTTGGCTCTTCTGGGCGGATAACCACCATTAGTGTACCATCATTATTGATATATTTATAATACGGCATTCATTATGAATATCCTGGGAGGATTTATATTTTAAAATGGCTGACTTTATCGCTCCGCACACATTGTTACACGACTCAGGTCTATCCGAGGGGAACGGTCTCAAGTTAGTATTGTTACAATTTAATGTTTAAATGAAATAATAATGTAAATAAAGTGATAAACGCCAAGAAATTACTAAAGCATCATAATATTGAAATGCGCATGCGATTTGAAATATAACAAAAACCAAAAAAAGCCTTGCCTGTGAACGAAGCACTGAGATTTATTCCGAACCTTTCGAGCTATTGGGCATTGCGATAAACCAAATCACGGGTATATAATACTTACACCTAGTGAAGAGATGTACAGGTGATATGTGATGGAGACATTTTTTTATTTGCCAAGTATATTGTTATAATATAAGGCGAAGTCCATTAATTTTAACGATGGATAAATAGAATAGCAAGACCCGAAAGCGCCCGTATAAAAACGACAAATTCTTTTCAATATTAATATAATTTTCCTCTGCAGAAATCTAAAACGACATATCCCGATTCAAAAGCCGAATATAAACAAGAACAGAATAATGCTACGCACCCCATACCTGAAACGACATATGCCGATTCAAAACCTAATATGAACAAGAACAGAACAATGCTACGCACTACATACCTGAAATGAGAACAGAACAATGCTACGCACTCCATACCGGAAACGACATATCCTGATTCAAAGCCGAATATGAACAAGAACAGAATAATGCTATGCACCCCATTCCTGAAACGACATATCCCGATTCAAAGCCGAATATGAACAAGAACATAACAATGCTACGCACCACATACCTGAAATGAGAACAGAACAATGCTACGCACCCCATACCCGAAACGACATATCCTGATTCAAAGCCGAATATGAACAAGAACAGAATAATGCTATGCACCCCATTCCTGAAACGACATATGCCGATTCAAAACCTAATATGAACAAGAACAGAACAATGCTACGCACCACATACATGAAATGAGAACAGAATAATGCTACGCACCCCATACCTGAAACGACATATGCCGATTCAAAACCTAATATGAACAAGAACAGAACAATGCTACGCACCACATACCTGAAATGAGAACAGAACAATGCTACGCACTCCATACCGGAAACGACATATCCTGATTCAAAGCCGAATATGAACAAGAACAGAATAATGCTATGCACCCCATTCCTGAAACGACATATCCCGATTCAAAGCCGAATATGAACAAGAACATAACAATGCTACGCACCACATACCTGAAATGAGAACAGAACAATGCTACGCACCCCATACCCGAAACGACATATCCTGATTCAAAGCCGAATATGAACAAGAACAGAATAATGCTATGCACCCCATTCCTGAAACGACATATGCCGATTCAAAACCTAATATGAACAAGAACAGAACAATGCTACGCACCACATACATGAAATGAGAACAGAATAATGCTATGCACCCCATTCCTGAAACGACATATCCCGATTCAAAGCCGAATATGAACAAGAACAGAATAATGCTATGCACCTCATTCCTGAAACGACATATCCCGATTCAAAGCCGAATATGAACAAGAACAGAATAATGCTATGCACCCCATTCCTGAAACGACATATCCCGATTCAAAGCCGAATATGAACAAGAACAGAACAATGCTACGCACCCCATACCTGAAACGACATATCCCGATTCAAAGTCGAATATGAACAAGAACAGAATAAGCTACGCACCCTATACCTGAAACGACACGTCAGTAAAAGCTTTACTTTATTTCACTTAAAAACGAAGTGAATTAATTGTTCCTATAATTTTATGGTTCTACTTTAGTTATTTAGATATTTGCTTAAAAGCCAAGGTGTTTAAATATTTTTTTCTATAAAATCCAGTCTATTTACTTATAAATAAATACAAAGATGCGTTGCGTTCATACTAATCAAAGAAAAAATATGGTACTTTCCTGTTCACAGATTGAAATCGAATAACCAAATGAATGAAACGCATTAGAAAAAGAGAGCAATTCAAAGAATATGTGAAAGAGAAAAATGAACACTCCTCGTTTCTGTATGAGTTCTTCGCGACACCAGTTGCCAGCTGAAGCGTCTCACTGACGGACGAACATGTTCGCGGCAAGCCTGATGTCACAGGCGAGCGACAAGCATTTTTGTATGTATATAAATCGCGTAACGCCATGCTCAGAATGCTCGCCGCGGACGTGCTCGCCCGTCAGTGAGCCGCTTTACCTACTTTATTTCCTACTTCTCGGTGAACAAACGATCGAACAGAATAGAAAAATACGATGTACGTACTGTTACTAGGTTGTCCTTCACCCCCTTTTTTGTGTTTCTGTGTTCGCTGTCTCACTTTACTTTATTAGACGTTTCACGTTTTTAGGTTGCAAAAAGCATTGTGAATTATTGTATTTATTGAAATGATGAGTGATTTTCGAGTACATGCGAATGCAAAGAAACTCCATTAGATTTGTTTTTGTTCGAGAATGGTTTTTGCACATCTCAAGAGCACAGGGAGGCACTTTTTTAATATACTTAATAATATGTTCTATATACCCCAAGTGGTTCGCTATGTTTGATAATTTAGCGGGGGTGCACGGGTTAATCGAGTGAGGTGTATCCAGGATGTGCCTGCCCACCAGCTGCGTGGGGTGCCAGATCGGGAGAGGCTGGTTTGGGGAGACCCTTTGACCTCTCCAACAGGTCTCTTGACCCAGCGCCTTGTGCCGCAGTGGGGGGGTATATGCATATGTCCGTCTCTCCTGGACATACTGATCTCTAGATACCTACCCAACCCTCATACCTTTGACCTCTCCAACAGGTCTGTCGACCCAGCGCCTTGTGCCGCAGTGGGAGGGTATATTCATATGTCCGTCTCTCCTGGACATAATGATCTCTAGATACCTACCCAACCCTCATACCTTTGACCTCTCCAACAGGTCTGTCGACCGAGCGCCTTGTGCCGC
Organism: Hesperophylax magnus; assembly: GCA_026573805.1. Classification (NCBI taxonomy): domain Eukaryota; kingdom Metazoa; phylum Arthropoda; class Insecta; order Trichoptera; family Limnephilidae; genus Hesperophylax; species Hesperophylax magnus. The sequence goes on along the minus strand of JAIUSX010000043.1, from coordinate 802,922 downwards.
AGTGGGAGGGTATATTCACATGTCCGTCTCTCCTGGACATACTGATCTCTAGATACCTACCCAACCCTCATACCTTTGACCTCTCCAACAGGTCTGTCGACCCAGCGCCTTGTGCCGCAGTGGGAGGGTATATTCATATGTCCGTCTCTCCTGGACATACTGATATCTAGATACCTACCCAACCCTCATACCTTTGACCTCTCCAACAGGTCTGTCGACCCAGCGCCTTGTGCCGCAGTGGGAGGGTATATTCATATGTCCGTCTCTCCTGGACATACTGATCTCTAGATACCTACCCAACCCTCATACCTTTTACCTTTCCAGAACTTCCTCTCCTTTTTTCCTTAAAAAAGACCCTCTAAACAGCATCCCGAAAGATGACCTATTTTCGTCATGGCCTCCTGCGAGGGGTTAATGTAAAAAAAATCCTCTAGCTAGAACCTGGAATTCACTCTCGTACTAGTTAAATTCTGTGGCAATTATCGATCAAAATTATCGTTAAACTTTGCTTAATTAGCCTATCTACACAAAAAAGTAGAATACTGTTGTTGTAACCTTGTGGACAAATGACGTTTATATATGAATGTGGCTTATTACTGAAACATAAAGCTGTGCAAGTATAATCCGAAAATTTCCTAAATATAGCGTAATGTGTAATATGATATTTTTGTTATTTGTTTTTGGGGTATTATGCCGTGTTGCGCTAACTCCTTCTTTAGCCAACGTTTCGGACAACATTGCAGTGTCCATCATCAGGGCAGATGTGTTATTTTGAAAATAACACATCTGCCCTGATGATGGACACTGCAATGTTGTCCGAAACGTTGGCTAAAGAAGGAGTTAGCGCAACACGGCATAACACCCCAAAAACAAATAACCAAAATACTTTTGGCCGTGAAAATCTTAAATCATATTTGTAATATGATAAGTTTCTTCGACGATCGTCGAGTAATATAATACAAGTAGTACCTAAACACCGTGTCTATATTCAGCACAACATTTTCCTGACATTTCTGAACAACCTGAATACAATGGCAGACACTTTTCAACAAAGCTAAATCCTTTAATCGGCTCAAGTCTGATTGAAGGGCTTCAGTACTGTGTCACAGAGATATGCGCACATCTCATTTCTGTAGCACGTCCCTCTGTACTGTTTACTGTATATATGCCTTGGTAAAGGTCTACATACCATCCCACTTCCCCTGTATTGATAGTCTAACCCTCGGCAAATACGTACAAATAATACGGCGACCTTATGACTATGCCGTATGTTCTTATGTAATACGTTGTGTATTCCCGGAGGGAGAGAAAGAATTCATTTCTCCGGTCACTAAATTAATTTTAACACAATATAAGTGTCACGATTTTTGGTGCCATTACGATAGCTGAATAATAAACATAAAACATGAAAACTATTCAACAATATAGATGTTCAAATTTGAAAAGATTCAAGGTTGCAAGGATTCGATTTTCGAACCCTCCGCTCTGCTAATTAAAATTTATCCCTTATGTCCTACGCTACGGACACCCCCAAAATTAACGTTTTTATTTTTTTAAATTAAAGTTAAGAAATTTAAAAAAGTAAATACTATATGATTCGAAGCTATATAATATAAATGTTGCAATAATAATAAAAAAAATAAAACCTTACTTAAAATAATTCCACATTGAAGTAAATCATAATTTAGTTCACTTGTCTTTAGATCGAATAGTTCAAATTTGTTTTATTTATTCGAGTCTCGGTTTTCAGGCTATCGGTAAGCTGATAAACGTATGTACCCTCATGGTCTATGCATCTTTTTCGTTTTGCCACTTTCGGTCTAATTTATTATGGTGTCCCTGTATAGTGTTCGTGTACTTGTGACGTTTTTATAAATGTTGTTTTTGTGTGTAAGACAATTTTCTAATTTTCAATATATTCAGTTCATGGTATAGTTTTTTCGAGGGTGTATATGGGTTATAATTGAAGAGTTTTTTCAAAACTTTACTCTGTTTTATTGAAGTGAAACTTCTTTACGCGCGTCACGCAATTTTGAGGACCGGAGTAAAACCGACTCATGACCGTCACGAAAAAACAGGATCATTTCGCTATAGGAGGCTAGCTAATATTATAAACCTAGTTTAGGTCACTCTCCAAACTCAGCTTCGCGGTCTAGAGGCAGAGCGCCCGACTCTCACCGAGGTTCGATCCCCGCTTTAACTATTTTTTTTTCTTTTTGTGATTTTTTTAATACGAGGAAAAGTGATAAAATGCTCTCGTGCTGCGACTTTTAGATATTTTGACTATATGATATTTTGGTCGAATACTTAATAACCGTGGTCTAGAGGCAGAGCGTTCGACACTCGTTATGCAGGACCCGGGTTCGAATCCCATATTTTTATAACTTTTAATTTTTTTTTATCAACGATTTGTAATAATGTAGTAAAAAATTACATAAATTTGTTAATTTACCTTTACTTTAATTTGCGCGAGATACCTCTCCTCGCGGTCTAGAGGCAGAGCGTTCGACACTCGTAATGCAGGACCCGGGTTCGAATCCCATATTTTTATAACTCTTAATTTTTTTTTATCACATGCTACTTATAAATATGTCAATAGACAGAAAAAAAAGAGAAAATGAAATGAAAAGAGAGAGAGAAGAATACTAAAAGTTTCACTTCCGTCGTGCGTAGGCTTGCCACACACTGTATTTTTTTTGTAAATCGTTGAAGTATTTAATGTGAGTGTTTACCCATAATTTCTATTACATAATTTAGGTGGGACTGGTTTAGGATAAAGTATAAGCCCTTCTTAGAAATGAGTTTTCTATCAAATTCACCAACTAGTGAATTTTTCCTTTAGATTTCTATGTGTTGTGAAGCTGTTCACACACGTAGCTTCATTAACATCCATTGAAAATCTTTTCAAATTCTACGATTTATTTAGCGAGGTGCACCTTGTAGATATCTGTCGCAACTGGAAAAAGGAATCTAATTTTAAAAACAGAAACCACGTTGCTATAAAAAATATCGTCTGATCAAATTCTTTTCAAATTTACCCACAAGGAAAGCGTAATTAATTACTCGATGAGAGACCATTTATGTTGGTAAGTGTAGTTGGTAAGTGTAGTTGATTGTTTCCATTTTCGTTGGTAAGTGTAGTTGATTGTTTCCATGCGGTTTTCTTGCTGCCGTAAAGTGTATGTATAAATATATTAATAAAAATCGATGTTTAGAGCGTAACAGAACATAATGTTAAGGGATAGAGATAGTGATAAGGGTTGTTAAAACATTGATACGAAGCATTGAAAAATTAAAAGCATTTGAAAGGCAATGGCCTATGTCAATTTCGCCAACGCAATTAAAGGACAAAGAAAGTTGCGAGTGGAAAAGCGGACGGAGAAGGGACCGACAATAATAGACGCCAGCATTCTTACACAGCCACACGCTGGATACGATACGGGACTACGTATAGGTATTGCATATAGGACAGCGTCTGCGGGCCCCGGACAGTCCTTTCTCATTCCGCCCACTTCTCTTCTCCTCTCGGCCTCCGGCGATACAGCTTCTACTCGTGTGTGTGTAATCCTCCGTTTCCTCGAAGCGGCTGAACAAAGGTGACGATACGGGGTATCACATCCCGCAAAGACGGCGATACGTTTCAGGAGTCGCGACTAAAGTCCCTCTGGCGGCGACATGCGGAAATAATAATCGGAATTTTCCGCTGAGGATCCATCGACGCGCGGGGCAATGTGAGTTCATAGATAACAAAGGGCTATTGAATGACATCTTTGTATTTCAAACAATAACGTTACAAACTAACTTCGTGAAAAGTGGAAAGAAACCCCTCCCCTCTATCACACTACTCTGAAGAAATGTTCAAGTATAAACGTTATTAACTTTCTTGCATGCCATCAAAAAATAAATGAAATAAACCATCAAATAATATATGGAATCGACAATTTAATTTTATTTTTTTTAAAAAAGAAGAATTACTACCGGTTGGGAGATTTGAATTCTTCCTGTCCGACTTCTAACCGAGTAACGAAATGCAGAAAAGGTATCTGTTCATCATTCAAAAAGATGTCCCCAAGCGACGTAAACACGAAAACAAATAAAAACCGCCCAAAGATGTGTTCTATTAACAAATATCTAACAAAATAATAAATAAATAAATTACGTAATAGTAAAAATAACGCAACTCAAACCGAAAAACAAAGTTAGGTAAAATTCTTTTCTTAATTCTATTGAAGGGTTAGAATTTAGAAGTTCTAGTTTAAATTGACAATTTAGCGCCCAACAACAGAGCAGGTAAACAGTAGTCCCAGATTGATTAATTACTTCGATTTTTTTCTTTGTTTAAGTTAACGAGGAGCCAATTTAAAATTACACTCAATACCCCCATAAAACTGTTCTCAGCCATTATTTGTGATTCATTTATCTACATCTCCTGTATTCAAAAAATTGCAATAATACTTTAGTAATAAAAGTTATGGCAAAGTCTCAGCCGGATAGCTATCTCTCCTTTTCACAATCCAGGAAATTATTACCCATAGAATAAGGACTTTGAGAATGATCTTAGTAATTGACGGTTTCCACCGTATTGAATATAAATAAACAAATTTTATCCTTTATTCCACTTGTTTAGTTAAGTATTAGATCTAAAACTCTACAATATATGTATGGATAATGTGTGGATATTTATTGTTATTGCGATTAATTCGTGGATTTTTTAAAACTTATTAGGTCAGCATTATTATTGATGATGCTGTAACAGCTGTAACTGCTTTTACTCAATAATAAACTTGATTTAATTCAATTTAAAAAAAACTACAAAATTATATTATGTACCAGTCTGAAGATTACCTTAGTTGGTTAAAACCGGTCCGGTCCCATAAATAAACGAGTGGAATAAAGTAATACGGCATAATTTATTGTAAACTATGTAACACAACTGTATTACTTGAATTAATTCAATTTAAAAAAACTACAACATTATATTATGTACCAGTCTGAAGATTACCTTAGTTGGTTAAAACCGGTCCGGTCCCATAAATAAACGAGTGGAATAAAGTAATACGGCATAATTTATTGTAAACTATGTAACACAACTGTATTACTTGAATTAATTCAATTTAAAAAAACTACAACATTATATTATGTACCAGTCTGAAGATTACCTTAGTTGGTTAAAACCGGTCCGGTCCCATAAATAAACGAGTGGAATAAAGTAATACGGCATAATTTATTGTAAACTATGTAACACAACTGTATTACTTGTTAACTACTTTTGTAAAAGCCCATTAGGGCGTAAATAAATAAAAACACATTCCTAAAACGTGCGAACATCTCATACTATCAACTACTCATCTTTTAGTTTCTCAATAGTTCATCAACAGTTTCTTCTAGTGAGGTGTTCACAAAAAACTCCTACTAACCCATACAGATAAATAAATGAGTGGAATAAAGTAATACGGCATAATATTGCTTTCCTCAAACACGCGAACACCTCATCGTTTAGTTTCTCAATAGTTCATCAACAGTTTCTTCTAGTGAGGTGTTCACAAAAAACTCCTACTAACCCATACTGATACTGACTTTTAATATCCTTGTTAAACTGGTACTGATTATGTATACTGTAGGTAAATAAATAGAAATAAAAGTTATAAGTTGGTTTTAGTGTACTGATTATTATCAATATTCTAGAGTTTCTAGAATAAAAATGGATGTTAAAGCGCGTAATACGAAAAATGCAAAAATATCTTTAAAAACTTGTTCTTGTTCCTCCGACGTTTTGAAAATAAGTCATACTGAGCGTTTTCTTAGAATCCTTAAGTCTTCGTGAGAACGGCACTTGGCAAGTCAAATACACGTTGATTCATTCACCTCCACAGCAGTAACAGCTAGCTCTCTATGTTCCTATGCTCCAGTACTCGGTGTACGCTCGGGGTACGCTCGGTGTACGCTCGGTGTACGCGTCGCAGCGCCCCGCAGTGGCTGGCTATAAGAAGCGCTACGCTGCGCCGTGCAGGCCACAGCACTCTCGGCCGGCCGCGCGATCGGAGCCGTAGCTCGTAGCCCGTAGACTCGTAGCCTGCCTCGTACTATCACTTCGTAGTGTCACGCTTTGTACCGAGGTGTTTAACTAGTGAATTTCTCTAATATTTACTATGATGCAGTTTTGTAGTTTGGAGCGTGCTCACTTGACTGAACTACAACGTTTTATTTCCGTAAGTTTCAACTACTTTTATCCTGATTCTTCCAGTTTATTTCTCAATGATTAACTGAATCCATTATGAAACAACAACAATGTAAGGAATAAATGATTTCAAGAAAGCACCGTAGGATGTTTCAAACAAAAATAATAGGATTTTGTAGGATATTACTAATGAACCTGTTTTAAATTTTACGCAATTGGCAAACGACTGTTTACCATTCATACATTTTCGTTTGTTAGATATTAAAATTTAAAACACGTTTATTACGAAGGGCTTTTAATTTTAGATTCTTGTTCATGGAAAAAAGACTTCAATGGATTCTCTGCCAATTGTTATTTATTATGAAGACGCAGTACCTATTTGAAAAATGAGTACAATATTTAATAAAGTTTACTTTTATTTCTTTGCTTCAATTTATTAAAGAAAACCTAAATTTTATAAATGCCTAAAGCTGCGTTTAGTACCATGTTTACATTTTAAACAGCAAATTATTTAATTTCCATTGGTCGTTTGAATTTTGTTAATGTTGTATAACTTATTAATTTATAAAAAAAATCCATTATCATTAATTGATCATACAGCATCCACATGCGACCCTTATTATTGATACATAATTATTGAGGTAGTCGGTACACAGAAAACGTTAGTTTTACCGATTTATTATAATGCTTTTAAAAGCGGGAAAGTACTTTCTGAATATATCGGATTCCATGTTCATCCACCTGCGTTTACCTTGTTAATATATATTGACGAAATTCGAAAATATTAACTTTGTCGCCTTAATACTGGTACATTGTTATTTTTACTAAAAGTTGAACATGAAACCTTTCATTTCATTCGTTTAGGGCATGGAATTTTTGTTTTTAACAGGATTACGAATAATTCAAAGACATTTTTAATTCATTAGTAATATTGTTTTTACTATTAATTTTTCTTCGTGCATTGACAATTAAAATACCATTACCTAATCTAGAAACCAGTAAATGATAAATATAAAATCTGACAAAGGCCCCGAGGAAAACAATTTCCCGCTTCTGATGTAAGCAAAACCTTAATTTATTTGTACCGGTAATTAATTAAATAAATAAAGCAATTTGGTATGTATTGTATACAAATAATACACTTCATAAATATTGCGTAGGTACAACAAAAACTCCAAGCGAATTTTTTCATCCTTAACAAGAAATTGGTTTTCTTGTGAATTTACTTTTAAACCGCATGCCATTAAATACAAAAAATATTGTGTTTTGGTTTGAATTATTAGGTAAAATAAATCTATTACAAGGATTTTTTGTTATAATGAGTCAATGAAAAAAAAGACGGGTTGTTTCGGAGAATTTGAACAATTCATCAAATTTTAACTTTCATTTACGGGATCTGTGAAAATCCTATTCAATTTCTGTTATTATATCAGTATAGGCTAGTTGCTTGACCGAACTAAAATAAAAACAGAACTTGAAAAAAACTTTCACGGAACTTGAAAATTAACTTCGTAATTTGAAGAATTGTTCAAATTCTCCGAAACAACCCGTCTTTTTTTTCATTGACTCATTATAACAAACAATCCTTGGAATAGATTTATTTTACCTAATAATTCAATCTAATATCATAAAGTTTTAAAAAAGTCGTTTTGAAAAAGCTTCAAATTATGAATATAATATTAAAGAGTTCTAAAATTGTACTTCAGTTTCGGATTTCCGTTTTTTTGAGAAGCGTTTAAATTCGCTTTGTTATTTTATCCTGTATCTTCCAGTTTATTTCTCACCAAAGAGTTAAAAAAAGTTTTCTAAATTTTAAATAGAATTGCATTATTTGCTTTTATTTACTTATTGTTCGTAAAAATTATGACACATAATACATTTCTTAATAAATAAGATATTATCTTAGTTTGTAAAATGCAGGTTGCGTACTGCAACTTGACAAACTTCCACCGTTGAAGGAGTTTAATATTAAAATGTCTTCAAAATTTCCCACACAAAGAAAGAGGCGGACCGCGATGAACTTTTCCGATAACCCGATAGTGCCGTAAGTAAAAGTTTGAGGCAAATTACTCGGCGCGCCGGGCCTTTCCGTCCCGCTCACGCCACCGCCCACCACGCCATTCTCCACACTCCCTCTGCCTCTGCCTCTCTCTCGACCCGAACTCGGCAACTTATAGACCGGAACATAAATATTATTTAAGGTCTCTATGTTCCTGATAACTATCTAAGACAGCGCCATGATAGATTATTCTCGCTGCCAATCGTTCTCGCGGTAGAGAGAAGTACTACGTATATTGCTTCTGAACAAAATCTCTTCGGCTCTAGACATATTTAGCGTCAGTAAGCAGAGATTCATAAAGGAAATCCTATTCATTCTTGACCCACCTCATTGAGCCATTTACATCACTGGCTGAATTGTTTTAAACTATTATATTGCCATAAGGAATTAAAATACAACCCTATTATTAACACGAGATAAATTATTTTGGTTACATAGCAGATCACCAATAAGTTCTACCTAATACTAGAGATGTTACGTTTCTTCTTCTACGAACAATTTAAATATAATTTGGATAGAAACTTTGATGACAATAAAAAATTGCAGAAAGCAAATGTAAAATAGAACACAAAAACATTTAGAAGTATAAAAAAAAATAACTGACATAAAAGGTTCAAAGAAAGAAACACTCCGTTCAATCTGCATTCTCACAGTCCGCCTTGGGGGTTCTAATCTGCTTCCAGAAAACACATAATGTATTGATAAACTTCCACAACCATCGAACCGTTTTAAATTTTTAAAAAATACTAAACTACCAAAATAACGATTCTTTTTCCTTTTTTAGGCTTATGATTCAAATCTTAGTGCCTATAAAATTATACATGCCTTATGATGTCGAGAACGGAATAACTTTTTTGTAATCTTTTACCAATGTTTCAGCTGAATAAAAAGTAGTAAATGAATAAACGCGGTACAGGTAATATAGCGGTGATTGCGGACTAATTTCATCATTAAACAACAAGAATAGTTAATCGTTACATTATACGCATAAAGCTTACATTTTATTTAAAAAAATCTTGAATTCAATTCCTATTTAATGAATTTCCCCATAGCTCATTACGGACTGAAGTCTGGTTTGTGATCGTTATTGGGTCCCTATTAAGGAATGGCCGGAAGTAGCAGAACTAATGGGCCCTTGACAAAGCCTTCCTCTGACGGATCGCGACCCCACCTTGAACTCCCCGCCCTCAAACCGCAGTTGGCTGCATGAACTGTTATAAGGAGAACCGCTTTGATATTCCGACTTGGAGGTACAAAAGAAGCCGGAAATTATTATCCACTTTATAACTTTTCTTATAATTATTATTATTGTAGATGACTGTCAATTATTTAAAATATAATTTTCAATATTATATTTGGCTTTGGGATATTTACAAAATATTTTCCGTCTTCTAAGGGTTAAAGAGCATTTTAATCATTAAATAACCTTTTAAAATGCTTTGTGACTAGAATATGATGTTTGGTCAGTGCATATTTCTGTAATATCAAAGCTGTTGGACATAGAGCTCATTTGAAGAGCCAAATTAGACGTAATAAATTTAACCTAACGTACGAATTTGTTTGTTTCGCACTTATAAATGATTAGTACTGATAAGTTGCACTGGAACATACGTAATGTACGTTTGTTCCCAACTATTAACGCAATAAAATAAACAACAGCGATTCACCGAAGAGTGGTAATTTTCGAAGAAATAACGCGATTTTATGGTATTTTAAAATAATAAAGTAATTATATATATATATATTATAATTATTTCTTTGTCTAATGCTTCCACAAGCTTGAATAGCCATGAAAAACAACACAACTAAATTCGTTTATTCAAACATTACTCTGGTTGCAAAATAACAGCGCTTTTTCAAAAAAAAAACCGTAATTAGCTAAAAATAGCGGATATTGTTAAAAAAAAATAACGTGAAATTTTCAGGTGCCTACTCATGCGATGTAATGCTCATATAATAATGCGTATGTAAGTATACGAAAAAGACCATGTTTCGAGATAAAATGAGATTGAATTCAATTTCATTTTGTTTTCCCTCCGACTGAAGTCAAAATATTTAAGCATGCAAAAGAATTCCCGATGAGGCCCGAATACCCCCCCCCCCGCAGGCGCGCCTTATCCGGAAACATCTAAATCTGCCTTTTAAATAAATCGTTACATCTAACGATTTGCGTTTCTTCGAAGAATAAATGAGAGTTTTTTAATATAATAGTATTAGATACGTCACTAAAGATTAAATTTCCATTTGCCCTCGTTAAAGTTATATTTTATTCTTAACACGATCGCAACATGAAAAATAAGAAGCCTTCGGTTCAATTTAAGGTTCAAATTTGAAATTGCTTTCGAAGGAATATTTCCTTGGATATCGCACCTGTCCTGATCTAATAAATGATTTAATTATTTATTGCGGTGATTGATCTTTTGTTTGTCGATAACAACCTATTGCCGACTGATTTTTAAACTTTTTTTAACATATTGAACGGTGGTTTTACGGCTTGGTTTAATATCACAAAAGGTGTTAAACAAGGCTGCGTAATGTGACCATGGTTATTCAATCTATACATAGATAATTGTTTGCAAGAATTTAAAGAGGTGGGATTGGGCGCAACTTTGAGTAATCTGAAAGTATGTTGCCTCTTGTATGCTGATGATGCGGTGCTGATTGCTAACAGAATGGAAGAGTAGAATCTACAGTCTCTCGTGTCTAGGATGAACGAATTATGTATTAAGAATGAGTTAATGATTAATGTAAGTAAGTATAAAGTCATGGTGTTTGAAAAAGACAATACGAAAACAGTGTGCAATATAGATGTGAATGAAGTATATGAATATAGTTAGAATACTTGGAGCAGGTGGATGAGTTTGTGTATTTAGGAAGCATGTTTACGAGAGATTGGAAGGCTGATAGAGATATTGAAAGAAAAGTAAATGCAGGTAACTCCATTAATGAAGGATTGAACGCAGTTGGCGCTGACAAAAAAATATCCAAAGAAGCGAAGCTAGCAGACCACAATTGAGTGCTGGTACCTACCCTGATGTACGGAAGTGAGTCATGGAACTGGCAGAAAAAGGATGAAAGTAGAATGAATGCTGTAGAAATCAGATCCCTGAGGCGTATGTGTGGTAAAACCATATATGGTCGTGTGAGAAATGTTGAGATCCGTAAAGAGTGCAAGGTTGATGTAAGCGTAATGATCAAAAAAGGGACTCTTAGATGGTTTGGGCATGTAGAGCGAAAGAGCGAGGAAAAGTGTGTAAGGAGAATATATGGTAAAAATGTGAATGGTAGCAGAAGTCGGGGACGCCCGGGGAAGACATGGCACGAACAAGTGAATCAGATACTTGAGTCGGACAATGTCGAGAGTCAGAATAATAGAAGAGTATGTATGAGACGATGTATGAATGTGAATGAGGCAGGGAGTGTGTTCCAAGACCGAGTTGTTTAGCGGTCCGTCCTCTCTGCCTTCCCCTGCGGAGAAACGGCGTGATGGTTAGTTAGTTAGTTAGTTAGTTAGTTAGCTGCCCAGCACACGTTTTCTTACATAAACCGCCGAGGCTGGGTACAACTCGTAAGGGTTGACTCCAAGTTTGGGTACGATATAATATATCCATCTTATGTCCATAAGGCATTAAGGGCCTGCAGCTTGTTGATGTGTTACCTACAAGAGACAGGGGAACTATAAATCAATTTTTTTCTTCTTACAATTTTTTTCAGTGAGTTATTTACTACATGCTATTTTATTTAGCCTCTGAGAGTTAATTTTCTTATATGCCACTCATGGTTGTACAAGTCTATGAAATAGGCACCTGTTGAAATTGTGAATAGTGTTTCGACATTAATACATTGATTAAGAATTGATAATTTGGAAATGGAAAATTTCTTAATGTTAATGTCTCTGGAAGTGTTTGTTTTAATATTAACAATATGTTGTATGGTATTTTTCATATCTTATACAGAGGATTTGTTAGAAATTAAAATTCAATTTTTGTTTTTTTTATTGTTCGTACATTTGATATGAATTTTTCCATTTGACACGAAGTTCCGTCTCTATTATAGAGGATTTATCGGAAACTTATTAAAAAAATAGTTTTGTTTATTTTATTTGATAACGTAAAAAAATTATAAATTAACGTTAATTCTTTCACAAGGGCGTGTTTTGATATTAATAATACGTTGGATCTAAAGCAAGCCTCCTTGAACTCGGGTAGTTGTTTGACGAGTTAAAACAAAATTAAATGTCCAGCTTACATTGAATTATTATTATTAATTTTATAATTTTTGAAGATTATTTAAATTGTAATTTTAAATTCATACATAAATGATCACATATTCGAATTTACTTAATGAGAAGTTCAAATATGACAACATTTATCGCTTGATTTAGCATCAAACTTTTTTAATTCAATATTTTTTACTTCTCAATATATTATATGTAATACTATAAGCTTCTCATTGCAAATTTGCATAAATTTGTTGCTTGAATTTTATGGAACATTTGTATACATTGGATGCTTGAATTTTATTCTTTTGAAAAATAATTATTGCCATCTCTTTAAAATTTGTTGAAAATTATGACAGTAAATTTGAACAGGTTTGAGTCTTGGATAGGTTTTATATACTTGGATCTAAAATAAAAACACATAATTAAAAATTTAAAATTAAAAATTAATAAATAAAATAAAATAAATAAAATAATACATAAACGTTTTGAATTTCGATTTGAAGTGCTTTTATTAAGATTATTTAGAATATCAACGAATTATACTTTTTTAATGCAACTTGGATTTATTACACATTAGTGAAATAATTAATTCTTTGATAAAATACCAAATATTTTTTCTTTACTTTTAAAATTACATTTCTGCGGTATCAGAATTTCCACAAAATGTTATCAAATATTGATTTTGAATTGTTAATACATTATTCAAATATGTGTTTTTTTCTGTTTATCAAGATTTTCTTGAACCATGCTGGTTATTATATATTGTTTACCATTACATGTCAAAAGGGCATTTCCACATTTACAATTATCGATTATTTTTTTTCTTGTGTAACATCTTTGTGTTTAAAAAATCCTTTATTTTTATTTAATTATAAACCAAGTAGGTACATAGCTGCAGGTAAAGAAGATAACCAGCAAGAAAGAAAAAAAATCATCCATGAGTTTTCCACACTGATATCCAAGAAATAATATCCCGGCATATTTCACCTCATCACAACTAAATCATTGAAGATACATGGAGAAGCTGTAATTTATGGAATTTGCTGCACTTATTCAGTCTTACACAGAACATCGTGGTTTCCAAGTCACACTGCGGGAGGCCGCTACTTAACTCTACAGAGATAACATGAGTTGATATCGCTTCAGTCTTCAAGCATATCATCAGGCCGTTCCAGCTAGTCACACAGGACAGGAGGATTTCAACACTGGAGTGTTCCATGTGTAATGTAACGGTGTAAAACAACAAACCCCTACTTTCGTTACTTATATCGATTCGAAGATATAGGCAATCGTATCAATGAGTACCAACATACCATTGACTTGCTGACGAGTTCAGATCCAGAAGAGCGGCAGGGAACGCGTTAAATGATACGTGGAGACCGAGGCGAATCGTGGCGACGAAATGAATTTCGATTTTTTTATTTTTTTATTATTTAGTAAATGTTTACATGTAGTGTATCACCTGCTAACCAGGTCAATCACACCTTCGGCTCTCTTACTTCACACTGGAGTACTAGGCAGAATCAATGTCATCCCCAGTACTGAACACCACCTACAAGTCCAGTCTCCACCAATGCGGGGCCGAGCCACCGACTTTATCGCCTCGACCACTCTATCGCGTCTTCTACGCTTACATTTGGTGTCGATCTTCGACATGGAGGATTCGCCGCTGACTACATCCACCGACGCGGTATCGATCTTCGACATAGAGTATTCGCCTCTGGTGTCGATCTTCGGCCAGGGGAATTTTCCGTCGACTGTATCCACCAACTGCGTGAGCATCGGTCAAGAGTCATCATCTCGCTACTACACTGACTCAATACAAGCTGTGTCCTCCCAACTAGTGGCGGCTCGCGACTTTTGGATGAACTAGAGTGTTATTATTACAAAAATGGCATTATTGATGTTGTTGTAGTTAAAACGATTTTTTTTATTTTTTTTTATTATTTAGTAAATGTTTACATGTAGTGTATCACCTGCTAACCAGGTCAATCACACCTTCGGCTCTCTTACTTCACACTGGAGTACTAGGCAGAATCAATGTCATCCCCAGTACTGAACACCACCTACAAGTCCAGTCTCCACCAATGCGGGGCCGAGCCACCGACTTTATCGCCTCGACCACTCTATCGCGTCTTCTACGCTTACATCTGGTGTCGATCTTCGACATGGAGGATTCTACACTGACTACACTGACTCAATACAAGCTGTGTCCTCCCAACTAGTGGCGGCTCGCGACTTTTGGATGAACTAGAGTGTTATTATTACAAAAAATGGCATTATTGATGTTGTTGTAGTTTTTTTTTTTTTTTTTTTTTTTTTTTTTTTTTTTTTTTTTTTTTTTTTTTTTTTTTTTTTTTTTTTTTTTTTTTTTTTTTTTTTTTTTTTTTTTTTTGAAATCGCAATATATTGGATCTACCTGGTGGCCTCGATCCATGCTAGTAAATAAGAAGTTTGAGTAAATAAGTAAATTACTCGTGGTAGATTTGCCTTTTACAAACCCGTGTTGTTGTTCAGTAATTTTGGCAGCAAGCTGGGGATATATATTGTCATGGACAAGTCTTTCCAATAGTTTAGGGATCGCCGAGAGAATGGATATTGGCCTATAGTTTTCCACTCTTTGACGCGAGTCACCCTTGTGGACCGGTATAATATAGGCCAACTTCCACCTATCAGGGAAAACCCCATCACTCAGGCATTTATTAAATATTATGGTAAGCGGCACACACAGTGACGACGCAGCAGATCTAAGGAAAAACGCCGGTATTCCATCGTGACCCGCACCCTTGTTTATGTCTATCGATTTTAAACTCGATTGCACTTCTTTTTCCGTTAGTTTAATTGTGTGAATGTGCGCAAGTCCAGAGTCCTGAACTTCCTCAAGTTGGTCAATGTTAATAATTGGGTCATTGATAGAGGAAGGTTCAAATGTTGACTTAAAGAATTCAGAGAACATATCACAAATTTCCTGGGCATCGTTAGATTTGCGCCCTTCGAAGGACATTGCAGCAGGGTATCCATCAGACGATTTTAATGAGGATATGTATGACCAAAAGCTTTTGATATTATTTTGCAATGAACTTTCGATGTTGTCAAAAAATAACCTTCGGGTTTCATAAGTCAATTTTTTGTGTAGCACGTAAGAAGGAAAATTCACGATAGTCAGAAAGACCTTTATATGTCTTCCATTTGAGCCAGACTTTATCTTTTTTCCTTGATAACCTAATAAGTTCTGGAGTAAACCATATGGGGAATTTGTCATTTCGTCGTGCCAATACTGGAATAAGCTTATCAATTACATTGTTTATTTTTAAATAGAATCAATCTACTGCTTTTTCGGCTGATAAATTTGCGATTTCAGATAACCAATCAATACAATTAATGTCCTCATTAATCTGAGCATAATTAGCTTTCCTGAAATTGCGCCTACGCTGTATTTTGTTTTTGATTTTTGGTTGAATTACGAAGGATATATCAAATTCAAGGGCTGGGTGGTGTCTATCCTCTGAGAGGAGAGGGTTGTTGCTACGTTTAACATTTGTTTCGCGACTGTAGAATACGAGGTCTAAGTATTTTTCATTATGGTTAGGTATACAGTTATATTGGAGTAAGTCCATCAATGACATTGCTTGAAGCAAAGTTTTCGATGCAGCCGTATTTGAGGAGGCGAGACCTTGACTGCTGTCTTCGGAAAATGACCAAGTCAGAGTTGGTAGATTCATATCTCCTAGTACACAAAAAGTATTATTTGGTTGTGATGAATATACAGATTCCAGGTTTTCGGAGAACGTATCATAGACCGTAGGTTGTGAGGCAGGAGGTATGTATACTGCACATATGATGAGATTGAAAGACCTTACCGGAATAGAAATGAAGATTTGTTCGATTTGACCATTTTCCCAGTCATCGAGCCGGGAAGATGCAAGCTCCTTGCGCACTGCTACCAACACACCGCCTCCGTCCATTTTACCAGTGAGTGTACGGTCCCTATCACGTCGAAACACCGTGTAACGCGAATCTATGAATTCAGCCGTATTTATACTTGCTACAAGCCATGTTTCAACTAGAACTATAACGTCGTAGTTATTCGATAATACATTAATTAGTAGCTCCTGGGTTTTGGTCCTAATACCACCACAGTTCTGGTAATAAACGGATATAGATGATGATGAGATCATTTTACCAGAGTAGGAGTGCTGTTTGACATATTCCACAATCGCACGAGTAATACATTATGCAGGGCATATGAGGCTTCGAAATTACATAAAAAACATAGACTACTTATTAGATCAAGGAATGTGAAATATGTTGACATTTTAGAATGTGAATGAATATGTGAGAAACATGGTATTGGTTTAAAGTTATAGGGATATTGCGCGGTAAACAAAAATATAAAGTAGCTTTGAAAGAAACAAATTACAGGATACAGAATACTGTGAGAAAGCGGATACCGAAGACGGCAGTAACATGTTTTTAGTCACATGTTTTGCTGATCATGTGTGATTATCTTTTGAAGGTCTCCCTCACGGCGAATGGTGAAAACCCGAGAGAGATCGTTCCTCTTCGCCAGAATACTGCCGTTCCGCACCCATATGTATTTAAAGCCGTTAGCTTTTCCGGCGGCTCGTGTTTTGGCAAATAGGATTTTATTTTTCAATGTAAGGTGCTCGTTTATATAAAAATTGGTGGTGGGAGCACCAAATCCTAATTGTTCCGTGGTAAGGCCGCGGCGAGTCCTTGCTGCAGCGATGACATCATCACGAAGTCGCTTTGTGGAGAGCTGGACGACTATATTGCGTGGACGGTTGGAGGGCGAGGAGTGGCCGCGAGCGACGCGAAAACGATTTTTTATTTTTTCGATAATTGGATTTGTTGTATGAAGATTTTCAGGAAATCCATAAGGCGCACGGCCTAACTGAAATTTTTTGAAAATCTTCGGACAAAAAATGCATTTTTCTAAAAAAAAATTAAAACCGTTTTGAGCTACAACATCATCAATAATGCCTTGTTGTAATGTTAGCACTCTAGTACTCCCAAAAGCCACGAGCCGCCACTGCTCCCAACCCAACCTCTTTCATTCGTCTCCTTCCATAACAACAATGATTAAATAAAATAATTATAGAATCCTTTTTATCACTTCAAACAGAACTTGTGTTTCTTTACATTGTAATTAATGTTCTATTTACTTTTATGCTTTCTGAATAATTATTAACAATGTTATATTATTATGGATGCAGGTATTGGTTTTCATATTGGTACAACAATAGAAGAGAAATAACATTTTGTTATTATTTCATTATTAACTAGATACTATTTAATAATAAGAGTATTAATTTTAAAAAAATACAAACCTTCCCGGGTTACGAGTAACCTTTTTCATTTTTATATGATGTACAGTGCAAGCCAGAGGAAGTATGTCGCCACCCGGTTGGGCAGCGTGGTGATGCAGGTTAAGGTAGAGACTGTAGGAAGAGATTTACTAATGCGGGTCTAGAAAACAGATGCTGGTAGCTCGTTCCACACACGGGCTGAAGAAACGTTACATTCTCATGAAGCCAACGTCAACTGTGAACGGGTGTTCCGCTCGAGTCCGTCGAGTTTCACGCACGATCACTGGTGCACCGGGGATCAAAGCTGCTAGCTCTTTAGAGGCTTCATTAAAATATCTGTAAAACAGACTCAGCATGCCCAAATTGCGTTTGTGTATAAGAGATGGTAATCGGTCTTTTAATAACGGATTGTCAATCGAACGGACCGCCCACGTATGTACAAAATCAAATAAATTTATCAGGTATTGCAGGGTTCCAGTCCAGAGGCGTACTATTTATATAGGGTTAACAACTGGTAACTATTAAAGAATCTGCCAGCCCTATACAAGACGCCCAGTTTATACACGTTTATATACGAGTAGCTTATAATTTGAAAATCTCCTCCTAAAACGTGATGGAGGTTAAAATTAATTAATTAAACATCTTAGTCAGCCGAGGAACTGAACTCACGACGCCTGGGTGAAACCCAAAAGCAATGCCAATTCAGCCACTGACCATTTTAGGGTCCGGAATATAAATTTCCTTTAGAATATAAATCAGATTTTGATAAATTCTACAAATGGTATATTGGTTCCATGATAACTCAACTCAGTGACAATTCAACACACTTTTAAAAAGTGATTAGAAACGATGAAAAAAAAATTAAACCTAACCTAACCTACTTAACTCAGTTAGTAAAGTTTTTGTTTCATCACTTTCCATGACTTTATATAACTTTTTAAAGATGTGATGAATTATCATTGTGATGATTTATCCGGTCACCATGTTATGTATCTTTCCATGAACTATTTTATGTCAGCTTATATTTAACAATTCAATTAGTAAGGTTTTCACACACCCGGTCATATATCAATTGAATAAATTTTTCACGACGTTTTGTAGTAAGACCTCAGTTTACATCATGTTTCCGATTTAATTTCTAAAACATCCTATTCTAGTAACTAGTATTTCTATTCAAATCCCGTGTAGAACGAATGAGCTATTTTTAACGCCTTGGTTTTTATTTTTATTTTGTTACTTACGACTTAAGGGGTACCCCGTTTCTTAACCCATTATAAGTATTTCTGAATTTAGTTTTACATAGCGACGATTTGCAGTTGTGTGGGTAGGTTCAACTAAAATTAATAATATTTTCTGAAATCTAGTACTTACACTCTTTGGCACGCGGGAGAAACTACAAATATCCAAATGGCCCCCGACATCAAAAAGTTTCCTCCCCCCCTTGTATAGGGCGTCCAATTTTGGAATGAAGCTAATATTCACGCGATTCCGATTAAAATCCAGTATGTTGATTAAATTTAATGAGGACAAGGGAAGCTACTGTACCGCCGTGTTCACTTTGCACGGTGCTCAGTGCTACCGGTGTGGGTGTGGGTTTGGGTTTGGGTGTGGGTGTGGGTAGTGCGGTGCCACAATTAGGTTGTGGCGGCGAGACTGTTTATGGTTCGAAAAGATAATTAGTAATCGTATTGACAGTCAATGTTTCTGAATAATCCGAGTTGCTAAAACGGCATTTCTAAATTGAATTTAAGCTTGATTAATAAGACGATTGAACTATTTACCCGAATAGCAGAAGGCTTACACCCTGGCTCCCAACGATGTCTTGGTCATCTACCTAATAATAAACAATCAACAGATTTTATATTTATTATGAGTGAAATATTATAATTTTCTCATATATTTTTTAATAATCATTTGAAAGCGCTGTTTCTTCGTAGTGGTATTATGGTCTAAGTAATAGTTAGCTGTGGCAAGATATTAGGTGCGATATAAAATGCTTAAACCAATTGGCAGACCGTCGGATTGTCCTTAGTTTAAGTCTACGAGGGTTCATTTGCTTAAATTGTGCGCGAATTAGGTTGCATTAAGAAGATAATACAGACTCTAATTTCGTAATTTGTCTCTAATCGCAGCCATTCGAGACATTTGCTTGTAATATTGTTAAAATTCCCCAAGCAAGAAGGCGACAATCAACATAACTGCTAATTACGATCAGGGCATATTATATTATGTACTTATCCCGCCGGAATATTCATGAGAGCTAAGTTCAATAAATTATTGAATTTGCTACCAAAACTGCACAGGCATAATATAACCGTTTCATTTATTAGTTTAAAAAAAAAATTATTTATGTATAGTTATAAAGCACATATTTAGAAATAAATTAGTCAATTGATGTATTTTTTTAAATTTTCAAAATTAATTATTGTTTTGTGATCTACATACGTTAATGTAAGCTTCCCTGCAATAAAACTATATATCGAAAATCTGGTCGAAACCTTCAATTTACTACAGAATTTATTTTTTTTTAAGAATTATTTCTTCTTGAAATAATCACTAGGATCGCCAATGCGTGCATATTAATTAAATAAATATCCATTACTAGTATTACGTATTCATTCAAAGCAATATTTTTTTAAACATACATTAAACTTCGAACGAGCAAAAGATGCTTGGTTTCTCTTGCAGAGCTTTTTTTCGATTTTAAGTCCATAGTGTATACTCAATAGTAACATTTTAGTTACACTGTTAAATCAACCTCTTCCATCAGTTTTGTGAGGAGGTAAAACATGTTCGAATGTCAAACAATAATGCAAATAGATAACCTTTAGATTATATATGCCCATGGTGAGATAATAAAAGTGGCTGACAGCTTTGCTCACACCGGAGATGGTTGGTGGTTAGGCTGCGAGGGATATTACATAATAAGGCGAAAGTAAGACAAATGTACATTAGGGTGGTTACAAGGTATAAGGTGAAAAAATATTTTCGTCCTAATGCCGGCCTGACCCCCCTAATATTTGCCATCTGTCTAGAAAATAAGATTTGGAAAGTTTTAGCTCAATTGGATAATGTTAACCCGTGCCTCATCGAGATTAAATATGAAAAAACGATTTTTTGCAAAAAAATACTTAATTTAATCACTTTTGATCAAATTTTGTTTCCTTTGAACATTATACATTATTAAACAATATAATAAACAACATCATATTTAATAAAATAATATAATATATAATAAAACATTAAACAAACATTTTTTTCAACTTTATAAATGTTTTTAGGAATTGCAAGTTAATGGTTATTATCTAGTTTATAGTTATGAGCTTATCAAATATAGATTCAAAAATTCCGATTTAGAAGGAGCTGCTGTGCACTGGGACGGAAAATTATTTCCAGATATTTTGAGTAAAGAAAATGTAGAAAGAGTAGCGGTTTTGATTAGTTGTGGGGATGAAGAACAGTCGATAGGAGTTCCAGGCAAAAGCTGTATTTTCAGCAGTTGAAGAGTTGGAAGCAGTTGAGAAAATCCAGGCAAATGTGTTTTGATACCACTGCGGTAAATACTGGTCGCTTCAACTGAACCTGCGTTTTGTTGGAGCAATTATTAGTCGCCACCTCGTTCGCCACCATATTTTAGAAATTATTCTTAAATCAGTTTTTGATTTAAAAATGGGCACAACTACTGGACCCCACTCATATATTTTTAAAAACTTTCAGACTGGGTGGTTGAAGCTAGACAAGACAAAATACAAAACTGCTATTGAAGATAAAAATATTAAACATAAAATAGGGAATTCAGATGAAATATCAATTTTTCTAACAGAACAATTAAAAAACCAACAGCCAAGGGATGATAACAAAGAATTAATTCAACTTTCGTTAGTTGTGTTGGGACGTACTCCCCCAAAAGATACTTTTTTCAAAGTTCCTGGTGCTATTCATCACGCTAGATGGATGGCAAAGGCCATTTATTGAATCAAAATATATCTTTTCAGGGATCAATTTACATTAACAAATTTAGAAAAAAAGCTATCACTGACATTGGTTTATTTTTAATAAACATTTATGTAAAAGCGTGGTTTAACGCCCCCAAACCCACTTTGGCCCCCAACCAAGACCTACAATTTTTAAAATCTCTTGTAAAATGTAGAGAAATCGATAAAGAACTTGCAGACAAGGCACTGTCTAAAATGATAAATCATCTGTGGTACCTCAATTCTAAGCAAGTCACATTTTCTTTCTTCTCAATTTAGAAAAAAAGTGTCAAAACAAGCATGGCTGTAAAAAGTCTACAATTAATTCCAATTGAAGAACAAACATGTGATAGGGATGTGAAAGCAAAACTCAGTCTCCATCAAGTGGATAATTTATTGGACAAAGATATCGATTTTTTTGTTTCTCATCAAACTCTAAATTTTTTCTAAAGATTTGAAATTGATACAGAATTTTTAAATACGGATCCTGATATATGGTGTGAAAATGCACATTATTTAAAAGCAAAAAAATAGTGAACGCTTTCAAGGTTGTCAATGACACAGCTGAAAGAGGGGTAAAATTAATCCAAGACTTCAATTCCTGTTTGACAAAAGACGATGAACAACGACAGTTTCTGTTACAAGTTGTATCGGAATGTCGAAAAATTTTTCCT
Organism: Hesperophylax magnus; assembly: GCA_026573805.1. NCBI lineage: Eukaryota > Metazoa > Arthropoda > Insecta > Trichoptera > Limnephilidae > Hesperophylax > Hesperophylax magnus. Next base: position 780,485 of record JAIUSX010000043.1, on the reverse strand, counting down.
TACTCTTCAAAAGCCACGTTATCTAAGCCATTACTACCTTAATCTGATAATTAATTGTAAATGTAAATAATAATAATAATAACTTCTTTCTTTCATAATGCTTTCTTTTGTATATTTTAAATAATAAAACTTTGAACATTATTTCTTCTTGTTTTTTATACCTTTTTGCATTTCTTTTCTTGTAAATCCATCATTTTCAATTTGGATTGTTCTGTATTCACTTTGAAAACAGTTTTAACTACATCCTTTTTTATGTACCAATTGAGAAAATAAATAAAGCAAAATCTGGACAGCACATGTAATTAAATCTTGCAATATTGTTAGGTATTTTATAAAAAAAAATTTTTTTTATAAAAAGTTAAACTTCAACCTTGATGAGGCACGGGTTAACCTTATCCAATTGAGCTGAAACTTCACCTATCTCATTTTTTAGCCAATTGGCAGCTTTTAGGGGGGTCAGCACAAAAAATTCCAACATTGATTTTTTGTAACCACCCTAATGTACATACTGCCTCTGAAAAATTTTTGTCGCCAAACATAATAATAGGTCAAAATTGCTTTGTAGTTTTTAGTTGGTTACGTCATTTTGTACTCCACAGAAGTAACCTAAGTATTATAAAATAATACACGCGTAGGTACCTACTTGTATATTATAAAAGTGGTGTATCATATCTTACAATATTATTCAATTCAAATTAATTAATTTTCTTACCGTTATTGAAACGGGCCGGCAGTTAAACTTTTATGCAGTGGTTGTGTGTTTAGTTTATGGATTTTATATGGCTCGAAAATCGTTTTTGGTCAGACGGAAGCATTACGAACACAATGGTTCCTTTTTTGTGAAAAATCAAAAAATTAAATTTGTTACTCATTTTTCATACAAATTTAAAAAAAATTAAACTTTAAAGTGTTGATTACTTTACGAATGTCAATTTTGAAAAGTACTTCAAGATGGAGTAATAATAATTATGAATGTATATTCTCCATCTCCATACAGGAGTAATAAAAATATTAATATCGAGATGGATATATTTAAAGTGACGAGAAAGACACACTAAATATAAATCTCTTTCTGTTTGTTGAATGAAAGTTTTCTTAAAATTAAAAAAAAATATCCAACGGATGGCTTTACCGGGGTTATTTAAAAAAAGAAGATCATCCTTGAATAATAAATAATTATAAATAAATAATAATAAATTATAACACGAAAATGTTATAATTTATAGCAAGGTACTTTTGAATTGTTTACATATCTAATGCAATTTTGAAAATGACAATTAAAGCAATTTCCTGTTAAATAATAACTTTGTCGGTTACAGCGTCAGTGGTGTGAGTTGTTGAGTGAAGAGTTGACTAGAGCCTGGTTGATGTGTATGCAACGGTTAGGTACAGTGACAGAGAAGTATACGGCTTAAGACGGTTTGTACATAGAAGGTGTTAATAACGGCATTAGTGCGGACTCAAAATATAACTAATAAGCGTCGCCTAAATAAAGTCTTCTATTGGAGTACACACGACTGAACACGAATAGCTTTGCGGCGGGTTCTCGTGCTCGTGCTAGTGCTCGGGCAAGTCGGGAAGTGGGGCTTAAGGAGCTTTTTGCTGAACGTGCCGTGGAATGCAATTTTCCATAGATTTACTTTCTGACAAGTCGGCGTTATCGAGCACCTCCCCCCCACCGCTACCAGCCCCACCCTATACGTCACAAGTACGGAACTTGGAGGACTCCCAACTCCCACTCCCGGCATATTATGCTACAATTCACCTACCTACAAATCATACTCCTGTATTACTAGATCAAAAGGTTCAATTTTTTTAGTCTCTCCTTTCGCGTTTGAAAACCTTAAGGGATTCGAAATTTTATTTAGTATTATTTTGTTGATTTTGGTAAATTAAACTGGAGGGATACCTATATCTGTGAGCACCAATTGAGTGTTTAAAAGCCTTCCGGTTAAATTACTTTATTATTCTAATTTCCTCTGGGCAGAACCTCCTAGACTTTTCTCAACGTAAATATTGGGTACGAATTTAATTTATTTGAAAAGATTTTTTTCCATATTTGTTTACAAAATAAATAAATTTTCAAACCCACGCCGCGGCTCGATTTATTGAGATATAATACATTTAATACAACAGGGTAAAGTGCACTAACTTCGGGAGGTGATTACGTGATGGCAGAAGGAAAAAATATCAATAAATTTTTTCGAAATTACATCTTTTTTTCCATACAAAAAGACATATTTATTTATTAAACTTACACGATAAATTCGCCATTAGCTTGTCGAGAGTGAGTGTGGCAACGTTGTATACTAGATTGGCCCGTATCCATAGAAACCATAACATAGACTGAGAGTTTGAAGTTTTCAAATCGTATGCTTTAAACCAAATTCAAAAAGAGAACTGCACTAAAATAACAAAATTTAGTACACTTTCTAAGATAAAATTATTTAAAAATATTAATCGCTTACCTAATGTCATTTGACTATTTTAACAAAATTTCAAAATGTACACCTTCTATCATGTAACATCATTAATGTCTGCCCGTTCTTCGTAGGTTAAGCCAGGGATTGTCACAGTAATAAAAAATAATAAAAAATTACGCTCAATTTGAACAGTTAGGAAAGTCTACAACTAAATAAATACAATGTTTGAAGTAAGTATTCAGAGAAAACATGCACTGAATAAAGGTGCTATTTTAAATAAGTCTAAGGACGGGTTGTTTCACATAATTTAAACAATTCATCAAATTTCAAAGTTGGTTTTCAAGTTCTGTGAAGATTCTGTTAGCTTATCATTATTGGCCAGTTGTTTCCCAAAACTAAAATAATAATAGAACTCAATAGCACCTTCACAGAACTTGAAAATCAACTCTGAAATTTGATGAATTTTTTAAATTCTGTGAAACAACCCATCCTTAATATTGTATTGTATTTATACACTAGATAAAGTCACGCTGCATTAACAGGTTTATATATTTGATTAACTCCACACAGGAGGCTCTGGAGGAAAATGTTTTCCCCTAGGATCTATGTCATATCTGGGGATGCTATTTGGAGGGTCTTTTTAAGGAGAGGAAGAAGTGAACATGGGTCTTGAAGAGACCAGCGTTGTAGGAGGCAGGAAACACAGAGGCAGGAAAATCATTCCACAGCCGAGCTGTTGAACTCAATAACCCGTTGAGATAGGGGAATCTAACAAACGCAGTCCTTGTAGTGCACAGAGTCAAGGGATTTCCCTCTGCTGATGATGTGATGGGTCAGGTCAGTTTACGGAGCGACGTGATAACGTGTCAAGGTGACAGATCCCAAATAAATGATATTCCGCGGCAGTTCCTCAAGTGATCTGGCCCCTTTTCCAGAAGAAATTACACCTCAACATATAATCTGTATATGCCCCTCCCAAGCAAGCGTCAAAGAGTAAAGCGTAATGTGTCAGAAAAGGCCCGGCTTCTATACATGGTTTTATGTTAATATTATGTATTAATTAATAAAACCGAAATATTTAACCCTTAATAATTTGCTCAGTTGACATCCAAAACAAAATTTTCACACAATTTAAGTCTTTTGAAATATAACTATTAATAAATCGGTCCTTTTCAGAGTCAAATGAAGGAGTAAACTCTTTCTTTTGGAATATCGCCAATAACACGATTTCCAACTTTTGTAATAAACCAATCTTTGTGCTGCTATTTTTCATTTAAAACCGTCTTCAGAAGTCGCTATTCGCAAGTCGAGTGGAATGAAGAGGCCCATACAAATCTCTCTACAGATTTTAATGAAACAGCTTACCAATCAGACTGAGTACAAAGATTTGTTCCTGACAGATATTTTAGCATCAACAAACGCTGTAAGCTACGATAGATAATATACGAGTAGGTGTGCTTAATGTTTAGACTTGATTATTAAGTTATATTTTGTTAAACAGTTAATTTATTTATTTTCTTAAATATACTGATTATTGAATCTGCAGCCACCTTTTCGTAAAACCTTACTGACATCCATCGTCCGTTTTCATAATCATTTATATAATATCTTCCAACAGGTTTATATACTCGTACATATAATACATGTCTAATTTGTTTACAGAAATTAGTGAAAAGTCGATATTTTGTAATCAAGTTATGTAAAAAATGTATTTTAGGGGGCTTACATTTCTAACCCTGGCTAAACCTTATGATATACATCAAAATAATGTTTTACGCAATTGTATATCTAAAGAAGATCTACAGAAAATTTAATAAAAAAATATATATGTCTTTCTCCTAAGGATGACCCCCAGTGACTGAATATTATATTATGTTGTACCTACTGGTAGATGGTAGCTATCCAAAGTTGAAAGTGTGAATCTATCCATATCCAAGTATGGGACGTACTTGACTTATTTTAACCAATGATTCCTGACCTTATTTGGAGAAAAAAATTTCTTGAATTTTTAATGTTTCTTTTGTTTCAAAAATACATTTTTTTAAATCCCCTCACTGGACACTCGGCTGACTAATCGTTTATCCCCCCACATCAATCCCAGCTTTTTAAATCCCCACACTGGACACTCGGCTGAGTAATCGTGTATCCCCCCACATCAATCCCAGCTTTTTAAATCCCCACATCCTCACTGGACACTCGGCTGAGTAATCGTTTATCCACCCACATCAATTCCAGCTTTTTAAATCCCCACATCCTCACTGGACACTCGGCTGAGTAATCGTGTATCCCCCCACATCAATCCCAGCTTTTTAAATCCCCACATCCTCATTGGACACTCGGCTGAGTAATCGTTTATCCCCCCACATCAATCCCAGCTTTTTAAATCTCCACATCCTCATTGGACACTCAGCTGTGTAATCGTTTATCCCCCCACATCAATCCCAGCTTTCAAATACCTATAAAATAATGTGAGGATTCACTGGTTAAAGTAAGTCCAGTACGTCCTTTAACAACCCGTAAATATATATGGGATAACGAGTTCATTGGTGAATTAACAAAATAAATAATCAATTAAGCGGGGAGGTTTCAGGTAGAAATTGTGATGAGAGTAAACCGCCTAAACCGCGCGTGTCGCCTGTGTGCGGTTTGTGGTGGTATTCTGACATACGACACTACACAACTACAATTATACCTACTACATGTCCTTCCCCTCGTTAGCTAGCACTCAAATTATCACATTTTTATTATATAAGACTCACGCGTTAAGATTTTATGTTGTTAAGTCTTTTTTATGTTAATAATATGAGAGACAATGATAATTTTTTCCACTTTTGTGATTGTGAAAGTACTTCATTTTTTTCAAAAATATGTTCTCTTTTTGTTTCAGATGCTGTCGTTCTAAAATAACTGCTCATTTAATTGTTAAGTCGATTTAAAACTTGATTAATTGTTAACAAAATACGTAAGGGTCGGTAATAATTCTTCATCTAAAGCTGACGTCATTTTATCGAATCTTAAAAAAATGACTATAGTTTTGAAAACTCAATAAAATAAAATATATCCAATATAATGGACAAGATTGAGTAAAACGAAAATTTTCAAAATAGATTTTGATTATTGAAGATATCATCAGCCTCTGTCTGCCGTGGCTGGTAGCCGGTAACTGGTAGCCGGTAACTGGTGACCGGTGACTAGTGCCCGATGAAGTGGTGAGGTATGAGCGTCGGCAAGGGCGGCGTGGAGGCGCGCAGAGGCGTGGCGGAAGGTGCGGGGGTGGGGGACTCGCCCTTGGCACGCGCCTGCTGTTGGGCACGGGGGCCGGAGGACGCGGAGCCCGAGGGGACCTCCCAGCGACAACAGTTCTATCACGACAGTCGCGGCAAGTGTTGCAGGAAACTCCTCCGGCACAATGGATATCCTAGCAAGGTACCTACCGAACTACTTAACTAACTATTATTATCAAATACATGAGGCTGTGCCACACATAAACTTCGGAGCGGCGGTACCACGCGCCGCTCCAGACCGCCGCGCAGTTAAGTCTCACAATGAACTGCGCTGTAAACCATTACCTTACTTTGCCACGCAGTAAGTCTCACAATGAACTGCGCTGTAAACCGTTACCTTACTTTGCCGCGCACTAAGTCTCACAATGAACTGCGCTGTAAACCGTTACCTTACTTTGCCACGCAGTAAGTCTCACAATGAACTGCGCTGTAAACCGTTACCTTACTTTTCCGCACAGTAAGTCTTTTTTTTTTTTTTTTTTTTTTTTTTTTTTCTTTATTCATGAAATATTAATGTGTACAGTTTTTACATGCTTTTCGACTACCACACTAGACACATGCCCGTATTATGGTAGTCGAAATTTATATACATAGGTTTATATAATTATATAAATGTAATATTTGATAACTTGTTAATCTAAGTATTTTTTTTCTTACATGCAATGTATGTGTATAATAGGTAACATTTTTACTGGTTCCCAGTTCAGTAGATTGCTCAAGTGTACATCAACCGTATTTTAAACTGTTGATATTAATGAGATAAAATGAACACAATCAGCAAATAAATAGGTTACTTTACTTGTTAAAATAATGAAAATAAAGTAGAAATTATGAAAATGAACTTGTTGAAATAATGAAAATAAAGATTAATTAATTAATTATTAAACTTTTTTCTTTACAGAATTGAATGAAAAACAAAAATGACTAATAAAGAAAATGAGCTTAATTTAATGATGGCAGGCATTCCTTGAAAAGGTTCCTTCCCTTTATAAATAACCAATTTTGAACACTTATGACATACAAATTGTGAGTTTTTGATTTTCTGATATCAATACTCAGCGAGTTGAATATTTTGGGAGCAATATAAGAAAACTGCCGCTGGGCGAAAGCTGTTTTCGTTTGGGGAATTTTACATTTTAGGAGTGACGAGTAACGGGTGTTAATTTTTTGTTGTGATTTATTCACCAAGTCATTTTTCCGTATGTATATGAGAATGGTCTTAACATATAATTGTCGAATATCTAATATTCTGAGTTTTCTAAAAAGTGGTTCTGATGGGTTTGTTGGCTTACATTTGAATATTATCCTTAGTAACAGTTTTTGAATTAAAACCATGGGATGAAGAATCGTTTTTGCACAACCTCCCCATCCTACTATACCATATGTAGTAATTGATTGAAAAAGTGCAAAGTATACACATCTTAGTGTTTGTAGGTTAAGGATAGATCTGAGAGAGTAGAAAATGTAGCATAATTTGCGAAGCCTTTTTGTTGTAGAATTTATATGGGCCTCCCATCGCAGTTGATTGTCTATAATGACCCCCAAGTACTTAATTTCGTTTGATATTATAAGGTTATCGCATGAACAATTTTTGTGAGGTGATGTAGCCATGTTGAAGTTCTGTGAACATGAATGTATGGTAAGTTTATGATAGTTTTGAGGGAGATTATGTTTGCGTATGGAAAAAAGTAAGTATTTAGTTTTCTCAATATTTAGAGTGAGGAGGTTGGAATCTAACCAGTGTTTTATTTCATTTATACCATGATTTGCTTTTTCAAATGCTGAATTCAAATTTTCATCTGCAAATATGATAACCGTATCATCGGCAAAAGATATTATAGTACCACCAGTATCCAAATTGCATAACGAGTTAATGTATATTAGAAACAGAAGTGGGCCCAACACACTGCCTTGGGGCACGCCATATGTGATTGGCAAACTTGTACTTCTATACTCTTTAGCGGAGTTAATAATAGTTGACTGGGACCTATTTGTTAGATAGCTCTCAAACCATTTAAGAGGAACACCTTTTATTCCTATCTGTGAGAGTTTTTTCAAAAGTATGCGGTGAGATACAGTGTCAAAGGCTTTAGCCAGATCCAAGAATACAGCGAGGGGCTTGCGACTTTTATCGAGGTTATCAGAAATTAATTTAGTAAAAGCTGCAATTGCATCTGATGCACTAAGATCTTTGCGGAAGCCGTATTGGTTTTTTGACAGGATTTTATTTTCTTCGAGAAACTTGTAGAGCCTTTGTTTTACTGTTTTTTCGATTATTTTAGAGATTGGACTCAGTAGAGATATTGGTCTATAGTTATTGACGATTGATCTGTCCCCTGATTTAAAGATAGGAATAATTGTTGAATGTTTTAGAGTGTTTGGGAAAAGGCCAGTTCGAAAACTTAGATTTGTGATGTATACAAGGGGCTTAGCAATGATTGGTTTAAGGTGTTTAATTAGTTTAGTGGATATATTGTCAACTCCCGTGGAGTGTGTATTTTTGAGTGAATTGATGATTTCAGTGATTTCTTGTTCTGTTGTTAGTGTGAGAATGAAAGGGTCATAACTCAGATTATCGAGAAAGATAGTATTTGCAAGATTATTTTCAGACTTGCTATTTCTTTTTAAAATATTATTTGCTAGATCCGATCCGATTGTAGAGAAGAATTGGTTGAAGTGATTTGCGATTGTTTCTGAATTTTCAGTTGCATTTAGTGTTTTATTTGTGATGGTTATTTTATTTATGGGTGTGGTAATTTTGTCGGTGTAGCATATTTCTTTGACAATGTTCCAGATTTTTTTATTATCATTCGCAGCTTCCTCTATCTGTTTCCTATAATAATCTTCTCTGGCCGTACAGGTTATTTTTTTACAGGCATTTCTGTATCTTTTATAGAATAAGAGAGATTCGTAATCAGTGGGGTTATTTTTACAATATTTATGAAGTTTATCACGTTTGCGGATACAGTGTAAGATACCAGTAGTTATCCAAGGTTTTAGTTTAATTGTACGACTACTTTGATTGTTGTGTGTGTGGGATGTGGCATTTTTCAGATGCTTATGTAGGATGTTGATGAGAGATTCACACGCTAAGTTTGGATCGCTAATTTTGTAGAAATTTGACCAGTTTTCATTGGAAACCAGTTTGAAGAGAGTGTCATAAGAAATTTTCTTTAGTTGTATAGTGGATGCTGGTAATTTTTGAATTTTATGAGAAATGGAGGTGATAGTAGCGTAGTGATCTGTCACAGTGCACTGATATATGAGAGATTTGATATTTAGCTTACATTTGACAAAGACGTGGTCTATGCAACTGGCGGATAACTCTGAGACACGAGTAGGGGCTGTAATAGCTGGGATAAATCCTTGAAGAGTTAATAAATTTATGTAGTCGTTTGCTTGGGGATGCATTGTATTTATAATATTAATATTTAGGTCACCAATAATTAGAACATTTTCATGATTTCTAATACATGCCAGAAACTGATTAAGCGAGTTTAAAAATGGTGTTATATTGGAAGTGCTCGGTGATCGGTATATAGTTAGAACAGTAACGCTATTTTCTATTTCAAGTTTAAGACAATTTGAGTAAGTTATTGTGATTTCCTTTATAGAGTATTGTATATGATTTTTTATGTATATAATAACGCCATCATTTTGTAATTGGTTATTCTGAGTACTGTATTGATTATAGTTTTTTATGTTTTTAGGAATATAGTTATCTCTGATCCAGCATTCGCTCAGAATAATCAAGTCAAAGTCTGAGTCAAGTTCTGTAAGTAGTATCATTAGTTCATTGAAATTTTCTCACAATGAACTGCGCTGTAAACCGTTACCTTACTTTGCCACGCAGTAAGTCTCACAATGAACTGCGCTGTAAGCCGTTACCTTACTTTGCCACGTAGTAAGTCTCACAATGAACTGCGCTGTAAACCGTTACCTTACTTTGCCACGCAGTAAGTCTCACAATGAACTGCGCTGTAAGCCGTTACCTTACTTTGCCACGTAGTAAGTCTCACAATGAACTGCGCTGTAAACCGTTACCTTACTTTGCCGCGCAGCAAGTCTCACAATGAACTGCGCTGTAAACCGTTACCTTACTTTGCCGCGCAGTAAGTCTCACAATGAACTGCGCTGTAAACCGTTACCTTACTTTGCCACGCAGTAAGTCTCACAATGAACTGCGCTGTAAACCGTTACCTTACTTTGCCGCGCAGTAAGTCCCACAATGAACTGCGCTGTAAACCGTTACCTTACTTTGCCACGCAGTAAGTCTCACAATGAACTGCGCTGTAAACCGTTACCTTACTTTGCCGCGCAGTAAGTCTCACAATGAACTGCGCTGTAAACCGTTACCTTACTTTGCCGCGCAGTAAGTCTCACAATGAACTGCGCTGTAAACCGTTACCTTACTTTGCCGCGCAGTAAGTCTCACAATGAACTGCGCTGTAAACCGTTACCTTACTTTGCCACGCAGTAAGTCTCACAATGAATTGCGCTGTAAACCGTTACCTTACTTTGCCACGCAGTAAGTCTCACAATGAACTGCGTTGTAAACCGTTACCTTACTTTGCCGCGCAGTAAGTCTCACAATGAACTGCGCTGTAAACCGTTACCTTACTTTCGGACTTCACTTTTCTACGCGGCGGCCTGGAATGGCTCGTGGAACCGCCGCTCCGAAGCGTACGTGTGGCAGAGCCTATTAGGTTCATGTATCCGTAGGAAATTTTATTATGCAATTTTTATTTCACGGTGATTCCTTTGCTCCAATAATCGCAGGTTTATTATGAGATTAAAACTACACGGAGTTCACGGGTAACTGTAGTGTCGATAATTTTATTACAACCTTCGCGGTTACAAATGATGCCATAAAAACGGTATTTGGTCGTTCGTTGAAGTGGCTCGTGTGAAGTCAGTAGAAAGAAAAAGAGCGGTCACTTGTACTGCGGTGGTAAAATACCTAGCCGACTGGTGTTGCCCACACATAAATAAACCACCCACCCCGGTGGATAAGAATAGAAATCACTATACCCAGTTATATTCACCATTTGAAAATAAATTCATGTTATATTATACGTGCGATCCCTGCGGCTCTGCGAGAAGCAGTCATATATGTTTTTTCTTTGAGATAAAATCACAAAGCCCTCAAAACCCAGCACTTGCGTGATAGTACTACCGTGGAGAAAATATTTTTCAAACTATTAAATTACAAACACATCAATTTATTTTACTTAGTTTAATATTCCGATAACCACTATGGATGCACCGTGCCAGCTCTCGCTGATATCGTAAAGTCAGTTCCAGTGCCGGTGCTCGCACCGGTTCTAGCTCCAGTTCCAATACTAGTGCCGACCCACCACTAGTACTGTATTATAATGTTTACCAGTGTATACTCTGCACACCGTGCGGTACTGCTCCGTTAGTGCGGGGTACACAGACTCATATTAGTGGAGAATAACGAACAGCTCATTTGCCCGTATAATTTGGCCCATTTTGCTCAATTTGCATTTCAAACGAGGGACTATGAGTGTTCTCGGTCTCGTTTCCCCTCTAATGCCATTCTCTAACTCCCCTTTTTCTCGTTTTGTCTTGCTTTTTGTCAGTTGGTGCTTTTTAAAGTACAACTATTGGAGAGTTTTATAGTGACTTCGTACAAACTCTTTTCACTTGTAGATTAAACATAACAATTATCTACTTTACCGTGATATATATAAATTGAAAAAAAAAAATCATACTTAAGTGTCGTTGAAAGTTTGATAACTATTGATATACAGTAATAGGCATATTCAGGCATATTTTTATTTCAAAATAATCGATTAAATATGTATTTTTAAACGCCCGTAGGACTTTTACAGACATAATACAAATAAAATAACGCAGAAGTTTAATACCCAAGTACTTATAATAAATATCATTATCTTTGTTAGGTTTATAATGTTTACATTTCACCAAATTAATCCGTTCTATTTGAAGTCATAAAATGTATTAAAGCGGACTTATATCTATAACATCGGAGTATATATGTTTCCCAAATTCTGGATTCGTCTCATAGTCGCGTAATACTGCGACGTTGTAGAAGAATTGCTACAATAGTATGGTAGGTACGGTCTTGTACTGTCCTGTCAGGAACATGGAACAAAATTAAATGTAGCATTTCAGGAGTATTCAATAACGAATTAATAATTTTATTAAACAAACGCATTAAATCGCAAATAATTCTTCGTTCCGATAATTTTAATAAATTTAATGAGTAAAGAAAGTAGCCGTAATTAGGCATTCTCTAGGAATACCTACTATTAAATTACATATGTAGAATTTATTTTGGATTCTTTCAATGGTTTGTGAATTCATAATTTTGGAGACCAAACTGTGGAATTATACTCGATATGACTCCTTACTAGTGACGCATAAAATGTTTTGATAGTATATATATTGTGAAAATCATTGAATAATCTTAAAATAAAGCCCATCATTTTGAAAGCTTTGTTGGATATGATTTCTATATGCTTTATTAAATTGAGTTTCATTTCAAACCATATACCACAAGAAAGAAACTAACGATATATCACTAATAGAATAATAAAAAATTTAGGATTCCTTATTCGATAAAACCTCATATTTTGACATTTGTTTACGGTGAGTTGCAAGTTATTTTCTTGAGACCATATAAACAGTTTGGACAAGTTATTTGACAATATATGGCGATCATTAACATGTCTTATAGCTTTAAATAATTTTAGATCATCTGCAAACATTAGGACATGAACATCATCGAAAAAAAACATTATTAACAAATAACAAAAACAAGATAGATCCTAAATGTGACCCTTGCGGAACGCCACTCGTAGCAATATATTTTATGATGTTATGTCAACAATTTTAACAGCCTCTCGTTTTCCATCCTCTCTTAATTAAATTACTTTTTAACCACTGATATAGTGATCTATCTCTACCGAGTTTATACAGTAATAAATCATGTTCAACTTTGTCGAACGCCTTACTGAGATGTGTATAAATAGAATTAACCTGATGTTTACTAGACTAGGATAAATAATTTTGACATATTATCAATTTAGTAAGAGTAGATTTTCCGGCATTAAAACCATGTTGTTTAGGAGAAATTACTTGGGTTAATCTAAAAATATTTTTTAAACATAAGTTTTTCAAATATTTTAGGAATCGTCGATAGAAGGCACACCGGTCTGTAGTTAACCTCTTCGTTTTTATCATTTTTTTAAATAAGGATGATAAAACGGAATTTCCATGTATTAGGAAAACATCATTTTTGTAAAAAATGATTGAAAAGCAAATACAAATGATTTGCTAGATTGATGGCATAAGAATTAATCAAAAATATAGGAGGTATATTATCGGGTCTACCACTTTTGCCTTGATCCAGTAGTTTTAGTTGAGACAAGATGTCATTATATTCTATGTGAAGAAGAAATAAATTAAGATTACGATCAGTAACAAAATTTGATCTAGCATTAACACAAGTTGGAATATCACAGTCATAAACATTTTTAAAGAAATACGCAAAAAGGTCAACTATGCTTTGAGTATTATTGGCTTTTTGCCCGCATATTCCAAGTTGTTTTACTTAGTTCCAAAAATACTTTACATTATTGTTTATTGAGTTTTCAACATTATTAATAAAATAATTATAGCTTATTTTTGACAAGATTTTACAACCTTTTCTAATATTATTAAATTCAATGTAATTTGATAAAGATCTCTCTTCTTTATATTTCTTATGAAAATCCTTTTTAAGAGCAATTAATTGAACTAAATCTTTAGTGAACCACCTCGGATACATAGATTCTTTAAAATGAATGAGTGGGATAAAATTCGAGGTAACTTCATTCAGCAAAACTTAAAATGATTCATCATTTTGATTAATATCACCTACTTTAAAAATGACCAGTCTACCGCAATTATTTATACCACGATAGTTAGCATTTTTGGAATAAGTTGAGTTGTAAGTTTTCGATTGAATTTTTTGGTGCAAGGAATGAGAATAATAAGTAGGGGGATGGCGGTTGTCTATTGGAAGAATATATTACAAAGATCTGTTATATCAACCTCATTCTAGAGAAAAACTAATCAACTAAACGATCAAATTACATACGTTTTTGAATTGGGTTAAATTAAAAAAAAATTTATGTATATCCAGGATTTCTCGTTCGCAAGCAGTTACTGGCATGGGATTATAGTTATCGCCAAAAACATTCAAATTGCAGTCAAGTAGGCTATAATCACCACAGATGATGATTTTATAATTTCAGTATTTTGTTTTCAATAACTCCACGTCTTCACAATGTTTATTATACACTGATATATTGGAATGCGAATGAATATACACAGTTCCAATAATATTTTTATTGAATTCACCACTTGACATTACGAATATTGGTTCTAAGTCACTATTTTTATTTTTAAGTGCTTTTGAAGTAATCCGTTTGTAGACCGCTATCAGGACTCTTCCTCTTCTTTTATTGGAGCTGGTATTTGGTCTACTTGGTGATATGGTGATTGTGTAATCCGAGTCCCGTTGAGGAGATTATTAAATAGGTTTCAGTTAGCTTGATGACGTCATGTGAAAAAGTCTGGGCACTTATTCTAAATTCTGTTTAGTTCTGATGCCCCTAACATTCTGGTAGTAGAGGGTGCGCTTTTTTAGCTGGAGTTTTTTGGCAAACATTGACAATTTTAGAGAAGTTATTAATATAGTTTATGTTTAAATTGGCTTTACCATTTTTCTTTCTGGATTCCTGTTCTTCCCGAAGCATCATCAGTCTGGTCGTTGCTGGCTTTAACACCATCTTTGAAATTTTTTTTATTGATTGTTCGGAAAAAATGTTCCTCTTTCATTTCTTATTTAATGGGCCTACATTTATTTGCAATTTTTTTGTTCCTAACCTTAACGGTATATGTTATATATCTTTAACACTTAACGAATTATCAAGATTTTTAAGGGTCTTAGTAACCTTGTTGACATCATCTGAAATATTAATTGAAGTTCTGACGTACTCTCAGGGAAATTGAAGAAAATGACATTTTTGCATCGAGTTTCTTACCTTCAATTTCCAATAACACATCACAAACCTTAATGAAGGATGTGTGGGGTTAGCATCTGTCGACTGGGTATTCACTGCACTTTTTAAGGTTGTTAATTCGCCTTCCAATATTTCCATTCTTACAGCCATCAATCCTGTGGTTCCCAACAGTTATGGGTGTTATTTTGCCCACCTGTTCCTTCGTTAACTTGTTTCCAGGATCATTTATAATTTTAATAAGTGAACTTATGAGTTGAGAGAGTTTTTGTTTAAATCCATGATTTAATTAATAATGAAAGGATTTTACAATAGCGCCTATTTGTCTAAATTCTAAATTAAAACACTTTCGGCCAATAGAGAGATATATGACAAGGCTTTCGACCAATGGCGACACAAGGACAACACTTGTTCTTTATGCCTGTTTGTTTGGTCTACTTACGATATCAGAAATGTTTTTTTAAATCACTACACAGCTCACTAGAATTACAGCTCACTAGTTTAGAATTTTTTTAATATATCCTCTTTAAATTTTTCTACTTATTATGTGCTTCAATCTTTGTAATTAAGTTTTAAGTTTTGTATATAAATACTGTCATTGTTTAAATGTTTGCTTATGTGAATGTGCAAATGTGATTGCTGCAAACACATTAGTCTAGGGATATTTATAATTGTATTTTTTTATTATTTTGTAATCCATAATTAATGTTTTTATAAATATCCTGTTTGTGTCTCGAATAAATAAATAAACTATACACTGTGTTTCAGAAATCTAACTAACTGAAAACTACAAACACCAACTGACTTCAATTATTTAACACTTTATATTATGTTTTGGCAATTTTAATGTGGAGCATATTTCACTGTATTCTTCTAGACGGTAGGAAGGTAGGTTGCTGCTTTTTTTATATTACAAATTCCAGCATTTTAATCTTATTATTTTATTTATAAAATTTATCGATTAGTTAAAATAAGTGGTCGTTGTGTTTTCATGAACAAAATAATCTCGTTTATCGGTGACTTTTTCATATTTAAATCTAGCTAAACCACTTATCATAATAATTTCATAAGTTTGAAGTGACAAATTTTAAGAAATGATTTATTCTATTAAATATTTAAGTAACTAATTAACGAGCCCAATCATTTTCAAATACCATTGAACCCCCGTGTTATCGCTGTTGATTAACGTATTATATTTTTAAATATATTTATGGTTGAAATAAAAAGATTAATTTGAAGGGATATATAAGTTTTGATGGTCAAGATCACCCACAATGTGTGAAATCCAAAATAAATAATAAAAAAATCTGCGATTTTCAAATACGCAATTTTCGATTGGGCAATTTGAATTTCGTAAAACAGCCAAAATATGATGTGAATATCTAATTGAAGATATTACATGTCCATAGTCCGACAATCAAGCAAGGCTGAAAATGGAAAGTCCCCACCGGCTGAAAGACCGACAGCTGACAGACGAAAGTGTCCGCCGCTGCTCCGGGCCCGGCTCACCACTCCCACTCACCACTCACCACTCACCACTCACCACTCACCACTCACCACTCACCACTCACCACTCACCACTCACCACTCACCACTCACCACTCACCACTCACCACTTCACCACCTCTGTCCCGTGCCCTCTCTAGGTATAGTAGGTATCCAGTAGTACCTCTGAATTGGCTCGTTACGCGTTGGTATTCGTTAACACCGTAATCTAATAGGTACTGTCAGTTGAAGGGCTGGCATCAATATATGCCTAATATGGTTTACTTTATACTTGTAACCCCTGCAAAATGAAGTAACACAATGCATTATTTACGGATGGGAGCAAGTAGGAAAGAATAAATACTTTTTGACGTACTTATTAAAAAAACTTTGTATATTTTTTTAAATTTTTTTTTTTATATTAACTCCACACAGGAGGCCCTGAAGAAAATAATTTCCCTCAGGGCCTATGTCATCTTTGAGGATGCTGTGTGGAGGGTCTTTTTGTGGAGAGGAAGGAGTGAACATGGGCCTTGAAGAGTCCCATGTTGTAGGAGGGAGGAAACACAGAGGCCGGCAGTTCGTTCCACAGCCGAGCTGTTGAACTTAAGAACGAATCGTAGAAGCGACCCGTTCTCATGTGACAAGTGTCAACTGTGTACAAATGTTGGGCACGCGTTTGGCGTGTATCCCGACTACGCACCGGTGCCGAAGGGATCAATAACGCTAGTTCCTCAGAGCATCTTCCATTGTAATACCGATAGAACAAGGACAGCATACCTACCTGACGCCTGTGCTCTAAAGATTGCAGTCCGTTTGTTAAGATTGGGGAATCTATCAAACGGACCGCCCGTTTTTGCACAGAGTCTAGGGTTTTTTTTCAGGTATTTAGGGGCTCCGGACCAGAGATGGCTGCCAAATTCGACAGTAGGGCGCACTTGCGATTTGTACAGGGTCAGCAGTTGTGTATTATTAAAGTATCTGCGGGCCCTGTACAGTACGCCCAGCTTCTGAGAGGCCAACTTTACTCTGGCTTCGATGGAGCCCCCGTACCTGAGCTGGTCACTTATAGTTATACCAAGCATATCAATGGAAGGCCTGTTCGGAAGATTGCTTCCGTATATATATATAATTATTGCTCCAAATTTTGATTTAATAAAAGCTTTTAACGTAAACTTAAAGCGAAAAAAACACTCACAAAAAATAACAAATAACATAGCCAATGTCTTTAATTAATTTATTTCTTTATTATTAAGAAAATGATGTAACAGAATAAATACATAATCTTTTGTCACAAATAATTTCTCAGTAATTCGGTTTAACCGGTAATAAATCATTCAGCTAACACAATAATAATAAAAAATAAAATAAATGCAGAACTTCATAATAACATTATTAAATTTGAATTCAATAAATTAAACACAAAAACAATTAATAGCTAAACATCGTTAAAAATAATATACGTAAAATAGCTTTAAAAAATAACACTTAGAAACAATGAGTATCGACATTTAACAAAGGGTGGAAAAAAATTGAAATGTAAGCTTTTTGATTTCTGGAATTCACAGCTAAAAATGTCTAAAAAGTAATTTATTCGTTCGATACTCGATGGTTTTTCAATTTTAGAATTTGATGATGTTTCTAACCAATTCCGCTGCTTCTATTGTAAGACAATTACTTATACCAATTAATTTATTACTCCTTTTTAACTCCTTGTAATTGGGTAAACTATTCAGCCATCCATGAGTTTGTTTCGCGGATTGTTGCGATAATCTCTCGAAACACCAGTATAGAAGGCAGAACTCTCACCGGGTTGTTACAATAATCTCTCGAAACACCAGTTTAGAAGGCAGAACCCTCACCGGGTTGTTGCGATAATCTCTCGAAACATCAGTTTATAAGGCAGAACTCTCACCGGGTTGTTGCGATAATCTCTCGAAACACAGGATTAGAAGGCAGAACTCTCACCGGGTTGTTGCGATAATCTCTCGAAACACCAGTTTAGAAGGCTGAACTCTCACCGGGTTGTTATGATAATCTCTCGAAACACCAGTTTAGAAGGCAGAACCCTCACCGGGTTGTTGCGATAATCTCTCGAAACATCAGTTTAGAAGGCAGAACCCTCACCGGGTTATTGCTATAATCTCTCGAAACACCAGTTTAGAAGGCAGAACCCTCACCGGGTTGTTGCGATAATCTCTCGAAACACCAGTTTATAAGGCAGAACTCTCACCGGGTTGTTGCGATAATCTCTCGAAACACAGGATTAGAAGGCAGAACTCTCACCGGGTTGTTGCGATAATCTCTCGAAACACCAGTTTAGAAGGCTGAACTCTCACCGGGTTGTTACGATAATCTCTCGAAACACCAGTTTAGAAGGCAGAACCCTCACCGGGTTGTTGCGATAATCTCTCGAAACATCAGTTTATAAGGCAGAACTCTCACCGGGTTGTTGCGATAATCTCTCGAAACACAGGTTTAGAAGGCAGAACTCTCACCGGGTTGTTGCGATAATCTCTCGAAACATCAGTTTATAAGGCAGAACTCTCACCGGGTTGTTGCGAAAATATCTCGAAACACCAGTTTAGAAGGCCGAAATTTTAATTTAGTTATTAATTTGTGTTATTTCATGTATACGTTTAAAATAATATGCGGTTGGGAGAAGTTCTGCGGTATTCACGTAAAAAACTCATAAATCATCTTATTATTTATCGCTATTCAGTCTTTTAATATGGCACTTGATCGTGTCTTCTTCGGGCGACCCCGACTTCTTCTGAGAAGAAAGTCTAAGTGAATTTTTTGTTGCGAAAGAAGAATGTAACGAATATTAGTGGAATGGGCGAGATTTTATGAATAATTCCTTAGTAAACTCGTTAAAAAATATTCTCCAAGCGGGCGTTAGCAAGTCACCACGGTGGGAATTCTGAAACGACTTCTGCATCTGTAATTAATTCAATTGGCACCTCTCTGGTGGGGGGGGGGAAGTAGTGCGAGGAATCCCTTATTCGGCGCTTGAGCGATAACCCGCCCGATGCCGCCCACATCCACCCATTTCCGCCCATCGCCTCCCATCGCCGCCCATCGCCGCCCAGCGATAGCCCCGGGTGCCTGAATACTGATACGCTGAACACTGAACAGGGACGGGAACAGGAGAGACTGAAAGCGACTGCCAGCCACCGCGTTCAGCTGCTTTGTAATTCCAAATTGACACCACCGAACACTGGAATGCGATTTGGTATCGCTTTGTGAGGAATTGCTTTTTACCTTATGTATTTTATTTTACATTGGGTATGTTTTGATAGCACGTAACCTTTATTTGTCTTCAACGGACTGGTGAGGGCGGGGGCGGGGGCGGTGGCGACTGGCTTATTTCATATTCACGCGAAGGGACCATTATTTATCCATTATTCAGTGCCTCTGTTCCACACTTTGTATAGAATGTTCGTTTACTGACAGCCTCCATAAAGGTTTACGCATTAAACTTTCAGTGGTGGGATTTCGGATTCGATTCCATGGTAGTAATGAATCTAAAAAAATGTCTTTACAGCTGTCAAATATCTATACAAATATGTTACAAAGATACTTATGAAACAGCACCTCTCAACAAAAAACACCTATAATCTCAGGCAAAAATACATGTTACCGATTACGATACCAATGATTAAAAAAACGTTGCGTTAACAGAACTGCAAAATAGGTATGCACCTAGGAATAAAATTATTTAATATGTTACCCGAAAAATTAATATACATTAAAACTTTAGAATTCAAAATACCTACAATTACATAAATACAATATAAATAAAACTTATCTAATAATAAAAAAAACACCAAAATAGAAAACAAACAATAACAGCTACAAAAGTAAAAAAAAAAAAAAACTAAACTGTCTCCCCTCCACACAAACAAGAACGGATTTTTATAGGGTAAAACTAAAAATATATACTTATAATATGCGTAATTTGCATTCTTTTTTATAAATTCGTTTTTTGGAACGAATAAGAAATACTAATAAATATATTTGTTAATTATAAATTAATTATTTAAATAAAAATTAAGCGGTTGAAAAACCAAACAAGTAAATATATCGCTAGGAACGTGGTAAAAGAACGAACCTGAGTTCTAATTGATATAACGCAAAATCCTATTGGTAAAGCTGAGAGATGTGTGGAGGGAGATTGGGGGGTTAAAGTTTAGAATGTGTGGGTGTTGAATGTATTGCAGATGTAACGGATCCATAGAGTTATTTGTGTTTTGAAAGTATGCAGTTGAGTTTCGGATTTTAGTATATAAATATATTATAATATAACTAGCAGACGTGGACTCGGCGTCGCTGGGGATTTTCTTTAGGAGATAGACATATATCACCGTTTTCTTTTCTATAGGCCTTTTGAAGATAAACAATTCCGTAGCACATTATTTTGATGTATCTTCGAATAAAATCGACTTTTCTCTAGTTTTTATAAATACAATATGCATGTAAGCCTTTCGGAAGAAATTTTCTAAATGATAGTGCAAACCTTATGAATATCCGTTGGGTAACTAAGAATAACTATGCGCACTTAAAAACTGACGCGGATGGCGACTTTATTTTACACTGTTTAGAGAGTTTTAGGACGTAAATACGATATTGACAACATTCCCTAGCACGGTCAACGATTGATAAGAAATTCGTACAAAGAAAATTCGCCAAATCTTCTTGGCTGTCAGTTAAATTCGGGTGACTGTTGATATACGCAACTTTATTAATAACATCGTTTTTTATGCAAAATTACTAGTTTATCAATGAACGGGGGCAGATTAACAAAGCTCCTTGGTTTGAAAGACGTTTGAAGTTTATTAATTAAATCCGTTCGAACTTGGAGAGACACTTGTTTCGTATATCTAGTGTTATGGCTAAATATCTCATTGAAAAATTAACTCCGCTGTGAATAAATACCTCATTATGTAATTAACTCCCTTTTTAATGTCCAAAAGTAAATACGGACTGCCAATGCATATTTAGGTTGGTATTTCAATAAAAAATCCCATTTTATGATTCGGAATATCAAATGACTCTAGTGTTGCCAGTATGTTGACGAATTTGTGGCGATTTAGGCAGCATGGTCTAACTATTGATACGCCAACCGTTATCTTAATGCAAATCGATATAAGCAGTACTGGCAACTAATGTCAGTCGGCTACGAAAAGTACAAATTAATAGTAAATTGACAATGTCGAATTTAAATAATAACTTAAATGTACATTGGCAGTCCGCGTGTACTTTTTGACACTAAAAGTTAATAAGTGCATGTGGTTTTTAGTCAATAATTAACAATTTTGTTCCTCTATGTTGGAACAGAATCAATTGATCGTGTTTCGATCGTTTGTACAATTTATTTCAACTTAAATGCTTAGTTAGTTCACCTCAATTCATGTTATTTTGCACATGGAACGACATTACCCAAAAAGTCGTGCATATTGACAGCTTATCCGACATGTTGGAAGCCTCGCTAAAAACAGCGTTTTTTGTCTATCGACTATCGGAATTATATTTGACCGTGCTCGCAAATATCGGATAAGCTGTCATATTGACAGCTTATCCGACATGTTGGAAGCCTCGCTAAAAACAGCGTTTTTTGTCTATCGACTATCGGAATTATATTTGACCGTGCTCGCGAATATCGGATAAGCTGTCATATTGACAGCTTATCCGACATGTTGGAAGCCTCGCTAAAAACAGCGTTTTTTGTCTATCGACTATAGGAATTATATTTGACGGTGCTCGCGAATATCGCTAACAGCCGCAGACACGTTTCTATATAAACTCCCAGATTTTAATTATCCTGAAAAGGTAGTTCTTATACTAGTGTTCTTAAAGTGCGTCCTTATAAGTGAAATATGCCAAATTACTTGTTTTTATGTTCAAATAAATGTATTGTGTTAATTCTAATAGATAGGACATTTTCAAATATTGAAAGTAAAATTTTTATTCAAAAAATTTTACAGACAATTTTTTTTTGTTAAGTGCAGTATGCGCTCACAGATGCAGGCCACATGTTTTCTGCTGGGATGGAGCGATGACCGATATAAGGTTACGTTTTATTTGTTGTGTGAACTTTCGAAATGGGTCGTAAGGATCATAAATCATGATAAGATATTCTTTGGACGAATTGAATGCTTTACGACTCTTACCCGTAATAAACAATAACTAACCTTATAAATAATACCTGCGGGCGGTACTTGGTTGGGCTTCGCCCAGTTTAAGTGATACTGACAACAGTTACATTTAATAGATAGATATTAGGTCATTCACAGAGAGAGGGTGAGTATATATTGTTAAAACACGGAACAGGAAGGAGTTAATAATAATAACATGCTCAATTTAAGCGTAATACGAATGACAGTTGTTTGAATAAATGAAATTTAACGTATTTGTGATGGATTATTTCAAATGAAAAACTATTATTGACCACATGTCTACAACTGATATTAACTGTTATCGTATCTAAAATAATTTAGAGACTTGCAGTGCTAAAATATTTGTTACAACCGTCAATGTCTATAAGTTGAATCAATATCGTATGGTTTATCACAACAATTAAGACGTAACCGGGCGTTGATTTTTCCATACAAACGTAGTCCCCATTTATCTTTCTGGATTTTAACCCTAGAGCAAATATTTTTTTAACATAAAATAGATATCGGCGACTTGCGTGTCGGTACGTTTAGTTTTTTTTGATAAATTGTTTTTTATAGAAGTTATGACCTTCCAAAAATCAATAAAATTGCCTGATTTAAACGCAGTCAAAAGACGTTCAGTCTACAAACTAGACAATATATTTTGAAAAAAAGCAAAACGGTCCGACATAGAATAGTTTCTTCTTATGTAGTAGGTAAAAAAAAAATTGAAAATCGGTTAACTTTTGAAGGGTCGGGGGGACAGGGTTTGGATAAATACGTTTGTATTTGTGCGAAGTGATGTCACGTAGTCATAAATCGATATTCGATATTCTAGTGTTGTGTTGTCCCGAGTAATCGATGTTTTTTTATTATTTTTTCCGTTTGGTCACTTTTGTGTTTGTTTGGTGAAGTATCCCGATATTCTTACTTTAATTTCATATGTTTACGTAAAATAATATCTGTAAAAAAAACATCCGTTACGGCCAGACCGACTCCGAGGTGATTTCGTTCCGTATTGCCAATATGGATACAAAACACTCAAATGGATAATTTTTTTTAAAATACATTTTGGTTGACTAGCATAATATTATAATTCTTCAATAACCTATAATGTATATTGTTATTTTATTTATTTAACTTCTATTTCGACAAATAAATATACAGCAAAGTGATGTAGCGTAGTATATCGAATTGTGTCGGTGCACTAGTGTTGTCTTTTCCCGAGTTATTGATATATTTTATTAGTTTTTTTTTTTGGTTTAGTGACTTATTTCGAGTATACCATACTTGCCGATCTTACTAAAATTGGACCAAATTCAATTTGTATACGTCAAGTACTATAATAATTTTCAATTTGGGAGGTGGTTATGGGTACCTCCGCCCCGGGAACCATTTATTGGATAACCTCTGTCATAGGTCACCCCAAGTGGTTCGCTACTAATTTTTTTTAAAATATATATTTTAAAAAAGATGCCATTTGCGTGGTGATCTGTTATAACAAAACACAGTAGGAAAAGTTGCGCCGTTTAGTCATGACATTTTCTATTATTTTCGAGTTACATGGATATTTAAATACTAGTTCATTTTTACTCATGATCCGATTTTCAGAACCCCGACATGTCTGGAGGTAGAGTGGAAAAAAATGAAGGTTTCCTCCACACCATCCGATTTGCAGTGTAGTGATTGGCAAGGGTGTTATGGCTTTCATGTCATTTTCAACGAATGGCGTTGGCGTTGGCTATATTAACAAAACACAATAATAAGATTCTTAAAACAAAATAGTGAACAAAAGATTGCAATATTATATCAAAAATTGGTCACTTGCGATGTTTATGTGGTAAAAATTTGTCATTTTGGCCAAATAAACATCGCAAGGGAATTAAAACCTGTTGATTTCAGGATTAAAATAAATATTTTATTTTAATACTTTTCCCTGTCTCAAACAACTTGAATGGTTTAATTAAGTTTTGATAAACAAAAAAGATAACTATCTGGCAAAACGACATAAATTAATTTAATAACATTTACTTGCGCACGCCGCGACCTGCGGATTCGTAGCCAAGAGCCTTACCCTTCAACCACGGAGGCAGTTCAAATGTACGCACCTACATATTTTAGTAGGTGTACCTATATGGGTAGTAAGATTTTTTTTTTTAAATTTTAAAAGAAAGACAAACATTCCCGGGTTACGAATAACCTAACATTTGAAAAACTCCTACTACCACCACACTAAGCGGAAGATATTGCTTGTGTTGTGATGGAGAACTTAGCCAGCCGAGGAATTGAACACACAACGCCAATAAATTATGAAATAATGTAACTAGGTCTCCTATTTTATTACGAAAATGTACCTATTTAGTTCCTTCAGTCTAAAACTGGTTTTTAGATTAGGCAGAATAGATTTGGAACATTTATTAAAAAATGCCATCTGAGGCTCATGTATCTCCGCTTTTATTTCTTGCGTGATATTTTGTGCGTGCAAAGACAATATGTATATAATAGCTTATTTAGGTGGCTAAGGATGGAACGTCCCCTCACAAGAAATTGATTGTTATTCTTGTCTCCACACACATGCAGAGAGTCCTGTAGCGACTTGTGACTTGTGACGGCAAACATCGATGTAATATGATACCACAAAGCGAAGTGGCAAAGGAATAATTATTTGGCGGGCTTTCTCGGCGGAGTGCGCCACCAACGCGCATACGAGCTTCGCACACTCACACATCTACAGCACGATGACTGACCGTAGCACAGAGCGGAATAGCAATAATTGGGCTAAATACCTATTAAATAAGTTTCTGAATTACCGGGATTCCTCTTAAAGATAGTTATAACAAAGTTGACTGAAATAATAGATTATTACATATTGATTAATTGTACCCGTGTTTATGAATAAAAGGAGGGTTATTGTGCAATGAGATTAGCAGTCGGTTTAATTAAAAGTACCTTAGTACTCTATATTTCCTTTACACAGCATTCATCCGTCCCCACCTAGAACACTGCACACCGATCTGGACTCCTTTTTACCAAGCTCACATTGAAAGAATCGAAAGAATTCAAAAAAAATTTTTTAAACACATTAATTATACACAAAACTTACATTTCTCAAATTACGCCGATTCTATTAATTACCATAACTTCAACTCACTTCATACACGACGTTTGATTTTTGACCAAATCTTATTATTTAAAATTCTTAACAATGGCCTCGACTCACCAGAGCTAATGAATTTAATAAATATTCATATTCCAACAAGATCAACACGGCAATCCCATTTGTTTCATTTACCTACATATAGAACTAACTTTAGAAAAAAATCACCAATTCCACGTATATGTGCCCAATATAATACTAAATTTCAAAACATAGACATTTTTAGCAATACACTTCACAAATATCGATTAGAAGTAACTCGTACGATCGAAAATTAATACAATAGTATGGAATGTATACCTACAACTGTTACTGTATCTAATAAAGTTTAAAGTTAGATTATATATACACCTTCATCAGGAGAGTAAAAATCTATATATAAAGGTAGATTATTACAATATAGCGCCCCTGAGGTGATATCTCACAAAACCGGCGCTATGCAAATTGTCCAATAAATAAATAAATATAATGTTTACATTTTATTGTGTTGATATACAACGAAAATAGATAAAATAATGTTATCCGATAAAACTTTATTTTATTAAAAAACAAATAAATTGTTAACATCACTTTATTATATACAAACAATACATGTTTCATGAACGAAGTTCACCTCATCAGGAGTAAGTATACACCGAAGTCAAATTTAAATATAGATTACAATTGGAAAGAAGAAGTGGAAGGAGGGGTAAGAGTAGGCTGGGTTTATAAGAATTAGGAATTAGGAATTACAATATCGTTAGACGGGAAAGACCAGTAAAGTGGGAAAATATTTAAAAGAGAGTTTATAAAAAAAATTCTTGTTAATTATATCTGCTTTTATATTAACATGTTTTCTAATTACTAAAATTTCAAAATGATTTATTTGCGATGCTTTATATCCTGTGTGAAGTATTTTAAGACCTGAATAAAACAAATAGCATATAACGATAAAACAATATATTCATTAAAAAAATAGCATTTAATAACGGTTATTCTAATATAGTTGAATAGTTGATAGTTGAAATACTTAATAACAAAATTAAACATATTCTCTTCAAACGGTATATTTACCCTATTCCTAAGAATAAATATAAACAATGGCGTAGAATTCTGTTTGTGGATAACGATACTTCTAAAATTACATATAAAAACAATCCTGGTACTATTCAACCGGCGTTTTACACTAATAACAATGAAGAAATATATTCTTAATAATAAAGATAGCGAAAATCAAACAAAAAAATCAGGAGTTTATAAACTCAATTGGGATGATTGTTATTTCTTTTACAAAGGTAGAACCAATAAAAACGTTGAAGTCAGAACTAAAGAACATCTCAGGGCTCTAAATGTAAATAGTGAATCTGAGTTTGCAAATCATTGTTAGATAACGCCTTTCCACGGAATCGAACCGCGTATAGAAATGTAATATTAAGGATACCTGGCTAGCTCCAGCAGGGTTCCGTGTTTTCAGTTCGTTGGTTTTAAGAGAGAACATACGCCTTCTAGAAGTGGGTAGAACAAAAGGGCTTCTTTGAAATAAAACACTATTATTGTGGTGCTGGTAAATGTCTTCATGAAGACCTATATTATAGCACGGGAATCTACGCGTAGGAAAAGCTTAAATCTCTTTGTGGACGGTTAAAAGAATGATGTTAAATTATTGAGAAGAAATCAGATACATAAATTAATAGAATAAAGCAGGGAACGATACCGCATGTAGTTTTGTAGACGTGCAGGGGGCAGGCAGTAGAAAAAATGAATCGAAATATACTAGTAATGAATTGACAAACACTGTAGAAAGAATGAATCGAAATGTACTAGTAATTAATTGACAAACACTGTTTTAGCAAAGCCAGTCTCGAATTCAAAGCGGAGCACGTAACAACCTCCCGCAACCAGCGCTGAATCCAAAGAGAGCCGGTCTCCCTTCGTTCGGAGCTGAGGACCCCTTTGCCCCGCCTCCTTCGATAATAGTCACACCCACTTTAAACGCAACCACGGGGTGGCCATATGAAAGAATTTAAAAATACAAAGTACTTGATTTTAAGAAAATATTACGGGGTTGAATGTTTTAATTTTAAGAAAGTTCATTTCATAACACTTCCCCGAAAACACAACGAAAAAACTGCCGTGGGAATGAAAGTTTTTTGACTCTAAATCGCTCAAGACCCCTTTGACAAAAGCTACAAAAGAAGTCATCCACATAGAGATTCAGCATTAAAAACCTACGCCCAAAAGTTACATATTATTATTTCAAATTATTATTTATATATATACATTTTTTTTTGGTAATACGGTGCACATAATCGTAAGAGCAACAGCAGTAAGTGATGGTGACGATCGTAAGAGCAACAGCAGCAAGTGATGGCATCGGCTCTCAAGTGATGGCATCGGCTCTCTCTGCAAAGGGCCGCAAGCAGTAGCGTAAACTCGTTCGTCATGGCGTAGATGTCTCGATCCCGGGCGGGAACGATTCAAGGAGAAGCGTTAACATGAAAGCGAAACATAAGAAAATATTAAAAAAATGCAAATAAGCAGTGGGCAATGAACCAAAAAATAAAAATCAAAAATAAAAAATCGCGTTCACATAAGGAGTGAGAAACTAATATTGAATAGTAAATATAGTTGCACAGGGGAGCAGTATATAGGCAGAACTTCCCATTGTATATCGTGACGCACACACATATGTTTATATTTTATACATAAGGCGAAAAACATACTAAAATCATTAATTAGCACTAAATAATCAATATATGCTGAAAAACACACACGAGAATCAGTATCCACCTTTTAATGGTTCGGATATGCTTCCGTATGGTCATTGCTGAAAAGAAATAAAACAAAATGAACAATATACATTGAAAAACACACACGAGAATCAATATCCACCTTTTAATGGTACGGATTTGTTTCGGTGCAATCGGCGTCTACCTTTTGGTGTGTTTTTTTTTTTTTTTTTTTTTTTAATCAGCATATCTACCTTTTAATGGTCCAGATAGCTGTTTGAAGAAGAGCTGAAAAGAAATAACACAAAACAAACAATATACGCTGAAAAACACACACGAAAATCAATATCCACCTTTTAATGGTACGGATTTGTTTCGGTGCAATCGGCTTCAACGTTTTGTTTTTTTTTTTTTTTAATAAGCATATCTACCTTTTAATGGTCCAGATATATATATATATTTTTTTTTTTTTAAATCAGCATATCTACCTTTTAATGGTCCAGATAGCTGTTTGAAGAATAGCTGAAAAGAAATAACACAAAATAACCAAAGCCACTTTAATCAGTATCTACCTTTTAATGGTCCGGATAACTGTTGTCGAATGGCACAACATACGAGTAAAATCAAAATCGTCCTCCTTTAGTGACCTACATATCGCCAGAAATCTTGTAAGAATTGCTGACATAGGTATAATACGAGACGTATCTTTCAAATACTTAGTGCTGTGGACCTTATTTATTTGTGTGGAAAATCATTGCATCCATACAAAAAAACCTCCCAAAATGAACAACACAAGAACAAGAAAACAAATTAAAAATATTTTGTCGCAAGTCATTGCACTTTGAAGTTTTCGTATACAATGGATTATAATGGGTTAGAATTTATTACATAATAATATATATACCGATATGGGCGCCATCTTGTTTATGGCTAACAAGCAACCATAGGATCGAAGTCACCAATAATTATTTTATAATTTTTTCAGTTTTTTTATAAAGTTGGTGAAGTTTGCACCAAATCAATGGCAAGTAGGAACTGGGTACGAATCAGACACAATGTGAATGTCTTACTGTGTGTAGGAATGCTCAAAGATAGTGTCGTGTATTTAGCCGCCTCCGGTTAATTACTCCGGAGTGACTGTAATGTTGGAGTCTGTATACACTGCCTTCGAAGGGGCCCCCTCGAAGACAGTGCCGTGTATTGTGTAGATGTGCATGTTCAATGAGTACTTGTACCTTATTTATCTTTCCTTGCGAATTTTAAAATAGAATATTTTCCCTTCAAAATAGAATATTTTCCCTTCAAAATAGAATATTTTCCCATCCGGGCAGTCAACAAAACTGACTTTCCAATATTCATCGCATTAACCAGATTCCAAACAGATTTTTCCAAGAATCCAATTGGGGTAGGTTGCCAATTGTTGTTTTTAAATTCCTAAGGGGTCACAGTTAGGGTATAGGAGAATCGGTCTGGTTCTCCGCGGAGCTACCTAATTTAACCATATCTTTTACATGGTATCTACCCAAGATTTTTCCTGACTCATCTGCCAACACATATATGACGTCGGAAACCTTTTTAATCACCTTAGTCTTCACAAAGTTAGTTCAGTGGTCTAAAACGTCACCTGAATTTGGTGCAGACATTTGATGATCCTAGGATCGAATCTTACCAAATCCAGAATAATAAAATAAAAGCGATTTTTTCTAAGATTGTATCTTTCGGAGCTCTATTATTTGTCAACTATCAGTATACTGTCATTAAAATTTCGAAATTTACTGAAAAATATCGATTTTTATTAAATTAGTACTTAATACTAATTTTTCTATGTAAAATTTGATAAATTATTGAGGCGTAGTATTTTTTTGCTAAAAAAAATATGTATGGCGTCAAATCAAGTTCATCAAAAAATTCTCACTTTTGTTCTTGTATTGATCGCTTGTTCTTATTATTATTGTTATTGCTATTTTTTTTTTAACTGTTGATTCGTAGTGGAATCCCATTTTAAGATGTTTTTTGTGGAATAAATATGTTTTATATTAAAGATCAATTTATTATTTGTGTAAAAATAAACCAATAAAATATATCTTTCTGCTGTTTAAGCAGAACAAATAGTTCCCGGGGCGGTGGTACCCAACTAAAAGCAGGCCGTCGAAAATAAAATACCTAGTATCTCTAAATAGTATTAAACAAAGTCGCTATATTTTTTGATACGCCAGGAACAAGGCGTCTATCTTATTCTCGTCTATTTCCGGAGGTGATAAAAAAACTCTATTCGCCGTCGGAGTGATGATCTTCGGGGCCACGTTGAAAGATCTCCAAAAATCGGTACCAAGGATAAATTTAGGTGATAATGACGGTATGACTAAAAAATCTATAGTAGCGGTGTATCCACTGCAGGTGACGGGCAGAGATAACACACCTAACACGGTTTGGTGACTTGCATCAGCCGTGATCACCGGAGACCTATAGGGTGTCATTGGTACTCCCATACTAATGAATGACGCGTATGAATTTCCTCCTAGGCAACTAACATTTGCCCCCGAGTCTAATAATCCCGTAAAGGGCACATTATTTATAGTAAACTGCGCGTAAGGGCGACCGTCTACGGCTTCAATGCATTCAATTTCCATAAGATGTGCCGTTTCTTCTAAGAATTTTTGGTCATCTAGCCACTCAATACGTCCACGGCCAGCGTCACCTTGTCGTGGAAGGGGGTTATTTGAGTGGCTGGAAATTAGTTTTTTGAATTCGGTATTCTGGGCGGTGGTCGGGTTAAATCTATTTCCGCGGGGAGAAAACTTGACTGAGGTGACGGATGGGAGGATATGTTATTACGCGTATTTTCGTAACGGCGGCCACCGCCCGCCCTCATATGTTTATATTGTTCGCGAGTATTGCGAAAACCGCTGTCTGAGCTATTTTTCCCGGGGTCTGCCGGTAGAGCTACAGGGCTCGATGAAGCCACGCTATTGAGGTAACTATTTCCTCCCGATCTCGCCTCACGGGGCGGGCGCGATGCTTGTTTCTGGTAGCTCTCGAATATTGTGCACGCGGTTTCTAAATCTTCGATAGAGCTACTGCTATGCATGGTCAACATACTAGCGTATTGGGGGAGGAGGCCACGTTTGAGAGTTTCCACCAGCTCCTCTTCCGACATGGGCGATTCTAACATGTGGTTTTTATGACGCGTTTCAATAAAAAAAAATCCCTAGCTGTCCTACGCGCGCTTTCTTTGTTTTAATCAAAAAATTCCCACAGAGCTCTCGTCTAGCGACGGTCGCCAAGCGTAAAAATATAGCGGTACGCATAATGCCTCCCTTAAAGCGAATTAAGGCGTCCATTTTATTAATTTTATTTAAATTAGCCGACTTAATTTCTTAAAATTACTTGTGTACTATATTTAACTTTATATTTAACTTTACCATCTAATACAACCACCACTTTATTAACTTCCTTTATACATACCTCAACCTAACCGATCCCTCCTCATCCTACCCCCTCCCTATACCCCCCTAAATAACTTGTTTCTTGAAATGTAATTTTCATTAGTAAATATCTCGGAATCACACTCAGATACACTTGTATATAATACCTATGTGGAAACCTGTAAATGGTTTATTTACTGAAACTAAATTATTATTATGCTGTTATTGATGTAAACTGTTGGTATCCCAAATAAAATAAAATAAAATAAAAATAAAAAATAAAAAAATAAAAAAATAAAATTGAGACAAAACTAAGTAGTGAATAGATTCCAGGTACGCGCTTTCCCTTTTTTAATTGTCCGCGGTTTTTCCAGTTATCATAAAAGGCTACCGGCTCAAGACGTATTTCTGGGAAGTAGTTATTTTTACCAAAACCCAATTTTGCAATATTAAAATGAACACGACCTCTGTTACTAACGTATTTTAGGTTTTTTCCAGGTATCATAAAAGGCTACCGGCCCACCTTGGACGTATTTCTGGGAAGTAATTATTTTTCCAAAACCCAATTTAGCAATATTAAAATGAGAAAGAAACCTTTAAAATCTTTTGTCTTTAAATTTTACACGAATATAACCGCACAAGTAGGTACCTGTATTATTATGCTTTGAGTTTATTCTATAACCTGACTTTATATTACTTGAATGAATCCGAAACTACGCTCCGAAAATAAACACAGAAGTGTAGGAAGGAAATTATAAATTGTTAGGAAAACACGCGAAATTTATTTTATTTTTTGAACGCAAACTGTCGCAAGATTTAAATATTTATCGAAACTCTTCTTATTTTCTTTTTTAAAAGGACACTATGATTCTATGGCGATGCGTGCCAAACAGGTGTGGGCTAAACGAAACGGCGCGAGCGTTTACAAAATGGTGACTGCCAACCACATGTGGGCTTTAAACACACTGATGCTATGAGTAAAAAAAAATGGCGAAGAATGCAAAACACGCGTTGAATTTAAACACCAGTTCGCGAACGTTTATTAAATGGCGTTGATTACGGAATACACGTGGCCTTTAAACACACTGACGCTATGAGTAAAAAATGGCGAAGAATGCAAAACACGCGTTGAATTTAAACACCAGTTCGCGAACGTTTATTAAATGGCGATGATTACGGAATACACGTGGCCTTTAAACACACTGACGCTATGAGTAAAAAATGGCGAAGAATGCAAAACACGCGTTGAATTTAAACACCAGTTCGCGAACGTTTATTAAATGGCGATGATTACGGAATACACGTGGCCTTTAAACACACTGACGCAATGAGTAAAAAATGGCGAAGAATGCAAAACACGCGTTGAATTTAAACACCAGTTCGCGAACGTTTATTAAATGGCGATGATTACGGAATACACGTGGCCTTTAAACACACTGACGCTATGAGTAAAAAAATGGCGAAAAATGCAAAACACGCGTTGAATTTAAACACAGGGGTACCTAGATGTAGGAAAAACAATTATTTACACACATATATGCACATCACGACAACAATAAAAAGTTACAACAGGAAAGCGATTCTCTCAAATAAAGCCCCACGTTTCTGGGTCCAGTGTTAGATAACGCCTTTCCACGGAGTCGAACCGCGTATAGAAATGTAATATTAAGGATACCTGGCTAGCTCCAGCAGGGTTCCGTGTTTTCAGTTCGTTGGTTTTAAGAGAGAACATACGCCTTCTAGAAGTGGGTAGAACAAAAGGGCTTCTTTGAAATAAAACACTATTATTGTGGTGCTGGTAAATGTCTTCATGAAGACCTATATTATAGCACGGGAATCTACGCGTAGGAAAAGCTTAAATCTCTTTGTGGACGGTTAAAAGAATGATGTTAAATTATTGAGAAGAAATCAGATACATAAATTAATAGAATAAAGCAGGGAACGATACCGCATGTAGTTTTGTAGACGTGCAGGGGGCAGGCAGTAGAAAAAATGAATCGAAATATACTAGTAATGAATTGACAAACACTGTAGAAAGAATGAATCGAAATGTACTAGTAATTAATTGACAAACACTGTTTTAGCAAAGCCAGTCTCGAATTCAAAGCGGAGCACGTAACAACCTCCCGCAACCAGCGCTGAATCCAAAGAGAGCCGGTCTCCCTTCGTTCGGAGCTGAGGACCCCTTTGCCCCGCCTCCTTCGATAATAGTCACACCCACTTTAAACGCAACCACGGGGTGGCCATATGAAAGAATTTAAAAATACGAAGTACTTGATTTTAAGAAAATATTACGGGGTTGAATGTTTTAATTTTAAGAAAGTTCATTTCATAACATCATCTTTTGAATAATGTTCACACTTTCGATAAAAAATCAGGTCTTAAAATACTTCACTCAGGATATAAAGCATCGCAAATAAATAATTTAGAAATTTTAGAAATTAGAAAACATGTCAATATAAAATCAGATATAATTAATAAGCAAAAAAAAATATAAATAATAATGAAAAATGCCATTACAAAGTGATAAGCTTCCAGAAGAAATCGTCTTATTAAACGCTTGTTAATGGTCAAGGAATTTTGCGTAACTATATGTATTGTGAGCTGCATATTTAAATATTCGCGCCAGTCATTTGGTTCGTTCTTATTCCGCCAGAGCTGCGCTCTGTCGGCCATCTATTGCCGCCGTGCGTATCGGCCATATTGAAGGAACGCGTGATTTTTTATAAACGTCAAACATAATAAAATAAAGAAATGGATAACAAGTATTGGGCGTCCCACTATCACAAACATATGTAAACCAAATTACACGTAAACAGTAACAACAATTCACATACAACATATAATAATATATTCAATAATTATATAATAGCCTCTTTGTAAGTAATCTCTAAGTATCTGAATACGTCTGTCTCGACACAGGTGTACCCTAGTGAGACAGATGTCGAAAAATGTATGTAATAAAACTTTATATTGATGAATATATAAATAAAATTTAAAAAATCACCTAATTGTGGATAATTTTCATTGTAATGTAATTAATCCAATGGATTATGAACTTTTAAAAAACATATTTTCTTCGATATTATCCAAAAATTATATGAGCAGAAACGATATTTTTGAAGAAATCTCGTATTACATATGGCGATCCTATTTCGCCTATTGTCGCCTGAAAACCGAAATGAACCTTACGGTTGCTTAAAATTGAGGGGCACAGTGGTATTTTTTGCCTGCAGACCCCCTATGCGGAATTTACACGAAACACACGATTTGAATTCGACCAATCAGAGGGCCTACACCGTCCAGACGCTAGCGTAATAATATTATAGATAGTAGTGATGATGATGATAATAACCAATAATGTCAATAACAATAGTTTACTATTTCCCCGACGTAAGGGACGAAAAATAGGATGTAGAGTCAGGAGGAAGGTTAAAATAGTCAAAATACTGCTGTTAGCACAAACCAGGAATGCTCGTCCGCCTAAGTTTCTAACCATTGCCGCCTGGAATGCGTGATCAAATGTATTCACATTTTGCCGCTATCAAAGACTCGGCACGAAAATGCAGACCCCCAGTCAATCAAAACCCTTCAGTCAAGCGGGTTCTCGGTATATGAAGCCAATATTAATTTTACAAATCACGGGGGATTTGCAATTGTAGCGTAAAATGATATTCGCTCACACAGTAAACCGGGATACGTCAGGTGCATACCACTTACGAGTTCGTCGGCTGCAAGGCTTCTGCCATTCATGGGTGCATCCCTCGTTATAATCTTCACCTACCGTCCCGGGTCGTGCGCACCGACTGCTAATTTTTTTAATTAATTCAGGTCTCTCCTAGAATGAACCTCAAACTAAAATTGCGATGTTTTTCTTTTAGAAGATATAAATATTCACTTGGCAAAGAAAACTGATCGAATATCCAAAAAATCCCAAAAATCCTGTGTGACTTCAGCTGCGAGTAGTGGGTGAACTCAGCTACTCATGATGCAGGAGGTACACTTGATGTTATAATTTCCCGAGTCGGATTTGCGAGTAGTGGGTGAACTCAGCTACTCATGATGCAGAAGGTACACTTGATGTTATAATTTCCCGAGTCGGATTTGCGAGTAGTGGGTGAACTCAGCTACTCATGATGCAGGAGGTACACTTGAAGTCCCGAGTCAGATTTGCGAGTAGTGGGTGAACTCAGCTACTCATGATGCAGGAGGTACACTTGATGTTATAATTTCCCGAGTCGGATTTGCGAGTAGTGGGTGAACTCAGCTACTCATGATGCAGGAGGTACACTTGATGTTATAATTTCCCGAGTCGAATTTCATTTGAAAAATTACTGACATTGGGTTATTGGATATTATAAATTGTAGTTCAAATCCATTATCTGAGAGAATTCGACATCGAGGCATTTTGCAAAGAACTGAAAACCTCGCCGCTCTGTGATAAGGAAAAGTTTTTTGAAAGTCAGGTAGAAGAGTTAGTAATTCTTTATAATTCTACGCTACTGGCATTATTATTTTTTTGGTAAACTAATGTTTAAGACAAGATTTTTTATGCATAGCACAAAGGGTAACAATTATTTTACAAGCAATAATTATTCGCCTGAAACACTCATCCACATTGAAAAATCTCCTGATAAAAGATGCATGACGCCAACGGGACTCGAACCCGTGTCCCTTCGATTTCCGGTCGACAGCTCTGACCACTGAGCTATGGCGGCTTATCTCTTATCCGCGAAATAATTCAATATATACTAGTGTTTCATTCAACAATTACTGCTTGTTACATTTTTTCACCTGAAAACAACCAACTTTATTTTATATGAGAAAGGCATTGTAAGTTCTAACTCTCTCACTAGATGGCGTCGAGACAAATCGTCTACATTTTTAGGTGAAATACTTGAACTTGTCAAATATTAATTATTATTTTTTTGGTAAACTAATGTTTAAGACAAGATTTTTTATGCATAGCACAAAGGGTAACAATTATTAAACATTAGTTACTTACAGTATTTCACCTAAAAATGTAGACAATTTGTCTCGACGCCATCTAGTGAGAGAGTTAGCACTTACAATGCCTTTATCATATAAAATAAAGTTGGTTGTTTTCAGGTGAAAAAATGTAACAAGCAGTAATTGTTGAATGAAACACTAGTATATATTGAATTATTTCGCGGATAAGAGATAAGCCGCCATAGCTCAGTGGTCAGAGCTGTCGACCGGAAATCGAAAGGACACGGGTTCGAGTCCCGTTGGCGTCATGTATCTTTTATCAGGAGATTTTTCAATGTGGATGAGTGTTTCAGGCGAATAATTATTGCTTGTAAAATAATTGCTACTGGTATTACTTGACAAAAAAATTTTGTATAATTATTTTTACATATTTGCCTCTACGAAAATCCAGGACCTCGTAGCATAGTGAATCTTTCCTCTTTCGGAGCGCTATGTCACGGGGGACCTGCGAAAAATACTGTCATAACCATTTTACAAATTTGATCGCTTCAAGATCATTTTTAAACTTTTATTTTACAAACATTTTTTATTTTTTGTCGTATCTTGACAAACTAAAAATTAAGTTGTCAAGATACACATTGTTATAACTGCTATGTAATAAAACTATGTAATTGTAATACAGGCGAGCTTGCAAAATCTTTGCAAACTCTCAAATTCAAGCGTCTGCCTTCGGCTAAACCACCGGCAAAATGAATATGCAACATTTTACGGTGGCTTATGTACGCGTTTGTGGCGCGGATAGAATCCCCACCCTTTTTCGGTCGACAGCCAAATCTCGGCTGCGAGTCAACCTTATAGAATATAAGCAGCGACATTAAAAATATTAAAT
This sequence comes from Hesperophylax magnus, assembly GCA_026573805.1. NCBI lineage: Eukaryota > Metazoa > Arthropoda > Insecta > Trichoptera > Limnephilidae > Hesperophylax > Hesperophylax magnus. The sequence goes on along the minus strand of JAIUSX010000043.1, from coordinate 742,953 downwards.
CAGTTCAACTTTACCATCAAAACAAGCGTTTTTATTTCTACAAGTGACTCTACTCTCGGAAAACTGGCTAAGGGACGCGAGTGCTTGGGATCTTTGTGGCCAGGCCGCTTGCCTCGCTCATTCTTGCCGGGACTGCCCCGTGATAGTGGGGTGAACTGCCCTAGATACGCGGCTTATATATTTTTATGTTTCAATCATACTTCCACTTGTAAATATTGTTCTCCTTATTTATTATTTAATTTTAGATGCCAAACCACCAGGCGAACACATTTCAGATGTGTTCTTATTTTGTGTTACTATTAATGTAAGTATGCATACATTATTTCGTACTAACAATCATGCATGCAGGGACATTGGAGGGTCTAGAATCGTTTTAAAATAAATTTAGCTTCTTTTTACAAAAAAATTAGAGTCCTGACGTGTGCGGCTAAGGAGGTTAAACAATCAGTTTCCTCACACAGCCGTTGGGAAAGGGTGGGTCCCCTCCAATGATCTAAAAGTGACTCCTACCCACCAACTGCCTCACCTCGCCTAGTCTTCTGCTCCAAACCTTCTGGTGTTACCTCTTCAAGACCAGCCGGCCCTGCCTAGGAAAACCGCCAACGCCAGAAGCGAGCAGAGACGACAGCACACCCAGTACCCAAAATTCACCGAGCACCGGGTGCGAGTGGCAAATTGCAACAATTCCTACAACTATCATCATCATCGGTCGTAAAGGAGCATTCCCATCGGTTGAAGACACGGTTTGGACCCTGTGCCCAAATCTACAGTCTTGTGCGGACTCCCGTCCAGTACATAAGTATTGTCGTATAACACCACTTCTAAGAGATCGATTCCCTGAAAGAATAGAGTTTAAGATCTGCTTAATGACCTTCATAGCATTGTGAGGAATGGTGCCAGTCTGTATATCGGAACTATATGTCATGTGTATTATTTAAAGTTAATTCAACAAATAAAAAATTCTATTTTTCCTGGGTAAGCAATGTATATATCTCATGTATCTTTCCATGAACTATTTTATATCAGTTTCTATTTTACTTTTCAATTATTAAGATTTTCATACACGGTCGTTTAACAATTGAATAAAGTTTTCACCACGTGTTTTAGTAAGACCGTAAATATATATTTTACCGACGTATAGTTCTTGTTTAATTCGAAGTTCGACTTTTTAAAATCGTTAAGACATCAACAGATGTATTTGGATTGCTGGACGGTGAATTCACGAATAAATTAAAAACAAAACCAGCAGTTCTCAAAACTACTCTAAATCGTAAGGTTATGCTTCACAATAAAGCTTTATACATAATTTTTAAGGGTTAGACGAATATCCCTAAACGTACTCAATACTCATACGTAGAAAGTCACAACAGCCAACCAAAGCTCAGCAGCTGACAGGGGACGAGTGTCCATTTTCTACCAATTTGTCACGTATTCATTGAAATTCATTTCATGTTCGTTAGCGCAGGCCGGCAGACGCCCGCGCCGCGCCGCAGACTCTCTTCCTGGAATCTGCACTCTGTAGTCTGTAGTCCGTCCTATACGTACTCCTCGTTATTTCAATTACTTCGAGGGCCATCCCCACCATTATGGTGGTCCTTGGGGCGTTGAGTCGTGTAATATTATTTTGACCATGACTTGTTAACTTGGTTTCAAAAAATGTGCTTTCAATGTTACATAAAATATGAAATCAAAAACTATCCAATATTAAAAACTATCAATATTTCTTACACTTTTCTACGTATTGTAAGTGTGCATAACTGTCAATAAAACTAGTTTGTTTTATTATTTGAAAAAAAAATGCAACAAAGATTGCAATATACTGTTTCGATTCCGTCATTATTAATTTTATCAACATTACTCGATATTCGCACTACACTATTGACCAGGACGTTGATTTGCACAAAGTGCTTGGCAGAATCGAATGTTTTCATACTTATAATAATGAAACATAATTGTCTTCCCTTTTGAAATATAATCCATTTATTTATTCCAATAAACATTTATAACAATTTACAAACATAATTCAGACATAACATGTCAGTACGTACGTATAATACATATCAGTATAATAAATACTAATCATTTTATAAACATATCAGTTATATTCAACTATTTTTACTTTGATGTAGAACGGAAAAATGTCTTGGCAGTTCGCTAAAATCGCGCTTGTTGGGAGTGATATGAATAGTTAGTGCTATGGTTGTCACAGTAGAAAAGATGGTTGATCAGGTTATAATCACAAACATCTCGGCCAGATGACCAGATGTATTAGCACCAATACATCTGGTCATCTGGCCGATATGTTTGTGATTATAACCGTTAACAGGGACACGGTTATAACCACAAACATCTCGGCCAGATGACCAGATGTATTAGCACCAATACATCTGGTCATCTGGCCGATATGTTTGTGATTATAACCGTTAACAGGGACACGGTTATAATCACAAACATCTCGGCAAGATGACCAGATGTATTAGCACCAATATGGTGAAAAAACTCAAAACTGAATTTAGGGTTTGTGGAGCTCACGACATTTATTATTATATTTTCGTCACATAAACGTCTTTAGGTACCTACTGAAAATGGGGTGACCGTAGCCTCGGTAGCTTACGTGGGATTGAATCCATAATTTATTTGTTGATCTCCAAAAAGCTTTGGACAGCACGTCTCAGGTCTAGGGTTTTTTATTTTTTTATTTATTAACCAATATACATATAATACATAATATATACTATATAATATTAGTGGTAACAATACCTCCCTAATTGAGAAATTCTCGTGCTTAGGGAGGGAGCACTATCAATTTGACAGTACTATACATACTTATCAGTTGTTACAATTTCGATGCATGAAGGACTACTTTTTTATACATAATGAAAATATAAGTTGCAATTTTTTTTTTTTGTACATAATGAAATTTTTTTTATACATAATGAAAAATATAAGATGGCATTTGTTTTGTACTTAATGGAAATATAGGTTGGCACATCGTAACACATACTTAGAAATTATATAATACTAAAATGTTTTTTGAGTTTTTGTTTAAAAATTTCATAATTCCTCTCGGATTGAATTTCTATAGGGAGTTCGTTAAAGCATTTTATTGCTGAGTATGTGTAATGATGTTGGGCTGTTGTAGTATTAAGTTTAGGGATTATTATTTGTCCTAAGGTTCTCGGTCTGGTGCTGAATGACTTTAATGTTAGTTTGTCTTTATGGATTTGTAGTATTGCGTTTTTTTGATAAATTTTATTTATTGGTAATACTTTGAATTCATCGAATAATTTTTGAGTTGAATAGTCTAATTGTTTCTTTAGAATTATTTTGATAAGTCTTCTATGTACTATTTCAAGAGGGGTTAAGTTGGTTTTATAAGCTCCTCCCCATGCTATTATTCCGTATTGCAGAACTGATTGGGTTAATGCATAGTAAACCTTTAGTAGCAAAGATTTATGTAATATATTTCTTAGTTTGAGGAATACGTAATAAAGTTTACGTATTCTATTTACAGTTTGCGAAATTTGTTCTGTCCATTTAATATTTTGGTCTATAATTATGCCTAAATATTTAATTTTACTTTTTTTTGAGATTTTTGAGCATTTAGGTGAATTGCAGTTGTCAGTATAATTATTACAAGAGTTATGGATATGTCTGATAATGTGAAAGTCATAAAATAGGTTTTGTCAGAGTTTAAGGAGAGGTAGTTGTCATCCAACCATTGTTTTAAGTTGTTTATTTCTATATTCGCAGTTTGATAGGCTTCTTCCCAAGTTTTTTTTTCTATGATTAAAACTGTGTCGTCGGCGAAATATATGATTTTTCCATTTTTTGGTACTGTAAGCATTTCATTCACATAAATGATAAACAATATTGGGCCTAGAACTGTCCCTTGAGGAATTCCAAATTCGGAATAGGTGGGTTCACTCAATATATTGTTAATTTTTACGTGTTGGTGTCTTTTATGAAGATAACTTTTAAACCATTCTTTAACTGTTCCTTGAATTCCAATATTTTCTAATTTTTTTATTAGCTTCTTGTGGCTTATACTGTCAAAGGCTTTTCTTAGATCGATGAATATACTTAAACATTTATTTCCCGAGTCAAGAGCATTATATATTATAGAGGTTATTTTTGCGATTGCATCTTGCGTACCTAAATTTTCTCTGAAGCCGAATTGGTTATCATCAATAATTTTATTTAAAGTGATATGTTTAGTTAATTGTGACTTTACGACTTTTTCAAATATTTTTGCTACGTTAGATACAATAGATATGGGACGGTAGTTCGAGACGTCAGATGTAATTCCTGATTTGAAGATCGGGGATATTATTGTATTTTTATATATTTTTGGGTAGATTCCTTGCTGTATGCTGTTATTAATGATATGTGCAATTGGTTTTGATACTAATTGTTTCATTTGTTTTAATACATTTACTGTGATATTATCGAAACCAGGGCTCGCGGACACTCGTAGGTTCATTATAATTTTTTCTATTTCTATTTGGGTACATTTTTCAAATTTTTCGAAAATATTTTGGCAAGTTTGTGTGGATGTATTGGTAGTATTTTTAGGTTGGAACGAGTCGATTTTTTTGGCTAGTTTCTCTCCGACTTTAGCGAAGTAGTTGTTGAAAATATTTGCAATTTTAGTTGGTTCTTTTATTGAGTCTATTGTTTCGTTGTCATAAGTTATTTTATTTATTTGTTTATTTTTATTACCGTTGCCGATAATGTTGTTAATTGTAGCCCAGACTTTTTTGTTATCTTTACCACTATCTTCAATTTTTACCTTGAAGTAATTTTCTTTTTTTTTTAAAATTAAATTTGTAAGATTGTTTCTGTATTTTTTATATAATTCTAATAAAGTTAAGTCATAAGGTTGTTTTCGGGTTTGATAAAATAGTTTTTCTTTATTCCTAATTGAGGTAACTATTCCATGGGTGATCCAGGGCTTAATTTTTCTATGTTTTGATTTAGGTTTAACGTTTTTATGTATAGTTGCATTTATTATGTGTTCGCGAAGTGTTTTTTCGAATATTATTGAAGATTTTTCGGCATCTTCCGTGTTTAATGTTTCTTCCCATTTTTCCAATTTCAATTTTTGTTCAAGAAGTTGTATGTTTAAGGTTTTTATGTTATACTGTTTTAATGCAGTTTTGGAAAAGGACATATATATTTTTTAAATGAAGAATTAAAAAACACGTGTAGTGATCGGTAATGTTTGTTTTCCAAATGACAGGTGTTAATTGTGTAGTTGTGTCAGCCTTAGTCCAGATATGATCAATACATGATGGGTTTTGTCGGGGCACAACTCTAGTGTAATCGTTTATATGTACATGAAATGAAGTTAAGCTCAGCCATCGTATTAAGTAAATAATTTTTTTCGACGCTGTTTGAATTTAGACCTATATTTATGTTGAAGTCACCTGTCACTATAGTATTTTGACATTTTGTTTTGTTAATTACATCTTTGAGGTTCTCTATAAATTGTTGAGTTTTTGATCCGTGGGTTCGGTAAACAGCAATAACTTGATAAATCTGATTATTTACTTTAAATTGTAATGCTACGCAGTTCGTGAGGGTCGTGTTAATTTCTTTATAAGATATATCTTGGTTTTTTTGGTTAACGTAAATAACTATGCCACTATTTTTGTTAATGTGTGTTTTCGTCGAAATACAAGTAAAGTTCGGTAATTGTGGTATATTATCTATATTTACTGTATTAAAGTTTGCCTCTGTCAAAACAATACAGTCGAGTTCAGTTTTTAAAAGACTAAGGGTGCATAATAATTCATTAATGTTTTTGTAAATGCTCCTAATATTTAAGTGCATAATTACTAATGAGTTTGTCATATTTTTGAAAACAAGGTTACATTCATCGACATTATTACATACTTTTTCTGTTATATTATAAGTGCTATCTAGTTCATCCGTAATAATATTATTCATCAGAATTTGAAAACGTGTGTCTTATGTAAGAGTAGTTGCGAATATATAGCATAAGCTTATAAATAATATATGACATAAGCATGAAAAGTATGTAGAGTTTAGGTATATAAATAATATAAGACATAATGTTATAAAGAAGATAAAACATAAGCATATAGAGAATGTAAAACGTAAGCTTTAGCATATAAGATATACGAGAGATACAAGTGTTTAGTTGGTGCCAATATTTAACATAAGCATATACAATATATATGGCATAAGAATAGGTATATAAAGTGTAAATATAATTGTTGCAAATATAAGACCTAAGCATGTAAAGAATATAAAGTATAATCATATTAAGAAAATAAAACATGAGCTTATAAAGATTATAAAGCATAAACATATAAAGAATATGAAACGAAAACATAAGCATATAAAGTATACAAGAGATATAAGTTAGTATAATCATATTAAGAAAGTAAAACATGAGCTTATAAAGATTATAAAACATAAGTATATAAAGAATAAGAAACGAAAACATAACCATGTAAAGTACATAAGAGATATAAGTTAGTATAACCATATTAAGTAAGTAAAACATGAGCTTACAAAGATTATAAAACATAAGCATTTAAAGAATATGAAACGAAAACATAAACATGTAAAGTATACAACAGATATAAGGATTTGGTTGTTGTGAATGTTTTACATAACGATATAAAGTATATATAATAAAATCATAAGTATAGCGAGTATATATATAGTTGCTGCGAATATATAACATAAGCATATAAAGGATATAGAGCATGAGTATGTTAAAACACAACATATACTTCTTGATTATATGTTTTACATAGAGATTTATGTGAAAAAGTATAAACATATGAGAGTAAGTTATATGAGTATATCTAAACGAGCTTTGTTTATTGGTTATTGATTGAGGGAGACAAAATGTTTTTGTTTGTTTCGTTAATAATAATAGCAGGTGTTCCGTTGTCTTTGCGGACAAATACTTGACCTCCTTTTGTCCAGGCGAACTTAAACCGATTTTCGTGTGTAGCTTTTCTCAAGAGAAACCATAAATGTTTTGCGCGAAAAGTCAGGTGTTCCGAGATGTAAATTTGCAAACTTGGTCCTGCCATTCGATAAGGGCGGTGTTAAGTTTGTCTTCACGGTTCGGGGCTTATTTGATGTAGTTTTTAATGTTTCTCAGGAAATCATCACGGTCGACACTGGTTTTGAATTTCACTACGATTGGCCTGCGTTGATCTTTTTTGGACTTTTGGTTGATACGGTAAGCTGCATCGATATTGGTTATTTTTTTAATGTTAAAAATGTAGTTATTTAAGTTTTCCCCATTAATTTCGGGGATCCCCCTAATTTCTATATTTTTTTACTTATTTTGCCTGTCAATTTGTTCCATTTGGTTTTCTAGGACGTCGATTCTCGTTTCAAGCTCAGTGTTCCTTTTTTCAAGTTTGCTGTTTGTGGTTTCTAGATCGTGGACACGATGTAAGATGTCCTCATACTGTTTACTCATAGCAGCCAAAGTGGCGATAATTTGGGTATTTTGCTCGAACAACTTGGAAAGTAGTTCAGTGTCCACAAGGGCACTACCACTTGCTTTGATAGTGGGCACAGCACATAAGCATTTAGAACATTTTAACTGTGTGCGTCGCTCCTTGCTGAGGCGACGGTATGAGCTTTCTGTTACCCCACCACAGAGCAAATGATATGTTCCTTTGCAAAGTGTACATATAAAAGCAGACTCGTCTGATAGGGTAGGCTCAGAACAGGCTTGGCAATTCATCTTCATGACTTGCGTTTGTTTATGTATTTTGATTTTTTTGAATATTGATTCGTAATGGAGATTGATACAATTGATGGTATGTATAATTTATTTTAGCGCCTGTTTGTTGGCAATTTCCGCAACACTCTTGCTGTCTGGTACTGACGCCTGTTTGTTGGCAATTTTCGCAACACCCTTGCTGACTGGTACTAACGCCTGTTGGCAGGCAATCGACAATATGTTGTTAAATTAACGTACCCACATATGAATCACTGTTTCAAGTTTTTATATGGTGGAATCACTGTTAAAACGTAGAATTTTGCACGATTTTTGGTGTCTGTAGCATAAACACTTTGGTATTTGTTATCACACAATGTTATTATTTATGATGATTAACTGTTTGTAGATATTTAGGTAGAATACCGGGAATCACTTTAAAGTATTTAATGTTATTTTTAATTTGTACAAAAAATGACACAGATGTCTTTTACCGGTGTAAAAAATAGGCTTATGAAATGCGCGGTAGTCACTTTAACCTTTACTGACACTTTTTTGGCTTGTATCGATTGTATTTTGCTTGCAGATTTCAAAAACACTACCGTAAACACTATTTGACACCGCTGTCAACATCTGAAGAGGACTGTATGATGACAATAAATTTTAATGACAATAATATAATAAAAGTTTATTGCAATACGTATGCAGGGGTATTGCAATGCAATACATTTAACATTTAAAAATAACGGACAAATAATAATAAGAATATACAGATAGGCAATGCGGAATAGAAGTAGAGGAATAGAACATGTCCCGTTTCCAGAGGGCCATCAGGGGTGACACCATCCAGGCAACCATGGTAGTGATGATTGTGTTCTTTGATTGACGTAGTCTTCGCCATAATCTTCCCATGTGGTGGCGGAAAAGCGCTCTGAAAGACTGCACTCGTTCCTCTAGGAACATTCCTTGTATGTATGTCTTCAACGAGATCTACTATGGAACAAAAAAAAATCGTGGACTCTCTCACGGACTACATTGATCGAAAATTAGGTGAGTTGAAATCACAAATGTTTTAAAAAATTCGAGACGAAATTAGCCGAATTAAAAAAGCTACCCAATTTGTAAGCAACAGATAGGAAGAAATCAATAAAAAATTCTCGATTTACGCTCGCGATTTAAATTCGCGACAATCTGAAGACTAACTTATAATTGAAATGAAAAATCACAATGATCTTTAAAATAAAATGATGTAAACAAGCCATTGTTTCTGTCCTCATCTACAATATAATATACACATTTACCAGAAATGGATACTTTAGCTGATATCGAAATAGAAAACTCTTCTTCCGATGCCATAACAACTTCAACAACACGAGAAATTAATGACTTCAAAAAAACAAAAAACATTGAATATACTCCACCAGAATATACGAAGCATTAACAAAAATTACATAGAGCTGACGGTGATGCTACAGCAACTTGAATAGGATGTATACATCACCATACTCACATAGTGCTGTATAAAAAAAAAACTTATTCACCAAAACACCTGGACAACTATAAGGTATATAACTCCACGCAACATAGATATCAGAATGACGGAGTGATAATTTATCTCATTTTTAACAAAAATTCGTCGATCAAGGAATCGTAAAGGAAATTCAACTCGGAGACGCTAACTGTTTACTCTTAAACATTAATAATGACATCTCAATATTCGGGATATACAGGTCACCGTCAATAAGAGACGATTCTCCCTTTCTTCACTCCCTGGATGACAAGCTAACACAACTACGAGATAATCGGAATGGGTACCTAATTGGGGACATCAACATCAACATACTAAATACTGGACAGAAACATCCGCGATGTGATGACTACCAACTACTTACGCTACATCATGGACTAATAAGTGCTGTTAATATATCAACAAGGTTATGATATAATGAAGTGCTTCTCTTCCATGGAAAGTCGTGGGAGACTATATTAGAAAAAAACTGAAGTAAGGATGAATAGGGTAAAACAATGGCTTGATTCAAATTCACTAACCTTAAATGACACAAAAAATAAATATATTAAATTTAAACAGATAACGTTAATACAAACCTAAACATAAAAATTGTGTGAACGAAGAAGATTCTTGCAACTGCCAAACATTGAATGAAATACAAATGATAAAGTACCTAGGCATAATTATTGATTGGATTGAACTCCCAAGTTGTAAATATAAGCAACAAATTTAAAAAAAAAATTTTTTTTTCGAAACAATAAGAAACATTTAAAATAAAGAACAACTAATTAAAATTAATTACGCCTCAGGCCAATCTTATCTACAATTTGGTCTTATCGCACGGGGAAGTTCATGCGATTCCATTCTAAAACCGGTCCTCACAGCACAAAAGGCAATTTTGAAAATTTTACTTAAGAGTCCCCATCAGAACCCCTACAGATTATGTGTTTAATTCCCTGAATGTAACGTCTCTGAAACAATTATATTCAAAAGATATTTTAATTTATGCATTCAAAAACCAGGATAACTTTGCAGGTACAAACTCAAGTCGATCCTCATTACAACATACATTTCACCAACCTACAACTAAAACCACTCAGGGGAAAGAAATTTGCAATATTTCTCTATAAAACTATTTAATATCCCCCTCTTGCAATTAAAACCATTAAAAAATAACCGACTTTAAAAGAAATATTAAGACATGGATTATGGACACGGGAAGGAAGAATATAGATAAAATGTTGCAACCTAACAAAGATTAAGGTTATGTTATGTTTTTTTCTACAGGTTTTGCCACTTTACACTTTTCTTAATAATAGTAATAATATTTGGCTTATTTATATAGCGCCGTTTTCGTGAGAAATCACCTCAAGGGCGCTGTACAAATATATTTCTTAAATAGTTAATACTAGAACTACTGACTTATCTCTAAGACTTATATCTAGTGACTTACGACAGAAGCCTATAACTACTATCTTAACGACATATATACGAGTATTTACATATTTAGCAACTTACAACTAAAATCAATATTAAAAATCTAATCTTACTAACGCCAGAAGAAGAAGGAAGTTCTATTATATTAGGGTGTTTTATTGTTAGCTGGATATATATGTTAAATGAATGAAATTAATGAATAAAATCAATCGTCAATCTTAAACGCATCTAGATGATTCATATGCCAACAATTAAACCGATTGACTTGTTGTGTTCCCGCTGATATTGTCCACTGTCCATTGTCCATTGGTAGGCAAATCAATAGCAAAATTGAATGAACGGAATCGCTAGATAATGTAACAATTACGGTATAAAAAAATTTTTTAAAAAAGATATATTTGGATAGAATGACGGATTTATGGAAATGAGTGTCTGAAAAAATGAGTTTTTAGTTTGGATCTAAATTCTGTTGGGCTGGTTATACATCTCAATTCCATATGAAGTTTATTCCAAGCCTTAGGGCCGGATACTCCGAATGCACGATCACCAAACTTAGTGTTCGGATTTCGGTTAGGCTCTTTCAACCTTCCAATTGCAGATGATGTCGCTGATCTAAGAGTTGACTGCCTTGTATAATGTTATGTTTTTCTTCTATTATTTCGCTTTATAATTTACCTGTTGTATATTTTGAACGCTTACAAAAATTACTTTAAAAATAAATTTGCCTACTAAAAAAACAAATACAATTTATAATTCACACATATTAGCATGTACAATGTGACCTTAGAACGGGGTACCTCAGTAAGGTCACATTCTTTTCAACAAACGTAAAAAAAATGATAAAATAAAATAAACAAGGCACTGTATTGGGTCCAATACTTTTCATCGTGTATTTAAAAAAAAGTGAAACCTGGAGCCAGTGAGACTATGATATCCCCAATTGGGACATTTAGGACATGTGAGGCTGACGGTAGTTGGGAGGGGAATGAGATGGGGAAGAGAAAGGTGGGGAAGTACCTGGCTATTCAGGTGAAATAACACAAACTAATCAACCTCAAAGGAAGCGTTATTTTTTACGCTGATGACAAGTTCATTATCGTAAATTGTCAGGACTGGAATACTGTGTGTATGATAAAGCTGTAGGTTGCGTCACCGTAATTGGGGAAGAGAAAGGTGTTCTATCCTCTCTCTGTTCTAGGGAGAGTTGTAACTCAGTGGGAATCAACCAACACACAAAGTAATCGCAGATTTCGGCACTTTTCAGGTTTAGTGATTGTTTCGTCCAGCATGGCCCGTTTCGGTATTTCCCAATTTGCGTCGCACGGCGGTATTTCTAATTACGTGTAGAGACGACGGACGTTGATCTAACTCATTTAAAACTCTGATTACCATGACATTTCATCACTGCACAAACGGCGGACATCACTTGCAATGATTACCATGACATTTCATCAATGCACAAACGGCGAACATCACTCGCGATGATGACTATGTTTCACAGCGGTTTTAATTTCGGTAAAAATCTCTGTTATAGATGTTGAGCAGATGGAGGTTGATAGCTTACTTTTTAACGCTAGCTGCGTTCGGTTGCACTGTGTTCTGTGCCAAACAAACAAACACAAATGGTGTGTCCTAGCTCTATGGTTGGTCGGGCCGAAAGAAGGTGATAATGTGATGCAGCAACAAAATGTAAATAATGACACGCAAATCCTAAAATACTGGTTTGATACAAACCTGCTCTCAATTAATGCCAAAAAACGCTTTATATTTTTCGGTCTCAATAAATAAATTAAAAAAATTACCAAAAACATTGAAATAATTAAACACAATAAAAAATGTAACAAAAATATTATTACACTATATGTAATAATAATAATATTTGGATGATTTGTATACAAAATCACCTCAAGGGTACTGTAAAATGATATAATACATTTCTACAAACTATAGCGTATAGCACCTTTCGTGGCAGCCGGACGCGTCCTACCGCGTCCTCCAACCTTTCAAGGGAAATGAGGCAAAATCCCTTTGAAATTATTCTTAAAATCAATCAAACAACATTTTAACTTAAATAAAAATAAACTTAACAACCAGTTATTAGAACGTGATTTCATTCTATGTGATTTGAGTGCAGTGTTTTAAAAGTGAATATTCGGGAATTTTGCTCAAAAATATTCGATATCCGAAACGAACGTCGATCGGTAAATGCACCCCAGATGTTTTCAACGGAATTCTCGGAAACTCTGAAGGCAAAAGTTTTGCTAAGCCCAGGGTAATTTACTATCCCGACCGTCACTATTTATTGCGGACAGTAGCACCACTTCAACAATCACCAGGAACAAGATTACACGGAGATGAGTGATGGACTTGCCGAACGTTACAGCAGTGCTGCCAGGGTCTCTTATCTATGTGAGGTGTCAACGCTTTATTAGCAGCAGACACATACCTGGACGGATGACGAACCTCGTGCTGGCACTGTTGGTGGATGCGGTGAACGCTCTCGCTGCAGAAGCTGGTCCAGTTCCTTCACCACCTAGGATTCATGCTGCAGAGTCTCCATCTTCTATCTTTGTCGAACGTCACAGCGGTGCTGCCAAGGTATGGTATCTGTGAGAGGATACTGTGTCAGCGCTTTGTTAGCAGCAGACACACACCTGGACGGATGACGAACCTCGTGCTGGCACTGTTAGTGGACGCGGTGGACTCTTTCGCTGCAGCAGCTGTACCAGTTTACTCACCACCTAGAATTCTTGCTGCAGAGTCTCCATTTTCTATCTTCGTGTCACCTGTTCCTGTACTACATTTTACTTAACTTAAATTCACTTTATTTTTGTAACATTTATATTTTTTTAATACCTGCATCAATTGTAAAGCGCTCCTGAGGTGATATCTCAAAAAAGCGGCGCTATACAAATTGTCAAATAACTAAATAAATAAATATATTATTACTAACTACAGATCATCTACCATTTTAAACCTAATAACTGAAATTACTTTATTTCCTCAGTTTAATTATAGATCAACAAACGAAATGGAACAAACACCATTAAGAGATATTCTTAAGGCGGTGCACTACGTCGTGTAATATTTTAAATTGAGCAGCTATCAATAACAACCCTTACGTAGATGGCGATAAGGTTTAAATTCCCGCTTAACACCATCCGCCTGTTTTGATTTATGCAAGAAAAAACATGGCCAAAAAGTGCCTTTTATTTTATTTAATAACTTAATTTGCCACATTATACAATAAAATCATAACCGAAAATGGGTACGTAAGTAGGAGATTTTGAACTTTAAAGCAGTTTTCATAGGCCTTATACATTATTTTTTTCTGTGCTTATAAAAAGACTTATCTAAAAAATATTAGATTATTTCAAAGGCCAAGATGTATTCTACGCAGTATTTAATTAAAGCATTTGAAACATTTCTAGGCGACCAAATTTAAACCAAAAACACATGATTTTGCATTACCACGTATGGCATCGCCTTAAGTATGATAATTTAAAAAAAGTATATTACGCGCTAGTCCAGTCATTAATTCAGCGGGGAATTATTAGATGGCATATGAAAAAATTATATGTCCTGTAAAGTTGGTACGCAGACTAATTATTAAAGTAATTTAAAAAAAAACAACCTAAATTCTGTAAAAAATATTAAACATTACAAATATTCAAAGATAATTATAATTAATTATTAAAAGAAAATTACTTAAACCATCGTTAAATCCAAATTCATATATTTTCTGCCCAATAAATGCATAAATGACAAGACTTATGTCATCACCATTAAAGGAAAACCTAAGCGCGTTTCTATAGACCGCCTGAAACCAGCCTTAGTTCCCACCGAGGAAAATGTTCCTGACCCACCTGAATCAAAAACAACTACAAGATCAGGTCGACAAGTCCATTTTCCAAAAATATAAGGTATATACTAATGCATAAAAAGGCATAACTTTTCTTACATATAAATTTTCTGTAACTCATGATAGAAACATTGATTAAAAATCTACTCTTGCTATCCATTTAATGACTGAATTTCACATACCTACATTTATTTTCGTTAAAATACTGTTACATACATAATATTTAAGTGTACAGGTTCTTGATGAAAACCTGACCTTTCTTATTATAATTACTTTGACAATTACTACGTTTTTTACCGTTTTATTAAAAAACTTTATTACGATGAACACTTTCATCCGTAAAAATCATGAAATAATATCATGTAATCGTACAAAGTACACCTAGGTAACTTTTACCACATTATTATAGTGCAAACTAATTGCTATATACATATTTTCTAGGATAAATATCCATTTCGCTATATGCGACAGGTTTTGTATAAATGTATCTTGTTTAGGAATAACTTACCACTATATGTGATGACTCTGTTATCAAAATAAACGCTTTTAACCATGCTACATCAAATTTACCGGACCTGCATCTGATGTAACATGTTGTTGAGACCAATATGTATTATTCTTTACAGAATTGAACCATTGTCATTTTTTCGTAAGAAAACATGGTTATTTGATAATATTATCTATACAAACACATTCTTCCGAACATATGACAGTTGCCTCTTATAATTCTAATTATCTTCTAATCTCATAGATAAACATTTAGATATATGTAGATACTCACATTCATACTATTGCTATATGTACCTTTACAAAAAGTTTTAAATATGTACCTTTTTCCATAACACGGATATAAATAATTTTATAATATAGAGACATTAATCGTTGTTTCCTTTTGTTCAAAGATTGAAGTAACACTTCTGATCATACTTTATACATTGATATCATGTTCCTATATTTTAAGACAAATTTACAGTTTATTTAAATAGGTAATAAATAATATTTAGAATAATCTACTTTAAAATAACACAATCATTGACAACTGGAAACAGATTCCTACTTTTTATTTTATTAACACTGGTCGACATTTATTTTTTGAAGTGCAGTCCCTTAAGCATAGCTAATTTTTTTATATGTATTTAGTATCCATAAACACGAAATGAAACAAAAAAAATTTTATAGGTCAGGTTTTATTTATTATTTAACAATGTTTTTTTACATAATTCTTCCATAGTATGACGGGTACTTACTTAACAAAATTTCAATACTAATTCAATTTAATTTTTTTTGCTCCTGATTAGCGCTTGTGAGTATCTTGAGAGTCTCTCTGCAGGGTTCAGCAATAGTCTGCTAGCATAGATGGACTCCACTTTCCTTGGTATCGCTTTTTCATAGCCGCAATGTCCTGGTGAAATCGTTCGCCGTGCTCGTCACTGACATCTTCCATATTTTCGGGGAAAATATTCAAATGAGAGTGAAGGAAGTGTATTTTTAGTGACATGTTACACCCCATATTTTTATAGGCCATGAGCATTTCAGA
The DNA here is from genome assembly GCA_026573805.1 of Hesperophylax magnus. Taxonomy (NCBI): domain Eukaryota; kingdom Metazoa; phylum Arthropoda; class Insecta; order Trichoptera; family Limnephilidae; genus Hesperophylax; species Hesperophylax magnus. The sequence goes on along the minus strand of JAIUSX010000043.1, from coordinate 726,887 downwards.
CAATGCTGATATAGTCTTCACTTTTATGACTTCCAAGAAAGTTCTCGACTACATTCTTGAAGGCTGACCAAGCGGCTAGCTCGACTGTTCTCAACACTGTTATATTCGGATCAGTTAAGACCTCCCTTATTTGTGGTCCCACGAATATTCCTTCTTTAATTTTTGCGTCGCTGATCTTAGGAAACTTTTGCTTTAAGTAAATCATGCCATTTCCATCCTTAGACAAGCCTTTCAAAGAAAATTTCATCAAACCCAATTTAATCTGTAAGGGTGGAAGTAAGATACCTTTAGATTTTATTAAGGGAGCATGTTGAACATTCTTCGTGCCAGGTTTAAGGTGCTTTCTAGTAGGCCAGTCCTTGATCTTTCCTGTCTCTGCTGTCCCACTCGCACAGAAAACAAAATTACTTTGTGTATCCCGCTTGTAGTCCTAGTAGGAGCCCTATTACTTTTAGATCACCACATATTTTCCATTCGTATTTTACATATTTAATTTTTGTTAACAGCAGCTTCATGTTGTCATAGTTCTCTTTCATGTTTGTGACATTCAAATGACATTCGAGCCTAGTGTTGCATATTATAAAAAAAATCAATGATAACTCACGAATAAATATGAATCAATACACATTTTAGTAAAACTTTAAGTTACCCGTAAAAACCTGACGTGATAGAAAAAAACTAATCACATATTTGAAATCAGCGTGAAATTTCAGATTTGGCTACTTTCGTTAAAGGGACAAAAAATGTGTTGACCAGTGTAATTAGCTTATGCTTAATTTCATAACATGCTCCGACAACATTATCGTAGATGCATTACCATATAAAAAGGTTTAGATAAGTTAAATAATAAACACTCCTGTCAAATGCTGTAATACCATTTATTGTTTTTAAACATTAAGTATTAAATGCACCCTGTTTGCAACTTTTGGTTTTGTATATAGATAAAACACTCTTCACGGTTATGCATACTGAAGCACATCTGTTTTAACATCTTGGTTTTGTATATAGATAAAACACTCTTCACGGTTTTGCATACTGAAGCACATCTATTTTAACAACTTTTGGTTTTGTATATAGATAAAACACTCTTCACGGTTATGCATACTGAAGCACATCTGTTTTAACAACTTTTGGTTTTGTATATAGATAAAACACTCTTCACGGTTATGCATACTGAAGCACATCTGTTTTAACAACTTTTGGTTTTGTATATAGATAAAACAATCTTCACGGTTATGCATACTGAAGCACATCTGTTTTAATAACTTTTGGTTTTGTATATAGATAAAACACTCTTCACGGTTATGCATACTGAAGCACATCTGTTTTAACATCTTGGTTTGGTATATAGATAAAACACTCTTCACGGTTATGCATACTGAAGCACATCTGTTTTAACAACTTTTGGTTTTGTATATAGATAAAACAATCTTCACGGTTATGCATACTGAAGCACATCTGTTTTAACATCTTGGTTTTGTATATAGATTAAACACTCTTCACAGTTATGCATACTGAAGCACATCTGTTTTAACATCTTGGTTTTGTATATAGATAAAACACTCTTCACGGTTATGCATACTGAAGCACATCTGTTTTAATAACTTTTGGTTTTGTATATAGATAAAACACTCTTCACGGTTATGCATACTGAAGCACATCTGTTTTAACATCTTGGTTTTGTATATAGATAAAACACTCTTCACGGTTATGCATACTGAAGCACATCTGTTTTAACAACTTTTGGTTTTGTATATAGATAAAACACTCTTCACGGTTATGCATACTGAAGCACATCTGTTTTAACAACTTTTGGTTTTGTATATAGATAAAACAATCTTCACGGTTATGCATACTGAAGCACATCTGTTTTAACATCTTGTTAAATTCAATAATAATTTACAATACGAAAGCAGATCATTCAACATAACAAATAATTTCTCGGATGAAACATTCCTTGAGTAGTTACAATAATTTTAGAATCAATACAACTTATGCTTCTGTAAACATGTCATACTTTAATGCTATTTTATACAAACTTTTTTCATAGACGATGGATTGACACATTTCAGTTCATTGAAGTAATACCGAACGCTTGTAAACGGAATTGTGTACATCTGTGTAACTATATATTATGCCATAACCTTATGTGCTATAAAAGCTATAAAAATGTATATTTACAAATGCTTGTAGCACAGAGCCATGTTCACGTTTAATAATAATAACTGTATTGTAAATGTTGAACAAACTATGAACAATACGTACATGCCTCTGTACTATAATACACCTAATAATGTACTAATAATATACTTTAATACATCTAATAATGTACTATATAGAACTAGATTGTATTACTAAATATGTTAGTTTTAGAAAACTTAGTTGAAAGTGAATCATATATTCCACTATCAGTGACTTTTCACCACAACTATCATTGTCGATGCAGTAAATGCTCCAATGATAAATTATTACTTTTAGTACCTATAAAGGCTACATTTTAAAAATAACATACAGTTTTTCGATTCAGTAAATGCTCCAATAATAAAACATACAGTTTGTCGATACAGTAAATGCTCCAATAATAAAACATACAGTTTGTAGATGCAGTAAATGCTCCAATAATAAAACATACAGTTTGTCGATACAGTAAATGCTCCAATAATAAAACATACAGTTTGTAGATGCAGTAAATGCTCCAATAATAAAACATACAGTTTGTCGATACAGTAAATGCTCCAATAATAAAACATACAATTTGTAGATGCAGTACATGCTCCGAACGTGTAATTATACCAACATATTTTTATGTATCGCCACCCGAAAACGGCGCTCTCGGCACTTCGGCAAGCATTACTGTTTCCCACGCCCGCCTTGGCAGTTGACAGTTCTTAGCTCTTCATAAAAACCCTTCTGATAAAATTCGTGTTGTAACTAATAGTGTACCGCACTTTCAATAAATATTAACGTAATTATTCAACTACATTTTTTACATTATCACAAACCTTTACACACAGTACACATTAAATGGACAGCGCTATAACAGGTAAGAGAATAGTGCCCCATAATATTTACAAAACGATGAAATATTTAAAAAGTCTTCCCGAAGAAGTAAAAAAAACAACAGAATTGGTATTAGTCTAGAAAAGAGTTATTAAAAACCCCCAACGATGAATTGACTTCGATTGAGTTCAAATTAAATTGTTTCACCAATCGTAATCTCGTAATCAGTGATTACGAGAATCTTTGACGTTTAAATAGGTACTTCGGTTATTATGACTTTTGTAAATGTAATAAAAAAACAAATAATTGAAGTAAGTTATTGTAAATTTGAAAGTATCTAGGTACCCAATTCCCATTCGTTAAAGCTAAATAGTTGAAAAACATATCATTATTCTATTATGAACCAAGTTTGATTATTTTTGTACAGACAAAATGCCAAGCTAGAAGAGTAACAAACTAAGTCAATTTAATGGTGATGTAATCATATCAATAAGAGAGAAGTAATTGGCGGACCGTGACTAAATAAAGCTCAGCAAGATGTCGTCTACCGGGAAAACCTTATTAGTAATTGAAGGACGTCTGCACGCTGCACGCTGCAGGTAGGCAAGCTGGAGCTAGATATATATTTCAAATTCTTATTTGTACCTTTACATACCGAATGGCATTATACAATATCGTAAATTGTTTTCAATTAATCGCGCATATATAGATAAAATAGATCAAAACCTCTCAGATTACTGAACTCTTCTTAGACTCTAGGAATTTTTGGATAGATCGGGAAGCATGTGATAGATCCAATATGAAATTCGATGATGTGCTATCATCAGTCCTATAAAATAGGAAATAATCAGTAAGAAAAGAAAATATTATTTTTCATTGAATGGTTGTATGTTGTAATATATAGGCGCGTGCTGGTGTATAGCTTAGGAGGAAGGAGGTAGTAGCAAGTAGCAAGTGAGCCGTGCATACATTAATCAAATCAGATGGCATATTGCAGGAAAGTTGGGACCGCGGCGGTTACTACCGTACTTACCTCGCTAAAGCTCTATTTGTTATTCCAGTCAAATTGGATGAGTGATACATGTACCTATTTGAGCTTTATTCAAATAATGTAATAACTTGTCGTTAGTTTAATTAGTGTGATTAAGATTATTAATTTAGAAAAGTCACGCAGCTACTCGTAAGCAATAATAATCTCGAAGGTGACCACAAATCTTTTAGGCAGTGATTGTCTGTTTTACATTAAAAATCGTAAAAATGTTTTAACCGAGTTTCTCACTTAATATGTAATAAACTTGAAGCTGCTTACATCACTTTAGAGTCGGCGTATGACTGGAGCTGTTAATTTCAATTGTCAGCCGAGTTGGACAAGTTAAACATGTTAAACTGAGAGAAATAAACAGGAACTTTCTCTCGCGCGTAATTATAAAAGTCATTTCATTGAAAAGTGAAGGACGTTAATACGGGATTTCGTGAAATCCGTCGCTCGAATCCTTCGTAGCATTCTCAGCAGCATTGTGATGCTAATCAGGGTGGGGGTGTCATTAAAAACTTTACTAGAGAATGGAATTGAATGGTAGAACAGTGCGACGCTCGCACTTATCCGCGACTGTGCACCCACCGTCCCCACCCCCCCCTACCAACCACCATTCCATGTAATTAATTCACTCTCCTTTTCCAGAGTGACACAAGCTTGAGACGCTGTCTTCATTCACAATCATTTTTTACGGTTCGGAAGTGATTAACGTTTTTGTGGCAAATACCCTTCTTACAAAACAGCTGTATTGGCAGATTTAAGAAACGGGAATGTTGTTTGCTATTAATTCCTTGTCAGTGTGTTTTTAATACTCTCCAAAATGGTAAATCTATTTTTCTGTAATTACGTCGATTTGGTAGTATCCTACTATCGTAATTATATCACAATTTAAATAATTGTAAACATTCTCCGTCGCGGAATACATGCCTAGCAAGGGCGCCCTGGCGTTAGTCAGTTTGTTGTTGCCTCTACCTCGCCTTTATTTGTTTAAAACCTAGTATTCACGAACGGACAAGTCCATCCCGCCCTGAATACTAGGCTTAAAATAAACGCTGTAGAGAGGTGATTTAGATTTTGGTAGTTAGGTAATAAAGAATCCAAGTTATTTGTGGTTAAAAATCTTTTTGCGGTTCATCAGGACTAAAAACGCTTTATTTTATTTTATTTTAGTGTATTGGGGAAACAAAGAGTTTTAAAATTGTATACAAATAATAACGTTTTACATGTTGTATTAACAGTGAAGTTTCCACATAAAATTCATGATACATACAGAAAATAAAACACATTAAAGAAAATAACTACGATATCTTAGATATCTTACACACCTTAATGAAAATAACTGAGATATCTTAGATAGCTTACACACCTTAATCAAAAAAACTGAGATGTCTTAGATATCTTACACACCTTAATGAAAATAACTGAGATATCTTAGATTTCTTAGATATCTTACACACCTTAATGAAAATAACTGAGATATCTTAGATATCTTATACACAGCAGGGGTAGAGGGTTCATAATTAACAATTTGATTTAATTTTCTCCAATATCCATTTAGTAAACTAAACCAAGAAAAATGTATGATTGTATTTTGTGAATGTCCTTCTGAAAAATGAATGTTGAGAGTAGTTAGTTTTTGAGTGTGGGATGTGGAATAGTTTGTTTGAACATGTATTTCGAACTGGACAGTGGAAATGAACATTTTCCAGAAGGTAGTTGTTGTCAACAGCGTTGTGGATAAATTTGAATAAAAAATTTTGGTCGGATATATCTCTAATGTTGATAGTTTGTGGAATGCTAGTGAGCTTTTTAAATATTGGGGTGGTTGGAAGGATTTAAAGTCGTGTTTCAGAACTTTTTTGAATTCCTTATAACTTTCAATATTAACTTTATATTGGGAATTCCATATTACTGATTCAAATTCTTACTATTGAAGGTTAATCGAACGAAAGACACTTAGAATTTTATAACATGGGGTGATATGAATGGGTTCGTCACTCTTATGATTAATCCTATAATTTCGTAGGCCCTGCCCTTTCATAGGATTAGAATTTTCTATATAAACTGATCTAAAATAACCACCAAAATGGTCGCATATGAATTGTCCATCAGTGCAGGAAATATCGCCAAGGTACATTGTTTTTGGTAGATCGGAAGAAGATTGCTTTGATTTAATTAATGATCAAAACCGATTTCTGCACTTTTTTACTGAATCCTCTGCACTAAAAATGAAGTTTTCATAACATTCCAGCGATGTCTTCTTTAGATGGTTTAGCAGTACTGAAAAGGATTGGTAGTCTGCTAGGTTCTTATATATATTTTCCATTCATTGTGATATTTTAATAACTCCTTTACAATTTTAATGTGAAGTGTACCAGGGAGGAAAACGTTCTAAGTTACCATTATTTTTTTTTCGGGGATTTTTTTTATTTTTTTATTTATGTATTTTTATTTTTATTTATTTATTTTTATTTTTTTTTTATGTGACACCTCACAAGAGTGTCCCTGCCTGTGGAGTGCACAGACACGGGAACTATGTCACCACCCGGTTGGGCGGCGTTGTGAGGCGGAGTAAGGTAGGGGCTGTGGGAAGGGATTTGTTAATGCGGGCCTTGAAGAGGCTCGGATTATAGGAGGGAGGAAAAACAGATGCCGGTAGCTCGTTCCACATACGAGCCGACTTACACAAAAACGAGTCGTAAAAACGGCCCGTTCTCATGAAGCCAACGTCAACCGTGAACGGGTGTTCAGTTCGTGTCCGTCGAGTTTTGCGCACGTGCACCGGTGCATCAGGAATCAATGCTGCTAGCTCCTTGGAGCAGGCTCCATTGAAATACCTGTAGAACAGACACAGCATGCCTACATTGCGTCTATGCATTAGAGAAGGCAATCGGTCTGTTAACAACGGATTGTCAATCAGACGGATCGCTCTCCTTTGCACAGATTCAAGCAGGTTTATCAAGTATTTTGGGGCACCAGCCCAAAGGTGGCTCCCAAATTCAATAGTTGGGCGGACTTGAGACTTGTACAGGGTCAGCAGCTGGTCACTGTTGAAGAATCTCCTAGCCCTGTACAAGACGCCCAACTTTTTGGAGGCCTGGTTTACTCGGGCTTCTATGGATCCCCGATACTTGAGCTGGTCTGATATAGTAACTCCAAGCATTTCAATGGAGTCTTTATTGGGGAGAGTGCTCCCATCAAATTGCACCAGACAGTCATTGATCTCCCTCTTTGCCGAAATCAGACACGCTTGGGTTTTTGAAACGTTGAAACTGACCAAGTTAGCCTTACCCCAGGCACGAACCATCTCTAGGTGGTGGTCAATTTTTTGCTTCAAAACTTCCCGAGCTGTTCGGACATCATAGGTGGAAGGGGGCTTGTCAAAAAGATAACCCTCGTGAACGGTGCTGTCATCAGCGTAGCAGTGAATTGGTGCACATTCAACGAGATCATTGATGTGCAATAAAAACAGCGTCGGAGACAGCACAGATCCTTGTGGCACCCCCGCATTGATTTGGTGCGGTGAGGAAGAAGAGCCGTCAACCACGGTTTGAATTGTTCTTCCCCTCAGAAAGTCCGCAATCCAACTATGCAGGGTTGGGTGGATCCCATACGATGGTAACTTCCCGACAAGCGCCCGGTGCCAGACTCTGTCAAAGGCTTTGGAGATATCCAACCCAACGGTTTGGGTTTCACCAAAACGTTCCATGTACCGCCCCCAAATATGCGTTACATATCCGAGTAGATCGCCACACGATCGGTTACGACGAAATCCATATTGCCGATCGCTTAGGATATTGTTATTCTCGAGATATGTGAGCAATTTGTTGCTAACCACCCTTTCTAATACCTTCGAGAGTATGGAAGTGATGGCTATGGGGCGGTAGTTAGAAGGGTCGGAGCGGTCCCCCTTTTTTGGGATTGGGTGAACGATTGCCTTTTTCCAAAGATCTGGCACCTTTCCACCTTTGAGAGAAAGCCTAAATAATTTCGCGAGCACTGGAGTCATTTCTGCAGAACACCTCTTGAGGACCAAGGCATGTATTCCGTCCGGCCCACTGGCTTTGTCGACTTTCAGCTCGTTCAAGACTCGGAGAACCTCTCTGTTCCGGATCTTCGGTTCCTCCATTTGAAAACCGCAGTGCGGAATGGAAGGGGGAGTCTCTCCGTTATCTTGAAGAGTTGAGTTTTCCGCGAAAATTTTGCATAATAATTCAGCTTTCTCACGGGCCGAGTTAGCCAGCCGACCATCAGGCTTGGTCAGAGGTGGGAAAGTGGTTCTGCAGAGATTTCTTCCGATCGAGCTAGCGAGTGACCAGAAAGCACGGCTACCAGTGGGGCAGTCAGCCAGCTTTTTCGCAATTCTCTGGTCGTGATCGCTCTTAGCTCTATTTAGAACTCTCTTACATTCCCTTGCCCGTTTTCGGTATTCCGAAAGGTTATTCATGGAGCTAATCTTCCGGAGTGCATTAAAAGCCGTATTTTTGAGTCTGACAGCTTCAGCACAGCGATGGTCAAACCACGGTTTTGTGCCCGCTCCAGAGGATTTGACGGAGAAGGGAATGTAGCAATCCATTGCTGATGTGATTACTTCTCCTACCTCACGTGCCCAAATTGATGGGTCCTCGGAGCTAAACATACAGTACTCCAAGGAAAGGCGCCGAAGAAAGACCGCATGCCGTCCCATTTCGCTGCCCTGTAGTGCCATACCTTCCTCTTTACATGTTTGTCAGGTTGACGGTTCATGGAGGATGGGACAGAGGTGGTAATCAGGCAGTGGTCAGAGGATCCTAAGGGCGCTGTCACCTCCACTCTGTACCCGAGTGGTTCACTAGTGAGAAACAAATCGAGTAGGTTGGCTCGATGTGATGGGATGTCTGGTATTCTGGTCGGAGATTCTACGAGTTGGCTTAGTCCATGGATAAGAGCAAAGGATTCCGCTGATCTACCGGCAGAGTTTGTTGGGCCCGAGAACTTCAGCCATTGTTCATTATGAACATTGAAGTCCCCCAGGATTACAAACTCGGCCGATGGGTAACGGGGCAAGAGAATATCTACAGTGTCACTCAAGTATTTAAACAACTCAGCCTGAAACAACAGTGTCTGATTCGGCAAGGTTTGGTGAGCGATATAGGCACGCATAAATTCTCATCATACCGGTGAGATCCACGCGTACCCATAACACTTCGTGTTTTGCGCTCTCGATATTTGCGAGACGAGCGCAGCTGATGTCAGCGCGGCTGTAAAGGCAGACACCTCCTTTTGGCCTGAAAAGACTTTCCAGATGATATCCTGGGCAGTTCAGATAGGAGGTATCTGGGGGCCCGGCAATCTGTGTTTCCGTAAGGAAGAGGAGATGGGGATTTTGTGAGAGAAGGTGGTGGTGGATGGGAGTTAGGTTGGTGTGCAGACCGCGAATGTTAGCGAAATTCACCTTCATCCTCGGTCCACACTGAGGACTCCTACTGTTCGCTGTCGCTGAGTTTATATTGATTTGTTGTGAGTTCATAGTTTTTAAGTTTGTTTTATTTGTTTGTGGGATTTAGGATGGGTTGGGAAGGATTAGGTTAAAAAGGTTGGGTGGGGAGTTGGAGAGTTGAGCAACTGGATACACCAAATGTAGGGTATGTTCTTCTGACTGCGGTTCCAGGCAATGGGCAGGAGAGTCCGGCTGTGGAGGTCGCCCAGTGCGCCCCAAACGCTGGATGCTGGGTCCTCACCGGTCACGAACCGGCACAACATCAGCGGCAGGGTTTTTTCGCTGGCTGATGGGGCAGCCCACCCTTGGTCGTGAGCCCAAGGGTCGGGCCCCTGTACTATCCAGCGGCCCGGACAGCGATAACCGGTTTACTGGATCTCCCTCAACCGGCCTCTCCCAGCCCGGCCCGCCCCGCAGTAAGTAGGCTGACCCATTCATCAGTGTGATCCAGAACGCACAACCCTCCATGAGCCCGGGCACCCCTGCTAAGTCACCAAACGTAGCGAACCACTTCAGGTGACCTGTGGCAGAGGTGTTGGTAACCCAGAGTATGGTTCCCGGGGCGGCGGTACCCATTGACCACCTCCCAAATTAAAATTTTTATTTACGTATAAGGTCATTTTGATAATGTAGAAGTCTAATGCGGCTTTTTCAGTATCTTTACTTTGAAATTCGAGTTCCCAATTTATTTTGGACAATTCGATTTGACTGTAATCACCTCGTTTAAACATTTTGACTGTCGTATATAAGCCGGAGAGAGACGATACAGTAATAGGGGATAACTCTATATCTAAGGCTTTGTATTGTGAATCTTCCGGCAGAGGTTCTGTTCCCAAGATTATAACTGCATTCTGAAGTATTTGTCATGAGTAAATCATTAATAAGTTTGTGTTGACTAAAGAATTAAATTGGCGTAGTTGAGTGAATGAAAGGAATTCAACCAACGCATAGCTAGCAGTGTCTTTTGGAAAATTCAGTTCTAAGTGGTTTTGCCCATCTGTTACGTTCCAATTTAGTTTGGGTTTGTTGTAATCTCCAGCTAATAAATACAACCCTTCCGGGTGATTTGTGTGCAGGTCTGATGTAACGTTCAAGTGATGAGTTAAAATATGGATGTAGCTGGTGTTTTGTGGGTGATACATGCAGCAGATATATACATTTTTGAGTTTGTAATTGTTACCATTGTCGGCGATATCTAGATCTCCTCAGTACACGTAGACCAGGATAATCTCTGAGCTTTGAGAGATTTAGAGGTTGCAATAAGTAACCCCCCCCCTACCTTCTGCTATCCAGACACTTAGTAATTACGATGTTTTCTAAATACTTCGTACCTATTGTCAAACAATTCATTATCAGAGATTGATTCATTTATCCAAGTTTCGCATATAAGGTAAACGTCAAAATTGTTCAAAATTTCCTGACTTAAGAATTTATGTGTCTTTCTACGAAGTCCTCGCATTTTTTAAATATTGTTTTTTTTTGGTAAAATTGATCACAAAATATTTTACAAATATAAACATTTATGCTGTGATTGGGGGTATTTTTGAACATCAGGTTTTTTGTTTATTTGTGGTAAATTATTTTAGCTATGGTTTTTAAGAAGCTTTAGTTTAGACAGATTATATTAATAGATTGTAAATAAACAAAGCAAATATTATTAAATAATAAAAAGGGAAACACTTTGTTTACAGTCACTTTATTGAAATTTAAAAAAAAAAAAAAAAAAAAAAAAAAAAAAAAAAAAAAAAAAAAAAAAAAAAATTTCAATAAAGTGACTGTAAACAAAGTGTTTCCCTTTTTATTATTTAAAATGTCAAGTCACAATGTGTTTGCTTCTTTTGAAAAATCAAATATTATTATGTTTTGACATTATTTATTTATTTATTTTGTAAGAAACAAACAGCTTTTATATAAAATACAATGATAGATAAAAATATACAAGTTAACTGAAGTCAAGCCACAGAAGTTTCTTATGTTAAAGTGCATTAAAAATGAAGTTTTAGTATCTTAAAATTAATTTGGTTTTAGGAAAGGGAGAGGAAGGGGAAAATAGGAAGAGGATAGGAGATGCTCCCGATACATTCCATACTCTTATATTAATAATCGATCGAACACATTACTTCATATCGATATTTCTCTAGGTTATTACCAAAAATGTCAATGCTGTAAAATTTTGTATTATATTGTGCACATATACGAGGAATTGGGGAATTTTTTCGAATGTTTGTTCTACAATAGGGTAGATAAAATAAATCAGATTGTCGGGTTGATCTAGACGGAATATGAAGATTTATTAAATTGGTAAGTTCTGGTGAGTCCAGACCATTATTTAGGATTTTAAATAACAAGATTTGATCAAAAACTAGACGTCGTGTTTGGAGGGAGTTAAAATTATGAAATTTAATGGATTTGGAATAATTTGAGAACTGTAAGTTTAGTTTATAATTTATGTGTTTAAAATTTTTTTTTTGAATTCTTTCTATTCTTTCGATATGGGCTTGGTATAAAGGAGTCCAGATCGGTGTACAGTGTTCCAGGTGCGGGCGAATATATGAGGTGTAAAGGGAATATAGAGTGTTTATGTTGTGGAAGGGTTTTGCTATGCGAATTATAAATCCCAGCATCTTATTGGCTTTGTTAATGATGTCATCAGTGTGTTGGATAATGTTTAATTTAACATCCAGTGTTACCCCAAGGTCCCTGATATATTTTACTTCATTGATGTGTGTGCCGTTTAGTGTGTATACAAAAGATATTTTATTTTTATTACGTGTAAATGTTAATTTATTGCATTTTGCGATGTTAATAACAAGTTTGTTTAATTCGCAGTAGACAAAGAGACGATTGAGGTCCTCTTGAAGTTTAATGCAGTCGTTTATTGATTTAATAACTAAGTATATTTTTTATCATCTGCATATGCTAGGTAATTAGCATGTAAAAAACATTTGTGAATATCGTATATATATACATTAAATAATAATGGGCCTAAATGAGAACCTTGAGGTACACCGGAGGGCACAGAGAAGAAGCTGGACTTTGTTCCCTCAACTAAGTCACTTTGAAGTCTACTCCAAAGGTATGAAGTGAGCCACCGGAGTAAGTCACCATGGATGCCTAATTGTTTTAATTTTTGAATTAGAATTAAATGGTTTACCTTATCGAAGGCCTTAGAGTAATCAGTGTAGATTATAATAATAATAATAATAATAAATAATAATAAATATCTTTATTGTGACAAATTTTCAAACTATAACTATAGAAATACATGTAAGACTGTTTTGTGTACATTGGTTTATAAATTAGAAGAGTATATAATTTTATTAATGGAAATTAATATATAAACAGTAGGTAAAATAAATGTAAATAATAGAAATGTTAATGTAGATTACATCTACTTGGTTTCTATTGTCCATATTGCAAGTTAAATATTCCGTAAAATTTACCAAGTTTGTTAGTACTGATCTTTTTTGAAGAAATCCGTGTTGTTGGTTTTGTATATTACGAACAATTGTTGTGTAAATTTGATCGTAGACAATTCGCTCAAAAAGATTACTAAATACCGTGAGTATTGAGATTGGGCGGTAATTTTCAATGTTAATTTTTGACCCTGTTTTATGAATAGGGATTATAATACCTTCTTTAAACTTTGTGGGAAATTTACCTTCTTTTAGTGACATTATAAATATGTTAGTTAAAGGGTAAGAAAGATTTGTGGCACAATTTTTGATGAAATATGGCGAGATACCGTCACTACCAGCACCCTTACTAACATCTAAATTTTTCAGGTATTTATTGATCATTAGATTGTCAATATTTATGTAACCAATCGAAGAATCATTATTTACATAAGTAGAACTATCGATTGTGCTGATATTGTTCGTACCCATATCGCTTACGTAGGTGGACGGAAAGTGTTTAGAGAATAATTGACATACTTGATGAGCGCCAGTGCCTGATTCGTTTTTGAGGTGCATGATTTGCGGGATGCCAGTTGTTTTACTTTTGTTTTTAGCGTAATTCCAGAGTTGTTTATTATTATTCTGAATATTAGATTCAACTAAATATATATATTTACTATAGCAATGCTTCTGTAGGTGTTTTTGTTGTGTAAGTTTGATAGCGAACTCTATGTAATCTATTGGGTTATTAGAGGATTTCCATTTTTTATGAAGTGATTAGAGGAGCAGAATACCAGTTTGGAAAATTTTTCTTTTTGACGAGGCGTTTGGGGACAAATTGGTTGATGGTATTATTTAAGATGTTATAAAAGGAATCAACTACTTCGTCAACGTTTGCAATTTCTTGAGTAAATGACCAGTCTATCATCGATAGATGTCGGTTAATGAACTCATAGTCGGCTTTTTCAAACAGGCGAAGTACTTTGGGAGGAGCGTTGATAATTGGGAGTGGATCGATTTGTAATATAATTTTAAGTGATGGGTGGTGTGAGTCTTCACTGACAAGAGGATTGCATGCACGAGATACATGGCATTCCTCATTACAGATGATTAAATCTAGGATTCGGTTATTGGAATTTTTTATGTGATTATACTGTTTTAATTCGGAGTAATAAATTGTGTCAGTAAGTGAGGAACTAAGTGTATTTAAGTTTCCAGGTGTTAAGTGTGAATCATGCATTTCCCATATTATGGTGGGCATATTAAAGTCTCCAAGTACGAGTAAAATGTCATCAGGATATTGATCTTTTACATTAGCGAGTAAGCAAAGGAATGAACTGAGAGCGGTTTCATATCTACGACCCTGTGGGAGATATACACAAGCTACATGGATAGTACGTTTGGATGTATAGTTAGAGGGAGGAATAGTGACCCAAATGCATTTAACATTGCACACTAAGTCTTCGCGAGGGTATGCGTTAAGATTGTTGTGTGTTATGATCATCACTCCACCGCCTCGACGAGAATCTTCTTGGTTATTAATGCTATTCATTGAAATGTTATTTGATCTATCCCGTCTGAAAATGCTATAAAATTCCATTGGTGCTAGTTCCGAATATGTAACAATCGTCATTCAATAAAATATTATTATGAAATATTTCTGTCTAAGTACGTAATCCTCTACAGTTTTGATAAAAAATAGTTATCATTGTAAATTATATAAGTTTTTTATTTGTATTGTTATTTTTATAGATATATAAGGTAAAAAATGTAGAGGTTTATGAATGACGTGTACGAAATTATACACATACGATACTGTGGTAGAAAGGTGAGCAGCAAGTACGGGCAGCAAATTGTGATAAAGGGGGGGTAAGGAGAGTGTGAGGAAGGAAGGGTGGAATTTTTTGAATAATGAATACATTGATTATTCGACGAATTATACAATCCATATCGAGATTAAATTCGACTACTAAAAACAGTAACACAGGATGTGAGGGAAAAGGAAGAAATAACAATATTTAACGGAAGGTTAAATAAAAGCAATAAAAGTAAATAAAAAAATAATAATAATTAAATTTTTAAAGAAGAGTATATCAGATAACGCATTAAATAAACTGCCAGTAAGCCATAGGATATTTAGGTAAATAAATAGGATTTAAAAAAATAAAATATTTGAGGACCCCAGTAACCAAGGTAAACAACAATATTTGACATTCATTTGAAAAAAATAAAAATATATTTTAATGGTGTATTTTTATGTTGATAACGTTTTTCTGGAATATAATATATCATAGATTCGTAATGTTGAAAGGTAGTTGATTTGGAAATTATAGATTTGTTATGTCGAAAGGTAGTTTGATTAGAATATTTAATTTGGTCACATTGAAAATTATTTATTGATTTGGTTACTGGAATGTAGTAGTAAAGATACAATCATCTCCAAGTTGTTTTGCAAAATGACAACAATGTCATTTGCAACCAACGTAGATGAACAGGGAATTATTATGTCATCTGTACAGATGAACATGGATAGTCTAAGACCCCCAAAAACAAAAGCAGGTATTCCTAGACAGCGTATGAAATGGACGAACGATGTCAATATGTTCATTGTTCGTTCATATTTTTATGTAACCAAAGTAGAAACAGATATGTTGTTTTACAGGAAAAAATTACATTTACTTTTCTCACAAAATTATCCGATTGCCCAAGTAAGCGAACAAAGATTAGCAGACCAAAAGCGAGCTATTTTCAAAAATAATTTAATTTCTGTAGTCACATTAGAACAGATTAAAAGAGAAGTAGCAGATAGATTGCAAAGGGGAAATAATTTAGAACAAATTAACACAAGTAATAATGTCATATCAGATGCATTGAATGTAGATAGTTTGGATAATATTCTAGTCGAAAGGTCCAATGATATTACAGTAGATTCAAATAACTTAGACGTTATTTATAATCTTAGGGAAATCAACATTGCAAATTTAAACTTTGTTGATGAAAATGTAGTAGAATTAGCTAACTTACTTCATAATAATATAAACAGATATATAGATGTAGAGCCAACAGTTAGACCAAAATTACCGAAATTGCATACGTCAAAGAAATCATCTAAATTAATTTTTGAATTAAATAACATAATTTTACCAAAAATCATATTTGACGAAATTAGTTTTTTAGATCTTCATACAATAGTATACGCTAGTGCGACTACTGTTTGTAATAAGTTAGGAATTAAATTATCATCCTCTGACGATAGATCATATAGTTATAGTAAACCAGAATGGCAGATCAGATTAGAAAATGATGTAGTATTTTTAAGAAGTAACATAGCTAGAGTAACAGAATATAAAAATGGAAATAGAAGTAGGAAAATTTTGAGACATGTAGATGAAATTGGTAGAAAATTTGGTTATAACATTGATAGTTATAATAATGAAAATATAATCAATGATTTATTAAAACAAAAATTAGGCGTAAAAACTAGTAGATTAAAAATATATAATTATACGTATAATAAAAAAAATAATAATAGATTATTCCAGAAAAATGAAAAAATATTTTATTCCAAACTTGACGATAAACAAAATATTATTTCGAATAATAATATTCCGTTGCCATCTGAATCAGATATGCGCGATTTTTGGACTAAAATTTGGAGTAAAGATATAAAACATAACGAGTCAACTCCATGGATAGAAAATGAAGAACTCAATTTTTCAGGTATTGAACAAATGAGTTTTTCTAATATATCGGTTGAATTGTTAACCAAAATTATTAAAAATACTCATAATTGGAAAGCCACGGGTTGCGATTGGATACATAATTTTTGGTACAAACGTCTGACTACTTTACATCCTCTTTTGGAAAAAATTCTTTCAAAATTTGTCAGTCAACCTCAAAATTTTCCAAATTTTCTAACTAAGAGCATTACTTATATGTTACCCAAAAGCGAAAATATTAATCATCCTTCTCAGTACAGACCCATTACATGTTTACCGACAATATACAAAATTTTAACCTCTTGTTTAACAGATTTAATATATACTCATTTAGATGAAAAAAATATTTTATCTGAACAACAAAAAGGTTGTCGCAGAAAACATATGGGATGTAAAGAACAATTAGTTATCGATTCTGTAATTCTAAAACAGATTCAAACTCGAAAACGTAATTTACATACTTGCTATATAGACTACCAAAAGGCTTTCGATAGTGTCCCGCACTCGTGGCTGATCAAAGTATTAAATATATATAAAATTAACCCCATTATTATTAGCTTTTTGGAAAATATTAAGTCCTTTTGGAATACCAATTTACTTATCAATTTAAAAGGTAAGAAAATAGTAATACCGGGTATTTCAATTAAAAGAGGGATTTTTCAAGGAGACTCATTGAGTCCTCTTTGGTTTTGCTTAGCATTGAATCTTCTATCTAAAATGTTAATTAAAAGCAAGTTTGGAATAAAAGTTAAGGGTAATACAAGGGAGAGTAGTACAATTTCGCATTTATTATTTATGGATGATATAAAATTATTTTCGAATTCTGAACAAAATTTAGAGAAAATGATCGAGGTAGTTAAAAACTTTTCAGATGATATCAAAATGACTTTTGGTTTAGATAAATGTAGAACGATCCATATAGAGAAAGGCAAAATTGTAGATGGGGACGAGAGTATATTTAGAAATTTCCAAAATTACTAGTATTTTAGGGGATGAGGTTTATAAGTATTTAGGATACCCACAATCAAATAGATTAGACCATACTAGTATTAAAAATGATATTAGGATTAAATTTCAAACTAGGATCAGGAAAATTTTAAAATGCAATCTATCTGCTAAAAATTTAGTAAAAGCAATAAATACTTGGGCAATACCTCTATTAACGTACTCATTTGGCATAATTAAATTGTCTAATACAGATTTAGATAACTTAGAAAGATTAATTAGAACTACGCTAACAAAATTTAATTGCCATCATCCAAATTCAGCTATAGAACGAGTTAATTTACCTAGAAATTTAGGAGGTAGAGGCATAGTCAAAATAACTTCTTTGAAACATAATCAGGTAGAAATGCTAAGAACTTTTTTCCATAGGAAAGCTCATAGCTCAAAAATGCACAAAATAATTTGCAAGGCAGATATTACACCTTTAAATTTATACGATGAGAATGCCAACATTTTTATAAATCCCAACCAGGAACTATTAGATTCCTGGTCAAATAAAATTTTACACGCAAAACACTTCAATTATCTCAACCAAACGTATGTTGACAAATTTTCGTCAAACAAATAACCATTTGTTGGTAAAAATGGTTGGTATTGGAGAGTTGAGCGCAGAAATAGAAGGATTTATGCTTGCCATTCAGGATAGAGTCATTAATACTAAAAATTATAGAAAGCATATAATCAAAGATTCAAATCAAATTGATGATTTATGTAGAAAATGTTTGGCTTTTCCGGAAACTATAGAACATATTATATCGGGATGTTCTATATTAGCACCGTCCGAGTATACATTTAGGCATAATCAAGTTTTAAAAATAATTCACCATAATTTGGTAATTAAACATAACTTGATTGACTGCCGTAATATAGTACCATATTATGAATACGAACCAAATTCATTTTTAGAAAACGAACTTTATAAAATATATTATGATAAAACTATACTAACAGACCGAACGATTAGTCATAATAGACCCGATATAGTTTTACATGACAAAATTAAAAAAATAACTTATATTATTGATGTCGCTATTCCAAATTCCTGTAACATTCAAAAATCTGTTAATGAAAAAATAAGAAAATACACAGATTTAGGAAACGAAATAAAAAGAATTTGGCATTCTCAGACTATAAAAATATTACCATTCGTTATTTCGGCTACTGGCATTATACCTAGCTCTCTCATTAAAAATTTAGGCATATTAGATCTATCAAAAAATTTATATATAAAAATGCAAAAGTCGGTCATTTTGAATACATGTAGGATAACGAAAGATTTTTTAAATATTTCTGTTGAGGGATCAGTAGGATTTATAGGCCCTGTTAGAAGTTCTACCGAGCCGAACCCTCTGATATGAAAATATCTGGAGTCGGTGAATTTTTTTTTTCCCATTTGATCTCTGGTGAGTTGACGTGTTGTTGTTCTTGTATTGTTTTGTATTTATTTTACTTATATAATGCACTTGCATAGTGTTGATTGACTAGCTGATCATTTGTGGAAAAGTGAGTGGAAGGGTTTAGTTTTTCCTATGGGGAAGATTTAACCCGGACAACAAAATCGGAAGCATAATGGTTTATATCATCTACGGTTTCAGAGGGCTTTGTTTTGCCAGATTGTTATTGGATTGTAAACAAACCATGAAAATAATATTATGTTGTGACATTATTTCATAATTGGTAAATGGTAATTTTTTTTATAATTAACAATTAATATTAATTTGTGTGTTACGACGAGAGAAAAATTGTGTGTAATATTAAGGTATTTCCTTCTTTGCGAGAGATTGAATTTAATATAAATTATTTTATTTTGACATTATAATGTGGGTTTAGTTGTTTCCTAAAGGGACGGCCTATTTAGCAGCGTCTTTTGATGTCTTTAATGTTGATATTCCGTTGACGTCATCTTGAATAGCAATTAATTTTATGGGGGTTGAATCATTTACTCGAATTAATATTTTACAGTTTCTCACCGCAGTACAGATTTTTTCCATTTTTATAGATCGACATTGTTTGAAGAGATGTTGGTTTTTAGTAGTTAAATGTTCATAAATGTACACGGCTCTCTTCGCATCGCCCCCTAGCAGTACTATCCACCAACCGACAGTTGGTTCTTCAATAGAATCGATCTACCTGACAGGTGGCAGGTTACTAATAAATATAAAACTAGAATAAAGAGCTAAACCAATCTACCAAGCAATGATGCTATATTCGATCATACATCAAACAAGAGCTTAACGAAAACAGACTTACCCTGAATTAGAAAAAATGAAATTTATGACACACAACTAACTTCTCACAACCTCCCTCATGCCATTGGGAAAGCATAGAAAATGATAAACAAACCTTAGAATCATATTTGATGAAAATTTACGATGGACTGACCATATTAACTTAAAAATATGTACCTTTTAAACAATATCAAAAACCACAATATCCCACCCACAATACCAAGATTGATTTATTTTGCTGGTTCTCAAACTACTCGTATAATCACATATGGTCTACTGTATTGGGGAAGTGTAACTAATAACTCCCTGGGTCCGCTAGAAAAAGCACAAAAGTCAACTATTAAACTAATTCTTCCACCATACCATACGAAACTGACTCCGAAAAATGTATAAACTGCTCAACGTTTTGTCAATTAGACAACTTTATGCCAAAGCATCGATTCTTTACCTCCTCAAACACAAACTACTGTTATACATACCTATATGTATATTGCAGAAAGGCTACCAAGTTGGCGCCAGTGTTAACTGTAACATTGTGTATTCGGTAACATAGCACCACTTTGGTCGCCCGTGTTATACTGTTACCTTGTGTGTACCAGTGTTAAGTTATAAGGTTACAAGATTAGTGTGTATTAGGGTAATATACGCTCGCCGCACCAGAGTGCCGGCAGAGGATAGAACTCCAACTCTAGGGGGGGTTGAGTAGTACAATGTCCAATGAAACAGGTAATCTTGGAATGACAGGTTTATTATCACATAAAAGGGGAATGTCAGACAGTTACTATAATAGTTACATGACAATTTAAGGCCTGTAGTTTACTAGGGCAATCTATGGAATCTAAAGGCTCTGATAGAATAAAGTACATTAGTAGCTCACGTGTAGACAACGTAGAAGTCCATAGGCGGGAACGCCTAGGTCGGTGATAGGCGAGGGCGGGAGCGAGAGATCACCGCGCAGCGATGGCGGGGCGATAGGCGGGCATGACGCCTACGAGGAACGGCGTGGGGCTGCCGGGGCGGCTCCGGGCGAAGGAGGGCGGCAGGGCGGCGGCACCGGACTGGGCGGGAACAACGGGTCGCCGCCTCAGTCTGGCGAGAGGCAGTGGTAGGAGGCACTGATCGGGTCGCGAAAGGGCTCTCCACAATCAGGCTGGTGTGGGCGGCATGACGGCACAGCGTGGATGAGGCACATGGGCAGCAGCACAGGACTGGGCGGGAAAACGGTTTGCCACCTCAGTCTGGCGAGAGGCAGTAGTAGGAGGCACTGATCAGGTCGCCAAAAGGCTCTCCACAATCAGGCTGGTGTGGGCGGCATGACGGCACAGCATGGATGAGGCACAGTATGGATGAGGCACAGCGTGGATGAGGCACATGGGCAGCGGCACAGGACTGGGCGGGAAAACGGTTCGCCGCCTCAGTCTGGCGAGAGGCTCAGGGACATGACAAAATTATACAACTATGTCTGTGTGGTTGGCTGGTGACATTCCCAAACGGGGATATGACACAATTATATAACGTGAGGAGCCAGTGCGTCGGCGATAAGTCGGGGATTGGAGACAAGGTCCATAATGTTATTCTCAACGGGGTAGGCGGTCAACTAACTGGCGTGGGTCGGCTGGCAAGCTCTCGTCCCGCTTGCTTCTCGAGGCACGTCGTGGAGGGGATTCCCTATATGGTCATGTTTCTAATTCAGCCATCTGATTGGACGTAGGTACGTGTAAATACTTATTGGTCACGCAATGACCGCGTGATCGTGCGTCTGTATGGGTAACCACCCGAGTGTTGACATGCAGTGGGCACATGTTACGTATCCGGCCACGTGCAACTGTATCCATAATTAGATGCGTAGATAGGTATATGGGCTACCATAACACTACATATTTCCTTGTAATCTCTTTAACAACAAGTCTTTAACAAACCTAACCCTTAACATCCCAATTAAACACTCCACCCGCGGACAAAGATCCTTTAGGTACTATTCGATCAAACTGTTAAAGATAACTGCTTGCCACATAATCTGAAACAACCTGCTGATAATTCAACAATACACAGGCAGAAAAACAAATGACAGAATAGATCAAAACTAAAGGAACTAAATTTCTCAAAAAAATATTCACTCCAAACCAAACATTTTAATTAGCATTTATAATATGTTTTTAGTTCTTGTACTGTAGTTTTTATGTTCCTATCAACTAAATCGATTATTGTTGTATTATTATTTAATAATGTTTTAAATACCCTGCATTTTTAATGCTTGCATTGATTAACTATTATCTACTTCTGTTTTTTTTTATTCTCTTTCGTCTTAACTGTATCTTTAAGTACACTTCGTGTTGTATCCCTTTCTTTCCTCGAAACTATGTCTATGTAAAATTTAAAATTATGATGTAACAACTATTAACCAATTATATACACATCACTGCCGCCACGGATGAAACCAGAGTATCCTCCTTGGGTTCCTCAATGATGATGTGTTTTTACTTATGACGGCTATAAATAATATAGATATAAATAATTAGAAAAATAAAATTAATGATGGTTAGGATTTTTGAAGTTGGTAGGGAGTTAAACTTAAGTACAAAATACAAAGTACATGTAATGTTTAGATACAGATAGAATTTGTGATTTAACGCAGTATGTTACAGTATGAAAGTATAAAATGGAAATTTTGAAACTAATTATCGTACTACAAGAGTCAAAATAGAAAAACTGCAAAACGATAATGTGAGAAGTAAGTATGTGAATTGTGCAGAGATGAGATTGAATGAGAAGAAAATGGACGAACTAAGCATAGACGAAACATGGAACCACATAAAAGTGAGTCTTTGTGAATCTGCTAGAGAGGTTTGTGGTATAAGTACGCAAGGTAGGAAGAAAGGTGATGCATGGTGGGATGATGAGATTAAAGCACTGGTCTCATAGAAGAAGAAAGCATGGTTATGTCTGATTGCGGCTGGAAGTGCTTCCAGTGAAGAGAAGGATCGAGCAAAAGAAGTATATAAGGAATGTAAGAAAAGAGTAAGAGTTGGAGTGAAAGAACGAAAGAAACGCTTGGAAGAGGAAGAAGGAATGAAAATGACAAACCACTTCCAAGAAAACATTAAGTTGTTTTGGAAGGAAGTCAAAAGGTCCCGGTGTGGCCCAGAAAACGGAAGCATGAAAGTGATAAAATCGAAAGATGGAAAAATGTTGACGAATGAGGAAAAAATAAAAGAAAGATGGATGAAGTATTTCGAGGAAGTCTTCGAAAGTGAAGTGAGTGACAGTGATTCCAGCGGCGAATCGGATATGAATGATGATGGAGTGAATGTTACCGAAATTAGCATGGATGAGATAGAAAGATCAATGAAGTGTATGAAGAATGGTAAGGCTGTCGGTTTCGACAATATTGCTGCTGAATATTTTAAAGGAGGTAGCCGTATAATTCTCACATGGTTGTGCAATCTTTTTAATCAATGTTTAAAGGAGGCATACACGCCTTTGGATTGGAGAAGGGCAGTGATCATGCCATTATACAAAGGTAAAGGGTCACGTATGGAATGTGGGAATCATAGGGCTATTAGCCTGCTAAGTTCAGTTGGCAAGCTGTATGGGAGAATTTTGATTGAAAGGGTAAGAAATGAAACAAAGGATTAAATATTGGATGTGCAAGGTGCTTTTATGAGTGGAAGGGGGTGCATGGACCAGATCTTCTCATTGCGTATGCTCACCGAGAAGTTTCTGGCAAAAAACCAGAAACTTTTCTGTGCCTTTGTAGATCTACAAAAAGCATACGACCGAGTCGACAGGAAAAAGCTATGGAAGGTGTTGTCCAAGTATGGAGTGAATACGAATCTGACTCAGGCAATTGCGTCTCTGTATGAGGGAAGCGTTGCATGTGTTAGGGTGAACGGTGATTTTACGGGGTGGTTTGATATCACAAAAGGTGGTAAACAAGGCTGCGTAATGTCACCATGGTTATTCAATCTATACATGGATAATTGTATGTAAGAATTGAAAGAGGTGGGATTGGGAGCGAATTTGAGTAATTTGAAAGTATGTTGCCTCTTGTATGCTGATGATGCGGTGCTGATTGGTAATAGTATGGATGATCTGCAGTCTCTCGTATCTAGGATGAACGAAGTATGCATGTTGAATGAGTTAATGATTAATGTAAGTAAGTCTAAAGTAATGGTGTTTGAAAGAGAGAGTACGAAAACAGTGTGCAATAAAGCTGTGAATAAGGAATACTTGGAGCAGGTGGAGGAGTTTGTGTATTTAGGAAGCATGTTTACGAGAGATGGGAAGGCTGACAGAGATATTGAAAGATGAGTAAATGGAGGTAACTCCATTAATGGAGGAATGAACGCAGTCGGCGCTAACAAAAAATTGTCCAAAGAAGCAAAGTTAGCAGTCCACAATGGAGTGCTGGTACCTACCCTCATGTATGGAAGTGAGGCATGGAACTGGCAAAGAAAGGATGAAAGTAGATTGAATGCTGTTGAAATGAGGTCCCTTAGGCGTATGTGTGGTAAAACCATGTATGATCGTGTGAGGAATGTGGAGATCCGCAAAGAGTGCAAGGCTGATGTAAGCGTAATGAGTAAGATCAAGAAAGGGACGCTTAGATGGTTTGGGCATGTAGAGCGAATGAGCGAAGAAAGGAGTGTAAGGAGAATATACGATGCAAATGTGAATGGTAGCAGAAGTCGGGGACGCCCGAGGAAGACATGGCACGACCAAGTGAATCAGATACTTGAGTCGGGCCATGTCAAGAGTCAGAACAATAGAAGAGTATGTATGAGACGATGTATGAATGTGAATGAGGCAAGGAGTGTGTGCCAAGACCGAGTTGTTTGGCGGTCCGTCCTCTCTGCCTACCCCTGCGGGGAAACGGCGTGATGGTTAGTTAGTTAGTTAGTTTAATTATCGTACTAAAATGTATGGGTAAACAACATTTTAGAGGTAAATAAGTATTTTTGTAGCATATGTCAGATACTTATATCGGTTACCATAAAGAATTAATAGAAATAATGTTTCAACACCCACGTGTTATTCTAAATCATTTTAAATATTTCACGTAAAGTGACATTTTATTACCCCGCCACGCCTTGCTGTGGCTTAGTCTGCCTGTGCAGAGAGAGAAAAAATAGCGCGTTTTGCTATTACGTCTAACATATGGCGTTGTTTAAAAAAACACGTTTTGGCCCGTCACAGGTGACATCTATATATATATATATATTTTGGTACAATATTTTACATTTCTTAGTACAATTTAGTAATGTTGGTCTCACTGGGTGGCTTACCCGTGCTGAGGTCTCCATATTAAATACGCGTATTCGAATGCAGTTGTGTGTCAATATTTCAAAGAAATGGGTGAAGATTAAATAAGAAGAAAATACTCATAAATCTAAATGAAACACGAAACAGAACAATATAAAAAAATCAAAAGGTCACGTTTGCAACCGGGAATCAAATAAAAAGGTCACGGTTGCAACCGGGAATCAAATAAAAAGGTCACGGTTGCAACCGGGAATCAAATCGAGATTATCTCTATTGTTATTTTCTGTATCTCGTTCGGTTTCATGTTTCGTTCAGGTTTATTAGTATTACCTTCAATTATTAATATTACATATATTGATGGGTATAACCTTCAAAAGTAATTAAAGCTAGTTATTTCAATAAAAGTGATATTTTATTATTCGATAGAGGTTTTCTTTGGCAGACGAAGGTGTACATTTTGCAATTTTGGTTTCGTAAATAATGGAAAACATAGCAACGATATCCACGAACAACGCGCAACGGCAACGTGTAGAATGTGGACGTGGAGGGAAGAATTGAGATTACAATCTGAAACCTGGCGGGGGTCCTATTCCTGACTGACGAATAAAGGTTCAGCCGTGATTGAAAAAGGATGAAGTAAACAGAACGGGAGAAAGACTCTGGCAAAGGACGAGATTGAAAAACGAAATGCGGCTATAAGCGAACATTTAAGGGTTGAACTAACAATACGAGTACATTATGGTGGTACTCACTCGCACACAATACACACACAACACACGCGTCTTCGAAATAGACTGTATTAAGTCCCTGAGGTCAGGTGACTTGCAAATAATAGAAATGCTACAATTCTTTATTCTGCAACTCCTTGGGTTTTTTGATCATCTCAATAAACACATCAAAAATACTAATTTCGTTTATGAGTCTGTTTGTATCTCTGGTTCAATGATCGCTAGAACTCGGATTTGCTATAAATTTCCGCGTTATTTAGAATTGGAACATATTATAATAAAGCGATTAATCCAGTTAGTACCTACCTGAAATACAATATTATTTTATCAGATTTCTTTAGTATATACTTTTCTTGTGAAATTTTGTAGTACTTAAAGTAGGTACCTAATTTTGAAATGTGCATTTCTTTTATTTTTTTAAGAGTTAATCTTGACGAGTAAACACACATTCAGTGGTTTTTCAAGAGAGTGTCTGTGCTTTTCACGGCTCTGCGGTAGTCTCAATAATATTATGAAACCGAAAACTTTATTATTTATTTACTGGACAATTGAGATATCACCTCAGGTATTGTGACAGTTGTTTCGGCATTCAAGGTCATTTTCAAACTCTAGTTAGACCACATTGAGACGACTTACTTACATGATGATTCTCTTTCAATTTTAATTTTTATGATGTCTGAAATGAAAGTATCGGTTAAACTGACCTACTGAGAAGGTAATTGTCAATAGATTCTCTATTTGTGGGGTACTTTGAATCAGCTGTCACAAAAAAAAACTGAAATAATCGCCGGAACATCATTTATATATCGGTGCCCTTGAGGTGATTTTGCACAAAAACGGCGCTATATAAATCCTCAAAATATTATATCATTATTAAATTTGATTCACATTACATTTTATTAAAAAATCTTTATATTATAATCCTGTATTGTTAAGTACACGTATCTCTTATTTCATTATTATTATTTAATAACTTCATGGAACACGCCAATTCATGGATTTATTCCAATTATTGTTGTTGAATTCTCGGTTGAAGCTTTCTTAATAATAAGTAGTTACATACATATTTGTAAATTGTACGTCGGAGAGCGTAAACATAAATAAACACAAATGCAGTGCGTTGATATGGTAGATATGAAAAAATTTCAAATATTTGTTTAATTTGATTTTTTTAAATTTATTTTACATAGGTTTTCCAAAAGTGAGTAAAAATCTTTTGTTTTACATGTTTATTCGTTTGTCCGAAAGGTATTACTGGTAAGTTTTATTTCTAGTACTTATTTTTTTTTTATTTTATTAGGAACATTAACAGGTTTATAACATAACATGCATAGAGAGAGAGAAAAAAATAAGTAAAAGAATTAGGTTACAACCCAATAACCAATGTTCACATCATGCAATAAAGATAAAGAAGGTTAAAAAGCAATAAACAAACAAAGAAAACAAAGAAAGGTTAAAAACAAAGAAATGTTAAAAACAAGGAAATAATAAGAGAAAATGTATATATATATATATACACGTATAAACACATACATACATATATATACATACACATGCATATACACATATAAATACATACGTACACACATATGTACATATACATAGTTGCGTACATACATACGCAATTACGCATACGAAATCTTTAAAGTATTACTTGATTTGATACGTATGACATTGAAAAGAGGATTCCTTACAACTGAAGTAATATATATATTAAAACTAGGTTTTAATTCCAACTATTTTCTACGGTACCTACCTACATATGTAGTTATGCGATTGCATAATATTGTATCGCTTTAATGGTTAACGGAGCGACCTGACTCGTATAATTTTCGAAATGTTATTAAATTCACGAGGTAAATTTCGATTGAAAAATCATAGGTTAGTATGTCAAAAATAACCTCGTCTTTTTTCCTAAAACAAGAAGGTCAATTCACAATATGACAATATGAAACTGACAAAAATTAACACAAAAAATATTAAATATGTTGAATTATACCAATATAATAGTGAATTGGATAATAAAATAGAAATTATGAACAATAAAATGATTTTAATCGCACATCACGAATCAAAATTTATTTGGTTTGTGGCACTTTTTGACCACCAATCACAAACAGTTTCACATACTTTAACATAAGTTTTAACATTTATACATGAAACATCGATGACAGACATAAACTCCTGATAGTCCATAGTTGATTCTTTTCCCGGGAAATTAAACAACACAAAATTATCGCCAAATGTTATAAAAAATATGTGCTTATTCTGACTGATTCTTTCGAACGACCCTGTAGCATATAAGTACGTACAATGTACACGGATAATTAATAATCACTAACCTTTGTTTTTTTTTGAAAATATATCTCCCACGTACGTTTTTGATGTCGTAATTTGTGTTTTCTAATAAAACTTTTGTTCCAAGGGTATTTTCCTCCCCATTCTTATACATACTTATGATAGATAATTTATTGATTGTTTATTATATGATTTGAAATATTTGTTGTATAATACAAATTCACCTTTGAAAATGCAACAAATCTGCGCAGCGTCCAACGGTAACACTTTATTATGATATGAAAATAATATTATTTTTCAAAATTTAACATCTTGCTTTACTAGATAAAATAACGATCTTTCAAAATCAATTTGTGTTTTTTTCTAGAAAAGTATCCATACGTCTAAAACTGGCATCAAAAATGCCAAATTTCAAGTCAAGTGTACCTATTTCGCCTTAACATCCAATATTTATGTAAGGGGTTAAGACGATGCATTACGTAGTAATTTAAAATCATGTGTTTTTGGTTTGAAAATTTGGTCACCTAGAAATGTTTCAGATGCTTTAATTAAACACTGCGAGTAGAATACATCCTGGCCTTAGAAATAATCGAGTATTTTCATAGCCCAGAAAAAAATAATGTATAGGCCTATGAAAACTGCTTTAAAGTTCAAAATCTCCTACTTACAAACCCATTTTCGGTTATGGTTTTATTGTATAATATGGAAAATTAAGTTATTTATAAAATGATCGAAAAACATTTAAATATTTGTGCCTGAACATCCACAAAACAAAATAAAAGGCACTTTTTGGCCATGCTTTTTTCTTGCATAAATCAAAACGGGAATTTAAGGCTTATCGCCATCTAAGTAAGGTGTGTTATTGATAGCGGCTCGATTCAAAATATTACACGACGTAGTGCATCGCCTTAAAATTGTTATGTTTTGTTATTATACGATAACAATAGTAGTTCACGTACGAAACCGTTTCACGTAGAGGTGCTCCCAAAGATATTAGAAGAACGAGATGTGCTATGAGCAGTTCATACTGTGTGGAATTGTTTTACCGAGTGTCGCCGGTTTTGTTCACCAATACTACTGCACACCTTCGCTTACGCTAAGGTATCCGCACTAATACATAGAACAGATTTCTGTGCGTACACGTCCCGACAGTATTCAAAGTACCCTAATTAGGTAGTACTCCACCTACGGTCCGGCGGCCAACATAGCATATCTCGTTCTTCTAATATCTTTGGGTGCTCCACTAATCGGGAAAACTTGAGAAACATTAATGGCGTATCCGTCTTCTCTCCGACATACTCGTAGCATCAAAGGAAACTGTAAGCTGTCATAAGATCTGTGGAACTCTGAGATTTTTTGCAAATTATCATCACGGCTGCGCAATACAATATCTCTTTTTATCAAATTCTTGTCCAGATATCAATACTGCTACTTTACTTATGGCTGGGGCATTATAACTGCAGCTGTGTTCTTCGAAATATACTTTATTTGCATGGATTACGACATTGAAGTTTGGTGTGCCTGGTGGAACGCTCTCAATACCAGTTTTTTAAAACTGTAGTTGTTATGGGAATGTAACATATTTTGTAGATATCTTACCAAACCACTATTAATTGGCTGTGCGATACTGTTACTAAGCGTTGATGCTTGTGTTTCTGGATCTGAGATAAAATAGATTTGCAGAAATTTATGATCATCGGGCTGCTATGGAAGCAAGCTTCCTGCTAAATGATAAACTTAATTTTAAATGTAAATAACAATCTACACCGGCAGTTAAAAACCCGCTCAGTTCACCTCATCAGGAGTAAGTATACACTGAAGTCAAAAATTAAATATAGATTACAATTGGAAAGAAGAAGTGGAAGGAGGGGGGAGGGGTGAGAGTAAGCTGGGTTTATAAGAATTAGGAATTAAAATATCGTTAGACGGGAAAGACCACTTAAGTGGGAAAATATTTAAAAGAGAGTTTATAAAACAAAATCTTGTTTATTATATCTGCTTTTATATTAACTTTTTTTTCTAACTTCTAAAATTTCAAAATTATTTATTTGCGATGCTTTATATCCTGTGAGAAGTATTTTAAGACCTGAATTTTTATCGAAAGTGTGATCATTATTCAAAAAAATGATTTGCAAACTCAGATTCACTATTTCCATTTAGAGCCATGTCAGAGAAAACATGTCAATATCAAATCATATATAATTAATAAGCAAAAAAAAAATGATAAATAATAAAAAATGCCATTACAAAGTGATAAGCTTCCAGAAGAAATCTTCTTATTAAATGCTTATTAAACAAATTGCGTAACATGCGTATTGCTACCTGCAAATTTAAATATTCGCGCCAGTCATTTGGTTCGTTCTTATACCGCCAGAGGTGCGTTCTGTCGGCCATCTATAGCCGCCGTGCTTATAGGCCATATTGAAGGAATGCGTGATTTTTTTAAAATGTCAAATATAATCACGTAATTGTGGATAATTTTCATTGGAATGTAATTAATCCAATGGATTATTTGGCAGCCAAATTATGTTATTTAAGTCCCAATTTTGATTAGGGAACTCACTTCTCTTCGATAGTTTCTAGCAAAAGGAACCCAAAGTGACAATTATATTTCGCTCTCCGTCGGTGGAGTGATCTCCACAGAGTGTCGGAAGCAGTATAAACGTTGGAAAAATCAACAATAAAATCGGTGTAATTTCAACTTCCACAAAGTGTTTTATTTAAAGAGGAATCTACCCTTTTGTTCTTAAGCCTAATTAAAAGATTTGATCCGTCGAGCCAAATGGCAAAATACAATCGGAGTGCGCGATTTTTAAAGAAAAATCAATCAACGGAATCGCGTCGAAGCCATATCAAGAACCAGCATCCAGGAACAAGAGGACCAGAGGATTCATCAAGAAAACAAGTAAACCACGGGCAAGTTGACCATCCCTTTACACCTTATTATCCTTTTAGAAAGAACGAATTCAATCAAATCATATTTTGGTATTTTATTGTTCTGAAAAAAACGGGCTAATTGTTACAAATGATATTCGGAGTTAAGTCAAAACATTAATTATTAAAAAGGTTTTGTTGTGACGAACTATATGATTATAGTACCGCAATAAACATTTATGTTGATTATATTCAAAAAATTGTTACATTGTTTTGAATAGAAGTCGATAAAATATACAGTAGGTACAAAGTATTGCTGTTGGATAAATTCATAACCCTCGTAAATACCAACACCGTCGGTAAAGTAGAAAGTGACCATAGATCGCAATAACAAACTAAATGACAGTTGGCATTAGGCATTACTAGAACATTGTATTATTAATTAATTTTTGTTTAAATATTTGATTCTGTTAGTGAATTCTATTAGTTACTGTGTTTACAAGGTGACCTTAAAAGGCAATACAAGTGTAGTGATTATAATCTAATTCCTGTAAGTACTCGTCAAATTATTGTTAATTCAATTTTATAAAAATGGAATTAAAAACTTTGATAACTCAGCGCGGAGTTTGCAAAGCAAAATTAACAAGATTTAAAGACTACATGGATAGTGATCAGCTATTAATTACTGAGGTCGAATTGCGTATAAAAAGGATAGAGCCATTATTAGATACTTTTGAAGCAATGCAAGAAAAAATAGAGTTACTATCTCCCGATGAACTTGAAAAGGACATCGAAAGAGAAACATTTAAAAATACCTATTACAACCTGTTAGCTATAGCAAAAGATAAATTTAAAGAAAATAAAACCGTCAATTCTAAGGGCGTTAAACTTCCGATCATAGAATTACCTAAATTCGACGGTAATTATGCAGAATGGTTAACTTTCAGATATGCCTTTGTTTCGTTAATGAAGAATTAGATGTCATTCAGAAGTTTTATTATTTAAAATCATGTTTACTCGATAATGCAGCAAAATTAATATCGTCTTTGCCTACAAATCGGGATAATTACTTTATAGCGTGGGAAATGTTTACAGATCGTTCCCAAAATGAGAGAATAATAATAAATAATCATATTAATTCATTATTTCAATTACAGGGCATAAAAACAGAAAATCATGTAGCATTGAGAAAATTATTAGATGAAGCACAGTTACATTTAAAGGCTTTGAATAATCTAAATCTACCCACTGAAAGTTGGGACATATTGTTAATCTATATCTTATCAAACAAATTGGATAGTGAAACCAGAATGCACTGGGAACAATATCCGATAAAAAATAAAATTCCTACCTACGAAGAGTTTCTGAAATGTTTGTACGACAGAGTACAGGTTTTAGAATTTTCAACGCCAAGCGAAAAGCGACATACACAAGTCAAAGGATTTTCTCATAATTTTAAAAAGGAAGCTATGGTTTCTTTATCCTCGCAAAAATTAAAATGTATAAATTGTAATCAAAGTCATAAAATTTATAATTGGCAAAAATTTTTAAATTTAGAAACAACAGACAGAATCACAACAACACGCCGGTTAAAAGCTTGCCTAAAATGCTTATCGGTCGGTCATAGATTTACTGATTGTAAAAGCAAATATAACTGTCGCAAGTGTGGTATGAATTCACACAATAATTTGTTACATTTGTAACTATTATCCACGGCGGTAATTAATGTAAGAAATAAAAAGGAAAATTTAATTAAGGCTAGAATTCTGTTGGATTCAGGTGCGCAATCTAATTTTGTTAGCAAAGAGTTTGCCACTAAATTACAATTAAAAATTAGGAAGGCGGATATACCTATAAAAGGTATTCATAAGAAAGTTCTACATATCAAAAACATTACAGATTTAGAAATATCTTCCAATTATTCATCTTACACAAAGAGGATTGAATGCCTAGTATTGGAGGAAGTGACCAGTAACCTGCCACAAATCTCATTTCAGAAAAAGGACGCCAGCATTCCCCAAGGATTGCAGATGGCAGATCCTACATTTAATGAAACCGGCCCGATAGACATGCTGATCGGTGCTGACACCTTCTGGGAGATTTTACATTCTGACCGGATGAAGGTTCAGGATTCCGGACCAATACTGCAACGAACTGAATTCGGATGGCTAGTATCCGGACCAATCTTCACTCCAGAAAAAAAGGCCAGTAAAAACATGTAATCTTTCACTCAGCTTAATACACAAGCAAATTGAAAATTTTTGGAAATTAGAGGAACTAAGTCCTACTAAGTATAGAAGTCACGAGGAGCGCGCATGTGAAGAAAATTTCACAGCTACTCATAAAAGAGATGGCAGAGGCCGTTTCATGGTAAACTTACCACAACGCCCCTGCGTGAAACAGTTAGGCGAAACTCTCCCTATGGTGGAGAAAAGATTATGTAATCTAGAAAAAAAATGATCTTTAAACTCAGAATTAATGAAAGATTACAAAAAAATTATGCAGGAGTATAAAGATTTAGGTCATATGACGCAGTGTGAACCACCATCACAAAATCAAATAAATTATTATTTACCGCACCATGCTGTGATCAAGGAATCCAGCACAACTACTAAGACTAGAGTCGTATTCGATGGCTCTGCTAAATCATCGACTGGAATTACCCTTAATGATGCCCTCATGATTGGGCCGATACTGCAAAAGGATTTATGTGCACATCTGTTAAATTTCAGAAAACATCAGTATGCGATGACGGCCGACATAGAAAAAATTTACCATTTGAGGCTCCCACCACTTTCCCACCCCGGTATAAGTAACAGATGGTTACTCCTTCAGGGTACACAACAGGACTCTAATTTTTTTTTATATTAAAAGACTCTAGGTATACAACGATTCTAGACCTCAAATGTCCCTGCATGAGGGGTTAGTTAGCACTATGCAAGATGCCCAGATTAGTATAAGTGTTAATAGTGTATAAGGAACATTGTTAGTTTTTACACATCAGTTAATGCAAAACAAGTATGTACAAGTGGAATGAGATTCTCCGAGTCGGCAGTCCCTCACAGGTGCAATCAGATGTCGGTTGGTCCACAGGTGAGGTTCGACAACCGTTCACGATCGCGGTGACCGTCTGATTTTGCCCCACAGAAAGAGATAAGCTGATATATAGGCTGTGAGCAGCCGAAGACCCTAATGAAGAAATCGAGCGTCAGACGGGAGAGGATCGCAAGGAAGGTGGTCTAGCTCTTGCAGACCTCACGACAACCAAGAGCACCTCGTAAGGGGGAGGCGCGACTCGTGATCCATACACCATGTACAGAGGATAAAGGAGAAGTCAGTTTTTCTGCAGGGACGACGGTCTGTGATCCACGCCCTCGAAGGGCTGGGACAAAACATTACATAAAAAGTTCAGTTTCAACAATCTAAAACTGCGTCGACCGTGATTGCTTGTAACCTGTAAGAATCTACATTAAAAACTACGAAATGGTAAACAGATAGGCAAGAAGGAAATAAAATAAAATAAATAAATAGCAAGCCATTTCCCTCTTCCGACCGCTTAGTCGCAGTCAGAGCATACGAATGGCTTTGCCAACAAGTAAAGATCGTTATATAAAAACAGGTAGAAATATTTACAATATATACAAAGTTCATGGAAATAAGGTCATATCGTTATCCGAGGAGAACAGGAGCAGTATACATGGTACATAACTTTTGAATGTGATTTTATGCTATTCTCCGACTCTCAATTCAGGCCATCGTTCAACCCAAGTCCTTACAAATTTTCTCAGACATTCGAAATTCTCTCTATTCGATACGAGATCCACATTAGAAATCGGTCTCGTTATAACATTCAAACCATTTAGCATTTCCTCTCTGGCATCCTTCATTATCTCGCAATGCCACAGAATGTGCTCGGCTGACTGATCGTTATCTCCACACCAGCAGTTTGAATGAGGGGACAGGGCGAGGCTGTAAAGTCTCCCCCTGAATTCACCGTGTCCGAACAGGAGTTGGGTGATGTAGTGATCCAGTATTATGTGCGCCCCTTCCATTCTGGCTTTAACTGACGGGAAGAAAGAGTAGGTCCATCTTCCCGTGTTCGACCTATTCCATCTTATTTGCCATTCACTCAATGTTCTTTCTCGCATCTCTCTTAGAAGTCCTTGGAGAGACACAGCTCCACCAGGAGTGAGTACCACTCCTAGGTGAGTAGCAGGTCTGCCTCTGGTAAGCTTCTTTTTCGTGATCACTTCCCTAATTTCAAGATCGATTGGCAGAATGCCAGCCAATATTGGCAAAGCGTCCGAGGCTACAGTGCGATAGGCTCCTGATAATGCCAGTAGAGGGATTCGCTGGCCCTTTTTAAGTGCGGCGTGGATCAGTACGTTATCCAGGCGGTGCTCCCAAACAGAGGCGGCATATGTTATTTGAGAAACATAAACCCCTCTGTACAGAATACGCAGTGCCGGAGATCGCAATCCCCACTCCGCAGTTGAGAGTCTTCTCAGTTTCATAAAAAGAGCCTGGGCCCTACTGGACACATTTTTCACATGTGCCAGAAAAGAGGACGATCGATCTAATGTGACGCCAAGATATTTAGTATTTTCTGCAAATTTGATATTTGAGTTGCCCATTCTTATAGTAGGGTTCCTTCCTCTGTCGAGGAAACCCTTCATGAGCAAACCCACGGTCTTATGGGGAGCGAAGTTCAGTTTGTTATTCTTTCCCCATTCTAAAATCATTTTCAAACCTTCTTCAGCCTTAGATTCCACTTCTCTTCTACTGTTCCCCGAGACCAAGTACAACTTATCATCAGCATAGTCTACCGAGATACATCCCTCAGGCAAGGGCAGCCTTGAGGAATCGTCGAAAAGGATGTTCCAGAGTTCCGGTGCGAGGACCGAACCCTGCGGACAACCCTTGTCGACGTGCCTAACAATAGTGATTCCGCCATATGTGATAATGATGAATCTGTTGGATAGATAGTCCACCAGAATGTTAAAGAGTCTTTTGGGACAATTTCGCAAAAATTTCGACAATTTCGCAGAAAAAATGTACCGACAAATATTAGTGCAGCCAGAAGATA
The DNA here is from genome assembly GCA_026573805.1 of Hesperophylax magnus. Classification (NCBI taxonomy): domain Eukaryota; kingdom Metazoa; phylum Arthropoda; class Insecta; order Trichoptera; family Limnephilidae; genus Hesperophylax; species Hesperophylax magnus. The sequence continues at coordinate 690,774 of JAIUSX010000043.1, read as the reverse complement.
GAGACTTACAGCGCATCCTCTGGAGAGACTCACCCAGCGAGGACATTCAACATTATCAGCTGAATACAATTACCTACGGACTGGGACCATCATCATTTTTAGCCACCAGATGTTTGGAACAGCTAGGAAATGAAAATCAAAAATCAAATCACAAGGGCAGTCAAATTCTTAAAGAAAACTTTTAAATGGATGACTTAATTGCTGGTGATATTAGCGAAGAAGATTGCCTGATAGTCAAGAAACAACTAACTGCTATGCTAGCATCCGCTGGCATGAATATAAGAAAATGGCGGACAAATCTGTCTTCGCTATGTTCAAATCACGAGGATAACAGCGATATGATAATAAAGGATAATTCAAAGGAGAGAAAGATATTAGGTCTTTCTTGGAATAATCAGCAAGATTATTGGCAATATACGGTGGAACCCGTAACAAAGCTAATTAAAAGCAAGCGGCAAATGTTGTCTTGCATAGCATCCATTTTTGATCCTCTGGGTCTGATAGGACCCATAACAGTAATAGCGAAGCTATTAATGCAACGTCTGTGGCAGACCAAAACTCAGTGGGACGAGGATATTCCCCCTGACATTTTAAATATTTGGAAAGCTTATATAGGGGAATTACCTCAAATAAATAATTTCAAGGTACCTAGAAGAATCATTTGTCAAAATCATGTGAATTTACACTTACATGGATTTTGTGACTCATCGGAAAAGGCCTACGCTGCTTGCGCATACATGGTCTCCACCGATGCTTCAGGTGGGATCCACTCAAATCTAATAATTTCGAAATCAAGGGTGGCACCCTTAAAAAACATATCTCTACCTAAACTAGAGTTATGTGGAGCTATATTGTTAGTAAGATTAATTGAATATGTGAAGGAAGCTATTAGTATGCCAGAGATATGTACTACTTACTGGTGTGATTCTCAAATAGCATTATGTTGGATCAAGGGACAACCTGCGAGATGGAACACCTTTGTTGCCAATAGGGTAGCTGAAATTCAAGAATCAAGCCAACCTGCAAAATGGACGCATGTGAAATCGGAAGATAACGCCGCGGATGTATTATCTAGAGGTATTAGACCTTCTCAATTATTGATATCAAAAATTTGGTGGCACGGGCCTACTTGGCTAACGCTAGAAGAATCTTGTTGGCCATGCGGTGAATCTACGTGTTTAGATCCACCTGAAGTGAAAACAAAAACTGCACTGTTGGCAACAGTAACACAAGATTGGGACATTTTTAAGAGGTACTCAAGTCTAAACAAATTGCAAATAGTAACAGGTTATTTACTTAGATTTTTATTTAATTGTAGGAACGCATCACGCCAGCGTTATGGTCAATTGACAGTAAGTGAATTAGATGATTCTTTGAATGTTTTAATATCCCGAGCGCAAGCATATTCCCTCGGAGAAGAGATACGAGCCTTGCAGGCGAGCAAGGATGTTTGGAGAGGTAGTAATCTACGTTCACTAAATCCTTATTTGCATAATGATTTACTTCGCGTAGGCGGCAGGCTTTCCAAAGGAAAATTGTTATCAATAAATCAACAACACCCCATCTTGTTACCATCACATCACTGTTTAACTGAGCTAATTATAAAAAAACTATCATTATTTGCATTTGCACGCAGGCACTCAGACTTTATTGGCAATAATCAGATTGAAATTCTGGCCAATAAATGGAAAAAATTTAGTAAAAAAGATAATAAAAAAATGTGTAATATGTTATAGATCAAATCCCAGGACGATGCAGCAAATAATGGCAGACCTTCTGGCGGAAAGGGTTACCGAATGTAAACCTTTTAAGATGACTAGTATAGACTATTGTGGACCATTTATGATAAAGTCGGGTATTCACAGGAAAACTAATAACGTTAAAGCTTATATATGTTTATTTGTATGCATGGTATCAAAGGCCATACACTTAGAACTTGTACTGTCTTTGAACACAGAAAGTTTTTTAAACGCTCTAAAACGCTTTATAGCACATCGTGGAAGGCCAAGTAAATTATTCTCCGACAACGCTACTAACTTCAAGGGCGCGAACAATGATTTGAAAGAAATTTATAATTTTTTATCTAGCTCTAGCGATGAAATCGAAAATTCATTATCGAAACTTGCAATACAATGGCAGTTCATTCCCCCAAGAGCGCCTCATTTTGGAGGACTCTGGGAAGCCGGAATAAAATCTGTCAAAAATCATTTGAAACGAATAGCGAGTAGCTCCTCACTAACATATGAGGAATTTAATACCGTTTTATGCCAGATTGAATCAGTTCTAAATTCTAGACCTCTCACTCCTCTATTCACTGATCCAAATGACCTTAATCCCCTCAGTCCTGGTCATTTTCTCGTTGGTGAAAACTTGGCAGCTATTCCAGAGCAAAATCTGATAAATATATCATTCAACAGACTTAATAATTATCAAAAACTGTCTTTGCTAATACAATCATTTTGGTCGAGGTGGAGCAAGGAGTACCTGGCTCAACTCCAAGGCAGAACGAAGTGGACCAGCGGACTTCACAAGCAGCTGATGCCTGGCGACATGGTGGTTCTGAAGGAGGACAACCTACCACCCTGTGTATGGAAACTCGGGCGTGTAACAGCAGTACATCCTGGAGCCGACGGAAGGATCCGTGTGGCTACTCTGAAAACAGCTCATGGAACTACGCAGAGGGCAATTTCGAAGCTATGTCTATTACCAAACGATGAACTGAGGATGACAACATACCCACCCAACGGAGCAGGCGCAGTCTAAGCGCCAAACTCGACAGAAAAATTAAACACAAGGCTTGAAAGAGTCTTTTGAAGTTTTTAAAAAGTAAAAAAAAAACATTATGAATTTAAAATGGTGAAAAGCGATAAAAACATGTGATTAGAACGTGAAATAAAAAAAGGAAGATACTTAAAAATTCATAAAAATGTATTAAAAACACTTTGTCTATAACACAATCATTTTGAACTTAATTAATTGAAAACTAAAAACTTTTCAAAATGCAGAAATGAGCAATATGAAGAAGAAGGATGACCTGGAATCTATTAACCTTTGTTGTGTTGTCCATACTTTATGTTTTTATATATGATTATTGTAATGTGGTTTTTTCTTTTCTCTTTTTTTTATAATAAGATTTCTGTTGAGATTTAGTTGCTACTACAAAATTTTTGTATTCTAGAATGAATTTGTTTTAACAGCAGTAATTTTCTAAATTATTATTTCATTATTGGTTTTGTATAATTCTTTGGTCGTTTAATTGGAAAATAGAATTCGATATTTTTTTTGTTTTGAAAAATATCTACTATATTTTGGCCCGGAGTATGAAAAGCCCGAATTTGCTTCAAGTTTCAAACCAATTATAATTTATATAGAGTAACTGATTTAGAATACAGATGGCGCTAGTTTACACCTTCTTTAAAGGCAGCCAAATTATGTTATTTAAGTCCCAATTTCGATTAGGGAACTCACTTCTCTTCGATAGTTTCTAGCGAAAGGAACCCAAAGTGACAATTATATTTCGCTCTCCGTTGGTGGAGTGATCTCCACAGAGTGTCGGAAGCAGTATAAACGTTGGAAAAAACAACAATAAAATCAGTGTAATTTCAACTTCCACAAAGTGTTTTATTTAAAGAGGAATCTACCCTTTTGTTCTTAAGCCTAATTTAAACAATATTTTCTTCGATATTATCGCCGAAAATTATATTAGAGCCGAAATTGAGGGGCAGAGAAATCGTTTGTTGCCTGCAGACCCCCCATGCGGAATTTACCCGAAACACACAATTTGAATTTGAACAATCAGAGGGCCTACATCGTCCAGACGCTAGGGTAATAATACAATCAGATAACTATATTTATTTATTTATTAACGGACATCGTCCAAATTACAAAATAATAACACGAATAAAGTAAAATGAAAAATATAGGACTAGACAAAGGTACATGAAAGCAAAGACATAAGGTAGATATAATATAAGAAAATAAAGTGACAAGTCGAATCAAGTCAAGAAAACGCCGTTGGTCAGGACCACGGGACACTTATAATATTCCGTCACTTGTTTAGCGACTGGCAAAAATCATTTAGACTTATCCCAAAAAAGTTAAGGTTTTGACTTGAGTTGACCAGTCTACACATTCTGGACAATGGTGAATAATATCCATAATTTGTCGAATGATGGTTGAGGAAGAGCAGTTCATTATTTCTGAGTCTTTGCGAGGGGATATTGAAGGGAATGAGTTGCAGTAGAGTAGGTGAATCAATAATACCATTTACAATTTTGAAGAAGCAAATGAGGTCATTTTTTTCACGACGGACTTCCAATGGAGAGAGGTTTAGAGTTAGTTCAATTTCATCATATGAGTATTTGCCTTTTTCTAAACCTAGTCTCTTAGCAATCCCTCTTAAGAACCGATGTTGAACAGATTCAATGCGTCGAATGTAAACAGAATAAAAAGGAGACCAAATAACACAAGCATATTCAAGATGGGGACGAACCAAGGAGCAGTAAAGAGTTCTAAGGGTATTTACGTTTTTGAAGTCAGAAGTGATTCTAGTGATGAAACCAAGTAGTTTGAGGGATTTATTTACGATTGAAGTTATGTGATCCCGAAAAGAAAGCTTGCTATCAAGAGAAACACCAAGGTCTTTAATAGATGTAACAGTTGTTAAGCAAATATTATTAAGGTTGTATTCGAAGACAATCGGTTTTTTTGATCTATAGAAGGACATAATTTTGCATTTATCGACATTTAGTTTCAAACAATTAATTTTACACCAATCATTGAAAGAGTCGATATTCGATTGGAAAAGAAGGCAGTCATCGTGATTTTTTATTATCTTTAGAATCTTATTGTCGTCCGCAAAAAGCCAAAAGCGTGTATGAGAAAAAATACTAATAATGTCGTTTATAAACAAATTAAAAAGAAGCGGTGCTAGATGTGCTCCTTGAGGTACGCCGGACGTTACTTCAATAATAGTAGACACAAAGTTGTTTAATTTTACTCTTTGTTTTCTATTGCTTAAATAAGAATTAAAGAATGATAGCAAGGGGTTTCTAATACCGATAGCATATAGTTTGGCCATAAGGATTGAGTGGTTTACTTTTTCGAAAGCTTTAGAGAAGTCGGTATATAGAACATCTATTTGTGAGTTATCTTCTAGGCCATTGACGATGGAATTGGTAAAGGATAGTAAGTTGGTAGTAGTAGATTAAGCAGATCTAAATCCATGCTGTTCCTCGATCAGTACATTTTTAAAGGTGTGATTTTCTTCGTGATTATTGACTCAAATATTTTAGGAATATAGGATAATATCGATATGGGTCTATAGTTTTCTACGTTCGACTTATTGCCTGATTTGAAAATAGGTCTGATATAAGAAATAATAATAATAATAACTATATAACTATATAATATAGATTGGTGTCACAAGGCAGAAGGGTCGATAATGACAAACCAAATTCAATCATTCCGTGTTTCGGTTCAATCAATCAACTCCGTCTTCATCTTTCAGAGAGATGATTGTGAAATGCCTTATAATCTGTTGTCAGTTGAAAAGCTTGTCGATGTTTTCTTTATATTCGTTTTTAAAGTCTATCACCATCGACGCATAATAATAATAAAAAGGCGGGTTAATGTAATTACTATCTTCACCACAAAACGAGCATAATGCAATGCTTGTTTGGCGGGTTTTGGGATTGGTTGTGTGAATTTGAACAATTCAAGAAATTTCAAATATAATTTTAAAGTTTCATAAAGGTTTGTTAATTTTTTGTTATTATTTAATAATTGGCCAGTGATTACACGATACTGAAATAATAACAGAACTTGAATAGAACATTCACAGAACTTGACACATAAGTTTGAAATTTGAAGAATAGTTAATAATAGTTATATAAACTGTTCTCCATAACATAATATCATGGTAGAAGATTGTTAATTTGTTTTTTAAAATATGCGAGACTGTTTGCGAATATATCTATAAGGTCGCATTCAACTGTATTGTACAGACGACACATTCTAGATAGTGGATTGAAATATGCAATATTGTTATTAAATATTTCAATATGGAATATATTTTGGCTCCTTAAATTATGTCTATTAGGGACTTTAATATGAATATTGCTCAGACAATTAGTGGTAAGAAGTTTATCATGAATAATTTTATATAAACATATTAAGTCCGCAAATTGTCTTCTTTTTTCCAATGTTGTAAATTTGAAGTTTAGTAGTCGTTCTTCATAAGATTTGAGTGAGGCATTTAATCCAAGTTTAAATGATAACAGTCTTAGGAATTTTTTTTGCACAGATTCAATAGTTTTAGAATATTTTATATAATGTGGGTTCCAGATAACACTCCTATATTCCAATTTGCTTCTGACCAACGAGTTGTATAATGTTATAATGGATTGGGGGTATTTAAATGGTTTCGATATTCTATGAATGAATCCAATAATTTTCAATGATTTACTTATAATATCATTTATGTTTACATCAAACATAAACTTTGAATCAAGAGTGATTCCTAGATCTCTTATAGTGGTGACAGCATTTAATCGTACATTATTAATGGAATATGCAAAATCCTTTCGTTTTCTGTTACGAGTAAAAGTAATAATGTAAAAATTTTCAATATTTAAAAACATATCGTTTTGAATGCACCAGCTATTTAGTGTGTATCAGAATCAGTGGAAATTTTGCGGTAAATCTTGAGATCATCGGCAAATAGAACAAAATCACAGCGTAACATGGGGCCAAGGTCGTTAATAAAGATTAAGAAAAGCAGAGGGCCAAGATTGGATAGAACTGAGAATCTTGCATCTCTTGCAGATTTCGTCTCGGGCGCAATAAAACTCGCGCAATTTAAAACAGAATTAATTAATTCCGAACATTTGATAATCATTTAACGTGAATGCTCAAATATTTGTCTCTCTAATCCCGGGCTTATCTGTCAGCAGCGCGGGCGGGGCGAGGCCCTCTGCCAGATCGTATCGAGGCTTTAGGCCAAAGCCGTCCCCCGGGGCCCGGTCAGGCGGGGGGCGCTCGGCCGGGCAGGGGGCGAGGGCAGGTGATCTAGCACCAGACACCGACAACATTTACTGATTCCTTTCATTTTTTCCATCTTATGCCTGTTTGCTTACCTCTGATGCGATGCTCGGTTGCCACGAGGGAATGTGAGACTAATTAATTACAGAAACGAATTGTTGACTTTTTCTCTAGGGATCCTCATCAAACGATCAAATTCATCTATATAACACTTTATATATAAATCTCACGTTACTATCACAAGCTCTTTGATACATAAATTCATTATTTGGCGGCTGAAATTATTCCGCCTCTTTTATATCCATATTTAGTATCCCGACCCAGTAAAAACATTTCACAAACAAAAACTTTTAACGAACCAACAAGTTATCGTTCGCAGTTCGCAGGCTTAACTAGTCGGAAAGAAGATTTTCTTAACTCTCAAAGAGTTGATACACTTAAACACTAGTTCAAAGCGACTCTCTGTTTGAAGAGTGTCGTTAGGGACTGCAATCTACTACGGAATACAGCGGGAGTTATGCGAGGATCCGAGCTGATAACATTGTTCCAACAAACAACTAAATAATTTTCTTTTTGCTCCGATATCTAAACACTGCCAGTTGCTTTTTAGAATCCCAGGTTCACGTGAGAGGGAAAGTAAATAAGTTATTTTTACGCTTGACGTTGTTCTATCCGCAATTTCACGGACGAATCATCCGATATCCGGAGGTAAAACCTCAGCCCTGAGCCATTCGAGCCACTGTGCCCTCTTGGGGGTGTCAATCAAAGTGGTATCACGCTACTACTTCTCCGACAGACAGAATCCGTGTCTAACTGTAACTACTGAATTATATTTTCCTTCAATATTCTTCGTGTTTGATATGTACACTTATTCAAAACATTAGCTTATCCACTTATTGCATTTTCAATAACGCAAAATATTATGTTTTTATAATTCTAATCAAGGACGTATATAGGGGGGTGGGGGTTTTAGGTGTTTTAAACCCATCCCACTCAGTATTACTGAATTCAATTTCAGGAAATAAAAATAATATTATTTACAACATCTTTTTTATCAATGTGATAATAATAAAATAATAAATTGTGGTAAATAAAGGTCCCAAATAGCTTCAAAAATATATTTCGACAGTCAAGTAAATTTTTGAAGAAATTACTTCAAAATAAATATATTTGAGCTTTACTGACACTTAACTGATTGGAGTAGTACAAACACAATTTTCTCACTTTTGTATACGGTTGAAATTTGTCACATCAGAACGGGTCGTTTCTACGACTCATTCCTGAGTTAAACAGTTCGGCTCTTTCGAGACCCACTCAGTCATTCCTTCCTTTCCTCAAAGAACCCTCCGCACAGCACTCCAAATTTAGATAAGTTACTCGCGAATGGAGAAAATGCAAGACAACTAACAATAATGTATGATCCGATAATCGGTCAAAAATTAATTTCTTCATTTGAAGGTTAGAAAAAAACATTTTCGCGATTATAGTTACTTCTGATTTTGAGGCATCTGCAAGTATTTTCTCGGTGCAAGGAATTTGAAAATATTGTTTTGGTTTTTACTTCCCGTGAATTTTCCGGATTAGGGTTAGCGGTTGCACATTTTTCCGGAATTGTGGAAAGTGAAGTAAAAATTCCTTCTGAATTCCTCGAGAAACGAAAAATTCCAACGGAAATCACTTTTTTCGTTTACGCGTTGTTTGAATTATTAAACAATGCATAAAGAAAAACGTAGAAAGAACAATGAAAAAAAATAATGACTAGGAAAACAACATCATATTTTTTATTCATAATACGGGATAACTTTAGCGAAGGAGTTGGCTCATGTAAATAAAATTAAATCAAAAGAAATACATTTGCATCTACTTAGACGAGATAAAATGGTTCCAAAATGTACCTGCCGAACATGCTTGTTATCTGGAAAGCAGCACTTTAAATGTACCTGCCGAACATGCTTGTTGTCTGGAAAGCAGCACTTTAAATGTACCTGCCGAACATGCTTGTTATCTGGAAAGCAGCACTTTAAATGTACCTGCCGAACATGCTTGTTATCTGGAAAGCAGCACTTTAAATGTACCTGCCGAACATGCTTGTTGTCTGGAAAGCAGCACTTTAAATGTACCTGCCGAACATGCTTGTTATCTGGAAAGCAGCACTTTAAATGTACCTGCCGAACATGCTTGTTATCTGGAAAGCAGCACTTTAAATGTACCTGCCGAACATGCTTGTTATCTGGAAAGCAGCACTTTAAATGTACCTGCCGAACATGCTTGTTATCTAGAAAGCAGCACTTTAAACATGGCTTAAACTACGATGGACATACTGAAAGTATCTTATAGAAGCGACGGATACCAGACCCTTCAGAAATGTTTCAAGATAGACGAAATAAAATTCTACACACGATTAGGTCAATTTATATACAAACCACATAATTGAATGTAGGTAAAAATATACCTACATTCAATTACTGCTGGGTGCAGTCGGTTCACGTGGCGACGCTCGAGACTGGGAGGAGACGGGAAACTCCCACTTGGTTGGTTTGGGAAGCGGCGACAATTTAACTAGCAACCGGGGTGATTTGGTTTTGTACATTACAATGCAGATTCAGCAATACACAATATATGGCACTTATTCAAATAGTGGTGCGAGAGGGTGCGAGAGGATGCGAGAGGGCGCGGGATGGAAACGGAGCTGGTTGCCGGTTAATATGTGATGTGGCGTGTGTTTAATGTGACCCAAATAAATGACATGTTTAAAACAATGAAATCAATTATGCTAACAAAAATAAATACACAAAAAAGATAATACCAGTTGTTGGTACACAATAATTTTTTATAAGTTTCCCGTTTCGTCTGTCCCATGAGCGCGGAAATTTTTAAGAGAAAATCTGAAAAATGTAAGGATTTATAATTCTATTATCCTTGTGCTCGTAAAAAGTAACTCACGGGGTTAAACAAAAACCTCCTAGATAAGTTAAACCCTGTTAATAATATGACATTATGTGTTCGGAAATTAAACAACGTGCTTGGCGAGGCTGTCAAAAAGGAAGAGTTTATTACATATCATAGACAAGTTAAAGAACCCAAAGACATGGCATATTTATAACAAACCCGATAATTTCTTTTCTCGATATTAGACATTCATAATATTATCATGTCAAAGATTTCACTAATATTGTTGGATTTTCTGTCTGTTTTTATTTTTAATGTTTTTTTAAAAGAATATACTGTTTATTAAATTCAAAATTTAATAAAAATTAATTTAAAACGATGAATACAAAATACATTAAAAAAATCAGAAAATTTCACAATATTATCCAAACTTCTCTCTGTAACGGAATGAGAGACCTCTCCACTTTTTCATGGAGATAAATATTGAATTTTCTAACCCCGACAAAACAAGGTATGAAAGTTTTCAAGTGGAGGCGTCAAGTTTCCACATTGAAATAAAACTGTAAAACTTTTGTACGTTCGCCGCCGTGGAATAAAGCATATAGCAAAAAGAGGATTGAGGTTGAAATATGTAGTTATTATTCCCCTTTTGCGGTAACTATTCATGAACCAATTTAATGAACTTTTCACAAACTCTTGCATTCCCAGACTGAGTCTTTAAGATTTTAATAAAGAAGACACCGAATGCATTGATTGAAGGGTTATGTTAGAGGACAGCTTCTCACGATTCTGGGTCAGCGGAATTATCGCTTCGACTGTTTGTTACCGCTAACATAATGTTACTCCATGTAAGTGAGTGGCAGTTGAAGTTGTGAAAGTGGTGGATAAAAAGGAGTGATATGAGATGGCGATGTGCCTGTGATCGTCTATGCCCCCTTCAGCTACAGCTACGGTAAGAGGAGACGGCTACGTGTTTGGATTTTGTAATAGAATCAATTTGACTAGTGTTGTACTATTGGCTAAACATTTTGTGCACGTTTCACAACATTTTAGATAACAAGCGTCGCAAAGTTCGAATTGTACGGAAATGCTGCCCAATTGGATGAAAACACTCGAATAGCAAAAATAAAATTTGCCTGAGTTTTAAATAAAACGGTGAAGCGTGCCTGGACTTCTTAGCGAACACGCTTATTTCGTACTGTGGAGCTTTGTGCTAGTCATAACTTGGAATTAATTAGTGTGTTGAACTGTGTTAGTCTCGGACACGAAATTCTGGAATGTGGATGAGAATGTGTTCTTTTGGACAGCAACCGTGACCGGATGTCTTAATCTGCACAAACTTTTTTAATAAAGAAAAGTGTTAACTTGCATAAATATAATTTAACGCGTCGGTATAAACTTTCGCTTAGTGTACGAGGAACTCAGTTATAACTCCGAGGCGCGCCACTACCAATATCCGACCAAAGTTTTTCAACACTTCACACGGGATAAACTTATGAAAACTCGATACAGTTAGTCGTGGATATTTACGACAAAGTTACTTAAATGAGGGCTACTCGAATTGCGGAAGATGAATTCATTATATCTTTTTAAACTGATAGTAATATTATTTTGGGAAGGTTTTTCTTATGTTCGATGCGTTTACATTTTCCCTGTCTTCCCTACCATGATCCTTATATTAGTAATTCGGTTTGGGCTGGGCACTCTCATCGGGCTAGTCCCTGTTATAACACAAAGCTGTCTTAGTACTCTTAAACAAGGATTAGTGATCCCTATTTAGAACGCAAGAGACAAAACGGAAATTACTAACAACCAATCACATTGTTGAATTCACTATCAAAGATCTTTGAAAGAGTATTAAAAAACAATTTGTAAAATACCTGGAAGATAACACATCTCGGATAAAAAATATGGATTTATTGAAAAAAGGGTCACAAAAGAAGCATTGGCGTAATAGATTATAAATATATTGCAACCAAGATCAAGGACATAAATATATCTAAATTTAGCTAAAGCCTTTGATTCGATCTGCCACAAAATCCTATTTTAAAAAAAATGTATCAAAGGCAAGAAAATCCAACTAATAAAAAGTTATATGAGTAACAGAAATCAGCAAGACAAAATGAATCACCATATTAGCAAGCCACTATCGATTGCATATGAAGTTCCACAAGGAAGCACACTAGGGCCCGTTCTATTCACTTTTTACATGAATGATCTATCGAATATGAAGATGGATGGAAAAATTAATAGTAATGCGGACGATACAGTTTTACTTTTAAAATCTAAAGATTAGACTAAAGTGTACAATATAGTAGAATTAGGAATCACGCAAGACAAACACTTACAAAATCCTCAATTTATAATATTAATAACAGAGGACAGCCAAAAATTAAGACAAACACCATAAAAATACAAGCATGCATAGACACGAACATCTGCGATTGCCCTACTCTAGAATAAACTGATCAAATAAAATATATAGGAATCATAATAGACGGTTCCATGATAACTCAACACAGTGACAATCAACACACTTTTTAAAAGTGATACAAAGTCATTAGAAACGATGAAAAAAAATTAAACCTAACCTAACCTTACCTACTTAACCCAGTTAATAAAGTTTTTATTTCATCACTTTCCATGACTTTATATAACTTTTTAAAGATGTGATGAATTATCATTTTGATGAGTTATCCGGTCACCATAGTAGACAATACCTCAGATGGACACATCATATTAAACAGATCACAAATAAATTCCTCAAAACAATAAACATTTTCATGAACATAAGAAACATATATAAACTAAAACAAATGAAAACAGTATAATATGCACTTTGCCAACCCATTATAGTATACTTGTTCGGGGAGGAGCAACAAAAAAGAAAAATATCATAAAGGTAATACCTAGAATGACTGACAATGACCAACTATTCAACACGTTTTACGTACTTATTGAAATTCGCCAAATTTGCATAAAAACACTACTAAAGTACATATTTGACCAAAAAACTAAAACTTAAAAAACACAAACTAACATATAGATAATATAGATCAGTTAGAGGAGCGTACATACGAAACATACAAACTTCGTCGATAAGCTTTGAAAAAATACACCACACATACCAGGCAATAAAAGCATTTAATAATCTAACACTCGAGACAAAAAATTTGGAAAACAAAAAACATTACACAAAAAAATTAAGAAATGGATTAAAGAACAAAAAACGATGTATTACAAAAAAATGCCCACATAGTACACATATCCTATACAATCCGACTAATAATTACACACATATTGCTTACTTTTACATATTTTTTTTATTAAATTATGTATTTTATTTATTTTACAAGTGATAATTATTCGCCTGAAACACTCATCCACATTAAAAAAACTCCTGATAAAAGATACCTTCCCGCCGACGGGACTCGAACCCGTGTCCCTTCGATTTCCGGTCGACACCTCTGACCACTGAGCTATGGCGGCTTATCTCTTATCCGCGAAATAATTCAATATTTACTAGTGTTTCATTAAAAAATTACTGCTTGTTACATTGAATGAAAAACTAGTATATATTGAATTATTTCGCGGATAAGAGATAAGCCGCCATAGCTCAGTGGTCAGAGCTGTCGACCGGAAATCGAAGGGACACGGGTTCGAGTCCCGTTGGCGTCATGTATCTTTTATCAGGAGTTTTTTCCATGTGAATGAGTGTTTCAGGCGAATAATTATTGCTTGTAAAATAATTGTTACCCTTTGTGCTATGTATAAAAAATCTTGTCTTAAACATTAGTTTACCAAAAAAATAATCACAGAATTTTATGTTATTTCTTTTACATTGTTTATTTTATTTTGTTTTAATTTTAATTCCATAACTTCATTTTATTTTATTTTATTTCTTACTCTTTCATTTAAATTCGTATAGTTAAAGATAATTTCAATAGTCATTTAATTTTCATATATTATCTAACATAAAATTGTAAAATGGGGGCCTCAGCACCGGTATTACAAAATAATAATGTGTGAAAAAAAAAATAATATAAAAAAAATAATAAAAATAATTTATGGATTAAATAAATAATATTTATTTAATCCATAAATTAAATAATTAACAGCCCCGATCACTTGATTTCTTTCCGAATCCCTCGCAAATAGGGAATGCAATCCCGGTATACCGGGATCCCGAAATACCGAGATCCCGCAGACATTTTGCGGGACTAATCTCGGTCGAAAATTTTGCGGGATCCCGCTGGACTGGCGGGATTACAGAGAAGCTTCTACATCAGTTCTTCCACATCGGCTCATTGTGAACCTCAACCATCAACAAACAAAATCACTGATCATTTTTCAAGCGAAAACAATACCGTCGAAAAGAGGGTATCACGAATCGTGTCTATAGATGGTTTACCATTCCGAGTTTTCTGTACCTCGTCGGATTTGCGAGATCTTTTTAAAGCCGGGGGTTTTAACTTACCAATATCGTCATTCAATCAAATTAATGGTTATGAATTACGGCAAGACACTAAAAATGATGGTTATTCAAGATCTTTTAAAGCTGAAAGAGAGCAACTACAGATTTACCCTCACTTACTCTGAATTACTTCGAGTCCGGTTGATTAAAAGGCACATACCTTCAATTCACTTACAATGCGCCAATGACTATTGTGCCAACCAGCGTGGAAGCTGAACGAGCTTTTTCAGCCGCTGGCTACCTTGTGTCCAATAACAGAAGCCGTTTATCAGATGACACAATTAATACTTTAACTTTTTTACGAAGCTATTTCCAAAATAATGTTTAATTAAACTTATGATGCTCATTGTACAATGTTTATCGTGTGAACCTTATTATTTAAATTTAAGTTTCAATTCAGTTTCAGTTTCAGTGCCGGCAATCCGGGCGTTTATTTTATTTTCATTTGTGTACATAGATTTCTTTTACCCACCTCACTAGACAAAGTCTGTTCCGAGGCGGGTATGTTATGTAAGTTTATGTCTTATCTTATTCTTTGCCAATTTATTACTTAAACTTTACCTATGTCTAACTAAAGGTATACCTATTAATAAATCATTTAAAATGTCCCAAAGAACTTGTTTTATTATAGGTATAAAGTTAAAACTCTAAAAGCAAGGTTGGTAGATAGAGGTATTATGTCTTTATTATACGATTGATTAGATATCTAAGTCCACTCTGCTGGATCCCGCAAATACCTGGATTGACATTTTCTTGCGGGATTGCATTCCCTACTCGCAAACCAACATCCCCGTATTATTGTGACAACTCCACTGCGGAATCACATTATGTACTCTCGTTCACCGTATTCAGATTTTGGGTAATTTTTATAAGGATGTTACTAACGGTGACCGGATAACTCATTAATATATTTCTTAATATACATATGTAGAAGCCCCGAAAAGGGCGTTAATTAATAAATAAAATGACAATTCAACAAACCTATAAGAAGTACTATAAAGTTATGAAAAGTGATGACACAAAAACTTGGTTATAGGTTACATACGTAAAGATGTATTAAACAGTACGGGCAAGCCACCCAGTGAGGCCAAAATTACTGGATTGTACTATGAAATATAAAAATATTGTGCCAAAATAAAAATAAAAAATACTATTTAACCTAGTTTTTGTTTCATCACTTTTCATTGATTTATAGCACTTTTTATAGCTGTGTTGAATTGTCATTTCGAGGAATTATCATGGAACCGTTATTAACATATTATATTAAGTATCAATCACTAAATATTAATATGTCTTATAATAATTCGTTTCGGTACATAAACGATATTATTATATTATATTTTATAGTACACAAAGGATTTTCTATGGACTTTTTTTAATGGTGTTTCCAGTAATGTTTCAGAATCTATCCATTATCGTATTTAATATTTTTCCACATTACATTGAAAATTTTATTTTATATTGTTGTGCATTAAATGTTTTTCGTCTTAAATATAATAAACATATGAAAGTCTAGATGGGCGTGATAAAATCAAATAGATAAATATTCCTTCAAGGTAAATCTTATAAAATAAACCATGTTTATACGTCTTATTTCAGATCACGGCTATATTTAGCGCTACACCACTGGTATAAGTTTAATTTTGAAAAGCATATTTCTCATTCGATATTCCAAGAGAAAATACACCGAAGAACTCTTTTTAGTAATAAGTTTTCCAAGTAATCACCCCGAGGCCACGCTCATCTTCTCTTCTCTCTTCCTTCCATCTTCATCTCTATTTCCACATCTTGTCTCCGTATAAAACTCATCATAAACACATATGAAGACATATTTCATATCGAGATCACTTTTGAGGAAAACAACATTCTAAAACCGTTTTAAATCATGGAACGTTGAGTTAAAGTTCGTGAAATTGCCTTCAAACCTGATTAGTTATTCTAGGAGGAGTTTAGTTTGGAGACTAGGGAACGAGCTGGACGTCACAACTGACTATCAGAATACACGTGATGTTGTTTATTTTATTTTGTTTATTTAGGAAAACCAACAGATTTTTTACATCTTTAAATAATTAACTTATAAAAAATACAAATAATATCTAATGATAGGTTTTCACTTAAAAAAATAATTATAATAACAAACTAAGGGTCCAGTACCCGTGGGCAAAAAATATTTACAGAAAATACAAAATACTAAATAAAGTAAACATAACATCGGATATAAGAACACAAGTAAATTACAAAATATCAATTTTATCCTCACACAACACCAATAATCACCAATATATGTATATACCTACAACTAAACTGAACAGATGTTTATAAAATGAGTCACTTGTAACTGGACAGGGTTCATATCAACAACATGATAACTTGCAGTATGTTATTAATTATTATTTAATAATAGCTAAGGTATCTTTTTTAAATGTTCCTAAACTACACGAAAATATGTCAATACAATTAAAATTCTTATTGTATAGGGTACAAGCTCTGAAAATAAAAGCGTTTTGTCTGTGATTAGTAGAGCATTTTTGAAGATGAAAAAGTGACTTATCTCTAGTTCTAAAGCTAGGGACTCTAAAATTAATCTCAGACAAAAGGGGCGAACAATCAATAAGGCCACTGATAATTTTATAGAGATATATTATATCTGCGGAGTCTCTTCTAGTTTTTAATGGTATTAGTCCATAATATTCCATCGAGCTGTTAATCCCGTGGTTACCAATATTCATCTTAAAATTTTAATGATTGACAATTTTTTTTTGGATGGCTTCAATGCCCTTTACATAAATGTTATATTGAGGATTCCATATCTGAGAAGCAAATTCAAGATGACTACGAACATAAGAAAAATACAATATTTTAAGTGTTTGAATATTATTGAATTCTTTTCCAATACGGAATAAGAATCCTAACATTCTAAGGGCTTTCTTCACAATCATATCAACATGCGCCTCGAATGTAAGTTTACTGTCAAGCAGAACACCTAGGTCACGAATTTGTGTAACCTTTTTAAGTTCTTGACTGGCTATGTAGTAGTTATGTTCAAATTTTATTTTGTTTCTAGTGAAGGTAATCACATAACATTTTGAGGTGTTCATGTTGAGATGATTGATAATGCAGTAGTCATCAAGTCTATATAGATCTTCTTGTAATTTATAACAGTCAATAATAGAATTAATAGGAAAGAATATTTTCATATCGTCGGCGAAGAGTAGAATATTTGCATAATTAAAGCATTTTATAATGTTGTTGATGAAAATTGTGAACAACAACGGTCCCAGGTGAGATCCTTGGGGCACACCTGAAGGTATATTTACAATCTCAGATATGAAGCCACTAATAGTTACTCCTTGAGTGCGCCCATTAAGATAGGAGACCAGCCATCGGTACAAATCCCCGTGAATTCCCAGAGCTAGTAGTTTAGATAAAAGAAGACTGTGATCAATTTTATCAAATGCTTTGGAGAAGTCTGTATAGATTACGTCAACTTGGATTTGATCATCCATATATTTTGAAATATTTTCAGTGAAAGTTGCAAGATTAGAGACAACTGATCTTTTTTTCATGAATCCATGTTGGTTATCAATTATTACAGACTGGACACAGTCATACAGTTGTTCATGAACAATTTTTTCAAATATCTTACGGAATATCGGTAATTTAGATATTGGACGATAGTTACGGACTTCATTTTTCGCCCCAGACTTAAATACTGGTGTAATATGAGCACACTTCCAGCGATCCGGAAAGACACCTTCTTTCAATGAGGATTGAAAGAGCAATAATAGGGGCTTCGAGATTACCTTGCTACACATTTTGATAAAGAATGCCGGAATTTTATCGCTACCTGCACCCAATGAGCAAGAGATAGTATCAATTATTTTTTCAATTTTTTCTTTGGAAACTGATACCGAAGATATGTTAACTTGATTGTCTACGTGATAATTGGTAGAATGAACATCGGAAACAGTTTTGTGATTAAAAGTTGAGACGAAGTGTTGTGAGAACAGGTTGCATATTGTGAAGGGATTCACGGCAGTTATGTCACCCAATTTCATAATATGCGGTTAACCAGAATTATTTCTCTTTCCTTTAATATAGGTCCAAAAATGTTTCGGGTCACGGGATATATTAAGTTCGGCGTTTATTATAAATTGTTTAAGACATTCCCTAGACATTTTCTTTTGCCTTGATCGAAGAACACAAAATTCACGGTAGTCCAAAGGATTTGACCACTTTTTCCACATTTTGAACACTTTATATTTTTCTTTAGTGAGTTTTATCAGGGCTGGATTAAACCAATAAGGATAAGAGTTGTTAATATGAACTTCCTTTGATGGGACGTTCAAACGAATAATTTGATTTAAAATAACATAAAAACGGTCAATAGCATTATTAGTTGATAGGTTTAAAAATTCTGCATCCCAATCAATATTATTGAGGATGTTATTGATCGTTTCAAAATTAGCATTCCTGAAGAGATAGATTGTCCTTTTGTTGTCCACCATAGGGGTTTCCAGAGCTATATTGATGTCGAAAATAATGGTTTTATGATGTTTACATTCAGGTATGAGATAATCATCAGTATTAGACACATTAACAGGGAACGAACTAAAGACAAGGTCTAGGAATGTACGATTATTATTCGGGAAGGTGCAGTATTGCGAGAGATCAGTAAAAGAAAGGGTGTCTGATAGTTTGGAAATAATTTCAGATTGATAACCATTTCGTAATTTGCATACTGTTACCGTTACCAATAGACCAGTTAATTAGTGGTAAATTGAAATCACCTGATATGACGAAGTGATCGTCGTGGTAAAGTTCTCGAAGTGCAAATAATTTATCCATGAATTCATTTATGCTTTGAGAGTGATTGACTCCTGGTGGTATACAGGGTGTATTGGCACGTACCCGACAAACTTTAACCAGCTATTCCTTAGCATATTTGGAGTAAAAAATCTTATGTGCATTTTGCTGTCCGGTAACGTTTTTTTTTAATAAAAAATTTATTATTCATATTTTCACCACATGTCACCACTGTTTTATCCTTTGTCAAAGTTTGAAAACCCATCTGGCAAATATTTTATTCGAATTCCGTTGAATAATGTCCGTGTGTACCTATATTGGCGCACACTTACAATCACAACGAAATGGCACGGCACCATTCGTCTCATTTTTAACTATTATTATTTAGTGTGTGCGAAAGAGCGAAGACGCTCTTCGACATACTTGCTTATAACAGCTGTTGAACACGAAACGCAATACCAATGACAGTGATGTAGTGTGGAAATTTTATTTTTTTTTGTTTCTAATTGAAAAAAAAATGCTACCGGACAGCAAAGTGCCCATAACATTTTTTACTCCAAATGTGCTAAGGAATAGCTGGTTAAAGTTTGTCGGGTTAGTGCCGATACACCCTGTATAAACACAACATAAATGAATATTTTTGAAATTCTCAATCGAGATGGTCACCCAGATGTCTTCAGCACTCGTATTCCAGTCATTTTGTTCGTGAGCTTTGAGGTGCTTCTTCAACGCAATCATTACTCCACCTCCTCTTTTTTGCTCATTGCGATCGCGCCTAAATACCAGGTAACGGTTGTCAAATAGCTCTTCACTAGCAATACTGTCTACAAGCCAAGTTTCAGTTATCATAATAATATCATAGTTGTTATTGGTAACATTAAAATAAAATCTATCAGTTTTAGAACGCAGTCCAGTCACATTTTGATAATATACATTCAACATTTTAGTACATTTAGTTGATAAAATATAAGACTGATAAAATAGTTGTAAGCATGTTCTAGTAAATTATAAATATTAGAGTGGTGTTGTAGTAACGCAAGCAGAGTAATTGTAGGATAATTTGGATTAAAGTTGGTAGTATTAAAAGAGTTAGTTGTTAATATTATACAAATAAAGAAAAACCAGTACAAAGGATGATATTTTAAAGGAGGAAAAAAGATAAGGTAGATAGGAAAAATAAATTTATAATAGCTTATAGTCACACGAGACGATGCTAAATCTAAGACGATTATCAGCAAAAACATGAGTCACGTCAGATTCCAATGTCACCTGAATAATGGGACTAGTTTCATTTTTGCGTATAAATATTTTTCCGTATTTGATCCATCTGAATTTAAAGTTTTTATCCTTGCTTAAGTCTCTCACTGTCTTGAAGAGCGCACGGGTTGCAGCAGTCAGATGCTCGTTGACATAAATTTTGGAGTCCCCGGGAAGCTTCAAATCACTTGAGTTGAGACTGCCTTTCTTCCTTATAGCAGCAAGAAAGTTATCTCTACTGCGGCTGGCTGTGAACTTTACTACAATTGGACGAGTAAATTTAGGATTTTCTCTGGGTAATTCCTTGACCCTTGTACGAGAGATTCCATCAATATCATTTGGGAGAACATCAACACCTGCCTTGGCTCCTAGCAATTTTATGATATCTAATAAATTTTCATTTCTTTTTTCTGGTATGCCAATAATTTCCACGTTGTTTTTTAATGAGGTTTGCTCAAGACGGTTTAATTTGGACAATACCAGATTATAATTAGTTTGAAGTTCATTGTTTTTGACTTCGAGGTTATTAATTTTGGAGTGACACTCTCTTAGCCCATCATTCATTGTTTTTAATTGCATAAACACTTTATTAATTTCTTCTTTAATTTCGTCCTTAAACGAAATTAGTAAATTACCAAAGTCTGGCTCTGAACCAGCCTCGGCAGCGGGGCTCTCCACGGCAACATTACGTTTTGACTTAGTACCCGCTTTAGTAGGTAGAACAGACATTACGAATAGGTACTGAACTGTCAAGGTTATGAAACAATGAATTGTAGCACTCTGTAGAGTCAACGGAATCACACGATCACTTACGATGTACAATATACAAGTGGAATAATTAATTAGGCAACAACTTTTTGTAGAATTGATCACTTTTATAAGCCCAAATAAACATTAAATTAACAACGATTTTACAGTCGACCACTTGGTTCAAGAGTATTGTGACTGACTGTGTGCCTGTACAGGTGCTGCTGTTCCCGGAGGAGGGCTGGGCGCGCAATGCTTCCTTCTCCTACTGGACCCTTCAGCCCTCCTGGTGGAGGCACGCCAGGTGCGAGGTGGTGGAGATCACTGCCGACTATCTGACTACATGTGATGTTGTGACTGACTGTGTGGTATATGGCTGTGCAGGTGCTGCTGTTCCCGAAGGAGGGCTGGGCGCGCAGTGCTTCCTTCTCCTACTGGACCCTTCAGCCCTCCTGGTGGAGGCAAGCCAGGTGCGAGGTGGTGGAGATCACTGCCGACTATCTGACTACATGTGATGTTGTGACTGACTGTGTGGTATATGGCTGTGCAGGTGCTGCTGTACCCGAAGGATGGCTGGGCGCGCAGTGCTTCCTTCTCCTACTGGACCCTTCAGCCCTCCTGGTGGAGGCACGCCAGGTGCGAGGTGGTGGAGATCACTGCCGACTATCTGACTACATGTGATGTTGTGACTGACTGTGTGGTATATGGCTGTGCAGGTGCTGCTGTTCCCGAAGGAGGGCTGGGCGCGCAGTGCTTCCTTCTCCTACTGGACCCTTCAGCCCTCCTGGTGGAGGCACGCCAGGTGCGAGGTGGTGGAGATCACTGCCGACTATCTGACTACATGTGATGTTGTGACTGACTGTGTGGTATATGGCTGTGCAGGTGCTGCTGTTCCCGGAGGAGGGCTGGGCGCGCAGTGCTTCCTCCTCCTACTGGACCCTTCAGCCCTCCTGGTGGAGGCACGCCAGGTGCGAGGTGGTGGAGATCACTGCCGACTATCTGACTACATGTGATGTTGTGACTGACTGTGTGGTATATGGCTGTGCAGGTGCTGCTGTTCCCGGAGGAGGGCTGGGCGCGCAGTGCTTCCTCCTCCTACTGGACCCTTCAGCCCTCCTGGTGGAGGCACGCCAGGTGCGAGGTGGTGGAGATCACTGCCGACTATCTGACTACATGTGATGTTGTGACTGACTGTGTGGTATATGGCTGTGCAGGTGCTGCTGTTCCCGAAGGACGGCTGGGCGCGCAGTGTTTCTTTCTCCTACTGGACCCTTCAGCCCTCCTGGTGGAGGCACGCCAGGTGCGAGGTGGTGGAAATCACTGCCGACTATCTGACTACATGTGATGTTGTGACTGACTGTGTGGTATATGGCTGTGCAGGTGCTGCTGTTCCCGGAGGAGGGCTGGGCGCGCAGTGCTTCCTCCTCCTACTGGACCCTTCAGCCCTCCTGGTGGAGGCACGCCAGGTGCGAGGTGGTGAAGATCACTGCCGACTATCTGACTACATGTGATGTTGTGACTGACTGTGTGGTATATGGCTGTGCAGGTGCTGCTGTTCCCGGAGGAGGGCTGGGCGCGCAGTGCTTCCTTCTCCTACTGGACCCTTCAGCCCTCCTGGTGGAGGCACGCCAGGTGCGAGGTGGTGGAGATCACTGCCGACTATCTGACTACATGTGATGTTGTGACTGACTGTGTGGTATATGGCTGTGCAGGTGCTGCTGTTTCCGGAGGAGAGCTGGGCGCGCAGTGCTTCCTTTTCCTACTGGACCCTTCAGCCCTCCTGGTGGAGGCACGCCAGGTGCGAGGTGGTGGAGATCACTGCCGACTATCTGACTACATGTGATGTTGTGACTGACTGTGTGGTATATGGCTGTGCAGGTGCTGCTGTTCCCGGAGGAGGGCTGGGCGCGCAGTGCTTCCTCCTCCTACTGGACCCTTCAGCCCTCCTGGTGGAGCCGCACTAGATGCAAGGTGGTGGAGATCGCCGGAACTAGAAGGTAATAAAACATTTTTTCCTCTAAATAATTCTCTGCCGCCGCTGTTTATGAGGTGTTTGCTCTCAGCATTCTGCCAAAGAAATATATTTCCTTTGATATTAATTCTAATTAGTAAATCTACCCACCACGTGCTTACTTATTTTTCTTTTATTTCAACATAACCACATATGCAGGTATATGTATTTGGTTAAATAGGATGCATGTATAATGCATGTATAGTTCTCCATGCTAGGAGTTCATCTGTATTGTGGAGGAAATTTATCCAGAAGTGAATTTAAGATTGAGTTTAGGGGAACACTATGAAAGAAATAAAATAAAATACGATTTTTGAAAATTCAATATAATTTTTACATCGGTAGGCGAACACTATATTTATTTATTTCAAAACATTTTTAGTGGATTACTTACATTTACTCTTTTCGCGATGTTAATTTTATTTCTTTATCATGTTAACATACCGAAATATGAATAAATTTAATAATTAAAAATAACTTAATAATTTCTCTAAATTATATTTTCGATTCGCTGTTCAAAATCTCATTCGATGGGTCCACATACCAAGACTCACCTTTTCAATTAAAATGTTATCCATCATGATAACAAAAAAGGATTAGCTCATTGAACAGTTTATAATCCTTTCTATTTCCTATCATCTCTGGTGCGTGAAACGCCGGGCCGGCTAGTCGCCCTCTCGCGCAGCCGCCCAGCCGCCAACCCCAGTTCCCGCCCTAACGGCGCCGCCTGCGCCGTACCGGTCTAGTGAGTAGAGAGAGTGGGACTACATCTACTATAGGAAATACCGATATGTTCACCTACTAGATCTGTTTTCAAGGTGTACTTCATTTATATACAAATCATATTATAGAGCCTTATGGACCTACGTAAGATATACATGCATCCGTACATAGATTCATAAGCACAGGACGTCCTATGAAGCCATGGCGCGATCAATTAAACCAAATGTTTGTCAAGCGTGTGCATTTCAAAACCGCAGATATACCTATGAATCTATGACCACATCATCCCGACAAAACAAGTGTCATCGTTGCACTATGTCCACAAAACTATGTTTCGAGCACCGGCCATTTACCAGCTACCCCCGGAAGAGAATAATGTGACTTTATTATTTAAATTTTCAAGATATAACAATCAAAACTCACCTCTACTGGAAATTTACCTATTTTGATGTTCTGGGCTCGAAATATAATGTCATCCCGGCAAAACATTCATATTTTCCTCGATCCCTGTATAGAGTATACAGTAAACAAGATGTTGAGAGTTATTTCGCAATAATTAGCATTATAGCATTATCCCTGTATAGAGTATACAGTAAACAAGATGTTGAGAAATATGATTTAAGATTTTCACGGCCAAAAGTATTTTTGTTATTTGTTTTTGGGGTGTTATGCCGTGTTGCGCTAACTCCTTCTTTAGCCAACGTTTCGGACAACATTGCAGTGTCCATCATCAGGGCAGATGTGTTATTTAACATGTGTTATTTAAATAACACATCTGCCCTGATGATGGACACTGCAATGTTGTCCGAAACGTTGGCTAAAGAAGGAGTTAGCGCAACACGGCATAACACCCCAAAAACAAATAACAAAAAAAAAGATGTTGAGAGTTATTTCGCAATAATTAGCATTAATTCGAAATAACTCTCAACATCTTGTTTACGAAATATAATGTCATCCCGGCAAAACATTCATATTTCCCTCGATCCCTGTATAGAGTATACAGTAAACAAGATGTTGAGAGTTATTTCGCACACTGAAAGAAATGTTTAGTTACTATTTACTAAATTTTCAGTAATTATCTACCAAACAGTTTAGTTGCTGTGGTGACTGCCGAACTTTTAGCTACGTTTGCTAAACAGCAGTTTATTTATGACAGCTTAACGATTCAGGTATTCTAACTAAACTAATCGGTTGAGACAGCTTTCTGTGTTTAGTTGTGTTACCTAAACTGTATTTATGACAGCTTAAAGATTCAGATATTCTAGCTAAACTATTCGGCTGAGACAGCTTTCTGTGTTTAGTTGTGTTACCTAAACTGTATTTATGACAGCTTAACGATTCAGATATTCTAGCTAAACTAATCGGTTGAGACAACTTTCTGTGTTTAGTTGTGTTACCTAGAGTAAAAATTATATATCTAAACCATTTTGTAGTGTTTGGTTAGAAAAACATAACTGTTTAGATGTAGTAACCTTATTATTTAGTTAATATTCCAACATGCTTAGGTTGATTAACTAAACTTCGGTTGGAATAGCCCTACCGATATAGGTGTTTTAGCTCTCTTCTGCTAGCTAGATTTAGGTACTGTAGCTTAGTTTTTTGGTTGGATTATCTATATTAAATAGGAAGTGCAGCTTTGCAGTTTAGCTGAAAACAATACAGGGTGTAAATGTAACCACCATCAACTCATGGGTTAAATACTTTGAGTTGTAGGTAGTTTATTACAACCCTTTTGAGAGATGAAACCTAAATAAATAAATATTATGTTTTGTAAGACTAGAATATACACATTAAAAACCTCATTCACATAAAAGTTATTTTTTTAAGAATCATCTCTCAAAATATTGTTTCCAGCTACCAGCAAAGCCTCTAAAAAGAAAACACGTTTGATCATACACACATTTATATTTTCACTATAAATTTTTCTTAAATATAGTAAAAGTTGTTCGTGTACATACATACAAAAATACATTATATTAAATAAATGAACTCGATGGATATAAGTACCTTAATTAGGACCATCCATGCTGATGGTAGCATAGGAATGGGCAGTACCATCAGCAGGTATTGCGGCCGGATAAATACCTACATCTTTAATTATAATTGAGCTCTTAGTGTTATATAAGTATTTCCATTTGAAGATAAACTTAAATGATTAGGTACATGACATATTAAGGAGTTGTAAAAAAAAAATATTATGTTTTCATTTGCAGTTGTATCAACATGATAACTATGAAAATGTTCATCAAAATCTAAGGTTACAAACTTAATACATTCAAAGATAACTCTCCTGGTGCTATACACATACATGTTTTTAATACACATGAAACTAATTTCTTCTAAGTCAATTATATCCTCGAAAAGTATAGATTTACCTTTAAAAAGTGTACCATTAATTTTAGCCCAGGAAACACGCTTCAACGGTTCTTGAGAACTCAAATTTAGAGCAGTTATAATCTCCCGACACTTTGAATTTAATATCTTTTTAACAGGGCCTGTGCTAATTGTTATTTGTGTAGGTGCTATATATGTACCCCTTACAGATAAATGTTGTAATCGTAAATGTTCAGTTTTGAAACTCTCTAAAGGTGATTGCACAGCTAATAGAAATCTATTTTTAAATGAAGTTATATCTTGACCATTCTGCAAGGATGTTAACATTTCGTCAAAGATGTTTATAATGTCGTGACTTAGGCCCTCTTGCATATAGTTTCTCAACCCATCAACAACAGACTGAACTGCATTTCTTGGTAACAAGGGATTTGCATACAGAGATGATATAAAAATAGACAATGAATCTGATGATACCGGTTTAAATAAAGTTGCATGAGAGGTTACAGAATAAGGTACTAATTGCTGAGGTTGCACGGTTGATAGTGATTCTAATTGATGACAAATGCTAGGAATATCAGAAACAATATTTAATGAACTGCTACTTTCATCATTACGTTGATGTTGAGTAGTAAGATGTTTTCGAAACGTATTTTTCAAATGAAATGATCTGGAGCGACCGCCGTCAACACAACTGTAAAAGGAAAATTCGTGACTACTATGAAAATAATCAAAATGTTTAAATAAGTTTATCACACTAGTTGTAACTGTGGTACAAAGGAAACAAGTCGGCATCTTAGGAACTGATGCCCAAGTCAGTTATGAATGCATTGACAGTAGTAAAAACTTTATCGTATTTTGTACTAAGTTTGTACATAGCTTTTTGAATGAAAGTCCATACGTATGCACTTTCTGCTGGGTATTCTGCATTTAAAGCAAACAAAATTTTGAAACAGGAATCAACGGCATGGATAATTGATGTCGAATTATACCGAATGTCTGTTGTTGGTGAGTATTTCACATTGTTTACTATAATGTACCTTGTATGTATTTGGTTTAAAGAAGGTCCAATTATCACAATGAAAGGTTGGACCGTGAACCCCAAATTAGTCATTTTTTCTTTGCGAAGCGTTATTGATGCTTCCAAATCCGCTGAGCTGGTAATGTGCATTATAAATCCTTGTTGAGACTCTATCTTCGAAGGCCTCCATTGCTTTTGAGTCTTTGGCTTCCGAAGAGTGCTTGTATTCATCAAATACGGTAAACACAGAAAGGCGACCGTATTCAGAACATCCTCATCGGTGGAACCTAAAAAATGTTAGAATTTGATATTATGCAAATTAATACTAAGGGTCCCATACCACCAAAGATATTAGAAGAACGAGATATGCTATGTTGGCCGCCGGACCGTAGTCGGAGTACTACCTAATTAGGGTACTTTGAACGGTATCGGGACGTGTACGCACAGAAATCTGTTCTATGTATTAGTGCGGATACCTTAGCGTAAGCGAAGGTGTGCAGTAGTATTGGTGAACAAAACCGGCGACACTGGGCAAAACAATTCCACACAGTATGAACTGCTCATAGCACATCTCGTTCTTCTAATAACTTTGCATACCACCGTCGAAAGCTCTAAAAACTGGATACGAGCGTGTTGGTCCACTCATTAAGAAGCGTTCTGTAGTGATGTTTTTAGGTAATGATTTTATAGTAATAATGCACATAGCCAGGTAATTATTTATTTATTTTTTAATGGACATATGTCCAATTTAAAAATAAATTACACGAAAGGATAAAAAGAATAAATTTTATCAACAGAATTAAGGTAATATAAAGCAAGGACAGAAACGACAACAACAAAAAACCGAACGAAAGTAGATGTGGCTAACAGCTGAAATAGGGCTTAGAGTCATAATGTTTCTTTTTGCTTAATGACAGACAAAAATCATTGAAACATACTAAAAAAAATCAAGATCTAGACATGAATTAATGAGTCTACGCATTCTGGACAGTGGTTAGTAGTACTCATAGTCAACGGAAGGGGATATTAACATGGATGAGTTGCAGCAAAAGGGGCGAATCAATAATACATAATAATTATAGAGTACCTTGGTACACTATTACCTCTGAAAGCAAGAATTATAATCACTAATGCAGAATATTAATGATGATGTGTACAAAATTTATATTGAGATAATATTCAGCAAAATAGACAAACATACATACCGTCACAGTTAGATACTATCTTTACAAGAACTGGATCAATCCGCTTCTTTGCAAGTTCAATTATATTGTCTCGATATAGAGGCCAATTTTCATATAGTCTGTCTCTGCAGTCTGTATACAGGCTGTGGAAGTCATCCAGCAACTATAATCAACGAAAATGTGAAATCAATTAAGCACATTTTAGCAGCGTTTTTCTATTTTTACTATGCCCTCTAAATAAATTTATCAACATAGTCATATATACACATAGGTACACAGGTGTCCCATAGAGAGTGGTTCAATATTAAAGAGAAGATACACTCACACCCTAATATACTACAAAAACTATACGTTTTTCTGTTGTTCTATTAAAATTAAGATCTAAATTTAAACAATTTTAATGTTAAGTTTAATGCACTTTGGTTTGTTTATAACTGTAAAAGTTATTAAGTCGTAAAGGATTCGGACAGAATGATCTTACAAGGGTTTCTTGTAGTATCTACTACAAAACCCTAAAAATCTGCTGTTCTCTACAAAAGTTCAATACCCACTCAATAAATATATTGAAAGCTAGAAAGACATGGGACAAAACGCTAGGCAACTGAAAAACATTAGGTAGTAAGTACCGCAGACTAAAGGGGGAAATATAAATATACAAGTAATTACCAGATACAGCCCACTTGATTGTCCCAATGCGCGATAATCGTTAAAATAATCAGCAATACTCATTCCAACATCTGCAGCATACTTCTGGAAACGCACTTTTCTTGTCAGGTCCCAATATAGTTGTACAGTCATCCAAGGGTCACATGTATTTTTCAGCCACAGCATATAGTCTTCTAAGTTCTCATCTGGTACATCTGGTAGTTTTTGCAAAGCTTCATCTACTCTGGGTGATGGAGATGAGGGAGATGAGGGAGATGCAGGCGCACTGCAAGGTGAGATGCTTGAATATCTCCGCTTTCTTGTACTGATTAGTCCTGATTTGGCAAATTCTTTTCGGCGCTGCCTGTATGAGTCTAGTAATTTACCTTTAGCAGCAATTTTTTGGGTAGGCCCAAAACACACATATGGGGTGAAACATATAGCTGCGCTTTCTTTATTAAAGACTTTGGCGATTTGAAAAGCTAATTCATAAAATCTCTTGCTTGTAATGGATCTATCTGGATTACCATTCAATTCCTTACTTATAATAATACTGCACAGTCGACGCCTGGCAGAATTGTCCAACAGACCTTTTGACTCAAACTGCATTAAAAGCGCTTGCCCCTCATTGGTTGATAGGAGATGATTGCGTAAGTCCTAGAAAACAAAATGAAATTGCATATTGATTACATAACTAATAACAATAACACTTCTATAATCATCATAATATCAGTCACAGGACGGCTATTCTACGCTGCCACTACTAAAATACATAGATCGGAATATATAAAACAATTAACCTAAGTTATTTAGGTATCTGAAACTTACTAAAATTATTTAACTTACATTCGAAATTTGCTCTTCAAAAGCTTCTTGCGTTATTCTTTGTGATTTGTTTATATTTTCCAATAAGTCATTTTCAACGAAGGCATCGTGTTGATAATATATGGGCGTTGTTTGTTTGGAAGTTGAAGGTATATCTTCAATCTGAAACAAAAAGCAGGTATGTACACAAAGGGGAAAGAAGGGGTGAAGGGGTCAAGCTTTGTTTTTATCCCTTTGGAATTGCTTGACCCCCCAGGCAGTTGATTTATTCATTAATTACGGGAATTATTATTTTAAATACTATTATTTTTGTATCAAAATCGCGTCCGGCACAACTATTTCCAAATGGTTAGCCAAAAAGGGACCAGGTATACATGTCATCATTACTGCTTTATAAACTTACACTTATGACAGGTGGATTAATAACATCCTTGAGCGCATTAATGTGTGCTGTAAACAGTGCCCGGTGCCCCACAGTCGGAATCAATTCTTTAATATCATCTTGAGATATTATCAGGAGTGTTTTAGAGTCTATGGCTTGTTCTGAAATAAAGAAAAAAAACGACGAGAAAATACAAAAATTTTCAAAACAAGAAAATAAAAATTTGTTTTTCAAAGGAATGAAAATTATTCATTAAAAAAATGGTAAGTTTTTTAGATTCTCACGGCCAAAAGCATTTTTGTTGTTTGTTTTTGGGGTGTTATGCCGTGTTGCGCTAACTCCTTCTTTAGCCGACGTTTCGGACAGCGTTGCAGTGTCCATCATCAGGGCAGATAAAGAAGGAGTTAGCGCAACACGGCATAACACCCCAAAAACAAACAACAAAAAAACATTAAAAAAATGTATATTTATACAACAGCAGATACCGAACACCCTTTATCATGAATCAAGCCGAGATAAAATATTTGTAATAATGAAATTATTTCATTTATATGAAAATTTCCAATGTAAAGATAAACAATGGGTGGTCACCCTGTATTTTAAAAAACATGTCCCTCCCAAAAAATCAATTGAATTCAATGTTCAAAATGTTATGTCCGAATTAATAATTGCAATACACATTTATTAAAATTAAACATAACCTGCTATGATTGACCATCCATCGGTACGATTTCAAAGCTAGTTTGGTTGATTCTAGTTTCTGGCTAGGGTAAAACTGTAACTTAGAAAATACTGCAGTTTCAAACAACATTCGTTCAATACAAAATAATACTGGCGGAAAAGAACAAAGATTTAAAGGCGCCCTTGAGGTGATTTTGCACAAAAACGGCGCTATACAAGTCATCCAATTATTATTATTATTTTTTATATACCACTCTCTGTAACCTGTGTCATGACTCCTGACACAATCTTGGTTGTAGCGTCGACACGTACTCTTCAAACTAGGTACATAATAAATACAAATCTACTAAATCTATTGCGTACTTGAGTCATAGAATAATGAAAGTGCCAGTTTCTAAATCAAATAGAATGGATATTATCATAATATATATCATAGTTCCATGATCTAAATTCTAAATCAATAAAAAATGAAAAAAAGAATACTCACCTTTAAATGTTTCTATGTAAGCTTCCAGGGGTAAAATTCGGTTTATGGGAGTCTCTCGAATAACCGAAATTGTACTTGATTTAGACTAATTTAGGGCTGGGGAATCCGAATCTGTAAGAATTAGGTGGGGGTCGGCACTATTAACTGAGTTATAGGGTTTTGAAATTTCGTACGCGATACATAGAAACCATATTTTATTTATCAATTATGACATAAGAAAATCAAATTAATGACTTTTAATTAATTACCTTGACATTTCAGAAGTGCCAACCAAAAAATAAAAAGTGTTGCCATATAATAATAATATTTTTTTACAAAATAGGTTAGGTTTTTAGTTTGGGTTAGAGTAGGCAGAAGAACATGGAAAAAAGGTATTAGAATTAAATCACAAACCAGTCTATACAAACCTAGCGTAGCCCACAAACTATTTGAAAACTGGGATGTAACTCTAAAGGGGACGCGAGCAGGCGTTATTAAAGGGGCAATTTTTTGTAACATGAAATAACATGGAAAAAAGGTATTAGAATTAAATCACAAACCAGTCTATACAAACCTAGCGTAGCCCACAAACTATTTGAAAACTGGGATGTAACTCTAAAGGGGACGCGAGCAGGCGTTATTAAAGGGGCAATTTTTTGCAACAGGATATAACATGGAAAAAAGGTATTAGAATCAAATCACAAACCAGTCTATACAAACCTAGCGTAGCCCACAAACTACTTGAAAACTGGGATATAACTCTAAAGGGGACGCGAGTGGGCGTTATTAAAGGGTCATTTTTTTGTTATAGAAAATCACAGTTAGGTTAGGTTATATATATATATATATAAATTTAATATTTACAAGATTTTAAATAATAAACTACAAATCTGGCAAATGATATTTAATTTTCTGAATTTTCCATGCATTGATATTATTATTATATGGCAACACTTTTTATTTTTTGGTTGGCACTTCTGAAATGTCAAAGTAATTAATTAAAAGTCATTACTTTGATTTTTTTATGTCATAATTGATAAATAAAATATGGTTTCTATGTATCGCGTACGAAATTTCAAAACCCTATAACTCAGTTAATAGTGCCGACCCCCACCTAATTCTTACAGATTCGGATTCCCCAGCCCTAAATTAGTCTAAATCAAGTACAATTTCGGTTATTCGAGAGACTCCCATAAACCGAATTTTTTCCGCTTCCAGATTCCAAGAAATTAAATAATCCACCACGGTTTTGTCTGCCATTTTCACTAGGAACTAGGAACAGCGGTTAGCATAAAATAAATTCACAACGCGCGCAACGAACGTCAATTCACGTATACTGCGAACTGTGGCGAATTGAGAACTGCGTCATAAATAAACAACTGGACCGCTAGCGGCAACGAAAAGATCGGTCTACCAAAGTTCGGGAGATTTAACTAAAGTTTTGTTACACTTTGCTCAAGTTTGTGCAATGCAACTAATTGTAATGTAAAAATACCAAATTTAGATATTCCAAACTAAGTTTGGCTGTTTGAACAAAACATTTAACCAAACTAGATGTTTACTTAAATTTAGCTAAATACTTTGGGAAGTAACACATAAACTTAAGTTACTGTACTGGACACCTACGCCAGTGACATGGACTGTAAGGATTTGCAAAGAAACACAACTTGCGAAAGTCGCTGGACAACTGACTGGTTATGTCAGTTGTTTAATTTTTTATTTGAGTTCAAATCCAATACGTGTTAATGTACAGCAATTATATTACTTATCTCTAAACAGGATGAACGAGAGTATTAAGGAATCAAGAAAAATTACCAAATTTTAATTACTACGGTTAAATCCCATTTGACACAAGCTTCAAAAGGGATTCGGCATCGTAAATGTGTGATAACAGTAAATATTCATTTCCTTAACCTGCTGTCCGGTACAGTTACTAAAGTGAAATTGGTTTACTAAATTACTTTAGGTTAATTAACCAAACCGATTATTTTGTTTAGGTAAGTATGCTATTATTAAAGTTTGGTTGTAATAGCTCAAGCACATTTTACTAAACAACGACGGTATCTGTACATAAAGTAGTTTGAGAAGTAGTAGCTGAAGTTTAGGCGATGGCTACACAACTTCAATTAGCTTAACACTTTAGCTAACTCATTTTTTTCAGTGCAATAATGCTAATTTTTCAGCTTTTGCAGAAGAGGACTTCCCCTATATGAACGATCTATTAATGCATATGTTTTTTGGTGATTCAGTTCCGTTTAATTAGAGTGGGTGACCTCTTTGACAATGAAATTTTTAAAACTTTGCTCATAACACCGTGCGTTTTATGAGCAAACTAACAAATCTAACCCTAATCTTGTAGTTGCTACTCGTATTTTTGATTTTTTTAATTTTTCGGACCTTAAATGAAATCCGAGAACATGAAATAGTTTTGTTATTGCATAAATTCATTCCTCCGTCGGCTAATTTATCTATTTATAAAAATCATTCCGAAGATATCGAACTTTTGAAATCAAAACACAAAAAACATAAATTCATAATTTTTGGAGATTACAACCTTCCAAATTGTAATTTCAACTGTACTGATTCCCAATCAGTTACATTATGCGAAAGAGAAATCATTGATATGTCAATATTTCTGAATCTCACCCAATTTAATAATGTACATAATTTGAATAATCGCCTCCTAGATCTTGTTTTCTCAAATGAAGAGGACATAATAGTTAGTAAAGCATTAGAGTCTATCCTTCCCATTGATAATCATCATCCTCCACTGTCAGTAATTATTCCAAACAATCTTAAAAAAAATATTAAACTCTCAAGTTCTAGTTTTAATTTCAAGAATGCCAATTACAATGATATTAATGACCATCTCAGCAAAGTAGATTGGACTTTTCTCAAGGAAAACAATATGATCTATAATACAGAATCATTTTATTATAAAATAAATGCCATTATCGTAGACTGTATACCCTTAATAAAATTCAAAGAATCAAAGCATCCAAAATGGTTTAACAAGGAATTAATTCAATTAATAGCTAAAAAAAAAGTTTTACATAAAAAATTTAAAGCAGAGAGGTCCCTACCAAATTATATTGAGTTCAGTAAAATAAGAAAAGATTGTAAAAATATGTCAAAATTTTGTTACAACAATTATATAAATACGGTAGAAATGTCAATTAATGGAAACATAAAACAATTTTGGAATTATGCAAAGTCTATGAAAAATGATGATATTAGCATACCCTCTAATATGTTTTATGAAAGTAAAAGAGCCAACGACTCCCAAAATGTAGCTCACCTATTTGCCGACTTCTTCAAAAGTGTATATGTCCGGGACTCAATAATAATCAACGATCACTTGCCTAGTTTCTTCACGGATCATGACTTAAATTTGACTAATGTAATAATTGAATTTAACGATGTACTGACTCAGCTAAAACAATTGGATCAAAGCAAGAGCGGAGGTCCTGATAATATCCCACCTGTTTTCTTAAAGAATTGCGCCACTACTCTTGCATATCCACTACATTTTCTTTTTAACCAGTCACTACAAACAGGACACTTTCCTGAAAAATGGAAATACAGCTTCCTCACCCCGATATTTAAAAAAGGAGATAAAAATGAGGTGAGCAATTATAGACCGATCTGCCTTTTATCAACTATTCCAAAAATGTTTGAAAAACTTATTTTAAATAAAATCATTCACTGTATCAAGCCAGTAATTTCTCCTAACCAGCATGGTTTTACATCAGGAAAGTCTATTTTGTCCAATCTCTTAATTTACCAAAACTATATATCAGAATCCATGTCTAAGAAGTTACAAGTTGATTCAGTCTATACTGATTTCAGCAAAGCATTTGATAAGGTTAATCAAGACCTGTTGTTAAAAAAGCTTCATAAATTAGGAATAGCAGGGTATCTATACATGTGGTTTAACAGTTATTTAAGTAACAGGCAATTGGCCGTTAAAATTGATGGCTTTATTTCTTATAAATTTAAAGCTACCAGCGGTGTCCCCCAAGGGTCACATTTGGGACCAATTTTATTTTTGATATTTGTGAACGATGTGCTCACTATATTCAACGATGTCGAAGTTTCAATGTTTGCGGACGATATGAAAATATACAAAGCTATAAGAAATATGAACGACTGTCAAACATTGTCAAATAACTTGCATAAACTATTTATTTGGTGCCAAGAGAATTACCTAGAACTAAATATAAACAAATGTCTAATTATGAGATTTCATAGAATAAAAAATCCAATTATTTATGATTACTCCATCAATGATGTAGTTCTAACCGCTGTAACCGAGGTGAATGATTTAGGTGTAAACTTTGACCAAAAACTGAATTTTATAAATCATATTGAAATTACTTCAAATAAAGCTTTGAAAATGTTGGGTTTTGTTATAAGAATTTGCAGCCAATTTAAAAATATTCAAACATATAAACATTTGTATGTGTCATTGGTTAGGAGTCAAATTGAGTACAACTCGACAGTGTGGGCACCTAGTTACGCTAGTCATTCACTCACGATAGAAAGAATTCAAAAAAAATTCTTAAGATTTATTAATTTCAGAATGGGTATTACAAGGGAATGCGTCAATTATGATTATCTACTATGTCAGCTTAATTTATTAAAATTATCTGAACGTAGAATAGTTAATGACCTAAATTGTTTATATAAAATCATAAATTCAATAATTGACAGCCCTGAACTATTATATTTGATTTCCCTACATATACCTCGTAAACCAACATTGAGGCATTATCTACCGTTCTATTGTGATAACTCCAACACTGAATCTCAATTCTATACCCCCGTTCGCCGTATACAAAATTTGGGTAATGACTATAAAGATGTTGTTGATATATTCAACACATCATTCACCACATATAAACAAGTTATTACCCAATTTATTTTGGAAAAAAGAATATCAAATACAATATAATTTAATTACAGAAACTAAGTAGATTCATTTTATTTCGTTTTTGACATTATTTTTGTAAGAGGTTGTGTTTTATTATGTATTCTATTTCCTTTTTGATTTTGTTTTGTTATTTTACTTTGACTTTGTTTTATTTTTGATTTGTTGTGTGCTTTGTAAAAAAACAAGAAAATAACATGTAAAAGCCCTGCCGGGCGTAAATTTATAAATAAATAAATAAATTAGAATCGACATGCAAAGGGTATCGGGCTTCGGACATTTCCTGTCATCTTTCTCTGGGATTGTCACCGCCGCCGTCTCCACCTGTTGCGATCTATGTTAGTTTTGTTAACCATTAACCATGTTTTTTACTAACCATGTCTTATCTCGAGGAAAGGAATGCATGGGGAGGGGAGGGTGGGAAAAGGGGTACCTATAGAAATAAATTTCTTTCGAACTTCGCAGGCTTCTTCACTTCCACCATCCCGAGCGTGTCCAGGCTACGCCCCATAGCTGACGACCCATTTCTTAAATGTAAAAAGAAAGAAAACGAATTAAGCCTTCTTACCATTTCCAGAAATTGCTCAAGCGTCCTCACCTCCGGAAATCTACTTTACTGTCTCTAGATGGAGAAATTAAATAACGCGAAAGTGTGTCATGTAGGCTTTGTTTGATGAAGCTCATCTCCCACGCGCTGTTAGACCCAGAGTTCACCTCTTAGAAGCTGTTGTAACTCCGCCAAGAGTTCGTACTAGTTGGCTTATATCAGCTTCCAGGTCGACACAACTGGAGTACGTTATAGCGCAACGCCACGTCGACATCCCTTCTAAACAACTTTGTAGAAAACTTGGGATACCTTCGGCTGAGACGCCTCCGACTGCGAATCATGCCCTTTCATTCCATGTGACGTTTCCTTTTCATTCTGTCACCCATGCTTTCCAGACTGCATAAAACCATATGGTACCCGAAGTAAATCTTGACGTCCCCTTTTATACTTATTTATTTATGTATTTATTAACGCCGATTATAGCAGCTTTTACAAAAGAATAACAATTGTTTTACATATGAATACAGAATATACATAGATAAAAAAAAGTGGGTGTGTCAAGCCTACGCAAGACAGAAGTGAAACTTCTAGTATTCCTCTCTCTCTATTTTCATTTCATCATCTCTATTTTATCATATCATTTTTTTAATTAAAGTTTTTTACTCCGTCCCCGAAAATCCATTACGCGCCTAAAGAAGTTTCACTTCAACAATATTTATATACTGGAATACGAATGGAACGGCAAAGCGCGCGACGCGAGCGCTCTCGACGGACGACTAAACCAGACTGAACGGCGGACGGACTGTACAGGAAAGCCCTGTCCACGTCTGTACCACAGCTAAGGCATGCGCCAAACAAAATTATACTACCGAGTAAAAAAGTACTTAAATAAAACACATAAAAACTTTTATGCGCATGCTAATGATTTGTTGCTTTTACTGAAAACAGTGAACGGTGAACGGTGAGCGGTGGTGGGGGTACCCGCATTTTCGTGTCGATCCTGACTCGGTTTTACTCCGTCCCCGAAAATCCATTACGCGCCTAAAGAAGTTTCACTTCAAAAAATATAAAATACTTAAAAGAGAACAATAGAAATAGTAGTATCAACATAAAAAAGTACAATGAGTAGGTTATTATAAATACAATAAACATATTATAAATCCCGGATATTATGTAAGGAGTGTTAAGAAATTAATACTTTAAAACTGTATTTGATTATAGTCAATCTGAGAAGCGCTGACAGACAGTTTTAATTAAGTAGTGTTTGTATGAGGTTAAACTAGCAATGTTTATAGGTTCATCCAAAACATATTTATTTCCAAGTACATGTAGGCGATTCATTGTGGAATTGAGTTCAGCGTTAGATCCTGTATTGTTGCAATGATAGGGTAATTTGAAACGAACTGATGGACTAGGTACATGGAAACATATTAACGAAAGAAGTTCAGGGAGTTTAACAGGTTGCTGTGGAGAGTGACTTGTTAAACCGTATATTAAGCTGAACAGATAAACTTTGGACACAATTCTTAAGTAAGATGGAAGGAATCGGTGACCTGGCTGGAACCATCATTTATAATGCAGATTCAAATTTCTGATACGTTTGTGTTGCCAGGAAGAAAACAAGGCACTTTCATTATATGTTGAACTTATCAGAACTTGAATAGAACCTTCATATATAACTTGAAAATCACTATTGAAATTCGACGCATTGTTCAAACTCTGCGAAACAACCCATCCTTAGTAAACACCACTTTTATTTTTTATACTTAACCGTAGCTTCATCGGGGATGTATACTACTGTATTGATGCAGAATACTGTATTATACAGAACCGAATACAGTATTATAGAAGCTACGGTTATAGCGAAACCCGGTCGGCATTAAGTATAAAAAATAAATGTGGTGTTTACTAAGTTATTGATTTATTTTAAAATATTATTTTGGTTGTCTATTGATTGATTAAAACAGCTTGTAAATCACTATTTATCTAGTAAATACTTAACAAACCCATCGATTTATCGATGTCAAACAATTTTGTGTTAGAAGTTCAGATTTGAATAAGCAAATAAACTCAAAAGAGGGCAACATAAGCATGGATAATTTGTATTATTGAAGGTGCAATTATTATGGTACAAGTACCTACATTAATAAAAATTACCTATTCGTACATAAATTACAGTTAAATGCAATCATTTCAAAGCGACGGAAGTAGGAATGACTAATTCCACGCTCTATGGAATGAGGCACCATTTCAATTGCAATAAACACAAATTTGAATGCAAACCGTCAATGGTATCCCTTAACGTTAAAGCAAACAATAAATTTCAGAGCATTCATCCTCCACGGCTCCATAACTTACGATTGATAAAAACATGCCGGCGCGTAAGCCTTCTCGTATCCGGATTGAAGGCTAGGAGGGTTTTGAATCGGTACTGCAAAAATTGAGGCATTTGCCTTTTCTGGGCGTGTATGTAAATCATATTTATGGTATTTCTAGGTTCTCAAAAAGGGGAAGGAAATGAGAAGGGGCTGTAAGTGGAGACCAAATGCACCGTCACTTTAATGGACAAGCAATAACCAACTGAATAGATTTTGCAAGGAAAATACATTATTTATGGATTCTTTACCAAAAATTATTTTTATTTTTTCATTATGTTGATTTTTTACTATACGAAGTAACTCAAACTCTCGGATAATAGGCACAGCCAAAAGCATAAATGAACAAGAAGAGTTTTAGTAGATTTAAGGCCATTGAGTTTGTTCAGCCTTGTTTCTTCGCTTTAATTCATTAGGTAAAATATCAGTCTTTACAAAAAATGAAAGTATTAAGTAGACAATCTAGGAAGTTTCATAAAACGTTTAGTGCGTAAAAGCTCAAAGACTTTGAAGGGGCTATTTTAATCGAGACAAGAGAGCTAACGAACGTTTGTTATTTTAATTGGGAGTGAGAAAAGCTTCACGAAAGCGGATTTTTAATTTTTTTATGACGTAATTTGAATATAATAAAGCCTTATAAAACATTCCCTGTACTATTACCTGATATTCTCGGGCGGATAGGCGTAATCTTATTTTTATTTGATCGTCTCAGCAAATTACTTTCCTCGCCCCAGGCTGTGCCTGAACAAATTTTGGAACATGAAGCTATTACCGAGAATAGCCAATTTTTAGTCTTTATTGCTATACAATATTACTTTATATTATTTATTTTCCGTATGAACCGAGTAGACGAAAATATTACCAAAGAAAACTTTTCTCTACCGAATGGTAATGCATGTCGGTAATTGGACATTTGGAAGGCTCGTAATATAAATTGGCCATTACTTTGCATTCTAAACACGATTATTATAAAATTCCGCTCTTTTGCCTCAGTTCTTTGAAAATTTTCATCTCATTCAAGGAATGACGAAAGGGTGGGGAGGCATAATATTGATCCTTATCCAAGTAAATGTGTTTGTTACATTCAAGGAATGACGAAAGGGTGGGGAGGCATAATATTGATCCTTATCCAAGTAAATGTGTTTGTTACATTCAAGGAATGACGAAAGGGTGGGGAGGCATAATATTGATCCTTATCCAAGTAAATGTGTTTGTTACATTCAAGGAATGACGAAAGGGTGGGGAGGCATAATATTGATCCTTATCCAAGTAAATGTGTTTGTTACATTCAAGGAATGACGAACGGGTGGGGAGGCATAATATTGATCCTTATCCAAGTAAATGTGTTTGTTACATTCAAGGAATGACGAAAGGGTGGGGAGGCATAATATTGATCCTTATCCAAGTAAATGTGTATGTTACGTTAGGCATTTAATAAAAATTGCCCTTCACAGCATATCATTTTAATTGATATCTTAAAAGATATCGTAGATTTAAAATTACGCGCAACAACAAAAAAAGTGTCAAGAAACTTCTTCGACCAATATGGTTTCAAACCTTACCCAATTACTCATTACAATTAGTTACATTTTGATTTAAATGTAAATAAACATTGTTTTAATAATATACGGGACGTGTTTGCCTGCACAAGAAAAAACTGTAAATAATAAGCACCGGCACACATCAGTCCTCAACCTGGGTAATGATTTAAGTAAAACACCGTGAGGTGTTTTATCCAAACCATCATAAAAGAAAGACGATTCAAATCAAAATTCACATTTTAATTACAAGTATTGTACTGGTATACAGAACGTACAAAGGGGTGTAGCTTATGGGTACTTTCTATTTACAGCCAACCCAATTCACAAGAAATAGTTATATGTATTTCAATACAAGTGGGTTTTAATACACAGATAGAAAACTGATATAATCGGAATCCTTTCGAGCGATAATTTCAGATTGGAGCACATTGTGCATCATCGCGCCATACGATACAGCAAATGGCGTAGGCGACTGCTGCAGCAGTGGCCAGTTCAATTGGTAGCCAGCAGGAATCGCAGCAGGAGTCGGTAGCCAGGAAAAATTTGCCAGCCACTAGGTTGTCAGCATCAGTGCTGGTTCAGTTGGAAGCCAGGAAGAATTGGCCAGTCTCTAGGTTTTCAGCATCAATGGCTAATTCAGTTGGTAGCCAGGAAGAATTGGCCGGCTTCTAGGTTTTCAGCATCAATGGATAATTCAGTTGGTAGCCAGGAAGAATTGACCGGCCTCTAGGTTATCAGTATCAATGCAGCAGGGATTGGCTAACCTCTAGGTGATCAGCGGCAGTGGGAAATTCAGTCGGTAGCCAGCCGCAGCCTCA
This sequence comes from Hesperophylax magnus, assembly GCA_026573805.1. Classification (NCBI taxonomy): domain Eukaryota; kingdom Metazoa; phylum Arthropoda; class Insecta; order Trichoptera; family Limnephilidae; genus Hesperophylax; species Hesperophylax magnus. The sequence continues at coordinate 649,080 of JAIUSX010000043.1, read as the reverse complement.
GGAACAGCAGGCTGTCTGGCGACTAAACGCAGCCAGCCTGCTTTATTTTTGTAACAACAATATGTTAAACTGGGTATCACTGTGATTTGTGGTTACTGAGTTTATCGAAAATTTCTGGACGTGCGAGCTGCACGGCGACAGAAACTAGACTATTGGAGCAAATTGTGCATCATCGCGCCATACGATACAGCAAATGACGTAGGCGACTGCTAGCAGTGCTCTAGAGCAGTGGCCAGTTCAATTGGTAGCCAGCGGGAATCGGCCAGCCTCTAGACTTCAGCATCAATGGCCAATTCAGTCGGTAGCCAGGAAGAATTGGCCGGCCTCTAGGTTGACAGCATCAATGGCTAATTCAGTTGGTATCGAGAAAGAATTGGCCGGCTTCTAGGTTTTCAGCATCAATGGCTAATTCAGTTGGTAGCCAGGAAAAATTGGCCGGCTTCTAGGTTTTCAGCATCAATGGCTAATTCAGCCGGTAGCCAGGAAGAATTGATCAGCCTCTAGGTTTTCAGCATCAATGGCTAATTCAGTTGGTAGCCAGGAAGAATTGGCCAACTTCTAGGTTTTCAGCATCAATGGCTAATTCAGTTGGTAGCCAGGAAGAATTGGCCGGCTTCTAAGTTTTCAGCATCAATGGCTAATTCAGTTGGTAGCCAGGAAGAATTGGCCGGCTTCTAGGTTTTCAGCATCAATGGCTTATTCAGTTTGTAGCCAGGAAGAATTGGCCAGCCTCAAGGTTTTCAGCATCAATGGCTAATTTAGTTGGTAGCCAGGAGGTATTCGTCAGCCTTTAGGTTGTCAGTATCTGTGGCTGGTTCAGCTGATAGAGTTCCAGCTTTAAAATGATTGTGCCGTGATGGAGGAACAGAAGCGCCTACAGATTTCAGTTGACACTTTATAATTTTAAATTATAATTAACAGATCGCGTTGTAACTGGAGGTGTTTCGTCCACTAGTGATAATTTTTGAAACTTGAATGCTCCATATTGTGTTTTTTTTAGCTATTTATAATTTCTCTCACAAGCGTTCTTGTGACGTCAATATCATCACCACAACTTGTTTACCGTTCCAGACGCAGGTGTTTTTAGATGCGAATAATATTTCGCCGGGGCGACTGGCTTTGTCAATATTTTAACTTCGTGTTAGAAAATCGGATCGAACTGTTTTAGTCTCTTTTGCCGCCTTGTAACAGATTGATGCATTTTTCAACTAGTAAATATTATGATTTGGAAAAAGGAGGTCATCGAACTTGCAGGTGTTTACTTCAAGTTATTGACACAGTGGGTGGCAACAACTTAATCGAGTTGTATGATATGATGTTCGATACAAATAATATCTTAGACGATATCACAATTTGAAAAATCTCTCTAACGGTCGGCCTCAACAATTACTGCTTGTTACATTTTTCACCTGAAAACAACCAACTTTATTTTATGAATGAAACACTAGTATATATTGAATAATTTCGCGGGTAAGAGATAAACCGCCATAGCTCAGTGGTCAGAGCTGTCGACCGGAAATCGAAGGGACACGGGTTCGAGTCCCGTTGGCGTAATGTATCTTTTATCAGGAGATTTTTCAATGTGGATGAGTGTTTCAGGCGAACAATTATTGCTTGTAAAATAATTGTTACCCTTTGTGCTATGCATAAAAAATCTTGTCTTAAAAACATTAGTTTACCAAAAAATAATAATTAATATTTGACAAGTTCAAGTATTTCACGTAAAAATGTAGACAATTTGTATCGACGCCATCTAGTGAGAGAGTTAGCACTTACAATGCCTTTCTCATATAAAATAAAGTCTGTTGTTTTCAGGTGAAAAATGTAACAAGCAGTAATTGTTGAATGAAACACTAGTATATATTGAATAATTTCGCGGGTAAGAGATAAGCCGCCATAGCTCAGTGGTCAGAGCTGTCGACCGGAAATCGAAGGGACACGGGTTCGAGTCCCGTTGGCGTCATGTATCAACATAAGATAACATTAATGTGGGGAAAACAAACTTCAAAATACCCCCACAGAACATGAAATTTATTGTCACAATTATTTTATCGGTAAATCGGTCTAACCGTTAGTAAATCATTTTAATTTTAATTTTAATTTTTTTATTTTTTATTAGTGTCTATTTAATAAGGTTTGATGAGAGTTACATTATATAAAAATCTATAATATTTCATTCATATGGTTTCTTCTTAGTCCTCCTCACTAGGTAGTCCTGTGCTGAGGCGGACTGGTAGATTTCTTTGATATTCTGTTATTTAGTTTCTATGATGTTTTTAATACATTTTCTAGTATGTCTGCATTCATTTCTTTCACCCATGTTTTGATTTTTTCCTTAAGCTTATTTATCTTTTCTATCTTTTTCAAACTTGGAGGAAGGATGTTGTAAAGTTTGGTTGCCAGATATATGTGGTTTCTTTGGCCAAAACTTGTCTTGAATTTTGGAACATCTCGTATATCCCTTTTTGAGGCTCTTGTATCATGTATCCGAGTTTCATTAGGAGATTTTCTGTTTTTAAAATGATGTATTAAAATATTCTTGGCATATATTTGTTTTAAATTTAGAATGTCAAAACACTTAAAAATATCTTGAGGGGGTTCTGATGGGTAATTTTAGTATGGTTTTTATAATGCTCTTCTGAGCAATATCTGTGGTTAATATTATTTGCTGTAGCAGATCCCCATACTAGAATTCCGTACTCTAGACGGGAATGAACTAAAGCATAAAATACTTTTTTGATGTCTTTCCTAGGTAGTATGTTTCTTAGGTTTTTGAAGAAATATACAAATCTCGTAAGCTTTTTAGTGATTCCATTTATGTGTATGTCCCATCTAAGGTTTTCGTCTATTTCCACTCCTAGATACTTAATACTTTTTTCCTTTGTTATAATAGGGCAAGAGCAATGTGACTTAGTGTTTTGACACTCGTGCAATTTTATAGTGTATTCTTTACCCGGTTGACCTCTTGAGTTTATTGAAAAGGCTAGATAATTAGTTTTAATTATATTGAGCGTAAGAGAGTTCATCCGAAGCCAATTTTGAAGTGCAGTTTGTCCATGTTCAGCCCCTTTATAAGTGTCCATCCAGTCCTTTTCGTGGAATAACAAAACAGTATCATCGGCAAAACTAATTATGTTTCCATTGATGGGAAGTTTGGTAATTTAATTTATGTAGATGAGAAATAAGATTGGTCCCAAGACACTTCCTTGAGGGACGCCGTAGTTTATTGGAAGAGGATTGCTTTTTTGCTGGCCTATTTGTACTTGTTGTGTTCGTCCTGTCAAGTACGTCATCAGTAAATTTAGTGTAGTGCCAGATATGCCAATTTTTAAAGTTTTGTGAGAAGAATTTTATGATCTATTGTGTCAAAGGCTTTTTTTAGGTCTATAAAAACAGCCAGACATTTTTTTCCATCGTCTAAATTTTTTATGGCGATTCTTGTAAAATGTTCAATGGCGTCCACGGTACTCAAACTTTCCCGAAATCCATATTGTGTAGGGGAAATTTTTGAATGGGGGTAAAATTAGAATATTGGGTAAAATAGAATCATATAAATAAGTCGTCTAAACGTGGTTATAACCTCAATTTGTAAATGGCCTTGTAAGCTGAAACAGCTGTAACAATAACAAAAACCGAAAAATACTTGCAGAACTTAATAATTATATTATTAAATTTGATTTTAATCAAATTTAAAAAAAATTGAGTTCTACGAATAAAACACAAACACAATCAATAATTTTAATGCTGTTAGTTTCGAAATAATTTTTTTATACGTATTCTTGTTATTTTTCGTTTGTCGGGTCCATTGTGTGTGTCTGTTGGGTGATTGTATTCAGCTAAGACTTTGTAAGTTATAACGATGCGTTTAGTTAAAGGAAAATCTTCGCAATTAAAACAAATAGCCCAAGTGAAATTGTTAAGAAAAATATTTAAAATAAATGAGATGAATAGTAAAAATAGATTAATTAATTGATTTAAGAAAGTAGAAATGATTATAAGAATAAAAATTATATAAGAAATACGAATAAAATAAGGTAATTTAAGTAAAGTAGTTAAATCAAATAAATAAGGGCCATTTGCATCGAGAATATTTAAAGATACTTTTTAGTTAAATTTAAATAAAAGTAACTATTTATCATTTCTTGCAAAAATTGGTTGTTTCAACTTCGTCTAAAAAAAGTTAAGTGTTAATTGTTAACTAAATAGTTAACTGTTTGAAGCTGTCAGATGTCATCCGTCACCAAGGAACAAAATATTGTTTGAAGAGAAAATAATTAAGAATTGTCTGAAAACCCGGGCTTTGATAATCGATAAATTTTAACTTAAACTTTAAATAAAAAAAAAGATACGTTAATGTTAGCTCGGAGGGTTGGAGCTGGCAACACGGTATCACAATCTCATACATAAGCTCACATTTCACCACAACCTCAAATAACACATCTGCCCTGATGATGGACACTGCAATGCTGTCCGAAACGTTGGCTAAAGAAGGAGTTAGCGCAACACGGCATAACACCCCAATAACAAAAAAAAAATTTAAGTGTTTTTATTATTTTTAGGGGAAATAATTATCCGTTTGGTTTACCTCTTTGATTTTCATCATGTATATAATTTTTAATTTACAAGCTACATGTTAAACATCCGCAAAAAAATTAGTGACTGACCAATTAATTTTAACTAAAGCTGATAAAGGCAATACTGTCATTATAATGCATAAATCTGAGTATCATTCAAAAATGGATGATTTCGTTAATAATGATAATTTTAAGATCTTATCACAAGACCCAACAAATAAATACCTAAATAATGTAAAAAATGCCTTAAATTCATGTAAAACTCCAATTTTTATAGATGACTCATATAATAAAGTAAAATTTTTGACAAAAAACCCAAAAATCCCCAAGCTATATGGAGTTCTAAAAATCCATAAACCTAATTCCCCCATTAGGCCCGTTGTTGCATGTTGTGAGTCACCAAATTTTAAATTAGCTTCCTTCGTCACTAACGTCTTTAATAATTCTAAAGTGTTTTCCCCCAAACACACTATTAGAAACTCATTAGACCTAATCAATGAGTTGAAAGACCTGGTTATTCCTACTAACAGTAAACTAATATCATTTGATGTTATCAACTTGTTCCCGAACATCCCAGTAAATGAAAGCAAATCTCTTATTAGTAATTTACTTAATAATTCTAAATTGCCAAAAGATTTTTCTAATGATCTCTCTCGTCTGTTTAATGTTTGCTTAAACCAGAATTATTTTAAATTCAACAAAATCATCTATGAACAAACTATGGGATTGCCGATGGGGTCTCCAACGTCACCCTTGGTAGCTGATATATTTATGGATAACCTAGAAAATAACATTTTTTCTTGCAAATCCCCTCTCCTCAAAACCGTGCTGGTATGGAAAAGATACGTAGACGATGTGTTTTGCATTTGGTCAGGTACGGATCGACAATTAAATTCCTTCCTCCAGCTTTTAAATTCATTTCACACTCAAATACAATAGGTATTAATGCTTCTTTAAATTTTCTGGATCTTACAATCACTTTGTTAAATAATAGACTTGATTTCAACATATACCGCAAACCAACCTACACAGACATAACCATCCACAACACATCCAATCATCCAATCTCCCACAAACACTCGGCATTTCATTCAATGGTTCACAGATTAGTTTCTGTGCCATTGACTGACAGTAATTTTTCAAAAGAATTATCTCTTATTCAGCAAATAGCGATAAACAATGGCTATGACCCGGATTTAGTTAATAAAATACTTAATAAGAAACTAAAACAAATAGCTACAAATAAATTCCTGTATAAAAGCACCCCGACTAACAATACCGATACACTAAATTACCATTGGCGTAGGATTTTATTTATAAATAACTTTTCTAACCTAAGTGTTAAGAACCTTCCTTTCGATATAAAACCGGCTTTCTACACAAATAATAACCTCGCCAAATTGTTAATTCATACTAAGGATAAAGAAGATAAGTTAAGCTTCTCCGGTATTTATAAACTTAGCTGCAGCGATTGTCCTGCGTTCTACATTGGAAAAACAGCACGTAATGTCAACATTAGAGTAAAAGAACATTTACGCTGCTTAAATGGAAAAGGTTTCTCTGAGCTCGCAAATCACTTGATCTCAACAGATCATACATTTAATAAAATTTCAGGAACTCGCATCTTACATAAAAATAGTATAGGTATAAAACTAGATAACTTAGAAGCTTTAGAAATTAGGAAATCCTTAAATACAAATATGTCAGAATACTTACTTAATAATCAAATTAACTTATCAAATCAAAAAAATACACCCTATAGTCCTATTTTTAACTTATTCCCCGCAATCCATCCTAACCCATGATAGTATATATGTGTTGTAGCGTGATTCATTATTAATATTATCATATATCTAAATATTTTCCTTTAGTTAATGTAAAATACAACAAAAAATTCTTTTTTTTTTTTTTTAATATCTCATAGATCACAGTTAATGGTTGTTTGTTCATTTACTTGATTATGATGTGTATTGATGTTTCCCCCCAGTAATTGATTATTGTATTGTTGTCTCCCTCCCACTAATTGATTATCCATTTTACCTATGTCAAATATTTTGTCTCCCTCTAATTTTGTTCTTTCTCCCTCTGTCACTCTTATATATAAGCCATAACTCTGTCTTAGCATTTAGTTATTATTATATCCTGAAGAAGCTTGAAACCGGTCGATATATGAAATAATAAATTCGTGGTTAAATACAAAGTGTTTGTGTTTTATTTTATAATTTTTTAATTTAAATATAACCCCTCTGTGTCTATATTCTTGTTCATGGAGTATCTTTTTGTGCTCCAGATCTAATTCTGTGGACAATCCTACTGAATTCTTTTGGGCTTCGGCCAATTCCATGAAGTTTCTGCGGGTATCAATTGGCGTCGATACTTTTCTTTTTCTTGATAGGCCTGGAAAAATATTACTGTACGGGACGTGTTCGCCTGCACAAGAAAAAACTGTAAAATATAAGCACCGGTACACATTTACTTTTGTCCTTTGTAATGATTCAAATAAAGCGCTTGAGGTATTTCATGTGAACCGTTACAGAGTTATTTAAAATGCCATAAAAATGCAGGGAATATCAACTCTTGTAATATGTTTGCATAAACGAATGCGTCTTGAGAAAGACGATATATTCGACATTTGTAATTTGCATTTTTAAAAGAACGCCTTTATAAAGACGGTTGGTTTTTATTGCGGGTGCAACTCCCTCTAGGCTAAGTCGGTATCGGCTCTGCGAGGCGCTGGCTGGTGGGCTGGTTCAGTAGGCAATGGCAGATTCCCTCTCCGAGGCTGGCTGTTGGGAAGGCTCAGTCGGTAACGAGTCTGCGAACTCAGTGCCAGTGAGCAGGCCGGTTCAGTAGGCAACAGTAGATCCCCTCTCCGAGGTTCGCTAGCAGGCAGGTTCAGTAGACAGCGGAAGTGGAGCGGGGGGGGGGGAACCGGGTTGAAATCAAACACAGCGAGTTAGTTCCCAGGTAGCGAAACGAGTACGAGCAGAGCGGACAGCGATTGATGTTGCTCGGTCCAAGACTTGAAGCGGAATGCCAGGGACCGGTTTTTGCGGCGTATTTATAAGATTCATTACGACCGCGTCACCGACCCTGGTTTGTTTTAACAAATTCCCATAGCGAGCTTTACTTTTTTTTGCTATGAAGCTCGCCACGTTGTAGGATTAAATCTGTATAAATATGGGAATATTTTATAATATTAGACCTTGTCTACCGCTGTCGTTTTGCCGAAACCACGTCGTCGTAATATTTTTTATATGGTTATAATAAGACATATTCTACATGATAAGTGGTCAAATCTCTGTAACATTTTCAGAGTTTCGCTGAGTACATAATTATCTTACGAGTAGCATATTTTATTTCTATTCGAGCTTATTTAATTAACATGTAAGTATCTTTGTACAAAACTATTTAGTTAACATTGTCTCCTATTATTACAGAAAAGGTTTGCTAATTCTAGTATTTTTTTCTAAATCTCTCATTGCCTGTTGACGGAAGAGCGGGTTTTTTCGTTCAGCCAATGAGCGTTTGCTTCGCGAGAGCAAGATGGTTGCTTGCGTTAAGGCGAGACAACTGCTCTCCCATTTAGCATGATAAAATTTACCGTTAAACGGCAGGGCGGGTTTTTAAACATGAGTTACCTATATGTAGGGCAGGTTTATCAACATTAGTTTTTATGGAAGGTTTTACAAAGTTTTCGACAGTGGTAAATATGATGGAATTTTGTTGTGTTTGTTATATTTGATGTACATGTTTGTAATGATCTGCACTTTTCAAACTTTTCCTTCTCTTCTTTCTCCGATAAATTTTCTTTAAGTCCCATAGGTAACTTTTCCATAAGGCTTTGATTATGTATATATCCGGGGTAGGAATGTCGTCCCTGCCGTCTTTACAAGCCTTTGCCCCTCTCTTTATTACACACCCTTTCAAGTGTGTGCATCCTAGCTTGTCTACGTGTTTTACGACCTTGAACGTAATTATTTCACGTGACGGTTCAGTATAAAAAGGTTTCACCGAATGTTGTGTTGGTTTTTTGTTTCTCGGTATAGAAACCTAGTTATCAATGTATGTGTGTGGTATCCCTCGGTTCTTTTGAGATAGAGTGAGTTGAATCCATTACCGCTGTGTTTTAAAGCCATTTCATAAACCTTATTTTCTGAATCGCCAGCTCTCCAACTAGCTACGCGATTCTACCTGTCGTAGGGTAATGTGAGTATAATAAAGTGTTAGGTTTTATATATGTGATATACATACGATAAATTTATGGTGTTAGTTGTCGGCGCCATCCATGTATATATTTTGGGAGGGAAGGGAGAGGAACGGAAATGAATTTGTTCAAACTAAGTTGGCTCCTCCTCTTTACCAAACAAATCTGATGGATGATAATTTGAACTGCGTGTCTGGATATCCGAACCGGCCGGATCTGGCGAGCTTTCGCTTGGCCTCCCCTTGTTCCAAATTGGCAACCGTCACGCCAGAATAAAGAAAACCAGGTCTCCTCACCAATTTCAGAAATGCCCCAACCTCATTGCACCTCCAGGAAAATCTACTTTACTGAATGTAGAAGGGGAAAACCATGACATCCCTTGTCACGAATCTAGTCGCGAAAATGTGACACGTAAGGTCCTAAGTTACATGCCACCTCCAGAAAACGCTGTAAATTCCTCGTCGTCGGGAACTTACATCACTTTCTAGGTCAATAACACAGGTAACACACGACGATCTTGTGGACATTAAGTCAGCTTTTATTGATAAGTTGTGTGCTTATCCATTCAGCCAATTATCATGTGAGATATGTGTAAGGTTTACTCGAAATTCCAAATTTAGGATGAGGACTGTCTGTATTTTAATATTTGGTTCCAGTAATTGTTTTATGAGGTTACTAGCACCCTCGTGTATTAGGTATGGGTAACTTCTATTGAATACCTATCCTCTCAGGTAGGTATAAACGAATAATTGGTTTGATTTTTTTGGAATTTAATTTTATGAGGCTGCCTACCTCTCGAAAGGGACCTGTTGAGAAAAATTGTTCGGTTGGTAGTTTTATTTCTGAGATCACCATCTCCCCCTTTTGACTCTAGATTTGTTCTTGTGTATCCCAATTTGTAAATTAGAAAGTCAAACAATAGATGAAAAGTATTAAATTAGAAAGTCAAATAACAGATGAAAGGCATTCATTTTTGTTCTGTTTGGTTGCATCCGATCGCTTTCTTTTCGGGCGGGCATACGCTAGCAAAACTTCCCCTTCGACTGACTGTACACCACGCCTCGGCCTACATATGAAAAGGTCATTGGCCCGTCTCCCTTTTTCAGCTGACAGATAATCTGCCTGACACATTCCCTTTTGAAACATTAATTTGGGCCGCAGGAGTTGTAAACTTGGTTCCTGTTGTTCGGTTGCATCCGTCCTTTAAAGGGTCCTCTGGAATTTAATAAATAATATAAAAAAAACTCACTCAGTTAGTCATCTCCCAATCTCAGCATGAAGCTTACCTGGTTACACACTACGTAGCTAAATCAGTTAAGTTTTACAGTCTCCTCCCTACTGGCATTCCTTCCTCCTTTTAGCGAAATCCTTGCAATTTGTTCAATTTTGATCCCCTCCCTATGCCTATAAAAGGGTAATTAAATAATTCTGTAAATAAAATTGTACCTCCCTAATCTCTGTCAGGATTCGAACCCGCAATTTTATGATTTGTTTGATTCTCTGGTTTACGGTCTCCGTGGATAGAACGTCATCTCGCCAATTATTAATTCCTCCCTAGCCCGATGAAACACTTCCTGCCTTTAAATACGTTCACTCTGTTTTAAAGCGCGATCATTATTATTATTATTTCCATGTTTTTAAGACAGGTAATTTAGTTCAAACCGTATACGAAATCACGTTTAAATTAACACAATTTTATAACATAATCGCGATCGCACAACACCTAGCGCCCCTGAGGTGATTTTTCACAAAACGGCGCTCTACAAATTATCCAATTATTATTATTGTTATTAGTATTATATCTATCCTCACTGAGTACAACTACTTTCACTTCACACAAACACCGGTTCAATAATATTTCACTTTGATTCAATATTTAACAATACTTTTTAACACCATCTGAATTCACTAATTAACTGTAATTTCACACATCACTTCTGGTTTTAATTGATTTCTCGGAGCTGTCAACCTATCCAAGTTCAAACACCGACTGCCTGTCCTGCGATCTCTTCTCTCTCCCTTCCCGTGGGAACGTGTTTACTTCAAGGCCCGCCTGTAATGTCTCTTATGTTGTTCGTCTAAACAAATTTTTTTTTGGAGTACGTTCGTCTCGTTTAATTATGTGAGTGTTCAATCCATCACATGTTATATTGATGATGCTGATGACGTTCGATACAATTACATTAAAATTAAAACATTAGAAAGTAAGCAGGTAGTTTTTGCAAATATATTTAAACGTTTTGCTTGATGAAGGAGAATACATGACGAACATGTGAATGATAGAAGTAGTCAGGGACACCCGAGAAAACATGGCACGATCAAGTGAACCAAATACTTGAGTTGGGCCATGTCAAGTGTCAGAATAACAAAAGAGTATGTATAAATGTTAATGAGGCAAGAGCGAGTTGTTTGGCGGTCCGTTGAGTTAGTTCGGCGTGATGCTGTTAAAATAGATACTGTTAAGATCCTATACTACTCGTACTAGGGCATAACTAAACTCTCTTTTCAGGAACGGTGTTATTGGTAAGCGTTTAGTCGCAACACCAAGATACTCCGATGCACAAGATAGTGGTATTGGGGGACTTCCACTGTCACCTATAAAATAGATACTGTTAAGATCCTATACTACTAGGGCATAACTAAAATCACTTTTCAGGGACAGTGTTATTATTTTTATCAGTGTAAGGTATTTTTCCTCTCGGCTGTTGGCCTGCCAAGGGGAAAGCAACGTTATGGGGCCATACCTCTAACTAGTTCAGTTCAACCCACCTAAACCATCACCCTAAATCTCGTTTATTTATTTTACAATAAAATATACAGTTTTACATATTGGCTTTTGTACGGGACGTGTTTGCCTGCACAAGAAAAGACTGTAAATAATAAGCACCGGCACACATCAGTCCTTAACCTGGGTAATGATTTACGTAAAACACCGTGAGGTGTTCTATCCAAACCATCATAAAAGAAAGACGATTCGAATCAAAATTCACATTTTAATTACAAGTATTGTACTGGTATACAGAACGTACATAGGGGTGTAGCTTATAGGTACTTCCTATTTTTAACAGCCAACCCAATTCACAAGAAATAGTTATATGTATTTCAATACAACTGGGATTTAAAACACAGATAGAAAACTGATATAATCGGAATCCTTTCAGCGATAATTTCAGATTGGAGCACATTGTGCATCATCGCGCCATTCGATACAGCAAATGGCATAGGCGACTGCTGGAGCAGAGGCCAGTTCAATTGGTAGCCGGCAAGAATCAGTCAGCCTCTAGGCTTCAGCATCAATGGATAATTCAGTTGGTAGCCAGGAAGAATTGGCCGGCTTCTAGGTTTTCAACATCAATGGCTAATTCAGTTGGTAGCCAGGAAGAATTGGCCAGCCTCTAGGTTTTCAGCATCAATGTCTAATTCAGTTGGTAGCCAGGAAGAATTGGCCGGCTTCTAGGTTTTCAGCATCAATGGCTAATTCAGTTGGTAGCCAGGAAGAATTGGCCGGCTTCTAGGTTTACAGCATCAATGGCTAATTCAGTCGGTAGCGATGAAGAATTAGCCAGCCTCTAGGCTTTCACCATCAATGGCTAATTCAGTTGGTAGCCAGGAAAAATTGGCTGGCTTCTAGGTTTTCAGCATCAATGGCTAATTCAGTTGGTAACCAGGAAGAATTGGCCAGCTTCTAGGTTTTCAGCATCAATGGAGCAGGGATTAGCCAGCCTCTAGGTGATCGCCGGCAGTGGGCAGTTCAGTCGGTAGCCAGCAGGTATTTGTCAGCCTTTGGGTTGTCAGCATCTGTGGCTGGTTCAGTCGGTAGCCAGGTCATTTGATTATAAGAGCCGGCACACGGAGACGCCCCATTATTGTAATGATGACAGATACGTCTGGCTCAGCTCATAGAGTGCCGGCCGTAAACAGCTCGTTAGAAATAGTTGTAATCTTTAAAATGATTGTGCCGTGATGGAAGAACAGAAGCGACTGCAGATTTCAGTTGACACTCAGAAATTTATAATTATAACTAACAGATTGCGTTTTAACTGGAGGTGTTCCGTCCACTCGTGTCAATTTTTGATATTTCACTGACGAATATTGTGGTGTTTTTCGCTATTTATAATTTCTCTAGCAAGTTTTCTTGTGACGTCAATATCTTTACCACAACTAGTTAACGTTTCAGACGCAGGTGTTTTTAGGTGAGAATAATAATTTCGCCCAGCGACTGGTTTGTCAATATTTTGATTTTTTTCCGGCTTGAATCGCCTAGTAACCGATTATTTTGATGCATTTTTCTACTGGAAAATTTTATAATATTAAATGTAATAAATTCGTGTTTTCATGTTCGATACAGCTTTGATGCTTGACATTTTTGGATTGAAAATTTTTTCAAAGTGCAGAAAATACAGTTCGGTGTAAGTTTTTGATGTTGACATTTAATTCTCGGTCATAATTATGACTAGTTTCCCGTAATTTCGTCCGACATTTTCAGAAATGGTTATTTTAGAACTCGTAATTATGCTACTTATTTCCAATTTGATGTGATTGGCTGTAGGTGTTAGCCATTATTATTATTAATTTGTAAACGTTAATGTAATAATAACTTTAAAAAGTCTGCCGAGTGTCAAGTGTCGAACACCAAGTGTCGAGCACCGACCATCGAGCACCGAGCACCGAGCTTTGCCCCATCATTTAGCTACCGAAGTAGAAAACCCTCAGCACAGCAAGTGATCGGTTGCGAGAGCGTTAGAAGTCAGCTTACGAAACTTAGTTACCGCTGAAAGCTGGGAACTAAAAGCGCTGCCAGTTGCCATCGAGCCATTCTGCAGCTTTCAAGTCAGAGCAATTTATTTTAAATTAATGGCAAAACGTTGAGACAAGGCGACTGTTAAAAAAGGTCATTTTGTTAGAAATAATAATATGCTCAATTTATAGTAGTTTATTTAACTAACTAACTAACTAACCATCAAGCCGTTTCCCGAAGGGATAGGCAGAGAGGACGGACCGCCAAACAACTCGGTCTTGGCACACACTTCTTGCCTCATTCACAATCATACATCGTCTCTGACATCCTCTTCTATTATTCTGACTCTTAGATGGCCCGACTCGAGTATCTGATTCACTCGATCGTGCCATGTCTCCTTTCTTCGCTCATTCGCTCTACATGCCCAAATAATCTAAGCGTCCCTTTCTTAATCTTACTCATTACGCTTACATCAGCCTTGCACTCTTTGCGGATCTCCACATTCCTCACACGATCATACATGGTTTTACCACACATACGCCTAAGGGACCTCATTTCAACAGCATTCAATCTACTTTCATCCTTTCTTTGCCAGTTCCATGCCTCACTTCCATACATGAGGGTAGGTACCAGCACTCCATTGTGGACTGCTAACTTCGCTTCTTTGGACAATTTTTTGTTAGCGACAACTGCGTTCAGTCCTCCATTAATAGAGTTACCTGCATTTTCCCTTCCTTCAATATCTTTGTCAGCCTTCCCATCTCTCGTAACGCTGGATAAACCTTAGAAGATTGCTATAAAATGGTTAGGCCCCTAGTTGGAAGCCAGTGCTATATTATGGTTACCCATCACCTGGAGTTGAACCAGGGTTATAAATTGGTTAGCTCAGTAAAAGGGTAGGCAGATGAAACTCGAATTCAATCAGGGGTGGGGAACTTCTTAGTTCATCTCTTCGTCCATTTGGTCAGGGATTGGGGCAGGTTAACACAATAATTACTCATGAGTAAAAGGCACAGGTATATTTAACATCTTCTAAAGAAACACAGGGTTGAATTGGAATCTCTACTCTCTCTCTCTAGGACGACCGGGTGAAGCATGGAATTTTAAAGAGAATTTACGGTTTTGAACACAGGTAAAGTGGATATACTGGAGAGCTTACGGTTCGCCAAAGCCTGATGAATAGAGGGTCCACACGAACGAGGAAACAGAAGAATTTGACGGCAATACAAACGACTTCCAACGAGCCGAGTATATAACGGATCCCGAACATGATTAAGAATGACACGGCAAACTATTGATTACAATAAATGAGTTGGTTAAAACACGTGAAAACTACGCAAGATTCGGGCGTATTAATAATTGCCAAGCTGGGACGCAGAGAGCGTGACTGTCCGAGGCCCGAGTAGAATGGTGATTAATATGTAGGGTGACTGTATTACGTAACAAGATACAACAAAATAATGTACTATGGAATTGTATATCTTGAAAAGGTCTACAGAAAAGTTCGGTGTGGTATAATTAAATTAAAAATCAAATGTCTATCTCCTAAGGATAACCCACAGTAATCATTATTATCTTTTACATATATTTTGACCAATAAAATATTAATTATTTTCCAATTAAATAGGTTAGTTATGTATAGCATTTAATGTTTATTAAAATAACTGTAAAATCTATCTGTTTTGTATTTAAATTATGTCTCGAAAACGTAGTGGTTTGAATATAGATCGTAGTACAAGGAATGTAAAAAGGATGCGCTTGGTAGGTCTTAATGACGAAAACGAAGAAGAAATGGATAAACGGCTGTCAAATAGCAGAGACAGTATTTCTTTGCGAAGAAATAGATAATCGTCTGTTGAACGTAAGGCAATGAGTTGTAAGGGTAAACGTTGGTTCAAAGAGAGAGCAATTCTGTCACCTATTAACGAACAAGTAGAAAAGGTAAATAACTTGATTCTCTCGAAGATAGATGCACTGACGCAAGCATGCTACTCTGTAAACACTGTGCTAGATATTGAAGGGGCTCTTCACTAGAATGAGCGGTGATCAATTAGTTATTACTGTTAAAAAAATATAAAATGAATTAAATTATCATAAAATAATTAATTATAGCATTTATGTAAATAGCAAAAACATTTATAAACTGACACATTTACGAACACAAAATCACCGCTAGTTTTAATATTTTTTATTTATTTTTCGGAATAACTTTATTGAGTAAAACCTCAAATTGTAATATTTAATTATTGAAGACAATATTAGCGATTTCTAAACGATAATCTGAAACAGAAAAATCAGAAAAGGATACGGTCACATCTAGGACTCGAACCCAGGACCCTTGTCTTGCCGGGACACCGGTCTACCGCTGAGCTAATAAACAAAAAATCCTTTTCTGATTTTTCTGTTTCAGATTTTCGTTTAGAAATCGCTAATATTGTCTTCAATAATTTAATATTTTTGTCTACAGGTACTTTTCAAAAAATATTTGACACTAAGCGTTTATCCTGACGAAGAAACCATCCCTTTTGAAACATGTCGATCTATCTTGGTTAAACAGTGGTGCACACAAAGAATTTCTTTTTTCATATATTAATTTTATTGTATCCACCTGAAAATGTATTGACATCAAATTTCGTTAAAAACCGTACAACCCTCATTCCGAAGCATTGAATTAAATGTTGTTTTATTTATTTGTGGCTTTTTGATGGTTGGCTGAACTGAATGGAGTTTCGACGTTAATTTTACAATTAGAAATGCACTTTGTAATTTATCGCTTCTCTGAGTTTCATGTGGCTTTGGGAAATTGCAAACCAGAATCCATACGAGTTTTAGGTACGGTTCATCGTCCATTTCAGAAAATTATCCATTTGATTTTCTCACTCTGCGCATCCTTTAACTGTGCTACGACCGAATGTATTTAATCATTATGGCTACACGAAGAAAACTTACTGATAACAAATACTGTTAAATAAAAATATTAAAAATTTGGTCACGTTATTAGTTTTCCTGTTAAAATTGGGACTGCAGGCCTATAATGAATGAATTGAAACAGTTCCTAACGAAGTAAGCTCCTAACAGTCAAAAGCAAAGTTTTTTTAATGATGGCGGAACAAGTGTTCATACAAATACTGATATTGATATTGAAATTCTGATATTGTCGCATTCCGTCATGATATGTATTAGGGAAAAGGACACGTTTTCTCGATATATTCTGAATGACTAATATTTTATCAGAAAGTTGGCAGGCCATCACTTTTTTAACAGGATAATTTTTCTCCGTGTAAAAAATAAATTAATTATTAGATCACATATAAAACATTCTATTTTATAAAAAATATATGGATAAATAATGAAGTAAATCCGTCACAGTGAATGGATGGTCGACCAACGACCATGCAGCTCCGTATTTATTTTATAATTGGATGATTTTTATAGCGCCGCTTTTGTGAGATATCACCTCAGGGGCGCTTTACAGTTAATGCAGGTATTACAAAAAAATATAAATATTACAAAAATAAATTGAAATTAAGTTAAATAAAATGTAGTACAGAAACAGGTGACACGAAGATGGAGAATCTGCAGCATGAATCCTAGGTGGTGAAGAAACTGGACCAGCTGCTGCAACGAGAGAGTGCACCGCGTCCACCAACAGTGCCAGCACGAAGATCGTCATTCGTCCAGGTATGTGTCTGCTGCTAATTAAGCGCTGTCACAGTATCCTCACATAGATAACAAACCTTGGGAGCACCGCTGTGACGTTCGGCAAGTCCATCTCCATGTAATCTTGTTCCTGGTGATTATGTTTTTATTGTTAGTGTTGCAATGTGCCCGAAATAAAAGGCGACGGTCGGGATAATAAATTGCCCCGGGCACTTGTTAGGGCTTTCAGAGTTTCCAAAAATTCCATTGAAAACATCTGGCGTACCTACAGTTACTGATTCTCGTCCCAAGTTCAACTTCAACGAATTTCGAATATTTTTTAGCACAATTTTCGATTATTCATTTTTAACCCACTGTACTCTAATCACATTACTATAAAGTTCTGATTACTAATTGGTAAGTTAATTTAAAATGTTGATTCACCGATTTTTGAAATACCAAGTTCTACTTTAATTCTATTTGCTAGTCTTCAGAAGCTAAAGATTTGTACTCGAGCAGATTTTGTACCTACATTTTATTTAGATATTGATGAGGGTTAGAGTATTGACTAACAGTAGATTGAGCAGTGTAAAGTTTCGAAGGCAAACCACCCGCCAAATGGATCGCTAGTCGACTGGAAGATTGTTCCCCATTGCTTTGTGTCACGATCGTAGCCGTACAATGAACAGCGTGCTGTGTGCAGTCTTCCTCTGTAGTGCACAGTGCACCGTGAACACTGCATATCGTGACAGAAGGGTAGTTGTTAAAGCAAACCACCGTCTTGCGTCGCGTCGCTTCTCACCAGCATTGAACATTCATCTTAATATTTGCTGACTGGAAAGCCTTTAAAATAATACTTCAAATAAATATTAAATATTGTTCGGATCAGTAGTATAGATTGTAGATCTGATATAAATTATAGTATTCTACCAAATAAATTCATATCAAAATATCGCGCCGTTATCCGATGCTCCGTCAACCTTCATAAACATTTACTTTTTAAAAGGTAAAATAAAAACATGCACATAATAGGAACTATGTGCACTTCTCCCTACTAGTAGATCTCAAATAGTGGCATCAAATTCTAACTTTGTCGTCAAACAGATTCTTCGAGAGAAATATAACGGTGGTTGCTTTTCTTTGCAAATTTGCAATGAAGATTCTTTCAAGTTTTTTCCTCATAAACAATAAGTTTTGGATGGGAAAGTTGCAAAAACTAAAGGAAGCTAAATGAAAAGTGTTTACACGCCAATGCCCCGGGTTACTACTTTTACTTTCGAGAACGTTCTCTGCTAAAACTGTTTTCCGTTGCACCTCTTTTGAAACCGTATCAACTCTTTTTAAAGAAAAAATACAAGAAACATACATATGATTCGAATTAAACATAAAATTATGTAATCATTTTATTTTAAGAGAATGAGGGATGTAATATGGAGTTTAATAAAAACAAAAAATCAGTCAAAATGAGACATTTTTAGTGGAAGTTTCAACTCTTTTGGATCGAACATGAAAAATTATTTTATTGCATTTAATATCAAATGCAGCTAAAATGCATACCTGCAAGCTTGATGACTTAACTAACTAACTAACTAACCATCACGCCGTTTCCCCGCAGGGGTAGGCGGAGAGGACGGACCGCCAAACAACTCGGTCTTAGCACACACTCCTTGCCTCATTCACATTCATACATCGTCTCATACATACTCTTCTATTATTCTGACTCTTGACATGGCCCGACTCGAGTATCTGATTCACTTGATCGTGCCATGTCTTCCTCGGGCGTCCCCGACTTCTGCTACCATTCGCATTTGCATCATATATCTTCCTTACACTCCTATCTTCGCTCATTCGCTCTACATGCCCAAACCATCTAAGCGTCCCTTTCTTAATCTTACTCATTATGCTTACATCAGCCTTGCACTCTTTGCGGATTTCCACATTCCTCACACGATCATGGTTTTACCACACATACGCCTCAGGGATCTCATTTCAACAGCATTCAATCTACTTTCATCCTTTCTTTGCCAGTTCAATGCCTCACTTCCATACATCAAGGTAGGTACCAGCACTCCGTTGTGGACTGCTAACTTCGCTTCTTTGGACAATTTTTTGTTAGCGCCAACGGCGTTCAGTCCTCCATTAACGGAATTACCTGCATTTACCCTTCTTTCAATATCTCTGTCAGCCTTCCCATCTCTCGTAAACATACTTCCTAAATACACAAACTCATCCACCTGCTCCAAGTATTCCTCATTCACAATTATATTGCACACTGTTTTCGTACTCTCTCTTTCAAACACCATTACTTTAGACTTACTTACATTCATCATTAACTCATTCTTCATGCATACTTCGTTCATCCTAGACACCAGAGACTGTAGATCTTCTATACTATTAGCAATCAGCACCGCATCATCAGCATACAACAGGCAACATACTTTCAAATTATTCAAATTCGCTCCCAATCCCACCTCTTTCAATTCTTGCATGCAATTATCCATGTATAGATTGAATAACCACGGTGACATTACGCAGCCTTGTTTAACACCTTTTGTGATATCAAACCACCCCGTAAAATCACCGTTCACCCTAACACATGCAACCCTTCCCTCACACAGAGACGCAATTGCCTGAGTCAGATTTGTATTCACTCCATACTTGGACAACACCTTCCATAGCTTTTTCCTGTCGACTCGGTCGTATGCTTTTTGTAGATCTACAAAGGCACAGAAAAGTTTCTGGTTTTTAGCCAGAAACTTTTCAGTGAGCATACGCAATGAGAAGATCTGGTCCATGCACCCCCTTTCACTCATAAAAGCACCTTGCACATCCCATATTTTATCTTTTGTTTCCTTTCTTACTCTTTCAATCAAAATTCTACCATACAGCTTGCCAACTGAACTTAGCAGGCTAATAGCCCTATGATTCCCACATTCCATACGTGACCCTTTACCTTTGTATAATGGCATGATCACAGCCCTTCTCCAATCTAAAGGCGTATAACCTTCCTTTAAACATTGGTTAAAAAGATTGCACAACCATGTGAGAATTATACGGCTACCTCCTTTAAAATATTCAGCAGCAATATTGTCAAACCCGACAGCCTTACCATTCTTCATACATTTAATCGAACTTTCTATCTCATCCATGCTAATTTCGGTAACATTCACTCCATCGTCATTCATATCTGATTCGCCGCTGGAATCACTGTCACTCACTTCGCTTTTGAAGACTTCCTCGAAATAATTCATCCATCTCTCTTTTATTTTTTCCTCATTCGTCAACATTTTTCCATCTTTTGATTTTATCACTTTCATGCTTCCGTTTTCTGGGCCACTCCGGGACCTTTTGACTTCTTTCCAAAACAACTTAATGTTTTCTTGGAAATGGTTTGTCATTTTCATTCCTTCTTCCTCTTCTAGGCGTTTCTTTCGTTCTTTCACTCCAATTCTTACTTTTTTCTTACATTCCTTATATACTTCTTTCGCTCGATACTTCTCTTCGCTGGAAGCACTGCCAGCCGCAATCAGACTTTCTTGCCATGGATTGACCATTACCCATTGACCATGCTTTCTTCTTCTCTGAGACCAGTGCTTTAATCTCATCATCCCACCATGCATCACCTTTCTTCCTACCTTGCGTACTTATTCCACAAACCTCCCTAGCAGATTCACAAAGACACACTTTTATGTGGTTCCATGTTTCGTCTATGCATAGACCATCCATTCCCTTCGCATTCAATCTTATCTCTGCACAATTCACATACTTACTTCTCACATTATCGTTTTGTAGTTTTTCTATTTTGACTCTTGTTGGAGTTAGTACCGTTTTCACTTTAGAGCGCCAACCGCGAAAGAGGTTTACTCTTGACACTACAAGAAAGTGGTCAGTTTCGACCTCAGCCCCTCTGAAAACTCTTGTGTCCTTGGTAACAGCTCTCAACCTAGAGTCAATTACTACAAAATCAATAATTGACCTCTCATTTCCTCTTTCCCACGTATATTGGTGGATACCTTTATGATCGAAGAAAGTATTCGATACAAACAGGTTCCTTTCCAAATCATAATATTTACCAGTTGAAAAATGCATCAATCTGTTACCAGGCGGCAAAAAAGACTGGATCGAACATGAAACAGTTCGATAACCCTATTTTCTTAAACGAAATTAAAATATTGACAAAGCCAATCGCTGGGCGTAATATTATTTGCACCTAAAAACACCTGCGTGTGGAACGGTAAACAAGTTGTGGTGATGATATTGACGTCACAAGAACGCTTGTAGGAGAAATTATAAATAGTAAAAAAAACACAATATTAGGCAATCAAAAATTACCACAAGTGGACGGAACACCTCCAGTTACAACGCGATCTGTTATAATATAACATTATAAATTCCTGAGTGTCAACTGAAATCTGTAGTCGCTTCTGTTCTTCCATCACGGCACAATCATTTTAAATATTACAACTATGTGCAACGAGCTGTTTACTGCCGTCACTCTATCAGCTGAGCCAGACGCATCTGTCATCATTACAGTAATAGGAGGTCGCCGTGTGCCGGCCCTTATAATCAAATGACCATGCCGCCACTGAATTCCTGCAACTGAACCAGCCACAGATGTTGACAACCTAAATGCTGATGAATTCTTCCTGGCTACCGACTGAACCAGCCACAGATGCTGACAACCTAAAGGCTGACGAATACCTGCTGGCTACCGACTGAACTAGCCAATGCCGCTGATCACCTAGAGGCTGGCCAATCCCTGCTACATTGATGCTGACAACCTGGAGTTTGGTGAATTCCTGCTGGCTAACGACTGAATTTCCCACTGCCGCTGATCACCTAGAAGCTGGCCAATCCCTGCTGTATTAATTTATTTATTTATTTATTTATTTATTTATTATTTTATTTACGCCCTAATGGGCTTTTACATGAAAATATACATTTACATTGATTACAATAATTGAACATAAGAAGATAAATGGAGTTAATTGTAAGAAAGCAACACATATAATAAAATTTTGTGCAAATTAGCAAAACACTAATAAGATGGATTCAATATAAAATATACCCAAGCATGAAATAGTAAGTAAAAGAAAGTTCAACATAAAAAGTAAGTAAGTGGGTGTGTTTAAACCCAGTATTAATTGTGTGTTTAACAAATCGATAAACCAATATAAATTAGAGTGTAACTTACTCGTGAGGTAAAGAACATTATAACAGAGATTTAAAAAAAAAAAATAAATAACAAAATAAGAGTTGCACCTGTAAAAAGCAAAAACTAATAGAATTTAGCAATATCGACATGAATAAGAAATAATAAGATCTGAGATGGAACATAGTGTTATGTATAAAAAGTAGTTAGTAGGTATAAGCATACAATTATAAGTGTATAGTAGAGCAAATAAAAAACAAACAAATATGGATATAATTTACTTGAAAGGTTTCGAATGGGAGAAGATGTAATAAAATTATTAAAGCTATAAAAGTTAATTATTAGCCGATAGAATCGAAATAAGTTGCCTTTTAAAGCTCACAAAATTGTCAAAACCAAATATATCTATAAGTTCACAGTATTTATTCGCAAGGTTGTGAATTCTAGGAATTGGTGAAAAAATAGAATAATTAGTGTTGAGGTTCTTGTTAAATTTAAAAGTATCTTTACTGCGAGTTTGCCTAGCAGGAACATTAATGCAAATAAGTTCCAACAAATTAGGGCTGTCAATTAAAGATTTAATAATTTTGAATAAAAATAGCAAATCAATTAACACTCTTCTATCAGATAATTTAAGAAGTTTAGTTTCAGCAAGCAAGTTATTGTAATTTATAAATTCGATTGGAATTTTCATTTTAAAATTAATGTACCGAAGGAATTTATTTTGTACCTTTTCTAATGATTGAGAATGGACCTTGTAGTACGGTGACCATACGGTGGAATTGTATTCTAATTTGCTTCGTACTAACGAGCAATACAGATGTTTTAATGTTGACATACTTTTAAAATTTGCTCCCATTCTCAAAATAAAACCAAGTATTCTCATCGCATCGCTTGTTATTTCATCGATGTGTTCGTTAAACTGTAGACTCTCGTGGAATATAACACCAAGATCACGAATCTGTGATACACGAAGAAGATTAGCACCATTCATAAAATAGGAAAAATTAAGTGGATTTTTGCCTTTGTAAAAACTGATAATCTGGCATTTACCTAAATTTAGTTGCAAATCATTGACAGAACACCACGCACATAGTTTATTAAGGTTCAACTGCAAAATTGCGCGATCGTCATCGTCTTTGATTATTCTGTATATCTTCAGATCGTCGGCAAATAACAGGACTTTAACATTAGTAAAAATATTAACAATATCATTGATAAACAAACAAAATAATATAGGGCCCAAGTGAGATCCCTGTGGTACTCCGCTCGAGGCAGCAAATGTATAAGAAGTAAACGAATCTATCTTGACTGCTAAGTACCTTCCTAATAGATAACTCTTAAACCATTCCAACATACTCCCTCTTATTCCCAACAATTTTAGTTTACGTAATAATATTTTGTGGTTTACTTTATCAAATGCCTTACTGAAGTCAGTATATATGGAATCAGTTTGATGTGATGCATTAAGGGCATTAACAATATCATTCGTGTACAATATCAAATTGGTAAGAGTAGATCTACCTTTAATGAATCCATGTTGAAGGGGAGAGATGGTTCGATTGATTCGGGATATCAACTTATCTAGTACTAGGCTTTCAAAAAGTTTGGGTAAAGTAGACATTATACATATTGGCCTATAATTTGTTACTTCGCTCTTATTACCTTTTTTGAAAATGGGCGTTAAAAGACTAAACTTCCAAAGGTCCGGGAATACACCTGATGAGAGTGACTTTGTAAATAACTTATGAATAGGATATGACAATGTATGCATACAATTTACTAAAAACCTGGGCGAAACATTATCAGGTCCTGCGGATTTTCGGGAATCAAGACTCTTCAGCTTAGATATAATATCGTCTATGGTTACATTACAGTCAGATATATCAAGAGTTTCAACCAAATCAAAGCACGAAATATTGCTGTCTTCACTTGCATTAATGTAAACGCCGCTAAAAAAATCAGCAAAAAGATTAACAGTTTCCTGAAGATTTTGGGATAATTTAGAATCGAATGTCACACTACTAGGTATGTAAGTACCATTTTCTTTTTGGGATTTAACATATTTCCAAAAGAAATTTGAGTTGTCCATGATAGAGCCTTCGACATCACTAATGTAATTTTTGTAACATTTTGCGGAGAGCTTATTGCACTCTGCCCTCAATTTTTGAAACGCAGTATAATCGATGGCCAGGCGACTTTGTTTGAATCTCTTATGAGATAATTTTTTAAGGTAAATTAAGTCTATCAGGTCTTTTGAGAACCATTTTGGGTATAGAGTTTCTCTGTAAGTCGTTAAAGGAACAAATTGTTCAATTGCAGAATTAACGATGAAGTAAAATTTTTTAAGGTGTACATTAATATCATCGTCGCTATCAAAGAATGACCAGTCAGTCTGTTTAAGGAAATTTGAAATTTTAACATAGTCAGCTTTTTTGAAATTTCGAGTTTCTACTACCTTTTTTACGATAGGAATTGGTTTAAGATTAGACATGCATATTTCTAGTGGTGGATGGTAAACATCGACAGGTAATAGAATTTCGGTACTTCTCACAACACAGATGTCAGACACATTTGACAGTGCCAAATCCAACGTACGACCTCCTATATTATGAACATTATTACACTGTGTTAGACCTAAGAACAGTGCCATATCTCTAATAACACGAATATTAACATTAGAACAAGAATTGACAGAATTCATATTACACCAATCATAATGTGGCAGATTGTAATCACCAACTAGAAGTAGTTTAGTATTAGGATATTTAGCACAAATTGATTCAACCTCGTCGCAGTGATTGCTGTAGCTTTGGATATCATAATGCTGACAACCTAGAGACTGGCCAATTTCTCCTGGCTACCGACTGAATTAGCCATTGATGCTGACAATCTAGAGGCCGAACAATTCTTCCTGGCTATCAACTGAATTAGCCATTGATGCTGAAAACCTAGAGGCCGGCCAATTATTCCTGGCTACTAAATGAATTAGCCATTGATGCTGATAACCTAGAGACTGGCCAATTCTTCCTGGCTACCAACTGAATTAGCCATTGATGCTGAAAACCTAGAGGCCGGCCAATTCTTCCTGGCTACCAATTGAACTGGCCACTGCTGCAGCAGTCGCTTACGCCATTTACTGAATCGTATGGCGCGATGATGCTCAATGTGCTCCAATCTGAAATTATCGCTGAAAGAATTCCGATTGTCTCAGTTTTTTATCTGTGTATTAAAACCCAGTTGAATCGAAATACATATAACTATTTCTTGTGAATTGGGTTGGCTGTAATAAATAGGAAATACCTATAAGCTACACCCCTTTGTACGTTCTGTATACCAATACAATACTTGTAATTTAAATGTGAATTTTGATTTGAATCGTCTTTCTTCTATGATTGTTTGGATAGAACACCTCAAGGTGTTTTACCTAAATCATTGCCCAGGTTTAGAACTGATGTGTGCCGGTTCTTATTATTTACAGTCTTTTTTTGTTCAGGCAAACACGTCCCGTACATCTTTCAATGCCAGAGTTCCTCCTGAGGAAGTTGAACAAAAAACTTAATATCTCTTGATTATGTAAAAAAAATCGCCCCGTATTTTGCGTATCGCTTGTGAAGGCTATTCCTCATGACGTCCATTTGTTCGACGCTAATTTGCAACCGTTATTCCAACAAATAACTGATTTACGGATCTGTCATTACTGTAAATGTAATGACAGATCCCGTATGGTTGTTTTGCTTGGACTGAGATCCATTATTTTTGTAGTTCTTTTAATGTTATCTTTATATTTTAGCATATTAATATTTCAATAATCTTTATTATAATCAATTGTACGTGCGATATGTGTTTTTCTCCTTAGAAATAAAAAAAATAACTCCTTGAAACCTAAAAATTATAAAATTTCAATTAGTGAACCAAAATAAATTTTTACACACCAAAAGTTTTCAAATAATGGTTTAAGGTATTATCAAGCTTAAAATATGGTCTATATATGGAAATAAAAGTGCGGTGCTGAAAGGCTTAAATAAAAAAAGTGGTAGATATTAATATTTTAAAAATAAATTCTGTAAAAGTATAATGTCTCGTGTTATTTGTGGAATTCATGGTGGGGTCAGATATGAACATCTAGCTCTGTGATCCAGTCTAGGGCCTCAGGCTTTACCCTGTGGACCTCATTAATCCCGCCGAGGAGTGAATGGAGCGGGCATTTGTTGTTCGGTGGGCTACACCACACCGCATTCACACATCACCGATTTTTTAAGGCCCCACCTATGCTTCATGCGGGCACAGGAGCTAATGATGGCGGTCCAGAATTTACAAGGCTGTGAGAACCCAGGCTGTCTCTTAATGGAGTCGTGTCGAGACCAACCGCAGAGGGTATTGAAACCCTATTAATTGAAGAAAACCATGATTCTGATAAAAGTGCCAAATTTGATTCACTTCAATATATTTTTTTTTAAGTTTCTTTATTTTATGAAATTATTAGTTACATGCATTGAGGAATTTTTCGACCACCATGCTAGGCACATGCCCGTGTTATGGTGTGATGATGTGTATTGTGATGATGATCATCAACCACCTCCCTAAGCACAGGTGTACAATATGTCTTATCACAAAATATAGCAACACTTGCAGTAATCATATTTGGTTAGAGCACTTAAATTGTGCCATATTCCAAGTAAAAAATTCTAACGACGCTTAATCACAAAATATATTTACAGTTAAAAATATATAAGTAAAATATATAAAGTATAAATATAAGAGTCTTTCAATTGTCTTGGTATTTTTGTAATCGCCAGTGTACTCGTTTTTAAATTTTCGTATTGTTTATTTTGGAATTAAAGTTACTTTCAAAAGAAAGTTACATACATTAAGATGCTACAGGAATGCAAGAATAAGTTTATTTAGATTATTGATGAAGTTGTATAAATCAAGCAGTTCTATTGGACCCCTCTAACAGTTGAGGTGTCGGAGGGCCGATGAGCGGTCCGGTGCAGGACCCGGGCGGGGCGCACGTCCCCCAGCAGGAAGGACGCAGGCATCACCGCGGGTGACAGCCTGTACTGCGGCAACTTGGTTCCGCGACGGTGAAGCGACTGAAACATTATCGCACAAGGGAAGGTTCTCAAACAATTATAACTTCATAATAAACATTATAACGTCCATAATTTATTTATTTAAAAAATTTGTACACGCCCAATTAGGGCTGTTACATATGATATAATCAAAATACATTTGATATAATCTGAGAGTAAAAGAGATAAAAGAATTAAAATATGTACCAAGTATAAAAATATTAACTTAAAAGCAACAAACGAAGTAAACTATAGGATGCACAATCCTATAAATTTAGATACATTGAAAATTTATGAACATTATAAATCTATCATGATAGACATATAGATTTAATAACAATGTTTTTATAGGCTGATAGACATTCAGTACCGTTGGTGTTCATGTGATATTTATTCCCTGCACTGTGCACTGTGCAGTCACATGAAAGTCAATCAGCCTAAGGAGTTCAGTGGAGTCAAACATGTTATTAACAATTTTATAAAGAAAAAATAGATCAAAACATATTCTTCTTTCTTTTAATGTAGCAAGGCCCATGACTTTCAACAGTGAGGTGTAGTTAATGTTTTCAATAGGAATTCCTAATCTATAATTTATGTTTCGTAAAAATTTATGTTGGATTCGCTCGATAGATTTTTCATAAATTTTGTAATATGGATTCCAAATGGTTGAGTTGAATTCTAAATGGCTTCTGACAATGGAAGAATACAATATTTTTTAGTTTTTAAATTTTTGAAATCTTTTGAAGTTCTTAATATGAAACCCAACATTTGCATCGCTTTAGTGGTTATATTGTTAATGTGGGAGATAAATGTTAATTTAGTGTCAAATATTATCCCCAGGTCTTTTATTTCGGGTACAAATACTAAGACTTGATTGTTCATACAGTATGTGAAAACCAATGGGTTTTTCTGCCTATAAAATCTCATGTCTTTTTACACTTTCTTACATTAAGGGTTAATTTATTTTGGATACACCAATCAGAAAAGCTAATGAGATTTGATTGGATAAAAAGCAGTCATTAATATTGTCAATAACTCGGTAAATTTTCATATCATCTGCGAACATCAAAATAAAGACACGTGTTAATACATTTAAGGTCATTTATAAATATGTTAAAAAGAATGGGTCCTAGATGTGAGCCCTGGGGCACGCCACTTGTAGCTTTAAAAGTGAAAGACAGTTGACCTTTGATGCAGACAGTAAGCTCTTAATTAGACAGATAATTCTTAAATCAGGATAGTACGTTACCGGTTATGCCAATTTTTGCCAGTTTGTTAACAAGAATTTTATGGCAAACCTTATCAAACGCTTTGCTGAAATCAGTATATATAGTTGATATAAATTTTTGAAATCTTTCCTGACACTTTTAAATTTAAAATAATTAGGTACAGATCTATTTTCTTTATAGATTTTATGATATTCTTTTGTACAGTTTATCAAGTGAATTAATTCCTAAGTGAACCATATTGGATACTTTGATTCTTTATGTTGGGTAAGAGTAATATTATTTGAAATTACATTATTGAGTTGCGAGTAAAAATAATCAGTATTGTAATCAATATCACCTTCATTAAGACTTGTCCAGTCAATGTTAAATAGTTCCTCATTAACTTTATTGTAATCTGCAATTTTAAAATTATAACAAAATCATGAGATTTTAAAATTATCATCTTCAGTGTAGGGTAAAGAAATTATAAGTGTAGGATGGTGTTTATCTGTAGGGACAATGAACTCAGGAGATTCGTAAACATTTACATCATCTTCATTTGAGAATATCAAATCGAGAATGCGACTGTTAACATTGGGTACGTAATCAAATTGAGAAAGATTTAAATAAGAACACATATCCAGAATATCCCTTTCACAATCAGAATTTGGCGAGTAATTAAGATCATTAAACTTACAATTCGGTAGGTTGTAATCGCCACAGACAATTATTTTGTGTGTTGGATTTTTTTTTTTATATACTCAACGTTCTCACAGTGATTTTTGCATATCGACAAGTCCGAGTTCGGAGGAATATATACACTGCCAATAATAGTTTTAGATGATTTTCGTTAGTTAGTAGTTAGTACGATGACGTCTTGTGTGATGGTAGGAGCTGTAACTTTGAATTTGCCGAGTTTTGATTTGATACCCCTGATATTTTGGTAGTAGATGCTGCATGATCCCGGTTTATGTTTATTAGCTGGCCTTCTGAACTCCTTTAGTTTTGTTCTGATGCCCCTGACGTTCTGGTAGTAGATGAGGCGTTTATATGGCTTGAGTTTTTTTGTTGAACATTGACAATTTTAGGTGAGTTGTTAATATATTTTATGGGTAAATTATTTTCTCCCTTATTATTCCGGTTTTCTAACTCATCCCATACATTGTGAATTTCTTGGCGCTGATCCCATGTTAAGTCTTTTTAGGTTTTAATACTATCGTCTTGGTAGTCTATTGAATTTTTTTGAAGAATTTATTTTCACTTGATGTTGTTTTGACATTTCAATCTTTATCGGACGTATTTTATCCATTTATTATTTACCTAAACGGAACATTTTTATTTCAGAAGTATCAACATTTTCAATTTTGCTTAGAATACTAAAAAGTTGTTATCCTCCCCCGTGCAGTCAGTTCGAGTACCAGTTGAGCACTCAGGTGCATTAAACATTATAATATTCTTAGAACGTAATTTTCTCTCAAATATAATATTACAAGAAGTATATTTTTTCGTCATTTAAAAAAATATTTAATACCAAATAGGATTTTCTACAGAACTAGCAAATACCCCGATCAACTGCTTGGAAGGCGAATCTGCTGACCATAACACCATCAACTATTTTAAGACCGGCTGCAACAATTCATTACCTTCTGAAGATAATAAGAATCATTTATTGTTGGAATATAAATTTTAGAATGTTACGTAAGTACTCGCATTGTATTGTTTAATACTAACGCATACCAGTGGAAAATCGCGGGACAGTCTGAATTTTTAACATAATATTGAAGCTGGGTGCTTAAGGCGAAATAGGTATGAACACTTTTCTAGAAAAAAACACAAATTGATTTCGAAAAATCGTTTATTTATCTAGTAAAATAAGATGTTAAATTTTGAAAAATAATATTATTTTCATATCATAATAAAGTGTTACCGTTGGACGATGCGCAGATTTGTTGCATTTTTGAAGGTGAATTTGTATTATACAACAAATATTTCAAATCATATAATAATACAGAATAAACAATCAATAAATTATCTATCAAAAGTATGTATAAGAATTTTGTTTTTATTTCAAATAAAATAACTAATAAATAAATCAGAGCATGCCTTTTGTGACGAAAATCCCTCAATTGGACTATTTATTTATGGTCTTACAAATTGGTATAGTTCAGATTTTTTTACAAAAATTATTTATCAAGACATTATTGAAACATTACAAATAATTTATGACCTAAAAATATATTTTTAAAGTATATAATAGTAATTAATTTCGATTCGCGGTTTGTGCATTTTTATTAACTCGGCGCAAGACAAAATTTTGTCAGTTTCCGCCGCGACCGGGCGGTGAGCGGACGTCTAGTCCACGCCAGTCAAGATAATGACATTTTAAAGAAATTCTTCGCTTAAAAATGGGGAGGAAAATACCCTTGAAAGAAAGTTTGATTAGAAAACACAAATTACGAATTCAAAAACGTACGTGGGAGATATATTTTCTGAAAAAATAAAGGTTAGTGATATTTAATTATCCGTGTACATTTTACGTACTTATATGCTACAGGGTCGTTCGAAAGAATCAGTCAGAATAAGCACATATTTTTTAAAACATTTGGCGATAATTTTGTGTTGTTTAATTTCCAGGGAAAAGAATCAACTATGGACTATCAGGAGTTTATGTCTGATATCGATGTTTCATGTATAAATTTTAAAACTTATGCCAAAGTACGTGAAACTGTTTGTGATTGGTGGTCAAAAAGTGCCACGAACCAAATGAATTTTGATTCGTGATGTGCGATTCAAATCATTTTTTTGTTCATAATTTCTATTTATTGTCCCATTCACTATTATATTGGTATAATTCAACATATTTAATATTTTTTGTGTCACTTTTTGTCAGTTTCATAATGTTATATTGTGAATTGAGCTTTTTGTTATAAGAAAAAACACGAGGTTGTTTTGGACATACTAACCTATGATTTTTCAATCGAAATTTACCTCGTGAATTTAATAACATTTCGACATTATACGACACCAGACGAGTCAGGTCGCTCCATTAACCATGAAAACAAATACATGAAAGCCATACAATATTATGCAATCGCATAACTATATATGTAGGTAGGTACCGTAGAAAATAGTTGGAAATAAAACCTAGTTTTAATATACATACTACTTCAGTTGTAAGGAATAAACCCTATTTTCAATGTAATACATATCAAATCAAGTAATACTTTAAAGATAAGTATTAGAAATTATTATATCTCTGCCTTCACTTGCATATTTAGTGTGTTGGGAACTCTTAATAAAGTAAAAGGTTTTTTACAATAATTGCGTGTATTTACGTTACAATAAATATAATTATTACTTTTTGGTAAACTAATGTTCAAGACAAGATTTTTTATGCATAGCACAAAGGGTAACAATTATTTTACAAGCAATAATTATTCGTCTGAAACACTCATCCACATTGAAAAATCTCCTGATAAAAGATACATGACGCCAACGGGACTCGAACCCGTGTCCCTTCGATTTCCGGTCGACAGCTCTGACCACTGGGCTATGGCGGCTTATCTCTTACCCGCGAAATGATTCAATATATACTAGTGTTTCATTCAACAATAACTGCTTGTTACATTTTTTCACCTGAAAACAACCAACTTTATTTTATATGAGAAAGGCATTGTAAGTGCTAACTCTCTCACTAGATGGCGTCGAGACAAATTGTCTACATTTTTAGGTGAAATACTTGAACTTGTCAAATATTAATTATTATTTTTTGGTAAACTAATGTTTTTAAGACAAGATTTTTTATGCACAGCACAAAGGCTAATATTATTTTACAAGCAATAATTATTCGTCTGAAACACTCATCCACATTGAAAAATCTCCTGATAAAAGATATGGATGAGTGAGATGATGATGAGCTCACGTCGAGTCGTGGTTTTAGTGAGTTTAGCGACAAATTATCTCCAAACTTAATATCAGTGCCTATTGCCAATTCAACATTTGCCAACAATGTCGGAGGGCTTCGCGATCACAATTTACCTACAACCTTCGGCTGGTGTGGAGTAGCTGAGTTGACAAATGCTTCTGGTTCCCATCCAGGGGTAGTGGGTTCAATTCCTCTCCTAGCCAAGTCCTTGATAAGAAACAGAAACAACATCTGCCGCTTATAATGATGGTAGTAGGTTTTTCAAAGATTGTCAATTTTTTTCATAAATCGGGAAAATGCTATGTAGAAATCGCCTTCCAGGTTAACATATCGGTACTCATTAGAGCGGCTGGAGTAATAAGTTGAGGACTTCTTGGCCCCAGGCAGGTTAAGGCGAAATAAGCCTTCTTATCACTTACGGGCGTTTCTGATCATAAATTTAAATAGTTGACGGCCTTCCAGTGGGAGGAGCTAGAGACCGAAACATTTAATATCGCACATTGTGACATGGTTTATTTCACACGGACAAGTTTTATACAATATAAATTTCAAATGATAATAATAATTAACATAATTGTTGGCATTAGTTAATGAATTGCATAATTTGTATGGTGTTTTGAAATTATGGTATCTACGTACAGAATATAATCATCTGCAGCATGAGTGGCAAATAATGATAAATCACAAATCTTTTTTCAATTATTATTATTTTTTTCTTCCTAGAGTCCTGATGAGTTAAAAAACTCATTGTAGGAGGGAGGAACTTACAATACATAGAGGGGAGTTAATGGGTAGAATTTTAAATCAGTATTTTGCTATCAAAATTATAAGTTTTTGATCTTCGGTGACGCCCGCCCAGACCTTCACCGTCCAATGCTTTGTTTTTCTTTTGAAGTAGAAAACTATGTCATCGGAAACCAAAATAAAATATCGTCAAAGAGATTTACTATTAGTTGGTTAAATTTTACCTTAAATTTGAAAATCATTTTAACCTGAGTGCAGTAACTTGGGGAGATAATTGTACAATTATATCTACAATAAATGATCTAACAATCTACACGATTGTACAATTTAAAAGTTAAATAAATCTTTTTAAAATTCGAATGACTTTATGTACTTTACGAGTAATTTATGTCTAATTGTATATATGGAGAAAAACTTTCCAATTTCTAAAATTTTATGCTGGTTACTTTGTGTAATATCTTATTCTACTGCAAACCGGTGTGAATGCTTGACAAATCAGTTCCAATTTTGCAATTTAAAGTAAAGTTTTTTTTTTGTTAAAATGCTACTTTATGGCATGTCTGAATTCTTCACAATAAGTTACAATTTTTCAGTACTCAAAAATTGGCGTGACTTACAGCCAAATGACAAAATGTATATGTAGAAAGAAAATGTATATATTATTTATAATTATTGAATTTAAATACTTTTCATATGAAAAAAATTCTACTTTATAATAATTTTTACACGTGACAATTACAAATAACAATCACACATAAGAGCGGAACTTTTTATTGAAAAAAATATACATGGCAATATTTAACTATTAAAAAAAGAAACTAGAATTTAAATAAATTGTACAAAATAAACTATTTTTATAATTTTTTATCAATACCCAAATTTTTCTGAAACGTGAGCACTGTGCACATTCAAAATAGAAATTATTTCTTCTTGTTGTATTCTTTTATGTTGGTGAAACATACAAAAAACCTTTACTTATTTGTGGAAGAAGTCAAATTATAAAAAACAGAATATTTCACTAATAGATTTAAAAGCAATCGTTTGATTAAATAAAAAAAAATACGTAAAAGAAATCACTGGACATACGGGCCGGGAGTTACACGACCTTTCCGGCTGAAGCTGTGGCCGTGACTGACGTATAACGCTGTAAGTACTTGAGGAGCTGCAGACGAATACAGTTACGTTCGCTGCGAGTATTGAAGTAACGTACAGCGGAGTTTGCTTTAGCCGGACAGAAATTGGATATTTCAAAGTGGTATATTTTAATTAATTCTTTTTATTACATTAATAAAATCTCAATTGTTTCTAGAGTGATTCCTCGGGAAGTAACTAATTCATCGTTTACAAAAATAAAAACTGGTGCTTCCCGCTCATCTTATAGTTGAAAAACGTTTTATAAAATTTGCAAACCGTTTTACATAAGATATTTAATGATAGGGTCCTATTTTTATTAATCTTAAATATAAATAACTTGCATCCCTGGGAATCCCTCTAGAAACATTTAAGATTTTAGTAATACGTACATCAGAAATAATTAAAATGTGAGCGCCGCGACGCTCACATTTTAACGCTCACGACGCCCCGACGCGTTGGGGCAAATCCTGTTATCAGGGTATTGTGTCACCTTAATGTATTTGTTATGTCGGGTTCACTGAAGTTTAAGTGTAGGCGAGAACTCGGCCAACTTTTAGCTTGTTTGTTTATAATGAGCTCCAACCGCCATTTTGGTGTTAGCTGGAATATCATTTGAATATCTCTTATTGAAGACGATTTAGTTTTTCGGATAACTCGAAATAATCACGCGCTCTAAATCTTATCCCCTCGGATTCTTTGCACGCTCGCCGTAAATCGTTAGGATTCCCTTCCCGCTTCTTATCCGAACTTCCCCCCAATAAGCGTGTTTGACGAACAAGACACATCTACTTTACATAGTACGTAAAGATAACTGAAGGGTATGTACCAGACGATTCATGAATATGAATGAAAAGTGGAGTGTATGCCAAGATGGAGTTGTTTGGTGGTCATTCCTCTCTGCCCAAACCTGCGGGGAAATGTCGTGAAGTTAAGTTAGTTAGAACAGATGTTATTCTTTTTATATAAGTATATTTTGATTATGAAGACTAATCGGAAGATTAAACAGTTTTTTTCTTAAATATGTTTATTCTATTTTCCGTTTTCAGCCCATCGTGCCCATCATGTGTGTATATCCATGGCCTATTTTTATTTTGCCACTTTAAGTCTTTACTGAATTTGTGTATGCATAATTAATTATGTTGTCGTGGGTAGTTTTAAGGTACTTGTGATGTTTTTATAAATATTCTGTTCGTGTGTATAAATCCGTTTTGAATTTTATACATTGATAGGTATTTGTTTTTCGATTCGTTTATTGGTAATTTTTTTGATGGGGGTATCTGTTTTATAATAAAAACGATTTTTTATTACCTTATTCTGCATTATTGTAAATCGTTTAAATACGTGATGTGTGTTTTTCCCCATATTTAAATTTGAATATTTAGATGTGACTGAATCAAACTAAAGTCCCTCTTTTCATGTGTCGGTAGAAGATCAGCTATTCCACCAAATACACCAATTAGTAGTTTTTTTTGTTTGTTTTATTTTTGTATGTGCTATTTATACGACGTGTGTTGGTCAATATGAAGTCCAAGGTATATTGTACTATCTGAAATTTGTAGGTTTTCCTTCTATTTGTAATGGTTTACGAGACGCCTTTTTTTCTTTTTTGTGGTTTATTTTTAATAAGCGAGTTGTTTAATGTGTAAAGATCCAGATTTTTGACAAAGCAAAATTTTGCAATATTATCTGTATATAAGAAGATTTCGCCATTTAGTTTTGATTGACAGCATATCATTTATATATATATATATATATATATATATATATATATTTGAAATAAGAGTGACACTAATTTGGATCCTTTAGGAATTCCATAGATTTTGCTATTGTGTTGAGTGCTTTTTTTTTTATCCAAATAGACATTTTGCACTACATTATTTAGATACCATTTGGTACCTAAATCACTTGAGTTGGAGAGCAGGACAAGTGATACATATTTTAACATTTTTTGTAGTATCTCATGATTCACAGTATCGAATGCTTTTTGGAGGTTAACGAGGATTGCTATAGCAAATTTTCCTTTGTCTGTGCTGGTTCCTGGTCCGATTTATCAGGTTTTTCAATGCCAATAGAGTTTTTAATTTTCAATTGTCTGTGCCGGTTCCTGCTCCTATTTATCAGGTCACTCGATGCCAATAGAGTTTTTAATTTTCCTTTGTCTGTGCCGGTTCCTGCTCCTATTTATCAGCTCATTCGATGCCAATGGAGTATTTCATTTTCCTTTGTCTGTGCTGGTTCCTGCTCCTATTTATCAGGTCACTCGATGCCAATAGAGTTTTTAATTTTCAATTGTCTGTGCCGGTTCCTGCTCCTATTTATCAGGTCACTCGATGCCAATAGAGTTTTTAATTTTCCTTTGTCTGTGCCGGTTCCTGCTCCTATTTATCAGCTCATTCGATGCTAATAGAGTATTTCATTTTCCTTTGTCTGTGCTGGTTCCTGCTCCTATTTATCAGGTCATTCAATGCCAATAGAGTATTCAATTTTCCTTTGTCTGTGCTTTTTCCTGCACCTATTTATCATGTCATTCGATGCCAATAGAGTATTTAATTTTCCTATGTCTGTGCCGATTCCTGCTCCTATTTATCAGGTCATTCGATGCCAATAGATTTTTTTGAAGTGAAACTTCTTTACGCGCGTTATGCAATTTCGAGGACAGGAGTAAAACCAACTCATGATCGTCATGAAAAACCGTGATCATTTCGCTATAGGAGCCTAGCCAATATTATATACCTTTTTTAGGTCACTCTCCAAACTCAGCATCGTGGTCTAGAGGCAGAGCGCGTGACTCTCGTCGTGAAGAACCGAGGTTCGATCCCCGCTTAAACTATTTTTTTTTTCTTTTTGTGATTTTTTTAATAATAATTTTTTTTAAAGTGGTAAAATGCTTTTTTTTAAAGTGATAAAAGACTTTTAGATATTTTGACTATATGATATTTTGGTCGAATACGTAATAACCGTGGTCTAGAGGCAGAGCGTTCGACACTCGTTATGCAGGACCCGGGTTCGAATCCCATATTTTTATAACTTTAAATTTTTTTTTATCACATGCTACTTATAAATATGTCAATAGACAGAAAAAAAGAGAGAATGAAATGAAAAGAGAGAGAGAAGAATACTAAAAGTTTCACTTCCGTCGTGCGTAGGCTTGCCACACACTGTATTTTTTTTTCAATAACCTTATTATTTATTTATTGAAACTTGTTTAGCCTTTCATAAATAACATGTTTAATTTTTTTGATGAAATTGGTATAATTGCGATGGATTTAATGTTTCAAAAAGTTGTTGAAGTTGTAAAGGTAAAATCAGCGGTAAGGAGGTAGGTGTTTCTATAGCACAATAGATAAATGTCACCTCCTTGACTTAATTCTTGTCGCAACCTGAACGTTTTTCTTCTCCGTATCTTATTCTAATAATTCATATGGCTTAAATTTAATTAATATAATTTCAATAGTTAGTAAAATTATCACATTAATCGTAATATTTTTTCAAAAACATGATTTATATTGTACCTAGCCACTTATATACCTCACATGGCCGTGCTGTTTCCAAATTTTTGGTAAAACCGATTCTCGGATTTCCAATGTGTCAGTTGCGTATAGTTCCTAGTAACAATTCTTACGGAAAGTCTGATATCGCCATCATCATCGGCGCTACCACAGCGTGTGATTTGGCCCACTCCAAAAAGTCTGAATTCGAAACAGAAAAAGATTAATTCAGGATTTATTATGTGTCATTAAAATAGAAATATGTCAATCAGACTACAACTGAATCTAAAAATCTAAAGAATCTAAATCTAAGAATCTTAAAAATCTAAAAAACACCGCATACATGCATGTAAGTGTTTTAAAAGTCACATCAGTCAGCATCATTCGATCAGGTAAGTTTTTAGATTCTCACGGCCAAAAGCATTTTTGTTGTTTGTTTTTGGGGTGTTATGCCGTGTTGCGCTAACTCCTTCTTTAGCCGACGTTTCGGACAGCGTTGCAGTGTCCATCATCAGGGCAGATCCGGTAGATCCGAAGATGTGTGCGAACATCTTCGGATCTACCGGATCTGCCCTGATGATGGACACTGCAACGCTGTCCGAAACGTCGGCTAAAGAAGGAGTTAGCGCAACACGGCATAACACCCCAAAAACAAACAACAAAAAAAGCATCATTCGATGTCCAAATCCCCCGGATGCTTTGTATCAAAGTATTCTATCAATAGTGAAAACGAAATGTGTTTATTTCAGCCGATTGGGTTTTTATTTATTTATTTATTGACGCCCTATTGGGCTTTTAAGTACATACAAATTACAAATTTTATTTTTAACAACAGTATAAAACAAACAATAGAAAATCGAAATAAAATATATTGATTTCTCATACATTATTTACATTTAAAAAGTGGTGGACTAATTTGGCTTTAAATGTATTAAAGTTTAAATTAAATATGTCAGCGACATCACTTAGTTCATTGCCCAACCTATGTATTCTTTCTAACACAGAATTCGTAGCGAAGTTATTGTTGTAGAATAAAATATTCCGTCTAGTATATTTTGGAGGTATATGTAAAGATAGCAAGTTTATAGTGTCAGGGCAGTCTAACCTTGAATGAACAATTTTATATAATAAAATGAGATTAAATATTTTTTGCCTTTCAGATAATTTCGATAAGTTAAGTTTACTGCGTAAATAGACATAATTGATTTCAATAATAGGAATACCAATTTTGAAATTAATAAAACGTAAAAATTTATTTTGAATTTTTTAAATTTGTAAACAATGAGAGTTGAAATGAGGACACCAAATGGTTGCATTGTATTCAACCTGACTTCTAACCAGAGACTTGTATAGTAATTTTATAGTTTTTATGTTATTAAAGTCTTGAGCGATTCTGAGAATAAATCTAAGCATTTGTAATCCCTTACTGGTAATGCTATTAATGTGATTCAAGAAGCGTAATTTGGAGTCAAAGATAACTCCAAGGTCATTGAATTCAAAAACTCTTTTTAGATTGGCATTGTTAATTGAGTAGTCGAATAATAAAGGGGTTTTAGATCTATGGAAACTGATCGTTTGGCATTTGTTGATATTAAGATGAAATTTGTTTACGATGCACCATTCATAAAGTTTATTTTAAAGTTTAGTTTATTTTTGGTGGGTAGTGGCCATTCTCTTTCTACCGTCTCCCAACTGAACGTGGGTACGTCTCCTTGATGACCGGCGACCAGCACATCCACTCTGTAGATAACTTTAGTAGGGCTATTAATATTTTTTTGCAATAATGTACGACGAAAAACATCTAATAGTATTTAAAAATATCAAACAAAAGCCTAGTATTTATTTTTTTTAAATCCAGAGAGGAGCAATTATAAAAAATTAAACCAAATTTGACATCGAAGTTTCGTTTCTGGGTGAGAAAAAAGGCTGGTTGTTTCACAGAATTTTAACAATTCTTCTAATTCCGAAGTTAATTTTCAAGTTCTGTAAAGGTTCTATTCATTTTGTTATTATTTCAGTTGTTTGAATCATCTGGCAAATAATGATATAATTGCAGAACTTGAATAAAACCAGAACAGAATTTAAAATTTAATTTTGAAATTTGATGAAAAATTGTTCATATTATGTGAAACAATAAACAACCAGTCCCAAATGTATTATTTCATAATCAACGACCAATTTAACAAACTGTCGATGAAATCAATAGTAAATTTTAATTATTCATCATGGAGATTTCCCAGAAAATGTTACTTAAAAGGCGGGGAGGCGGGTACAGGAAGTGCTCGACTGCTCGGGGGGTCCACCGTTGGAGCGGGGGAGCTGGGGGCGGGGGTCGCGGGACACCTGCCGCGTGGCCAATCGCCGGCAGGACTCGGAACGGACTATCACCTACATACAATATCAATTAAAAAAAATAAATTGAAATGGCTTAAAGTAGATTTAGTCTGCGCAGAGACTCGGCAGCACTGGCTTCAGTTTCATGGTACAACGTAAAGACCGTGCAAGAACTTGAAGACCAAACTGACGGATGAAGTTGCAGAAAACTTCACCAGTTTCATGGTACAACGTAAAGACCGTGCAAGAACTTGAAGACCAAACCGACGGATGAAGTTGCAGAAAACTTCATCAGTTTCATGGTATAACGTAAAAACCGTGCAAGAACTTGAAGACCAAACCGACGGATGAAATTGCAGAAAACTTCATCAGTTTCATGGTACAACGTAAAGACCGTGCAAGAACTTGAAGACCAAACCGACGGATGAAGTTGCAGAAAACTTCATCAGTTTCATGGTACAACGTAAAGACCGTGCAAGAACTTGAAGACCAAACCGACGGATGAAGTTGCAGAAAACTTCATCAGTTTCATGGTACAACGTAAAGACCGTGCAAAAACTTGAAGACCAAACTGACGGATGAAGTTGCAGAAAACTTCACCAGTTTTATGGTACAACGTAAAGATCGTGCAAGAACTTGAAGACCAAACCGACGGATGAAGTTGCAGAAAACTTCACCAGTTTCATGGTAC
Source organism: Hesperophylax magnus (assembly GCA_026573805.1). Taxonomy (NCBI): domain Eukaryota; kingdom Metazoa; phylum Arthropoda; class Insecta; order Trichoptera; family Limnephilidae; genus Hesperophylax; species Hesperophylax magnus. The sequence continues at coordinate 608,171 of JAIUSX010000043.1, read as the reverse complement.
AACGTAAAGACCGTGCAAGAACTTGAAGACCAAACCGACGGATGAAGTTGCAGAAAACTTCATCAGTTTCATGGTACAACGTAAAGACCGTGCAAGAACTTGAAGACCAAACTGACGGATGAAGTTGCAGAAAACTTCACCAGTTTCATGGTACAACGTAAAGACCGTGCAAGAACTTGAAGACCAAACCGACGGATGAAGTTGCAGAAAACTTCACCAGTTTCATGGTACAACGTAAAGACCGTGCAAGAACTTGAAGACCAAACCGACGGATGAAGTTGCAGAAAACTTCATCAGTTTCATGGTACAACGTAAAGACCGTGCAAGAACATGAAGACCAAACCGACGGATGAAGTTGCAGAAAACTTCATCAGTTTCATGGAACAACGTAAAGACCGTGCAAGAACTTGAAGACCAAACCGACGGATGAAGTTGCAGAAAACTTCATCAGTTTCATGGAACAACGTAAAAACCGTGCAAGAACTTGAAGACCAAACCGACGGATGAAGTTGCAGAAAATTTCATCAGTTTCATGGTACAACGTAAAGACCGTGCAAGAACTTGAAGACCAAACCGACGGATGAAGTTACAGAAAACTTCATCAGTTTCATGGTACAACGTAAAGACCGTGCAAGAACTTGAAGACCAAACTGACGGATGAAGTTGCAGAAAACTTCATCAGTTTCATGGTACAACGTAAAGACCGTGCAAGAACTTGAAGACCAAACCGACGGATGAAGTTGCAGAAAACTTCTTTGATGAGGGACTAAATGAGTTACTACACAAATGTGATGTCCGTGCGTCTCCATAATAATAATAATAATAATAATAATTGTTTATTCCAGAATGTGGGGAGGTGAGTGCAATCCCACACATTCCATAAAATATAACTACAATGTTATATACAGAGATAAGTAAGGACAAATAAAATAAAATATAAAATGTAAGTTGATAAAATATAAGAAAAAGTAAAAGGAAAAATATGTATAGAATGGAGAGTGATATGATAAACCATACCAGCTAGACGATTTACCGCATTCTATGTACCTACCCAGAGCTAGCGTAAAAAAAATCGAATCTATTATCGGAATATTGAAAAACTCAAAAACACCAGGACTGGACCAAATACGTATGTATGATATAAAGAAAACATGTAAAAATACTGAGCCCAGTAATTACTCATTTTATAAACACAATAATTGATACTTGCCAAATACCTGTAGAATTAAAAACTAGTATTGTTAGACCTATTTTTAAAGGCGGTGATCATTCAATTATAAATAATTACAGACCTATTTCCTTGTTACCTGCTTTGGAAAAAAATCTCGAAAAATATAAAGCAATATACCTAGATGGATATTTAAATAAATTTGGTATCATTGACGAATATCAGTACGGGTTCCAGAAAAAAAAGCTGTGACGCACTACTTAATAAATTTTCTAATTTCATAAACACCCAGCTCAACTCTCAAAAACATGTACTTGTTCTCTTTATTGATTTCTCTAAAGCTTTTGATACACTATGCCATAAACAAATAATAAAATTTCTACAAATTATTGGAATCCGTGGTAAACTGCTAACTTTTTTTAATAACTACTTATCGAATAGAAAAATGAGGGTAAAAATATTGAATGAGATGAGTAAATCTAAATTTGTAAGGTCTAGTGTCCCACAAGGGTCAATTTTGGGTCCAAAAATATATATTATATATGTCATAGCTATGTCGAAACTATTTAGAAAATCGCGCAGATTCATTTTCGCAGATGACACCGCACTTGTAGTATCAAATGAAAATCCTCAAATAGCGATTCAAGAATTGAAAACCGACTTCGATGAACTGCTAAAATGGGCACACGATGTAGGATTGGTTATAAATGTAAAGAAAACAAAATGCATGTATATCAGATCACCAAGTTTGAAAATGTGGAATATTCCCAAATTAACCGCACATAACTTTGAATGCATCCATAGAAAAATAATATCTAACTGCCAATGTGAGAAAATTGATTTTGTCAACGAGTATACTTATCTGGGATTAAAAGTAGATAACACATTTAAATGAGATAAGCAAGTTACTAAAATATGTAACCAGCTAAGAGCTCTAGCAAACAGTTTCTATAAATTAAAATTTGTCTTGCCTCATAGCACACTCAAACTAGTATATTTCTCATTAGTAGAATCTTTTCTTAGATATGGAATTAGAAGCTGGGGAAATACAAGCATGAAATATATCAAGTATTTACAAAATTTGCAAACCTCTATCATTAAAAAAATTGTATCACCTAATATGTATAGACAAAGACACAGTGTGCATTGTGCAACTCTTATATTGTACTGAGGGCCTGCTCCCAATAAAAGGTTTATTTTGGTTCCTTACCATTAAAGATAACTGGGGCGATAGTACTTATAAAAAACTACTGGCACATAATCACAGCACACGTCTTGCAGAAAAAAAGGGTTGAAAATACCTAAAATAACAAATAAGTATGGAAGCCGAACGCTTGAGTACTGTGTACCAGTGATTTTTAATAAGCTCAAAAATAAATTTGTTTTTTCAGAAAATAAGAGTTTAAGCATGAAAACTGTAAAGATGTGGCTTATAAAAGAAAAATCTGTATATCTATAAAAAAATAGAGCAAACAAAGAAGAAAAGGAAAGACATTATTTGAAAGTTTTAATTCTAATATAAATGAATGTATTTATTTATTTTTTTTTTTTTTCACTAACAAGCTTTTTATTTCAAGAAAAAAAAAATTAAAATAACAATTTTCACTTAGTTAACTAGAATTTTAATTCTATTGCATTGTGCTACAGTACGGTGTTATTCACTTTCAATGTGTGTTATCGTATATTTGTCTTAATTTTAAATGTGTGTTATCTGTGTGCTATATTGTCTTGTACTTTTGAATGTACGTTATCGTATTGTCATTCAAAGTGTTAGTGTACTTGGGACGCTTTAGTGAGTTCTATGATTGTATGTAAGAGTCTGTTATTTATTTTATACAACGGGAGACTTATATTGTATACCTATTTCGATAACATCGAACACAAATAAGCATTGTGCATACTATAAGGAATAGGGTCTGTAGGGGTGGAATGAAAGCAATAGATCGGGAATGGCGCTCAGCTTGGAAACGGCCGTGAGATATAAGATATGTAGGTAGGTAGATAGGTAATAGAAATATCTCAGCTCCAATAATAAATTACACGAAATCTGAGAAGAGGTTTCCTTTCAGGTGAACAAATGATAACCTGCAACCCCGTTTACAATTTACAACCCTTAATGTGTTTTCAGATATTAAAATGAACGATGAGATCCAGATTTCACCGTGGAAATGTATTTGCAACATTATTAAGCCAATGGTTTGGGTATTTCGAAATTTGGAAAACGTTGTTATTTTTAAAGCCGACTGAAAGTTACGGGTCTTAATGCATAAGGTCATAAGTTTAATAAATTACATTACGAGTAGAATAATATATTCTATTCCACCGTAAAGTAATGCAGTAGTTCCCAAAACGTTTATTTCCTTAGATACTGAAATGTTAGTTAGTTATTTGGTAGTTAGGCTGTTAAAATATTAATGAGCTCCGTTAAATAGAACGTCAGAGGTGTGTTTTTTTCTATAGCTGTTCTCGTGATACAAATAATACTTTAATCGCATGGCATTGGTTTGTTTGCTTGTATTTCGGTCTATATTTATATATCAATGAATTCTGTAATCTGTAATCTCATAGTTCTATGAGATGATTATGTAGCCTTCGATACATGTCCTAATATAATGGTGTACGAGATGGCACATGCCCGCGCACGTCTAACGAGTAACATGTACCGTATAACGCGTATGTACGAGTATGTAAGAGAGCGCGCGACTTATTTATGCAGTACTTTAATCTACGCCAGGTATTGAATTTTCGGTGAAAATGTATATCACGTACTCATTTTATTGCTGCTATAAGTTTACCAACCTGATATCCATATAAGATTTGTTAATTCCGCGCGAAGTTACTGAATTTGTAGTGCCTCAGCTTCAAATAGATAAGTTCTATGCTTGATAATAACTAATAACTTAACTGTGGAAAATGGTGAGAATAAACCATTATCTTTGAAAAGTTTTCATGAATTTATTTCATAGTCTGGGACATTCTCGGATGAAATTCTTTAACTTTTGGTATTCACTGTTGTTATTAAGTTTTCTACTTCCGAATATAATAACTTTCTTATCCTTTCCCCATCCAGCCAAATCAAGTGAATATTTTACATATATTTACGGATAAAAGAATACCAGTCTCATCTCAAACCCGAGACGTTCGGGGTTCGCAGGGCCTTGGTGCAGGGTGCGAGTCTCCACCGGCAGATATAACCGGCCGGGGTTAGGGGAACTCAATGTATGAGGATAACCTGTCCATACATTTTCCATTGTCATCAAGGTGTCCCTTTTTGTTTCAATTTGGCTTGTCAGAATCCAACCCTTTTGTTTATCCTTGTGACCAATTCTCCATCGGTTAACCATAAAGCTCCACTACCACCATATTATTTATTTGAACTTTACTTTTTTCCTAGCAACCATTTAGTTACTTATCATAATATTATAATAATAACTATCATAATATCACAGGTTTACGTGAATTATTCAATGCCCGTTTATACACTTTGAAACATCCTAAAATATAATTCATACTGGTAGGTACTTCGTAGTAACTTCGGGTTATGAAACTTCTCCTGGAACCAAATGCTTTTTCACAAGATAAATAACACTGGAACGTTTTTCAAGCCGTGAAACATTGTTTGCCTATTTTTACTGCGCACAGAAATGAATAATATTCTTCTCTAACGCGTGGAATTTTTATTCAAAGAAAGTACCGAAGGGAGAAAGGGACTAACATTACTTTAGAGAATGGGGATAAAAGGGGCGAATTAGCGCGGAACCCGAGTTCCTCTTGTTTATAGACTTAGACGCCCAGGACGTACTTATTCTCACGAGCCGAGCCCAGAACTAATTCCGTGACATACATTTATTCCGGCGTCGCCAACGAGAAACTATTTCAATAAAACCATCAACGCCTCCGCCACCGAGAAGCCCCGGCAGGCACTACGTTTCAGTATTTAATATCCATCTTGGTCGTGATCCATGAGATTCGTAAACAGGGAGATAAATGGAAGAAACTCTAAATGTCTTCGTAAATAATTTAAAATTTCCTTATTGTGAATATACCCTTTAAAACGTGCTTCCTTTTTGAAGCGAAACATCTTTTGGCGCGCCTAAGCGTGGCAAGACGGGTCGTCGCTCAGCTTCGTGACTCGTCGGCTCCTACCGCCCTGCCGCCAAAACGTTTGCTTTTATTCTCACTAATTCTCGGATCTATTCTAAATGATGATGAATTTTTAATTTGTAATATATTTCATCTGCCAGGCGTCACGTGACTGCAGTTTTTTAAAACTTATTCTCCTCGTAAATAAGATCTCTCGCTACCTCTGCCTTTCCTTCCTGGTCGGTATCTTCCCAGTAGCGTCCACGACCCACGTCCACACCCAGTACCGGGTAGCGGAGTAATTTCCTCTTCACGGGCCGATTAGGGCGGCTAATTAAGCTACAGATCCCTATCCCCCACCCCTCCCCTGGTATCGTATAAATCACTAGCGACCGGTTCTAGCGGGCGCACACAATCTGTTTATTGTGTCGGTTAAAGAGAAGCACGGGAGAGTAGAGAGTAGATGGCAACAAATAAATAGCCATTCTGTCGTGCATGTATCGCTTTCGGAATTATTCCTCTGAACAAAAATAAAAATAACAATTATGCAAAGCGCCAACATCTCCGGAAAAATTAAAAAGAGCAGAAGGTGAAGGTCTCTCACCAGAAGGTGTCAAATCTATTTGTAGCCGAAATCAAAAACGATTTTCAGTTTGAATATTAATTGCGCAATTGGATCAAGTATGAGTAAAAGTGACTGAGAATTTACGCTGGGCAATTCTTTATAGATACCACCGTTGATTTTTTTTTAAAGATATAAACATTCCCCGGCTAAGAATTACCTGACAATATTTGAAAATCTCCTACTACCACCACAGTAAGCGGAAAATGTTGCTTGTGTTGTGATGGTGGAGCCCGCCGAGTAACATTTTCCGCTTACTGTGGTGGTAGTAGGAGATTTTCAAATATTGTCAGGTAATTCTTAGCCGGGGAATGTTTATATCTTTAAAAAAAATTCAACGAGGAATTGAACACACTACGCCTAAGTGGGATCCAAACGCGATGCCAACTCAGCCACTGTCCGGTCATATGGGAGTTGGAAGTTGAACCCTGCCTCTGGGCTGGAAATATGTTAATAATCTCATCATTTTCACAGCATGGCAGACCATGACATTAATTAGCAAATATGAAAATACTAAATAATTATAATCAATAAATTAGTCGCCTGAAACATCAATACAGATTGGAAATATCTCCCGAGATAACGGGAATTGAACCCGTGCCTTCTGATGTCCGGTCAGGTGCTCTGTATCCACTGAGCTATGTCGGCTTATTTTCAATCCGCCAAATGATTCAATATGTACTAGTACCTCAATCAACAATTACTGCTTTTTATATTTTTTCCACCTGTAAACAACCAACTTTATTTTTGTAGGAAAGGCTTTGTTAGTGCTAAATTTTTCACTAGATGGCGTCGAGACATATTATATCTTCATTTATTGGTGAAATATTTTTGACTTAGGGTTTTATGCCGATAATTATTTGTTACCCTTTGTGCTATGCATAAAACCTTGTCTTATAAACATTAGTTTATCATTAAAAAAATAGTGAAAATACTAGATTTAAATATTTTACAATGGATAGTAATTATTTGTCATTATCTATAATGCACGTATACCCGGTGTCCGGGTTGTGAATAAGAAGTTGTAAATACTTATAATTTGCCTCGACACTTACTCCAGATACAGTGTACATACACTTTCCTAAAAGTGGCTTCCCATCGTGATAGGCCATTTATAATAACATTAAGGTAAGGTTGATTCCACGCAATGTTTGAGAAAGGAGAATCCGTAATCAGCCGTGCTCTATAAGTTTTGGGTCTCCCCAGGACTTCAGGAACAAATCCAAAGTAATGCCTGGTGTCAATCAAATGATGGTGTCAATCAAATCATTTGATTGACACCGGGCATTACTTTGGATTTGTTCCTGAAGTCCTGGGGAGACCCACAACTTATAGAGCACGGCTGATTACGGAGGCCATTGAAATCCATAAAAATCCCGTAAACATTAATAGAGACGACGGAGCTAAGCTCAATAGTTCTTGGTATCCGGTAATTGACGGCTACACCAGAGCTAAACGAAAAAAACCACTTTAAACAAAAAATGATACGTTAATGATAGCTCAGAGGGTTGGAGCTGGCAACACGGTATCACAACCTCATACATAAGCTCACATTTCACCACAACCTCAAATAACACATCTACCCTGATGATGGACACTGCAATGCTGTCCGAAACGTTGGCTAAAGAAGGAGTTAGCGCAACACGGCATAACACCCCAAAAACAAATAGCAAAAATACTTTTGGCCGTGAATATCTTAAATCATATGTGGTGAAGCCATTTATTATTTCCATAGGTACTTATAATTAAACAAATAGATTTTATTTTTATCACCTACCCCATTATTGATTTAAAAAAGGAAAATATGAATGGTTTAAAAAAAAAATTACAAAAATACTTTTGGCCGTGAATATCTTAAATCATATGTGGTGAAGCCATTTATTATTTCCATAGGTACTTATAATTAAACAAATAGATTTTATTTTTATCACCTACCCCATTATTGATTTAAAAAAGGAAAATATGAATGGTTTAATGTATTTTTGTTATTTGTTTGATTGTATTGTTTAATTTGAATAAAGGTCGTTAAAGTTAGGTGTTTCAAAATTAATAATTTGTGTGACTCAGAAGTTTCATGCATTACTTTCCATTATTATTATTTTCATGTTTTATAATAATTGAACTTGGCTTGAACACATCCTGGAGTGGCTAGCGAAATATATATTTTTTTAAGTTGCAGACATCGGATCGCCATTTAAAAAAATACTTAGTGCTGTAATGGAATTCTATAAAAAAATGTACACCTTTTTTGGTAGTTAAATATTTGAAAACAAACAAGGTAAATATAACAAGTAAGATAATAAACTCGTTCTGTATAGCCTGTTAGAGGTGCTGGGGGTTGATTGAGACTTAAAATCGGTGGACACTTACATTTATTGAGAATTCACACAACACATAAGTATGGGTGTTCGTAAATCTATTACTTTCCACATGTTATGATAGTGAACAAGTATATTGGAAGGTCACCGCGTCATGCGTCACGTCTGTAATGCTTTATTTTAGTTTCTGATCCCAGACATAAAGGCCAAAGGGTTTAATTCCTTTGTGAAATACAAACAGGAAATTACGAAATGCTCTTCCCTGCCAAGGGGTGCTATAAAGATGATCTTTGGGTCATAAACTTGTTCTCCGACAAGATTTTTAAGTGAAACAGCCTCCCACCCAAATGACCAACAAAACCTTATTCATTTAATTAAATTGCCATTCAAGAATCCCGCGTTTAATGCTTTTGACTATAATTTAAATTTTAAAATGAATATTTCCTTAAGGATTTATCATGAACAGACATTATATTGTAACAGACCTAAGCATCATGTTTTGCCAGTATAGTAGGTTTGGGTATTTTCAATAAACTTTCCTCTATTATTATATTTTATAGTTTTTTCTAAATTAATTTTGATTCCTAAATCTTAACCAAGTACTTATTGTCCAAGTACCGAATGAAAGCTATGGAACGGCTTGTAATAAAACAGTACAACTGAGCCTTATTTTCTCTGGACGCTCGAAAGGAATTTGTCTTTAAATTATTATTTTCCGAATTTACTCAAAGCGTTCTCTGCCTAGCTCAGTTCTAATCTGTATGAATTACGCATCTGTAACCAAATCACTATTAATTATGGCTCTATGGAGCTTCGCTAGTTAGTTAGTTGCCGCGTCTCAAGTCCAATCTACACTTATCGAGGTGCGCTCATCCAAAGCCTGCCACGAGTGAATTTAAACGAAACTTCCCTCGTTTAATTCTGGAACCGAGATTCACAGCGAATGAAAATCCGTTTTTTGTGATTCGTGTCTAGTTACTTGAATTTGTGTATACTTTCGTTTTGAATTTATCGCGAATATGTCAGGCCTAACGTTCAGTAATACAAGTTTTCGTCAAAAGTCTAGATCTACCGCATTACTAGAGTATTTCAACAAGATATAACGTAAGCGAAGTTATTTTTGAAGCTCGGTAGAAATTCGTTAACCTTGTACACGTATTTTGCATAGCTTGGCGGCTTTTACGGGCAATTTGTGTGATTTACGGCATGGCGAGGGAAAGTTTGCTCGCCGATTTTACAGGTTAGGTTCAATTTTAATTAGACCTCCTTGTGCCAGGTGCTGTGTTCCTGGTTGTGTTACTAAGCCGAGCCCGTTTATTACTCAACAAAACCTATCAATTGTTTCTTGGCCGCGTCCTGCCGGGGCTTTAGTCCGCGGTGTCCCTGCGCAATTAATCAGCCAGACTGCTCACAGTGCTCACCAACCTATTAGAACTGTTTTTCTCTTCATTCCGTTTGAATACAGGTGGAAAGCCAATACTTCGAAATCTCCACTAAATTCTATCACTACTTTTAATATTTTCGTTTATTGGCATGTTTCAAAATTTTCGCAATAAAAAAGTTCCGAAAATAACTGGTTTGATACCGTATAGAAAGTTTGATACAGTACTAGAAAGCATTTAAGTTAAGTTACGCCTTGACAAAACAATACGAAACTAAGGTTTCTATTTCATGATGTTTGGATTTCATTTATGAAACTTTTTCTTTTGTTTTATTTCAGAAACAGTACGTGGGCAAAGATGGTAGACAATGGAACAGGGGCAATTTACATAATGGGATCTTTTAAAAGAATGCAGGCAGATCCTGATTTCAAGGTTTGATAATTCACGTAATAGTAAGAAAATCCGACATATTAATAAAGAAATTAATACTAACACAACACAACATACTGTCTCAATTCCTCTTTATATTTTGAATGGCATCTTTGTATAATGAAGTTTCACATTGAATGAAGCATTTTTATAATCTATTCTTTAAAAAGTTTATAATAATTGATTTCAAATTCTATGTTATGTTTTTTTTTAAATTTATTTCGCTCTTATATTATCTTTTTAGTTTCGCGAACCTTAAAAAAAGTAGAAGTAATTATTGTGTGTCGCTTGAAATTGAATTATTTTGTTCAGCTCTACCTCACATCCAACGTAACGTCATCCGACTTCAACATGGGCTACTCCATGACTGGGACTCTGGAGAGAGGCTGCAAGAAGACGAACGCATTCCAGATGACGCACTTTGCCGTGATCCGGAGAAAGGACTTCGAGGCATGCAGGGAGAGGACATAGGGCAAGCTTCCCGGGGAGTGCGGCAGCTGCGTGAGCTTCATCGATTGCTGAGGACGCGCCGAGTGTTCTGCTGCGGCACGGGGAACCTCGCGCCCAGCACTGCCCCGGGAATATTAGTTTAGTGAACGGTGAAAACACAACGAACCATGTTCTAGGAGTGGGGTCGTTGTAGGACGATCTTAGGAATAAAGTAAAACGTGATGTGTAGTATGTTACGCGTAGATGTAAACCAAATCCATATATTCTGGCTTTAAAAATCGGGATGATCATTTGTTCTCTAGGTTGTAAGGTTATGTTATATTATTTTATGACCCCTGTGGCAGTATCATGCGCAGTTATGCTGGGCGCAGAGTAACCAAACTTGTGAATATTATGATTCCCAACGCTAAAATTTTATTTAATTCGGTTATAGTATCCTCGACACCCTTTAGCCTTCCAGATAACTTCCAGTGTTCTGGTCCTACTGTGGACCACTGAGTGGATGATCATCATGAAATTCTTTTGTTCATTACATTCTCTGATATGAGACTTTTCGTCTAGATTTCCAAAACTCCTCAACGAATGAGATATCTGGTCATCACCTCGTGTTTCATCAGAGTAATAATTAAACAATAACTTTTTTTTAAATATTGGACACCTCAAAAAATGGGCAATTACTGGTTTTTTTACAGAAAAATATTATTAACCTCTTCGCTGGATTATTGCAAAAATACCGTAAGAAATATTGGAAAAGAATATATTAATCCTTTGTAATTAAAAAATAATACCAACACCAACGCGGGATCAATTCAAAACCTTTCATTTTATTTTCTAAAATGATCTGATCCGGCGATTTGGGGATGTACGCTGATCTATGTGGATGGTCTCAAATTAAATTATTAATTGTTTTATTAAATGATTATATGTAGGTATTAACAAGATATTATTCGATTCTAACACAATTAAGGTGAGTCAGCAAATTTCAGATGAAATGCAACTGAACCGATGCTGGCTTCTCTGAAATACGCCTGGAATATAAGATTTGGCAAAGCAATGTAAGCAAGCAAAGTAAGCGAGGCTAAGTAAGCAATGACGCGGCGGGAGTCTCTCCTCGCCCAGAGGACTGGTAGCGCACTACTTCTTTGGTGCTTTGCTCCCTTTTTGATTGACTCAAGGCCTTTAACCCTTTCACTATTAGGTCAGTTTTCATTTGGTATATATGTTATATAAGACGTTATATGTATTAAATGATATCATTATTTTGATGAAATTTGGGCACCCATTATGTATCACTTATTTTATGTACTTTTCTCAAGAAGAGATGAAATCCAAATAAAAAGCCTGGTGTTTTGTTAAATGATTGTATGTTAGAATTAAGGTAATGTAAGTCAGGGTGATCTACTATCAAACAAAAGAGAACGACGTACAAAAATAACAATCTAATTTTATCACATATTTTTCTTCCCAAAAACCGGCGAAAATAGTCCTTAAGTTGGAACTTAAATTCAAATCACCAAAGTATATAGAGGTATCAACGCTTGAAAAGGTTCACCTGAACTTGAACCAGTAGGTGAGAGTAGTTTCATTGCATTGATAGCTACTTGACTGGATCGATTATCAGTTATTAGTGATCACCCACATCACGTCACATTACTCGTGTTTCTAGGGAGGTAACATTAGATTTATTAAATATAAATAGTTCAAAGAAAATGGACATTGATGTTATCCAATATTCCCCAAGAGGTGATGGTGTATTTATTAGGTAGGTATTGTGGCCACGTCCTCCTTCCGCCTCCGCCTTCCAGCGGGAAGTTTGCTATCCGGTTTGAAGCCTCCCCGGGGATTTGCTTATTCCGGCCGGTTTAGATGCTAATATAACATTCAATAACGCTTCTCGTTACTACATTCAAATAGTATTGAAGCCTCTACTAAAGTGATTATAATGAGACTGAGGACTAACGACACGCACGAGTAGCTAATCCTCGTCGTCGACATGGTTGCTTTTCTTGAAATTATTTTAATATTGCCGAATTAATGTTTTGGCTGGAGCTTTCAATTAGAATTATCTCTTTGTGTATATTTTGAATGGAAAGAATAAATATTAAATTTATGGAAAACCTAATCACAAAACGGAAACGAATCGTTTAAAAACATTTTCACATTATTCCCCAGATAAACCCTCCTTCCAATAAACATAAGTCCATTTTTCTTTGATTTTTTTCTACACTGTTGTTTATTCTCAAACACCTGAAATTGAAATATCAGGTGTGATGTGCAACATTCACATCTCCTCTAACTATTTACCAAAATATCAAGATAGTTTAATCGCTTCAAAACGGCGTACGCACAAGTTGATAGTCATCTGACCGACAGTACAAAACATATGATTATCATAAGAATAATATCACCCCATTCTCTAGCAGCTCCTGTACAGGGATGTTGCTTGTGCAATGATGGAGAACGATGTCTGGGTGAGAACTCGATGCATCTGTCGAATCAGCCTCTGAGTGGTCGTTAAGAAGGGATATATATTTTAAAACATCAACTTATTCTGCGAATTACGTAACGTGATTTATCCTACATTCGGAGTTCTTATCCCCTTTTAATCTGTTGGACGATATTCATGCACACTACCGCACACTTATCACACTACCGTAGTTACCAAAAAATCATCAATATGTAAATTGTTTATAACTACTATTCATAATAAAAACTCTGACATTCTTATAGGCGGTATTACACCTATTCACTTAATACGTGGCAGTAGGAAAATAATATCTTAATCTAAAAACTTACTTTTAATATGCACTCGAAATGATTCTATTTGTCTACCACAATTCAAATAATTTATCTTGTTGAGGGTCAAATGTAGACGGATATCGGCAGCTGATTAACGTTAGAGCTCCGGATGTAAGTTTACTTGGCTCCACTGTAAATGGATGCTGGTAGCTAGTTAACGTGGAGCTCCGGGTGTAAGTTTACTTGGCTCCACTGTAAACGGATACTGGTAGCTAGTTAACGTGGAGCTCCGGGTGGAAGTTTAATTGGCTCCACTGTAAATGGATGCTGGTAGCTGGTTAACGTGGAGCTCCGGGTGTAAGATTACTTGGCTCCACTGTAAACGGATACTGGTAGCTAGTTAACGTGGAGCTCCGGGTGGAAGTTTAATTGGCTCCACTGTAAATGGATGCTGGTAGCTGGTTAACGAAGAACTCCGGGTGGAAGTTTGATTGGCTCCAATGTAAATGGATGCTAGTAGATGGTTAACGTAGAGCTCCGATGTAAGTTAAATTGGCTTCACTGTAAATGGATGCTGGTAGCTGGTTAACGTAGAGCTTCAGATATAAGTTTACTTGGCTCCACTTTTCATTCAATCAAATAATGATTTGCTTTACGAAGATAATATTATAAATAGCAAAGAGAGGATGATCACGATAATAACATTTTGCAATATCTCGAAAGAAAATTTTATATGAAATAAGCTCAGCTTTTGCAAAAGATTTTCAATATAATTTTCAAATAATATTCTCTAACGTGATTTATTTTTAAAAGTCTGCGTTCAATCCGAGCGGAAAATTCGGTCTGCTATTCCTTTGTGTTTCGATACATTTTCTATAAAATTGAGATTTCCTCGTGAGTTTCCCTTCTTATTGTTTCTTAAAAGGCTCTTTAGTCCTTTGTCCCGAAATAACATCAGCCGAGAAGCTCTAAATATAAATCACTATTTCTTTTTCCGGGAAATTAAAAATTTGTGTTAAGATTTCATAAAAATGTACTCGCATTGCCCCATAGTATCACGATTAATAAAGCCTACAATCCTCATATCGATAGAACTTGGAAAAGATTGCTTTATCTTTCGCGTTTTTTCATTAATAACTTACCGTTTGTTTTTATTTTTAGAAAGTAACTCACCCTGCATTGTTCACAATTAAATTTCATTTAAAACAATTGCCTCTCGTTATTTTTCCATCAAATGAAGGGTTTCCAAGTTATAGCCCCATATACTCGTAGGTAGGATTATGATTTATCAAGAAATGAGTTTTAGCAAAATGATAATTCCTGAAATTGTTGACAAAATGACTTGTTTTTCGGGTTAATAGCGTTTTGAACATGGGATCCATCAGCGACATCTTCTCTGAGCGCACCGGTGATTTATATATAAGGCTCATTGTAGCATACTAAACTTATTCATTCATAAAAAGGGGAACTTTTTTGGTTTCTCGGAAATTTGTTCTATCACATAAAGTATAGTAAATTTAAAACGTCTCTTTTCCTTGGCTGGTTTTCCAACTATGGGGTTTACAGAGTGCTTGGAAACTAGCTGTAGCAACAAAAATAACATCGTAATAAAAACGTATTGCTTTCATCCAAATACTCATATTTCACTCATATGGTGAAAATAAAGCCCTTTACGATCAAATCAAACAACATATTTCACTCATATGGTGAAAATAAAGCCCTTTACGATCAAATCAAATAACATATTTCACTCATATGGTGAAAATATAACCCATTACGATGAAACCATATAACATATTTACGAAAATTGGTTTTGGAAAAAAAAATGGCGACGCTTACAGATTCAAAGCATATAATAGATACATGGCCTTGTATATCCCGTTGCATTAACAGCACAACGCCTGATATTCAGTTTATGTGTCAAGTGTTTTATTTTGGTCATTTTTGAAATAAAATAATTGACGATTGTTAACTAAACGAATACTTTTTACCAAAGTTTAAATAATCGATAATTGACCCATCAAGTATGCTTCTCTTTAATTATTAGTTAAAGATTAAAATACGTAACCTAATAAGTACTTATGTCAATGAAATGTACACGTCCTTAGCATGTATTGAAATATCCTCGTTAAGAAAATTGCTTAACGATAAAAGGTAGCCCTTTTTAAAAACCCTTCTATATTATAGATATTTGTAAGCTTCTGAAAATTGTAATTATGTAATTATTGTAGCACATTTGTTTTTGTATTGTATTACGACTTTACTTCGGATCTTAAAATTGTTCATAGAATGCACTTGTAAATGGATGCACATTAAACTTGAACCTATGCTTGCTAGAATCTATGTATTCTAAACGTCCGATATCAGGATCCATCCAAAGAAATTAAAGGATATTTTCTATGAAATAGATTTAAGTGAAATTAAAAGTTTCAGAAGTGGTCCATTCAGTCCAAGTGAAGACACAATCATTATTGATCAATTAGTCGATATATCTATCTTGGCCCACTTGGTTTAGTCTGATGCAACTACGATCATTAGCGAGAGCCACTGTCTATTAGACTTTTTCAAATTACTGAATCTCATTTTAAATGTTCTTATTGTTGACTTGTAGTTGTTAAGCGGTATTACTTATTGTCAGTATTGAAAAGCTTTTGGCTGTGACTAGAAATTAAAATATTGAACGAAAGTATTAATAAGCTAAACAATTTGCTTTTAAAAATAAGCTGGTATCTTACATAACTATAAGGGAGCTGGCATTTAATTGCTAACGCCGTATTAATGAGTGTTAGCTTTTTAATTAAAAAAAATAATCAGTGTTCAATGTGTAATATTAGCTTGTCAAAACAAAACAAAAAACATTTATGTGTTTAATTTCAATAGTTATTCTGAATTTAGTATGACAATTGTACATTTTTACAAAGTCTTTATTTTTGTACATATGATTTCCCCATTGAAATACGAGAGCATGATAATTATTTTGCTACGAAGCGCTCCTCGTGTTTTTAAATAATAGAGAGTAGGTTGCGAAGTAAATAAAAATGTTTTAAAAACAATATAAACTAAACAAAACAATGGCTAAAATCTGAAAATTGTATTCAGATATGACTTCATGACTATGTAACAGAAATATTCACAAATGAATTATTATATGTTTGTTGGATTAAAATGAAATAAAAAATGTAACGTAATAATTTAATACTGTAATTAAAGTGATTTCTTTTCACCAACATTTATAATTATTATTTTTAAATTATTAAGTTTATTAAAACTATTGGTTAAGAAACAAGGTTTTTTATGCATAGCACAAAAGATAATGTATTATTTTTAAGCAATAATTATTAGCCTGAAACGATAGCCATCGATTTAATTTCCGACAAAAATAAAGTTGGTTGTTTTCTAGTGAAAAATCTAATATGCGATAATTGTTGGATGAAAAATACCAAAACATATTGAATCAGCCGATGTAGCACAATTGGTAGAGTACCTGACTGGCAGTCAGAAGGTTGCGGGTTCAATTCCGGTCAGCGGCATGGCTTTTTCTAGGAAGATTTTTTCAATTTATCTAGGTGTTTCAGACTAATAATTATTGCTTAAAAATTTTATATTTATTGTTATCCTCGTGGAAAGTAATGGTTGCATTTCTTCGAAATGGTCGAATCTACGTTTTAACCACGGACCAAATAATAGAATTGCCTCCCGTGTAGATTTTAATGGAAACCAATGTCGCCACAGACTTTACCTACCTTTTGATTTCAGCTCATTAGGACGTGCTCTCTTTTGCTCTATCGCCATCCCATTTAATCGGAATTGAAATTTCATAATGATGATGAAACACAGCACCGCATATGAAATTTAAGCAAATAATTGTCAAAGTTTTGGATCCTGAACGTGGCCCAAGTCGCATTTCTTGTGTTCTTCTTTATTCTACGGTTTTAACAGTGAAGGAGTCAGAGTTTCAAATAACAGAGTGTGGTAAGTATCGGGTTGTAACGGAGTGTTTACTTAGCAGAGGCCAAAGTTAAATAATCCGAGTCCAACGGCGGTGCGGGCGGACGAGTGCGAGTGCCGGGTCAGATCAGAGATCACGAAAACCCCTACACCCCACCCCACCCCGCATGCTTTTTGGGGAAAATGCTCCAATTATTGTGACGTTGCGAGATAAGTATAAGGTGACTATTTTCATCAGTCAACCTGTCCACTTAAGGAAGAAAAAGGAAAGAGATCTTTTATTTTAAGTTAACTTCGTGAACCCGTGTGGATTGAAGCTATGCATACAAATTTACACCATGGCGACAGAAAACAGAATACATAAATAGTTACTTAATCCTGAATCTTATCTCTGTACTTTCAGTATTGAAGCAAAACCAACGAAATAAAACTCTGGATTATCGAACATTAAGGGTTTCTGGACTGTAGCCACCATCACTTAATAATATCTCCATGGTCTTAATTTGGGATACGGGTACGGGTACCGCTGCCCCGGGAAACATTTATTGGATAAGTCGAACGTAGAAAACTATAGACCCATATCGATATTATCCCATATTCCTAAAATATTTAAGTCAATAATCACGAAGAAAATCACACCTATCTTTAAAAATGTACTGATCGAGGAACAGCATAGATTTAGATCTGCTAAATCTACTACTACTAACTTACTATTTTTTCCAATTCCATCGTCAATGGCCAAGAAGATAACTCACAAATAGATGTTCTATATACCGACCTCTCTAAAGCTTTCGACAAAGTAAACCACTCAATCCTTATGGCCAAACTATATGCTATCGGTATTAGAAACACCTTGCTATCATTCTTTAATTCTTATTTAATAAGCAATAGAAAACAAAGAGTTAAATTAAACAACTTTGTGTCTACTATTATTGAAGTACCGTCCAGCGTACCTCAAGGAGCACATCTAGCACCGCTTCTTTTTAACTTGTTTATAAACGACATTATTAGTGTTTTTTCTCATACACGCTTTTGGCTTTTTGCAGACGACAATAAGATTCTAAAAATAATAAAAAAATCACGATGGCTGCCTTCTTTTCCAATCGAATATCGACTCTTTCAATGATTGGTGTAAAATTAATTGTTTGAAACTTAATGTCGATAAATGCAAAATTATGTCCTTCTATAGATCCAAAAAACCGATTGTCTTCGAATACAAACTTAATGATATTTGCTTAACAACTGTTACATCTATTAAAGACCTAGGTGTCTCTCTTGATAGCAAGTTTTCTTTTCCGGATCACATAACTGCAATCGTTAATAAATCCCTCAAACTATTTGGTTTCATCACTAAAATCACTTCGGACTTCAAAAACGTAAATACCCTTAGAACTCTTTACTGCTCCTTGGTTCGCCCCCATCTTGAATATGCTTTGGTCTCGTTATTATTGTGTTATTTGGTCTCCTTTTTATGCTGTCCACATTCGACGCATTGAATCTGTTCTTAAGAGGGATTGCTAGGAGGCTAGGTTTAGAAAATGGCATATACTCATATGATGAAATTGAACTAACTCTAAACCTCTCTCCTTTGGTAGTCCGTCGGGAAAGAAATGACCTCATTTGCTTCTTCAAAATTATAAATGGTATTATTGTTGTTATTTGTTTTTGGGGTGTTATGCCGTGAACTATTGAGCTTAGCTCCATCGTCTCTATTAATGTTTACGGGATTTTTATGGATTTCAATGGCCTCCGTAATCAGCCGTGTTCTATAAGTTTTAGGTCTCCCCAGGACTTCAGGAACAAATCCAAAGTAATGCCCGGTGTCAATCAAATGCTCGGCAATTGCCGACTTGTCAGGGTGGCCGAGTTTACAAGCTCTGAAGTGTTCTGAGATCCTTTTGGAGATAGTCCGCTCTGTCTGGCCTACATAGACCTTGTCACATCCGGAACAGCTGAGTTTATACACTCCATGTGTTTCCAGAGGAAACTTAGTCTTTGAAGACCTCAGTAAGTCCTGTATCTTTGTCGTTGTTCCGAAGACAGTCTTGATACTTTCCTTTCTCAATAGCCTGGCAATTCTGTCTGTCACATTGTGCACATAAGGCAGGAAGGCACAGCCTTTCGACTCTTGTTCAATTCTGTCTTTGTTTGATGCAGATTTGGATCTTATGATTTGCCTTGTCTGACTTGCTGGGTAATCGTTACGCTCCAGTGCATCGGTCAGCTTCGTGAGTTCCGCTTCGATGTCACCAATGTATGGATAAGTCCTCTCTTCTGCGCTGGGTGGTGGTGCGAATCAGCGTGTAAGTACCGATTCGTATGGGTTGGTTTCCTATATACGGTATGCCCTAGGCTACCATCGTGTTTTCGCATCACCTCCACATCTAGAAAAGGCAGGATTTTATCTTCGTTTTCCAGTTCCATTGTGAATTTAATTTTGCTGTGGAGAGAATTAAGATGGTACAGGAATTCGTTTAGTTTCTCCGTTCCATGAGGCCAAATGGCGAAGACATCGTCGACGTAGCGCCACCATACTTTAGGGACAGCCGAAGCTGTGTCGAGTGCCACTTCTTCAAACTTCTCCATAAAAAAGTTGGCTTGTCACTTTATTTTCTTTTATTATATCTACCATATGTCTTTGCTTTCACGTACCTTTGTCTACTCCTGTATTTTTCTTTTTACATTATTAGTGTTATTATTTTGTAATTTGGACGATGTCCGTTAATAAATAAATAAATAAATAACCAACACCTCTGCCATAGGTCACCCCAAGTGCTTAGCTACGTTTGGTTACTTAGCAGAGGTACCCAATTCACGGTGTGAGGTTTATTCGGGTCTGCGGAGGACGAGTCCATGGCAGGCCGGGTCTGGAGAGACCTCTCCAAGAGGACTATCCCCAACATCGCCTTGTAGTGCAGTGGGATGGATAGATTCATACGTCCGTCACTCCTGGACTCACTAACACCCAGATTTTCCTTCCCAGAACTTCCCATCTTTACTTTCATATAAAAACCCCATACACAGCATCCCCAAAGATGAAATAGACCGTGAGGGGAATTATTTTCTACTGAATACTGAATCTTGATTCTGTGATTTCAAGGAAAAAGCTATTATAATATTACTCTTGTTCATGTTCGTAAATGCAACACCTATGCGATATTAAGTGCACATTTGAATTAAATTAAAACAATTTATCCTTGAGAAGGACACGAGGAAAAAATTAACCTAAAATAAAACTATGAAATCAAATAAAACACTTTGTTTATTAACCACGACTTTATAATAAAATTTAAAAAAATAAAACTTTAAAATAAAACTCGTCATTTTCCACAGCTCAATTGTTTCGACATACATATAAATTCGCTGTACGTATGAATTCTCTAGATGCTGTTATTTTCAACAGCTCAATAGTTTCGATACATATAAATTCTCTGGATGCTGTTATATAATTTCTGCAAGGTCTCGAAGAAAATTCAAATTGGAAATTGGAATCTACTCGGATAAATCACACGAATAAACCGAGCCCGGACAGAGTGATCGTAAACCACTGTGTACATAGTAATAACCATTTTGTGCTAAATAAATGCCGCTCTTGTTTCAGAAATTCTTATTTGCCTCATGAACTCCCGTTTGATTAGAAGAAAAGTAAAACAGCTGTTATATCCCCTTCTGTAGTTAGAACCGAGCGCCAGTTGCTCCCAGAGTGAGGTAACAGGCAGTAAGCAGTCATATCGATACAATACAATCGATGTGAGATCCACTGCATGAAGCCGGTCGTTCTGCGGCACCACCAAATGAGGAATAATACTGAGAAGTATGAAGTAAGTATGGGTTGGGACAGAAGGAGAAGAGAGAGAAGGATTTAGGATTGCTGGCCACGCTTAATACAAAAGTCTTTTTTATTTTTTATATGACACTTTGATTCAACTTGATTACTATACAAATCTACTACTTACATCCGGCAAGTGGTAAATACTGCATTTAAAATTACAATTAAGTAAAATGATCATTTATTTTTGTGTGGGACGACCGCGGCTTTTTGAAACTATAAAAGGCCAAAATGCACACATAGTGTACTAGCGCTGTATAGTGTCTGAATTTGAAATTAATAAAGTCTTTAGAAAGTACACGTTTTGTGCGTAATGATGAGTACTTTCTAGCCTCGCAATTTGAATCTTTACATGGCCAAAACACAGCCACAGTATAAGCGGGGCAAGGTTAGGCGGGGCAGAGAGAGTCCTGCTGATGAGGTCAAAAAGGTCTCCCTGGACCAGTATCATCGCCACTAAGACCCGGACAAAGCTCACTCCTGCTTAGTCACCAAACGTGCAAATCACTTGGAATGACCTGCGATAGAGATGTTGTTTAACCAATAAATGGTTCTTGGGATGGCGGTACTCATGCCGAAAATGTAAAACTGATACCTGGAATCATTATACAAAAACCAAACACCTAGAAGTTCCTTGGTTATTGAACACGTTCAATTAAAAATACAAAACCACACTTCAATAAAAACCTACATGTATCTACACAAACACCTGGCCTACTAGAGGGACAAGCTCCATTAACAGTTTAAAAGCTGTCCTTATGACCTTTCCCTGAGACTATTTCACAAAAACTTGCTGCTCTAATCTTACTAACGTAATTATAAAGCAATAACTACGTACACATATATAGAAACAAAATATGTTAATCGAAATAAAAATTAAAAAAAAATAAAACTGATAAAATAAAAATAGTGAAAAGAAAATAAATATTTTTTGAAAAAATATACCAATAATTTTTATTGTTCTTCAAATACATTAATATCCTGTAGTATTGCAAGTAGTTTTTCAACATTGTTTATCAAAACACTATTATTAATAATTAAAATTTAAAAAAAAACACGTGACAAAAATATTTTGACCGGCGGTGGCCGAGTTGAAATCGCGTTTGGGTCCCACCCAGGCGCAGTGTGTTCAATTCCTCGGCTGGCTAAGTCCTCCATCACAACACAAGCAACATTTTCCGCTTACTGTGGTGGTAGTAGGAGATTTTCAAATATTGTCAGGTTATCCGTAACCCGGGAATGTATGTCTTTCTTTAAAAAAAAAACGTAAGTATGTATTATTATATATTTATTTTTTTTCACATGTAGCAAACAGTTTGTTATAAACTGGTAAACTTATGGTACTCGAACGGTGCACAACACTACATATATTATTGATATGTTTTAAATATGAATGAATTAAATATTATGAAGAAGTAAGAAAAAATACTCTAAATGGCAAAATCAATCATTTTAAAGAGGACTTTTGAATGGATTTGTGCACACCGATAGTATCGAGTTACGAAAATATTTTTAGAACTAGTTTGGAACACCCGTCCGCAGTCTTCTATTACCCCGCAAACACCTAACGATACTGGGTGCGTCGCTGCATTGAAATCCACTGGCGAGCCTTTTTTTTAATGTTTCGGATTTTGAAATAGTCGCTAAACTCACCTCCGGAAGTTGTTCGTGAGCACTTCTCGACGAAGTCATTCCACTCGAACAACGAATTTGGAATGAATTTTGACGTTTGGCGTATGCCCTTTGTGTGTACCTTCGACGAGACTCAATAATAAGAACGTCGACCATTGTATGTACTTTCGACGGCGATTGCTAGCGGCCTGGATTGAAGAATAAGAAGATGATTACGTTTCATCTACTGCCAACTACGCGCTTGACATGGCTTGACGCCCGTTTGTTCTGGCCACCATAAAATAAGTATAATTAATGAACAACATGTCCAAGTAAAGTGTAATAGCTTCGAGGGAGATGATTATAATGTAGGCAATGGTAAGAACCTACATCATAGTACGAGGATATAAGTAAGGGCAGAAATTAACGTTATGTTCCAACGAGCAACACAGCAACACAAACTATTCTCATACCTAGGACCAAAAATATTTAATAAAATCCCTTCACAACTGAAAGTGTGAATTGTCATCCTTCGACCCAAAAATAGCAAAATGGTTATTTGATTTCGATAGGATATGTACAAAAACATTTTTTAAATTTGTTCATATTTGTTAAAGGTATTATTTATTCCCCACACGTAATAAGAATATGTGTAACGCATTTCGTTACTTATTTTATCAAAGTAAATGAGTGTCCAATATACTTATACTTAAATAGAAGCATATCTACTAACTAGGCAAAGCTCAGTGGAGATTTCTCTAGAGACGGACAACTCGACGGAGTCTTTCAAAGTATCCCGTTGCCGGGCCGCGGCCGGGTCCAACAACTTGCATACAAAACAACGTATTAATGGGGACAGCCCACAGACATATGAATATTAGAATAGAATAGAACCTAAAGGTGAGGGGTAAAATCAACTGCTGGGGAACGCAGAGGGAAAAGCTGACTGTGATTCGTCAATAAATCAATCTGACAGTATATAGGCATCTCGCATTATAATATCACCATTTAGTTCTTATAAGTAAGATCTGCTTTTGAATGAATAGACATTTTTACATGGGAGCGCAAATTACTCGCCACGTTATGAACAAATTTGCGAAGTCCAAATTCGCCAAAGTAAATTTCTTCTATTTTCATAGTCGAATATTTTGTTGACGTATTTAGTCAAGACACTTTTATAAATGTTTCATAAATTACTTCCCAGTAAACAAAGATTAGCACACTTGAGGATCGCTACATTCGACCAATGTTGGAGGGTTGTCACAACCGCTCTGTTCCTATTAATAGTAAAATAATGAAATCTTTAAGAAAATATATAACATTTCACTTTAAAGAAGATAATAGAAATGTAAAACAACTAAAAAAACAAATGAAATTATATACACACAGCTTTTATCAGCGATTCCTAAGAGTATTTGGAGTAAAAATTTGGACATCATTTTGCCGTCCGATGACACTTTTTCAATTAAAAACATAAAACATGATTTTCTATCACATATCGCCACTCGGTATAACCTAGCGCATTACATGATATGCACTCCTTCTCGTTCCAGCAGTACCGTACATACAAAACAAGCGCGTACCTAACACGTGGTCCGTTGCGACGTGTAATAGTATGATCCAAAGATAATATATGATCGGTGGCGACGTGCGATAGAAAAATATAATATTTTTATTTTTAATAGATGTATCGAACATGAAAACACGAATTTATTGCATTTGATATTATAAAATTTACGAGTTGAAAAATGAACAAAAATAATTGGTTACTAGGCAAATCAAGCCGGAGAAAAATCAAAATATTGACAAACCAGTCGCTGGGCGAAATTATTATTCTCACCTAAAAACACCTGCGTCTGAAACGTAAACAAGTTGTGCTAAAGATATTGACGTCACAAGAAGGCTTGCTAGAGAAATTATAAATAGCTAAAAACACCACAATATTCGGCAGTCAAAATTCAAAAATTAACACGAGTTGACGGAACACCTCCAGTTAAAACGCGATCTGTTAATTATAATTATAAATTCCCGAGGGTCAACTGAAATCTGTAGTCGCTTCTGTTCCTCCATCACGGCACAATAATTTTAAAGATTACAACTATTTGCAAGAGCTGTTTACGGCCGGCACTTTATAAGCTGAGCCAGACGCATCTGTCATCATTACAAAAATGGGGTATCTCCGTGTGCCGGTTCTTATAATCGACTGAACTTCCCACTGCCGCTGATCACCTAGAGGCTAGCCAATTTCTGCTGCATTGATGTCAACAACTTAGAGGCTGATGAATTCCTCCTGGCTACCGACCGAACCAGCCACAGATGCTGACAACCTAAAGGCTGGCGAATACCTCCTGGCTACCAACTAAATTAGCCATTGATGCTGAAAACCTTGAGGCTGGCCAATTCTTCCTGGCTACAAACTGAAAGAGCCATTGATGCTGAAAACCTAGAAGCCGGCCAATTCTTCCTGGCTACCAACTGAATTAGCCATTGATGCTGAAAACTTAGAAGCCGGCCAATTCTTCCTGGCTACCAACTGAATTAGCCACTGATGCTGAAAACCTAGAAGCTGGCCAATTCTTCCTGGCTACCAACTGAATTAGCCATTGATGCTGAAAACCTAGAAGCTGGCCAATTCTTCCTGGCTACCAACTGAATTAGCCATTGATGCTGAAAACCTAGAGGTTGGCCAATTCTTCCTGGCTACCGACTGAATTAGCCATTGATGCTGAAAACCTAGAAGCCGGCCAATTTTTCTGGCTACCAACTGAATTAGCCATTGATGCTGAAAACCTAGAAGCCGGCCAATTCTTTCTGGCTACCAACTGAATTAGCCATTGATGCTGAAAACCTAGAGGCTGATCAATTCTTCCTGGCTACCGGCTGAATTAGCCATTGATGCTGAAAACCTAGAAGCCGGCCAATTTTTCCTGGCTACCAACTGAATTAGCCATTGATGCTGAAAACCTAGAAGCCGGCCAATTCTTTCTGGATACCAACTGAATTAGCCATTGATGCTGTCAACCTAGAGGCCGGCCAATTCTTCCTGGCTACCTACTGAATTGGCCATTGATGCTGAAGTCTAGAGGCTGGCCGATTCCCGCTGGCTACCAATTGAACTGGCCACTGCTCTAGAGCACTGCTAACAGTCGCCTACGTCATTTGCTGTATTGTATGGCGCGATGATGCACAATTTGCTCCAATAGTCTAGTTTCTGTCGCCGTGCAGCTCTCACGTCCAGAAATTTTCGATAAACTCAGTAACCACAAATCACAGTGATACCCAGTTTAACATATTGTTGTTACAAAAATAAAGCAGGCTGGCTGCGTTTAGTCGCCAGACAGCCCGCAAAATAAATCACTCAGTATGGACCGAAGTGTCCAATCATTAATTGACTCAATTAAAATTGAAATAGGAAAATGCTCATCTGTCAAAGAGGCAAAACAAAGGAGTAACATAGAAAAAGATATACACCAGCTAGAGGAAATATGGTGCAAGGAAAAACTTCAACTACAAGAAAAAATAATTGAGCTACAAAATAAACTTATATTAAATGAAGAAAAACATTCAGAAAAAATTGAAAATTATTTAAAGGAAAAAAAGGAATCAATTAATACAACGTACAACAAGTCAACCCTCTCAATACCTATACCAGAGGCCAAATACTCATTAATATTTGCTAGTGAAAATACCAATACAACATCTGATGATATTCGAGACATGATAGTTAAAAAAATTAAAACATCGCATTTGGGGATTGCAGTAAATGGAGTGCAAAAAGCATCAAATAAGAAACTAATCATCTCTTGCCCAAATAAGGATCACGCAAAAAAACTAACAGAACAAATAAATATGGTCTTCAAAAATAATATGATCGCGAAAGAATTAGAAAAAAAAAATCCTAAACTATTCATCAGAAACCTACCTATCGACCTATCAGAAGAAGAAATAATAGAATCATTAAAAACCCAAAATGATGGAATTAAAATCATCATGGATGAAAATCCAAAAAACTCAGTAAAATTAGTAAAAATGCTTAAACCAAAAGGACAAAACAATCTTACAAACTATATAGTCGAAACAAGTGGAAAACTTAGGAAATATCTCATATCTAAAGAGAAAATTAATATTGGATACCACAGAGTGCGGGTGGAGGATGCTAATCCAAAAATGCAATGCTTCCATTGCCTGAGATTTGGTCATTCAGCTGTCAACTGCTTTAATAAGGACAAGAATGCTTCGTGCCTGCACTGCGCCATGGATCATCCTTGGAAAGACTGTCCCAATAAAAACAAAGAAGAAAAATGCAAAAATTGTGATTTCCAGAACAACACTTTTAAGTTAACAAACGATACAAATCATAAAGCAAATAGCAAAAATTGTACGTATTTAAAAAAAATGATGACTATTGCCCAAGGGCGTATAAATTATGAATAGGTATGTACCTACTTTAACATTCTTAATAACTAACTTTAAAATTCTTAACAATATTAAAAACTCAATACCAAAATTTATTTTTTTGTTTCAAATACGCTTGTTTTCTGAATTTTCCCATAATTTAGCTATAAATATTAAAACTTTAAAACAATTGAGTAACATTTTAATGTTATTAATCTGCCATCGAAGAGCTAACGATTTATCAGAAATATCCAAAAAATATTTAATTATCTATTTCTGTAAAATTTTAAGACAAAAACAAAGCATTAAAATATTAGCCTACTCTCAAAGTGTTAATGTTTGTAAAATATTATTTATACAAAACAAAATTAATATACTCCATAGTTGTTATAAATTGGGGTCCTTAGAAATAATAACTCAGATTCTTGAGAGTTAAATTGAATCACTTTTTATTTGACAATAAACATCCACTATCACAGGTATGATTAGGCACTTTTTATTAACTACTCTGGGTACAGGTACTAGTTCCCGTAGTTATTTCGGAGAGGTGAAACCTTTGATTGTTTTTGAATAAGAGCGGTGTTTTTAAGCAAAGACCACCTTTTTATAACCTGACAAAAAGACTGTTGACATTCAAATTCAAAAGGCCGCAAAACAGAGATCGTCTTTGCTGACAGAATTTAATCAAGCAATTAGCAGAGGCGCGAACCTTTCATAAATAATATAATTTAGCTTTCATAGATGTCACTAATGGTACATAATTACCCTGAAAATTATACATGCACCCCCCGAAAGAAACTTAATTCACCAATTAAGGTTCTTTCTAATAAAAGAAAAATTATATAACTACATAATATAAACATTAATATTAACCAAAATAAAAAAAAATAAAAAATTTAAATTCTAAAATCATTGAAAGAAAAAAAAAAATACATATAAAATATAAACGATTCAGTTTTTAACAAGACAACACAAATCTTGATTGGCTTCATCTTCTAATTCCATCTGGATGGGTTCCTTGTTATGATTTCCATGAGAATAACCTTGTGCACGAGGGGTCATCAGTTTTGCACGAGGATTCATCAATTTGAGCCAGGGTCATAAATTTGGTTACATCAGTTTGTGGCGTGCAACGAAAAAACATAAATTGCACGATCGTGGTGTTTCTTCATATCGCCCTTTGTTGAACGAGGCAGTCATTGGCGTTCAAAGTTGTCCTCTACGGGTAGCAGACAGATTTTTGTAATTGGTCGCACGAACGTCCCTTGTGATGTCCGGAGGGTGACTACCCTTGTGATTCCATCCGCTCCAGGATGGCAGGATAGTATACGAGCCATTTTCCATAGAGTGGGGAGTAAGTTATCTTCCTCTAGATATTAACTAGATCATTTTCCTGGAGGAACCTCTGGTTGCTGGTTTGCCATTTGTTCCTCCGTTGAAGCTCTCCCAGATAATCCTTTTTCCACCTGAACCAAAAGGATTGAATTAGTTCTGTCATTTTTTGATACTGATTTAGTCTGTTGTATGGTACATCTCGGACATCTTCTTCTGGAATAACAGATGCATTTGTGCCCATAAGGAAATGGTTAGGAGTCAGAGGATTTAAATCATTAGGATCGTTAGACAGTGGTGTTAATGGTCTGGAGTTGAGACAGGCTTCGACTTGACATAGTACAGTATAAAAAAGCTCAAAAGTTAAAGATGAACAATTAGTAATTCTATACAAGTGATATTTGGCAGATTTGACTGCGGCCTCCCACAGACCTCCTTGCGTTGGTGCGCGTGGAGCGATAAAATGCCATTCTATTGACCTATTTGCTAAATACTCCTGAATTTTGTCATCATTTTTTCTCAAACTGGCATAAAGTTCCTCCAGTTTATTACATGCTCCTTTGAAAGTAGAAGCATTGTCGGAATATATTTTCTTGGGTTGACCTCTGCGAGATATAAACCGTTTCAAACAATTTAAAAAAGTTTCGCTAGATAAATCTGTTACTAGCTCTAAATGGACAGCCTTAGTAACAAGACAAACAAAAATACATAGATACGATTTAATTAGAGGAGCTCTCTTCAGAACACCACTTTTGATTTGGAGCGGACCCGCGTAGTCCAAACCGGTTACAGAGAAAGGCCTGCTAGGGGTTATTCGGTCCATAGGCAAATTACCCATAATTTGCTGGCCTACGACGGGGCGGCATCTAAAACATATTATACAGTTATGTAATATTCGTTTCACTGTGTTTTTACCGAATATTGGCCAAAATTTTAACCTTATTTCGGCTAGTAACGCTTGTGCTCCTGCATGTAAATTCGCATAATGATAGTGACGTATTATTAATTCTGTCAACTTATGCCTTGCAGGTAAAATAATAGGATGCTTTTGTTGAAAAGTTAAATGTGTTGCTGTGGACAATCTGCCACCAACTCGTATTAATTGGTCATGTAAAAACGGGTTGAGAGCCTTTAAAGAACTATTTTTATTTACACTTCCATTTTTTATTAAGGCTTCTCGTTCTGCCTGAAAACTGTATTTTTGTGACGATACAATTAAATATTTCAAAGCTAA
Organism: Hesperophylax magnus; assembly: GCA_026573805.1. Classification (NCBI taxonomy): domain Eukaryota; kingdom Metazoa; phylum Arthropoda; class Insecta; order Trichoptera; family Limnephilidae; genus Hesperophylax; species Hesperophylax magnus. Next base: position 578,631 of record JAIUSX010000043.1, on the reverse strand, counting down.
TTCAAGTTCTTCAACGTTTAAATTTCCTGATATTTTGGTCTTTAACTTATCACAATTATTTATAAATCTTAATACATAGGCAGTTACACGTTTTTATTTTGTTAAAGAAGAGAATTTCTTAAAGATGTCCCATTCTTCCGGATTAGTTACAATCAAAACATTTTTTCCTTTAATTTCCGGAGGGTTTGAACAAGATATTTTCGATAGCGGCCAAGTGTTGTTTTCTCTAGTCAACCACTCTGGCCCATGCCACCATATTGAGGAATTCACTAGTTGATCAGCAGTAGCTCCTCTTGATAATATATCTGCTGCATTGTCAGAAGATGGCACATGACGCCATTGTTCTGGGTTACTAAATTCTTGAATTTCAGCGACTCGATTCGCTACGAATGTGTTCCAACGTGCTGGTTGACCTTTTATCCAACATAACGCTATCGTGGAATCACTCCAATAATATGTATCTACTTCCATCATACCTAATGCTTGTTTGACATTTTTTATTAGATTTGCTGGTAATACAGCGCTACATAGTTCCAGCTTGGGTAATGATATGCATTTTAATGGCGCTACTCTGGATTTTGATGTTATTAAATGAGAATGTTGCTTGCCATTGTGATCCATTGATGTGATATAAATGCAGGCTCCATAAGCCTTTTCAGAGGAATCACAAAATCCATGTAATTTAATATTACTAGCGTGCTTGCATACAATTTTCCTTTCAATCTTCAATACATTCAATTGGTTTAATTCATTTATATAACTTCTCCATGGCATCAGTATTTCATTTGGTAATACTTCATCCCAGGAAGCCTTGGATTGCCATAACCTTTGCATTATTAATTTCGCCACAACAATAACTGGTCCAAGTAACCCCAATGGGTCAAATGTTGATGCTATGCTTGACAATATTTGGCGTTTATTTTCACTATGCTTTGATGGTTTTGTTATAACATAAGAAAAATAATCTAACTCATTATTCCAGATTAAGCCCAGAATTTTTTCATTCTTGGGTTTGTCAGATAGAATTTTTTCACAATTGTTCTCTACGGCAATTTCAGCTTGGCCCGACTCGGATGACAAATCCAAGATATTAGATCTCCATTTTCTTAACCTCATGCCTGCAGACAGCAATATGTCAATTAATTGACCTTTTAAATTTCTACAGGATTCCAAATTATCGTCTCCGGTCAATAGGTCATCCATGTAAAAATTGTTTTTTATGACTTGACTAGCTTTAGGAAAAGTAATTTGGTTATCCATACCAACTTGTTGTAGGCATCTTGTAGCTAGGAAAGAGGAAGGACTTAACCCGTACGTTACAGTTTTCAGCTTGTAATGCTGAATCTCATCTTCCGGTGATTCGCGCCAGACTATTTTCTGCAAGTTGCGGTCAGCTGCACTCACATTTATCTGCCGATACATCTTCTCGATGTCAGCTGTCATGACATATTGGTGTTTTCTGAAAAGTAACAATTGGGTATATAAATCCTTTTGAATGACAGGTCCTACCATCAAGGCGTCATTCAGGGAAATTCCTTTGGAAGTTTTGGCTGATCCGTCAAAAACAACCCTCACCTTAGTGGTGGAGCTCGATTCCTTAATGACGGCGTGATGTGGTAAAAAATAGGAGTTATGATCTCCTTCTAGTTTATCACATACCTCCATGTGACCTAGTTCCTGGTATTCTCGCATAAATTGTACATATTGAGATTTTAATTCTGTATTTGAAGATAATTTTCTTTCTAAGTTTTGGAATCTTTTCTCCGCTGTTGTCAATGAGATTCCTAATTGATCAATACAAGGACGGCGTGGTAAAGTTACTGTAAATCTACCGTCTTCTTCTCTTGCATGAGTAGCTATGAAATTAGCCTCGCAAGCTTTCTCCTCATGATTTTGATATTTCATGAGGTTGACTTCTTCAAGATTCCAAAATTTTTCAATTTGATTGCTTAGTTTATTTATGGATAAGCTACAGAATTGTGATACTGGCCTTTGGTTGGGATATACGTTGGTCGGTCCTGACACGATCCATCCCAGTTGTGTTCGTTGAAGTGTGGGACCGGTATCCAACTTCATTCTATCATTGGTCAGGATGTCCCAAAAACCTTCAGCCCCCAACAAGATGTCGATAGGCGCTGCGATGTTGAAATTCGGGTCTGCCAATTCTAATCCATGAGGCAACTTAATCTGGTTTCTTGGTATTGATGTTTGCGGCAGACTTGTGGTTATTTCCTGTAATATCAGACAAGATATTGTATTTTTATAGTTGGTTCTTAAAGAATTAAAGTCTACCGACACACTTTTCCTTATGTGTGTAACATTATTGTATAGGCCCGATACCGGCTTATTTATGTGATTAAATTTTAAATTTAATTTTTTTGCAAAATTCTCTCTCATAAAATTGGATTGTGCTCCAGAGTCTATTAGTACTCTTGCCTTATATAAATTATTGTCGCTACCCACGATACCTACTATCGCCGTAGACAACAATACTAAATTTTCTGCCTTACCTACGGCAGAATGATTGTTAACTGAGACATCTTCTGCCTCAGTTCCTAAATTTGGAGGTTCTACTCGGAATCCCTCTTTATGAAGCAACGTATTGTGATCATTACTGTCACATCGTTTGCATTTAAAGGTGATCCTGCAATCCTGTGCAAGATGACCCGGCTTCAAACATTTGAAGCATGCTCGGCTCTTTTTCAAGGCTTCTATCCTTTCCGATATTTTTAATTTTAGAAATTTTTTGCAGTAAAAGATCGGATGATCCTCACTGCAGAATGTGCATTTTCCCTTTTTTACAGATAATAACACAGTTGATTCCCTATTATTAATCCCTAAATGTGATTTAATTTGGCTGTGCGGTTTTTTGTCCGTAGTTTGCATAAGTTCTAAAGTTTGAGCTCGTGAAGCTAAACATTTCAAGAACTCTTTCAGTGTTGGCAACTTCCCTTCAATAGGGCTTTGTTCCCAATGTTTTCTAGTAATCACATCTAATTTGTTTGAAATTATGTAAATAATTAAAGCATCCCATTGATTTACTTGAACTCCTAAGTTGTGTAAAACCTTTAAGTTAACGTTATTTCCATCTATCAATCGCCGCAATGCGACTGCATCTTCCTGCTTCATTTCCTTCATTTGGAATATGAATTGAATATGCTTATGTACAGTTGCCCTTAAATTAGAATATCTCTCATGTAATAGTTCCCATGCTCCTTGATATCCAGAATCAGAGATTTCTAAATTCGAAATGATTTTAATTGCTTCTCCCTTTAAGCAAGATTGCAAATAATAAAATTTCTGTACATTGCTAATCGAATTATTATTGTGAACTATAGTCTTAAAAGTTTCTACAAAGGTGTTCCAATTTTTCTGATCTCCGTGGAATTCTTGTAACTTTAGGTCAGGTAATTTTATTTCTACCCTCGATTGTTCTACGGATTCTAATGCACCTTTGGCCGTTGCCATTAATGAATAATATTGATTTTCAAATGTTTCTCTCTGAGAAGCATTTTCGATTTCATTTACATCTGAGATTTCCTCAATTTCATCCTGAATAACTTCAAATTCATCAATTATAGATTTAATTCTGTCATATCTTAGTTTTATTTCGTGAGCTGAAAGAGTATTCAATGCATCATTGAATCTGGTTAATTTTCCCCTTAAAACTCCGCGTTTGTTTACTAATCCTTTCAATTTCTCCATCGTATTATGAATCGCGACAGTAAATTTCCGATAATTAAATGATCACTACAATAATTCACTAAAACTGGTAAATTATTCGCGTATTAATACTCCAATTTGAAAGAAATGATGACAAAATCCTTACAATGTTTACTATTTTCGATAAAATCTGCACATAAAACACGTAGGTAATATTGTTATTGTGAAATGTCATACAAAATTAAGTTATGACTTGCAATTTTTATGATGTTGACAAACAGTAAATCGGAATATCTTGTAACAAATTATTTCTAATATTATTATTTGAATAAATAATAAATATACTTTGGGGATTCTAGATGTGATAGGAGTTGGATTTGGAAGGATTGGACTTATCTGTCTGATGCGATGGCGTGTTTCCAGGTTCTCAGACTTCCAGCTACTTCCAGCTTGATCTCTCAAGGATCTCTTCAATATTTTTGGCCGCTTGGTTTTTGTTTAAATTTCTGTAATCTCGCTTGGATTACAATATCCGGATCGCTAGGACCATGTTATAAATTGTGGTCCTTAGAAATAATAACTCAGATTCTTGAGAGTTAAACTGAATCACTTTTTATTTGACAATAAACTTCCAATTTCACAGGTATGATTAAGCACTTTTTAATAACTACTATGGGTACCGGTACTGGTTCCCGTAGTTATTTCGGAGAGGTGAAACCTTTGATTGTTTTCGTATGAGAGAGGTGTTTTTAAGCAAAGACCACCTTTTCATAACCTGACAAAAAGACTGTTGACATTCAAATTCAAAAGGCCGCAAAACAGAAATCGTCTTTGCTGACAGAATTTAATCAAGCAATTAGCAGAGGCGCGAACCTTTCATAAATAATATAATTTAGCTTTCATAGATGTCACTAATGGTACATAATTACCCTGAAAATTATACAATAGTATGTATCATCTTTATAATATTATCACTAGTAATATAATGCTAAGTTGTTCAATATTGTCACCAAAACTATTTCAAGTCAACCTTGATATTATCCGTGTACATATGCTGCGTATTTATAGTTTGTCATCAAAATCATATTCAGTTTTGACAATTAGTTATAACAATGGCTTGTACCGACATGAGATACAAATACTTGTGAAAAAAAATATTTTAGTTATTAAGTACTCTCTTCACAAACATTATGTCTTTTAGTTGCATAGATGATGAAAATGATATTAATTTTTGTAAGGTAAATAACCTGCATGAATGGTTTCAAAAACAAGATACAATAAAATGTAAAACGAGTAAACTTAATTTTGTGGAACTAAACATTAGATCAATTTGTAAGTATTGGGACCTATTTCATGTTTATTTTAAAGACTGTTTAAATCAAATTGACATACTCATGCTTTGCGAAATTGCAATTCGTTCGGAACTTGTTAATCTTTATGATATTCCCGGATACAATTCGTATCACTATTGTAGAAGCCATAAATCCGGTGGAGGCATTTTGTTATATATAAAGAATAACCTCTCCTTCTCGCAAATAGTTCTGGACACAAAATATTTTGAGAATGTTTTTGGAATATTGACACTTCCAAATAACAGCACTTTAAATGTCTTAGCAATATACCGACCTCCGAATTTAAATAAGCAAGCATTCTTGTCAGAAATATCCTCTGTGTTTGATAACAATATTAAATCAAATGAAAGTGTTATATTTTTCGGCGATATAAATTTAAATTTATTAAATAAAAATGATGCTATCATAATAAATTATTAAAATATCCTTACTAATAACTATTTAAAAAAATGTATAGATGTAGCTACTAGGGAAGTAATAGTTCTTCAGAAAATAAACCGCTCATGTATCGATCATTTTTATCTGCGTTTAAGTGGAAAGCTACCAGCTGGATTATCCAGTACAATATCTGCGTGCGTGTGTGACTATAACATCGCAGACCACAATACAACGGCTGTTAGTATACACTATAACTCTATAGATCATTTCAAATCTTCTGATTCTAATTACGTGAAAATTCTTTCGCAAAAACTGATCGATAAAAATATTTGTAATTATGATTGGAAATCGCTTCTAAAAGAAACCGAATGTTCTGTTATTTATTTAAAAATTAAAAATTATTTTGATGACTTGTACAAAAACAGCACGATTGAAATTAGCAAAAAATCTAAAAGCAGACCTCATGCCATAAATGATTGGATATCTACGGATGCACTATATAAAATAAAAAAAGGAGATTATTTGTATAAACGTTGGAAAAATGCTCCAACAAACAAATACTATGAAAAAGAATATAAGTGTTACCGAAATGTTTTAAATAAATTGTTACTTAAATTAAAAACCACAAACAATAATGATAAATTCAAAAACCTTTTTCAAGATTCAAAAAAAACATGGGACGAGTGTAATCAAATTTTAGGAAAGAAATGTAAAAATAATTGTGACCAAGTTGCCTCCAAATACTTGATGAAAGATCAGACCAAAGAAAATGTAAATAATGATTTTGTTAATTATTTCTCTGATAGTGTTTGCAATATGTTACATAAATGTAATTACAGGACAACTGGGTTTGAACCAGAGGAGATGCCTCAAAGTATGTACCTACCAAGGGCCAAAATTGCTGATATAGAAAGCATTGTAAGACAACTTAAAAACTCTTCTCCTGGAATTGATAATATCAGAATGAGCGATATTAAAAAACACATATCTACCTTAGGTCCAATTATAACCCATTTTGTTAATAGAATCATATTTGAGGCAAAAATTCCAGATGAATTAAAATGTAGTATCATCCGACCCATTTATAAATGCGGTGATCACACTGTATTGGGTAATTATAGACCGATTAGTATTTTGCCATCACTCGAAAAAATCCTTGAAAAATACATTCAGCTGAAATTGATTAAATATTTAGAAGATTTTTCTATTATTGATACAAATCAATACGGCTTCCAGAAAAAAAAGGGCACTGAAATGCTAATTCAGAAGTTTGCCAGTCTAATAAATAATGAATTAAATAGTAAAAATCATGTATTAGTCTTATTTATAGATTATTCCAAGGCATTTGACACTATTAATCATAAAAAATTATTGAAAATATTAGAAATCATAGGAATAAGAGGGAAACTTCTAAAACTCTTTGAAAATTACTTGAACAACCGATGCATGAAAATAAAACTTTTGAACACCTTAAGTAAACAAAGGAAAATATTAGCAGGCGTTCCTCAAGGTTCCATATTAGGCCCAATTTTATATATTATTTATGTATCTTTCATTAAGTACATTTTTAAACATGTAAAACACTTTGTATATGCGGACGATACTGCATTGGTGATTTCTCGCAGTGATTTGCAATTATGTATTAAACTGTTACAAAAAGATTACTTTGAACTTTTGAAATGGTCTCACGACTCTGGTTTAATTATAAATGCCAAAAACACTAAATTGATACATATTAGATCACCCAATGCTAAGGCAAATATTATTACACCTGAAATAAAGACACACTCTTCAAATTGCTTACATGTTGGTATTCCTGCAATATGTACATGTGAAAATATTGAACTGGTCACAGCGTATGTATATTTAGGTATTATTATTGATTGTTTTTTCAAATGGGACTTACAAATAAATAAAGTATGTGAACGTCTGAGATCTATTGTTAATAGATTATATCAATTAAAATTCTATGTTCCAATACGTACACTTAGAATAATTTATTTATCACTAGCTGAATCTATTATAAGATATGGAATCACAGCTTGGGGGCTTTCATGTAAAACAAATATAAACCATGTTCAATCAGTTTAAAATTCACTAGTTAAATTATTAGCTCATAAAAGTTTATACGAACAAAGGCATAATGTTCCATACCTTTATCAGAATCTTAAAATTTTCTCAGTAAGATCAATTCTGTGGTATAAAATTATATTTCAGCATTTGAATAGCCCTATATACATAAATAGACTGGACCACACTTACAACACACGTTTTACGTTAAATGAAGGACTAATTGTACCTAAGCATTTAAACAAATATGGACAAAGAACACTGGACTACATGATACCTAGTTGCTTAAATATGTTACCTGCTGAAATAAAAAAAATGTACAAATGTAAAAACAAATATAATGTTGAAAAATTGGCTCGCTGAAAGAAATAGTTTGTATTAGAGTCTAATACAAACTATAGGTAGATACTATCACTGTTGTGTATATGTTTTTTATATTTTTAAAACAAATTGTTATTTTTATTGTTATCACTGTTGTCATTAAGTAAAATAAGTTTTTATCTTTTTTTAATATTTTTTATGTGAAAAGTTGCCATCGACAAACTGCTGAAAAGTAGTTTATTGGAACTTTTCTGTTTTTTCTGTATTTTTAATTTTATTATTTACTGTAATATGTATTTTTTGTCTTGCTTAAATAAAAAAAAAAAAAAAAAATCTGAAATTATTGCTGAAGGATTTCCGATTGTCTCTGTTTTCTATGTGTGTATTAAAACCCAGTTGTATTGAAATACATTAACTATTTCTTATGAATTGGGTTGGCTGTAAAAAATAGGAAGTACCTACAATATAATAAGCTACACCCCTTTGTACGTTGTGTATACCAGTACAATACTTGTAATTCAAATGTGAATTTTGATTCGAATCGTCTTTCTTTTATGATGGTTTGGATAGAACACCTCACGGTGTTTTACTTAAATCATTACCCAGGTTGAGGACTGATGTGTGCTGGTGCTTTTATTTATAGTCTTTTCTTGTGCAGGCAAACACGTCCCGTACAATAGATAAAAAAAAATATCATCGGACAGCAAAATGACACATACATTTTTCATTCCAAACATGCTCACTGTATCTACATTTTACTTCCAAACATACCAATTTTTCACAATTGATAACCAACCATTTATCCTATATTAAGTGTTGTTTATGAGATGTGTAAAATTCAAAACTCATTTAGTAATAACGCCATTAAAGTGGAATAAATTTAAAAATGATTGGTTTATTATCCTCTATTAATACGACGGAGTTCCAGCAAGATATAACAGATGAAAAAATACAATGATACGATTATGTATTTTATCAAAGCGCAAAAGGCGAAGGCACATTCCTGATTCTTATGCAAACGGTTTTGTGTTTTGCGTCCAGATGTATCAAGATGTGATAGTATATGTTTCTACAACTTATCCATATTATACGATGTGAATAACCTTAAAAGAAAGTAAAATAATGCTTACATATGGAATGTAATACGACAATTGGGTTTATTCTCCTTTTCACATCTATTTTTACAAGTTTTCATAGCACAAGCCACCATTTTGCCGTGTTATTTCGTAAAATGCCTCGACCATAGCTCGGCGCTAGTTCGCACAAGAATGATGACGTCACATATTCTAGATTCACGGTAGGCCATACGCGAGCCCAGCCGGCTCCAATGGAACCGGTATGGGGAGTGGGGAATAAATAATAATACGCTTTTAATCGCTTAGGGCAGGTCTACTAATATTCATATGTCTATGGGACAGCCGAATGAAGAATTCCGCGGAAACTTTACTCCGTTTTTACTTACCTCGCTGCCCGTGGAAATTTGCAACAGAATTTTTAACTGTCTTTGAAGAATTTATAGCCAGATTTATGATGATATTTATGCGAAACAACTGTGAAATTCCGAATTAATTCCCATTTTAGATTGATTTTAAAAAATAAAGTAAAAAATAAGGGTTTATGAAAAAGCATTACAATTAGCAATGATTTGATTTTAACAACTATTATAATATTATCTGAGGTCTACAGTTATTGGTTTATTTATGTTTGAACCAGTGAAAATGTTGTTTCAGTGTTGATTGAATTGAAACATAATTTAGGCGCCAATAATAATTTATATTTATGACATTGATGTAAAATTGGCGGCTTTTGGACCCGTGGTGATTCCTGGAACCACGGTTCAAATCCTACCGAATCAAAAGCTACAAATATTATAATTATTATTTGACGGAAGGACAGAAGCGTCTTGTGGTCCAGTGGTGAAAACGCCAGCCCATACCTGCACCGAGTTTCGGAGAACCTCAATTTGAATCCTACTAATTCAAAAAAAATAACACATAAATTTCTCTTTTTATTTTCATAATTATAAGATCTAGAGCCGTAGCAGTTCAAGATTAGTAAGTAAGCTTGTATTAGTAAGTCTCCAAGACAAACCCGAGCCGAAGAAGTCAAAACTTCTCCCCTCAAAACCAAACCGATCATGACTCTTATTCAAACCCCACATTATATCCTCCAGGATCTCAGCAATATCATGGAGGACATAAAAAGGATCCTAATGGATTTATCGTCGTTTAAGGCACTCGATGATGGTAAAAAGTCCTTCTTGAGGAAGTACAGGGGGTGCAAAAATCTGTTCATAGCTGCCACTAGGATGTCGGAACATCCGGAAAAAAAATAGTCGACGCAGAAAATCGCCTCCAAAAGTTTGAAAAATAGAAGTGCGCACTATAGTTGAGGATGAATTGAAAAATCAATAAAAAAAACAAAAAAATATTGATTCCGTCCAAAATAACGGAAATTAAAGCAAAATTAGTAATGCTCGAATTCAAAATGGACGATGAAGAACAAACAAAATAATTTTGTTGCCGAAATAAGAGGAATACCGGAAGTTTAAGGAGAGAAATATTATAAATATAATATGAAATATTGTAAAATAATGTATCAACAATAAAAAAAAAAAATTAAAAAAAAGAATTTACAAAATATCATATTCAACATATGTTAAGAAGTAAATATAACCACCACGAGAAACGATATTGAGGGGAGTTTTAGGCCTCTTAGAAGAAAATCCTAACAAAAACCCGACCTATAATGGTGCGGTTCCAACACGGACACAAAAAGGTACAATTTGAATGCTGTTTCTAAAGAAGAAAACACATGCGCCATTTCCGACCGCGTATACAAGTCTATATATCGGAACATTTAACATCAACAAATAAACACTAACTTTACCTAGCAAAGAGGGATGGCTATCGAAAAAAAATTGCTTGCGTATGGGTAAAAGCTAGACGATTCTACATACGCCAAACCAAATAATCGCGAGTTATACACATTATCTCTGAAAATACACTTCTCATACTGTGACTTATTAATACAAGCATGAACATGTTACTTTACTCATACATCACACACAAATATGTACGATACCAAATATTAATAATTATAAAACTTACTAATACAAGCCTGCTTTACTCATACATCACCCACAAATATGTACTTTCTAGTTTTATCACACAACTAGGGTAATAAATAAAGCTAGTGGTATTGTTATCTATGTGAGAGATGGCGTACAAACGTAAGTTGAAAAACTCACTTCATCATAAGCAAACTGTCTAAAAATTGTGCTTAAGGGCCTTCCTTACTAGCGATCTCAATCGTTGTATGGAGAATCATGAATTGTCAGATTCAAACGACAATCTAAGCTATTAATCGTCAAAATATCGATAATGTAGCCACGCTAGGCTATCATAAATACATTTTTCTGTCGAGATATATGTTTTTACTAACAATTTATTTTCGTTAAATACTATATAATGAACATCTAAGAATTCTCCTACTCATTCGGCTCTATGAGGTGGCCGTGAATGCACGCTTCCTACGGTCCGTCGTGTCAATCTTTTTTCAAAGTTCGAAATTCCGCGTAATTATTACACTTCCATGTGACGTTTCAACAATATTCCACTCTATGCGTTGCGCGTAGGGACTATAATAGTGTGTCGCCTTTTTTATGTTTCATCTGTGCGTTTCCGTCGAAGCTGTGTAGTGTCAAATAGTATTATTAAGAATTAATTTATTGTTAACAATTTTTTGGGTTTCTAGATAATAAACAATTTGATATTATTAAGAATTAATATATTGTTAACATTTTTTCGGGTTTCTAGGTAATAAACAATTTGATATTATTAAGAATTAATTTATCGTTAACTTTTTTTCGGGTTTCTAATAAATAAAGTTATAAACAATTTGATGTTTTTAAAATATAAAATATTCCAGCACTTACAATAAAATAAAAGAAACACATCGTATAAAAATATTTCAGTAGTAAAGATCGAATGCCGAAATCACTTACTTCGAAATTATTGCAAAAAACTTAGATCACTGTCAGAAGATACAAAGTATCCCTTAGCATTGAGGAAGATTGTGTCAAGCCGTATTTTACGCCTGAGAACGGCTGTACGTTGTGCAATAACGTACCGGAAGGCTATGAATTGTAGTCAAGAGGAAAAATAAAACAGTTTTATTTGGATATATTGAATGGTCCAAAACACGTATTTAGAGACCACTCACTATGCAAGGAACGGGCATACTTTTGCAAACGGGATACTGGCGACACTAATTACGTACCCAATATGACTTCGAGCTCGAAAATGCCCAGAATCATGCAGCACGTTCGATTTTTGGCATCTAATGCTCGAAGTTTAATACGTGATGTAGACAGCAAAAATGTGGAGTGTTATAATAATGATGTGGCTAAATTTGTTGGCGGAAAGCGTATCAACTATTTTCTAAAACGGTCCTACAATGGAAGGTGCGCTGCAGCAGTAGTGGCGTTCAACACCAATCGTCCACACTATTCTTTGCATAAATTTGCAACTGGTAATAGTCCCGAAAAACTCATAAAGAAATTAGAATTAAAAAGATTGCAGAAAAATAATCAACAAGTATTTAGTAAAAAAAAAGAAAAGAAAAACCCTGCAGCTCGCTCCAGCAAAAGATCAGCATTATGGTTCCAATGCAGAAAAACCTGATATGGACCAAGCATCAGTATGAGGCAGCTAAAGATGATTTTTTAAAAGGCTTTTTACCCTAGCCAAAGATAGGCAAGCAATTAAAAGGGCGACAGTACTTCAAGCATCTAGTGGAAAGTGGATCGAGATGCGCCGCAATATGATTACGGCATCGTGGTTTGGAAAAGTGTGCAAACGGCGGCAAAATATCAGTTGCGCTCCATTAGTCAAAAATATACTGTATCAGCAATCCTTATCAAATATTCCTTCAATTCGACAAGGACAAAAACATGAATACAATGTCCTGAAGGAGCTTGCAGGACTAAAAAGCATTACCATAGAAAAGTGTGGTCTTTTCATAGATGAAGAGTATCCGTATATGGGTGCGACCCCAGATGGAATTTCTTCTGAAGACACCGTGATTAAAATTAAATATTCTTTCGCAGCATGCTCATATATGAAGCAGTATAATCCGAAAAAATTACCTTTTGGAAACTTAGCAAAAATGGAGGAATGCTAGTAAATACATCTCACGACTGGTTTTACCAGGTTCGGGGCCAATTTCATGGAACAAAAAAGATATTTGTATGTTTGTTGTATGGATTGAACTCGAAATAAAAATCGAAAAATTTTACGGGATGACGAATTTTGGCAGACTAATATGGTTAAACAGCTGAAACGCTTTTACAATTTTTGCATGCTACCCGAATTAATTGATCCTCGACATAATCGCTGCATGCCTATTTGAAATCCTGAGTATTTAAAAAAGTGCATAATACCGAAAAGAAGTAAAGTAAAATTGGTTTCAGCTAAAACCAAAACATGTAAGAAGGAATTGTTAAGAAGAAATCAATAACATTTTATTTCATTGAAGTGTCTTCAAAAGAAATTTTATTTATATTCCTAATGTATGTAGTCCACATATTTAGAGACAGGGAAGAGGGGGTTGGAAAGTTCCTGGCTATTCAGTATTCAGATCTAGTCACTAAACATATCTATGCCGTTCTCAAGCAACTTTCAATTCTGAATTATGGTCTCTCACCAGGATAATACTGAACGTATCTTCCACTTTGGAACGAGGTACAGATTCATTATATGTACCTATATAAAAAAAAAGATTTTGCAATATGATATACTCATATAAATTAAATTAAATTTATTTTGAATCCGTGACCTCAAATCAAACTAGACAATTTAGTATTAACAGTGCCCGGCCGCACTGCGAAACCAGGCAGGAACAAGGCCAAGCCTTTTGTCACTCTTTATGTATTACTATGTGTACCTTTGTATGGGTACAATGGTACACATAGTAATACATCTCACTATGTATGTATCAAAAAAGTTCCAAATAAAAAGTTATATTAAATGTTGTTACTGAGAACCTCCTCCATGAATCAAGCTATCGTTATATTGCATTACATTCTAAAATATATTTTAACATACTTTTCATAATCACAATATCTTTAATAAATAATAAATTGTTTTGCTCTGTGCGTGTTGATTTTGAATGGAACGCACCTGCCAGCTTCTGGTGCAGCGAGTTCGATATTCGAATTCGAGCTAGAAACATTTAGTAGCGAGGGCCGTTAACAAAAACATATATTTTGTTTATTTGCAAATCTATGGATCACCGTCATTCTACAATACCTGTCTAAATTCACTCAATTCTATTGCAAACAGCTGAAATAACCCAGAACAGCAAATAATCATTAGATAATTTAATATTAACACTATTCCAGACAATCAACCCAATCTGATGACTATTTATGTTTTCTCCCCAAAAACTGTTTCATTCTGACAATCGACACCCCCACCACAGTACAAGGCACGAGTAAATACTGTTTAGATCACATTAACGTAAAAATAATAATTCTACATACTCATTTGTCATACACACAACAATTTCAGATCGTTATACCACAGCTCTAGTCCTTTTTTTTTAATGTATATTTTATTTAGTTATAAGAGTTTACATCTTATACCTCATATATTATTTTCTATGACTACTACAATATTATTTACTTTTTACATACTAAAATTTAGATTTCACAACATTGAGACATAATCCACGAAAAACTGCAAGACTTTTAGCTTCCTTAACAATTACCGGGAGTTCATTGAACATTTTAAAACCTTTATAATAAATATTGTTTTGTGTTTCTGATAAGTGTGTTTTAGGAAGCCTAAAATCGTTGCAGTTTCTCGTAGGATATAAATGAACTGCACTATTAATTCGAACATTCTTTGACATATAGTCAGGTAACATTTTATTTTTTAGCTTATAAATAAACACTAAGGTATTATAAACTAATCGTTGCCACACACTTAAAATATTGAGTTGACGTTGCATGGTTTTTATTCTGGTGTACCTGCTACAACACAGTATTGACCTCATGCCTCTGTTCTGGATTACTTCCATTCTCTTAATTTGGGTTTTGTTACTTAGAAATATTACACTTGTACAATAATTTAGATGGGATGCTACAGTGGTATTGTAGACCAATATCCTTGTTTTAATGTCCAATTTTCCTTTTATCCTACTTAAGAAATTAACCTTTTTCGCCATTTTTTTATTTAAAATTTCAAAGTTAGTGTTAAATTTTAACTTGTTATCTATTATGATTCCCAGGTATTTAATTTCTTTTACTTCTTCCATATTTTGATTGTCTATATTTAGGACAGTATGTACGTTTAGTTTTTTTCCCTAATACCATGAATTTACTTTTAGTTACATTTAATTTCAATTTATTTATGTTTAACCACTTAGATAATTCATTAAGTTCATTTTGTATTTTTGACAACGCATCTTCAATATTATTTTTGCTATAATATATAAAAGTGTGTCATCTGCAAAAAGTTTGATGGAACAGTACTTTAAGCACTTCACTATATCATTAATATATAAAATAAATAGGAGCGGTCCCAAAACAGATCCTTGAGGAACTCCAATGTTGATTTCTTGTTCTTCAGAGATAGTATCTCCAATTTTGGTTTTTTGTTTTCTATTTTTTAAGTAATCAATAAACCACTGCAATTCATTAGCACGGATTCCTATGTCCTTCAATTTCATTATTAGTCTTTCTCTGTCTATCGTTTCAAAAGCACGTCTAAAATCCAAGAACACTGCTATTGTGATTGTCTTCTGATCCATAGCTGTTTTCCATTCATTTATCACATAATTTATTGCTGTTTCACAGGAATATTTATTTCTAAACCCAGATTGTTCTTTTACTAGGATGTTATTTTTTTCTATAAATTTACTCATCTGTTCTTTCACAATGCATTCTAGTAATTGTTCATATTTAGGCAATCCATTTATTGGTCTGAAGTCTTCGAAATTTTTAGCATTTATTATTTTGGGCACTGGTGTTATTATGGAGGTTTTCCATGACTGCGGAAAAATTCCCTTAGTCAGAGATTCATTTATTAGTGCAACTAATCTGTCTCCTATAGCTGGCAGTGCATCTTCGATTATGCTCATAGTAATTCCATCCGGCGATGATTTTGGTTTCATTGTTTTAATGATTTTCATTAAATACTCATTGTCAATTTTACTAAACCTGAAAATATTTTTATTCTCTCTTTTTTCCGATGATTGAGAAGAGGTATCTGCGACTAATGGAATACTCTTATTTATGTTTTCGACACTAAGTACAAAATTTGTGTTAAATTTTTGGGCTATTTTAAGTGTATCATCTTCAACTCCATCTGGAAACCGAACTTCCTTAATGTTTTCCCTCTGTTTGCCGCTTATAATTTCTTTAAATGTAGTCCACATTTTTCTTGAGTCACTTTGAGAGGTAATTATTTTTTGCCTGATATACGAATTTTTGGTATGTTTTATTTCTGTACTGTACATGTTTCTAAGTTTCTTATAAGTTTCCCACCTTTCTTCAGTGAATTGTATTTTACAGGCTGTATCCCTTTGTTTTTGTAGAATATGTAGGGATTTCGTATACCATTTATTTGTATCTTTTAATATAATATTAGTTAAAGGCATTAGCTCATTTACTACTGTTTTCAGATGTCCTACTAGTTCATCGGCTTTTCCGTCTAAATTTCCTTGGGTATCGCAGATCCATTTTTTGTTTTGTAATGCTGTACACAATGTATCCTTATTATAGTTATTTTTTTTTTCTATACGTTATATTTCGTATTCCCTGTGGCTTCGGACTTGTGGTCGTTTCAAATATTGTTAATATGTTTTCGTGGTCAGATATTTTTGGAGTATCCATAACATTAACATTCAAGTAAAAATGATTTGTTATGACTAAATCAATAATGCTTGCTGATGTATTTGAGATTCTAGTTGGTTTGGTCACAAGTTGTTTCATTCCTAGATAATTCACTAAACTCTGAAGTCTATTACTGTAGGTATTCTTGACTTTCATGTCAATGTTAAAGTCACCGGTTACATAAAACATATCTTGATTTTTCATGTTTTTACTACACCAACTTTCGAAAAAATCTAAGAATTTTGAATGGCTTTGGTTTGGTGAGTGATATAATACAGCGTATGTTCCTTTAATAAAGTTTTTTCTTATTTGTACTGCCAGTATCCATGTATTTTTTTCATCAAACACTTGATTTGATATTATTTTAAAAGATATACTATTTTTAATAATCATTAGAACTCCTCCCGTATGCCGACTAAATGAATTGCATCTTACAGTTGAATACCCAATAAATGATACTTCAGAATCGTAAATATCACTAGTTATACATGTTTCACTTAACATTAAAATTTCTGGTTTCAATTCTTGTAATAAAACTTCAATTTCATTTACGTGGGCCAAAATACTTGAAATATTTAAATAGTATACGTTTGTCTTTTTTTTTATCCTAAAAAATCAATTTTTCTCTTCTCGGATTCTATGTTTCTTTTGTAAATAGGACACTCTTTGCTCCATGCATGGTGATTATCATTCAAATTTAATGAAAGTTTTTCATTTGTCAGTTTGCAATTTACACATTTGATTTTGTCACTATTTTCCTGACAGTCTGACGTATCATGTTTATTTGAGCATCTTCCGCATGATTTTTTATTTTTACAAACGCCTGCTTTATGTCTGTATCCGTTGCAATTGAAACATCTCAAAACTGAGAGATGATCGAAGACAGCACATCTATTCCATCCAATATTTATCTTCGCTTCCTCTAACATTTTTGAGTGTGTTTTTCCATCTACTTCTATGAATACAGTAAAGTTATTGTTTTCACTACTTTTTTTTATTTTCTTTTATAAATTTTACCGATATTTTTGAGTTTTCCTTGTCTATATAATCATTTTGCATCCTTATTTTATTTTCTATTTCTTCGGCGGTATATTTATCCGTCATTCCTATCACTTTTACTGTTGGATTCTTGGGTTTAGGAATATCAACATCATACCTATCCCCAAGCTTAGTGATAACTTCTTTTCGGATCTTTTTTGTTGCCTCTGTGTTTTTTAATTCCACTATAACTGATCCTTTTTTGAAATTCTTGATTCCGGCCACGCCCACATCAACTGGATCTATGTTGTTCTTTACGTCCTCTTGTGTTTTTGTGTTTTTTTGTTCATGATTTTTAGGTTTAATTATAACAATTGGTTCATGTTTCCTTAATTTTTCTTTGAAATGTTGTTTATCATCGAATTCAAGAGATTTGCTTGCTTCATCAATTTTTTCTGTCATGTTTATGAGATATTGACGGCTGAGGACAACACTTTTTTTCATATCTGATATATCAAATTCAAAAATTTTTCTTATGTTCAGTGTCTCATATTCAATTTTTTTGAATAGTTGTTGCTTTAAATCCTCCATCTTTTTATCGACATAATTTATAAATTTATCATATTGCTGGTCTGCACAGGCATCAGTTCGATGTGGTGATTCGGTTTGTTTTGATCGTGTTTGGACTTTATTGGTAGTTGCCATTATGCCTGGTTGTGATTTTGGCTAATAGCGATGTTGTCGATAATTAGTTCTTATTTCTTTAGATAGATGGTGTAGGATTATTTATTAATTAATTAATTTAATTTATTTTATTTAAAAAAAAAAAAGTAAAGTTTTTTTTTTTTTTTGGTCGGTGTGAGGATCGAACTCGGTGCGCCGCGGCTGGATAATGTGCGAGCAATACCTGTGCGTTAACCCGCGCTGCCACGGCTCCCTTCCGTGTAGTGGTGTATTTCACTCCTATATACTGTGAATTGCCTTAGCACAGTATGTAATAACAGATGGTTGATTTTTCGGCAACAACACTCTGACACTTCACAGTTAGTTTAAAACACTTGTAAACTGTAAATAAGACTTTATAGATTTCACAAAATTCGACAATTCTCTAGAGTGTTCTTCGGGGACACATTTAACGATAAATTATATGTTTATTAGGAAATATAATCTACGAATTTTTGATATTTTTGTGGAGCGATTTTTTGACATGCACTCTTTATCACTTGCTGGTAACTTATTCCTAATACATAAGCCTTCCACCCTGCTAAAAAAATATATATTTCATGAACAAATTACAGCAGCCTGCTTGAAGAGTTACGTACAGAAAATTGGCAAAACGTACTAAACAAGACTTTTTTTTATATTAACTCCACACAAGAGGCCCTGAAGAAAATAATTTCCCTCAGAGCCTATGTCATCTTTGGGGATGCTGTGTGGAGGGTCTTTTTGTGGAGAGGAAGGAGTGAACTCTTGAAGAGTCCCATGTTGTAGGAGGGAGGAAACACAGAGGCCGGCAGTTCGTTCCACAGCCGAGCTGTTGAACTTAAGAACGAATCGTAGAAGCGACCCGTTTTCATGTGACAAATTTCAACCGTGTACAAATGTTGGGCGCGCGTTTGGCGTGTATCCCGACTACGCACCGGTGCCGAAGGGATCAATGACGCTAGTTCCTCAGAGCATCTTCCATTGTAATACCGATAGAACAAGGACAGCATACCTACCCGACGCCTGTGTTCTAAAGATTGCGGTCCGTTTGTTAAGATTGGGGAATCTATCAAACGGACCGCCCGTTTTTGCACAGAGTCAAGGGTTTTTTCAGGTATTTAGGGGCTCCGGACCACAGATGGCTGCCAAATTCGACAGTAGGGCGCACTTGCGATTTGTACAGGGTCAGCAGTTGTGTACTATTAAAGTATCTGCGGGCCCTGTACAGTACGCCCAGCTTCTGAGAGGCCAACTTTACTCTGGCTTCGATGGAGCCCCCCTACCTGAGCTGGTCACTTATAGTTACACCAAGCATATCAATGGGAGGCCTGTTCAGAAGATTGCTTCCGTTGGAGGAAACTAAATTATCATTTGGATCCCTTTTAGACGTAATCAGACAGGATTGGGTCTTTGAAACATTAAATTCGACGAGATTATTTTTACCCCAGGAGGAAATACTCTCGAGATAACCGTCCATTCTCTGCTTCAAAGCCCTCCGAGCCGTTGGAGTTTGTGTGCCCTTTGGGGGCTTGTCAAACAAAAAACTATCATGAACTGTACTGTCATCCGCGTAACAATGAATCGGTGCACATGTCAAAAGGTCATTGATGTGCAACAAAAACAAAGTCGGAGACAGAACCGATCCCTGTGGGACGCCAGCATTTATAGAATGCGAGGAAGAAGTGAAACCGTCAGCAACCGCCTGAATCGACCTATCCCTTAAAAAATCAGCTATCCACGCACACAGGGATGCGGGAAGTCCGTAAGAAGGCAATTTGTTGACAAGTCCTCGGTGCCGGACCCGGTCAAAGGCCTTGGATATGTCTAGTGCGACCGTTTGGGTCTCACCGTGACGTTCCAGGCACCGCCCCCAAACATGCGTCACATACGCGAGAAGATCACCGCACGAGCGGTTCCGCCGGAATCCGTATTGACGGTCGTTGATAATTTTGTTCTTCTCGAGGTATGTTAGCAGTTTGTCGTTGATTACACGTTCCATCACTTTGGACAGAACTGATGTGATCGCTATGGGGCGGTAGTTGGCCGGGTTGGAGCGGTCACCTTTCTTGGGAATAGGGTGAATGACCGCTTTTTTCCAACCAGAGGGCACAGTGCCACACTTCAGGGACATTTTGAAGAGCTTTGTCAAAACTGGAACTATTTCCGCAGCACACCTCTGCAATACCATGGCAGTTATTCCATCAGGTCCACTAGCTTTGCTAACATCGAGCCCCCGTATAACGTGGAGTACATCCCGATGCCGGATTCTCAGCTTTTTCATATAGAAGCCGCAGTGAGGAACCGACGGCGGAACAGCACCCCCATCATCAAGGGTTGAGTTTTCCGCAAAAATTTTCCCTAATAGGTTAGCCTTTTCGGTGGCGGTGTTTGCCAGTGAGCCGTCAGGTCTGGTAAGAGGTGGCAAACTGGGTTTGTGAAAATTCCGACCTATTGAGCCCGCAAGCGACCAGAATGCTCGCTCTCTTGCATTCCTTTGCCGATTTGTTGTATGCTGATCTGCTTTCGGGCGTTCGAGATGTGTTGTAGGCTCGGTAGACTAACATTGATCAAGCAATGCAGGAATGTATCACGAAATTACAATACTACGCAAGTAAACACATTGTCAACAAAGTTATTCCGAACAAAAAATATAAACTCATGCCATGGATCGCCCCTGGCCTCGTCAAATCTATCCACAGAAGCAACCAACTTCACGAAAATACTAAGACAACCAGAGAATATTTTAGTACAAGAACAATATAAGAAATATAGAAACTTGTGTAAAAAAATAGTTAATTACCTGTAGATCGAGGTATTTGAAAATTTGTCTAATATGACAGACGAACATTAGGTATATGTGCGGTATAGTACACGTTACCTAGAAGTAAGCTGTTTTCTCCGGATGGGATGAATACGTGTTTTGTTAACTTTGTATGTAAACAGTAGAGTCCTTGAATGTATCGTACTGGCCCGCTGACCTGTATTCAGAGATTGTTAGTTTTGGTTTGCGAAACTTTTGACGCACTTTTGATAGGTAACATTTCTGCATTTGCAGGAATATGTAATCAATTAGGTTTTTGGATTGTCCTAATTTATAGGCTGATAAGTAAATATTTTTGTCTGACACGATTTGTGGTAATAGGTGTTTGATTTTGGTAGGTATTTGAAAATTGTACATTAGGTATAAGTGATAGAATCTTTATATGTGAAGAGGTAGAAAGTTATACCATTTAATAAGTATCTTTTATACCTATAGTGGGATGGTTCTGGTTACTGAAACTTTTGAAACCAGATATACGGGACCGATTTATTCCTGTAATATAAAGAAATTTGTAATATTATAATGTGTTTGTTTTTGTTATTATTTTTCTTTTCGTCTCCCGGTAGCTTCTCTTGTGGCATATGGAATTAAATAATTTCGTTTTTTCACTTAACGTCTTTGATTTTGTACAATTATTTCTGTTGGGTAAATCAATGGACAATCTTAATCAAAGTTCTGATAATTTACCTACTTGCCGCCCTAATTCGGTCTATTTCTCTTCGTCCTGTACGTATCTCTTATAATATAAACCTAAACTAAATTTATTTCCCGTCTGCCTTCTTTTTCTAATTTGATCGCGACTCTATAGCATTATTATTTTACGAAATAATACTTTAGGACCAAGAAAAAGTATTTATTGTTATTATACTTCAATTTTATTTTTAAAGAAAAGGAGAATGTCTATTGTTATTTTTCCGAAACATTTTTTAAAAACAAAGAGATAGTATATATTATTATTATTTTAAACAAAGGTTATTTTACTATTATTATCTTCATTATTATTTTTAAGTTGCTGTGGTAAATTTCATTTTGATATTAAACCTTTTCCAGTTGGTACTTAAATATGTTATCAATTGATAAGCTAATTATTAATTTTCACTCGCAATTTGAACTATGTTTTTCTTTTAAATAAGAATTACTTTTTTGGTCACTCTCTCACTCTAATTTAAGGTCAAATATAATTTGTTTATTTTGATTCATCTATTTAAAAAAAAAACATTTAAATTCAACACTTTTACAAACAATGAATTTAATTTTCAGCGTTCAAACTTGTAAGCGAAATCACGAAGATTTTTTTGTCAGAGGCGATGAAATATAGATACAAAGCCCTAAAGAAACTAATACTAACTCTTTTGACGTTTTCCGCATTGGTGTAATAAAATCTAACAAAATCCGGCCAGTAAAAGTCTTTCTTAATGATCCCTTAAAAGTTTTAAATATATTGCGTAAAAAAAATATAACCTTGACAAATACTGAATATAAAATGTACTCCGACCAAACTTCTCTACAAAGGCAATATTTATTTATTTATTCGTTTTTGGGAAATGAACAGTTACATTTTTACAGATTGTACATAAGTAAAATAGCCAAAATAAAACCAATTACGGATTTCCTCCTTGTGACTTTACGTAAGACAGCATTAGAAGAAATAATTAAATTTATGAGAAATGTGAAGTTATAATTATATAAAATAAAAGAATTGTATAAAATAATAGAACAAAATAATACAACAAAAATAAAGGGGGAAAAAAAAAAAAACTAAAATTTATATAAAATAAAAGATTATCGATACATTGGTAACCATAAGAATACAAACAATATTGTGCATATAAATCATATCATAACCATAACCATAAGAAGACAATGTTGTGCATATAAATCATACCATAACAGGATTATAAATATATAAATACTAGAAACATAAACATCAGAAACATCAATTCAAGAAACATCAGTGAAATACTCTTTTAAGGTCATTTTATATTTAGTAAATTCGCAATTGAAGATGTCGATATTGAATAATATGTTATTGTGATTATTACATATTCTGTTCAGGCAAGAATTTTATCTACAGTTCGTTTTGCTTTGATTGATTTTAAACAGGATAGAAGACCGTGTTAAACGTGCAGGCACATTAAATTTAATATTATTTAGCAACTCTGGGCATTGAATATTATTATTATTAATTTATTTAGGAATAGAGTATCTGCATGATGCCTTCGTACACTTAATGAATCAATTTTAAAGTACGAAGCTGCCTCTGCATAATTATTAAATCTTACAAATGACCTGTAACAGAGATATTTTAGGAATTTGTTTTGAATTGCTTCGATTTTGCTTATGTGGATTTTATAGAATGGAGACCAAACAATTGATGCAAACTCCAGATGACTTCGTACGTAGGCAAAGTAGAGTTGCTTAATGATATTGATGTTATTAAAAAGTTTTGTGTTTCTAATGATGAAACCTAACATTTTAGCAGCCTTATTTGTGATTTGTTGTATATGAAGGTTATATTGAAGTTTATTATCAAGAGTTATTCCAAGATCACGAATATTTGAGACTGTTGCAATGTTGATGTTATTTAAAGAATAATTAAATAATGTTTTATTTTTATTTCTGGAAAAGACAATGTGATGACATTTTGAAACATTTAGAAATAATTGATTTTGTTGGCAATAGGTAGCTACATTGTTTAAATCATGTTGTAAATTAATACAATCGTTTAGACTTTTTATTGGCTTGTATAGCTTAGCATCATCAGCAAATATCTTAATGATCTCAGACAAACCCTAGCAGACCGTACACAGGAAGGCGAAGTCGGACTCACCATAAAATTTATTAACAGCAAGCCATCGATAATAAAAATTGTCCCGAAAAATTCGACCTAAGTAGCCATAAATGCCGGACCAAATGCCCAAACGTGACTAAAATCTACAACCAGAATGCGCGAGGACTTCGTACAAAACTACTCGAACTAAAAACAACAGTACCTTTACATGGACACGATATATTTATCATTACAGAAACATGGCTCGTCCCAGAAATAAAATCTCCAGAACTTGGTTTTCCAAACCACAAGATATTTGAGTGTGACAGAAATTCCAAATCTAGTTCTAAATCCGGAGGAGGTGGAGTTCTGAAAAAGGAAAATTTATAATCGAAAAAACCAAACACGCAAAATACTTCATTGGAACAATTATTTGTATAAATTGTTACCCCCATGGAACAAATCACCATTGGAACTATATACATACCGCCAAACTCCGACATTCAAACGTACACAAACTTGTTTCGAAAAATTCTACGACGAAAATAATTATCATTATAATCTTCTTAATTTGAAATGGAACTCCAGTGACCGTGGTAATATTACCAATATACTCAACTTCAAAAACGCCGATTATGATTCTATAAACTATCAACTCATTAATACAGATTGGACCTTTTGGACCTTTGGACCTTTTTGATGATGGCATTGAACAAAGCCTAGAAAAAAATTACCATACATTTTCCGAAAATATAAAATCTGATGTTCTCTCGTATATACCAAAACACTAAACATATCCAATTTGGTTCTCCAAAGACCTTATGTACTTCACAAACAAACAAAAAGCAGTTACATAAAATGTTTAAACTTTCTCACAAAACCGATGACTGTTTAAACTTTTCAGAAATGAGAACCAAATGTAAAAATTTCTCTAAACTGTGGTATAAAACTGAGAAAAAAACCCTAGGATAAAAAAACCTGTGGAAATTTGTTAAAAAAATAAACAATGCAGGTACCGAATACACCAACACAATGTATTACGATGTCCAAATAGCAAATAGCACCATTGAAGTTATAAATTTGTTTGCTGATCATTTCCAAAGCGTATACGAAGGCGAAATATAAGATAAAAACGTACCATCGTAAGTATTGCAAAATAAAATACAGTTAAAGAACTACCGCATTACACGGGAATCATGTCTAAAGAAAATCCTTTTTAACATACCGCCATTATTTCTCAAATAATGCGCACATGAAATATCAGGTCCACTCGCCGCACTATTTAACCACTTACTTTCTTCTGGACATTTTCCCACCCGTTGGAAATCTAGTTTTATTACCCCCTATTTTCAAAAAAGGTGATGACACAGACATAAAAAAACTACTGTCATATATATACAATCAAAGCTTCCAAAATTTTTTGAATCCTTTGTTCTCGATTTAATTTATCCATCAATACAAACTAATTGATAAAAATCAACATGGATTCTTTACTGGAAGGAACAAAAAACAAGTGGACAGTATCTATACAGACCTTTCAAAAGCTTTCGACAAAGTATCCCATAAATTATTGCTAAGTAAACTGTATGCATTGGGAGTGAAAGGGAAAATTGTTGGATTAGTTCTCGAGTTAATTGTCTAACAGAATTTTATTTTTCAAAATTAAATATTCCAAATCTAAGTTATTTCATACAACTAGTGGCCTACCGCAAGGGGGTCACCTCGGTCCCATTATCTTTCTTATATTTATAAATTTTTTCCGATGACATCAAGGTATACGAAAGAATATCTAATATAAGCGACTGCCTAATCTTACATCGACAAATTACATAATTGGTGTATAGCTAACAACTTATTCCTCAATATCTACATACAAGAAGTTGTCTAGTGAATCTCTAACTAACTAACTAACTTACCATCACGCCATTTCCCCGCAGGGGTAGGCAGAGAGGACGGACCGCCAAACAACTCGGTCTTGGCACACACTCCTTGCCTCATTCACATTCATACATCGTCTCACACATACTCTTCAATTATTCTGACTCTTGACATGGCCCGACTCGCGTATCTGATTCACTTGATCGTGCCATGTCTTCCTCGGGCGTCCCCGACTTCTGCTACAAGTGAATCTCGAAAGATATTTTTCGACAACGTCGAAAGTTCATTGCAAAACAATATCAAAAGTTTTTGGTCATACATATCCTCATTAAAATCGTCCAACGGATACCCTGCTGCTATGTTCTTTGACGGACGTGAATCTAATAATGCCCAAAAAATCTGTAATATGTTCTCTGAATTCTTCAAGTCAACATTTGAACCTTCCTCCGTCAATGACACAAAAGACATTGATCAACTTGAATCAATTCACGACTCAGGTCTTGCGCATATTCACACGATTTAACTAACGAAACAAGAAGTGAAATCAAGTTTAAAGTCGCTAGACATAAACAAAGGTGCGGGTCACGATGGAATTCCGGCGTTTTTCCTAAGATCTGCTGCGTCGTCACTGCGTGTGCCGCTTACCATAATATTTAATAAATGTCTGAGTGGTGGGGTTTTCCCTGGCAGGTGGAAGCTGGCCTACATCATACCGGTCCACAAGGGTGATTCGCGTCAACGTGTGAAAACTACAGGCCAATATCCATTTTCTTGGCGATCCCTAAACTGTTGGAAAGACTTGCCCATGCTAATATATATCCCCAGCTTGCTGCCAAAATTACAGACCAATAACACGGGTTTGTCAAAGGCAAATCTACCGTGAGTAATTTACTTAATTACTCTAATTTATTATTTACTAGCATGGATCGAGGCCATCAGGTAAATGCAATTTACTGCGATTTCAAAAAATCTTTTGACAAGGTTGATCACATTATTATTATTAAAAAAATTATGTTTAACGGAATTAGGGGAAACTTATTACGTTGGTTCATCTCATATTTAACAAAAAGACAGCAAGCTGTATTGTTACGAGGACATACTTCCGTATGGGAACCAGTTACTTCTGGCGTACCACAGAGATCAATCCTAGGACCGCTGTTATTTATAATTTTTATTAATACCGTTTCTGAATGTTTCATGCATTATTTATTTCTCTCATACGCCGATGACATCAAAATATTTGCCATTGTTAGGAATTTAAATGATTGTCTGCTCATCCAACGAGACTTAATAAGGTTCGAAGCGTTTTGCAATGAAAACAAAATTTACCTAAGTTACAACAAATGTAAACAAACAAGCTTCACTAAAATTCATAACGCTATTATACACAATTATTATATTGGTAACTATTCACTAGATCGTGTATACTGTATAAGGGATCTTGGCGTACTTTTTGATTCCAAAGTTCATTTCGACGCGCACATTAAAAACATTGTGAATAAAGCTTACTGCATGCTAGGCTTTGTTATCAGACACAGCCGCGTATTTCAAAAACCTGAAACCTACCTTCTGCTTTACTATACGCTGGTCCGTTCTCAACTTGAATACTGCACCTCCATATGGACTCCACTTAACGATATCTATAAAGAAAATATTGAAAGTATCCAGAAGAAATTTCTGCTTTACCTCAACCACAGAATGAGCGCACCTAAACGGGGATACACAAATATGATCTCGAAATATAACGTCTCCACTCTTACTAACCGGCGAACTTACCTTGACCTAATGACCTTGTACAAAATCTGTAACAACTTTATCGACTGACCTGGCTTACTCAATCTAATAAACTTTAAAATACCACCCAGAACGTCGAGGCTTAACGACTTATTCCGTATTAGCCGGACGTGCACAAATGCTGGTGTCATGGTCCAATCAGAAGATTGTGCGAATTGTATAATTAAAACCAAAACCTGAAGGATTCCGACATATTTTTTGAAACATAATATAGTACTTTTGGAAGGAAATTGAAGTCTTTTTTCCTATAAAAAAAAATGTGTACTTACTTCATTCACTATACTCTTTAATTACTTTTCTATGATTTATCTCTAAACTTGTATAAAATATATTTGTACTTACACTTTTATTTGACATTGAGCATTATCTTTATACAAAATATTTTTTTTATACTTTTTCCTCATTTACATGTAAAAAATTATTTAAAATCGTTATCTACCAGTCAATCTGTGAGAAATAGTTAGGATGAAGGCGAATTCTCAAGTTATTGTTTTACAAAATTATCTTTTAATTGAGATAACCAAACTACCTACCAAAACAATGTGTCGTGCCACTGTCATCTCCTAGATTATTAAAGATAACAACAGAAAAAGTTAAAGTGATCGAACCGTATATTGCTGAAGTTACTAAATTCAATATCGTGCATCGACTGTGCCTAGTTCTAATTCAAATTAATTTATTTTTTCGGATTTATCAGCCGCTAAAAATCTCATACACAGTGACTAAATGAAGAATATAACTATTGAAGATATTACAATTGGAAAGAAGAATTGGAAGTAGGGGGGAGGGGTAAGAGTGGGCGTAGTTTATCAGAATTAGGAATTACAATAACGTTAGACGGGAAAGATCAGTTGAGTGGGAAAATATTTAAAAGAGGGTTTAAATTTTTTTTGCTTATTAATTATATCTGATTGTGAAGTATTTTAAGACCTGATTTTTTATCAAGTGTGATCATTATTCAAAAGATGATCAAACTCAGATTCACTATTTCCATTTAGAGTTCCGAGATGTTCTTTAGTTCCGAGATGTTCTTTAGTTCTGACTTCAAAGTTTCTATTGGTGATACCTTTTTAAAATAAATTACAACTAGCAGTTAAAAACCCGCTCCGCGGGTTTTTTTCTGCTAGGCCCTGCGGGCGGCTCTTCGTTGGGCTTCGCCCATTTTAAGTGATATTAACAACAGTTACATTTAATAGATAGATATTAGGACATTCACAGAGAGAGGGTGAGTGTATATATTGTTAAAACACGAAACAGGAAGGAGTTAATTAATAATAACATGCTAAATTTACGCATAATAAGAATGACAGTTGTTTGAATAAATGAAATTTTACGTATTTGTGATGGATTATTTCAAATGAAACACTATTATTGACTACATGTCTACAACTGATATTAACTGTTATCGTACCTAATATAATTAGCTCATAGGAGACTTGCGGTGCTTAAATATGTGTTACAACCGTCAATAAGTAATAATATAATATAAGTTTAATCAATATCGTTTAGTTTGTCACAATTAAAGATAGTTATAACAAAGTTGACTTAAATAATAGATTATTACATATTGATTAATTGTACCCGTGTTTATGAATAAAAGGAGGGTAATCATTTTCGGTAATCATTTGGTAATTCTTTACCTACAACTGTTACTGTATCTGATAAAGTTTAAAGTTAGATTATATATACACCTTCATCAGGAGTGTAAAAATCTATATATAAAGGTAGATTATTACAATATAGCGCCCCTGAGGTGATATCTCACAAAAGCGGCGCTATGCAAATTGTCCAATAAATAAATAAATATAATGTTTACATTTTATTGTGTATACACCGAAGTCAAAAATTAAATATAGATTGCAATAGGGAAAGAAGAAGTGGAAGGAGGGGGGAGGGGTAAGAGTAGGCTGGGTTTATAATAATTAGGAATTACAATATCGTTAGACGGGAAAGACCAGTTAAGTGGGAAAATATTTAAAAGAGAGTTTATAAAAAAATTCTTCATATTTATATCTACTTTTATATTAACATGTTTCCTCATTTCTAAAATTTCAAAATTATTTATAGTGAAGTATTTTAAGACTTGAAAAAAACAAATAGAATATAACCATAAAACAATATATTCATAAGACAAATAGCATTTAATAACGGTTATTCTAATAAATTGATAGTTGAAATACTAAATAAAAAAAATTAAACATATTCTCTTCAAACGGTCTTTCTAAAGATAGAAATAAACAATGGCGTAGAATTCTGCTTGTGGATAACGATACTTCTAAAAGTATATATAAAAACAATTCTGGTACTATTCAACTGGCGTTTTACACTAATAACAATGAAGAAATATATTCTAAATAATAAAGATAGCAAAATTCAAACTGAAAAATCAGGAGTTTAAAAACTCAATTGGGATGATTGTAATTTCTTTTACAAAGGTAGAACAAATAGGATCTGTGCTGTCTCCGACGCTGTTTTTATTGCACATCAATGATCTCGTTGAATGTGCACCAATTCACTGCTACGCTGATGACAGCACCGTTCACGAGGGTTATCTTTTTGACAGGCCCCCTTCCACCCATGATGTCCGAACAGCTCGGGAAGTTTTGAAGCAAAAAAATGACCACCACCTCGAGATGGTTCGTGCCTGGGGTAAGGCCAACTTGGTCAGTTTCAACGTCTCAAAAACCCAAACGTGTCTGATTTCGGCAAAGAGGGAGATCAATGACTGTCTGGTACAATTTGATGGGAGCACTCTCCCCAATAAAGACTCCATTGAAATGCTTGGAGTTACTATATCAGACCAGCTCAAGTATCGGGGATCCATAGAAGCCCGAGTAAATCAGGCCTCCAAAAAGTTGGGCGTCTTGTACAGGGCTAGGAGATTCTTCAACAGTGACCAGCTGCTGACCCTGTACAAGTCTCAAGTCCGCCCAACTATTGAATTTGGGAGCCACCTTTGGGCTGGTGCCCCAAAATACTTGATAAACCTGCTTGAATCTGTGCAAAGGAGAGCGATCCGTCTGATTGACAATCCGTTGTTAACAGACCGATTGCCTTCTCTAATGCATAGACGCAATGTAGGCATGCTGTGTCTGTTCTACAGGTATTTCAATGGAGCCTGCTCCAAGGAGCTAGCAGCATTGATTCCTGATGCACCGGTGCACGTGCGCGAAACTCGACGGACACGAACTGAACACCCGTTCACGGTTGACATTGGCTTCATGAGAACGGGCCGTTTTTACGACTCTTTTTTGTGTAAGTCGGCTCGTATGTGGAACGAGCTACCGGCATCTGTTTTTTCCTCCCTCCTATAATCCGAGCCTCTTCAAGGCCCGCATTAACAAATCCCTTCCCACAGCCCCTACCTTACTCCGCCTCACAACGCCGCCCAACCGGGTGGTGACATAGTTCCCCTGTCTGTGCACTCCACAGGCAGGGACACTCTTGTGAGGTGTCACATAAAAAAAAAAATAATATAAAAAAAAATAGAAACTTTGAAGTCAGAACTAAACAATATCGCAGGGCTCTAAATGGAAATAGTGAATTTGAGTTTGCAAATCATCTTTTGAATAATGATCACACTTTCGATAAAAATTCAGGTCTAAAAATACTTCACTCAGGATATAAAGCATCGCAAATAAATAATTTTGATATTTTACAAATTAGAAAACATGTCAATATAAAATCAGATATAATTAATAAGCAAAAAAAATATAAATAATAATGAAAAATGACATTACAAAGTGATAAGCTTCCAGAAGAAATCTTCTTATTAGATGCTTGTTAATCGTAAGTAGTCAAATATTGTGAGCTGCATATTTAAATATTCGCGCCATTCATTTGGTTCGTTTTTAAACCGCCAGAGGCGCGCTCTGTCGGCTATCTATAGCCGTGCGTATCTGCCATATTGAATAAGGAACGCGTAATTTTTTATAAACGTCAAACATAATCACGTAACTGTAGATAATTTTCATTGTAATGTAATTAATCCAATCGATTATGAACTTTCTAAAACATATTTTCTTCGATATTATCCAAAAATTATATGAACATAAACGATGCTTTTGAAGAAATCTCGTATTATTATGAGGCGATCCTATTTTAGTATGAAATCGTGTCTTAATTTTCAAGTTAGCTGAATTTACCCGAAACAGACAATTTTAATTCGACCAATCAGAGGGCCTAGATCGTCCAGTCGCTGGCGTAATAATACTATCAGATCATTCCAATTGAGTTTATAAACTCCTGATTTCTTTGTTTGATTATCACTATCTTTATTATTAAGAATATATTTCTTCATTTTGTTAGTAGTGTAAAACGCCGGTTGAATAGTACCAGGAATGTTTTTTTATTTATAATTTTGGAAATATCATCCACAAATAGAATTCTACGCCATTGTTTATTTCTATCTTTAGTAATAGGGTAAATATACCATTTGAAGAGATCATGTTTAATTTTTTTATTTAGTATTTCAACTATCAATTTATTAATTTATTTTTTAGCTTTTGCGTTAGAAATCATCCATTTTAAAAGTCTATTTTTTGACGAGCTATTGATAACATTATTTTTTTGTACTCGCAAGTTATATACTATTCGCACTGTGATTAGCTGGTTTATTTATCTACTGACATTGTTTAAAATGCAAAATGTGGGCAAGATGCTTCTTTTGTTTTGTTTAGACATCTTAGGCTATTATGGTTAAATTTAAGGCCATCGTGCCGTTGGACTGCAGTCTTTTACCTTTACTTTACAATATCCAAGATCAACAGAGTTAATTATTTATTATTGATTAACAGTTCAGAATGATTTTTCCCATTGTCCCACTAGTTTCAACTATGAAGTTAGAAAATTCAGGTGTTTTCCTCTTTATTATTTTTTTACCCCCATTCTGTTAGCAGCCTCCATTTGGGAAGCATTTATTATATCTTCATTTTGTGCTAAGATGCTTTCCAAAAAATATTATTTGTCATTTCATTGGATTGCCATGTGGGCCATCAGTCCCATCATATTGGTTGTTTCTTTGGAGATTCGTAACTTTTGAAGTTCCTTATTTGTTTTTCCTGTTTCTGATAGTATAGCCATTATCTCATCGATGCATGATTTGTGTTTGCTGACAATTATATGTGGGTAAAAAGACCCACCAGGTTCGTTCATTTTTTGGAGCAATGTTTTAGGTCGCCCCTAATTTTAACCTCGGTTGTTAAGGTGTTAATATTTTACTGCTGGTTAGCAGGTACACTTTGCAACAACAAATCGAAAACGTCTATACGGGCTAGCCGCTAGACTGAGACTGAAGATATATGAGTAAGGGAAAGAATTTCATTCCACATGATCGGGCTTACTTTACGGTAAGCTCGATCATAGCTAATGGCTCTTTTTGACCTGGGAGGTTTGATGAATTTTAAATTGATTAACGGCAACAAGATCTGTTGACCTCAGGTATAGTTACGATAATATGTAGGCCCATGCCATTCCCAGTAGCGCGAGCTCTTTGAAAATATCATGTTAATCCAGAATTATTTTTTTTCTGAACACCGAAGCTAATGAAGGCGATCCATTAGAAGTGGAGTTATATAATAAAAATCTTCCAAGCATCCAATAAATCTTCCACCACCATCTTCACCACCAGCAAAAATATAAATCTCCGTGGACACAAAAATTTAAGGAAAAACCCTTTGCATCCAATCCTAGGAATATATAGAGTAGTGGAATAAATAGCATGGAATAAACTTACACAACATGTCATCGATGCCACTAATATAAAACAAATTAAGGCTCAATTGGATTATTATCATTTGGAGAGAAGAAAAGATTTTTAAATATATATTTTTAATTTGAAACAACTCAATTACTGGTAAGCTGGTTAAGAAATCAGATATGAGTGCATCAACAGAATACTGCCCGCTCATTAAATGATAATGATGTGAATATAATAATAACAAATCCTTGCCGGAACCTTTAAAAGGGCTTTGATTGCCTCATCCAGATGGTGCAATGTTGTAAAAGTACCTAACTTTAAGAGTTACTTTGATTATTTCACAGGAATAATTAACCAAACAGCAGCTTGTGTTTATAGGTGTCATTATATTTTACCGTGTTTCAAGAATTCAATTGTCCATTCTCTCTATATATCGTCACCTTAAAGCAATAGTGGGATATCTTAAAAAATGCTGTTCTGAGATAATAGGACTTTTAGGTTTGCGTGAGCTCTAGCAGCATCAAATTAAATAATCTTGCAGATTAATGATATGGTATAAGAGAGGTAAATTATTTAACGTCAACACAAAAGTGTAATAATAGAAAAATAATTATTTTTTTCATACTAATTTTGACAAAGTATACGTAAATCTGGAAATATCTCACTGTTGCGTGGAGTGTTTGGTAATCATCTCAAATTATCTCAGTGTAGCATAGTAATAATATTATGAGTTTAGATGGATAAATGAATTAATTATTGTTTCTCGGGAGATTTTTTCAATGTGGACGACTGTTTCAGGCTAATAATTATTGCTTAAAATGATTAATAATTCTTTTTTCTGCATTTTTTTCCATGCTGTTTATAATCATAAATACATTTTCAACAGTACACACCCACTCACTCCTATAGTTTGTCAATACGACAATTGTATGGGAGTTTGGGGATCATGAGAGAGGCACGAAATGAAAGAAAGTTGTGAAGGTCACATATGTTTATTGGTTAGTCAGTAGCCGTGATGAGGAGATGGTGTAGGACAAAAGTTAAATACTCCGGTTGCTGCTGTGATGTGTTGGCAGGTCAAGGGCGGGTCAGTGAGTCGACGCCGGGCGCTGGTGACCGGGACTCGATGAAGGTCAGGCACTGGCGAAGAACGTAGGTCTTCAGGCACTCCAGTGCTGACGAGACGGCCGAAGGTGCGGCGGACTTTGTAGGCGGTTGAGCGGGAACGATGTAGACCAGTGAGGATGCTGCGTGTCCTCGTGGTGGTCATGGTTGCGTGGAAAAAGCGCTGGTCAGAGACGCTGGAACCAGGGCGCTTGTAATCCGAGCAGCGCTTGCCAGGAACGGCGATCTGGACAAGGCGCTAAGATGATGTCCAGATAGAGTCCATGATGGTACGGGCGAAGCCGGGAATATTGTCCTTTGCGCTAGTAAGATTAGCGCGGGTTAACACTCGTTGATCCTTGTAGACTGACGGCGGAATGATGACAGACTGACTGACTGACTCGCTGCGTCGGGCTTATTTATACAACACGGCCGACGGTAGCAGTAGGTAGATGGATGGCAACTAAATTCTAGGCACTCGCACAGACTGTGTTTCGGGAACCTTCGACAGCGTGGCAATTATGCGTAGGCCGTAGACTCGAACCTTCTGGCGAGTTCTCGTAGTATCCCAGACGGACTGCAGTATTATTGTCGCGAGTAGATACTTGAAACAGGTAGGTTGCTTTGTCTTGATTTCGGTTGCAAATACGTACCTAAGTAGCAATTAGCAAGTACGTACCTAAGTAGGTCGAGCGGTTTATTATTAATTATTTAATGTAGATTTTTCTCGACGCTACAAACACCCCCTTCCCAGCAGCTTTGCTGAGGGCTGCGATAGAAGAAATAGCTCGGAGACGAACGTCTTTTAAGTGTGACACTTCATAAAAAAATATATATATTTTGCAAAACACATGTTCACAACACAGGTTGAAGATTCACTCAGATAACCATGGTGGCACTATTATCCGCGCTTGTGTGGAGATGGTCTGGTGCATGCTGCTTCGTGGTGCCTTTACTGATCACCCATTTTGAGACGGGGTTACCGGTGAGTCGGGGTAACACTATCACGTCAGGGTCACCACTTTGGGGATCTATGGTGAGGCACGAAATGAAAGAAAGTGTTGAAGGTCACATGTGTTTATTGGTGAGTCAGTAGCCGTGACGAGGAGATGACCTAGGACAAATGTAGAATACTCCGGACGCTGCGGTGATGTGCTGGTCAGGTCAAGCGCGGGTCAGTGAGTCGACGCCGGGCGCTGGTGACCGGGACTCGATGAAGGTCAGGCACTGGCGAAGAACGTAGGTCTTCAGGAACTCCAGTGCTGACGAGACGGCCGAAGGTGCGGCGGACCTTGTAGGCGGTTGAGCGGGAACGATGTAGACCAGTGAGGATGCTGCGTGTCCTCGTGGTGGTCATGGTAGCGTGGAAGAAGCACTGGTCAGAGACGCTGGAACCAGGGCGCTTGTAATCCGAGTAGCGCTGGCCATAGACGTGGCCGAGGCGCTATGATGGATGATGGATGAGCATTGCAATACGGAGAACATATGAAGCACTTGTCCGCAGTATCCTGGAATACAGCTCCATTATTTGGGCCCCTTCTGAACAAAACCATATCTTAGAAATAGAAAAAGTACAAAAAAGGTTTATGCGTTACCTGTATATGAGGGAATATACATACTATCCATTCCTGTATCCATCCTTGTTCTTAACAGGAATGCTCGATTTCAATACATTAGAAGCCCGCAGAAAAATATTTTTAGGCAAACACTTTTTTAAGTTAATCTCTGGTACAATACATAATCCGCCTATGTTGAAAGAGGTTAACTTTTATGTCCCTAACAATTATACTCGAGGGAGATCCCATGCACTCTTATATGCTCCGAAAGCGAGGACTTCTGCCTATCAGAACGCGCCAATACACAGAGCGACTCAAATGCTTAACGATTCTGCATTAGCCATCGACATTTTCAATGTCACCTACAGACAATTCAGTAACTATCTTATAACGCATGTGACAAAATAGTAAAACTGCCTGTGTAAACCTTTTAATTTGTAATCTTCTCCATGATATATTGGTGTATAACCGTTTCATGGAGAACATGAAAAAATAAATAAATAAATAAATATGATCAGTGTTCAGTAATTACTATCGTCGGCTGCACCTACTTACTACGGCCTAGTTTCGCGAGCGTTCATAGTATTTGTGCATAATAAACGTGAAATATTGTGATTGTAAAATCAGCTGACAACTTATCAATAAAAGCTATACCTGAGTGAGAGATCTTTTCATTTATACACCACGATAACCACAGGAGTAAGGTGGAATAAAATAGAAAAAAATATATATTTGTGCTTATAAATTTATTTATGAGAAGCGTGATATAATTTATGTAACAAAAATAACAGAAAAACCTTAAGAATAAAAGTATGTAACAAAATTAACAGAAAACCAAGAATAAAAAGTAGGTATGTAACAGAAAACCTTTAGAATAAAAAGTATGTAAATTTTTTTATAGAAAACTTTAAGAACAAAAAAATAAAACAAATATGTGTTGTTTATCTGGAAACCTACAATGAACCTTCATCGTTATTTTCTTCTTGTACATCGCAGTCTGTATTAATTAATTCCAAAAAATTATGACTTTTTTGGTATAACACCACTTTGGCAAAGAAATAAGAAATCACGATTTTTATTCTCTGGAATTGTAGGTGGAACTGTATAAGCTGGTCCTAGAATTATACTATTCTCATTCCGAACATTCTTTAGTCGCTCTCTCACATTAATACTCTGATTAAATGGATCCTCGGTGGAGGTGCTTTTGTATTTGATAACTGACGGTTCATCTTTAGTGATCTGTAAAATCTTAACTTTATTCAAAATACATTTATTTTTGTCCATGGTTATTGAGAAATTTTTTCCAGTCTTCTCACATACCTTCTTCCAGTCAATGAAGTCCGTTGTTTCCATTTCTGTTAACTTATAACGAGGTTCATTCTTCTTGTAACACTTTATGATCATCGCTAACTCCGTTGGAATAAATATTAGGCCTTGTTTTAAAACCCTAACCTTTTCTCTGTCGATGCAATAATGAATGGAGTCTCCTTCGTTTTCTGAGTGCCCAACAATTAGATATTTATGGGTAATGATTTGAATATCAAGTGTTCATAGTGCATGCATGTACATGGAAAATAAAAAAATGTTTTTATTCTGTGCCACACAGTTATCAGAATAAAAGATCACTTCCCGTTTCCCTTGGCAAAGGTCTTTTAAAAATGTGTACACGCAGGTAGACATTTCAATTGCGCCTCTTTTAGCTACACCCTCATGCCAAGTAAATACAGAAATTATAACGTTTAACTTGCTCTTATAAAAAAATAGATATATTGCCATTCGGCAACGGCTCAGCAGCTTGAAAGTCATAAATGGCAACTACAGTATCATCAGTGGTCTTGGTAATGTTTTTATCTTTTCTTGTTGAGATAGCTTTACATTCCGAATGTGTTCAGAATATTATTATCTTTTCTAATATCTCATTTGCAGTACTATAGTTATATTATACACAAAATGCGCAAAGGTTCTTTATTGGTTTAAAAAAATATATATTGAATTTGGTATTGAATATTTTCCTGTATGTAGAGTGTGTAACATAGAGATTTCCTACCGAGACACACTTCTATTTGTACAAATTGAACATCTTTTGGGTATTTGGAGATCCGAGCTGATCCTGCACGACAATAGTGCGATTCCACTCTACTAAAGCTGTTGATGTGATTCATAACACCATCAACTAAATCATCCTTTTGCAGGAAGCTGTCTGTTTTCTTTTTTAATGCATTGCTTATGGTATTATTGCTTATATCTAAGGTTGCCATAAAAAAATCTTACATACACGTATGTTATGTCCATCTCTCTCAAAATAATAACCACTATTAGCTAGCATTCATGGAATCATAAATATTAAAATATTTTAATCGATCAACTTCCAAAACAGATTCAGAACATTTGTATTTACAATTAGTACACAGTACAGGCTTAATTTGTTTTGCTCTGCGTATCTTTCCTGACTTTGCTACATACTCCTGACCAGTATTCACCTTCAGTTTCTTTATGTTTCTCTTCCAAGATCACCCAACTTGTTGAAAACTATAGAGCTACAGTGAGACAATGAATTTATTTCAGTATTTTAAACGACCTTTTGAAAGCAACAGTGGGACAACATCAATATCTCAGTGTTGCTCTGATTGACCGAACATTTCAATACTGAGATTTTACTTGTAACAATGGCATTTTTTTTTTACAAAATATCCCAGTTATGCATCATGTAGAGCTCACAATTTTACATGGAACTGCATACTTATCTCAAAAGTGTATTTTTCGAAGATATCCCACTATTACTTTAAGGTGACGATATATTGAACCAATTAGGACAGAAAGAAAATTTCAACCTTTTCACAAAAATGTAATGAATCAATCCATTATATGACTGGCTTATAAAATTCTTCAGCAGAAAGACACCAAGTGCCCATATCCTTTACTATGTATGGTTTAAACGTACAAACGAGCACATAGCTGTAAGGGCGGAAATAATCCAACACAGCAATACTAATTGACATAGGTCTGTCAAAATCAGAAGTACAATAATTGTCAAGAATTGGAGAAGCAGTCGATTTAAAATCAATGTGAATTAATTTTTAAAATATGAATTAATTAATTTTTAATATATATTTTGGACGAAAGAGACATCTCTGGTCAGTTTTGGATAGATTTTGCTCTGTAGGTGAGTGATAACGAATTAGAGTCACCTTTGCATTGATCAGTTGGATTCATCCGGATTGTATCATTTGCCAAAGAGGTCTATTTAAGAAAAAAATGATTAAAATATTTTTTTTTTCACAATAATGTGCAGTACGTGTGGAATTACAAATGTGCCAATTCATCATCATTAATAATTCTAATATCTTGAGAGCTGGTTGACATATTATAATCTCATAGTGCGAATGCAAATATATTATTGTGCTGATTTGCCGTCTGCCCCCGAATTTGAAGATCAAGGAGAAGAACTCAATTGCAAGTGCTATTTTCTGGTGAGTCTTTCTGTTTATTTGTATTTTGGTGGCTGGTTTATAAGTGTTACTTCTCCTGCAGAGTGAATTCAATGATCAATCCATTTTTTTCATAGGGAATTAAAATATTCCCTGATGGTCTGTGCTATTTACAAGCCAGATTATCACCATAATTTTGGTCCTACGTAGCTCGAATATATTGCTAGCGAAGATTAATTAATATTTAGTTATTTTAGATTTAGAAACATGATAAATGGAAGTTCTATTCACGTAATGTTTTTGGTGATTTAAGAAGTACCTATCAGTTCCAATTTCTAGCATACATAAATAATTTTTCTAGCATTAGAAATTTGCGTATTTTTTTGGTGAATTTCATTATACTTCAAATTACTTAATATGATTTAGGTATTGTGAATTTAGTTTCGTTTTTTTACGTATTCTTTGGTAGATTCGAAACATATAATATATTGGAATTGTCGTAATTTTTTGGAGAATTCTAATTTACAATAGTTACAACATTATTGTATACACTTTTTTTTGGTTAAGAATTTTATCACATCATTAAAATGCCGATAATTGCTGAGGAAGTTTCTGGAGATATTCAGGATAGAACGTTGACACTTTTGACTGCAAAGAAGGAGAATTTTTTTTTGCGTATGAATGATTTGTATAATTTATCAAATAATTTATCCTCCTTTGAGTCAAGGAAGAATGAGGATTTCATGGCAAAGTCGGATATGATTGATAAGATGAGGGTTCAGTTTGAAACTGTTATTGGCCAGCTTAATGATCGTCAGTTGACTTTGGACGACTCATTTAAACCGGATTTCCAACAATTAAATGCATTTTATGATATTTATTTGAAGGTCAAACAAAATCGATTTAACCTTCAAAACGTTATCGATTGCGTTATAAAACTGCCACCATTGGAATTACCATCCTTTGATGGTAAACGGGAAAATTGGCCGACTTTCTATCAATCTTTCAAATCTAATGAAAAAAATAATAATCAATTAACCAACGCCCAAGGTGTTCAGTGTTTAATTGGTAAATTGACACACGGCGCTTTAAAGGTGACTTCAGGCATTGTGCCTGGAGGTGATACATATAATATAGTTTGGGATGCTTTGGTGAACAAATTTCAAAATAAGCGTGCACTAGGCACACATTATTTAAACAATATTCTTGATACAAAAAAATGTACAAATACATCTGGCAGTCTTGACTTTTTTATTGAAAATTTTTCTGAATAAAACAATTAGAGATTGAAAATTTGACTAATTGTATTTTATTTCATTGCGCATTTAGAAAAATCGATTCGCAAATCGCACAGATTTTCGAGCTGTCAGTTAGGAATAAAGAGATTCCGACATATGACGATTTAATCTCGTTTGTACAAGATCAGGTGAAGATTTTAGAACGTTTAGGTAATTCAAATGAAGCCGGTACAAAACTGCCCACCACGTCGTCATTTCGTTCTAATAAAAAATTTAAATCGTTCGTTGCTAGCAACGAGAATGTACCTCGGGTTACGGCTTCGCGCACAAATGGTTGTCTTGTTTGTAATAAAACGGATCATATAGTTAAAGATTGCGTTAATTTTAAAAATTTGAATTTTTCGAAGAAAACTTCTTCTAACTGCTTTTCACTTTGTGATGGCATTATTTATTTTTTATTAAAACACAAATAACTTAGTTTACATCACTTTATTTCGATACAAAATCTCAACATGTTTCGTGAACCAAGTTCACATCATCAGGAGCACAAGTATACTAAAGTTATAATTAAAATTAGGTCTAGAAAGAAGAGGTTGAAGGAGCGGGGAGGAGTAAGAGTGGGGGAGGGTTATTCAAAGTAGGAATTAAAATGTCACTAGACGGGAAAGACCGGGCAATTGGGAAAATATTTAAAATGGGGTTTATAAATTTTTTTTGTTTATTAATAATATCTGCTTTCATATTCACGTGTTTTTTATTTGTAAGATTTCAAAATTATTGATTTGAGATACCTTGTAACCAGAATATAGTATTTTAAAACCTGAATTAATATCGAAAGTATGGTCGTTATTTAATAAATGATCCGCAAATTCTGATTCACAGTTTCCCTTTAAAGCCCTAAGATGTTCTTTAATTCTGATCTCAAAGTTTCTATTAGTTTTTCCTATATAAAAGGAATTACAATCATTACAGTTGAGTTTATAAACACCTGATTTTTTAGTTTAACTATCAATATCTTTATTATTAAGAATATATTTTTTCAATTTGTTATCCGTATAAAACGCCGGTTGAATAGTGAAGGGGATGTTTTTATTTATAATTTTGAAAGTATCATTATCTACAAATAGAATTCTACGCCATTGTTTGTTTGTATCTTTATAAATAGGATAAATATAAAGTTTAAAGAGTTAATGTTTAATTTTTTTATTTAGTATTTCAACTATCAATTTATAAGGATAGCCGTTATTAGATGCTATTTGTTTTATGATATTTAATTCTGAGGTATAATTAGGATCCGACAAAGGAATCGAAATTAATCTATTAAGCATAGAATGGAAAGCTGCAACTTTTTGAGAAAAGGGATGATTTGATGAATTATGTATGACAATATCAGTGTACGTATCTTTACGGAAAATATTGAAATCTATTTTATTACCTATTATTGTTAAATTTAAATCTAAGAAATTTAAACTCTTATCTATACCTATTTTTAATGTAAATTGAATATTTTTTATGTATTTTATTTAAAAAGTTTAAGAACATGTTCAATTGTCTTTCTTTTTCTAACCAAATGCAAAAAATCTTTACGGAAAATATTGAAATCTATTTTATTACCTATTATTGTTAAATTTAAATCTAAGAAATTTAAACTCTTCTTCTTCTTCGATGGCGCTACAGCCCATATCGAGCTTTGGCCTCCTGCAACAGTCGCCTCCAACTCCTCCTGTCCTCAGCGGCTGACTTCCAGTTTGTCACCTGGAGAAGCTGTGCTGCATCCCCTCTTACCTCATCTTCCCACCTCAGTCTGGGTCTTCCCATTTTTCTCTTTCCACCTGGGTGACCAGTCAGGATTCTTTTTGGGACGCGTGCATCCGGCATTCTCTGTACATGCCCAGCCCATCTCAGCCTGAGGAGTCTCATGTGTGCAGAGATGCTAGGGGCCTTATATATATCGTACAATTCTATATTGTGCCGGATACGCTACTGTTCGCCCTCTTTCACGGGTCCACATATTCTTCTCAGCACCTTTCTTTCAAAAGTATCCAGCATTTCAGCCATCTTTACCGTCAGTGTCAGCGCCTCACATCCATATGCCAATACAGTTCTTACAATGGTCTTATATATGGTTATTTTGGTTTTTCTGTGGACACTACGTGACTTAAACACTGGCAGCAAAGAGAAGTATGTTTTGTTGGCTGCTGTGATTCTCCTTCTGATTTCTGCTGGATCCTCATTGTTCTCTGTCAGGCTGGAGCCCAGGTAGGTGAATTGATCGACCACTTCGTATGAGTAGTTGTCTTTAAATAGTGCACTACTTCTTCTTCTGTGTGAAGGGTTCCTGCTCTGTACCATCATTTTTGTTTTGTCAACATTAACTCGCAGTCCTACTTCCCACGCCGCTGTTTCTAAAGGGTCGAAGACCTCCTTAATGGGTGAAATTGATCTTCCGACAATGTTGATGTCATCCGCATATCCGACAACTTGACTGCTCTTGAAACAAATATTGGAGCCAGTGTCTATTAGTGTTTTTCGTATTACATGTTCGAGCACAATGTTGAAGAGAGTGGGAGCCAGACTGTCCCCCTGTTTAAGTCCCTGTGATACTGTAAATTCTTCCGACAATTCTCCGTCTATTTTGACCTGACATCTTGAGTCTGACATTGTGGCTTTTATGAGCCTAACCAATTTAGGTGGAATCTGGAATTGTAGTAGTATGTCATATAGACAATCCCGATCTATGCTATCATATGCTTGCTTGAAATCGATGAACAGTTGGTGTATGTCTATGTCAAATTCCCAGCACTTTGCC
Organism: Hesperophylax magnus; assembly: GCA_026573805.1. NCBI lineage: Eukaryota > Metazoa > Arthropoda > Insecta > Trichoptera > Limnephilidae > Hesperophylax > Hesperophylax magnus. The sequence continues at coordinate 535,169 of JAIUSX010000043.1, read as the reverse complement.
AAGATCTGTCTGATGGTGAACAGTTGGTCTGCTGTGGACCTACCGGTGCGGAAGCCTGCCTGATACTCTCCCAGTAGGTTTTCTGCATATTTATCAATTCTTTGTTTCAGTATCATGGTGTAGATTTTATATGCTGTGCATAGAAGTGATATACCTCTATGATTTTCGCATTTTAATTTGTCACCTTTCTTATGAATTGGGCATATTATGCTTATTTGCCATTCCTCTGGGATTTTTTCCAGTGTCCATATTTTAGTTATTAAATTGAGTAGCAGATTTCTCAGATGCTCATTTCCATATTTGAACAACTCTGCCGGGAGGTTGTCTTTCCCAGGTGATTTGTTGTTTTTAAGTTTCTTTAGTGCAGCATTTATTTCTTGCATTGTTGGTGGATTCGCTGATTCTTCATTACTTGATTCAGTGGGGATGTTGGTAGGGTGACTTCTCAGGTCACTATTAGGGTTGAGAAGTTTATAGAAGTAGTTTTTCCAAACTGTTTTTATTCATTAATAATGCTAATATATTTCAACCAACATACACAGTTAAAAATTCGTTAGAATTAGTTTATTATCTAAAGGATTTGCAAATTACTAATCATGCTATGTTGGTTTCTTTTGATCTAGTAAATTTATTCCCTAGTATTCCAATAGAAGAAAGTAAAATCATCATCAATAATTTGTTAAATTCATCTAACTTACAGAAAGACCTTATCCATGACCTTATTTTATTTTTCGAAGTTATTTTTAAACAAAATTATTTTCAATTTAACAATACAATTTTTAAACAAAAAGATGGCTTGGCCATGGGGAACAGTACGAGTCCTTTGATTGCAGATATTTTTATTAATAATTTAGAAAATAAGATTTTTAATAGTGGTGCCTTGTTACTTAAAAATGTATATTGTTGGAAGAGATATGTGGACGACATTTTTTGCATTTGGTTAGGAACAGAAAGGCAATTGAACATGTTCTTAAACTTTTTATATAAAATACATAAAAAATATTCAATTTACATTAAAAATAGGTATAGATAAGAGTTTAAATTTCTTAGATTTAAATTTAACAATAATAGGTAATAAAATAGATTTCAATATTTTCCGTAAAGATACGTACACTGATATTGTCATACATAATTCATCAAATCATCCCTTTTCTCAAAAAGTCGCAACTTTCCATTCTATGCTTAATAGATTAATTTCGATTCCTTTGTCGGATCCTAATTATACCTCAGAATTAAATATCATAAAACAAATAGCATCTAATAACGGCTATCCTTATAAATTGATAGTTGAAATACTAAATAAAAAAATTAAACATAAACTCGTTAAACTTTATATTTATCCTATTTATAAAGATACAAACAAACAATGGCGTAGAATTCTATTTGTAGATAATGATACTTCCAAAATTATAAATAAAAACATACCCTTCACTATTCAACCGGCGTTTTATACGGATAACAAATTAAAAAAATATATTCTTAATAATAAAGATATTGATAGTCAAACTAAAAAATCAGGTGTTTATAAACTCAACTGTAATGATTATAATTCCTTTTATATAGGAAAAACTAATAGAAACTTTGAGATCAGAATTAAAGAACATCTTAGGGCTTTAAAGGGAAACTGTGAATCAGAATTTGCGGATCATTTATTAAATAACGACCATACTTTCGATATTAATTCAGGTTTTAAAATACTATATTCTGGTTACAAGGTATCTCAAATCAATAATTTTGAAATCTTAGAAATAAGAAAACACGTGAATATGAAAGCAGATATTATTAATAAACAAAAAAATTTATAAACCCCATTTTAAATATTTTCCCAATTACCCGGTCTTTCCCGTCTAATGACATTTTAATTCCTACTTTGAATAACCCTCCCCCACTCTTACCCCTCCCCTCTCCTTCTACCTCTTCTTTCTAGACCTAATTTTAATCATAACTTTAGTATACTTGTGCTCCTGATGATGTGAACTTGGTTCACGAAACATGTTGAGATTTTGTATCGAAATAAAGTGATGTAAACTAAGTTATTTGTGTTTTAATAAAAAAAAAAAAAATTAAAATTTGAGCTCCTCACAGGCGCGTTTCGAATTAATAAAGTCAAAACATGCTTTCGTAAATTGCCTTAGTGGAGGGCATACAATAAACGCGTGTAAATCGGTTTTAACTTGCGAGTTTTGTAAAAAGCGTCATCACACTTTCTTTCATTTTGGCAGTGCGGATAATAATGCTAATACTCGATCAAGTACCCACGCACACACGTCGCGATCATCTACAGGGACATCCGGAAAATGTGATACACAATTAGAAGAACCTCCGCTAAACATAAATAACTCATGTTCCTCTTCTGTGAAAGCGGCCCATAATACGACAATTTTATTATCAACCGCGTAAGTATTCGCGAAGATTAAAAATGGAAATAAGGTTATTGTTCGGTGCTTGATAGATAACGGTTCACAGAAAAATCTAATTACCGTTGATTGTTGCAAGATCCTCAACTTACCAATAATTCCGTTGAACGATTCCTTTGTAAAAGGAATTGGTTCGGCATCCAAACCAATTTTGGGTTAAGTTTATTTGGACATTGAGTACCGCGTGTACCCGAATAATAAATATAATATTTATGCGCTTGTCATTGACAGTATTACAGATCAGCTACCCAATCACTATATAACCAAGGGTGATATGAGTTATTTAAAGGGTATACCTCTCGCCGACTTAACTTGGAATATTCCTGGATGCGTGGATATAGTATTAGGTGCACAACTGTTCCCATATATTTATTTAGGGAACCGGGTTGAATCTGGTAACTGCGCACCTCCGGCATTAGCGACAGCGTTTGGTTTTGTGTTAATGGGTGATTACCCTAGTGATGTGCTTAATACAAGTACGTCATTTTCGGCACTCGCGCTTAATGACTTAGTACAAAAATTTTGGCTGTTAGAGGAAATACCCAACATGCAATTTCTAAGTCCGGAAGAGACGGAATGTGAGAATTTATTTATATCATCTATTTCTCGCACCGTCGACGGAAGGTATTCTGTTGCTTTACCTTTCTGTAAAGACCCGAAGCAATTGGGTAATTCCCTTGCTACTGCTCAGCGCCGATTTATGGCTTTGGAGCGAAAATTCAAAAATTCACCGGCTTTGCGGGAGAATTATAATAAAGTTATTCATTAGTATATTGAAAACGGTTATTTAGCAAAAGTTTCAAGGTCGGATATTACCGATGACGGATATTACATTCCGCATGACGCTGTCACTCGCCCGGATAAACCTATGCCTCGGATTGTGCTCGATGCTAGTGCTAAGACACATACAGGATTGTCATTAAATGACGTTATTTATACTAGTCCGAATTTGCAAGCCGATCTGTTTTTGCTTCTGTTAGACATTCGTCTTTTTCCCATCGCTATTACTGCAGACATAAAGCAGATGTATTTACATATTGAGGTTCCAAGCAAGCATCGCAAATATTTGAAAATCTTATTTCGATTCGCGGACAACGATCCCATAAAAACCTTTCAATTCAATCGGGTCCCTTTCGGACTAACAGCTAGTCCATATATGGCAATGCGTACTGTTCGACAGTTGGCCCAGGATATGAGACCACATTTTCCGGACGCTGCCAATGTGGCAGAGTCTAAGTTGTATATGGATGACCTGGTACATTATATTCTAGATGAACCCGGTGCCGTACGTCTGTCGCGAGAATTGATATCGTTGTTCAAGTCCGGTGCCTTTGATTTGGTAAAATGGACTAGTAAGATTCTTCACTAGATTCTTCAGTGGTACTTGAGAATCTTCCAGATTCTCACCGAAGCTCAGTGGACTTTACTGTTGGTTCTAACAATGCCGCTAAGGTGTTAGGCCTTTCGTGGGAACCAGCTGATGACAACTTCTTCTTTACGTCTTCTTATTTATTTTATTTATTTATTTATTTGTTAAGACATACACAGTACAATAAGATAGAGTTAGATATTTTTAGTTATTACATAGTTGTAGTACCTATTACGTATGTCCATATAATATTATTATGTAATTTCGCCTGATATTGTTATGAAAGGAAGGAAGTGTGTGGATAGATAACAATAAATGAATTGAAAACAAGAATTATAATAAGCTCACGAATTGTAATTGACTGTTAATACATATAAGTTTTAAAAAATGATGTGAAAATATTTTTGAAATATGTCATGCTAAGAAATTTAATAAGTTAGTTTTGTATGTTAGAAAGGAATCATGAAAGATGTCTAAATGTAGTAATTTTTCGTAATGGGTGTATGTTGTGATTGCGCGAGTAATTACTGAGTTGTTTGCTGCATTGGTATTGTTGGCTTCAATATGAAATAGTGCAGCGTTTCCCAAAAGGTGTTCCGCGGAACCCTGGGGTTCCGTAGAAGCATCACAAGGGTTCCGCGTTCCGTCCGGATACGTATGTATTTAACAAAAAAAATAATTCGCACGGGAGCTAGATCCAGCGCGCTTAACCGCCGCGCCGTCGCCTCCTCCCGCTACCCGCGACCCGTATCGCCCGCCCACTCGACTCTATGACTGTGACATGAGAGAAGGTGTGTGTGTTTTTTTTAATTCGTGTGAATTTACAAAGGTGAATTTCCAGTGATATTGTTATTTCTGTTCTTATAATCTTCTACTAACAAAATCCGTTTTAGGTAAGTATTTTTTTTATTTGTTACCAATTGCAGATAGTGCCAAAACAAATAACAACGATTTATTCATATTCATGTTATTTTTTTATTTCAGCCTTGATTAAAAAATGGATAACTGGCTCAAAACAGGGCGCTTACAAAGTGGCATAAGTGCTTCATCAAGTTCATCCTCAGTAAATAATGAAAGTATTTCAGAAGAAGTTGTTGATTTATCCGTAAGTAAATTATACTTACCTAGCAATAGTAATCATTTAGGCCCAGTTCATGAACATATTTTGATTGGTGACAACCGTGACAACCCTGACAAATTACTTTAATGTAGTATAACTGACGCATGGGTGTTCGACTCTAGCCTTTTAAAGAGAAAATGCCATCTAATTTTGATATAAATGAATCACGCCCGAAAAAGGGGTCAAATTCCAGACTGTGCCAAAGGAAGATTTGGGGTGGGACTGTTCTTTTTAGCCAACACCAAACTGCATATTGCCGTCACATTACTAATGTTTTTTATTTCATTCCAGGATATCGTAAATACTGAAGGATATTGTCCTGAGCAGGATAGACAAAATACACCAACGACTAAAAGGGCTGGGCAATCTCTCAACACTAATTCAAAAAGAGAAAATATGACGAATCTTACTTGTCCTTTGGATTTATTTTTGTAGGAATGCTTGAGAATCCGGATGGTCAATGCGTTATCTGCAACAAAATCATATGTAATAGCTCTCTGGCACCTGCAAAGCTAAAACGACATCTTAATACCAACCACCCGCAATTAAAATACAAAAGCTTAGACTTTTTTAAAAGATACAAAGATGCACATAAAACCAGTGTGGCTGCTTTACATAAATATGTTAAAACTGATAACTAGATTGCCACCGAAGCATCATTCCTGTTAAGTTACAGGATTGCTCGTGCTGGCAAACCACACACGATTGCAGAGACTTTAATAAAACCCTGTATGACAGAAATTGTCAAGTGTGTACTTGGCGAAGACGAAGCGAAGAAAGTTGCAGCAGTTCAGAGTTCCAATAACGTCATATCTGATCGAATCCATTAAATATCTGACCACATTGAAGATGAATTGATTTGTAGATTGAAAAGTAGTGAAATGTTTGCAATGCAACTCGACGAAAGTACAGATGTCGCTGGACTATCAATACTGCTTGTTTTCGTAAGATACCCCTTCGGGGGATCTATTGAAGAGGATTTGTTTATTTGTGCTCCTTTGGAGACCAACACCACTGGAGAAGAAATTTTCAAAGTCATTGATAATTACATGAGTGTACATAACATTCATTGGAACAAATGTGTCGATGTTTGTAGCGATGGAGCTGCCGCTTTGACTGGCAAAATAAAAGGTACTGTAACAAGAATTAAGAATGTTGCACCTAAATGCAGCAGTAGTCACTGCGTTTTACATCGACATGCCCTTGTCGTAAAAAAATACCACACGAGGTAAAGAAAGTTCTCGATCAAGCCGTACAAATTGTGAATTACGCTAAATCACGTCCGCACAATTGAGACTTTTAAAAAAGTGTGTGAAGATATAGGAAGTCAGCATCAATCACTTCTTCTTCACACGGAAGTAAGATGGCTTTCCAAAGGAAAAGTATTATCAAGATTGTTTGAATTGCGCAACGAACTAGTGGTATTTTTTTCCGAAGAATCGCTTTCTTCATCTTTGAGTGGTCTTGTTCAACTATTGCACGACGAGCAATGGCTAATGAAACTGGCGTATTTGGCAGACATATTTGATAAACTGAATGTAATTTGCAAGGCATTGCTAGGAAGAAACACAAATACTTTTACAGTAAACGACAAAATCTCTTCGCTTAGAAAGAAACTTGTCTATTTTTTTTTTTTTTTTTACAGTAATACCGCACAAGAGTCCCAACTGCTCCCGTCTGGAGCCAGTGAGACTATGGCATCCCCAATTGGGGTATGTTGTGAGGCTGAGGGTATTAGGGAGGGGAGGGAGATGGGGAATAGGAAGGTGGGGAAGTACCTGGCTATTCAAATCTGGTCACCAAACACGGCTAAAGCCATTTCAAGCAACGTTTCAATTCTGAATGGTGGTCTTACACCAGGGCGATACTGAGAGTATCTTCCACTCTGGAACGTGCCGCAAATATACTATATATTATTTTTAATTAATTTTTTAATTAATTAATTGTGAAATAACACAAATTAATCAAATAAAATTTATTTGCGCACGCCGGGTTCGAACCCGCGACCTTCGGATCTGTAGTCAAAAGCGTATACCACTAGACCACGCCGGCCGTCAAAATGTCTTCTCGATAGAATGTGTTGAACAGATACAGTACCAATTTTTTACTCTTTTAAACGAGTTTCTGGAAAAAAATGAGTTGCAAGTAACCTCAGATGTTGAAAAATGCATTTACGAACATTTGATGACCCTCAACAAATCTCTGGAAGAGTGTTTTCCTGAAAAAAAAAACCGGCAGGACATTGACTGGGTACAGAATCCATTCCTAGTTCACAGGACACCGTCGACTCTTACAGCAACAGAGAACGAGGCTTTGATTGATATCATGTGTTCTTCTTCCTTACAACAAAAGTTTAATTCAGAAAAAACTAATCTGGATGAGTTTTGGATTGGACTTAAAAACGAATATCCAGAAGTCGTCGAGAAGGCTATCACAGTTTTGTTACCGTTTGTGACCACTTACCGATGTGAAACTGGTTTTTCGGCTTACGCTTACACAAAAAACAAATACAGAAACAGACTGGATGCAGCTCCAGATCTTCGTATTCAGCTGTCTGACATAAAGCCTGATTTCAATGCTATTTTAACAAAAAATGTAAGAAGATATCACTCTTCACATTAAATTAAGTTTTACACAAAACTTTTGATCTTTCTTTTCATGGTAAACATGAAAGTATTCAAACTACAAGTTTATCTTTTTCTTATAAACATAGGGTTCCGCCTAGAAAAGAATGATCGATAAGGGTTCCGGGGCGAAAAAAAATTGGGAAACGCTGAAATAGTGTAGTGTGCCTGGTACGCCTCGTTGGAACATTTAAACCAATGACGGATAGCAATTCGGGACTATCAATTTTGTTATTTAACAGATTATGTAGAAACAACAGGTCTGACAATGTGCGTCTTTTTTGTAAAGTTAACATATTATTTGTAGTTTTGTAGTATTTCTTGAGTATTTTTCGAAAATTTATTCTGTATACTTTTTACTAAATCTATGGATACCTTATATTGAGGATTCCATATTGTGGAAGCATACCCCAGTGGACTTCTGACCAATGAACAAAACAAAATTTTCAGAGTCTTAGCACTTTTGAAAACTTTGCATATTCTTAATAAGAAACCTAGCATTCTGTAGGATTTTGAAATAATGTGTTCAATGTGCTTGTCAAAAATTAATTTGCTATCTAAGTAAACACCTAGATCTTTACACGTAGAAATAGGTTGTAAAGGTTTGTTATTCAAGTTGTATGGATAGATGATTTTGTTTTTATTTCTAGTAAATGTAATCGAGTAACACTTAGATATGTTTAAGGACAATAAATTTGACTCACAATATACGCACAAATTATCAAGATCGCTTTGCAATTCCATACAATCGGGTAAACACTGTATAGCTTTATAAATTTTCATGTCATCCTCGTATAAAACAAAGTAACTATTTTTAAAGCATACGTAAATGTCATTTATATAGATATTAAATAAGAGTGGTCCAAGATGCGACCCCTGGGGCACACCTGAGACGATTTCCGTTAAGCAAGATGCAAAACCATTGACAACCGTGATTTGGTGCCGATTATTGACGTATGATGCGATCCATCTAAAGAGGTCACTGTGAATTCCTAGACCTAATAACTTTTGTGAAAGAATATAATGATTAACACGGTCAAATGTTTTAGAATAATCCGTATAAATGGCATCTACCTGGCATCGCATATCCATTTGAGCATGAAGAAGATTTGTAAAAAATGCAAGATTTGAAGTTGTGGAGCGATTTTTCATGAAGCCGTGTTGATTATTTAAGAGTGAGGGTGAGATAGTAGAATATAATTGATCATAAACAATTTTTTCCAATACTTTACTTAGTATCGGTAATTTGGATATAGGTCGATAGTTCGAGACATCATTTTTACTGCCATTTTTATATATTGGGGTAATCAAGGATGTTTTCCACTTGTCAGGAAATGTTCTTTCAGATAGCGATAGTTTGAAAATAACAAAAATGGGGGGTGTCAATTGTTTACTACAATAATTTATAAAGATCCCTGGAAGTTGATCATCCCCTGGTCCCTTTTTGATATCAATGGACTTAAGGTTTTTGAATGTGATGTCTTCATTGATCTCGATTGAGTTGATTATGCTATATGAATTAGAGTAAAGACTGGCATTGCTTGTATGTGCAGGTTGAGCATTCGAAAATACAGATCCAAAATACTCAGAAAATAAGTTGGCTACTTCTCTACTGTCATTAGCAGTTTTTTCACCGTAAATCATATGATCAGGGATGGCAGGAGATTTTCTTTGATAATTGACGTAGGACCATATTTTTTTAACATTATGCTGTATACCGGATTCTATCGTAGAAATGTAGGTTTTGTAAGCTGCTGAAGCGACTGTTTTTTGCCATTTGCAAACAATGAAAATGAGAAATAATCAAGGGGGTTCCGATGGCGCTTCCATTTTCTAAAGAATTTAAATTTTTCGTTTCTTATTTTTATTAAGGCTGCCGTGTACCATAGTGGGTATTTTCCAGATTTCACAACTTTGTTATGAATAAACGCTTTATGGAATAATTTTATTGTTCGAGGAGTTGAGAGGGTTGCAATAGTGGATGGACATTCTAGTTCTACAATAAATTATTTATGATGAGCATCTTCTTTAACTAATGGGTGGTCGGCAAGCGACACATTAACTGAAGTGTTACAGAAGACGAGGTCCAAAATTCGACCGTATTTGTTAGGTAAATGGTTAAATTGGGTTAATAGGCCAGTGCAATTAGCGATTCGCGATCGAAGTAATTCCGGTAGTCCCAATTTTTTTATATGTTATATAAACTGATCCCCTGATGTAAAATCTGAGTTTCCGACCTTGGCGCACCTGTGCTGGCGCCGCCATTTTGAAAAAACTGGCCGAAATCGGGCTAAAATCTAGTTTTTCCCAAATATCTCATTTCCAATACAAATTTTGGCTAAAGTATGTTAACAAGTATAATAGAACATAAAACAACTTTTTAAAAACAAATTTCTTCTATCTCTAATAGGTACCGAGGTAGAAAGTCGTAAAGGTGGGTATATTTTTGAAAAAACAAGTTTTTTGCACGACTAGGTTTAATTTTTTATAAATACCTCGTTTCCAGTACAATTTTGTGAAAAATTTATTGATTATAATTTTGTAGAAAATAAAATTTCGTTAAAGAAATATGTATATAATTTATATTTTTTATCGCTATTACGTATTCAAACTCTAATCCACCAAAACCAGGCCAAAAATTGAAACAAAGGTTAGGTGTTTTAAACTTGGCATTCCTTGATTTCATTTTTCTTTAACAATTATTGTTCTGAGAACATATACGTTGACAACAATCGTCATGCCTGTGTCAGACCTAGCTATAAATATAGAAGATTATTAAGACTATTTCAGCATATCGGTCGCCATACATTCCCAATAGGAAGACCACTAAAATAGGCCAAGCCACTACATTTGTGCTCGCAGCTTGGTCTGCCATGCCTATCAACGTAATCACAACATACATTTAAGATTATCAATACAATTAAGATGATAAGGTATATAAAAAAGATAAAAAATTGGTATTTTCGTAAAATTAACATTTATTGACATTCTTTTCTTTATTAGTTAAGTTGTCATCATAACAAAAAATAAAATTAATGGTAGATCAGTTTAGACAGAAGTACGAGCCCTTGACTAAAGTTTTTTACTTCTGGCCCTAAATAGCTTCTTCATCTGTCTTATCACCCAAATTTGTGGCGACTGGGTCATCATATTCTTCGTCATCGTCATCAACGAAGGCTTCAGCATTCTCGCAGGAGTTGCCATTGCAATGAATGCAGAGTAGGGAACATTTCAAACTCGACTTTCTGCAGGTGCACTTTCCAGCACAACCTTTTTTGCATTGACATGATAAGAAGTTCAGCAAGGCCTGAGGTGCAGCTTCCTTCAACATTGTTACTGGAGTAAGTAACCCAACAGCATCCTTTTTCCACCCCCATTCAGTCGGATCTTTATCGTGACCAAGCCAAGTCTGCACTTGCAAGTATGTTCTTGAAGCGTGTTGCTGGACTGCATCTTTGGTGGGTGGTAGACTGGATAAATTGAATTTGTTCTTTTTTACTCCTTTGACAAAAATGATGTGCCTTAAATTTTCTAAATTTGATTTCTCGTTGCCGCCATACAAAAGTGCAAATAGTTGTTCGGCAGCCAAAGTGATTGTTTCTGTCTTTGCTTTCGGGTCTTGAAATACACGAACAAGTTCATTTACTGAGTAGTTTTTGAGAAGAATATTACAAAATTTGTGTTTGCCTTGACCGAACGGAGCTCCAGTTGTATTGCAACCACTTATGGCATGAAGGAATAAAATGTTTTCCAATATTTCAATGTGTTTAAAACATTTGTTCGAGTACAACGCGTTAGGTGATTTACCTTTTCCAACTTTTTCATAATATACGTTGAGAGGTGAGAGAGCTGTGACGAGTACCAGCAGATCAATATCCTGACCAACGATTATGACTACATCATGTTGAGATGACAACGAATTTGCCGTGTTCACTATGAGAACGTCAGCATCCTCTTCAGCTTGTACTGTCGTTATGTGGGATCGTGCAAATGGGGTTCTGAGTAGGGAAATAAAACGAGACTTGTTCTTCTCATTTCCCAGAAACTTTTCCTGTGGCTCTTGTGGGTGCATGCTTTCAAAAAACAAAACTTCAGCAGAAGTTGTAACTCTGGCACGCCGTGCTCTTTCCACCCATTTAGTGCTTTTCTTTTCCATAGAATCTGGGTATCCATCAAATACCACTACTGCATTGGATCCATAATGATTTTGTTCATACCTGACATATTGCTGGAAAATTACTGAAAAAGGTTGAGCACGACCGTCCTATAAAAATATCAAAATAGCGCAAAAATATCGGAAATCATTTCGCTCTGAACGCTGCTGTGACACTGACGCTGTGAAGCTCCGCTCCAGGCTCAAGACGTGACACGCGGCAACTGAAGGGAACCGGAGGGGAGGAGTAGAAGGGTGGGGGGGTAGCCCCTCCCATACCGAAGTGCCCTCTAATAAATTAATAGACGTATGTATTTAAAAATGCAAACAAAAATCTAATAACGTGATAATAAACCGTGATAGATTTTCTGTGCGTAGCTACCTAGATTTGTTTATTCTGTATATATCGGTAAAAAAAACTATGTAAACATAAAAACTGCACAGCTTTTTTTTAAATTTTATGTTCTACATAATTGGTATCATATAACAATGAAGATTCGATTTTGATGTATTTATCCAGATATCCTCAGCGTCTGATTTCCAAGAGCGAGGGGAAACAAAAAATTCTTTTTTAATTCCTATGAGTACGCCTCCGCTAGTTGATTTACTAGTGCGGTGTATATCCCTATCATTTCTGTAAACAGAATAGCGATTATCGAATAATTCCTCATCTCGCATACTATCAACCAACCAACTTTCGGTAATGAAGATCAAATCATAATTATTGAGCAGTATATTTTGATGAAATTTCAGTGTTTTCGAGCGCAAACCTCTTGAATTTTGATAAAAAATTATTAATGAATCATGCATTGAGAATTTTCGGTAATTACATTATTATGTTCGGTTTCTGTAGAATATATTTGAAGAATATTATATTCTGGAGTTATGTTATTAGTCATGAGTCCACTGGGCTTAGCAAAGCACAACATACTATTATTATCAATTAAGGTGAGTGAGTATATTATAGAATGTAGTAGTGAGCAGTTAGTGTAATTATTAGCATGTGGGGTTAGTGTAAAAAGAGTGATATTGAAAAAATTATGAAAAAAATACGAAAAAAATAGTAGTTATGAGAGGATAGGTGGTTTGACATTGCAATGGTAGTTAGATAAGGTTTTTTTAGCTGTAATTTGCATGAGACGTGTATGGGTGGTGATGTTTCGTTTTTCGTAGGTAGATTTTTGCGCTTCTTATCCGTAAAAACTGTGTTCGTTTTTAAAGAATTTAGCGTACCTCAATATAAATTTTTTCTTCTGCGTGAGATGGTCGTTGACGAAGAATTATGTTCAGGAGAAGTGCACGAAGCGGAACATACTCTCCATAGTAGCCCGCTTATTCGATGTTCTCGGCTTAGTCGCCCCTGTCATTCTGTATGCGAAATAACTTATTAAAAAGCTATAGCTGTGCAACATTGGTAGGGATGATATACCCCCTGAGAGAGTTATTCAAAGGTTTTCGGCTCTCACACAGGAATTTCCTCTAATTTCGACGGTAAAAATTCCCAGCCATGTTGGCGTCCTAAAGGACAGTACAGTACACGTTGTCGCCTTCTGCGATGCGAGCATGAATGGTTATGGCTGCTTAATTTATTTGCACACCACTGATCTCTCTGGAAATATTTCAGTGAGGTTATTGTGTGCAAAATCAAAGGTTTTTCCCACGAGAGTCACAACTCTCGCTCGTTTGAGCTTTGTGCCGCAGTTTTGATGTCAAAATTAATACGGACGGTTCAAGATAATTATCGTGCGCGTCTTTCTATTGCAGGAACATACGCGTTTTCAGATTCTACCATTGCGTTCTCCTGGATACATTCCTCACCGCATCGTTGGTCGGTGTTTGTTAGCAATCGTGTAGCTCAGTGCCAGGAAAATTTGTCTCCGGAGAATTTTTACCATGTCGCCGGTAGTGAAAACCCGAGCGATTGCCTTTCTCGTAGCATGCTACCCTCTCAACTCGTTTCACATGATTTATGGTGGAACGGCCCACCATGGATTCGCCACCCACCTTTGGAATGGCCAGTAAAACCGTTTCGCCCCACCAATACCGGTGAAATGCCTGAACACAAAGTCAATGTGCTCAATGCAATGGTTCTGGGTGAGCAATCGGTTCTGAATGAATTGGCCCAGCGTATATCCACTTGGGATTAACTACTAAGAAGTGTCGTTTATATCCTCCGATTAATAAAAAAGATATTACTTTCCTCTGGAATTTTCAATAATCTTGTGACTCCTGAAAAGGCTGTACTTCGTTCCGTGCAGAAAGCTCATTTTTCAAATGATATTGCTGCACTTCAGAAAGGCAAATTCCACTCCAAAAGGCTTCAGGGTTTGTCTTTATTTCTTGATGATAATTTTTTACGTATTGGGGGACGCCTTTCTAAATCGGACTTACCTTTTGAGGTTAAACATCCGGTAAAACTACCTAACCATGACTGTGTTGTAAATCTTATCATAGATCACTTTCATGTCATGAACTGTCATACCGGTCCAGGACTTTTTATGTCTATATTACGTCAGCGCTATTGGATATTAGATGCTAGGACGGTTATTAGGGCAAGGGTGCGGAAATGCAGCTGCTGCTTCCGCTCAAATCCATCAAATCCTACGCCAAAGATGGCAGATTTACCTTCATATCGTATTACTGAAGCAAAAGCTTTCGTTCATACCGGTGTTGATTACGCGGGTCCTCTTCGTTTTACGCTTGCTCATCGGAGAGGACAACATTCGCAGAAGGCATATATTTGTCTGTTTGTATGCCTTGTGACTAAGGCTATTCATATTGAGTTGGTCTCTGACTTAACTTCAAATGCTTTCCTGGCTGCTTTCAGCCGTTTTATATCACGGCGTGGCCCTGTGTCGTGCTTGTATTCTGATAATGGTACCAATTTTGTGGGTGCAAAGGCACAATTGGATGAACTTTACAAGTTTTTGGTTGAATCGGAATATGAGCCCGCGTTAAAACGAGAACTCGCCAAGCGTCGTATCGAGTGGAAAATTATTCCACCACGCGCACCCCATTTCGGGGATAATATGTGGGAGTCTAACGTGAAAAGCATGAAGACTCACTTATACCGAGTGATTGGAACTCAGCTTCTCACTTATGAGGAGCTTTAGACTGTGTTGGTGCAAATAGAGTGCATAATGAACTCTCGCCCGCTCACAGTCGTATCTTCCGACCCTGATCCGGAAATCATAACACCTGCGCATTTTTTAACGACTACACCATTACAATACTTACCTGCATCTATCCCGACGGGCAGTAAAATTAATTTCGCTCAGCGCAAACAATTATTGGATAGTATGATTCAGTCTTTCTAGAAAAAATGGCGTGTGGAGTATCTGCACACCTTGCAAGTCAGGCAGAAGTGGGCTACCCCTGATCATCCGATTGAGATCGGAACTGTCGTTCTAGTGGGACAGGAAGATTCCCCTCCGTTGAACTGGCCTTTGGGTGTAATCACTGAGGTCCATCCCGGATTGGACAAAATTGTTCGCGTTGCGACGGTGAAGACACGATTTGGGTTCTCCAAACGACCGGTAATCAAGTTATATCCCCTTCTGACTGAATAATTTGTTTACTTCTATTTTTTGTTTTTATTTTTTGTTTATTTTTTTTGGTACTTCGAATTATCTCGAACTATGCCATGATATTCCGTTACAGTTAATTGTAATCTTGTCAGTTGAACTTTATTAAGTTTATACTTTTCGTTCTGTTGAAAGTTTTCTTTTTTTTTGGTGACTTTCCGACGTAATTCTTGGATATTATATGTGAATAGAGTCACTTACTTCTTTGCAAGTTCTGAGAACTTCCAAGGCGGGGAGTATGGAGAAGCAGTCGATTTAAAATTAATGTGAATTAATTTTTAAAATATAAACATATAAGAATTAATTAATTTTTAATATATATTTTGGACGAAAGAGACATCTCTGGTCAGTTTTGGATAGATTTTGTTCTGCAGGTGAGTGATAACGAATTACAGTCACCTTTGCATTGATCAGTTGGATTCATCCGGATTGTATCATTTGAAGATTTAAGACGAAAATGATTAAAATATTTTTTTTGTCACAATAATGTGCAGTACGTGTGGAATTACAAATGTGCTAATTCATCATCATTAATAATTCTACTCTCTTGAGAGCTGGTTGACATATTATAATCTCATAGTGCGAATGCAAATATATTATTGTGCTGATTTGCCGTCTGCCCCCGAATTTGAAGATCAAGGAGAAGAACTCAATTGCAAGTGCTATTTTCTGGTGAGTCTTTCTGTTTATATGTATTTTGGTGGCTGGTTTATAAGTGTTACTTCTCCTGAGAGTGAATTCAATGATCAATCCATTTTTTCATAGGGAATTAAAATATTCCCTGATGGTCTATGCCATTTACAAGCCAGATTATCACCAAGAATACTATTGCTTCAATTTGGTTCTCTAATTAAAATAATTTTAACATATTTGTAGTGTCGAGAATAATCCATTGAATAATTAATAATAAACCGCTCGACCTACTTAGGTACGTACTTGCTAATTGCTACTTAGGTACGTATTTGCAGCCGAAATCAAAACAAAGCAACCTACCTGTTTCAAGTATCTACTCGCGACAATAATACTGCAGTCCGTCTGGGATACTACGAGAACTCGCCAGAAGGTTTGAGTCTACGGCCTACGCATAATTGCCACGCTGTCGAAGGTTCCTGAAACGTACAGTCTGTGCGAGTGCCTAGGATTTAGTTGCCATCCATCTACCTACTGCTACCGTCGGCCGTGTAGTATAAATAAGCCCGACGCAGCGAGTCAGTCAGTCAGTCAGTCAGTCAGTCATCATTCTGCCGTCAGTCTACAAGGATCAACGAGTGTTAACCCGCGCTAATCTTACTAGCGCAAAGGACACATACCCGGCTTCGCCCGTACCATCATGGACTCCATCGGGACACCATCATAGCGCCTCGGCCACGTCCGCGGCCAGCGCTACTCGGATTACAAGCGCCCTGGTTCCAGTGTCTCTGACCAGCGCTTCTTCCACGCTACCATGACCACCACGAGGACACGCAGCATCCTCACTGGTCACGCCGTTCCCGCTCAACCGCCTACAAGGTCCGCCGCACCTTCGGCCTCGTCAGCACTGGAGTGCCTGAAGACCTACGTTCTTCGCCAGTGCCTGGCCTTCATCGAGTCCCGGTCACCAGCGCCCGGCGTCGACTCACTGACCCGCGCTTGACCAGCACATCACCGCAGCGTCCGGAGTATTCAACTTTTGTCCTACATCATCTCCTCGTCACGGCAACTGACTCACCAATAAACACATGTGACCTTCACAACCTTCTTTCATTTCGTGCCTCACCATTGATCCCCAAATATTTATTAACTCCTTCAGAATTGAGGCAAATATTTCCAAAGCGCTATTAAGTATGCAATTATGTGAATTTGTAACGAAAGAGAAAAATAAAACATTTATTTTTTAAAAATACTATAAAAGTACTGATGTCAAAATTAATAATATTAATATAAAGATGAAAGAAAAATAATATAAATATGTGTCGGTATGTATAAGTTTTTTAGGTACCCACGCAACGGCTTAACAGACAGAGTACAACTTGACCTGCGATGCCCCTCTCATATCAGAAAGCTCCAAATACCATCCAACTTCTCACATAGTCACATCACGTATATTTTTAAGTGGCAAGCCGAACGATTTGGCTTTTGTTTTCGGTGTTTCACTTTTTCTTTCCTCCTGTCATCTTCGGTGTATTTAACCCCCTTCCCCCCCTCCTCCTGCAGCACGCAACCGTTATCCCCAGTCTTGTATTCGCTACTTTCTGGACAATACTAGGAACTGATGGGTTACGCAATATTACGCGTGCTGATAGTTGATCGGGGTACAAATGTTTACAAAACGTAAAGCCGAGTGGAGCACCTTTCCTCCTTTTTCTATCTCTAGAAATGATTCTGAAAATTGTGAATTCCTTAACATGAAATAAGGGTGTTTCCGTGAATCGCGAATTGCTAAATAGTACCTAATCTATGAAATAATGGGTAGTTTTCACACTTTTAACGACCCCCATAACAAAGAAAAAAAAGAAATGCAAGTAATTGAACGGATTACCGTAATAATAAAATACAAATATCACGTGTTAATTAAAAATGTAGGGGACTGCATTAAACTGTTTTGCGACAAAATAATTGGTCACCCGACTGTTCCTTAAAACGAGATTGGTTACTGATATTTAATATCATCTTTAAATTACCTACAGCAAGGGTAAGTCTAAGTCCCAAGGTCTAAGGGCCAATAAGCTGCCCGTGAAGGCTACAGCATATTACATCGATACTTACACTTTTTCGTAAGTTCAATCCCATTTTAAGAATAAAAAAGTAAAAATGTTGTGTAAAGAATAATATACTTCACTTCTAAATTAATATTATGTTTAAAAATCGATATCATACTAACCTAGGTACCTGCAGTCGGAAAGGACAAAATAAAGTGAAAAAAAAAACATTTTGAGGATATTAAAAAAAAAAAAACAAATGAACTCGGCTGAGCTAAGTTTATGTGCATGCAAAAAAATGGGCATTTAAAAAAAAATAGGATAAGTCCAACCTTCTCTTACGGCATCGAACCGGGCAGAGAATATTCCCACTGGTTGGTGGCAGAAGCTGCCAGTACGAATACCCATAAATTCACTGGCTTAGCATGGTTAATCCATAAACAAAGCACGGAACTATAATTTCCTGATATACTCGACGTGAAACTATCATACCCTTAAGGTATGCGGTAAGATTTCAGTGTCGGGTTACGAAATTCGGAGAGCTGTATAACGAAACAACTCGAACAGTTTTTCAATGAAGATTTGAATAAGCTAAGTCATCCGTCTAACTATAGTCATTTCATTTTACAGAGACCCGCATTCAGCCACAAGCTTTATACTGTTCATCAACCTATTGTTTTATTTTATTTATTTATATGCCTAAAAACTCTTTTTCATATAAAAGTAATACGTCCAATCAAAATTATCTGTACAGTGTACGGATAATATCTGTAGTATTTAGAAAATAATAATAACGTTGGTAGGTGTAAATTAATATAAAGTAGGAATAATTAATATACATAATAAAATTCCAGAACTACATAATACAGTACATAATCTCGTAGATCCATAATTTATGAAATTACCAGTTACCATTAAAAAAAAGATACATTAAAAAGATAATAATAAATTTGTTCGATAATGGAACATTGTAACCTACAAAAATACCAAAAAGGCGTCAATCACTAACTCACTTTCACTCACATCTCTCATTTCGCTCACTACATTTCTGTTAGTTCTTGATCGACATGACATTCATACTAAATTAGATCTTTAACGCTAATAGAAAATCAGTTCGTAAAGCAGTATGTTCCTTAAACTGGACTAAAGCTAGGTTCGTGATCGCAAAACAGACGCGGGTATCAGAACGGCAATGTGCTTTTCAATCTAATTTACATACCGCCCTTACACTCTGATAGCCATAATCCCCGTTTTAATTCTACTATGCATACGGCAACACAAGGCAATGTTCCAGGTTGCCATGAAATTAATTGTTCCGGCGTTTAACGTTGTTAGGTATTTTAAGGACTTATGCTTGTTTACGGCAGATAGGGTTGGATGGTGGAGTTGCTTGTGGTGCGGGCTCGAGCGTGGTTGTGGAAGGATAGCAGAATAGGCAATTTGATTATTTTTTTCTGGCAGATATTCTTATAAATTATAAGATAAATTTTTTTTAATCTTATATTTCAAACCATAACGATTTTTCAAATATATCAATTCGTGAAATCTGACCGTTTTTATACAATCAATCTGGGAGGCGGGTTTGGGTACCGCAGCCCCAGGAACAATTTATTAGATAACCAACACCTCTGACACAGGCCACCCCAAGTGTTTTTTTTTTAATATTTTTTATTCTTTACATTATAATCGCCCGCTAAGCTGCCAAAGCAGTTTGTCAGCAGTTCATGCTTAAGCTATAAATTATATAACGAGGAGCCACAACCAAATAGATACAGAATAGGGTGTATCGATTTTTAACTTTTTTTTTGTTTTCAAATTCCAAGTTGAAAAAAAGTTGCTACTAGGTACCACAACTTACCACAAAAAATTTTGGATTTTTAAAAAAATGTTTAGGTCTCCCGCACAAGGCCTAAAGTTTTAATTTTTTTCAAAAAATATCAAATTTTGTTAAAATTTAAAAAAATAAAATCGTAATTTTTGCGTTTATTCCAAGTTAAAAAAACAGTAATATTAGGGCATAAAAATAAGTAAGAAACGATTTTTTTATAAAAAATGGATTTTAGGTCTCCCGCACAAGCCCTAAAGTTTGTTAATTTTGATGAAATTTTGTAATTTTGTGTACATATATGAACCATGTTTTTTTTAAGTTTAAGCCACCGGAATTAATTGTACTTTTCTTATAGAAGGCATAAAATGAGACAATATATATATACATAATTCATATATACATATATTAAAAATATATACCACATGTATACTATATATATATAATATGTTTTTTACCTGAAAAAAGATAGTTGGACGGTGTAAATTGTATGAGAAAGGTGTTGAAAGAAACTAATGTTATTTGCTATTACTGTTGTTTATTACAATAGTATAAAAGATTATAACATGTCATAAAATGTAGTAGGTATAATAACTAAGTACAAAATGTTGCTGATTACTTTCCATACGACATGAGTGGGAGTTTTCTTTTTCTACTGCAAAATTACTTACTTGTTTAAGTATTCGTCCTTTCATCTTGGCTTCAAAACCTTAAATCAAAGTTATGTATAGTATTTACATAGGCCTAGTGAAAATTTTATAAATGTTATTACAGTTCCCAAATGAAATTTCAATATAATATGTAAGACGTTATTTAGAAACATTATAAATACAAAATAGTCGAAAAAAAACTTACTTAAATTCTAATCCTTTGCAGAGGTTTTGTACTGGCTCTTGGTCTCGAACGTATTTAGAACTTTACGGTCTACCAGTCTGGCACGGATAAAATCATCTCTTTCGATCAGCCCACATACTCGCTTCGAAGCTTCTGTGACTTCGTTGACAATTCGTTCCACCGCTTGAGTGTGAGAAGGAATTCTAAATTCAACCCTTCTACTTTTGCCAGTTTCCGCAATTGACTCCAACTCTTCTAGGCTCATATCAGTAACAAGAGTGGGTTCGGTTACTGAAGTGGATTGCCAGTCAATCATATCTTTAAAGTCTTCGGCATCAAAATTGATCTGAGGGGGTTTAAATACCCTTACCCCTTTCCTTTCGGTTGCGCAAGCTTTCTGGATTCTCTTATAAGCCAAGGCTCTGATATGTTTTCGTTCATCGAACAGCATAGCTATCAAACATGCTCTGGGTGAGTCATGAAAGCATTTCTCTGTAACGTTGCATGGACGAATTTTTTTAGCTCATCTTCCAAGTAATTGCTGAAAAGAAACATTAAAAAAAAAATGAATGGAAGCTTGCGGGATTTGGGGATTGCACTTAATTGAGAACCATGATGGTATGTAGACCTTCATTATGAACTCTGCAAGCTTTGTTAGCTGAGGGGTCGGATCATCGGTGGCAACATACAAACGAAGGACTCGATTTGCCAGAGTAAGCCACCCTGGCGTGCGAGATGTTGCTGGGGTTTCGTTTGGCCAACTCTTTTTTATGGAAAGTAATCAGCAACATTTTATACTTAGTTATTATACTACATTTTATGACATATTAAAACCTTTTATACTTTTGTAATAAACAACAGTAATAGCAAATAACATTAGTTTCTTTCAACACCTTTCTCATACAATTTACACCGTCCAACTATCTTTTTTCAAGTAAAAAACATATTATATATTATATAGTATATATGTGGTATATATTTTTAATATATGTATATATGAATTATGTATATATATATTGTCTCATTTTATGCCTTCTATAAGAAAAGTACAATTAATTCCGGTGGCTTAAACTTAAAAAAAACATGGTTCATATATGTACACAAAATTACAAAATTTCATCAAAATTAACAAACTTTAGGGCTTGTGCGGGAGACCTAAAATCCATTTTTTATTTAAAAAAATCGTTCCTTACTTATTTTTATGCCCTAATATTACTGTGTTTTAACTTGGAATAAACACAAAAGTTACGATTTTAGTTTTTTAAATTTTAAAAAAATTTGATATTTTTTGAAAAAAATTAAAACTTTAGGCCTTGTGCGGGAGACCTAAACATTTTTTAAAAAATCCAAAATTTTTTGTGGTAAGTTGTGGTATCTAGTAGCAACTTTTTTTCAACTTGGAATTTGAAAACAAAAAAAAAGTTAAAAATCGATACACCCTAATACAGAAGAATAACATTTCAGGGACTATGATACAAAGACAGACAACACATAGACAGATAGATATAAGACAGTCAACATACTCATATTCCATACACACACTCAAAGGCACACAGCATACTTAAAACACTTTCATATGCATATTTATACAATTAAATGCATACAATCAACGGATACTAGTGTATTATATAACGAGGAGCCACAACCAAATAGATACAGAAGAATAACATTTCATTTCTATGATACAAAGACAGGCAACACATAGACAGATAGATATAAGACAGTCAACATACTCATATTCCATACACACACTCAAAGGCACACAGCATACTTAAAACACTTTCATATGCATATTTATACAATTACATGCATACAATCAACGGATACTAGTGTATTATATAACGAGGAGCCACAACCAAATAGATACAGAAGAATAACATTTCATTTCTATGATACAAAGACAGGCAACACATAGACAGATAGATATAAGACAGTCAACATACTCATATTCCATACACACACTCAAAGGCACACAGCATACTTAAAACACTTTCATATGCATATTTATACAATTACATGCATACAATCAACGGATACTAGTGTATTATATAACGAGGAGCCACAACCAAATAGATGCAGAAGAATAACATTTCAGGGACTATGATACAAAGACAGACAACACATGGACAGATAGATATAACACAGTCAACATACTCATATTCCATACACACACTCAAAGGCACACAGCATACTTAAAACACTTTCATATGCATATTTATACAATTACACGCATACAATCAACGGATACTAGTGTATTATATAACAAGGAGCCACAATCAAAAAGATACAGAAGAATAACATTTCAGGGACTATGATACAAAGACAGACAACACATAGACAGATAGATAAAAAAAAATAAAAAAAATATAAGACAGTCAACATACTGATATTCCATACACACACTCAAAGGCACACATCATACTTAAAACACTTTCATATGCATATTAATACAATTACATGCATACAATCAACGGCTACTAGTGTATTATATAACAAGGAGCCACAATCAAACAGATACAGAAGAATAACATTTCATTTCTATGATACAAAGACAGGCAACACATAGACAGATAGATATAAGACAGTCAACATACTCATATTCCATACACACTTAAAGGCACACAGCATACTTAAAACACTTTCATATGCATATTTATTCAATTACATGCATACAATCAACGGATACTAGTGTATTATGTAACGAGGAGCCACAACCAAATAGATACAGAAGAATTACATTTCATTTCTATGATACAAAGACAGGCAACACATAGACGGATAGATATAAGACAGTCAACATACTCATATTCGTACTTTTAAATTAAAACAATAAACATCTAGCTATTGCACTTCTTATTGAATTATTTCTTCAAAATTGACAAAACAGGCTTATACCTACAAACTATCATGTTTAGATTTGCTTTTTGCTTGGTTTTATATGTCTAAAGGTTAATGTTATATTATTGCCTTACTATTCTTTATTTAGAATCTTCACAATATTTTTTTATATATAAACTATGTAAAATGGCTGACCGATCGCCCTCGATTTAGCAGGCCACTACAGCCAGTCTAATGCAGTATATCTATACTACCAATAATTATTTCGTTAGCTTTCTAACTCAAAGGCTCATGTTTACTGCTGCCACAACCTAGCATTTACATTATTTATTAACTAATTTAAGTCTGTATAACTTAGGAGAAGGAATATTCTTATTTTTGTACTATTTTCTTGCTGTTATTATATGGGTATGGTTAAATGTATTTTTTCTATTACTTTTGTGTACTTGCAATCTTCAGAATATTACTTTTTTTTAACTATGTATGTAAAAGCCCTATGGGCGTATAAATAAATAAAATAAAATAAATAAATAAATATTCCATACACACACTCAAAGGCACACAGCATACTTAAAACACTTTCATATGCATATTTATACAATTACATGCATACAATCAACGGATACTAGTGTATTAAATAACGAGGAGCCACAACCAAATAGATGCAGAAAAATAACATTTCATTTCTATGATACAAAGACAGACAACACATGGACAGATAGATATAAGACAGTCAACATACTCATATTCCATACACACACTCAAAAGCACACAGCATACTTAAAACACTTTCATATGCATATTTATACAATTACACGCATACAATCAACGGATACTCGTGTATTATATAACAAGGAGCCACAATCAAAAAGATACAGAAGAATAACATGTCAGGGACTATGATACAAAGACAGACAACACATAGACAGATAGATATAAGACAGTCAACATACTCATATTCCATAAACACACTCAAAGGCACACAGCATACTTAAACACTTTCATATGCATATTAATACAATAACATGCATACAATCAACGGATACTAGTGTATTATATAACGAGAAGCCACAACCAAATAGATACAGAAGAATAACATTTCATTTCTATGATACAAAGACAGGCAACACATAGACAGATAGATATAAGACAGTCAACATACTCATATTCCGTACACACACCCAAAGGAACACAGCATACTTAAAACACTTTCATATGCATATTTATACAATTAAATGCATACAATCAACGGATACTAGTGTATTATATAACGAGGAGCCACAACCAAATAGATACAGAAGAATAACATTTCATTTCTATGATACAAAGACAGGCAACACATAGACAGATAGATATAAGACAGTCAACATACTCATATTCCATACACACACTCAAAGGCACACAGCATACTTAAAACACTTTCATATGCATATTTATACAATTACATGCATACAATCAACGGATACTAGTGTATTATATAACGAGGAGCCACAACCAAATAGATACAGAAGAATAACATTTCATTTCTATGATACAAAGACAGGCAACACATAGACAGATAGATATAAGACAGTCAACATACTCATATTCCATACACACACTCAAAGGCACACAGCATACTTAAAACACTTTCATATGCATATTTATACAATTACATGCATACAATCAACGGATACTAGTGTATTATATAACGAGGAGCCACAACCAAATAGATGCAGAAGAATAACATTTCAGGGACTATGATACAAAGACAGACAACACATGGACAGATAGATATAACACAGTCAACATACTCATATTCCATACAAACACTCAAAGGCACACAGCATACTTAAAACACTTTCATATGCATATTAATACAATTACATGCATACAATCAACGGATACTAGTGTATGATATAACGAGAAGCCACAACCAAATAGCTACAGAAGAATAACATTTCATTTCTATGATACAAAGACAGGCAACACATAGACAGATAGATATAAGACAGTCAACATACTCATATTCCATACACACACTCAAAGGCACACAGCATACTTAAAACACTTTCATATGCATATTAATACAATTACATGCATACAATCAACGGATACTAGTGTATTATATAACGAGGAGCCACAACCAAATAGATACAAAAGAATAACATTTCATTTCTATGATACAAAGACAGGCAACACATAGACAGATAGATATAAGACAGTCAACATACTCATATTCCGTACACACACCCAAAGGAACACAGCATACTTAAAACACTTTCATAAGCATATTAATATAATTACATGCATACAATCAACGGATACTAGTGTATTATATAACGAGGAGCCACAACCAAATAGATGCAGAAGAATAACATTTCATTTCTATGATACAAAGACAGACAACACATGGACAGATAGATATAAGACAGTCAACATACTCATATTCCATACACACACTCAAAGGCACACAGCATACTTAAAACACTTTCATATGCATATTTATACAATTACACGCATACAATCAACGGATTCTCGTGTATTATATAACAAGGAGCCACAATCAAAAAGATACAGAAGAATAACATGTCAGGGACTATGATACAAAGACAGACAACACAAAGACAGATAGATATAAGACAGTCAACATACTCATATTCCATACACACACTCAAAGGCACACAGCATACTTAAAACACTTTCATATGCATATTAATACAATTACATGCATACAATCAACGGCTACTAGTGTATTATATAACGAGGAGCCAAAACCAAATAGATACAGAAGAATAACATTTCATTTCTATGATACAAAGACAGGCAACACATAGACAGATAGATATAAGACAGTCAACATACTCATATTCCGTACACACACCCAAAGGAACACAGCATACTTAAAACACTTTCATATGCATATTAATACAATTACATGCATACGATAAACGGATACTAGTGTATTATATAACGAGGAGCCACAACCAAATAGATACAGAAGAATAACATTTCATTTCTATGATACAAAGACAGGCAACACATAGACAGATAGATATAAGACAGTCAACATACTCATATTCCATACACACACTCAAAGGCACACAGCATACTTAAAACACTTTCATATGCATATTAATACAATTACATGCATACAATCAACGGCTACTAGTGTATTATATAACGAGGAGCCAAAACCAAATAGATACAGAAGAATAACATTTCATTTCTATGATACAAAGACAGGCAACACATAGACAGATAGATATAAGACAGTCAACATACTCATATTCCATACATACACTCAAAGGCACACAGCATACTTAAAACACTTTCATATGCATATTTATACAATTACACGCATACAATCTGCGGATACTAGTGAATTATATAACAAGGAGCCACAATCAAAAAGATACAGAAAAATAACATTTCAGGAACTATGTTATAAAGACAGACAACACATAGAAAGATAGATATAAGACAGTCAACATACTCATATTCCGTACACACACCCAAAGGAACACAGCATACTTAAAACACTTTCATATGCATATTAATACAATTACATGCATACGATCAACGGATACTAGTGTATTATATAACGAGGAGCCACAACCAAATAGATACAGAAGAATAACATTTCATTTCTATGATACAAAGACAGGCAACAAATAGACAGATAGATATAAGACAGTCAACATACTCATATTCCATACACACACTCAAAGGCACACAGCATACTTAAAACACTTTCATATGCATATTTATACAATTACATGCATACAATCAACGGATACTAGTGTATTATATAACGAGGAGCCACAACCAAATAGATGCAGAAGAATAACATTTCAGGGACTATGATACAAAGACAGGCAACACATAGACAGATAGATATAAGACAGTCAACATACTCATATTCCATACACACACTCAAAGGCACACAGCATACTTAAAACACTTTCATATGCATATTAATACAATTAAATGCATACAATCAACGGATAGTAGTGTATTATATAACGAGGAGCCACAACCAAATAGATACAGAAGAATAACATTTCATTTCTATGATACAAAGACAGGCAACACATAGACAGATAGATATAAGACAGTCAACATACTCATATTCCATACACACACTCAAAGGCACACAGCATACTTAAAACACTTTCATATGCATATTTATACAATTACATGCATACAATCAACGGATACTAGTGTATTATATAACGAGGAGCCACAACCAAATAGATTCAGAAGAATAACATTTCAGGGACTATGATACAAAGACAGGCAACACATAGACAGATAGATATAAGACAGTCAACATACTCATATTCCATACACACACTCAAAGGCACACAGCATACTTAATACACTTTCATATGCATTATACAATTACACGCATACAATCTACGGATACTAGTGTATTATATAACAAGGAGCCACAATCAAAAAGATACAGAAGAATAAAATTTCAGGGACTATGATACAAAGACAGACAACACATAGACAGATAGATATAAGACAGTCAACATACTCATATTCCATACACACACTCAAAGGCACACAGCATACTTAAAACACTTTCATATGCATATTAATACAATTAAATGCATACAATCAACGGATAGTAGTGTATTATATAACGAGGAGCCACAACCAAATTGATACAGAAGAATAACATTTCAGGGACAATGATACAAAGACAGACAGCACATAGAGAGATAGATATTATATATTGATATATATTATATATTGACTTACTCCGGTGGCTCACTTCATACCTTTGGAGTAGACTTCGAAGTGTTTTAGTTGAGGGAACAAAGTCCAGCTTCTTCTCTGTGCCCTCCGGTGTACCTCAAGGTTCTCATTTAGGCCCATTATTTTTTAATGTGTATATATACGATATTCACAAATGTTTTTTACTTGCTAATTACCTAGCATATGCAGATGATAAAAAAATATACTTAGTTATTAAATCAATCAACGACTGCATTAAACTTCAAGAGGACCTCAATCGTCTATTGCGAATTAAACAAACTTGTGATTAACATCGCAAAATGCAATAAATTAATATTTACACGCAATAAAAATAAAATATCCTTTGTATACACACTAAACGGCACACACATCAATGAAGTAAAATATATCAGGGACCTTGGGGTAACACTGGATGTTAAATTAAACTTTATCCAACACACTGATGACATCATTAACAAAGCCAATAAAATGCTGGGATTTATAATTCGCATAGCAAAACCCTTCCATAACATAAACACTCTATATTCCCTTTACACCTCATATATTCGCCCGCACCTGGAACACTGTACACCGATCTGGACTCCTTTATACCAAGCCCATATCGAAAGAATAGAAAGAGTTCAAAAAAAATTTTTAAACACATAAATTATAAACTAAACTTACACTTCTCAAATTATACCGAATCCATTAAATTTCATAATTTTAACTCCCTCCAAACACGACGTCTAATTTTTGATCAAATCCTATTATTTTAAATCCTAAATAATGGTCTGGACTAACCAGAACTTACCAATTTAATCAATTTTCATATTCCGTCTAGATCAACCCGACAATCTGATTTATTTTATCTACCCTCGTGTAGAACAAACATTCGAAAAAATTCCCCAATTCCTCGTATATGTGCACAATATAATAAAAAATTTTTGCAGCATTGACATTTTTGGTAATAACCTAAAGAAATATCGATATGAAGTAATGCGTACGATCGATTATTAATATGAGAGTATGGAATGTATCGGCAGCATCTTCTATCCTCTTCCTATTTTCCTCTTCCTATCCTCTTCCTATTTTCCTCTTCCTTTCCCCTTCCTTTAACACCAAATTAATTTTAAGAAACTAAAACTTCATTTCTAATGCACTGTAACATAAGAAACTTCTGTGGCTTGACTTTAGTTAACTTGTATATTTGTATCTATCACTGCATATTATATAAAAGCTGTTTGTTTCTTACAAATAAATAAACAAATATAAGACAGTCAACATACTTATATTCCATACACACACTCAAAGGCACACAGCATACTTAAAACACTTTCATATGCATATTTATACAATTACATGCATACAATCAACGGATACTAGTGTATTATATAACGAGGAGCCACAACCAAATAGATACAGAAGAATAACATTTCAGGGACTATGATACAAAGACAGACAACACATAGACAGATAGATATAAGACAGTCAACATACTCATATTCCATACACACAATCAAAGGCACACAGCATACTTAAAACACTTTCATATGCATATTTATACAATTACACGCATACAATCAACGGATACTAGTGTATTTGTAAACAATATCAGTTTAGAAAATCTTAATCCATTAACCGCTGTTTTAGTTTTTTTAGTTCAGTTATGCCAGTTGATTCGCTCTTATAAATAGATTGGCAACTAAAAATGGAACTACCATACTATTTGATTGGCACCTTATTAAATTTAGGAGGCACAAGATAAGTAAATGTCCGTTGAACGTATTTATTAGTAAATTATTATAAGCAATAATTGGTCGCCTGTAATATCAATACAAATCGAAAATATCTCCCGAGTAAAAATAATGTCGCCGACGGGAATTGAACCCGCGCCTTCTGATGTCCGGTCAAACGCTCTGGACCACTAAGCCACGTCGGCTTTTATCCACCAAACCAAATAATTCAACATGTCCTAGTACTTCAATCAAAAATTACTGCTTGTCATATTTTTTTCCATCTGTAAACAACCAACTTTAAGTTTAAAAAAATATATATAATATACAGCAAAAATATATAAGGCGCGGGTTCAATTCTCGTCGGCGGCATTTATTTTTACTCGGGAGATATTTTCAATTTGAATTGATATTACAGGCGACTAATTATTGCTTATAATAATTTATTATCCTTTGTGCTATGCAGAAAAAGCTTGTGTATTTATTTATGATAAACATTCGTTTATCATAAAGTATTAGTTTATCATATGTATTTATTTATGATAAACATTAGTTTATCTTTTTTTATGATAAACATTAGTTTATCATAAAAAAAAAATAATAAGTATTTATTAGTAATTTTCGGAATGGACGTACGTATTTTGACTAAATCTTGTGTTGTAGGTTTGATCATATGAAATTAGACAGTGGATTTCGGCATTCAATTTTTATTATTTTTATTTTATTTGGTACAATATTTTTTACATTTTAAGTTTTCCAGTAATCTAGGCCTTCATTTTATAATATGAAAATATAATCTACATAATACATTTAAAGAGAAAATAATACATTTAAAATTAAAAATACATAATCTGATAGTATTATTACGCCAGCGTCTGGACGATCTAGGCCCTCTGATTTGTCGAATTAAAATTGTCTGTTTCGGGTAAATTCAGCTAACTTGAAAATTAAGACCCGATTTCATACTAAAATAGGATCGCCTCATAATAATACGAGATTTCTTCAAAAGCATCGTTTCTGCTTATATAATTTTTGGATAATATCGAAGAAAATATGTTTTAGAAAGTTCATAATCCATTGGATTAATTACATTACAATGAAAATTATCCACAGTTACGTGATTATGTTTGACGTTTATAAAAAATCACGCGTTCCTTATTCAATATGGCCGATACGCCCGGCTATAGATGGCCGACAGAGCGCACCTCTGGCGGTTTAAAAACGAACCAAATGAATGGCGCGAATATTTAAATATGCAGCTCACAATATTTGACTACTTACGATTAATAAGCATTTAATAAGATGATTTCTTCTGGAAGCTTATCACTTTTTGATGGCATTTTTCATTATAATTTATATTTTTTTTTGCTTATTAATTATATCTGATTTTATATTGACATGTAAAACGCCAGTTGAATAATACCAGAATTGTTTTTATATATAATTTTAGAAGTATCATTATCCACAAGCAGAATTCTACGCCATTGTTTATTTTTATCTTTAGAAAGACCGTTTGAAGAGAATATGTTTAATTTTTTTTATTTAGTATTTCAACTATCAATTTATTAGAATAACCGTTATTAAATGCTATTTGTTTTATGAATATATTGTTTTATGGTTATATTCTATTTGTTTTTTTCAAGTCTTAAAATACTTCACTATAAATAATTTTGAAATTTTAGAAATGAGGAAACATGTTAATATAAAAGCAGATATAAATAAGAAGAATTTTTTTATAAACTCTCTTTTAAATATTTTCCCACTTAACTGGTCTTTCCCGTCTAACGATATTGTAATTCCTAATTATTATAAACCCAGCCTACTCTTACCCCTCCCCCCTCCTTCCACTTCTTCTTTCCCAAATGCAATCTATATTTAATTTTTGACTTCGGTGTATACACAATAAAATGTAAACATTATATTTATTTATTTATTGGACAATTTTCATAGCGCCGCTTTTGTGAGATATCACCTCAGGGGCGCTATATTGTAATAATCTACCTTTATATATAGATTTTTACTCTCCTGATGAAGGTGTATATATAATCTAACTTTAAGCTTTATTAGATACAGTAACAGTTGTAGGTAAAGAATTACCAAATGATTACCGAAAATGATTACCCTCCTTTTATTCATAAACACGGGTACAATTAATCAATATGTAATAATCTATTATTTAAGTCAACTTTGTTATAACTATCTTTAATTGTGACAAACTAAACGATATTGATTAAACTTATAGACATTGACGGTTGTAACACATATTTAATAGGGTGGATCGCCATTGTATGGAATTTTTTATTTTTTATAAATTAGTTTTCGCGGGGTGCGGAATAGATGCTCTAGGTACATACAATTAAACATACAAAATATCAATTTAAAATTTTGATAGAAAGTACTGCCCCAAAGCAGTTGAATTATTTAAAATCTGGTAAAAAATTGTCCCTTTATAAAACAGTTTTGTGTCAATATTAATACTTTAATTTTTACTTTTACATTTCATAATGAATAACAATTGCCGCGCCTTATTTAATAATATTAAAAAAATGTGATAATATTTATTTTCCCGAGAAAATTTGACAAATTGCCGAGTCCAATTTCTCGCGCCTCGCTCGCGCACCGCGCATCTTTAGATCAACCGTCCATATCTCGCAGTACAGTTTCAAGTTTTACTAACTTTGATCTTCCAACTGACCAACATTACTTTGCTTCATCTACTCCTTCTTCTTATGTTATAAATCCAACAGACAGTGGACTCTCTGTTGTATCCAGAA
The DNA here is from genome assembly GCA_026573805.1 of Hesperophylax magnus. Lineage (NCBI taxonomy): Eukaryota > Metazoa > Arthropoda > Insecta > Trichoptera > Limnephilidae > Hesperophylax > Hesperophylax magnus. Next base: position 502,492 of record JAIUSX010000043.1, on the reverse strand, counting down.
CATTGGATCGATACAATATTTCTGATCAGGCAGGTGCTGCCATCGTCTGCGCTACATTGCAAGATATTGGATTAGTGACAACAGATAATCTAACAAACGTGATCGATCGTAATAAGATTCGACATGCTCGTGCCAAAACTAGGACCACACTGACTACCATCAACCAGCCCCATTTTGATTTGTGCATTTGCATATCGTTTGACGGTCAAAGGATAAAACATTAATCGTGGAGGATGGACGCAGAAAAGTTGTGATAGAAGAACATATCAGTCTTTTGAAAGAACCTAGCTCACAATACATTGGCCACATGGGCGTTAAGTTCGGTGATGTTAAAACAATAGCTCACAAATTGTTTGCATATTTTGTGGCAAAATCCATTGATTTAGCGTGCATAGTGGCTATCGGATGTGACGGAACAGCAGTTAATACTGGAACTAAGTCTGGCATTATTCGACTTGTTGAAGAAAAGTTCCATCGTCCACTTCAGTGGTTGGTCTGTCAGTTACATGCTAATGAGTTATGTTTGAGACACCTTTTCGAATACCTTGATGGAACAACAACAGGTCTTAGAAGCTTTAGCCAACTAGGAAAGTTACTCGAGAACTGTGAACATCTTCCTGTGATAGAATTTCAAGCAATATAATGCAACTTACCTATGAACCTTACTTAAGAAATTACAAAATCCCGTGACGACCTTAGCACAGACCAGTTTTATTTATTGTAAATATGCCGAGCAATCGCCGAAGGACGTAAAATCTGTCATTCGCGTTGGTTAACAACAGCCAATACTATTCTCCGACTTTACACATCAACCAAGAATCCAACAGAAATCAGGTGATATTGACTGAATTTGTGCTAAGAGTGTATGCTCCGATGTGGTTTAAAATAAAAACACAGCCTTCGAGACAACCAAGAGCAGACTTCAACCGGCGAGACACCTCCACAAAACCATAAAATTGTCTCGTTACCTTCCAGAGCATTTGAAAAAGGTGGTAGATCCCGTAATTCAACGCAACGGGTATTTTGGCCAAGCGAAAATATACTTATTAGTATGTTAAGCGACGAACGAAGACAGATTAGAGAGTTGGCTCTCAGACGGATTCTAAGTATCCGAGAACTTACGTTGGGGTTCTCTCCAATAAGAGAATTTAAGCTACCTACTTTTAATTTCAACGCAGAAGACTATATTGACATGATCTACTGGGAAAAAACATCAGTAACAACTCTTACAAAACTGATATCAGACCACAAAATTATCGAATCCAACATTTTGTATAAGTTCCGATTGATGCCTTGTCACACGCAAGCCACGGAAAGATGCACCAAAGTGGTAACGGCATCATGTTCTGCTGTTTGCGGCCCTGAAATACGTGAAGGGTGGATACAAAACAAGCTAGAATCTTGTCGTATAAGGCCAGTATTGAATTCGAAGAAGGACTATAAAATACAATAACTTTTATGATTTTTAACTATATTTTTTTAACAGTGTTTGTGATTTTTTTGTGTAGCAATGGTACTTTTATTGTTTCTTGATTAGTAGATAATATTATTAGTAAATGAAAAGTTATTTTTTTTATATTTTAACGACTTTTATTGAGCAAAGATTAAACCCTTCTTTTTCTAGTTTCACGCTATTTTTTAAAATTTGAATTGACTTGGGGCAGTACTTGCACTCGAAATATCTTAATGCTGTCATAATGACTTTTAAAGGTATCCCCATAGAGCATCCATTCCACACCCCGCTGCTAAGAAAAACATAAAAACAAAAAATCGATCCACCCTAATATTTAAGCACTGCAAGTCTCCTATGAGCTAATTATATTAGGTACGATAACAGTTAATATCAGTTGTAGACATGTAGTCAATAATAGTGTTTCATTTGAAATAATCCATCACAAATACGTAAAATTTCATTTATTCAAACAACTGTCATTCTTATTATGCGTAAATTTAGCATGTTATTATTATTTAACTCCTTCCTGTTCCGTGTTTTAACAATATATATACTCACCCTCTCTCTGTGAATGTCCTAATATCTATCTATTAAATGTAACTGTTGTTAATATCACTTAAAATGGGCGAAGCCCAACTAAGAGCCGCCCGCAGGGCCTAGCAGAAAAAAACCCGTGGAGCGGGTTTTTAACTGCTAGTACATACTAATATATTTAAAATAAAAAAAATAATACATTGAAAATAATCTTGTGTGTTTGTGGGTGATGTGTGTTTATATTGGTTTTGTGTGTTACTTGTAGGTTTTGTTTTTATTTTATGCTATGAAATTTTGGTAATATTGTCTTTTTTGTTCTTTAATCCATTTTGTAATTTTGTGTGTGAATTATAATTTATTTTTATTTTCCTCAATTTTAATTTTAAATTTTACACTGTTGAAAGCTTTTATAGCATGGTATTGGTAGTGTCTTTGTCCAAAGCTTGAATTTACTGTCGGAGTTTTTATGTTTTCTTTGTACGCTAGTCTAACTGGTCTGTTAGTGTTATTTTGTGTATGTTGAAATTTTTTTTTTGTCAAAAATGTAGTTTAGTAGTGTTTTAACGTATAATTGGCGTATATCTAGTACGTCACAGTTGTTGAATATTTGGTCTGTATCAGTCAGTCTATGTTTTTTTATTATTACCTTTAAGATCGTTTTCTGTGCGGTAATTGCTATGTAATTGATAGCCGAGTTTGTTGCTCCTGCCCAAGCAATAATTCCATATTCTATTATTGATTGGCAAAGTGCAAAATATATTGTTTTCAATTGTTTTATTTTATATATGTTTAGGAAAATGTGTATTGTTTTGAAAAGTTTATTTGTGATTTGTTTGATGTGAGGTATCCATCTAAGGTAATGGTGAATTACGATTCCTAGATACTTTATTTATTTTGTTCTGTTTTTTCTAGAGGAGGGCAATCGCAGATGTTGGTGTTTAAACATTCGTGTATTTTTATGGTGTTTGTGTTGTTTTTTGGCTGTCCCGTGCTATTTATACTGTATGTTGTGAATTTTGTCCTTGATATGTTAAGTGTAAGTATGTTTGAGTCTAGCCATGTTTTCACTTGCGAGATTCCCAAATTCGATATTTTATATATATTATTCCAATCCTAAGATTTGAAAAGTAAAACTGTGTTATCAGCATTGCTAACTATTTCACCGTCTATTTTCATGCTCCAAAGTTCATTTTTGTAAATAGTAAAAAGTACGGGCCCTAGTATGCTTCCTTGTGGAACTCCATATGTCATCGGCAGTGGTTTACTAGTATGGTTGTTAATTTTGACTTGTTGTGTTCTGTTACTCATATAAATTTTTAATAGTTGAAGTTCCTTGCCTTTGATATCCATGTTTTATAATTTTTTTAAAAGTGAATTGTGGCAGATTGAGTCAAAGGCTTTAGCTAAATCTAGATATATCGCTATGAATTTGTACCCTCGATCTAAGTTGCTATGTATATAATCTATTGTACACGCCAAAGCTTTTTTTGTGCATATTTTGTCTCTAAATCCATATTGGTTATCCGAGATTAATTTGTTTTCTTCTAGGTATTTTATAATTTGGTTTTTTAATACTCTTTCGAAAATCTTTGAAAGCGAGTTTAACAGAGTGATCGGTCTATAGTTAGTTATTTCCATTTTGTCTCCGGATTTATAAATGGGGATCACTAGTCCTTTTTTAAGAGTACTAGGAAAGCAGGAGTGTGTTATAATAAGGTTGATTAAGTGTGTTATAGGTTTTAAATTTCATTTTTTAATATCTAAATGCAATCCGTTGTTATCTCGTCTAATCCAGGAGCAATTCGGTTTTTTAAGGTGTTTATTATTTTGTCAATTTCCTCTTCCGTGGTTGTTTTTATTGTAAATCTGTGTTGTGTCGGTTTTTTATTGATATTTGATCTATTTGTTTGTGTTAGTGTGTTTGTGTTATGCAATTTACGGTTCGCTAAAACTTTTCCTATATTTGCGAAGAAGTTATTCACATGATTTGCTATAGTTTTTGTATTTGTATTGACATCTAATTTTTTTGAGTTAATATTCAGATTTTCAATAGTATTTTTGTGTGTATGTAACTTCTTTTAATATTTTCCATATTTCCTTTGGGTTATTTTTTTTCTTTTTTAAGTTTTTCTCTATAATACAATTCTTTAGCCACTCTAATAATTTTCTTGCAGATGTTTCTATATCTTTTATAGTAGTTAAGTTGTTCCATGTCGTAGGGTGTATATTTAATTTTTTTGTGAATTTTGTCTCGTTTACGAATACAATTTAATATTCCCTGTGTTATCCATAGTTTAATTTTTTTTCTTTGTGTTTGAGTTTTATTTGTTTTACGATAGTGTTATTATTTATTTCTTGTTCTAACATGTTATTAAATTTATCCCAGGCCTCTTCCACGTTCTCTATTTTGTATATTGTACTCCAGTCTATTTTTTTTAGTTTTTCCTTCAAGTTTGAGTAATTAATTATTTTTTTTGTGAATATTTTATCTTGGTTGGGTTTTGTGTTTTCGATGATGATTTTTTTTATTTTTGTTGATTTCTTTTAAAGTATTGTTAAGTAAAGTTAGGAAATGTGTAGTGTTGTTTATGGATGGAGATCTGTACATCGCAAAAATACACGTTTCTTTATCATATGTTATTTGTGTGCAGTTGGAGTCTATTATGTGTATTTCTTTGACGGTTGTATTTATTTTATCATTGATGTATATAACTATACCATAATTTTGATTTTTGTGTTTTTTTGTGTTTTTTTATTTTTTTTTTATATTTACTCCACACAGGAGGCCCTGAAGAAAATAATTTCCCTCAGGGCCTATGTCATCTTTGGGGATGCTGTGTGGAGGGTCTTTTTGTGGAGAGGAAGGAGTGAACATGGGTCTTGAAGAGTCCCATGTTGTAGGAGGGAGGAAACACAGAGGCCGGCAGTTCGTTCCACAGCCGAGCTGTTGAACTTAAGAACGAATCGTAGAAGCGACCCGTTCTCATGTGACAAGTGTCAACTGTGTACAAATGTTGGGCGCGCGTTTGGCGTGTATCCCGACTACGCACCGGCGCCGAAGGGATCAATGACGCTAGTTCCTCAGAGCATCTTCCATTGTAATACCGATAGAACAAGGACAGCATACCTACCCGACGTGTGGTGTGTGTTATAGTTTTTGATTGTTTTTGGTACATATTTATCGTTCAACCAGCATTCTGTCAGCACTACAACTGACTAAGCTTATATAAAAAAATAAAAAATAAAATGGAGTTCTACAAATTAAACTTAATAACAATAAATGAATTATTATGTTTTTTCGGATAAGATCATTAAATTTTAGTACTTTAAATTCTTCAAATATAAGTTGAGTTGGATAATCTCTCGGTTTTTTCAATATTATTTTAACAATCAGACGTTGTACAATTTCAATAGGTAGGAGATTAGTTTTGAATGCGGATCCCCAACTGCTTAAATTATTATTACGCGTGACAGCTGTTTCGCCCTCTGAAGGCATTGCACAGTTTGATAATGCCTTCAGAGGGCGAAACAGATGTCACGCGTAATAATAATTACACAGCAGAACTTGTTTAAAAATAAACTGTTTTTATAAACCCTATAACAATATTATTGAATATATAAAAAATAAAAACATAATAATTCAAATAATAAAAGAAAAACAAAATCACAGTTTTTCAACTGAAAGACGTACTCGTCAAAAACATATATTTCCAATACAAAAATGTAACACCTCATTTGCACAACATCATTACACATTTCTAGGCAAAAAATACTTTAATAACCTACCTGATAATATCAGAAAAATCGAAGACGACAAACCCCTACTCAAAGCAATCAAAGAACATTTCAAGGTAAAAAATCAAAATAACGAAATTCGTCAATTAAATAATGTAACGTTATAAATCGTTAAATTGTACATTGTTGATATACACTTATATTTTTAGTATTCTTAACTCCATAAATTATTAATAAGAATACTTACATAAATAATGTTCATCTCGATACTCAGCATCTCGTTTAAACACAAGCGTCTGCTTCCATAAAAGAGAAACATCAAAAAAATTCAAAAAAAATTGTGAAAACTAATTTTTATATATCATTATTGTTAGCAATTATTATTATTATTTTTTTTTTATTTTATTAAAAGAAAGACAAACATTCCCGGGTTACGAATAACCCAACAATGTTTGAAAATCTCCTACTACCACCACAGAAAGCCGAAAATGTTGCTTGTGTTGTGATGGAGGACTTAGCCAGCCGAGGAATCGAACACGCGACGCTCGGGTGAGACCCAAGCGCTATGCCCACTCAACCACTGACCGGTCAAAAGAATTATACATTGTAAACTGTTCAATTATTACATAATAAAAATAAAAATAAAAAAAGCTTGAAAGAATTCAGTCCAAAGCGCTCAGAATAATTATTGGAGCGATGAAATCTTCTCCAATTAATTCTCTCCAGGTAGAATGTGTTGATCCCCCCTTAATTTTGAGGAGACAATTCCTGGCTGATAAATATATTTTTAAATCTTTTTCTTTATCGCGTCACCCTTTAGAACAAAGCCTTGATTATTTGTTCAATAACTTAAATAACGAAAAAAGATCGACAGATAAAAATCGACTTCCTTCTAAATAGTTTTCTTTCATTCAAATCTCTGTCTTCTTCCCTCCAAAATCTACAAAAAGATCCTATCCTTCCTATTTTCACCATCCCATTTGATTCTATCAATTATATCCCCAACGTTATAACTTCAGACTTCCGAACTGATATTTTAACCTCATCTAATCAAAATGTTGAGGAAAAATTTAAAAACATTACATCTTCTAAGTTTCCAGAATTTTCACTCATTTACACATATGGTTCTAAGTCTGATAACAAAGATTGTGGAGCTGCGGTACACATTCCCGAATTCGATTTAGATTTGTCTTATAAATTGCCTAAAGAAATTTCTATATTTACTGCAGAATGCTTCGCAATTGAACAAGCTTTGAGTCAAATCCAGCTTTTCAATATTCGACGAGCCTTACTGTGCACTGACTCACTAAGCGCAGTGTTGAAAATTTCCTCAAATATCCATAAACCAGAAGATTATATTATTTATAATATCAGAAACACCCTTAAATCTTTAAATGAATTAAATTTCGAGACAATATTGGTTTGGGTCCCTGGCCATTTAAGAATTGAGGGTATTCTCTAGCTAAACTTGGAACAATTTTTGGCTCTAATCCTTTACATTTTAGAATTCCTATCTCTGACGTCATCCCAATTCTTAAATCCAACATGATTCGCTCCTGGGAAGAAAATTGGACTAATACGAAAACCCGAACTGGTGCTTTTTATGCTGGAATACAAAATCATATTCCAAGTAAACCTTGGTTCCACGGCAAGAAAAAATACAAAAGATTTATATCCTGTATCTCGAGAATGAGAATTGGTCATTGCTCCATTGCATCCCATTTGTTTAAAATCCGGGTCCTAGATAGTCCACTCTGCCAGTGCGGCATAGACAATGAGACTTTTGACCATGTTTTCTTCAATTGTAAAAATCATTCATCTTTCAAAGGCATTTATCGTTTACTTATAAAAATCACCCACCAATCTCCCTTTAGTATTCCTTATTTACTTTCTCGCAACAATTCTCGCATTTTCTCAGTTCTATACAAGTTCATAGACTTGAATGACTTCAATATTTGAGATTTCCTATTCCCGTATAGATTTCCCATAAAATTATAACCATCTCCTTTAACTTTAACGTCACTGTATCATACGTATCCAGACCTCCAGAATATTTCAAGAGAATTCATATTTACGCCAAAAACCACAAAAACACTCAAACCCCGAAACCGCTTGATACCGTGTCGCCGACACATTTGGAAATCTTTACATCAAAATAACTCAATCAAATTATGTGCTATATGTGATTAATCAAGATAATTACATAGAAAAATAACAGCAGAACCTGAAACACATCTGAAAATAACCATCCATCACCTCACTCGGAGCCACCAACCCAAGGAATGAACCACTCTAAGGAAGCGACCCAGTATTTACGTGACCCCCCCTCCATACTACCCGGAAGGAATTCCATGATGGCCGCCGAGTTTTCAACCAATCACAGCTCAGCATACTCCATTGAAGCTCTTATCAAACATTGATAACGAAATTTGATGCGACCACCTATGATGACATCAGACTCAATTTACAGGAAAATATCAGAAGATACGACCACAGAATAAATATCAACATCAAGAAATGATTATATGCTAACATAATAACTAAAAGAATTGTACCTAAATATGTTTTTTACTCTTTGGGAAATGTTCAAACCAAAGATATTTTACTTCAACCCCAATATGAAACTTTGTATAATTTATTATAAAATAAATAAACGGGACTGAAGGAGATGGTTTGGGTAAATTGAACTGACTCGGTAAAAGGTATAATATTAAAATATAACTTTCCTCTAAACAAATTAATTGTAAAGAGGAAAAATACCTAACCAACTCACCCCTCACGAAAGGGGTGAAAACTGCCCCGAGAGGGCTCGATTTGAAAACGTTCTATAAATAGAGAACCGAATTCCATACAAAGTCAGTTCAAAAACTACCCCTGAAAGAGAAACTTCTCTCCTGAAGAAACCATCTCCAAAGTCTACAAATCTAAAGAAATATTTTCAAGTGTTCTTAATTCAGTATTAAATTCAATTTTGCCAGTCTTAAATTCCTTTCATCGACTCAGACTTGGGAATCAATCCCTCTCTGAACTTGACATTAAACTCTATTAAAAACCTCTACAAACATCCACCAAGACTGAAACACTAATCAAAGTGTACCCAGCTACCTACGCATTTACAGTATTGTACGGACGGAATATTGTTTCGTACAGTCACATAGCACTCTTTTTAGGGTGAATTTTGTTATTTATTTCAGCTAACTATATATTTTAGAGAGCAATTTGACTGGTCAAATATTTTTAATACAGTGGGTACCGAAAAAGCTACTAATAAATTTTACAAAATTATTTATGAAGCAATTGATCTCTATGTTCCATCAAGAACCATACATTTGTCTCCCAAATATCCCCCGTGGTATACTCCCAGCCTAATTAAAATCATCAAATAGAAGCTAAAATTTCACCGAAAGTTCAAAAAGTATTAACACCTGTCAGATTACCATACCTTCTCTTTACTTAGAACTCGACAAAAGAGAACTGAAATAGAATGTTATACTATATAAAGCGTTCTGAGTCAAATATAAGGAATGATGTAAAATATTTTTGGACTTTCGTGAAATCAAAACAATCATCTTCTGAAATACCCAATAACATGTATCAAAAAAACGTTTCTTCAAGTGATGGTCAGCAAATTAGCAATCTTTTTATTCATTATTTCCAATCTACCTTTATTCCTGATAAAAATACTACTAATACTTCCTTTAATAATGTAGAAATAATTAATGATGATACCGTAAATACAATTAATTTCAATGCAATTAATATAACCGCACCTTTAGTATTAACACCTCAAAAACATTGATACGAAAAAGAGTGCAGGTTGTGATAAATTACACCCAATTTTCATTGTTAATTGGGCTGAAAAACTAGTTACTCCTGTAACACTGCTATTTAAAAAATCTTTTAAAGAAGGTGTATTTCCTAGTGTTTCAATAAAAGCATTTGTAAAACCTGTTTATAAAAAAGGGGATGAAAATAATAATGAAAATTATGGACCTATCTCTAAACTATGTATCTTAAGTAAAATCATGGAAAAAATCGTACATGATCAACTTTTTAACTTATGCAAAAATACTATTACTAGCCCCCACTAACATCGTTTTTTTCAAGGCAGATATGTTGAATCGAATCTTAGATAGTTTACTGATTTTGTTCTCAACTCTATGGATAGTGGGAAACAGGTTGATTCCATTTACACAGATTTTTCAAAGGCATTTGACAAAGTAAATCACGACGTACTATTAAATAAGCTCTTGAAAATCGGTTTATGTGGAAATCTCCTGAGATCGTTCTCTTCTTATGTTAAAAATAGAAGTCAAGCTGTTGCCTTAAAAGGTAACATGTCACAAATTATAACCATTCCCTCAGGGGTACCTCAAGGATCCCATTTAGGGCCTCTCTTGTTTACATTATATATGAGGCGTGTTGAAACAAAGACAGCAATCTCCACTTCTTTTTATTTTGAGTAAAATGGAATAAATTTGTATTTTTCCAATACCGTAACTATAAGTATAGTTTTTGTTAGTAAATGTTTCCTTAAGTAACACTCTGTGTACATTTTATTGCGATTAATTGGTAGATTATTGAGTTATTTTCAATTAATAGATGGATATTGCTGCTTTTGTTCTGGAAGGTTGGACACTGCCGGTTTTGTTCCAAACACATGTGGATTTTGCTAGTTTTGTTACGAACTGAAAAGGCCATTTTTTAGGTTACAGTAAAACACGAAAATCAGTAATAAGTATCATTTTACATATTTATTCGGAAAGATATATTTTACAACACAAGACAATTTACATATTGGAAAGACAATTTTACAAAATGTATGCAGCGGTAGTGCAATGCGATAGATTCCATATTTTTAAAAAAATTAGGCAAAGTAACAACACAGGCAAAGTAACAACGGTACAAAAAATAAGAGCAGAACAGGAAATAAATTAATGCTTATAATTATGTAACTCTTAAAATAATTAATTACACAAAACAAACAAAATAGTGACGAATAAAAGACACAGTATACTGACATCATAAATAATATAATTATTTTCTGGAATTTCTGAAATATTTTCTAATGAATTTAATTTCAAATTAAAAAAATACAAAATTATCTAATCAAGTAATTATTAATTAAGTATAAAATAATATTGAAAAACAGCATAAAGAGCAAAAATTGTTGAGTGAGGAGGAATTTTTTTGCCGAATATCTGAAAAAAAATTATGTTGTATATTAAATAGGTTAGTACCAAATAATAAACGTAAGATAAATATTTCAATATGCTATTTATCACAATATTACACTTTATCTTAATATTTCACGGGTACTAAAAACATATGTATGGGCATTTCACCAAACGGAGAAAAGTTTGATGTTTACAATAACATTATATGCATTACTAACCTCTGTTTTTTGGAAACATTCCTCTTCGACATTTCTGGTTTTCTCGCACGTTTCCTTGCCATTTCTGGTGTAACTTCACTTCGAAAACATTCCATCTTTGATTTCAATAAAGTTTACAGTAATATAAATCACTTTTTCACCACAAAAACATATAAAAACCGAGCTTATGTATCACACCAGCTGTTCACACTTTGTATGGTGTGGCCATTTTGAATATCATATTTCTGGGTCTCTGATTGGCTCAAACAAAAACTGCTGTTTTTGTTCCGTAACCTAAAGGAGATTGCCATGTTTGTTGTGGAATTAAATATTAAAATTCAAAAATATATGAGATATTGTCGTTTATGCTCCAAAACCTTTGCAGCAGTCGATAGTATTTTTTATTCTCTATCCATCGCCATATCTAACTCATTTTACACCAATGATGGAGATTGCTGTCTTTGTTTCAACACGCCTCATTTAAACGACATAAAACGTGTTATTAGTCATTCTTCTTTCCTATTTTACGCAGATGACAAGAAATTATATAAATTTATTGACTCCACAGATGACTGGAACCTGTTACAAGAAGACGTAAGCAAAATTAAACAATATTGCAATAACAATTAACTTTATCTAAATACAGAAAGTGTAACGTTATTACATTTTCACGTAAAAAACAGCCGATTAGTAATACTTAAAAATTAAACAATGTACACCTACAACGAGTAAAATCAGAGATCTTGGAGTACTGCTAGATTCTAAAATGTTATTTAAGGACCATATTGAACATATTTTAGAAAAAGCTTATAAAGAATTGGGATTTATTATAAGCATTACAAAGCCTTTCACTGTATTACACACACTAATTCTGCTATATATTGTTAAGGTTACGAGGTGTGGAGATAGGAGCCTCATAAAAGGGCGCCAGTGTTAAGGTTACGAGGTGTAGGTAGGCCCCATCTTGGAAGCCAGTTGTTAGGTTATAAAGTGGCCCAGATAGACCCCGCTGGAGTCGAACCAGGGGCAACAGGATAGCTCAGTGGTTGGAAGCGGTGAGATTCTTTGGTCTACAGGGCTTGGGGAGCTCCTCCGTTCTCTTCGTCACTCTCATCGGTCAGTACAGGGGGAAGGTTATTTTAATATCACAAGCCAACACGTGGTGAACGAAAGGTTTATTTTTTTTTTTTTTATATTAACTCCACACAGGAGGCCCTGAAGAAAATAATTTCCCTCAGGGCCTATGTCATCTTTGGTGATTCTGTGTGGAGGGTTTTTTTGTGGAGAGGAAGGAGTGAACATGGGTCTTGAAGAGTCCCATGTTGTAGGAGGGAGGAAACACAGAGGCCGGTAGCTCGTTCCACAGCCGAGCTGTTGAACTTAAGAACGAATCGTAGAAGCGACCCGTTCTCATGTGACAAATGTCAACCGTGTACAAACGTTGGGCGCGCATTTGGCGTGTATCCCGACTACGCACCGGTGCCGAAGGGATCAATGACGCTAGTTCCTCAGAGCATCTTCCATTGTAATACCGATAGAACAAGGACAGCATACCTACCTAACGCCCGTGCTCTAAAGATTGCAGTCCGTTTGTTAAGATTGGGGAATCTATCAAACGGACCGCCCGTTTTTGCACAGAGTCAAGGGTTTTTTCAGGTATTTAGGGGCTCCGGACCAGAAATGGCTGCCAAATTCGACAGTAGGGCGCACTTGCGATTTGTACAGGGTCAGCAGTTATGTACTATTAAAGTATCTGCGGGCCCTGTACAGTACGCCCAGCTTCTGAGAGGCCAACTTTACTCTGGCTTCGATGGGGCCCCCTTACCTGAGCTGGTCACTTATAGTTACACCAAGCATATCAATGGAAGGCCTGTTCAGAAGATTGCTTCCGTTGAAGGAGACTAGATTATCATTTGGATCCCTTTTAGACGTAATCAGACAGGATTTGGTCTTTGAAACATTAAATTCGACGAGATTATTTTCACCCCAGGAGGAAATACTCTCGAGATAACCATCCATTCTCTGCTTCAAAGCCCTCCGAGCCGTTGGAGTTTGTGTGCCCTTTGGGGGCTTGTCAAACAAAAATCTATCATGAACTGTACTGTCATCCGCGTAATAATGAATCGGTGCACATGTCAAAAGGTTGTAGGCACCGCGAGTATTATTATTTTTCTGACCAAAATGCCACCTTGGCTCTGGCAACACTGGCCTGCGCAGCGAGATGCGCAGCCGGCATAACTGAGCTCGCGCGTGGAAAAAACTTTGAAATCATTCCGTCTCGGGCGCTCCTCCCAACAGCAAGCTATTAATTGTAAATTACGCAAATTATTGTCGCAGGTAGAATCTTTGTATTATCTCAACTTTAATAAAATATAACTCCACCAATCAATCAGTGTTATGATTCACAAGCTAAATTCCGCGACTGTTCATTTAGAGAACTAGAATATCTCCGAGGATAAGCGGAGATGTTCTAGCAATCCCTATAATTGGTGACCCCGCTCAAAGAACTAGCTTGCTGGCGGGAAGGAAAAACGTGCCGAGACGGAGTCCTGGACAGCAAGTAAGTAAATTCTATTGTTTTATAGCATAACTTAAAGTAAATTCACTGTAGAAATAAATGTTCCAGTAATTTTTAATAAATACACGACAGTGTTATTTCGATAACATTGTTACCCGTGCATGTCAAACACGTGTTTTTCACCTAATTATCTATTGAAACGTTATTATCCCGCTAAATATTTTGTTAAAATAAATTGTTCCTTCTTGAATGATAAGTGCGTGTTACCCTCTATTACAGTGAGAACGGATTGGCGCAACGATGACTGTAGGTGATCATCATCAGGGAGACCAGCATCCAGAATTCATCTGAGAATCGTCGCCGGATAAAATTGGTTCGACATATTTTTACGACAATTTTTTTCTTGAGGTCAGAACAATACAATAATGTTACAAATCGCACATGTTCTGAAATATTATCTACTTATCATCTAAAACTATTTAATAACATCTAAAACGAGTTTATCTATACAACAAAATTTTAATAAATTTTTACAGTAAAATTTTAGAAAAATTTCAAGGATTTTAAAAATTTGTAACAATTTTAACGATTTTTATAATTTTTAAACAATTATCGAATCTACTAATAAATAGTGGAGGTATATAATTCCCACTTATTTTTATCCGAATTATTTTTGAAAAATTTTGAAAGAAAAAAGGCATTAGTGTGGATTTTTATTTTTAATTTAAAAAATTGAGAATTTCAATTTTAACTATTTTTATCAAAAAGGAGTTTATTTCACTGTCGGGTATTCCATATTTTTGTCTCGCCTGAATTGTCTGTACTTATAAATGACATTGTTACGTAATACAATTCACCCTATAAAAAGTTGTATACTTTAGCCTCGCTTTCCCCATGCAAACGATCGTGGCGTACGTGACAAAACGCAGCTAGCCGCCACGTGACCGGCACAGACCTCACGCAGCGCCGCGGCACAAGCTAATCGCTCGGCCAGTCTAGCTCCGGCCTCCGCGGTGGCAACAGGTTCTCTTGTATACGGACCGCAAACACTCGCAATGACTTGCATAATTACGCGAACAGACGGAATCTCGTTCCAGTTTCTTAATTAATCACTATCGAATTTACAATCATGTTTATTATTACGGTTCGGGCTAACTCAATGGAGTCCCGTTCCCGTGAAAAATCCCGAGTGCACTTCACCGCCTCAACTGACCCGCCGCCTGTGAGCGCGGGTACCTCTGGCTCAACCTGATGCCCCTTACCACATCGAGACGATTCGTAAGCTTTCAACCTTCCCCCCTTTTCTTGTGTTCAATTCTCGTAAATTTCATGTAGAATCCACGCTTTATCTGGTCGTCATAAATTAGTAGAGAGAGTTAGTAGGGAGATCCAATGTATACCTGTATTTCTCGAGACATTTAATATACCTTGTGCCTTTATTGTGTTATGTATTGTGTTTATTAAGTTAGCACTGGCGCAAACGTGGTTTTTTCTCTGATTATTAATCGTCCATCGGGAGGTCAAATTGGAAATAATCTTGAACTCTTTCACTGTGTTTTATGTCTTGCTTTGTATTAACAATTGAATAACTATGTTTTCTTCCAATAAATCATAGCTGTTCTACAAACCATCGCGTCAAATCTAAAACAACCGTGTCACATTAAAACTATTCTGTGTTAAATTACAAGTTCTACGAATCGTCACTCGACAAAATTTAATTACCGGTATTCTATCACAAGGTGCGCAACCAACATTCACTTCTTTTCGGACATCTCAAACATCACATAGTGATCTTTAACCATGAAGGTTTACTTTCCGAGTACAACTATTAGAGGAAACGAGCTACATTAAACTACAATTCAACAATTTCAAATCTTGTACATGATACAAAATAAATTCCTTGTTAGTGGAGCCATAAGCCAGCATCGTTCTGCAAAATTCATAGACAAGGAAAATTAACGCCCTTCTGTCATCTGATAATTTCGCTTTATATGTAATAAAGGTGGGTAGAGTATCCTTTTTGAAAGAAAAGTCTTGAAAGCCGACTTACCCTTTACATATAATTGAGATTCGCGATTGACGTAAATCCCCGACTCTCGGCCCTTCTCCGCCTCGAGCCTGTCGTGTCCAGGGAAAGGGATGCTTGCGTGTAAATAACCAAAAGCTGGTTCTGCCTAAATTCAGACAATTGGTCACGAATCACAAACAACCCTCCATTAATTGTTGAAAGAAAAAACAATACTTCCTCGAAATCTGTATTCGGAAATTTTTCGGAATTTTGAAAATTTTTTCGGAAATTTTAATTTTTTCGGAAATTTGGTTTTTCGGAAATTTTTCAAAAACGCACAATCTCAGGAACTTTTCCATCAAAATCCCAGGACAACCCCTGGCCGTTTTTTTCAAAAATCAAGGACTTTGAAAATTTTTCGGAATTTTGAAAATTTTTTCGGAAATTTGGTTTTTTTCGGAAATTTTTCAAAAAAACGCACAATCTCAGGGACTTTTCCATCAAAATCCCAGGACAACCCCTTGCCGTTTTTTTTCAAAAATCAAGGACTTTGAAAATTTTTCGGAATTTTGAAAATTTTTTCGGAAATTTGGTTTTTTCGGAAATTTTTCAAAAAAACGCACAATCTCAGGGACTTTTCCATCAAAATCCCAGGGTAACCCCTGGCCATTTTTTTCAAAAATCAAGGACTTCGAAATTTTTCGTAAATTTTAATTTTTTCGGAAATTTGGTTTTTTCGGAAATTTTTCAAAAACGCACAATCTCAGGGACTTTTCCATCAAAATCCCAGGACAACCCCTGGCCGTTTTTTTTCAAAAAATCAAGTACTTTGAAAATTTTTCGGAAATTTGGTTTTTTCGGAAATTTTTCAAAAACGCACAATCTCAGGGACTTTTCCATCAAAATCCCAGGACAACCCCTGGCCGTTTTTTTTTCAAAAATCAAGGACTTTGAAAATTTTTCAGAAATTTTAATTTTTTCGGAAATTTGGTTTTTCGGAAATTTTTCAAAAACGCACAATCTCAGGGACTTTTCCATCAAAATCCCAGGACAACCCCTGGCCGTTTTTTTTCAAAAAATCAAGGACTTTGAAAATTTTTCGGAAATTTTAATTTTTTCGGAAATTTGGTTTTTCGGAAATTTTTCAAAAACGCACAATCTCAGGGACTTTTCCATCAAAATCCCAGGACAATCCCTGGCCATTTTTTTCAAAAATCCAGGACTTTGAAATTTTTCGAGAAATTTTTCAAAAACGCACATCTCAGAAACTTTTCCATCAAAAACACAAGGAGACCGCTGGCCATTTTTTTTCCGTATTGGGACTTTGAAAAATTTCACAAAATTCTTCACTCATCATCACAAGCTCATCTTTTTTGAAAAAAAACTCAGCCACAACACTCTGACAATTCTTTTTTCTTTTCACAATGTCTAACTCAACTAGCCACAAAATGAATCCTCGAAACAACACCTTAGGCATAATAGCCAACATCTGCTCTCGAAGTACTCAAAGCTTAGAAAAGGAATTGAAAGACAGGAATATTTCTCCTTTCAACAAAACCAAAAACGTCCTGATCAAGTACGCAACATATTATAACAGGAAATATATTAGGAGACTGGAATTTCAACCCGGCAGTATAACAATCTCTGACACAAGCACACCTACTTGCACAGAAATTAAACCACCAATTACACCCGTCAAGGAAACCACAAAACCCTTCGATCTAACTGGATGGAAAATTAAGTACAACGGCAATACTAACGTAGAAGATTTCATCGACCGAATTGAAGAAACAGCCGCGATACGCAACATTCCTACTGAGATACTACACCGTAACTTCATAGATCTCATCTCGCACGAGCTACTCTCCTGGCATAGAATTCACAAGAAAAAAGTAAGCTCCTGGCCCGAACTCAAAGCTGCTCTCCTGAAAAGTTTCGCACCAAAAGAAACACAGCATAGGATTAAGTCTACTCTGTTTTCCATCAAACAATTCTCCAACGAAACAGTAGCACAATACGCCCAGAGAGCAGATCTTCTAAACATCAAACTGACAACTCCAGTCCCTGAAACAGAGCTAGTCCCTATCTTGACTGATGGCCTCCTAGCAAGATATGAGAACATAATAACCTCTCAAAAAATATCCTCAGTAGAACAACTCAAAGATGTCTGTCTTCTATTGGAAAACTATCAAGATAAAAGAAGAAACACCAAGACTTCCAACGAGCCCCTTCTACCAAGCCTCGCCTCTCGGTCATCCAATCAAATTAAACCAGAGTTTAACGAGAAGAAGTTTTGCACCTTTTGCAAAAGAACCGGACACTCACAATCATCTTGCTACAAAAAAGCTAAACTTTCGTATACCCAAGATAACAGGGGCCACCAAAAGCGCCCCCGTGACCATTCTCCTCAACATGACAACTTGAGGGAAATCTTCAAGAGATCAAGAAATAACCTTGAAAGATTACATCCTTCTAACAACTTAATTGCAAGACCACCTACAGACTTCTCTAAACCTCCGCCAAATTGGTCCAAGAGAACTCCAAAAAACTAAGATTCAACCCCTCGGAAGTTCATTCAATATCTAGGCCTACTGAATGGACCGAGTGGTTGAAACACATTGCATATTTCAAAGAGGCCTTACAACTTTCTACAGTGAGCTGCACTCAAGCTAAAGATGGTCGCCCATACGCGCAATTTTCTGTTAATGACGTCGTCTTCTCTGGACTACTGGATAGTGGAGCTTCAGTTAGCTGCCTCGGCGGTAACGCCCACATCCCCTTTGTCAACAATGGATTCACAATCAACAAACACCCCGCTTTCGTCACCACTGCAGACAACAACACTCAAAAAGTCACAGGAGCAATTGTCCTTCCTGTCAAGTGTGGAAGTAAATCAATTCCAATAAATTTTCTAATTGTACCAACCATCACCCAGAAATTTATTCTTGGAGTTGATTTTTGGAAAGCATTCAACATTGCACCCCAGGTTTTCAACCCATGCAACAACACCACACCCACCACCTCAATCAACGAAATCCGTACAATAATTCCGTACGAAAACCTTCACCCACCACAGGCCGAACAACTGGAAGGCATGATCAAGAAATTTGAATCAATCTCGTTCGAAAAGTGTGGACTTGGTTTGACAAATTTAGTCAAACATCACATCAAGACAAATGGACCACCTATCAAACAAAGATACTACAATTTGGCTCCCCAGAAACTAAAACTGTTGGAGAAGGAACTCGATGATATGTTAAATATGGGCATCGTGGTTCCCAGCAGAAGCCCCTGGACCAACCCCACACTCTTGGTATCCAAAAAAGACGGTTCCGCCCGATTCTGCCTCGACAGTAGAAGACTTAATGCCTGCACTGAGGCTGACGCGTACCCACTTCCGCTTGTACACGCAATCCTGGATAAACTACGCAACGCAAAATTCATCTCTTCAATAGATCTGTCCAAAGCATTCTGGCAGATACCTTTGGATGAAGTTTCATGTGAAAAAACAGCATTTGTAGTGCCCGGCAGAGGAATGTTCCACTTTAAGAGACTCCCTTTCGGTTTAAAAAACAGCCCTGCTGAGCTACAAAGACTGATGGACAGACTGTTCGGCCCCGAATCCGACAATAATTTGTTCTGCTACCTGGACGACCTAATAATCACCAGCGACACGTTTGAAAAACACATCGCCACCCTAGAAAGAGTATTCCAACAACTCAAGTTTGCCGGATTAACAATCAACCTAAAGAAATCCGAATTTTGCAAATCACGCCTACGCTACCTCGGCTTTGTAATAGACGAAAAAGGTCTAAGGACCGACCCTGCCAAAGTCGAAGCTATGACAAACTTCCCCAGGCCAAAGAATGCTAAAGAAGTTAAAGGTTTCCTTGGTCTCGCCGGATACTACAGAAGATTCATAAGGGATTTCTCCACAATAGCGGCCCCCCTTAATAAAATTACCGGTACCCGTAAAGGTGTCAGTAACTTCGCTTGGTCTGCCGAAACTGAAAAGGCTTTCACCTCTCTAAAAACAGCACTGCAATCTGCACCGGTACTAAACTGTCCAGATTTCAATCTGCCTTTCACCCTGCATACAGACGCCTCCAATGTTGGAATCGGCGGAGTCCTAACACAAGAATTCCCCGACGGCGAACACCCAGTGGCATACTTCTCTCGTAGTCTAAACAAACACGAAAAAAACTATGGGATAACTGAAAAGGAACTACTCGCAGTCATGGACTCTATCCACCATTTCCGCGGCTATATCGAAGGCAGTAAGTTCTCAGTCATCACCGATCACAGTAGCCTAAAATGGTTGGTATCATTAAGCAACCCATCTGGTAGATTGGCCCGCTGGTCGTCTCGCCTATCACAATACACCTTTGATGTCATCCATCGTAAAGGCGCAGACAATATCGTCCCAGACGCCCTCTCAAGAATAGAACTCGCCACTCTGACCTCCGAAGAAGCAACACCAACTCCTACCACCAAAGACACTTGGTATTTAAAAACCTACGAGGAATGCAGGAACAACCCGCAAAAATTTCCCAACTTTATTATAAAAGAAGGTCGGTTATATCGTAACTGCAAACCACCACTGTCTATACTCGAGGACTATGCTTGGAAGTTAGTCATTCCCTCGGAGGACACACAAAAAATTATCATCGACAATCACAGCGCCCCCGGATCCATACACCCAGGAACTTTCAAAACCTATAAGAAGATAGCCTTAAGGTATTACTGGCCAGGCCTGTTTAAACAAGTTCGCAACTACATCTCTAAGTGCGACATTTGCAAAGCATACAAACATAGTACTGCACCCCCATCTGGTCTCATGAATAACCCCAAACGAGCAGACAGGCCATTACAATCATTCTCTATGGATCTCATCGGCCCTTTTCCCAGAAGCTACGCCGGAAACATGCATATACTTAGCATAGTGGATGTATTCACAAAGTTCTGTTGGATCTTCCCATTAAAAAGAGCCACAGCCTCTGCAATCATAAACTTGTTAGAAAAAAACATTTTTAACCCCTACGGCACTCCTCGCACCGTCATTTGCGACAATGGAAAACAATTCATAGCTCTGGAATTCAAGGAATTTCTGGCCAAATATGGCATAAAAGATATTTTCTATAATACCCTTTACACGCCTCAAAATAATACGGTAGAGCGTTACAACCAGACCATCAACACAGCTCTGGCAATCCTGGTTGACAAAGATCAACGAACATGGTGCAAAAATCTAGAAAAAATTCAAGCTGCACTAAACAATACAGTGAACCTCACTACTGGGTACACCCCTTTCTTCCTCAAACATGGTATGGAACAAATTGTTCATGGCTCCTTGCATTGGGACGCTAGCCTCCCATCATCTTTTCCTCCTTCCACTGATAACCCATCAGAGAATTATGCTCACCGTCTTGAGGAACTTTCCGCTATCTACAGCGAAGTCACAGATGCGTTGATACTTGCTCACAAAAAGAGTGCAAACAGATATAATTTACGCAGGAAACATGTTACCTTTAAGGAAAACGACATAGTTTGGAGACGCAACAACACACTCTCACAAGGTGCTCTGTATTTCTCTGCAAAACTAGCTCCTCGCTTTGTTAAAGCAAAAGTCCTGAGAAAAATCTCCGATGTAGTGTACACCCTATCGGATGCCTCTGGGAAACACATCGGCAACTATCACGTGAAAGATATTGTCAAACTAGGAAGTGTGGACACAACAGACACCACCTTCACTAGGTCACACTCACATAACTAACAAACTTTTGGCTCTACCTTTGTCCCACGAGACTTGGCCCTCGTGCAGACAAATAGCATGTCTTAATGCGTTAGTTTCATATAAAAACTCGCATTTTCGACCTCTGCAAGGTAACCTTTTTTTTCTAAAACACAGAAGTGTCAACTGTGGTTTTAAATCATTTCTCACCAATACTTGTACTATTATGCTCTTTTGTATAAACCCTTTGTTATTTTTGTTTCTTTGTCACACCTCACCGTGTAATGTTATAATTTGTACTCATATTTTGTACGTATCTTCTCTGGAACTGATATCATTCTAGTCAAGAGACTTTTTCTGCTTCCCAAACAATTGATGCTCCCGGAGTCGCGACCCTGGACATCATTTGTTAGTCGTCACCATTCTGACACTTACGACACTAAATACATAACTATTTTTTTGTCGTAAATACCACAAAAGTCACGTACAACATTGTTTTGTAAATATTTTTTCTGTTCTTTGTTCTTCACATTGTTCTTTCACCTTGTTCTTCACATTGTTCTTTACATTGTTCTTCACATTTGTTCCAATGGGTTCCATCGTACATAAAACAATGGCCCCTTTGCAACATACACCCAATTGAGGTGAATATTCTACCCCTGTAACTTGTAATCATAATGCGTGTGTAAATTCCAGTTTGGTATCGTCATTTGATTCAAGTTTACATAGGTGTAACAAATAAAAAGTTACAATTACTTTGTTTTAAAGTTTTTTCAGTTTTTTCTAAAAAATTGAATGGCGCTCAACATTCCCATTTGCTCTATTTGTTGTTTTTTCAGAATTTGATATTGACACGTCAATTCTGAAAAAGTTTGTTGTAAAGGAGAACAAACACCGATTTGTCCTCCTCATCAATAACATTGTATAATACATAACACCTTTCGGTCACATTGAGTTTGTAAAATCTTAAGATCTCAACTTCCTGACCCCAATTTGTTATATTATGTACTACTATTTTGACTTAAATAAGCATTAATTTGCCTTGTCAAATACACCGAGCCAGGTCACTCATATTAAGTCATCCTGTGTCTCTAGGTGCCTTCTGTATCAAATTTGTATCATAAAGTTCACAACATTCGTGTTTGTGGCAATTTTGGCAACACCAAGTGTGTTTCCTTGTTTTTGTTTGGTCATTTTAAGTAAGTAAAACCCTAAAAGGTCTTAAATAAACCACTACAAACCTTTTTTGTAAGCAAAGAGTAAGTAAAACCGATTAGGTCTCTTTTGCTATATGTGTGTCTTGTTTAAGACATCCTTGTTGGCATATGTCTTGTATTATTGCCAACTTAACGCATAAACCCAACCAAAGGTTATGCCATCACAACATTTTGTAAGCAAAGAGTTAGTAAAACCAAATAGGTCTCTTTTGCTATATTTGTGTCTTGTTTAAGACATCCTTGTTGGCATATGTCTTGTATTATTGCCAACTTAACGCATAAACCCAACCAAAGGTTATGCCGTTGTCATTTTTTGATAATACCAATAGCCACTACTTGATTGTTTTTGACATTGTGTATGTATCTTTTTTCCGGTATTGAAATGGTACTTTTTTTTATTATTGAACGTTGATATATTATTTTCATGATACATGAGAATGTTACAATATCCACCATGAGACGAGGGATCGTTATAAAATCTAACACTATACATGAGAATGTTATAATATCTACCATGATACGAGAAGTTCGTTATAATTACTTTTTTTACTGGCTTACATACACTGTGGCCAAAGAGATAATTTGTTCCATTAAATGGTTATAAATATCTATGTTGTACCTTTCCTTTCAATACTAGGGTTCTTTCGTAATTCGTTCAATTTCTACATGAAACGTGGAGACGTTATAATACTTACCATGATTCGTGCGAACGATACAATATCTTGTTGTTGTTTTCTTTAAATAAGTTGACACTATGTACTTGTTCTACCGGACGTAGATCATTTTACCCTGACTTGTCACCCTTAATTGGGAACCTTTTTGTATAACTCATGACACTGAGGGAAATGTCTTTCACTGTAGTGAGAATTTTTTTGTTCTCTTCAAACAAACATGAAGCTGTGCATTCAGCAATTTTTTACGCTAACTGATACCTGTGGACTTCTTGTCCGCGGACCCAAGAACCATCCACTATCCATTGACCATGGACTAGCCATCAGCTTCACTGTTGGTTATGAGGTATCGTGTCGTGGGAGTTAATTGAGACAGTGACACAAAACCACCTAACTCGTTGTCTGGGAGACGAATAAGAAAAACTCCCAGGTTTGTGAAGCTTGAGCAAGGGTCTGTCTTGTTCTCACAAACTGTAGAAGATTAAATAACCCCTAATCTTTCACCAAATACACGTGAAAGATTAGATTGTTATTACTGTGTATTCTCCTTCACCTTCTCATCAAATTCATGTATTTGTGTAAAGAGTTAGGAAATTTGCTGGTTGATATATTTCGTCCTCACATAGAGATCGAATTGGGAATTAGCTCAGTCACTATCAATTTTCGCTACTCAATCCTCCATCCTTCACCCCTCCATCAAACTCTTGTACATTTGTAAAAGTTAGGAAATCTGCTGGTTGACCACATTTCGTTCTCTGAAAGAGATCGAACGGAGAATCAGCTCCATCACCAGCAGACCTTCTCACTCATCGCCATTTTTTTTCTCCCTCATTATCCTTGAGGTTAATTTCATGAATCTGGAAGGTGTACCCTACGCACATAGCGTATCGTCTGTCTATAAGACAATCTTTATCCATGAAATTTGCTTCAAATCTCTCCTTTTCACCCTATTCCTAGGTAATCAACACATTTCTTGTAATTTTGAAAGTCGTAAGTTGTTATCGCTCAAGCGCTAACACCGGCCATGGAAGGCCAACTTCTTTCAGAAACTTGGTGTTACTACTGTACAACCACCTACCTATACCTTGTATATCAAATAGGTAACCTCACGCCAGTCGTGATAGTTTTTTGTCTCCCCAATCTCGGGATACTCATGGTATAGTCAGCATATTGCATCTCTCTCTACTCTCTCTCTACTCTCTCTCTACTCTCTCTAACCAACGACGTTTTTTTTGTCTTTTTGTCTTTTCTCTTGAACACAATTTGTTTCTCTCCAAACGTTTTGCATCATTGGTCTACTAGGCAGGTAAACTTCAAGAATTTTGGCTCTAATAATAACCTGTCCCTGGATTAAAAAGAAGACCAGCAGCCCTTCTCATCACCTGCAAGCTGAGCTTCTCTTCTTTGCCGCCTTCACTTCCATCACTCACATCCCTCCAATCTCTGCGTACCAAAAACACCCGACCGCACCCAAATTAGGTGTGAGTCGTGCGTGCAGTTGCAAATCAAGTTGTCTCATCATTCAAACCACATTCAAAAGAACCAACCTCAGAGCATGCCAGCTCAAGGTTAATTATGTTCCTGCAATCAACCACTTGCCGTTTGTGCAAATCAACCACTTGCCGTTTGTGCAAATCAACCACTTGCCGTTGTGCAATCAACCACTTGCCGTTTGTGCAAATCAACTACTGGCAGTCATACAAATCAACCACTTGCCATTTGTACAAACCAACCACTTGCCGATGCGCAAACTCAACATAATAACCATTACACGCATCAACCATCAATCAACTTATTGGTATTACTCCATGTTATTACCAACTTCATTTCACCTTGACAACCACTGCTCCACCGCATCAGCATAATGGAATTCACGCTGGTACAACAACAAAAACCCGGATACTTCTGGCCCTCCGCATCACCATCCCTCAACCACAACCAAGAAGCACAGTTCAATTTCTATGGCCCTAGTGATACTTGAGTGCAATCTCAAATGGGTCAAGTTACAGTGAAAATGTAACTTTATAACTTCAGTGAAATTACGTCTACTTGGTACTCTACGAAAACACTACGCTCTTCAAACTTAGCTTACAGACCAATGAAATTTTAGAGTCCTTTTTGTTCTTTTCATCACTGCATAACCTTGTATGTTGTTCTTTTCATCACTGCATAACCTTGTATGTTGTTCTTTTCATCACTGCATAACCTTGTATGTTGTTCTTTTCATCACTGCATAACCTTGTATGTTGTTCTTTTCATCACTGCATAACCTTGTATGTTGTTCTTTTCATCACTGCATAACCTTGTATGTTTGTTCTTTTCATCACTGCATAACCTTGTATGTTGTTCTTGTCGTCACTGCATAACCTTGTATGTTGTTATTGTCGTCACTGCATAACCTTGTATGTTGTCTTTTCACCATTGCATAACCATGTATTTTTTCTTTGTTTTTTTGTAAATCAACACTGTTTTTTCTTCTCTCTCTACTTCCCTCACGACAAGATGAAGAGGATTTTTAGCGCCTAAAGCTTCATTACCACGTCGCCTTTTACTGGCGGAGGGGGAATGTGTTACGTAATACAATTCACCCTATAAAAAGTTGTATACTTTAGCCTCGCTTTCCCCATGCAAACGATCGTGGCGTACGTGACAAAACGCAGCTAGCCGCCACGTGACCGGCACAGACCTCACGCAGCGCCGCGGCACAAGCTAATCGCTCGGCCAGTCTAGCTCCGGCCTCCGCGGTGGCAACAGGTTCTCTTGTATACGGACCGCAAACACTCGCAATGACTTGCATAATTACGCGAACAGACGGAATCTCGTTCCAGTTTCTTAATTAATCACTATCGAATTTACAATCATGTTTATTATTACGGTTCGGGCTAACTCAATGGAGTCCCGTTCCCGTGAAAAATCCCGAGTGCACTTCACCGCCTCAACTGACCCGCCGCCTGTGAGCGCGGGTACCTCTGGCTCAACCTGATGCCCCTTACCACATCGAGACGATTCGTAAGCTTTCAACCTTCCCCCCTTTTCTTGTGTTCAATTCTCGTAAATTTCATGTAGAATCCACGCTTTATCTGGTCGTCATAAATTAGTAGAGAGAGTTAGTAGGGAGATCCAATGTATACCTGTATTTCTCGAGACATTTAATATACCTTGTGCCCCTACTTATGTGTTATTATTGTGATGTCCTTTTCCAACCTCCTGACCGATGGACGAGCTGCTGATCAAAGAACTGCCCACCCCTGATTGTACACGAGTCGCCTGCTCTACCATTTTATCTGAGCTTAGCCAATTTAATAACCAGGTTCGAGTCCCGGTTTATCCATAAGTTAGCAACATCTACCGGAGAAACACCCTCCATCGAACCAAGCGACGTAAATAAGAAGACAGAAGAAATATTGCGCAAGGGAAATCCAACACCAAACATGGAATCAAACAACGAGAGCTGTTCTTCGGAAACATCCATCCATCACGTTTCTGTGAGGTTACCAGCCTGTTGGAGAACTAATATTGCGTTATGGTTCGCTCAGGCGGAGGCCCAGTTTACTAACTCCCGCATCAAGGAAGATTTTACTAAATACAACATCATAGTCGCCGCCTTGGACGCTGAAACATTACAATGCGTTAGCGACATAGTGATAAACCCGCCAGTGAAGGACAAATATTGCCTACTCAAGACATCGCTGATAGACAGACTTCAAGACTCAGAAGAGAAGCGTTTAACACGATTATTGACGGGATTGCAATTAGAAGACCGCAAACCAACAGGACTTCTACGACACATGCTCGAGTTAGCTGGACCAACACTAGCGGAGAGCGCTATCGTAAAAACACTATGGCTCCAACGTCTTCCGCAGCATGTACAAGCTATACTTTCAGCACTTCCGGACAATAACCTAAACCAACTAGCACTAGCTGCCGATAAGATAGTTGATGTGTACCAGACAACTGAATGTGGCGCAGTTGACCACGACACCAAACCCGGAACTTCAAGATCCGAATGTAATGATACATCAATGCAAGACATTAAAGAGCAGGTCGCAGCTCTTACCCGAGAGATAAGGCTTTTGAAGATGTCGCAGGTCCAGAATCGTGACCGCCCATCTACCTATAGCGAGCACAGAAGCCAAAGCCCACGTCGCGACAATATTCGACAGAGTAATCATCAGAATCCTGCTAGAAGACCACGTTTCAGGTCCCGCGGTAGATCGCCCAACAGAGCACCGAATGGGTACTGCAGAATTCATGCCAAGTTTGGTGAAAATGCCTACCGATGCCAACAACCGTGCACCTTCCGCTCGAAGAGGTCGGGAAACGACGGAGGAATTCCACAGTAGAGACATGCGAAATTCCTACTCAGACTCGTCGTCTCTTCCTTCATGACCAAGAAACAAGCCAGAAGTTTTTAGTAGACACAGGTGCGGATATTTCTGTGATCCCGAAGACTTCGAAAATAGCGAAGAATTACATAACTTCCGACAATGCCCCACAACTTTATACGGAGCTAATGGGAATTCCATCCGAACCTACGGCACAAGGACGATTGAACTTAAGTTCGGCCTACGGAGAACAATGAAATGGCGTTTCATAGTGGCTGATGTGAATAGAGCCATACTTGGTGCTGATTTTCTCCATCATTTTAACTTGTCGGTCAACCTAAAAAAAGGTACACTTACAGACCAGTCTACAGGCTTACGGATTCGAGGCGCAACATCCAATGGACCCTCATCCGGTATCTCCAGTATCACAAAAATACAGGGAGATTTTAAGTAAATATCCAAGCCTGACGCGACCGAATATGCAAGCTCTAAATAGCAAGAAACATACAGTGACGCACTGCATAGAGACCAAGGGTCCACCTGTAACCGAACGAGCTCGCAGACTCGCACCAAAACTGTTAGAAGCGGCCAAAAAAGAATTTAATTACCTTATGGAGCAAGGCATTTGCAGGCCGTCCAAGAGTAACTGGGCGAGCCCTTTACACATGGTGAAGAAGCCTAATGGGGAATGGCGACCGTGCGGTGATTATCGTCGTCTCAACGCCAAAACGATTCCCGACAAATACAGCATTCCGCAGCTCCAGGACTTCTCCCATAAACTTGCAAAAGCAAAAATCTTCACAACAATAGATATGCTGAGGGCATACTACCAGATCCCTGTGGAACCAGAAGATATACCCAAAACTGCTATTATAACACCATTTGGCCTTTTTGAATTTACGACTATGCAATTTGGATTATCCAACGCTACCCAAAGCTTCCAGCGTTTCATGCATGCCGTAACCAGAGATCTGGATTTTTGCTTTGTTTATCTTGATGATATCCTTATAGCCTCCAGCAATGAAGAGGAGCATAAAAAACTTTTGGATATTCTATTTAAAAGATTAGCAGATAATGGATTGGTAATTAACATTAAAAAATGTCAATTTGGACTCCCGACTGTTAATTTTCTATGTCATACCATTTCACCGGAAGGGATGACTCCAATTAAAGAGAAAGTGAAAACTATTATTGATTTTCCTCTCCCCAAAACAGCCAAAGGATTAAGACGTTTTTTGGGAATGCTCAATTATTATAGAAGATTTTTACCCAACACTATCAGCGCCCAAGCAACACTTTTTGATTGCATTTCTGGATATAAAAAGAATGACAAACGTATCCTTACTTGGACCCCGGAATTAACGGAGGATTTTAACCAATGCAAGCGACATCTCGCTTCTGCCGCATGGTTAGCGCACACAGACCCAAACGCTGAATTAGCAGTTATGGTGGACGCATCCGACCTGGCTATGGGAGCATCATTACAACAAAATAAAGGTACAGCTTGGCAACCTTTAGGATTTTTTTCAAGAAAATTTACCCCGGCACAGCGTAAATACAGTACGTTTGACCGCGAATTAACCGGTGTTTACGAGGCAGTAAAGTATTTTAGGAGCAACTTAGAAGGTCGAAATTTTACTATTTACACGGACCACAAGCCCATCACTTTCGCTTTCGAAAAGAAACGTGCCTCAAGTTCTCCGCGTCAAGAGAGACAACTAGATTATATATCTCAATTTACCACCAACATCAAACATATTTCCGGACACCAGAATACAGTTGCAGATACTCTTTCTCGCATTGAAGAGATAAATAGCCCTTCTGCAATTGACTATGAGAGAATGGGACAAGAGCAGAGTCACGACGACGAAATTACTAAGGCACTTGAGGACTCCTCCCTCTCCCTACGTCAAATGGTGATTCCTGGAACTAATTCTTCATTGTGGTGTGATATCTCTACCGGTCATGTAAGACCCTTCGTACCATCTAATATGAGAAAAGAGGTCATAGAAAATGTGCATAATGTTTGTCATCCAGGCATTAATGGGACTGTCAGCAGTATTAAATTGAGATTTGTTTGGCCCAACATGGCGAAGGATATAAAGTTCTTTGTCAAACATTGCGTAAATTGTCAAAAGGCCAAAATCTCCAGACATACAGTCGCGCCAAGAGCCACGTATGTTCTGCCTGAAGACCGTTTTCGGAACGTCCACATCGACTTGGTTGGACCCCTGCCCACTTGTAGTGATTATCAATATCTGCTCACCATGATTGACAGATTCACTCGCTGGCCTGAAGCAGTCCCCTTAAAGAATATGTCAGCAGACACAGTCGCCACTGCACTGACAACGCATTGGATTTTGAGGCATGGTGTCCCCGAAACTATTACGACAGATCAGGGACGTCAGTTTGAGTCATGTCTTTTCAAGAAACTCACGGAAAAATTCGGAATCAAGCATACGCGGACAACCGCCTACCACCCTCAAGCTAATGGCATGATAGAAAGGTGGCATAGAACCCTCAAGTCGGCACTTATGGCTAACGGCGACCCGAACTGGTTGGAGACTCTCCCTGTTATACTACTTGGATTGAGGTCAACAGTTCGTGATGATTTAAAATGCTCGCCTGCTGAACTTACCTATGGTAGAACGCTGAGGTTACCATGTGATTTCTTCACCCCTACGCCTCGCGAAGAGCCAGATACTTACGTCGGTCGACTACAAAGAAGATTTGAAAATATAAAATCTACTCCTGCCAGTAATCACGGTTCAGGAAAGTTTTTCATACATAAGGATCTACCTTCTTCTACTCACGTTTTTCTGAGAACTGATTCCGCACGAAAATCGCTTCAACTCCCTTACGATGGACCTTACAAAGTCGAGGAACGTAACGAAAAGACATACGTCATAATCATCAATGGAAAACCAAAGCGCGTCTCTATTGATCGCTTGAAACCAGCCTTCGTTCCTTCCGAAGAGAAGTTGACTATCGAAGAACCTGTCGCAGAACAGACCCCGGACAAAATTACCACTACAAGGTTCGGTAGAAGAGTGCATTTTCCAGACAGGTACCAGGCCCATTAGAAAAAAGGCTGACAGAGACATAGTTTTTCCATATAAAATTTTTTCCGATATAAAATCATTATACACTCCCAAATTCGATTCACAGATATATATCTCATTGGTAAATCCACATTATTGACATAAATTTTGGTAGTATTTTTTTAAAGATTACTGTAACTACAAATAACTAGAGACATCAACTTTTGATGGAAGTTGGAACTCTAAGTTTATTTAACTATGTTATTCTTTTACATATTTGATAACCTTGTCTTAAGGAAGGGTTATTTCTAAATCTCCATGTTTATAGAAAATGATTTCACTATATAATGAAAATAATTAGAGACTACAATTTTTGATAGAAATTGAACTCTAGGTTTGTTTAACCATCGTCATAATTGATATATTCAATAATCCTGTCTTAAGGAAGGATTGTTTTTAAAAAATCTCATGTTCATAGAAGATGATGTCAACATGTATATTATACATAACAAAATACCATGTAATATGTGTCGTTTAGTTTTTCCCACGCTTTTTTAAGTGTATGATGTATTTTTCCATACACTTACAAAAGTGTGATGTGTGTTTTCCATGTTTTTGTAGGTATGTGATGTATCATTCCACAATACCTGGGAAAACATGATGTAGTTTTGCCATACGTTTTCAATATGAAAATTCAAATATGTGTAGAAGGTACGATGCACTGCCTTCACCATTTCCTTGGTATATTACCATGTTTTGATAGGTGTGTGATGACTGCTGCTTACCTTTCCCACACCTGTCAAAACGTGAAACATATTGTTATCATGTATTTATAGGTTAATTTTGTACTGCTCTTTCCGTACTTATAAATGTATGACGTAGACCACCCATGTACACCTGTTAAAGCATTAAAAAATTTCATCTATTTTTACAAAATGTCAAAACATGAAAAATCTTTTCAACTGCTTTCTTTTTCAAATATTATCATAAATGATATAATATGTTATAACATGAAGTAAGTTTCCAAGATTCTTCTTGAGATGTATTCTTTATTCCATGCTGATAAAGGCATGATGTATATAATATTAGATGTATGATCTAAAAATAATACAAGCTATTGTATTCGTTTTTCCATGCTAATAAAGGCATGATGTAATTTTAGATGCACATAAATGCATGACCTAATTATAATACCAACTATTGCGTGTAGTATTCCATACTAGTTAATGTATGATGTATGCAATTTTAGTTACACATAAATTTAGATCTATATAGGTTACAACATCTCATTATGATATCCCATGACTCTACGGGACATATGTCTAAACACATTTCTTAATATAGTTCATCTTATTTTTATATACGTTTAATATTCTTATATATTTATATACGTTCCTGATGTTCTATACAAAAAATGAACTTTATTAATTTTAAGTACTCAAGTATGTGATACCATTCTACTTGTGCGGTGAATATCATACCTCGTATAAATATGACGTGGTTGCCCCCTTTCCTTATCTCTACGAAGTGTGATACCCATTACGTATTTACTTTCTTGACTTATAAGTCGTGTAAAATTTTCACGTATTAATTTTTATCCCTGGTTGCATGATTATAATGAAGACACATGTCACTCATCTTTAATAGATTTGAAATAATTTAACTTAGCCAACAGGTTACATTTTTTATATTAGCACGATGTGGTTTCCCCTTTCCGTAGCTTATGAAACTTATAAAAATTTATACTTATAAAATTATTAATTATTGAAAAATCAATAATTTAATTAACTAATAATTTAATTAACACTTATCTTTTTTAACAGTAAGTTCTTGTTACACTCAAACTAGGTTGCTTTAGTCAGCTTTGTTTGTCAAGCCCACTTGATTATTTTTTAGAAACATAGGTAAAGTTTATTACTTTTGGTTTTTTCTCGCTCTTACAAAAAACTGGTTGATCCAGTATCCCAATTTGTCCGACTGTGTTAATTTAAAATATTCAAATGGGCATCGAACACTATATATGTAATTTTTTATTTAATTTTAAGTTTTTTTACATATGTGCGTTTGTCGCATGAAATGCTGGGGAGGAGGTATGTAGGCACCGCGAGTATTATTATTTTTCTGACCAAAATGCCACCTTGGCTCTGGCAACACTGGCCTGCGCAGCGAGATGCGCAGCCGGCATAACTGAGCTCGCGCGTGGAAAAAACTTTGAAATCATTCCGTCTCGGGCGCTCCTCCCAACAGCAAGCTATTAATTGTAAATTACGCAAATTATTGTCGCAGGTAGAATCTTTGTATTATCTCAACTTTAATAAAATATAACTCCACCAATCAATCAGTGTTATGATTCACAAGCTAAATTCCGCGACTGTTCATTTAGAGAACTAGAATATCTCCGAGGGTAAGCGGAGATGTTCTAGCAATCCCTATAAGGTCATTGATGTGCAACAAAAAGAAAGTCGGAGACAGAACCGATCCCTGTTGGACGCCAGCATTTATGGAGTGTGAGGAAGAAGTGAAACCGTCAGCAACCGCCTGAATCGACCTATCCCTTAAAAAGTCAGCAATCTACGTACACAGGGATGCGGGAAGTCCGTAAGAAGGCAATTTGTTGACAAGTCCTCGGTGCCAGACCCGGTCAAAGACCTTGGATATGTCTAGTGCGACCGTTTGGGTCTCACCGTGACGTTCCAGGCACCGCCCCCAAACATGCGTCACATACGCGAGAAGATCACCGCACGATCGGTTCCGCCGGAATCCGTATTGACGGTCGTTGATAATTTTGTTCTTCTCGAGGTATGTGAGCAGTTTGTCGTTGATCACACGTTCCATCACTTTGGACAGAACTGATGTGATCGCTATGGGGCGGTAGTTGGCCGGGTTGGAGCGGTCACCTTTCTTGGGAATAGGGTAAATGACCGCTTTTTTCCAACCAGAGGGCACAGCGCCACACTTCAGGGACATTTTGAAGAGCTTTGTCAAAACTGGAACTATTTCCGCAGCACACCTCTGCAATACCAGGGCAGGTATTCCATCAGGTCCACTAGCTTTGTTAACATCGAGCCCCCGTATAACGTGGAGTACATCCCGATGCCGGATCCTCAGCTTTTTCATATAGAAGCCGCAGTGAGGAACCGACGGTGGAACAGCACCTCCGTCGTCGAGGGTCGAGTTTTCCGCAAACATTTTCCCTAATAGGTTAGCCTTTTCGGTGGCGGTGTTTGCTAGTGAACCGTCAGGTCTGGTAAGAGGTGGCAAACTGGGTTTGCAAAAATTCCGACCTATTGAGCCCGCAAGCGACCAGAATGCTCTGCTGAAATGCGGGCAGGCAGCCAGCTTTTTGCTGATCTGCAGGTCGTGTTCGAATTTTGACCTATTAATGATTCTCTTGCATTCCTTTGCCGATTTGTTGTATGCTGATCTGTTTTCGGGCGTTCGAGATGTGTTGTAGGCTCGGTAAGCCGCGTTTTTTCGTCGAACTGCTTCGGAGCATTGTCGACTGAACTACGGCTTTGAGCCCACACCAGTTTCTTTAGTAGTCGATTGTATGAAGCCATCCATCGCCAATTTTATGACTTCACCAATCTCCTGGGCACATCTTGAAGGATCCGAAGTCCGAAAACAAACAGCTGACCACGGAAAAGCGTTGAAATGGGCCAGCATACCGAACCAATCTGCTGACCTATAGTGCCACACTTTTCTCCTCAGCCTCTCATTGGTTGGTCTGAGGTTAACGGGGATTGATGTCGTCACTAGGCAGTGGTCGGATGATCCCAGAGGCGCTGTGACGTCAATCTTATAACCGTGTGGCACAGTAGTTAAAAATAGGTCTAACAGATTGGAGCGGTGAGTCTGGACATCAGGAACCCTTGTAGGCTCCTGAACCAGTTGCTCTAATCCGTAGCAAATGGAAAAAAATTCCGCCTGTTGGCCAGCCGAGTCCGTTGGGCCTGAGAACTTCAACCATGGTTCGTTATCAACATTGAAGTCCCCCAGAACAATAAACTCGGCCGAAGGGTAGCGGGGCAAGAGATCATCAATAGTATCGCTCAAATGTTTGAAGAGTTCGGGATTGTCTGATTCGCTATGGTTCGGTGAGCGGTATAGACATGCGTAGAATCTTGTCGTACTGGCAAGATTGACGTGCACCCACATTACGTCGAATCTGGAGTTTTCCAGACTCAATAGTCGTACACAGTTGACGTCAGCTCGAATATAGAGGCAGACTCCTCCTTTGAGTCGGAACTTGCTGGCAAGGGTAAAGCCCGGGCAGTCCAGATAGGAGGAGTCTGGCGGCTCGGCTATCTGAGTTTTGGATAGGAAAAGAAGGTTGGGACGTTGGGACAAAAGATGGTGATGAACAGAGTTTAAATTTGTTTGCAGGCCGTGAATGTTGGCAAAATTTACCAAGAGTTTTGGCCCGCACCGGGGACGCCTGCTACTCGCCGCTGTAATGATGTTAATTTTTTTTTTACAGTAGTATTACACGGAGGTATATACTAACTATAAAAACAGTATCGATTTCTCTCTCTTGTTCTCTCAACAGGGTGAATTGGTACTACTGAGTTTACGAAGTGAACACAAAAATAAAAGGGGGTTTAGGTTGAAGTTGCTTACGGATGCGCCAGATCATAATGTAGGTTGTCGCCGTCGTTGTTCAAGGCGCACGTTGAATTGATGCACACGCGATTTTAGTGGTAAATTTACTCCTAGGAGCCGATTATAGCGGTCCTGGTTCATGATTTAAAGGTATCGGCGGTATATCATTATATATAGAGTTTAATTACGACGCGGCTTGACCGCGTTGTTTTGCGATCTCCGAGAAGACCGGGTGCACGCTAGGCATGCGCGCTAGGCATGTGCACTAGGTCGAGGCCTGATTCCAACTGCGGCGCCTGGCCATGTGTCCACGTATATAGTGTTGAGCGGCGACTTTTGGAAGCTTCTACTGTTTAGGTACTTTAATTTGTAATGCATATCAGGGTAGAAAGTGTTTCGTAACAATTTGTCATATGTAAGGTCACAACTCGAGTTTGACTCAGTCATTTGGAATCGTCAATATCAAACATACATTGATCGTATTGAAAATATCCAATTCAAATTTATTAAACACCTATCGTATAGCTTTAGCGATCATTGGTTTGACCCTACCGCTTTATATAAGCGCAGAAAAATTTCTGATGCCCTATTCTTCAAAATCTTGAACAGTCTTGTTGATTCATCATATCTGCTAGAAAAGATTGCATTTCGTTGCCCTGAACACAACACCAGATCGAACGACTTATTTAGAACACTACACTGTAAAGCCAAATATGTGCAAAACTAAGGCGATGTACTACATCGTGTAGTATTTTAAATTGAGCCGCTATCAATAACAACCCTTACGTAGATGGCGATAAGGTTTAAATTCCCGCTTAACACCATCCGCCTGTTTTGATTTATGCAAGAAAAAAACATGGCCAAAAGTGCCTTTTATTTTATTTTGTTGATGTTCAGGCATAAATATTTTTTTTTTTCCTATTATTTTCTAAATAACTTAATTTTCCACATTAAACAATAAAATCATAACCGAAAATGGGTTAGTAAGTAAGAGATTTTGAAGCAGTTTTCATAGGCCTATACATTATTTTTTTCTGGGCTTATACAAAGACTTATATAAAAATACTCGATTATTTTAAAAGTCAAGATGTATTCTATTCGCAGTATTTAATTAGAGCATCTGAAACATTTCTAGGCGACCAAATTTTCAAACCAAAAACACATGATTTTGCATTACTACGTATGACATCGCCTTAATAGGACGTATCTGTAAAACTCAAAATGCTTTACGAGTTGTAGACATTTTCAAGTGTAACTTGAAAACATATAAAATGCAACTTACTAAACTGATAACTTAATTTTTTATTTAGTGAAATATTCATTTCATCTTAAATTAAAATAGAAAATAAAACATTTTTTAACTTATTGAAGATGAGTATTATATTATACTTATTTATAAGTTAAAAAATGTTTTATTTTCTATTTTAATACTATATAATTCCACCAAGTATAAAAGTGTAATAAATAAACTCATTTCATCTTAGTTTATTTTATTGTTTTTATTATAATCATGCGAAATCTTCTAGTAGAATGGCATGAAAATGACAAGGTGCGAAGCAGGCACGTGGTTTAGAAACAAGCATTTAGCGATATTACAGTTATCACGAATCAGGAGAGTATAATATTTAAATAGGAACGGACTCAGAGGTTATTTACGGTTGACGACCAAATTCACCCAGATGCGGATTATAAAATTAACGTCGGATTACACTTCGACACGGCGTTCTTGAAAATAACATTTCACGATTCACCCTCTTTACTCGGGTTTACAGAATAATCACATTCCACAACGGAAATTAAATAAAAACATACGCCACGCTTATTTTATGTTAAAATAACATCGCCTCTATAGCGAATTAACACTCCTTATTAAATTCAAACAGAATGCACGAGGACCATCGCGGGCATATCGAGCGGATGCCCCCTAGCCGTGTCATGTCCATGAGAGTGACCGGCTTCCGCTGTACGCCCTCCTGCTACTTGTTGCCATAGCCTGCGACCGACATTATTTATATTTTAGAATTCATTATAATGCCCGCATCATGGGACCATTTCTGAACTCAGAACTCGGCGAATCTATTTACAACGGTTTCTTCTGTTTTTAATTTCGTCGCAGTTTTTTTTAGTTTTACGTCCCAATAATTTGTTTATTTGATTCAACGTTTTTTAAAAATTTCTGAATTAGTTTTTCACTAAAATTGGTGTATTTTAATGTTTAGTTTGGAAAAGTATGTCGTAATGATTTGTATTTTTTCTCGTAAGTTTGATTAGTAGGTATTTTTTTTCATCTTCTGTACACGGGGTTTCTAAATTATTTTTTTTCTAAAGTATCACCCGTTAGCCATAATTTCATTGCAGATGGTCTTTTTTTGGGTTTTGGACAGAAAATTATTTTACTTTTTTCATACGTCATTTTTAGGCCGTTACAAATGTTTTTGAGTTTATAATATATATCAACGCAATTTTGTTCCGCAAGCAGATCGTTCCAATTATAGCTATGTGTGTTTTTATCAATACGGGTTTGGGATGTTATAGAAATACTTTCTCCGAGTTGTTTTGTTTTTGTAATTGCACTATTGTAAGTAATGTTAAATGTTGTCGTAAAGTGATTCGCTTCGCTACGTTTGGTGATTTAGCAGGGGTACCCGAGTTCATCGGGTTAGGTATATTCAGGATACGCCTACCCACCAGCCACGTGGCGTACCAGATCGAGAGAGTTTGATTTGGTAAGACCATTTAAACTCTTCAATTTCCTTCCCTTCTTTTCCTTAAAAAGACCCTCTACACGAGACCCCAAAAGATGACACTCCTGTGTGGCGTAAATGTAATAATTTTTAATGGATTTGCAAAAATTAAATAAATAGTAAAAAATTGGTTAAAAAAAATTGTAAGCCACTAAGTCATAAACCAAATCTAAGTGACAATATCTGTAAAAATTCTGACTCTGTGTTGTGTTTCATTGTTTAAATATTGATTCATTAGCTACTGTAGGGTGAGATGTCGTAATAATAACAAAGGTTATTACAGAGGGAGAGTAATATATTGTGGGGTAGAGGTCTATTCGAGGTTTCACCTCTTTCTCACACTCAAAAAAAGCTGGCGTCCCACAGGGTTCGGTTCTGTCTCCGACTTTATTTTAGTTGCGCATCAACGACATTTTCTCGTGTGCACCAATTAGTTGTTAAGTGGTTGACAGTATCAGTTTGACAGTTCAGTTTCAGCCTTCTATGGTTAAACTGCGCAACTTTTGCTCCGCAATTTTTCTACGAAAAACCACGGAACAACGTTTTTTTTTCACAAGGTATTTACTCTTAATCAATAAATAGCGACCTGGAAACAACGTGCAACCGTTATCCAGGTGAGTATACACCCCCATCTGGGATTTTAACCCACTTTAAAATTACAATTGCATGACATTTCAAATTTTGACAGCTTGAAAGCATAGAAAAAGTCATAGACAATTTTTCAAATTTTTAAGGTAGAGTCATAGACGATTTTTCAAATTTTTAAGATAAAGTCATAGACAATTTTTCAAATTTCTATGGTTTCCAAACCATAGAAAAACCTATCCCGTAGACGACTGACTCCATCATACCCGACCACAGACAAAACTAACAAACTCAAAATTTTTGCACAATATTTGCGCAATTTCAGGAAGACAATTTGTAAGACAAAAAATGACAGATTCAGACGACTCGGGAGGAGAGGATTCCCCCCAGGATAGTGCCATTATAGATTTCATTGTTACGAAAAGGGAAAACGAGATGCTGAGGAAGGCTCTCGCAGAACAAAAGGAACTCTCTCCCCGCTCTGCCGCCCTACTAGCGTCGCTCACTGTTCGCGACCCCACACCGACTCTCGGTACTGGTGAAATATCTAATTCGCCTTTTAGTAGCATTCACGGAAGTCGCTTATCCGAGCAAATGCCATCAACTTCGGCTCCCCTAATGGAAACAACGGCTCCTGAAAATACAACTGATAAGGAACCTCTTGCTCACCCAACAGTCTCGCCTAACCAGGCAAACAGGAAGAGACATAGGGGTGCAGAATCCATCATTGTTGACCCGACTAGCGTAGATACCCAAGTTTCAATAGCAACAATCTGGTCTTATATGGAGACTATCTCCATCACGGTGAACGCGGGTAAAAACAAAATGAAACGCGAGGAAAAGGCTATCATAACCAATGCAATGGATGAAATTAAAAAAGTAGTCACTAGCATGGCAATATCGCACGCGTCCGCGGTAGCTCGAGCATCGTCACTGAGTGAAATCCTCGAACCCCAAAAGGGACTATCAGACAAGGTAGAATTACTCATAAAAAAAGCTTCCCTTCCCATCCAGTCAAACCCTGTCCTCACTAAATCTTACGCGAGTGCTACTTCCTCTAGTCCCCTATCCAAATCGATCAAGATTGACGGAATCCCAAGACAGATCCCACCCACCCAGCACACGGTCCTGTTCTATCCTACCATTCCTGAGGGTAAAACCTCAGAAGAAACGCAGAAGAAGTTGACAACGCTGCTAAACCCGAACAAAGACGGTTTTAAAGTGGTAAGAACACGGAAGATTAAAGGTGCTGGATTCGCCCTTCAGACAAACACTCAGGAGGGTCTTAATAACATAAAAAAAGTGGAAGCTAAACTGGTCGAACAAGGAATCAAACTTGTCAGCCCACAAGGTCGCTTACCTAAAATAGTAATATATGACGTTCCGAAGGGAGAAATTTCAGGCGATCCGGCACTTTTTGAGGAAATCTTCATTAATAACATTACAGGAAAATGCGGTCTGCTAAAGGAGGACTTCCTGCGCACAATGCGCCGCGTTGCTCTCTTCGGCAAAAGAGAGGGTTCTACTATGAACATGATTATTACCTGCCATCCTGAGGCTAGGAGGATTCTCATCGACAGCGGCTTGTGCTTTTTAGGGTGGAATGCATGCAGGGTGAGGGACTACCTTGGTGCAACTAGGTGCTTCAAGTGCCACCTTTACGGGCACATTAGCAAGGCGTGCACACAGTCTGTGACCACTTGTCGTCATTGCTCGGCCACCGGGCATGATTTTGAGGATTGCCCCAAAAAGGACCAACCAGCAGTGTGTGCAACCTGTACAAAATTTAATAAAAAAGCGGACCACGCCACTGGTGACAGGACCTGCCCGGCGCACAGAGCTGCCATAGAGGCGCAAGTACGTATGACTGACTATGGCCAGTAATTCCTTCCTTTCAATAGGTCAGATCAACCTGCAGAGATCCAGGGCTGCCACAACTGAGGTGCTGCAGGTCATGTCTGACCTTAAAATTGACATTATGCTTATTCAGGAGCAGTATACACGGTTAGGAAGAACGCCCATTAGTTATCCAGGGGAGGTGCTCGAAGTCGGCAGTGCACCGATGGCGGGTGTCCTGGTCAACGTTTCGATGGTCAGTCCCCTCCTTCTGGTTGGGCTGTCAAACGAGTACCAAACCTGCGTGGTTATTAATTTCGGTAAAATTGAGATTGTTCTGATCTCAATTTACTTTAAATATGGGAATCTTGTTGGGCCACACATATTGAGCTTGACGCGCGCTCTAAACGCGCTTAAAGGACGTAACATAGTTATTGGAGGAGACTTTAATGCTCGCTCGCCATTGTGGTTCGATTATTACGAAATAAGAACGGAACGTGCAGACGCCGTTGTTGACCTCATTGCGGCGCAAGGTCTAGTAATTCTCAATAAACCTAACCATAGCTTCACCTTTTCAAATATACATGGCGAGAGTAACATCGATCTAACTCTATGCTCTAGATCTGTTGCAGGCTTAATATCGAAGTGGCAAGTTCACGAATCCGCGATAAATTCTGATCATAGGCTCATAACCTATACAGTGGGTGTCAAGAAGACCGAAGCTCCGAAATCCTCCTGGAACTTCAAAACCACTAAGGCGAATTGGGATAACTTTGGGGAGGCACTACGCGATACTTTAAGGGGCTTTTATGATGTAGCGTGCAAAGATCCGAACAATTTGGGGAACTTTTTCAACGCAGCCGTGGTATCAGCTGCCGAATCCTCTTTGGGAAGATCAAACCCGAAGAGGACCATCAGGACGCCGTGGTGGTCGAGTGAGTTGACTTTGCGTAAGAGCGCCTTTAAGAAGGCTACCAGAACCTTAGGTCGTGCCAGAAGGGACGGGTGGTTGCCTGATCAGCGGAAAACTGCTGAGTTAAACCTTAGGCATGCTCGTGGAGCCTTCAGATCGGCAATCTTAAAAGCAAAACGAACTGCTTGGCATAACTGGGTTAAAGAAGTGGGTAACGCCGACCCGTGGACTCTCCACAGCGCCATTGATAAAACCGGGAAAGGCTCTGAACGGTATCTAAGTAGCATCATTTTTGAAAAAGAGGGAATGGACACTGAGAGTGTTGATGTGGCCACCACTCTTAGCACACTGCTGAGCAAGCTTGTCCCATTAGATTCAGTAATTGGGGAAAACGACCACCACAAACAGATTAGAAATCTCTCACGGCTCCCACCCAGCCTCGCTCAGGAGGACATAATGCGAATATCAATATCTGAGGTCGATACAATAATTAAGGGCTTGGGAGCGAAGAAGGCACCAGGCTTCGACAAGCTTAACGGTATAATAGTGAAGAAAGTATGGATCTACGCCAAGAATGAATTATTCCAGGTGCTAGAAACGTGTATGAGGAGGGGAATTTTCCCCTCTGAATGGAAGAAGGGCGTGCTTCGGGTCATCCCTAAGGGTGGAGATAAGCCTAAAACAGACGTCAAAGCGTATCGCCCGATTACTCTGCTGCCAGTATTTAGTAAAATTCTAGAAAAACTAATACGCCAACGTTTGCGTCAAACCCTGTCCCCGGCCTACGAAAGGCAATTCGGCTTTGTCCCTGGGATGTCAACGGAGCACGCCATTACAAATGCGCTTGATTGGGTGAAGGTCTGTAAAAAGAGGTATGTCATCGGGATCTTCTTAGATATCACTGGTGCCTTCGATCATGCGTGGTGGCCGATGATACTGTCTAAACTAAAAGCGCGAAATTGTCCCAAAAGACTCTTTAACATTCTGGTGGACTATCTATCCAACAGATTCATCATTATCACATATGGCGGAATCACTATTGTTAGGCACGTCGACAAGGGTTGTCCGCAGGGTTCGGTCCTCGCACCGGAACTCTGGAACATCCTTTTCGACGATTCCTCAAGGCTGCCCTTGCCTGAGGGATGTATCTCGGTAGACTATGCTGATGATAAGTTGTACTTGGTCTCGGGGAACAGTAGAAGAGAAGTGGAATCTAAGGCTGAAGAAGGTTTGAAAATGATTTTAGAATGGGGAAAGAATAACAAACTGAACTTCGCTCCCCATAAGACCGTGGGTTTGCTCATGAAGGGTTTCCTCGACAGAGGAAGGAACCCTACTATAAGAATGGGCAACTCAAATATCAAATTTGCAGAAAATACTAAATATCTTGGCGTCACATTAGATCGATCGTCCTCTTTTCTGGCACATGTGAAAAATGTGTCCAGTAGGGCCCAGGCTCTTTTTATGAAACTGAGAAGACTCTCAACTGCGGAGTGGGGATTGCGATCTCCGGCACTGCGTATTCTGTACAGAGGGGTTTATGTTTCTCAAATAACATATGCCGCCTCTGTTTGGGAGCACCGCCTGGATAACGTACTGATCCACGCCGCACTTAAAAAGGGCCAGCGAATCCCTCTACTGGCATTATCAGGAGCCTATCGCACTGTAGCCTCGGACGCTTTGCCAATATTGGCTGGCATTCTGCCAATCGATCTTGAAATTAGGGAAGTGATCACGAAAAAGAAGCTTACCAGAGGCAGACCTGCTACTCACCTAGGAGTGGTACTCACTCCTGGTGGAGCTGTGTCTCTCCAAGGACTTCTAAGAGAGATGCGAGAAAGAACATTGAGTGAATGGCAAATAAGATGGAATAGGTCGAACACGGGAAGATGGACCTACTCTTTCTTCCCGTCAGTTAAAGCCAGAATGGAAGGGGCGCACATAATACTGGATCACTACATCACCCAACTCCTGTCCGGACACGGTGAATTCAGGGGGAGACTTTACAGCCTCGCCCTGTCCCCTCATTCAAACTGCGCGTGTGGAGATAACGATCAGTCAGCCGAGCACATTCTGTGGCATTGCGAGATAATGAAGGATGCCAGAGAGGAAATGCTAAATGGTCTGAATGTTATAACGAGACCGATTTCTAATGTGGATCTCGTATCGAATAGAGAGAATTTCGAATGTCTGAGAAAATTTGTAAGGACTTGGGTTGAACGATGGCCTGAATTGAGAGTCGGAGAATAGCATAAAATCACATTCAAAAGTTATGTACCATGTATACTGCTCCTGTTCTCCTCGGATAACGATATGACCTTATTTCCATGAACTTTGTATATATTGTAAATATTTCTACCTGTTTTTATATAACGATCTTTACTTGTTGGCAAAGCCATTCGTATGCTCTGACTGCGACTAAGCGGTCGGAAGAGGGAAATGGCTTGCTATTTATTTATTTTATTTTATTTCCTGCTTGCCTATCTGTTTACCATTTCGTAGTTTTTAATGTAGATTCTTACAGGTTACAAGCAATCACGGTCGACGCAGTTTTAGATTGTTGAAACTGAACTTTTTATGTAATGTTTTGTCCCAGCCCTTCGAGGGCGTGGATCACAGACCGTCGTCCCTGCAGAAAAACTGGCTTCTCCTTTATCCTCTGTACATGGTGTATGGATCACGAGTCGCGCCTCCCCCTTACGAGGTGCTCTTGGTTGTCGTGAGGTCTGCAAGAGCTAGACCACCTTCCTTGCGATCCTCTCCCGTCTGACGCTCGATTTCTTCTTTAGGGTCTTCGGCTGCTCACAGCCTATATTTCAGCTTATCTCTTTCTTTGGGGCAAAATCAGACGGTCACCGCGATCGTGAACGGTTGTCGAACCTCACCTGTGGACCAACCGACATCTGATTGCACCTGTGAGGGACTGCCGACTCGGAGAATCTCATTCCACTTGTACATACTTGTTTTGCATTAACTGATGTGTAAAAACTAACAATGTTCCTTATACACTATTAACACTTATACTAATCTGGGCATCTTGCATAGTGCTAACTAACCCCTCATGCAGGGACATTTGAGGTCTAGAATCGTTGTATACCTAGAGTCTTTTA
This sequence comes from Hesperophylax magnus, assembly GCA_026573805.1. Lineage (NCBI taxonomy): Eukaryota > Metazoa > Arthropoda > Insecta > Trichoptera > Limnephilidae > Hesperophylax > Hesperophylax magnus. Next base: position 458,095 of record JAIUSX010000043.1, on the reverse strand, counting down.
ATATAAAAAAAATTAGAGTCCTGTTGTGTACCCTGAAGGAGTAACCATCTGTTACTTATACCGGGGTGGGAAAGTGGTGGGAGCCTCAAATGGTTGACAGTATGGTTCATGATAGCTTTTGTTTGATATGGACCCCAAACGATACGCAAACTAAAATAGCTCGAAGGGATCGGGAAGCAAGTAATGGACGATTACATCGAGAGAATTTCCTTTTGTGTAAGAATAACCTAATCGAATTTAATTTTTCAAAGACCTAATCACGTCTGATTATTTTTTGTTTAATAAAATTTTTAAAATTACTCGTCCTTTTTTAGTGGTTTTCTCAACTACCATACTAGGCTCATGCCCGTATTATGGTAGTCGTACATGATTTATGTAAAAATAATGAAATAACAAAAATCGATAAGGAAATTGTTACGGTAAAACAAAAATTCAAAATCCAAATTATTATAAAAACCATATTAGAAATAAAACTAAATTAATGATAGAGTTAAAACTTTTTTTAAAACCGTTAATACTAATCGTATTCTTTAACGAAAGCTCGTCTCCTTTCAAATAGCCAATGTTGAACACGGATAGTAAAAATGGATATAGAATTAATTGACTTTAAACATACTGTATATTTTAAGAGAGATGAAACAAAATTTTATTTGATCGAATTTGGTTCTAGAATTACATCTTAAGGGGATCAAAATAATAATCCAGTCTCCTTCAGCGGAAGAAATTTTCCAAACATGCCTTCCATGCTTGCTTAACATGCATCCTTAGTATAACTCTAAGTGACCAGCTCAAGCACGGAGGCTCCATCGAATCCGGAGTCAAGCCTCTCAGAAGCTGGGCGTATTGTACCGAGTAGAGGGCCCGCAGATACTTTAACAATACAGAATTGCTGATTCTGTGCAAATCGCAAGTGCGCTTCACTGTTGAATTTTGGTAGCCACCTCTGATCTGGAGCCCCAAAATACATGAAAAAACCCTTGACGGCGGTTCGTTTGATCGATTTCCCTGTCTTAACAAACGAATTGCAATCTTCAGAGCACAGGCGTCAGGTAGATATGCTGTCCTTGTTCTACCTGTATTACAAAAGAAGATTCTTCGAGGAAGTGGCATCGTTGATCCCCTCGGCACCGGTGGATTAACTCGGAAAATACTCCAAACGCGCGCCTAATATATGAACAAAAGAACGGGTCGCATGAGAACGGGTCGTTTTTAAGACTCGCTCTTAAGTTCATCAGCTTGGCTTTTTGCTAGCATCTGGGTTTTCTCCCTTCTAGAACTCTTTCAAGACCCATGTTCACTGTTTCATTTATTTCAAAAGATCCTCCATACGGCATCCTTAAAGATGACATTCGCCCTGTAAATGAAATTTCGGTCTCCGGTGACTTTTTGATGTTTTATATTTATTTAAAAAAATAAATTCTTCTACATATCATCATTGGTCACTCCGCTCAGTAACCACCCAACCCCTTACATCGACTCTAACTGTATTTTTAGTTGAAAAAAAAAGTGAAATGTCACCGGAGACCAAAAATTTAATTTGCACCAGTTAACCTAAGAATTACTGTTTTGAGAAATTGTAAGGATGGAGGGGTTATAGTGAGTTTAAAAATGCCACCGATGTTAACAATATACATAATATTAAAAAACATAAAATATTAATATGTAAAAATTAATTAGTCATTTGTAAACTTTAATGTACAAATCACTAAAATAAAAAAATATATTATTATTCTTATTACATAATGAGGTGATTACCAAACTCGGAGATACTATATGATGTAAAAATTCCACTAGCTAGAAAAAACTGTCGGAAAAATTATCGGCTTCACTGAAAATATAGTCGTGAAAACATTGAAAGGAAAATAAAAATCAAAATGAATGTATTTTAAGAAAAACGCCAAAATTACGGTAGCATATATATATGTAAAAGAAATTTGAAAAGCAAAGAAATAGAACTAGTTACATCATCTACAATAAATATAATAGAAAAATAAATATTGGATAGGACAGATGTCGAATATATGGCAATGACTTCAAACACAAAGCAATAAATTGCAAATGAGAAATCATTTTCGAAATTTGCTAAGCCTCATATTATGATATTAAATTATTATGATATTAAAGATTGTCTTGAAGATCATGAAAATATCACATGAGTAAACTGAAACTAAGCCTTGGCGTAAAACCATCGGTCTGGAGCAAGGAATGCCCAGTCCACGTACGAAAACTGGAACAAGAAAATAAGAAGAAAAATTTTTTAGAGTAAATATAAATCAATCACCATATTTAGCCTGAACATTTCAAGTCTACTAGCACATCACGAAGAAATGGAAATTTTACTTTAAGATTATGGCCTACATATGTATGCTTAGTGAAACATGTATTAGTGGTGTAATTTTCCACTAAGAATTATTTCCCGGCTATTACTATTAGATGTTATTCTTTCAGTCGTAATACAGAAGGAGTTGTTATCTAAATTCAAAATAAATACTTCACACAAAAACTGCAAAAACGAAGTCTTGGGTGAAAAAAATATCTGGCTCTTAGCTGTTGAAATAAAAATAAAAATAAAACAATTTAAACATGGAACGTATGCAGTTTTGTATCAATCTCCAAACCAAAAAGATACTAAATTTTTGGATTTCTTTGAATAATGGTGTATTTAACAAAACCTTGAGAATCATTGAAAGACTCAAATTCGAAAGAATTCTTGAATTTGACCTAAACACTACATAAAACGTAAAAAAATCTTTTAGACCCCGATCTTTACCGATCGGGTTACAGGTCGTTACTGCAATTTGATTCTACAGTTTATTTCGTTAATTACATAGTTGAATTAAGTTGAAGTTACATAAAAAAAATATCTAGAATATAACATGTAACCATTGATTCGCATTATTCTAAAGCATAGCTGATACATATGTTACAAAAACAAAGACAATGGTTTTCGTGTAAATAAAATAAAATTGATAAAGTGCTGAAAAATTCTCGAACCGAAGAGAAATGGTATTCATAGGTCCTGGCTGCATGTGATTTAGAATGCAATAAGAAAGTAGGGGGAAATGCGGACACGGTGCATGCAGAAGCAGGCGGGATGCGAGACACAAGCTTGCGGTACTTTCTGTTATTACTGCAGCTCGGATTGGAGCAGGCGCTGGGGGCTGCAGTCGTCATCCAGATAGACATCCACCAGTACCAGTACCAGTAGGTAACGCACGTGCTAAGGCTTCTCAACACTTAATCTAAATGCGCTCAATTTTATATAAATTGTTGACCCCCAGCACTGAGGAGTCACAGTTCCTGCGGAGGGTGTCTATCTTGAAACTGTCCTACGAAAGAAAATGGTCGCCAGTTTCCGCCATCAGTCGTGAGTCGGTAAAGTCGCGCCAGTTATAAATCACAAGATATTACCTTCCCGCTTCGGTCTCACGGCCCCACGAGGCGAAGGAATTGGCGGAATAAATCAGCAATGAAACTTACTTACATCTATTACATACTACTATTTCATACCAAGTAGATTCTCAAAAAATATTACTGTAACAAGTACGAGTATTCCCATAGTGTATAGTGAGATAAAGAAATAGATATCGTCACCTTAAAGCAATAGTGGGATATCTTCGAAAAATACACTTTTGAGATAAGTATGCAGTTCGATATAAAATTTTGAGCTCTACATAATGCATTACTGGGATATTTTGTAAAAAAAAAATTGCCAGTGTTACAAGTAAAATCTCAGTATTGAAATGTTCGGTCACTCAGAGCAATACTGAGATATTGATGTTGTCCCACTGTTGCTTTCAAAAGGTCGTTTAAAATACTGAAATAAATTTATTGTCTCACTGTAGCTCTATAGTTTTCAACAAGTTGGGTGATCTTGGAAGAGAAACATAAAGAAACTGAAGGTGAATACTGGTCAGGAGTATGTAGCAAAGTCAGGAAAGATACGCAGAGCAAAACAAATTAAGCCTGTACTGTGTACTAATTGTAAATACAAATGTTCTGAATCTGTTTTGGAAGTTGATCGATTAAAATATTTTAATATTTATGATTCCATGAATGCTAGCTAATAGTGGTTATTATTTTGAGAGAGATGGACATAACATACGTGTATGTAAGATTTTTTTATGGCAACCTTAGATATAAGCAATAATACCATAAGCAATGCATTAAAAAAAAAACAGACAGCTTCCTGCAAAAGGATGATTTAGTTGATGGTGTTATGAATCACATCAACAGCTTTAGTAGAGTGGAATCGCACTATTGTCGTGCAGGATCAGCTCGGATCTCCAAATACCCAAAAGATGTACAATTTGTACAAATAGAAGTGTGTCTCGGTAGGTAATCTCTATGTTACACACTCTACATACAGGAAAATATTCAATACCAAATTCAATATATATTTCTTTAAACCAAAAAAGAACCTTTGCGCATTTTGTGTATAATACAACTATAGTACTGCAAATGAGAGAAAAAATAATAATATTCTGAACACATTCAGAATGTAAAGCTATCTCGACAAGAAAAAGATAAAAACATTACCAAGACCACTGATGATACTGTAGTTGCCATTTATGACTTTCAAGCTGTTATGCCGTTGCCAAATGGCAATATATCTATTTTTTTATAAGAGCAAGTTAAACGTTATAACTTCTGTATTTACAATACCAAACACGACAGGGCCATTGTTACATGCGGCATGAGGGTGTAGCTAAAAGATGCGCAATTGAAATGCCTACCTGCGTGTACACATTTTTAAAAGACCTTTGCCAGGGGAAACGGGAAGTGATCTTTTATTCTGATAACTGTGTGGCACAGAATAAAAACAATTCTATTTATTTTCTATGTACATGCATGCACTATGAACACTTGATATTCAAATCATTACCCATATATACCTAATTGTTGGGCACTCAGAGAACAAAGGAGACTCCATTCATTATTGCATCGACAGAGAAAAGGTCAGGGTTTTAAAACAAGGCCTAATATTTATTCCAACGGAGTTGGCGATGATCATAAAGTGTTCCAAGAAGAATGAACCTCGTTATAAGTTAACAGAAATGGAAACAACGGACTTCATTGACTGGAAGAAGGTATGTGAGAAGACTGGAAAAAAAATCTCAATAAACATGGACAAAAATAAATGTATTTGGAATAAAGTTAAGATTTTACAGATCACTAAAGACGAACCGTCAGTTATCAAATACAAAAGCACCTACACCGAGGATCCATTTAATCAGAGTATTAATGTGAGAGAGCGACTAAAGAATGTTCGGAATGAGAATAGTATAATTCTAGGACCAGCTTATACAGTTCCACCTACAATTCCACCGAATAAAAATCGTGATTTCTTATTTGTTTGCCAAAGTGGTGTTATACCAAAAAAAACCTCATAATTTGTTTTGAATTAATTAATACTGCTAATACAGACTGCGATGTACAAGAAGAAAATAACGATGAAGGTTCATTGTAGGTTTCCAGGGAATCAACACATATTTGTTTTATTTTTTTGTTCTTAAAGTTTTCTGTAAAAAAAATTACATACTTTTTATTCTAAAGGTTTTCTGTTATTTTTGATACATACCTACTTTTTATTCTTGGTTTTCTGTTAATTTTGTTACATACTTTTATTCTTAAGGTTTTTCTGTTATTTTTGTTACATACATTATATCACGCTTCTCATAAATAAATTTATAAGCACAAATATTTTTTTTTTTCATTTTTATTCCACCTTAGTATCGTCAATTGTCGTATTGACTAACTACATATATGAGTGAGTGGGTGTGTACTGTTGAAAATGTATTAATGATTATAAACATCATGGAAAAACATGCAGAAATAAGAATTATTATAATTATTATTATTATTTAATTATTGACTAACTACATATATGAGTGAGTGGGTGTGTACTGTTGAAAATGTATTAATGATTATAAACATCATGGAAAAACATGCAGAAATAAGAATTATTTTAAGCAATTATTAATTATTTTAAGCAATTATTAGCCTGAAACAGTCGTCCACATTGAAAAAATATCCCGAGGAACAATTATTAATTCATTTATCCATCTAAACTCGTAATATTATTACTATGCTACACTGAGATAATTTGAGATGATTACCAAACACTCCACGCAACAGTGAGATATTTCCAGATTTACGTATACTTTGTCAAAATTAGTATGAAAAAATTAATTATTTTTCTATTATTACAATTTCGTGTTGATGTTAAATAATTAACCTCTCTTATACCATATCATTAATCTGCAAGGTTAGTTAATTTGATGCTGCTAGAGCTCACGCAAACCTAAAAGTCCTATTATCTCAGAACAGCATTTTTCAAGATATCCCACTATTGCTTTAAGGTGACGATATGTAAGAAATTTAGTTAAATACGTTCACAGAATAGATACAATCTAGAAATTTTTACTTTTTTTATTTTTTACTTTAATTAAAAGAACTTTATTAAAAAAATACATACTCAAAATCAAAAAAAAAATTTAAAATAATTATATTCATAACAACATTTGTGGCCTTTGGCCACCGAGGCTTTTCTTTACGGGGGAGTAACCACATAATTTCGCGACATCTTTAAAATCCGTAACATTGATATCGCGATGGCAAAAACTTGTTTCGTTCACGTACCAAAAGCTACTTGTTATGTGTTTTACTTATATTAAATTACTAACTTGGGTACCTGGTTTCGCTCAGAGAGTTGATATGAGATTTTTGTTGTTTGTTTTTGGGGTGTTATGCCGTGTAGCGCTAACTCCTTCTTTAGCCGACGTTTCGGACAGCATCACAGATCCGGTAGATCTCCGGATCTACCGGATCTGCCCTGATGATGGACACTGCAACGCTGTCCGAAACGTCGGCTAAAGAAGGAGTTAGCGCAACACGGCATAACACCCCAAAAACAAACAACAAAAATGCTTTTGGCCGTGAGAATCTAAAAACTTACCTGATATGAGATTGTTTGGTAGTTGGAATTAAAGGATAAACCTTAAAATATAAGAGGAATTTTTTTGATAGAAAAAATATTCTTACTAAACACAATACTTGTTTATAATAAACATTTTTCATATTGTTGTCCGGGGTACATACTACATATGTCCAAATTTTCGAAATTTCCAACTCGAAAGCAAACTACGTATTGATCTTGAGAAAAGCAGATGTTTTTTTAGGTTGATGCCGCAATTTTTTAAGGTTTGTCCTTATACTTTGTTAATTGTGGAACTATAGGCTAATTTGATTGGAAATTGAAGTCTTTTAAATTGGAATGGCAGTTCAGTAGAGATCAGTGGTATTCTGGGGATAAATACTGTATATCCTTTGTTTTTTCCAGTCATAAGTTCGACTTCGATGATGTTATTCGATAGCTGTTTGACGACCATCCTTGTTTGTTTGTCTATAGTTTTGGCGAGTTGAGATTTCTATATAAGAGATTCAATTTTCAGTCAAAGACAGTGTAATGGCATTACTGGCATTTGAAAAGAGTTTAAAAATTCTGTGGTGTAGTTAAAACTTTTTTCATCGTTTACCATCGCATCGTGTCGATCGATTTGTATATTTTCTTTATTTTTTTTTTCGTAGGAAGCAATCACTTTGTGGTTAGACATTTATATATTAAATCAAATAAAACACTTTGTTTATTAACCACGACTTTTTTTATTATTACATCTACCGGTTTCGCTACGTTCGAGCTTCATCAGGATGTGAAATATAACTAAAAACTAAGACAGAGGTGATGCATATTTATAGGAAAACAGAACTAACATAACTATCCACAATACTTCTAATCATCCCATCTCCCATAAACATGCACCGTTCCATTCAATGATACACAGGTTAATTTCCGTCCCTTTATCTACCAATAATTTCTAAAATGAATTATCAATAATAAAACAAATAGCATCAAATAATGGCTATGATGCGGCCTTAATTGATAAAATTCTTATTTAATTTTCTGTTCATCGCTTCGAGTGATTGCGCATTAGTCCCAGAAGATAATTTCACCTTGTTTTAGAAGTTAACCCCGTCAAGATGCTTTTGAGATTTTAACGGCCAACTATTCGAATTTCATCCAATTTCCGACATATTTTCCTTAAAAGTTTGAAGTTTTTAAGCTCTTAAAAAAATATACGTTATTCTTTAAGATAGTATCTATTTGTTCCAAAAGCCGAAACGGTAATTATTTGAAATTCCCTCGATAGAAATAAATCGCAAAGTATGCTCCGAAAAATATTATTAACACGTTTATTTCTGTTATTTTAAAAGTTATATGTTTGAAAAAAATCACAATGCTTCTTTTAATGGTACTCAATAGACCCCAAAAGTGATTTTTGCTATTTTTGAAATACGCCGTGATTTATTAAACATTTTCACAACAGTCGCTTACGTCTTATGATTCTAAGCATGATTATTGCAGCCCCTCTCACTTCCTCACGCGCGTACGCTATCTGCCTTTCAGTCACTGCTTAGAGAGCTTCGCGGACGGTCGTGTTGTTCTCCGTTTCGTGATTTCTCCTGAATAATATTTATCGTAAATAATAATATTGTATTCCGAAAATGGGAAATAAGCGAAAAAGTGCTCGTATTTCTAAGAAAAGACTATTTCGTTCGAAACAAAAACGCATGGTGGACATTGTAAGGTAAGAAGAAAAATATAAATTTTGATTTGATGAATATATTATTATTTACTATTACGTATGTAATATTTATTACAAAAATAAATTATTTATATATTGTGTAACAAAGGTGACAGGTATTGTTTTATTTTTCAGAATGCGTACTTTGGGAGATAAATCTATTGCCAAGGCCTCTGAAACTGAAATTGCCGGGTAAGTTTTTTTTAAATTTACATTTTTTTTTCAAAAATGACCCTTGAATGTAAAACTATATATTTTAGTTAGTAGGTAGGGAATGTACCCATACTACGTGACCCACTCCTCCCCCCTCAGTGACCACGTGTAGTATATAAACCTAACCCATTGTGACCAAGCGCGTGGTATGTTGAAGATCCCCTCCCCCTCTCTGAACGGGTCACGTAGTATGGGTACTGTATATATTGCGCGAAGAAATACGAAAATCAAGCCGCACTTAATTTACAACGTTCTAACAGAATTACGTTTGTTTTTTTTGTCCTATTGTATTTGTCTGTTTCTGAGGCGTTTTGTAGTTGTTCATTTTGATTGGATATAGTTTTAACTTCGCTTTTCCATGTTCTGAGGAGAGAAAGTTTGCAAAGATAAGTTTTCGTAATCCATTTAACAATTTTTGAATTTGAGGTTCAATCTTGTGCAAATTATTTTAGTTCGTCATATTTTAATGGAAAATATTTATAAAGTACGTTGCCAGAGCACAGAATTGCATTCGTTAGAATCTTGTACAATGAATAATTATGCCCTAGCTAATTGCATAATATTCCATATGCATATTTAGGTATGTTCTAAAATGGTAATTATATGTCCTATTTAAATATTTTTCATTTTAAAAATATTAAACTAAAAACTTTACAAAAAACTTAAATCAGAAATTGGTAAATATATAAATCGTCTTTGCAAACTTTGACATCTCATATCATAAAACTGTATATCTGATGTTAGAACGCGTTCCAACTAAGGCTTGATACAAATTCTAAGCTTTCTGGATCGAGGCAAGTAATATGTGTAATAACACTGTAGGTACCTGGAATATGTAGAAAGCGACCCGGTCAGATTTGCATCTCTGCCAATGATTTCGTACAATAATAAGACACTTTTACGGTGGAAGCAAACTACCGGCATTTTGGATAATGTATCCAAGAACATAAAGATCTTCATACTAGTTCTCAAACTTTAGGGAATTTAATTTGAGGAAGTTAATTATTTATTTATTTATTTATTGTTGTTATACGCCCATAGGGGCTTTTACATAGATTATAAATAAGTTTTACATAAGTTATCGATTGATTGGATATATAATAAATAATTATTTTGTTTTTCTTCCAATAAAAATTAGGTTTTCTATTATTTTATAGTTACGTACTTATTTATTCCAGAATTCGTCCATTTGAAGATACGTCTAATTTTTTAGGCGATCTGTTTTAAATAACTAACTAACTAACCATCAGGCCGTTTTTTTTTTTTTTTACAGTAATACCGCACAAGAGTCCCAACTGCTCCCGTCTGGAGCCAGTGAGACTATGGCATCCCCAATTGGGGTATGTTGTGAGGCTGAGGGTATTGGGGAGGGGAGGGAGATGGGGAAGAGGAAGGTGGGGAAGTACCTGGCTATTCAGATCTGGTCACCAAACACGGCTAAAGCCATTTCAAGCAACGTTTCAATTGAATGGTGGTCTTACACCAGGGCAGTCAGAGGTAGTCAGAGAGGACGGACCGCCAAACAACTCGGTCTTGGCACGCACTCTTTGCCTTACTCACATTCATACATCGTCTCATACAAAAACCACTTAACTTTAATTTATATTCGTCGATATATATAAATGTTTATTGTCCTGAAGAAGGTTGAGTTCAACCGAAACCGGTCGACGAATATAAATTAAAATAAAGTAGTTAAAACAAAATATTTAATTCATTTTGTTCTTTAATTATATTTCAGATGTGACTATACTCAACTGAAGAACGTTTTGTCCACATCTTGTAAAGATGTTGAAGCACTGAGGTAACAATAAAATCATTTACGCCCTTCACATTTATTTAGAAAGTTCTTGAAATGTAGTTATAATCAATGTTTTTATTTTGTTCCAGCTTCCACGAACAACGGGAAAGCATACCTGTTGAGAATACATATAACGACATACCTAAGGAGAATATAGATAATGGAGGAAGGTAAAATGGATTTCAGAATTTCGATTAAACTATCGTGTGGTGAAAAAAATATATACCGTTAACTTTTTTTTTATTACAGTAAATCTGATGTACGTGTGTACCACAACAAAAAACGTAAAATTGTAAACAAGAAACCCATCGGCCGGAGAGGTCTTTCTCAAAGCATTGACAATTGGTATGTTATAGTGATTTACTTTCCTAACATTTATGTATTTTATTTTACTAACGGTAAAACATAAGTTCTAAAGAGATGAATTATTAATATACAAACTATCTGCTTTATGTTAAAGAACATCCGCTTCATTCGAAAAAATTAATCTTCAGTAATACAAACATTCAAAAATCTATAATACTTGTATCCAAATCATTATCAATATCCACTTTTATTTGTAGTTTTTCATAAATCAATTTTGCTTTTCTAGGTTGGATAAAAATGATGCAGTCGAAGGAGGAGAAGAAAGACGCATCGTCGACATTTTCTTTTTTATTAACCAGCTGCAATCCATATCGGACCATTCTCCTTTTGGATGCGGATTTCGAAATCTTGTTCTTAAATCTGAGCAAAGAGTTGGTCTAATGTCCAAAATACTATTTGAATGTAACATGTGTGGCGCCAAATTTACAGTCAACACATGCGACCCAAAACCTAAACATACCATGGACGTCAATGTAGCAGCAGTATCGGGGATGACTCCTGCAGGAATTGGGCTTGCTCAACTGTCCGAGTTTTTGACGGCTGTCAACATACCCCCGATGTCCGTAAAATTTTTCCACAAGACAAATGTATTAGTGTCAAGAGAATGGGAGAAATGCGCGTTAGTTGCCATGGAAGTCACAGCGAAACGAGAGCGTCAAGCAGCTATCGAAGAAGGTTGTCTACAGGACAGAGTGGCGGTGATTGACGTGATCGCGGATGGGTGTTGGTCGAAACGATCATATAGAACAAATTATACAGCCCTCTCCGGTGCGGCAGCAATTGTTGGCAGAAGATTTGGAGAAGTTTTATACCTCGGAGTTAAAAATAAATATTGTTGCATTTGTGCAAGAGCTGAAAACCGAGAAGTATTGCCTAAAGAACATGTTTGCTACAAAAATTACACTGGACCTTCAACTGGAATGGAAGCAGAAATTCTTGTAGAAGGGTTCAAAACTTCAGTTGAATCTCATAATTTGATATATGGGCGGCTAATAGCAGACGGAGACAGTAGTACTTATCATAAACTTATCAAAACGAGACCGTATCCGAACTACACCATCGAAAAATTCGAGTGTCGCAATCATTTGCTTAGAAATATGTGCAACAAGTTATCCGCTCTATCGAAAGACACAAAATATCCCTTATATCAGCGAAAGATGATCACCACACAACGGATAATGGCTATAAGAAAGGTCATTTGTCACGCCATTCGAGAGCATAAACAAGGATCTGAGAACTTGTCAAATAGAATTAATAAATTGTACGTAGACGTCAGCAACAGTTACAATCACGCGTTCAGTGAACATGAAGATTGCAAAAGTCATTATTGTCAGAGTGGTAAAAAAAATGAAAATCTCGTCAAAAAGCTTGTTGCTTCTGCCTTATGGTCTAGACTACAGCTTATTGTTGGGACCGTTGCATCCAAAGATATTAGAAGAACGAGATATGCTATGTTGGCCGCCGGACCGTAGGCGGAGTACTACCTAATTAGGGTACTTTGAACGGTATCGGGACGTGTACGCACAGAAATCTGTTCTATGTATTAGTGCGGATACCTTAGCGGAAGCGAAGGTGTGCAGTAGTATTGGTGAACAAAACCGGCGACACTCGGCAAAACAATTCCACACAGTATGAACTGCTCATAGCACATCTCGTTCTTCTAATATCTTTGGTTGCATCAAACGCAAGAAGTTTGATCCATGATGTTGATTGTAATCGTGTCGAATCCTTTAACAGTATAATAGCGAAATTTGTTGGAGGGAAAAAGGGTGAATTATAGTCTTCGACAGGCTTACCAGAGCCGTTGTTCAGCCGCAGTCGTTTCGTTCAATACCGAGAGACCCATTTACAGTCTCCACAAAGCTATGCTGGGGCACAGTCCTAATAGCAAAGCTAAAGAATTTACAGACAGAAGGATAAGAAAAAAAATCCTGGACCGAAAACGTCTTCGTCGTAAATTATTCAATAAATCACGGCCTGTTCAAGAAGACAAACATTATGGCGACCAATGTCAAAAACCTGATTTGGATCCAGAACAACTCCAGCAGTTAAAAGAAACGTTTCTCAAAAATCTTAAAAAACTGAAGAAGAAAGGAAAATAACAGAAAGAGGAACTATTCTACAACGCGACTGTAGTGAATGGCTGGAATTGCGAAGAAATCTCATAACTGCCTCAAACTTTGGAAAGATTATTAAAAAAAGAGAAACAACTGGACCTTCAATCGTTAAAACTTTACTGTACAAACAAGACCTTTCTAATGTACAATCCATCAGGCATGGAATCAATAATGAAATGATAGCATTAAACCAGTTGTCATCGCAACTTGGTATTACTATACGGCCGTGTGGCTTATTTATTGATTGTGATATCCCATATTTAGGTGCTACGCCTGATGGCTTAGTTGACGACAACCAAATTGTTGAAATTAAGTGTCCATTTATAGCATTCAATTCGAGATCAAAAAAGAATTGGTGCATCAAAAGAAATTTAACTTCTTTAAGCTCAAAGGAGAAGAATTAGTTATCAACAAGAATCATGATTGGTATTTTCAGGTCCAAGGTCAACTTCATATTACCCAAAAAGACATTTGTATTTTTGGAATATGGATAGATGAGAATAACCATCTCAAAGTAGACATGATTCAACGCGACGATGAATTTTGGAGGACAACTATGGTTGATAAGCTCAAAGTTTTTTATTTGAATTATGTTTTGCCCGAGTTGGTAGACCCTCGCCTCACGAGGAATTTACAAATTCGCGAACCACCAATCATAGAAAAAAAAACATCTGAACATTCTACTACAGTTATATCAGAAAGTACAAATAAAAGTAGTAAACCTACGACATCATCTCAAATTTCAGGAGTGACTGATTGTATTCTTACATTTGAACAAATTTAAAGCTAATGACATTAAAAAGGTACGATTGGTTTTGCATATTGTGTTCAAATCAGAGACGTTCTGGAATCAGTCACTAATTGGTACAACTCTATTCTTTCAATGCCAATAACAACGTTTTTTTTAAATGTTTCATTTGGCTTGTAATTTTTACCATTCGTTTTGTATTTAACCCTATTTCAGCGTGCCTGATTTAGTACTTTTTAAATTTTTTTATATATTCAATAATATAATTATTAGATTAATAAAAACAGTTTATTTTTAAACAAGTTCTGCTGTGTAATTATTATTATGCGTGACAGCTGTTTCGTCCTCTGAAGGCATTATCAAACTAATTGACGGCCGGCGTAGTCCAGTGGTAACGCTTTGGACTGCCATTTCGAAGGTCGCGGGTTCGAACCCGGCGCGCGCAAATAAATTTTATTTGATTAATTTGTGTTATTTCACAATTAATTAATTAAAATTAATATATAGTATATTGCGGCACGTTCCAAAGTGGAAGATACTACCAGTATCGCCCTGGTGTAAGACCACCATTCAGAATTGAAACGTTGCTTGTTACCAATCGCGATTCTTGTTAATAACCAATTCTTCTCCTTTCAGTTTACAAAAGTTTTTTTTTTGTACTAACTTTTTCATTGATCTCGAATTCTATAAATCGACACTTAATTTTAACATTTTTTATCGTCGTCAACTTAGCCAAATATGGAATATCACAATCTATAAATAAGCACGGCCGTGTGGTAATATTAAATTGCGATGACAACTGATTTAGAGCTTTCCTGTCACTATTGAAACCATGTCTGATGGATTGTACATTAAAAAGGTCTTGTTTTTGTTGTGAAATTTTAACGATTGAAAGTCAAGATTTTTTTTTTACAATATTTTCAAAGTTTTAGGCGGTTATGAGGGGCTTTACAACTCTAGCCGATCGCGGTCTTGTTATAGGATGGTATATATCTGCCTTCTTTTCTTTTTTATTCAGTTTTTTTTAAGGTTGTACAGGAACTTTTCTTTATGATACTGGAGTTGTTCTGCGGTCACGTTAGGTATTTAACAATTATCACCGCAATGTTTGCCCTCCTGAACAGCACAGGTATTATTTAATCATTTACGGCAAAGATATTTTTGATAGTGGGGTGTTTTTGTCTTTCTGTCTTCCAATCATTTAGCTTCGCTTCTAGAGTTTTACCCCAGTAATGCTTTTTGGAGACTGTAAATGGATCTCGGCATCGAATGAAACTGAGGCAGAATAACGGCTCTCGTAAGTTTGCTGAAGAGCGTAATTCGCCGTTTCTAATCTATTAAATATCGCTATTATACGATTAAGGGTTTTCAAAGATTATATTTTCAAACATCATGAATCAAACTTCTTGCGTTTGATGCAAAGGTCTAGTTAATAAGCTGCATTCTACGCCATAAGGTAGAAGAAGGAAAAAACCTTTGGACGAAGTTATCACTTTATAACTCTGACAATAATAGCTTTTGAATTGTTGATTGAACACTTCATTGTAACTGTTGCTGAAGTGTAAATCTACATACAGTGTATTGACTCTGTTTGACATGTTCTCAGTATCTTGTTTATGCGATCGAATAGGTGACAAATCACCTTTCTGATGAGCAGTATCCGTTGTGTGGTTATCATCTTTCGCTGATGTAAAGGATACTTGGTCGTTCACATCAGCGAATAATATTTTGGAGCGGATAATTTGTTGCACATTCTTTGGAAGTAAATAATTGCGACACTTTTTCGATGATTTACTTCGGATGTGGTTTCTTTTGGATTAACTTATAAGTACTACCGTCGCCAACCAATATAAGTTGCATGTATCAAATCATACGATTCAACGGAAGTTTTGATCAAGTTCATTAATTTTTATACCATCCGTGGTCTTTAGGCAAAGCACATTGGTTCTCAGTTGCACAAATGCAACAATATTTACTTGTAGGTTTAAAAATTCTCCAAATTTTCTGTCAATAATTGCTGCTGCACATAAGAGGGCTGTATAATTTAATCTATATGTATGATCACTTCGCGATCACCGCCACTCCATCCTGCAGAAAACCTTCTTCAATAGCAGATTGACGCTCTCGCTCCTCTGTGACTTCCACTGCGAGTAATGCACATTTCTTTCACTCTCTTGACATATATTTGCTTTATTATAATGTTTTTGGTACACCAGGGATAAGTCGACAGCCGTCAAAAACTCAGACAGTTGAGCAAGCCCAATTCCTTCAGTCATCCCCGATGCTGCTGCTACATTGATGTCCATGGTATTTTTAGGCTTTTGGTCGCATGTGTTGACTATAAATTTGTCGCCACATTTTACATTCAAATTTTATTTTGGACTTTAGGTCAGATCTGGGCTCAGATTTGACAATAACTTTTCCAAATTCGCGTCTAAATGGAGAATGGTCCGATATGGATTGCAGTTGGTTGATAAAAAAAGAAGGTGTCGATGGTGCATCTTTATTCTCCTTATTCCGACCGTGTCATTTGTATCCAACCTAGAAAATCAAAAGCTGCCTTAAAATGGATATCGATCTATGAAAACAATAACATTGATTTGAGTGCCAGTATAACTTTTATAGTTTTTTAATGTTTGTATTGTATTACGGTCTTCATCATATGGCACCAGCGTCAAACGTTGTTACCAGGTTGTCTCTTTTCATATAACCCACTTTCATTCATCACACCCAATTTCACGTTGAATGTACCCGATTATGTACCTGTTGTCGCTGACGTCTATTATTTATTATACCGGACGAGTTTTATTTTTATTTATTAATATTTAAACATGCTACACTACTTATGAAGATTGTCAGCAGGTACGTAGTGACAACATTTTATGCAATTGGTAAATTTTCAAAGAAGGTATATGTATAAATAAAGATGATGATAAATTACCAACTAGATCAATTGGTTAAATTAACAGAATAGTATAAATATAAATATGTAAACAGCAGTAAAAAACTTATACACTAAACAGGTACAAATGAATGGTCACATCAATAGTTATTCATATATTATATAGGTAGGTATATGAAGTATTACAAACATATAATGATATTCCTTTTCCTAACAATGTCAATTCTAATTACAAATACAAGTGCTTCAATAGGGCATCAATATAAATATCTGTATCTTATAGTCATTTCCTTTTATTATATTTGACTTGCAATACAAATGGTATTATTTTTGATTGTTTTTAGTTTATTGTATTTTTTGGGTACAACATAGTTTAAGGTTCTTTCACCGTATTTATTGGTATATCTCAGAACCACCAATTCTTCATTGTATTATGTTTGTGATTAAATTACATTTGAAAATTTAAACAAACAAGATTTAGAGTATTTAAAAGTATATCGTATGTTATTGCCAATAAAGTTCAAAATTAAATTGTAAGTTCACATGAACTTAAACTATTAAAAATAGTAGTTACAAAAATTTCTTACCTTTGTGAATAAATAAAGCACCCTCCAAACAAAAATACAGAAGCTTTTTTGTGAGAGTAGGTACATCATTAAAAATATATGTTGGAATGTAATTTTATGATTCATACATGTTATATTACTCTCATAATTATTGAATTGTTTAAATGAATAAATAAATCATTACAAAACTGTCTTCTGATTTATATTTAAATCCTTGAGACACTAATGGCCCACACCCTGATAAAAAAGCTTAAAAATGTATAAATTATCTTCATAATACAAAATATGATAAGTATAAAAAACGTATACATCTATATAATTTATATAAATGTACAAAAGTAGATAATACATTTATATTTTTTATACAATATGTCCGGGGGTTAAATGTGCAAGGAAGGTGATTCTACATGATAGTACAATTAAAAAAGACGATTTTTTAAAATTTTAACGTTTTAAGCTAGTTTTCGGATAAAAAAAAATAATTGATTGTATAGAAAAAAGTATATTGGTCTATGAACAAAATTTTTTTTTAAGGAAAAAAAAAATGAAATTTTTCCTCCTCCTTGAAACCTCCTGAAGTTTTTGAACTTTACCCCCGGACACCCTGTATAGATAAACTTATATATATTGATTTTATAAAATCATATTTTTTTACAAATTACATATTATTATAAAATTAAAAAAATAAATAATTTATGGATTCTGAAATACCCCACAGTTTGACTTCCTTTGTATTGTGCCAGCAGAGCTCTGCTGTTGGCAGCTGACACGAGTTGATACTATTTCAAATTTGTAAAAGTAGATTTAGTTTGGAGTCGTGTTAATAGATGTCTCGAATTCAGGACATAATATTATTTTTCTTGAAGTGACGACAGAGCCCCTATAGGCAATCTTACAAAGTATTACAGGTGCCGTAGAGGCAATTCTCAAATTCTGCTAGGGAAAGTGCACTCTTCGGGAATTGTTCGTCGACTATATTCAACGGTAGCTACAGGGCGGAATAGGCAGTTCGTACTCCTTCCATAAGTGAGATGGCAATACCGTATGATGCCAGTGCAAGTGCGATGTGTTGTTTAGCACGTACATCTTCTAGCAATATATTTATTAGAAACGCTTTCCCGTTGCCGCCTGGTGCGTCCAAGAAAATAATTCCGCCAGTGTCGTTGTTGATCCGGTAGATGATAACTTAGTAGTAGTTCGTTAATATTGTAGCTTTCTTCCTTATTTGTAGTTTCGAAGTTTACCACACTGGAAGCATCTTGACGTAGTGGTGGCAT
Organism: Hesperophylax magnus; assembly: GCA_026573805.1. Lineage (NCBI taxonomy): Eukaryota > Metazoa > Arthropoda > Insecta > Trichoptera > Limnephilidae > Hesperophylax > Hesperophylax magnus. The sequence continues at coordinate 439,463 of JAIUSX010000043.1, read as the reverse complement.
CCCAAGTTGTACTAAGGTCTGGTTTTTTTTATAACTAAACATTTATCTTCTGGACGAATGAGTTTTTCATTGAAAATGTCGCCGTTGAATTTGATGGCCCGTTGTGGATGAGCTTATTAGATTTGTTACAATATGTCATCACTCATAGTCTCTTTGAAGGAGCCCCATCGCTGTTTTGGATTTGATGTGTTATAAATTGTAACGGTCGTTATTCTAGACGTTTTCGTCAATTTTAAAAAAACGATCTTTTTGATAGAATATATCCACTCCACGCCACTGGCAAAAACTTTACTCCACACCACTGGCCAATTCTAAGGAGAATCCAGATTTTTTTTAATTGATTTTATGGATTCTTTCGTATTCCAATAACTAGCTAGGGCTTATAACAATACCCTTTCATGTTTCTAACTAACTAGTACTGCGGCTCATTTGGCCTTATTACTATTACCATCTGATGGATTTATTTACTTGACTTATTTTACGTTACATTAATGTGTTTTATGAGGAAAAATTCTTAACAGGATAAAAAACCTCATAAAAATGACAGGGAAAAACAACAATAAGTTCTGAGTTCTGAACAATAAGTTTATATTTGTACTGTCCTGATGAAGGTTGAGTTCAACCGAAACCGGTCGACGTATATAAATGTAATAAAATGGTTTAAAACAAAGATATTATTTCATTTGTGTAATAAGTTCTGAACTTTTTACTCTATTTTGCAATTATGATTTACTCAATGTAAATATTTCATTTTTTCATCTTTGGGGTGTATCCTTTTTGCTTCGGTGGTCCTGCTGCACCTGCATTAGAGTGGAACACTTTTATATGAAAAATTTTTTTTTTTCAAAATTCAAATTGGAATAGCAAGTAAAAGTTGCTTTATGTTATTTGGAAGTTGTAGCTCGACAGCTTAAGTTCCCGTCATAGACTTGAAATTTTTGATTTTAAGTTTTTATAGACGTTTTGCATTAAACACCTTATAAACAAAATAATAAGTAAATATAATATATTATGAATTAAATGATAAAATAAAAGTAGTTTTTAATTGATAAAATCATTTTTTTCAAAAGTAAACACAGGCTCAAAAAGTTATGTTGGTATGCATTACATCATTTTTTATAGCAAAAATCCTTTTTTGGCTCAAACTTTGGCATGAGTTTTCGAGGTGCTAATTTAGATTTTATGAATTCTTCTCGTCTCGTCTAGTCGTTAATACTTAGAGCTGCTTCTGTCTCAACTTTTACAGATCTTTCCACAGCCTTGGTGTGGCAAAGCAGTCTCATAAACTCCAACACTGTATCTTCTCCATTTTCAATAAGATCTTGTAACTGTTCATCGGAAATATTCATCAGTATTGTGGGTTCGTATATATTTTGTTGCCAGTCAATCATGTCTATGAAAAAACATGCACTTAAGTCCACTTTTGGCACCTCAAACATGCGTGAAACAGATTTTTTATTAACTTGAAGAGCCTTTAAAATGCGTCTTGCAGCGATTTCTCTATGTGCTTGCGTGAATCTATTATCATACTCAACAACAAGTTTTCTGGATGAGCAAATTAACTGTTTCGAATTATAACAGGGTCCACTATCGAACAACTCGTTGGATAAATATCTAGTGCTGTTAATGAGCTTCCATAAATGATTTGAACCATCTTTGCAGGACGAATGTATTTTGATAGCAAACCAGACAGGAGCGTATGATTTTACGACAAACGTTGCTAAAGGTAAAATATTTTGCTGTGGATTTTCTATACAAACGCAGTATGCGATTAGCTCTTGTCAACCAGCGGGCATGGGGTAGTTTACCTGGGTTTCTCTGTAATAAATCAAGAGAGCAAGATCCATTTATGACAGCAGTAGTAATTTCTTGTAAATATTTCTGGTCTGTACTGAGATCTGTGGATATTTGTGTAGGTAGTTCACCATCTATCTTCTTTAAGTTGGCCAACGGCAGCGTCTCGCATATCTCTAATGCTTTACTAATTTGACCTGCAAATGATTTAGGTCCTGCAGTAGGGCCATCCAAATAGGTAAACAAATGCCTCAATGGTAACTTATTGGCGTGTAAGAGACAAATTTTCCATTGCAATGGTCAAGATAGTCTGTTTTCCAAAAGACGAATCACGCCTCCCACTTTCCCTGTATTTGTGTTTGTTCCATCACAGCCAACAGCCATTAAAAGTGCGATGCAACATCCTCTATTGATATCTTTTCAGTCGTTAAAAAGCTGTTGATAGCTCTTTCAATATTTCTTGCACTGCCCGATGTTGGAACCCCATACCCAACATAAACAATACCTGTTTCTGATTTAAAATTTTCACGGCCAAAAACAAATAACAAAAAAGTACCTGTTTCTTTTATAATCGAAATATGTTCCTCTTGTACAATCACTCTAAACCTCTTCGATCTTTTTAAAACAGTTTTAGCCGTCTTGTCTTTCCTTCCATCGACATATAATGCAGGCATTTATGTTACTCTTCCTTCGATTAAAATTTGCTCGCGTACTTTCTCTCTTATTTTTCTCAGTTTCATACTATTTACTGTGCCTCATTTCTTGTTTTACAGCACGTAATCTTCTATTCAGCAATTTTTTCACTCTGGATAAGATCCGTTCTTCCTAAAGCCATTAGTCAGTTAGTGCGTTGGTCTTCTAAAAACATTTGTTCCTCTTTTGGCACTTTTTTTTCTCTCAAACAAGTACAGCTTACAAATTCTTTACATTTACATGCAGCTATGTCAAAAAGCTTTCTACTTTGTTCATTGAACTCTTCTAAAGTTTTTTCAAAGACTTTTTCAAATTATAACACTTCGAGTAATAACTTTTTAGTAACTGTAAGATTCGTTTATGTGTGAGAATTGGTTAGAAGATTTAATCTACAATTCTTCAATTTTCGTTCAAACTATTTCGGCAATTTCCAAAAACGTAGGTTTTTTTGTTGTGTTATTCCTTACTTTTAAGTCTTGTCGAACCCATTCGTAGAATTTCATCACATTTTCATACGTAGGTAGAATATTCTCATTAAACTCTGCACTTACACCAAATAACATACATTTTAAATTTTGTTTCGTAGAAGTCATATTAATTCACTTATACTACGTTTATCAATAAGTACTCGTGAATATAATTGTCGCGCGACCTTTCAAATTGAGACAATTATCGACACTAGTTTAAACAAAACACTGCATTTCGTAGATTGTCACGTGCATTGTCCCCGCTTCGTCCCGCACTTTCTTCACTCTGTCACAGCGCCAAAGTATATTAAAATAATGAAATATTTGATTTCATTAGCTAGTTAACTATATTTAATTATGTTATTAAATAAAATAAACCTATTTTAATAAATTCTGTACTATTTTGTAGGTCGCGCAAATAGCCCCCAAACTGTCGTTTTTGTAAATGTTCAATGTATTGGCGGGGGCTTTTACCGTTGTCTGATATTATTTATATTTTTAATTGAGGTAATTGATGGCAATTGGCAACTAAATACAACTATTCCATATAAAAAATTAGAAGAAAATTTTTTTCGTTCCGCACTAACCTGCATATCTGTGTATCTGAATGCAGGGAGAAAAGCATTTGGGAGAAAAACATTTTATGACATTAAAAGAATACATTGTTAATTCTTCTTCTTAGCTGTCGCTGTCATCATTCTCATGGAACTTCATGATGAGGGGTTTAGGCATCCTATGTTTGTAGTTGAAAGCGAGACCCGTTGGCGAGTTGAAATTACCCAGCGCTTTAATTAACGGATTATCCGGATTTAGAGTGTTGTAAAATCATGATGTGAGTTGGTATGCATTTTCCTGTAGTGTGGGTATATCTTCTCATTCGTGTTGCTTTTTGTTTGTGTATCGTGGTGTGTTGTAGGTAATTTTTATGCATTTATTTTGTGTTACTTGAAGTTTGTTATATGTCGTGTGAGCAATGTTACTCAATACCGGTGAAGCGTATTTTCAGGTACAGATGTATTTTCTTTCTATTTGCTAGCGAGCTCTTTCTGTTGGAAATTGGGCTTATCGATCCTATTGCTTTCTAAGTCCTTGCTTTCGCTATGTCGATATGTGAGCTTTCCAATTTAGTCGTGAGTTCCAGGTACTTATCTTCGGATTTCCAACCTCGTTGTTTTCCACCCATGTGAATTTATGATTGCGGAGTTTTTTCTTTGTGTTTTCGTGTGAAGGTTATTTCTTCAGTTTCTGTATTATTTAATTTTAGCCGCCATTTTTTAAGTATTAAGTGAGCGTATCGAGACCTTGTTGCACGTGCGTCACTGCGTTGTCGAGCGCTCTTAAGGTAGCATATACTGCTGCGTTGTTTCAATTTCTGATGGATTTTAACCTCGATGTTCTTCTAATTAATGAAACCTGGCTAAAACCCAGGGCAACAATTAAATTTCCAAATTACATAACTTACCGTACCGACCGCACCTACTAGTCATAAATACTCTAAATAATGGTCCAATTAAACTCATTTCAGCGTATAGCCCCCAAAATAAAATTCACTCTCCGGACCTCGATAAACTCTTAGATAACTCCTTACCTACAATAATTGCAGGCGATTTAAATTCAAAACACGGCTCTTGGCATTCCCGGACTACTAACACGAAGGGTAGATTTCTTTTCAATTATGTAGCCGATAAATCATTCATCGTATCTGCCCCCGATATTCCCAATTTTTTCCCCAAAAACGCAAATAGCAACCCAGACGTCTTAGATTTAATAATTATGAAAAACTGTCCCTTTCTCTACACCCTTCAAACTGTAAAAAAATTATCTTCTGACCACGATTCAGTACTCTTGTTTCTATCCGACGGCTCCCTAACTTCAGTACCTTCTCATAGATCTAAAAGTAAAAAAGTTCAATGGCAAAAACTCCCCAAGCTCCCCAATCAGTAAAAGTTCAAACATCAATTACCGACGAAAAAAGCGTCAATTTAGCCACTATAAATTTCACCAACGATATAAAATCAGCCGTAGACCTTGCCATCGTCAAAGTCGCGAATGATAAACACAGACCCGACCTTCCCGCAGAACTGAAAGAACTTATAAGAGAGAAAAACTTCGCCCGAAAGGAATGGCAAAGATTCTCAAACCCGATCGATCGCATTCGTATGAATTGTCTCTCACACCAGGTAAAAGTTGAACTTCCACAATACAGAGACGAAGAGTGGCACGACTTCATTTCCACTCTCGACGATGACAGAACAGCCTTTTGGAAACTCTCTAAAACCCTTAGAAAACCCCTGACCAGAATAAGTCCCCTTACGGGCCCTCAAGTAAGTATGTGAATTGTGCAGAGATGAGATTGAATGAGAAGAAAATGGACGGTCTAAGCATAGACGAAACATGGAACCACATAAAGGTGAGTCTTTGTGAATCTGCTAGAGAGGTTTGTGGAATAAGTACGCAAGGTAGGAAGAAAGGTGATGCATGGTGGGATGATGAGATTAAAGCACTGGTCTCAGAGAAAAATAAAGCATGGTTATGTCTGATTGCAGCTGGCAGTGCTTCCAGCAAAGAGAAGGATCGAGCGAAAGAATGTAAGAAAAAATAAGAGTTGGAGTGAAAGAACGAAAGAAACGCCTGGAAGAGGAAGAAGGAATGAAAATGACAAACCATTTCCAAGAAAACATTAAGTTGTTTTGGAAGGAAGTGAAAAGGTCCCGGTGTGGCTCAGAAACCGGAATTATGAAAGTGATAAAATCTAAAGATGGAAAAATGTTGACGAATGAAGAAAAAATAAAAGAGAGATGGATGAAGTATTTCGAGGAAGTCTTTGAAAGCGAAGTGAGTGACAGTGATTCTAGCGGCGAATCAGATATGAATGATGATGGACTGAATGTTACCGAAATTAGCATGGATCAGATAGAAAGATCAATTAAGTGTATGAAGAATGATAAGGCTGTCGGGTTTGACAATATTGCTGCTGAATATTTTAAAGGAGGTAGCCGTATAATTCTCACATGGTTGTGCAATCTTTTTAACCAATGTTTAAAGGAAGGTTAGACGCCTTTAGATTGGAAAAGGGCAGTGATCATGCCATTATACAAAGGTAAAGGGTCACGTATCAAATGTGGGAATCATAGGGCTATTAGCCTGCTAAGTTCAATTGGCAAGCTGTATGGTAGAATTTTGATTAAAAGGGTAAGAAAGGAAACAAAGGATAAAATATGGGATGTGCAAGGTGCTTTTATGAGTGGAAGGGGGTGCATGGACCAGATCTTCTCCTTGCGTATGCTCACCGAGAAGTTTCTGGCAAAAAACCAGAAACTTTTCTGTGCTTTTGTAGATCTACAAAAAGCATACGACCGAGTCGACAGGAAAAAGCTATGGAAGTTGTTGTCCAAGTATGGAGTGAATACGAATCTGACTCGGGCAATTGCGTCTCTATATGAGGGAAGCTCTTAAAAAATGGAGAAATGCGAAAGGAGAGAAGATCTTAAAAAAGCTTTTGATAGCATATCACACGACAAACTTATAAGTAAATTAAGAAACATTGAATTAAGTGGTACAGCTATAGAATGGATAAAAAGCTACCTTTTCAAACGCCCTCAAGTCGTAAAAATCAACGATGTACTTAGTCAACAAAAAACAAGTCACTTCGGCATACCTCAAGGTACAGTCCTGGGACCGTTACTGTTTATCATTTATGTAAATGACATATTCAATCAAAGATTAAATGGAAAAATAATATCTTATGCTGATGACACTGTCATAATAATTGAAGGTACTGATTGGAATAATGTTAATAACTTAGCAAATACTGATATTAATATACTGAAAAATTGGTTCGATAAAAACCTCCTCTCATTAAATACTGAAAAAACAAAATGTATCCCATTCTCTATCAACAAATTTAAATTAATACCAGAATTAAAAATTATAATACATCAATTTAAATGTAACAGAACTAATTGCAATCAAGAATGTTCTATACTTAGTCTAACTTCGGAAATTAAATATCTTGGTATATATATAGATCAACATTTTAAATGGAAAAAACAAATTTGTGAACTTGTCAAAAGAATTAGAAAATGTATTTATATATTTATAAGACTTAGAAATATTCTTAGACTAGAAAACCTAAAAAGTGTGTACTATGCAATTGTACAATCTATATTACAATATGGTATTATTGGCTGGGGAGCAACTTATAACAATATATTAAATCCACTTAAAATAGTTCAAAGATTGATAATTAAAGTAATATTGAAAAAACCATCCAAATTTTCTACTGAGATTCTCTTTTCAATATTCAATGTACCCACAATAGACAATATATATAAAAAATATTCAATTCTACAAATTTATAAAGAAATACAGTTAAATAACTTACAATTCAATTCATCAGCAAGATATCAAAAAACTATCAAAATCCCAAAACTTAATACAAAGCACACACAAAATACCTATCTCTATCTAGGTATAAAATATTTCAACACCCTTCCATTATATCTAAAAAATATTGAAGATATTCAGGAATTTAAAATAAAATTAAAAAATTACCTAAAACTACTATAAAAATCCATATCTTACTCTTATTATTATTTCCTTTAAATCTTGAAACTGTATTATTGATAAATCTTGCCTATTTTTTACTTATCCCTTTGGTTTTGCAAATATATTATTTACTTACTTACATGATTACATATAATTGAGCTAGGATTCATTCACCAAACACAAGAGCCTCGTCTCTTTATGGTGAGGAAAAGCTATTATTATTTACCTTTATAACACTGTATAATATGTATAAATTGTATATTTATTGTAAAAAACATACAAATATTAAATAAATTTAAAAAAAAAAAGAAAAAAAAAAGCTTTGCATGTGTTAGGGTGAACGGTGGTTTTACTGGGTGGTTTGATATCACAAAAGGTGTTAAACAAGGCTGCGTAATGTCACCGTGGTTATTCAATCTATACATGGATAATTGTATGCAAGAATTGAAAGAGGTTGGATTGGGCGCGAATTTGAGTAATCTGAAAGTATGTTGCCTGTTGTATGCTGATGATGCGGTGCTGATTGCTAATAGTATGGATGATCTGCAGTCTCTCGTGTCTAGGATGAACGAAGTATGCATGTTGAATGAGTTAATGATGAATGTAAGTAAGTCTAAAGTAATGGTGTTTGAAAGAGAGAGTACGAAAACAGTGTGCAATATAGCTGTGAATGAAGAATACTTGGAGCAGGTGGATGAGTTTGTGTATTTAGGAAGCATGTTTACGAGAGATGGGAAGGCTGACAGAGATATTGAAAGAAGAGTAAATGCAGGTAACTCCACTAATGGAGGACTGAACGCAGTTGGCGCTAACCAAAAATTGTCCAAAGAAGCGAAGTTAGCAGTCCACAATGGAGTGCTGGTACCTACCCTGATGTATGGAAGTGAGGCATGGAACTGGCAAAGAAAGGATGAAAGTAGATTGAATGCTGTTGAAATGAGATCCCTGAGGCGTATGTGTGGTAAAACCATGTATGATCGTGTGAGGAATGAGTAAGATCAAGAAAAGGACGCTTAGATGGTTTGGGCATGTAGAGCGAATGAGCGAAGAACGGAGTGTAAGGAGAATATACGATGCAAAGGTGAATGGTAGCAGAAGTTGGGGACGCCCGAGGAAGACATGGCACGACCAAGTGAATCAGATACTTGAGTCTGGCCATGTCAAGAGTCAGAACAATAGAAGAGTATGTATGAGACGATGTATGAATGTGAATGAGGCAAGGAGTGTGTGCCAAGGCCGAGTTGTTTGGCGGTCCGTCCTCTCTGCCCACCCCTGCGGGGAAACGGCTTGATGAAACGGATACACTGTGCCCAAAAGGCACAGTGTATTCCTCTAGAGACAAAATCCGAGACTTTTGCTGACAGTATCGAACGATGACCCTCAATTCGTTTCAACCGTAGTAAAATAGTTTAAAATAGTCTCATACATTCTAATAGAAACCCCTACAGACAATCCAATCCCATTCACAACCCCTCAGGAAATTTCCAAAATTATAAAAACTCTGAAAACAAAAAAAATCTCCAGTTCCCGACAAATACAATTTTAAAATGCCTCCCCTTCTAATCCATTTGCGCCTTCACTCTCATCAGCAACGCATCCTTTAGACTTCGTATATTCCCACAAGACTACAATATTGCAGACGTTATCCTCATCCCAAAACCTGGTAAAGACCCTCTTCAAGCCATAAACCACCGACCGATTAGCCTGCTTCCCAGTGCAGGTAAAATACTTGAAAAACTAATCCTTGCTATACTGAAAAAAATAGTCGACGAATTAAAAATCATCCCCGACTTTCAACACGGCTTTCAATCGAGCCACTCAACTCTCCACCAACTTCTGACGGTGGTCGAACAAATAACAAACGGTTTCAACTCTCGCCAACACACTGTGGTCCACTCCCTAGACGTCTGCAAAGCATTCGATAGTCTGGCACAGAAGTCTCATTTATAAAATGTACCTCCTCGGTATCCCCTTTCCAATTCTTTAAATCATAGCTAATTTTATTGAAGATCAAAAATTAGAATCAAATTAAATGGAATTTTTTCCACAGTGAGATTGCTAAGAGCAGGTGTTCCTCAAGGCTCTATTCTGTTGCCAGCTTTCTTCAATATATTATTATAAAAAACTAGGCAGAAAGTTACAAGTTTTACATAAATAATAGAATAGTTTACAGTTTATAGGAACATAGTATGTATAATTGATCATAACAGTAAGTAGCAACACCAATAAACCGGAGTGACCAATCACAGGCATCCGGAACGTTGGTGTTGGCAGCTCTCTATGCCGTGAAGGAGCGCATCTAGTGGAGTATCCTTGTTCATCAGAGCGTTTGGAGTGGGAGTCGTAACCCTCGGCAACAGAGACTCGAAGATGTGGGCAACATGAAAGCAAACCAAAGAAAGATTAAAAAGTACACATAAAAGGCATTATTATTGATATTGGTCTGCGAAGCTAATGAACGATGACCAATAAACAAGAATCATAAATCATAAAGAAAATAGTTCCCACAGAGCAAAACTAGCAATTAACAGAATATAGAGAGAATTTAATATTATTTAACGTGACATACTGTTATGGATCGCCCATAAAAACAAGCTAACTGCACAGTTAGGGATATTCTCACGCGTTACCGGAAATCGATCACGCACTGAGTTCATGTTAAAACACCAATACATACACGTACATCCGCGACATCACCGCCTGATACCAGTCACGTAGGCCACAAGGACCTACAACCAATCCGATATCGTAGAATATCCCTCCCACTTGCGCCCGACAAGGTCAAGTACTTGCAGCTAGCTAGCCACGCGCTCGGCCGCCAGTTGACCGCCGACCCCGCTGATCTCAACACGATGTATTAGTTCGGAGTTATCATTTACCGCCAAATCAGTGTCGCCGTAATTGGACCGGCGTGCATACATTTTATAATGTGCCGCGTCCCTAGATTCAGTTATCACGTCCAGGCAATCTCCGGCCGGCTACACCATCATGGATATGATGGCGCCATATCTCTGCGCCGCCCTTTTGCCGTAAGCCACCCATCACCGCTCCAGGCCGCTTCTGCGCCGCCCTGGCCGCCTCAGGCCGCTTCTGTGCCGCCCTTCGTCGTATTCCCGCCCTACCGCATCAGTTAGGCCGTGCTATGGCATCCGCCTATCGTCGCCGCCCTTCGTCCTGCACCCTGCCTAGGCACCCGCCTATGGCCCCTGCTCATCATTCACCGCTTCAGCCTAGTTTACACGTGAGCGAATGTTATACCCTTGTCAATCAGAGCCCTTAGAGTCAATAGATTGCCTAGTAACTAGTTAGGCCTTAAAAAGCTATGTAACTTTTGTAGATCTGTTGATAACCTGTATTACCTGTATAATAAACCCTCATATCAAGAGACTTGTTTTAGTTGGGAAATTGACTATAATCCACACCCTGAATGATTGGAGTATCAAGCTTTGCCGCCGGCTTGTGCGGCGATGACTATTTGTGGAACACACCTATAGTATATTACATGGCCTAAACGCTAATGTAACACTGGACGCCCGGCCTGGATAGTCGATTGCCCGATGGAATGTGTCTTTTCTTGTTATGTGTTACTGTGATATCCATGTGTACTAATATGCATTATCCACAGCTGTGTGTGAGGTTCATTTCTGTTTCGGGAGTGTTTGTAATACAAATGTGCAGTCGGTAGTGTAACGCGTAACTTTTTATTATCTAAAAAAAAAAAAATATTGAATGTGCCGTCGGAAGTGTGAAGCAAATACATTCTGTTACTAAATACGTAATAAACCAAATACGAGAAATTACGGCGTAATAAATATTAAATGTGGATGTTTCCGAGAGATAGATGTGTTATTTCAATTTTGGAATGCAATTTAATTGTTTCGTTATAGAAATAATTTTTTTTTGTCAGGTTAAGCTTTGCTTATCTGTTTCATTGTAATAAGTTGAAATAATTCAAATACTCAAAAGAACTTCCAAGTATTAATTCTCCGTCGGATTAAATTCAGTTATCGTTTTTTAATTCACATTATTAAATAAATAACGTATCGGTTGTTTTTAATTAAGATCCGTAGACCTTACCGGTTATTACCATTATTAAATCATGGATCCTCCCAACATTGGTAGAATTTTAAATTTTGAATTGCCGCAAAAGTAATATAACAGAAAATAATAGTTGGTTAGAATAAAAACTCGCAGCAAAAAACTCGCAGCAGAAATAACATTTTCACAGTAAAGAGATTGTTGGTTGGAATACGCAGTTGTTTCAACATTTTTTCGCAGTAAATGGTAAAACAGTAAAACAACTTTTAGAACAGGAAATAATATTACACAGAAAATAAATTGTTTGGTCAAAAACAAAAAACTCCGCTCAGTAACATGATATGTTTTATATTTACGCGGAGAATTTGCGGACAAGAATTATTATTCTCGCGTCGCAGTAAACATTCTTTACACACAAAATTAATAATAATAATAATGAATTCGTCAAGCTCGCCGCGAAGCAGTAGTATGATATATATTTTTTTGCAGTTAAAATACGTAATAATTATTGAATACTATTTCGTTCGCGTTCTTTTTTTAATAAAATCAGCTGAATAGTAGATGGAATGGTGTCATTCGTTTTGTGTTAGCTCAAGGGCGTCAAGAACCTTTGTGTGGATATTGTTCCGGATGACAAAATAACCTCGCTGTTTCTTTCGTCTTGTTCTCTATAAAGTTGGCTAACTAGGACGCTAGCAGACCTTCTAATAGGAATAATAATTTTTTTTTTCTCGTAACTGTAACTTGATTTGCAATAGAATATAACAATAAAAAATCAAATTCATTCATAACGTTTGTAATTATTGTGAAATAGAAGTAATTATAACTCAAATATCTTGTGTTATAAAAATTGTATAGATTAAATAAGAAAAACCCTGTTATGTGGTTTTTGTTCGGACATTCTCTTGTATAGAAATTATGTCAAATGTTTTTTTGTATTTAATTGGTTACCAACCAATTATTTGTTTTTTTTCTGGAATTTTTTTTTCTCCTTCTTCTTGCGTAGTGAATACGTGTCGTTTATTTTTAAGGAAGTCAAACTCTAGGAATCGGATTATGTAGTTCTCGGTTATTAAATTGAAAAGACTCAAATAAGTTTTATATAACAGAAATTGAATAATCACACACAGTAGTTGTTGAGTGGTATGTAATATGTTGTAAATTATAATTGTGTAAATTGTTCCTTAACTAATTATTAATTAGTTATGGGTTGTGTATTGTAATTTTTTGTAAACACGTAATTGATTGCTTCGGTATCAATATGGTAAAAAAAAAAAACCAGCGTGTAAAGTCCTTCATAAAAGTTGAGACGAAATAAAATTGTGTTTTCTGTATTATATGCTACGCCATGTCAATTATGGTGTGAATTTTTTTTTGTTGTAAACACGTATTTGATTGCTTCGGTATCAATAAAAAGAAATAACGTGTAAAGTCCTTCATAAAGTTGAGACAAAATAAAAAAAAATTGTGTTATTTGTAATATGTGGTACGCCATGTCAAGTGTGGTGTGTATATTTCTCATAGGAAGATGAATTATAGTATATACCCGGTGAGAGGAAATAGTTTTTGTAAAGATAACGTAATTATGTCTTAGACTCGTTGGGAATCTAAATTGTGGTCATTAAGGACAAATGGAGGTTGCATATTTATGTCATTTTGGGACATTATTGAATCTTAACCAAAGAATTGGGTTGATAATTGCACTTAAGGTCATTGTAGGTTTTGTCTGGTTATTTGGTAGGAAGGACACTTTATGAGTGGTCCGAATGTTTTGTCGAACGTTATCGTTACGACGTGCTGGTGTTTCTTGTTAAACACCTGGTACAGCGCTGTACGGTTTACAGGAAGTAAATCGTTAAATGTTATAGGATGATATTAGCCTTAGACTTAATTACATGGGAGGTCTTGGTAGCGTTGACCTTAATAATTAATATGCGATACAAGAGGATGGACTATATGCCTAAGAATTATTAGCAAACCAGACAAACCATGACGAAAATGAGAATATATTGTTAAAATCTTGAGGAGAATCTTTTTGTTTTTTTCCGTTTTTCAAAATTATCAATGGATAATAAGAAATAACATAACATGTGTATTGATACTTGTTTTGTATAGTGTCAAGAATTTCATTGTAAGTGACGCAAAAATGGGTTGATTTCGGTCAATTGCATGATATAATCAGCGTACATATTCCCTAACAGGAATTTTGTGTATAAAAAACCATGTCTAGTTTAAGAATTTCATTTTGAAAAACGCGAATATGGATTGATTTTGGTCAATCGCATAAGCGTATAATATTCTCTAACCAGAATATCATTATGTATAACATTGTACAATTGTGAACATGGCTTAATTGTTCTTCTTTTGTGGTTTGATGGAAAGTGTAGGCCTTGTGGTAAATTGTGTACATCCATTCGGATATACCACATTGTAGGCTACATTTGTTGTTTTGGTGTTGTCTTAAAAAAGGCCATGTGTAGTCTTTTCTGTTTGGAAAGAGTCATATGTATTCTTTTCTGTTTGAAAGGAAAGCCATGTGTATTCTTTTTTGTTGGAGAAAGTGTTATGTATTCTTTTCTGTTTGGAAGGAAGGCCATGTGTATTCTTTTTTGTTGGAGAAAGTATTATGTATTCTTTCTGTTTGGAAGAAGGCCATGTGTATTCCTTTTGTTTGGAAAAAAAAAATCGAGTATGTAAATCATAGCGTGTTTTGTATCGCGCCTTGGAGTTCATTTCTGCAATTATTTTTGAAAGAGGTTTGGCAACCCTTGTTCAGTGTACTTGTTAGGATTGTTCAACTTGGCTCTCAGGTAGTTAAAATTTTTGTTTTGGCTCTTAAGTTAGGGAGTGCTTAAATCTTTGTGAAATGAGGTAGCTCTGTACCTCTCGTACGGCAAACAGGAGGACGTTGCCCTGCTTCAGCTACGTTGCCTGGGATCTTCTTCGTCGACAAGGAGGGTAGTGTTATGGATCGCCCATAAAAACAAGCTAACTGCACAGTTAGGGATATTCTCACGCGTTACCGGAAATCGATCACGCACTGAGTTCATGTTAAAACACCAATACATACACGTACATCCGCGACATCACCGCCTGATACCAGTCACGTAGGCCACAAGGACCTACAAACAATCCGATATCGTAGAATATCCCTCCCACTTGCGCCCGACAAGGTCAAGTACTTGCAGCTAGCTAGCCACGCGCTCGGCCGCCAGTTGACCGCCGACCCCGCTGATCTTAACACGATGTATTAGTTCGGAGTTATCATTTACCGCCAAATCAGTGTCGCCGTAATTGGACCGGCGTGCATACATTTTATAATGTGCCGCGTCCCTAGATTCAGTTATCACGTCCAGGCAATCTCCGGCCGGCTACACCATCATGGATATGATGGCGCCATATCTCTGCGCCGCCCTTTTGCCGTAAGCCGCCCATCACCGCTCCAGGCCGCTTCTGCGCCGCCCTGGCCGCCTCAGGCCGCTTCTGTGCCGCCCTTCGTCGTATTCCCGCCCTACCGCATCAGTTAGGCCGTGCTATGGCATCCGCCTATCGTCGCCGCCCTTCGTCCTGCACCCTGCCTAGGCACCCGCCTATGGCCCCTGCTCATCATTCACCGCTTCAGCCTAGTTTACACGTGAGCGAATGGTTATACCCTTGTCAATCAGAGCCCTTAGAGTCAATAGATTGCCTAGTAACTAGTTAGGCCTTAAAAAGCTATGTAACTTTTGTAGATCTGTTGATAACCTGTATTACCTGTGTGGAGAATCACTTATCAACCGTATAAACTAATTTTTAGGTGTGTTATCCCTAATGGCAGAGACTTGAACGGCGAAAAGACAACCACAGATTATTCCGATTCTAATAGCCGTTCTGACAAGTCATGTCATACGTTTGTCATTCTCCACATTAGCCTTCCGAGTTTGATTTAAAATTGTAATCTTTTAAATCTATAAAAATAAAATTATCCTTCTGATATATAAATCGTATTTATTTGGAGTCAAAATATACATGGATGGTGACGTTGTTGTAAGACAGGTAAGTGTTAAATAATCGACGTTCCTAACCTCCATAAATGGTAACAACCCGACGATTTCACGCGGTAATCTTGAATATTTCTCTCTTTTCGATAAATGACAATCAGACGATCAGAACGACTATTGGACCGGAATCCTGAGGAATCACACGGTGAGTTCATTCTTACAATTATTTTCAAAATTTTTAATTTACACTTTGTCCTTGAATATTAAATGCTCCTCAGTAAATATAAAATTATGAATTATATACATACTTCCTGTGATTGTTACGACAATTTCAGATATACGAGAATGCAAAACCCCATACTGTGATTTTTAAAGACATCCTGATTTTCATGATTTAATTTTCGCCAACTAATGATAAAAATGTCTCTTATTCTTTTAAGAATTAAGCTTGCGTATAAAATCTTTTTCAGTGAGAATTCCAAAGGATCTCTACACGGGTGCATGCAGAACAGCAACACGTTCCAGCCACAGTGACGTACATCATTGCAGAGAATAGCAGCCAAATCTCTTCATGCTACCAGTACTCCATCCCCACGAGATTCTGCAAGCCACAGCAAGCAGCATAGAACGCCGTTGGAGACAAAAGAACCGATACAATCGTAAAGTTTTTAAAATTTTCACTAATTTAAGTACCTACATGACTTTGCAAAATGTGTTATTACAACAATATGTTACAACTAAATACTGGCAAATTTTAAATGGGAACAATTTCAATCAGCAATTCTATAATTGGATAAACTACCCACATTTATTAAAATAAATTAAGCAAATTTTTACTTTTGAAAAATATATACAAATATCAATCTGTAAATTAAAGGTTCGAATCTCGGATAATATCATCAAAATATTCCACCAATTTATGACTCTATATTAGTTTCAAAAAAATTTACATAGATGGTTCTTTTAAAAAAGTAAATTCCATTGATTTTTTAAAAAAAAATATCCATCTGCATATTTGCCGAATTTCCACACATTTGCTAATCTCGAACTAAATGCGAAATGACCACACCTGTCAGCCAAGACAGTAACCTCGATAAATTCTTCTCCGAACAAACCTCCGGAACGAGTTCAACGTGTAATCAACAAACTAACAACATGGAATCTACCAACACAAATCAAGACCTCCACCATGTCTCAGTAAGGCTTCCACCTTGCTGGAAGGACAACATTTCATTATGGTTTGTGCAGACAGAGGCGCAATTTGCAAATTCACGAATAAAAGACGATTTTACAAAATACAATATCATCGTCGCAGCTCTAGATTCGCAAATTCTACAAAGCGTGAGTGACATTGTCACGAAGCCGCCAACAGCTGAAAAATATGCAACTCTCAAGACAGCACTTATTGATCGTCTCCAAGATTCAGCGGAGAAGCGTCTGACACGTCTTCTCACAGGGATTCAGCTAGAAGATAGGAAACCCACAGAACTCCTACGTCATATGCTTGAATTGGCCGGACCCGCTTTAGCGGAAAGTGAGATAGTGCGAACATTATGGATGCAGCGCCTACCACAACACGCGCAAGCAATACTCTCAGCACTCTCGGAAAATAATATCTACCAACTGGCGTCAGCAGCAGATAAAATAATTGACATATACCAAACAACTGAATGCAGTGCGGTGGATCACAAGAATAGGCAGAGTTCATCAAGAGCGGAACCAACCGAAACATCCATATTGCTACAACTCCAGAAACAAGTTTCAGCTCTCACACACGAAGTATCCAAGTTAAAACTTACCCAGACGAATCGCTCTACAGATTTCCGAGGAAGAAGAACTCAAAGTCCTCGTAGGAACTTCTCATATCATAATGCACCACAACATAACTACACAAGAAAAAGCAGGTCCAAGTCTCGTGATAGACCAGCTGAGAAGAACAATGATTTTTGCTATTACCACATGCGATTCGGGGAAAAGGCTCACAAGTGCTATCAACCGTGCTCTTTTACTAAAAAAAAAACTTCGGGAAACGACAGCGGAACCTCGCAGTAGAGACATGTGAGATTCCCAACAACAAAACTTGTCGTCTCTTCGTGTATGACTTGCAAACACGACAGAAATTCCTTGTGGATACTGGTGCAGATGTTTCTGTCATACCGAGAAATCCATCTTATAACAAGAACAGTTTAACTTCTGACAATTATCCCACTACGTTGTATGGAGCGAATGGAAATCCCATTAAAACCTATGGTACAAGGACCGTCGAACTCAATTTTGGCCTACGACGGGCATTAAAATGGCGATTCATTGTTGCCGATGTTTCAAGACCGATACTAGGCGCAGATTTTCTACACAATTACAACTTAACGGTTAACCTCAAAAAAGCAATTATCGCAGACCAGTCTACAGGTTTACTAATCAAGGGAACAACTTACAAAGGACCAACTTCTGGAATTTCTACCATTTCTACATCGCAAAAATATCGGGACATCCTGAACAAATATCCTAACTTAACAAGACCTAATATGAAAATTCCTGATAAACAAAAACATACAGTAACCCATTGTATAGAGACGAAGGGACCTCCTGTCACTGAGCGTGCTCGTAGGCTGGCACCAGCTCTACTCGAAGCAGCCAAAAAGGAATTTAAGTTCTTAATGGAGCAGGGGATTTGCAGGCCATCAAAAAGTAATTGGGCCAGCCCCTTGCACATGGTCAAGAAGCCAAATGGTGAATGGCGTCCGTGCGGGGACTACCGCAGATTAAACGCAAAAACAATCGTAGACAAATATCCTATATCTCAACTGCAGGATTTCGCACACAAATTATCAGACGCTACTATATTCAGCACCATAGATATGACGCGTGCCTACCACCAGATACCAGTGGAACCAGCGGACATACCAAAGACAGCGATCATTACCCCATTTGGGTTATTTGAATTTACACGTATGCAATTCGGACTAACAAATGCAGCACAAAGCTTCCAGCGATTTATGCATGCTGTAACCAAAGACTTAGATTTTTGTTTCGTTTATTTGGACGACATACTAATCGCTTCCAAAAACGAAGAAGAACACAAAAAACATCTAGACTTACTGCTAAATCGTCTTGCCGAATATGATCTGGTAATTAATATAAACAAGTGCCAATTTGGTGTGCATAAAGTTAACTTCTTGGGTCACACAATCACCCAAAAAGGAATGTCGCCAATTAAAGAAAAAGTAACAGCAGTCACAGAGTTTCCAACACCAAAAACAGCAAAAGACTTGCGAAGATTTTTGGGAATGCTAAATTACTATCGCCGATTCCTTCCAAATTCTATCAACACACAGACTAAGCTATTCAACAGCATCAGCGGTTACAAAAAGAACGACAAAAGGATACTCACATGGAATCAAGAACTGACAGAAGCGTTTGAGGAAAGTAAACAGCAATTAGCAAATGCAGCTTTACTCGCGCATCCAATCCCATCAGCAAGAATTTCTATAATGGTCGACGCTAGCGACATAGCCATGGGAGCCTCACTACAACAGTTCAACGACAACTCTTGGGAACCTCTAGGATTTTTCTCGAAAAAATTTACACCTGCTCAAAAGAAGTACAGCACCTTTGATCGAGAACTTACCGCCATTTACGAAACTGTAAAATATTTCCGGAACCACATTGAAGGTAGAAATTTCACTATATATACGGACCATAAACCAATTACCTTCGCCTTTAATAAGAAGCGAGCCTCCAGCTCACCACGTCAAGAAAGGCAGCTGGATTATATAGCACAATTTTCAACGGACATTAGACATGTTTCCGGAGAACATAACGTAGTAGCTGACGCACTATCTCGAATAGAGGAGATTAATAGTCCTACTTCTATTGACTATAGGCAGATGGGAATAGCGCAGTGTCAAGACGACGGACTTATGAAGGCAAAAGATGACACCGCCCTCGCCTTACGTCAAATGGTGATACCTGGCACCGAAACTTCAATATGGTGTGACATATCAACAGGTAACATCAGACCATTTGTACCGGCTTGCATGCAAAAACAAGTAATTGAAAGTGTACATAATATTTGCCACCCTGGCATCCTGGGAACGACAAAAACAATTAAACAAAGATTTGTATGGCATAAGATGGCTACAGACATAAAAAACTTTGTCAAGCAATGTGTAGCCTGTCAAAAAGCTAAGGTCTCCCGACATACTGTTGCACCATTAGCAACATATATATTACCTGAGGATCGATTCCGAAATATACATATCGATCTAGTTGGACCTCTCCCAATATGTAACGAGTACCAGTACATACTTACAATGGTCGACAGATTTACCCGATGGCCTGAGGCGATTCCTCTAAAAAATATGACAGCAGAAACGGTCGCCACGGCATTGACGACCCATTGGATTGCCCGTCATGGAACTCCTGACAGCATAGTAACCGACCAGGGGCGTCAATTTGAAAGTTGCCTCTTCAAAAAACTTACAGAGAAGTTTGGTATCAAGCACCAGAGAACAACTGCGTATCACCCACAAGCCAACGGTATGATTGAGAGATGGCACCGTACGTTAAAATCATCTCTTATGGCATGTGGAGACCAGAATTGGGTTGAAAATCTACCACTCATTTTACTTGGCCTAAGAGCAACAGTACGTGAAGATTTGAAGTGTTCACCAGCAGAACTAACTTACGGTAGAACTCTAAAACTCCCATGCGATTTCTTCACAGCAACTCCACGCGAGGAACCAGATACGTATATAGGACGACTCCAGCGGAAGTTCGAGAACATCAAATCAACTCCTGCCAGCGTCCACGGTACAAGAAAAATTTTTGTTCACAAAGACCTACCTACTTCTACACATGTGTTCCTTAGAACCGATGGGGGAAGAAAGCCACTTCAGAACCCCTACGAAGGCCCATACCAAGTTGAAGAGCGTAATGAAAAAACATTCGTCATTACCGTTAAAGGACAACCAAAACGCGTCTCGATAGACCGACTAAAACCTGCCTTTGTACCAGTAGAGGATAATGTACCTATTTCAACATCTGTCCAGGAACCACTCCCAGAAAACATTACAAGAACAAGGTCTGGTCGCAGAATTCATTTTCCTGATAGATACCAATCAGTACGCAAATGAATGGAACTATGGCAAAATAAATTCATTTCTTTATTAACATTCATACAAACTCATATCAAATATAAGTTGATTCATACAAAACAAAATTTTATAGTAATCTATATAAAATACATAACCAAACTCATTGGAATTTCAAAGTATATATATTTTAAATTTACCGAGCAAAAATACTAAAAGTCTACAAAAACTTGATGAAATTTTGAGCTTTAGTATTCAAACTATCATAATTCTTGTAACAAATGAAAATTTTTCATTCTTAAAATCATGTAAATAACATGTAACTAGTTTTAAGTAAACTTTAAAATCGTATATTACACGATACAACATCAATGTCTAAGATATTATCTTACAACCAGCTAAGATAGCGAACACTTTAATATGTTTTACAATAAATGTACCAAGCATAATATATCACGCATTAATATAACAACCGTCTTACCATTATATCTTACCATAATATATAACATGTACTTAAGATAACTTATATATATAAAACGGGCTTAATATTTAACATTTATCATGTATACTATATACCAGATATTAATGTATACCTATATAATAAACATATCCAAGTTCAAAACCATTCCGCTATACGCGTTGAAGTTTCATATATTAAAAGAAAAAAAAAATTTTAAGCATTTTTATGTAAATCTTGTTATGCAGAAATTTTACATGTACTTTTAACAACTTTTAACAAACCTATGTACTTAGTTTTACAGTACATTATGTATTCTAAAGGAATTGAACATGTTGTTGAAATTTTCTCATTTATATGATACAATAATATTTTATACCATTTCTTTTAATGAAATGTAATTGTTTATAACCTTGTAATATTTTAACCGCATCCTCTCAAGTGTGATTCAGGTAACCTGCATCACACCTGATAGAATGTGTTGTTAAAAAAACTATTTTATCTAAATATTACTCCTTAAGTGTTTACAATGGTATTAGCAAATTTATCACAAGTTCAGGTATTCAAACCTAGTATATAAATAGACTACACTTGTAAACAGTTGACGAGCTATTATTATATGTTCATAAAAAGCAAATATTTTTTAATATATACTATGTACTCTCTAAATTGAATTTTCAGGTTCATGCATTTATAACTTGTACTTTATATTATAAATAGTTTTAATAATGTACTTTATCATATTTCAGTAATAGAAAATTTACTTTATATGAATAATAATTGTACAGCTTCTAGTATAAACACACAAGATGTTTCTAGGCTACTTTTAAATGATATTCATGCCACCATTCAGCCAATAGCTTGAAATAATTTTGCTCATTTTTAGCCAAGCTCCAAACCAAATGTTGTTGAAGCCACACTAGTTATAGATTTACTTTTTAAGCTCATGGAATATTTTTATACAACTAGTGATATAGGTGATATACAATAATGCACATAATCTTAAAATCATAATTTTTATTGCATTAAAAATTGTTCATGATGTGCATACAGTAATTTAATAAAGTCACAGACACATGTTTTTAAACAGTATTGTAGTCCTAGGTATAAAGAACCAATTTTAAATATTAAGATTTCTTTTTATGTCGTTATAACTTTATAACTGGAGGGGAGGCGTGTGGAGAATCACTTATCAACCGTATAAACTAATTTTTAGGTGTGTTATCCCTAATGGCAGAGACTTGAACGGCGAAAAGACAACCACAGATTATTCCGATTCTAATAGCCGTTCTGACAAGTCATGTCATACGTTTGTCATTCTCCACATTAGCCTTCCGAGTTTGATTTAAAATTGTAATCTTTTAAATCTATAAAAATAAAATTATCCTTCTGATATATAAATCGTATTTATTTGGAGTCAAAATATACATGGATGGTGACGTTGTTGTAAGACAGGTAAGTGTTAAATAATCGACGTTCCTAACCTCCATACCTGTATAATAAACCCTCATATCAAGAGACTTGTTTTAGTTGGGAAATTGACTATAATCCACACCCTGAATGATTGGAGTATCAAGCTTTGCCGCCGGCTTGTGCGGCGATGACTATTTGTGGAACACACCTATAGTATATTACATGGCCTAAACGCTAATGTAACAATACATATTTCTATTCTATTTTGAAAGGTTTGATTGCAATGGTCCTGCCGTCCAAGATGATCAACAGGCATCCACTAGCCGGGAGGAAGTAGAGCAGCCGACTCTGGAATCAGTGGAGCCTGCGGAATGGACATTGGTAATTTTTATTTCATTTATCCTAATTCTCAATAATCGCATTGTTCGCATTGGTGTCTCAACTGCTCCCAACTGCCCGGAGTCAGTGCGGTGAGACTGCGGCATCTCCAATTGGGGTGTGTTGTGAAACTGAAGGTATTAGGGAAGGAAGGGGAAGATGGGTAAGTACTTGGGTATTCAAATCTGGTCACCAAGCATGGCTAAAACCATTTCATTCCATGTTTCAATTCTTTAATGGTGGTGTTACAACAGGGTGATACTGAGAGTATCTTCCACTCTGTAATGTACTGCAAATATACTATTTATTATTTTTAATGAACAGTTTGTGGAATAACACAAAGTAATACAAATAAAATTTACTCGCACACGCCAGGATTTGAACAGGCGACCTCCGGATTGCTAGTCGTGAGCCTTACCGCTCGGCCATCAATAACTTGAAATAACTAATCTGCAAAATATTTTAATTTCTTCATTTTCCCATAGATACTTGTGTAAAATGTTATTTTATTACACGGTCTTTTGAAAGGTTTACACATTATTTGTTTTTAAATTACTTGTGGCTGGTTATAAAACTTGACATTCTTCTTATATTTTGTTCAGGATGAAAATCCAGTTTTCACACTTCCTGAAAGTCCAGTGATGCCAGTGGTATCAACTGTTCGACCCGTAGTTCCAAGGAAGGCATTCAAGAGGCGACTGTGCTTGGGAAAATCAACAAAGGACTCGCTCTTTAGTGACCTGCAAAATGTTGCTACCACCCAACTTGCTACGGAAAGAGTGTTATTAGAGACCCAGACTGAAAACTTTCAAATGCAAAAGGTCCAGTCTAATGTATAAAAACAGTTTATTATAAACAAGTTCTGCTTTGTAATTATTATTATGCGTTACAGCTGTTTCGCCCTCTGAAGGCATTATCAAACTGTTTTTATACATTAGATAACAAATTATTGAATATATAAAATAAATAAAAATTGAAATGGAGTTCTACAAAATTAACTAATAACAATAAACAGGTCCAGCCTCTTTTGCAATGCGACTTCCTGAGTATGCAGACTGCCCACTTGAAACTCCAACTGGAAATGCTCGATGCGGCGAGGGTCTCAAAAGAAGCCCAATCGGATATACAACTGCAAATCCTTAGTGATGCCAGGAAGCAGAAGGTCGCAGAGGCAGCCCGAGCAGAAATCCGATGAGAAATCCAACTGGATATATTGAAGTTGGAGAGGAGAGCTCAGGAGGCAATTACAAAGAAATTAGAAAGTGGTAATTGTTAATATTATAATGCTTGTACATACATATTATTTGCAATAACGTCTCTATTTAAATGGGCGATGTTGTTCCCTGCATTGTTCCTGAATGCCACATTGTTGGGTTCATCACCAACACCGTGGATCCAATCTTGTGGATATTCCTCCCCACGATTGATGCATATGTTGTGAAGAACTCCACATGCAACTATAACTGCCATCGTGGTGTCGATGTTTAGTCGTAGGCCATTGGATAAGACCGGAAATCGTCTTTTCCACAATCCATATTGTCTTTCTACCACGTTCCTTGTTTTTATATGTTTTGTGTTGTAGTTGTTCTGGTTGGGTGTTTCCGGATTTCGATATGGTGTCAGCAGATATGTCTAAAATATGAAATAAAATATACATTTGTAATAATGTTATACTGTTTTCTTTTGCAGAATGTCCTTAAAATCAAGTAAATCCACGTTCGGCTGGAGCACTCGAGAATGGTGCACGCGCTAAGTATTCCCGCACTAAAGGATTTTTTTCTTGTTTTTTTATTATTTCCTATATTTTCATATTGTGCGTAAATATGTATGTCACAATTTTCTTAAGTTATTTTCAGTTGTTTCCAATATTCTCATAATGTGCATATATATGTATGTCACAGTAAACAATATTAAATTCTCCCTATATTCTATTAATTGCTAGTTTTGCTTTGTGGGAACTATTTTCTTTATGATTTATGATTCTTGTTTATTGGTCATCGTTCATTAGCTTCGCAGACCAATATCAATAATAATGCCTTTTATGTGTTCTTTTTAATCTTTCTTTGGTTTGCTTTCATGTTGCCCACATCTTCGAGTCTCTGTTGCCGAGGGTTACGACTCCCACTCCAAAAGCTCTGATGAACAAGGATACTCCACTAGATGCGCTCCTTCACGGCATAGAGAGCTGCCAACACCAACGTTCCGGATGCCTGTGATTGGTCACTCCGGTTTATTGGTGTTGCTACTTACTGTTATGATCAATTATACATACTATGTTCCTATAAACTGTAAACTATTCTATTATTTATGTAAAACTTGTAACTTTCTGCCTAGTTTTTTAATGCTCAATCTTTATGTGGATTATGTTTTTTTCTGTAGTTTTATCAAAGGTTACAGTTAAGAGTTTAGATTCAAAAAACCTTCATTAACAAAACAGTTTTTTCTTTGTTTTCTTTTTTTTTTAATTTCCTGAAAGTTCAACCTCGTAACACATTTTACGTCGAGTACTAAATATTTAATATTTGCTCATCAAAACCTAACAAAACTGCATGTATTTTCATTGGCCGACAGTTTAGAGAGACATGACAGCAAAAATAGATTTAAAATCAGTAAATTAACTGCCAAATCCATCCACAAAGAGAATAAAGTTTTTTCTAGTAGCGTGGATTCATTTATTGCAATATATGAGACATTTGTATAGCAAGAAGAGATTGTTTAATTTATAAATGTACCTAACCTTCCATTTCCCAACCCTTATGGGTCAGTGAATGACCAACAACCAACTGAAAACATGACAAATGACTCTCCGAATAAGCTAATGGGAGAAGAGTTTGGAACGTTAAGAGAGTTAGAGCGAAGCATGTCAGTCCACCATTAATCGAGTTATCTGCATTTATCCCTTCTTTCAATATCTCTACAACCTTGTCAATTCTCATAAACATGCTTCCCAAATACACTCTCATTTACCTATTAAATATAAAGTACCCATTAATCATACACATTCATTTTAAAGTTAAGTTATAAAAAAGGTATTTGAATATTTAAACAATAAATATACTTTTAATGGATATCCACTATCTCCAAGAAGTGCTCCATTTGGGTACTGCCATGTCTCGAACATTGCTCTGGCTCGGCAGCCTTGAAAAATAAGGGAGTCATGTGTAGATCCTGACCATCTTGCTACAATGTCTCTTATTCTCATTCTGGCATCTGAAATGGTCTGCACGTTAATGGAAAAGTAGCCCTTCCTATTTCTGAACGTTTCAGCTTCTGGTCCACCTTTCGGAGAAATCAGATGGTCAACACAATACTTAATTGGTACAGTACAGAAAAACATGCAGACAAAACTAAAACACATGCTTGTCTGGCACTTACCCACGGATTGAATTTTGACATGAGTGCAATCAATTGCACCTATTATGTTGGGGAATCCGGCTATTTCGTGGAACTCCCTTTTTACTACTTCCACCTCTTCCCCTATTGGTAATTTAATGTGGACAGGCCTTAAACTTGCCAAGGCACGAGAAACACTTTTTACGATTTTGCTGGTCGTAGATGGGGAAATTTTAAAAAAGTCTCCATTTGTTATGTGGAAACTTCCAGTTGCGTAGAAACGCAAAGCAACAAGCAATTGATTGCATGGTAAAACTGGGCAGTTTTTAAAAAAGAAATAAACAAAGCATGATAACATTAGATAAAAGGTTTTCAGACCTGATAAGTGCTAAATATATTCAATGACACTCGAATAAGTCAAAATTTTACCTTTCGCTTGCGTAAGTCAAATTATGCTCTATTTGGCTCAAAACGTATAAAAAACACGTTTTAGTCATCCTAAAACGGGTATAAAAGTCTGCATCATTTAATATATGTATAAAATTTATATCGCCGTCTTGTCGCCGCCTATATAATCCAATATTATTATCAAGCATATCGGCCCATTCCACCGCATTTACTATATTCAAAATGTTCATAATTCGAATTAAAAAACCGACAAGAGCGTGAACTGATGACAGATGACAGCGATGACAGATCGATTGCTTTCGCGTATTTCGCTCTGTTGTTATTTTTATAAGTAGGTCTTCCTTAAGCGTCTTTAATCCACGAGGTTAGCTTCCTTAAATTTGAGTGGTGTGGCGATCAAGTGCTTTGGGCAAAACGGATTTGGGCATTTCAGCAGGGTTGAGTCGAGTATTCGGCTCAGATTAGATTGGCCACAACGGCCGTTAGTATCGCAAGTTAACTGCCTTAGAATTATTCTGAATAATAACTTATGTATTTTCGCTATAAATAGATCACCTTCTTTTCTGAACATAGATTCTTTTTTGAATTCATTCCAAACTGTTATCAGCAGTTCCGATAAATTTCAAACAAACACGTCAAATCTTTATAGGCGACCTTAATATTAACACTTTATCTCCATTTCACCCGCAATTCGACGACTATCTAGGCATGCTCACAGAAAAAGGATTCATAACAACAATCAATACACATACTCGTGTTCACATAATCAACTCCAGTCAGACATTAATAGAATTGTTGAATGGAGTAAAATAAATAGGATTGACTTTAATGTTTCTAAATGTTTAATTTTGTCATTCACTAGGGCGAGTCATACCTGGTATTACCGGTATACAATGGACGCCCGAAGTTTAAAACGTGTCTCGACAATGAAGGATCTTGGAATCATGTTTGATAGTAGACTGACATTTCATGCTCATATTGAGGCGGCATGTAGCACTTCACTTAGAATTCTGGGCTTTGTTCTACGCACTGCAAGGAATTTTAGAGATAACCGGGTGCTTATAGTTTTATATAATTCCTTAGTAAGGAGTAGACTTGAAAGTGGGTCGGTGATTTGGAGTCCACACCAGGTAAAGTATTCTCTCATGTTGGAGAGAGTTCAGAAGAAATTCTTGAGATTTCTCTACATGAGGGAGTATGGCTACTACCCGTGGCTCTATCCCACTGAATTTCTTTTGGGTATGCTCGGAATGAACTATCTACGGGTCAGGAGAGATGTGCGCATTGCTACACATTTCTTTAGACTGATTCGTGGATGGTTTGAAAACTCGGTCATCATGGAGAGCATTCATTTCTATGTTCCCGATGGTTACCTACGTCACCGACAACATAGACTATTTTATCTCCCGGCTTGCAGAACTAACTTGCCAATGGTCATGCCTGTAGGGAGAGCAATCTTGCTGTTGAACAGAATTAATTCGGATATCGACATGTTTGCCATCAATGAAGCTTCTTTTAAAAGGCAAGCTCTATTATCACTGGTATAGTTGATATACACACTGTAAATATTAATCTTTTAATTCTTATTATAAAAATTATTTTAAAAACGCTTTGAAATGAACAATTTTGTAATGTTTTTGAAATTAATAAACAAATTAAATTGAATTGAACAGGGCACAAAAAATCCTCTTTGGATCACAACAACGTAAAAAATATTAACTTCACTGACTCTTTTGCTATCCACACTTCAATTTCCGACCACTACACAACAGCCCCCTGCTTTAAAGATAAACCGCCCACAACTGCTAAAATTAAGTACGTCCCTCGAACAAACTATAAGAATTTAATTGAGGTCTTGCAATTAGAATACTGGCAAAAAGTATTTGATAAAACTGATACTGACATTGCGATGAATGAATTCATCTGCATCCTCCATACATATATATCTAAACATACAAGTAACAAACTCATACCGAACATCCAGTTAAAACTCACGCCCTGGATATCTCCCGGCCTTGTCAAATCGATTTACAAAAGAAACCAACTCCACAAAAGGGCGCAAAAGTTACCAGATAATATTTTATTACAAACTCACTAAAAGAAATACATGAACTTATGCAAAACGATTATTAAAAATACGAAGGAAAATTATTATAAAACGTTCGTTTACGAAAATTTTTGTTCTCCAAAACGTATTTGGGAAGCATTTCGTAGTATTAGTAAAACAAAAATCAACAGGTCTTCCGAAATTAAATCATTAGATATCGGTAACACAAACTCCTCTAAATCTAACAATATGGCGAATTTTGCTAATAACTACTTCAAATTGGTGGAAACCACACCTGCCAAGAATATCCTCGATAAATCCACTAAAACTGAAACTGATCTTGCTAAGTTGGTCACCTCTAACCTCAACCATAAAATAGACAATATACAAACATCGAAGAACGAAGTCTTGGAGATAATTGACGACCTAAAGCCATCTAACGCTTGTGGAACAGACAAAGTTTCGACAAATCTGCTAAAAGTAATTAAGTCATTCATAGCAACTCCAATAGCTTTCATCTCAAATTTAAGTCAGATCAGGAATATTCCCTAACTATCTAAAACATTCAATTGTTGTACTACTACACAAAAATTGAGATAAATCTGCGATTCAAAATTACCGTCCGATATCTCTGGTCAATTCGGTCTCAAAAATTGTCAAAAACCGTCTTAGCTTTTACCTAGAAGATAATAACATTCTTTCTGAGACACAATTTGGCTTCCGACCGGGTTAAGAGGTACCGAAAATGCCATTGGCAATCTTACTAAAGTCATTTCTAATAACATCGATCGAGGAATTAAAAGCATCGCGCTCTTTTTGAATCTGGCTAAAGCTTTTGATACCATCTCGCACAAAATCCCTTTGAAAAAACTTCAGCCAATCGGTATTCAGGTGCTTTTACTTAAATGGTTAGGTTAGGTTAGGTTAAGCTATCTAGAAAATCGAAGCCAAAGAGTTAATATAAGATATTTTCGTAGAAAGCAATCACTTTGTGGTTTAACATTTTAATAAAATAAAAACAATATTTTTTTTGTTTAAAACCACGAATTTTTATTAATTTTAAGACCGACCGGTTTCGCTACACTCGAGCATCGTCAGGGTACAAAATTAAACTGAGTTTAGTTTAATTTTGTACCCTGACGATGCTCGAGTGTAGCGAAACCGGTCGGTCTTAAAATTAATAAAAATTCGTGGTTTTAAACAAAAAAAAATATTGTTTTTATTTCAGTTAATATTAGTGTCACTCTAAGCGATCCAGCCAATATCGAATTTGGTGTTCCACGGGGAAGTACTTTAGGACCGAAATTGTTTAATATCTATATCAATGATCTTTGTAACAGTTACCTTGCCGATCATATCATTACTTTTGCTGACAATACGGTCTTAATATTTGAAGCGAAAAACTGGTACAAAACGCACAGAAAAGCCGAAATTGTGATAAACAATGTTAAACATTGGTTAAATAATAATCTCCTTACTCTCAACACGGAAAAGACAAAATTTATACGTTTTAGTACAACACAAGCGGGATAACCCAATGAAATACTGAACATTACTATTCACATTTGTAATGAACCGAATACTTGTACTTCCAATATCTTAGAATCCGTGGATAGTTTAAAATATCTAAGAATCACAATAGACAAATTTCTGAGATGGGAAGAATACATTAACTCAACTGCCTCAAAAGTCAGATAACTTACCCACCTTTTTATGACCATCAGAAATATTCTCTCTGTAAAAGATATGAAATCAATATACTATGCCATGTGTAATTCTTTACTCGAATATGCATCCCTAGGTTGGGGTGGCTGTGCCAAAACAATATTAGACTCCCTGGTTAAAGCACAGAAATCACTACTAAGAGTCATCCTCAAAAAACCATTCAGGTGCCCCAGTGATGCATTATTCACGGAAATAAAAGTTCTCGATGTTAGACAACTGTATATTATAAAGATTATATTACTTGCACAAAAACAACGTCAGCACTTCCCTTCCATCGACCACCTTCACGACACCCGACTTTCAAGGAATAATCCAATAGTCCCAATAAAAACCTCGACGTCCCTTGAGCAATGGCAATTTTCGTACTTAGGACCTAAATTATTTAATATCATTTCTAATATTTGGAAAACGAAAAGTACAAATGTTTTGCGCAATTTGGTCAACAACTGGCTTCTTGATTTAGGGAGGGTAAAAATTAAATATATTGTATCGAACGCATTACGCAATGCTATCCAAAGGCCGCAAAGCAGCTTTCTGAACATGGGAGGATAAGAAAGCTAGTATTTACATCGTATCCCCTCCCCAGCCGGCGAGTACTGAGCACAACGCGCGCTCGGACACAGTATTTACATGGTATCCCCTCCCCGGCTGGAAAGCACTGGGCACAACGCAAGCCGTGGACACAGTATTTACGTCGCATCCCCTCTCCTTTGACCAGGCGAAGCCAGGCCAAACACTGAACGGCGACGGTCAGCAAATCACCGCAAAGCACGATAAAGCTAGAAATATTTCTCTGTTTATATATAATTGCGCAAATTAATGTTTGATTTACGTGAGTCTTGCCGCAATAATGCTTAATAAAAATATACAGGTTAAAAAGCTGGACTCGCGTCTATGTTGTAAAGTAATATTGAAAAATGTAAACATTAATATTAAGGATTTCCTCACACCAATGTCGGTCTGAGGACCCACTGATTCATATTGTACAATTTATTATAAAAATATTAAAAATGCTAGGGAAAAACAGTTTTCATGAGATGAAGCGGCGTAAAGTGTACTATTTTTATTATTTTTTTTATTGAATAAATAGTTAATACATATCAAAAAACAAGTCTTGCTAAGCCGATTGAATTGGCTTGTCAACAGGTGCTTAAAGTTTAGTTACAGATACATTTTTATAAGTTATAATTTACATCTTATATCTACAGAATCAACAAATTTTTCATACATATTAAAGTAAATATTTTTTTTCCGATAGCCAATTTTGCACCATATATTTAACCTTATTCATAGATTTATATTGCTTTATAGTGTCAGGTAATAAATTAAATATCTTTATTTTTTTTTTCGTAGAAAGCAATCACTTTGTGGTTTAACATTTTAATGAAATAAAAAAATATTTTTTGTTTAAAACCACGAATTTTTATTAATTTTAAGACCAACCGGTTTCGCTTCACTCGAACATCGTCAGGGTACAAAATTAAATTAATCAATATACAAAATGTGTCTTTATATATACATACAGAGGGAGAGAGAAAGTAAAACCAAAATGAAACATATATTAGCTTTACATAATCATCATATAAATTATTTTAAGTGTTTCAAAAGATAGGAAAAAATTTAATGTGTACATTCTGCCAGCAATTGATCTGAGTCTTTTACAGGTTTTTTTTAATATGTTTGTCCCATTTGAAAAAGCAATCTACTGTTACACCAAGATAGACATATTCCGTAACTAATTCTAAGCTTTCACATTTACAATTAGTCGGCATATTTTTATGGATGCAATAAAAATGATGAGAAATAATATTAGGATTAAATTGAAATATGGCGTTAGGTGATCTTATATGCATAACTTTGATTTTTCTAGCATTTATTAATAATCCTGCATCATGTGACCATTTACAAAGTTGATTAAAGTCAATTTGCATGTGTTCAATTGCAATTTTTAAATCTGTATGTGATATGACCAATACCGTATCATCTGCAAATACAAAATGTCTAACAAAAAGAGAAAAGTTTTTTCATTATAGTTACTTAAATTATATATAGTGTAGGTCCCAATATGGAACCTTGTGGATCTCCTGCAGATACATTCTTTGTTTTACTAAAAGTATTATTTATTTTGGCACATATTTTTCTATTTCTAAGATAATCTTTAAATAAATTTAACACATTTCCTCTTATTCCAATATCATGTAATTTATTATTTAATTGATTATTTATGTAATTGGAAAAATCTTGCAGTAATTTTTCAGTATTTTTTTTCTTCGAAAGCCATATTGATTTGGATTTATGATAGCGAATTTTTCAATGTAATTATTTAATTTATTTGATAAAAAATTTTCGATAATTTTTTCTAACGCAGGTAGTATACTTATAGGCCTATAATTTCCCAGTTCAATGTGTTTTCCACCCTTAAATATTGGTTTAGTAATGCTACATTTAAATTCTTGTGGAATTTTTGCTTGCTTTATTATCATATTTATTAAATGAGTAATTATTGGCCCAAGAGTTTTTATATTTCTTTTTAAATCAAACATTCTTATATTGTCAATACCTGTGCTTTTAGAGTTTTTATTATTTTTTTAACATTTTTTTCAATATCAGTTATAGTAGCTGTAATGTTTCCTCTTTTTGGTGAATAATTATTTTTTTTCTTCTTTTGAGGTTTTAGAAGGCTTCGAACGTGAGCTTGGCTGGGGAGTGGAAATACCACCTACCCGGTCCACATATGCTCTCGTATGAAACCATTCCTCCCTCGTCGCGCTCCATCATTATTCAGGATGTAAATTAAACACCCTTATTTGAGATACTTCCTTGTTTAAGCAGAGACTCCTATCTAAAATTACATAGTTACGACTTTTAACGTAATCTCTCATGTGGTCATTATTTTTGCATAATTAAATTTCTCCACTACGTTGTGTGTATTTTTTGTTTCAATGCTTTATAACTTAATTATCATGTTTTTGTGGTAACATTGGTTCTTTTCAGGCTAGTGATTGAGGCAAGGAGATGGATTACGTCGAGATATTGCGGACGTCGGTATCATTTAACCCATCTAAAGTCTTCTCAAGAATCCCTATCTCCTAACGCTAGTTCCTTTAGAAACCGTAGATCCTGTGGAAGGTACATAACATTTATGCTAATGCCATAGCATACATATATAATTAAATCAATCGAATATAGGTTAGTACAATATTAGTTATGAATCATATGTTCTCCAAATTCTCTCCAGTCCTACGACGACCTGTGGGGTACATACATGTACATTTAATTTTTGTAAGTATGGTTAGTAATTGTGATTTTGTACGAAGACGAACTCGGAAAGCATATTGCTGCAAAAAATTGGCACCTCTTCCTGCAATGTAACCGGGTGATCCAAGGTCGAATAAGATCTTCACACCGTAGTCAGGTGCCTCTAGTGATCGGTACTAGGTAGGCTTTCCCATTTATCCCCAGATCCGCAACCCTCTAGTGCTACGATCGAACCTCCCCAGGGTCCAGTACACTCCAAATTCCATCACCTCCGGATCTACGACTACTGAAGCGAACCGGTTTCGTCTTCTGATCAATCATATACTCACGGTTGTTGTGATATTTAATTCGTAGACTGCGTAACTCCAAATTTTTCGAAAATACGTTTTTAATGCCATCTGGTGTTAAAATTAGTCCCCCATCGACTAGTAAAACTCGAAAATTTAAAAAAAATAACCTTTTAGATAAAGACAAATTAGGAAACTGCTTAAATTCATGGTGCCATTTTTACTCGCGAATACTTCGAAACTCCTTAATTCAGTATTGGCCGGTGAGCCGTGCACGCTTGTTGTGTTTTTGACTGAGGAAATTTATTTACGGTGTAATAGTTTTACCGTGAAATTAACTGAGATAAGTTGATTAATCAATTTTGAACATTTTATAACCTTAATTTTAATTGTGAAGTCACGAATAGTGTTTTGTATCTGTAGTCTAAGCTGACGTCTTCTGCACCGTGTGATGCTCTGCCGTAGCTCTCTTGTTTTATGTGCCTCTGCGGTTGCGTTCACCGCTTTTACAGTGGTACCTGCTTATCACCACACGCCCTCCTAATGTCATCATCACTGCACGAATTGATTTAACCAACCCGGAGCCCTTCGCGTCCTACCTAATAGGTCGTTGTTCTGTGATTATCTCTTCTTCAAGGTCACCATCTCTTTGCAAGTGGATCTCCTCGTGATGCATATCCGGATCCGGTTCTTCACTGACCTCTTCAAACAAACCCAAAATATTGACGGTGGAACGTGCGGCAATTCCATCTCGTCTCTCCTCAGACACAGTCCGTTCTCTGTCAGGCATCTTCCGCGGGTCAAGCACATGTCTTAGTATGCCATCTACTTCGATGTTGTTGACTGAAGTAAGTCCTGTCACCCTTCCATGCACGATGTGCATCTCCCATCTACTGGCTTAACCGCAAGAAGATCGCCCACTTAGAACTCAGTCAATACTTCCTCTTCTATATTCACTTGCGTCTATATTCTCCACGAGTAAGTGTGAACTATACTAGACAGCGCAACACCTTGATCATCCTGACTTTTTGCGGCCAAAGATTGTACCAAAACACTGCCTGCAGGGGATCGCTTCCACTTCTGGCTGCAGTTCTCTTTATTGTTTGATGATGTCGTTCAACAATACCGTTTCCAGCTGGTCGGTATGCCGCGCGAAATTTTTGACGAACATTCCATCTCTAACACTTATCTGTAACACTGTAGGAACAAAATGCAGTCCCATTGTCCATGACTTTGGGCGGGCCTCTTTCCCGAAACACTTCTTCCAAATGTCTGATAATCGAAGCTGCATTATCTGACTCGATTTCCCACCACACGGCAAATCTACTTGGACCGCAATCGATAAATGTGAGTAAACATTTCTTACCGAAATGAGTAACATCAACTGCCAAGCGACTCCAGGTTGTCACAACATTAAGATTACCCGCTTCGTGGGATGATGGCGGAGGGTCAATTGTCCTGCATTGTACGCAGGAACGCACGCATCTATCGACGTCCTTTCTTCTCGCCTCGGGATCGACCAGCCGGGCAAGATGAAGCGTTCACTTTACTCCAAAGTGATGCTGAGCATGAAGAGTTTCTACGCTTAAAGCACATGTTTGCTCACCAGTTCCACTTTCAAGTCTCTCCCACCTATCTTCACACTCTGAGGAGTTTCTTTCACAACGTTTCCTGTCATGGCTACTCTTTGCCTAGGTCTTGCAAACCCTAGTAAGTACATCAGTTTTATTTCTACAGGACAACATGGGTGATCGACAATGTCAGATCAAATTCTTCTACAATCTCCTTCATCAATCCCAAGCGTCACTTAACGAGCATCTCTGACACGACTACTCCCGGTCAGTGTAGATCTCAGCCAGCACAAAACCGTCGCCGAATCTGTAATGATCTCCAGAGTTTGATTTCACTTGAGAGTCAGATTTAATCCCTTAAGGAAGGAAAAGTACCAGCATTTACAAGACTTAAAACAGACATTAGAAAAGGATTACCACTCCTTTTACGATAACCTTCCTCATCATTAAAATCATTTAAATGCATCTAAATATACTGCCTCGACATATACATACATTGTTGTGTTTTATTTTGTGAATGTAAAATTCCTATCTCCCAAATTTTCCGCTAGGTTGTTCATAAAACTGTTCGTAGAAAAATATGTATCTTTTGTAAAATACGTATCTCCATTCTTGGTTTTTATGTAAACTTCCTAACTCCGATTTGAAATAGAAAGCCTTAACTTACAAAAGTTTAATGATTGAAAATAAATTTCGAAATATATTATATGTTCGAAACATAAATAAAAAGAATGAGTTGTCTTTCATTTTTTTTTCACTACGAGGTTTTTTGTGCCTCCTGTAAAATTTTACATTTGGTGGTTACGCATTCTACGAATTAATGCGACGATATGTGGTTTCCTAGGCCAGACATCACCTCCAAGCACGCACTGTAAAATGGTTGCTATAACCAAGGGTTTTACATTGCCCAGTTGAACAGTACATAAGAAAATATATATATATATAAACATACGTTTTTTTTTATAATCTGCAATGTATTACTTTAGATAATACATCCCAGACCAGGGAGTGCAGAGATATGGGGCTGACACCACCCATAGATACATTCCTCCCGTTTAGATACATTCTAATATATACGATACACATAATAAACAAACGTTTGGTTTTGGTTGATAGTTTTTTTTTTTTTTTTTTTATGCTTCCGATTTTGTTGTCCGGGTTAAATCTTCCCCATAGGAAAAACTAAACCCTTCCACTCACTTTTCCACAAATGATCAACTAGTCAATCAACACTATGCAAGTGCATTATATAAGTAAAATAAATACAAAACAATACAAGAACAACAACACGTCAACTCACCAGAGATCAAATGGGAAAAAAAATTCACCGACTCCATATATTTTCATATCAGAGGGTTCGGCTCGGTAGAACTTCTAACAGGGCCTATAAATCCTACTGATCCCTCAACATAAATATTTAAAAAATCTTTCGTTATCCTACATGTATTCAAAATGACCGACTTTTGCATTTTTATATATAAATTTTTTGATAGATCTAATACGCCTAAATTTTTAATGAGAGAGCTAGGTATAATGCCAGTAGCCGAAATAACGAATGCTAATATTTTTATAGTCTGAGAATGCCAAATTCTTTTTATTTCGTTTCCTAAATCTGTTTATTTTCTTATTTTTTCATTAACAGATTTTTTAATGTTACAGGAATTTGGAATAGCGACATCAATGATATAAGTTATTTTTTTTAATTTTTGTCATGTAAAACTATATCGGGTCTATTATGACTAATCGTTCGGTCTGTTAGTATAGTTTTATCATAATATATTTTATAAAATTCGTTTTCTAAAAATGAATTTGGTTCGTATTCATAATATGGTACTATATTACGGCAGTCAATCAAGTTATGTTTAATTACCAAATTTTGGTGAATTATTTTTAAAACTTGATTGTGCCTAAATGTATACTCGGACGGTGCTAATATAGTACAACCCGATATAATATGTTCTATAGTTTCCGGAAAAGCCAAACATTTTCTACACAAATCATCAATTTGATTTGTATCTTTGATTATATGGTTTCTATAATTTTTAGTATTAATGACTCTATCCTGAATGGCAAGCATAAATCCTTCTATTTCTGCGCTCAACTCTCCAATACTCAACCATTTGTTTGACGAAAATTTGTCAACATACGTTTGGTTGAGATAATTGAAGTGTTTTGCGTGTAAAATTTTTTTTGACCAGGAATCTAATAGTTCCTGGTTGGGATTTATAAAAATGTTGGCATTCTCATCGTATAAATTTAAAGGTGTAATATTTCTATCTGCCTTGCAAATTATTTTGTGCATTTTTGAGCTATGAGCTTTCCTATGGAAAAAAGTTCTTAGCATTTCTACCTGATTATGTTTCAAAGAAGTTATTTTGACTATGCCTCTACCTCCTAAATTTCTAGGTAAATTAACTCGTTCTATAGCTGAATTTGGATGATGGCAATTAAATTTTGTTAGCGTAGTTCTAATTAATCTTTCTAAGTTATCTAAATCTGTATTAGACCATTTAATTATGCCAAATGAGTACGTTAATAGAGGTATTGCCCAAGTATTTATTGCTTTTACTAAATTTTTAGCAGATAGATTGCATTTTAAAATTTTCCTGATCCTAGTTTGAAATTTAATCCTAATATCATTTTTAATACTAGTATGGTCTAATCTATTTGATTGTGGGTATCCTAAATACTTATAAACCTCATCCCTTTTCATACTAGTAATTTGGAAATTTCTAAATATACTCTCGTCCCCATCTACAATTTTGCCTTTCTCTATATGGATCGTTCTACATTTATCTAAACCAAAAGTCATTTTGATATCATCTGAAAAGTTTTTAACTACCTCGATCATTTTCTCTAAATTTTGTTCAGAATTCGAAAATAATTTTATATCATCCATAAATAATAAATGCGAAATTGTACTACTCTCCCTTGTATTACCCTTAACTTTTATTCCAAACTTGCTTTTAATTAACATTTTAGATAGAGGATTCAATGCTAAGCAAAACCAAAGAGGACTCAATGAGTCTTCTTGAAAAATCCCTCTTTTAATTGAAATGCCCGGTATTACTATTTTCTTACCTTTTAAATTGATAAGTAAATTGGTATTCCAAAAGGACATAATATTTTCCAAAAAGCTAATAATAATGGGGTTAATTTTATATATATTTAATACTTTGATCAGCCACGAGTGCGGGACACTATCGAAAGCCTTTTGGTAGTCTATATAGCAAGTATGTAAATTACGTTTTCGAGTTTGAATCTGTTTTAGAATTACAGAATCGATAACTACTTGTTCTTTACATCCCATATGTTTTCTGCGACAACCTTTTTGTTGTTCAGATAAAATATTTTTTTCATCTAAATGAGTATATATTAAATCTGTTAAACAAGAGGTTAAAATTTTGTATATTGTCGGTAAACATGTAATGGGTCTGTACTGAGAAGGATTATTAATATTTTCGCTTTTGGGTAACATATAAGTAATGCCCTTAGTTAGAAAATTTGGAAAATTTTGAGGTTGACTGACAAATTTTGAAAGATTTTTTGCCAAAAGAGGATGTAAAGTAGTCAGACGTTTGTACCAAAAATTATGTATCCAATCGCAACCCGTGGCTTTCCAATTATGAGTATTTTTAATAATTTTGGTTAACAATTCAACCGATATATTAGAAAAACTCATTTGTTCAATACCTGAAAAATTGAGTTCTTCATTTTTTATCCATGGAGTTGACTCGTTATGTTTTATATCTTTACTCCAAATTTTAGTCCAAAAATCGCGCATATCTGATTCAGATGGCAACGGAATATTATTATTCGAAATAATATTTTGTTTATCGTCAAGTTTGGAAAATATATTTTTTCATTTTTCTGGAATAATTAATAATCTATTATTATTTTTTTTTATTATACGTATAATTATATCTTTTTAATCTACTAGCTTTTACGCCTAATTTTTGTTTTAATAAATCCAATAAATCATTGATTATATTTTCATTATTATGACTATCAATGTTATAACCAAATTTTCTACCAATTTCATCTACATGTCTCAAAATTTTCCTACTTCTATTTCCATTTTTATATTCTATTACTCTAGCTATGTTACTTCTTAAAAATACTACATCATTTTCTAATCTGATCTGCCATTCTGGTTTACTATAACTATATGATCTATCGTCAGA
This sequence comes from Hesperophylax magnus, assembly GCA_026573805.1. NCBI lineage: Eukaryota > Metazoa > Arthropoda > Insecta > Trichoptera > Limnephilidae > Hesperophylax > Hesperophylax magnus. Next base: position 399,789 of record JAIUSX010000043.1, on the reverse strand, counting down.
GGATGATAATTTAATTCCTAACTTATTACAAACAGTAATCGCACTATCGTATACTATTGTATGAAGATCTAAAAAACTAATTTCGTCAAATATGATTTTTGGTAAAATTATGTTATTTAATTCAAAAATTAATTTAGATAATTTCTTTGACGTATACAATTTCGGTAATTTTGGTCTAACTGTTGGCTCTACATCTATATATCTGTTTATATTATTATGAAGTAAGTTAGCTAATTCTACTACATTTTCATAAACAAAGTTTAAATTTGCAATGTTGATTTCCCTAAGATTATAAATAACGTCTAAGTTATTTGAATCTACTGTAATATCATTAGACATTTCGACTAGAATATTATCCAAACTATCTACATTCAATGCATCTGATATGACATTATTACTTGTGTTAATTTGTTCTAAATTATTTCCCCTTTGCAATCTATCTGCTACTTCCCTTTTAATCTGTTCTAATGTGACTACAGAAATTAAATTATTTTTGAAAATAGCTCGCTTTTTGTCTGCTAATCTTTGTTCGCTTACTTGGGCAATCGGATAATTTTGTGAGAAAAGTAAATGTAATTTTTTCCTGTATAACAAAATATCTGTTTCTACTTTGGTTACATAAAAATATGAACGAACAATGAACATATTGACATCGTTCGTCCATTTCATACGCTGTCTAGGAATACCTGCTTTTGTTTTTTGGGGTCTTATACTATCCATGTTCATCTGTACAGATGACATAATAATTCCCTGTTCATCTACGTTGGTTGCAAATTACATTGTTGTCATTTTGCAAAACAACTTGGAGATGATTGTATCTTTACTACTACTACATTCCAGTAACCAAATCAATAAATAATTTTCAATGTGACCAAATTAAATATTCTAATCAAACTACCTTTCGACATAACAAATTTATAATTTCCAATTCAACTACCTTTCAACATTACGAATCTATGATATATTATATTCCAGAAAAACGTTATCAACATAAAAATATACCATTAAAATATATTTTTATTTTTTTCAAATGAATGTCAAATATTGTTGTTTACCTTGGTTACTGGGGTCCTCAAATATTTTTTTTTTTTAAATCCTTTTTATTTACCTAAATATCCTATGGCTTACTGGCAGTTTATTTAATGCGTTATCTTATATACTTTTCTTTAAGTATTTATATTTTTTGGGATCAAAGCTAATTCTTTTCTATCTGATATTACAAAAAATAATCAGAGAGCAAATGCAAAGTATATGCCTAAACTAGCGTTGCTAAGCAAAAAATTAAAATTAATTAGAGAGCTATTATTTCATGGTTGATTAACATTGGGAACCTAAATATGTACTTCTTTGGTACACACCTCATTGTTTGTTGAAATTTAGTTTGATAGAATTGTGTTGAAAAACCTGCCCTAATTGGTCCCGATGTTTTTTGTTCGCTATAGAGTTCAGCTGGAATGCAGCTTGTTTATTTAAAAGGGACATTGACCTAGTTAGGTCTTATGAATTCTTTGTGGGTTATATATCTGTTATCAGTGACGTAATATCTACTATCAGCTGATAGTTTAGGAGACCAATCGTTCATTATTGTTTTGAATTGTCATAGTACATATAGGTAAATAAGGTTTACCTAATTTCGAAAGGATATTTAGAAGTTAATATTTGTGTTTGACACGAATGTGATAATAGGTATTTGAAGTAGGTAGTTGTGCTTGACACGAGTGTGATAATAGGCATTTGTTCATGATGGACCATTGTGAAAAGGTATTAGAGATATTACTAAGTTCACGAAAGTTTCACCTAATTTAGGTATAGGTATTTGTGTTTGACACGAGTGTGGAATTAGGTATTTGAAGTAGGTAGTTGTGCTTGACACGAGTGTGATAATAGGTATTCGTGATATATACATCTTAATTTGTGAAGTGGTAGAAAGTTGTACCATGTAATAGGTATCATATGTACCTAATTCTCGGGATGGATCTAGTTTGCTGAAATAATCGCAACCAGAGGCTGGACCTGTTTCATAACCTGTTATATAAAATATAAAATATTATAAGACTTCTTTTGTTGAGTTCTCCCTCCTCGGCTTTCTGGAACGCAGCTTTTTTATTTCTCAAATTTTTTATATTTTGATTTTATTTTATTTTATTCTACCCTTTTTTTCTAATTTGACCGCGGCTCTAAAGTATTGATTTAGTTTTCGTAAATATTGGTTGACTTAAAGACTGCAATTATTATTTTCCAGAAGATGTCGCAAACAAAGATAAATTATTTAATATTATAATTTAGACAAAATAAAACTAGTCGTATTATTATTATTCCTTTTATTTTGAAACAAAGGAGAATGATTATTGTTATTTTTTCCAAACCACTATTTTAAGACAAAGAGGTAATATTTATTTTTATTTTAACCTTAAACTTTAAAGTATCCGATGAATCCTTTATTTTTATTATTACTTTTTAAACAAAGAGACAATATTTATTTTATTTTTAACCTTAAACTTTAAAGTATCCGATGAATTCTATATTTTTAAATTTATTTTTATTATTAGTTTTTAAACAAAGAGACAATATTTATTTTAATCATTTTCACTTTTTAAAATACTCAATGAATTTTCTTCGCACTTATTTTAACTGAACAATAAAACCACAAAGGGATTAAATTTAATCAAATCCAATCATTTTTATTATTTTTCGAACTATAATTTTTTTTTTAAAACAAAGGTATAAGTATTTATTAGTATTTCTTTTTCGAACTGTTTAATTTGTTTTTTATTTCTTTTAAACTAAGATGTAAGTATTTACTATTAATATTTTTAAACAAAATGGGTACTAAATTAAAATTTATTTTTAAGTATCAATTCGCAATCACGTTCACTTTAGATTTCCGATGAAACACATTGAATTTAAATGTTTTTCACTTTGAATGAAATAATTATTTTAGAATTTAAATAATTCACCATTCACTTAGCACTTGTAACACTTAACACTCTTAATCACTGAGGTTAAGCTCTATTTTATTTTCACTGGTTAATTAAATTAAGACTGATTTATTAAAATTTACTCTGCTGGGATTTTTCAAAGAGATTTTAAAACGGAATTTAATACTTGTACTTTTATTGAAAACCACTGAATTTAAGCTCTATTTTATTTTCACTGGTTAATTAAATTAAGACTGACTTATTAAAAGTTACACTGGTGGGATTTTCCAAAGAGATTTTTATACTGAATTTAATACTTGTAGAAAATTCACAAAATTTTCCAAAGACTTGATTAATTACCTGATCTGACGTATACACGCGCTTAAACCGCACCTTCCCCACTTCCGAACTCCTCTAAACTCTCGACAAACTATCCCGAAATGAACCCTGCACTCGTTTTTATACTGTCTTCAATACCAAAGTGACTCAAGTCGATGTCACCTTTCAGACAACTTGATCATTAATCAACTCGTAAATTTGAACATATCTGCCACTGGTTTCGGATATTTAAATCTTGTCACTTATTCGGACGACAAAGTCAAAATCCGACAACGCCCTAAAGTTTCTTGTCTCGTTTTTTGCAGTTGCAGGGCTGGATCAGTATCCTTTAATTATTTTCATAGAGTTCGTCGTAAGGTTAAATGTGTTTTTCTAGCTGTGCTTAATTTCGTTTATTTTCTGGGAGTATTACCAGTCCATTACAGCATCTCCCATGCACATTTCATATTCAACGTTTCTTATCTATTTCTTTATTCAAAAGAATTTTCTCACAAATTTTTGTTCTTTTCGGGATTGTGCTTCATAATTCAATCACTATTGTTCTTGTATTAGCAGGTAAGTTTATGTTCGCACTGGATTTCCTCAATCCAATCATGTTTGTTAGTGTTTACCTTCATTTATTGAGGCGGTCTACATTTCCCTCCCCCGATCTCTGGTGCAATTCTACCTCCAGCCGCATGTGTAACATATACGAGACTCTATGCTAATACCTATTCCCATCTAGGAGTCCTGTAATTCTTATCTGCCCTATTATGTGGTATAATTCAATACTCCTAGTATTGAATTATTCTTATTCTATAAGTATTATTCCTAGGCTCCCCCACATTTACTTCAGGTTAAGCGTACAAGGCAGTACTTCTAAGCATTTCAATTATTTATCCACCTTCATGTCATTAGACCTGAAATGAACATTATTATTGCCCTTTTCACTGGTTCGCCACTGTAAAGTAATTAAATATTTGGGTGTTAACTGTACTGCATCTTGTTCCTCCAAAAATAGTCATTTATTTTTGATTAATATGAAACGATTATCATGAAATTTTTGTACCTAAGTCATCAATCCTAGCTAATGTGTCTGCCGTTAATTTTAATCATCAATCTGGATAGACACATCCCACAAAACGCCTCTTTTTCTAATTACAGTTTCCTGTAGTAAGTCCAATAATATTCGCTAGGTGTCTCTAGTGTAATGATTTCTACGTAATTGAGGTTTAGCTTTTCTTTAATACATTTTCTTTTGGGGAAAGTCTATTACATCACATAGCTCTTGGTATAAATAAATTGTGGGGCAGTTCTTCCAGTACAATATTAGAAGCTTTGTGATTGCATTTATGTAACATGTTGCTGATGCTATCCGAGAAGTAATTCACAAAATCATTTGACACAGAATCCTCAGTTCTATCTTTTAACAGGTTATTGTTTCATCACAATCGTTTTTGGGTTTACGTCCTAAAATTTTTTTTTTAATATTAACTCCACACAGGAGGCCCTGAAGAAAATAATTTCCCTCAGGGCCTATGTCATCTTTGGGGATTCTGTGTCGAGGGTCTTTTTGTGGAGAGGAAGGAGTGAACATGGGTCTTGAAGAGTCCCATGTTGTAGGAGGGAGGAAACACAGAGGCCGGCAGTTCGTTCCATAGCCGAGCTGTTGAACTTAAGAACGAATCGTAGAAGCGACCCGTTCTCATGTGACAAATGTCAACTGTGTACAAATGTTGGGCGCGCGTTTGGCGTGTATCCCGACTACGCACCGGTGCCGAAGGGATCAATGACGCTAGTTCCTCAGAGCATCTTCCATTGTAATACCGATAGAACAACGACAGCATACCTACCCGACGCCTGTGCTCTAAAGATTGTAGTCCGTTTGTTAAGATTGGGGAATCTATCAAACGGACCGCCCGTTTTTGCACAGAGTCAAGGGTTTTTTTCAGGTATTTAGGGGCTCCGGACCAGAGATGGCTGCCAAATTCGACAGTAGGGCGCACTTGCGATTTGTACAGGGTCAGCAGATGTGTATTATTAAAGTATCTGCGGGCCCTGTACGGTACGCCCAGCTTCTGAGAGGCCAACTTTACTCTGGCTTCGATGGAGCCCCCGTACCTGAGCTGATCACTTATAGTTACACCAAGCATATCAATGGAAGGCCTGTTCGGAAGATTGCTTACGTTGAAGGAGACTAGATTATCATTTGGATCCCTTTTAGACGTAATCAGACAGGATTGGGTCTTTGAAACATTAAATTCGACGAGATTATTTTTACCCCAGGAGGAAATACTCTCGAGATAACCGTCCATTATCTGCTTCAAAGCCCTCCGAGCCGTTGGAGTTTGTGTGCCCTTTGGGGGCTTGTCAAACAAAAAGCTATCATGAACTGTACTGTCATCCGCGTAACAATGAATCGGTGCACATGTCAAAAGGTCATTGATGTGCAACAAAAAAAAAGTCGGAGACAGAACCGATCCCTGTGGGACACCAGCATTTATGGAGTGCGAGGAAGAGGTGAAACCATCAGCAACCGCCTGAATCGACCTATCCCTTAAAAAGTCCACGTACACAGGGATGCGGGAAGTCCGTAAGAAGGCAATTTGTTGACAAGTCCTCGGTGCCAGACCCGGTCAAAGGCCTTTGATATGTCTAGTGCGACCGTTTGGGTCTCACCATGACGTTCCAGGCACCGCTCCCAAACATGCGTCACATACGCGAGAAGATCACCGCACGAGCGGTTCCGCCGGAATCCGTATTGACGGTCGTTGATAATTTTTTTTTTTTTTTTTTTAACTTACCTAAAAAACTTACCTAAAAAAACTTACCTAAAAACTTACGTTGATAATTTTGTTCTTCTCGAGGTATGTGAGCAGTTTGTCGTTGATCACACGTTCCATCACTTTGGACAGAACTGATGTGATCGCTATGGGGCGGTAGTTGGCCGGGTTGGAGCGGTCACCATTCTTGGGAATAGGGTGAATGACCGCTTTTTTCCAACCAAAGGGCACAGTGCCACACTTCAGGGACATTTTGAAGAGCTTTGTCAAAACTGGAACTATTTCCGCAGCACACCTCTGCAATACCAGGGCAGGTATTCCATCAGGTCCACTAGCTTTGTTAACATCGAGCCCCTGTATGACGTGGAGTACCTCCCGATGCCGGATCCTCAGCTTTTTCATATAGAAACCGCAGTGAGGAACCGACGGCGGAACAGCACCTTGGGTCGAGTTTTCCGCAAAAATTTTCCCTAATAGGTTAGCCTTTTCGGTGACGGTGTTTGCTAGTGAGCCGTCAGGTCTTTTTAAAGGCACCCACCACTGTCCCATCCCGGTATAGGTGACTTATTGTCACCCCTTCGGGACTCTCGCAAGAAGCTAATTTTTTATATTAAAGAATTCGAAATTATCAATAAAAGACTCTAAACCTTTAAATGTCCCTGCATGTTGTGTTAGCGAGCACTATGCAGAGGATGCTCGAGTTAGTTGTGTTAGACATGCACATGCGTGTTAGTAGCACAAAACAAATATATATAGACGAAGATATATTAGGAGTGATCAGGTCCTCAGCAGTCCCAAAGGCGTGCGACCGGTCGCCGATCAGCCCACAGATGAGTTTCCATCACCGCCCACCCCACGCCGAGGCGTGATTATGCTCGAAGACCCTAGGAGAACAGATGGGTTTTGATCTAACCGAAGAGAAATAAACTAAAAGAAGAGCGTCACACGTCAACGGGGGGTGGGGAAGGTCAGGTCTGGTAAGAGGTGGCAAACTGGGTTTGCAAAAATTTCGACCTATTGAGCCCGCAAGCGACCAGAATGCTCTGCCGTGCGGGCAGGCAGCCAGCTTTTTGCTGATCTGCAGGTCATGTTCGAATTTTGACCTATTAATTATTCTCTTGCATTCCTTTGCCGATTTGTCGTATGCTGATCTGCTTTCGGGCGTTCGAGATGTGTTGTAGGTTCGGTAAGCCGCGTTTTTTCGTCGAACTGCTTCGGAGCATTGTCGACTGAACCACGGCTTTGAGCCCACACCAGTTTCTTTAGTAGTCGATTGTATGAAGCCATCCATCGCCGATTTGATGACTTCACCAATCTCCTGGGCACATCTTGAAGGATCCGAAGTCCGAAAACAAACAGCTGACCACGGAAAAGCGTTGAAATGGGCCCGCATACTGAACCAATCTGCTGACCTATAGTGCCACACTTTTCTCCTCAGCCTCTCATTGGTTGGTCTGAGGTTAACGGGGATTGACGTCGTCACTAGGCAGTGGTCGGATGATCCCAGAGGCGCTGTGACGTCAATCTTATAACCGTGTGGCACAGTAGTTAAGAATAGGTCTAACAGATTGGAGCGGTGAGTCTGGACATCAGGAACCCTTGTAGGCTCCTGAAACAATTGCTCTAATCCGTAGCAAATGGCAAAGGATTCCGCCTGTCAGCCAGCCGAGTCCGTTGGGCCTGAAAACTTCAACCATGGTTCGTTATGAACATTGAAGTCCCCCAGAACAATAAACTCGGCCGAAGGGTAGCGGGGCAAGAGATCATCAATAGTATCGCTCAAATTTTTGAAGAGTTCGGAAGTGTCTGATTCGCTATGGTTCGGTGAGCGGTATAAACATGCGTAGAATATTGCCGTACTGGCAAGATTGACGCGCACCCACATTAAGTCAAATTTGGAGTTTTCCAGACTCAATAGTCGTACACAGATGACGTCAGCTCGACTATAGAGGCAGACTCCTCCTTTGAGTCGGAACTTGCTTGCGAGGGTAAAGCCCGGGCAGTCCAGATAGGAGGAGTCTGGCGGCTCGGCTATCTGAGTTTCGGATAGAAAAAGAAGGTTGGGATAAAAGATGGTGATGAACAGAGTTTAAATTTGTGTGCAGGCCGTGAATGTTGGCAAAATTTACCAACAGTTTTGGCCTGCACCGGGGACGCCTGCTACTCGCCGCTGTATTGATGTTAAATTTATTTTGTATATTCATGATTTTAGGTTTTTTTTTTTTTTTGTAAGGGTATGAGGTGAAAAGAAGGTCTGGAAAGGAAAGTTATGAGGGGTGGGTAGGAATCTGGGGTTCAGGCTGTCCAGGAGTGATGAGCGTTTGGTTCCAGCCCACCCACTGCGGTGATAGGCGATAGGCTGGGAGAGTCCGGCTGGAGAGGGCATCCAATGCGCCCTAAACGCTGCTGCTGGGTCCCCTCCGGTCACGAACCGGCACAACAGCAGTGGCGGGGTTTTTTTACTCGCTGATTAAGCAGCCCCCCTTAGTCGTGAGCCTGAGGGTCGGGCCCCTGTACTATCGAGCGGCCCGGACAGCGGTAACCGGTTGTAAAGGGTCTCCCTCAACCAGCATCTCCCAACCGGCCCGCCACGCAGAAGGTGGGCCAACGCACCCGCCACCAAGACCCGGGCAAACCTTAACCCATGAACCCGGGCACCCCTGCTAAGTCACCAAACGTAGCGAACCACTTGGGGTGACCTGTGGCAGAGGTGTTGGTCATCCGATAAATGGTTCCCAGGGCAGCGGTACCCATTCCCGCCTACCAAATTATCTCATCCCAGGTTTTTTTTGTATCATTAAAACAGTTTTTAAATTTAATATTATAGTAGTTAGTTTTATCTTTATTTGTAAGTTTATTGACAAGGTTTCGTGATTTTTTGTATTGTCTTTCATATGTTTTGTTTGTTGGTGTACTTTTCCATTTTTTATATTGTTTATCCCTTTTATTTATTTGACATAATAATTCACTGCTTACCCATTCTTTTATTGAATAAGGTCGTGTTTTCGGTTTTTGCACTATCGTTTTAGAACTACTCTTGTAAAATTTAATAAACAAAGATTTTATTTTTTCATATTATGAAATACAATCCTTCTCCTCTATAAGTGTACTCCAGTTATAATCTCTGATACATCTATCAATATCCTTTTGTGAGATGATTTGAATATACTTATTTGCAAAGTCTACCTGACGTTAATGAGATTTTATATTAATAGCAGTGATAAAATGATCGGCAATATTACATATTTTCACAGACGCAAGCAGTTATTTTCTTGTCTCTAAATTTGGCAAATATATTTACAGCGCCCTTGAGGTGATTTCTCACGAAAACGGCGCTAAATAAATTAGCCAAATATTATTATTAAATATATGGTCAATACACATGCGAGTAATTTGTCCATTTAATACAGTTTCTCTGGTTACTACATTGATGCATTTAGTTAAATAATGGTAAGTAAGTAAGTTTTCAAATGAAGTTACAATATTATCTTGTTCATCAAGCAAATTTAGATTTATATCTCCAAGTAAGATAATATTTTCCTTACTATTAACTGTCTCAAGATATGATCATAATTCCGTCAGAAATTAAGATTTACTGAAATTAGGAGGTCTATAGATAGCTATTATATTGACTTTAGTTTTGTCCTGGAGTATGAGCTTTTCTGTTATATTTTCAAAATGTATTGATTTTTATGTTTTTAGTCTAAATTGAAATTTGTTTCTTATTTACAATATAATACCTCCTCCTGACTTATGAGTCCTGCAGTAGTTATATTAATTATATCCAAGAATATTGTACATACACATACTTTCAGTTTGAACAGATGTTTCACATAGCATCAGAATGTCAATATGCTTCAAACAATTAAGTAAATCTATATGCAATACATCCCAATATTTATTTTTCGGAATAACTTTATTGAGTAAAACCTCAAATTGTAATATTTAAATAATGAAGACAATATTAGTGATTTCTAAACGAAAATCTGAAACAGAAAAATCAGAAAAGGAAACGGTCACATCTGGGACTCGAACCCAGGACCCCTGTCTTTCCGGGACAGTGCTCTACCAACTGCGCTAATGGGACCCTATCCCCCTCGGTCACTTTTAACTGTATCATACTTCGAATAAGAACTACTAACATTGTCTTTCATTTTTTCACCGCACATTTTTATTGGCAACTATCTTTATGTATGATCGCAAGATTCAACCCGAACTAAATGCAATCCAGACAGCGTCTTTTAGATAAACCTATCTTATTTTTTTATTTAATGTGCGACATCTGTTGACTTTTCTGCAAGTCTAGAATGAATATTTATTTTTCGGAATAACTTTATTGAGTAAAACCTCAAATTGTAATATTTAAATAATGAAGACAATATTAGTGATTTCTAAACGAAAATCTGAAACAGAAAAATCAGAAAAGGAAACGGTCACATCTGGGACTCGAACCCAGGACCCCTGTCTTTCCGGTTGGTAGAGCACTGTCCCGGAAAGACAGGGGTCCTGGGTTCGAGTCCCAGATGTGACCGTTTCCTTTTCTGATTTTTCTGTTTCAGATTTTCGTTTAGAAATCACTAATATTGTCTTCATTATTTAAACATCCCAATATTTTTGTATAGATCTTATATTTAATTGAATACAAACAAGATTATCAGACGAATTTGTGTTTAATTTTTTTTCCAATCTTCTAAATTATTTACTGTACTACTTTCTATTTCGTTATCATTATCTACATAAGAAAAATTATTCTGCGCCATTTTATTTGTGATGGTAATTAATTATTTTCTTGTTTTGTTTAACAACAGACGTGTTTTGAGTATAAATTTAAGAATTTAATGTTAAATATTTAACAATATAAAAGTGATTGTATTTGAAGCTAATTGGTACAAGTACTTTTTGATAAAGACTTAATAAATATAAAATAAACTGTTTGTTCACATCTAGTGTTATTTCAGAATATATGTCATATTTAAAAAAAAATTTAAAAGCTGTTTTTATAATTATGAATGTGAAATATAGTAGACAGTGAATAAATGCATGTTTAAGTAAACAAAAAAATGTTGTTGAAGGTTACGTTATGATATTACTATTAAAAAAATAATGAAATATAATAATGTTATTTTTGTTAGTTAATTTGTGAACTTTTATAATTTTTATAACAATATTTATGTAATAACACTATATCTACTTTGGGACAGGTTTAATCTTATTTCTAGTCAATATTATATTTTTTCTTTTGCTAAAAAGCTCATTTTTTTATACACAATACATTTCATTTTATCGTTTGCAGAATGCCTGATGTTAATATTACAGTTCATTTTTTCATTTTTTTATCACAATTTTTACATTGAGGTTCTTTATCTTTATTAGCACAATCTTTGTAGGAATGATCACCAGCACAGTTAAATAAATAATTTTAATATTGACTATTAAAGTCATATGAAAACATACAAAGCTGCACAAAAATGCACCTCATTTACGTGGGGCGGTTCAGACGCGCGCACACCGATGTGTGCACGCTCCCGCTAGTCCTATATATACAGCGCGTAAAGCGATCTCAAGTCTCTCTCTTCCGACATCTACTCTGACCGCTTCACTCTGGACTGCTTCTCCCGCTGGAAACACTACAACCGCCTTTGACTTCTGACCTTGCACTTCCTTGGACTACCTACTGCTCTCCTTGGATACACGACATCACAGCAACCGGAAAAGGCCCTGAACATAAAGCAGCTCACCGACTAGAAGATCCAGCACCCCCCTATTTACAGTCAATGTAAAGCACTTGCGTCTGATACAGATATGTTGATCAATAGATACTCTCGTTATAAAAAAATTATATGTTCATTATTGTCAAAAAACTGATAAATAATTTTTTAAAGTCCATACAATACAAAAACACATATTTATCACCTCTGAACACAATTGTCTATTATGTATTAATCTATACTTTTTTTATCAATGCTATCGATTATTTTCTAATCACCCAACTCTATTATAAACTTATAAACAACCCTTCCCATTTTTATCTACCTTACAACTCCTGTGGTGATCTGTCTTTTTATTACTACTATCTGGCTGTTATTTACTTTACTGGTTTTGATTTATATTAAGTGCTAAATTATGATATGAACTAAACATGTCAATTTGACTGGCCTAAAACAGGATCCATTCCTAGTTGGCTAGTTAAAGTTTCCGCATGTTTTATTTTATGATTTTTACGTGAAATAAATTTATTATTATTATTATTATTAAAAAATGTCAATTAATCCATCAAAAAGCGCCGCTTGTGTTTTTTCCCGTAGACCCCCTAACATCCACTTGTTCGGCAAAAACGTCCCTTGGAAAAAAAAATTAAATACCTCGGAATAAATCTAGACAGCAGATTAACTTGGAAAAAGCATATCACCGAAACTTTAAATTCAGCCAATAGAACTCTTGCAGCCCTTTAGCCCATGATATGCAAAAATAAAAAAAAATTATCTCCAAGAAACAAATTCCTAATTTATAAATCCACAATAAGACTTAACTCATCTACGCTAGCCCTATCTGGGCCCACGCTTCAGAGTCTCAGTTAAAAATTCTACAAACGTTTCAAAGTAAAGCCATTCGCATTGCCCTGGGAGCTCCTAGTTGGATGAGGGTTTCTCAACTACACCGGGACTCTGAAGTTACCCTCCTTAAAGATCATATCTTAAGTCTCGCGGAATCATTTTATGCGGGCCTCTCCACCCATTAAAACGCGTCCATCAACTGCCTCGCACAGAATGATGAAAATATAATAACTACTTATAAAAACCCAAACAAATCCTCCGTAAACATTAAATCCCCCCATATTGCAGCCATGTTAACTTTCAAAAATATTTTCTAAAACAACCAAAATTAAATCAATTTATCCTACAACCTTTATTTAATTAAAATCATGATGAAAGAGAAAGGGGCCTTTTTGGCCCGGAGCTCTGTTTGCCAATATTTCATAAGTCATAAGTCGCATATATTGCCTTGTTGCATTTCTAATTTAGTGGAGGTATATCGTGAGTATATAGGTTGAAAAATTGTGGTCCGGGTAAACTTCCTTGCGGGACTCCTTTTTTTTTCTCGTTGTAGATGTTGCAGCGCCCACTTTGACTGTGAAGGTTCGGTTTTCTAAATATGATAGTTTGACGGATTCGATCTGTCTTTGTTTGGCTTGTGGAACGGTAGTACTGACGCATCTTTCCATTATGTAGGGAATTGGCCGCGTAGTAGGCAGGCGTTAAATATTTTTGTAATATACTTTTCGGTAGGTGTTTTAGCAGGATGTTATTTATTTGATCTTCGCCTGGGGCCTTGTTTGTTTTTAGGCACTTTATGTTAAGTCCTTCGTATCGGTCTGCGTTTGTTCTGTCCTGGGGTGGGTAACCTCGCTGTCTGAAGACCTTGGCGAGTGACCATAGTAGTGCCGCCTGCTCCTCAAGTTGATGCTGTAGTGTCTCTGTCATCTCTGTGTATCTCGAATCCCGGCACTCTGAGTCGGTGATCGTCTTTGAGGTGAGTCTCACAGAGTAGAAGTAGTAAGCTGTTTTATTTTTATATAAGTCTATTTTGGTTTTTGTTATTGTTACAGCTGTTTCGACAGTTTGAAAATGGCCTTGAAAGCCGAAACAGCTGTAACAATAACAAAAACCAAAAAATACTTACAAAAAACAAAAACAAAACAAAACTAATAATTATATTAAAATAATTACAGAACTTAATAATTATATTAAAATTAATCGTGTTCTACGAATTAAACAAAATACAAAACGTATTTCAATAAAAGGGTTCAGTTTTATGCAGTAATAACTTTATTCTTCTTCTTACAAATGTACACATTGACAGGTCTCTTCTTAGTAATAGACAATTAGGACAAGGTTAAACAGTATTACCAACAAAACAATGTTTACAGATACCTTATAGCCAACCTAAGATAATTGCATTTATATTGCCATATTCGAACACCCCTTCTCAATGTAAATACAATTGTTAAACATAAACAAACTAATAATAATTCCTATTTTAACATTGATTATGTTATACAGTTTTGCCCATAACACCACACTTATTTAAATGTTTTACAATCAGCTCTCTGCTTAAAGCTTTTGTTAATATGTCAGCTGGTTGCAAATTTGTGTAAACATATCTTACACAAATCTTATTTTCTCTGACCAATTCCTTAACAAAATGATAGCGAATATCTACATGTGTTAATCGCTTTATAGCATCTGTATTTGCATTTATTAATGCCGACTGATTGTCACAAAATATATTGACAGGGCAAATATTTTTAAAATCAAGTTCAGTTAGCAGATTTATAAGCCATGACACATCACTAGCAGCCATGCTCATAGATATATATTCTGATTCAGTGGATGACAAAGAAACAGAGGCCTGCTTCTTTGAACTCCATGCGACAAGACAATTATAAATCAAAAGTATATAACCAGAAGTGGATTTTCTGTCCTTGATATCACCACCCCAATCAGCATCACAATATCCTTCCAAAATGATATCATTACATTTATAAATTAACTTATAATTTAGACTATACATTATATATCTTAACACTCTCTTTAATGCACTTAATAGCTCATTGTTGGCGCAGGTTTGATACCTACTTAACATAGAAATTGGAAAACACAAATCAGGCCTGGTACCTGATGCAGCATACATTAGACATCCTATCATTTGTCTGCACAAATTCTGAATACTGTTGTCTACAGCAATACTGTATTTTACAAATATTTTAGTGTTAAAATTAGGGTCCTTGGGGGTTGACATAGGCTTACAATTTTGCATATTAAATCTTTTTAAAATATTCTCCAAATATTCTCTCTGATCTAACTCTGTAATACCAGTTTTCAAATTTTGCTTTACATTTATCATATTTATTTATTCCATAGTCTTTCATTTTAAACTCTTTACATAATATACTCTTAAATTAAGAAATATCTTCCTCGTTTGTACCAAAAATTAAAATGTCATCGACATAAAGTAAAGTGTACATTTTCTCATTGTCATAATACTTTAAATATAAACATGAGTCACAGTTAGATTTAACAAAACCCTCTTTATTTACTACAGAATTGAATTTTATGTTCCAACACTTTGGTGAACTCTTTAAACCGTACAGTGACTGTTAAGATTTCAGGTACTGAAATCTTAGTATTGGTGCTTGTCACCCTAATGGGTGTGGCAACATTTATTTTGTGTTAGCGATTGCCGGGGCAATTTCGTATTGCCACGGATTTTTAATCCTTCTTCTCTTGTTACCATCCGTCTTGGGCGGGTCGTTTTTGGCAAAACGGCAGAGCTGCCAGGTTTTCACTTACATGTGGTTTATAAAACTGCGGAGAGAGATAGCAATATTGGGCTCACCGTACATGAGCTGCCCTACGGGTCTTTTTTATTGTTTAAATAAAGACCAATATTCAAGAGCTGGAGTTATTATTGAAGAGTTACTCCAGTCACACTTCCCTTTGGAATCTGGTCGTACCACGCCGGATTGCTCTGTCAGGAGAGTGAAGTTGAGATCCTGAACATTGGTCATTCAAGAGCTGGATTGATCCATTTGAGACGGAAGATCATTATTTGGAGTGGTCCAGTCGGGCCTCATCATCATCGGGAGTGGTCCAGTCGGCGTCCTCATCACCTTCATTGGATTGATCAAGCGAGCCTCATCACGACGCTCGCATGCACAGCAAATCAGGTTGTAGCCTTCCTTTCATTGTCCTTTCAAATTCCATTTAAAAAGCTAAAAATCTGTGTAGATGCCACATTATTCCGTATTGATTATATCGAATTATATTCGGGTGTTCATAATCAGATGCTTTCAAAATAGCATAAATTTGTTGGTGATAATAATTTTTATTGTTGTATTCTGCCGAATAACTTTGCTTCTGCTTACCTACATATCTAGCCACGCATTTGCAAGGTTCGTCCTTGCATGCCATAGTATTTTGATTGGTTTCTCTATAATCCATAGTATTATTTTGCATACGTCAAACGTCAAACTGCCGTTTCGAGTTGTGTATTAAGTTTTTAAATCAGGTTATTGTGTTATTCGTTTCTAAAAAATGGAACTCGACAAGTTGGTTAGACAGCGCGGGGTTTTGAAAGGTTCATTAACGAGATTCAAAACCTATTTAAGCAACGAAAATTATATTAGGCCCAGCGTATTGTCGTCGAGATTAGATGCCATCAAACCTTCTCTGATAAAATTCTCCAAAATTCAGCTGGAGATTGATTTATTGAATAAATCAGAAGATCATGACGCGAGGGATAATTTTGAAGGTACATATTTTAATGTAATTGCATTAGGAGAGGAAATATTATAAAAATTTAAGAAGATTGAAAATGTCCCGATTACATCAGTGAATTTACCACCAATCTCAATACCCATTTTTTCAAGTGATAATCATAAATGGTTGACTTTTAAAAATTCGTTTATTGCCCTTATTCATAATAACAGTAAATTAAATAATGTTCAGAAATTTCATTACCTTATTAGTTATGTGTCCGGAGACGCACTTGATTTGATTAGTTCTCTAGAAATAACCGGGGATAATTATAGTGCAGCCTGGACGATGCTTATTTCAAGATACGAAAATTTCAGACTTATAGCAAATAGACATTTGAATTTCTTATTTAATGTTACACCGTTAAAACGACAGAATCATCATGAATTGCGAAATTTAATTGATCAAGCAAACATTCATTTGAGAGCTTTACATAATTTAAAGCTTCCAACAGAACATTGGGACACATTAATTATACATATTCTAACCTCAAAGTTAGATAATCACACACGTAGCCTGTGGGAATCCATGGAGTGCGATAAAGTTTATCCTACGTTCGAGCAGTTAAGCAATTTTATTTCACAAAGGTCGCAGATCCTGGAAACTATCCAAGGTGATAATGGTGGAATGCAACAGAAAGCGGAACCAGTTGCAACAAAACCAAAGTTTTTTTAATTTTAAGGAAAGGAATTCTACGAACAAGGTTACGTTAGCGTCAAGCAACGTTAATTGTATGCTGTGTAATGACAGCCATTTCATTTATTCTTGTAAAACATTTGTTAACAAAGAACCAGCGGCACGAAGAAAGTTCGTTTCAGAGAGCAATTTATGTTATAACTGCCTAAAACCGGGGCACCCTTCAAAGGTGTGCAGGTGGAAGGAAAAATGTAGTGTTTGTGATCGAAAACATCACACTCTGTTACATATCAATACTGATAATGTACAAGCGGGTACTTCAACTGGCAAGGGTCAGTCGGAGGCACCAGTAAATTTAGCATGTCATAGCGACATGAACGGGCGAGAAATTTTACTGTCTACCGTAATAGTAAAAATAGAAGACGCGTACGGTGGAACACACAAAATACGCGCACTTTTGGATTCGGGTTCAATGTCTAATTTTATTACAAAGGATACTTGTAAAAGATTAAATTTGCATTGTACAAAATTGAACATACCTGTTTCAGGTTTGCATAATAATTTAATTCGTGTAAAGGAAACAGTTGACATTAAATTTAAATCATTATGTTCTCAATACGAGGATGAAATATCTTGTTTGGTATTAGATGAGATTTCTTGCAATCTTCCACAGACCGTGATTAACCCAAAAATGTTGAACATTCCAGACGGTGTCCGGTTAGCTGATCCGCAGTTTTACCAGCCAGCTTCTATTGATATGCTGATCGGAGCAGAAATTTTCTGGCAGGTGCTTCGTACGGATCAGATTAGGAAAGGATAAACCTACATTGCATCGAACGGAGCTAGGCTGGATAATATCAGGAGCTGTACAGAGTCGTCATAATACGAGGCCAGTTAAAGTTTGTCATATTTCATTAAATTCTTTGCAGAACCAAATAGAAAGGTTTTGGAAGGTTGAAGAAACCGAAAATAGTAAGCATCACTCTCTGGAAGATAGTGAATGTGAAAGGATTTTCGAAGGCACGCATAAACGCGATGCAAACGGTAGATTTGTAGTCAACTTACCGTTTAAATCTAACCTATCTCAATTAAGAGATTCATTTAGTATTGCTAAAGGTAGATTAGCGTCAATGGGAAGGAAATTCTTAAGACAACCTAGTTTAAAGGAACAATACTTGGAATTTATTGATGAATATCTTACGTTAGGTCACATGACTGAATGTGAACCTCCATTTCGTGATGAAATAGCTTCTTTGAGTAATGGAAGATTTGTATCTAGGCAGAGCAAGGTAAAGGCACTAAATCCTTTTATGCAGGATGGGTTATTGTGTGTTGGAGGTCGACTATCACAATCTGATATTACCTCGGTCTCTCAAAAACATCCAATTTTGTTACCACAAAATCATAAGTTGACTGACTTAATAATAACCCATCTGCATTATGAGAATTTGCTTTTAGGATGTAATGCTCTGCTCGCATTACTGCGTTTACGGTTTTGGCCAATATTTGGTAAAAACGCAGTAAAGCGAGCACTGCATAAATGTATTGTATGTTTCCGAGTCCGTCCGCGCGAGTGTCGCCAGCTCATGGGTGACCTTCCTGCTGACCGATTCCGAATCCAAAGACCATTTTATGTAACCGGCATAGATTATGCAGGTCCAATTTTAATTAAGTCTGGTTTAACCAGAAATGCTAAGAGTGTAAAATCTTACATATGTTTATTTATTTGTTTTTCAACGAAGGCAATTCACCTGGAATTAGTGACTAATTTAACTTCAATGGCATTTATGAATGCATTGAAAAGATTTATAGCTAGGAGGGGTAAACCCTCACGACTCTTTAGTGATAATGGAACTAACTTTACAGGTAGTTATAGGGAACTTACTGAACTATTTGATTTTTTGAAGGCATCTGATAAGGAAATCCATATTTTTTTAGCCCAGCAGAATATTAGCTGGAGTTTCTTGCCTCCCCGCTCACCGCATCACGGTGGACTTTGGGAAAGTGCAGTTAAAATGACCAAGTTACATTTAAAAAAAGCAATGCGGTCAACTGTTTTGACATACGAAGGCATGAATACCATACTAATACAGATTGAGGCTTGTTTAAATTCCCGTCCTCTGACTCCATTAACATCAGATCCAAATGATTTAAATGCACTCACTCCGTCACACTTCCTTATTGGCGACAACCTGTTAGCATTGCCTGAGCTTGATATCCATCATCTGCTTACAAACAGGCTTAATATTTACCAAAAGATGTCTACCGTTGTTCAATCTTTTTGGCAAAGATGGAGCCGGGAATACCTAGCAGAATTGCAGAACCGAGTCAAATGGCAAGAAGGACGTCAACGCAGTTTACAGCCTGGTGACATGGTCATCATCAAAGACAACCAACTACCTCCGCAGTACTGGAGGATGGCGCGAGTGACGGAGATCCACCCTGGTCAAGACGGACGCGTCCGCGTCGTCTCCTTGAGGACGGTCAGAGGTGTCACCAAAAGAGCCGTGACACAGCTCTGTCTACTTACCATGGAGGATCCTTCCTCCAACATGGATTAAGAACCAATTACAACACTAGAAGTGATGTTATGTGTGAAACAAAATGCCGTCAGGCTCAACAGTGCCAAGTGATAAGCTATTTTCTCATAAGTGGGTGCAGCGCACCAGAAGTTTCTACGTTATTAGACTTTTATTTTTTAATGTCAAGTCTGACATAGGGTTATATACGTTGTTATAAGTTTTTTGTTATTATTTTGATATCCATATATTGAATATTGTTTATTTTTGTATGTGAACTTGTTGGGTAAATTCTGAGTACCAATGTTGCAATCTCTTCCTACATTATTTTATGAAAAACGACTATTCCTTAATACTCGTTTTGGGGCGGGAATATGTTAAAATTTCAGGTACTGAAATCTTAATATTGGTGCTTGTCACCCTAATGGGTGTGGCAACATTTATTTTGTGTTAGCGATTGCCGGGGCAATTTCGTATTGCGACGGATTTTTAATCCTTCTTCTCTTGTTACCATCCGTCTTGGGCGGGTCGTTTTTGGCAAAACGGCAGAGCTGCCAGGTTTTCACTTACATGTGGTTTATAAAACCGCGAGGAGAGATAGCAATATTGGGCTCACCGTACATGAGCTGCCCTACGGGTCTTTTTTATTGTTTAAATAAAAACCAATATTCAAGAGCTGGAGTTATTATTGAAGAGTTACTCCAGTCACACTTCCCTTTGGAATCTGGTGGTACCACGCCGGATTGCTCTGTCAGGAGAGTGAAGTTGAGATCCTGAACAGTGACTGATTTAGCTTTACAATATTATTTCCCTCAGAATAAGCCCAATTTAATATAGACTTCTTTGTCTATATCGCCATACAAAAACGCCCCTTTTACATCCATTTGATATATAGGTAAATTTAATTTTTGTCGCTATCGCTACAAAAATTGTAAATGTTGATAATTTAGCCACAGCAGCGTAAATGTCACTTAAATCAAAACAACCATTTTGTTCAAACCCCCTTGCAACTAGCCTAGCCTTATACTGCTTTACATTACCATTTCCTTTAAGCTTAAAAACCCAATTGCTACTTACTACCTTTTTATGAACTGGTGCATTACAAAAATCCCAAGTATTATTCTCTTCTAAAGTTTGCAATTCTCTACTTATTGCCTCTTTCCACCTATTTGCATCGCTTCTTTCCATAGCTTCTTTGTATGTCACTGGCTCATTTGCTTCACTTACAACATTTTGACATTGATAGAATGTTGTCGGTTTCCTCACCCGCTTGCTTCTTTCATTTTGAAGTAACAATGTTTCATCTAGGTCTGATAGTTCATCATCACATGGCTCATATTCACTCCGGCTTTCACTTTCACATTGGGGTACGTCAGTTTGTTTTACTTCAATGTTCTTTTTCTGCAATGCTTTCTTCACGTAATCAAAGTTTTGATGTGCCGATTTCTCATGCCACTCGTATAGGTCATTTTTAATAATATTAGCAACACTTGCGACCTCGCATTTGAAACGAAAAACCATATAGTATGAACTGTCTACTCGACTTGCTATCGCACAAACAACGCCATTTTTATAAAATAAATACGAACAATAAAAGGATTCAGTTTTATGCAGTAATAACTTTATTCTTCTTCTTACAAATGTACACATTGACAGGTCTCTTCTCAGTAATAGACAATTAGGACAAGGTTAAACAGTATTGCCAACAAAACAATGTTTACAGATACCTTATAGCCAACCTAAGATAATTGCATTTATATTGCCATATTCTAATAATAAATAGTAGGCTATTGGTAAGCTCTATTAGTTCCTCTGTATTTGCTCGGATGCTACGGACATTCCAAATTAGGATTTTTACCACTGGATCCTCCTTATCCATTGATGGTGTCCGTGATAAATTCCATGAGAATGATCAGCTTCTCTGCTTTGGATGAACAGGTGGCCAGTCTTCAACGTACCCTGATGAGGCCGTGTAGCAATGACATTATGTCCTCATCATCAGAAGAATTTCCGGTATTTGGCGCTTGGCGTTGTTTCGGTGTAGGCTGTGGGCCTCTTCGCTGTTCCTACTGTTCCGGAGCCTGTTGTTGCTGCTGGTTTGTTCTTTCCGCTATACTTGCCCAGGACCGGCCATCTACTTGGGCCGTGGGTTTTCGGACTCGGGGTTTTGCCTCTTTACGCCTCTGAGCGTTGGAGTACTTTTGTCTGCGCTGGAGAACGGCTACATATGCCACCTTATTGGGGCATTCGCTGTAGTTTTGCGGGATGGCCTCCGCCGCAATTGAAGCAGGCGGCCGGTTCTTCTCGGTCCGTTTTTGGGCACTCCGGTGTGGCCTGTGCTCCATCGCATTTCACGCAGTGGGCTACGTGGGCACAATTTCTGAACCTAAGTTCGAAATTTTGGCACCGTATGCCGTATTGGAGGTGGTTGCTCCTGTGTTTCCTCATTGGGATCCTGCAATGGCACAGGTGAACTACTGTAGCTCTCAGGTGGCCCATATTTGTTTCCTGGCCAAAGTGTGCCAGGTAAAGCGGGTATTCCAGTCTTGGGATGGTCATATCGACCACTGGTCTCGCTGGGAAGTCTTGGGCCTCCAGGTCTTCCATAATGTCATCTGGTGAAATCTTCGGAAGTCCCCTGATGACGGTTTTCTTAACTTTTTCCGCCTCTGCGGTGTAGATGTGGAAAGGCTTCTCCTCACCTCGTGGAGCTGATGTCAGCTTTTTGTGGGCTTCTACGACTTCTAGCTCACCACAACGCTGATTTTTCCTCCTTTATTGTAGCAGAAATTGAAATTAACACTTCCGATGTGCCTTTGGTCTTCATTGGTAATTTATCCGTGTTCATGTTACGAATGGTCATGATTACTGGTGGCGCTCTTGTGTTCCTCCTGAGGGTGCTGGTTGCTGCCTGGTCTCGGCTGGTGGATGCCACTGGTCCTCCTTGTGGCGTCGGGCGTTTCTTCAGAGTAATCCTAAACGTTGGCATGCTTCTCTATATGTCTATGAATTTTATTTAAGCAGAAAGGAATTGATTCCAAAAATAGCCGATTCCCTGAACTAATAATGTTGAGCGATTCAGTGGCAGCAAACTGACCGGGACAAAACAAGCCGTGACAGGAATATCGTCGTACGTGAAATTGGGTTCATAAGTTAGCTTTTTCTTTCCAATATTTTTTGGTCATTTTAATTATTTGTTTGCTTATTTTTTGTTTTTTTTGTTAGATCTTTCTCATGTTATTGATCTCTGAAAATCGAGCGGAAAATTGGTCCGGAATTCGGTTGGGAAATTTTTATAAAACATGGCTTTTTAATATTATGTTTAGAAATTATCAATGTTGAATAATTTTTATTTTTTTGAAAAAATAATATGGGTTGGAATTTTTTTATAAATGCATATGTTTTGATGTGTGAAGTTATGAAAATATCAGTGTTGGAAAATTGTAATTTTTCTGTAAAAAATTATTGGGGGAATTTTGAAAATTATTGTAAAATATTGGGATTTTTTATTATTCCAGGAAATTGGAAAAAGTCGTGAAAATTATAAGAGAAATTTTTATAAAAAACAAATCCTTTTAGTTTGGCAAATTCATCCATGTTGGCATTTTTATTTTTACAAAAAAAATTCCTTCAGGAAAATTGCTCGGAAACATGTGTAAAAATTTTTGAATCTGAAAATGCCAAGTTTTTGTTAATTTTCTTTTTGACAAAACTTCAACGGTTCTTTTTTAAAATAACACAACGTCTACAAACAATCAAAACTGTTTGATTGATCGGCTTTGAGATATTAATACTATCATCAGATTTATAATTGACCTTCTTATGGGGGCTATAACTTACCTTTATAGCCGACCATTTAATGTGTGTTGTGTAGATTGTGGTAAAGTAAAAAATATTTAATTTAATAATTAAAGTTTACTGAAAATACGTTACACTATAACACGAAATTAATATCAGAAGGATTTTATAGGAGTCAAGAAATGTCAACTGTCAGGCCGGACTCGAGAAACAGGAATGTCGGCCGTTGACCGAAACTGGCCAGTGCTCTGTTTTCGGGTGACAATCCCTAAAACAGTGTTTCCATATAAAAAATATTATTTGCAGTTAATTGCCAGTTCTTGACTCCACATACCTTCCCCCAGTGTGAACGATACAGAAAAGAAAAAAACTAGGGGTTCCAAAAAATGTTACACAAATTGCATGACGTCAGTTACACAATATAAAGAAATTCAATATGTGACGTCCTCGCAAAATGTCATAAGCCTATGCGTTCAGAAAGATATATCGTATATGGTCAGGTTATTTTGTGAATAATATATATATATGCTTGTGAACGCATTGGAATGAACAAATTCCTACATAACTAATAATAACATTATTTAAAAGTACAGGAATGTTTTATTTATAAATAAAAAATTATGCTATTTAAATAATAAATCCTTTTTAAAAAATGTTGGTATAATTACATGTTCAGAGCATGTACTGCATCTACAAACTGTATGTTTTATTATTGGAGCATTTACTGAATCGACAAATTGTATGTTTTATTATTGGAGCATTTACTGCATCGACAAATTGTATGTTTTATTATTGGAGCATTTACTGCATCGACAAATCGTATGTTTTTTTTAAAAATGTAGCCTTTATAGGTACTAAAAGTAATAACTTATCATTGGAGCATTTACTGCATCGACAATGATAGTTGTGGTGAAAAGTCACTGATAGTGGAATATGTGATTCACTTTCAACTAAGTTTTCTAAAACTAACGTATTTAGTAATACAATCTAGTTCTATATAGTACATTATTAGATGTATTAAAGTATATTATTACATTATCAGGTGTATTATAGTACAGAGGCATGTACGTGTTGTTCATAGTTTGTTCAACATTTACAATACAGTTATTATTATTAAACGTGAACATGGCTCTGTGCTACAGACATTTATAAATATACATTTTTATAGCTAGATACACATAAGATTATGGCATAATATGAAATATATGATAATACATAACACTTTTAAATGTCACATAGTTAATGTAATAACACTAATAACAATGTATGTAAAAGCCCAATGGGCGTTTAAATAAATAAATAAATACAAATAAAGTGCTAGTCCGATTGCAGACAAATAGGCGTTATCTATTCCAAAAGCGAAAATGCTATTCAGTAAACCCGAAAACTACAAGATACTCCCTGAAGAGAGGATAAAGAATGCTCGAGGCATACAAAAGGATATCAATAATTTATTGGCGTCTAACATCCTAACAAAAGATCAACGGACGACCATAAAGAACGGCGTAAGTTGCTTAATAGATTACGTAGTGGAAATGGCAGATCATTTCTCCCAAATTCACTCCGAAACACCTTTAAAAAATGTCATGAGAAGCATCGAATTGCTCTCCAATGATATTAATAAAATCAATAAAAAGCTGGACCAAACCCCTCAAGCTACAACGTACGCGACTATTGCAGCTAGGCAGAAGACAACCCTTCAGAATCATGCCCTAGTAATAAGCTCCGACGACCCACAGAAAAAATCAGCCGACATTGAAAAACTCATCAAAAAGCACGTAGATGTTTGCACTCTGGGGATCGGTGTTGCACGCATGCGAAAATCGAATAACAGCGACAAATTAATCTTCAATATGGCCTCCCTGGAAGATAAAAATAAATTTAAAGAAGAATTAAATAAAGGGCTACAAGGCAAAATAAATATAGCAGAAGGAAAAAAATTGAATCCTATGGTTATAATTAGAGGCCTTATCAAGGGAGCTACTAATGATGACCTAATGCATTCCCTGGAGAAACAAAATAATGGGATAGGTATAGATTTCTCGCAAAAAATATTAATTAAATACAAAAAAAATCATAGGAATGCACTTCTTTGCAATACAGTATTAGAATTATCGCCAAAAAACTGGAAAAGCTTGATAGAAGCTGGCCATATCAATGTGGGATACCAACGTTTAAAAGTGGAGGATCAGTCACCATTGGTCCAATGCTATAAATGTATGGGTTTCGGACACACCCAATTGTTCTGCAAGGAAGAAACGGCCTGTGTTCACTGCGGGGGCAACCACAAATTCGAGGCCTGCCCTAACAAAAAAGAGCAGCCTACATGTGCCAACTGTAATAATGTAAGTCATAACGATCACAGAGCAACCAGCTCAGAATGTCCAATCTGGAAGATGATGGATAAACGTGTTAGGGAAAAAGTAGACTACGCCGGAATTTGTTGAAAAAAGCTGCTGACCAATCAATCATACAAAGGAAGTACCAATCGGTAGATGACTATATACCTATAAAAAATAGCTTGAGAGTCCTGTACATTAATGCCAGAAGTATTCGAAACAAAGTAGACGAAATAGAAGAAACGCTCAAAAGGATACCGGATACTGTGCACGTCTTAGTTGTCACCGAAACATGGCTGGGAGATGGAGAAGGATTATTGTTCAACATCGATGGCTACCAGGGTACTTTTGCTTCCCGGACTACTGGAAAAGGAGGAGGAGTGGCGATATATAATCACAAAACATTTAACTGTGAAGTTATTGAAAAGTGGTAAAATGAAAACTCTTTTTTAGGAGTTAGGGTTCAATATAAACATTTTAAACCATTAAATATATATGGTATAAACAGGAAACCTAACAACAATATAAATGATTTTCTAGTATCTCTTGAATCTATATTACAAAAAAGTAGCCTAGATACACTCATCTTCGGGGATTTCAACATTAATGTTCTTAAAAAAAATGACACAACAAAAAATATATCAACACTTTATTTTCATATAATTATTTCATATGTAATAATACACATCCCACGAGAGTTACGGAAACCAGCAGTTCTCTTTTAGACCATATTATATCAAATAGAGAAAACATATCTTCAACGACCTCCAATATTGATAACCAGATAAGTGATCACAGTTTAATGATGTTAGACTACCAAAACTCTTTGAAACACCACTCTAACAACAGAATACCACCAAACATAAACATCAGTATCAATAAGAGGGCTCTGAGAACATATTTTGAAACCCAACCGTTTTCTCACAACACTACCAATATAACCGAAAATTTTAATTAATTTTTTAAATATATCAAAACAGCGATTGACACTTGCAAATTTAAGCCAAGGTTACGAATAGGAAACCCTAAGCAAGGTAATACACCATGGTTTGACAAAAAATTAGATCTTCTTATTAGAGAAAGAAATACTTATTACAAACAGTGGAAAAAAGATCCGCTAAACAGTCTTCTTATATCACTTAAAAATAAGTCGAGAAATTCGGTAACTAATTACAGACGTTTCGCCAAAACAAAATATTACACAGATATTTTTAAAGAAAACATACATAATCCAAGACAAACTTGGAAAACAATAAATTCAATCATAACTAACAGTCCAAAGAACTTGACAAATAAAATTGAAACTCTTACCATCAATAATATAGACATAAATGACCCGAAGCAGATATGTACAGCGTTTAATGACTTCTTTACATCGGTTGGTGAAAATCTAGCTGCGAGCATCCCATCTTATTCAGATGACGTAAATACAATAAACATGGAACCAAAGCCATTACAGTCCCTCTACATGGCCAATACAAACAAACTAGAAGTTTTAAAAATTATATCAAAACTAAAAACTAATGCATCTCCAGGGGTCGATGGTATGACACATAACTTACTCGGATTCTGTAAAGAAAAATTAGCGGATCATCTTGTTATTCTCATTAATCAATCATTAGCGAGTGGACTGTTTCCGGATCAATTAAAGCTAGCAAAAATCGTTCCAATTCACAAAGAAGACTGCAAAAAAAATCCATCTAATTATCGTCCAATATCAATACTCCCAGTCTTTTCCAAAGTATTTGAACATGTAATCAAAAATAGACTAACAAAATATCTCACAACTAATAATATTCTCACGCCTCAACAATATGGGTTCAGAAAATTCTCCAACACGAAATGTGCTGCCTTTGATTTTATACTAACTCTTCAAAAACACTTAGATCAAGGAAAATATGCAGCGGGCATTTTCATAGACCTCAAAAAAGCGTTCGATACGGTTGATCATAAGATTCTGTTAGAAAAGCTTGAATATCTGGGCATCGTGGGCAAAAATCTAAAACTTTTATCTAGTTATCTTACGGGTAGGTGCTCTTCGGTTGTTATTGGAAAAGAATCAAGTGATCATAGAAATATAACATGTGGTGTACCACAGGGCTCGATTCTCGGGCCTTTATTATTCTTGATTTATATAAATGATATTGCAAAATGGGGGTTGAAAGGTACCCTTCAACTTTATGCTGATGACACAATATTATTCTATCATAATACTAATTTAAACGAAATGGAAAAAGACATGGAAAGGGATTTGGGTCATCTAGCCGAGTGGTTGAGAATCAATAAACTTAGCCTTAACATTAAAAAGACTCACTATGTGCTATTCGGGAATAGGAAAGGACAACGCCTTAACATTTCCTTGGGAATAAACAAACTGGAACAAACAGATGTCGCGAAGTATCTAGGACTTTTAATTGACTCACGGCTTACATGGAAAAACCATTTTGACCATGTTAAATCAAAGATTGCTCCGGTGACCGGTGTAATGTACAGACTACGTAGATTGCTTCCCACAGCCATACTGCGATCATTGTACTATGCTATGATTCACTCCCACTTGACATATCTTTCGAGTATCTGGGGCTTTGCTACCAAAAAAATGATATCGGAGGTGCAAATAATCCAAAATAGAGCCATGCGTAACATTTTTGGCTTGCCTTGGGATATACCTGTTAAAGATATTTACCGTCACGCACTTGTTTTGCCATTTAAGATGGTTCCTAGCTTTGAGATAACAAACACCATTTTAAATATTATTCAGTGTAACACCCACACAAATATAAAACTGAACTATAACAACGATGTTCACCAATATAATACACGACAACACAACAAACTACATATATCAAAAATACACTCAACAAAGTTCGGACTGAAATCATTAGAATATATTGCCTACACTAACTATAACAAATTGCCTGAAGAATTAAGACAGGTATATGCCTCTAACAAATCTCGAAACGATATATTGAAATCCTATTTTTTCAAATGTTATTTGGAAAACGAGTCATAAGTAGGTACAAACTCTGTTCTGATAGCCGTCCTAATTATCTCCAAATACCAAACTTTGTACATCCAGAGATGATGAGCTTTTTTAATCTTCTCATGTATTTTGAATGTAAAACATCTTGTATTAGGTCTGTTTATTTTTGACCCCGTACTTTTTAATGTATTTTCCTGATTTTGTTTTTATGCATTTATATAGTCCATCATTGAGGATACTTTTTCAACTTTTTGACACCAACAGTACATAAATCAAATGAGTGATTATAATAATTCATAAAGTCTTATAAGACAATTTTTTTTTTATAACATATCTGTAAAGTGATTTCTTCATATGTTGTGTCTGTATGTTGCTTCTGTGAAATGTTTTGTAAATGTTTTCTTCATACATTGTGTCTGCACATTGGGTTGGGTTGGTTATTTTTAATTTTTAATCTAATTTTTCTGTACAAAACTCTTTTTTTAATTTTTTTACTTTTCTATTTGAAAACTACCAATTGGCGATCCCTTAATGAGTTTAATAACTCATGGGAATACAACATCGTTTGTTGTAGGTTAAAAAAAAAAAAAAAATAAATAAATAAATAAATAAATAAATAATATATAGTTACGCAGATGTACACAATTCCGTTTACAAGTGTTCGGTATTACTTCAATGAACGGAAATGTGTCCATCCATCGTCTATGAAAAAAAAATTTGTACAAAATAGCATTAAATTATGACATGTTTACAGAAGCATTAGTTGTATTGATTCTAAAATTATTGTAACTACTCAAGGAATGTTTCATCCGAGAAATTATCTGTTGAATGTTGAATGATCTGCTTTCGTACTGTAATTTATTAATGAATTTAACAAGATGTTAAAACAGATGTGCTTCAGTATGCATAAACGTGAAGAGTGTTTTATCTATATTCAAAACCAAAAGTTGCAAACAGGGTGCATTTAATACTTAATGTTTAAAAACAATAAATGGTATTACAACATTTGACAGAAGTGGTTATTATTTTACTTATCTAAACCTTTTTATATGGTAATGCATCTACGAACAGTGTTGTCGGAGCATGTTATGAAATTAAGCATAAGCTAATTATAAAATAAAAAGTAGGAATCTATTTCCAGTTGTATATATTTTTTAATAATGCATCTACAAACAGTGTTCGAAGCATGAGATGTCAATTGAGTTATTTGAAAGTAGATTATTCTAAGTATTATTTATTACATATTTAAATAAACTATAAATTTGTCTTATAATATAGGAACATGATATCAATGTATAAAGTATGATCAGAAGTGTAACTTCAATCTTTGAACAAAAGGAAACGACGATTAATGTCTCTATATTGTAAAATTATTTATATCCGTGTTATGGAAAAAAGGTTCATATTTAAAACTTTTTGTAAAAGTACATATAGCAATAGTATTGCTGTGAGTACATAAATCTAAATGTTTATCTATGAGATTAGAAGATAATTAATATTATAAAAAGCAACTGTCATATTTTCGTAGAATGTGTTTGTATAGATAATATTATCAAATAACTATGTTTTCTTACGAACAAATGACAATGGTTCAATTCTGTAAAGAATAATACATATAGATCGGAACGACATGTTACATCAGATGCAAGATCAGTACATTTGATGTAGTATGGTTAAAAGCGTTTATATTTATAACAGAGTCATCACATATAGTGGTAAGTTATTCCTAAACAAGATTTATACAAAAGCTGTCGCATATAGCGAAATGGATAATTATCCTAGAAAATATGTATATTGCAATTAGTTTGCACTATAATAATGAGGTAAAAGTTACCTAGGAGTACTTTGTACGATTACATGATATTATTTCATGATTTTTAAGGATGAAAGTGTTCATCGTAATAAAGTTTTTTTAATAAAATGGTAAAAAAACGTAGTAATTTGCAAAGTAATTATAATAAGAAAGGTCAGGTTTTCATCAAGAACTTGTACACTTAAATATTATGTATGTAACAGTAATTTAAGGCGAAATAGGTAGACTTGACCTGAAATTTGGCATTTTTGAGGCCACTTTTAGACGTATGGACACTTTTCTAGAAAAAAACACAAATTGATTTCGAAAGATCGTTATTTTATCTTGTAAAGTAAGATGTAAAATTTTGAAAAATAATATTATTTTCATATCATAATAAAGTGTTACCGTTGGACAATGCGCAGATTTGTTGCATTTTCAAAGGTGAAGTTGTATTATACAACAAATATTTCAAATCATTGAATAATAATGTATAAACAATCAATAAATTATCTATCATATGTATGTATAAGAATTGTGTTTTTATTTCAAATAAAATTACTAATAAATAAATCCGAGCACGCGTTTTGTGACGAAAATCCCTCAATTGAACTATTTATTTATGGTCTTACAAATTGGAATAGTTCAGATTTTTTTAGCAAAATAATTTACCAAGACATAATTGAAACATTAGAAATAATTTAAGACCAAAAAATATATTCTTAAAGTATATAATAGTAATTAATTTCGATTCGCGTTTGTTGTTTGTGACTTGCCCCGGCGCAAGCCGAAATTTTATCATTCCCCAATCCCCGCTACGACAGGGCGGCGAGCGGACGTCTATTCCACGCCAGTCTACTTGATAACATTTTAAAGAAATTCCTCGCTTAAAAATGAGGAGGAAAATACCCTCGAAAAAAAGTTTTATTAGATAGCAAAAATTACGACATCAAAAACGTACGTGGGAGATATATTTTCAGAAAAAACAAAGGTTAGTGATATTTAATTATCCGTGTACATTGTTCGTACTTATATGCTACAGGGTCGTTCGAAAGAATCAGTCAGAATAAGCACATATTTTTTATAACATTTGGCGATAATTTTGTGTTGTTTAATTTCCAGGGAAAATAATCAACTATGGACAGGAGTTTATGTCTGTTATCGTTTTTTCATGTATAAATGTTAAAACTTATGCCAAAGTACGTGAAACTGTTTGTGATTGGTAGTCAAAAAGTGACACGAACGAAATGAATTTCGATTCGTGATGTGCGATTCAAATCATTTTTTTGTTCATAATTTCTATTTTATTGTCCAATTCACTATTACATTGGTATAATTCAACATATTTAATGTTTTTTGTGTTACTTTTTGTCAGTTTCATAATGTCATATTGTGAATTAAGCTTCTTGTTTTAGGAAAAAAAAACAAGGTTATTTTTGACATACAAACCTATGATTTTTACTCGTGAATTTAATAACATTTCGAAAATTAGACGAGTCAGGTCGCTCCGTTAATCATGAAAACAAATACATGAAAGCGATACAATATTATGCAATCGCATAACTACATATGTAGGTAGGTACCGTAGAAAATAGTTGGAAATAAAACCTAGTTTTAATATATAAACTACTTCAGTTGTAAGGAATAAACCCTCTTTTCAATGTCATACATATCAAATCAAGTAATACTTTGAAGATAAGTATTAGAAATAAAACTTACGGTAATACCTTTCGGACAAACGAATAAATAAGTAAAACAAAAGATTTTTACTCACCTTTGGAAAACTCGTGTAAAATATTTAAAAAAAAAAAACAAATTAAACAAATATTTGAAATTTTTTTTAAATGTATATTTATATACCTACATATTTTATATCTACCATGTCAACAAACTGCATTTGTATTTATTTATGTTTACGCACTCCGACGTATAATTTACAAATATGTATGTAACTACTTATAAGGAAGAAAGCTACAACCAAGAATTAAACAACAATAATTTAATTATTTATTATTTATTTATTAACGCCGATTATAGCGGCTTTTACAAAAAAATAACATTTGTTTTACATAATAATACAGAATATACATAGATAAAAAAAATATAAAATACATAAAAGAGAACAATAGAAATAGTTATTATAAATACAATACAACAGTATAATATAAATATATAAACAATTCATATACAATAAATCCCGGATAAATTAATACTTTAAAACTGTATTTGATTATAATCAATCTGAGAAGCGCTGACATACAGTTTTAATTAAGTAGTGTTTGTATGAAGTTAAGCTAGTAATGTTTATAGATTCATCCAAAACATATTTATTACCAAGTACATGAAGGCGATTCATTATGGAATTGAGTTCAGCGTTAGATCCTGTATTGTTGCAATGATAGGGTAATTTGAAACGAACTGATCGACTAGGTACATGGAAACATATTAACGAAAGAAGTTCAGGGGAGTTCAACAGGTTGGTAACGATTTTAAATAAATAAAATAGGTCAAAACAAATTCTTCTTTCTTTTAATGTATCGAGTCCCAATAATTGTAACAGAGAGGGGTAATTAATGTTTTCGACGAATAATCCCAATTTAAAATTAATACAACGTAAAAATTTATGTTGGACTCGCTCAAGGGAATTCTCATGTACACTGTAGTAAGGACTCCAAATGGTGGTGTTAAATTCTAGTTGGCTTCTAACAAGTGAAGTGTAAAGTAATTTGACAGTTTTTAAATTTTTAAAATCCTTTGAAATCCGTAAGACAAATCCTAACATTTGCATTGCTTTACTGGTTATATTATTAATGTGTTTAATGAATGTTAATTTAGTGTCAAAGGTTATACCAAGGTCTCTTATTTCATCCACAGATAATAAGGTGTGATTATTGAGAAAGTAGGTGAACAAAAATGGGTTTTTTTTTCTGTGGAATCTCATAAGTTGACATTTTTTTACATTAAGAGTTAATTTGTTTTTAAGACACCAATCGTAAAAGCTATTAATATTAGATTGAAGTGTTAGACAGTCCTCGATATTGTCAATAATTTTAAATATCTTCATATCATCAGCGAACATTAGAATGAGAACACGGGTGAATATGTTTGTTACGTCGTTAATGAATAAATTAAAAAGTAAAGGACCAAGATGCGAACCCTGGGGTACGCCACTGGTAGCTTCGAACATGTAGGATAAGTGATCATTAATACAGACAGTTAACTGACGCCTAAGTAGGTAACTCTTAAACCAAGATAAAAGGTTTCCATTAATGCCGAGTTTCAAAAGTTTATTAATGAGGATTTTATGACAGACCTTATCAAACGCCTTACTGAAGTCGGTATATATAGAATCAACTTGTTGTTTGTTGGCAAGTGCATTGGAAATAAAATTTTCATATAATGTTAGGTTAGTCAAAGTTGATCTGCCGGAGATAAAGATAAATAATTGTTATTTCATCGGAACCATGCTGTAGTTTTCACTGCCGCGCGAGTGTACTGCTCGCAGCGGAATGAATTCGGTATTTCTGTCTCGGTCCAAAAAAAAGTCCGATCGCGAGATCGTCTTTTAACGAAATTTGAATTCTCGTCCGCTGGTTAAATCGCCTTAAAGAAAAAAAATGTATGTATATGAAATTCAGTCTTTAAGTGGATATCAAGAGTAGATTCTTAATCAATGTTTCTATCATGAGTTACAGAAAATTTATATGTAAAAAATTATGCCTTTTTATGCATTAGTATGTACCGTATCTTTTTGGAAAATGGACTTGTCGACCTGATCTTGTAGTTGTTTTTGATTCAGGTGGGTCTGGAACAGATGCATGATCAGGAACATTTTCCTCGGTGGGAACGAAGGCTGGTTTCAGGCGGTCTATAGAAACGCGCTTAGGTTTTCCTTTAATGGTGATGACATAAGTCTTGTCATTTCGTTCCTCGACCTTATAAGGTCCCTCGTATGGGTTCTCTAAGGGTTTTTTTACACTGCCAGTCCGTAGAAATACGTGCGTAGAAACGGGGAGGTCCGTGTGTACAAAAAATTTTCTTTTGCTGTGATTAGAGGTAGGGGTTGATTTAATTTGTTCAAATTTCCTCTGTAAACGTCCGATATATGTATCGGGTTCTTCTCGTGGAGTACTTGTGAAGAAGTCGCAAGGGAGTCTAAAAGTTCTTCCATAAGTTAGTTTGGCTGGCGAACATTTCAATTCCTCACGAACTGTAGATCTCAGGCCAAGTAATATAAGTGGGAGGGTTTCCATCAAGTTTTGCGCACCACTTGCCATGAGAGATGCTTTTAAATTGGTTATTGGCTTGTGGGTGATAAGCGGTAGTCGTGATGAGAGATGATGGGTGACAGATATTGAATTCTCCGGGTGCGGGCGGTGGTTTGCTTTGCGGTTTGCTGGTCAAGCGCGGGTCAGTGTGTCGACGTCAGACGCTGGTGACTGGACTCGATGATGGTCAGGCACTGGGGAAGAACGTGGTTCTTCAGGTACTCCAGTGCTGACGGAAAGGCCGAAGGTACGGTGGACCTTGTAGGTGGTTGAGCGGGAGGTGTTTAGACCAGTGAGGATGTTGCGTGTCCTCGTGATGGTCGTGGTGCATGGATGAAGCGCTGGTCAGATTGCTGGAACCAGGGCGTTCAGATCCGATGTAGCGCTGGCCAGGGACGACTGCCGGGGCCTGGGCGCTACAATGAAATCCCGATGGAGTCCATGAGCAGAGCCGGGAATATCTTCCTTCGCGCGATGAAGATGCGCGGGTTATTACTTGCGTTTCTCTCAAATTGTTGACGGCTGATTGATGACTGATTTGAGTTGTTTCATTTGAAGGGGAAGCTTTAATATTTGTTTTTGTAGGTAAAATACATGATGTACATCTGACGTCGATCCTCTTGATTGTTCCATATTGTTTAGTTTATTTTGGGAAATTATTACAGGTTCTTGAAACGGTGAAGGTAGGTTTGTTTCTTCCTATGAGGTCATTTCCAATAATATGATACGAAATACGTTATGCGTGGCATACAAAATCAAAGTAAAACTAGAGGGTAGAGTGTTAAAAGAATCTACTCCATCTACCGGATATCTTTACAAGGTATTAGCGAGTTCGCGTTTGTATTGGATTTTAGCAAAGACGCAAACCGCGTTACGTAAGTTATTGAAAAATAGTACTTAAAAAGATGTTAAATGTTGATTACCTCAAAGTAATATGATCTTATGATCGAGCCTACACTGGTGCCCTCACCCAAACGCCTTGTCATTGACAGTTATTGCAGTATGTACGGTGCTAAAACTTACTATATACGTATTGAGTAAATACAAACAATAATGAAAAGTAACCAAATGCCTTGTCACAGTGAGTTATTATAGTATGTACTGTGTTTAAACTTGTTGTATCTGTATCTTCAATATTTAAACAATAATGTTACCTAAAATAATGGATTGCTGTATGGGAACCCATATTAAACATTTACATATTAGCAAACCATAGAAAAAATGGAGAAATAATTAACTAAAAATTCTACCTCAATACAGGTTTGCCTAGTGAGGCAGGCTATGCACAACCTAAAATATATCAAATCAAATCAAATCAAATCAAAAATTATTTATTGTAAAATAAAAATTACAAAAGGTGTAGCTTATAGGTAGACCCCATTTCTTCCAGCTAACCACATTTATTTAAATACAATGTTTATATAATATTATTTGTTTTATTATAATAATTACAATGTTAATACAGATAAAATAACAATATACCAATGAAAAAATTTAAAATACAAATATATATACCAATAAAAATAGGCGTTTCATTTACGTGAGGTATTCACTCAACGTGTAGTGACATTTATTAACAAGGAAAGTGTTTAGTAACGATTTGAATTTGTGTGTATCTTGTATTTGTTTAATGTTATGTGGAAGGTTGTTATATACTTTAATGGCCATGTAGTGTGGTCTTTTTTGGAATATTGTTTTGTTTGCTTTTGGTATTAGTAAGTTTTCTGTGAGCCTTGTAGCGTATTTATGTGTTGAGTTTTTTAGTGGGAACTTGTCTGTAGATGATCGCACTAACATGCATAACTCCATTATATATATGTCTGTGACTGTCAGAATTTTCAGATTTTTAAACATAGGTCTACATGAATCTAAACGATCAGAGTTTGTAATTTTTCTTATGCATCTCTTTTGTATGATGAAAACATCTTTAGCGTTTACCGAGTTTCCCCAAAAAATAATACCGTATTTTATTATTGAACATACATAACCATAGTATGAGGCTATTACTGATTCGGTGTTTAATATTTTTCTCAAGGTACCCAGAACATAAGAAAAACTACTGATTTTTGCTACAATTTTTGAGACATGTTCTTTCCAGTTTATGTTTATATCTAATTCTATTCCCAGTAGTGAACAGGTTTGGGAAGGTTCGATAATATTATTATTAATGTTTACATTTATATTTATAGGTGTAGCTTGCACTGGACAAAATTTTAAGATTTGGGTTTTGTTTGTGTTGAGTGATAGATGTTGCGATAACAGCCAGTTTGCTATTAATTGGCAAGTCTCGTTAACTTGTTTGTTAAATTCGTCAACGTCTCCATTACATTCAAACAACAAAGCGGTGTCATCAGAAAACATTGAACATTCTGTGCCAGCAATTATTGGAAGTTCGTTTATATAGATAAGGAAGAGGAGAGGTCCAAGAATGCTTCCTTGTGGCACACCCTTGTTTATTGTTCTCCATTTGGATTCTACCATGTACTGGACCATTTTTTCATTGATATTTGAAATTTGAACTTTCTGCTTACGATTTTTTAAGTACGATTCAAACCATTTTAATGCTAAACCTCTAATACCCACATGTTCAAGTTTAATTAGAAGAAGCTCATGATCAACATTGTCGAATGCTTTTGAGAGGTCGAGAAAGATACCTACAGTTTTTTTACTAATATTAATATTTTCTAGAATTTTGTTCAAAAAATTGAATACTGCCTGTGTTGTTGAACGGCCTTTACGGAATCCAAATTGTTGTGGACATATTATCTCAAGGTTTTCGAGAAAGTTATAAATGCGATTGTACATGGCTCTTTCAAATATTTTTGAAAAGTTTGGTAATAAGGATATCGGTCTGTAGTTTGAGATTTCCTGTTTAGGACCCTTCTTATACAAAGGTACAATAATAGATTGTTTTAATTGTTCTGGGAAGGTTCC
Organism: Hesperophylax magnus; assembly: GCA_026573805.1. NCBI lineage: Eukaryota > Metazoa > Arthropoda > Insecta > Trichoptera > Limnephilidae > Hesperophylax > Hesperophylax magnus. The sequence continues at coordinate 362,185 of JAIUSX010000043.1, read as the reverse complement.
TGATTCAAAAGATTTGTTAATTAATATTTCCAACGGATAACTTAACGCTTCTGCACATGCTTTTATAATTTTTATAGGGATTTTGTCAGTGCCGACACTGCTTTTATTTTTCAGTTTTACGATGATTTTAATAATTTCCTCCCTGTTTACAGGCGTTATAAAGAATGATCGCGACTGTTTGTTTTTGACTGTTTTGGCAGATTGTGGATGTAGAGATGTATTTTGTGGTGGTGGCGGTGGTGCAAAGAAAATGTTAAATTCATTTGCAATGTTTTTTGGTTCTGATACCAGGTTATCATTTATTTTAAGACAGATTTTTGGTTCACTTTTAGAATTAGAATTATTTGAGTTCTCTTTTATTATGTTCCACGATGTTTTGGTTTTATTTTGCGCGTTTTGAATTCGTTTACTATTGTAATTCCGTTTAGCTACCTGTTTTACTTTACTGAGAATTTTTTTGTATTGTTTGTAATTGTTTATGATTGTGAGGTCATTTGTGTTTTTTTGTTTCATGTACAGATGTCTTTTTTGTCTAATAGATATCTTAATACCAGTCGTTACCCAATTTATTTTGCGTTTTTGGGGATATTTATACTGTTTAAAGGGGAAACAAAGCTTCATACCATTATTTATTTCATTAATGAAGTATTCGTAGCTGTCATTAATGGATTCAAAGGATTTCAATGGTTCCCAACATATACACGATAAGTAATTGATAAAAATGTTTGTGTTTTCTGTGTTAAATAATTGTTTTTTTGTATACCACGTTTGGTTTATATTATATTCTGTTTTTACGTGCATTAACTGTGCCATATGATCTGATACAGCTAATTCTGTGACTTCCCATGTGTAAGAGCTTTTTGAAATATTTGTACCTATATGATCAATTATACTTTTTTTATTTCCTTGTATACGAGTAGGTTTATCAATAATCAAGCGTATGTTGTGAGATTTTAGTGTGTTTTTGATTGAATCTGCGTTTTTGTTCTTGTAGTTTGTATCAATATTTAAGTCACCGCAGAGTATTATTTGTTTTTTGTTGTTTTTGCAAATTTTGTTTAATAAAAGTTCAAGTTGTTCAAAAAATATATTAATATCAGAGTCATTATAGTAGACTGTACAAATTATCATTTTAAGTTTTGGAATTTCTATACCAACACATTCAAATACAAATTCTTTTGTTATTTGTTTAACAAATTCTAGTTCTTTAAATACAATGTTTTCGTTTAAGTAAATGGAATCACCTCCATGAATATGACTCTCTCGACAAAAAATTGAACCTAATTTATAACCATTAAAATTAATAGATGTCGTTTCATCCTTTTGTAACCAGTATTCGCTAACACAAAGTACATCGATATTTTTTTCATATAGAATATTTTCTAATTCTAATATTTTATTTCGAATGCATTGTATGTTTTGATGCATTATATTGAAGGTGGATTTGATGTCGTCAAGTTTAGGAGTACGAGTATTATTCATAAAAAAATAGTTTGTTGTTCTGGGTAAGGTGAGTTCCTGTCATCTCGGGTTTGTGTAGGAATGGATGAATGAATATATTTTGGGTTTTATTCTGATGGATGTGGGTGCTCAAAATTGTAGACTGATATTTTATTGATCTCATTTTTTATATGCGCCCTTGTTAAGCTCATCATTTTGATAATTGTATGGTTATTCATTTTTTCATAGAAAATGGGCCCAGTAAATTTACAATAATTTTTGAATTCGAAGATGTGAGATGTAATCTCAGAATTCAGTTTATAGATGTTTAAATAATTGTTTTTAGTAACTGGATGTATTAGAACATTAGTATGGGCTAGTTGTCGTAGGGTGTAGTACAAGTTGCTTAGAAAGTTTTTAGGGGATGTCTCATTTTCTCCGGCTATTAAAATTACAAAATCATTTTTATTTAAATTCTTACTTTCTCTTATGATGTTTGCCGTGTACCAGTCTAGTGTTGCCCCAGGGTATATATAGCTGGAAAAATCTACATCTTTAAAGTTTTTTTCCAGATTTCTTCTTATTTGGTGGCCTGCTTCTTCTCCAAAGATCCGTATTTTTATTTCTTTCCATTGAAGTTGTGCTGTTTTAATTCTGCGATCTGTGATGTCCTGTGCCGGAAGAGGTGTTATAATTTCTTCATTTTGGTTATTAATATTGTTGAGATGCAATTTGTTTTTAAATTCTTCATTTTTTTCTGCCATGTTTACGAGAAGCGACTTGTTTTCATTCATTACATTTTTTACTTCAATAATATTTTGGGTAAAGTTTTTTATTAGTGGTCGTAATATTTTTAATTCGCCCTTCATCTCATTATTGAGGCGTCCTGATAGCAGTAAATAAAAAAATTTCATCGAAATTATTAAAAAACAAAAACAATGATGTTGAGCAAATTTTTGTAATGTTAAACGATAAATCCAAAAAAACTATCATCGGATGTGTATATATTCCACCAAATTCTAATATAATAATGTATAAAAATCACTGTGAAGATGTCGAGCTACTCAAATCTAACCACCCTAATCACAATATTATAATTTGCGGTGATTATAACCTACCTAATTGTAAATTTAATGATTTGGATTACTTACCATTAACGGCGTGCGAGAGAGAAATCTTAGACATGTCGAACTATTTAGGTCTATTTCAATGTAACAATGTGCCGAATTGTAGTAATCGGACACTTGATTTAATTTTTTCTACTGTTGAGGATATAAAAGTCTATGAGTCAGCCGAATCCTTTGACCTAATTGATAGTCACCACCCTCCACTTACAATACTAGTACCTATTACAATAGAGTGTGACCCTCTAATTAAAAATTGTAGTCGTAATTTCATTAATGCTAATTACCAGGACATTAATCATGCACTTAACAAAGTAAATTGGTCTGTTCTCAAGGAAGGTGATCTCGACTATAGCGTAGAACTATTTTACTCGCGCAACACGGCATAACACCCCAAAAACAAACAACAAAAATGCTTTTGGCCGTGAGAATCTAAAAACTTACCTGACTAACCTCTATGGGGAGGAAGTTCACACGATGGTACGCCGTTTGGAGAATCTGAGGAAGCGTAGGAACCATTTATTGGGCAGCCTGGCTTTCCTCAAGAGATGCAAGGAGGAATCGGTCGTACCAGTACACATCCATATTAAAAGACATATCGCATCCCGGAAAGCCGAGAGGGTGTTTCAAAGAGCAGAAGCAGCGCTACTAAGGGAAAGAATCCATAATGTGCGCAGCGAACTGGATGGAACATCTCGGGACCTTTTCAATTTACACCTGCATCTGAGTACAATCCTAATCGAAGAAGATTGGAATAAAATTGACAATATAACTTACCAACAAGCACTAAGGTGTAAGCAGTCAACAGATGCGAGACAGAAACATAAGTTTGAGAGGCTCAACCAAGCCAAAAAAGGAGATCGAAAACAACTTGATCAAAATAAAGTAGTTATCAACATTTCGACCCTTCCGCTGAGCCCAGATGCAACTTCAGTGCTTGCTAAGGGCATGAACTATGCAGTTGCCCCCAAAAAGATACCTGTGGAATCTATCATATGTGGTGTGGAGACAGCACTACATACAATGATGAAAGTCCAAAAAATGTCAGAATCACAAGCAGAGAACATACGACAAGAGACTAGCCATATTTTGAAAAGGGCTGAAATACCCCGCCCAAACATCACAAAAGGAGAGTTTGCGGCCCTAAAAGAATTGCGCACCAATGAGGAAATCTTGGTTCTGCCAGCCGACAAAGGAAATGCCACTGTCGTGATTAATACGGTAGACTACATAAAGAAGATGGAAGACCTCTTGTGCGATTCCGGTACCTACAAGAAGATCAAAAACAATCCTACGAACAAGATTGACTTAAAGACAAGGGAACTAGTCAAAGCATCTAGCATCAGAAAAGAGGATTGGTCTAAGCTTTTTGTAAAGGCCTCTAGAACTCCTGCCCTGTACGGTCTCCCAAAAATACACAAAAAGGGAATCCCAATGAGACCGATTGTCAGCGCTATTGGTGCACCTACATACAAACTGTCCCAACACCTCTCGAGATTACTGCAGATGCAAACTGGAAAAACCGAATCGTGGATTAAGGATTCAACAGATCTGATCAGTAAACTTAAGCAGGTTAAGACTGAGGAAGGAGATATTTTGGTCAGCTTTGACGTCGTGTCTCTTTTCACAAATGTGCCTCTAGAAGACTCAATGACAATGCTCAGTGAGATATATGAGGAAGACATCTGCAAACTTTTTGAACACTGCCTCAAAACGGGATACTTTGCGTTTCAGGGTGAACTTTTTGAGCAAGTGGAGGGAGTTGCAATGGGCAGTCCGTTATCGCCAGTAATAGCCAACTTCTTTATGGAGAAGTTTGAGGAAGCGGCACTTGATACAGCTTCAGCTGTCCCTAAAGTATGGTGGCGCTACGTCGATGATGTCTTCGCCATTTGGCCTCATGGAACGGAGAAACTTAACGAATTCCTGGACCATCTTAATTCTCTCCACAGCAAAATTAAGTTCACAATGGAGCTGGAAAACCAAGATAAAATCCTGCCTTTTCTAGATGTGGAGGTGATGCGAAAACACGATGGTAGCCTAGGACATACCGTATATAGGAAACCAACTCATACGAATCGATACTTACACGCTGATTCGCATCACCACCCAGCGCAGAAGAGAGGACTTATCCATACGTTGGTGACCCGAGCGACCAGAATATGTGAAGAAACAAAACTTGGAGCAGAACTTATAAAACTGACCGATGCACTGGAGCGCAACGGTTACCCGGCAAGTCAGACAAGGCAAATTTTAAGAGCCAAATCTACAACAAACGAAGACAGAGTTGAACAAGACTCAAAAGGCTGTGCTTTCCTGCCTTTCGTTCACAATGTGACAGACAGAATTGCCAGGCTGTTGAGAAAAGAAAACATCAAAACTGTCTTCGGAACCACCACCAAAATCCAAGACCTACTGAGGTCTGCAAAGACTAAGTTTCCTCTGGAAGCAGATGGAGTGTACAAACTCAGCTGCTCTGGTTGTGACAAGGTTTATATAGGCCAGACAGAGCGGACGATTTCCAAAAGGATAGCAGAACATTTTCGTGCTTGTAAACTTGGCCACCCTGATAAATCGGCAATCGCCGAACACTTAATTGAAACCGGCCATTACTTTGGATTTGCTCCCGAGGTCCTGGGAAGACCCAAAACTTATAGATCACGCCTGATTATGGAGGCAATTGAAATCTACAAAAATCCATTTAATATCAATAGAGACGACGGAGCTAAGCTCAACAGCTCTTGGTATCCGGTAATTGACGGCTACACCAAAGCTAAACGCAAATAACATGTCTAAGTATACTCCAATACCATATAATAACACAATATAAAACCATTGCATTTATACCTTGATACTGGGTACATCTACTCTAATCGCTGTCAATCGGTTTTCTAATTCTAGAATTCGCCACAAGATGGCGCCACTTCCGTTGGCATTTCGCACTTGGACGGGACCCAGGCTAACATAAATACTGAGCTTTCAGAATTCGCCACAAGATGTCGCCACTTCCGTTGGCATTTCGCACTTGGATGGGCCCAGGCCACAAATAAATAAGCACAAACTCGACAACCAAAATTCACACATCTTCGGATCTACCGGATCTGCCCTGATGATGGACACTGCAACGCTGTCCGAAACGTCGGCTAAAGAAGGAGTTAGCGCAACACGGCATAACACCCCAAAAACAAACAACAAAAATATTTTACTCTCAACTGAATAGTATCATTTCCGACACAATTCCTCTAATTCATCATAAAGTACGAAAGTATCCGATATGGTTCAGCAAAGAATTAATTCAGTTAATTGTTATTAAAAAAGAAACACATAAAAAATATAAAGAACACAGAACAATTCCCAACTATACGGCATTCAACAATATTAGAAGAGATTGCAAAAAAATGACAAAAAGATGTTATAAAAATTACATTAATTCGGTTGAGAACACGATACTTCATGATGTAAAATACTTTTGGAAATACACAAAATCAATGAAAAACAATGATGCTGGTATTTCTGGTAATATACGTTACAGACAAAATAGCTCCAGTAAAATTTATGAAATTGTTAACATGTTTGCTGATTACTTTAAGGACGTGTATGAACCTGATAATCCAGATGACTTAATTCCTTACTTCAATTCGGATATAAATTTACACTTATCGCAAATACACATTGATATTGAAGACATTATAGTCTGTATTAAATCACTTGAACCCAAAACGAGCTCGGGACCTGATAAGATTCCTTCCATCTTACTTAAGAATTGTGTCCAAAGTTTATCTGTTCCGCTTAATATCCTGTTCAACAAGTCACTCTCCACAGGACACTTTCCACAAATATGGAAACTTAGCTACTTAACTCCTGTATTTAAAAGTGGTGATAAATCCTTTGTTGAAAATTATCGGCCTATCTGTATTCAATCGTCTATACCTAAACTTTTTGAGAAATTGATTCTTAAGAAAATCAGCTTCTTTGTAAACTCTTGTATCGCAACTTGTCAACACGGCTTTATCTCCGGCAGATCAACTTTGACTAACCTAACATTATATGAAAATTTTATTTCCAATGCACTTGCCAACAAACAACAAGTTGATTCTATATATACCGACTTCAGTAAGGCGTTTGATAAGGTCTGTCATAAAATCCTCATTAATAAACTTTTGAAACTCGGCATTAATGGAAACCTTTTATCTTGGTTTAAGAGTTACCTACTTAGGCGTCAGTTAACTGTCTGTATTAATGATCACTTATCCTACATGTTCGAAGCTACCAGTGGCGTACCCCAGGGTTCGCATCTTGGTCCTTTACTTTTTAATTTATTCATTAACGACGTAACAAACATATTCACCCGTGTTCTCATTCTAATGTTCGCTGATGATATGAAGATATTTAAAATTATTGACAATATCGAGGACTGTCTAACACTTCAATCTAATATTAATAGCTTTTACGATTGGTGTCTTAAAAACAAATTAACTCTTAATGTAAAAAAATGTCAACTTATGAGATTCCACAGAAAAAAAAACCCATTTTTGTTCACCTACTTTCTCAATAATCACACCTTATTATCTGTGGATGAAATAAGAGACCTTGGTATAACCTTTGACACTAAATTAACATTCATTAACCTCTCAGACAAAGGCATTTGTATGCTATGTGTTCCTTTGAGAACTGTCAAAACGCGGAAATTTTGGTGTTATTCACGACTTTTGCTAAAAGCATCATAACTCACGTCTTGGGAAACGTAGCCTCATTCTAAAAAATGTTTTGGAAAGATTATGAAATTCACTATCGTATTGTTTTGTTATACGTAAATATTTGCGTTTCTAAATATACATTTTCTGAAAACGTCAAAAATATGTAAAAATCGCTGACCATTATTTCAAAGCTGTCAAAAATGTACTTTTTTCTGAGTATCATAAAGAAATAACACTTTATATATTGAAGAAATATAATTAAAAACTATTGGTCACCTCAAAATATTAACCGTCCAAACTAAAATATTTTTAATAAATTATTTAAAAACGCAATAAATTACGAACGAACAAGCTGACAGATTCAATCGACTCAGATAATGCACCTCAAGATTCCATAGATATTTTTGAATGCAGACGCGTAGCGTTATTCATTATCGATACTCTGTTTTTTAAATCATGGCAATCCGTATACTAGTGATGGAAATAAATCGATTTTTGTAAAATCTCGAGCGCTTACGTGAAAAGACGTACTAATGTCTTGACCGCTATTATCATATTTACGTCTTTTGACGTTCTAATGTTCCGAGTGGTTAAACACATTAATAATATAACCAGTAAAGCAATGCAAATGTTAGGATTTGTCTTACGGATTTCAAAGGATTTTAAAAATTTAAAAACTGTCAAATTACTTTACACTTCACTTGTTAGAAGCCAACTAGAATTTAACACCACCATTTGGAGTCCTTACTACAGTGTACATGAGAATTCCCTTGAGCGAGTCCAACATAAATTTTTACGTTATATTAATTTTAAATTGGGATTATTCGTCGAAAATATTAATTACCCCTCTCTGTTACAATTATTGGGACTCGATACATTAAAAGAAAGAAGAATTTGTTTTGACCTATTTTATTTATTTAAAATCGTTACCAACCTGTTGAACTCCCCTGAACTTCTTTCGTTAATATGTTTCCATGTACCTAGTCGATCAGTTCGTTTCAAATTACCCTATCATTGCAACAATACAGGATCTAACGCTGAACTCAATTCCATAAATATGTTTTGGATGAATCTATAAACATTACTAGCTTAACTTCATACAAACACTACTTAATTAAAACTGTATGTCAGCGCTTCTCAGATTGATTATAATCAAATACAGTTTTAAAGTATTAATTTATCCGGGATTTATTGTATATGAATTGTTTATATATTTATATTATACTGTTGTATTGTATTTATAATAACTATTTCTATTGTTCTCTTTTATGTATTTTATATTTTTTTTTTATCTATGTATATTCTGTATTATTATGTAAAACAAATGTTATTTTTTTGTAAAAGCCGCTATAATCGGCGTTAATAAATAATAAATAAATAAATAAATAAATAATTTTCAGCCACTAAGTGGGCAATAATGTCAAATAGTTTATCCATGCCTTCGTTTATTTTTTCTTTTAGAATGATTATTCCTTTCCCTTCCGTTATTATTTTTTTAATATTATTTATGGTAAGTCTTGAGTTTTTCAGGGCATTATTTACCTCGTTTGCTTCTATCATTGTGGACGTTTCTTCTTCATTTTCTCTTTTATCCTCCGAATCTGAATAAGGATCCTCCTCGTGTTGATTTGGAGATCTTGGGGTCAGACAGGATTTTGTAAACGGGTCCTCATTTTTTGATTTAGGTGTTTTATTACCCTTTTTCCATTTTCAAAGATTATTCAACAGAATTTGATATTGTATGCACTTATTGCCCTCTATTGAACAATAGCGGTAAATAATATATTTTTAATTGATTTATGTATGAACAGCCATCTGTTGTTTATTAGCGCAAATTATTAGTTTATTTTGCGATTATGGTTAAATTTATGCAGTTACTGCCATCTATTGACAGGTAGCGATAAGTGGAAAGTATGTAGGTAGAGTATTCGATATCAAATCATTAAATGTCAAAAAATCACAGTGATTTGAATTTATAAAATCAATTTTTTCTTAGATATAGTTAATGTACATACGTAGTAATTGCTTCAGTTTTACAGTAATACTGTTATGCTTCTGTTTCACAGGTTTTATGTTGATTAAACATACGTTTTGCACTTTATTTTTACTGTTTTATACGGAGCAAATTGCACTTGACTTTCTATTCTGAATGTTATTGTTAATAACATTCATTATAACATTCATTATTAAAGTATATTATGCCATTTCTGTATAACACTCTTATATTCATATATATTTTTTTTCCTATATTAGAAACTGCTGTATTATTGCAACATTATTCTTTCAACAATTTCATTGTTTCTAACTGATATATAATTATACAACTTACTTATGATATATTATATATATTCTGTAATTTTTTTGATGAAATAAATAAATTTAAAAAAAAAAAAAAAATGTTTGGCAATTATTGGACAATAACCTTATAATAACTACAATAATGTATATTTAAAACATAATTCTGTAGGTATACTGAACAATTCATTTTTGTGCAATGTGGCAATAAGAAATTGGTAATATAAAATGACGTATTGGTAGTATAAGTTACTTGCAGGAGGTCTATGTGGGTAGGTTGTCTGCTCAACTGCTGGTTTGTCCACGTGGATTATTGCGTCATCCTCATTGCATGGGAAGTAGATGCTGCGGTTGTGGATTGGAATTCATCAAAAGATTGTGATGCCATGGTTGGCCACGTTGTTGGCAGCTGTAGTCAGGATTTTCTCACTGAAATTAATTTTAACACGCACTCAATTTTCATAAAAATAGTAAAACATTTCAAGCTTTAGGGATTGATGGAAAATACACCACGTGTATATTTTCTTTAAATTACCGGGACATTTAATTAAATTTATATTAGAAAATTGATTGGTAAGAGAGATATTAATAAAATATTACTTACTGATCTCGCCCGGGATTCTCTGTTTCTCATTTCCGGTCCTTGGCAGTGACTGATTGTCGTAAAATTATTTTAAATGCGAATGTCGGTAATCATTATGTATTCTGTGTCGCGGTCACCAATATGGGGGCTATAACTTACCTTTATAGCCGACCATTTAATGTGTGTTGTGTAGATTGTGGTAAAGTAAAAATATGTAATTTAATAATTAAAGTTTAATGAAAATACGTTACACTATAACACGAAATTAATATCAGAAGGATTTTATAGGAGTCAAGAAACTTCCACTGTCAGGCCGGACTCAAAAAACAGGAATGTCGGCCGTTGACCGAAACTGGCCAGTGCTCTGTTTTCGGGTGGCAATCCCTAAAACAGTGTTTCCATATAAAAATATTATTTGCAGTTAATTGCCAGTTCTTGACTCCACAACTTAAATAACTTTTTGGGTTGAAATTTATAAATTTTCTATGTTAAAAATCGGTTGTGGGTCGCATATGACAATGACTGTGGATACAATTTTTGTCTTTTGACAGGATGTTATTGTGTGAGAAAATCAAGATATTTTTTTGTGATCTAAAAAAAACATATTAATAAATTTAAAAGTTGTCTCAATCGCATTAAGGTAAATAAAGATGGAAAGCAAATTTGCCGTCTGTAACGATGTTAAGCTTTCGTTATGGCGGAAGTGCGCCAAGCCATAACTAAACGCCTGCACCTGCCACCCACACAATACACACAACACGCTAGACACTACACACAAATGCCAAATATCGCAACCCCAAATACAACAACACAATAATTAATAATTATAAAAACAATTAATTGGCGTTTGTCTAAACACTAATATTTTTAAATTCCGCCGCATGGATACCGCGGGTTTTTAGCTGAAAATATATAAATGTAAAAAAAATATTTCAACATTCTTTGATCTTTGCGTATTTCAGCATGCGTATGAATCAGACACTTCCGAACTCTTCAAACATTTGAGCGATACTATTGATGATCTCTTGCCCCGCTACCTTTCGGCCGAGTTTATTGTTCTGGGGGACTTCAATGTTCATAACGAACCATGGTTGAAGTTCTCAGGCCCAACGGACTCGGCTGGCTGACAGGCGGAATCCTTTGCCATTTGCTACGGATTAGAGCAACTAGTTCAGGAGCCTACAAGGGTTCCTGATGTCCAGACTCACCGCTCCAATCTGTTAGACCTATTCTTAACTACTGTGCCACACGGTTATAAGATTGACGTCACAGCGCCTCTGGGATCATCTGACCACTGCCTGGTGACGACATCAATCCCCTTTAACCTCAGACCAACCAATGAGAGGCTGAGGAGAAAAGTGTGGCACTATAGGTCAGCAGATTGGTTCGGCATGCGGGCCCATTTTAACGCTTTTCCGTGGTCAGCTGTTTGTTTTCGGACTTCGGACCCTTCAAGATGTGCCCAGGAGATTGGTGAAGTCATCAAATCGGTGATGGATGGCTTCATACAATCGACTACTAAAGAAACTGGTGTGGGCTCAAAGCCGTGGTTCAGTCGACAATGCTCCGAAGCAGTTCGACGAAAAAACGCGGCTTACCGAGCCTACAACACATCTCAAACGTCCGAAAGCAGATCAGCATACAATAAATCAGCAAAGGAATGCAAGAGAATCATTAATAGGTCAAAATTCGAACACGACCTGCAGATCAGCAAAAAGCTGGCTGCCTGCCCGCATGGCAGCAGAGCATTCTGGTCGCTTGCGGGCTCAATAGGTCGGAATTTTTGCAAACCCAGTTTGCCACCTCTTACCAGACCTGACGGCTCACTAGCAAACACCGCCACCGAAAAGGCTAACTTATTAGGGAAAATTTTTGCGGAAAACTCGACTCTCGATGACGGAGGTGCTGTTCCGCCGTCGGTTCCTCACTGCGACTTCTTTATGAAAAAGCTGAGGATCCGGCATCGGGATGTACTCCACGTTATACGGGGGCTCGATGTTAACAAAGCTAGTGGACCTGATGGAATACCTGCCCTGGTATTGCAGAGGTATGCTGCGGAAATAGTTCCAGTTTTGACAAAGCTCTTCAAAATGTCCCTGAAGTGTGGCACTGTGCCCTCTGGTTGGAAAAAAGCGGTCATTCACCCTATTCCCAAGAAAGGTGACCGCTCCAACCCGGCCAATCAGTTCTGTCCAAAGTGATAGAACGTGTGATCAACGACAAACTGCTCACATACCTCGAGAAGAACAAAATTATCAACGACCGTCAATACGGATTCCGGCGGAACCGCTCGTGCGGTGATCTTCTCGCGTATGTGACGCATGTTTGGGGGCGGTGCCTGGAACGTCACGGTGAGACCCAAACGGTCGCACTAGACATATCCAAGGCCTTTGACCGGGTCTGGCACCGAGGACTTGTCAACAAATTGCCTTCTTACGGACTTCCCGCATCCCTGTGTACCTGGATTGCTGACTTTTTAAGGGATAGGTCGATTCAGGCGGTTGCTGACGGTTTCACCTCTTCCTTACACTCCATAAATGCTGGCGTCCCACAGGGATCGGTTCTGTCTCCGACTTTGTTTTTGTTGCACATCAATGACCTTTTGACATGTGCACCAATTCATTGTTACGCGGATGACAGTACAGTTCATGATAGCTTTTTGTTTGACAAGCCCCCAAAGGGCACACAAACTCCAACGGCTCGGAGGGCTTTGAAGCAGAGAATGGACGGTTATCTCGAGAGTATTTCCTCCTGGGGTAAAAATAATCTCGTCGAATTTAATGTTTCAAAGACCCAATCCTGTCTGATTACGTCTAAAAGGGATCCAAATGACAATCTAGTCTCCTTCAACGGAAGCAATCTTCCGAACAGGCCTTCCATTGATATGCTTGGTGTAACTATAAGTGACCAGCTCAGGTACGGGGGCTCCATTGAAGCCAGAGTAAAGTTGGCCTCTCAGAAGCTGGGCGTACTGTACAGGGCCCGCAGATACTTTAATAGTACACAACTGCTGACCCTGTACAAATCGCAAGTGCACCCTACTCTCGAATTTGGTAGCCATCTCTGGTCCGGAGCCCCTAAATACCTGAAAAAAACCCTTGACTCTGTGCAAAAACGGGCGGTCCGTTTGATAGATTCCCCAATCTTAACAAGCGGACTGCAATCTTTAGAGCACAGGCGTCAGGTAGGTATGCTGTCCTTGTTCTATCGGTATTACAATGGAAGATGCTCTGAGGAACTAGCGTCATTGATCCCTTCGGCACCGGTGCATAGTCGGGATACACGCCAAACGCGCGCCCAACATTTGTACACGGTTGACATTTGTCACATGAGAACGGGTCGCTTCTACGATTCGTTCTTAAGTTCAACAGCTCGGCTGTGGAACGAACTGCCGGCCTCTGTGTTTCCTCCCTCCTACAACATGGGACTCTTCAAGACCCATGTTCACTCCTTCCTCTCCACAAAAAGACCCTCCACACAGCATCCCCAAAGATGACATAGGCCCTGAGGGAAATTATTTTCTTTAGGGCCTCCTGTGTGGAGTTAATATAAAAAAAAAAAAAAAAAAAATTTCGCTGCCACATTAATGTTTGCGATCTACTTACTAAACATTATATATGGATTTAACTTACTCTCAAATGATAGAGAAAGTACAAAAGAAGTTTCTGAGATATTTATATCTAAGAGACTTCGGATATTATCCCTGGTTATATCCATCAGCCTTTTTGTCCGGCATGCTGGGTATTAATAGCCTCACCGATAGAAGGAAAACTGCTTTGCTGATAACAGCATATAAACTTCTAAATGGTAACGTCTGTATTCCCGATATTATAGAAAAATTTGAGTTTTATGTCCCCGACAATTATACAAGAGCGCGCAGGCACAGAACCTTTGTCGTTCCAAAATGCAGAACCAACTTACCATTAGTAATGCCGCTCGGAAAAATGATTATGTTACTAAATTACCTGTCCCCTGATATAGATATTTTCCAACTTAATATTCACCAGTTCAAAAACGCTATTATTACTTAATAAATTAAAATAAAATGTATGTTTATTATTGGTTATGTATAACTGTAAATGTGCATTTAAAATAAAATAAAAAATAATAATAATAATAATAATTAGACAAAATATATCTCCCTTGCAATAAATTCAATCGAGTTAAAATTCTTGAGCAAATGTATACAAAAAATTCTTGAAAATTCTTTAAGGTTAAAGAATCTTTTATATGAAATACATTTTTTCTTTGAACTTATTATAATATAAGAATATATAAACTTTAAGTAATTGGTTCTCTACATAAATTAAAAACATAGGTGATTTTTCACCACTCGTTGCCACAATACAATTATTATTTATTCTTACTAAAATTACACAATTCTTACAATTATTGCGTAGATTAAAATATCCGAACTTTGAAATTATTGCGATCACCACGTTTCTCTGATTCATCTAGAGCTAACATTCAAAATTTATAAGTTAAGTTATAACTTTCTTTAGATGGTGGTTATTATTTATTTTTTGTCCGATATTTTAACGGAATAAAATACAAGAGAAGATCGGAAAATGAGCACGCTAATCGTTTTAGCATCGGCACATTCTGGCAGACTTCTTCCCAGAATAAAGTGCTTAAATGGAATTAACCTCTTGAGAAGGCGTCGACCGTCGATTTTCAGCAGCAGTAATGTCGGTGATGGCGGGCAGGTTTTCCGGTTATTATATATATATATATATATATATATATATATATATATGATATATGCGTCACCCGAAACTATTTGTTCCGAACTATGGTAGCCGCAGGCTGCGGACGTCATTTCATACGACTATTATACTTGTAATATACACCAGTCTGTTATACATTTTTCAATCTCGCTAACCGCTCTCGTTAAAACTCTTTTAGAGTGGAAAAATAACTTTGTTGACACCACTCTCACAAGCATTTGAATTATCATAAATTATACTGGAAGTTTTATTTTTACACACTGTTTAGTGTTCAAATAAAAAAACCTTATTACAACAAGTACGATACGGTTGGTCTGCGAGTCAGATGTCTTGAAGTTAGCGGTGGGAATGGGTGTCGCAGTTTAGTGAGAGAAAGGCCCGAGGCCACAGACTATTGAACCTCAGGGAGTGATAAGTCTTATTTACTG
The DNA here is from genome assembly GCA_026573805.1 of Hesperophylax magnus. NCBI lineage: Eukaryota > Metazoa > Arthropoda > Insecta > Trichoptera > Limnephilidae > Hesperophylax > Hesperophylax magnus. The sequence goes on along the minus strand of JAIUSX010000043.1, from coordinate 346,891 downwards.
TTTCTCACTAAAGGCACGTTCGAGTCAAGGAGAGCAAACCCGAAAGGCTACCTGAAATTAAAACTGTCTTGCACAAGCCGTTTAACACAATTAACGCACGATAACACACTACGGCGAGTTTTTTTCTGCAAGGCCTTGCAGGCGGCTTATTAATGGACTTCGCTTCTTTATAGTTCCCTGATAGTAGAGTGTGGCCTGTACAGCAATGTGTGCAAAGATTTACGTATCACATAGGTAACTATTCATTTTATCAATAAAAAAAACAATACAGGAGCACCTAGGATTACTTAGTAAATTAGTCGTATAACTTCGTGAAGTTAATTTCAGAAATTTTCCGTGTTATGAATTTTTTTTTTACAAAATATAAGTTAAGTTATAAATAATCAAAAGTGCACTCCACTCTGTACGGTCCCTTGTTGGTCTCTGGAGGTCTTCATGAGCAATGCTTTAATCAAGATTCTTGAATAACTTCCTTTGTCTTCCAAACAAGGGATTTGTCGCATAGTAGTTTGTAGGTTATACTCGAATAATAAACAATTATGTTGAATTACTTCTATCAATATGGTATAAATAGTTCAGATGAACATGCATTAAAGGTGAGATGATTTTAGATGCTGGCTGTAAGGCCTTTAGAAATGCAATGGAAGAATTTTGGCAAGGTTTGATGACTTTAATGAATTTTTACTCTACATGAGTTGTTGCGTTGTTTCGTAGTCAGATTAGGTTATTACGTAGATAATCTTCCTGTAGGCATATTATCTACTTAAAATCATGCAGGATTCTCTTGATTGCTTCTGAAGAGGATTTTGGGGTATCAGTGCAAGTTGCTGTAGACTAGGGCTTTCAATCCCGGATTTTTTTTTCAAACTGGGATCCCGAAACGAAAAATTCACCGTAATCAATGTTCAATACCGGGGTCCCGGTGCTACCATATGGAATTTGAAAGCATAAATTAATTAATTAATAGAAGTTGTAACATATTTTATTTTAATTTTTCAGGTTAATACCTGAAAATTAAATTCAAATAATATAAAAGTAACTAGTTATATAATGTACTAGCATAAAAAATAATTATTCAATATTTTAAATTTTTTTATTTTTTTATTTATTGTTTTGGTGTTTAATTCGTAGAACTGCATTTAATTTTTTAAATAAATTAAAAATAAATCATATTTTTTTTATTTTTTTATTTTTTATTAAAAGTATACAATACAGAATATAGTATATTATATAAAGCATTGTACTCCCAGGAGTTAACAAACTCATTGCGGGAATGATACGCATTACATGAAACATATAGCTGTATGTATTAAATGGACATATGATGGGACATACACAACATTATTATTTCAGATAGTCATTAATAAGATGATGTTTGAGCATGTTAGTTTGGTTAGTTAGTCATAATGTTATAATAATTATTAAGTTCTGCAAGTATTTCTGTTATTTTTACAGTTTTTAATGTGACAGCTGTTTCGGCTTTTGAGGCCATTATCAAACTATAACATTAAAAACTGTAAAAATAACAGAAATACTTGCAGAACTTAATAATTATTATAAAATTATTAAATTTGATTTATTTTAAATTTATTTAAAACAATATTTTAAAATAAAATGCAACCTCAAAAAGATCTATTTTCTCACATACCAAAAATCCTGATTTGATTCCTCGCCGGCAGTCCTCGTCCCAGCTTAGGTTGGGTTGTGTTGGGTTGGGTTAGGTTTTTTTTTTTTTTTCTTTGTGTTCTTTCTATTTTTGACCTTGCTTATTATGTATCGAGCTTTATATTTCAACTTTTTGTGATTATTTTCTTTTTATTATTTAACATGCTGGAGGGAGGGGGTTAGGAAGCATTTACTTGAGTAGGTTTTCCTAAGTACTTTAGGATTCGGGATGGGTGTAGGTAGGGTTGGGATCATATTTATGGGCTAACTGCTGTTCAAACATTTGTTTTATAGCTGGAGGAAACCATGAGAAACCTCAGCGGACAGTGTTGTTGATCTGTAAGAAATTTGGATGCTACGCTAAGTGGATAATTTCTTATATGTTTAACTTGGCCATTTTTTGGGAAGGGAAGTGTTTCTCTAAGATTCTATTTTGAGTTTCATTCTAGTGTTTAGTGGTTCTAGCCAAACGGAAGCCACACGAACTTCTACTTCAAGCGTAACGTTTGAGTCAAGAGTGGGTCCGGCATCAGCTTGGCCTTCAAACGATTTTAATTAATTAATATTTTCCGCGTGATTTTACAGTCGACCGTACTTACCGGGACTTGGAATTTCTGTTATTTATTTTGTTCTCTTATTTTTGTCACTATGTTGTTTGCGAAATTAATTAAGATGCTCCGTAGAGAGCCGTTTGCTATGACTTGTTGAAAATCACTGATATTGATGTTTCTTCTTTGGCTCTCTTTTGTTAAATGCCATCTTTCCTTGGTGAACATTTCACAGTGTAGCAACAAATGCTCTATTTTTTTTATCCGTTTGCTTATCATACGGATACGCTCCACTGTCTTTTATTTTGAACCTGTGGAGATAAGGGTGACCGGATAAATCATAACAATGATATTTCATCACATCTTTAAAAAGTTATATAAAGTCATGGAAAGTGATGAAAAAAAAACTTTATTAACTGGGTTAAGTAGGTTAGGTTAGGTTAAAATCTTTTTTTTTCATCGTTTCTAATGAATTTATATCACTTTTAAAATGTGTGTTGAGTTGTCACTGCGTTGAGTTATCATGGAACCATATCAAATACCATTGGATTGGTGGGTGTCCCACACTCCAGTGCGTGAGCAGCGCTCTGCAAATCTGTTAAGACGTTAATTTTTTGCCATTGTCGCTGCTGTTTATACACCCATTCTAGTACTTTCATTATAACGAAAAGTTCCGCTTGGAACACTGAACAATAGTCAGCCGTAGGTAGTTTCGTTGACATTATTTCTCGGCTTGTGTTAAAAACAGTGTCGGCTGCACTTTTCCTTCAGCTTTACTTCCATCGGTGTAGATGTCTATTTCATTTTCTTCAAAGACGGCTCTCTTTTATGTTTCAGGAAAACTTACATTTTCTCCAATTTGTTTGCCCAAGTAAGGTAGTTGAGCCACCTTTACAATTTCCTGGTATTTCTTATCATCAAGTAGTAGGTGTAGAGTTACGATTCGTTTTATTTCACCGATAAGCCGAAGTTCTTTAAGTTTTAAATCCAAAGGCGTCAAATTGCCTATTGCCTGCACACAAGTAAAAGACGTAGTGCGATACGCTTTGCATATTCTAATGCCGATGGCCCTTTGAATTCTATTGAGTTCATTGGTATGGATATTTTTTCCGTTTTGCATCTGTGGCCCAGACGGTTGCTGCATATGTAATTATTGGTTCGACTACACGATTCACATAATTCTTGAGCTGAGGCCCCATGTAGGTTTTGCCATAAAGGCAAGATTCTTAGTAATATTGTAGCAGTTCACTTTCGCCCCGCTACATTTATGGTGAATTTGTCCATAACTTTATCTTCGGATCGCCTACCTGTCTATGGGATTGCCGTCTATGGTTGATCGAAGCCAGCAGCACCACTGACAGTCACCGAGTGATTCAGTACCAAACGGACAGCGAGAAAGGAAACATATTCATCTGGAAGGATTGGAGCGATTGTTCCAGGCTACATTATGGGAGGAATCTTGAGAAAACATATTGTTCCTGTTTAGCTGGCTGTTGTTATTTATAGACATCACGTTATCCATTATAAATTTTGCAGTTAAAATCGTTAAATTGCTTTCTATGAAAAGGGTCGGATTATAATCGTTATATCTTTTCCAGAGAAAACCATGAAAATTATTGAAAAACCATGCAAAATATGTCAAATCGTCGTAAAACCTGAAGAATTATAGGAAAACCAGATTAATGTATTAAATCGTCTTAAATCCTGAAAAATTGTAGAAAAACCGAATATATGTGTTAAATTTTCGTAAAACGTGTATAATCGTCGTTAAACCTGAAAAATTGTAGAAAAAACTTAGTTTTGGGTTAAATTGTGGTAAAACATAAAAAATTGTCTAAATATCGTAAATCGTCGTAAAACACTGAAATTTGTTAATAAAATATGTCAAATCGTCATAAAACCTGAAAAATTATAGAAAAACAAGATTAATGCATTAAATCGGCTTAAAATACTAAAAACTGTTGAAAAATCATGCAAAATGTGTAAAAACGTCATAAAACCTCCTAAATTGTTGAAAAACAGAAATTATGTGTATAATCGTCGTTAAACCTGAAAAATTGTAAAAAACCGAATTTACTTGAGTAAACGTGGTAAAACCTGAAAACTTTTAGAAACACCGTATTTTTGATTTTAATTGTGGTTAAACATGAAAAATTGTGTAAAAAATCGTCGTAATACACAGAAAATTATTGAAAAACCATGCAAAGTGTGTAATATCGACATAAAACCTGAAAATTCATAGAAAAACCAGATTAATGTGTTAAATCGTCGGTAATCCTGAAAAATTAAAGAAAAAACCGAAAATATCTTTATAATCATCGTAAAACCTGAAAAATTGTAGAAAACCTTATTTTTGTGTAAAATTGTACTTAAACATGAAAAATTGTCTAAAACATCGAAAATCGTCGTAAAACACTGAAAATTATCGAAAAACTATGCAAAATGTGTAAAATCCTGCTAAAACCTCAAGAATTATAGAAAAACCGAATTATGTGTATAATCGTGGTAAAACGCACACTTAGGAATCGTCCTCTCCCATATTGTCACCCCCGACCTTCCTATCCGCGTTATTTAGCCCGCTCGTCCACCCGATCGCAGGGCAGCCACCCGAAAAACTCTCAACAAAATAATAATCGGGCACTACCCTGGCAATCCAAACTTGCACAATTCTTTAACGTTAAATTATGTAAAATCGTCATAAATCCTGAAAAATTATAGAAATACCAGATTATTGTGTTAATTTGTCGGTATTTCTGAAAAAATGTAGAAAAACCGAATTTTTTTGTATACTCGACGTTAAACCTGAAAAAGTGTAGAAAAACCTCATTTTTGTGTTAAATTGTGGTAAAACACTGAAAAGTATTGAAAAACTATGCAAAATTTGTAAAAACGCCATAAATCCTAAAAAATTGTAGAAAAACCGAATGTATGTGTATATTTGTCGAAAAAACTTGAAAAATTGTAGAAAAACTTTTTTTTTGTGTTAAATTGTGGAAAAATATGAAATTTTTTCTAAAACAGCGTAAATAGTCGTAAAACACTGAAAATTATTGAAAAACCAGGCAAAATGTGTTAAATCGTAGTAAACCTAAAAAAATGCAGAAAAACCTTATGAATGTGTTAAATCCACTAAAACCCTCGAAAATTGTTGAAAATCCGAAATCATGTGTATAATCGTTGTAAAACCTGAAAATTGTGGACAAATTTTGTTTTTGTATTAAATTGTGGTAAAATGAAGAAATGTAATTTTTTTTTTTTAACAAATGTAAAGTTTTTTACAGGTTTTTTTCGATGTCTGTCTCACTAGGATAAATCTGTGTCGAGACAGACGTATTGAGTACATAAATTAATGTTTACATATTAGTTCATATATATAATATTTCATAACATAAATGACAATGTGAAAATGATAAAAAATAATAAATAATAATAATAAATGATAAATTGGTTAATCAGCAACTAGTACATACTTATGAGAGGATTTTTATAAAAATTTTTATCTTGGATCTCTCTTGGCTGATGATCCAACATAATGATTTAACACATTAATAAGGTTTTTCTACACTTTTTCAGGTTTAACGTCGAGTATACAAAAAAATTCGGTTTTTCTACATTTTTTCAGAAATACCGACAAATTAACACAATAATCTGGTATTTCTATAATTTTTCAGGATTTATGACGATTTTACATAATTTAACGTTAAAGAATTGTGCAAGTTTGGATTGCCAGGGTAGTGCCCGATTATTATTTTGTTGAGAGTTTTTCGGGTGGCTGCCCTGCGATCGGGTGGACGAGCGGGCTAAATAACGCGGATAGGAAGGTCGGGGGTGACAATATGGGAGAGGACGATTCCTAAGTGTGCGTTGCGTTTTTCCAGACAAATTTATATTGAAAAAAAATGAAAAAGATCACGCGGATACCATGAACCGATCCTTCGGAAATGTTGAAGGATACAGACTCTCCGTGTAAACTAACCAAACATAAAACAAACGTTTTGACTCCTGCGAGAGATCGGCCTGTTCTTTGTTCGAGTGTTGTTGTTCGGTGAGATTGAAATGTTGAAGGATACAGACTTTCCGTGTAGACTAACCAATCATAAAACAAACGTTTTGACTCCTGCAAGAGTTCGGCCTGTTCTTCGTTCGAGCGTTGTTGTTTGGTGAGTTTAAAATATACAATCAGTTATTTGGATTAAAAAATGGTTTTATTTGTGAGTGTATTGAAGTGTAATTCCTTGGAGACTGCACTGGATTGCCCAGCATGCTTTTGGGGTGATACAAAGATGAGTCATCATTGTCCCCGCGTAGCCTGCCAAACGTTCAATGGACGCTGGTTAATTGAAAATGGCCTCGCGCACTCCTTCCCACGAATCTCTACCCGGATCTAACTCATACGGATTTCGCGGGGACCTGTCGTCCTGCCCACTGCTGGCAGACTCTCCAAACACCTTCAGACATGACAACATGATCAAGGTTCTTCAATGCTTTCACACATTTTGCCTCCTTGGCTTAGCCCCTTCATAGCCCTGGTGATTGACAAGGGTCCATACTCGTCAGACGTGACAATATTTAGCATGGATTTTCAATAATTTTCACATTTTTACGACGATTTACGATGTTTTAGACAATTATTCATGTTTTACCACAATTTAACAAAAAAATTGGGTGTTTTTACAATTTTTCAGGTTTTACCACGATTATACACATAATTCGGTTTTTCTATAATTCTTGAGGTTTTAGCAGGACTTTACACATTTTGCATAGTTTTTCGATAATTTTCAGTGTTTTACGACGATTTTCGATGTTTTAGACAATTTTTCATGTTTAAGTACAATTTTACACAAAAATAAGGTTTTCTACAATTTTTCAGGTTTTACGATGATTATAAAGATATTTTCGGTTTTTTCTTTAATTTTTCAGGATTACCGACGATTTAACACATTAATCTGGTTTTTCTATGAATTTTCAGGTTTTATGTCGATATTACACACTTTGCATGGTTTTTCAATAATTTTCTGTGTATTACGACGATTTTTTACACAATTTTTCATGTTTAACCACAATTAAAATCAAAAATACGGTGTTTCTAAAAGTTTTCAGGTTTTACCACGTTTACTCAAGTAAATTCGGTTTTTTACAATTTTTCAGGTTTAACGACGATTATACACATAATTTCTGTTTTTCAACAATTTAGGAGGTTTTATGACGTTTTTACACATTTTGCATGATTTTTCAACAGTTTTTAGTAGTTTAAGCCGATTTAATGCATTAATCTTGTTTTTCTATAATTTTTCAGGTTTTATGACGATTTGACATATTTTATTAACAAATTTCAGTGTTTTACGACGATTTACGATATTTAGACAATTATTTATGTTTTACCACAATTTAACCCAAAACTAAGTTTTTTCTACAATTTTTCAGGTTTAACGACGATTATACACGTTTAACGAAAAATTCTATAACTGACCCAAGTCTGAAATTAGCGTCCATAAAAATTATGATTTTTAAAAAAATCCAACTTTATATAGATTTTGTGACTGAATTCGATTTGGAGCATGATTCTTATGACTGTTCCAAACTTCTAGCCCATTTGGTACCATAGAGCCTGAGAAAACTGCTTCCAAAGTTCGAACCCAAGTCTGAAATAAGCGTTCGTTAAATTCAAGATTTTTCTAAGAGTCAAACTTTATGGAGATTTTGTGACTGAATTTGATTTGTACCACGATTTTTACCACGTTTCCAAAATTTCTGCCCATTTGGTACTATAGAGCCTGAGAAAACTGCTTCCAAAGTTCGAACCCAAGTCTGAAATTAGCGTCCATAAAAATTATGATTTTTATAAAAATCCAACTATATATAGATTTTGTGACTAAATTCGATTTGTACCACGATTCTTACCACTTTTCCAGAATTTCAGCCCATTTGGTACCATAGATTTTGAGAAAACTGCTTCCAAAGTTCGAACCTAAGTCTGAAATTAGCGTTCATTAAAATCATGATTTTTCTAAGAGTGAAACTTTATGGAGATTTTGTGACTGAATTCGATTTGTACAACGATTTTTACCACGTTTCCAAAATTTCAGCCAATTTGGTACCATAGAGCCTGAGAAAACTGCTTCCAAAGTTCGAACCCAAGTCTGAAATTAGCGTTCATTAAAATCATGATTTTTCTAAGAGTGAAACTTTATGGAGATATTGTGACTGATTTCAATTTGTACCACGATTCTTACCACTTTCCCAAAATTTTAGCCCATTTGGTACCATAGAGCCTGAGAAAACTGCTTCCAAAGTTCGAACCCAAGTCTGAAATTAGCGTCCATAAAAATTATGATTTTTAAAAAAATCCAACTTTATATAGATTTTGTGACTAAATTCGATTTGTACCACGATTCTTACCACTTTTCCAAAATTTCAGCCCATTTGGTACCATAGATTTTGAGAAAACTGCTTCCAAAGTTTGTACCCAAGTCTGAAATTAGCGTCCATTAAAATGATGATTTTTCTAAGAGTGAAACATTATGGAGATTTTGTGACTGAATTCGATTTGTACCACGATTTTTACCACGTTTCCAAAATTTCAGCCCATTTGGTACCATAGAGCCTGAGAAAACTGCTTCCAAAGTTCGAACCCAAGTCTGAAATAAGCGTCGATAAAAATTATGATTTTTATAAAAATCCAACTTTATATAGATTTTGTGACTGAATTCGAATTGGAGCATGATTCTTATGACTGTTCCAAAATTCTAGCCCATTTGGTATAATAGAGCCTGAGAAAACTGCTTCCAAAGTTCGAACCCAAGTCTGAAATTAGCGTTCATTAAAATCATGATTTTTCTAAGAGTGAAACTTTATGGAGATTTTGTGACTAAATTCGATTTGTACCACGATTCTTACCACTTTTCCAAAATTTCAGCCCATTTGGTACCATAGATTTTGAGAAAACTGCTTCCAAAGTTCGAACCCAAGTCTGAAATTAGCGTCCATTAAAATGATGATTTTTCTAAGAGTGAAACTTTATGGAGATTTTGTGACTGAATTCGATTTGTACCACGATTTTTACCACGTTTCCAAAATTTCAGCCCATTTGGTACCATAGAGCCTGAGAAAACTGCTTCCAAAGTTCGAACCCAAGTCTGAAATAAGCGTTCATTAAATTCAAGATTTTTCTAAGAGTCAAACTTTATGGAGATTTTGTGACTGAATTTGATTTGTACGACGATTTTTACCACGTTTCAGAAATTTCTGCCCATTTGGTACCATAGAGCCAGAGAAAACTGCTTCCAAAGTTCGAACCCAAGTCTGAAATTAGCGTCCATAAAAATTATGATTTTTAGAAAAATCCAACTTTATATTGATTTTGTGACTGAATTCGATTTGGAGCATGATTCTTATGACTGTTCCAAACTTCTAGCCCATTTGGTACCATAGAGCCTGAGAAAACTGCTTCCAAAGTTCGAACCCAAGTCTGAAATTAGCGTCCATAAAAATTATGATTTTTAAAAAAATCCAACTTTATATAGATTTTGTGACTGAATTCGATTTGTACCACGATTCTTACGACTTTTCCAAAATTAAAGCCCATTTGGTACCATAGATTTTGAGAAAACTGCTTCCAACGTTCGAACCCAAGTCTGAAATAAGCGTTCATTAAATTCAAGATTTTTCTTAGAGTCAAACTTTATGGAGATTTTGTGAATATAGATTTTGTGACTGAATTCGAATTGGAGCATGATTCTTATGACTGTTCCAAAATTCTACCCCATTTGGTACCATAGAGCCTGAGAAAACTGCTTCCAAAGTTCGAACCCAAGTATGAAATTAGCGTCCATTAAAATGATGATTTTTCTAAGAGTGAAACTTTATGGAGATTTTGTGACTGAATTCGATTTGTACCACGATTTTTACCACGTTTCCAAAATTTCAGCCAATTTGGTACCATAGATTTTGAGAAAACTGCTTCCAAAGTTCGTACCCAAGTCTGAAATTAGCGTCCATTAAAATGATGATTTTTCTAAGAGTGTAACTTTATGGAGATTTTGTGACTGAATTCGATTTGTACCACGATTTTTACCACGTTTCCAAAATTTCAGCCCATTTGGTACCATAGAGCCTGAGAAAACTGCTTCCAAAGTTCGAACCCAAGTCTGAAATTAGCGTCCATAAAAATTGTGATTTTTAAAAAAAATCCAACTTTATATAGATTTTGTGACTGAATTCGATTTGTACCACGATTCTTTACGACTTTTCCAAAATTTAAGCCCATTTGGTAACATAGATTTTGAGAAAACTGCTTCCAAAGTTCGAACCCAAGTCTGAAATAAGCGTTCATTAAAATCATGATTTTTCTAAGAGTGAAACTTTATGGAGATTTTGTGACTGAATTCGATTTGTACCACGATTCTTACCACTTTTTCCAAAATTTTACCCTATTTGGTACCATAGAGCCTGAAAAAACTGCTTCCAAAGTTCGAACCCAAGTCTGAAATTAGCGTCCATAAAAATTATGATTTTTAAAAAAAATCCAACTTTATATAGATTTTGTGACTAAATTCGATTTGTACCACGATTCTTACGACTTTTCCAAAATTTCAGCCCATTTGGTACCATAGATTTTGAGAAAACTGCTTCCAAAGTTCGAACCCAAGTCTGAAATTAGCGTCCATTAAAATGATGATTTTTCTAAGAGTGAAACATTATGGAGATTTTGTGACTGAATTCGATTTGTACCACGTTTCCAAAATTTCAGCCCATTTGGTACCATAGAGCCTGAGAAAACTGCTTCCAAAGTTCGAACCCAAGTCTGAAATAAGCGTTCATTAAATTCAAGATTTTGATAAGAGTCAAACTTTATGGAGATTTTGTGACTGAATTTGATTTGTACCACGTTTCCAAAATTTCAGCCCATTTGGTACCATAGAGCCTGAGAAAACTGCTTCCAAAGTTCGAACCCAAGTCTGAAATTAGCGTCCATAAAAATTGTGATTTATAAAAAAAATCCAACTTTATATAGATTTTGTGACTGAATTCGATTTGTACCACGATTCTTACGACTTTTCCAAAATTTAAGCCCATTTGGTACCATAGATTTTGAGAAAACTGCTTCCAAAGTTCGAACCCAAGTCTGAAATAAGCGTTCATTAAAATCATGATTTTTCTAAGAGTGAAACTTTATGGAGATTTTGTGACTGAATTCGATTTGTACCACGATTCTTACCACTTTTCCAAAATTTTAGACTATTTGGTACCATAGAGCCTGAGAAAACTGCTTCCAAAGTTCGAACCCAAGTCTGAAATTAGCGTCCTTAAAAATTATGATTTTTAGAAAAATCCAACTTTATATTGATTTTGTGACTGAATTCGATTTGGAGCATGATTCTTATGACTGTTCCAAACTTCTAGCCCATTTGGTACCATAGAGCCTGAGAAAACTGCTTCCAAAGTTCGAACCCAAGTCTGAAATTAGCGTCCATAAAAATTATGATTTTTAAAAAAATCCAACTTTATATAGATTTTGTGACTGAATTCAATTTGTACCACGATTCTTACGACTTTTCCAAAATTAAAGCCCATTTGGTACCATAGATTTTGAGAAAACTGCTTCCAACGTTCGAACCCAAGTCTGAAATAAGCGTTCATTAAATTCAAGATTTTTCTTAGAGTCAAACTTTATGGAGATTTTGTGAATGAATTTGATTTGTACCACGATTTTTACCACGTTTCCAAAATTTCTGCCCATTTGGTACCATAGAGCCAGAGAAAACTGCTTCCAAAGTTCGAACCCAAGTTTGAAATTAGCGTCCATAAAAATTATGTTTTTTTTAAAAATCCAACTTTATGGAGATTTTGTGACTGAATTCGATTTTTACCACGTTTCCAAAATTTCTGCCCATTTGGTACCATAGAGCCAGAGAAAACTGCTTCCAAAGTTCGAACCCAAGTCTGAAATTAGCGTCCATAAAAATTATGATTTTTATAAAAATCCAACTTTATATAGTTTTTGTGACTGAATTTGAATTGGAGCATGATTCTTATGACTGTTCCAAAATTCTAGCCCATTTGGCACAATAGAGCCTGAGAAAACTGCTTCCAAAGTTCGAACCCAAGTCTGAAATTAGCGTTCATTAAAATCATGATTTTTCTAAGAGTGAAACTTTATGGAGATTTTGTGACTGAATTCGATTTGTACCACGTTTCTTACCACTTTTCCAAAATTTTAGCCCATTCGGTACCATAGAGCCTGAGAAAACTGCTTCCAAAGTTCGAACCCAAGTCTGAAATTAGCGTCCATAAAAATTATGATTTTTAGAAAAATCCAACTTTATATAGATTTTGTCACTGAATTCGATTTGGAGCATGATTCTTATGACTGTTCCAAACTTCTAGCCCATTTGGTACCATAGAGCCTGAGAAAACTGCTTCCAAAGTTCGAACCCAAGTCTGAAATTAGCGTCGATAAAAATTATGATTTTTATAAAAATCCAACTTTATATAGTTAGAGCTTTATAGAGAACTTTATATAGATAGAGCCTGAGAAAACTGCTTCCAAAGTTCGAACCCAAGTCTGAAATAAGCGTTCATTAAATTCAAGATTTTTCTAAGAGTCAAACTTTATGGAGATTTTGTGACTGAATTTGATTTGTACCACGATTTTTACCACGTTTCCAAAATTTCTGCCCATTTGGTACCATAGAGCCTGAGAAAACTGCTTCCAAAGTTCGAACCCAAGTTTGAAATTAGCGTCCATAAAAATTATGTTTTTTATAAAAATCCAACTTTATATAGATTTTGTGACTGAATTCGAATTGGAGCATGATTCTTATGACTGTTCCAAAATTCTAGCCCATTTGGTACCATAGAGCCTGAGAAAACTGCTTCCAAAGTTCGAACCCAAGTCTGAAATAAGCGTTCATTAAATTCAAGATTTTTCTAAGAGTCAAACTTTATGGAGATTTTGTGACTGAATTTGATTTGTACCACGATTTTTACCACGTTATCAAAATTTCTGCCCATTTGGTACCATAGAGCCTGAGAAAACTGCTTCCAAAGTTCGAACCCAAGTCTGAAATTAGAGTCGATAAAAATTATGATTTTTATAAAAATCCAACTTTATATAGATTTTGTGACTGAATTCGAATTGGAGCATGATTCTTATGACTGTTCCAAAATTCTAGCCCATTTGGTACAATAGAGCCTGAGAAAACTGCTTCCAAAGTTCGAACCCAAGTCTGAAATTAGCGTTCATTAAAATCATGATTTTTCTAAGAGTGAAACTTTATGGAGATTTTGTGACTGAATTCGATTTGTACCACGTTTCTTACCACTTTTCCAAAATTTTAGCCCATTCGGTACCATAGAGCCTGAGAAAACTGCTTCCAAAGTTCGAACCCAAGTCTGAAATTAGCGTCCATAAAAATTATGATTTTTAGAAAAATCCAACTTTATATAGATTTTGTCACTGAATTCGATTTGGAGCATGATTCTTATGACTGTTCCAAACTTCTAGCCCATTTGGTACCATAGAGCCTGAGAAAACTGCTTCCAAAGTTCGAACCCAAGTCTGAAATTAGGGTTCATTAAAATCATGATTTTTCTAAGAGTGAAACTTTATGGAGATTTTGTGACTGAATTCGATTTGTACCACGATTCTTACCACTTTTCCAAAATTTTAGCCTATTTGGTACCATAGAGCCTGAGAAAACTGCTTCCAAAGTTCGAACCCAAGTCTGAAATTAGCGTCCATAAAAATTATGATTTTTAGAAAAATCCAACTTTATATAGATTTTGTCACTGAATTCGATTTGGAGCATGATTCTTATGACTGTTCCAAACTTCTAGCCCATTTGGTACCATAGAGCCTGAGAAAACTGCTTCCAAAGTTCGAACCCAAGTCTGAAATTAGCGTCCATAAAAATTATGATTTTTAAAAAAATCCAACTTTATATAGATTTTATGACTGAATTCGATTTGTACCACGATTCTTACGACTTTTCCAAAATTTAAGCCCATTTGGTAACATAGATTTTGAGAAAACTGCTTCCAAAGTTCGAACCCATATCTGAAATAAGCGTTCATTAAATTCAAGATTTTTCTTAGAGTCAAACTTTATGGAGATTTTGTGACTGAATTTGATTTGTACTACGATTTTTACCACGTTTCCAAAATTTCTGCCCATTTGGTACCATAGAGCCTGAGAAAACTGCTTCCAAAGTTCGAACCCAAGTCTGAAATTAGCGTCCATAAAAATTATGATTTTTATAAAAATCCAACTTTATATAGATTTTGTGACTGAATTCGAATTGGAGCATGATTCTTATGACTGTTCCAAAATTCTAGTCAATTTGGTACCATAGAGTCTGAGAAAACTGCTTCCAAAGTTCGAACCCAAGTCTGAAATTAGCGTCCATTAAAATGATGATTTTTCTAAGAGTGAAACTTTCTGGAGATTTTGTGACTGAATTCGATTTGTACCACGATTTTTACCACGTTTCCAAAATTTCAGCCCATTTGGTACCATAGAGCCTGAGAAAACTGCTTCCAAAGTTCGAACCCAAGTCTGAAATTAACGTTCATTAAAATCATGATTTTTCTAAGAGTGAAACTTTATGGAGATTTTGTGACTGAATTCGATTTGTACCACGATTTTTACCACGTTTCCAAAATTTCAGCCCATTTGGTACCATAGAGCCTGAGAAAACTGCTTCCAAAGTTCGAACCCAAGTCTGAAATTAGCGTCCATAAAAATTATGATTTTTAAAAAAATCCAACTTAATATAGATTTTGTGACTGAATTCGATTTGTACCACGATTCTTACGACTTTTCCAAAATTTAAGCCCATTTGGTACCATAGATTTTGAGAAAACTGCTTCCAAAGTTCGAACCCATGTCTGAAATAAGCGTTCATTAAATTCAAGATTTTTCTTAGAGTCAAACTTAATGGAGATTTTGTGACTGAATTTGATTTGTACCACGATTTTTACCACGTTTCCAAAATTTCTGCCCATTTGGTACCATAGAGCCTGAGAAAACTGCTTCCAAAGTTCGAACCCAAGTCTGAAATTAGCGTCCATAAAAATTATGTTTTTTATAAAAATCCAACTTTATATAGATTTTGTGACTGAATTCGAATTGGAGCATGATTCTTATGACTGTTCCAAAATTCTAGCCCATTTGGTACCATAGAGCCTGAGAAAACTGCTTCCAAAGTTCGAACCCAAGTCTGAAATAAGCGTTCATTAAATTCAAGATTTTTCTAAGAGTCAAACTTTATGGAGATTTTGTGACTGAATTTGATTTGTACCACGATTTTTACCACGTTATCAAAATTTCTGCCCATTTGGTACCATAGAGCCTGAGAAAACTGCTTCCAAAGTTCGAACCCAAGTCTGAAATTAGAGTCGATAAAAATTATGATTTTTATAAAAATCCAACTTTATATAGATTTTGTGACTGAATTCGAATTGGAGCATGATTCTTATGACTGTTCCAAAATTCTAGCCCATTTGGTACAATAGAGCCTGAGAAAACTGCTTCCAAAGTTCGAACCCAAGTCTGAAATTAGCGTTCATTAAAATCATGATTTTTCTAAGAGTGAAACTTTCTGGAGATTTTGTGACTGAATTCGATTTGTACCACGATTCTTACCAATTTTCCAAAATTCTAGCCCATTTGGTACCATAGAGCCTGAGAAAACTGCTTCCAAAGTTCGAACCCAAGTCTGAAATTAGCGTCCATAAAAATTATGATTTTTATAAAAATCCAACTTTATATAGATTTTGTGACTGAATTCGATTTGTACCACGATTCTTACCAATTTTCCAAAATTCTAGCCCATTTGGTACCATAGAGCCTGAGAAAACTGCTTCCAAAGTTCGAACCCAAGTCTGAAATTAGGGTTCATTAAAATCATGATTTTTCTAAGAGTGAAACTTTATGGAGATTTTGTGACTGAATTCGATTTGTACCACGATTTTTACCACGTTTCCAAAATTTCAGCCCATTTGGTACCATAGAGCCTGAGAAAACTGCTTCCAAAGTTCGAACCCAAGTCTGAAATTAGCGTCCATAAAAATTATGATTTTTAAAAAAATCCAACTTTATATAGATTTTGTGACTGAATTCGATTTGTACCACGATTCTTACGACTTTTCCAAAATTTAAGCCCATTTGGTACCATAGATTTTGAGAAAACTGCTTCCAAAGTTCGAACCCATGTCTGAAATAAGCGTTCATTAAATTCAAGATTTTTCTTAGAGTCAAACTTTATGGAGATTTTGTGACTGAATTTGATTTGTACCACGATTTTTACCACGTTTCCAAAATTTCTGCCCATTTGGTACCATAGAGCCTGAGAAAACTGCTTCCAAAGTTCGAACCCAAGTCTGAAATTAGCGTCCATAAAAATTATGATTTTTATAAAAATCCAACTTTATATAGATTTTGTGACTGAATTCGAATTGGAGCATGATTCTTATGACTGTTCCAAAATTCTAGCCAATTTGGTACCATAGAGTCTGAGAAAACTGCTTCCAAAGTTCGAACCCAAGTCTGAAATTAGCGTCCATTAAAATGATGATTTTTCTAAGAGTGAAACTTTCTGGAGATTTTGTGACTGAATTCGATTTGTACCACGATTCTTACCAATTTTCCAAAATTCTAGCCCATTTGGTACCATAGAGCCTGAGAAAACTGCTTCCAAAGTTCGAACCCAAGTCTGAAATTAGGGTTCATTAAAATCATGATTTTTCTAAGAGTGAAACTTTATGGAGATTTTGTGACTGAATTCGATTTGTACCACGATTCTTACCACTTTTCCAAAATTTTAGCCTATTTGGTACCATAGAGCCTGAGAAAACTGCTTCCAAAGTTCGAACCCAAGTCTGAAATTAGCGTCCATAAAAATTATGATTTTTAGAAAAATCCAACTTTATATAGATTTTGTCACTGAATTCGATTTGGAGCATGATTCTTATGACTGTTCCAAACTTCTAGCCCATTTGGTACCATAGAGCCTGAGAAAACTGCTTCCAAAGTTCGAACCCAAGTCTGAAATTAGCGTCCATAAAAATTATGATTTTTAAAAAAATCCAACTTTATATAGATTTTATGACTGAATTCGATTTGTACCACGATTCTTACGACTTTTCCAAAATTTAAGCCCATTTGGTAACATAGATTTTGAGAAAACTGCTTCCAAAGTTCGAACCCATGTCTGAAATAAGCGTTCATTAAATTCAAGATTTTTCTTAGAGTCAAACTTTATGGAGATTTTGTGACTGAATTTGATTTGTACCACGATTTTTACCACGTTTCCAAAATTTCTGCCCATTTGGTACCATAGAGCCTGAGAAAACTGCTTCCAAAGTTCGAACCCAAGTCTGAAATTAGCGTCCATAAAAATTATGATTTTTATAAAAATCCAACTTTATATAGATTTTGTGACTGAATTCGAATTGGAGCATGATTCTTATGACTGTTCCAAAATTCTAGTCAATTTGGTACCATAGAGTCTGAGAAAACTGCTTCCAAAGTTCGAACCCAAGTCTGAAATTAGCGTCCATTAAAATGATGATTTTTCTAAGAGTGAAACTTTCTGGAGATTTTGTGACTGAATTCGATTTGTACCACGATTTTTACCACGTTTCCAAAATTTCAGCCCATTTGGTACCATAGAGCCTGAGAAAACTGCTTCCAAAGTTCGAACCCAAGTCTGAAATTAACGTTCATTAAAATCATGATTTTTCTAAGAGTGAAACTTTATGGAGATTTTGTGACTGAATTCGATTTGTACCACGATTTTTACCACGTTTCCAAAATTTCAGCCCATTTGGTACCATAGAGCCTGAGAAAACTGCTTCCAAAGTTCGAACCCAAGTCTGAAATTAGCGTCCATAAAAATTATGATTTTTAAAAAAATCCAACTTAATATAGATTTTGTGACTGAATTCGATTTGTACCACGATTCTTACGACTTTTCCAAAATTTAAGCCCATTTGGTACCATAGATTTTGAGAAAACTGCTTCCAAAGTTCGAACCCATGTCTGAAATAAGCGTTCATTAAATTCAAGATTTTTCTTAGAGTCAAACTTAATGGAGATTTTGTGACTGAATTTGATTTGTACCACGATTTTTACCACGTTTCCAAAATTTCTGCCCATTTGGTACCATAGAGCCTGAGAAAACTGCTTCCAAAGTTCGAACCCAAGTCTGAAATTAGCGTCCATAAAAATTATGATTTTTATAAAAATCCAACTTTATATAGATTTTGTGACTGAATTCGAATTGGAGCATGATTCTTATGACTGTTCCAAAATTCTAGCCAATTTGGTACCATAGAGTCTGAGAAAACTGCTTCCAAAGTTCGAACCCAAGTCTGAAATTAGCGTCCATTAAAATGATGATTTTTCTAAGAGTGAAACTTTCTGGAGATTTTGTGACTGAATTCGATTTGTACCACGATTCTTACCAATTTTCCAAAATTCTAGCCCATTTGGTACCATAGAGCCTGAGAAAACTGCTTCCAAAGTTCGAACCCAAGTCTGAAATTAGCGTCCATAAAAATTATGATTTTTATAAAAATCCAACTTTATATAGATTTTGTGACTGAATTCGAATTGGAGCATGATTCTTATGACTGTTCCAAAATTCTAGCCAATTTGGTACCATAGAGTCTGAGAAAACTGCTTCCAAAGTTCGAACCCAAGTCTGAAATTAGCGTCCATTAAAATGATGATTTTTCTAAGAGTGAAACTTTCTGGAGATTTTGTGACTGAATTCGATTTGTACCACGATTCTTACCAATTTTCCAAAATTCTAGCCCATTTGGTACCATAGAGCCTGAGAAAACTGCTTCCAAAGTTCGAACCCAAGTATGAAATTAGCGTCCATTAAAATGATGATTTTTCTAAGAGTGAAACTTTATGGAGATTTTGTGACTGAATTCGATTTGTACCACGATTTTTACCACGTTTCCAAAATTTCAGCCCATTTGGTACCATAGAGCCTGAGAAAACTGCTTCCAAAGTTCGAACCCAAGTCTGAAATTAGCGTCCATAAAAATTATGATTTTTAAAAAAATCCAACTTTATATAGATTTTGTGACTGAATTCGATTTGTACCACGATTCTTACGACTTTTCCAAAATTTAAGCCCATTTGGTACCATAGATTTTGAGAAAACTGCTTCCAAAGTTCGAACCCATGTCTGAAATAAGCGTTCATTAAATTCAAGATTTTTCTTAGAGTCAAACTTTATGGAGATTTTGTGACTGAATTTGATTTGTACCACGATTTTTACCACGTTTCCAAAATTTCTGCCCATTTGGTACCATAGAGCCTGAGAAAACTGCTTCCAAAGTTCGAACCCAAGTCTGAAATTAGCGTCCATAAAAATTATGATTTTTATAAAAATCCAACTTTATATAGATTTTGTGACTGAATTCGAATTGGAGCATGATTCTTATGACTGTTCCAAAATTCTAGCCAATTTGGTACCATAGAGTCTGAGAAAACTGCTTCCAAAGTTCGAACCCAAGTCTGAAATTAGCGTCCATTAAAATGATGATTTTTCTAAGAGTGAAACTTTCTGGAGATTTTGTGACTGAATTCGATTTGTACCACGATTCTTACCAATTTTCCAAAATTCTAGCCCATTTGGTACCATAGAGCCTTAGAAAACTGCTTCCAAAGTTCGAACCCAAGTATGAAATTAGCGTCCATTAAAATGATGATTTTTCTAAGAGTGAAACTTTATGGAGATTTTGTGACTGAATTCGATTTGTACCAAGATTTTTACCACGTTTCCAAAATTTCAGCCCATTTGGTACCATAGAGCCTGAGAAAACTGCTTCCAAAGTTCGAACCCAAGTCTGAAATTAGCGTCCATAAAAATTATGATTTTTAAAAAAATCCAACTTTATATAGATTTTGTGACTGAATTCGATTTGTACCACGATTCTTACGACTTTTCCAAAATTTAAGCCCATTTGGTACCATAGATTTTGAGAAAACTGCTTCCAAAGTTCGAACCCAAGTCTGAAATAAGCGTTCATTAAATTCAAGATTTTTCTTAGAGTCAAACTTAATGGAGATTTTGTGACTGAATTTGATTTGTACCACGATTTTTACCACGTTTCCAAAATTTCTGCCCATTTGGTACCATAGAGCCTGAGAAAACTGCTTCCAAAGTTCGAACCCAAGTCTGAAATTAGCGTCCATAAAAATTATGATTTTTATAAAAATCCAACTTTATATAGATTTTGTGACTAAATTCGATTTGTACCACGATTCTTACCACTTTTCCAAAATTTCAGCCCATTTGGTACCATAGATTTTGAGAAAACTGCTTCCAAAGTTCGAACCCAAGTATGAAATTAGCGTTCATTAAAATCATGATTTTTCTAAGAGTGAAACTTTATGGACATTTTGTGACTGAATTCGATTTGTACCACGATTTTTACCACGTTTCCAAAATTTCAGCCCATTTGGTACCATAGAGCCTGAGAAAACTGCTTCCAAAGTTCGAACCCAAGTCTGAAATTAGCGTTCATTAAAATCATGATTTTTCTAAGAGTGAAACTTTATGGAGATTTTGTGACTGAATTCAATTTGTACCACGATTCTTACCACTTTTCCAAAATTTTAGTCCATTTGGTACCATATAGTCTGAGAAAACTGCTTCCAAAGTTCGAACCCAAGTCTGAAATTAGCGTCCATTAAAATGATGATTTTTCTAAGAGTGAAACTTTCTGGAGATTTTGTGACTGAATTCGATTTGTACCACGATTCTTACCAATTTTCCAAAATTCTAGCCCATTTGGTACCATAGAGCCTGAGAAAACTGCTTCCAAAGTTCGAACCCAAGTATGAAATTAGCGTCCATTAAAATGATGATTTTTCTAAGAGTGAAACTTTATGGAGATTTTGTGACTGAATTCGATTTGTACCACGATTTTTACCACGTTTCCAAAATTTCAGCCCATTTGGTACCATAGAGCCTGAGAAAACTGCTTCCAAAGTTCGAACCCAAGTCTGAAATTAGCGTCCATAAAAATTATGATTTTTAAAAAAATCCAACTTTATATAGATTTTGTGACTGAATTCGATTTGTACCACGATTCTTACGACTTTTCCAAAATTTAAGCCCATTTGGTACCATAGATTTTGAGAAAACTGCTTCCAAAGTTCGAACCCATGTCTGAAATAAGCGTTCATTAAATTCAAGATTTTTCTTAGAGTCAAACTTTATGGAGATTTTGTGACTGAATTTGATTTGTACCACGATTTTTACCACGTTTCCAAAATTTCTGCCCATTTGGTACCATAGAGCCTGAGAAAACTGCTTCCAAAGTTCGAACCCAAGTCTGAAATTAGCGTCCATAAAAATTATGATTTTTATAAAAATCCAACTTTATATAGATTTTGTGACTGAATTCGAATTGGAGCATGATTCTTATGACTGTTCCAAAATTCTAGCCAATTTGGTACCATAGAGTCTGAGAAAACTGCTTCCAAAGTTCGAACCCAAGTCTGAAATTAGCGTCCATTAAAATGATGATTTTTCTAAGAGTGAAACTTTCTGGAGATTTTGTGACTGAATTCGATTTGTACCACGATTCTTACCAATTTTCCAAAATTCTAGCCCATTTGGTACCATAGAGCCTTAGAAAACTGCTTCCAAAGTTCGAACCCAAGTATGAAATTAGCGTCCATTAAAATGATGATTTTTCTAAGAGTGAAACTTTATGGAGATTTTGTGACTGAATTCGATTTGTACCAAGATTTTTACCACGTTTCCAAAATTTCAGCCCATTTGGTACCATAGAGCCTGAGAAAACTGCTTCCAAAGTTCGAACCCAAGTCTGAAATTAGCGTCCATAAAAATTATGATTTTTAAAAAAATCCAACTTTATATAGATTTTGTGACTGAATTCGATTTGTACCACGATTCTTACGACTTTTCCAAAATTTAAGCCCATTTGGTACCATAGATTTTGAGAAAACTGCTTCCAAAGTTCGAACCCAAGTCTGAAATAAGCGTTCATTAAATTCAAGATTTTTCTTAGAGTCAAACTTAATGGAGATTTTGTGACTGAATTTGATTTGTACCACGATTTTTACCACGTTTCCAAAATTTCTGCCCATTTGGTACCATAGAGCCTGAGAAAACTGCTTCCAAAGTTCGAACCCAAGTCTGAAATTAGCGTCCATAAAAATTATGATTTTTATAAAAATCCAACTTTATATAGATTTTGTGACTAAATTCGATTTGTACCACGATTCTTACCACTTTTCCAAAATTTCAGCCCATTTGGTACCATAGATTTTGAGAAAACTGCTTCCAAAGTTCGAACCCAAGTATGAAATTAGCGTTCATTAAAATCATGATTTTTCTAAGAGTGAAACTTTATGGACATTTTGTGACTGAATTCGATTTGTACCACGATTTTTACCACGTTTCCAAAATTTCAGCCCATTTGGTACCATAGAGCCTGAGAAAACTGCTTCCAAAGTTCGAACCCAAGTCTGAAATTAGCGTTCATTAAAATCATGATTTTTCTAAGAGTGAAACTTTATGGAGATTTTGTGACTGAATTCAATTTGTACCACGATTCTTACCACTTTTCCAAAATTTTAGTCCATTTGGTACCATATAGCCTGAGAAAACTGCTTCCAAAGTTCGAACCCAAGTCTGAAATTAGCGTCCATAAAAATTATGATTTTAAAAAAAATCCAACTTTATATAGATTTTGTGACTGAATTCGAATTGGAGCATGATTCTTATGACTGTTCAAAAATTCTAGCCCATTTGGTACAATAGAACCTGAGAAAACTGCTTCCAAAGTTCGAACCCAAGTCTGAAATTAACGTTCATTAAAATCATGATTTTTCTAAGAGTGAAACTTTATGGAGATTTTGTGACTGAATTCGATTTGTACCACGATTCTTACCACTTTTCCAAAATTTTAGCCCATTTGGTACCATAGAGCCTGAGAAAACTGCTTCCAAAGTTCGAACCCAAGTCTGAAATTAGCGTCCATAAAAATTACGATTTTAAAAAAAATCCAACTTTATATTGATTTTGTGACTGAATTCGATTTGGAGCATGATTCTTATGACTGTTCCAAACTTCTAGCCCATTTGGTACCATAGAGCCTGAGAAAACTGCTTCCAAAGTTCGAACCCAAGTCTGAAATTAGCGTCCATAAAAATTATGATTTTTAAAAAAATCCAACTTTATATAGATTTTGTGACTGAATTCGATTTGTACCACGATTCTTACCACTTTTCCAAAATTTTAGCCCATTTGGTACCATAGAGCCTGAGAAAACTGCTTCCAAAGTTCGAACCCAAGTCTGAAATTAGCGTCCATAAAAATTATGATTTTTAGAAAAATCCAACTTTATATAGATTTTGTCACTGAATTCGATTTGGAGCATGATTCTTATGACTGTTCCAAACTTCTAGCCCATTTGGTACCATAGAGCCTGAGAAAACTGCTTCCAAAGTTCGAACCCAAGTCTGAAATTAGCGTCGATAAAAATTATGATTTTTATAAAAATCCAACTTTATATAGATAGAGCTTTATAGAGAACTTTATATAGATAGAGCCTGAGAAAACTGCTTCCAAAGTTCGAACCCAAGTCTGAAATAAGCGTTCATTAAATTCAAGATTTTTCTAAGAGTCAAACTTTATGGAGATTTTGTGACTGAATTTGATTTGTACCACGATTTTTACCACGTTTCCAAAATTTCTGCCCATTTGGTACCATAGAGCCTGAGAAAACTGCTTCCAAAGTTCGAACCCAAGTTTGAAATTAGCGTCCATAAAAATTATGATTTTTATAAAAATCCAACTTTATGGAGATTTTGTGACTGAATTCGATTTTTACCACGTTTCCAAAATTTCTGCCCATTTGGTACCATAGAGCCAGAGAAAACTGCTTCCAAAGTTCGAACCCAAGTCTGAAATTAGCGTCCATAAAAATTATGATTTTTATAAAAATCCAACTTTATATAGTTTTTGTGACTGAATTTGAATTGGAGCATGATTCTTATGACTGTTCCAAAATTCTAGCCCATTTGGCACAATAGAGCCTGAGAAAACTGCTTCCAAAGTTCGAACCCAAGTCTGAAATTAGCGTTCATTAAAATCATGATTTTTCTAAGAGTGAAACTTTATGGAGATTTTGTGACTGAATTCGATTTGTACCACGTTTCTTACCACTTTTCCAAAATTTTAGCCCATTCGGTACCATAGAGCCTGAGAAAACTGCTTCCAAAGTTCGAACCCAAGTTTGAAATTAGCGTCCATAAAAATTATGTTTTTTATAAAAATCCAACTTTATATAGATTTTGTGACTGAATTCGAATTGGAGCATGATTCTTATGACTGTTCCGAAATTCTAGCCCATTTGGTACCATAGAGCCTGAGAAAACTGCTTCCAAAGTTCGAACCCAAGTCTGAAATAAGCGTTCATTAAATTCAAGATTTTTCTAAGAGTCAAACTTTATGGAGATTTTGTGACTGAATTTGATTTGTACCACGATTTTTACCACGTTTCCAAAATTTCTGCCCATTTGGTACCATAGAGCCTGAGAAAACTGCTTCCAAAGTTCGAACCCAAGTCTGAAATTAGAGTCGATAAAAATTATGATTTTTATAAAAATCCAACTTTATATAGATTTTGTGACTGAATTCGAATTGGAGCATGATTCTTATGACTGTTCCAAAATTCTAGCCCATTTGGTACAATAGAGCCTGAGAAAACTGCTTCCAAAGTTCGAACCCAAGTCTGAAATTAGCGTTCATTAAAATCATGATTTTTCTAAGAGTGAAACTTTATGGAGATTTTGTGACTGAATTCGATTTGTACCACGTTTCTTACCACTTTTCCAAAATTTTAGCCCATTCGGTACCATAGAGCCTGAGAAAACTGCTTCCAAAGTTCGAACCCAAGTCTGAAATTAGCGTCCATAAAAATTATGATTTTTAGAAAAATCCAACTTTATATAGATTTTGTCACTGAATTCGATTTGGAGCATGATTCTTATGACTGTTCCAAACTTCTAGCCCATTTGGTACCATAGAGCCTGAGAAAACTGCTTCCAAAGTTCGAACCCAAGTCTGAAATTAGCGTCCATTAAAATGATGATTTTTCTAAGAGTGAAACTTTATGGAGATTTTGTGACTGAATTCGATTTGAACCACGATTTTTACCACGTTTCCAAAATTTCAGCCCATTTGGTACCATAGAGCCTGAGAAAACTGCTTCCAAAGTTCGAACCCAAGTCTGAAAAAGCGTTCATTAAATTCAAGATTTTTCTAAGAGTCAAACTTTATGGAGATTTTGTGACTGAATTTGATTTGTACCACGATTTTTACCACGTTTCCAAAATTTCTGCCCATTTGGTACCATAGAGCCTGAGAAAACTGCTTCCAAAGTTCGAACCCAAGTCTGAAATTAGAGTCGATAAAAATTATGATTTTTATAAAAATCCAACTTTATATAGATTTTGTGACTGAATTCGAATTGGAGCATGATTCTTATGACTGTTCCAAAATTCTAGCCCATTTGGTACAATAGAGCCTGAGAAAACTGCTTCCAAAGTTCGAACCCAAGTCTGAAATTAGCGTTCATTAAAATCATGATTTTTCTAAGAGTGAAACTTTATGGAGATTTTGTGACTGAATTCGATTTGTACCACGTTTCTTACCACTTTTCCAAAATTTTAGCCCATTCGGTACCATAGAGCCTGAGAAAACTGCTTCCAAAGTTCGAACCCAAGTCTGAAATTAGCGTCCATAAAAATTATGATTTTTAGAAAAATCCAACTTTATATAGATTTTGTCACTGAATTCGATTTGGAGCATGATTCTTATGACTGTTCCAAACTTCTAGCCCATTTGGTACCATAGAGCCTGAGAAAACTGCTTCCAAAGTTCGAACCCAAGTCTGAAATTAGCGTCCATTAAAATGATGATTTTTCTAAGAGTGAAACTTTATGGAGATTTTGTGACTGAATTCGATTTGAACCACGATTTTTACCACGTTTCCAAAATTTCAGCCCATTTGGTACCATAGAGCCTGAGAAAACTGCTTCCAAAGTTCGAACCCAAGTCTGAAAAAGCGTTCATTAAATTCAAGATTTTTCTAAGAGTCAAACTTTATGGAGATTTTGTGACTGAATTTGATTTGTACCACGATTTTTACCACGTTTCCAAAATTTCTGCCCATTTGGTACCATAGAGCCTGAGAAAACTGCTTCCAAAGTTCGAACCCAAGTCTGAAATTAGCGTCGATAAAAATTATGATTTTTATAAAAATCCAACTTTATATAGATTTTGTGACTGAATTCGAATTGGAGCATGATTCTTATGAATGTTCCAAAATTCTAGCCCATTTGGTACAATAGAGCCTGAGAAAACTGCTTCCAAAGTTCGAACCCAAGTCTGAAATTAGCGTTTATTAAAATCATGATTTTTCTAAGAGTGAAACTTTATGGAGATTTTGTGACTGAATTCGATTTGTACCACGATTCTTACCACTTTTCCAAAATTTTAGCCCATTCGGTACCATAGAGCCTGAGAAAACTGCTTCCAAAGTTCGAACCCAAGTCTGAAATTAGCGTTCATTAAAATCATGATTTTTCTAAGAGTGAAACTTTATGGAGATTTTGTGACTGAATTCGATTTGTACCACGATTCTTACCACTTTTCCAAAATTTTAGCCTATTTGGTACCATAGAGCCTGAGAAAACTGCTTCCAAAGTTCGAACCCAAGTCTGAAATTAGCGTCCATAAAAATTATGATTTTTAGAAAAATCCAACTTTATATAGATTTTGTCACTGAATTCGATTTGGAGCATGATTCTTATGACTGTTCCAAACTTCTAGCCCATTTGGTACCATAGAGCCTGAGAAAACTGCTTCCAAAGTTCGAACCCAAGTCTGAAATTAGCGTCCATAAAAATTATGATTTTTAAAAAAATCCAACTTTATATAGATTTTATGACTGAATTCGATTTGTACCACGATTCTTACGACTTTTCCAAAATTTAAGCCCATTTGGTACCATAGATTTTGAGAAAACTGCTTCCAAAGTTCGAACCCATGTCTGAAATTAACGTTCATTAAAATCATGATTTTTCTAAGAGTGAAACTTTATGGAGATTTTCTGACTGAATTCGATTTGTACCACGATTCTTACCACTTTTCCAAAATTTTAGCCCATTTGGTACCATAGAGCCTGAGAAAACTGCTTCCAAAGTTCGAACCCAAGTCTGAAATTAGCGTCCATAAAAATTACGATTTTAAAAAAAATCCAACTTTATATTGATTTTGTGACTGAATTCGATTTGGAGCATGATTCTTATGACTGTTCCAAACTTCTAGCCCATTTGGTACCATAGAGCCTGAGAAAACTGCTTCCAAAGTTCGAACCCAAGTCTGAAATTAGCGTCCATAAAAATTATGATTTTTAAAAAAATCCAACTTTATATAGATTTTGTGACTGAATTCGATTTGTACCACGATTCTTACCACTTTTCCAAAATTTTAGCCCATTTGGTACCATAGAGCCTGAGAAAACTGCTTCCAAAGTTCGAACCCAAGTCTGAAATTAGCGTCCATAAAAATTACGATTTTAAAAAAAATCCAACTTTATATAGATTTTGTGACTGAATTCGAATTGGAGCATGATTCTTATGACTGTTCCAAAATTCTAGCCCATTTGGTACCATAGAGTCTGAGAAAACTGCTTCCAAAGTTCGAACCCAAGTCTGAAATTAGCGTCCATTAAAATGATGATTTTTCTAAGAGTGAAACTTTATGGAGATTTTGTGACTGAATTCGATTTGTACCACGATTCTTACCACTTTTCCAAAATTTTAGCCTATTTGGTACCATAGAGCCTGAGAAAACTGCTTCCAAAGTTCGAACCCAAGTCTGAAATTAGCGTCCATAAAAATTATGATTTTTAGAAAAATCCAACTTTATATACATTTTGTGACTGAATTCGATATGGAGCATGATTCTTATTACTGTTCCAAACTTCTAGCCAATTTGGTACCATAGAGCCTGAGAAAACTGCTTCCAAAGTTCGAACCCAAGTCTGAAATTAGCGTCCATTAAAATTATGATTTTTAAAAAAATCCAACTTTATATAGATTTTGTGACTGAATTCGATTTGTACCACGATTTTTACCAATTTTCCAAAATTCTAGCCCATTTGGTACCATAGAGCCTGAGAAAACTGCTTCCAAAGTTCGAACCCAAGTCTGAAATTAGCGTCCATAAAAATTATGATTTTTATAAAAATCCAACTTTATATAGATTTTGTGACTGAATTCGAATTGGAGCATGATTCTTATGACTGTTCCAAAATTCTAGCCCATTTGGTACCATAGAGTCTGAGAAAACTGCATCCAAAGTTCGAACCCAAGTCTGAAATTAGCGTCCATTAAAATGATGATTTTTCTAAGAGTGAAACTTTATGGAGATTTTGTGAATGAATTCGATTTGTACCACGATTTTTACCACGTTTCCGAAATTTCAGCCCATTTGGTACCATAGAGCCTGAGAAAACTGCTTCCAAAGTTCGAACCCAAGTCTGAAATAAGCGTTCATTAAATTCAAGATTTTTCTAAGAGTCAAACTTTATGGAGATTTTGTGACTGAATTTGATTTGTACCACGATTTTTACCACGTTTCCAAAATTTCTGCCCATTTGGTACCATAGAGCCTGAGAAAACTGCTTCCAAAGTTCGAACCCAAGTCTGAAATTAGCGTCCATAAAAATTATGATATTTATAAAAATCCAACTTTATATAGATTTTGTGACTGAATTCGAATTGGAGCATGATTCTTATGACTGTTCCAAAATTCTAGCCCATTTGGTACCATAGAGTCTGAGAAAACTGCATCCAAAGTTCGAACCCAAGTCTGAAATTAGCGTCCATTAAAATGATGATTTTTCTAAGAGTGAAACTTTATGGAGATTTTGTGAATGAATTCGATTTGTACCACGATTTTTACCACGTTTCCGAAATTTCAGCCCATTTGGTACCATAGAGCCTGAGAAAACTGCTTCCAAAGTTCGAACCCAAGTCTGAAATAAGCGTTCATTAAATTCAAGATTTTTCTAAGAGTCAAACTTTATGGAGATTTTGTGACTGAATTTGATTTGTACCACGATTTTTACCACGTTTCCAAAATTTCTGCCCATTTGGTACCATAGAGCCAGGGAAAACTGCTTCCAAAGTTCGAACCCAAGTCTGAAATTAGCGTCCATAAAAATTATGATTTTTATAAAAATCCAACTTTATATAGATTTTGTGACTGAATTCGAATTGGAGCATGATTCTTATGACTGTTCCAAAATTCTAGCCCATTTGGTACAATAGAGCCTGAGAAAACTGCTTCCAAAGTTCGAACCCAAGTCTGAAATTAGCGTTCATTAAAATCATGATTTTTCTAAGAGTGAAACTTTATGGAGATTTTGTGACTGAATTCGATTTGTACCACGATTCTTACCACTTTTCCAAAATTTTAGCCTATTTGGTACCATAGAGCCTGAGAAAACTGCTTCCAAAGTTCGAACCCAAGTCTGAAATTAGCGTCCATAAAAATTATGATTTTTAAAAAAATCCAACTTTATATAGATTTTGTGACTGAATTCGATTTGTACCACGATTCTTACGACTTTTCCAAAATTTAAGCCCATTTGGAACCATAGATTTTGAGAAAACTGCTTCCAAAGTTCGAACCCATGTCTGAAATAAGCGTTCATTAAATTCAAGATTTTTCTTAGAGTCAAACTTTATGGAGATTTTGTGACTGAATTTGATTTGTACCACGATTTTTACCACGTTTCCAAAATTTCTGCCCATTTGGTACCATAGAGCCTGAGAAAACTGCTTCCAAAGTTCGAACCCAAGTCTGAAATTAGCGTCCATAAAAATTATGATTTTTATAAAAATCCAACTTTATATAGATTTTGTGACTGAATTCGAATTGGAGCATGATTCTTATGACTGTTCCAAAATTCTAGCCCATTTGGTACCATAGAGTCTGAGAAAACTGCTTCCAAAGTTCGAACCCAAGTCTGAAATTAGCGTCCATTAAAATGATGATTTTTCTAAGAGTGAAACTTTATGGAGATTTTGTGAATGAATTCGATTTGTACCACGATTTTTACCACGTTTCCGAAATTTCAGCCCATTTGGTACCATAGAGCCTGAGAAAACTGCTTCCAAAGTTCGAACCCAAGTCTGAAATTAGCGTCCATAAAAATTATGATTTTTAGAAAAATCCAACTTTATATACATTTTGTGACTGAATTCGATTTGGAGCATGATTCTTATTACTGTTCCAAACTTCTAGCCAATTTGGTACCATAGAGCCTGAGAAAACTGCTTCCAAAGTTCGAACCCAAGTCTGAAATTAGCGTCCATAAAAATTATGATTTTTAAAAAAATCCAACTTTAAATAGATTTTGTGACTGAATTCGATTTGTACCACGATTTTTACCAATTTTCCAAAATTCTAGCCCATTTGGTACCATAGAGCCTGAGAAAACTGCTTCCAAAGTTCGAACCCAAGTCTGAAATTAGCGTCCATAAAAATTATGATTTTTATAAAAATCCAACTTTATATAGATTTTGTGACTGAATTCGAATTGGAGCATGATTCTTATGACTGTTCCAAAATTCTAGCCCATTTGGTACCATAGAGTCTGAGAAAACTGCATCCAAAGTTCGAACCCAAGTCTGAAATTAGCGTCCATTAAAATGATGATTTTTCTAAGAGTGAAACTTTATGGAGATTTTGTGAATGAATTCGATTTGTACCACGATTTTTACCACGTTTCCGAAATTTCAGCCCATTTGGTACCATAGAGCCTGAGAAAACTGCTTCCAAAGTTCGAACCCAAGTCTGAAATAAGCGTTCATTAAATTCAAGATTTTTCTAAGAGTCAAACTTTATGGAGATTTTGTGACTGAATTTGATTTGTACCACGATTTTTACCACGTTTCCAAAATTTCTGCCCATTTGGTACCATAGAGCCTGAGAAAACTGCTTCCAAAGTTCGAACCCAAGTCTGAAATTAGCGTCCATAAAAATTATGATATTTATAAAAATCCAACTTTATATAGATTTTGTGACTGAATTCGAATTGAAGCATGATTCTTATCCAAAATTTTAGCCCATTTGGTACAATAGAGCCTGAGAAAACTGCTTCCAAAGTTCGAACCCAAGTCTGAAATTAGCGTCCATTAAAATCATGATTTTTCTAAGAGTGAAACTTTATGGAGATTTTGTGACTGAATTCGATTTGTACCACGATTCTTACCACTTTTCAAAATTTTAGCCTATTTGGTACCATAGAGCCTGAGAAAACTGCATCCAAAGTTCGAACCCAAGTCTGAAATTAGCGTCCATTAAATTCAAGATTTTTCTAAGAGTCAAACTTTATGGAGATTTTGTGACTGAATTTGATTTGTACCACGATTTTTACCACGTTTCCAAAATTTCAGCCCATTTGGTACCATAGAGCCTGAGAAAACTGCTTCCAAAGTTCGAACCCAAGTCTGAAATTAGCGTTCATTAAAATCATGATTTTTCTAAGAGTAAAACTTTATGGAGATTTTGTGACTGAATTCGATTTGTACCACGATTCTTACCACTTTTCCAAAATTATAGCCCATTTGGTACCATAGAGCCTGAGAAAACTGCTTCCAAAGTTCGAACCCAAGTCTGAAATAAGCGTTCATTAAATTCAAGATTTTTCTAAGAGTCAAACTTTATGGAGATTTTGTGACTGAATTTGATTTGTACCACGATTTTTACCACGTTTCCAAAATTTCAGCCCATTTGGTACCATAGAGCCTGAGAAAACTGCTTCCAAAGTTCGAACCCAAGTCTGAAATTAGCGTCCATAAAAATTATGATATTTATAAAAATCCAACTTTATATAGATTTTGTGACTGAATTCGAATTGAAGCATGATTCTTATCCAAAATTTTAGCCCATTTGGTACAATAGAGCCTGAGAAAACTGCTTCCAAAGTTCGAACCCAAGTCTGAAATTAGCGTCCATTAAAATCATGATTTTTCTAAGAGTGAAACTTTATGGAGATTTTGTGACTGAATTCGATTTGTACCACGATTCTTACCACTTTTCAAAATTTTAGCCTATTTGGTACCATAGAGCCTGAGAAAACTGCATCCAAAGTTCGAACCCAAGTCTGAAATTAGCGTCCATTAAATTCAAGATTTTTCTAAGAGTCAAACTTTATGGAGATTTTGTGACTGAATTTGATTTGTACCACGATTTTTACCACGTTTCCAAAATTTCAGCCCATTTGGTACCATAGAGCCTGAGAAAACTGCTTCCAAAGTTCGAACCCAAGTCTGAAATTAGCGTTCATTAAAATCATGATTTTTCTAAGAGTAAAACTTTATGGAGATTTTGTGACTGAATTCGATTTGTACCACGATTCTTACCACTTTTCCAAAATTATAGCCCATTTGGTACCATAGAGCCTGAGAAAACTGCTTCCAAAGTTCGAACCCAAGTCTGAAATTAGCGTCCATTAAATTCAAGATTTTTCTAAGAGTCAAACTTTATGGAGATTTTGTGACTGAATTTGATTTGTACCACGATTTTTACCACGTTTCCAAAATTTCTGCCCATTTGGTACCATAGAGCCAGGGAAAACTGCTTCCAAAGTTCGAACCCAAGTCTGAAATTAGCGTCCATAAAAATTATGATTTTTATAAAAATCCAACTTTATATAGATTTTGTGACTGAATTCGAATTGGAGCATGATTCTTATGACTGTTCCAAAATTCTAGCCCATTTGGTACAATAGAGCCTGAGAAAACTGCTTCCAAAGTTCGAACCCAAGTCTGAAATTAGCGTTCATTAAAATCATGATTTTTCTAAGAGTGAAACTTTATGGAGATTTTGTGACTGAATTCGATTTGTACCACGATTCTTACCACTTTTCCAAAATTTTAGCCTATTTGGTACCATAGAGCCTGAGAAAACTGCTTCCAAAGTTCGAACCCAAGTCTGAAATTAGCGTCCATAAAAATTATGATTTTTAAAAAAATCCAACTTTATATAGATTTTGTGACTGAATTCGATTTGTACCACGATTCTTACGACTTTTCCAAAATTTAAGCCCATTTGGAACCATAGATTTTGAGAAAACTGCTTCCAAAGTTCGAACCCATGTCTGAAATAAGCGTTCATTAAATTCAAGATTTTTCTTAGAGTCAAACTTTATGGAGATTTTGTGACTGAATTTGATTTGTACCACGATTTTTACCACGTTTCCAAAATTTCTGCCCATTTGGTACCATAGAGCCTGAGAAAACTGCTTCCAAAGTTCGAACCCAAGTCTGAAATTAGCGTCCATAAAAATTATGATTTTTATAAAAATCCAACTTTATATAGATTTTGTGACTGAATTCGAATTGGAGCATGATTCTTATGACTGTTCCAAAATTCTAGCCCATTGGTACCATAGAGTCTGAGAAAACTGCTTCCAAAGTTCGAACCCAAGTCTGAAATTAGCGTCCATTAAAATGATGATTTTTCTAAGAGTGAAACTTTATGGAGATTTTGTGAATGAATTCGATTTGTACCACGATTTTTACCACGTTTCCGAAATTTCAGCCCATTTGGTACCATAGAGCCTGAGAAAACTGCTTCCAAAGTTCGAACCCAAGTCTGAAATAAGCGTTCATTAAATTCAAGATTTTTCTAAGAGTCAAACTTTATGGAGATTTTGTGACTGAATTTGATTTGTACCACGATTTTTACCACGTTTCCAAAATTTCTGCCCATTTGGTACCATAGAGCCTGAGAAAACTGCTTCCAAAGTTCGAACCCAAGTCTGAAATTAGCGTCCATAAAAATTATGATTTTTATAAAAATCCAACTTTATATAGATTTTGTGACTGAATTCGAATTGGAGCATGATTCTTATGACTGTTCCAAAATTCCTGCCCATTTGGTACCATAGAGTCTGAGAAAACTGCTTCCAAAGTTCGAACCCAAGTCTGAAATTAGCGTCCATTAAAATGATGATTTTTCTAAGAGTGAAACTTTATGGAGATTTTGTGAATGAATTCGATTTGTACCACGATTTTTACCACGTTTCCGAAATTTCAGCCCATTTGGTACCATAGAGCCTGAGAAAACTGCTTCCAAAGTTCGAACCCAAGTCTGAAATAAGCGTTCATTAAATTCAAGATTTTTCTAAGAGTCAAACTTTATGGAGATTTTGCGACTGAATTTGATTTGTACCACGATTTTTACCACGTTTCCAAAATTTCTGCCCATTTGGTACCATAGAGCCTGAGAAAACTGCTTCCAAAGTTCGAACCCAAGTCTGAAATAAGCGTTCATTAAATTCAAGATTTTTCTAAGAGTCAAACTTTATGGAGATTTTGTGACTGAATTTGATTTGTACCACGATTTTTACCACGTTTCCAAAATTTCAGCCCATTTGGTACCATAGAGCCTGAGAAAACTGCTTCCAAAGTTCGAACCCAAGTCTGAAATTAGCGTTCATTAAAATCATGATTTTTCTAAGAGTAAAACTTTATGGAGATTTTGTGACTGAATTCGATTTGTACCACGATTCTTACCACTTTTCCAAAATTATAGCCCATTTGGTACCATAGAGCCTGAGAAAACTGCTTCCAAAGTTCGAACCCAAGTCTGAAATAAGCGTTCATTAAATTCAAGATTTTTCTAAGAGTCAAACTTTATGGAGATTTTGTGACTGAATTTGATTTGTACCACGATTTTTACCACGTTTCCAAAATTTCTGCCCATTTGGTACCATAGAGCCAGGGAAAACTGCTTCCAAAGTTCGAACCCAAGTCTGAAATTAGCGTCCATAAAAATTATGATTTTTATAAAAATCCAACTTTATATAGATTTTGTGACTGAATTCGAATTGGAGCATGATTCTTATGACTGTTCCAAAATTCTAGCCCATTTGGTACAATAGAGCCTGAGAAAACTGCTTCCAAAGTTCGAACCCAAGTCTGAAATTAGCGTTCATTAAAATCATGATTTTTCTAAGAGTGAAACTTTATGGAGATTTTGTGACTGAATTCGATTTGTACCACGATTCTTACCACTTTTCCAAAATTTTAGCCTATTTGGTACCATAGAGCCTGAGAAAACTGCTTCCAAAGTTCGAACCCAAGTCTGAAATTAGCGTCCATAAAAATTATGATTTTTAAAAAAATCCAACTTTATATAGATTTTGTGACTGAATTCGATTTGTACCACGATTCTTACGACTTTTCCAAAATTTAAGCCCATTTGGAACCATAGATTTTGAGAAAACTGCTTCCAAAGTTCGAACCCATGTCTGAAATAAGCGTTCATTAAATTCAAGATTTTTCTTAGAGTCAAACTTTATGGAGATTTTGTGACTGAATTTGATTTGTACCACGATTTTTACCACGTTTCCAAAATTTCTGCCCATTTGGTACCATAGAGCCTGAGAAAACTGCTTCCAAAGTTCGAACCCAAGTCTGAAATTAGCGTCCATAAAAATTATGATTTTTATAAAAATCCAACTTTATATAGATTTTGTGACTGAATTCGAATTGGAGCATGATTCTTATGACTGTTCCAAAATTCTAGCCCATTGGTACCATAGAGTCTGAGAAAACTGCTTCCAAAGTTCGAACCCAAGTCTGAAATTAGCGTCCATTAAAATGATGATTTTTCTAAGAGTGAAACTTTATGGAGATTTTGTGAATGAATTCGATTTGTACCACGATTTTTACCACGTTTCCGAAATTTCAGCCCATTTGGTACCATGGAGCCTGAGAAAACTGCTTCCAAAGTTCGAACCCAAGTCTGAAATAAGCGTTCATTAAATTCAAGATTTTTCTAAGAGTCAAACTTTATGGAGATTTTGTGACTGAATTTGATTTGTACCACGATTTTTACCACGTTTCCAAAATTTCTGCCCATTTGGTACCATAGAGCCTGAGAAAACTGCTTCCAAAGTTCGAACCCAAGTCTGAAATTAGCGTCCATAAAAATTATGATTTTTATAAAAATCCAACTTTATATAGATTTTGTGACTGAATTCGAATTGGAGCATGATTCTTATGACTGTTCCAAAATTCCTGCCCATTTGGTACCATAGAGTCTGAGAAAACTGCTTCCAAAGTTCGAACCCAAGTCTGAAATTAGCGTCCATTAAAATGATGATTTTTCTAAGAGTGAAACTTTATGGAGATTTTGTGAATGAATTCGATTTGTACCACGATTTTTACCACGTTTCCGAAATTTCAGCCCATTTGGTACCATAGAGCCTGAGAAAACTGCTTCCAAAGTTCGAACCCAAGTCTGAAATAAGCGTTCATTAAATTCAAGATTTTTCTAAGAGTCAAACTTTATGGAGATTTTGCGACTGAATTTGATTTGTACCACGATTTTTACCACGTTTCCAAAATTTCTGCCCATTTGGTACCATAGAGCCTGAGAAAACTGCTTCCAAAGTTCGAACCCAAGTCTGAAATTAGCGTCCATAAAAATTATGATATTTATAAAAATCCAACTTTATATAGATTTTGTGACTGAATTCGAATTGAAGCATGATTCTTATGACTGTTCCAAAATTCTAGCCCATTTGGTACAATAGAGCCTGAGAAAACTGCTTCCAAAGTTCGAACCCAAGTCTGAAATTAGCGTTCATTAAAATCATGATTTTTCTAAGAGTGAAACTTTATGGAGATTTTGTGACTGAATTCGATTTGTACCACGATTCTTACCACTTTTCAAAATTTTAGCCTATTTGGTACCATAGAGCCTGAGAAAACTGCTTCCAAAGTTCGAACCCAAGTCTGAAATTAGCGTCCATTAAATTCAAGATTTTTCTAAGAGTCAAACTTTATGGAGATTTTGTGACTGAATTTGATTTGTACCACGATTTTTACCACGTTTCCAAAATTTCAGCCCATTTGGTACCATTGAGCCTGAGAAAACTGCTTCCAAAGTTCGAACCCAAGTCTGAAATAAGCGTTCATTAAATTCAAGATTTTTCTAAGAGTCAAACTTTATGGAGATTTTGCGACTGAATTTGATTTGTACCACGATTTTTACCACGTTTCCAAAATTTCTGCCCATTTGGTACCATAGAGCCTGAGAAAACTGCTTCCAAAGTTCGAACCCAAGTCTGAAATTAGCGTCCATAAAAATTATGATATTTATAAAAATCCAACTTTATATAGATTTTGTGACTGAATTCGAATTGAAGCATGATTCTTATGACTGTTCCAAAATTCTAGCCCATTTGGTACAATAGAGCCTGAGAAAACTGCTTCCAAAGTTCGAACCCAAGTCTGAAATTAGCGTTCATTAAAATCATGATTTTTCTAAGAGTGAAACTTTATGGAGATTTTGTGACTGAATTCGATTTGTACCACGATTCTTACCACTTTTCAAAATTTTAGCCTATTTGGTACCATAGAGCCTGAGAAAACTGCTTCCAAAGTTCGAACCCAAGTCTGAAATTAGCGTCCATTAAATTCAAGATTTTTCTAAGAGTCAAACTTTATGGAGATTTTGTGACTGAATTTGATTTGTACCACGATTTTTACCACGTTTCCAAAATTTCTGCCCATTTGGTACCATAGAGCCTGAGAAAACTGCTTCCAAAGTTCGAACCCAAGTCTGAAATTAGCGTCCATAAAAATTATGATTTTTATAAAAATCCAACTTTATATAGATTTTGTGACTGAATTCGAATTGGAGCATGATTCTTATGACTGTTCCAAAATTCTAGCCCATTTGGTACAATAGAGCCTGAGAAAACTGCTTCCAAAGTTCGAACCCAAGTCTGAAATTAGCGTTCATTAAAATCATGATTTTTCTAAGAGTGAAACTTTATGGAGATTTTGTGACTGAATTCGATTTGTACCACGATTCTTACCACTTTTCCAAAATTTTAGCCTATTTGGTACCATAGAGCCTGAGAAAACTGCTTCCAAAGTTCGAACCCAAGTCTGAAATTAGCGTCCATAAAAATTATGATTTTTAAAAATATCCAACTTTATATAGATTTTGTGACTGAATTCGATTTGTACCACGATTCTTACGACTTTTCCAAAATTTAAGCCCATTTGGAACCATAGATTTTGAGAAAACTGCTTCCAAAGTTCGAACCCATGTCTGAAATAAGCGTTCATTAAATTCAAGATTTTTCTAAGAGTCAAACTTTATGGAGATTTTGTGACTGAATTTGATTTGTACCACGTTTTTACCAAGTTTCCAAAATTTCTGCCCATTTGGTATCATAGAGCCAGAGAAAACTGCTTCCAAAGTTCGAACCCAAGTCTGAAATTAGCGTCCATAAGAATTATGATTTTTATAAAAATCCAACTTTATATAGATTTTGTGACTGAATTCGAATTGGAGCATGATTCTTATGACTGTTCCAAAATTCTAGCCCATTTGGTACAATAGAGCCTGAGAAAACTGCTTCCAAAGTTCGAACCCAAGTCTGAAATTAGCGTTCATTAAAATCATGATTTTTCTAAGAGTGAAACTTTATGGAGATTTTGTGACTGAATTTGATTTGTACCACGATTTTTACCACGTTTCCAAAATTTCTGCCCATTTGGTACCATAGAGCCTGAGAAAACTGCTTCCAAAGTTCGAACCCAAGTTTGAAATTAGCGTCCATAAAAATTATGTTTTTTATAAAAATCCAACTTTATGGAGATTTTGTGACTGAATTCGATTTGTACCACGTTTCCAAAATTTCAGCCCATTTGGTAACATAGAGCCTGAGAAAACTGCTTCCAAAGTTCGAACCCAAGTCTGAAATAAGCGTTCATTAAATTCAAGATTTTTCTAAGAGTCAAACTTTATGGAGATTTTGTGACTGAATTTGATTTGTACCACGATTTTTACCACGTTTCTTAAATTTCTGCCCATTTGGTACCATAGAGCCAGAGAAAACTGCTTCCAAAGTTCGAACCCAAGTCTGAAATTAGCGTCCATAAAAATTATGATATTTATAAAAATCCAACTTTATATAGATTTTGTGACTGAATTCGAATTGAAGCATGATTCTTATGACTGTTCCAAAATTCTAGCCCATTTGGTACAATAGAGCCTGAGAAAACTGCTTCCAAAGTTCGAACCCAAGTCTGAAATTAGCGTTCATTAAAATCATGATTTTTCTAAGAGTAAAACTTTATGGAGATTTTGTGACTGAATTCGATTTGTACAACGATTCTTACCACTTTTCCAAAATTTTAGCCCATTTGGTACCATAGAGCCTGAGAAAACTGCTTCCAAAGTTCGAACCCAAGTCTGAAATAAGCGTTCATTAAATTCAAGATTTTTCTAAGAGTCAAACTTTATGGAGATTTTGTGACTGAATTCGATTTGTACCACGATTTTTACCACGTTTCCAAAATTTCTGCCCATTTGGTATCATAGAGCCAGAGAAAACTGCTTCTAAAGTTCGAACCCAAGTCTGAAATTAGCGTCCATAAAAATTATGATTTTTATTAAAATCCAACTTTATATAGATTTTGTGACTGAATTCGAATTGGAGCATGATTCTTATGACTGTTCCAAAATTCTAGCCCATTTGGTACCATAGAGTCTGAGAAAACTGCATCCAAAGTTCGAACCCAAGTCTGAAATTAGCGTCCATTAAAATGATGATTTTTCTAAGAGTGAAACTTTATGGAGATTTTGTGAATGAATTCGATTTGTACCACGATTTTTACCACGTTTCCGAAATTTCAGCCCATTTGGTACCATAGAGCCTGAGAAAACTGCTTCCAAAGTTCGAACCCAAGTCTGAAATAAGCGTTCATTAAATTCAAGATTTTTCTAAGAGTCAAACTTTATGGAGATTTTGTGACTGAATTTGATTTGTACCACGATTTTTACCACGTTTCCAAAATTTCTGCCCATTTGGTACCATAGAGCCTGAGAAAACTGCTTCCAAAGTTCGAACCCAAGTCTGAAATTAGCGTCCATAAAAATTATGATATTTATAAAAATCCAACTTTATATAGATTTTGTGACTGAATTCGAATTGAAGCATGATTCTTATCCAAAATTTTAGCCCATTTGGTACAATAGAGCCTGAGAAAACTGCTTCCAAAGTTCGAACCCAAGTCTGAAATTAGCGTCCATTAAAATCATGATTTTTCTAAGAGTGAAACTTTATGGAGATTTTGTGACTGAATTCGATTTGTACCACGATTCTTACCACTTTTCAAAATTTTAGCCTATTTGGTACCATAGAGCCTGAGAAAACTGCATCCAAAGTTCGAACCCAAGTCTGAAATTAGCGTCCATTAAATTCAAGATTTTTCTAAGAGTCAAACTTTATGGAGATTTTGTGACTGAATTTGATTTGTACCACGATTTTTACCACGTTTCCAAAATTTCAGCCCATTTGGTACCATAGAGCCTGAGAAAACTGCTTCCAAAGTTCGAACCCAAGTCTGAAATTAGCGTTCATTAAAATCATGATTTTTCTAAGAGTAAAACTTTATGGAGATTTTGTGACTGAATTCGATTTGTACCACGATTCTTACCACTTTTCCAAAATTATAGCCCATTTGGTACCATAGAGCCTGAGAAAACTGCTTCCAAAGTTCGAACCCAAGTCTGAAATAAGCGTTCATTAAATTCAAGATTTTTCTAAGAGTCAAACTTTATGGAGATTTTGTGACTGAATTTGATTTGTACCACGATTTTTACCACGTTTCCAAAATTTCTGCCCATTTGGTACCATAGAGCCTGGGAAAACTGCTTCCAAAGTTCGAACCCAAGTCTGAAATTAGCGTCCATAAAAATTATGATTTTTATAAAAATCCAACTTTATATAGATTTTGTGACTGAATTCGAATTGGAGCATGATTCTTATGACTGTTCCAAAATTCTAGCCCATTTGGTACAATAGAGCCTGAGAAAACTGCTTCCAAAGTTCGAACCCAAGTCTGAAATTAGCGTTCATTAAAATCATGATTTTTCTAAGAGTGAAACTTTATGGAGATTTTGTGACTGAATTCGATTTGTACCACGATTCTTACCACTTTTCCAAAATTTTAGCCTATTTGGTACCATAGAGCCTGAGAAAACTGCTTCCAAAGTTCGAACCCAAGTCTGAAATTAGCGTCCATAAAAATTATGATTTTTAAAAAAATCCAACTTTATATAGATTTTGTGACTGAATTCGATTTGTACCACGATTCTTACGACTTTTCCAAAATTTAAGCCCATTTGGAACCATAGATTTTGAGAAAACTGCTTCCAAAGTTCGAACCCATGTCTGAAATAAGCGTTCATTAAATTCAAGATTTTTCTTAGAGTCAAACTTTATGGAGATTTTGTGACTGAATTTGATTTGTACCACGATTTTTACCACGTTTCCAAAATTTCTGCCCATTTGGTACCATAGAGCCTGAGAAAACTGCTTCCAAAGTTCGAACCCAAGTCTGAAATTAGCGTCCATAAAAATTATGATTTTTATAAAAATCCAACTTTATATAGATTTTGTGACTGAATTCGAATTGGAGCATGATTCTTATGACTGTTCCAAAATTCTAGCCCATTGGTACCATAGAGTCTGAGAAAACTGCTTCCAAAGTTCGAACCCAAGTCTGAAATTAGCGTCCATTAAAATGATGATTTTTCTAAGAGTGAAACTTTATGGAGATTTTGTGAATGAATTCGATTTGTACCACGATTTTTACCACGTTTCCGAAATTTCAGCCCATTTGGTACCATAGAGCCTGAGAAAACTGCTTCCAAAGTTCGAACCCAAGTCTGAAATAAGCGTTCATTAAATTCAAGATTTTTCTAAGAGTCAAACTTTATGGAGATTTTGTGACTGAATTTGATTTGTACCACGATTTTTACCACGTTTCCAAAATTTCTGCCCATTTGGTACCATAGAGCCTGAGAAAACTGCTTCCAAAGTTCGAACCCAAGTCTGAAATTAGCGTCCATAAAAATTATGATTTTTATAAAAATCCAACTTTATATAGATTTTGTGACTGAATTCGAATTGGAGCATGATTCTTATGACTGTTCCAAAATTCCTGCCCATTTGGTACCATAGAGTCTGAGAAAACTGCTTCCAAAGTTCGAACCCAAGTCTGAAATTAGCGTCCATTAAAATGATGATTTTTCTAAGAGTGAAACTTTATGGAGATTTTGTGAATGAATTCGATTTGTACCACGATTTTTACCACGTTTCCGAAATTTCAGCCCATTTGGTACCATAGAGCCTGAGAAAACTGCTTCCAAAGTTCGAACCCAAGTCTGAAATAAGCGTTCATTAAATTCAAGATTTTTCTAAGAGTCAAACTTTATGGAGATTTTGCGACTGAATTTGATTTGTACCACGATTTTTACCACGTTTCCAAAATTTCTGCCCATTTGGTACCATAGAGCCTGAGAAAACTGCTTCCAAAGTTCGAACCCAAGTCTGAAATTAGCGTCCATAAAAATTATGATATTTATAAAAATCCAACTTTATATAGATTTTGTGACTGAATTCGAATTGAAGCATGATTCTTATGACGGTTCCAAAATTCTAGCCCATTTGGTACAATAGAGCCTGAGAAAACTGCTTCCAAAGTTCGAACCCAAGTCTGAAATTAGCGTTCATTAAAATCATGATTTTTCTAAGAGTGAAACTTTATGGAGATTTTGTGACTGAATTCAATTTGTACCACGATTCTTACCACTTTTCAAAATTTTAGCCTATTTGGTACCATAGAGCCTGAGAAAACTGCT
Source organism: Hesperophylax magnus (assembly GCA_026573805.1). Classification (NCBI taxonomy): domain Eukaryota; kingdom Metazoa; phylum Arthropoda; class Insecta; order Trichoptera; family Limnephilidae; genus Hesperophylax; species Hesperophylax magnus. The sequence goes on along the minus strand of JAIUSX010000043.1, from coordinate 303,855 downwards.
TCCAAAGTTCGAACCCAAGTCTGAAATTAGCGTCCATTAAATTCAAGATTTTTCTAAGAGTCAAACTTTATGGAGATTTTGTGACTGAATTTGATTTGTACCACGATTTTTACCACGTTTCCAAAATTTCAGCCCATTTGGTACCATTGAGCCTGAGAAAACTGCTTCCAAAGTTCGAACCCAAGTCTGAAATAAGCGTTCATTAAATTCAAGATTTTTCTAAGAGTCAAACTTTATGGAGATTTTGTGACTGAATTTGATTTGTACCACGATTTTTACCACGTTTCCAAAATTTCTGCCCATTTGGTACCATAGAGCCTGAGAAAACTGCTTCCAAAGTTCGAACCCAAGTCTGAAATTAGCGTCCATAAAAATTATGATTTTTATAAAAATCCAACTTTATATAGATTTTGTGACTGAATTCGAATTGGAGCATGATTCTTATGACTGTTCCAAAATTCTAGCCCATTTGGTACAATAGAGCCTGAGAAAACTGCTTCCAAAGTTCGAACCCAAGTCTGAAATTAGCGTTCATTAAAATCATGATTTTTCTAAGAGTGAAACTTTATGGAGATTTTGTGACTGAATTCGATTTGTACCACGATTCTTACCACTTTTCCAAAATTTTAGCCTATTTGGTACCATAGAGCCTGAGAAAACTGCTTCCAAAGTTCGAACCCAAGTCTGAAATTAGCGTCCATAAAAATTATGATTTTTAAAAAAATCCAACTTTATATAGATTTTGTGACTGAATTCGATTTGTACCACGATTCTTACGACTTTTCCAAAATTTAAGCCCATTTGGAACCATAGATTTTGAGAAAACTGCTTCCAAAGTTCGAACCCATGTCTGAAATAAGAGTTCATTAAATTCAAGATTTTTCTTAGAGTCAAACTTTATGGAGATTTTGTGACTGAATTTGATTTGTACCACGATTTTTACCACGTTTCCAAAATTTCTGCCCATTTGGTACCATAGAGCCTGAGAAAACTGCTTCCAAAGTTCGAACCCAAGTCTGAAATTAGCGTCCATAAAAATTATGATTTTTATAAAAATCCAACTTTATATAGATTTTGTGACTGAATTCGAATTGGAGCATGATTCTTATGACTGTTCCAAAATTCTAGCCCATTTGGTACCATAGAGTCTGAGAAAACTGCTTCCAAAGTTCGAACCCAAGTCTGAAATTAGCGTCCATTAAAATGATGATTTTTCTAAGAGTGAAACTTTATGGAGATTTTGTGAATGAATTCGATTTGTACCACGATTTTTACCACGTTTCCGAAATTTCAGCCCATTTGGTACCATAGAGCCTGAGAAAACTGCTTCCAAAGTTCGAACCCAAGTCTGAAATAAGCGTTCATTAAATTCAAGATTTTTCTAAGAGTCAAACTTTATGGAGATTTTGTGACTGAATTTGATTTGTACCACGATTTTTACCACGTTTCCAAAATTTCTGCCCATTTGGTACCATAGAGCCTGAGAAAACTGCTTCCAAAGTTCGAACCCAAGTCTGAAATTAGCGTCCATAAAAATTATGATATTTATAAAAATCCAACTTTATATAGATTTTGTGACTGAATTCGAATTGAAGCATGATTCTTATGACTGTTCCAAAATTCTAGCCCATTTGGTACAATAGAGCCTGAGAAAACTGCTTCCAAAGTTCGAACCCAAGTCTGAAATTAGCGTTCATTAAAATCATGATTTTTCTAAGAGTAAAACTTTATGGAGATTTTGTGACTGAATTCGATTTGTACCACGATTCTTACCACTTTTCCAAAATTTTAGCCCATTTGGTACCATAGAGCCTGAGAAAACTGCTTCCAAAGTTCGAACCCAAGTCTGAAATAAGCGTTCATTAAATTCAAGATTTTTCTAAGAGTCAAACTTTATGGAGATTTTGTGACTGAATTTGATTTGTACCACGATTTTTACCAAGTTTCCAAAATTTCTGCCCATTTGGTATCATAGAGCCAGAGAAAACTGCTTCCAAAGTTCGAACCCAAGTCTGAAATTAGCGTCCATAAGAATTATGATTTTTATAAAAATCCAACTTTATATAGATTTTGTGACTGAATTCGAATTGGAGCATGATTCTTATGACTGTTCCAAAATTCTAGCCCATTTGGTACAATAGAGCCTGAGAAAACTGCTTCCAAAGTTCGAACCCAAGTCTGAAATTAGCGTTCATTAAAATCATGATTTTTCTAAGAGTGAAACTTTATGGAGATTTTGTGACTGAATTTGATTTGTACCACGATTTTTACCACGTTTCCAAAATTTCTGCCCATTTGGTACCATAGAGCCTGAGAAAACTGCTTCCAAAGTTCGAACCCAAGTTTGAAATTAGCGTCCATAAAAATTATGTTTTTTATAAAAATCCAACTTTATGGAGATTTTGTGACTGAATTCGATTTGTACCACGTTTCCAAAATTTCAGCCCATTTGGTAACATAGAGCCTGAGAAAACTGCTTCCAAAGTTCGAACCCAAGTCTGAAATAAGCGTTCATTAAATTCAAGATTTTTCTAAGAGTCAAACTTTATGGAGATTTTGTGACTGAATTTGATTTGTACCACGATTTTTACCACGTTTCTTAAATTTCTGCCCATTTGGTACCATAGAGCCAGAGAAAACTGCTTCCAAAGTTCGAACCCAAGTCTGAAATTAGCGTCCATAAAAATTATGATATTTATAAAAATCCAACTTTATATAGATTTTGTGACTGAATTCGAATTGAAGCATGATTCTTATGACTGTTCCAAAATTCTAGCCCATTTGGTACAATAGAGCCTGAGAAAACTGCTTCCAAAGTTCGAACCCAAGTCTGAAATTAGCGTTCATTAAAATCATGATTTTTCTAAGAGTAAAACTTTATGGAGATTTTGTGACTAAATTCGATTTGTACAACGATTCTTACCACTTTTCCAAAATTTTAGCCCATTTGGTACCATAGAGCCTGAGAAAACTGCTTCCAAAGTTCGAACCCAAGTCTGAAATTAGCGTCCATAAAAATTATGATATTTATAAAAATCCAACTTTATATAGATTTTGTGACTGAATTCGAATTGAAGCATGATTCTTATGACTGTTCCAAAATTCTAGCCCATTTGGTACAATAGAGCCTGAGAAAACTGCTTCCAAAGTTCGAACCCAAGTCTGAAATTAGCGTTCATTAAAATCATGATTTTTCTAAGAGTAAAACTTTATGGAGATTTTGTGACTAAATTCGATTTGTACCACGATTTTTACCACGTTTCCAAAATTTCTGCCTATTTGGTATCATAGAGCCAGAGAAAACTGCTTCCAAAGTTCGAACCCAAGTCTGAAATTAGCGTCCATAAAAATTATGATTTTTATAAAAATCCAACTTTATATAGATTTTGTGACTGAATTCGAATTGGAGCATGATTCTTATGACTGTTCCAAAATTCTAGCCCATTTGGTACAATAGAGCCTGAGAAAACTGCTTCCAAAGTTCGAACCCAAGTCTGAAATTAGCGTTCATTAAAATCATGATTTTTCTAAGAGTGAAACTTTATGGAGATTTTGTGAATGAATTCGATTTGTACCACGATTTTTACCACGTTTCCGAAATTTCAGCCCATTTGGTACCATAGAGCCTGAGAAAACTGCTTCCAAAGTTCGAACCCAAGTCTGAAATAAGCGTTCATTAAATTCAAGATTTTTCTAAGAGTCAAACTTTATGGAGATTTTGTGACTGAATTTGATTTGTACCACGATTTTTACCACGTTTCCAAAATTTCAGCCCATTTGGTACCATAGAGCCTGAGAAAACTGCTTCCAAAGTTCGAACCCAAGTCTGAAATTAGCGTTCATTAAAATCATGATTTTTCTAAGAGTAAAACTTTATGGAGATTTTGTGACTGAATTCGATTTGTACCACGATTCTTACCACTTTTCCAAAATTATAGCCCATTTGGTACCATAGAGCCTGAGAAAACTGCTTCCAAAGTTCGAACCCAAGTCTGAAATAAGCGTTCATTAAATTCAAGATTTTTCTAAGAGTCAAACTTTATGGAGATTTTGTGACTGAATTTGATTTGTACCACGATTTTTACCACGTTTCCAAAATTTCTGCCCATTTGGTACCATAGAGCCTGAGAAAACTGCTTCCAAAGTTCGAACCCAAGTCTGAAATTAGCGTCCATAAAAATTATGATTTTTATAAAAATCCAACTTTATATAGATTTTGTGACTGAATTCGAATTGGAGCATGATTCTTATGACTGTTCCAAAATTCTAGCCCATTTGGTACAATAGAGCCTGAGAAAACTGCTTCCAAAGTTCGAACCCAAGTCTGAAATTAGCGTTCATTAAAATCATGATTTTTCTAAGAGTGAAACTTTATGGAGATTTTGTGACTGAATTCGATTTGTACCACGATTCTTACCACTTTTCCAAAATTTTAGCCTATTTGGTACCATAGAGCCTGAGAAAACTGCTTCCAAAGTTCGAACCCAAGTCTGAAATTAGCGTCCATAAAAATTATGATTTTTAAAAAAATCCAACTTTATATAGATTTTGTGACTGAATTCGATTTGTACCACGATTCTTACGACTTTTCCAAAATTTAAGCCCATTTGGAACCATAGATTTTGAGAAAACTGCTTCCAAAGTTCGAACCCATGTCTGAAATAAGCGTTCATTAAATTCAAGATTTTTCTTAGAGTCAAACTTTATGGAGATTTTGTGACTGAATTTGATTTGTACCACGATTTTTACCACGTTTCCAAAATTTCTGCCCATTTGGTACCATAGAGCCTGAGAAAACTGCTTCCAAAGTTCGAACCCAAGTCTGAAATTAGCGTCCATAAAAATTATGATTTTTATAAAAATCCAACTTTATATAGATTTTGTGACTGAATTCGAATTGGAGCATGATTCTTATGACTGTTCCAAAATTCTAGCCCATTGGTACCATAGAGTCTGAGAAAACTGCTTCCAAAGTTCGAACCCAAGTCTGAAATTAGCGTCCATTAAAATGATGATTTTTCTAAGAGTGAAACTTTATGGAGATTTTGTGAATGAATTCGATTTGTACCACGATTTTTACCACGTTTCCGAAATTTCAGCCCATTTGGTACCATAGAGCCTGAGAAAACTGCTTCCAAAGTTCGAACCCAAGTCTGAAATAAGCGTTCATTAAATTCAAGATTTTTCTAAGAGTCAAACTTTATGGAGATTTTGTGACTGAATTTGATTTGTACCACGATTTTTACCACGTTTCCAAAATTTCTGCCCATTTGGTACCATAGAGCCTGAGAAAACTGCTTCCAAAGTTCGAACCCAAGTCTGAAATTAGCGTCCATAAAAATTATGATTTTTATAAAAATCCAACTTTATATAGATTTTGTGACTGAATTCGAATTGGAGCATTATTCTTATGACTGTTCCAAAATTCCTGCCCATTTGGTACCATAGAGTCTGAGAAAACTGCTTCCAAAGTTCGAACCCAAGTCTGAAATTAGCGTCCATTAAAATGATGATTTTTCTAAGAGTGAAACTTTATGGAGATTTTGTGAATGAATTCGATTTGTACCACGATTTTTACCACGTTTCCGAAATTTCAGCCCATTTGGTACCATAGAGCCTGAGAAAACTGCTTCCAAAGTTCGAACCCAAGTCTGAAATAAGCGTTCATTAAATTCAAGATTTTTCTAAGAGTCAAACTTTATGGAGATTTTGCGACTGAATTTGATTTGTACCACGATTTTTACCACGTTTCCAAAATTTCTGCCCATTTGGTACCATAGAGCCTGAGAAAACTGCTTCCAAAGTTCGAACCCAAGTCTGAAATTAGCGTCCATAAAAATTATGATATTTATAAAAATCCAACTTTATATAGATTTTGTGACTGAATTCGAATTGAAGCATGATTCTTATGACGGTTCCAAAATTCTAGCCCATTTGGTACAATAGAGCCTGAGAAAACTGCTTCCAAAGTTCGAACCCAAGTCTGAAATTAGCGTTCATTAAAATCATGATTTTTCTAAGAGTGAAACTTTATGGAGATTTTGTGACTGAATTCAATTTGTACCACGATTCTTACCACTTTTCAAAATTTTAGCCTATTTGGTACCATAGAGCCTGAGAAAACTGCTTCCAAAGTTCGAACCCAAGTCTGAAATTAGCGTCCATTAAATTCAAGATTTTTCTAAGAGTCAAACTTTATGGAGATTTTGTGACTGAATTTGATTTGTACCACGATTTTTACCACGTTTCCAAAATTTCAGCCCATTTGGTACCATTGAGCCTGAGAAAACTGCTTCCAAAGTTCGAACCCAAGTCTGAAATAAGCGTTCATTAAATTCAAGATTTTTCTAAGAGTCAAACTTTATGGAGATTTTGTGACTGAATTTGATTTGTACCACGATTTTTACCACGTTTCCAAAATTTCTGCCCATTTGGTACCATAGAGCCTGAGAAAACTGCTTCCAAAGTTCGAACCCAAGTCTGAAATTAGCGTCCATAAAAATTATGATTTTTATAAAAATCCAACTTTGTATAGATTTTGTGACTGAATTCGAATTGGAGCATGATTCTTATGACTGTTCCGAAATTCTAGCCCATTTGGTACAATAGAGCCTGAGAAAACTGCTTCCAAAGTTCGAACCCAAGTCTGAAATTAGCGTTCATTAAAATCATGATTTTTCTAAGAGTGAAACTTTATGGAGATTTTGTGACTGAATTCGATTTGTACCACGATTCTTACCACTTTTCCAAAATTTTAGCCTATTTGGTACCATAGAGCCTGAGAAAACTGCTTCCAAAGTTCGAACCCAAGTCTGAAATTAGCGTCCATAAAAATTATGATTTTTAAAAAAATCCAACTTTATATAGATTTTGTGACTGAATTCGATTTGTACCACGATTCTTACGACTTTTCCAAAATTTAAGCCCATTTGGAACCATAGATTTTGAGAAAACTGCTTCCAAAGTTCGAACCCATGTCTGAAATAAGCGTTCATTAAATTCAAGATTTTTCTTAGAGTCAAACTTTATGGAGATTTTGTGACTGAATTTGATTTGTACCACGATTTTTACCACGTTTCCAAAATTTCTGCCCATTTGGTACCATAGAGCCTGAGAAAACTGCTTCCAAAGTTCGAACCCAAGTCTGAAATTAGCGTCCATAAAAATTATGATTTTTATAAAAATCCAACTTTATATAGATTTTGTGACTGAATTCGAATTGGAGCATGATTCTTATGACTGTTCCAAAATTCTAGCCCATTGGTACCATAGAGTCTGAGAAAACTGCTTCCAAAGTTCGAACCCAAGTCTGAAATTAGCGTCCATTAAAATGATGATTTTTCTAAGAGTGAAACTTTATGGAGATTTTGTGAATGAATTCGATTTGTACCACGATTTTTACCACGTTTCCGAAATTTCAGCCCATTTGGTACCATAGAGCCTGAGAAAACTGCTTCCAAAGTTCGAACCCAAGTCTGAAATAAGCGTTCATTAAATTCAAGATTTTTCTAAGAGTCAAACTTTATGGAGATTTTGTGACTGAATTTGATTTGTACCACGATTTTTACCACGTTTCCAAAATTTCTGCCCATTTGGTACCATAGAGCCTGAGAAAACTGCTTCCAAAGTTCGAACCCAAGTCTGAAATTAGCGTCCATAAAAATTATGATTTTTATAAAAATCCAACTTTATATAGATTTTGTGACTGAATTCGAATTGGAGCATTATTCTTATGACTGTTCCAAAATTCCTGCCCATTTGGTACCATAGAGTCTGAGAAAACTGCTTCCAAAGTTCGAACCCAAGTCTGAAATTAGCGTCCATTAAAATGATGATTTTTCTAAGAGTGAAACTTTATGGAGATTTTGTGAATGAATTCGATTTGTACCACGATTTTTACCACGTTTCCGAAATTTCAGCCCATTTGGTACCATAGAGCCTGAGAAAACTGCTTCCAAAGTTCGAACCCAAGTCTGAAATAAGCGTTCATTAAATTCAAGATTTTTCTAAGAGTCAAACTTTATGGAGATTTTGCGACTGAATTTGATTTGTACCACGATTTTTACCACGTTTCCAAAATTTCTGCCCATTTGGTACCATAGAGCCTGAGAAAACTGCTTCCAAAGTTCGAACCCAAGTCTGAAATTAGCGTCCATAAAAATTATGATATTTATAAAAATCCAACTTTATATAGATTTTGTGACTGAATTCGAATTGAAGCATGATTCTTATGACGGTTCCAAAATTCTAGCCCATTTGGTACAATAGAGCCTGAGAAAACTGCTTCCAAAGTTCGAACCCAAGTCTGAAATTAGCGTTCATTAAAATCATGATTTTTCTAAGAGTGAAACTTTATGGAGATTTTGTGACTGAATTCAATTTGTACCACGATTCTTACCACTTTTCAAAATTTTAGCCTATTTGGTACCATAGAGCCTGAGAAAACTGCTTCCAAAGTTCGAACCCAAGTCTGAAATTAGCGTCCATTAAATTCAAGATTTTTCTAAGAGTCAAACTTTATGGAGATTTTGTGACTGAATTTGATTTGTACCACGATTTTTACCACGTTTCCAAAATTTCAGCCCATTTGGTACCATTGAGCCTGAGAAAACTGCTTCCAAAGTTCGAACCCAAGTCTGAAATAAGCGTTCATTAAATTCAAGATTTTTCTAAGAGTCAAACTTTATGGAGATTTTGTGACTGAATTTGATTTGTACCACGATTTTTACCACGTTTCCAAAATTTCTGCCCATTTGGTACCATAGAGCCTGAGAAAACTGCTTCCAAAGTTCGAACCCAAGTCTGAAATTAGCGTCCATAAAAATTATGATTTTTATAAAAATCCAACTTTATATAGATTTTGTGACTGAATTCGAATTGGAGCATGATTCTTATGACTGTTCCGAAATTCTAGCCCATTTGGTACAATAGAGCCTGAGAAAACTGCTTCCAAAGTTCGAACCCAAGTCTGAAATTAGCGTTCATTAAAATCATGATTTTTCTAAGAGTGAAACTTTATGGAGATTTTGTGACTGAATTCGATTTGTACCACGATTCTTACCACTTTTCCAAAATTTTAGCCTATTTGGTACCATAGAGCCTGAGAAAACTGCTTCCAAAGTTCGAACCCAAGTCTGAAATTAGCGTCCATAAAAATTATGATTTTTAAAAAAATCCAACTTTATATAGATTTTGTGACTGAATTCGATTTGTACCACGATTCTTACGACTTTTCCAAAATTTAAGCCCATTTGGAACCATAGATTTTGAGAAAACTGCTTCCAAAGTTCGAACCCATGTCTGAAATAAGAGTTCATTAAATTCAAGATTTTTCTTAGAGTCAAACTTTATGGAGATTTTGTGACTGAATTTGATTTGTACCACGATTTTTACCACGTTTCCAAAATTTCTGCCCATTTGGTACCATAGAGCCTGAGAAAACTGCTTCCAAAGTTCGAACCCAAGTCTGAAATTAGCGTCCATAAAAATTATGATTTTTATAAAAATCCAACTTTATATAGATTTTGTGACTGAATTCGAATTGGAGCATGATTCTTATGACTGTTCCAAAATTCTAGCCCATTTGGTACCATAGAGTCTGAGAAAACTGCTTCCAAAGTTCGAACCCAAGTCTGAAATTAGCGTCCATTAAAATGATGATTTTTCTAAGAGTGAAACTTTATGGAGATTTTGTGAATGAATTCGATTTGTACCACGATTTTTACCACGTTTCCGAAATTTCAGCCCATTTGGTACCATAGAGCCTGAGAAAACTGCTTCCAAAGTTCGAACCCAAATCTGAAATAAGCGTTCATTAAATTCAAGATTTTTCTAAGAGTCAAACTTTATGGAGATTTTGTGACTGAATTTGATTTGTACCACGATTTTTACCACGTTTCCAAAATTTCTGCCCATTTGGTACCATAGAGCCTGAGAAAACTGCTTCCAAAGTTCGAACCCAAGTCTGAAATTAGCGTCCATAAAAATTATGATATTTATAAAAATCCAACTTTATATAGATTTTGTGACTGAATTCGAATTGAAGCATGATTCTTATGACTGTTCCAAAATTCTAGCCCATTTGGTACAATAGAGCCTGAGAAAACTGCTTCCAAAGTTCGAACCCAAGTCTGAAATTAGCGTTCATTAAAATCATGATTTTTCTAAGAGTAAAACTTTATGGAGATTTTGTGACTGAATTTGATTTGTACCACGATTTTTACCACGTTTCCAAAATTTCAGCCCATTTGGTACCATAGAGCCTGAGAAAACTGCTTCCAAAGTTCGAACCCAAGTCTGAAATTAGCGTTCATTAAAATCATGATTTTTCTAAGAGTAAAACTTTATGGAGATTTTGTGACTGAATTCGATTTGTACCACGATTCTTACGACTTTTCCAAAATTTAAGCCCATTTGGAACCATAGATTTTGAGAAAACTGCTTCCAAAGTTCGAACCCATGTCTGAAATAAGCGTTCATTAAATTCAAGATTTTTCTTAGAGTCAAACTTTATGGAGATTTTGTGACTGAATTTGATTTGTACCACGATTTTTACCACGTTTCCAAAATTTCTGCCCATTTGGTACCATAGAGCCAGAGAAAACTGCTTCCAAAGTTCGAACCCAAGTCTGAAATTAGCGTCCATAAAAATTATGATTTTTATAAAAATCCAACTTTATATAGATTTTGTGACTGAATTCGAATTGGAGCATGATTCTTATGACTGTTCCAAAATTCTAGCCCATTGGTACCATAGAGTCTGAGAAAACTGCTTCCAAAGTTCGAACCCAAGTCTGAAATTAGCGTCCATTAAAATGATGATTTTTCTAAGAGTGAAACTTTATGGAGATTTTGTGAATGAATTCGATTTGTACCACGATTTTTACCACGTTTCCGAAATTTCAGCCCATTTGGTACCATAGAGCCTGAGAAAACTGCTTCCAAAGTTCGAACCCAAGTCTGAAATAAGCGTTCATTAAATTCAAGATTTTTCTAAGAGTCAAACTTTATGGAGATTTTGTGACTGAATTTGATTTGTACCACGATTTTTACCACGTTTCCAAAATTTCTGCCCATTTGGTACCATAGAGCCTGAGAAAACTGCTTCCAAAGTTCGAACCCAAGTCTGAAATTAGCGTCCATAAAAATTATGATTTTTATAAAAATCCAACTTTATATAGATTTTGTGACTGAATTCGAATTGGAGCATTATTCTTATGACTGTTCCAAAATTCCTGCCCATTTGGTACCATAGAGTCTGAGAAAACTGCTTCCAAAGTTCGAACCCAAGTCTGAAATTAGCGTCCATTAAAATGATGATTTTTCTAAGAGTGAAACTTTATGGAGATTTTGTGAATGAATTCGATTTGTACCACGATTTTTACCACGTTTCCGAAATTTCAGCCCATTTGGTACCATAGAGCCTGAGAAAACTGCTTCCAAAGTTCGAACCCTAGTCTGAAATAAGCGTTCATTAAATTCAAGATTTTTCTAAGAGTCAAACTTTATGGAGATTTTGCGACTGAATTTGATTTGTACCACGATTTTTACCACGTTTCCAAAATTTCTGCCCATTTGGTACCATAGAGCCTGAGAAAACTGCTTCCAAAGTTCGAACCCAAGTCTGAAATTAGCGTCCATAAAAATTATGATATTTATAAAAATCCAACTTTATATAGATTTTGTGACTGAATTCGAATTGAAGCATGATTCTTATGACGGTTCCAAAATTCTAGCCCATTTGGTACAATAGAGCCTGAGAAAACTGCTTCCAAAGTTCGAACCCAAGTCTGAAATTAGCGTTCATTAAAATCATGATTTTTCTAAGAGTGAAACTTTATGGAGATTTTGTGACTGAATTCAATTTGTACCACGATTCTTACCACTTTTCAAAATTTTAGCCTATTTGGTACCATAGAGCCTGAGAAAACTGCTTCCAAAGTTCGAACCCAAGTCTGAAATTAGCGTCCATTAAATTCAAGATTTTTCTAAGAGTCAAACTTTATGGAGATTTTGTGACTGAATTTGATTTGTACCACGATTTTTACCACGTTTCCAAAATTTCAGCCCATTTGGTACCATTGAGCCTGAGAAAACTGCTTCCAAAGTTCGAACCCAAGTCTGAAATAAGCGTTCATTAAATTCAAGATTTTTCTAAGAGTCAAACTTTATGGAGATTTTGTGACTGAATTTGATTTGTACCACGATTTTTACCACGTTTCCAAAATTTCTGCCCATTTGGTACCATAGAGCCTGAGAAAACTGCTTCCAAAGTTCGAACCCAAGTCTGAAATTAGCGTCCATAAAAATTATGATTTTTATAAAAATCCAACTTTATATAGATTTTGTGACTGAATTCGAATTGGAGCATGATTCTTATGACTGTTCCAAAATTCTAGCCCATTTGGTACAATAGAGCCTGAGAAAACTGCTTCCAAAGTTCGAACCCAAGTCTGAAATTAGCGTTCATTAAAATCATGATTTTTCTAAGAGTGAAACTTTATGGAGATTTTGTGACTGAATTCGATTTGTACCACGATTCTTACCACTTTTCCAAAATTTTAGCCTATTTGGTACCATAGAGCCTGAGAAAACTGCTTCCAAAGTTCGAACCCAAGTCTGAAATTAGCGTCCATAAAAATTATGATTTTTAAAAAAATCCAACTTTATATAGATTTTGTGACTGAATTCGATTTGTACCACGATTCTTACGACTTTTCCAAAATTTAAGCCCATTTGGAACCATAGATTTTGAGAAAACTGCTTCCAAAGTTCGAACCCATGTCTGAAATAAGAGTTCATTAAATTCAAGATTTTTCTTAGAGTCAAACTTTATGGAGATTTTGTGACTGAATTTGATTTGTACCACGATTTTTACCACGTTTCCAAAATTTCTGCCCATTTGGTACCATAGAGCCTGAGAAAACTGCTTCCAAAGTTCGAACCCAAGTCTGAAATTAGCGTCCATAAAAATTATGATTTTTATAAAAATCCAACTTTATATAGATTTTGTGACTGAATTCGAATTGGAGCATGATTCTTATGACTGTTCCAAAATTCTAGCCCATTTGGTACCATAGAGTCTGAGAAAACTGCTTCCAAAGTTCGAACCCAAGTCTGAAATTAGCGTCCATTAAAATGATGATTTTTCTAAGAGTGAAACTTTATGGAGATTTTGTGAATGAATTCGATTTGTACCACGATTTTTACCACGTTTCCGAAATTTCAGCCCATTTGGTACCATAGAGCCTGAGAAAACTGCTTCCAAAGTTCGAACCCAAGTCTGAAATAAGCGTTCATTAAATTCAAGATTTTTCTAAGAGTCAAACTTTATGGAGATTTTGTGACTGAATTTGATTTGTACCACGATTTTTACCACGTTTCCAAAATTTCTGCCCATTTGGTACCATAGAGCCTGAGAAAACTGCTTCCAAAGTTCGAACCCAAGTCTGAAATTAGCGTCCATAAAAATTATGATATTTATAAAAATCCAACTTTATATAGATTTTGTGACTGAATTCGAATTGAAGCATGATTCTTATGACTGTTCCAAAATTCTAGCCCATTTGGTACAATAGAGCCTGAGAAAACTGCTTCCAAAGTTCGAACCCAAGTCTGAAATTAGCGTTCATTAAAATCATGATTTTTCTAAGAGTAAAACTTTATGGAGATTTTGTGACTGAATTCGATTTGTACCACGATTCTTACCACTTTTCCAAAATTTTAGCCCATTTGGTACCATAGAGCCTGAGAAAACTGCTTCCAAAGTTCGAACCCAAGTCTGAAATAAGCGTTCATTAAATTCAAGATTTTTCTAAGAGTCAAACTTTATGGAGATTTTGTGACTGAATTTGATTTGTACCACGATTTTTACCAAGTTTCCAAAATTTCTGCCCATTTGGTACCATAGAGCCTGAGAAAACTGCTTCCAAAGTTCGAACCCAAGTTTGAAATTAGCGTCCATAAAAATTATGTTTTTTATAAAAATCCAACTTTATGGAGATTTTGTGACTGAATTCGATTTGTACCACGTTTCCAAAATTTCAGCCCATTTGGTAACATAGAGCCTGAGAAAACTGCTTCCAAAGTTCGAACCCAAGTCTGAAATAAGCGTTCATTAAATTCAAGATTTTTCTAAGAGTCAAACTTTATGGAGATTTTGTGACTGAATTTGATTTGTACCACGATTTTTACCACGTTTCTTAAATTTCTGCCCATTTGGTACCATAGAGCCAGAGAAAACTGCTTCCAAAGTTCGAACCCAAGTCTGAAATTAGCGTCCATAAAAATTATGATATTTATAAAAATCCAACTTTATATAGATTTTGTGACTGAATTCGAATTGAAGCATGATTCTTATGACTGTTCCAAAATTCTAGCCCATTTGGTACAATAGAGCCTGAGAAAACTGCTTCCAAAGTTCGAACCCAAGTCTGAAATTAGCGTTCATTAAAATCATGATTTTTCTAAGAGTAAAACTTTATGGAGATTTTGTGACTGAATTCGATTTGTACAACGATTCTTACCACTTTTCCAAAATTTTAGCCCATTTGGTACCATAGAGCCTGAGAAAACTGCTTCCAAAGTTCGAACCCAAGTCTGAAATAAGCGTTCATTAAATTCAAGATTTTTCTAAGAGTCAAACTTTATGGAGATTTTGTGACTGAATTCGATTTGTACCACGATTTTTACCACGTTTCCAAAATTTCTGCCCATTTGGTATCATAGAGCCAGAGAAAACTGCTTCCAAAGTTCGAACCCAAGTCTGAAATTAGCGTCCATAAAAATTATGATTTTTATAAAAATCCAACTTTATATAGATTTTGTGACTGAATTCGAATTGGAGCATGATTCTTATGACTGTTCCAAAATTCTAGCCCATTTGGTACAATAGAGCCTGAGAAAACTGCTTCCAAAGTTCGAACCCAAGTCTGAAATTAGCGTTCATTAAAATCATGATTTTTCTAAGAGTGAAACTTTATGGAGATTTTGTGAATGAATTCGATTTGTACCACGATTTTTACCACGTTTCCGAAATTTCAGCCCATTTGGTACCATAGAGCCTGAGAAAACTGCTTCCAAAGTTCGAACCCAAGTCTGAAATAAGCGTTCATTAAATTCAAGATTTTTCTAAGAGTCAAACTTTATGGAGATTTTGTGACTGAATTTGATTTGTACCACGATTTTTACCACGTTTCCAAAATTTCAGCCCATTTGGTACCATAGAGCCTGAGAAAACTGCTTCCAAAGTTCGAACCCAAGTCTGAAATTAGCGTTCATTAAAATCATGATTTTTCTAAGAGTAAAACTTTATGGAGATTTTGTGACTGAATTCGATTTGTACCACGATTCTTACCACTTTTCCAAAATTATAGCCCATTTGGTACCATAGAGCCTGAGAAAACTGCTTCCAAAGTTCGAACCCAAGTCTGAAATAAGCGTTCATTAAATTCAAGATTTTTCTAAGAGTCAAACTTTATGGAGATTTTGTGACTGAATTTGATTTGTACCACGATTTTTACCACGTTTCCAAAATTTCTGCCCATTTGGTACCATAGAGCCAGGGAAAACTGCTTCCAAAGTTCGAACCCAAGTCTGAAATTAGCGTCCATAAAAATTATGATTTTTATAAAAATCCAACTTTATATAGATTTTGTGACTGAATTCGAATTGGAGCATGATTCTTATGACTGTTCCAAAATTCTAGCCCATTTGGTACAATAGAGCCTGAGAAAACTGCTTCCAAAGTTCGAACCCAAGTCTGAAATTAGCGTTCATTAAAATCATGATTTTTCTAAGAGTGAAACTTTATGGAGATTTTGTGACTGAATTCGATTTGTACCACGATTCTTACCACTTTTCCAAAATTTTAGCCTATTTGGTACCATAGAGCCTGAGAAAACTGCTTCCAAAGTTCGAACCCAAGTCTGAAATTAGCGTCCATAAAAATTATGATTTTTAAAAAAATCCAACTTTATATAGATTTTGTGACTGAATTCGATTTGTACCACGATTCTTACGACTTTTCCAAAATTTAAGCCCATTTGGAACCATAGATTTTGAGAAAACTGCTTCCAAAGTTCGAACCCATGTCTGAAATAAGCGTTCATTAAATTCAAGATTTTTCTTAGAGTCAAACTTTATGGAGATTTTGTGACTGAATTTGATTTGTACCACGATTTTTACCACGTTTCCAAAATTTCTGCCCATTTGGTACCATAGAGCCTGAGAAAACTGCTTCCAAAGTTCGAACCCAAGTCTGAAATTAGCGTCCATAAAAATTATGATTTTTATAAAAATCCAACTTTATATAGATTTTGTGACTGAATTCGAATTGGAGCATGATTCTTATGACTGTTCCAAAATTCTAGCCCATTGGTACCATAGAGTCTGAGAAAACTGCTTCCAAAGTTCGAACCCAAGTCTGAAATTAGCGTCCATTAAAATGATGATTTTTCTAAGACTGAAACTTTATGGAGATTTTGTGACTGAATTTGATTTGTACCACGATTTTTACCACGTTTCCAAAATTTCTGCCCATTTGGTACCATAGAGCCTGAGAAAACTGCTTCCAAAGTTCGAACCCAAGTTTGAAATTAGCGTCCATAAAAATTATGTTTTTTATAAAAATCCAACTTTATGGAGATTTTGTGACTGAATTCGATTTGTACCACGTTTCCAAAATTTCAGCCCATTTGGTAACATAGAGCCTGAGAAAACTGCTTCCAAAGTTCGAACCCAAGTCTGAAATAAGCGTTCATTAAATTCAAGATTTTTCTAAGAGTCAAACTTTATGGAGATTTTGTGACTGAATTTGATTTGTACCACGATTTTTACCACGTTTCTTAAATTTCTGCCCATTTGGTACCATAGAGCCAGAGAAAATTGCTTCCAAAGTTCGAACCCAAGTCTGAAATTAGCGTCCATAAAAATTATGATATTTATAAAAATCCAACTTTATATAGATTTTGTGACTGAATTCGAATTGAAGCATGATTCTTATGACTGTTCCAAAATTCTAGCCCATTTGGTACAATAGAGCCTGAGAAAACTGCTTCCAAAGTTCGAACCCAAGTCTGAAATTAGCGTTCATTAAAATCATGATTTTTCTAAGAGTAAAACTTTATGGAGATTTTGTGACTGAATTCGATTTGTACAACGATTCTTACCACTTTTCCAAAATTTTAGCCCATTTGGTACCATAGAGCCTGAGAAAACTGCTTCCAAAGTTCGAACCCAAGTCTGAAATAAGCGTTCATTAAATTCAAGATTTTTCTAAGAGTCAAACTTTATGGAGATTTTGTGACTGAATTCGATTTGTACCACGATTTTTACCACGTTTCCAAAATTTCTGCCCATTTGGTATCATAGAGCCAGAGAAAACTGCTTCCAAAGTTCGAACCCAAGTCTGAAATTAGCGTCCATAAAAATTATGATTTTTATAAAAATCCAACTTTATATAGATTTTGTGACTGAATTCGAATTGGAGCATGATTCTTATGACTGTTCCAAAATTCTAGCCCATTTGGTACAATAGAGCCTGAGAAAACTGCTTCCAAAGTTCGAACCCAAGTCTGAAATTAGCGTTCATTAAAATCATGATTTTTCTAAGAGTGAAACTTTATGGAGATTTTGTGAATGAATTCGATTTGTACCACGATTTTTACCACGTTTCCGAAATTTCAGCCCATTTGGTACCATAGAGCCTGAGAAAACTGCTTCCAAAGTTCGAACCCAAGTCTGAAATAAGCGTTCATTAAATTCAAGATTTTTCTAAGAGTCAAACTTTATGGAGATTTTGTGACTGAATTTGATTTGTACCACGATTTTTACCACGTTTCCAAAATTTCTGCCCATTTGGTACCATAGAGCCAGGGAAAACTGCTTCCAAAGTTCGAACCCAAGTCTGAAATAAGCGTTCATTAAATTCAAGATTTTTCTAAGAGTCAAACTTTATGGAGATTTTGTGACTGAATTTGATTTGTACCACGATTTTTACCACGTTTCCAAAATTTCTGCCCATTTGGTACCATAGAGCCAGGGAAAACTGCTTCCAAAGTTCGAACCCAAGTCTGAAATTAGCGTCCATAAAAATTATGATTTTTATAAAAATCCAACTTTATATAGATTTTGTGACTGAATTCGAATTGGAGCATGATTCTTATGACTGTTCCAAAATTCTAGCCCATTTGGTACAATAGAGCCTGAGAAAACTGCTTCCAAAGTTCGAACCCAAGTCTGAAATTAGCGTTCATTAAAATCATGATTTTTCTAAGAGTGAAACTTTATGGAGATTTTGTGACTGAATTCGATTTGTACCACGATTCTTACCACTTTTCCAAAATTTTAGCCTATTTGGTACCATAGAGCCTGAGAAAACTGCTTCCAAAGTTCGAACCCAAGTCTGAAATTAGCGTCCATAAAAATTATGATTTTTAAAAAAATCCAACTTTATATAGATTTTGTGACTGAATTCGATTTGTACCACGATTCTTACGACTTTTCCAAAATTTAAGCCCATTTGGAACCATAGATTTTGAGAAAACTGCTTCCAAAGTTCGAACCCATGTCTGAAATAAGCGTTCATTAAATTCAAGATTTTTCTTAGAGTCAAACTTTATGGAGATTTTGTGACTGAATTTGATTTGTACCACGATTTTTACCACGTTTCCAAAATTTCTGCCCATTTGGTACCATAGAGCCTGAGAAAACTGCTTCCAAAGTTCGAACCCAAGTCTGAAATTAGCGTCCATAAAAATTATGATTTTTATAAAAATCCAACTTTATATAGATTTTGTGACTGAATTCGAATTGGAGCATGATTCTTATGACTGTTCCAAAATTCTAGCCCATTGGTACCATAGAGTCTGAGAAAACTGCTTCCAAAGTTCGAACCCAAGTCTGAAATTAGCGTCCATTAAAATGATGATTTTTCTAAGACTGAAACTTTATGGAGATTTTGTGACTGAATTTGATTTGTACCACGATTTTTACCACGTTTCCAAAATTTCTGCCCATTTGGTACCATAGAGCCTGAGAAAACTGCTTCCAAAGTTCGAACCCAAGTTTGAAATTAGCGTCCATAAAAATTATGTTTTTTATAAAAATCCAACTTTATGGAGATTTTGTGACTGAATTCGATTTGTACCACGTTTCCAAAATTTCAGCCCATTTGGTAACATAGAGCCTGAGAAAACTGCTTCCAAAGTTCGAACCCAAGTCTGAAATAAGCGTTCATTAAATTCAAGATTTTTCTAAGAGTCAAACTTTATGGAGATTTTGTGACTGAATTTGATTTGTACCACGATTTTTACCACGTTTCTTAAATTTCTGCCCATTTGGTACCATAGAGCCAGAGAAAACTGCTTCCAAAGTTCGAACCCAAGTCTGAAATTAGCGTCCATAAAAATTATGATATTTATAAAAATCCAACTTTATATAGATTTTGTGACTGAATTCGAATTGAAGCATGATTCTTATGACTGTTCCAAAATTCTAGCCCATTTGGTACAATAGAGCCTGAGAAAACTGCTTCCAAAGTTCGAACCCAAGTCTGAAATTAGCGTTCATTAAAATCATGATTTTTCTAAGAGTAAAACTTTATGGAGATTTTGTGACTGAATTCGATTTGTACAACGATTCTTACCACTTTTCCAAAATTTTAGCCCATTTGGTACCATAGAGCCTGAGAAAACTGCTTCCAAAGTTCGAACCCAAGTCTGAAATAAGCGTTCATTAAATTCAAGATTTTTCTAAGAGTCAAACTTTATGGAGATTTTGTGACTGAATTCGATTTGTACCACGATTTTTACCACGTTTCCAAAATTTCTGCCCATTTGGTATCATAGAGCCAAAGAAAACTGCTTCCAAAGTTCGAACCCAAGTCTGAAATTAGCGTCCATAAAAATTATGATTTTTATAAAAATCCAACTTTATATAGATTTTGTGACTGAATTCGAATTGGAGCATGATTCTTATGACTGTTCCAAAATTCTAGCCCATTTGGTACAATAGAGCCTGAGAAAACTGCTTCCAAAGTTCGAACCCAAGTCTGAAATTAGCGTTCATTAAAATCATGATTTTTCTAAGAGTGAAACTTTATGGAGATTTTGTGAATGAATTCGATTTGTACCACGATTTTTACCACGTTTCCGAAATTTCAGCCCATTTGGTACCATAGAGCCTGAGAAAACTGCTTCCAAAGTTCGAACCCAAGTCTGAAATAAGCGTTCATTAAATTCAAGATTTTTCTAAGAGTCAAACTTTATGGAGATTTTGTGACTGAATTTGATTTGTACCACGATTTTTACCACGTTTCCAAAATTTCAGCCCATTTGGTACCATAGAGCCTGAGAAAACTGCTTCCAAAGTTCGAACCCAAGTCTGAAATTAGCGTTCATTAAAATCATGATTTTTCTAAGAGTAAAACTTTATGGAGATTTTGTGACTGAATTCGATTTGTACCACGATTCTTACCACTTTTCCAAAATTATAGCCCATTTGGTACCATAGAGCCTGAGAAAACTGCTTCCAAAGTTCGAACCCAAGTCTGAAATAAGCGTTCATTAAATTCAAGATTTTTCTAAGAGTCAAACTTTATGGAGATTTTGTGACTGAATTTGATTTGTACCACGATTTTTACCACGTTTCCAAAATTTCTGCCCATTTGGTACCATAGAGCCAGGGAAAACTGCTTCCAAAGTTCGAACCCAAGTCTGAAATTAGCGTCCATAAAAATTATGATTTTTATAAAAATCCAACTTTATATAGATTTTGTGACTGAATTCGAATTGGAGCATGATTCTTATGACTGTTCCAAAATTCTAGCCCATTTGGTACCATAGAGTCTGAGAAAACTGCTTCCAAAGTTCGAACCCAAGTCTGAAATTAGCGTCCATTAAAATGATGATTTTTCTAAGAGTGAAACTTTATGGAGATTTTGTGAATGAATTCGATTTGTACCACGATTTTTACCACGTTTCCGAAATTTCAGCCCATTTGGTACCATAGAGCCTGAGAAAACTGCTTCCAAAGTTCGAACCCAAGTCTGAAATAAGCGTTCATTAAATTCAAGATTTTTCTAAGAGTCAAACTTTATGGAGATTTTGTGACTGAATTTGATTTGTACCACGATTTTTACCACGTTTCCAAAATTTCTGCCCATTTGGTACCATAGAGCCTGAGAAAACTGCTTCCAAAGTTCGAACCCAAGTCTGAAATTAGCGTCCATAAAAATTATGATATTTATAAAAATCCAACTTTATATAGATTTTGTGACTGAATTCGAATTGAAGCATGATTCTTATGACTGTTCCAAAATTCTAGCCCATTTGGTACAATAGAGCCTGAGAAAACTGCTTCCAAAGTTCGAACCCAAGTCTGAAATTAGCGTTCATTAAAATCATGATTTTTCTAAGAGTAAAACTTTATGGAGATTTTGTGACTGAATTCGATTTGTACCACGATTCTTACCACTTTTCCAAAATTTTAGCCCATTTGGTACCATAGAGCCTGAGAAAACTGCTTCCAAAGTTCGAACCCAAGTCTGAAATAAGCGTTCATTAAATTCAAGATTTTTCTAAGAGTCAAACTTTATGGAGATTTTGTGACTGAATTTGATTTGTACCACGATTTTTACCACGTTTCTTAAATTTCTGCCCATTTGGTACCATAGAGCCAGAGAAAACTGCTTCCAAAGTTCGAACCCAAGTCTGAAATTAGCGTCCATAAAAATTATGATATTTATAAAAATCCAACTTTATATAGATTTTGTGACTGAATTCGAATTGAAGCATGATTCTTATGACTGTTCCAAAATTCTAGCCCATTTGGTACAATAGAGCCTGAGAAAACTGCTTCCAAAGTTCGAACCCAAGTCTGAAATTAGCGTTCATTAAAATCATGATTTTTCTAAGAGTAAAACTTTATGGAGATTTTGTGACTGAATTCGATTTGTACAACGATTCTTACCACTTTTCCAAAATTTTAGCCCATTTGGTACCATAGAGCCTGAGAAAACTGCTTCCAAAGTTCGAACCCAAGTCTGAAATAAGCGTTCATTAAATTCAAGATTTTTCTAAGAGTCAAACTTTATGGAGATTTTGTGACTGAATTCGATTTGTACCACGATTTTTACCACGTTTCCAAAATTTCTGCCCATTTGGTATCATAGAGCCAGAGAAAACTGCTTCCAAAGTTCGAACCCAAGTCTGAAATTAGCGTCCATAAAAATTATGATTTTTATAAAAATCCAACTTTATATAGATTTTGTGACTGAATTCGAATTGGAGCATGATTCTTATGACTGTTCCAAAATTCTAGCCCATTTGGTTCAATAGAGCCTGAGAAAACTGCTTCCAAAGTTCGAACCCAAGTCTGAAATTAGCGTTCATTAAAATCATGATTTTTCTAAGAGTGAAACTTTATGGAGATTTTGTGAATGAATTCGATTTGTACCACGATTTTTACCACGTTTCCGAAATTTCAGCCCATTTGGTACCATAGAGCCTGAGAAAACTGCTTCCAAAGTTCGAACCCAAGTCTGAAATAAGCGTTCATTAAATTCAAGATTTTTCTAAGAGTCAAACTTTATGGAGATTTTGTGACTGAATTTGATTTGTACCACGATTTTTACCACGTTTCCAAAATTTCAGCCCATTTGGTACCATAGAGCCTGAGAAAACTGCTTCCAAAGTTCGAACCCAAGTCTGAAATTAGCGTTCATTAAAATCATGATTTTTCTAAGAGTAAAACTTTATGGAGATTTTGTGACTGAATTCGATTTGTACCACGATTCTTACCACTTTTCCAAAATTATAGCCCATTTGGTACCATAGAGCCTGAGAAAACTGCTTCCAAAGTTCGAACCCAAGTCTGAAATAAGCGTTCATTAAATTCAAGATTTTTCTAAGAGTCAAACTTTATGGAGATTTTGTGACTGAATTTGATTTGTACCACGATTTTTACCACGTTTCCAAAATTTCTGCCCATTTGGTACCATAGAGCCAGGGAAAACTGCTTCCAAAGTTCGAACCCAAGTCTGAAATTAGCGTCCATAAAAATTATGATTTTTATAAAAATCCAACTTTATATAGATTTTGTGACTGAATTCGAATTGGAGCATGATTCTTATGACTGTTCCAAAATTCTAGCCCATTTGGTACCATAGAGTCTGAGAAAACTGCTTCCAAAGTTCGAACCCAAGTCTGAAATTAGCGTCCATTAAAATGATGATTTTTCTAAGAGTGAAACTTTATGGAGATTTTGTGAATGAATTCGATTTGTACCACGATTTTTACCACGTTTCCGAAATTTCAGCCCATTTGGTACCATAGAGCCTGAGAAAACTGCTTCCAAAGTTCGAACCCAAGTCTGAAATAAGCGTTCATTAAATTCAAGATTTTTCTAAGAGTCAAACTTTATGGAGATTTTGTGACTGAATTTGATTTGTACCACGATTTTTACCACGTTTCCAAAATTTCTGCCCATTTGGTACCATAGAGCCTGAGAAAACTGCTTCCAAAGTTCGAACCCAAGTCTGAAATTAGCGTCCATAAAAATTATGATATTTATAAAAATCCAACTTTATATAGATTTTGTGACTGAATTCGAATTGAAGCATGATTCTTATGACTGTTCCAAAATTCTAGCCCATTTGGTACAATAGAGCCTGAGAAAACTGCTTCCAAAGTTCGAACCCAAGTCTGAAATTAGCGTTCATTAAAATCATGATTTTTCTAAGAGTAAAACTTTATGGAGATTTTGTGACTGAATTCGATTTGTACCACGATTCTTACCACTTTTCCAAAATTTTAGCCCATTTGGTACCATAGAGCCTGAGAAAACTGCTTCCAAAGTTCGAACCCAAGTCTGAAATAAGCGTTCATTAAATTCAAGATTTTTCTAAGAGTCAAACTTTATGGAGATTTTGTGACTGAATTTGATTTGTACCACGATTTTTACCAAGTTTCCAAAATTTCTGCCCATTTGGTATCATAGAGCCAGAGAAAACTGCTTCCAAAGTTCGAACCCAAGTCTGAAATTAGCGTCCATAAGAATTATGATTTTTATAAAAATCCAACTTTATATAGATTTTGTGACTGAATTCGAATTGGAGCATGATTCTTATGACTGTTCCAAAATTCTAGCCCATTTGGTACAATAGAGCCTGAGAAAACTGCTTCCAAAGTTCGAACCCAAGTCTGAAATTAGCGTTCATTAAAATCATGATTTTTCTAAGAGTGAAACTTTATGGAGATTTTGTGACTGAATTTGATTTGTACCACGATTTTTACCACGTTTCCAAAATTTCTGCCCATTTGGTACCATAGAGCCTGAGAAAACTGCTTCCAAAGTTCGAACCCAAGTTTGAAATTAGCGTCCATAAAAATTATGTTTTTTATAAAAATCCAACTTTATGGAGATTTTGTGACTGAATTCGATTTGTACCACGTTTCCAAAATTTCAGCCCATTTGGTAACATAGAGCCTGAGAAAACTGCTTCCAAAGTTCGAACCCAAGTCTGAAATAAGCGTTCATTAAATTCAAGATTTTTCTAAGAGTCAAACTTTATGGAGATTTTGTGACTGAATTTGATTTGTACCACGATTTTTACCACGTTTCTTAAATTTCTGCCCATTTGGTACCATAGAGCCAGAGAAAACTGCTTCCAAAGTTCGAACCCAAGTCTGAAATTAGCGTCCATAAAAATTATGATATTTATAAAAATCCAACTTTATATAGATTTTGTGACTGAATTCGAATTGAAGCATGATTCTTATGACTGTTCCAAAATTCTAGCCCATTTGGTACAATAGAGCCTGAGAAAACTGCTTCCAAAGTTCGAACCCAAGTCTGAAATTAGCGTTCATTAAAATCATGATTTTTCTAAGAGTAAAACTTTATGGAGATTTTGTGACTGAATTCGATTTGTACAACGATTCTTACCACTTTTCCAAAATTTTAGCCCATTTGGTACCATAGAGCCTGAGAAAACTGCTTCCAAAGTTCGAACCCA
Source organism: Hesperophylax magnus (assembly GCA_026573805.1). NCBI lineage: Eukaryota > Metazoa > Arthropoda > Insecta > Trichoptera > Limnephilidae > Hesperophylax > Hesperophylax magnus. Next base: position 278,840 of record JAIUSX010000043.1, on the reverse strand, counting down.
AGTCTGAAATAAGCGTTCATTAAATTCAAGATTTTTCTAAGAGTCAAACTTTATGGAGATTTTGTGACTGAATTCGATTTGTACCACGATTTTTACCACGTTTCCAAAATTTCTGCCCATTTGGTATCATAGAGCCAGAGAAAACTGCTTCCAAAGTTCGAACCCAAGTCTGAAATTAGCGTCCATAAAAATTATGATTTTTATAAAAATCCAACTTTATATAGATTTTGTGACTGAATTCGAATTGGAGCATGATTCTTATGACTGTTCCAAAATTCTAGCCCATTTGGTACAATAGAGCCTGAGAAAACTGCTTCCAAAGTTCGAACCCAAGTCTGAAATTAGCGTTCATTAAAATCATGATTTTTCTAAGAGTGAAACTTTATGGAGATTTTGTGAATGAATTCGATTTGTACCACGATTTTTACCACGTTTCCGAAATTTCAGCCCATTTGGTACCATAGAGCCTGAGAAAACTGCTTCCAAAGTTCGAACCCAAGTCTGAAATAAGCGTTCATTAAATTCAAGATTTTTCTAAGAGTCAAACTTTATGGAGATTTTGTGACTGAATTTGATTTGTACCACGATTTTTACCACGTTTCCAAAATTTCAGCCCATTTGGTACCATAGAGCCTGAGAAAACTGCTTCCAAAGTTCGAACCCAAGTCTGAAATTAGCGTTCATTAAAATCATGATTTTTCTAAGAGTAAAACTTTATGGAGATTTTGTGACTGAATTCGATTTGTACCACGATTCTTACCACTTTTCCAAAATTATAGCCCATTTGGTACCATAGAGCCTGAGAAAACTGCTTCCAAAGTTCGAACCCAAGTCTGAAATAAGCGTTCATTAAATTCAAGATTTTTCTAAGAGTCAAACTTTATGGAGATTTTGTGACTGAATTTGATTTGTACCACGATTTTTACCACGTTTCCAAAATTTCTGCCCATTTGGTACCATAGAGCCAGGGAAAACTGCTTCCAAAGTTCGAACCCAAGTCTGAAATTAGCGTCCATAAAAATTATGATTTTTATAAAAATCCAACTTTATATAGATTTTGTGACTGAATTCGAATTGGAGCATGATTCTTATGACTGTTCCAAAATTCTAGCCCATTTGGTACAATAGAGCCTGAGAAAACTGCTTCCAAAGTTCGAACCCAAGTCTGAAATTAGCGTTCATTAAAATCATGATTTTTCTAAGAGTGAAACTTTATGGAGATTTTGTGACTGAATTCGATTTGTACCACGATTCTTACCACTTTTCCAAAATTTTAGCCTATTTGGTACCATAGAGCCTGAGAAAACTGCTTCCAAAGTTCGAACCCAAGTCTGAAATTAGCGTCCATAAAAATTATGATTTTTAAAAAAATCCAACTTTATATAGATTTTGTGACTGAATTCGATTTGTACCACGATTCTTACGACTTTTCCAAAATTTAAGCCCATTTGGAACCATAGATTTTGAGAAAACTGCTTCCAAAGTTCGAACCCATGTCTGAAATAAGCGTTCATTAAATTCAAGATTTTTCTTAGAGTCAAACTTTATGGAGATTTTGTGACTGAATTTGATTTGTACCACGATTTTTACCACGTTTCCAAAATTTCTGCCCATTTGGTACCATAGAGCCTGAGAAAACTGCTTCCAAAGTTCGAACCCAAGTCTGAAATTAGCGTCCATAAAAATTATGATTTTTATAAAAATCCAACTTTATATAGATTTTGTGACTGAATTCGAATTGGAGCATGATTCTTATGACTGTTCCAAAATTCTAGCCCATTGGTACCATAGAGTCTGAGAAAACTGCTTCCAAAGTTCGAACCCAAGTCTGAAATTAGCGTCCATTAAAATGATGATTTTTCTAAGAGTGAAACTTTATGGAGATTTTGTGACTGAATTTGATTTGTACCACGATTTTTACCACGTTTCCAAAATTTCTGCCCATTTGGTACCATAGAGCCTGAGAAAACTGCTTCCAAAGTTCGAACCCAAGTTTGAAATTAGCGTCCATAAAAATTATGTTTTTTATAAAAATCCAACTTTATGGAGATTTTGTGACTGAATTCGATTTGTACCACGTTTCCAAAATTTCAGCCCATTTGGTAACATAGAGCCTGAGAAAACTGCTTCCAAAGTTCGAACCCAAGTCTGAAATAAGCGTTCATTAAATTCAAGATTTTTCTAAGAGTCAAACTTTATGGAGATTTTGTGACTGAATTTGATTTGTACCACGATTTTTACCACGTTTCTTAAATTTCTGCCCATTTGGTACCATAGAGCCAGAGAAAACTGCTTCCAAAGTTCGAACCCAAGTCTGAAATTAGCGTCCATAAAAATTATGATATTTATAAAAATCCAACTTTATATAGATTTTGTGACTGAATTCGAATTGAAGCATGATTCTTATGACTGTTCCAAAATTCTAGCCCATTTGGTACAATAGAGCCTGAGAAAACTGCTTCCAAAGTTCGAACCCAAGTCTGAAATTAGCGTTCATTAAAATCATGATTTTTCTAAGAGTAAAACTTTATGGAGATTTTGTGACTGAATTCGATTTGTACAACGATTCTTACCACTTTTCCAAAATTTTAGCCCATTTGGTACCATAGAGCCTGAGAAAACTGCTTCCAAAGTTCGAACCCAAGTCTGAAATAAGCGTTCATTAAATTCAAGATTTTTCTAAGAGTCAAACTTTATGGAGATTTTGTGACTGAATTCGATTTGTACCACGATTTTTACCACGTTTCCAAAATTTCTGCCCATTTGGTATCATAGAGCCAGAGAAAACTGCTTCCAAAGTTCGAACCCAAGTCTGAAATTAGCGTCCATAAAAATTATGATTTTTATAAAAATCCAACTTTATATAGATTTTGTGACTGAATTCGAATTGGAGCATGATTCTTATGACTGTTCCAAAATTCTAGCCCATTTGGTACAATAGAGCCTGAGAAAACTGCTTCCAAAGTTCGAACCCAAGTCTGAAATTAGCGTTCATTAAAATCATGATTTTTCTAAGAGTGAAACTTTATGGAGATTTTGTGAATGAATTCGATTTGTACCACGATTTTTACCACGTTTCCGAAATTTCAGCCCATTTGGTACCATAGAGCCTGAGAAAACTGCTTCCAAAGTTCGAACCCAAGTCTGAAATAAGCGTTCATTAAATTCAAGATTTTTCTAAGAGTCAAACTTTATGGAGATTTTGTGACTGAATTTGATTTGTACCACGATTTTTACCACGTTTCCAAAATTTCAGCCCATTTGGTACCATAGAGCCTGAGAAAACTGCTTCCAAAGTTCGAACCCAAGTCTGAAATTAGCGTTCATTAAAATCATGATTTTTCTAAGAGTAAAACTTTATGGAGATTTTGTGACTGAATTCGATTTGTACCACGATTCTTACCACTTTTCCAAAATTATAGCCCATTTGGTACCATAGAGCCTGAGAAAACTGCTTCCAAAGTTCGAACCCAAGTCTGAAATAAGCGTTCATTAAATTCAAGATTTTTCTAAGAGCCAAACTTAATGGAGATTTTGTGACTGAATTTGATTTGTACCACGATTTTTACCACGTTTCCAAAATTTCTGCCCATTTGGTACCATAGAGCCAGGGAAAACTGCTTCCAAAGTTCGAACCCAAGTCTGAAATTAGCGTCCATAAAAATTATGATTTTTATAAAAATCCAACTTTATATAGATTTTGTGACTGAATTCGAATTGGAGCATGATTCTTATGACTGTTCCAAAATTCTAGCCCATTTGGTACAATAGAGCCTGAGAAAACTGCTTCCAAAGTTCGAACCCAAGTCTGAAATTAGCGTTCATTAAAATCATGATTTTTCTAAGAGTGAAACTTTATGGAGATTTTGTGACTGAATTCGATTTGTACCACGATTCTTACCACTTTTCCAAAATTTTAGCCTATTTGGTACCATAGAGCCTGAGAAAACTGCTTCCAAAGTTCGAACCCAAGTCTGAAATTAGCGTCCATAAAAATTATGATTTTTAAAAAAATCCAACTTTATATAGATTTTGTGACTGAATTCGATTTGTACCACGATTCTTACGACTTTTCCAAAATTTAAGCCCATTTGGAACCATAGATTTTGAGAAAACTGCTTCCAAAGTTCGAACCCATGTCTGAAATAAGCGTTCATTAAATTCAAGATTTTTCTTAGAGTCAAACTTTATGGAGATTTTGTGACTGAATTTGATTTGTACCACGATTTTTACCACGTTTCCAAAATTTCTGCCCATTTGGTACCATAGAGCCTGAGAAAACTGCTTCCAAAGTTCGAACCCAAGTCTGAAATTAGCGTCCATAAAAATTATGATTTTTATAAAAATCCAACTTTATATAGATTTTGTGACTGAATTCGAATTGGAGCATGATTCTTATGACTGTTCCAAAATTCTAGCCCATTGGTACCATAGAGTCTGAGAAAACTGCTTCCAAAGTTCGAACCCAAGTCTGAAATTAGCGTCCATTAAAATGATGATTTTTCTAAGAGTGAAACTTTATGGAGATTTTGTGACTGAATTTGATTTGTACCACGATTTTTACCACGTTTCCAAAATTTCTGCCCATTTGGTACCATAGAGCCTGAGAAAACTGCTTCCAAAGTTCGAACCCAAGTTTGAAATTAGCGTCCATAAAAATTATGTTTTTTATAAAAATCCAACTTTATGGAGATTTTGTGACTGAATTCGATTTGTACCACGTTTCCAAAATTTCAGCCCATTTGGTAACATAGAGCCTGAGAAAACTGCTTCCAAAGTTCGAACCCAAGTCTGAAATAAGCGTTCATTAAATTCAAGATTTTTCTAAGAGTCAAACTTTATGGAGATTTTGTGACTGAATTTGATTTGTACCACGATTTTTACCACGTTTCTTAAATTTCTGCCCATTTGGTACCATAGAGCCAGAGAAAACTGCTTCCAAAGTTCGAACCCAAGTCTGAAATTAGCGTCCATAAAAATTATGATATTTATAAAAATCCAACTTTATATAGATTTTGTGACTGAATTCGAATTGAAGCATGATTCTTATGACTGTTCCAAAATTCTAGCCCATTTGGTACAATAGAGCCTGAGAAAACTGCTTCCAAAGTTCGAACCCAAGTCTGAAATTAGCGTTCATTAAAATCATGATTTTTCTAAGAGTAAAACTTTATGGAGATTTTGTGACTGAATTCGATTTGTACAACGATTCTTACCACTTTTCCAAAATTTTAGCCCATTTGGTACCATAGAGCCTGAGAAAACTGCTTCCAAAGTTCGAACCCAAGTCTGAAATAAGCGTTCATTAAATTCAAGATTTTTCTAAGAGTCAAACTTTATGGAGATTTTGTGACTGAATTCGATTTGTACCACGATTTTTACCACGTTTCCAAAATTTCTGCCCATTTGGTATCATAGAGCCAGAGAAAACTGCTTCCAAAGTTCGAACCCAAGTCTGAAATTAGCGTCCATAAAAATTATGATTTTTATAAAAATCCAACTTTATATAGATTTTGTGACTGAATTCGAATTGGAGCATGATTCTTATGACTGTTCCAAAATTCTAGCCCATTTGGTACAATAGAGCCTGAGAAAACTGCTTCCAAAGTTCGAACCCAAGTCTGAAATTAGCGTTCATTAAAATCATGATTTTTCTAAGAGTGAAACTTTATGGAGATTTTGTGAATGAATTCGATTTGTACCACGATTTTTACCACGTTTCCGAAATTTCAGCCCATTTGGTACCATAGAGCCTGAGAAAACTGCTTCCAAAGTTCGAACCCAAGTCTGAAATAAGCGTTCATTAAATTCAAGATTTTTCTAAGAGTCAAACTTTATGGAGATTTTGTGACTGAATTTGATTTGTACCACGATTTTTACCACGTTTCCAAAATTTCAGCCCATTTGGTACCATAGAGCCTGAGAAAACTGCTTCCAAAGTTCGAACCCAAGTCTGAAATTAGCGTTCATTAAAATCATGATTTTTCTAAGAGTAAAACTTTATGGAGATTTTGTGACTGAATTCGATTTGTACCACGATTCTTACCACTTTTCCAAAATTATAGCCCATTTGGTACCATAGAGCCTGAGAAAACTGCTTCCAAAGTTCGAACCCAAGTCTGAAATAAGCGTTCATTAAATTCAAGATTTTTCTAAGAGTCAAACTTTATGGAGATTTTGTGACTGAATTTGATTTGTACCACGATTTTTACCACGTTTCCAAAATTTCTGCCCATTTGGTACCATAGAGCCAGGGAAAACTGCTTCCAAAGTTCGAACCCAAGTCTGAAATTAGCGTCCATAAAAATTATGATTTTTATAAAAATCCAACTTTATATAGATTTTGTGACTGAATTCGAATTGGAGCATGATTCTTATGACTGTTCCAAAATTCTAGCCCATTTGGTACAATAGAGCCTGAGAAAACTGCTTCCAAAGTTCGAACCCAAGTCTGAAATTAGCGTTCATTAAAATCATGATTTTTCTAAGAGTGAAACTTTATGGAGATTTTGTGACTGAATTCGATTTGTACCACGATTCTTACCACTTTTCCAAAATTTTAGCCTATTTGGTACCATAGAGCCTGAGAAAACTGCTTCCAAAGTTCGAACCCAAGTCTGAAATTAGCGTCCATAAAAATTATGATTTTTAAAAAAATCCAACTTTATATAGATTTTGTGACTGAATTCGATTTGTACCACGATTCTTACGACTTTTCCAAAATTTAAGCCCATTTGGAACCATAGATTTTGAGAAAACTGCTTCCAAAGTTCGAACCCATGTCTGAAATAAGCGTTCATTAAATTCAAGATTTTTCTTAGAGTCAAACTTTATGGAGATTTTGTGACTGAATTTGATTTGTACCACGATTTTTACCACGTTTCCAAAATTTCTGCCCATTTGGTACCATAGAGCCTGAGAAAACTGCTTCCAAAGTTCGAACCCAAGTCTGAAATTAGCGTCCATAAAAATTATGATTTTTATAAAAATCCAACTTTATATAGATTTTGTGACTGAATTCGAATTGGAGCATGATTCTTATGACTGTTCCAAAATTCTAGCCCATTGGTACCATAGAGTCTGAGAAAACTGCTTCCAAAGTTCGAACCCAAGTCTGAAATTAGCGTCCATAAAAATTATGATTTTTATAAAAATCCAACTTTATATAGATTTTGTGACTGAATTCGAATTGGAGCATGATTCTTATGACTGTTCCAAAATTCTAGCCCATTGGTACCATAGAGTCTGAGAAAACTGCTTCCAAAGTTCGAACCCAAGTCTGAAATTAGCGTCCATTAAAATGATGATTTTTCTAAGAGTGAAACTTTATGGAGATTTTGTGACTGAATTTGATTTGTACCACGATTTTTACCACGTTTCCAAAATTTCTGCCCATTTGGTACCATAGAGCCTGAGAAAACTGCTTCCAAAGTTCGAACCCAAGTTTGAAATTAGCGTCCATAAAAATTATGTTTTTTATAAAAATCCAACTTTATGGAGATTTTGTGACTGAATTCGATTTGTACCAGGTTTCCAAAATTTCAGCCCATTTGGTAACATAGAGCCTGAGAAAACTGCTTCCAAAGTTCGAACCCAAGTCTGAAATAAGCGTTCATTAAATTCAAGATTTTTCTAAGAGTCAAACTTTATGGAGATTTTGTGACTGAATTTGATTTGTACCACGATTTTTACCACGTTTCTTAAATTTCTGCCCATTTGGTACCATAGAGCCAGAGAAAACTGCTTCCAAAGTTCGAACCCAAGTCTGAAATTAGCGTCCATAAAAATTATGATATTTATAAAAATCCAACTTTATATAGATTTTGTGACTGAATTCGAATTGAAGCATGATTCTTATGACTGTTCCAAAATTCTAGCCCATTTGGTACAATAGAGCCTGAGAAAACTGCTTCCAAAGTTCGAACCCAAGTCTGAAATTAGCGTTCATTAAAATCATGATTTTTCTAAGAGTAAAACTTTATGGAGATTTTGTGACTGAATTCGATTTGTACAACGATTCTTACCACTTTTCCAAAATTTTAGCCCATTTGGTACCATAGAGCCTGAGAAAACTGCTTCCAAAGTTCGAACCCAAGTCTGAAATAAGCGTTCATTAAATTCAAGATTTTTCTAAGAGTCAAACTTTATGGAGATTTTGTGACTGAATTCGATTTGTACCACGATTTTTACCACGTTTCCAAAATTTCTGCCCATTTGGTATCATAGAGCCAGAGAAAACTGCTTCCAAAGTTCGAACCCAAGTCTGAAATTAGCGTCCATAAAAATTATGATTTTTATAAAAATCCAACTTTATATAGATTTTGTGACTGAATTCGAATTGGAGCATGATTCTTATGACTGTTCCAAAATTCTAGCCCATTTGGTACAATAGAGCCTGAGAAAACTGCTTCCAAAGTTCGAACCCAAGTCTGAAATTAGCGTTCATTAAAATCATGATTTTTCTAAGAGTGAAACTTTATGGAGATTTTGTGAATGAATTCGATTTGTACCACGATTTTTACCACGTTTCCGAAATTTCAGCCCATTTGGTACCATAGAGCCTGAGAAAACTGCTTCCAAAGTTCGAACCCAAGTCTGAAATAAGCGTTCATTAAATTCAAGATTTTTCTAAGAGTCAAACTTTATGGAGATTTTGTGACTGAATTTGATTTGTACCACGATTTTTACCACGTTTCCAAAATTTCAGCCCATTTGGTACCATAGAGCCTGAGAAAACTGCTTCCAAAGTTCGAACCCAAGTCTGAAATTAGCGTTCATTAAAATCATGATTTTTCTAAGAGTAAAACTTTATGGAGATTTTGTGACTGAATTCGATTTGTACCACGATTCTTACCACTTTTCCAAAATTATAGCCCATTTGGTACCATAGAGCCTGAGAAAACTGCTTCCAAAGTTCGAACCCAAGTCTGAAATAAGCGTTCATTAAATTCAAGATTTTTCTAAGAGTCAAACTTTATGGAGATTTTGTGACTGAATTTGATTTGTACCACGATTTTTACCACGTTTCCAAAATTTCTGCCCATTTGGTACCATAGAGCCAGGGAAAACTGCTTCCAAAGTTCGAACCCAAGTCTGAAATTAGCGTCCATAAAAATTATGATTTTTATAAAAATCCAACTTTATATAGATTTTGTGACTGAATTCGAATTGGAGCATGATTCTTATGACTGTTCCAAAATTCTAGCCCATTTGGTACAATAGAGCCTGAGAAAACTGCTTCCAAAGTTCGAACCCAAGTCTGAAATTAGCGTTCATTAAAATCATGATTTTTCTAAGAGTGAAACTTTATGGAGATTTTGTGACTGAATTCGATTTGTACCACGATTCTTACCACTTTTCCAAAATTTTAGCCTATTTGGTACCATAGAGCCTGAGAAAACTGCTTCCAAAGTTCGAACCCAAGTCTGAAATTAGCGTCCATAAAAATTATGATTTTTAAAAAAATCCAACTTTATATAGATTTTGTGACTGAATTCGATTTGTACCACGATTCTTACGACTTTTCCAAAATTTAAGCCCATTTGGAACCATAGATTTTGAGAAAACTGCTTCCAAAGTTCGAACCCATGTCTGAAATAAGCGTTCATTAAATTCAAGATTTTTCTTAGAGTCAAACTTTATGGAGATTTTGTGACTGAATTTGATTTGTACCACGATTTTTACCACGTTTCCAAAATTTCTGCCCATTTGGTACCATAGAGCCTGAGAAAACTGCTTCCAAAGTTCGAACCCAAGTCTGAAATTAGCGTCCATAAAAATTATGATTTTTATAAAAATCCAACTTTATATAGATTTTGTGACTGAATTCGAATTGGAGCATGATTCTTATGACTGTTCCAAAATTCTAGCCCATTGGTACCATAGAGTCTGAGAAAACTGCTTCCAAAGTTCGAACCCAAGTCTGAAATTAGCGTCCATTAAAATGATGATTTTTCTAAGAGTGAAACTTTATGGAGATTTTGTGAATGAATTCGATTTGTACCACGATTTTTACCACGTTTCCGAAATTTCAGCCCATTTGGTACCATAGAGCCTGAGAAAACTGCTTCCAAAGTTCGAACCCAAGTCTGAAATAAGCGTTCATTAAATTCAAGATTTTTCTAAGAGTCAAACTTTATGGAGATTTTGTGACTGAATTTGATTTGTACCACGATTTTTACCACGTTTCCAAAATTTCTGCCCATTTGGTACCATAGAGCCTGAGAAAACTGCTTCCAAAGTTCGAACCCAAGTCTGAAATTAGCGTCCATAAAAATTATGATTTTTATAAAAATCCAACTTTATATAGATTTTGTGACTGAATTCGAATTGGAGCATGATTCTTATGACTGTTCCAAAATTCCTGCCCATTTGGTACCATAGAGTCTGAGAAAACTGCTTCCAAAGTTCGAACCCAAGTTTGAAATAAGCGTTCATTAAATTCAAGATTTTTCTAAGAGTCAAACTTTATGGAGATTTTGTGACTGAATTTGATTTGTACCACGATTCCAAAATTTCAGCCCATTTGGTAACATAGAGCCTGAGAAAACTGCTTCCAAAGTTCGAACCCAAGTCTGAAATAAGCGTTCATTAAATTCAAGATTTTTCTAAGAGTCAAACTTTATGGAGATTTTGTGACTGAATTTGATTTGTACCACGATTTTTACCACGTTTCTTAAATTTCTGCCCATTTGGTACCATAGAGCCAGAGAAAACTGCTTCCAAAGTTCGAACCCAAGTCTGAAATTAGCGTCCATAAAAATTATGATATTTATAAAAATCCAACTTTATATAGATTTTGTGACTGAATTCGAATTGAAGCATGATTCTTATGACTGTTCCAAAATTCTAGCCCATTTGGTACCATAGAGCCTGAGAAAACTGCTTCCAAAGTTCGAACCCAAGTCTGAAATAAGCGTTCATTAAATTCAAGATTTTTCTAAGAGTCAAACTTTATGGAGATTTTGTGACTGAATTCGATTTGTACCACGATTTTTACCACGTTTCCAAAATTTCTGCCCATTTGGTATCATAGAGCCAGAGAAAACTGCTTCCAAAGTTCGAACCCAAGTCTGAAATTAGCGTCCATAAAAATTATGATTTTTATAAAAATCCAACTTTATATAGATTTTGTGACTGAATTCGAATTGGAGCATGATTCTTATGACTGTTCCAAAATTCTAGCCCATTTGGTACAATAGAGCCTGAGAAAACTGCTTCCAAAGTTCGAACCCAAGTCTGAAATTAGCGTTCATTAAAATCATGATTTTTCTAAGAGTGAAACTTTATGGAGATTTTGTGAATGAATTCGATTTGTACCACGATTTTTACCACGTTTCCGAAATTTCAGCCCATTTGGTACCATAGAGCCTGAGAAAACTGCTTCCAAAGTTCGAACCCAAGTCTGAAATAAGCGTTCATTAAATTCAAGATTTTTCTAAGAGTCAAACTTTATGGAGATTTTGTGACTGAATTTGATTTGTACCACGATTTTTACCACGTTTCCAAAATTTCAGCCCATTTGGTACCATAGAGCCTGAGAAAACTGCTTCCAAAGTTCGAACCCAAGTCTGAAATTAGCGTTCATTAAAATCATGATTTTTCTAAGAGTAAAACTTTATGGAGATTTTGTGACTGAATTCGATTTGTACCACGATTCTTACCACTTTTCCAAAATTATAGCCCATTTGGTACCATAGAGCCTGAGAAAACTGCTTCCAAAGTTCGAACCCAAGTCTGAAATAAGCGTTCATTAAATTCAAGATTTTTCTAAGAGTCAAACTTTATGGAGATTTTGTGACTGAATTTGATTTGTACCACGATTTTTACCACGTTTCCAAAATTTCTGCCCATTTGGTACCATAGAGCCAGGGAAAACTGCTTCCAAAGTTCGAACCCAAGTCTGAAATTAGCGTCCATAAAAATTATGATTTTTATAAAAATCCAACTTTATATAGATTTTGTGACTGAATTCGAATTGGAGCATGATTCTTATGACTGTTCCAAAATTCTAGCCCATTTGGTACAATAGAGCCTGAGAAAACTGCTTCCAAAGTTCGAACCCAAGTCTGAAATTAGCGTTCATTAAAATCATGATTTTTCTAAGAGTGAAACTTTATGGAGATTTTGTGACTGAATTCGATTTGTACCACGATTCTTACCACTTTTCCAAAATTTTAGCCTATTTGGTACCATAGAGCCTGAGAAAACTGCTTCCAAAGTTCGAACCCAAGTCTGAAATTAGCGTCCATAAAAATTATGATTTTTAAAAAAATCCAACTTTATATAGATTTTGTGACTGAATTCGATTTGTACCACGATTCTTACGACTTTTCCAAAATTTAAGCCCATTTGGAACCATAGATTTTGAGAAAACTGCTTCCAAAGTTCGAACCCATGTCTGAAATAAGCGTTCATTAAATTCAAGATTTTTCTTAGAGTCAAACTTTATGGAGATTTTGTGACTGAATTTGATTTGTACCACGATTTTTACCACGTTTCCAAAATTTCTGCCCATTTGGTACCATAGAGCCTGAGAAAACTGCTTCCAAAGTTCGAACCCAAGTCTGAAATTAGCGTCCATAAAAATTATGATTTTTATAAAAATCCAACTTTATATAGATTTTGTGACTGAATTCGAATTGGAGCATGATTCTTATGACTGTTCCAAAATTCCTGCCCATTTGGTACCATAGAGTCTGAGAAAACTGCTTCCAAAGTTCGAACCCTAGTTTGAAATAAGCGTTCATTAAATTCAAGATTTTTCTAAGAGTCAAACTTTATGGAGATTTTGTGACTGAATTTGATTTGTACCACGATTCCAAAATTTCAGCCCATTTGGTAACATAGAGCCTGAGAAAACTGCTTCCAAAGTTCGAACCCAAGTCTGAAATAAGCGTTCATTAAATTCAAGATTTTTCTAAGAGTCAAACTTTATGGAGATTTTGTGACTGAATTTGATTTGTACCACGATTTTTACCACGTTTCTTAAATTTCTGCCCATTTGGTACCATAGAGCCAGAAAAAACTGCTTCCAAAGTTCGAACCCAAGTCTGAAATTAGCGTCCATAAAAATTATGATATTTATAAAAATCCAACTTTATATAGATTTTGTGACTGAATTCGAATTGAAGCATGATTCTTATGACTGTTCCAAAATTCTAGCCCATTTGGTACAATAGAGCCTGAGAAAACTGCTTCCAAAGTTCGAACCCAAGTCTGAAATTAGCGTTCATTAAAATCATGATTTTTCTAAGAGTAAAACTTTATGGAGATTTTGTGACTGAATTCGATTTGTACAACGATTCTTACCACTTTTCCAAAATTTTAGCCCATTTGGTACCATAGAGCCTGAGAAAACTGCTTCCAAAGTTCGAACCCAAGTCTGAAATAAGCGTTCATTAAATTCAAGATTTTTCTAAGAGTCAAACTTTATGGAGATTTTGTGACTGAATTCGATTTGTACCACGATTTTTACCACGTTTCCAAAATTTCTGCCCATTTGGTATCATAGAGCCAGAGAAAACTGCTTCCAAAGTTCGAACCCAAGTCTGAAATTAGCGTCCATAAAAATTATGATTTTTATAAAAATCCAACTTTATATAGATTTTGTGACTGAATTCGAATTGGAGCATGATTCTTATGACTGTTCCAAAATTCTAGCCCATTTGGTACAATAGAGCCTGAGAAAACTGCTTCCAAAGTTCGAACCCAAGTCTGAAATTAGCGTTCATTAAAATCATGATTTTTCTAAGAGTGAAACTTTATGGAGATTTTGTGACTGAATTTGATTTGTTCCACGATTTTTACCACGTTTCCAAAATTTCTGCCCATTTGGTACCATAGAGCCTGAGAAAACTGCTTCCAAAGTTCGAACCCAAGTTTGAAATTAGCGTCCATAAAAATTATGTTTTTTATAAAAATCCAACTTTATGGAGATTTTGTGACTGAATTCGATTTGTACCACGTTTCCAAAATTTCAGCCCATTTGGTAACATAGAGCCTGAGAAAACTGCTTCCAAAGTTCGAACCCAAGTCTGAAATAAGCGTTCATTAAATTCAAGATTTTTCTAAGAGTCAAACTTTATGGAGATTTTGTGACTGAAATTGATTTGTACCACGATTTTTACCACGTTTCCAAAATTTCTGCCCATTTGGTACCATAGAGCCAGAGAAAACTGCTTCCAAAGTTCGAACCCAAGTCTGAAATTAGCGTCCATAAAAATTATGATTTTTATAAAAATCCAACTTTATATAGATTTTGTGACTGAATTCGAATTGGAGCATGATTCTTATGACTGTTCCAAAATTCTAGCCCATTTGGTACAATAGAGCCTCAGAAAACTGCTTCCAAAGTTCGAACCCAAGTCTGAAATTAGCGTTCATTAAAATCATGATTTTTCTAAGAGTGAAACTTTATGGAGATTTTGTGACTGAATTCGATTTGTACCACGATTCTTACCACTTTTCCAAAATTTTAGCCTTTTTGGTACCATAGAGCCTGAGAAAACTGCTTCCAAAGTTCGAACCCAAGTCTGAAATTAGCGTCCTTAAAAATTATGATTTTTAGAAAAATCCAACTTTATATTGATTTTGTTACTGAATTCGATTTGGAGCATGATTCTTATGACTGTTCCAAACTTCTAGCCCATTTGGTACCATAGAGCCTGAGAAAAGTGCTTCCAAAGTTCGAACCCAAGTCTGAAATTAGCGTCCATAAAAATTATGATTTTTAAAAAAATCCAACTTTATATAGATTTTGTGACTGAATTCGATTTGTACCACGATTCTTACGACTTTTCCAAAATTCAAGCCCATTTGGTACCATAGATTTTGAGAAAACTGCTTCCAAAGTTCGAACCCAAGTCTGAAATTAGCGTTCATTAAAATCATGATTTTTCTAAGAGTGAAACTTTATGGAGATTTTGTGACTGAATTCGATTTGTACCACGATTCTTACCACTTTTCCAAAATTTTAGCCTATTTGGTACCATAGAGCCTGAGAAAACTGCTTCCAAAGTTCGAACCCAAGTCTGAAATTAGCGTCCATAAAAATTATGATTTTTAGAAAAATCCAACTTTATATAGATTTTGTGACTGAATTCGATTTGGAGCATGATTCTTATTACTGTTCCAAACTTCTAGCCCATTTGGTACCATAGAGCCTGAGAAAACTGCTTCCAAAGTTCGAACCCAAGTCTGAAATTAGCGTCCATAAAAATTATGATTTTAAAAAAAATCCAACTTTATATAGATTTTGTGACTGAATTCGATTTGTACCACGATTTTTACCACGTTTCCGAAATTTAAGCCCATTTGGTACCATAGATTTTGAGAAAACTGCTTCCAAAGTTCGAACCCATGACTGAAATAAGCGTTCATTAAATTCAAGATTTTTCTTAGAGTCAAACTTTATGGAGATTTTGTGACTGAATTTGATTTGTACCACGATTTTTACCACGTTTCCAAAATTTCTGCCCATTTGGTACCATAGAGCCTGAGAAAACTGCTTCCAAAGTTCGAACCCAAGTCTGAAATTAGCGTCCATAAAAATTATGATTTTTATAAAAATCCAACTTTATATAGATTTTGTGACTGAATTCGAATTGGAGCATGATTCTTATGACTGTTCCAAAATTCTAGCCCATTTGGTACCATAGAGTCTGAGAAAACTGCTTCCAAAGTTCGAACCCAAGTCTGAAATTAGCGTCCATTAAAACGATGATTTTTCTAAGAGTGAAACTTTATGGAGATTTTGTGAATGAATTCGATTTGTACCACGATTTTTACCACGTTTAAAAAATTTCTGCCCATTTGGTACTATAGAGCCAGAGAAAACTGCTTCCAAAGTTCGAACCCAAGTCTGAAATAAGCGTTCATTAAATTCAAGATTTTTCTAAGAGTCAAACTTTATGGAGATTTTGTGACTGAATTTGATTTGTACCACGATTTTTACCACGTTACCAAAATTTCTGCCCATTTGGTACCAAAGAGCCTGAGAAAACTGCTTCCAAAGTTCGAACCCAAGTCTGAAATTAGCGTCCATAAAAATTATGATATTTATAAAAATCCAACTTTATATAGATTTTGTGACTGAATTCGAATTGAAGCATGATTCTTATGACTGTTCCAAAATTTTAGCCCATTTGGTACAATAGAGCCTGAGAAAACTGCTTCCAAAGTTCGAACCCAAGTCTGAAATTAGCGTTCATTAAAATCATGATTTTTCTAAGAGTGAAACTTTATGGAGATTTTGTGACTGAATTCGATTTGTACCACGATTCTTACCACTTTTCAAAATTTTAGCCTATTTGGTACCATAGAGCCTGAGAAAACTGCTTCCAAAGTTCGAACCCAAGTCTGAAATTAGCGTCCATTAAATTCAAGATTTTTCTAAGAGTCAAACTTTATGGAGATTTTGTGACTGAATTTGATTTGTACCACGATTTTTACCACGTTTCCAAAATTTCAGCCCATTTGGTACCATAGAGCCTGAGAAAACTGCTTCCAAAGTTCGAACCCAAGTCTGAAATTAGCGTTCATTAAAATCATGATTTTTCTAAGAGTAAAACTTTATGGAGATTTTGTGACTGAATTCGATTTGTACCACGATTCTTACCACTTTTCCAAAATTATAGCCCATTTGGTACCATAGAGCCTGAGAAAACTGCTTCCAAAGTTCGAACCCAAGTCTGAAATAAGCGTTCATTAAATTCAAGATTTTTCTAAGAGTCAAACTTTATGGAGATTTTGTGACTGAATTTGATTTGTACCACGATTTTTACCACGTTTCCAAAATTTCTGCCCATTTGGTACCATAGAGCCAGGGAAAACTGCTTCCAAAGTTCGAACCCAAGTCTGAAATTAGCGTCCATAAAAATTATGATTTTTATAAAAATCCAACTTTATATAGATTTTGTGACTGAATTCGAATTGGAGCATGATTCTTATGACTGTTCCAAAATTCTAGCCCATTTGGTACAATAGAGCCTGAGAAAACTGCTTCCAAAGTTCGAACCCAAGTCTGAAATTAGCGTTCATTAAAATCATGATTTTTCTAAGAGTGAAACTTTATGGAGATTTTGTGACTGAATTCGATTTGTACCACGATTCTTACCACTTTTCCAAAATTTTAGCCTATTTGGTACCATAGAGCCTGAGAAAACTGCTTCCAAAGTTCGAACCCAAGTCTGAAATTAGCGTCCATAAAAATTATGATTTTTAAAAAAATCCAACTTTATATAGATTTTGTGACTGAATTCGATTTGTACCACGATTCTTACGACTTTTCCAAAATTTAAGCCCATTTGGAACCATAGATTTTGAGAAAACTGCTTCCAAAGTTCGAACCCATGTCTGAAATAAGCGTTCATTAAATTCAAGATTTTTCTTAGAGTCAAACTTTATGGAGATTTTGTGACTGAATTTGATTTGTACCACGATTTTTACCACGTTTCCAAAATTTCTGCCCATTTGGTACCATAGAGCCTGAGAAAACTGCTTCCAAAGTTCGAACCCAAGTCTGAAATTAGCGTCCATAAAAATTATGATTTTTATAAAAATCCAACTTTATATAGATTTTGTGACTGAATTCGAATTGGAGCATGATTCTTATGACTGTTCCAAAATTCTAGCCCATTGGTACCATAGAGTCTGAGAAAACTGCTTCCAAAGTTCGAACCCAAGTCTGAAATTAGCGTCCATTAAAATGATGATTTTTCTAAGAGTGAAACTTTATGGAGATTTTGTGAATGAATTCGATTTGTACCACGATTTTTACCACGTTTCCGAAATTTCAGCCCATTTGGTACCATAGAGCCTGAGAAAACTGCTTCCAAAGTTCGAACCCAAGTCTGAAATAAGCGTTCATTAAATTCAAGATTTTTCTAAGAGTCAAACTTTATGGAGATTTTGTGACTGAATTTGATTTGTACCACGATTTTTACCACGTTTCCAAAATTTCTGCCCATTTGGTACCATAGAGCCTGAGAAAACTGCTTCCAAAGTTCGAACCCAAGTCTGAAATTAGCGTCCATAAAAATTATGATTTTTATAAAAATCCAACTTTATATAGATTTTGTGACTGAATTCGAATTGGAGCATGATTCTTATGACTGTTCCAAAATTCTAGCCCATTGGTACCATAGAGTCTGAGAAAACTGCTTCCAAAGTTCGAACCCAAGTCTGAAATTAGCGTCCATTAAAATGATGATTTTTCTAAGAGTGAAACTTTATGGAGATTTTGTGAATGAATTCGATTTGTACCACGATTTTTACCACGTTTCCGAAATTTCAGCCCATTTGGTACCATAGAGCCTGAGAAAACTGCTTCCAAAGTTCGAACCCAAGTCTGAAATAAGCGTTCATTAAATTCAAGATTTTTCTAAGAGTCAAACTTTATGGAGATTTTGTGACTGAATTTGATTTGTACCACGATTTTTACCACGTTTCCAAAATTTCTGCCCATTTGGTACCATAGAGCCTGAGAAAACTGCTTCCAAAGTTCGAACCCAAGTCTGAAATTAGCGTCCATAAAAATTATGATTTTTATAAAAATCCAACTTTATATAGATTTTGTGACTGAATTCGAATTGGAGCATGATTCTTATGACTGTTCCAAAATTCCTGCCCATTTGGTACCATAGAGTCTGAGAAAACTGCTTCCAAAGTTCGAACCCAAGTTTGAAATAAGCGTTCATTAAATTCAAGATTTTTCTAAGAGTCAAACTTTATGGAGATTTTGTGACTGAATTTGATTTGTACCACGATTCCAAAATTTCAGCCCATTTGGTAACATAGAGCCTGAGAAAACTGCTTCCAAAGTTCGAACCCAAGTCTGAAATAAGCGTTCATTAAATTCAAGATTTTTCTAAGAGTCAAACTTTATGGAGATTTTGTGACTGAATTTGATTTGTACCACGATTTTTACCACGTTTCTTAAATTTCTGCCCATTTGGTACCATAGAGCCAGAAAAAACTGCTTCCAAAGTTCGAACCCAAGTCTGAAATTAGCGTCCATAAAAATTATGATATTTATAAAAATCCAACTTTATATAGATTTTGTGACTGAATTCGAATTGAAGCATGATTCTTATGACTGTTCCAAAATTCTAGCCCATTTGGTACAATAGAGCCTGAGAAAACTGCTTCCAAAGTTCGAACCCAAGTCTGAAATTAGCGTTCATTAAAATCATGATTTTTCTAAGAGTAAAACTTTATGGAGATTTTGTGACTGAATTCGATTTGTACAACGATTCTTACCACTTTTCCAAAATTTTAGCCCATTTGGTACCATAGAGCCTGAGAAAACTGCTTCCAAAGTTCGAACCCAAGTCTGAAATAAGCGTTCATTAAATTCAAGATTTTTCTAAGAGTCAAACTTTATGGAGATTTTGTGACTGAATTCGATTTGTACCACGATTTTTACCACGTTTCCAAAATTTCTGCCCATTTGGTATCATAGAGCCAGAGAAAACTGCTTCCAAAGTTCGAACCCAAGTCTGAAATTAGCGTCCATAAAAATTATGATTTTTATAAAAATCCAACTTTATATAGATTTTGTGACTGAATTCGAATTGGAGCATGATTCTTATGACTGTTCCAAAATTCTAGCCCATTTGGTACAATAGAGCCTGAGAAAACTGCTTCCAAAGTTCGAACCCAAGTCTGAAATTAGCGTTCATTAAAATCATGATTTTTCTAAGAGTGAAACTTTATGGAGATTTTGTGACTGAATTTGATTTGTTCCACGATTTTTACCACGTTTCCAAAATTTCTGCCCATTTGGTACCATAGAGCCTGAGAAAACTGCTTCCAAAGTTCGAACCCAAGTTTGAAATTAGCGTCCATAAAAATTATGTTTTTTATAAAAATCCAACTTTATGGAGATTTTGTGACTGAATTCGATTTGTACCACGTTTCCAAAATTTCAGCCCATTTGGTAACATAGAGCCTGAGAAAACTGCTTCCAAAGTTCGAACCCAAGTCTGAAATAAGCGTTCATTAAATTCAAGATTTTTCTAAGAGTCAAACTTTATGGAGATTTTGTGACTGAAATTGATTTGTACCACGATTTTTACCACGTTTCCAAAATTTCTGCCCATTTGGTACCATAGAGCCAGAGAAAACTGCTTCCAAAGTTCGAACCCAAGTCTGAAATTAGCGTCCATAAAAATTATGATTTTTATAAAAATCCAACTTTATATAGATTTTGTGACTGAATTCGAATTGGAGCATGATTCTTATGACTGTTCCAAAATTCTAGCCCATTTGGTACAATAGAGCCTCAGAAAACTGCTTCCAAAGTTCGAACCCAAGTCTGAAATTAGCGTTCATTAAAATCATGATTTTTCTAAGAGTGAAACTTTATGGAGATTTTGTGACTGAATTCGATTTGTACCACGATTCTTACCACTTTTCCAAAATTTTAGCCTTTTTGGTACCATAGAGCCTGAGAAAACTGCTTCCAAAGTTCGAACCCAAGTCTGAAATTAGCGTCCTTAAAAATTATGATTTTTAGAAAAATCCAACTTTATATTGATTTTGTTACTGAATTCGATTTGGAGCATGATTCTTATGACTGTTCCAAACTTCTAGCCCATTTGGTACCATAGAGCCTGAGAAAAGTGCTTCCAAAGTTCGAACCCAAGTCTGAAATTAGCGTCCATAAAAATTATGATTTTTAAAAAAATCCAACTTTATATAGATTTTGTGACTGAATTCGATTTGTACCACGATTCTTACGACTTTTCCAAAATTCAAGCCCATTTGGTACCATAGATTTTGAGAAAACTGCTTCCAAAGTTCGAACCCAAGTCTGAAATTAGCGTTCATTAAAATCATGATTTTTCTAAGAGTGAAACTTTATGGAGATTTTGTGACTGAATTCGATTTGTACCACGATTCTTACCACTTTTCCAAAATTTTAGCCTATTTGGTACCATAGAGCCTGAGAAAACTGCTTCCAAAGTTCGAACCCAAGTCTGAAATTAGCGTCCATAAAAATTATGATTTTTAGAAAAATCCAACTTTATATAGATTTTGTGACTGAATTCGATTTGGAGCATGATTCTTATTACTGTTCCAAACTTCTAGCCCATTTGGTACCATAGAGCCTGAGAAAACTGCTTCCAAAGTTCGAACCCAAGTCTGAAATTAGCGTCCATAAAAATTATGATTTTAAAAAAAATCCAACTTTATATAGATTTTGTGACTGAATTCGATTTGTACCACGATTTTTACCACGTTTCCGAAATTTAAGCCCATTTGGTACCATAGATTTTGAGAAAACTGCTTCCAAAGTTCGAACCCATGACTGAAATAAGCGTTCATTAAATTCAAGATTTTTCTTAGAGTCAAACTTTATGGAGATTTTGTGACTGAATTTGATTTGTACCACGATTTTTACCACGTTTCCAAAATTTCTGCCCATTTGGTACCATAGAGCCTGAGAAAACTGCTTCCAAAGTTCGAACCCAAGTCTGAAATTAGCGTCCATAAAAATTATGATTTTTATAAAAATCCAACTTTATATAGATTTTGTGACTGAATTCGAATTGGAGCATGATTCTTATGACTGTTCCAAAATTCTAGCCCATTTGGTACCATAGAGTCTGAGAAAACTGCTTCCAAAGTTCGAACCCAAGTCTGAAATTAGCGTCCATTAAAACGATGATTTTTCTAAGAGTGAAACTTTATGGAGATTTTGTGAATGAATTCGATTTGTACCACGATTTTTACCACGTTTAAAAAATTTCTGCCCATTTGGTACTATAGAGCCAGAGAAAACTGCTTCCAAAGTTCGAACCCAAGTCTGAAATAAGCGTTCATTAAATTCAAGATTTTTCTAAGAGTCAAACTTTATGGAGATTTTGTGACTGAATTTGATTTGTACCACGATTTTTACCACGTTACCAAAATTTCTGCCCATTTGGTACCAAAGAGCCTGAGAAAACTGCTTCCAAAGTTCGAACCCAAGTCTGAAATTAGCGTCCATAAAAATTATGATATTTATAAAAATCCAACTTTATATAGATTTTGTGACTGAATTCGAATTGAAGCATGATTCTTATGACTGTTCCAAAATTTTAGCCCATTTGGTACAATAGAGCCTGAGAAAACTGCTTCCAAAGTTCGAACCCAAGTCTGAAATTAGCGTTCATTAAAATCATGATTTTTCTAAGAGTGAAACTTTATGGAGATTTTGTGACTGAATTCGATTTGTACCACGATTCTTACCACTTTTCAAAATTTTAGCCTATTTGGTACCATAGAGCCTGAGAAAACTGCTTCCAAAGTTCGAACCCAAGTCTGAAATTAGCGTCCATTAAATTCAAGATTTTTCTAAGAGTCAAACTTTATGGAGATTTTGTGACTGAATTTGATTTGTACCACGATTTTTACCACGTTTCCAAAATTTCAGCCCATTTGGTACCATAGAGCCTGAGAAAACTGCTTCCAAAGTTCGAACCCAAGTCTGAAATTAGCGTTCATTAAAATCATGATTTTTCTAAGAGTAAAACTTTATGGAGATTTTGTGACTGAATTCGATTTGTACCACGATTCTTACCACTTTTCCAAAATTTTAGCCCATTTGGTACCATAGAGCCTGAGAAAACTGCTTCCAAAGTTCGAACCCAAGTCTGAAATAAGCGTTCATTAAATTCAAGATTTTTCTAAGAGTGAAACTTTATGGAGATTTTGTGACTGAATTTGATTTGTACCACGATTTTTACCACGTTTAAAAAATTTCTGCCCATTTGGTACTATAGAGCCAGAGAAAACTGCTTCCAAAGTTCGAACCCAAGCCTGAAATTAGCGTCCATAAAAATTATGATTTTTATAAAAATCCAACTTTATATAGATTTTGTGACTGAATTCGAATTGGAGCATGATTCTTATGACTCTTCCAAAATTCTAGCCCATTTGGTACAATAGAGCCTGAGAAAACTGCTTCCAAAGTTCGAACCCAAGTCTGAAATTAGCGTTCATTAAAATCATGATTTTTCTAAGAGTGAAACTTTATGGAGATTTTGTGAATGAATTCGATTTGTACCACGATTTTTACCACGTTTCCGAAATTTCAGCCCATTTGGTACAATAGAGCCTGAGAAAACTGCTTCCAAAGTTCGAACCCAAGTCTGAAATAAGCGTTCATTAAATTCAAGATTTTTCTAAGAGTCAAACTTTATGGAGATTTTGTGACTGAATTTGATTTGTACCACGATTTTTACCACGTTACCAAAATTTCTGCCCATTTGGTACCAAAGAGCCTGAGAAAACTGCTTCCAAAGTTCGAACCCAAGTCTGAAATTAGCGTCCATAAAAATTATGATATTTATAAAAATCCAACTTTATATAGATTTTGTGACTGAATTCGAATTGAAGCATGATTCTTATGACTGTTCCAAAATTTTAGCCCATTTGGTAAAATAGAGCCTGAGAAAACTGCTTCCAAAGTTCGAACCCAAGTCTGAAATTAGCGTTCATTAAAATCATGATTTTTCTAAGAGTGAAACTTTATGGAGATTTTGTGACTGAATTCGATTTGTACCACGATTCTTACCACTTTTCAAAATTTTAGCCTATTTGGTACCATAGAGCCTGAGAAAACTGCTTCCAAAGTTCGAACCCAAGTCTGAAATTAGCGTCCATTAAATTCAAGATTTTTCTAAGAGTCAAACTTTATGGAGATTTTGTGACTGAATTTGATTTGTACCACGATTTTTACCACGTTTCCAAAATTTCAGCCCATTTTGTACCATAGAGCCTGAGAAAACTGCTTCCAAAGTTCGAACCCAAGTCTGAAATTAGCGTCCATAAAAATTATGATTTTTATAAAAATCCAACTTTATATAGATTTTGTGACTGAATTCGAATTGGAGCATGATTCTTATGACTCTTCCAAAATTCGAGCCCATTTGGTACAATAGAGCCTGAGAAAACTGCTTCCAAAGTTCGAACCCAAGTCTGAAATTAGCGTTCATTAAAATCATGATTTTTCTAAGAGTGAAACTTTATGGAGATTTTGTGAATGAATTCGATTTGTACCACGATTTTTACCACGTTTAAAAAATTTCTGCCCATTTGGTACTATAGAGCCAGAGAAAACTGCTTCCAAAGTTCGAACCCAAGTCTGAAATTAGCGTCCATAAAAATTATGATTTTTATAAAAATCCAACTTTATATAGATTTTGTGACTGAATTCGAATTGGAGCATGAATCTTATGACTCTTCCAAAATTCTAGCCCATTTGGTACAATAGAGCCTGAGAAAACTGCTTCCAAAGTTCGAACCCAAGTCTGAAATTAGCGTTCATTAAAATCATGATTTTTCTAAGAGTGAAACTTTATGGAGATTTTGTGAATGAATTCGATTTGTACCACGATTTTTACCACGTTTCCGAAATTTCAGCCCATTTGGTACAATAGAGCCTGAGAAAACTGCTTCCAAAGTTCGAACCCAAGTCTGAAATAAGCGTTCATTAAATTCAAGATTTTTCTAAGAGTCAAACTTTATGGAGATTTTGTGACTGAATTTGATTTGTTCCACGATTTTTACCACGTTACCAAAATTTCTGCCCACTTGGTACCAAAGAGCCTGAGAAAACTGCTTCCAAAGTTCGAACCCAAGTCTGAAATTAGCGTCCATAAAAATTATGATATTTATAAAAATCCAACTTTATATAGATTTTGTGACTGAATTCGAATAGAAGCATGATTCTTATGACTGTTCCAAAATTTTAGCCCATTTGGTACAATAGAGCCTGAGAAAACTGCTTCCAAAGTTCGAACCCAAGTCTGAAATTAGCGTTCATTAAAATCATGATTTTTCTAAGAGTGAAACTTTATGGAGATTTTGTGACTGAATTCGATTTGTACCACGATTCTTACCACTTTTCAAAATTTTAGCCTATTTGGTACCATAGAGCCTGAGAAAACTGCTTCCAAAGTTCGAACCCAAGTCTGAAATTAGCGTCCATTAAATTCAAGATTTTTCTAAGAGTCAAACTTTATGGAGATTTTGTGACTGAATTTGATTTGTACCACGATTTTTACCACGTTTCCAAAATTTCAGCCCATTTGGTACCATAGAGCCTGAGAAAACTGCTTCCAAAGTTCGAACCCAAGTCTGAAATTAGCGTTCATTAAAATCATGATTTTTCTAAGAGTAAAACTTTATGGAGATTTTGTGACTGAATTCGATTTGTACCACGATTCTTACCACTTTTCCAAAATTTTAGCCCATTTGGTACCATAGAGCCTGAGAAAACTGCTTCCAAAGTTCGAACCCAAGTCTGAAATAAGCGTTCATTAAATTCAAGATTTTTCTAAGAGTGAAACTTTATGGAGATTTTGTGACTGAATTTGATTTGTACCACGATTTTTACCACGTTTAAAAAATTTCTGCCCATTTGGTACTATAGAGCCAGAGAAAACTGCTTCCAAAGTTCGAACCCAAGTCTGAAATTAGCGTCCATAAAAATTATGATTTTTATAAAAATCCAACTTTATATAGATTTTGTGACTGAATTCGAATTGGAGCATGATTCTTATGACTCTTCCAAAATTCTAGCCCATTTGGTACAATAGAGCCTGAGAAAACTGCTTCCAAAGTTCGAACCCAAGTCTGAAATTAGCGTTCATTAAAATCATGATTTTTCTAAGAGTGAAACTTTATGGAGATTTTGTGAATGAATTCGATTTGTACCACGATTTTTACCACGTTTCCGAAATTTCAGCCCATTTGGTACAATAGAGCCTG
Organism: Hesperophylax magnus; assembly: GCA_026573805.1. Classification (NCBI taxonomy): domain Eukaryota; kingdom Metazoa; phylum Arthropoda; class Insecta; order Trichoptera; family Limnephilidae; genus Hesperophylax; species Hesperophylax magnus. The sequence continues at coordinate 253,079 of JAIUSX010000043.1, read as the reverse complement.
AGAAAACTGCTTCCAAAGTTCGAACCCAAGTCTGAAATAAGCGTTCATTAAATTCAAGATTTTTCTAAGAGTCAAACTTTATGGAAATTTTGTGACTGAATTTGATTTGTACCACGATTTTTACCACGTTACCAAAATTTCTGCCCATTTGGTACCAAAGAGCCTGAGAAAACTGCTTCCAAAGTTCGAACCCAAGTCTGAAATTAGCGTCCATAAAAATTATGATATTTATAAAAATCCAACTTTATATAGATTTTGTGACTGAATTCGAATTGAAGCATGATTCTTATGACTGTTCCAAAATTTTAGCCCATTTGGTAAAATAGAGCCTGAGAAAACTGCTTCCAAAGTTCGAACCCAAGTCTGAAATTAGCGTTCATTAAAATCATGATTTTTCTAAGAGTGAAACTTTATGGAGATTTTGTGACTGAATTCGATTTGTACCACGATTCTTACCACTTTTCAAAATTTTAGCCTATTTGGTACCATAGAGCCTGAGAAAACTGCTTCCAAAGTTCGAACCCAAGTCTGAAATTAGCGTCCATTAAATTCAAGATTTTTCTAAGAGTCAAACTTTATGGAGATTTTGTGACTGAATTTGATTTGTACCACGATTTTTACCACGTTTCCAAAATTTCAGCCCATTTGGTACCATAGAGCCTGAGAAAACTGCTTCCAAAGTTCGAACCCAAGTCTGAAATTAGCGTTCATTAAAATCATGATTTTTCTAAGAGTAAAACTTTATGGAGATTTTGTGACTGAATTCGATTTGTACCACGATTCTTACCACTTTTCCAAAATTTTAGCCCATTTGGTACCATAGAGCCTGAGAAAACTGCTTCCAAAGTTCGAACCCAAGTCTGAAATAAGCGTTCATTAAATTCAAGATTTTTCTAAGAGTCAAACTTTATGGAGATTTTGTGACTGAATTTGATTTGTACCACGATTTTTACCACGTTTCCAAAATTTCTGCCCATTTGGTACCATAGAGCCAGAGAAAACTGCTTCCAAAGTTCGAACCCAAGTCTGAAATTAGCGTCCATAAAAATTATGATTTTTATAAAAATCCAACTTTATATAGATTTTGTGACTGAATTCGAATTGGAGCATGATTCTTATGACTCTTCCAAAATTCTAGCCCATTTGGTACAATAGAGCCTGAGAAAACTGCTTCCAAAGTTCGAACCCAAGTTTGAAATTAGCGTTCATTTAAATCATGATTTTTCTAAGAGTGAAACTTTATGGAGATTTTGTGACTGAGTTCGATTTGTACCACGATTCTTACCACTTTTCCAAAATTTTAGCCTATTTGGTACCATAGAGCCTGAGAAAACTGCTTCCAAAGTTCGAACCCAAGTCTGAAATTAGCGTCCATAAAAATTATGATTTTTAAAAAAATCCAACTTTATATAGATTTTGTGACTGAATTCGATTTGTACCACGATTCTTACGTCTTTTCCAAAATTTAAGCCCATTTAAAACGATAGATTTTGAGAAAACTGCTTCCAAAGTTCGAACCCATGTCTGAAATAAGCGTTCATTAAATTCAAGATTTTTCTTAGAGTCAAACTTTATGGAGATTTTGTGACTGAATTTGATTTGTACCACGATTTTTACCACGTTTCCAAAATTTCTGCCCATTTGGTACCATAGAGCCAGAGAAAACTGCTTCCAAAGTTCGAACCCAAGTCTGAAATTAGCGTCCATAAAAATTATGATTTTTATAAAAATCCAACTTTATATAGATTTTGTGACTGAATTCGAATTGGAGCATGATTCTTATGACTGTTCCAAAATTCTAGCCCATTTGGTACCATAGAGTCTGAGAAAACTGCTTCCAAAGTTCGAACCAAAGTCTGAAATTAGCGTCCATTAAAATGATGATTTTTCTAAGAGTGAAACTTTATGGAGATTTTGTGAATGAATTCGATTTGTACCACGATTTTCACCACGTTTCCGAAATTTCAGCCCATTTGGTACCATAGAGCCTGAGAAAACTGCTTCCAAAGTTCGAACTCAAGTCTGAAATAAGCGTTCATTAAATTCAAGATTTTTCTAAGAGTCAAACTTTATGGAGATTTTGTGACTGAATTTGATTTGTACCACGATTTTTACCACGTTTCCAAAATTTCTGCCCATTTGGTACCATAGAGCCAGAGAAAACTGCTTCCAAAGTTCGAACCCAAGTCTGAAATAAGCGTCCATAAAAATTATGATTTTTATAAAAATCCAACTTTATATAGATTTTGTGACTGAATTCGATTTGTACCACGATTCTTACGACTTTTCCAAAATTTAAGCCCATTTGGAACCATAGATTTTGAGAAAACTGCTTCCAAAGTTCGAACCCATGTCTGAAATAAGCGTTCATTAAATTCAAGATTTTTCTTAGAGTCAAACTTTATGGAGATTTTGTGACTGAATTTGAATTGTACCACGATTTTTACCACGTTTCCAAAATTTCTGCCCATTTGGTACCATAGAGCCTGAGAAAACTGCTTCCAAAGTTCGAACCCAAGTTTGAAATTAGCGTCCATAAAAATTATGTTTTTTATAAAAATCCAACTTTATGGAGATTTTGTGACTGAATTCGATTTGTACCACGTTTCCAAAATTTCAGCCCATTTGGTAACATAGAGCCTGAAAAAACTGCTTCCAAAGTTCGAACCCAAGTCTGAAATAAGCGTTCATTAAATTCAAGATTTTTCTAAGAGTCAAACTTTATGGACATTTTGTGACTGAATTTGATTTGTACCACGATTTTTACCACGTTTCCAAAATTTCTGCCCATTTGGTACCATAGAGCCAGAGAAAACTGCTTCCAAAGTTCGAACCCAAGTCTGAAATTAGCGTCCATAAAAATTATGATTTTTATAAAAATCCAACTTTATATAGATTTTGTGACTGAATTCGAATTGGAGCATGATTCTTATGACTGTTCCAAAATTCTAGCCCATTTGGTACCATAGAGTCTGAGAAAACTGCTTCCAAAGTTCGAACCCAAGTCTGAAATTAGCGTCCATTAAAATGATGATTTTTCTAAGAGTGAAACTTTATGGAGATTTTGTGAATGAATTCGATTTGTACCACGATTTTTACCACGTTTCCGAAATTTCAGCCCATTTGGTACCATAGAGCCTGAGAAAACTGCTTCCAAAGTTCGAACCCAAGTTTGAAATAAGCGTTCATTAAATTCAAGATTTTTCTAAGAGTCAAACTTTATGGAGATTTTGTGACTGAATTTGATTTGTACCACGATTTTTACCACGTTTCCAAAATTTCTGCCCATTTGGTACCATAGAGCCTGAGAAAACTGCTTCCAAAGTTCGAACCCAAGTCTGAAATTAGCGTCCATAAAAATTATGATATTTATAAAAATCCAACTTTATATAGATTTTGTGACTGAATTCGAATTGAAGCATGATTCTTATGACTGTTCCAAAATTCTAGCCCATTTGGTACAATAGAGCCTGAGAAAACTGCTTCCAAAGTTCGAAACCAAGTCTGAAATTAGCGTTCATTAAAATCATGATTTTTCTAAGAGTGAAACTTTATGGAGATTTTGTGACTGAATTCGATTTGTACCACGATTCTTACCACTTTTCAAAATTTTAGCCTATTTGGTACCATAGAGCCTGAGAAAACTGCTTCCAAAGTTCGAACCCAAGTCTGAAATTAGCGTCCATTAAATTCAAGATTTTTCTAAGAGTCAAACTTTATGGACATTTTGTGACTGAATTTGATTTGTACCACGATTTTTACCACGTTTCCAAAATTTCTGCCCATTTGGTACCATAGAGCCAGAGAAAACTGCTTCCAAAGTTCGAACCCAAGTCTGAAATTAGCGTCCATAAAAATTATGATTTTTATAAAAATCCAACTTTATATAGATTTTGTGACTGAATTCGAATTGGAGCATGATTCTTATGACTGTTCCAAAATTCTAGCCCATTTGGTACCATAGAGTCTGAGAAAACTGCTTCCAAAGTTCGAACCCAAGTCTGAAATTAGCGTCCATTAAAATGATGATTTTTCTAAGAGTGAAACTTTATGGAGATTTTGTGAATGAATTCGATTTGTACCACGATTTTTACCACGTTTCCGAAATTTCAGCCCATTTGGTACCATAGAGCCTGAGAAAACTGCTTCCAAAGTTCGAACCCAAGTCTGAAATTAGCGTTCATTAAAATCATGATTTTTCTAAGAGTGAAACTTTATGGAGATTTTGTGAATGAATTCGATTTGTACCACGATTTTTACCACGTTTCCGAAATTTCAGCCCATTTGGTACCATAGAGCCTGAGAAAACTGCTTCCAAAGTTCGAACCCAAGTCTGAAATAAGCGTTCATTAAATTCAAGATTTTTCTAAGAGTCAAACTTTATGGAGATTTTGTGACTGAATTTGATTTGTACCACGATTTTTACCACGTTTCCAAAATTTCAGCCCATTTGGTACCATAGAGCCTGAGAAAACTGCTTCCAAAGTTCGAACCCAAGTCTGAAATTAGCGTTCATTAAAATCATGATTTTTCTAAGAGTAAAACTTTATGGAGATTTTGTGACTGAATTCGATTTGTACCACGATTCTTACCACTTTTCCAAAATTATAGCCCATTTGGTACCATAGAGCCTGAGAAAACTGCTTCCAAAGTTCGAACCCAAGTCTGAAATAAGCGTTCATTAAATTCAAGATTTTTCTAAGAGTCAAACTTTATGGAGATTTTGTGACTGAATTTGATTTGTACCACGATTTTTACCACGTTTCCAAAATTTCTGCCCATTTGGTACCATAGAGCCAGGGAAAACTGCTTCCAAAGTTCGAACCCAAGTCTGAAATTAGCGTCCATAAAAATTATGATTTTTATAAAAATCCAACTTTATATAGATTTTGTGACTGAATTCGAATTGGAGCATGATTCTTATGACTGTTCCAAAATTCTAGCCCATTTGGTACAATAGAGCCTGAGAAAACTGCTTCCAAAGTTCGAACCCAAGTCTGAAATTAGCGTTCATTAAAATCATGATTTTTCTAAGAGTGAAACTTTATGGAGATTTTGTGACTGAATTCGATTTGTACCACGATTCTTACCACTTTTCCAAAATTTTAGCCTATTTGGTACCATAGAGCCTGAGAAAACTGCTTCCAAAGTTCGAACCCAAGTCTGAAATTAGCGTCCATAAAAATTATGATTTTTAAAAAAATCCAACTTTATATAGATTTTGTGACTGAATTCGATTTGTACCACGATTCTTACGACTTTTCCAAAATTTAAGCCCATTTGGAACCATAGATTTTGAGAAAACTGCTTCCAAAGTTCGAACCCATGTCTGAAATAAGCGTTCATTAAATTCAAGATTTTTCTTAGAGTCAAACTTTATGGAGATTTTGTGACTGAATTTGATTTGTACCACGATTTTTACCACGTTTCCAAAATTTCTGCCCATTTGGTACCATAGAGCCTGAGAAAACTGCTTCCAAAGTTCGAACCCAAGTCTGAAATTAGCGTCCATAAAAATTATGATTTTTATAAAAATCCAACTTTATATAGATTTTGTGACTGAATTCGAATTGGAGCATGATTCTTATGACTGTTCCAAAATTCTAGCCCATTGGTACCATAGAGTCTGAGAAAACTGCTTCCAAAGTTCGAACCCAAGTCTGAAATTAGCGTCCATTAAAATGATGATTTTTCTAAGAGTGAAACTTTATGGAGATTTTGTGACTGAATTTGATTTGTACCACGATTTTTACCACGTTTCCAAAATTTCTGCCCATTTGGTACCATAGAGCCTGAGAAAACTGCTTCCAAAGTTCGAACCCAAGTTTGAAATTAGCGTCCATAAAAATTATGTTTTTTATAAAAATCCAACTTTATGGAGATTTTGTGACTGAATTCGATTTGTACCACGTTTCCAAAATTTCAGCCCATTTGGTAACATAGAGCCTGAGAAAACTGCTTCCAAAGTTCGAACCCAAGTCTGAAATAAGCGTTCATTAAATTCAAGATTTTTCTAAGAGTCAAACTTTATGGAGATTTTGTGACTGAATTTGATTTGTACCACGATTTTTACCACGTTTCTTAAATTTCTGCCCATTTGGTACCATAGAGCCAGAGAAAACTGCTTCCAAAGTTCGAACCCAAGTCTGAAATTAGCGTCCATAAAAATTATGATATTTATAAAAATCCAACTTTATATAGATTTTGTGACTGAATTCGAATTGAAGCATGATTCTTATGACTGTTCCAAAATTCTAGCCCATTTGGTACAATAGAGCCTGAGAAAACTGCTTCCAAAGTTCGAACCCAAGTCTGAAATTAGCGTTCATTAAAATCATGATTTTTCTAAGAGTAAAACTTTATGGAGATTTTGTGACTGAATTCGATTTGTACCACGATTTTTACCACGTTTCCGAAATTTCAGCCCATTTGGTACCATAGAGCCTGAGAAAACTGCTTCCAAAGTTCGAACCCAAGTCTGAAATAAGCGTTCATTAAATTCAAGATTTTTCTAAGAGTCAAACTTTATGGAGATTTTGTGACTGAATTTGATTTGTACCACGATTTTTACCACGTTTCCAAAATTTCAGCCCATTTGGTACCATAGAGCCTGAGAAAACTGCTTCCAAAGTTCGAACCCAAGTCTGAAATTAGCGTTCATTAAAATCATGATTTTTCTAAGAGTAAAACTTTATGGAGATTTTGTGACTGAATTCGATTTGTACCACGATTCTTACCACTTTTCCAAAATTATAGCCCATTTGGTACCATAGAGCCTGAGAAAACTGCTTCCAAAGTTCGAACCCAAGTCTGAAATAAGCGTTCATTAAATTCAAGATTTTTCTAAGAGTCAAACTTTATGGAGATTTTGTGACTGAATTTGATTTGTACCACGATTTTTACCACGTTTCCAAAATTTCTGCCCATTTGGTACCATAGAGCCAGGGAAAACTGCTTCCAAAGTTCGAACCCAAGTCTGAAATTAGCGTCCATAAAAATTATGATTTTTATAAAAATCCAACTTTATATAGATTTTGTGACTGAATTCGAATTGGAGCATGATTCTTATGACTGTTCCAAAATTCTAGCCCATTTGGTACCATAGAGTCTGAGAAAACTGCTTCCAAAGTTCGAACCCAAGTCTGAAATTAGCGTCCATTAAAATGATGATTTTTCTAAGAGTGAAACTTTATGGAGATTTTGTGAATGAATTCGATTTGTACCACGATTTTTACCACGTTTCCGAAATTTCAGCCCATTTGGTACCATAGAGCCTGAGAAAACTGCTTCCAAAGTTCGAACCCAAGTCTGAAATAAGCGTTCATTAAATTCAAGATTTTTCTAAGAGTCAAACTTTATGGAGATTTTGTGACTGAATTTGATTTGTACCACGATTTTTACCACGTTTCCAAAATTTCTGCCCATTTGGTACCATAGAGCCTGAGAAAACTGCTTCCAAAGTTCGAACCCAAGTCTAAAATTAGCGTCCATAAAAATTATGATATTTATAAAAATCCAACTTTATATAGATTTTGTGACTGAATTCGAATTGAAGCATGATTCTTATGACTGTTCCAAAATTCTAGCCCATTTGGTACAATAGAGCCTGAGAAAACTGCTTCCAAAGTTCGAACCCAAGTCTGAAATTAGCGTTCATTAAAATCATGATTTTTCTAAGAGTAAAACTTTATGGAGATTTTGTGACTGAATTCGATTTGTACCACGATTCTTACCACTTTTCCAAAATTTTAGCCCATTTGGTACCATAGAGCCTGAGAAAACTGCTTCCAAAGTTCGAACCCAAGTCTGAAATAAGCGTTCATTAAATTCAAGATTTTTCTAAGAGTCAAACTTTATGGAGATTTTGTGACTGAATTTGATTTGTACCACGATTTTTACCAAGTTTCCAAAATTTCTGCCCATTTGGTATCATAGAGCCAGAGAAAACTGCTTCCAAAGTTCGAACCCAAGTCTGAAATTAGCGTCCATAAGAATTATGATTTTTATAAAAATCCAACTTTATATAGATTTTGTGACTGAATTCGAATTGGAGCATGATTCTTATGACTGTTCCAAAATTCTAGCCCATTTGGTACAATAGAGCCTGAGAAAACTGCTTCCAAAGTTCGAACCCAAGTCTGAAATTAGCGTTCATTAAAATCATGATTTTTCTAAGAGTGAAACTTTATGGAGATTTTGTGACTGAATTTGATTTGTACCACGATTTTTACCACGTTTCCAAAATTTCTGCCCATTTGGTACCATAGAGCCTGAGAAAACTGCTTCCAAAGTTCGAACCCAAGTTTGAAATTAGCGTCCATAAAAATTATGTTTTTTATAAAAATCCAACTTTATGGAGATTTTGTGACTGAATTCGATTTGTACCACGTTTCCAAAATTTCAGCCCATTTGGTAACATAGAGCCTGAGAAAACTGCTTCCAAAGTTCGAACCCAAGTCTGAAATAAGCGTTCATTAAATTCAAGATTTTTCTAAGAGTCAAACTTTATGGAGATTTTGTGACTGAATTTGATTTGTACCACGATTTTTACCACGTTTCTTAAATTTCTGCCCATTTGGTACCATAGAGCCAGAGAAAACTGCTTCCAAAGTTCGAACCCAAGTCTGAAATTAGCGTCCATAAAAATTATGATATTTATAAAAATCCAACTTTATATAGATTTTGTGACTGAATTCGAATTGAAGCATGATTCTTATGACTGTTCCAAAATTCTAGCCCATTTGGTACAATAGAGCCTGAGAAAACTGCTTCCAAAGTTCGAACCCAAGTCTGAAATTAGCGTTCATTAAAATCATGATTTTTCTAAGAGTAAAACTTTATGGAGATTTTGTGACTGAATTCGATTTGTACAACGATTCTTACCACTTTTCCAAAATTTTAGCCCATTTGGTACCATAGAGCCTGAGAAAACTGCTTCCAAAGTTCGAACCCAAGTCTGAAATAAGCGTTCATTAAATTCAAGATTTTTCTAAGAGTCAAACTTTATGGAGATTTTGTGACTGAATTCGATTTGTACCACGATTTTTACCACGTTTCCAAAATTTCTGCCCATTTGGTATCATAGAGCCAGAGAAAACTGCTTCCAAAGTTCGAACCCAAGTCTGAAATTAGCGTCCATAAAAATTATGATTTTTATAAAAATCCAACTTTATATAGATTTTGTGACTGAATTCGAATTGGAGCATGATTCTTATGACTGTTCCAAAATTCTAGCCCATTTGGTACAATAGAGCCTGAGAAAACTGCTTCCAAAGTTCGAACCCAAGTCTGAAATTAGCGTTCATTAAAATCATGATTTTTCTAAGAGTGAAACTTTATGGAGATTTTGTGAATGAATTCGATTTGTACCACGATTTTTACCACGTTTCCGAAATTTCAGCCCATTTGGTACCATAGAGCCTGAGAAAACTGCTTCCAAAGTTCGAACCCAAGTCTGAAATAAGCGTTCATTAAATTCAAGATTTTTCTAAGAGTCAAACTTTATGGAGATTTTGTGACTGAATTTGATTTGTACCACGATTTTTACCACGTTTCCAAAATTTCAGCCCATTTGGTACCATAGAGCCTGAGAAAACTGCTTCCAAAGTTCGAACCCAAGTCTGAAATTAGCGTTCATTAAAATCATGATTTTTCTAAGAGTAAAACTTTATGGAGATTTTGTGACTGAATTCGATTTGTACCACGATTCTTACCACTTTTCCAAAATTATAGCCCATTTGGTACCATAGAGCCTGAGAAAACTGCTTCCAAAGTTCGAACCCAAGTCTGAAATAAGCGTTCATTAAATTCAAGATTTTTCTAAGAGTCAAACTTTATGGAGATTTTGTGACTGAATTTGATTTGTACCACGATTTTTACCACGTTTCCAAAATTTCTGCCCATTTGGTACCATAGAGCCAGGGAAAACTGCTTCCAAAGTTCGAACCCAAGTCTGAAATTAGCGTCCATAAAAATTATGATTTTTATAAAAATCCAACTTTATATAGATTTTGTGACTGAATTCGAATTGGAGCATGATTCTTATGACTGTTCCAAAATTCTAGCCCATTTGGTACAATAGAGCCTGAGAAAACTGTTTCCAAAGTTCGAACCCAAGTCTGAAATTAGCGTTCATTAAAATCATGATTTTTCTAAGAGTGAAACTTTATGGAGATTTTGTGACTGAATTCGATTTGTACCACGATTCTTACCACTTTTCCAAAATTTTAGCCTATTTGGTACCATAGAGCCTGAGAAAACTGCTTCCAAAGTTCGAACCCAAGTCTGAAATTAGCGTCCATAAAAATTATGATTTTTAAAAAAATCCAACTTTATATAGATTTTGTGACTGAATTCGATTTGTACCACGATTCTTACGACTTTTCCAAAATTTAAGCCCATTTGGAACCATAGATTTTGAGAAAACTGCTTCCAAAGTTCGAACCCAAGTCTGAAATTAGCGTCCATAAAAATTATGATATTTATAAAAATCCAACTTTATATAGATTTTGTGACTGAATTCGAATTGAAGCATGATTCTTATGACTGTTCCAAAATTCTAGCCCATTTGGTACAATAGAGCCTGAGAAAACTGCTTCCAAAGTTCGAACCCAAGTCTGAAATTAGCGTTCATTAAAATCATGATTTTTCTAAGAGTAAAACTTTATGGAGATTTTGTGACTGAATTCGATTTGTACAACGATTCTTACCACTTTTCCAAAATTTTAGCCCATTTGGTACCATAGAGCCTGAGAAAACTGCTTCCAAAGTTCGAACCCAAGTCTGAAATAAGCGTTCATTAAATTCAAGATTTTTCTAAGAGTCAAACTTTATGGAGATTTTGTGACTGAATTCGATTTGTACCACGATTTTTACCACGTTTCCAAAATTTCTGCCCATTTGGTATCATAGAGCCAGAGAAAACTGCTTCCAAAGTTCGAACCCAAGTCTGAAATTAGCGTCCATAAAAATTATGATTTTTATAAAAATCCAACTTTATATAGATTTTGTGACTGAATTCGAATTGGAGCATGATTCTTATGACTGTTCCAAAATTCTAGCCCATTTGGTACAATAGAGCCTGAGAAAACTGCTTCCAAAGTTCGAACCCAAGTCTGAAATTAGCGTTCATTAAAATCATGATTTTTCTAAGAGTGAAACTTTATGGAGATTTTGTGAATGAATTCGATTTGTACCACGATTTTTACCACGTTTCCGAAATTTCAGCCCATTTGGTACCATAGAGCCTGAGAAAACTGCTTCCAAAGTTCGAACCCAAGTCTGAAATAAGCGTTCATTAAATTCAAGATTTTTCTAAGAGTCAAACTTTATGGAGATTTTGTGACTGAATTTGATTTGTACCACGATTTTTACCACGTTTCCAAAATTTCAGCCCATTTGGTACCATAGAGCCTGAGAAAACTGCTTCCAAAGTTCGAACCCAAGTCTGAAATTAGCGTTCATTAAAATCATGATTTTTCTAAGAGTAAAACTTTATGGAGATTTTGTGACTGAATTTGATTTGTACCACGATTTTTACCACGTTTCCAAAATTTCAGCCCATTTGGTACCATAGAGCCTGAGAAAACTGCTTCCAAAGTTCGAACCCAAGTCTGAAATTAGCGTCCATAAAAATTATGATTTTTATAAAAATCCAACTTTATATAGATTTTGTGACTGAATTCGAATTGGAGCATGATTCTTATGACTGTTCCAAAATTCTAGCCCATTGGTACCATAGAGTCTGAGAAAACTGCTTCCAAAGTTCGAACCCAAGTCTGAAATTAGCGTCCATTAAAATGATGATTTTTCTAAGAGTGAAACTTTATGGAGATTTTGTGACTGAATTTGATTTGTACCACGATTTTTACCACGTTTCCAAAATTTCTGCCCATTTGGTACCATAGAGCCTGAGAAAACTGCTTCCAAAGTTCGAACCCAAGTTTGAAATTAGCGTCCATAAAAATTATGTTTTTTATAAAAATCCAACTTTATGGAGATTTTGTGACTGAATTCGATTTGTACCACGTTTCCAAAATTTCAGCCCATTTGGTAACATAGAGCCTGAGAAAACTGCTTCCAAAGTTCGAACCCAAGTCTGAAATAAGCGTTCATTAAATTCAAGATTTTTCTAAGAGTCAAACTTTATGGAGATTTTGTGACTGAATTTGATTTGTACCACGATTTTTACCACGTTTCTTAAATTTCTGCCCATTTGGTACCATAGAGCCAGAGAAAACTGCTTCCAAAGTTCGAACCCAAGTCTGAAATTAGCGTCCATAAAAATTATGATATTTATAAAAATCCAACTTTATATAGATTTTGTGACTGAATTCGAATTGAAGCATGATTCTTATGACTGTTCCAAAATTCTAGCCCATTTGGTACAATAGAGCCTGAGAAAACTGCTTCCAAAGTTCGAACCCAAGTCTGAAATTAGCGTTCATTAAAATCATGATTTTTCTAAGAGTAAAACTTTATGGAGATTTTGTGACTGAATTCGATTTGTACAACGATTCTTACCACTTTTCCAAAATTTTAGCCCATTTGGTACCATAGAGCCTGAGAAAACTGCTTCCAAAGTTCGAACCCAAGTCTGAAATTAGCGTCCATTAAAATGATGATTTTTATAAAAATCCAACTTTATATAGATTTTGTGACTGAATTCGAATTGGAGCATGATTCTTATGACTGTTCCAAAATTCTAGCCCATTTGGTACAATAGAGCCTGAGAAAACTGCTTCCAAAGTTCGAACCCAAGTCTGAAATAAGCGTTCATTAAATTCAAGATTTTTCTAAGAGTCAAACTTTATGGAGATTTTGTGACTGAATTCGATTTGTACCACGATTTTTACCACGTTTCCAAAATTTCTGCCCATTTGGTATCATAGAGCCAGAGAAAACTGCTTCCAAAGTTCGAACCCAAGTCTGAAATTAGCGTCCATAAAAATTATGATTTTTATAAAAATCCAACTTTATATAGATTTTGTGACTGAATTCGAATTGGAGCATGATTCTTATGACTGTTCCAAAATTCTAGCCCATTTGGTACAATAGAGCCTGAGAAAACTGCTTCCAAAGTTCGAACCCAAGTCTGAAATTAGCGTTCATTAAAATCATGATTTTTCTAAGAGTGAAACTTTATGGAGATTTTGTGAATGAATTCGATTTGTACCACGATTTTTACCACGTTTCCGAAATTTCAGCCCATTTGGTACCATAGAGCCTGAGAAAACTGCTTCCAAAGTTCGAACCCAAGTCTGAAATAAGCGTTCATTAAATTCAAGATTTTTCTAAGAGTCAAACTTTATGGAGATTTTGTGACTGAATTTGATTTGTACCACGATTTTTACCACGTTTCCAAAATTTCAGCCCATTTGGTACCATAGAGCCTGAGAAAACTGCTTCCAAAGTTCGAACCCAAGTCTGAAATTAGCGTTCATTAAAATCATGATTTTTCTAAGAGTAAAACTTTATGGAGATTTTGTGACTGAATTCGATTTGTACCACGATTCTTACCACTTTTCCAAAATTATAGCCCATTTGGTACCATAGAGCCTGAGAAAACTGCTTCCAAAGTTCGAACCCAAGTCTGAAATAAGCGTTCATTAAATTCAAGATTTTTCTAAGAGTCAAACTTTATGGAGATTTTGTGACTGAATTTGATTTGTACCACGATTTTTACCACGTTTCCAAAATTTCTGCCCATTTGGTACCATAGAGCCAGGGAAAACTGCTTCCAAAGTTCGAACCCAAGTCTGAAATTAGCGTCCATAAAAATTATGATTTTTATAAAAATCCAACTTTATATAGATTTTGTGACTGAATTCGAATTGGAGCATGATTCTTATGACTGTTCCAAAATTCTAGCCCATTTGGTACAATAGAGCCTGAGAAAACTGCTTCCAAAGTTCGAACCCAAGTCTGAAATTAGCGTTCATTAAAATCATGATTTTTCTAAGAGTGAAACTTTATGGAGATTTTGTGACTGAATTCGATTTGTACCACGATTCTTACCACTTTTCCAAAATTTTAGCCTATTTGGTACCATAGAGCCTGAGAAAACTGCTTCCAAAGTTCGAACCCAAGTCTGAAATTAGCGTCCATAAAAATTATGATTTTTAAAAAAATCCAACTTTATATAGATTTTGTGACTGAATTCGATTTGTACCACGATTCTTACGACTTTTCCAAAATTTAAGCCCATTTGGAACCATAGATTTTGAGAAAACTGCTTCCAAAGTTCGAACCCATGTCTGAAATAAGCGTTCATTAAATTCAAGATTTTTCTTAGAGTCAAACTTTATGGAGATTTTGTGACTGAATTTGATTTGTACCACGATTTTTACCACGTTTCCAAAATTTCTGCCCATTTGGTACCATAGAGCCTGAGAAAACTGCTTCCAAAGTTCGAACCCAAGTCTGAAATTAGCGTCCATAAAAATTATGATTTTTATAAAAATCCAACTTTATATAGATTTTGTGACTGAATTCGAATTGGAGCATGATTCTTATGACTGTTCCAAAATTCTAGCCCATTGGTACCATAGAGTCTGAGAAAACTGCTTCCAAAGTTCGAACCCAAGTCTGAAATTAGCGTCCATTAAAATGATGATTTTTCTAAGAGTGAAACTTTATGGAGATTTTGTGAATGAATTCGATTTGTACCACGATTTTTACCACGTTTCCGAAATTTCAGCCCATTTGGTACCATAGAGCCTGAGAAAACTGCTTCCAAAGTTCGAACCCAAGTCTGAAATAAGCGTTCATTAAATTCAAGATTTTTCTAAGAGTCAAACTTTATGGAGATTTTGTGACTGAATTTGATTTGTACCACGATTTTTACCACGTTTCCAAAATTTCTGCCCATTTGGTACCATAGAGCCTGAGAAAACTGCTTCCAAAGTTCGAACCCAAGTCTGAAATTAGCGTCCATAAAAATTATGATTTTTATAAAAATCCAACTTTATATAGATTTTGTGACTGAATTCGAATTGGAGCATGATTCTTATGACTGTTCCAAAATTCCTGCCCATTTGGTACCATAGAGTCTGAGAAAACTGCTTCCAAAGTTCGAACCCAAGTTTGAAATAAGCGTTCATTAAATTCAAGATTTTTCTAAGAGTCAAACTTTATGGAGATTTTGTGACTGAATTTGATTTGTACCACGATTCCAAAATTTCAGCCCATTTGGTAACATAGAGCCTGAGAAAACTGCTTCCAAAGTTCGAACCCAAGTCTGAAATAAGCGTTCATTAAATTCAAGATTTTTCTAAGAGTCAAACTTTATGGAGATTTTGTGACTGAATTTGATTTGTACCACGATTTTAACCACGTTTCTTAAATTTCTGCCCATTTGGTACCATAGAGCCAGAGAAAACTGCTTCCAAAGTTCGAACCCAAGTCTGAAATTAGCGTCCATAAAAATTATGATATTTATAAAAATCCAACTTTATATAGATTTTGTGACTGAATTCGAATTGAAGCATGATTCTTATGACTGTTCCAAAATTCTAGCCCATTTGGTACAATAGAGCCTGAGAAAACTGCTTCCAAAGTTCGAACCCAAGTCTGAAATTAGCGTTCATTAAAATCATGATTTTTCTAAGAGTAAAACTTTATGGAGATTTTGTGACTGAATTCGATTTGTACAACGATTCTTACCACTTTTCCAAAATTTTAGCCCATTTGGTACCATAGAGCCTGAGAAAACTGCTTCCAAAGTTCGAACCCAAGTCTGAAATAAGCGTTCATTAAATTCAAGATTTTTCTAAGAGTCAAACTTTATGGAGATTTTGTGACTGAATTCGATTTGTACCACGATTTTTACCACGTTTCCAAAATTTCTGCCCATTTGGTATCATAGAGCCAGAGAAAACTGCTTCCAAAGTTCGAACCCAAGTCTGAAATTAGCGTCCATAAAAATTATGATTTTTATAAAAATCCAACTTTATATAGATTTTGTGACTGAATTCGAATTGGAGCATGATTCTTATGACTGTTCCAAAATTCTAGCCCATTTGGTACAATAGAGCCTGAGAAAACTGCTTCCAAAGTTCGAACCCAAGTCTGAAATTAGCGTTCATTAAAATCATGATTTTTCTAAGAGTGAAACTTTATGGAGATTTTGTGACTGAATTTGATTTGTTCCACGATTTTTACCACGTTTCCAAAATTTCTGCCCATTTGGTACCATAGAGCCTGAGAAAACTGCTTCCAAAGTTCGAACCCAAGTTTGAAATTAGCGTCCATAAAAATTATGTTTTTTATAAAAATCCAACTTTATGGAGATTTTGTGACTGAATTCGATTTGTACCACGTTTCCAAAATTTCAGCCCATTTGGTAACATAGAGCCTGAGAAAACTGCTTCCAAAGTTCGAACCCAAGTCTGAAATAAGCGTTCATTAAATTCAAGATTTTTCTAAGAGTCAAACTTTATGGAGATTTTGTGACTGAATTTGATTTGTACCACGATTTTTACCACGTTTCCAAAATTTCTGCCCATTTGGTACCATAGAGCCAGAGAAAACTGCTTCCAAAGTTCGAACCCAAGTCTGAAATTAGCGTCCATAAAAATTATGATTTTTATAAAAATCCAACTTTATATAGATTTTGTGACTGAATTCGAATTGGAGCATGATTCTTATGACTGTTCCAAAATTCTAGCCCATTTGGTACAATAGAGCCTCAGAAAACTGCTTCCAAAGTTCGAACCCAAGTCTGAAATTAGCGTTCATTAAAATCATGATTTTTCTAAGAGTGAAACTTTATGGAGATTTTGTGACTGAATTCGATTTGTACCACGATTCTTACCACTTTTCCAAAATTTTAGCCTTTTTGGTACCATAGAGCCTGAGAAAACTGCTTCCAAAGTTCGAACCCAAGTCTGAAATTAGCGTCCTTAAAAATTATGATTTTTAGAAAAATCCAACTTTATATTGATTTTGTTACTGAATTCGATTTGGAGCATGATTCTTATGACTGTTCCAAACTTCTAGCCCATTTGGTACCATAGAGCCTGAGAAAAGTGCTTCCAAAGTTCGAACCCAAGTCTGAAATTAGCGTCCATAAAAATTATGATTTTTAAAAAAATCCAACTTTATATAGATTTTGTGACTGAATTCGATTTGTACCACGATTCTTACGACTTTTCCAAAATTCAAGCCCATTTGGTACCATAGATTTTGAGAAAACTGCTTCCAAAGTTCGAACCCAAGTCTGAAATTAGCGTTCATTAAAATCATGATTTTTCTAAGAGTGAAACTTTATGGAGATTTTGTGACTGAATTCGATTTGTACCACGATTCTTACCACTTTTCCAAAATTTTAGCCTATTTGGTACCATAGAGCCTGAGAAAACTGCTTCCAAAGTTCGAACCCAAGTCTGAAATTAGCGTCCATAAAAATTATGATTTTTAGAAAAATCCAACTTTATATAGATTTTGTGACTGAATTCGATTTGGAGCATGATTCTTATTACTGTTCCAAACTTCTAGCCCATTTGGTACCATAGAGCCTGAGAAAACTGCATCCAAAGTTCGAACCCAAGTCTGAAATTAGCGTCCATAAAAATTATGATTTTAAAAAAAATCCAACTTTATATAGATTTTGTGACTGAATTCGATTTGTACCACGATTTTTACCACGTTTCCGAAATTTAAGCCCATTTGGTACCATAGATTTTGAGAAAACTGCTTCCAAAGTTCGAACCCATGACTGAAATAAGCGTTCATTAAATTCAAGATTTTTCTTAGAGTCAAACTTTATGGAGATTTTGTGACTGAATTTGATTTGTACCACGATTTTTACCACGTTTCCAAAATTTCTGCCCATTTGGTACCATAGAGCCTGAGAAAACTGCTTCCAAAGTTCGAACCCAAGTCTGAAATTAGCGTCCATAAAAATTATGATTTTTATAAAAATCCAACTTTATATAGATTTTGTGACTGAATTCGAATTGGAGCATGATTCTTATGACTGTTCCAAAATTCTAGCCCATTTGGTACCATAGAGTCTGAGAAAACTGCTTCCAAAGTTCGAACCCAAGTCTGAAATTAGCGTCCATTAAAACGATGATTTTTCTAAGAGTGAAACTTTATGGAGATTTTGTGAATGATTTCGATTTGTACCACGATTTTTACCACGTTTAAAAAATTTCTGCCCATTTGGTACTATAGAGCCAGAGAAAACTGCTTCCAAAGTTCGAACCCAAGTCTGAAATAAGCGTTCATTAAATTCAAGATTTTTCTAAGAGTCAAACTTTATGGAGATTTTGTGACTGAATTTGATTTGTACCACGATTTTTACCACGTTACCAAAATTTCTGCCCATTTGGTACCAAAGAGCCTGAGAAAACTGCTTCCAAAGTTCGAACCCAAGTCTGAAATTAGCGTCCATAAAAATTATGATATTTATAAAAATCCAACTTTATATAGATTTTGTGACTGAATTCGAATTGAAGCATGATTCTTATGACTGTTCCAAAATTTTAGCCCATTTGGTACAATAGAGCCTGAGAAAACTGCTTCCAAAGTTCGAACCCAAGTCTGAAATTAGCGTTCATTAAAATCATGATTTTTCTAAGAGTGAAACTTTATGGAGATTTTGTGACTGAATTCGATTTGTACCACGATTCTTACCACTTTTCAAAATTTTAGCCTATTTGGTACCATAGAGCCTGAGAAAACTGCTTCCAAAGTTCGAACCCAAGTCTGAAATTAGCGTCCATTAAATTCAAGATTTTTCTAAGAGTCAAACTTTATGGAGATTTTGTGACTGAATTTGATTTGTACCACGATTTTTACCACGTTTCCAAAATTTCAGCCCATTTGGTACCATAGAGCCTGAGAAAACTGCTTCCAAAGTTCGAACCCAAGTCTGAAATTAGCGTTCATTAAAATCATGATTTTTCTAAGAGTAAAACTTTATGGAGATTTTGTGACTGAATTCGATTTGTACCACGATTCTTACTACTTTTCCAAAATTTTAGCCCATTTGGTACCATAGAGCCTGAGAAAACTGCTTCCAAAGTTCGAACCCAAGTCTGAAATAAGCGTTCATTAAATTCAAGATTTTTCTAAGAGTGAAACTTTATGGAGATTTTGTGACTGAATTTGATTTGTACCACGATTTTTACCACGTTTAAAAAATTTCTGCCCATTTGGTACTATAGAGCCAGAGAAAACTGCTTCCAAAGTTCGAACCCAAGCCTGAAATTAGCGTCCATAAAAATTATGATTTTTATAAAAATCCAACTTTATATAGATTTTGTGACTGAATTCGAATTGGAGCATGATTCTTATGACTCTTCCAAAATTCTAGCCCATTTGGTACAATAGAGCCTGAGAAAACTGCTTCCAAAGTTCGAACCCAAGTCTGAAATTAGCGTTCATTAAAATCATGATTTTTCTAAGAGTGAAACTTTATGGAGATTTTGTGAATGAATTCGATTTGTACCACGATTTTTACCACGTTTCCGAAATTTCAGCCCATTTGGTACAATAGAGCCTGAGAAAACTGCTTCCAAAGTTCGAACCCAAGTCTGAAATAAGCGTTCATTAAATTCAAGATTTTTCTAAGAGTCAAACTTTATGGAGATTTTGTGACTGAATTTGATTTGTACCACGATTTTTACCACGTTACCAAAATTTCTGCCCATTTGGTACCAAAGAGCCTGAGAAAACTGCTTCCAAAGTTCGAACCCAAGTCTGAAATTAGCGTCCATAAAAATTATGATATTTATAAAAATCCAACTTTATATAGATTTTGTGACTGAATTCGAATTGAAGCATGATTCTTATGACTGTTCCAAAATTTTAGCCCATTTGGTAAAATAGAGCCTGAGAAAACTGCTTCCAAAGTTCGAACCCAAGTCTGAAATTAGCGTTCATTAAAATCATGATTTTTCTAAGAGTGAAACTTTATGGAGATTTTGTGACTGAATTCGATTTGTACCACGATTCTTACCACTTTTCAAAATTTTAGCCTATTTGGTACCATAGAGCCTGAGAAAACTGCTTCCAAAGTTCGAACCCAAGTCTGAAATTAGCGTCCATTAAATTCAAGATTTTTCTAAGAGTCAAACTTTATGGAGATTTTGTGACTGAATTTGATTTGTACCACGATTTTTACCACGTTTCCAAAATTTCAGCCCATTTGGTACCATAGAGCCTGAGAAAACTGCTTCCAAAGTTCGAACCCAAGTCTGAAATTAGCGTCCATAAAAATTATGATTTTTATAAAAATCCAACTTTATATAGATTTTGTGACTGAATTCGAATTGGAGCATGATTCTTATGACTCTTCCAAAATTCGAGCCCATTTGGTACAATAGAGCCTGAGAAAACTGCTTCCAAAGTTCGAACCCAAGTCTGAAATTAGCGTTCATTAAAATCATGATTTTTCTAAGAGTGAAACTTTATGGAGATTTTGTGAATGAATTCGATTTGTACCACGATTTTTACCACGTTTAAAAAATTTCTGCCCATTTGGTACTATAGAGCCAGAGAAAACTGCTTCCAAAGTTCGAACCCAAGTCTGAAATTAGCGTCCATAAAAATTATGATTTTTATAAAAATCCAACTTTATATAGATTTTGTGACTGAATTCGAATTGGAGCATGAATCTTATGACTCTTCCAAAATTCTAGCCCATTTGGTACAATAGAGCCTGAGAAAACTGCTTCCAAAGTTCGAACCCAAGTCTGAAATTAGCGTTCATTAAAATCATGATTTTTCTAAGAGTGAAACTTTATGGAGATTTTGTGAATGAATTCGATTTGTACCACGATTTTTACCACGTTTCCGAAATTTCAGCCCATTTGGTACAATAGAGCCTGAGAAAACTGCTTCCAAAGTTCGAACCCAAGTCTGAAATAAGCGTTCATTAAATTCAAGATTTTTCTAAGAGTCAAACTTTATGGAGATTTTGTGACTGAATTTGATTTGTTCCACGATTTTTACCACGTTACCAAAATTTCTGCCCACTTGGTACCAAAGAGCCTGAGAAAACTGCTTCCAAAGTTCGAACCCAAGTCTGAAATTAGCGTCCATAAAAATTATGATATTTATAAAAATCCAACTTTATATAGATTTTGTGACTGAATTCGAATAGAAGCATGATTCTTATGACTGTTCCAAAATTTTAGCCCATTTGGTACAATAGAGCCTGAGAAAACTGCTTCCAAAGTTCGAACCCAAGTCTGAAATTAGCGTTCATTAAAATCATGATTTTTCTAAGAGTGAAACTTTATGGAGATTTTGTGACTGAATTCGATTTGTACCACGATTCTTACCACTTTTCAAAATTTTAGCCTATTTGGTACCATAGAGCCTGAGAAAACTGCTTCCAAAGTTCGAACCCAAGTCTGAAATTAGCGTCCATTAAATTCAAGATTTTTCTAAGAGTCAAACTTTATGGAGATTTTGTGACTGAATTTGATTTGTACCACGATTTTTACCACGTTTCCAAAATTTCAGCCCATTTGGTACCATAGAGCCTGAGAAAACTGCTTCCAAAGTTCGAACCCAAGTCTGAAATTAGCGTTCATTAAAATCATGATTTTTCTAAGAGTAAAACTTTATGGAGATTTTGTGACTGAATTCGATTTGTACCACGATTCTTACCACTTTTCCAAAATTTTAGCCCATTTGGTACCATAGAGCCTGAGAAAACTGCTTCCAAAGTTCGAACCCAAGTCTGAAATAAGCGTTCATTAAATTCAAGATTTTTCTAAGAGTGAAACTTTATGGAGATTTTGTGACTGAATTTGATTTGTACCACGATTTTTACCACGTTTAAAAAATTTCTGCCCATTTGGTACTATAGAGCCAGAGAAAACTGCTTCCAAAGTTCGAACCCAAGTCTGAAATTAGCGTCCATAAAAATTATGATTTTTATAAAAATCCAACTTTATATAGATTTTGTGACTGAATTCGAATTGGAGCATGATTCTTATGACTCTTCCAAAATTCTAGCCCATTTGGTACAATAGAGCCTGAGAAAACTGCTTCCAAAGTTCGAACCCAAGTCTGAAATTAGCGTTCATTAAAATCATGATTTTTCTAAGAGTGAAACTTTAT
The DNA here is from genome assembly GCA_026573805.1 of Hesperophylax magnus. Classification (NCBI taxonomy): domain Eukaryota; kingdom Metazoa; phylum Arthropoda; class Insecta; order Trichoptera; family Limnephilidae; genus Hesperophylax; species Hesperophylax magnus. Next base: position 230,999 of record JAIUSX010000043.1, on the reverse strand, counting down.
GGAGATTTTGTGAATGAATTCGATTTGTACCACGATTTTTACCACGTTTCCGAAATTTCAGCCCATTTGGTACAATAGAGCCTGAGAAAACTGCTTCCAAAGTTCGAACCCAAGTCTGAAATAAGCGTTCATTAAATTCAAGATTTTTCTAAGAGTCAAACTTTATGGAAATTTTGTGACTGAATTTGATTTGTACCACGATTTTTACCACGTTACCAAAATTTCTGCCCATTTGGTACCAAAGAGCCTGAGAAAACTGCTTCCAAAGTTCGAACCCCATTCTGAAATTAGCGTCCATAAAAATTATGATATTTATAAAAATCCAACTTTATATAGATTTTGTGACTGAATTCGAATTGAAGCATGATTCTTATGACTGTTCCAAAATTTTAGCCCATTTGGTAAAATAGAGCCTGAGAAAACTGCTTCCAAAGTTCGAACCCAAGTCTGAAATTAGCGTTCATTAAAATCATGATTTTTCTAAGAGTGAAACTTTATGGAGATTTTGTGACTGAATTCGATTTGTACCACGATTCTTACCACTTTTCAAAATTTTAGCCTATTTGGTACCATAGAGCCTGAGAAAACTGCTTCCAAAGTTCGAACCCAAGTCTGAAATTAGCGTCCATTAAATTCAAGATTTTTCTAAGAGTCAAACTTTATGGAGATTTTGTGACTGAATTTGATTTGTACCACGATTTTTACCACGTTTCCAAAATTTCAGCCCATTTGGTACCATAGAGCCTGAGAAAACTGCTTCCAAAGTTCGAACCCAAGTCTGAAATTAGCGTTCATTAAAATCATGATTTTTCTAAGAGTAAAACTTTATGGAGATTTTGTGACTGAATTCGATTTGTACCACGATTCTTACCACTTTTCCAAAATTTTAGCCCATTTGGTACCATAGAGCCTGAGAAAACTGCTTCCAAAGTTCGAACCCAAGTCTGAAATAAGCGTTCATTAAATTCAAGATTTTTCTAAGAGTCAAACTTTATGGAGATTTTGTGACTGAATTTGATTTGTACCACGATTTTTACCACGTTTCCAAAATTTCTGCCCATTTGGTACCATAGAGCCAGAGAAAACTGCTTCCAAAGTTCGAACCCAAGTCTGAAATTAGCGTCCATAAAAATTATGATTTTTATAAAAATCCAACTTTATATAGATTTTGTGACTGAATTCGAATTGGAGCATGATTCTTATGACTCTTCCAAAATTCTAGCCCATTTGGTACAATAGAGCCTGAGAAAACTGCTTCCAAAGTTCGAACCCAAGTTTGAAATTAGCGTTCATTTAAATCATGATTTTTCTAAGAGTGAAACTTTATGGAGATTTTGTGACTGAGTTCGATTTGTACCACGATTCTTACCACTTTTCCAAAATTTTAGCCTATTTGGTACCATAGAGCCTGAGAAAACTGCTTCCAAAGTTCGAACCCAAGTCTGAAATTAGCGTCCATAAAAATTATGATTTTTAAAAAAATCCAACTTTATATAGATTTTGTGACTGAATTCGATTTGTACCACGATTCTTACGTCTTTTCCAAAATTTAAGCCCATTTGGCACGATAGATTTTGAGAAAACTGCTTCCAAAGTTCGAACCCATGTCTGAAATAAGCGTTCATTAAATTCAAGATTTTTCTTAGAGTCAAACTTTATGGAGATTTTGTGACTGAATTTGATTTGTACCACGATTTTTACCACGTTTCCAAAATTTCTGCCCATTTGGTACCATAGAGCCAGAGAAAACTGCTTCCAAAGTTCGAACCCAAGTCTGAAATTAGCGTCCATAAAAATTATGATTTTTATAAAAATCCAACTTTATATAGATTTTGTGACTGAATTCGAATTGGAGCATGATTCTTATGACTGTTCCAAAATTCTAGCCCATTTGGTACCATAGAGTCTGAGAAAACTGCTTCCAAAGTTCGAACCAAAGTCTGAAATTAGCGTCCATTAAAATGATGATTTTTCTAAGAGTGAAACTTTATGGAGATTTTGTGAATGAATTCGATTTGTACCACGATTTTCACCACGTTTCCGAAATTTCAGCCCATTTGGTACCATAGAGCCTGAGAAAACTGCTTCCAAAGTTCGAACTCAAGTCTGAAATAAGCGTTCATTAAATTCAAGATTTTTCTAAGAGTCAAACTTTATGGAGATTTTGTGACTGAATTTGATTTGTACCACGATTTTTACCACGTTTCCAAAATTTCTGCCCATTTGGTACCATAGAGCCAGAGAAAACTGCTTCCAAAGTTCGAACCCAAGTCTGAAATAAGCGTCCATAAAAATTATGACTTTTATAAAAATCCAACTTTATATAGATTTTGTGACTGAATTCGATTTGTACCACGATTCTTACGACTTTTCCAAAATTTAAGCCCATTTGGAACCATAGATTTTGAGAAAACTGCTTCCAAAGTTCGAACCCATGTCTGAAATAAGCGTTCATTAAATTCAAGATTTTTCTTAGAGTCAAACTTTATGGAGATTTTGTGACTGAATTTGAATTGTACCACGATTTTTACCACGTTTCCAAAATTTCTGCCCATTTGGTACCATAGAGCCTGAGAAAACTGCTTCCAAAGTTCGAACCCAAGTTTGAAATTAGCGTCCATAAAAATTATGTTTTTTATAAAAATCCAACTTTATGGAGATTTTGTGACTGAATTCGATTTGTACCACGTTTCCAAAATTTCAGCCCATTTGGTAACATAGAGCCTGAAAAAACTGCTTCCAAAGTTCGAACCCAAGTCTGAAATAAGCGTTCATTAAATTCAAGATTTTTCTAAGAGTCAAACTTTATGGACATTTTGTGACTGAATTTGATTTGTACCACGATTTTTACCACGTTTCCAAAATTTCTGCCCATTTGGTACCATAGAGCCAGAGAAAACTGCTTCCAAAGTTCGAACCCAAGTCTGAAATTAGCGTCCATAAAAATTATGATTTTTATAAAAATCCAACTTTATATAGATTTTGTGACTGAATTCGAATTGGAGCATGATTCTTATGACTGTTCCAAAATTCTAGCCCATTTGGTACCATAGAGTCTGAGAAAACTGCTTCCAAAGTTCGAACCCAAGTCTGAAATTAGCGTCCATTAAAATGATGATTTTTCTAAGAGTGAAACTTTATGGAGATTTTGTGAATGAATTCGATTTGTACCACGATTTTTACCACGTTTCCGAAATTTCAGCCCATTTGGTACCATAGAGCCTGAGAAAACTGCTTCCAAAGTTCGAACCCAAGTTTGAAATAAGCGTTCATTAAATTCAAGATTTTTCTAAGAGTCAAACTTTATGGAGATTTTGTGACTGAATTTGATTTGTACCACGATTTTTACCACGTTTCCAAAATTTCTGCCCATTTGGTACCATAGAGCCTGAGAAAACTGCTTCCAAAGTTCGAACCCAAGTCTGAAATTAGCGTCCATAAAAATTATGATATTTATAAAAATCCAACTTTATATAGATTTTGTGACTGAATTCGAATTGAAGCATGATTCTTATGACTGTTCCAAAATTCTAGCCCATTTGGTACAATAGAGCCTGAGAAAACTGCTTCCAAAGTTCGAAACCAAGTCTGAAATTAGCGTTCATTAAAATCATGATTTTTCTAAGAGTGAAACTTTATGGAGATTTTGTGACTGAATTCGATTTGTACCACGATTCTTACCACTTTTCAAAATTTTAGCCTATTTGGTACCATAGAGCCTGAGAAAACTGCTTCCAAAGTTCGAACCCAAGTCTGAAATTAGCGTCCATTAAATTCAAGATTTTTCTAAGAGTCAAACTTTATGGACATTTTGTGACTGAATTTGATTTGTACCACGATTTTTACCACGTTTCCAAAATTTCTGCCCATTTGGTACCATAGAGCCAGAGAAAACTGCTTCCAAAGTTCGAACCCAAGTCTGAAATTAGCGTCCATAAAAATTATGATTTTTATAAAAATCCAACTTTATATAGATTTTGTGACTGAATTCGAATTGGAGCATGATTCTTATGACTGTTCCAAAATTCTAGCCCATTTGGTACCATAGAGTCTGAGAAAACTGCTTCCAAAGTTCGAACCCAAGTCTGAAATTAGCGTCCATTAAAATGATGATTTTTCTAAGAGTGAAACTTTATGGAGATTTTGTGAATGAATTCGATTTGTACCACGATTTTTACCACGTTTCCGAAATTTCAGCCCATTTGGTACCATAGAGCCTGAGAAAACTGCTTCCAAAGTTCGAACCCAAGTCTGAAATAAGCGTTCATTAAATTCAAGATTTTTCTAAGAGTCAAACTTTATGGAGATTTTGTGACTGAATTTGATTTGTACCACGATTTTTACCACGTTTCCAAAATTTCTGCCCATTTGGTACCATAGAGCCTGAGAAAACTGCTTCCAAAGTTCGAACCCAAGTCTGAAATTAGCGTCCATAAAAATTATGATATTTATAAAAATCCAAATTTATATAGATTTTGTGACTGAATTCGAATTGAAGCATGATTCTTATGACTGTTCCAAAATTCTAGCCCATTTGGTACAATAGAGCTTGAGAAAACTGCTTCCAAAGTTCGAACCCAAGTCTGAAATTAGCGTTCATTAAAATCATGATTTTTCTAAGAGTAAAACTTTATGGAGATTTTGTGACTGAATTCGATTTGTACCACGATTCTTACCACTTTTCCAAAATTTTAGCCCATTTGGTACCATAGAGCCTGAGAAAACTGCTTCCAAAGTTCGAACCCAAGTCTGAAATAAGCGTTCATTAAATTCAAGATTTTTCTAAGAGTCAAACTTTATGGAGATTTTGTGACTGAATTTGATTTGTTCCACGATTTTTACCACGTTTCCAAAATTTCTGCCCATTTGGTACCATAGAGCCAGAGAAAACTGCTTCCAAAGTTCGAACCCAAGTCTGAAATTAGCGTCCATAAAAATTATGATTTTTATAAAAATCCAACTTTATTTAGATTTTGTGACTGAATTCGAATTGGAGCATGATTCTTATGACTGTTCCAAAATTCTAGCCCATTTGGTACAATAGAGCCTGAGAAAACTGCTTCCAAAGTTCGAACCCAAGTCTGAAATTAGCGTCCATAAAAATTATGATTTTTAAAAAAATCCAACTTTATATAGATTTTGTGACTGAATTCGATTTATACCACGATTCTTACGACTTTTCCAAAATTTAAGCCCATTTGGAACCATAGATTTTGAGAAAACTGCTTCCAAAGTTCGAACCCATGTCTGAAATAAGCGTTCATTAAATTCAAGATTTTTCTTAGAGTCAAACTTTATGGAGATTTTGTGACTGAATTTGATTTGTACCACGATTTTTACCACGTTTCCAAAATTTCTGCCCATTTGGTACCATAGAGCCTGAGAAAACTGCTTCCAAAGTTCGAACCCAAGTTTGAAATTAGCGTCCATAAAAATTATGTTTTTTATAAAAATCCAACTTTATGGAGATTTTGTGACTGAATTCGATTTGTACCACGTTTCCAAAATTTCAGCCCATTTGGTAACATAGAGCCTGAGAAAACTGCTTCCAAAGTTCGAACCCACGTCTGAAATAAGCGTTCATTAAATTCAAGATTTTTCTAAGAGTCAAACTTTATGGACATTTTGTGACTGAATTTGATTTGAACCACGATTTTTACCACGTTTCCAAAATTTCTGCCCATTTGGTACCATAGAGCCAGAGAAAACTGCTTCCAAAGTTCGAACCCAAGTCTGAAATTAGCGTCCATAAAAATTATGATTTTTATAAAAATCCTACCTTATATAGATTTTGTGACTGAATTCGAATTGGAGCATGATTCTTATGACTGTTCCAAAATTCTAGCCCATTTGGTACAATAGAGCCTGAGAAAACTGCTTCCAAAGTTCGAACCCAAGTCTGAAATTAGCGTCCATAAAAATTATGATTTTTAAAAAAATCCAACTTTATATAGATTTTGTGACTGAATTCGATTTGTACCACGATTCTTACGACTTTTCCAAAATAAAAACCCATTTGGTACCATAGATTTTGAGAAAACTGCTTCCAACGTTCGAACCCAAGTCTGAAATAAGCGTTCATTAAATTCAAGATTTTTCTTAGAGTCAAACTTTATGGAGATTTTGTGAATGAATTTGATTTGTACCACGATTTTTACCACGTTTCCAAAATTTCTGCCCATTTGGTACCATAGAGCCTGAGAAAACTGCTTCCAAAGTTCGAACCCAAGTTTGAAATTAGGGTCCATAAAAATTATGTTTTTTATAAAAATCCAACTTTATATAGATTTTGTGACTGAATTCGAATTGGAGCATGATTCTTATGACTGTTCCAAAATTCTAGCCCATTTGGTACCATAGAGCCTGAGAAAAATGCTTCCAAAGTTCGAACCCAAGTATGAAATTAGCGTCCATTAAAATGATGATTTTTCTAAGAGTGAAACTTTATGGAGATTTTGTGACTGAATTCGATTTGTACCACGATTTTTACCACGTTTCCAAAATTTCAGCCCATTTGGTACCATAGAGCCTGAGAAAACTGCTTCCAAAGTTCGAACCCAAGTCTAAAATTAGCGTCCATAAAAATTGTGATTTTAAAAAAAATCCAACTTAATATAGATTTTGTGACTGAATTCGATTTGTACCACGATTCTTACGACTTTTCCAAAATTTAAGCCCATTTGGTAACATAGATTTTGAGAAAACTGCTTCCAAAGTTCGAACCCAAGTCTGAAATAAGCGTTCATTAAAATCATGATTTTTCTAAGAGTGAAACTTTATGGAGATTTTGTGACTGAATTCGATTTGTACCACGATTCTTACGACTTTTCCAAAATTTAAGCCCATTTGGTACCATAGATTTTGAGAAAACTGCTTCCAAAGTTCGAACCCAAGTCTGAAATAAGCGTTCATTAAATTCAAGATTTTTCTTAGAGTCAAACTTTATGGAGATTTTGTGACTGAATTCGATTTGTACCACGATTCTTACCACTTTTCCAAAATTTTAGCCTATTTGGTACCATAGAGCCTGAGAAAACTGCTTCCAAAGTTCGAACCCAAGTTTGAAATTAGCGTCCATAAAAATTATGTTTTTTATAAAAATCCAACTTTATGGAGATTTTGTGACTGAATTCGATTTGTACCACGTTTCCAAAATTTCAGCCCATTTGGTAACATAGAGCCTGAGAAAACTGCTTCCAAAGTTCGAACCCAAGTCTGAAATAAGCGTTCATTAAATTCAAGATTTTTCTAAGAGTCAAACTTTATGGACATTTTGTGACTGAATTTGATTTGTACCACGATTTTTACCACGTTTCCAAAATTTCTGCCCATTTGGTACCATAGAGCCAGAGAAAACTGCTTCCAAAGTTCGAACCCAAGTCTGAAATTAGCGTCCATAAAAATTATGATTTTTATAAAAATCCAACTTTATATAGATTTTGTGACTGAATTCGAATTGGAGCATGATTCTTATGACTGTTCCAAAATTCTAGCCCATTTGGTACAATAGAGCCTGAGAAAACTGCTTCCAAAGTTCGAACCCAAGTCTGAAATTAGCGTCCATAAAAATTATGATTTTTAAAAAAATCCAACTTTATATAGATTTTGTGACTGAATTCGATTTGTACCACGATTCTTACGACTTTTCCAAAATTAAAGCCCATTTAGTACCATAGATTTTGAGAAAACTGCTTCCAACGTTCGAACCCAAGTCTGAAATAAGCGTTCATTAAATTCAAGATTTTTCTTAGAGTCAAACTTTATGGAGATTTTGTGAATGAATTTGATTTGTACCACGATTTTTACCACGTTTCCAAAATTTCTGCCCATTTGGTACCATAGAGCCTGAGAAAACTGCTTCCAAAGTTCGAACCCAAGTTTGAAATTAGCGTCCATAAAAATTATGTTTTTTATAAAAATCCAACTTTATATAGATTTTGTGACTGAATTCGAATTGGAGCATGATTCTTATGACTGTTCCAAAATTCTAGCCCATTTGGTACCATAGAGCCTGAGAAAACTGCTTCCAAAGTTCGAACCCAAGTATGAAATTAGCGTCCATTAAAATGATGATTTTTCTAAGAGTGAAACTTTATGGAGATTTTGTGACTGAATTCGATTTGTACCACGATTTTTACCACGTTTCCAAAATTTCAGCCCATTTAGTACCATAGAGCCTGAGAAAACTGCTTCCAAAGTTCGAACCCAAGTCTGAAATTAGCGTCCATAAAAATTGTGATTTTTAAAAAAATCCAACTTTATATAGATTTTGTGACTGAATTCGATTTGTACCACGATTCTTACGACTTTTCCAAAATTTAAGCCCATTTGGTAACATAGATTTTGAGAAAACTGCTTCCAAAGTTCGAACCCAAGTCTGAAATAAGCGTTCATTAAAATCATGATTTTTCTAAGAGTGAAACTTTATGGAGATTTTGTGACTGAATTCGATTTGTACCACGATTCTTACGACTTTTCCAAAATTTAAGCCCATTTGGTACCATAGATTTTGAGAAAACTGCTTCCAAAGTTCGAACCCAAGTCTGAAATAAGCGTTCATTAAATTCAAGATTTTTCTTAGAGTCAAACTTTATGGAGATTTTGTGACTGAATTCGATTTGTACCACGATTCTTACCACTTTTCCAAAATTTTAGCCTATTTGGTACCATAGAGCCTGAGAAAACTGCTTCCAAAGTTCGAACCCAAGTCTGAAATTAGCGTCCATAAAAATTATGATTTTTATAAAAATCCAACTTTATATAGATTTTGTGACTGAATTCGAATTGGAGCATGATTCTTATGACTGTTCCAAAATTCTAGCCCAGTTGGTACCATAGAGCCTGAGAAAACTGCTTCCAAAATTCGAACCCAAGTCTGAAATTAGCGTCCATTAAAATGATGATTTTTCTAAGAGTGAAACTTTATGGAGATTTTGTGAATGAATTCGATTTGTACCACGATTTTTACCACGTTTCCAAAATTTCTGCCCATTTGGTACCATAGAGCCTGAGAAAACTGCTTCCAAAGTTCGAACCCAAGTCTGAAATTAGCGTCCATAAAAATTATGATTTTTATAAAAATCCAACTTTATATAGATTTTGTGACTGAATTCGAATTGGAGCATGATTCTTATGACTGTTCCAAAATTCTAGCCCATTTGGTACAATAGAGCCTGAGAAAACTGCTTCCAAAGTTCGAACCCAAGTCTGAAATTAGCGTCCATAAAAATTATGATTTTTAAAAAAATCCAACTTTATATAGATTTTGTGACTGAATTCGATTTGTACCACGATTCTTACGACTTTTCCAAAATAAAAACCCATTTGGTACCATAGATTTTGAGAAAACTGCTTCCAACGTTCGAACCCAAGTCTGAAATAAGCGTTCATTAAATTCAAGATTTTTCTTAGAGTCAAACTTTATGGAGATTTTGTGAATGAATTTGATTTGTACCACGATTTTTACCATGTTTCCAAAATTTCTGCCCATTTGGTACCATAGAGCCTGAGAAAACTGCTTCCAAAGTTCGAACCCAAGTTTGAAATTAGCGTCCATAAAAATTATGTTTTTTATAAAAATCCAACTTCATATAGATTTTGTGACTGAATTCGAATTGGAGCATGATTCTTATGACTGTTCCAAAATTCTAGCCCATTTGGTACCATAGAGCCTGAGAAAAATGCTTCCAAAGTTCGAACCCAAGTATGAAATTAGCGTCCATTAAAATGATGATTTTTCTAAGAGTGAAACTTTATGGAGATTTTGTGACTGAATTCGATTTGTACCACGATTTTTACCACGTTTCCAAAATTTCAGCCCATTTGGTACCATAGAGCCTGAGAAAACTGCTTCCAAAGTTCGAACCCAAGTCTAAAATTAGCGTCCATAAAAATTGTGATTTTAAAAAAAATCCAACTTAATATAGATTTTGTGACTGAATTCGATTTGTACCACGATTCTTACGACTTTTCCAAAATTTAAGCCCATTTGGAACCATAGATTTTGAGAAAACTGCTTCCAAAGTTCGAACCCATGTCTGAAATAAGCGTTCATTAAATTCAAGATTTTTCTTAGAGTCAAACTTTATGGAGATTTTGTGACTGAATTTGATTTGTACCACGATTTTTACCACGTTTCCAAAATTTCTGCCCATTTGGTACCATAGAGCCTGAGAAAACTGCTTCCAAAGTTCGAACCCAAGTTTGAAATTAGCGTCCATAAAAATTATGTTTTTTATAAAAATCCAACTTTATGGAGATTTTGTGACTGAATTCGATTTGTACCACGTTTCCAAAATTTCAGCCCATTTGGTAACATAGAGCCTGAGAAAACTGCTTCCAAAGTTCGAACCCACGTCTGAAATAAGCGTTCATTAAATTCAAGATTTTTCTAAGAGTCAAACTTTATGGACATTTTGTGACTGAATTTGATTTGTACCACGATTTTTACCACGTTTCCAAAATTTCTGCACATTTGGTACCATAGAGCCAGAGAAAACTGCTTCCAAAGTTCGAACCCAAGTCTGAAATTAGCGTCCATAAAAATTATGATTTTTATAAAAATCCTACCTTATATAGATTTTGTGACTGAATTCGAATTGGAGCATGATTCTTATGACTGTTCCAAAATTCTAGCCCATTTGGTACAATAGAGCCTGAGAAAACTGCTTCCAAAGTTCGAACCCAAGTCTGAAATTAGCGTCCATAAAAATTATGATTTTTAAAAAAATCCAACTTTATATAGATTTTGTGACTGAATTCGATTTGTACCACGATTCTTACGACTTTTCCAAAATAAAAACCCATTTGGTACCATAGATTTTGAGAAAACTGCTTCCAACGTTCGAACCCAAGTCTGAAATAAGCGTTCATTAAATTCAAGATTTTTCTTAGAGTCAAACTTTATGGAGATTTTGTGAATGAATTTGATTTGTACCACGATTTTTACCACGTTTCCAAAATTTCTGCCCATTTGGTACCATAGAGCCTGAGAAAACTGCTTCCAAAGTTCGAACCCAAGTTTGAAATTAGGGTCCATAAAAATTATGTTTTTTATAAAAATCCAACTTTATATAGATTTTGTGACTGAATTCGAATTGGAGCATGATTCTTATGACTGTTCCAAAATTCTAGCCCATTTGGTACCATAGAGCCTGAGAAAAATGCTTCCAAAGTTCGAACCCAAGTATGAAATTAGCGTCCATTAAAATGATGATTTTTCTAAGAGTGAAACTTTATGGAGATTTTGTGACTGAATTCGATTTGTACCACGATTTTTACCACGTTTCCAAAATTTCAGCCCATTTGGTACCATAGAGCCTGAGAAAACTGCTTCCAAAGTTCGAACCCAAGTCTAAAATTAGCGTCCATAAAAATTGTGATTTTAAAAAAAATCCAACTTAATATAGATTTTGTGACTGAATTCGATTTGTACCACGATTCTTACGACTTTTCCAAAATTTAAGCCCATTTGGTAACATAGATTTTGAGAAAACTGCTTCCAAAGTTCGAACCCAAGTCTGAAATAAGCGTTCATTAAAATCATGATTTTTCTAAGAGTGAAACTTTATGGAGATTTTGTGACTGAATTCGATTTGTACCACGATTCTTACGACTTTTCCAAAATTTAAGCCCATTTGGTACCATAGATTTTGAGAAAACTGCTTCCAAAGTTCGAACCCAAGTCTGAAATAAGCGTTCATTAAATTCAAGATTTTTCTTAGAGTCAAACTTTATGGACATTTTGTGACTGAATTTGATTTGTACCACGATTTTTACCACGTTTCCAAAATTTCTGCCCATTTGGTACCATAGAGCCAGAGAAAACTGCTTCCAAAGTTCGAACCCAAGTCTGAAATTAGCGTCCATTAAAATCATGATTTTTCTAAGAGTGAAACTTTATGGAGATTTTGTGACTGAATTCGATTTGTACCACGATTCTTACGACTTTTCCAAAATTTAAGCCCATTTGGTACCATAGATTTTGAGAAAACTGCTTCCAAAGTTCGAACCCAAGTCTGAAATTAGCGTCCATAAAAATTATGATTTTTATAAAAATCCAACTTTATTTAGATTTTGTGACTGAATTCGAATTGGAGCATGATTCTTATGACTGTTCCAAAATTCTAGCCCATTTGGTACAATAGAGCCTGAGAAAACTGCTTCCAAAGTTCGAACCCAAGTCTGAAATTAGCGTCCATAAAAATTATGATTTTTAAAAAAATCCAACTTTATATAGATTTTGTGACTGAATTCGATTTATACCACGATTCTTACGACTTTTCCAAAATTTAAGCCCATTTGGAACCATAGATTTTGAGAAAACTGCTTCCAAAGTTCGAACCCATGTCTGAAATAAGCGTTCATTAAATTCAAGATTTTTCTTAGAGTCAAACTTTATGGAGATTTTGTGACTGAATTTGATTTGTACCACGATTTTTACCACGTTTCCAAAATTTCTGCCCATTTGGTACCATAGAGCCTGAGAAAACTGCTTCCAAAGTTCGAACCCAAGTTTGAAATTAGCGTCCATAAAAATAATGTTTTTTATAAAAATCCAACTTTATGGAGATTTTGTGACTGAATTCGATTTGTACCACGTTTCCAAAATTTCAGCCCATTTGGTAACATAGAGCCTGAGAAAACTGCTTCCAAAGTTCGAACCCACGTCTGAAATAAGCGTTCATTAAATTCAAGATTTTTCTAAGAGTCAAACTTTATGGACATTTTGTGACTGAATTTGATTTGTACCACGATTTTTACCACGTTTCCAAAATTTCTGCCCATTTGGTACCATAGAGCCAGAGAAAACTGCTTCCAAAGTTCGAACCCAAGTCTGAAATTAGCGTCCATAAAAATTATGATTTTTATAAAAATCCTACCTTATATAGATTTTGTGACTGAATTCGAATTGGAGCATGATTCTTATGACTGTTCCAAAATTCTAGCCCATTTGGTACAATAGAGCCTGAGAAAACTGCTTCCAAAGTTCGAACCCAAGTCTGAAATTAGCGTCCATAAAAATTATGATTTTTAAAAAAATCCAACTTTATATAGATTTTGTGACTGAATTCGATTTGTACCACGATTCTTACGACTTTTCCAAAATAAAAACCCATTTGGTACCATAGATTTTGAGAAAACTGCTTCCAACGTTCGAACCCAAGTCTGAAATAAGCGTTCATTAAATTCAAGATTTTTCTTAGAGTCAAACTTTATGGAGATTTTGTGAATGAATTTGATTTGTACCACGATTTTTACCACGTTTCCAAAATTTCTGCCCATTTGGTACCATAGAGCCTGAGAAAACTGCTTCCAAAGTTCGAACCCAAGTTTGAAATTAGGGTCCATAAAAATTATGTTTTTTATAAAAATCCAACTTTATATAGATTTTGTGACTGAATTCGAATTGGAGCATGATTCTTATGACTGTTCCAAAATTCTAGCCCATTTGGTACCATAGAGCCTGAGAAAAATGCTTCCAAAGTTCGAACCCAAGTATGAAATTAGCGTCCATTAAAATGATGATTTTTCTAAGAGTGAAACTTTATGGAGATTTTGTGACTGAATTCGATTTGTACCACGATTTTTACCACGTTTCCAAAATTTCAGCCCATTTGGTACCATAGAGCCTGAGAAAACTGCTTCCAAAGTTCGAACCCAAGTCTAAAATTAGCGTCCATAAAAATTGTGATTTTAAAAAAAATCCAACTTAATATAGATTTTGTGACTGAATTCGATTTGTACCACGATTCTTACGACTTTTCCAAAATTTAAGCCCATTTGGTAACATAGATTTTGAGAAAACTGCTTCCAAAGTTCGAACCCAAGTCTGAAATAAGCGTTCATTAAAATCATGATTTTTCTAAGAGTGAAACTTTATGGAGATTTTGTGACTGAATTCGATTTGTACCACGATTCTTACGACTTTTCCAAAATTTAAGCCCATTTGGTACCATAGATTTTGAGAAAACTGCTTCCAAAGTTCGAACCCAAGTCTGAAATAAGCGTTCATTAAATTCAAGATTTTTCTTAGAGTCAAACTTTATGGAGATTTTGTGACTGAATTCGATTTGTACCACGATTCTTACCACTTTTCCAAAATTTTAGCCTATTTGGTACCATAGAGCCTGAGAAAACTGCTTCCAAAGTTCGAACCCAAGTTTGAAATTAGGGTCCATAAAAATTATGTTTTTTATAAAAATCCAACTTTATGGAGATTTTGTGACTGAATTCGATTTGTACCAAGTTTCCAAAATTTCAGCCCATTTGGTAACATAGAGCCTGAGAAAACTGCTTCCAAAGTTCGAACCCAAGTCTGAAATAAGCGTTCATTAAATTCAAGATTTTTCTAAGAGTCAAACTTTATGGACATTTTGTGACTGAATTTGATTTGTACAACGATTTTTACCACGTTTCCAAAATTTCTGCCCATTTGGTACCATAGAGCCAGAGAAAACTGCTTCCAAAGTTCGAACCCAAGTCTGAAATTAGCGTCCATAAAAATTATGATTTTTATAAAAATCCAACTTTATATAGATTTTGTGACTGAATTCGAATTGGAGCATGATTCTTATGACTGTTCCAAAATTCTAGCCCATTTGGTACCATAGAGCCTGAGAAAAATGCTTCCAAAGTTCGAACCCAAGTCTGAAATTAGCGTCCATAAAAATTATGATTTTTAAAAAAATCCAACTTTATATAGATTTTGTGACTGAATTCGATTTGTACCACGATTCTTACGACTTTTCCAAAATAAAAACCCATTTGGTACCATAGATTTTGAGAAAACTGCTTCCAACGTTCGAACCCAAGTCTGAAATAAGCGTTCATTAAATTCAAGATTTTTCTTAGAGTCAAACTTTATGGAGATTTTGTGAATGAATTTGATTTGTACCACGATTTTTACCACGTTTCCAAAATTTCTGCCCATTTGGTACCATAGAGCCTGAGAAAACTGCTTCCAAAGTTCGAACCCAAGTTTGAAATTAGGGTCCATAAAAATTATGTTTTTTATAAAAATCCAACTTTATATAGATTTTGTGACTGAATTCGAATTGGAGCATGATTCTTATGACTGTTCCAAAATTCTAGCCCATTTGGTACCATAGAGCCTGAGAAAAATGCTTCCAAAGTTCGAACCCAAGTATGAAATTAGCGTCCATTAAAATGATGATTTTTCTAAGAGTGAAACTTTATGGAGATTTTGTGACTGAATTCGATTTGTACCACGATTTTTACCACGTTTCCAAAATTTCAGCCCATTTGGTACCATAGAGCCTGAGAAAACTGCTTCCAAAGTTCGAACCCAAGTCTAAAATTAGCGTCCATAAAAATTGTGATTTTAAAAAAAATCCAACTTAATATAGATTTTGTGACTGAATTCGATTTGTACCACGATTCTTACGACTTTTCCAAAATTTAAGCCCATTTGGTAACATAGATTTTGAGAAAACTGCTTCCAAAGTTCGAACCCAAGTCTGAAATAAGCGTTCATTAAAATCATGATTTTTCTAAGAGTGAAACTTTATGGAGATTTTGTGACTGAATTCGATTTGTACCACGATTCTTACGACTTTTCCAAAATTTAAGCCCATTTGGTACCATAGATTTTGAGAAAACTGCTTCCAAAGTTCGAACCCAAGTCTGAAATAAGCGTTCATTAAATTCAAGATTTTTCTTAGAGTCAAACTTTATGGAGATTTTGTGACTGAATTCGATTTGTACCACGATTCTTACCACTTTTCCAAAATTTTAGCCTATTTGGTACCATAGAGCCTGAGAAAACTGCTTCCAAAGTTCGAACCCAAGTTTGAAATTAGCGTCCATAAAAATTATGTTTTTTATAAAAATCCAACTTTATGGAGATTTTGTGACTGAATTCGATTTGTACCAAGTTTCCAAAATTTCAGCCCATTTGGTAACATAGAGCCTGAGAAAACTGCTTCCAAAGTTCGAACCCAAGTCTGAAATAAGCGTTCATTAAATTCAAGATTTTTCTAAGAGTCAAACTTTATGGACATTTTGTGACTGAATTTGATTTGTACAACGATTTTTACCACGTTTCCAAAATTTCTGCCCATTTGGTACCATAGAGCCAGAGAAAACTGCTTCCAAAGTTCGAACCCAAGTCTGAAATTAGCGTCCATAAAAATTATGATTTTTATAAAAATCCAACTTTATATAGATTTTGTGACTGAATTCGAATTGGAGCATGATTCTTATGACTGTTCCAAAATTCTAGCCCATTTGGTACAATAGAGCCTGAGAAAACTGCTTCCAAAGTTCGAACCCAAGTCTGAAATTAGCGTCCATAAAAATTATGATTTTTAAAAAAATCCAACTTTATATAGATTTTGTGACTGAATTCGATTTGTACCACGATTCTTACGACTTTTCCAAAATTAAAGCCCATTTAGTACCATAGATTTTGAGAAAACTGCTTCCAACGTTCGAACCCAAGTCTGAAATAAGCGTTCATTAAATTCAAGATTTTTCTTAGAGTCAAACTTTATGGAGATTTTGTGAATGAATTTGATTTGTACCACGATTTTTACCACGTTTCCAAAATTTCTGCCCATTTGGTACCATAGAGCCTGAGAAAACTGCTTCCAAAGTTCGAACCCAAGTTTGAAATTAGCGTCCATAAAAATTATGTTTTTTATAAAAATCCAACTTTATATAGATTTTGTGACTGAATTCGAATTGGAGCATGATTCTTATGACTGTTCCAAAATTCTAGCCCATTTGGTACCATAGAGCCTGAGAAAACTGCTTCCAAAGTTCGAACCCAAGTATGAAATTAGCGTCCATTAAAATGATGATTTTTCTAAGAGTGAAACTTTATGGAGATTTTGTGACTGAATTCGATTTGTACCACGATTTTTACCACGTTTCCAAAATTTCAGCCCATTTAGTACCATAGAGCCTGAGAAAACTGCTTCCAAAGTTCGAACCCAAGTCTGAAATTAGCGTCCATAAAAATTGTGATTTTTAAAAAAATCCAACTTTATATAGATTTTGTGACTGAATTCGATTTGTACCACGATTCTTACGACTTTTCCAAAATTTAAGCCCATTTGGTAACATAGATTTTGAGAAAACTGCTTCCAAAGTTCGAACCCAAGTCTGAAATAAGCGTTCATTAAAATCATGATTTTTCTAAGAGTGAAACTTTATGGAGATTTTGTGACTGAATTCGATTTGTACCACGATTCTTACGACTTTTCCAAAATTTAAGCCCATTTGGTACCATAGATTTTGAGAAAACTGCTTCCAAAGTTCGAACCCAAGTCTGAAATAAGCGTTCATTAAATTCAAGATTTTTCTTAGAGTCAAACTTTATGGAGATTTTGTGACTGAATTCGATTTGTACCACGATTCTTACCACTTTTCCAAAATTTTAGCCTATTTGGTACCATAGAGCCTGAGAAAACTGCTTCCAAAGTTCGAACCCAAGTCTGAAATTAGCGTCCATAAAAATTATGATTTTTATAAAAATCCAACTTTATATAGATTTTGTGACTGAATTCGAATTGGAGCATGATTCTTATGACTGTTCCAAAATTCTAGCCCAGTTGGTACCATAGAGCCTGAGAAAACTGCTTCCAAAATTCGAACCCAAGTCTGAAATTAGCGTCCATTAAAATGATGATTTTTCTAAGAGTGAAACTTTATGGAGATTTTGTGAATGAATTCGATTTGTACCACGATTTTTACCACGTTTCCAAAATTTCTGCCCATTTGGTACCATAGAGCCTGAGAAAACTGCTTCCAAAGTTCGAACCCAAGTCTGAAATTAGCGTCCATAAAAATTATGATTTTTATAAAAATCCAACTTTATATAGATTTTGTGACTGAATTCGAATTGGAGCATGATTCTTATGACTGTTCCAAAATTCTAGCCCATTTGGTACAATAGAGCCTGAGAAAACTGCTTCCAAAGTTCGAACCCAAGTCTGAAATTAGCGTCCATAAAAATTATGATTTTTAAAAAAATCCAACTTTATATAGATTTTGTGACTGAATTCGATTTGTACCACGATTCTTACGACTTTTCCAAAATAAAAACCCATTTGGTACCATAGATTTTGAGAAAACTGCTTCCAACGTTCGAACCCAAGTCTGAAATAAGCGTTCATTAAATTCAAGATTTTTCTTAGAGTCAAACTTTATGGAGATTTTGTGAATGAATTTGATTTGTACCACGATTTTTACCACGTTTCCAAAATTTCTGCCCATTTGGTACCATAGAGCCTGAGAAAACTGCTTCCAAAGTTCGAACCCAAGTTTGAAATTAGCGTCCATAAAAATTATGTTTTTTATAAAAATCCAACTTTATATAGATTTTGTGACTGAATTCGAATTGGAGCATGATTCTTATGACTGTTCCAAAATTCTAGCCCATTTGGTACCATAGAGCCTGAGAAAAATGCTTCCAAAGTTCGAACCCAAGTATGAAATTAGCGTCCATTAAAATGATGATTTTTCTAAGAGTGAAACTTTATGGAGATTTTGTGACTGAATTCGATTTGTACCACGATTTTTACCACGTTTCCAAAATTTCAGCCCATTTGGTACCATAGAGCCTGAGAAAACTGCTTCCAAAGTTCGAACCCAAGTCTAAAATTAGCGTCCATAAAAATTGTGATTTTAAAAAAAATCCAACTTAATATAGATTTTGTGACTGAATTCGATTTGTACCACGATTCTTACGACTTTTCCAAAATTTAAGCCCATTTGGAACCATAGATTTTGAGAAAACTGCTTCCAAAGTTCGAACCCATGTCTGAAATAAGCGTTCATTAAATTCAAGATTTTTCTTAGAGTCAAACTTTATGGAGATTTTGTGACTGAATTTGATTTGTACCACGATTTTTACCACGTTTCCAAAATTTCTGCCCATTTGGTACCATAGAGCCTGAGAAAACTGCTTCCAAAGTTCGAACCCAAGTTTGAAATTAGCGTCCATAAAAATTATGTTTTTTATAAAAATCCAACTTTATGGAGATTTTGTGACTGAATTCGATTTGTACCACGTTTCCAAAATTTCAGCCCATTTGGTAACATAGAGCCTGAGAAAACTGCTTCCAAAGTTCGAACCCACGTCTGAAATAAGCGTTCATTAAATTCAAGATTTTTCTAAGAGTCAAACTTTATGGACATTTTGTGACTGAATTTGATTTGTACCACGATTTTTACCACGTTTCCAAAATTTCTGCACATTTGGTACCATAGAGCCAGAGAAAACTGCTTCCAAAGTTCGAACCCAAGTCTGAAATTAGCGTCCATAAAAATTATGATTTTTATAAAAATCCTACCTTATATAGATTTTGTGACTGAATTCGAATTGGAGCATGATTCTTATGACTGTTCCAAAATTCTAGCCCATTTGGTACAATAGAGCCTGAGAAAACTGCTTCCAAAGTTCGAACCCAAGTCTGAAATTAGCGTCCATAAAAATTATGATTTTTAAAAAAATCCAACTTTATATAGATTTTGTGACTGAATTCGATTTGTACCACGATTCTTACGACTTTTCCAAAATAAAAACCCATTTGGTACCATAGATTTTGAGAAAACTGCTTCCAACGTTCGAACCCAAGTCTGAAATAAGCGTTCATTAAATTCAAGATTTTTCTTAGAGTCAAACTTTATGGAGATTTTGTGAATGAATTTGATTTGTACCACGATTTTTACCACGTTTCCAAAATTTCTGCCCATTTGGTACCATAGAGCCTGAGAAAACTGCTTCCAAAGTTCGAACCCAAGTTTGAAATTAGGGTCCATAAAAATTATGTTTTTTATAAAAATCCAACTTTATATAGATTTTGTGACTGAATTCGAATTGGAGCATGATTCTTATGACTGTTCCAAAATTCTAGCCCATTTGGTACCATAGAGCCTGAGAAAAATGCTTCCAAAGTTCGAACCCAAGTATGAAATTAGCGTCCATTAAAATGATGATTTTTCTAAGAGTGAAACTTTATGGAGATTTTGTGACTGAATTCGATTTGTACCACGATTTTTACCACGTTTCCAAAATTTCAGCCCATTTGGTACCATAGAGCCTGAGAAAACTGCTTCCAAAGTTCGAACCCAAGTCTAAAATTAGCGTCCATAAAAATTGTGATTTTAAAAAAAATCCAACTTAATATAGATTTTGTGACTGAATTCGATTTGTACCACGATTCTTACGACTTTTCCAAAATTTAAGCCCATTTGGTAACATAGATTTTGAGAAAACTGCTTCCAAAGTTCGAACCCAAGTCTGAAATAAGCGTTCATTAAAATCATGATTTTTCTAAGAGTGAAACTTTATGGAGATTTTGTGACTGAATTCGATTTGTACCACGATTCTTACGACTTTTCCAAAATTTAAGCCCATTTGGTACCATAGATTTTGAGAAAACTGCTTCCAAAGTTCGAACCCAAGTCTGAAATAAGCGTTCATTAAATTCAAGATTTTTCTTAGAGTCAAACTTTATGGAGATTTTGTGACTGAATTCGATTTGTACCACGATTCTTACCACTTTTCCAAAATTTTAGCCTATTTGGTACCATAGAGCCTGAGAAAACTGCTTCCAAAGTTCGAACCCAAGTTTGAAATTAGCGTCCATAAAAATTATGTTTTTTATAAAAATCCAACTTTATGGAGATTTTGTGACTGAATTCGATTTGTACCACGTTTCCAAAATTTCAGCCCATTTGGTAACATAGAGCCTGAGAAAACTGCTTCCAAAGTTCGAACCCAAGTCTGAAATAAGCGTTCATTAAATTCAAGATTTTTCTAAGAGTCAAACTTTATGGACATTTTGTGACTGAATTTGATTTGTACCACGATTTTTACCACGTTTCCAAAATTTCTGCCCATTTGGTACCATAGAGCCAGAGAAAACTGCTTCCAAAGTTCGAACCCAAGTCTGAAATTAGCGTCCATAAAAATTATGATTTTTATAAAAATCCAACTTTATATAGATTTTGTGACTGAATTCGAATTGGAGCATGATTCTTATGACTGTTCCAAAATTCTAGCCCATTTGGTACAATAGAGCCTGAGAAAACTGCTTCCAAAGTTCGAACCCAAGTCTGAAATTAGCGTCCATAAAAATTATGATTTTTAAAAAAATCCAACTTTATATAGATTTTGTGACTGAATTCGATTTGTACCACGATTCTTACGACTTTTCCAAAATTAAAGCCCATTTAGTACCATAGATTTTGAGAAAACTGCTTCCAACGTTCGAACCCAAGTCTGAAATAAGCGTTCATTAAATTCAAGATTTTTCTTAGAGTCAAACTTTATGGAGATTTTGTGAATGAATTTGATTTGTACCACGATTTTTACCACGTTTCCAAAATTTCTGCCCATTTGGTACCATAGAGCCTGAGAAAACTGCTTCCAAAGTTCGAACCCAAGTTTGAAATTAGCGTCCATAAAAATTATGTTT
The DNA here is from genome assembly GCA_026573805.1 of Hesperophylax magnus. Classification (NCBI taxonomy): domain Eukaryota; kingdom Metazoa; phylum Arthropoda; class Insecta; order Trichoptera; family Limnephilidae; genus Hesperophylax; species Hesperophylax magnus. Next base: position 209,550 of record JAIUSX010000043.1, on the reverse strand, counting down.
TTTATAAAAATCCAACTTTATATAGATTTTGTGACTGAATTCGAATTGGAGCATGATTCTTATGACTGTTCCAAAATTCTAGCCCATTTGGTACCATAGAGCCTGAGAAAACTGCTTCCAAAGTTCGAACCCAAGTATGAAATTAGCGTCCATTAAAATGATGATTTTTCTAAGAGTGAAACTTTATGGAGATTTTGTGACTGAATTCGATTTGTACCACGATTTTTACCACGTTTCCAAAATTTCAGCCCATTTAGTACCATAGAGCCTGAGAAAACTGCTTCCAAAGTTCGAACCCAAGTCTGAAATTAGCGTCCATAAAAATTGTGATTTTTAAAAAAATCCAACTTTATATAGATTTTGTGACTGAATTCGATTTGTACCACGATTCTTACGACTTTTCCAAAATTTAAGCCCATTTGGTAACATAGATTTTGAGAAAACTGCTTCCAAAGTTCGAACCCAAGTCTGAAATAAGCGTTCATTAAAATCATGATTTTTCTAAGAGTGAAACTTTATGGAGATTTTGTGACTGAATTCGATTTGTACCACGATTCTTACGACTTTTCCAAAATTTAAGCCCATTTGGTACCATAGATTTTGAGAAAACTGCTTCCAAAGTTCGAACCCAAGTCTGAAATAAGCGTTCATTAAATTCAAGATTTTTCTTAGAGTCAAACTTTATGGAGATTTTGTGACTGAATTCGATTTGTACCACGATTCTTACCACTTTTCCAAAATTTTAGCCTATTTGGTACCATAGAGCCTGAGAAAACTGCTTCCAAAGTTCGAACCCAAGTCTGAAATTAGCGTCCATAAAAATTATGATTTTTATAAAAATCCAACTTTATATAGATTTTGTGACTGAATTCGAATTGGAGCATGATTCTTATGACTGTTCCAAAATTCTAGCCCAGTTGGTACCATAGAGCCTGAGAAAACTGCTTCCAAAATTCGAACCCAAGTCTGAAATTAGCGTCCATTAAAATGATGATTTTTCTAAGAGTGAAACTTTATGGAGATTTTGTGAATGAATTCGATTTGTACCACGATTTTTACCACGTTTCCAAAATTTCTGCCCATTTGGTACCATAGAGCCTGAGAAAACTGCTTCCAAAGTTCGAACCCAAGTCTGAAATTAGCGTCCATAAAAATTATGATTTTTATAAAAATCCAACTTTATATAGATTTTGTGACTGAATTCGAATTGGAGCATGATTCTTATGACTGTTCCAAAATTCTAGCCCATTTGGTACAATAGAGCCTGAGAAAACTGCTTCCAAAGTTCGAACCCAAGTCTGAAATTAGCGTCCATAAAAATTATGATTTTTAAAAAAATCCAACTTTATATAGATTTTGTGACTGAATTCGATTTGTACCACGATTCTTACGACTTTTCCAAAATAAAAACCCATTTGGTACCATAGATTTTGAGAAAACTGCTTCCAACGTTCGAACCCAAGTCTGAAATAAGCGTTCATTAAATTCAAGATTTTTCTTAGAGTCAAACTTTATGGAGATTTTGTGAATGAATTTGATTTGTACCACGATTTTTACCACGTTTCCAAAATTTCTGCCCATTTGGTACCATAGAGCCTGAGAAAACTGCTTCCAAAGTTCGAACCCAAGTTTGAAATTAGCGTCCATAAAAATTATGTTTTTTATAAAAATCCAACTTTATATAGATTTTGTGACTGAATTCGAATTGGAGCATGATTCTTATGACTGTTCCAAAATTCTAGCCCATTTGGTACCATAGAGCCTGAGAAAAATGCTTCCAAAGTTCGAACCCAAGTATGAAATTAGCGTCCATTAAAATGATGATTTTTCTAAGAGTGAAACTTTATGGAGATTTTGTGACTGAATTCGATTTGTACCACGATTTTTACCACGTTTCCAAAATTTCAGCCCATTTGGTACCATAGAGCCTGAGAAAACTGCTTCCAAAGTTCGAACCCAAGTCTAAAATTAGCGTCCATAAAAATTGTGATTTTAAAAAAAATCCAACTTAATATAGATTTTGTGACTGAATTCGATTTGTACCACGATTCTTACGACTTTTCCAAAATTTAAGCCCATTTGGTAACATAGATTTTGAGAAAACTGCTTCCAAAGTTCGAACCCAAGTCTGAAATAAGCGTTCATTAAAATCATGATTTTTCTAAGAGTGAAACTTTATGGAGATTTTGTGACTGAATTCGATTTGTACCACGATTCTTACGACTTTTCCAAAATTTAAGCCCATTTGGTACCATAGATTTTGAGAAAACTGCTTCCAAAGTTCGAACCCAAGTCTGAAATAAGCGTTCATTAAAATCATGATTTTTCTAAGAGTGAAACTTTATGGAGATTTTGTGACTGAATTCGATTTGTACCACGATTCTTACCACTTTTCCAAAATTTTAGCCTTTTTGGTACCATAGAGCCTGAGAAAACTGCTTCCAAAGTTCGAACCCAAGTTTGAAATTAGCGTCCATAAAAATTATGTTTTTTATAAAAATCCAACTTTATGGAGATTTTGTGACTGAATTCGATTTGTACCACGTTTCCAAAATTTCAGCCCATTTGGTAACATAGAGCCTGAGAAAACTGCTTCCAAAGTTCGAACCCAAGTCTGAAATAAGCGTTCATTAAATTCAAGATTTTTCTAAGAGTCAAACTTTATGGACATTTTGTGACTGAATTTGATTTGTACCACGATTTTTACCACGTTTCCAAAATTTCTGCCCATTTGGTACCATAGAGCCAGAGAAAACTGCTTCCAAAGTTCGAACCCAAGTCTGAAATTAGCGTCCATAAAAATTATGATTTTTATAAAAATCCAACTTTATATAGATTTTGTGACTGAATTCGAATTGGAGCATGATTCTTATGACTGTTCCAAAATTCTAGCCCATTTGGTACAATAGAGCCTGAGAAAACTGCTTCCAAAGTTCGAACCCAAGTCTGAAATTAGCGTCCATAAAAATTATGATTTTTAAAAAAATCCAACTTTATATAGATTTTGTGACTGAATTCGATTTGTACCACGATTCTTACGACTTTTCCAAAATTAAAGCCCATTTAGTACCATAGATTTTGAGAAAACTGCTTCCAACGTTCGAACCCAAGTCTGAAATAAGCGTTCATTAAATTCAAGATTTTTCTAAGAGTCAAACTTTATGGAGATTTTGTGACTGAATTTTATTTGTACCACGATTTTTACCACGTTTCCAAAATTTCTGCCCATTTGGTACCATAGAGCCTGAGAAAACTGCTTCCAAAGTTCGAACCCAAGTCTGAAATTAGCGTCGATAAAAATTATGATTTTTATAAAAATCCAACTTTATATAGATTTTGTGACTGAATTCGAATTGGAGCATGATTCTTATGACTGTTCCAAAATTCTAGCCCATTTGGTACAATAGAGCCTGAGAAAACTGCTTCCAAAGTTCGAACCCAAGTCTGAAATTAGCGTCGATAAAAATTATGATTTTTATAAAAATCCAACTTTATATAGATTTTGTGACTGAATTCGAATTGGAGCATGATTCTTATGACTGTTCCAAAATTCTAGCCCATTTGGTACCATAGAGCCTGAGAAAACTGCTTCCAAAATTCGAACCCAAGTCTGAAATTAGCGTCCATTAAAATGATGATTTTTCTAAGAGTGAAACTTTATGGAGATTTTGTGAATGAATTCGATTTGTACCACGATTTTTACCACGTTTCCAAAATTTCAGCCCATTTGGTACCATAGAGCCTGAGAAAACTGCTTCCAAAGTTCGAACCCAAGTCTGAAAAAGCGTTCATTAAATTCAAGATTTTTCTAAGAGTCAAACTTTATGGAGATTTTGTGACTGAATTTTATTTGTACCACGATTTTTACCACGTTTCCAAAATTTCTGCCCATTTGGTACCATAGAGCCAGAGAAAACTGCTTCCAAAGTTCGAACCCAAGTCTGAAATTAGCGTCCATAAAAATTATGATTTTTATAAAAATCCAACTTTATATAGATTTTGTGACTGAATTCGAATTGAAGCATGATTCTTATGACTGTTCCAAAATTCTAGCCCATTTGGTACAATAGAGCCTGAGAAAACTGCTTCCAAAGTTCGAACCCAAGTCTGAAATTAGCGTTCATTAAAATCATGATTTTTCTAAGAGTGAAACTTTATGGAGATTTTGTGACTGAATTCGATTTGTACCAAGATTTTTACCACGTTTCCAAAATTTCAGCCCATTTGGTACCATAGAGCCTGAGAAAACTGCTTCCAAAGTTCGAACCCAAGTCTGAAATTAGCGTCCATAAAAATTATGATTTTTAAAAAAATCCAACTTTATATAGATTTTGTGACTGAATTCGATTTGTACCACGATTCTAACGACTTTTCCAAAATTTAAGCCCATTTGGTACCATAGATTTTGAGAAAACTGCTTCCAAAGTTCGAACACAAGTCTGAAATTAGCGTTCATCAAAATCATGATTTTTCTAAGAGTGAAACTTTATGGACATTTTGTGACTGAATTCGATTTGTACCACGATTTTTACCACGTTTCCAAAATTTCAGCCCATTTGGTACCATAGAGCCTGAGAAAACTGCTTCCAAAGTTCGAACCCAAGTCTGAAATTAGCGTTCATTAAAATCATGATTTTTCGAAGAGTGAAACTTTATGGAGATTTTGTGACTGAATTCGATTTGTACCACGATTCTTACCACTTTTCCAAAATTTTAGCCCATTTGGTACCATATAGCCTGAGAAAACTGCTTCCAAAGTTCGAACCCAAGTCTGAAATTAGCGTCCATAAAAATTATGATTTTTAAAAAAATCCAACTTTATATAGATTTTGTGACTGAATTCGAATTGGAGCATGATTCTTATGACTGTTCAAAAATTCTAGCCCATTTGGTACAATAGAACCTGAGAAAACTGCTTCCAAAGTTCGAACCCAAGTCTGAAATTAACGTTCATTAAAATCATGATTTTTCTAAGAGTGAAACTTGAAGGAGATTTTGTGACTGAATTCGATTTGTACCACGATTCTTACCACTTTTCCAAAATTTTAGCCCATTTGGTACCATAGAGCCTGAGAAAACTGCTTCCAAAATTCGAACCCAAGTCTGAAATTAGCGTCCATAAAAATTACGATTTTAAAGAAAATCCAACTTTATATAGATTTTGTGACTGAATTCAATTTGTACCACGATTCTTACCACTTTTCCAAAATTTTAGCCCATTTGGTACCATAGAGCCCGAGAAAACTGCTTCCAAAGTTCGAACCCAAGTCTGAAATTAGCGTCCATAAAAATTATGATTTTTATAAAAATCCAACTTTATATAGAGTTTGTGACTGAATTCGAATTGGAGCATGATTCTTATGACTGTTCCAAAATTCTAGCCCATTTGGTACCATAGAGTCTGAGAAAACTGCTTCCAAAGTTCGAACCCAAGTCTGAAATTAGCGTCCATAAAAATTATGATTTTTATAAAAATCCAACTTTATATAGATTTTGTGACTGAATTCGAATTGGAGCATGATTCTTATGACTGTTCCAAAATTCTAGCCAATTTGGTACCATAGAGTCTGAGAAAACTGCTTCCAAAGTTCGAACCCATGTCTGAAATTAGCGTCCATTAAAATGATGATTTTTCTAAGAGTGAAACTTTCTGGAGATTTTGTGACTGAATTCGATTTGTACCACGATTTTTACCACGTTTCCAAAATTTCAGCCCATTTGGTACCATAGAGCCTGAGAAAACTGCTTCCAAAGTTCGAACCCAAGTCTGAAATTAGCGTTCATTAAAATCATGATTTTTCTAAGAGTGAAACTTTATGGAGATTTTGTGACTGAATTCGATTTGTACCACGATTCTTACCAATTTTCCAAAATTCTAGCCCATTTGGTACCATAGAGCCTGAGAAAACTGCTTCCAAAGTTCGAACCCAAGTATGAAATTAGCGTCCATTAAAATGATGATTTTTCTAAGAGTGAAACTTTATGGAGATTTTGTGACTGAATTCGATTTGTACCAAGATTTTTACCACGTTTCCAAAATTTCAGCCCATTTGGTACCATAGAGCCTGAGAAAACTGCTTCCAAAGTTCGAACCCAAGTCTGAAATTAGCGTCCATAAAAATTATGATTTTTAAAAAAATCCAACTTTATATAGATTTTGTGACTGAATTCGATTTGTACCACGATTCTAACGACTTTTCCAAAATTTAAGCCCATTTGGTACCATAGATTTTAAGAAAACTGCTTCCAAAGTTCGAACCCAAGTCTGAAATAAGCGTTCATTAAATTCAAGATTTTTCTTAGAGTCAAACTTTATGGAGATTTTGTGACTGAATTTGATTTGTACCACGATTTTTACCACGTTTCCAAAATTTCTGCCCATTTGGTACCATAGAGCCTGAGAAAACTGCTTCCAAAGTTCGAACCCAAGTCTGAAATTAGCGTCCATAAAAATTATGATTTTTATAAAAATCCAACTTTATATAGATTTTGTGACTAAATTCGATTTGTACCACGATTCTTACCACTTTTCCAAAATTTCAGCCCATTTGGTACCATAGATTTTGAGAAAACTGCTTCCAAAGTTCGAACACAAGTCTGAAATTAGCGTTCATTAAAATCATGATTTTTCTAAGAGTGAAACTTTATGGACATTTTGTGACTGAATTCGATTTGTACCACGATTTTTACCACGTTTCCAAAATTTCAGCCCATTTGGTACCATAGAGCCTGAGAAAACTGCTTCCAAAGTTCGAACCCAAGTCTGAAATTAGCGTTCATTAAAATCATGATTTTTCGAAGAGTGAAACTTTATGGAGATTTTGTGACTGAATTCGATTTGTACCACGATTCTTACCACTTTTCCAAAATTTTAGCCCATTTGGTACCATATAGCCTGAGAAAACTGCTTCCAAAGTTCGAACCCAAGTCTGAAATTAGCGTCCATAAAAATTATGATTTTTAAAAAAATCCAACTTTATATAGATTTTGTGACTGAATTCGAATTGGAGCATGATTCTTATGACTGTTCAAAAATTCTAGCCCATTTGGTACAATAGAACCTGAGAAAACTGCTTCCAAAGTTCGAACCCAAGTATGAAATTAGCGTCCATTAAAATGATGATTTTTCTAAGAGTGAAACTTTATGGAGATTTTGTGACTGAATTCGATTTGTACCAAGATTTTTACCACGTTTCCAAAATTTCAGCCCATTTGGTACCATAGAGCCTGAGAAAACTGCTTCCAAAGTTCGAACCCAAGTCTGAAATTAGCGTCCATAAAAATTATGATTTTTAAAAAAATCCAACTTTATATAGATTTTGTGACTGAATTCGATTTGTACCACGATTCTAACGACTTTTCCAAAATTTAAGCCCATTTGGTACCATAGATTTTAAGAAAACTGCTTCCAAAGTTCGAACCCAAGTCTGAAATAAGCGTTCATTAAATTCAAGATTTTTCTTAGAGTCAAACTTTATGGAGATTTTGTGACTGAATTTGATTTGTACCACGATTTTTACCACGTTTCCAAAATTTCAGCCCATTTGGTACCATAGAGCCTGAGAAAACTGCTTCCAAAGTTCGAACCCAAGTCTGAAATTAGCGTTCATTAAAATCATGATTTTTCTAAGAGTAAAACTTTATGGAGATTTTGTGACTGAATTCGATTTGTACCACGATTCTTACCACTTTTCCAAAATTTTAGCCCATTTGGTACCATAGAGCCCGAGAAAACTGCTTCCAAAGTTCGAACCCAAGTCTGAAATTAGCGTCCATAAAAATTATGATTTTTATAAAAATCCAACTTTATATAGAGTTTGTGACTGAATTCGAATTGGAGCATGATTCTTATGACTGTTCCAAAATTCTAGCCCATTTGGTACCATAGTGTCTGAGAAAACTGCTTCCAAAGTTCGAACCCAAGTCTGAAATTAGCGTCCATAAAAATTATGATTTTTAAAAAAATCCAACTTTATATAGATTTTGTGACTGAATTCGATTTGTACCACGATTCTTACCACGTTTCCGAAATTTAAGCCCATTTGGTGCCATAGATTTTGAGAAAACTGCTTACAAAGTTCGAACCCATGAATGAAATAAGCGTTCATTAAATTCAAGATTTTTCTTAGAGTCAAACTTTATGGAGATTTTGTGACTGAATTTGATTTGTACCACGATTTTTACCACGTTTCCAAAATTTCTGCCCATTTGGTACCATAGAGCCTGAGAAAACTGCTTCCAAAGTTCGAACCCAAGTCTGAAATTAGCGTCCATAAAAATTATGATTTTTATAAAAATCCAACTTTATATAGATTTTGTGACTGCATTCGAATTGAAGCATGATTCTTATGACTGTTCCAAAATTTTAGCCCATTTGGTACAATAGAGCCTGAGAAAACTGCTTCCAAAGTTCGAACCCAAGTCTGAAATTAGCGTTCATTAAAATCATGATTTTTCTAAGAGTGAAACTTTATGGAGATTTTGTGACTGAATTCGATTTGAACCACGATTCTTACCACTTTTCAAAATTTTAGCCTATTTGGTACCATAGACCCTGAGAAAACTGCTTCCAAAGTTCGAACCCAAGTCTGAAATTAGCGTCCATTAAATTCAAGATTTTTCTAAGAGTCAAACTTTATGGAGATTTTGTGACTGAATTTGATTTGTACCACGATTTTTACCACGTTTCCAAAATTTCTGCCCATTTGGTACCATAGAGCCTGAGAAAACTGCTTCCAAAGTTCGAACCCAAGTCTGAAATTAGCGTCCATAAAAATTATGATTTTTATAAAAATCCAACTTTATATAGATTTTGTGACTGAATTCGAATTGAAGCATGATTCTTATGACTGTTCCAAAATTTTAGCCCATTTGGTACAATAGAGCCTGAGAAAACTGCTTCCAAAGTTCGAACCCAAGTCTGAAATTAGCGTTCATTAAAATCATGATTTTTCTAAGAGTGAAACTTTATGGAGATTTTGTGACTGAATTCGATTTGTACCACGATTTTTACCACTTTTCAAAATTTTAGCCTATTTGGTACCATAGAGCCTGAGAAAACTGCTTCCAAAGTTCGAACCCAAGTCTGAAATTAGCGTCCATTAAATTCAAGATTTTTCTAAGAGTCAAACTTTATGGAGATTTTGTGACTGAATTTGATTTGTACCACGATTTTTACCACGTTTCAAAAATTTCAGCCCATTTGGTACCATAGAGCCTGAGAAAACTGCTTCCAAAGTTCGAACCCAAGTCTGAAATTAGCGTTCATTAAAATCATGATTTTTCTAAGAGTAATACTTTATGGAGATTTTGTGACTGAATTCGATTTGTACCACGATTTTTACCACTTTTCAAAATTTTAGCCTATTTGGTACCATAGAGCCTGAGAAAACTGCTTCCAAAGTTCGAACCCAAGTCTGAAATTAGCGTCCATTAAATTCAAGATTTTTCTAAGAGTCAAACTTTATGGAGATTTTGTGACTGAATTTGATTTGTACCACGATTTTTACCACGTTTCCAAAATTTCTGCCCATTTGGTACCATAGAGCCTGAGAAAACTGCTTCCAAAGTTCGAACCCAAGTCTGAAATTAGCGTCCATAAAAATTATGATTTTTATAAAAATCCAACTTTATATAGATTTTGTGACTGAATTCGAATTGAAGCATGATTCTTATGACTGTTCCAAAATTTTAGCCCATTTGGTACAATAGAGCCTGAGAAAACTGCTTCCAAAGTTCGAACCCAAGTCTGAAATTAGCGTTCATTAAAATCATGATTTTTCTAAGAGTGAAACTTTATGGAGATTTTGTGACTGAATTCGATTTGTACCACGATTCTTACCACTTTTCCAAAATTTTAGCCTATTTGGTACCATAGAGCCTGAGAAAACTGCTTCCAAAATTCGAACCCAAGTCTGAAATTAGCGTCCATAAAAATTATGATTTTTAAAAAAATCCAACTTTATATAGATTTTGTGACTGAATTCGATTTGTACCACGATTCTTACGACTTTTCCAAAATTTAAGCCCATTTGGAACCATAGATTTTGAGAAAACTGCTTCCAAAGTTCGAACCCATGTCTGAAATAAGCGTTCATTAAATTCAAGATTTTTCTTAGAGTCAAACTTTATGGAGATTTTGTGACTGAATTTGATTTGTACCACGATTTTTACCACGTTTCCAAAATTTCTGCCCATTTGGTACCATAGAGCCTGAGAAAACTGCTTCCAAAGTTCGAACCCAAGTCTGAAATTAGCGTCCATAAAAATTATGATATTTATAAAAATCCAACTTTATATAGATTTTGTGACTGAATTCGAATTGAAGCATGATTCTTATGACTGTTCCAAAATTCTAGCCCATTTGGTACAATAGAGCCTGAGAAAACTGCTTCCAAAGTTCGAACCCAAGTCTGAAATTAGCGTTCATTAAAATCATGATTTTTCTAAGAGTGAAACTTTATGGAGATTTTGTGACTGAATTCGATTTGTACCACGATTCTTACCACTTTTCAAAATTTTAGCCTATTTGGTACCATAGAGCCTGAGAAAACTGCTTCCAAAGTTCGAACCCAAGTCTGAAATTAGCGTCCATTAAATTCAAGATTTTTCTAAGAGTCAAACTTTATGGAGATTTTGTGACTGAATTTGATTTGTACCACGATTTTTACCACGTTTCCAAAATTTCAGCCCATTTGGTACCATAGAGCCTGAGAAAACTGCTTCCAAAGTTCGAACCCAAGTCTGAAATTAGCGTTCATTAAAATCATGATTTTTCTAAGAGTAAAACTTTATGGAGATTTTGTGACTGAATTCGATTTGTACCACGATTCTTACCACTTTTCCAAAATTTTAGCCCATTTGGTACCATAGAGCCTGAGAAAACTGCTTCCAAAGTGTGGTGATCTGCCGTGTCGATCACTCAGATAAGATGTAAATAATAGTCGTTTGGATACTCCATACTATTTGGTTTATTTAGTGTTATTACTAATGTACAGTATTCGAGATGTTGTTGTTAAGAGAGGACGAGTTACAACAGACACGCCTTTTTATACGTCTCGGTCATGCTGTCTCACTCAGATATGCCTGTCTCTTTCATACCGACAGACATACGTTCACCACATCCCTCCACACTTAAATCAGCAGACAGTAACACAACATGATTATCATAATAATAATTATAAAACATAAATACACATATTTAATTATTATTTTACAACATTTTCTTTTTTATTTATAACCATGTTGATTCGGAGAGTTGACTGCTGCTTATTTTGATTTCTCTGTCCTTGGTCGAAGGCGCTCCTTCCAGTTCCCCGACGTTGACGCCACGGGTTCACTGGAGCTGGAAGGAAAAAGAGGGTCACCCGTTAGATTGTCATCCGAAACAAAGTCGGAGACATCGTACTCATCGAACGATAGCCTCCTCGTCTCAGACTCAGGGATTAAAATACTAGGGTTCTTTTCCCATGATACACACAGTTTGGATAATTGATCAAAATGTCTTTTCCAGTACATGATTTTATCATTCAATTTAACCTCAATTAAATATAGTTTATTTCCCAAACGTTTATGTACTTTCCCTGGTACCCACTTATCATTGTTTTGGTCTCTAAAATCCCTAACCATAACTTTCTGATTAATCTTAAAATTCGTAGATACTTTGTTATTCCTTTTATAATAGAATTTCTGATTTTCCTGACATTTTGACATTTTCATTTTGGTATCTTTATCAATCACATTTTCCTTTACCTTCCCCCCTCTAGGTATAAAATTATTCAAATTTGACCTTAACCTTCTACCAAACATTACAACTGCTGGCTCTAACCCTGTTGTACAGTGTGGTGCATTCCTATAATCTATGAGAAAACATTCTAACTTCTCATTATAACCTGACTGAAATTTTTTTTCTAACAATATTTTCTTTAAAAAATTTTTACACGTTTTGACTGCATTCTCTGCCAATCCATTTGATTGAGGATGATTTATAGGTGTTGTTAAATGTTTAATGCCATTTCTCTCGCAAAACTGTTTAAAGTCTGCTGACATGAATGCTGCTCCATTATCAGAAACTAAGGTTTGTACACTACCGAAATAACTGAATAATCTCTTTAAGATTTTAATGGTATTATCTGAGTTAGGTGAATTTACTTCCACGCAATCCAACCATTTTGAGGTTGAATCTATGATTACCAAAAAATATTTATTTCCGATAGGCCCTACGTAATCTATATGAACCCTACTCCAAATTTCTTCCGTTATCGGCCATGGAGTTAACTCACTCTTGGGTTGTGATGGTTGAATTTCCGCACAAATTCCGCACTCTCTAACTAAAAATTCAATTTGACTGTCAATCCCTGGCCACCAAAAATAGCCTCTAGCTAGCCCTTTCATCTTGGCAATCCCTAGATGAGATCTATGCAATAAGCTTAATATCTTATCCCTTAAACTTATTGGAATTACTAACCTATGGTTCCAGAAAATACAATCATCAATTATTGATAAATCGTTCCTTTTTATCCAATAAATCCATTTGCAATCATCCTTATTGACTTTATTTGGCCACCCTGTTCTAAGATAATTTTTTATCTCTAATAATAATTTATCCGTATTAGATTCTGCTTTAACTTCCTCAACATCTATTGGCATCTCGCTATTATTTTTGAATAAACACAAAATTCTTGAATCAAAGTTATTATTTTCCTCAACAGGATCTCCTACAGGTACGCGAGATAAGTAATCCGAACAATTTAATGTTGATTTTACGTATTGAACTTTATAATTGAAAGATGAGAGAATTACACCATAACGTTGTAATCTATTACAAGTTAAAACAGGAATTCCTTTTTTTTCACCAAAAATTCTACATAAAGGTTCATTATCTATTTCTAGAATGAATTCCCTTCCGTAAATGTACTCGAAAAACTTCTTAAAAGCAAACACAATTGCACAAGCCTCGAGGTCTAAAATTGAATATTTCTTTTCCGCTTCTGTCAGTTTACGAGAAACAAAAGAAATAGGTCTTTGTAAATTATTTTCATACACATGTAACAATGTTGCACCCAAACCTTTCGTTGAGGCGTCCGTAACTACCTTCAAAGTAACATTTGGATCGTAATGTGCTAACACTCGATTATCACATAAAATTAATTTTATTTTATTAAAAACTTTTACGCAATCTTGATTAAAATCAAAATTCGTATTTTTTTTCAATAATTTGTGCAAAGGATCTAATAACATAGACATATTTGGCACAAAAGATCGGTAAAAATTTACCATTCCTAAAAAACTGCGTAGCTCTGATAAATCTTTTGGTTGCGCGACTTTACTAATTGCGTTCGTTTTATCTTCCATAGGTTTAATCCCTTCCTTCGAGATTTCAAACCCTAAGAAACATACCGATGAAGCGTTAAAATTGCACTTTTGAATATTTACGCACAAACCGCAATCTTTTAACCTATTAAGAACTGCATTTAAATTAGCATTATGTTCCTCTATCGTTTCTCCTGTAACCATAATATCATCCAGGAAAACCGCTGTTTTCTTCAAACCTTGTAGACATGAAGCTATAGTTCTACAAAATATTGCCGGTGCACTGTTAATCCCAAACACTAGCCTAGTGAATTTAAATAATCCTAAATGTGTAGAAATCGTAGTATATTCCATACTTTCTTCGTCTAGTTCCAACTGTAAATAAGCTTGACGTAAATCAATTTTTGAAAATATTATTCCGCCCGAAATTTGTGATAATAAAACTTCTATCTTCGGCATGGGATATTTGTCAACAATCAATTGTGGGTTCACAGTACATTTATAATCCCCGCAAATTCTAATGCTTCCATCGCTTTTAACTACGGGCACGATAGGAGATGCAAACTTGCTATAACTAATCGGAACTAAAATTCCCTCTTCCTGTAAACGGTTCAATTCCGTTTCAACTTTCGCTTTCAAAGCGAAAGGAATACTTCTCGGATTGCAGAATTTCGGTTCTGCATTTTCTTTCAATTTTAAATGAACTTTAAATTTATTGAATCTACCTAGTTTACTTGAAAATACCTCCGGATATTTACGCACTAACGTATCGACACTATTATTGTTTACGTCGTGAATATTATGCGTGAGTATTTCACTTTTCAACTGTGAAGAAACCGTCTCGAAACCCGTAAAACCAATGTTAAATTCTTTTACGAAGTCTCTACCTAGCACAGTGGTTGAACCATCCTTTACAACACAAAATTCCATTATTTTAGTAATACCATTGAAATTAATTGACAAAATTAAACATCCAAGTAACTGTAACTTACAATTATTGTAACCCTTCAGGGTTAAATTCTTCGGCTTCAATTGTACATCTTTAAAATGTTCCCAATAATCTTTATCCGATAGGATCGATTATTTTTTTTGGAAAACATAAATCTATCAGTAGATTAATCGTGTCTGTGTGTAGGTGGGATATTAAAACCGCTCTCTTTGCAACAACATCTCGAATACTGTACATTAGTAATAACACTAAATAAACCAAATAGTATGGAGTATCCAAACGACTATTATTTACATCTTATCTGAGTGATCGACACGACAGATCACCACAGTTGGCGCAGCCGAAAAAGGAAGCTGAACGGCCGCAAAATTCTTCCTGGAGGAAGAACCGTAGCCGCAGCTGAAAGAACTACAGTTGGAGCAGCCGAAAAAGGAATCTGAACAGCTATTAAATTCTTCCTGGAGGAAGAACTACAGTTGGAGCAGCCGAAAAAGGAAGCTGATCAGCCATTAAATTCTTCCTGGAGGAAGAACCACAGTAGGCGCAGCTGAAAGAACCATAGTTTGGTTATAATCCCACCGAGCACCGCGGAAGGGATTATTGTCGCATAAAAAATAAAATAATTTGGGGGCAGCTTCACGGACAGTATCGGACATTGAAGGAGCATCAAGGCAAGGAACTGGTGTGGAGATTCAAGGCGCTGAGCTCAAGGAATCAACAGCCGAGAAACCGGATGAAAAACGGATCCAGGCAGCTTGTACGGGGACCCGACACGGGAAGGCGTGGCGGTGGTGACCGGACGAGAAGGACGACCAGGAATCCGGACGGAGCCAGAAGACGGTCAGACGCGGAAGGGCGGCGATCGGCGGCAGCATCAATCATCAGATTCGTGAGTTGAGTGCTGTTTGTTGTTGTTTTTTCTGATTATTGGTAATCTGTGTGGAAATGGAGGGAGTGGGTTTACCCAGGTTTTGTCACCTTAGGGACGGGCTGGAGACGTTCGTGCTACAGTTTGAGCAGTTGATCCTCGTCAATGATGACAAATTTAAATCCGAGGATAAAAAGAGGGCGGTTTTAATATCCCACCTACACACAGACACGATTAATCTACTGATAGATTTATGTTTTCCAAAAAAAATAACAGAATTATCGGTTGAAAATATATTTTTGTTATTAGGAAACCACATTGGTGTTTCAAAGAATGTGTTTAAGGAACGTGGAAATTTTTTTGCGGCGAAACAAAAAGTTGGGGAATCTATAAATGATTATATAGCTAGGTTACGTTGTCTAACAAGATTCTGCAAATTTGAAAGCAGACTGGAAGAAAACTTAAAAGATATTTTTGTGACTGGTTTATTAGAAGGTCGTATTAAAGAAAAAATGTTTTTAGATGCAGAGAAGCTGACTTTAAAAAGTACATTAGAGTGCGCATCGGGAATGGATTCATTTCATAAAAATATTACGTGTATTAAATCCGAGAGTGTCGGGCTCATTTCTAGAAGTAAGAAAAATTTTAATAGTAGTGCAGGTAGGAATTATTCTACTTCACCGGCGCGGGCGAAAGACAAAAATGTTACAATTCCCAGAAAGAAATCAGTAGAACGTATACAACAGTTGAAGTGCAAATATTGTAATTTAAATAATCATGATTCCAGTAATTGTAGATTAAAAAACGTGACGTGTTTTAATTGCAAAAACAAGGGACATTTTAGTAAAAATTGTCGCGAAAAAAAACGGGAGGAAGTTTCATCGGTGTTTGTGAATTCAAGTGAAATAAATTCAAGGTTAACAAGAAATACCGATCCCATTTATTTATCGTTAAAAGTTAATAACGGTATCATCATAAAAGGATTATTTGACACGGGTGCAGGAATATCGATCCTACCGGCTGCGCCAACTGTGGTGATCTGCCGTGTCGATCACTCAGATAAGATGTAAATAATAGTCGTTTGGATACTCCATACTATTTGGTTTATTTAGTGTTATTACTAATGTACAGTATTCGAGATGTTGTTGTTAAGAGAGGACGAGTTACAACAGACACGCCTTTTTATACGTCTCGGTCATGCTGTCTCACTCAGATATGCCTGTCTCTTTCATACCGACAGACATACGTTCACCACACAAAGTTCGAACCCAAGTCTGAAATAAGCGTTCATTAAATTCAAGATTTTTCTAAGAGTCAAACTTAATGGAGATTTTGTGACTTAATTCGATTTGTACCACGATTTTTACCACGTTTCCAAAATTTCTGCCCATTTGGTACCATAGATTTTGAGAAAACTGCTTCCAAAGTTCGAACCCAAGTCTGAAATTAGCGTCCATAAAAATTATGATTTTTAAAAAAATCCAACTTTATATAGATTTTGTGACTGAATTCGATTTGGAGCATGATTCTAATGACTGTTCCAAACTTCTAGCCCATTTGGTACCATAGAGCCTGAGAAAACTGCTTCCAAAGTT
Organism: Hesperophylax magnus; assembly: GCA_026573805.1. Classification (NCBI taxonomy): domain Eukaryota; kingdom Metazoa; phylum Arthropoda; class Insecta; order Trichoptera; family Limnephilidae; genus Hesperophylax; species Hesperophylax magnus. The sequence goes on along the minus strand of JAIUSX010000043.1, from coordinate 192,827 downwards.
CGAACCCAAGTCTGAAATAAGCGTTCATTAAATTCAAGATTTTTCTAAGAGTCAAACTTAATGGAGATTTTGTGACTTAATTCGATTTGTACCACGATTTTGACCACGTTTCCAAAATTTCTGCCCATTGGTACCATAGAGCCTGAGAAAACTGCTTCCAAAGTTCGAACCCAAGTCTGAAATTAGCGTCCATAAAAATTGTGATTTTTATAAAAATCCAACTTTATATAGATTTTTTGACTGAATTCGATTTGTACCACGATTCTTACCACGTTTCCAAAATTTCAGCCCATTTGGTACCATAGAGCCTGAGAAAACTGCTTCCAAAGTTCGAACCCAAGTCTGAAATTAGCGTTCATTAAAATCATGATTTTTCTAAGAGTAAAACTTTATGGAGATTTTGTGACTGAATTCGATTTGTACCACGATTCTTACCACTTTTCCAAAATTTTAGCCCATTTGGTACCATAGAGCCTGAGAAAACTGCTTCCAAAGTTCGAACCCAAGTCTGAAATAAGCGTTCATTAAATTCAAGATTTTTCTAAGAGTCAAACTTAATGGAGATTTTGTGACTTAATTCGATTTGTACCACGATTTTTACCACGTTTCCAAAATTTCTGCCCATTTGGTACCATAGATTTTGAGAAAACTGCTTCCAAAGTTCGAACCCAAGTCTGAAATTAGCGTCCATAAAAATTATGATTTTTAAAAAAATCCAACTTTATATAGATTTTGTGACTGAATTCGATTTGTACCACGATTCTTACGACTTTTCCAAAATTTAAGCCCATTTGGAACCATAGATTTTGAGAAAACTGCTTCCAAAGTTCGAACCCATGTTTGAAATAAGCGTTCATTAAATTCAAGATTTTTCTTAGAGTCAAACTTTATGGAGATTTTGTGACTGAATTTGATTTGTACCACGATTTTTACCACGTTTCCAAAATTTCTGCCCATTTGGTACCATAGAGCCTGAGAAAACTGCTTCCAAAGTTCGAACCCAAGTCTGAAATTAGCGTCCATAAAAATTATGATATTTATAAAAATCCAACTTTATATAGATTTTGTGACTGAATTCGAATTGAAGCATGATTCTTATGACTGTTCCAAAATTCTAGCCCATTTGGTACAATAGAGCCTGAGAAAACTGCTTCCAAAGTTCGAACCCAAGTCTGAAATTAGCGTTCATTAAAATCATGATTTTTCTAAGAGTGAAACTTTATGGAGATTTTGTGACTGAATTCGATTTGTACCACGATTCTTACCACTTTTCAAAATTTTAGCCTATTTGGTACCATAGAGCCTGAGAAAACTGCTTCCAAAGTTCGAACCCAAGTCTGAAATTAGCGTCCATTAAATTCAAGATTTTTCTAAGAGTCAAACTTTATGGAGATTTTGTGACTGAATTTGATTTGTACCACGATTTTTACCACGTTTCCAAAATTTCAGCCCATTTGGTACCATAGAGCCTGAGAAAACTGCTTCCAAAGTTCGAACCCAAGTCTGAAATTAGCGTTCATTAAAATCATGATTTTTCTAAGAGTAAAACTTTATGGAGATTTTGTGACTGAATTCGATTTGTACCACGATTCTTACCACTTTTCCAAAATTTTAGCCCATTTGGTACCATAGAGCCTGAGAAAACTGCTTCCAAAGTTCGAACCCAAGTCTGAAATAAGCGTTCATTAAATTCAAGATTTTTCTAAGAGTCAAACTTAATGGAGATTTTGTGACTTAATTCGATTTGTACCACGATTTTTACCACGTTTCCAAAATTTCTGCCCATTTGGTACCATAGATTTTGAGAAAACTGCTTCCAAAGTTCGAACCCAAGTCTGAAATTAGCGTCCATAAAAATTATGATTTTTAAAAAAATCCAACTTTATATAGATTTTGTGACTGAATTCGATTTGGAGCATGATTCTAATGACTGTTCCAAACTTCTAGCCCATTTGGTACCATAGAGCCTGAGAAAACTGCTTCCAAAGTTCGAACCCAAGTCTGAAATAAGCGTTCATTAAATTCAAGATTTTTCTAAGAGTCAAACTTAATGGAGATTTTGTGACTTAATTCGATTTGTACCACGATTTTTACCACGTTTCCAAAATTTCTGCCCATTTGGTACCATAGATTTTGAGAAAACTGCTTCCAAAGTTCGAACCCAAGTCTGAAATTAGCGTCCATAAAAATTATGATTTTTAAAAAAATCCAACTTTATATAGATTTTGTGACTGAATTCGATTTGGAGCATGATTCTAATGACTGTTCCAAACTTCTAGCCCATTTGGTACCATAGAGCCTGAGAAAACTGCTTCCAAAGTTCGAACCCAAGTCTGAAATAAGCGTTCATAAAAATTGTGATTTTTATAAAAATCCAACTTTATATAGATTTTGTGACTAAATTCGATTTGTTACACGATTCTTACCACTTTTCCAAAATTTCAGCCCATTTGGTACCATAGATTTTGAGAAAACTGCTTCCAAAGTTCGAACCCAAGTCTGAAATTAGCGTCCATAAAAATTATGATTTTTAAAAAAATCCAACTTTATATAGATTTTGTGACTGAATTCGAATTGAAGCATGATTCTTATGACTGTTCCAAAATTCTAGCCCATTTGGTACAATAGAGCCTGAGAAAACTGCTTCCAAAGTTCGAACTCAAGTCTGAAATTAGCGTTCATTAAAATCATGATTTTTCTAAGAGTGAAACTTTATGGAGATTTTGTGACTGAATTCGATTTGGAGCATGATTCTAATGACTGTTCCAAACTTCTAGCCCATTTGGTACCATAGAGCCTGAGAAAACTGCTTCCAAAGTTCGAACCCAAGTATGAAATTAGCGTCCATTAAAATGATGATTTTTCTAAGAGTGAAACTTTATGGAGATTTTGTGACTGAATTCGATTTGTACCAAGATTTTTACCACGTTTCCAAAATTTCAGCCCATTTGGTACCATAGAGCCTGAGAAAACTGCTTCCAAAGTTCGAACCCAAGTCTGAAATTAGCGTCCATAAAAATTATGATTTTTAAAAAAATCCAACTTTATATAGATTTTGTGACTGAATTCGATTTGTACCACGATTCTAACGACTTTTCCAAAATTTAAGCCCATTTGGTACCATAGATTTTAAGAAAACTGCTTCCAAAGTTCGAACCCAAGTCTGAAATAAGCGTTCATTAAATTCAAGATTTTTCTTAGAGTCAAACTTTATGGAGATTTTGTGACTGAATTTGATTTGTACCACGATTTTTACCACGTTTCCAAAATTTCAGCCCATTTGGTACCATAGAGCCTGAGAAAACTGCTTCCAAAGTTCGAACCCAAGTCTGAAATTAGCGTTCATTAAAATCATGATTTTTCTAAGAGTAAAACTTTATGGAGATTTTGTGACTGAATTCGATTTGTACCACGATTCTTACCACTTTTCCAAAATTTTAGCCCATTTGGTACCATAGAGCCCGAGAAAACTGCTTCCAAAGTTCGAACCCAAGTCTGAAATTAGCGTCCATAAAAATTATGATTTTTATAAAAATCCAACTTTATATAGAGTTTGTGACTGAATTCGAATTGGAGCATGATTCTTATGACTGTTCCAAAATTCTAGCCCATTTGGTACCATAGAGTCTGAGAAAACTGCTTCCAAAGTTCGAACCCAAGTCTGAAATTAGCGTCCATAAAAATTATGATTTTTAAAAAAATCCAACTTTATATAGATTTTGTGACTGAATTCGATTTGTACCACGATTCTTACCACGTTTCCGAAATTTAAGCCCATTTGGTACCATAGATTTTGAGAAAACTGCTTACAAAGTTCGAACCCATGAATGAAATAAGCGTTCATTAAATTCAAGATTTTTCTTAGAGTCAAACTTTATGGAGATTTTGTGACTGAATTTGATTTGTACCACGATTTTTACCACGTTTCCAAAATTTCTGCCCATTTGGTACCATAGAGCCTGAGAAAACTGCTTCCAAAGTTCGAACCCAAGTCTGAAATTAGCGTCCATAAAAATTATGATTTTTATAAAAATCCAACTTTATATAGATTTTGTGACTGAATTCGAATTGAAGCATGATTCTTATGACTGTTCCAAAATTTTAGCCCATTTGGTACAATAGAGCCTGAGAAAACTGCTTCCAAAGTTCGAACCCAAGTCTGAAATTAGCGTTCATTAAAATCATGATTTTTCTAAGAGTGAAACTTTATGGAGATTTTGTGACTGAATTCGATTTGAACCACGATTCTTACCACTTTTCAAAATTTTAGCCTATTTGGTACCATAGACCCTGAGAAAACTGCTTCCAAAGTTCGAACCCAAGTCTGAAATTAGCGTCCATTAAATTCAAGATTTTTCTAAGAGTCAAACTTTATGGAGATTTTGTGACTGAATTTGATTTGTACCACGATTTTTACCACGTTTCCAAAATTTCTGCCCATTTGGTACCATAGAGCCTGAGAAAACTGCTTCCAAAGTTCGAACCCAAGTCTGAAATTAGCGTCCATAAAAATTATGATTTTTATAAAAATCCAACTTTATATAGATTTTGTGACTGAATTCGAATTGAAGCATGATTCTTATGACTGTTCCAAAATTTTAGCCCATTTGGTACAATAGAGCCTGAGAAAACTGCTTCCAAAGTTCGAACCCAAGTCTGAAATTAGCGTTCATTAAAATCATGATTTTTCTAAGAGTGAAACTTTATGGAGATTTTGTGACTGAATTCGATTTGTACCACGATTTTTACCACTTTTCAAAATTTTAGCCTATTTGGTACCATAGAGCCTGAGAAAACTGCTTCCAAAGTTCGAACCCAAGTCTGAAATTAGCGTCCATTAAATTCAAGATTTTTCTAAGAGTAAAACTTTATGGAGATTTTGTGACTGAATTTGATTTGTACCACGATTTTTACCACGTTTCAAAAATTTCAGCCCATTTGGTACCATAGAGCCTGAGAAAACTGCTTCCAAAGTTCGAACCCAAGTCTGAAATTAGCGTTCATTAAAATCATGATTTTTCTAAGAGTAATACTTTATGGAGATTTTGTGACTGAATTCGATTTGTACCACGATTTTTACCACTTTTCAAAATTTTAGCCTATTTGGTACCATAGAGCCTGAGAAAACTGCTTCCAAAGTTCGAACCCAAGTCTGAAATTAGCGTCCATTAAATTCAAGATTTTTCTAAGAGTCAAACTTTATGGAGATTTTGTGACTGAATTTGATTTGTACCACGATTTTTACCACGTTTCCAAAATTTCTGCCCATTTGGTACCATAGAGCCTGAGAAAACTGCTTCCAAAGTTCGAACCCAAGTCTGAAATTAGCGTCCATAAAAATTATGATTTTTATAAAAATCCAACTTTATATAGATTTTGTGACTGAATTCGAATTGAAGCATGATTCTTATGACTGTTCCAAAATTTTAGCCCATTTGGTACAATAGAGCCTGAGAAAACTGCTTCCAAAGTTCGAACCCAAGTCTGAAATTAGCGTTCATTAAAATCATGATTTTTCTAAGAGTGAAACTTTATGGAGATTTTGTGACTGAATTCGATTTGTACCACGATTCTTACCACTTTTCCAAAATTTTAGCCTATTTGGTACCATAGAGCCTGAGAAAACTGCTTCCAAAATTCGAACCCAAGTCTGAAATTAGCGTCCATAAAAATTATGATTTTTAAAAAAATCCAACTTTATATAGATTTTGTGACTGAATTCGATTTGTACCACGATTCTTACGACTTTTCCAAAATTTAAGCCCATTTGGAACCATAGATTTTGAGAAAACTGCTTCCAAAGTTCGAACCCATGTCTGAAATAAGCGTTCATTAAATTCAAGATTTTTCTTAGAGTCAAACTTTATGGAGATTTTGTGACTGAATTTGATTTGTACCACGATTTTTACCACGTTTCCAAAATTTCTGCCCATTTGGTACCATAGAGCCTGAGAAAACTGCTTCCAAAGTTCGAACCCAAGTCTGAAATTAGCGTCCATAAAAATTATGATATTTATAAAAATCCAACTTTATATAGATTTTGTGACTGAATTCGAATTGAAGCATGATTCTTATGACTGTTCCAAAATTCTAGCCCATTTGGTACAATAGAGCCTGAGAAAACTGCTTCCAAAGTTCGAACCCAAGTCTGAAATTAGCGTTCATTAAAATCATGATTTTTCTAAGAGTGAAACTTTATGGAGATTTTGTGACTGAATTCGATTTGTACCACGATTCTTACCACTTTTCAAAATTTTAGCCTATTTGGTACCATAGAGCCTGAGAAAACTGCTTCCAAAGTTCGAACCCAAGTCTGAAATTAGCGTCCATTAAATTCAAGATTTTTCTAAGAGTCAAACTTTATGGAGATTTTGTGACTGAATTTGATTTGTACAACGATTTTTACCACGTTTCCAAAATTTCAGCCCATTTGGTACCATAGAGCCTGAGAAAACTGCTTCCAAAGTTCGAACCCAAGTCTGAAATTAGCGTTCATTAAAATCATGATTTTTCTAAGAGTAAAACTTTATGGAGATTTTGTGACTGAATTCGATTTGTACCACGATTCTTACCACTTTTCCAAAATTTTAGCCCATTTGGTACCATAGAGCCTGAGAAAACTGCTTCCAAAGTTCGAACCCAAGTCTGAAATAAGCGTTCATTAAATTCAAGATTTTTCTAAGAGTCAAACTTAATGGAGATTTTGTGACTTAATTCGATTTGTACCACGATTTTTACCACGTTTCCAAAATTTCTGCCCATTTGGTACCATAGATTTTGAGAAAACTGCTTCCAAAGTTCGAACCCAAGTCTGAAATTAGCGTCCATAAAAATTATGATTTTTAAAAAAATCCAACTTTATATAGATTTTGTGACTGAATTCGATTTGGAGCATGATTCTAATGACTGTTCCAAACTTCTAGCCCATTTGGTACCATAGAGCCTGAGAAAACTGCTTCCAAAGTTCGAACCCAAGTCTGAAATAAGCGTTCATTAAATTCAAGATTTTTCTAAGAGTCAAACTTAATGGAGATTTTGTGACTTAATTCGATTTGTACCACGATTTTGACCACGTTTCCAAAATTTCTGCCCATTGGTACCATAGAGCCTGAGAAAACTGCTTCCAAAGTTCGAACCCAAGTCTGAAATTAGCGTCCATAAAAATTGTGATTTTTATAAAAATCCAACTTTATATAGATTTTGTGACTGAATTCGATTTGTACCACGATTCTTACCACGTTTCCAAAATGAATAATGACTGTTCCAAACTTCTAGCCCATTTGGTACCATAGAGCCTGAGAAAACTGCTTCCAAAGTTCGAACCCAAGTCTGAAATTAGCGTTCATTAAAATCATGATTTTTCTAAGAGTAAAACTTTATGGAGATTTTGTGACTGAATTCGATTTGTACCATGATTCTTACCACTTTTCCAAAATTTTAGCCCATTTGGTACCATAGAGCCTGAGAAAACTGCTTCCAAAGTTCGAACCCAAGTCTGAAATTAGCGTCCATTAAATTCAAGATTTTTCTAAGAGTCAAACTTTATGGAGATTTTGTGACTGAATTTGATTTGTACCACGATTCTTACCACGTTTCCGAAATTTAAGCCCATTTGGTACCATAGATTTTGAGAAAACTGCTTCAAAGTTCGAACCCATGAATGAAATAAGCGTTCATTAAATTCAAGATTTTTCTTAGAGTCAAACTTTATGGAGATTTTGTGACTGAATTTGATTTGTACCACGAATTTTACCACGTTTCCAAAATTTCTGCCCATTTGGTACCATAGAGCCTGAGAAAACTGCTTCCAAAGTTCGAACCCAAGTCTGAAATTAGCGTCCATAAAAATTATGATTTTTATAAAAATCCAACTTTATATAGATTTTGTGACTGAATTCGAATTGAAGCATGATTCTTATGACTGTTCCAAAATTTTAGCCCATTTGGTACAATAGACCCTGAGAAAACTGCTTCCAAAGTTCGAACCCAAGTCTGAAATTAGCGTTCATTAAAATCATGATTTTTCTAAGAGTAATACTTTATGGAGATTTTGTGACTGAATTCGATTTGTACCACGATTCTTACCACTTTTCCAAAATTTCTGCCCATTTGGTACCATAGATTTTGAGAAAACTGCTTCCAAAGTTCGAACCCAAGTCTGAAATTAGCGTCCATAAAAATTATGATTTTTAAAAAAATCCAACTTTATATAGATTTTGTGACTGAATTCGATTTGGAGCATGATTCTAATGACTGTTCCAAACTTCTAGCCCATTTGGTACCATAGAGCCTGAGAAAACTGCTTCCAAAGTTCGAACCCAAGTCTGAAATAAGCGTTCATTAAATTCAAGATTTTTCTAAGAGTCAAACTTAATGGAGATTTTGTGACTTAATTCGATTTGTACCACGATTTTTACCACGTTTCCAAAATTTCTGCCCATTTGGTACCATAGATTTTGAGAAAACTGCTTCCAAAGTTCGAACCCAAGTCTGAAATTAGCGTCCATAAAAATTATGATTTTTAAAAAAATCCAACTTTATATAGATTTTGTGACTGAATTCGATTTGGAGCATGATTCTAATGACTGTTCCAAACTTCTAGCCCATTTGGTACCATAGAGCCTGAGAAAACTGCTTCCAAAGTTCGAACCCAAGTCTGAAATAAGCGTTCATAAAAATTGTGATTTTTATAAAAATCCAACTTTATATAGATTTTGTGACTAAATTCGATTTGTTACACGATTCTTACCACTTTTCCAAAATTTCAGCCCATTTGGTACCATAGATTTTGAGAAAACTGCTTCCAAAGTTCGAACCCAAGTCTGAAATTAGCGTCCATAAAAATTATGATTTTTAAAAAAATCCAACTTTATATAGATTTTGTGACTGAATTCGAATTGAAGCATGATTCTTATGACTGTTCCAAAATTCTAGCCCATTTGGTACAATAGAGCCTGAGAAAACTGCTTCCAAAGTTCGAACTCAAGTCTGAAATTAGCGTTCATTAAAATCATGATTTTTCTAAGAGTGAAACTTTATGGAGATTTTGTGACTGAATTCGATTTGGAGCATGATTCTAATGACTGTTCCAAACTTCTAGCCCATTTGGTACCATAGAGCCTGAGAAAACTGCTTCCAAAGTTCGAACCCAAGTCTGAAATAAGCGTTCATTAAATTCAAGATTTTTCTAAGAGTCAAACTTAATGGAGATTTTGTGACTTAATTCGATTTGTACCACGATTTTTACCACGTTTCCAAAATTTCTGCCCATTGGTACCATAGAGCCTGAGAAAACTGCTTCCAAAGTTCGAACCCAAGTCTGAAATTAGCGTCCATAAAAATTGTGATTTTTATAAAAATCCAACTTTATATAGATTTTGTGACTAAATTCGATTTGTTACACGATTCTTACCCTTTTCCAAAATTTCAGCCCATTTGGTACCATAGATTTTGAGAAAACTGCTTCCAAAGTTCGAACCCAAGTCTGAAATTAGCGTCCATAAAAATTATGATTTTTAAAAAAATCCAACTTTATATAGATTTTGTGACTGAATTCGAATTGAAGCATGATTCTTATGACTGTTCCAAAATTCTAGCCCATTTGGTACAATAGAGCCTGAGAAAACTGCTTCCAAAGTTCGAACTCAAGTCTGAAATTAGCGTTCATTAAAATCATGATTTTTCTAAGAGTGAAACTTTATGGAGATTTTGTGACTGAATTTGATTTGTACCACGATTTTTACCACGTTTCCAAAATTTCAGCCCATTTGGTACCATAGAGCCTGAGAAAACTGCTTCCAAAGTTCGAACCCAAGTCTGAAATTAGCGTTCATTAAAATCATGATTTTTCTAAGAGTAAAACTTTATGGAGATTTTGTGACTGAATTCGATTTGTACCACGATTCTTACCACTTTTCCAAAATTTTAGCCCATTTGGTACCATAGAGCCTGAGAAAACTGCTTCCAAAGTTCGAACCCAAGTCTGAAATAAGCGTTCATTAAATTCAAGATTTTTCTAAGAGTCAAACTTAATGGAGATTTTGTGACTTAATTCGATTTGTACCACGATTTTTACCACGTTTCCAAAATTTCTGCCCATTTGGTACCATAGATTTTGAGAAAACTGCTTCCAAAGTTCGAACCCAAGTCTGAAATTAGCGTCCATAAAAATTATGATTTTTAAAAAAATCCAACTTTATATAGATTTTGTGACTGAATTCGATTTGGAGCATGATTCTAATGACTGTTCCAAACTTCTAGCCCATTTGGTACCATAGAGCCTGAGAAAACTGCTTCCAAAGTTCGAACCCAAGTCTGAAATAAGCGTTCATTAAATTCAAGATTTTTCTAAGAGTCAAACTTAATGGAGATTTTGTGACTTAATTCGATTTGTACCACGATTTTGACCACGTTTCCAAAATTTCTGCCCATTGGTACCATAGAGCCTGAGAAAACTGCTTCCAAAGTTCGAACCCAAGTCTGAAATTAGCGTCCATAAAAATTGTGATTTTTATAAAAATCCAACTTTATATAGATTTTGTGACTGAATTCGATTTGTACCACGATTCTTACCACGTTTCCAAAATTTCAGCCCATTTGGTACCATAGAGCCTGAGAAAACTGCTTCCAAAGTTCGAACCCAAGTCTGAAATTAGCGTTCATTAAAATCATGATTTTTCTAAGAGTAAAACTTTATGGAGATTTTGTGACTGAATTCGATTTGTACCATGATTCTTACCACTTTTCCAAAATTTTAGCCCATTTGGTACCATAGAGCCTGAGAAAACTGCTTCCAAAGTTCGAACCCAAGTCTGAAATTAGCGTCCATTAAATTCAAGATTTTTCTAAGAGTCAAACTTTATGGAGATTTTGTGACTGAATTTGATTTGTACCACGATTCTTACCACGTTTCCGAAATTTAAGCCCATTTGGTACCATAGATTTTGAGAAAACTGCTTCAAAGTTCGAACCCATGAATGAAATAAGCGTTCATTAAATTCAAGATTTTTCTTAGAGTCAAACTTTATGGAGATTTTGTGACTGAATTTGATTTGTACCACGAATTTTACCACGTTTCCAAAATTTCTGCCCATTTGGTACCATAGAGCCTGAGAAAACTGCTTCCAAAGTTCGAACCCAAGTCTGAAATTAGCGTCCATAAAAATTATGATTTTTATAAAAATCCAACTTTATATAGATTTTGTGACTGAATTCGAATTGAAGCATGATTCTTATGACTGTTCCAAAATTTTAGCCCATTTGGTACAATAGAGCCTGAGAAAACTGCTTCCAAAGTTCGAACCCAAGTCTGAAATTAGCGTTCATTAAAATCATGATTTTTCTAAGAGTAATACTTTATGGAGATTTTGTGACTGAATTCGATTTGTACCACGATTCTTACCACTTTTCCAAAATTTCTGCCCATTTGGTACCATAGATTTTGAGAAAACTGCTTCCAAAGTTCGAACCCAAGTCTGAAATTAGCGTCCATAAAAATTATGATTTTTAAAAAAATCCAACTTTATATAGATTTTGTGACTGAATTCGATTTGGAGCATGATTCTAATGACTGTTCCAAACTTCTAGCCCATTTGGTACCATAGAGCCTGAGAAAACTGCTTCCAAAGTTCGAACCCAAGTCTGAAATAAGCGTTCATTAAATTCAAGATTTTTCTAAGAGTCAAACTTAATGGAGATTTTGTGACTTAATTCGATTTGTACCACGATTTTTACCACGTTTCCAAAATTTCTGCCCATTTGGTACCATAGATTTTGAGAAAACTGCTTCCAAAGTTCGAACCCAAGTCTGAAATTAGCGTCCATAAAAATTATGATTTTTAAAAAAATCCAACTTTATATAGATTTTGTGACTGAATTCGATTTGGAGCATGATTCTAATGACTGTTCCAAACTTCTAGCCCATTTGGTACCATAGAGCCTGAGAAAACTGCTTCCAAAGTTCGAACCCAAGTCTGAAATAAGCGTTCATAAAAATTGTGATTTTTATAAAAATCCAACTTTATATAGATTTTGTGACTAAATTCGATTTGTTACACGATTCTTACCACTTTTCCAAAATTTCAGCCCATTTGGTACCATAGATTTTGAGAAAACTGCTTCCAAAGTTCGAACCCAAGTCTGAAATTAGCGTCCATAAAAATTATGATTTTTAAAAAAATCCAACTTTATATAGATTTTGTGACTGAATTCGAATTGAAGCATGATTCTTATGACTGTTCCAAAATTCTAGCCCATTTGGTACAATAGAGCCTGAGAAAACTGCTTCCAAAGTTCGAACTCAAGTCTGAAATTAGCGTTCATTAAAATCATGATTTTTCTAAGAGTGAAACTTTATGGAGATTTTGTGACTGAATTCGATTTGGAGCATGATTCTAATGACTGTTCCAAACTTCTAGCCCATTTGGTACCATAGAGCCTGAGAAAACTGCTTCCAAAGTTCGAACCCAAGTCTGAAATAAGCGTTCATTAAATTCAAGATTTTTCTAAGAGTCAAACTTAATGGAGATTTTGTGACTTAATTCGATTTGTACCACGATTTTTACCACGTTTCCAAAATTTCTGCCCATTGGTACCATAGAGCCTGAGAAAACTGCTTCCAAAGTTCGAACCCAAGTCTGAAATTAGCGTCCATAAAAATTGTGATTTTTATAAAAATCCAACTTTATATAGATTTTGTGACTAAATTCGATTTGTTACACGATTCTTACCCTTTTCCAAAATTTCAGCCCATTTGGTACCATAGATTTTGAGAAAACTGCTTCCAAAGTTCGAACCCAAGTCTGAAATTAGCGTCCATAAAAATTATGATTTTTAAAAAAATCCAACTTTATATAGATTTTGTGACTGAATTCGAATTGAAGCATGATTCTTATGACTGTTCCAAAATTCTAGCCCATTTGGTACAATAGAGCCTGAGAAAACTGCTTCCAAAGTTCGAACTCAAGTCTGAAATTAGCGTTCATTAAAATCATGATTTTTCTAAGAGTGAAACTTTATGGAGATTTTGTGACTGAATTCGATTTGTACCACGATTCTTACCACTTTTCAAAATTTTAGCCTATTTGGTACCATAGAGCCTGAGAAAACTGCTTCCAAAATTCGAACCCAAGTCTGAAATTAGCGTCCATTAAAATGATGATTTTTCTAAGAGTGAAACTTTATGGAGATTTTGTGACTGAATTCGATTTGTACCACGATTTTTACCACGTTTCCAAAATTTCAGCCCATTTGGTACCATAGAGCCTGAGAAAACTGCTTCCAAAGTTCGAACCCAAGTCTGAAATTAGCGTTCATTAAAATCATGATTTTTCTAAGAGTAAAACTTTATGGAGATTTTGTGACTGAATTCGATTTGTACCACGATTCTTACCACTTTTCCAAAATTTTAGCCCATTTGGTACCATAGAGCCTGAGAAAACTGCTTCCAAAGTTCGAACCCAAGTCTGAAATTAGCGTCCATAAAAATTATGATTTTTAAAAAAATCCAACTTTATATAGATTTTGTGACTTAATTCGATTTGTACCACGATTCTTACCACTTTTCCAAAATTTCAGCCCATTTGGTACCATAGATTTTGAGAAAACTGCTTCCAAAGTTCGAACCCAAGTCTGAAATTAGCGTCCATAAAAATTATGATTTTTAAAAAAATCCAACTTTATATAGATTTTGTGACTGAATTCGATTTGGAGCATGATTCTTATGACTGTTCCAAACTTCTAGCCCATTTGGTACCATAGAGCCTGAGAAAACTGCTTCCAAAGTTCGAACCCAAGTCTGAAATTAGCGTCCATAAAAATTATGATTTTTAAAAAAGTCCAACTTTATATAGATTTTGTGACTGAATTCGGATTGGAGCATGATTCTTATGACTGTTCAAAAATTCTAGCCCATTTGGTACAATAGAACCTGAGAAAACTGCTTCCGAAGTTCGAACCCAAGTCTGAAATAAGCGTTCATTAAATTCAAGACTTTTCTTAGAGTCAAACTTTATGGAGATTTTGTGACTGAATTTGATTTGTACCACGATTTTTACCACGTTTCCAAAATTTCTGCCCATTGGTACCATAGAGCCTGAGAAAACTGCTTCCAAAGTTCGAACCCAAGTCTGAAATTAGCGTCCATAAAAATTGTGATTTTTATAAAAATCCAACTTTATATAGATTTTGTGACTAAATTCGATTTGTTACACGATTCTTACCACTTTTCCAAAATTTCAGCCCATTTGGTACCATAGATTTTGAGAAAACTGCTTCCAAAGTTCGAACCCAAGTCTGAAATTAACGTTCATTAAAATCATGATTTTTCTAAGAGTGAAACTTTATGGAGATTTTGTGACTGAATTCGATTTGTACCACGATTCTTACCACTTTTCCAAAATTTTAGCCTATTTGGTACCATAGAGCCTGAGAAAACTGCTTCCAAAGTTCGAACCCAAGTCTGAAATTAGCGTCTATAAAAATTATGATTTTTAGAAAAATCCAACTTTATATAGATTTTGTCACTGAATTCGATTTGGAGCATGATTCTTATGACTGTTCCAAACTTCTAGCCCATTTGGTACCATAGAGCCTGAGAAAACTGCTTCCAAAGTTCGAAGCCAAGTCTGAAATTAGCGTCCATAAAAATTATGATTTTTAAAAAAATCCAACTTTATATAGATTTTGTGACTGAATTCGATTTGTACCACGATTCTTACGACTTTTCCAAAACTTAAGCCCATTTGGTACCATAGATTTTGAGAAAACTGCTTCCAAAGTTCGAACCCATGTCTGAAATAAGCGTTCATTAAATTCAAAATTTTTCTTAGAGTCAAACTTTATGGAGATTTTGTGACTGAATTTGATTTGTACCACGATTTTTACCACGTTTCCAATATTTCTGCCCATTTGGTACCATAGAGCCTGAGAAAACTGCTTCCAAAGTTCGAACCCAAGTCTGAAATTAGCGTCCATAAAAATTATGATTTTTATAAAAATCCAACTTTATATAGATTTTGTGACTGAATTCGAATTGGAGCATGATTCTTATGACTGTTCCAAAATTCTAGCCAATTTGGTACCATAGAGTCTGAGAAAACTGCTTCCAAAGTTTGAACCCAAGTCTGAAATTAGCGTCCATTAAAATGATGATTTTTCTAAGAGTGAAACTTTATGGAGATTTTGTGACTGAATTCGATTTGTACCACGATTTTTACCACGTTTCCAAAATTTCAGCCCATTTGGTACCATAGAGCCTGAGAAAACTGCTTCCAAAGTTCGAACCCATGTCTGAAATAAACGTTCATTAAAATCATGATTTTTCTAAGAGTAAAACTTTATGGAGATTTTGTGACTGAATTCGATTTGTACCACGATTCTTACCACTTTTCTAAAATTTTAGCCCATTTGGTACCATAGAGCCTGAGAAAACTGCTTCCAAAGTTCGAACCCAAGTCTGAAATTAGCGTCCATAAAAATTATGATTTTTAAAAAAATCCAACTTTATATAGATTTTGTGACTGAATTCGAATTGGAGCATGATTCTTATGACTGTTCCAAAATTCTAGCCAATTTGGTACCATAGAGTCTGAGAAAACTGCTTCCAAAGTTTGAACCCAAGTCTGAAATTAGCGTCCATTAAAATGATGATTTTTCTAAGAGTGAAACTTTATGGAGATTTTGTGACTGAATTCGATTTGTACCACGATTTTTACCACGTTTCCAAAATTTCAGCCCATTTGGTACCATAGAGCCTGAGAAAACTGCTTCCAAAGTTCGAACCCAAGTCTGAAATTAGCGTTCATTAAAATCATGATTTTTCTAAGAGTAAAACTTTATGGAGATTTTGTGACTGAATTCGATTTGTACCACGATTCTTACCACTTTTCCAAAATTTTAGCCCATTTGGTACCATAGAGCCTGAGAAAACTGCTTCCAAAGTTCGAACCCAAGTCTGAAATTAGCGTTCATTAAAATCATGATTTTTCTAAGAGTAAAACTTTATGGAGATTTTGTGACTGAATTCGATTTGTACCACGATTCTTACCACTTTTCCAAAATTTCAGCCCATTTGGTACCATAGATTTTGAGAAAACTGCTTCTAAAGTTCGAACCCAAGTCTGAAATTAGCGTCCATAAAAATTATGATTTTTAGAAAAATCCAACTTTATATAGATTTTGTCACTGAATTCGATTTGGAGCATGATTCTTATGACTGTTTTGGAACAGTCATAAGAATCATTTTATAAGTTTGGACTTCTAGCCCATTTTGTACCATAGAGCCTGAGAAAACTGCTTCCAAAGTTCGAACCCAAGTCTGAAATTAGCGTCCATAAAAATTATGATTTTTAAAAAAATCCAACTTTATATAGATTTTGTGACTGAATTCGATTTGTACCACGATTCTTACGACTTTTCCAAAATTTAAGCCCATTTGGTACCATAGATTTTGAGAAAACTGCTTCCAAATTTCGAACCCATGACTGAAATAAGCGTTCATTAAATTCAAGATTTTTCTTAGAGTCAAACTTTATGGAGATTTTGTGACTGAATTTGATTTGTACCACGATTTTTACCACGTTTCCAAAATTTCTGCCCATTTGGTACCATAGAGCCTGAGAAAACTGCTTCCAAAGTTCGAACCCAAGTCTGAAATTAGCGTCCATAAAAATTATGATTTTTATAAAAATCCAACTTTATATAGATTTTGTGACTGAATTCGATTTGGAGCATGATTCTTATGACTGTTCCAAACTTCTAGCCCATTTGGTACCATAGAGCCTGAGAAAACTGCTTCCAAAGTTCGAACCCAAGTCTGAAATTAGCGTCCATAAAAATTATGATTTTTAAAAAAATCCAACTTTATATAGATTTTGTGACTTAATTCGATTTGTACCACGATTCTTACCACTTTTCCAAAATTTCAGCCCATTTGGTACCATAGATTTTGAGAAAACTGCTTCCAAAGTTCGAACCCAAGTCTGAAATTAGCGTCCATAAAAATTATGATTTTTAAAAAAATCCAACTTTATATAGATTTTGTGACTGAATTCGATTTGGAGCATGATTCTTATGACTGTTCCAAACTTCTAGCCCATTTGGTACCATAGAGCCTGAGAAAACTGCTTCCAAAGTTCGAACCCAAGTCTGAAATTAGCGTCCATAAAAATTATGATTTTTAAAAAAATCCAACTTTATATAGATTTTGTGACTGAATTCGAATTGGAGCATGATTCTTATGACTGTTCAAAAATTCTAGCCCATTTGGTACAATAGAACCTGAGAAAACTGCTTCCGAAGTTCGAACCCAAGTCTGAAATAAGCGTTCATTAAATTCAAGATTTTTCTTAGAGTCAAACTTTATGGAGATTTTGTGACTGAATTTGATTTGTACCACGATTTTTACCACGTTTCCAAAATTTCTGCCCATTGGTACCATAGAGCCTGAGAAAACTGCTTCCAAAGTTCGAACCCAAGTCTGAAATTAGCGTCCATAAAAATTGTGGTTTTTATAAAAATCCAACTTTATATAGATTTTGTGACTAAATTCGATTTGTTACACGATTCTTACCACTTTTCCAAAATTTCAGCCCATTTGGTACCATAGATTTTGAGAAAACTGCTTCCAAAGTTCGAACCCAAGTCTGAAATTAACGTTCATTAAAATCATGATTTTTCTAAGAGTGAAACTTTATGGAGATTTTGTGACTGAATTCGATTTGTACCACGATTCTTACCACTTTTCCAAAATTTTAGCCTATTTGGTACCATAGAGCCTGAGAAAACTGCTTCCAAAGTTCGAACCCAAGTCTGAAATTAGCGTCCATAAAAATTATGATTTTTAGAAAAATCCAACTTTATATAGATTTTGTGACTGAATTCGATTTGGAGCATGATTCTTATGACTGTTCCAAACTTCTAGCCCATTTGGTACCATAGAGCCTGAGAAAACTGCTTCCAAAGTTCGAACCCAAGTCTGAAATTAGCGTCCATTAAAATTATGATTTTTAAAAAAATCCAACTTTATATAGATTTTGTGACTGAATTCGATTTGTACCACGATTCTTACGACTTTTCCAAAATTTAAGCCCATTTGGTACCATAGATTTTGAGAAAACTGCTTCCAAAGTTCGAACCCATGTCTGAAATAAGCGTTCATTAAATTCAAGATTTTTCTTAGAGTCAAACTTTATGGAGATTTTGTGACTGAATTTGATTTGTACCACGATTTTTACCACGTTTCCAAAATTTCTGCCCATTTGGTACCATAGAGCCTGAGAAAACTGCTTCCAAAGTTCGAACCCAAGTTTGAAATTAGCGTCCATAAAAATTATGTTTTTTATAAAAATCCAACTTTATATAGATTTTGTGAATGAATTCGAATTGGAGCATGATTCTTATGACTGTTCCAAAATTCTAGCCCATTTGGTACCATAGAGCCTGAGAAAACTGCTTCCAAAGTTCGAACCCAAGTATGAAATTAGCGTCCATTAAAATGATGATTTTTCTAAGAGTGAAACTTTATGGAGATTTTGTGACTGAATTCGATTTGTACCAAGATTTTTACCACGTTTCCTAAATTTCTGCCCATTTGGTACCATAGAGCCTGAGAAAACTGCTTCCAAAGTTCGAACCCAAGTCTGAAATTAGCGTCCATAAAAATTATGATTTTTATAAAAATCCAACTTTATATAGATTTTGTGACTAAATTCGATTTGTTCCACGATTCTTACCACTTTTCCAAAATTTCAGCCCATTTGGTACCATAGAATTTGAGAAAACTGCTTCCAAAGTTCGAACCCAAGTCTGAAATTAACGTTCATTAAAATCATGATTTTTCTAAGAGTGAAACTTTATGGAGATTTTGTGACTGAATTCGATTTGTACCACGATTTTTACCACGTTTCCGAAATTTCAGCCCATTTGGTACCATAGA
Source organism: Hesperophylax magnus (assembly GCA_026573805.1). Taxonomy (NCBI): domain Eukaryota; kingdom Metazoa; phylum Arthropoda; class Insecta; order Trichoptera; family Limnephilidae; genus Hesperophylax; species Hesperophylax magnus. The sequence continues at coordinate 173,893 of JAIUSX010000043.1, read as the reverse complement.
GCCTGAGAAAACTGCTTCCAAAGTTCGAACCCAAGTCTGAAATAAGCGTTCATTAAATTCAAGATTTTTCTAAGAGTCAAACTTTATGGAGATTTTGTGACTGAATTTGATTTGTACCACGATTTTTACCACGTTTCCAAAATTTCTGCCCATTTGGTACCATAGAGCCTGAGAAAACTGCTTCCAAAGTTCGAACCCAAGTCTGAAATTAGCGTCCATTAAAATGATGATTTTTCTAAGAGTGAAACCTTATGGAGATTTTGTGACTGAATTCGATTTGTACCAAGATTTTTACCACGTTTCCAAAATTTCAGCCCATTTGGTACCATAGAGCCTGAGAAAACTGCTTCCAAAGTTCGAACCCAAGTTTGAAATTAGCGTCCATTAAAATGATGATTTTTCTAAGAGTGAAACTTTATGGAGATTTTGTGACTGAATTCGATTTGTACCAAGATTTTTACCACGTTTCCAAAATTTCAGCCCATTTGGTACCATAGAGCCTGAGAAAACTGCTTCCAAAGTTCGAACCCAAGTCTGAAATTAGCGTCCATAAAAATTATGATTTTTAAAAAAATCCAACTTTATTTAGATTTTGTGACTGAATTCGATTTGTACCACGATTCTTACGACTTTTCCAAAATTTAAGCCCATTTGGTACCATAGATTTTGAGAAAACTGCTTCCAAAGTTCGAACCCAAGTCTGAAATAAGCGTTCATTAAATTCAAGATTTTTCTTAGAGTCAAACTTTATGGAGATTTTGTGACTGAATTTGATTTGTACCACGATTTTTACCACGTTTCCAAAATTTCTGCCCATTTGGTACCATAGAGCCTGAGAAAACTGCTTCCAAAGTTCGAACCCAAGTCTGAAATTAGCGTCCATACAAATTATGATTTTTATAAAAATCCAACTTTATATAGATTTTGTGACTAAATTCGATTTGTACCACGATTCTTACCACTTTTCCAAAATTTCAGCCCATTTGGTACCATAGAGCCTAAGAAAACTGCTTCCAAAGTTCGAACCCAAGTCTGAAATTAGCGTTCATTAAAATCATGATTTTTCTAAGAGTGAAACTTTATGGAGATTTTGTGACTGAATTCGATTTGTACCACGATTCTTACCACTTTTCCAAAATTTTAGCCCATTTGGTACCATATAGCCTGAGAAAACTGCTTCCAAAGTTCGAACCCAAGTCTGAAATTAGCGTCCATAAAAATTATGATTTTTAAAAAAATCCTACTTTATATAGATTTTGTGACTGAATTCGAATTGGAGCATGATTCTTATGACTGTTCAAAAATTCTAGCCCATTTGGTACAATAGAACCTGAGAAAACTGCTTCCAAAGTTCGAACCCAAGTCTGAAATTAACGTTCATTAAAATCATGATTTTTCTAAGAGTGAAACTTTATGGAGATTTTGTGACTGAATTCGATTTGTACCACGATTTTTACCACGTTTCCAAAATTTCTGCCCATTTGGTACCATAGAGCCTGAGAAAACTGCTTCCAACGTTCGAACCCAAGTTTGAAATTAGCGTCCATAAAAATTATGTTTTTTATAAAAATCCAACTTTATATAGATTTTGTGACTAAATTCGATTTGTACCACGATTCTTACCACTTTTCCAAAATTTCAGCCCATTTGGTACCATAGATTTTGAGAAAACTGCTTCCAAAGTTCGAACCCAAGTCTGAAATTAGCGTCCATTAAAATGATGATTTTTCTAAGAGTGAAACTTTATGGAGATTTTGTGACTGAATTCGATTTGTACCACGATTTTTAAAATTTCAGCCCATTTGGTACCATAGAGCATGAGAAAACTGCTTCCAAAGTTCGAACCCAAGTCTGAAATAAGCGTTCATTAAATTCAAGATTTTTCTAAGAGTCAAACTTTATGGAGATTTTGTGACTGAATTTGATTTGTACCACGATTTTTACCACGTTTCCAAAATTTCTGCCCATTTGGTACCATAGAGCCAGAGAAAACTGCTTCCAAAGTTCGAACCCAAGTCTGAAATTAGCGTCCATAAAAATAATGATTTTTATAAAAATCCAACTTTATATAGATTTTGTGACTGAATTCGAATTGGAGCATGATTCTTATGACTGTTCCAAAATTCTAGCCCATTTGGTACAATAGAGCCTGAGCAAACTGCTTCCAAAGTTCGAACCCAAGTCTGAAATTAGCGTTCATTAAAATCATGATTTTTCTAAGAGTGAAACTTTATGGAGATTTTGTGACTGAATTCGATTTGTACCACGATTCTTACCACTTTTCCAAAATTTTAGCCTATTTGGTACCATAGAGCCTGAGAAAACTGCTTCCAAAGTTCGAACCCAAGTCTGAAATTAGCGTCCATAAAAATTATAATTTTTAGAAAAATCCAACTTTATATAGATTTTGTGACTGAATTCGATTTGGAGCATGATTCTTATGACTGTTTTGGAACAGTCATAAGAATCATTTTAGAAGTTTGGACTTCTAGCCCATTTGGTACCATAGAGCCTGAGAAAACTGCTTCCAAAGTTCGAACCCAAGTCTGAAATTAGCGTCCATAAAAATTATGATTTTTAAAAAAATCCAACTTTATATAGATTTTGTGACTGAATTCGATTTGTACCACGATTCTTACGACTTTTCCAAAATTTAAGCCCATTTGGTACCATAGATTTTGAGAAAACTGCTTCCAAAGTTCGAACCCATGACTGAAATAAGCGTTCATTAAATTCAAGATTTTTCTTAGAGTCAAACTTTATGGAGATTTTGTGACTGAATTTGATTTGTACCACGATTTTTACCACGTTTCCAAAATTTCTGCCCATTTGGTACCATAGAGCCTGAGAAAACTGCTTCCAAAGTTCGAACCCAAGTCTGAAATTAGCGTCCATAAAAATTATGATTTTTATAAAAATCCAACTTTATATAGATTTTGTGACTGAATTCGAATTGGAGCATGATTCTTATGACTGTTCCAAAATTCTAGCCCATTTGGTACCATAGAGTCTGAGAAAACTGCTTCCAAAGTTCGAACCCAAGTCTGAAATTAGCGTCCATTAAAATGATGATTTTTCTAAGAGTGAAACTTTATGGAGATTTTGTGAATGAATTCGATTTGTACCACGATTTTTACCACGTTTCCGAAATTTCAGCCCATTTGGTACCATAGAGCCTGAGAAAACTCCTTCCAAAGTTCGAACCCAAGTCTGAAATAAGCGTTCATTAAATTCAAGATTTTTCTAAGAGTCAAACTTTATGGAGATTTTGTGACTGAATTTGATTTGTACCACGATTTTTACCACGTTTCCAAAATTTCTGCCAATTTGGTACCATAGAGCCTGAGAAAACTGCTTCCAAAGTTCGAACCCAAGTCTGAAATTAGCGTCCATAAAAATTATGATATTTATAAAAATCCAACTTTATATAGATTTTGTGACTGAATTCGAATTGAAGCATGATTCTTATGACTGTTCCAAAATTCTAGCCCATTTGGTACAATAGAGCCTGAGGAAACTGCTTCCAAAGTTCGAACCCAAGTCTGAAATTAGCGTTCATTAAAATCATGATTTTTCTAAGAGTGAAACTTTATGGAGATTTTGTGACTGAATTCGATTTGTACCACGATTCTTACCACTTTTCAAAATTTTAGCCTATTTGGTACCATAGAGCCTGAGAAAACTGCTTCCAAAGTTCGAACCCAAGTCTGAAATTAGCGTCCATTAAAATGATGATTTTTCTAAGAGTGAAACTTTATGGAGATTTTGTGACTGAATTCGATTTGTACCACGATTTTTACCACGTTTCCAAAATTTCAGCCCATTTGGTACCATAGGGCCTGAGAAAACTGCTTCCAAAGTTCGAACCCAAGTCTGAAATTAGCGTTCATTAAAATCATGATTTTTCTAAGAGTAAAACTTTATGGAGATTTTGTGACTGAATTCGATTTGTACCACGATTCTTACCACTTTTCCAAAATTTCAGCCCATTTGGTACCATAGAGCCTGAGAAAACTGCTTCCAAAGTTCGAACCCAAGTCTGAAATAAGCGTTCATTAAATTCAAGATTTTTCTAAGAGTCAAACTTTATGGAGATTTTGTGACTGAATTTGATTTGTACCACGATTTTTACGACGTTTCCAAAATTTCTGCCCATTTGGTACCATAGAGCCAGAGAAAACTGCTTCCAAAGTTCGAACCCAAGTCTGAAATTAGCGTCCATAAAAATTATGATTTTTATAAAAATCCAACTTTATATAGATTTTGTGACTGAATTCGAATTGGAGCATGATTCTTATGACTGTTCCAAAATTCTAGCCCATTTGGTACAATAGAGCCTGAGAAAACTGCTTCCAAAGCTCGAACCCAAGTATGAAATTAGCGTCCATTAAAATGATGATTTTTCTAAGAGTGAAACTTTATGGAGATTTTGTGACTGAATTCGATTTGTACCAAGATTTTTACCACGTTTCCAAAATTTCTGCCCATTTGGTACCATAGAGCCTGAGAAAACTGCTTCCAAAGTTCGAACCCAAGTCTGAAATTAGCGTCCATAAAAATTATGATTTTTATAAAAATCCAACTTTATATAGATTTTGTGACTAAATTCGATTTGTTCCACGATTCTTACCACTTTTCCAAAATTTCAGCCCATTTGGTACCATAGAATTTGAGAAAACTGCTTCCAAAGTTCGAACCCAAGTCTGAAATTAACGTTCATTAAAATCATGATTTTTCTAAGAGTGAAACTTTATGGAGATTTTGTGACTGAATTCGATTTGTACCACGATTTTTACCACGTTTCCGAAATTTCAGCCCATTTGGTACCATAGAGCCTGAGAAAACTGCTTCCAAAGTTCGAACCCAAGTCTGAAATAAGCGTTCATTAAATTCAAGATTTTTCTAAGAGTCAAACTTTATGGAGATTTTGTGACTGAATTTGATTTGTACCACGATTTTTACCACGTTTCCAAAATTTCTGCCCATTTGGTACCATAGAGCCTGAGAAAACTGCTTCCAAAGTTCGAACCCAAGTCTGAAATTAGCGTCCATTAAAATGATGATTTTTCTAAGAGTGAAACTTTATGGAGATTTTGTGACTGAATTCGATTTGTACCAATATTTTTACCACGTTTCCAAAATTTCAGCCCATTTGGTACCATAGAGCCTGAGAAAACTGCTTCCAAAGTTCGAACCCAAGTTTGAAATTAGCGTCCATTAAAATGATGATTTTTCTAAGAGTGAAACTTTATGGAGATTTTGTGACTGAATTCGATTTGTACCAAGATTTTTACCACGTTTCCAAAATTTCAGCCCATTTGGTACCATAGAGCCTGAGAAAACTGCTTCCAAAGTTCGAACCCAAGTCTGAAATTAGCGTCCATAAAAATTATGATATTTATAAAAATCCAACTTTATATAGATTTTGTGACTGAATTCGAATTGAAGCATGATTCTTATGACTGTTCCAAAATTCTAGCCCATTTGGTACAATAGAGCCTGAGGAAACTGCTTCCAAAGTTCGAACCCAAGTCTGAAATTAGCGTTCATTAAAATCATGATTTTTCTAAGAGTGAAACTTTATGGAGATTTTGTGACTGAATTCGATTTGTACCACGATTCTTACCACTTTTCAAAATTTTAGCCTATTTGGTACCATAGAGCCTGAGAAAACTGCTTCCAAAGTTCGAACCCAAGTCTGAAATTAGCGTCCATTAAAATGATGATTTTTCTAAGAGTGAAACTTTATGGAGATTTTGTGACTGAATTCGATTTGTACCACGATTTTTACCACGTTTCCAAAATTTCAGCCCATTTGGTACCATAGAGCCTGAGAAAACTGCTTCCAAAGTTCGAACCCAAGTCTGAAATTAGCGTTCATTAAAATCATGATTTTTCTAAGAGTAAAACTTTATGGAGATTTTGTGACTGAATTTGATTTGTACCACGATTTTTACCACGTTTCCAAAATTTCTGCCCATTTGGTACCATAGAGCCTGAGAAAACTGCTTCCAAAGTTCGAACCCAAGTCTGAAATTAGCGTCCATTAAAATGATGATTTTTCTAAGAGTGAAACTTTATGGAGATTTTGTGACTGAATTCGATTTGTACCACGATTCTTACCACTTTTCCAAAATTTCAGCCCATTTGGTACCATAGAGCCTGAGAAAACTGCTTCCAAAGTTCGAACCCAAGTCTGAAATAAGCGTTCATTAAATTCAAGATTTTTCTAAGAGTCAAACTTTATGGAGATTTTGTGACTGAATTTGATTTGTACCACGATTTTTACGACGTTTCCAAAATTTCTGCCCATTTGGTACCATAGAGCCAGAGAAAACTGCTTCCAAAGTTCGAACCCAAGTCTGAAATTAGCGTCCATAAAAATTATGATTTTTATAAAAATCCAACTTTATATAGATTTTGTGACTGAATTCGAATTGGAGCATGATTCTTATGACTGTTCCAAAATTCTAGCCCATTTGGTACAATAGAGCCTGAGAAAACTGCTTCCAAAGCTCGAACCCAAGTATGAAATTAGCGTCCATTAAAATGATGATTTTTCTAAGAGTGAAACTTTATGGAGATTTTGTGACTGAATTCGATTTGTACCAAGATTTTTACCACGTTTCCAAAATTTCTGCCCATTTGGTACCATAGAGCCTGAGAAAACTGCTTCCAAAGTTCGAACCCAAGTCTGAAATTAGCGTCCATAAAAATTATGATTTTTATAAAAATCCAACTTTATATAGATTTTGTGACTAAATTCGATTTGTTCCACGATTCTTACCACTTTTCCAAAATTTCAGCCCATTTGGTACCATAGAATTTGAGAAAACTGCTTCCAAAGTTCGAACCCAAGTCTGAAATTAACGTTCATTAAAATCATGATTTTTCTAAGAGTGAAACTTTATGGAGATTTTGTGACTGAATTCGATTTGTACCACGATTTTTACAACGTTTCCGAAATTTCAGCCCATTTGGTACCATAGAGCCTGAGAAAACTGCTTCCAAAGTTCGAACCCAAGTCTGAAATAAGCGTTCATTAAATTCAAGATTTTTCTAAGAGTCAAACTTTATGGAGATTTTGTGACTGAATTTGATTTGTACCACGATTTTTACCACGTTTCCAAAATTTCTGCCCATTTGGTACCATAGAATTTGAGAAAACTGCTTCCAAAGTTCGAACCCAAGTCTGAAATTAGCGTCCATTAAAATGATGATTTTTCTAAGAGTGAAACTTTATGGAGATTTTGTGACTGAATTCGATTTGTACCAAGATTTTTACCACGTTTCCAAAATTTCAGCCCATTTGGTACCATAGAGCCTGAGAAAACTGCTTCCAAAGTTCGAACCCAAGTTTGAAATTAGCGTCCATTAAAATGATGATTTTTCTAAGAGTGAAACTTTATGGAGATTTTGTGACTGAATTCGATTTGTACCAAGATTTTTACCACGTTTCCAAAATTTCAGCCCATTTGGTACCATAGAGCCTGAGAAAACTGCTTCCAAAGTTCGAACCCAAGTCTGAAATTAGCGTCCATAAAAATTATGATTTTTAAAAAAATCCAACTTTATTTAGATTTTGTGACTGAATTCGATTTGTACCACGATTCTTACGACTTTTCCAAAATTTAAGCCCATTTGGTACCATAGATTTTGAGAAAACTGCTTCCAAAGTTCGAACCCAAGTCTGAAATAAGCGTTCATTAAATTCAAGATTTTTCTTAGAGTCAAACTTTATGGAGATTTTGTGACTGAATTTGATTTGTACCACGATTTTTACCACGTTTCCAAAATTTCTGCCCATTTGGACCATAGAGCCTGAGAAAACTGCTTCCAAAGTTCGAACCCAAGTCTGAAATTAGCGTCCATAAAAATTATGATTTTTATAAAAATCCAACTTTATATAGATTTTGTGACTAAATTCGATTTGTACCACGATTCTTACCACTTTTCCAAAATTTCAGCCCATTTGGTACCATAGAGCCTAAGAAAACTGCTTCCAAAGTTCGAACCCAAGTCTGAAATTAGCGTTCATTAAAATCATGATTTTTCTAAGAGTGAAACTTTATGGAGATTTTGTGACTGAATTCGATTTGTACCACGATTCTTACCACTTTTCCAAAATTTTAGCCCATTTGGTACCATATAGCCTGAGAAAACTGCTTCCAAAGTTCGAACCCAAGTCTGAAATTAGCGTCCATAAAAATTATGATTTTTAAAAAAATCCTACTTTATATAGATTTTGTGACTGAATTCGAATTGGAGCATGATTCTTATGACTGTTCAAAAATTCTAGCCCATTTGGTACAATAGAACCTGAGAAAACTGCTTCCAAAGTTCGAACCCAAGTCTGAAATTAACGTTCATTAAAATCATGATTTTTCTAAGAGTGAAACTTTATGGAGATTTTGTGACTGAATTCGATTTGTACCACGATTTTTACCACGTTTCCAAAATTTCTGCCCATTTGGTACCATAGAGCCTGAGAAAACTGCTTCCAACGTTCGAACCCATGTTTGAAATTAGCGTCCATAAAAATTATGTTTTTTATAAAAATCCAACTTTATATAGATTTTGTGACTAAATTCGATTTGTACCACGATTCTTACCACTTTTCCAAAATTTCAGCCCATTTGGTACCATAGAGCCTAAGAAAACTGCTTCCAAAGTTCGAACCCAAGTCTGAAATTAGCGTTCATTAAAATCATGATTTTTCTAAGAGTGAAACTTTATGGAGATTTTGTGACTGAATTTGATTTGTACCACGATTCTTACCACGTTTCCAAAATTTTAGCCCATTTGGTACCATATAGCCTGAGAAAACTGCTTCTAAAGTTCGAACCCAAGTCTGAAATTAGCGTCCATAAAAATTATGATTTTTAAAAAAATCCTACTTTATATAGATTTTGTGACTGAATTCGAATTGGAGCATGATTCTTATGACTGTTCAAAAATTCTAGCCCATTTGGTACAATAGAACCTGAGAAAACTGCTTCCAAAGTTCGAACCCAAGTCTGAAATTAACGTTCATTAAAATCATGATTTTTCTAAGAGTGAAACTTTATGGAGATTTTGTGACTGAATTCGATTTGTACCACGATTTTTACCACGTTTCCAAAATTTCTGCCCATTTGGTACCATAGAGCCTGAGAAAACTGCTTCCAACGTTCGAACCCAAGTTTGAAATTAGCGTCCATAAAAATTATGTTTTTTATAAAAATCCAACTTTATATAGATTTTGTGACTAAATTCGATTTGTACCACGATTCTTACCACTTTTCCAAAATTTCAGCCCATTTGGTACCATAGATTTTGAGAAAACTGCTTCCAAAGTTCGAACCCAAGTCTGAAATTAGCGTCCATTAAAATGATGATTTTTCTAAGAGTGAAACTTTATGGAGATTTTGTGACTGAATTCGATTTGGAGCATGATTCTTATGACTGTTCCAAACTTCTAGCCCATTTGGTACCATAGAGTCTGAGAAAACTGCTTCCAAAGTTCGAACCCAAGTCTGAAATTAGCGTCCATTAAAATGATGATTTTTCTAAGAGTGAAACTTTATGGAGATTTTGTGACTGAATTCGATTTGTACCACGATTTTTACCACTTTTCAAAATTTTATCCTATTTGGTACCATAGAGCCTGAGAAAACTGCTTCCAAAGTTCGAACCCAAGTCTGAAATTAGCGTCCATTAAAATGATGATTTTTCTAAGAGTGAAACTTTTTGGAGATTTTGTGACTGAATTCGATTTGTACCACGATTTTTACCACGTTTCCAAAATTTCAGCCCATTTGGTACCATAGAGCCTGAGAAAACTGCTTCCAAAGTTCGAACCCAAGTCTGAAATTAGCGTTCATTAAAATCATGATTTTTCTAAGAGTAAAACTTTATGGAGATTTTGTGACTGAATTCGATTTGTACCACGATTCTTACCACTTTTCCAAAATTTCAGCCCATTTGGTACCATAGAGCCTGAGAAAACTGCTTCCAAAATTCGAACCCAAGTCTGAAATAAGCGTTCATTAAATTCAAGATTTTTCTAAGAGTCAAACTTTATGGAGATTTTGTGACTGAATTCGATTTGTACCACGATTCTTACCACTTTTCCAAAATTTCAGCCCATTTGGTACCATAGAGCCTGAGAAAACTGCTTCCAAAATTCGAACCCAAGTCTGAAATAAGCGTTCATTAAATTCAAGATTTTTCTAAGAGTCAAACTTTATGGAGATTTTGTGACTGAATTTGATTTGTACCACGATTTTTACGACGTTTCCAAAATTTCTGCCCATTTGGTACCATAGAGCCAGAGAAAACTGCTTCCAAAGTTCGAACCGAAGTCTGAAATTAGCGTCCATAAAAATTATGATTTTTATAAAAATCCAACTTTATATAGATTTTGTGACTGAATTCGAATTGGAGCATGATTCTTATGACTGTTCCAAAATTCTAGCCCATTTGGTACAATAGAGCCTGAGAAAACTGCTTCCAAAGCTCGAACCGAAGTCTGAAATTAGAGTTCATTAAAATCATGATTTTTCTAAGAGTGAAACTTTATGGAGATTTTGTGACTGAATTCGATTTGTACCACGATTCTTACGACTTTTCCAAAATTTTAGCCTATTTGGTACCATAGAGCCTGAGAAAACTGCTTCCAAAGTTCGAACCCAAGTCTGAAATTAGCGTCCATAAAAATTATGATTTTTAGAAAAATCCAACTTTATATAGATTTTGTGACTGAATTCGATTTGGAGCATGATTCTTATGACTGTTCCAAACTTCTAGCCCATTTGGTACCATAGAGCCTGAGAAAACTGCTTCCAAAGTTCGAACCCAAGTCTGAAATTAGCGTCCATAAAAATTATGATTTTTAAAAAAATCCAACTTTATATAGATTTTGTGACTGAATTCGAATTGGAGCATGATTCTTATGACTGTTCCAAAATTCTAGCCCATTTGGTACCATAGAGTCTGAGAAAACTGCTTCCAAAGTTCGAACCCAAGTCTGAAATTAGCGTCCATTAAAATGATGATTTTTCTAAGAGTGAAACTTTATGGAGATTTTGTGACTGTATTCGATTTGTACCACGATTTTTACCACGTTTCCGAAATTTCAGCCCATTTGGTACCATAGAGCCTGAGAAAACTGCTTCCAAAGTTCGAACCCAAGTCTGAAATAAGCGTTCATTAAATTCAAGATTTTTCTAAGAGTCAAACTTTATGGAGATTTTGTGACTGAATTTGATTTGAACCACGATTTTTACCACGTTTCCAAAATTTCTGCCCATTTGGTACCATAGAGCCTGAGAAAACTGCTTCCAAAGTTCGAACCCAAGTCTGAAATTAGCGTCCATAAAAATTATGATTTTTATAAAAATCCAACTTTATATAGATTTTGTGACTGAATTCGAATTGGAGCATGATTCTTATGACTGTTCCAAAATTCTAGCCCATTTGGTACCATAGAGTCTGAGAAAACTGCTTCCAAAGTTCGAACCCAAGTCTGAAATTAGCGTTCATTAAAATCATGATTTTTCTAAGAGTGAAACTTTATGGAGATTTTGTGACTGAATTCGATTTGTACCACGATTCTTACCACTTTTCAAAATTTCAGCCTATTTGGTACCAAAGAGCCTGAGAAAACTGCTTCCAAAGTTCGAACCCAAGTCTGAAATAAGCGTTCATTAAATTCAAGATTTTTCTAAGAGTCAAACTTTATGGAGATTTTGTGACTGAATTTGATTTGTACCACGATTTATACCACGTTTCCAAAATTTCTGCCCATTTGGTACCATAGAGCCTGAGAAAACTGCTTCCAAAGTTCGAACCCAAGTCTGAAATTAGCGTCCATAAAAATTATGATATTTATAAAAATCCAACTTTATATAGATTTTGTGACTGAATTCGAATTGAAGCATGATTCTTATGACTGTTCCAAAATTCTAGCCCATTTGGTACAATAGAGCCTGAGGAAACTGCTTCCAAAGTTCGAACCCAAGTCTGAAATTAGCGTTCATTAAAATCATGATTTTTCTAAGAGTGAAACTTTATGGAGATTTTGTGACTGAATTCGATTTGTACCACGATTCTTACCACTTTTCCAAAATTTCAGCCCATTTGGTACCATAGAGCCTGAGAAAACTGCTTCCAAAGTTCGAACCCAAGTCTGAAATTAGCGTTCATTAAAATCATGATTTTTCTAAGAGTAAAACTTTATGGAGATTTTGTGACTGAATTCGATTTGTACCACGATTCTTACCACTTTTCCAAAATTTTAGCCCATTTGGTACCATAGAGCCTGAGAAAACTGCTTCCAAAGTTCGAACCCAAGTCTGAAATAAGCGTCCATAAAAATTATGATTTTTAAAAAAATCCAACTTTATATAGATTTTGTGACTGAATTCGAATTGGAGCATGATTCTTATGACTGTTCCAAACTTCTAGCCCATTTGGTACCATAGAGCCTGAGAAAACTGCTTCCAAAGTTCGAACCCAAGTCTGACATTAGCGTCCATAAAAATTATGATATTTAAAAAAATCCAACTTTATATAGATTTTGTGACTAAATTCGATTTGTACCACGATTCTTACCACTTTTCCAAAATTTCAGCCCATTTGGTACCATAGATTTTGAGAAAACTGCTTCCAAAGTTCGAACCCAAGTCTGAAATAAGCGTTCATTAAATTCAAGATTTTTCTAAGAGTCAAACTTTATGGAGATTTTGTGACTGAATTTGATTTGTACCACGATTTTTACCACGTTTCCAAAATTTCTGCCCATTTGGTACCATAGAGCCTGAGAAAACTGCTTCCAAAGTTCGAACCCAAGTCTGAAATTAGCGTCCATAAAAATTATGATATTTATAAAAATCCAACTTTATATAGATTTTGTGACTGAATTCGAATTGAAGCATGATTCTTATGACTGTTCCAAAATTCTAGCCCATTTGGTACAATAGAGCCTGAGGAAACTGCTTCCAAAGTTCGAACCCAAGTCTGAAATTAGCGTTCATTAAAATCATGATTTATCTAAGAGTGAAACTTTATGGAGATTTTGTGACTGAATTCAATTTGTACCACGATTCTTACCACTTTTCAAAATTTTAGCCTATTTGGTACCATAGAGCCTGAGAAAACTGCTTCCAAAGTTCGAACCCAAGTCTGAAATTAGCGTCCATTAAAATGATGATTTTTCTAAGAGTGAAACTTTATGGAGATTTTGTGACTGAATTCGATTTGTACCACGATTTTTACCACGTTTCCAAAATTTCAGCCCATTTGGTACCATAGAGCCTGAGAAAACTGCTTCCAAAGTTCGAACCCAAGTCTGAAATTAGCGTTCATTAAATTAATATTTATTCTAAGAGTAAAACTTTATGGAGATTTTGTGACTGAATTCGATTTGTACCACGATTCTTACCACTTTTCCAAAATTTCAGCCCATTTGGTACCATAGAGCCTGAGAAAACTGCTTCCAAAGTTCGAACCCAAGTCTGAAATTAGCGTCCATAAAAATTATGATATTTATAAAAATCCAACTTTATATAGATTTTGTGACTGAATTCGAATTGAAGCATGATTCTTATGACTGTTCCAAAATTCTAGCCCATTTGGTACAATAGAGCCTGAGGAAACTGCTTCCAAAGTTCGAACCCAAGTCTGAAATTAGCGTTCATTAAAATCATGATTTTTCTAAGAGTGAAACTTTATGGAGATTTTGTGACTGAATTCGATTTGTACCACGATTCTTACCACTTTTCAAAATTTTAGCCTATTTGGTACCATAGAGCCTGAGAAAACTGCTTCCAAAGTTCGAACCCAAGTCTGAAATTAGCGTCCATTAAAATGATGATTTTTATAAAAATCCAACTTTATATAGATTTTGTGACTGAATTCGAATTGGAGCATGATTCTTATGACTGTTCCAAAATTCTAGCCCATTTGGTACAATAGAGCCTGAGAAAACTGCTTCCAAAGTTAGAACCCAAGTCTGAAATTAGCCTTAATAAAATCATGATTTTTCTAAGAATCAAACTTTATGGAGATTTTGTGACTGAATTCGATTTGGACCACGATTCTTACCACTTTTCCAAAATTTCAGCCCATTTGGTACCATAGATTTTGAGAAAACTGCTTCCAAAGTTCGAACCCAAGTCTGAAATAAGCGTTCATTAAATTCAAGATTTTTCTAAGAGTCAAACTTTATGGAGATTTTGTGACTGAATTTGATTTGTACCACGATTTTTACCACGTTTCCAAAATTTCTGCCCATTTGGTACCATAGAGCCTGAGAAAACTGCTTCCAAAGTTCGAACCCAAGTCTGAAATTAGCGTCCATAAAAATTATGATATTTATAAAAATCCAACTTTATATAGATTTTGTGACTGAATTCGAATTGAAGCATGATTCTTATGGCTGTTCCAAAATTCTAGCCCATTTGGTACCATAGAGCCTGAGAAAACTGCTTCCAAAGTTCGAACCCAAGTCTGAAATTAGCGTTCATTAAAATCATGATTTTTCTAAGAGTAAAACTTTATGGAGATTTTGTGACTGAATTCGATTTGTACCACGATTCTTACCACTTTTCCAAAATTTTAGCCCATTTGGTACCATAGAGCCTGAGAAAACTGCTTCCAAAGTTCGAACCCAAGTCTGAAATTAGCGTCCATAAAAATTATGATATTTATAAAAATCCAACTTTATATAGATTTTGTGACTGAATTCGAATTGAAGCATGATTCTTATGACTGTTCCAAAATTCTAGCCCATTTGGTACAATAGAGCCTGAGGAAACTGCTTCCAAAGTTCGAACCCAAGTCTGAAATTAGCGTTCATTAAAATCATGATTTATCTAAGAGTGAAACTTTATGGAGATTTTGTGACTGAATTCGATTTGTACCACGATTCTTACCACTTTTCAAAATTTTAGCCTATTTGGTACCATAGAGCCTGAGAAAACTGCTTCCAAAGTTCGAACCCAAGTCTGAAATTAGCGTCCATTAAAATGATGATTATTCTAAGAGTGAAACTTTATGGAGATTTTGTGACTGAATTCGATTTGTACCACGATTTTTACCACGTTTCCAAAATTTCAGCCCATTTGGTACCATAGAGCCTGAGAAAACTGCTTCCAAAGTTCGAACCCAAGTCTGAAATTAGCGTCCATAAAAATTATGATTTTTAAAAAAATCCAACTTTATATAGATTTTGTGACTGAATTCGAATTGGAGCATGATTCTTATGACTGTTCCAAAATTCTAGCCCATTTGGTACCATAGAGTCTGAGAAAACTGCTTCCAAAGTTCGAACCCAAGTCTGAAATTAGCGTCCATTAAAATGATGATTTTTCTAAGAGTGAAACTTTATGGAGATTTTGTGACTGAATTCGATTTGTACCACGATTTTTACCACGTTTCCGAAATTTCAGCCCATTTGGTACCATAGAGCCTGAGAAAACTGCTTCCAAAGTTCGAACCCAAGTCTGAAATAAGCGTTCATTAAATTCAAGATTTTTCTAAGAGTCAAACTTTATGGAGATTTTGTGACTGAATTTGATTTGAACCACGATTTTTACCACGTTTCCAAAATTTCTGCCCATTTGGTACCATAGAGCCTGAGAAAACTGCTTCCAAAGTTCGAACCCAAGTCTGAAATTAGCGTCCATAAAAATTATGATTTTTATAAAAATCCAACTTTATATAGATTTTGTGACTGAATTCGAATTGGAGCATGATTCTTATGACTGTTCCAAAATTCTAGCCCATTTGGTACCATAGAGTCTGAGAAAACTGCTTCCAAAGTTCGAACCCAAGTCTGAAATTAGCGTCCATTAAAATGATGATTTTTCTAAGAGTGAAACTTTATGGAGATTTTGTGGATGAATTCGATTTGTACCACGATTTTTACCACGTTTCCGAAATTTCAGCCCATTTGGTACCAAAGAGCCTGAGAAAACTGCTTCCAAAGTTCGAACCCAAGTCTGAAATAAGCGTTCATTAAATTCAAGATTTTTCTAAGAGTCAAACTTTATGGAGATTTTGTGACTGAATTTGATTTGTACCACGATTTTTACCACGTTTCCAAAATTTCTGCCCATTTGGTACCATAGAGCCTGAGAAAACTGCTTCCAAAGTTCGAACCCAAGTCTGAAATTAGCGTCCATAAAAATTATGATATTTATAAAAATCCAACTTTATATAGATTTTGTGACTGAATTCGAATTGAAGCATGATTCTTATGACTGTTCCAAAATTCTAGCCCATTTGGTACAATAGAGCCTGAGGAAACTGCTTCCAAAGTTCGAACCCAAGTCTGAAATTAGCGTTCATTAAAATCATGATTTTTCTAAGAGTGAAACTTTATGGAGATTTTGTGACTGAATTCGATTTGTACCACGATTCTTACCACTTTTCCAAAATTTCAGCCCATTTGGTACCATAGAGCCTGAGAAAACTGCTTCCAAAGTTCGAACCCAAGTCTGAAATTAGCGTTCATTAAAATCATGATTTTTCTAAGAGTAAAACTTTATGGAGATTTTGTGACTGAATTTGATTTGTACCACGATTTTTACCACTTTTCCAAAATTTCAGCCCATTTGGTACCATAGAGCGATTTGTACCACGATTCTTACCACTTTTCCAAAATTTCAGCCCATTTGGTACCATAGAGCCTGAGAAAACTGCTTCCAAAGTTCGAACCCAAGTCTGAAATTAGCGTCCATAAAAATTATGATTTTTAGAAAAATCCAACTTTATATAGATTTTGTGACTGAATTCGATTTGGAGCATGATTCTTATGACTGTTCCAAACTTCTAGCCCATTTGGTACCATAGAGCCTGAGAAAACTGCTTCCAAAGTTCGAACCCAAGTCTGACATTAGCGTCCATAAAAATTATGATATTTAAAAAAATCCAACTTTATATAGATTTTGTGACTAAATTCGATTTGTACCACGATTCTTACCACTTTTCCAAAATTTCAGCCCATTTGGTACCATAGATTTTGAGAAAACTGCTTCCAAAGTTCGAACCCAAGTCTGAAATAAGCGTTCATTAAATTCAAGATTTTTCTAAGAGTCAAACTTTATGGAGATTTTGTGACTGAATTTGATTTGTACCACGATTTTTACCACGTTTCCAAAATTTCTGCCCATTTGGTACCATAGAGCCTGAGAAAACTGCTTCCAAAGTTCGAACCCAAGTCTGAAATTAGCGTCCATAAAAATTATGATATTTATAAAAATCCAACTTTATATAGATTTTGTGACTGAATTCGAATTGAAGCATGATTCTTATGACTGTTCCAAAATTCTAGCCCATTTGGTACAATAGAGCCTGAGGAAACTGCTTCCAAAGTTCGAACCCAAGTCTGAAATTAGCGTTCATTAAAATCATGATTTATCTAAGAGTGAAACTTTATGGAGATTTTGTGACTGAATTCGATTTGTACCACGATTCTTACCACTTTTCAAAATTTTAGCCTATTTGGTACCATAGAGCCTGAGAAAACTGCTTCCAAAGTTCGAACCCAAGTCTGAAATTAGCGTCCATTAAAATGATGATTTTTCTAAGAGTGAAACTTTATGGAGATTTTGTGACTGAATTCGATTTGTACCACGATTTTTACCACGTTTCCAAAATTTCAGCCCATTTGGTACCATAGAGCCTGAGAAAACTGCTTCCAAAGTTCGAACCCAAGTCTGAAATTAGCGTTCATTAAATTAATATTTTTTCTAAGAGTAAAACTTTATGGAGATTTTGTGACTGAATTCGATTTGTACCACGATTTTTACCACGTTTCCAAAATTTCAGCCCATTTGGTACCATAGAGCCTGAGAAAACTGCTTCCAAAGTTCGAACCCAAGTCTGAAATTAGCGTCCATTAAAATCATGATTTTTATAAAAATCCAACTTTATATAGATTTTGTGACTGAATTCGAATTGGAGCATGATTCTTATGACTGTTCCAAAATTCTAGCCCATTTGGTACAATAGAGCCTGAGAAAACTGCTTCCAAAGTTAGAACCCAAGTCTGAAATTAGCCTTAATAAAATCATGATTTTTCTAAGAATCAAACTTTATGGAGATTTTGTGACTGAATTCGATTTGGACCACGATTCTTACCACTTTTCCAAAATTTCAGCCCATTTGGTACCATAGATTTTGAGAAAACTGCTTCCAAAGTTCGAAACCAAGTCTGAAATAAGCGTTCATTAAATTCAAGATTTTTCTAAGAGTCAAACTTTATGGAGATTTTGTGACTGAATTTGATTTGTACCACGATTTTTACCACGTTTCTAAAATTTCTGCCCATTTGGTACCATAGAGCCTGAGAAAACTGCTTCCAAAGTTCGAACCCAAGTCTGAAATTAGCGTCCATAAAAATTATGATATTTATAAAAATCCAACTTTATATAGATTTTGTGACTGAATTCGAATTGAAGCATGATTCTTATGACTGTTCCAAAATTCTAGCCCATTTGGTACCATAGAGCCTGAGAAAACTGCTTCCAAAGTTCGAACCCAAGTCTGAAATTAGCGTTCATTAAAATCATGATTTTTCTAAGAGTAAAACTTTATGGAGATTTTGTGACTGAATTCGATTTGTACCACGATTCTTACCACTTTTCCAAAATTTTAGCCCATTTGGTACCATAGAGCCTGAGAAAACTGCTTCCAAAGTTCGAACCCAAGTCTGAAATTAGCGTCCATAAAAATTATGATATTTATAAAAATCCAACTTTATATAGATTTTGTGACTGAATTCGAATTGAAGCATGATTCTTATGACTGTTCCAAAATTCTAGCCCATTTGGTACAATAGAGCCTGAGGAAACTGCTTCCAAAGTTCGAACCCAAGTCTGAAATTAGCGTTCATTAAAATCATGATTTATCTAAGAGTGAAACTTTATGGAGATTTTGTGACTGAATTCGATTTGTACCACGATTCTTACCACTTTTCAAAATTTTAGCCTATTTGGTACCATAGAGCCTGAGAAAACTGCTTCCAAAGTTCGAACCCAAGTCTGAAATTAGCGTCCATTAAAATGATGATTATTCTAAGAGTGAAACTTTATGGAGATTTTGTGACTGAATTCGATTTGTACCACGATTTTTACCACGTTTCCAAAATTTCAGCCCATTTGGTACCATAGAGCCTGAGAAAACTGCTTCCAAAGTTCGAACCCAAGTCTGAAATTAGCGTTCATTAAAATCATGATTTTTCTAAGAGTAAAACTTTATGGAGATTTTGTGACTGAATTCGATTTGTACCACGATTCTTACCACTTTTCCAAAATTTCAGCCCATTTGGTACCATAGAGCCTGAGAAAACTGCTTCCAAAGTTCGAACCCAAGTCTGAAATAAGCGTTCATTAAATTCAAGATTTTTCTAAGAGTCAAACTTTATGGAGATTTTGTGACTGAATTTGATTTGTACCACGATTTTTACCACGTTTCTAAAATTTCTGCCCATTTGGTACCATAGAGCCTGAGAAAACTGCTTCCAAAGTTAGAACCCAAGTCTGAAATTAGCCTTAATAAAATCATGATTTTTCTAAGAATCAAACTTTATGGAGATTTTGTGACTGAATTCGATTTGGACCACGATTCTTACCACTTTTCCAAAATTTCAGCCCATTTGGTACCATAGATTTTGAGAAAACTGCTTCCAAAGTTCGAAACCAAGTCTGAAATAAGCGTTCATTAAATTCAAGATTTTTCTAAGAGTCAAACTTTATGGAGATTTTGTGACTGAATTTGATTTGTACCACGATTTTTACCACGTTTCTAAAATTTCTGCCCATTTGGTACCATAGAGCCTGAGAAAACTGCTTCCAAAGTTCGAACCCAAGTCTGAAATTAGCGTCCATAAAAATTATGATATTTATAAAAATCCAACTTTATATAGATTTTGTGACTGAATTCGAATTGAAGCATGATTCTTATGACTGTTCCAAAATTCTAGCCCATTTGGTACCATAGAGCCTGAGAAAACTGCTTCCAAAGTTCGAACCCAAGTCTGAAATTAGCGTTCATTAAAATCATGATTTTTCTAAGAGTAAAACTTTATGGAGATTTTGTGACTGAATTCGATTTGTACCACGATTCTTACCACTTTTCCAAAATTTTAGCCCATTTGGTACCATAGAGCCTGAGAAAACTGCTTCCAAAGTTCGAACCCAAGTCTGAAATTAGCGTCCATAAAAATTATGATATTTATAAAAATCCAACTTTATATAGATTTTGTGACTGAATTCGAATTGAAGCATGATTCTTATGACTGTTCCAAAATTCTAGCCCATTTGGTACAATAGAGCCTGAGGAAACTGCTTCCAAAGTTCGAACCCAAGTCTGAAATTAGCGTTCATTAAAATCATGATTTATCTAAGAGTGAAACTTTATGGAGATTTTGTGACTGAATTCGATTTGTACCACGATTCTTACCACTTTTCAAAATTTTAGCCTATTTGGTACCATAGAGCCTGAGAAAACTGCTTCCAAAGTTCGAACCCAAGTCTGAAATTAGCGTCCATTAAAATGATGATTATTCTAAGAGTGAAACTTTATGGAGATTTTGTGACTGAATTCGATTTGTACCACGATTTTTACCACGTTTCCAAAATTTCAGCCCATTTGGTACCATAGAGCCTGAGAAAACTGCTTCCAAAGTTCGAACCCAAGTCTGAAATTAGCGTTCATTAAAATCATGATTTTTCTAAGAGTAAAACTTTATGGAGATTTTGTGACTGAATTCGATTTGTACCACGATTCTTACCACTTTTCCAAAATTTCAGCCCATTTGGTACCATAGAGCCTGAGAAAACTGCTTCCAAAGTTCGAACCCAAGTCTGAAATAAGCGTTCATTAAATTCAAGATTTTTCTAAGAGTCAAACTTTATGGAGATTTTGTGACTGAATTTGATTTGTACCACGATTTTTACCACGTTTCCAAAATTTCTGCCCATTTGGTACCATAGAGCCTGAGAAAACTGCTTCCAAAGTTCGAACCCAAGTCTGAAATTAGCGTCCATAAAAATTATGATATTTATAAAAATCCAACTTTATATAGATTTTGTGACTGAATTCGAATTGAAGCATGATTCTTATGACTGTTCCAAAATTCTAGCCCATTTGGTACCATAGAGCCTGAGAAAACTGCTTCCAAAGTTCGAACCCAAGTCTGAAATTAGCGTTCATTAAAATCATGATTTTTCTAAGAGTAAAACTTTATGGAGATTTTGTGACTGAATTCGATTTGTACCACGATTCTTACCACTTTTCCAAAATTTTAGCCCATTTGGTACCATAGAGCCTGAGAAAACTGCTTCCAAAGTTCGAACCCAAGTCTGAAATTAGCGTCCATAAAAATTATGATATTTATAAAAATCCAACTTTATATAGATTTTGTGACTGAATTCGAATTGAAGCATGATTCTTATGACTGTTCCAAAATTCTAGCCCATTTGGTACAATAGAGCCTGAGGAAACTGCTTCCAAAGTTCGAACCCAAGTCTGAAATTAGCGTTCATTAAAATCATGATTTATCTAAGAGTGAAACTTTATGGAGATTTTGTGACTGAATTCGATTTGTACCACGATTCTTACCACTTTTCAAAATTTTAGCCTATTTGGTACCATAGAGCCTGAGAAAACTGCTTCCAAAGTTCGAACCCAAGTCTGAAATTAGCGTCCATTAAAATGATGATTATTCTAAGAGTGCAACTTTATGGAGATTTTGTGACTGAATTCGATTTGTACCACGATTTTTACCACGTTTCCAAAATTTCAGCCCATTTGGTACCATAGAGCCTGAGAAAACTGCTTCCAAAGTTCGAACCCAAGTCTGAAATTAGCGTTCATTAAAATCATGATTTTTCTAAGAGTAAAACTTTATGGAGATTTTGTGACTGAATTCGATTTGTACCACGATTCTTACCACTTTTCCAAAATTTCAGCCCATTTGGTACCATAGAGCCTGAGAAAACTGCTTCCAAAGTTCGAACCCAAGTCTGAAATTAGCGTCCATAAAAATTATGATATTTATAAAAATCCAACTTTATATAGATTTTGTGACTGAATTCGAATTGAAGCATGATTCTTATGACTGTTCCAAAATTCTAGCCCATTGGTACAATAGAGCCTGAGGAAACTGCTTCCAAAGTTCGAACCCAAGTCTGAAATTAGCGTTCATTAAAATCATGATTTTTCTAAGAGTGAATCTTTATGGAGATTTTGTGACTGAATTCGATTTGTACCACGATTCTTACCACTTTTCAAAATTTTAGCCTATTTGGTACCATAGAGCCTGAGAAAACTGCTTCCAAAGTTCGAACCCAAGTCTGAAATTAGCGTCCATTAAAATCATGATTTTTATAAAAATCCAACTTTATATAGATTTTGTGACTGAATTCGAATTGGAGCATGATTCTTATGACTGTTCCAAAATTCTAGCCCATTTGGTACAATAGAGCCTGAGAAAACTGCTTCCAAAGTTAGAACCCAAGTCTGAAATTAGCCTTAATAAAATCATGATTTTTCTAAGAATCAAACTTTATGGAGATTTTGTGACTGAATTCGATTTGGACCACGATTCTTACCACTTTTCCAAAATTTCAGCCCATTTGGTACCATAGATTTTGAGAAAACTGCTTCCAAAGTTCGAAACCAAGTCTAAAATAAGCGTTCATTAAATTCAAGATTTTTCTAAGAGTCAAACTTTATGGAGATTTTGTGACTGAATTTGATTTGTACCACGATTTTTACCACGTTTCCAAAATTTCTGCCCATTTGGTACCATAGAGCCTGAGAAAACTGCTTCCAAAGTTCGAACCCAAGTCTGAAATTAGCGTCCATAAAAATTATGATATTTATAAAAATCCAACTTTATATAGATTTTGTGACTGAATTCGAATTGAAGCATGATTCTTATGACTGTTCCAAAATTCTAGCCCATTTGGTACCATAGAGCCTGAGAAAACTGCTTCCAAAGTTCGAACCCAAGTCTGAAATTAGCGTTCATTAAAATCATGATTTTTCTAAGAGTAAAACTTTATGGAGATTTTGTGACTGAATTCGATTTGTACCACGATTCTTACCACTTTTCCAAAATTTTAGCCCATTTGGTACCATAGAGCCTGAGAAAACTGCTTCCAAAGTTCGAACCCAAGTCTGAAATTAGCGTCCATAAAAATTATGATATTTATAAAAATCCAACTTTATATAGATTTTGTGACTGAATTCGAATTGAAGCATGATTCTTATGACTGTTCCAAAATTCTAGCCCATTTGGTACAATAGAGCCTGAGGAAACTGCTTCCAAAGTTCGAACCCAAGTCTGAAATTAGCGTTCATTAAAATCATGATTTATCTAAGAGTGAAACTTTATGGAGATTTTGTGACTGAATTCGATTTGTACCACGATTCTTACCACTTTTCAAAATTTTAGCCTATTTGGTACCATAGAGCCTGAGAAAACTGCTTCCAAAGTTCGAACCCAAGTCTGAAATTAGCGTCCATTAAAATGATGATTATTCTAAGAGTGAAACTTTATGGAGATTTTGTGACTGAATTCGATTTGTACCACGATTTTTACCACGTTTCCAAAATTTCAGCCCATTTGGTACCATAGAGCCTGAGAAAACTGCTTCCAAAGTTCGAACCCAAGTCTGAAATTAGCGTTCATTAAAATCATGATTTTTCTAAGAGTAAAACTTTATGGAGATTTTGTGACTGAATTCGATTTGTACCACGATTCTTACCACTTTTCCAAAATTTCAGCCCATTTGGTACCATAGAGCCTGAGAAAACTGCTTCCAAAGTTCGAACCCAAGTCTGAAATAAGCGTTCATTAAATTCAAGATTTTTCTAAGAGTCAAACTTTATGGAGATTTTGTGACTGAATTTGATTTGTACCACGATTTTTACCACGTTTCCAAAATTTCTGCCCATTTGGTACCATAGAGCCTGAGAAAACTGCTTCCAAAGTTCGAACCCAAGTCTGAAATTAGCGTCCATAAAAATTATGATATTTATAAAAATCCAACTTTATATAGATTTTGTGACTGAATTCGAATTGAAGCATGATTCTTATGACTGTTCCAAAATTCTAGCCCATTTGGTACCATAGAGCCTGAGAAAACTGCTTCCAAAGTTCGAACCCAAGTCTGAAATTAGCGTTCATTAAAATCATGATTTTTCTAAGAGTAAAACTTTATGGAGATTTTGTGACTGAATTCGATTTGTACCACGATTCTTACCACTTTTCCAAAATTTTAGCCCATTTGGTACCATAGAGCCTGAGAAAACTGCTTCCAAAGTTCGAACCCAAGTCTGAAATTAGCGTCCATAAAAATTATGATATTTATAAAAATCCAACTTTATATAGATTTTGTGACTGAATTCGAATTGAAGCATGATTCTTATGACTGTTCCAAAATTCTAGCCCATTTGGTACAATAGAGCCTGAGGAAACTGCTTCCAAAGTTCGAACCCAAGTCTGAAATTAGCGTTCATTAAAATCATGATTTATCTAAGAGTGAAACTTTATGGAGATTTTGTGACTGAATTCGATTTGTACCACGATTCTTACCACTTTTCAAAATTTTAGCCTATTTGGTACCATAGAGCCTGAGAAAACTGCTTCCAAAGTTCGAACCCAAGTCTGAAATTAGCGTCCATTAAAATGATGATTATTCTAAGAGTGAAACTTTATGGAGATTTTGTGACTGAATTCGATTTGTACCACGATTTTTACCACGTTTCCAAAATTTCAGCCCATTTGGTACCATAGAGCCTGAGAAAACTGCTTCCAAAGTTCGAACCCAAGTCTGAAATTAGCGTTCATTAAAATCATGATTTTTCTAAGAGTAAAACTTTATGGAGATTTTGTGACTGAATTCGATTTGTACCACGATTCTTACCACTTTTCCAAAATTTCAGCCCATTTGGTACCATAGAGCCTGAGAAAACTGCTTCCAAAGTTCGAACCCAAGTCTGAAATAAGCGTTCATTAAATTCAAGATTTTTCTAAGAGTCAAACTTTTTGGAGATTTTGTGACTGAATTTGATTTGTACCACGATTTTTACCACGTTTCCAAAATTTCTGCCCATTTGGTACCATAGAGCCAGAGAAAACTGCTTCCAAAGTTCGAACCCAAGTCTGAAATTAGCGTCCATAAAAATTATGATTTTTATAAAAATCCAACTTTATATAGATTTTGTGACTGAATTCGATTTGTACCACGATTCTTACCACTTTTCCAAAATTTCAGCCCATTTGGTACCATAGAGCCTGAGAAAACTGCTTCCAAAGTTCGAACCCAAGTCTGAAATAAGCGTTCATTAAATTCAAGATTTTTCTAAGAGTCAAACTTTGTGGAGATTTTGTGACTGAATTTGATTTGTACCACGATTTTTACCACGTTTCCAAAATTTCTGCCCATTTGGTACCATAGAGCCTGAGAAAACTGCTTCCAAAGTTCGAACCCAAGTCTGAAATTAGCGTCCATAAAAATTATGATATTTATAAAAATCCAACTTTATATAGATTTTGTGACTGAATTCGAATTGAAGCATGATTCTTATGACTGTTCCAAAATTCTAGCCCATTTGGTACAATAGAGCCTGAGGAAACTGCTTCCAAAGTTCGAACCCAAGTCTGAAATTAGCGTCCATAAAAATTATGATATTTATAAAAATCCAACTTTATATAGATTTTGTGACTGAATTCGAATTGAAGCATGATTCTTATGACTGTTCCAAAATTCTAGCCCATTTGGTACAATAGAGCCTGAGGAAACTGCTTCCAAAGTTCGAACCCAAGTCTGAAATTAGCGTTCATTAAAATCATGATTTATCTAAGAGTGAAACTTTATGGAGATTTTGTGACTGAATTCGATTTGTACCACGATTCTTACCACTTTTCAAAATTTTAGCCTATTTGGTACCATAGAGCCTGAGAAAACTGCTTCCAAAGTTCGAACCCAAGTCTGAAATTAGCGTCCATTAAAATGATGATTATTCTAAGAGTGAAACTTTATGGAGATTTTGTGACTGAATTCGATTTGTACCACGATTTTTACCACGTTTCCAAAATTTCAGCCCATTTGGTACCATAGAGCCTGAGAAAACTGCTTCCAAAGTTCGAACCCAAGTCTGAAATTAGCGTTCATTAAAATCATGATTTTTCTAAGAGTAAAACTTTATGGAGATTTTGTGAATGAATTCGATTTGTACCACGATTCTTACCACTTTTCCAAAATTTCAGCCCATTTGGTACCATAGAGCCTGAGAAAACTGCTTCCAAAGTTCGAACCCAAGTCTGAAATAAGCGTTCATTAAATTCAAGATTTTTCTAAGAGTCAAACTTTGTGGAGATTTTGTGACTGAATTTGATTTGTACCACGATTTTTACCACGTTTCCAAAATTTCTGCCCATTTGGTACCATAGAGCCTGAGAAAACTGCTTCCAAAGTTCGAACCCAAGTCTGAAATTAGCGTCCATAAAAATTATGATATTTATAAAAATCCAACTTTATATAGATTTTGTGACTGAATTCGAATTGAAGCATGATTCTTATGACTGTTCCAAAATTCTAGCCCATTTGGTACAATAGAGCCTGAGGAAACTGCTTCCAAAGTTCGAACCCAAGTCTGAAATTAGCGTCCATAAAAATTATGATATTTATAAAAATCCAACTTTATATAGATTTTGTGACTGAATTCGAATTGAAGCATGATTCTTATGACTGTTCCAAAATTCTAGCCCATTTGGTACAATAGAGCCTGAGGAAACTGCTTCCAAAGTTCGAACCCAAGTCTGAAATTAGCGTTCATTAAAATCATGATTTATCTAAGAGTGAAACTTTATGGAGATTTTGTGACTGAATTCGATTTGTACCACGATTCTTACCACTTTTCAAAATTTTAGCCTATTTGGTACCATAGAGCCTGAGAAAACTGCTTCCAAAGTTCGAACCCAAGTCTGAAATTAGCGTCCATTAAAATGATGATTATTCTAAGAGTGAAACTTTATGGAGATTTTGTGACTGAATTCGATTTGTACCACGATTTTTACCACGTTTCCAAAATTTCAGCCCATTTGGTACCATAGAGCCTGAGAAAACTGCTTCCAAAGTTCGAACCCAAGTCTGAAATTAGCGTTCATTAAAATCATGATTTTTCTAAGAGTAAAACTTTATGGAGATTTTGTGACTGAATTTGATTTGTACCACGATTTTTACCACGTTTCCAAAATTTCTGCCCATTTGGTACCATAGAGCCTGAGAAAACTGCTTCCAAAGTTCGAACCCAAGTCTGAAATTAGCGTCCATAAAAATTATGATATTTATAAAAGTCCAACTTTATATAGATTTTGTGACTGAATTCGAATTGAAGCATGATTCTTATGACTGTTCCAAAATTCTAGCCCATTTGGTACAATAGAGCCTGAGGAAACTGCTTCCAAAGTTCGAACCCAAGTCTGAAATTAGCGTTCTTTAAAATCATGATTTATCTAAGAGTGAAACTTTATGGAGATTTTGTGACTGAATTCGATTTGTACCACGATTCTTACCACTTTTCAAAATTTTAGCCTATTTGGTACCATAGAGCCTGAGAAAACTGCTTCCAAAGTTCGAACCCAAGTCTGAAATTAGCGTCCATTAAAATGATGATTATTCTAAGAGTGAAACTTTATGGAGATTTTGTGACTGAATTCGATTTGTACCACGATTTTTACCACGTTTCCAAAATTTCAGCCCATTTGGTACCATAGAGCCTGAGAAAACTGCTTCCAAAGTTCGAACCCAAGTCTGAAATTAGCGTCCATAAAAATTATGATATTTATAAAAATCCAACTTTATATAGATTTTGTGACTGAATTCGAATTGAAGCATGATTCTTATGACTGTTCCAAAATTCTAGCCCATTTGGTACAATAGAGCCTGAGGAAACTGCTTCCAAAGTTCGAACCCAAGTCTGAAATTAGCGTTCATTAAAATCATGATTTATCTAAGAGTGAAACTTTATGGAGATTTTGTGACTGAATTCGATTTGTACCACGATTCTTACCACTTTTCAAAATTTTAGCCTATTTGGTACCATAGAGCCTGAGAAAACTGCTTCCAAAGTTCGAACCCAAGTCTGAAATTAGCGTCCATTAAAATGATGATTATTCTAAGAGTGAAACTTTATGGAGATTCTGTGACTGAATTCGATTTGTACCACGATTTTTACCACGTTTCCAAAATTTCAGCCCATTTGGTACCATAGAGCCTGAGAAAACTGCTTCCAAAGTTCGAACCCAAGTCTGAAATTAGCGTTCATTAAAATCATGATTTTTCTAAGAGTAAAACTTTATGGAGATTTTGTGACTGAATTCGATTTGTACCACGATTCTTACCATTTTTCCAAAATTTCAGCCCATTTGGTACCATAGAGCCTGAGAAAACTGCTTCCAAAGTTCGAACCCAAGTCTGAAATAAGCGTTCATTAAATTCAAGATTTTTCTAAGAGTCAAACTTTATGGAGATTTTGTGACTGAATTTGATTTGTACCACGATTTTTACCACGTTTCCAAAATTTCTGCCCATTTGGTACCATAGAGCCTGAGAAAACTGCTTCCAAAGTTCGAACCCAAGTCTGAAATTAGCGTCCATAAAAATTATGATTTTTATAAAAATCCAACTTTATATAGATTTTGTGACTGAATTCGAATTGAAGCATGATTCTTATGACTGTTCCAAAATTTTAGCCCATTTGGTACAATAGAGCCTGAGAAAACTGCTTCCAAAGTTCGAACCCAAGTCTGAAATTAGCGTTCATTAAAATCATGATTTTTCTAAGAGTGAAACTTTATGGAGATTTTGTGACTGAATTCGATTTGTACCACGATTTTTACCACTTTTCAAAATTTTAGCCTATTTGGTACCATAGAGCCTGAGAAAACTGCTTCCAAAGTTCGAACCCAAGTCTGAAATTAGCGTCCATTAAATTCAAGATTTTTCTAAGAGTCAAACTTTATGGAGATTTTGTGACTGAATTTGATTTGTACCACGATTTTTACCACGTTTCCAAAATTTCAGCCCATTTGGTACCATAGAGCCTGAGAAAACTGCTTCCAAAGTTCGAACCCAAGTCTGAAATTAGCGTTCATTAAAATCATGATTTTTCTAAGAGTAATACTTTATGGAGATTTTGTGACTGAATTCGATTTGTACCACGATTCTTACCACTTTTCCAAAATTTTAGCCTATTTGGTACCATAGAGCCTGAGAAAACTGCTTCCAAAATTCGAACCCAAGTCTGAAATTAGCGTCCATAAAAATTATGATTTTTAAAAAAATCCAACTTTATATAGATTTTGTGACTGAATTCGATTTGTACCACGATTCTTACGACTTTTCCAAAATTTAAGCCCATTTGGAACCGTAGATTTTGAGAAAACTGCTTCCAAAGTTCGAACCCATGTCTGAAATAAGCGTTCATTAAATTCAAGATTTTTCTTAGAGTCAAACTTTATGGAGATTTTGTGACTGAATTTGATTTGTACCACGATTTTTACCACGTTTCCAAAATTTCTGCCCATTTGGTACCATAGAGCCTGAGAAAACTGCTTCCAAAGTTCGAACCCAAGTCTGAAATTAGCGTCCATAAAAATTATGATATTTATAAAAATCCAACTTTATATAGATTTTGTGACTGAATTCGAATTGAAGCATGATTCTTATGACTGTTCCAAAATTCTAGCCCATTTGGTACAATAGAGCCTGAGAAAACTGCTTCCAAAGTTCGAACCCAAGTCTGAAATTAGCGTTCATTAAAATCATGATTTTTCTAAGAGTGAAACTTTATGGAGATTTTGTGACTGAATTCGATTTGAACCACGATTCTTACCACTTTTCAAAATTTTAGCCTATTTGGTACCATAGAGCCTGAGAAAACTGCTTCCAAAGTTCGAACCCAAGACTGAAATTAGCGTCCATTAAATTCAAGATTTTTCTAAGAGTCAAACTTTATGGAGATTTTGTGACTGAATTTGATTTGTACCACGATTTTTACCACGTTTCCAAAATTTCAGCCCATTTGGTACCATAGAGCCTGAGAAAACTGCTTCCAAAGTTCGAACCCAAGTCTGAAATTAGCGTTCATTAAAATCATGATTTTTCTAAGAGTAAAACTTTATGGAGATTTTGTGACTGAATTCGATTTGTACCACGATTCTTACCACTTTTCCAAAATTTTAGCCCATTTGGTAACATAGAGCCTGAGAAAACTGCTTCCAAAGTTCGAACCCAAGTCTGAAATAAGCGTTCATTAAATTCAAGATTTTTCTAAGAGTCAAACTTAATGGAGATTTTGTGACTTAATTCGATTTGTACCACGATTTTTACCACGTTTCCAAAATTTTAGCCCATTTGGTACCATAGAGCCTGAGAAAACTGCTTCCAAATTTCGAACCCAAGTCTGAAATTAGCGTTCATTAAAATCATGATTTTTCTAAGAGTAAAACTTTATGGAGATTTTGTGACTGAATTCGATTTGTACCACGATTCTTACCACTTTTCCAAAATTTTAGCCCATTTGGTACCATAGAGCCTGAGAAAACTGCTTCCAAAGTTCGAACCCAAGTCTGAAATAAGCGTTCATTAAATTCAAGATTTTTCTAAGAGTCAAACTTAATGGAGATTTTGTGACTTAATTCGATTTGTACCACGATTTTTACCACGTTTCCAAAATTTCTGCCCATTTGGTACCATAGATTTTGAGAAAACTGCTTCCAAAGTTCGAACCCAAGTCTGAAATTAGCGTCCATAAAAATTATGATTTTTAAAAAAATCCAACTTTATATAGATTTTGTGACTGAATTCGATTTGGAGCATGATTCTAATGACTGTTCCAAACTTCTAGCCCATTTGGTACCATAGAGCCTGAGAAAACTGCTTCCAAAGTTCGAACCCAAGTCTGAAATAAGCGTTCATTAAATTCAAGATTTTTCTAAGAGTCAAACTTAATGGAGATTTTGTGACTTAATTCGATTTGTACCACGATTTTTACCACGTTTCCAAAATTTCTGCCCATTGGTACCATAGAGCCTGAGAAAACTGCTTCCAAAGTTCGAACCCAAGTCTGAAATTAGCGTCCATAAAAATTGTGATTTTTATAAAAATCCAACTTTATATAGATTTTGTGACTAAATTCGATTTGTTACACGATTTTTACCACGTTTCCAAAATTTCAGCCCATTTGGTACCATAGAGCCTGAGAAAACTGCTTCCAAAGTTCGAACCCAAGTCTGAAATTAGCGTTCATTAAAATCATGATTTTTCTAAGAGTAAAACTTTATGGAGATTTTGTGACTGAATTCGATTTGTACCACGATTCTTACCACGTTTCCAAAATTTCAGCCCATTTGGTACCATAGAGCCTGAGAAAACTGCTTCCAAAGTTCGAACCCAAGTCTGAAATTAGCGTTCATTAAAATCATGATTTTTCTAAGAGTAAAACTTTATGGAGATTTTGTGACTGAATTCGATTTGTACCATGATTCTTACCACTTTTCCAAAATTTTAAGCCCATTTGGTACCATAGAGCCTGAGAAAACTGCTTCCAAAGTTCGAACCCAAGTCTGAAATTAGCGTCCATTAAATTCAAGATTTTTCTAAGAGTCAAACTTTATGGAGATTTTGTGACTGAATTTGATTTGTACCACGATTCTTACCACGTTTCCGAAATTTAAGCCCATTTGGTACCATAGATTTTGAGAAAACTGCTTCAAAGTTCGAACCCATGAATGAAATAAGCGTTCATTAAATTCAAGATTTTTCTTAGAGTCAAACTTTATGGAGATTTTGTGACTGAATTTGATTTGTACCACGATTTTTACCACGTTTCCAAAATTTCTGCCCATTTGGTACCATAGAGCCTGAGAAAACTGCTTCCAAAGTTCGAACCCAAGTCTGAAATTAGCGTCCATAAAAATTACGATTTTTATAAAAATCCAACTTTATATAGATTTTGTGACTGAATTCGAATTGAAGCATGATTCTTATGACTGTTCCAAAATTTTAGCCCATTTGGTACAATAGAGCCTGAGAAAACTGCTTCCAAAGTTCGAACCCAAGTCTGAAATTAGCGTTCATTAAAATCATGATTTTTCTAAGAGTGAAACTTTATGGAGATTTTGTGACTGAATTCGATTTGTACCACGATTCTTACCACTTTTCAAAATTTACGCTATTTGGTACCATAGAGCCTGAGAAAACTGCTTCCAAAGTTCGAACCCAAGTCTGAAATTAGCGTCCATTAAATTCAAGATTTTTCTAAGAGTCAAACTTTATGGAGATTTTGTGACTGAATTTGATTTGTACCACGATTTTTACCACGTTTCCAAAATTTCAGCCCATTTGGTACCATAGAGCCTGAGAAAACTGCTTCCAAAGTTCGAACCCAAGTCTGAAATTAGCGTTCATTAAAATCATGATTTTTCTAAGAGTAATACTTTATGGAGATTTTGTGACTGAATTCGATTTGTACCACGATTCTTACCACTTTTCCAAAATTTCTGCCCATTTGGTACCATAGATTTTGAGAAAACTGCTTCCAAAGTTCGAACCCAAGTCTGAAATTAGCGTCCATAAAAATTATGATTTTTAAAAAAATCCAACTTTATATAGATTTTGTGACTGAATTCGATTTGGAGCATGATTCTAATGACTGTTCCAAACTTCTAGCCCATTTGGTACCATAGAGCCTGAGAAAACTGCTTCCAAAGTTCGAACCCAAGTCTGAAATAAGCGTTCATTAAATTCAAGATTTTTCTAAGAGTCAAACTTAATGGAGATTTTGTGACTTAATTCGATTTGTACCACGATTTTTACCACGTTTCCAAAATTTCTGCCCATTTGGTACCATAGATTTTGAGAAAACTGCTTCCAAAGTTCGAACCCAAGTCTGAAATTAGCGTCCATAAAAATTATGATTTTTAAAAAAATCCAACTTTATATAGATTTTGTGACTGAATTCGATTTGGAGCATGATTCTAATGACTGTTCCAAACTTCTAGCCCATTTGGTACCATAGAGCCTGAGAAAACTGCTTCCAAAGTTCGAACCCAAGTCTGAAATAAGCGTTCATAAAAATTGTGATTTTTATAAAAATCCAACTTTATATAGATTTTGTGACTAAATTCGATTTGTTACACGATTCTTACCACTTTTCCAAAATTTCAGCCCATTTGGTACCATAGATTTTGAGAAAACTGCTTCCAAAGTTCGAACCCAAGTCTGAAATTAGCGTCCATAAAAATTATGATTTTTAAAAAAATCCAACTTTATATAGATTTTGTGACTGAATTCGAATTGAAGCATGATTCTTATGACTGTTCCAAAATTCTAGCCCATTTGGTACAATAGAGCCTGAGAAAACTGCTTCCAAAGTTCGAACTCAAGTCTGAAATTAGCGTTCATTAAAATCATGATTTTTCTAAGAGTGAAACTTTATGGAGATTTTGTGACTGAATTCGATTTGGAGCATGATTCTAATGACTGTTCCAAACTTCTAGCCCATTTGGTACCATAGAGCCTGAGAAAACTGCTTCCAAAGTTCGAACCCAAGTCTGAAATAAGCGTTCATTAAATTCAAGATTTTTCTAAGAGTCAAACTTAATGGAGATTTTGTGACTTAATTCGATTTGTACCACGATTTTTACCACGTTTCCAAAATTTCTGCCCATTGGTACCATAGAGCCTGAGAAAACTGCTTCCAAAGTTCGAACCCAAGTCTGAAATTAGCGTCCATAAAAATTGTGATTTTTATAAAAATCCAACTTTATATAGATTTTGTGACTAAATTCGATTTGTTACACGATTCTTACCACTTTTCCAAAATTTCAGCCCATTTGGTTCCATAGATTTTGAGAAAACTGCTTCCAAAGTTCGAACCCAAGTCTGAAATTAGCGTCCATAAAAATTATGATTTTTAAAAAAATCCAACTTTATATAGATTTTGTGACTGAATTCGATTTGAAGCATGATTCTTATGACTGTTCCAAAATTCTAGCCCATTTGGTACAATAGAGCCTGAGAAAACTGCTTCCAAAGTTCGAACTCAAGTCTGAAATTAGCGTTCATTAAAATCATGATTTTTCTAAGAGTGAAACTTTATGGAGATTTTGTGACTGAATTCGATTTGTACCACGATTCTTACCACTTTTCAAAATTTTAGCCTATTTGGTACCATAGAGCCTGAGAAAACTGCTTCCAAAATTCGAACCCAAGTCTGAAATTAGCGTCCATTAAAATGATGATTTTTCTAAGAGTGAAACTTTATGGAGATTTTGTGACTGAATTCGATTTGTACCACGATTTTTACCACGTTTCCAAAATTTCAGCCCATTTGGTACCATAGAGCCTGAGAAAACTGCTTCCAAAATTCGAACCCAAGTCTGAAATTAGCGTTCATTAAAATCATGATTTTTCTAAGAGTAAAACTTTATGGAGATTTTGTGACTGAATTCGATTTGTACCACGATTCTTACCACTTTTCCAAAATTTTAGCCCATTTGGTACCATAGAGCCTGAGAAAACTGCTTCCAAAGTTCGAACCCAAGTCTGAAATTAGCGTCCATAAAAATTATGATTTTTAAAAAAATCCAACTTTATATAGATTTTGTGACTTAATTCGATTTGTACCACGATTCTTACCACTTTTCCAAAATTTCAGCCCATTTGGTACCATAGATTTTGAGAAAACTGCTTCCAAAGTTCGAACCCAAGTCTGAAATTAGCGTCCATAAAAATTATGATTTTTAAAAAAATCCAACTTTATATAGATTTTGTGACTGAATTCGATTTGGAGCATGATTCTTATGACTGTTCCAAACTTCTAGCCCATTTGGTACCATAGAGCCTGAGAAAACTGCTTCCAAAGTTCGAACCCAAGTCTGAAATTAGCGTCCATAAAAATTATGATTTTTAAAAAAGTCCAACTTTATATAGATTTTGTGACTGAATTCGGATTGGAGCATGATTCTTATGACTGTTCAAAAATTCTAGCCCATTTGGTACAATAGAACCTGAGAAAACTGCTTCCGAAGTTCGAACCCAAGTCTGAAATAAGCGTTCATTAAATTCAAGATTTTTCTTAGAGTCAAACTTTATGGAGATTTTGTGACTGAATTTGATTTGTACCACGATTTTTACCACGTTTCCAAAATTTCTGCCCATTGGTACCATAGAGCCTGAGAAAACTGCTTCCAAAGTTCGAACCCAAGTCTGAAATTAGCGTCCATAAAAATTGTGATTTTTATAAAAATCCAACTTTATATAGATTTTGTGACTAAATTCGATTTGTTACACGATTCTTACCACTTTTCCAAAATTTCAGCCCATTTGGTACCATAGATTTTGAGAAAACTGCTTCCAAAGTTCGAACCCAAGTCTGAAATTAGCGTCCATAAAAATTATGATTTTTAGAAAAATCTAACTTTATATAGATTTTGTCACTGAATTCGATTTGGAGCATGATTCTTATGACTGTTCCAAACTTCTAGCCCATTTGGTACCATAGAGCCTGAGAAAACTGCTTCCAAAGTTCGAAGCCAAGTCTGAAATTAGCGTCCATAAAAATTATGATTTTTAAAAAAATCCAACTTTATATAGATTTTGTGACTGAATTCGATTTGTACCACGATTCTTACGACTTTTCCAAAATTTAAGCCCATTTGGTACCATAGATTTTGAGAAAACTGCTTCCAAAGTTCGAACCCATGTCTGAAATAAGCGTTCATTAAATTCAAAATTTTTCTTAGAGTAAAACTTTATGGAGATTTTGTGACTGAATTTGATTTGTACCACGATTTTTACCACGTTTCCAAAATTTCTGCCCATTTGGTACCATAGAGCCTGAGAAAACTGCTTCCAAATTTCGAACCCAAGTTTGAAATTAGCGTCCATTAAAATGATGATTTTTCTAAGAGTGAAACTTTATGGAGATTTTGTGACTGAATTCGATTTGTACCAAGATTTTTACCACGTTTCCAAAATTTCAGCCCATTTGGTACCATAGAGCCTGAGAAAACTGCTTCCAAAGTTCGAACCCAAGTCTGAAATTAGCGTCCATAAAAATTATGATTTTTAAAAAAATCCAACTTTATATAGATTTTGTGACTGAATTCGAATTGAAGCATGATTCTTATGACTGTTCCAAAATTCTAGCCCATTTGGTACAATAGAGCCTGAGAAAACTGCTTCCAAAGTTCGAACTCAAGTCTGAAATTAGCGTTCATTAAAATCATGATTTTTCTAAGAGTGAAACTTTATGGAGATTTTGTGACTGAATTCGATTTGGAGCATGATTCTAATGACTGTTCCAAACTTCTAGCCCATTTGGTACCATAGAGCCTGAGAAAACTGCTTCCAAAGTTCGAACCCAAGTCTGAAATAAGCGTTCATTAAATTCAAGATTTTTCTAAGAGTCAAACTTAATGGAGATTTTGTGACTTAATTCGATTTGTACCACGATTTTTACCACGTTTCCAAAATTTCTGCCCATTGGTACCATAGAGCCTGAGAAAACTGCTTCCAAAGTTCGAACCCAAGTCTGAAATTAGCGTCCATAAAAATTGTGATTTTTATAAAAATCCAACTTTATATAGATTTTGTGACTAAATTCGATTTGTTACACGATTCTTACCACTTTTCCAAAATTTCAGCCCATTTGGTACCATAGATTTTGAGAAAACTGCTTCCAAAGTTCGAACTCAAGTCTGAAATTAGCGTTCATTAAAATCATGATTTTTCTAAGAGTGAAACTTTATGGAGATTTTGTGACTGAATTCGAATTGAAGCATGATTCTTATGACTGTTCCAAAATTCTAGCCCATTTGGTACAATAGAGCCTGAGAAAACTGCTTCCAAAGTTCGAACTCAAGTCTGAAATTAGCGTTCATTAAAATCATGATTTTTCTAAGAGTGAAACTTTATGGAGATTTTGTGACTGAATTCGATTTGTACCACGATTCTTACCACTTTTCAAAATTTTAGCCTATTTGGTACCATAGAGCCTGAGAAAACTGCTTCCAAAATTCGAACCCAAGTCTGAAATTAGCGTCCATTAAAATGATGATTTTTCTAAGAGTGAAACTTTATGGAGATTTTGTGACTGAATTCGATTTGTACCACGATTTTTACCACGTTTCCAAAATTTCAGCCCATTTGGTACCATAGAGCCTGAGAAAACTGCTTCCAAAATTCGAACCCAAGTCTGAAATTAGTGTTCATTAAAATCATGATTTTTCTAAGAGTAAAACTTTATGGAGATTTTGTGACTGAATTCGATTTGTACCACGATTCTTACCACTTTTCCAAAATTTTAGCCTATTTGGTACCATAGAGCCTGAGAAAACTGCTTCCAAAATTCGAACCCAAGTCTGAAATTAGCGTCCATTAAAATGATGATTTTTCTAAGAGTGAAACTTTATATAGATTTTGTGACTTAATTCGATTTGTACCACGATTCTTACCACTTTTCCAAAATTTCAGCCCATTTGGTACCATAGATTTTGAGAAAACTGCTTCCAAAGTTCGAACCCAAGTCTGAAATTAGCGTCCATAAAAATTATGATTTTTAAAAAAATCCAACTTTATATAGATTTTGTGACTGAATTCGATTTGGAGCATGATTCTTATGACTGTTCCAAACTTCTAGCCCATTTGGTACCATAGAGCCTGAGAAAACTGCTTCCAAAGTTCGAACCCAAGTCTGAAATTAGCGTCCATAAAAATTATGATTTTTAAAAAAGTCCAACTTTATATAGATTTTGTGACTGAATTCGGATTGGAGCATGATTCTTATGACTGTTCAAAAATTCTAGCCCATTTGGTACAATAGAACCTGAGAAAACTGCTTCCGAAGTTCGAACCCAAGTCTGAAATAAGCGTTCATTAAATTCAAGATTTTTCTTAGAGTCAAACTTTATGGAGATTTTGTGACTGAATTTGATTTGTACCACGATTTTTACCACGTTTCCAAAATTTCTGCCCATTGGTACCATAGAGCCTGAGAAAACTGCTTCCAAAGTTCGAACCCAAGTCTGAAATTAGCGTCCATAAAAATTGTGATTTTTATAAAAATCCAACTTTATATAGATTTTGTGACTAAATTCGATTTGTTACACGATTCTTACCACTTTTCCAAAATTTCAGCCCATTTGGTACCATAGATTTGAGAAAACTGCTTCCAAAGTTCGAACCCAAGTCTGAAATTAGCGTCCATAAAAATTATGATTTTTAGAAAAATCCATTTTTATATAGATTTTGTCACTGAATTCGATTTGGAGCATGATTCTTATGACTGTTCCAAACTTCTAGCCCATTTGGTACCATAGAGCCTGTGACGTATGTTGACTCTACATACTCAATAATAACAATGCTTGTATTATAATATTTATTTGTAAGAAGGCTATCACGGTTCTGGACTGAGAGGCTCATTCCCGCTCATACGATCTCTTATATACGTCTCGTACTCGCTGTCTCGCTCTCATGCTGTCCCCCTTACACACATACACCACACCCCCACACTTAAATCATAATTACATCTTTTTATTTTTACAAATTTATATAAGCCAAATATATTTAATTATTTCCATTATGTATTTAATTTCCAATTTATATGTAATTATGTATGTTCTTGACTCTTCATTCGGTGTAGCATGGGCGTTGTCCTCGAGGGCGTAACCTCCCCTCCCATGGTGTAGGCGACCTGCAAAAATCAGAGGAATTAGGAAACTTGGTCATGTCCACGTCCGAGAGTGGACCCAGGTCCAGCAAATCATCAGACCTGTCACTCTCCCCCCACCTAACCTTCCTCTCTGAAATTTGATCATGGTGGCGTTTCCACACTTGTCCTGTAGACATAATTTTTACTAAATAAACCCTATTCCCCAATCTTTTATAAATTTCTCCTAATATCCATTTGTTTTTATCACTTCTCAAATCCCTGGTTAAAACTTTAGATCCAACATCAAAGTACTTTTTAATTTTTTTTCCTCTATAATACTTTTTTTGTTTTTGCTGACTCAATAACATCTTATCTTTAATCGTGTTATCAATCCCTTTAAAACCTTGACCTTCAACATTATCTAATATTGGAATGATTGTATTAAAAATTGATCTAATTTTCCTTCCCAAAATTAATTTACTAGGTTCAATCCCCGTAGACATAGAAGGCGTATTCCTAATATCAACCAAAAATGTTAAAAGTTTATCCTCAAAATCAGCAGGCAATTTATTATTTATCATAATTTTTTTTAAAAAATTCTTTACCGTTTTAACCCCATTTTCGGCAAGTCCGTTAGAAGCTGGATGGTTGACAGGAGATGTCAACGATTTAATATTAAAATTATGACAAAATTCCTTAAAAACTGTTGAAGTGAACGCTGTACCATTGTCACTTACTACCTGCTCCGGAATTCCGAAATTAGAAAATAATCTTTTCAAAACTTTTATTGTACAAAACGAATCTACTTTATTTACGATGTGACAGTCTATCCATTTTGTAGTTGCATCAACGATTATCAAAAAATTGTAACCACCAAAAGGTCCCATGAAATCAATATGCAATCTATTCCATATTAATCCACTGATTGGCCACGGCTGTAACTCAACTTTACATGGAGTGGGTAAACACTCCAAGCATCGAACGCACTGCTTCACAGTTGCTTCTACCTCTGAGTTCATCCCTAACCAAAAAAAATAATTTCGAGCAAGATTTTTAGATTTAACAATACCTAAATGCGATTGATGTATGAAATTCAATATGATTTC
This sequence comes from Hesperophylax magnus, assembly GCA_026573805.1. Taxonomy (NCBI): domain Eukaryota; kingdom Metazoa; phylum Arthropoda; class Insecta; order Trichoptera; family Limnephilidae; genus Hesperophylax; species Hesperophylax magnus. Next base: position 134,066 of record JAIUSX010000043.1, on the reverse strand, counting down.
CCTTAATTCCCTCGGAACCACAAATTTATTAATATAAAATAAACACGAGTCATAAGTCGATAATTTATTTCTAAAATACCAGAATTTTAACAAGTCATCCTTTAAAAACTTTTTATCCGGCCAACCATTGATTACGAACCCAATAATGGTTGCTATGTTTACATCTTTAATCGAAAACTGCTTCATCGTTTCTTTTGAAATTGTCGATTCCGCCTCAATTATATTTAAAAAATCCGATTCAATCTTATCAACGTTCAGACTACCAATATAATTTAAGAAATATTCGCTACCGTCGACCTCGTCGATACAATCACTTAAATTATTATTACTATTGACCGGCAACCTAGATAAGAAATCCGCTTTGTTCTCACCCGACTTGACATATTCTATATTATAGTCAAATGTTTGTAAAATCAGCGCATAGCGCTGTAGCCTATTTGCCGCTAGTATTGGCACTTGTTTTTCAGTGTTCAAAATATGTACCAAAGCTTTATTATCACAAGTTAGAACGAATTTATTACCATATAAATATTGAAAGAATTTTTTTAATCCAAATATTATTGCACACGCTTCCTTATCTAGAATGGAATACCTCAATTCCGTTTTTGACAATAAACGGCTAGCGAATGCAATCGGTCTTTCCATGCCATTCTCATATACGTGACATATAATAGCAGATATACCTATATCACTCGCGTCTGTAATTAGCTTGATAGGTAATTGTGGGTCAAAATGCACCAAAATATTGTCTGACGTCAGCAGTTTCTTAACTTGCTCAAACGCAATATTGCATTCCTGAGACCATACAAATTTTATCCCTTTTTTCAACAATTGGTATAAAGGAGACAAAATACCTGACACATTCTGTATAAAAGACCTATAGTAGGAAATAACTCCCAGCAAACTTCTAAGTTCCGAAACATTTTTCGGTACACTCATTTGGGTAATAGCATATATTTTATTTTCTAAAGGCATAACTCCTTTCTGCGAAATTCTATAACCTAAATATTCTATCTCTGTTTCTAGAAAAGAACACTTATTTTCATTAATAGTTAATCCGCAATCACTTAGCGTGCTAAGTACTGCTTCACAAATAGAAAATAATTCCTCTTTAGAATTCCCAAATAAAAGTAGATCATCTAAAAATACACGAACGTTCCTAAGTCCACCAACTATCGCCGTAATGACTTGCATAAAGATGGCCGGACTCGTGCTTAAGCCAAAAGGCAATACTTTATAAGCAAATAAACCTATATGCGTACTAATCACACATAATTTTCTAGACTTTTCGTTCAATGAAATTTGTCCAAATGCATTTCGTAAGTCTATCTTAGCAAAATATTTTGCACCATTCAGAGATGAAATTAAATCGTCAATACGAGGTAGTGGGTATTTCAACTTCGCTAACATAGGATTCAATGTTGTTTTGAAATCAGTACAAATCCTAATTGAAGCGTCTTTCTTTTTTACAACAACAATCGGGCTTGCAATATCGCTTATTTCTACCTTTTCAATAATGTCTTCATGCAACATTCTCTGTAACTCTATCTCTACTTTCTCACGTAAACTAAAAGGTAATGGCCTCGGATTTACAAACTTTGGCCTAAAGTCCGAATTAACTTCAATGTTTGCCTCATAATTTTTAAGCCTACCCGATTTTTCTGAAAAAACATGAGCATATTTCTTCTTTAAACTTTCACGAAAAACAAGATGATTATCACAATTAATCTCACTGAATTTTACAGAATTTATTCCACTTAATCCGATACCGAAAACTTGTAAAAAATCTCTACCAACTATTGTAGAATTACCATTTTTAATTATTACGAACTGTATTTTCGCACTTTTACCTAAAAATGACACCTCTAAATTCACTTTACCTAAAACATTTAACTGCGTTCCGTCATACCCTGACAAATGAACATTATACTTTTCTAAATCGTAAGAAACAAAATATCTTAAATACACTTCATATGGTATCGCGTTAATCGCAGCCCCCGTATCTACCAACGCCGGCAATATTATGTTACCAATTAACAAATCTATATATGTGGGTTCCGGCCCCACATTATTATTAACCACGAACACCGAATTCAACCGTTTATTTTTAGTACCTACATAATTTTTATTGTATTTACACAAATTACTAGGATGACCCGATTTGTTACAATGATTACACAAAATTTTTTTCCAGCAATCTCTTTGCAAATGATTTTTTTTTCCACACAAAAAACAAGTTTTTAACGTACCATTAACCGGTGATTTACTCCGCATTGAATTTCTATTCCTGGAAGGACTATCTTTCCTGGATTTATGGAAATACTCGCTTTCCTTATGAACAACATTTAAATTCGGATTTACTTTTTTAAAAGCCACAACATGTTCCCACGTCGCCGCTAGATTAATGCAATCCGTAAAAGAAGTATCGATTGCCTCTACGAATAGCTTGTGTTTCAATTTTTCATTAAAAATCCCAATAACGAATATGTCCTTTAAACATGGTTCCAATCTCAGCTCAAAATTACAAGATAAACTTAACCCTCTCAATCTAGCCGCGTAATCTTTAACGGATTCGCTAGGAAACTGTTTACATTTATAAAATAATTCACGAGACTCAAAAATATTTTTAACTGGTTTGCAATGTGAATCAAATAATTTACATAAATCTTCAAAAGAACAAACAGAAACCTTTTTTGGAAAACATAAATCACATAATAGAGAGAAAGTTTCTTCCGTGAGGCAACTCAGCAAAAATGCTCTTTTGCGTTCTGGTGACAACAACTTATCATCATTTAAAATGAGGGCCTGATCCAATCGTTCCCTGAACAATGACCAGTCTCCCGTTCTGTAACAGAACGTCCCCAAATTCTTACAAATCGCCTCCATTGGGAGAAGAACTGAAACAAGTTGAATAAAATATACGTATCTCAGCCCTTCCAGAGGTTATGCTCCGAGCCCCTGCCCTGAGCCTGTGAATCACCAACGTCTCAGCACCCTTTCCTGGCTCCGTCTCCCTTCAGCTGCGGACACGATCACCTTCCAAGGTCTTCCTTCCCGCTGTAGCGACAGAACCCCGGTCCCGGATTCCGGCCAATTCACCCTTGATGCCGATCTTGATCCTGGATCTTCTGCGTACCCCGTGTAACGGTGTACTCTCGACAAAATGTTGCAATGTCGGCTCCCACACACGTGTAAAATTGCGTTTTTACCGCGCAATTTGCCCGGCCCGATCTGCGTGCTCGCCTCGGCTGCGTGTATTAATTTGATAGCCTTTTATTATTCTTCTTCTTCCTTCAAAATTTAGCGATCCAACGCCCAAAAGCGCCAGACTATACTGTGATCACCAAAAATTCGAATAATCTTCTTGAATCATCTGATTCTCCGTAAACTTTTAATAATTTACGAACTACCGTGCTGCGCCACTGTGACGTATGTTGACTCTACATACTCAATAATAACAATGCTTGTATTATAATATTTATTTGTAAGAAGGCTATCACGGTTCTGGACTGAGAGGCTCATTCCCGCTCATACGATCTCTTATATACGTCTCGTACTCGCTGTCTCGCTCTCATGCTGTCCCCCTTACACACATACACCACAGAGCCTGAGAAAACTGCTTCCAAAGTTCGAAGCCAAGTCTGAAATTAGCGTCCATAAAAATTATGATTTTTAAAAAAATCCAACTTTATATAGATTTTGTGACTGAATTCGATTTGTACCACGATTCTTACGACTTTTCCAAAATTTAAGCCCATTTGGTACCATAGATTTTGAGAAAACTGCTTCCAAAGATCGAACCCATGTCTGAAATAAGCGTTCATTAAATTCAAAATTTTTCTTAGAGTCAAACTTTATGGAGATTTTGTGACTGAATTTGATTTGTACCACGATTTTTACCACGTTTCCAAAATTTCTGCCCATTTGGTACCATAGAGCCTGAGAAAACTGCTTCCAAAGTTCGAACCCAAGTCTGAAATTAGCGTCCATAAAAATTATGTTTTTTATAAAAATCCAACTTTATATAGATTTTGTGACTGAATTCGATTTGGAGCATGATTCTTATGACTGTTCCAAACTTCTAGCCCATTTGGTACCATAGAGCCTGAGAAAACTGCTTCCAAAGTTCGAACCCAAGTCTGAAATTAGCGTCCATAAAAATTATGATTTTTAAAAAAATCCAACTTTATATAGATTTTGTGACTGAATTCGAATTGGAGCATGATTCTTATGACTGTTCAAAAATTCTAGCCCATTTGGTACAATAGAACCTGAGAAAACTGCTTCCGAAGTTCGAACCCAAGTCTGAAATAAGCGTTCATTAAATTCAAGATTTTTCTTAGAGTCAAACTTTATGGAGATTTTGTGACTGAATTTGATTTGTACCACGATTTTTACCACGTTTCCAAAATTTCTGCCCATTGGTACCATAGAGCCTGAGAAAACTGCTTCCAAAGTTCGAACCCAAGTCTGAAATTAGCGTCCATAAAAATTGTGATTTTTATAAAAATCCAACTTTATATAGATTTTGTGACTAAATTCGATTTGTTACACGATTCTTACCACTTTTCCAAAATTTCAGCCCATTTGGTACCATAGATTTTGAGAAAACTGCTTCCAAAGTTCGAACCCAAGTCTGAAATTAACGTTCATTAAAATCATGATTTTTCTAAGAGTGAAACTTTATGGAGATTTTGTGACTGAATTCGATTTGTACCACGATTCTTACCACTTTTCCAAAATTTTAGCCTATTTGGTACCATAGAGCCTGAGAAAACTGCTTCCAAAGTTCGAACCCAAGTCTGAAATTAGCGTCCATAAAAATTATGATTTTTAGAAAAATCCAACTTTATATAGATTTTGTGACTGAATTCGATTTGGAGCATGATTCTTATGACTGTTCCAAACTTCTAGCCCATTTGGTACCATAGAGCCTGAGAAAACTGCTTCCAAAGTTCGAACCCAAGTCTGAAATTAGCGTCCATTAAAATTATGATTTTTAAAAAAATCCAACTTTATATAGATTTTGTGACTGAATTCGATTTGTACCACGATTCTTACGACTTTTCCAAAATTTAAGCCCATTTGGTACCATAGATTTTGAGAAAACTGCTTCCAAAGTTCGAACCCATGTCTGAAATAAGCGTTCATTAAATTCAAGATTTTTCTTAGAGTCAAACTTTATGGAGATTTTGTGACTGAATTTGATTTGTACCACGATTTTTACCACGTTTCCAAAATTTCTGCCCATTTGGTACCATAGAGCCTGAGAAAACTGCTTCCAAAGTTCGAACCCAAATTTGAAATTAGCGTCCATAAAAATTATGTTTTTTATAAAAATCCAACTTTATATAGATTTTGTGAATGAATTCGAATTGGAGCATGATTCTTATGACTGTTCCAAAATTCTAGCCCATTTGGTACCATAGAGCCTGAGAAAACTGCTTCCAAAGTTCGAACCCAAGTCTGAAATTAGCGTCCATTAAAATGATGATTTTTCTAAGAGTGAAACCTTATGGAGATTTTGTGACTGAATTCGATTTGTACCAAGATTTTTAATACGTTTCCAAAATTTCAGCCCATTTGGTACCATAGAGCCTGAGAAAACTGCTTCCAAAGTTCGAACCCAAGTTTGAAATTAGCGTCCATAAAAATTATGATTTTTAAAAAAATCCAACTTTATATAGATTTTGTGACTGAATTCGATTTGTACCACGATTCTTACGACTTTTCCAAAATTTAAGCCCATTTGGTACCATAGATTTTGAGAAAACTGCTTCCAAAGTTCGAACCCATGACTGAAATAAGCGTTCATTAAATTCAAGATTTTTCTTAGAGTCAAACTTTATGGAGATTTTGTGACTGAATTTGATTTGTACCACGATTTTTACCACGTTTCCAAAATTTCTGCCCATTTGGTACCATAGAGCCTGAGAAAACTGCTTCCAAAGTTCGAACCCAAGTCTGAAATTAGCGTCCATAAAAATTATAATTTTTAGAAAAATCCAACTTTATATAGATTTTGTGACTGAATTCGATTTGGAGCATGATTCTTATGACTGTTTTGGAACAGTCATAAGAATCATTTTAGAAGTTTGGACTTCTAGCCCATTTGGTACCATAGAGCCTGAGAAAACTGCTTCCAAAGTTCGAACCCAAGTCTGAAATTAGCGTCCATAAAAATTATGATTTTTAAAAAAATCCAACTTTATATAGATTTTGTGACTGAATTCGATTTGTACCACGATTCTTACGACTTTTCCAAAATTTAAGCCCATTTGGTATCATAGATTTTGAGAAAACTGCTTCCAAAGTTCGAACCCATGACTGAAATAAGCGTTCATTAAATTCAAGATTTTTCTTAGAGTGAAACTTTATGGAGATTTTGTGAATGAATTCGATTTGTACCACGATTTTTACCACGTTTCCGAAATTTCAGCCCATTTGGTACCATAGAGCCTGAGAAAACTCCTTCCAAAGTTCGAACCCAAGTCTGAAATAAGCGTTCATTAAATTCAAGATTTTTCTAAGAGTCAAACTTTATGGAGATTTTGTGACTGAATTTGATTTGTACCACGATTTTTACCACGTTTCCAAAATTTCTGCCAATTTGGTACCATAGAGCCTGAGAAAACTGCTTCCAAAGTTCGAACCCAAGTCTGAAATAAGCGTCCATAAAAATTATGATATTTATAAAAATCCAACTTTATATAGATTTTGTGACTGAATTCGAATTGAAGCATGATTCTTATGACTGTTCCAAAATTCTAGCCCATTTGGTACAATAGAGCCTGAGGAAACTGCTTCCAAAGTTCGAACCCAAGTCTGAAATTAGCGTTCATTAAAATCATGATTTTTCTAAGAGTGAAACTTTATGGAGATTTTGTGACTGAATTCGATTTGTACCACGATTCTTACCACTTTTCAAAATTTTAGCCTATTTGGTACCATAGAGCCTGAGAAAACTGCTTCCAAAGTTCGAACCCAAGTCTGAAATTAGCGTCCATTAAAATGATGATTTTTCTAAGAGTGAAACTTTATGGAGATTTTGTGACTGAATTCGATTTGTACCAAGATTTTTACCACGTTTCCAAAATTTCAGCCCATTTGGTACCATAGAGCCTGAGAAAACTGCTTCCAAAGTTCGAACCCAAGTTTGAAATTAGCGTCCATTAAAATGATGATTTTTCTAAGAGTGAAACTTTATGGAGATTTTGTGACTGAATTCGATTTGTACCAAGATTTTTACCACGTTTCCAAAATTTCAGCCCATTTGGTACCATAGAGCCTGAGAAAACTGCTTCCAAAGTTCGAACCCAAGTCTGAAATTAGCGTCCATAAAAATTATGATTTTGAAAAAAATCCAACTTTATTTAGATTTTGTGACTGAATTCGATTTGTACCACGATTCTTACGACTTTTCCAAAATTTAAGCCCATTTGGTACCATAGATTTTGAGAAAACTGCTTCCAAAGTTCGAACCCAAGTCTGAAATAAGCGTTCATTAAATTCAAGATTTTTCTTAGAGTCAAACTTTATGGAGATTTTGTGACTGAATTTGATTTGTACCACGATTCTTACCACTTTTCCAAAATTTTAGCCTATTTGGTACCATAGAGCCTGAGAAAACTGCTTCCAAAGTTCGAACCCAAGTCTGAAATTAGCGTCCATAAAAATTATGATTTTTAGAAAAATCCAACTTTATATAGATTTTGTGACTGAATTCGATTTGGAGCATGATTCTTATGACTGTTCCAAACTTCTAGCCCATTTGGTACCATAGAGCCTGAGAAAACTGCTTCCAAAGTTCGAACCCAAGTCTGAAATTAGCGTCCATTAAAATTATGATTTTTAAAAAAATCCAACTTTATATAGATTTTGTGACTGAATTCGATTTGTACCACGATTCTTACGACTTTTCCAAAATTTAAGCCCATTTGGTACCATAGATTTTGAGAAAACTGCTTCCAAAGTTCGAACCCATGTCTGAAATAAGCGTTCATTAAATTCAAGATTTTTCTTAGAGTCAAACTTTATGGAGATTTTGTGACTGAATTTGATTTGTACCACGATTTTTACCACGTTTCCAAAATTTCTGCCCATTTGGTACCATAGAGCCTGAGAAAACTGCTTCCAAAGTTCGAACCCAAATTTGAAATTAGCGTCCATAAAAATTATGTTTTTTATAAAAATCCAACTTTATATAGATTTTGTGAATGAATTCGAATTGGAGCATGATTCTTATGACTGTTCCAAAATTCTAGCCCATTTGGTACCATAGAGCCTGAGAAAACTGCTTCCAAAGTTCGAACCCAAGTCTGAAATTAGCGTCCATTAAAATGATGATTTTTCTAAGAGTGAAACCTTATGGAGATTTTGTGACTGAATTCGATTTGTACCAAGATTTTTAATACGTTTCCAAAATTTCAGCCCATTTGGTACCATAGAGCCTGAGAAAACTGCTTCCAAAGTTCGAACCCAAGTTTGAAATTAGCGTCCATTAAAATGATGATTTTTCTAAGAGTGAAACTTTATGGAGATTTTGTGACTGAATTTGATTTGTACCACGATTTTTACCACGTTTCCAAAATTTCTGCCCATTTGGTACCATAGAGCCTGAGAAAACTGCTTCCAAAGTTCGAACCCAAGTCTGAAATTAGCGTCCATTAAAATGATGATTTTTCTAAGAGTGAAACTTTATGGAGATTTTGTGACTGAATTCGATTTGTACCAAGATTTTTAAAATTTCAGCCCATTTGGTACCATAGAGCATGAGAAAACTGATTCCAAAGTTCGAACCCAAGTCTGAAATAAGCGTTCATTAAATTCAAGATTTTTCTAAGAGTCAAACTTTATGGAGATTTTGTGACTGAATTTGATTTGTACCACGATTTTTACCACGTTTCCAAAATTTCTGCCCATTTGGTACCATAGAGCCAGAGAAAACTGCTTCCAAAGTTCGAACCCAAGTCTGAAATTAGCGTCCATAAAAATAATGATTTTTATAAAAATCCAACTTTATATAGATTTTGTGACTGAATTCGAATTGGAGCATGATTCTTATGACTGTTCCAAAATTCTAGCCCATTTGGTACAATAGAGCCTGAGAAAACTGCTTCCAAAGTTCGAACCCAAGTCTGAAATTAGCGTTCATTAAAATCATGATTTTTCTAAGAGTGAAACTTTATGGAGATTTTGTGACTGAATTCGATTTGTACCACGATTCTTACCACTTTTCCAAAATTTCAGCCCATTTGGTACCATAGAGCCTGAGAAAACTGCTTCCAAAGTTCGAACCCATGTCTGAAATTAGCGTTCATTAAATTCAAGATTTTTCTAAGAGTCAAACTTTATGGAGATTTTGTGACTGAATTTGATTTGTACCACGATTTTTACGACGTTTCCAAAATTTCTGCCCATTTGGTACCATAGAGCCAGAGAAAACTGCTTCCAAAGTTCGAACCCAAGTCTGAAATTAGCGTCCATAAAAATTATGATTTTTATAAAAATCCAACTTTATATAGATTTTGTGACTGAATTCGAATTGGAGCAAGATTCTTATGACTGTTCCAAAATTCTAGCCCATTTGGTACAATAGAGCCTGAGAAAACTGCTTCCAAAGCTCGAACCCAAGTATGAAATTAGCGTCCATTAAAATGATGATTTTTCTAAGAGTGAAACTTTATGGAGATTTTGTGACTGAATTCGATTTGTACCAAGATTTTTACCACGTTTCCAAAATTTCTGCCCATTTGGTACCATAGAGCCTGAGAAAACTGCTTCCAAAGTTCGAACCCAAGTCTGAAATTAGCGTCCATAAAAATTATGATTTTTATAAAAATCCAACTTTATATAGATTTTGTGACTAAATTCGATTTGTTCCACGATTCTTACCACTTTTCCAAAATTTCAGCCCATTTGGTACCATAGAATTTGAGAAAACTGCTTCCAAAGTTCGAACCCAAGTCTGAAATTAACGTTCATTAAAATCATGATTTTTCTAAGAGTGAAACTTTATGGAGATTTTGTGACTGAATTCGATTTGTACCACGATTTTTACCACGTTTCCGAAATTTCAGCCCATTTGGTACCATAGAGCCTGAGAAAACTGCTTCCAAAGTTCGAACCCAAGTCTGAAATAAGCGTTCATTGAATTCAAGATTTTTCTAAGAGTCAAACTTTATGGAGATTTTGTGACTGAATTTGATTTGTACCACGATTTTTACCACGTTTCCAAAATTTCTGCCCATTTGGTACCATAGAGCCTGAGAAAACTGCTTCCAAAGTTCGAACCCAAGTCTGAAATTAGCGTCCATTAAAATGATGATTTTTCTAAGAGTGAAACTTTATGGAGATTTTGTGACTGAATTCGATTTGTACCAAGATTTTTACCACGTTTCCAAAATTTCAGCCCATTTGGTACCATAGAGCCTGAGAAAACTGCTTCCAAAGTTCGAACCCAAGTTTGAAATTAGCGTCCATTAAAATGATGATTTTTCTAAGAGTGAAACTTTATGGAGATTTTGTGACTGAATTCGATTTGTACCAAGATTTTTACCACGTTTCCAAAATTTCAGCCCATTTGGTACCATAGAGCCTGAGAAAACTGCTTCCAAAGTTCGAACCCAAGTCTGAAATTAGCGTCCATAAAAATTATGATATTTATAAAAATCCAACTTTATATAGATTTTGTGACTGAATTCGAATTGAAGCATGATTCTTATGACTGTTCCAAAATTCTAGCCCATTTGGTACAATAGAGCCTGAGGAAACTGCTTCCAAAGTTCGAACCCAAGTCTGAAATTAGCGTTCATTAAAATCATGATTTTTCTAAGAGTGAAACTTTATGGAGATTTTGTGACTGAATTCGATTTGTACCACGATTCTTACCACTTTTCAAAATTTTAGCCTATTTGGTACCATAGAGCCTGAGAAAACTGCTTCCAAAGTTCGAACCCAAGTCAGAAATTAGCGTCCATTAAAATGATGATTTTTCTAAGAGTGAAACTTTATGGAGATTTTGTGACTGAATTCGATTTGTACCACGATTTTTACCACGTTTCCAAAATTTCAGCCCATTTGGTACCATAGAGCCTGAGAAAACTGCTTCCAAAGTTCGAACCCAAGTCTGAAATTAGCGTTCATTAAAATCATGATTTTTCTAAGAGTAAAACTTTATGGAGATTTTGTGACTGAATTCGATTTGTACCACGATTTTTACCACGTTTCCAAAATTTCAGCCCATTTGGTACCATAGAGCCTGAGAAAACTGCTTCCAAAGTTCGAACCCAAGTCTGAAATTAGCGTTCATTAAAATCATGATTTTTCTAAGAGTAAAACTTTATGGAGATTTTGTGACTGAATTCGATTTGTACCACGATTCTTACCACTTTTCCAAAATTTCAGCCCATTTGGTACCATAGAGCCTGAGAAAACTGCTTCCAAAGTTCGAACCCAAGTCTGAAATAAGCGTTCATTAAATTCAAGATTTTTCTAAGAGTCAAACTTTATGGAGATTTTGTGACTGAATTTGATTTGTACAACGATTTTTACGACGTTTCCAAAATTTCTGCCCATTTGGTACCATAGAGCCAGAGAAAACTGCTTCCAAAGTTCGAACCCAAGTCTGAAATTAGCGTCCATAAAAATTATGATTTTTTAAAAAATCCAACTTTATATAGATTTTGTGACTGAATTCGATTTGTACCACGATTCTTACCACTTTTCCAAAATTTCAGCCCATTTGGTACCATAGAATTTGAGAAAACTGCTTCCAAAGTTCGAACCCAAGTCTGAAATTAACGTTCATTAAAATCATGATTTTTCTAAGAGTGAAACTTTATGGAGATTTTGTGACTGAATTCGATTTGTACCACGATTTTTACCACGTTTCCGAAATTTCAGCCCATTTGGTACCATAGAGCCTGAGAAAACTGCTTCCAAAGTTCGAACCCAAGTCTGAAATAAGCGTTCATTGAATTCAAGATTTTTCTAAGAGTCAAACTTTATGGAGATTTTGTGACTGAATTTGATTTGTACCACGATTTTTACCACGTTTCCAAAATTTCTGCCCATTTGGTACCATAGAGCCTGAGAAAACTGCTTCCAAAGTTCGAACCCAAGTCTGAAATTAGCGTCCATTAAAATGATGATTTTTCTAAGAGTGAAACTTTATGGAGATTTTGTGACTGAATTCGATTTGTACCAAGATTTTTACCACGTTTCCAAAATTTCAGCCCATTTGGTACCATAGAGCCTGAGAAAACTGCTTCCAAAGTTCGAACCCAAGTTTGAAATTAGCGTCCATTAAAATGATGATTTTTCTAAGAGTGAAACTTTATGGAGATTTTGTGACTGAATTCGATTTGTACCAAGATTTTTACCACGTTTCCAAAATTTCAGCCCATTTGGTACCATAGAGCCTGAGAAAACTGCTTCCAAAGTTCGAACCCAAGTCTGAAATTAGCGTCCATAAAAATTATGATATTTATAAAAATCCAACTTTATATAGATTTTGTGACTGAATTCGAATTGAAGCATGATTCTTATGACTGTTCCAAAATTCTAGCCCATTTGGTACAATAGAGCCTGAGGAAACTGCTTCCAAAGTTCGAACCCAAGTCTGAAATTAGCGTTCATTAAAATCATGATTTTTCTAAGAGTGAAACTTTATGGAGATTTTGTGACTGAATTCGATTTGTACCACGATTCTTACCACTTTTCAAAATTTTAGCCTATTTGGTACCATAGAGCCTGAGAAAACTGCTTCCAAAGTTCGAACCCAAGTCAGAAATTAGCGTCCATTAAAATGATGATTTTTCTAAGAGTGAAACTTTATGGAGATTTTGTGACTGAATTCGATTTGTACCACGATTTTTACCACGTTTCCAAAATTTCAGCCCATTTGGTACCATAGAGCCTGAGAAAACTGCTTCCAAAGTTCGAACCCAAGTCTGAAATTAGCGTTCATTAAAATCATGATTTTTCTAAGAGTAAAACTTTATGGAGATTTTGTGACTGAATTCGATTTGTACCACGATTTTTACCACGTTTCCAAAATTTCAGCCCATTTGGTACCATAGAGCCTGAGAAAACTGCTTCCAAAGTTCGAACCCAAGTCTGAAATTAGCGTTCATTAAAATCATGATTTTTCTAAGAGTAAAACTTTATGGAGATTTTGTGACTGAATTCGATTTGTACCACGATTCTTACCACTTTTCCAAAATTTCAGCCCATTTGGTACCATAGAGCCTGTGAAAACTGCTTCCAAAGTTCGAACCCAAGTCTGAAATAAGCGTTCATTAAATTCAAGATTTTTCTAAGAGTCAAACTTTATGGAGATTTTGTGACTGAATTTGATTTGTACCACGATTTTTACGACGTTTCCAAAATTTCTGCCCATTTGGTACCATAGAGCCAGAGAAAACTGCTTCCAAAGTTCGAACCCAAGTCTGAAATTAGCGTCCATAAAAATTATGATTTTTTAAAAAATCCAACTTTATATAGATTTTGTGACTGAATTCGATTTGTACCACGATTCACACGACTTTTCCAAAATTTAAGCCCATTTGGTACCATAGATTTTGAGAAAACTGCTTCCAAAGTTCGAACCCATGACTGAAATAAGCGTTCATCAAATTCAAGATTTTTCTTAGAGTCAAACTTTATGGAGATTTTGTGACTGAATTTGATTTGTACCACGATTTTTACCACGTTTCCAAAATTTCTGCCCATTTGGTACCATAGAGCCTGAGAAAACTGCTTCCAAAGTTCGAACCCAAGTCTGAAATTAGCGTCCATAAAAATTATGATTTTTATAAAAATCCAACTTTATATAGATTTTGTGACTGAATTCGAATTGGAGCATGATTCTTATGACTGTTCCAAAATTCTAGCCCATTTGGTACCATAGAGTCTGAGAAAACTGCTTCCAAAGTTCGAACCCAAGTCTGAAATTAGCGTCCATTAAAATGATGATTTTTCTAAGAGTGAAACTTTATGGAGATTTTGTGAATGAATTCGATTTGTACCACGATTTTTACCACGTTTCCGAAATTTCAGCCCATTTGGTACCATAGAGCCTGAGAAAACTCCTTCCAAAGTTCGAACCCAAGTCTGAAATAAGCGTTCATTAAATTCAAGATTTTTCTAAGAGTCAAACTTTATGGAGATTTTGTGACTGAATTTGATTTGTACCACGATTTTTACCACGTTTCCAAAATTTCTGCCAATTTGGTACCATAGAGCCTGAGAAAACTGCTTCCAAAGTTCGAACCCAAGTCTGAAATTAGCGTCCATAAAAATTATGATATTTATAAAAATCCAACTTTTTATAGATTTTGTGACTGAATTCGAATTGAAGCATGATTCTTATGACTGTTCCAAAATTCTAGCCCATTTGGTACAATAGAGCCTGAGGAAACTGCTTCCAAAGTTCGAACCCAAGTCTGAAATTAGCGTTCATTAAAATCATGATTTTTCTAAGAGTGAAACTTTATGGAGATTTTGTGACTGAATTCGATTTGTACCACGATTCTTACCACTTTTCAAAATTTTAGCCTATTTGGTACCATAGAGCCTGAGAAAACTGCTTCCAAAGTTCGAACCCAAGTCTGAAATTAGCGTCCATTAAAATGATGATTTTTCTAAGAGTGAAACTTTATGGAGATTTTTTGACTGAATTCGATTTGTACCACGATTTTTACCACGTTTCCAAAATTTCAGCCCATTTGGTACCATAGAGCCTGAGAAAACTGCTTCCAAAGTTCGAACCCAAGTCTGAAATTAGCGTTCATTAAAATCATGATTTTTCTAAGAGTAAAACTTTATGGAGATTTTGTGACTGAATTCGATTTGTACCACGATTCTTACCACTTTTCCAAAATTTCAGCCCATTTGGTACCATAGAGCCTGAGAAAACTGCTTCCAAAGTTCGAACCCAAGTCTGAAATTAGCGTCCATAAAAATTATGATTTTTATAAAAATCCAACTTTATATAGATTTTGTGACTGAATTCGAATTGGAGCATGATTCTTATGACTGTTCCAAAATTCTAGCCCATTTGGTACAATAGAGCCTGAGAAAACTGCTTCCAAAGCTCGAACCGAAGTCTGAAATTAGCGTTCATTAAAATCATGATTTTTCTAAGAGTGAAACTTTATGGAGATTTTGTGACTGAATTCGATTTGTACCAGGATTCTTACGACTTTTCCAAAATTTTAGCCTATTTGGTACCATAGAGCCTGAGAAAACTGCTTCCAAAGTTCGAACCCAAGTCTGAAATTAGCGTCCATAAAAATTATGATTTTTAGAAAAATCCAACTTTATATAGATTTTGTGACTGAATTCGATTTGGAGCATGATTCTTATGACTGTTCCAAACTTCTAGCCCATTTGGTACCATAGAGCCTGAGAAAACTGCTTCCAAAGTTCGAACCCAAGTCTGAAATTAGCGTCCATAAAAATTATGATTTTTAAAAAAATCCAACTTTATATAGATTTTGTGACTGAATTCGAATTGGAGCATGATTCTTATGACTGTTCCAAAATTCTAGCCCATTTGGTACCATAGAGTCTGAGAAAACTGCTTCCAAAGTTCGAACCCAAGTCTGAAATTAGCGTCCATTAAAATGATGATTTTTCTAAGAGTGAAACTTTATGGAGATTTTGTGACTGAATTCGATTTGTACCACGATTTTTACCACTTTTCAAAATTTTATCCTATTTGGTACCATAGAGCCTGAGAAAACTGCTTCCAAAGTTCGAACCCAAGTCTGAAATTAGCGTCCATTAAAATGATGATTTTTCTAAGAGTGAAACTTTATGGTGATTTTGTGACTGAATTCGATTTGTACCACGATTTTTACCACCTTTCCAAAATTTCAGCCCATTTGGTACCATAGAGCCTGAGAAAACTGCTTCCAAAGTTCGAACCCAAGTCTGAAATTAGCGTTCATTAAAATCATGATTTTTCTAAGAGTAAAACTTTATGGAGATTTTGTGACTGAATTCGATTTGTTCCACGATTCTTACCACTTTTCCAAAATTTCAGCCCATTTGGTACCATAGAGCCTGAGAAAACTGCTTCCAAAATTCGAACCCAAGTCTGAAATAAGCGTTCATTAAATTCAAGATTTTTCTAAGAGTCAAACTTTATGGAGATTTTGTGACTGAATTTGATTTGTACCACGATTTTTACGACGTTTCCAAAATTTCTGCCCATTTGGTACCATAGAGCCAGAGAAAACTGCTTCCAAAGTTCGAACCGAAGTCTGAAATTAGCGTCCATAAAAATTATGATTTTTATAAAAATCCAACTTTATATAGATTTTGTGACTGAATTCGAATTGGAGCATGATTCTTATGACTGTTCCAAAATTCTAGCCCATTTGGTACAATAGAGCCTGAGAAAACTGCTTCCAAAGCTCGAACCGAAGTCTGAAATTAGAGTTCATTAAAATCATGATTTTTCTAAGAGTGAAACTTTATGGAGATTTTGTGACTGAATTCGAATTGGAGCATGATTCTTATGACTGTTCCAAAATTCTAGCCCATTTGGTACCATAGAGTCTGAGAAAACTGCTTCCAAAGTTCGAACCCAAGTCTGAAATTAGCGTCCATTAAAATGATGATTTTTCTAAGAGTGAAACTTTATGGAGATTTTGTGACTGAATTCGATTTGTACCACGATTTTTACCACTTTTCAAAATTTTATCCTATTTGGTACCATAGAGCCTGAGAAAACTGCTTCCAAAGTTCGAACCCAAGTCTGAAATTAGCGTCCATTAAAATGATGATTTTTCTAAGAGTGAAACTTTATGGTGATTTTGTGACTGAATTCGATTTGTACCACGATTTTTACCACGTTTCCAAAATTTCAGCCCATTTGGTACCATAGAGCCTGAGAAAACTGCTTCCAAAGTTCGAACCCAAGTCTGAAATTAGCGTTCATTAAAATCATGATTTTTCTAAGAGTAAAACTTTATGGAGATTTTGTGACTGAATTCGATTTGTTCCACGATTCTTACCACTTTTCCAAAATTTCAGCCCATTTGGTACCATAGAGCCTGAGAAAACTGCTTCCAAAATTCGAACCCAAGTCTGAAATAAGCGTTCATTAAATTCAAGATTTTTCTAAGAGTCAAACTTTATGGAGATTTTGTGACTGAATTTGATTTGTACCACGATTTTTACGACGTTTCCAAAATTTCTGCCCATTTGGTACCATAGAGCCAGAGAAAACTGCTTCCAAAGTTCGAACCGAAGTCTGAAATTAGCGTCCATAAAAATTATGATTTTTATAAAAATCCAACTTTATATAGATTTTGTGACTGAATTCGAATTGGAGCATGATTCTTATGACTGTTCCAAAATTCTAGCCCATTTGGTACAATAGAGCCTGAGAAAACTGCTTCCAAAGCTCGAACCGAAGTCTGAAATTAGAGTTCATTAAAATCATGATTTTTCTAAGAGTGAAACTTTATGGAGATTTTGTGACTGAATTCGATTTGTACCACGATTCTTACGACTTTTCCAAAATTTTAGCCTTTTTGGTACCATAGAGCCTGAGAAAACTGCTTTCAAAGTTCGAACCCAAGTCTGAAATTAGCGTCCATAAAAATTATGATTTTTAGAAAAATCCAACTTTATATAGATTTTGTGACTGAATTCGATTTGGAGCATGATTCTTATGACTGTTCCAAACTTCTAGCCCATTTGGTACCAAAGAGCCTGAGAAAACTGCTTCCAAAGTTCGAACCCAAGTCTGAAATTAGCGTCCATAAAAATTATGATTTTTAAAAAAATCCAACTTTATATAGATTTTGTGACTGAATTCGAATTGGAGCATGATTCTTATGACTGTTCCAAAATTCTAGCCCATTTGGTACCATAGAGTGTGAGAAAACTGCTTCCAAAGTTCGAACCCAAGTCTGAAATTAGCGTCCATTAAAATGATGATTTTTCTAAGAGTGAAACTTTATGGAGATTTTGTGACTGAATTCGATTTGTACCACGATTTTTACCACGTTTCCGAAATTTCAGCCCATTTGGTACCATAGAGCCTGAGAAAACTGCTTCCAAAGTTCGAACCCAAGTCTGAAATAAGCGTTCATTAAATTCAAGATTTTTCTAAGAGTCAAACTTTATGGAGATTTTGTGACTGAATTTGATTTGAACCACGATTTTTACCACGTTTCCAAAATTTCTGCCCATTTGGTACCATAGAGCCTGAGAAAACTGCTTCCAAAGTTCGAACCCAAGTCTGAAATTAGCGTCCATAAAAATTATGATTTTTATAAAAATCCAACTTTATATAGATTTTGTGACTGAATTCGAATTGGAGCATGATTCTTATGACTGTTCGAAAATTCTAGCCCATTTGGTACCATAGAGTCTGAGAAAACTGCTTCCAAAGTTCGAACCCAAGTCTGAAATTAGCGTCCATTAAAATGATGATTTTTCTAAGAGTGAAACTTTATGGAGATTTTGTGGATGAATTCGATTTGTACCACGATTTTTACCACGTTTCCGAAATTTCAGCCCATTTGGTACCAAAGAGCCTGAGAAAACTGCTTCCAAAGTTCGAACCCAAGTCTGAAATAAGCGTTCATTAAATTCAAGATTTTTCTAAGAGTCAAACTTTATGGAGATTTTGTGACTGAATTTGATTTGTACCACGATTTTTACCACGTTTCCAAAATTTCTGCCCATTTGGTACCATAGAGCCTGAGAAAACTGCTTCCAAAGTTCGAACCCAAGTCTGAAATTAGCGTCCATAAAAATTATGATATTTATAAAAATCCAACTTTATATAGATTTTGTGACTGAATTCGAATTGAAGCATGATTCTTATGACTGTTCCAAAATTCTAGCCCATTTGGTACAATAGAGCCTGAGGAAACTGCTTCCAAAGTTCGAACCCAAGTCTGAAATTAGCGTTCATTAAAATCATGATTTTTCTAAGAGTGAAACTTTATGGAGATTTTGTGACTGAATTCGATTTGTACCACGATTCTTACCACTTTTCCAAAATTTCAGCCCATTTGGTACCATAGAGCCTGAGAAAACTGCTTCCAAAGTTCGAACCCAAGTCTGAAATTAGCGTTCATTAAAATCATGATTTTTCTAAGAGTAAAACTTTATGGAGATTTTGTGACTGAATTCGATTTGTACCACGATTCTTACCACTTTTCCAAAATTTTAGCCCATTTGGTACCATAGAGCCTGAGAAAACTGCTTCCAAAGTTCGAACCCAAGTCTGAAATTAGCGTCCATAAAAATTATGATTTTTAGAAAAATCCAACTTTATATAGATTTTGTGACTGAATTCGATTTGGAGCATGATTCTTATGACTGTTCCAAACTTCTAGCCCATTTGGTACCATAGAGCCTGAGAAAACTGCTTCCAAAGTTCGAACCCAAGTCTGACATTAGCGTCCATAAAAATTATGATATTTAAAAGAATCCAACTTTATATAGATTTTGTGACTAAATTCGATTTGTACCACGATTCTTACCACTTTTCCAAAATTTCAGCCCATTTGGTACCATAGATTTTGAGAAAACTGCTTCCAAAGTTCGAACCCAAGTCTGAAATAAGCGTTCATTAAATTCAAGATTTTTCTAATAGTCAAACTTTATGGAGATTTTGTGACTGAATTTGATTTGTACCACGATTTTTACCCCGTTTCCAAAATTTCTGCCCATTTGGTACCATAGAGCCTGAGAAAACTGCTTCCAAAGTTCGAACCCAAGTCTGAAATTAGCGTCCATAAAAATTATGATATTTATAAAAATCCAACTTTATATAGATTTTGTGACTGAATTCGAATTGAAGCATGATTCTTATGACTGTTCCAAAATTCTAGCCCATTTGGTACAATAGAGCCTGAGGAAACTGCTTCCAAAGTTCGAACCCAAGTCTGAAATTAGCGTTCATTAAAATCATGATTTATCTAAGAGTGAAACTTTATGGAGATTTTGTGACTGAATTCGATTTGTACCACGATTCTTACCACTTTTCAAAATTTTAGCCTATTTGGTACCATAGAGCCTGAGAAAACTGCTTCCAAAGTTCGAACCCAAGTCTGAAATTAGCGTCCATTAAAATGATGATTTTTCTAAGAGTGAAACTTTATGGAGATTTTGTGACTGAATTCGATTTGTACCACGATTTTTACCACGTTTCCAAAATTTCAGCCCATTTGGTACCATAGAGCCTGAGAAAACTGCTTCCAAAGTTCGAACCCAAGTCTGAAATTAGCGTTCATTAAATTAATATTTTTTCTAAGAGTAAAACTTTATGGAGATTTTGTGACTGAATTCGATTTGTACCACGATTCTTACCACTTTTCCAAAATTTCAGCCCATTTGGTACCATAGAGCCTGAGAAAACTGCTTCCAAAGTTCGAACCCAAGTCTGAAATTAGCGTCCATAAAAATTATGATATTTATAAAAATCCAACTTTATATAGATTTTGTGACTGAATTCGAATTGAAGCATGATTCTTATGACTGTTCCAAAATTCTAGCCCATTTGGTACAATAGAGCCTGAGGAAACTGCTTCCAAAGTTCGAACCCAAGTCTGAAATTAGCGTTCATTAAAATCATGATTTTTCTAAGAGTGAAACTTTATGGAGATTTTGTGACTGAATTCGATTTGTACCACGATTCTTACCACTTTTCAAAATTTTAGCCTATTTGGTACCATAGAGCCTGAGAAAACTGCTTCCAAAGTTAGAACCCAAGTCTGAAATTAGCCTTAATAAAATCATGATTTTTCTAAGAATCAAACTTTATGGAGATTTTGTGACTGAATTCGATTTGGACCACGATTCTTACCACTTTTCCAAAATTTCAGCCCATTTGGTACCATAGATTTTGAGAAAACTGCTTCCAAAGTTCGAACCCAAGTCTGAAATAAGCGTTCATTAAATTCAAGATTTTTCTAAGAGTCAAACTTTATGGAGATTTTGTGACTGAATTTGATTTGTACCACGATTTTTACCACGTTTCCAAAATTTCTGCCCATTTGGTACCATAGAGCCTGAGAAAACTGCTTCCAAAGTTCGAACCCAAGTCTGAAATTAGCGTCCATAAAAATTATGATATTTATAAAAATCCAACTTTATATAGATTTTGTGACTGAATTCGAATTGAAGCATGATTCTTATGACTGTTCCAAAATTCTAGCCCATTTGGTACCATAGAGCCTGAGAAAACTGCTTCCAAAGTTCGAACCCAAGTCTGAAATTAGCGTTCATTAAAATCATGATTTTTCTAAGAGTAAAACTTTATGGAGATTTTGTGACTGAATTCGATTTGTACCACGATTCTTACCACTTTTCCAAAATTTTAGCCCATTTGGTACCATAGAGCCTGAGAAAACTGCTTCCAAAGTTCGAACCCAAGTCTGAAATTAGCGTCCATAAAAATTATGATATTTATAAAAATCCAACTTTATATAGATTTTGTGACTGAATTCGAATTGAAGCATGATTCTTATGACTGTTCCAAAATTCTAGCCCATTTGGTACAATAGAGCCTGAGGAAACTGCTTCCAAAGTTCGAACCCAAGTCTGAAATTAGCGTTCATTAAAATCATGATTTATCTAAGAGTGAAACTTTATGGAGATTTTGTGACTGAATTCGATTTGTACCACGATTCTTACCACTTTTCAAAATTTTAGCCTATTTGGTACCATAGAGCCTGAGAAAACTGCTTCCAAAGTTCGAACCCAAGTCTGAAATTAGCGTCCATTAAAATGATGATTATTCTAAGAGTGAAACTTTATGGAGATTTTGAAACTGAATTCGATTTGTACCACGATTTTTACCACGTTTCCAAAATTTCAGCCCATTTGGTACCATAGAGCCTGAGAAAACTGCTTCCAAAGTTCGAACCCAAGTCTGAAATTAGCGTTCATTAAAATCATGATTTTTCTAAGAGTAAAACTTTATGGAGATTTTGTGACTGAATTCGATTTGTACCACGATTCTTACCACTTTTCCAAAATTTCAGCCCATTTGGCACCATAGAGCCTGAGAAAACTGCTTCCAAAGTTCGAACCCAAGTCTGAAATAAGCGTTCATTAAATTCAAGATTTTTCTAAGAGTCAAACTTTTTGGAGATTTTGTGACTGAATTTGATTTGTACCACGATTTTTACCACGTTTCCAAAATTTCTGCCCATTTGGTACCATAGAGCCAGAGAAAACTGCTTCCAAAGTTCGAACCCAAGTCTGAAATTAGCGTCCATAAAAATTATGATTTTTATAAAAATCCAACTTTATATAGATTTTGTGACTGAATTCGAATTGGAGCATGATTCTTATGACTGTTCCAAAATTCTAGCCCATTTGGTACAATAGAGCCTGAGAAAACTGCTTCCAAAGTTAGAACCCAAGTCTGAAATTAGCCTTAATAAAATCATGATTTTTCTAAGAATCAAACTTTATGGAGATTTTGTGACTGAATTCGATTTGTACCACGATTCTTACCACTTTTCAAAATTTTAGCCTATTTGGTACCATAGAGCCTGAGAAAACTGCTTCCAAAGTTCGAACCCAAGTCTGAAATTAGCGTCCATTAAAATGATGATTATTCTAAGAGTGAAACTTTATGGAGATTTTGTGACTGAATTCGATTTGTACCACGATTTTTACCACGTTTCCAAAATTTCAGCCCATTTGGTACCATAGAGCCTGAGAAAACTGCTTCCAAAGTTCGAACCCAAGTCTGAAATTAGCGTTCATTAAAATCATGATTTTTCTAAGAGTAAAACTTTATGGAGATTTTGTGACTGAATTCGATTTGTACCACGATTCTTACCACTTTTCCAAAATTTCAGCCCATTTGGTACCATAGAGCCTGAGAAAACTGCTTCCAAAGTTCGAACCCAAGTCTGAAATAAGCGTTCATTAAATTCAAGATTTTTCTAAGAGTCAAACTTTTTGGAGATTTTGTGACTGAATTTGATTTGTACCACGATTTTTACCACGTTTCCAAAATTTCTGCCCATTTGGTACCATAGAGCCAGAGAAAACTGCTTCCAAAGTTCGAACCCAAGTCTGAAATTAGCGTCCATAAAAATTATGATTTTTATAAAAATCCAACTTTATATAGATTTTGTGACTGAATTCGAATTGGAGCATGATTCTTATGACTGTTCCAAAATTCTAGCCCATTTGGTACAATAGAGCCTGAGAAAACTGCTTCCAAAGTTAGAACCCAAGTCTGAAATTAGCCTTAATAAAATCATGATTTTTCTAAGAATCAAACTTTATGGAGATTTTGTGACTGAATTCGATTTGTACCACGATTCTTACCACTTTTCCAAAATTTCAGCCCATTTGGTACCATAGATTTTGAGAAAACTGCTTCCAAAGTTCGAACCCAAGTCTGAAATAAGCGTTCATTAAATTCAAGATTTTTCTAAGAGTCAAACTTTATGGAGATTTTGTGACTGAATTTGATTTGTACCACGATTTTTACCACGTTTCCAAAATTTCTGCCCATTTGGTACCATAGAGCCTGAGAAAACTGCTTCCAAAGTTCGAACCCAAGTCTGAAATTAGCGTCCATAAAAATTATGATATTTATAAAAATCCAACTTTATATAGATTTTGTGACTGAATTCGAATTGAAGCATGATTCTTATGACTGTTCCAAAATTCTAGCCCATTTGGTACAATAGAGCCTGAGGAAACTGCTTCCAAAGTTCGAACCCAAGTCTGAAATTAGCGTTCATTAAAATCATGATTTATCTAAGAGTGAAACTTTATGGAGATTTTGTGACTGAATTCGATTTGTACCACGATTCTTACCACTTTTCAAAATTTTAGCCTATTTGGTACCATAGAGCCTGAGAAAACTACTTCCAAAGTTCGAACCCAAGTCTGAAATTAGCGTCCATTAAAATGATGATTATTCTAAGAGTGAAACTTTATGGAGATTTTGTGACTGAATTCGATTTGTACCACGATTTTTACCACGTTTCCAAAATTTCAGCCCATTTGGTACCATAGAGCCTGAGAAAACTGCTTCCAAAGTTCGAACCCAAGTCTGAAATTAGCGTTCATTAAAATCATGATTTTTCTAAGAGTAAAACTTTATGGAGATTTTGTGACTGAATTCGATTTGTACCACGATTCTTACCACTTTTCCAAAATTTCAGCCCATTTGGTACCATAGAGCCTGAGAAAACTGCTTCCAAAGTTCGAACCCAAGTCTGAAATAAGCGTTCATTAAATTCAAGATTTTTCTAAGAGTCAAACTTTGTGGAGATTTTGTGACTGAATTTGATTTGTACCACGATTTTTACCACGTTTCCAAAATTTCTGCCCATTTGGTACCATAGAGCCTGAGAAAACTGCTTCCAAAGTTCGAACCCAAGTCTGAAATTAGCGTCCATAAAAATTATGATATTTATAAAAATCCAACTTTATTTATTTATTTATTTATTTATTTATTGGATGATTTTTATAGCGCCGCTTTTGCGAAATATCACCTCAGGGGCGCTGTACAGTTAATGCAGATATTACAAAAAAAATATATAAATATTACAAATTGAAATTGAAATTAAGTTAAATAAAATGAAGTACAGAAACAGGTGACACGGAGATGGAGAGTCTGCTGCAAGAATCCTATGTGGTGAGGAAACTGGACCAGCTGCTGCAGCGAGAGGGTCCACCGCGTCCACCAACAGTGCCAGCACGAGGTTCGTCATCCTTCCAGGTATGTGTCTGCTGCTAATAGAGCGCTGACACAATGTCCTCTCATGGATTCCAGACCTTGGCAGCACCGCTGTGACATTCGACGAAGGTAGAGGATGGAGACTCTGCAGCAAGAATCCAAGGTGGTGAGGAAACTGGACCAACTGCTGCAGCGAGAGAGTCCACCGCGTCCACCAACAGTGCCAGCACGAGGTTCGTCATCCTTCCAGGTATGTGTCTGCTGCTAATAGAGCGCTGACACAATGTCCTCTCATGGATTACAGACCTTGGCAGCACCGCTGTGACATTCGGAAAGTCCATCTCCCTGTACACTTGTTTCTGGTGATTATGTTAGTGGTGCATTGTTCCGAAATAAAAGGCGGCGAAAGGGGTAATAAATCAGCTTGGGCACTTGTTAGGGCTTTCAGAGTTTCCAAGAATAACATTGAAAACATCTGGCGTACCTACAGTTACCGATTCTCGTCCCAAGTTCTTTATATAGATTTTGTGACTGAATTCGAATTGAAGCATGATTCTTATGACTGTTCCAAAATTCTAGCCCATTTGGTACAATAGAGCCTGAGGAAACTGCTTCCAAAGTTCGAACCCAAGTCTGAAATTAGCGTTCATTAAAATCATGATTTATCTAAGAGTGAAACTTTATGGAGATTTTGTGACTGAATTCGATTTGTACCACGATTCTTACCACTTTTCAAAATTTTAGCCTATTTGGTACCATAGAGCCTGAGAAAACTGCTTCCAAAGTTCGAACCCAAGTCTGAAATTAGCGTCCATTAAAATGATGATTATTCTAAGAGTGAAACTTTAAGGAGATTTTGTGACTGAATTCGATTTGTACCACGATTTTTACCACGTTTCCAAAATTTCAGCCCATTTGGTACCATAGAGCCTGAGAAAACTGCTTCCAAAGTTCGAACCCAAGTCTGAAATTAGCGTTCATTAAAATCATGATTTTTCTAAGAGTAAAACTTTATGGAGATTTTGTGACTGAATTTGATTTGTACCACGATTTTTACCACGTTTCCAAAATTTCTGCCCATTTGGTACCATAGAGCCTGAGAAAACTGCTTCCAAAGTTCGAACCCAAGTCTGAAATTAGCGTCCATAAAAATTATGATATTTATAAAAATCCAACTTTATATAGATTTTGTGACTGAATTCGAATTGAAGCATGATTCTTATGACTGTTCCAAAATTCTAGCCCATTTGGTACAATAGAGCCTGAGGAAACTGCTTCCAAAGTTCGAACCCAAGTCTGAAATTAGCGTTCATTAAAATCATGATTTATCTAAGAGTGAAACTTTATGGAGATTTTGTGACTGAATTCGATTTGTACCACGATTCTTACCACTTTTCAAAATTTTAGCCTATTTGGTACCATAGAGCCTGAGAAAACTGCTTCCAAAGTTCGAACCCAAGTCTGAAATTAGCGTCCATTAAAATGATGATTATTCTAAGAGTGAAACTTTATGGAGATTTTGTGACTGAATTCGATTTGTACCACGATTTTTACCACGTTTCCAAAATTTCAGCCCATTTGGTACCATAGAGCCTGAGAAAACTGCTTCCAAAGTTCGAACCCAAGTCTGAAATTAGCGTTCATTAAAATCATGATTTTTCTAAGAGTAAAACTTTATGGAGATTTTGTGACTGAATTCGATTTGTACCACGATTCTTACCACTTTTCCAAAATTTCAGCCCATTTGGTACCATAGAGCCTGAGAAAACTGCTTCCAAAGTTCGAACCCAAGTCTGAAATAAGCGTTCATTAAATTCAAGATTTTTCTAAGAGTCAAACTTTATGGAGATTTTGTGACTGAATTTGATTTGTACCACGATTTTTACCACGTTTCCAAAATTTCTGCCCATTTGGTACCATAGAGCCTGAGAAAACTGCTTCCAAAGTTCGAACCCAAGTCTGAAATTAGCGTCCATAAAAATTATGATATTTATAAAAATCCAACTTTATATAGATTTTGTGACTGAATTCGAATTGAAGCATGATTCTTATGACTGTTCCAAAATTCTAGCCCATTTGGTACAATAGAGCCTGAGGAAACTGCTTCCAAAGTTCGAACCCAAGTCTGAAATTAGCGTTCATTAAAATCATGATTTATCTAAGAGTGAAACTTTATGGAGATTTTGTGACTGAATTCGATTTGTACCACGATTCTTACCACTTTTCAAAATTTTAGCCTATTTGGTACCATAGAGCCTGAGAAAACTGCTTCCAAAGTTCGAACCCAAGTCTGAAATTAGCGTCCATTAAAATGATGATTATTCTAAGAGTGAAACTTTATGGAGATTTTGTGACTGAATTCGATTTGTACCACGATTTTTACCACGTTTCCAAAATTTCAGCCCATTTGGTACCATAGAGCCTGAGAAAACTGCTTCCAAAGTTCGAACCCAAGTCTGAAATTAGCGTTCATTAAAATCATGATTTTTCTAAGAGTAAAACTTTATGGAGATTTTGTGACTGAATTCGATTTGTACCACGATTCTTACCACTTTTCCAAAATTTCAGCCCATTTGGTACCATAGAGCCTGAGAAAACTGCTTCCAAAGTTCGAACCCAAGTCTGAAATAAGCGTTCATTAAATTCAAGATTTTTCTAAGAGTCAAACTTTATGGAGATTTTGTGACTGAATTTGATTTGTACCACGATTTTTACCACGTTTCCAAAATTTCTGCCCATTTGGTACCATAGAGCCAGAGAAAACTGCTTCCAAAGTTCGAACCCAAGTCTGAAATTAGCGTCCATAAAAATTATGATTTTTATAAAAATCCAACTTTATATAGATTTTGTGACTGAATTCGAATTGGAGCATGATTCTTATGACTGTTCCAAAATTCTAGCCCATTTGGTACAATAGAGCCTGAGAAAACTGCTTCCAAAGTTAGAACCCAAGTCTGAAATTAGCCTTAATAAAATCATGATTTTTCTAAGAATCAAACTTTATGGAGATTTTGTGACTGAATTCGATTTGTACCACGATTCTTACCACTTTTCCAAAATTTCAGCCCATTTGGTACCATAGATTTTGAGAAAACTGCTTCCAAAGTTCGAACCCAAGTCTGAAATAAGCGTTCATTAAATTCAAGATTTTTCTAAGAGTCAAACTTTATGGAGATTTTGTGACTGAATTTGATTTGTACCACGATTTTTACCACGTTTCCAAAATTTCTGCCCATTTGGTACCATAGAGCCTGAGAAAACTGCTTCCAAAGTTCGAACCCAAATCTGAAATTAGCGTCCATAAAAATTATGATATTTATAAAAATCCAACTTTATATAGATTTTGTGACTGAATTCGAATTGAAGCATGATTCTTATGACTGTTCCAAAATTCTAGCCCATTTGGTACAATAGAGCCTGAGGAAACTGCTTCCAAAGTTCGAACCCAAGTCTGAAATTAGCGTTCATTAAAATCATGATTTATCTAAGAGTGAAACTTTATGGAGATTTTGTGACTGAATTCGATTTGTACCACGATTCTTACCACTTTTCAAAATTTTAGCCTATTTGGTACCATAGAGCCTGAGAAAACTGCTTCCAAAGTTCGAACCCAAGTCTGAAATTAGCGTCCATTAAAATGATGATTATTCTAAGAGTGAAACTTTATGGAGATTTTTTGACTGAATTCGATTTGTACCACGATTTTTACCACGTTTCCAAAATTTCAGCCCATTTGGTACCATAGAGCCTGAGAAAACTGCTTCCAAAGTTCGAACCCAAGTCTGAAATTAGCGTTCATTAAAATCATGATTTTTCTAAGAGTAAAACTTTATGGAGATTTTGTGACTGAATTCGATTTGTACCACGATTCTTACCACTTTTCCAAAATTTCAGCCCATTTGGTACCATAGAGCCTGAGAAAACTGCTTCCAAAGTTCGAACCCAAGTCTGAAATAAGCGTTCATTAAATTCAAGATTTTTCTAAGAGTCAAACTTTATGGAGATTTTCTGACTGAATTTGATTTGTACCACGATTTTTACCACGTTTCCAAAATTTCTGCCCATTTGGTACCATAGAGCCTGAGAAAACTGCTTCCAAAGTTCGAACCCAAGTCTGAAATTAGCGTCCATAAAAATTATGATATTTATAAAAATCCAACTTTATATAGATTTTGTGAATGAATTCGAATTGAAGCATGATTCTTATGACTGTTCCAAAATTCTAGCCCATTTGGTACAATAGAGCCTGAGGAAACTGCTTCCAAAGTTCGAACCCAAGTCTGAAATTAGCGTTCATTAAAATCATGATTTATCTAAGAGTGAAACTTTATGGAGATTTTGTGACTGAATTCGATTTGTACCACGATTCTTACCACTTTTCAAAATTTTAGCCTATTTGGTACCATAGAGCCTGAGAAAACTGCTTCCAAAGTTCGAACCCAAGTCTGAAATTAGCGTCCATTAAAATGATGATTATTCTAAGAGTGAAACTTTATGGAGATTTTGTGACTGAATTCGATTTGTACCACGATTTTTACCACGTTTCCAAAATTTCAGCCCATTTGGTACCATAGAGCCTGAGAAAACTGCTTCCAAAGTTCGAACCCAAGTCTGAAATTAGCGTTCATTAAAATCATGATTTTTCTAAGAGTAAAACTTTATGGAGATTTTGTGACTGAATTCGATTTGTACCACGATTCTTACCACTTTTCCAAAATTTCAGCCCATTTGGTACCATAGAGCCTGAGAAAACTGCTTCCAAAGTTCGAACCCAAGTCTGAAATAAGCGTTCATTAAATTCAAGATTTTTCTAAGAGTCAAACTTTATGGAGATTTTGTGACTGAATTTGATTTGTACCACGATTTTTACCACGTTTCCAAAATTTCTGCCCATTTGGTACCATAGAGCCAGAGAAAACTGCTTCCAAAGTTCGAACCCATGTCTGAAATTAGCGTCCATAAAAATTATGATTTTTATAAAAATCCAACTTTATATAGATTTTGTGACTGAATTCGAATTGGAGCATGATTCTTATGACTGTTCCAAAATTCTAGCCCATTTGGTACAATAGAGCCTGAGAAAACTGCTTCCAAAGTTAGAACCCAAGTCTGAAATTAGCCTTAATAAAATCATGATTTTTCTAAGAATCAAACTTTATGGAGATTTTGTGACTGAATTCGATTTGGACCACGATTCTTACCACTTTTCCAAAATTTCAGCCCATTTGGTACCATAGATTTTGAGAAAACTGCTTCCAAAGTTCGAACCCAAGTCTGAAATAAGCGTTCATTAAATTCAAGATTTTTCTAAGAGTCAAACTTTATGGAGATTTTGTGACTGAATTTGATTTGTACCACGATTTTTACCACGTTTCCAAAATTTCTGCCCATTTGGTACCATAGAGCCTGAGAAAACTGCTTCCAAAGTTCGAACCCAAGTCTGAAATTAGCGTCCATAAAAATTATGATATTTATAAAAATCCAACTTTATATAGATTTTGTGACTGAATTCAAATTGAAGCATGATTCTTATGACTGTTCCAAAATTCTAGCCCATTTGGTACAATAGAGCCTGAGGAAACTGCTTCCAAAGTTCGAACCCAAGTCTGAAATAAGCGTTCATTAAAATCATGATTTTTCTAAGAATCAAACTTTATGGAGATTTTGTGACTGAATTCGATTTGGACCACGATTCTTACCACTTTTCCAAAATTTCAGCCCATTTGGTACCATAGATTTTGAGAAAACTGCTTCCAAAGTTCGAACCCAAGTCTGAAATAAGCGTCCATTAAAATGATGATTTTTCTAAGAGTTAATTTTTATGGAGATTTTGTGACTGAATTCGATTTGTACCACGATTCTTACCACTTTTCCAAAATTCTAGCCCATTTGGTACAATAGAGCCTGAGAAAACTGCTTCCAAAGTTCAAACCCAAGTCTGAAATTAGCGTCCATTAAAATGATGATTTTTCTAAGAGTGAAACTTTATGGAGATTTTGTGACTGAATTCGATTTGTACCACGATTTTTACCACGTTTCCAAAATTTCAGCCCATTTGGTACCATAGAGCCTGAGAAAACTGCTTCCAAAGTCCGAACCCAAGTCTGAAATTAGCGTCCATTAAAATTATGATTATTATAAAAATCCAACTTTATATAGATTTTGTGACTGAATTCGAATTGGAGCATGATTCTTATGACTGTTCCAAAATTCTAGCCCATTTGGTACCATAGAGCCTGAGAAAACTGCTTCAAAGTTCGAACCCAAGTCTGAAATTAGCGTTAATTAAAATCATGATTTTTCTAAGAGTGAATTTTTATGGAGATTTTGTGACTGAATTCGATTTGTACCACGATTCTTACCACTTTTCCAAAATTTTAGCCCATTTGGTACCATAAAGCCTGAGAAAACTGCTTCCAAAGTTCGAACCCAAGTCTGAAATTAGCGTCCATAAAAATTATGATTTTTAAAAAATCCAACTTTATATAGATTTTGTGACTGAATTCGATTTGGAGCATGATTCTTATGACTGTTCCAAACTTCTAGCCCATTTGGTACCATAGAGCCTGAGAAAACTGCTTCCGAAGTTCGAACCCAAGTCTGAAATTAGCGTCCATAAAAATAATGATTTTTAAAAAAATCCAACTTTATATAGATTTTGTGACTGAATTCGATTTGGAGCATGATTCTTATGACTGTTCCAAACTTCTAGCCCATTTGGTACTATAGAGCCTGAGAAAACTGCTTCCAAAGTTCGAACCCAAGTCTGAAATTAGCGTCCATAAAAATTATGATATTTAAAAAAATCCAACTTTATATAGATTTTGTGACTAAATTCGATTTGTACCACGATTCTTACCACTTTTCCAAAATTTCAGCCCATTTGGTACCATAGATTTTGAGAAAGCTGCTTCCAAAGTTCGAACCCAAGTCTGAAATTAGCGTCCATTAAAATGATGATTTTTCTAAGAGTGAAACTTTATGGAGATTTTGTGACTGAATTTGATTTGTACCACGATTTTTACCACGTTTCCAAAATTTCTGCCCATTTGGTACCATAGAGCCTGAGAAAACTGCTTCCAAAGTTCGAACGCAAGTCTCAAATTAGCGTCCATAAAAATTATGATTTTTAAAAAAATCCAACTTTATATAGATTATGTGACTGAATTCGATTTGGAGCATGATTCTAATGACTGTTCCAAACTTCTAGCCCATTTGGTACCATAGAGCCTGAGAAAACTGCTTCCAAAGTTCGAACCCAAGTCTGAAATTAGGGTTCATTAAAATCAAGATTTTTTAAAAAATCCAACTTTATATAGATTTTGTGACTGAATTCGATTTGTACCACGATTCTTACCACTTTTCCAAAATTCTAGCCCATTTGGTACAATAGAGCCTGAGAAAACTGCTTCCAAAGTTCAAACCCAAGTCTGAAATTAGCGTCCATTAAAATGATGATTTTTCTAAGAGTGAAACTTTGTGGAGATTTTGTGACTGAATTCGATTTGTACCACGATTTTTACCACGTTTCCAAAATTTCTGCCCATTTGGTACCATAGAGCCTGAGAAAACTGCTTCCAAAGTTCGAACCCAAGTCTGAAATTAGCGTCCATAAAAATTATGATATTTAAAAAAATCCAACTTTTTATAGATTTTGTGACTGAATTCGAATTGGAGCATGATTCTTATGACTGTTCCAAAATTCTAGCCCATTTGGTACCATAGAGCCTGAGAAAACTGCTTCCAAAGTTCGAACCCAAGTCTGAAATTAGCGTCCATAAAAATTATGATTTTTATAAAAATCCAACTTTATATAGATTTTGTGACTGAATTCGAATTGGAGCATGATTCTTATGACTGTTCCAAAATTCTAGCCCATTTGGTACAATAGAGCCTGAGAAAACTGCTTCCAAAGTTCAAACCCAAGTCTGAAATTAGCGTCCATTAAATTCAAGATTTTTCTTAGAGTCAAACTTTATGGAGATTTTGTGACTGAATTTGATTTGTACCACGATTTTTACCACGTTTCCAAAATTTCTACCCATTTGGTACCATAGAGCCTGAGAAAACTGCTTCCAAAGTCCGAACCCAAGTCTGAAATTAGCGTCCATTAAAATTATGATTTTTATAAAAATCCAACTTTATATAGATTTTGTGACTGAATTCGAATCGGAGCATGATTCTTATGACTGTTCCAAAATTCTAGCCCATTTGTTACAATAGAGCCTGAGAAAACTGCTTCCAAAGTTCGAACCCAAGTCTGAAATTAGCGTTCATTAAAATCATGATTTTTCTAAGAGTGAAACTTTATGGAGATTTTGTGACTGAATTCGATTTGTACCACGATTCTTACCACGTTTCCAAAATTTTAGCCCATTTGGTACCATAGAGCCTGAGAAAACTGCTTCCAAAGTTCGAACCCAAGTCTGAAATAAGGGTGCAGAAAAATTATGATTTTAAAAAAAATCCAACTTTATATAGATTTTGTGACTGAATTCGATTTGGAGCATGATTCTTATGACTGTTCCAACCTTCTAGCCCATTTGGTACCATAGAGCCTGAGAAAACTGCTTCCAAAGTTCGAACCCAAGTCTGAAATTAGCGTTCATAAAAATCATGATTTTTAAAAAAATCCAACTTTATATAGATTTTGTGACTGAATTCGATTTGGAGCATGATTCTTATAACTGTTCCAAACTTCTAGCCCATTTGGTACCATAGAGCCTGAGAAAACTGCTTCCAAAGTTCGAACCCAAGTCTGAAATTAGCGTCCATAAAAATTATGATTTTTATAAAAATCCAACTTTATATAGATTTTGTGACTGAATTCGATTTGGAGCATGATACTTATGACTGTTCCAAACTTCTAGCCCATTTGGTACCATAGAGCCTGAGAAAACTGCTTCCAAAGTTCGAACCCAAGTCTGAAATTAGCGTTCATTAAAATCATGATTTTTCTAAGAGTGAATTTTTATGGAGATTTTGTGACTGAATTCGATTTGTACCACGATTCTTACCACTTTTCCAAAATTTTAGCCCATTTGGTACCATAGAGCCTGAGAAAACTGCTTCCAAAGTTCGAACCCAAGTCTGAAATTAGCGTCAATAAAAATTATGATTTTTAAAAAAATCCAACTTTATAATGATTTTGTGACTGAATTCGATTTGTACCACGATTCTTACGACTTTTCCAAAATTTAAGCAAATTTGGTACCATAGATTTTGAGAAAACTGCTTCCAAAGTTCGAACCCAAGTCTGAAATAAGCGTTCATTAAATTCAAGATTTTTCTTAGAGTCAAACTTTATGGAGATTTTGTGACTGAATTTGATTTGTACCACGATTTTTACCACGTTTCCAAAATTTCTGCCCATTTGGTACCATAGAGCCTGAGAAAACTGCTTCCAAAGTTCGAACCCAAGTCTGAAATTAGCGTCCATAAAAATTATGATTTTTATAAAAATCCAACTTTATATAGATTTTGTGACTGAATTCGAATTGGAGCATGATTCTTATGACTGTTCCAAACTTCTAGCCCATTTGGTACCATAGAGCCTGAGAAAACTGCTTCCAAAGTTCGAACCCAAGTCTGAAATTAGCGTTCATTAAAATCATGATTTTTCTAAGAGTGAATTTTTATGGAGATTTTGTGACTGAATTCGATTTGTACCACGATTCTTACCACTTTTCCAAAATTCTAGCCCATTTGTTACAATAGAGCCTGAGAAAACTGCTTCCAAAGTTCAAACCCAAGTCTGAAATTAGCGTCCATTAAAATGATGATTTTTCTAAGAGTGAAACTTTATGGAGATTTTGTGACTGAATTCGATTTGTACCACGATTTTTACCACGTTTCCAAAATTTCAGCCCATTTGGTACCATAGAGCCTGAGAAAACTGCTTCCAAAGTCCGAACCCAAGTCTGAAATTAGCGTCCATTAAAATTATGATTATTATAAAAATCCAACTTTATATAGATTTTGTGACTGAATTCGAATTGGAGCATGATTCTTATGACTGTTCCAAAATTCTAGCCCATTTGGTACCATAGAGCCTGAGAAAACTGCTTCAAAGTTCGAACCCAAGTCTGAAATTAGCGTTAATTAAAATCATGATTTTTCTAAGAGTGAATTTTTATGGAGATTTTGTGACTGAATTCGATTTGTACCACGATTCTTACCACTTTTCCAAAATTTTAGCCCATTTGGTACCATAGAGCCTGAGAAAACTGCTTCCAAAGTTCGAACCCAAGTCTGAAATTAGCGTCCATAAAAATTATGATTTTTAAAAAAATCCAACTTTATATAGATTTTGTGACTGAATTCGATTTGGAGCATGATTCTTATGACTGTTCCAAACTTCTAGCCCATTTGGTACCATAGAGCCTGAGAAAACTGCTTCCGAAGTTCGAACCCAAGTCTGAAATTAGCGTCCATAAAAATAATGATTTTTAAAAAAATCCAACTTTATATAGATTTTGTGACTGAATTCGATTTGGAGCATGATTCTTATGACTGTTCCAAGCTTCTAGCCCATTTGGTACCATAGAGCCTGAGAAAACTGCTTCCAAAGTTCGAACCCAAGTCTGAAATTAGCGTCCATAAAAATTATGATATTTAAAAAAATCCAACTTTATATAGATTTTGTGACTAAATTCGATTTGTACCACGATTCTTACCACTTTTCCAAAATTTCAGCCCATTTGGTACCATAGATTTTGAGAAAGCTGCTTCCAAAGTTCGAACCCAAGTCTGAAATTAGCGTCCATTAAAATGATGATTTTTCTAAGAGTGAAACTTTATGGAGATTTTGTGACTGAATTTGATTTGTACCACGATTTTTACCACGTTTCCAAAATTTCTGCCCATTTGGTACCATAGAGCCTGAGAAAACTGCTTCCAAAGTTCGAACGCAAGTCTCAAATTAGCGTCCATAAAAATTATGATTTTTAAAAAAATCCAACTTTATATAGATTTTGTGACTGAATTCGATTTGGAGCATGATTCTAATGACTGTTCCAAACTTCTAGCCCATTTGGTACCATAGAGCCTGAGAAAACTGCTTCCAAAGTTCGAACCCAAGTCTGAAATTAGGGTTCATTAAAATCAAGATTTTTTAAAAAATCCAACTTTATATAGATTTTGTGACTGAATTCGATTTGTACCACGATTCTTACCACTTTTCCAAAATTCTAGCCCATTTGGTACAATAGAGCCTGAGAAAACTGCTTCCAAAGTTCGAACCCAAGTCTGAAATTAGCGTTCATTAAAATCATGATTTTTCTAAGAGTGAATTTTTATGGAGATTTTGTGAGTGAATTCGATTTGTACCACGATTCTTACCACTTTTCCAATATTTCAGCCCATTTGGTACCATAGAGCCTGAGAAAACTGCTTCCAAAGTTCGAACCCAAGTCTGAAATTAGCGTCCATAAAAATTATGATTTTTATAAAAATCCAACTTTATATAGATTTTGTGACTGAATTCGAATTGGAGCATGATTCTTATGACTGTTCCAAACTTCTAGCCCATTTGGTACCATAGAGCCTGAGAAAACTGCTTCCAAAGTTCGAACCCAAGTCTGAAATTAGCGTTCATTAAAATGATGATTTTTCTAAGAGTGAAACTTTATGGAGATTTTGTGACTGAATTCGATTTGTACCACGATTTTTACCACGTTTCCAAAATTTCAGCCCATTTGGTACCATAGAGCCTGAGAAAACTGCTTCCAAAG
The DNA here is from genome assembly GCA_026573805.1 of Hesperophylax magnus. Classification (NCBI taxonomy): domain Eukaryota; kingdom Metazoa; phylum Arthropoda; class Insecta; order Trichoptera; family Limnephilidae; genus Hesperophylax; species Hesperophylax magnus. Next base: position 97,640 of record JAIUSX010000043.1, on the reverse strand, counting down.
TCCGAACCCAAGTCTGAAATTAGCGTCCATTAAAATTATGATTATTATAAAAATCCAACTTTATATAGATTTTGTGACTGAATTCGAATTGGAGCATGATTCTTATGACTGTTCCAAAATTCTAGCCCATTTGGTACCATAGAGCCTGAGAAAACTGCTTCAAAGTTCGAACCCAAGTCTGAAATTAGCGTTAATTAAAATCATGATTTTTCTAAGAGTGAATTTTTATGGAGATTTTGTGACTGAATTCGATTTGTACCACGATTCTTACCACTTTTCCAAAATTTTAGCCCATTTGGTACCATAGAGCCTGAGAAAACTGCTTCCAAAGTTCGAACCCAAGTCTGAAATTAGCGTCCATAAAAATTATGATTTTTAAAAAAATCCAACTTTATATAGATTTTGTGACTGAATTCGATTTGGAGCATGATTCTTATGACTGTTCCAAACTTCTAGCCCATTTGGTACCATAGAGCCTGAGAAAACTGCTTCCGAAGTTCGAACCCAAGTCTGAAATTAGCGTCCATAAAAATAATGATTTTTAAAAAAATCCAACTTTATATAGATTTTGTGACTGAATTCGATTTGGAGCATGATTCTTATGACTGTTCCAAGCTTCTAGCCCATTTGGTACCATAGAGCCTGAGAAAACTGCTTCCAAAGTTCGAACCCAAGTCTGAAATTAGGGTTCATTAAAATCAAGATTTTTTAAAAAATCCAACTTTATATAGATTTTGTGACTGAATTCGATTTGTACCACGATTCTTACCACTTTTCCAAAATTCTAGCCCATTTGGTACAATAGAGCCTGAGAAAACTGCTTCCAAAGTTCAAACCCAAGTCTGAAATTAGCGTCCATTAAAATGATGATTTTTCTAAGAGTGAAACTTTATGGAGATTTTGTGACTGAATTCGATTTGTACCACGATTTTTACCACGTTTCCAAAATTTCTGCCCATTTGGTACCATAGAGCCTGAGAAAACTGCTTCCAAAGTTCGAACCCAAGTCTGAAATTAGCGTCCATAAAAATTATGATATTTAAAAAAATCCAACTTTTTATAGATTTTGTGACTGAATTCGAATTGGAGCATGATTCTTATGACTGTTCCAAAATTCTAGCCCATTTGGTACCATAGAGCCTGAGAAAACTGCTTCCGAAGTTCGAACCCAAGTCTGAAATTAGCGTTCATTAAAATCATGATTTTTCTAAGAGTGAATTTTTATGGAGATTTTGTGAGTGAATTCGATTTGTACCACGATTCTTACCACTTTTCCAATATTTCAGCCCATTTGGTACCATAGAGCCTGAGAAAACTGCTTCCAAAGTTCGAACCCAAGTCTGAAATTAGCGTCCATAAAAATTATGATTTTTAAAAAAATCCAACTTTATATAGATTTTGTGACTGAATTCGATTTGGAGCATGATTCTTATGACTGTTCCAAACTTCTAGCCCATTTGGTACCATAGAGCCTGAGAAAACTGCTTCCGAAGTTCGAACCCAAGTCTGAAATTAGCGTCCATAAAAATAATGATTTTTAAAAAAATCCAACTTTATATAGATTTTGTGACTGAATTCGATTTGGAGCATGATTCTTATGACTGTTCCAAACTTCTAGCCCATTTGGTACCATAGAGCCTGAGAAAACTGCTTCCAAAGTTCGAACCCAAGTCTGAAATTAGCGTCCATAAAAATTATGATATTTAAAAAAATCCAACTTTATATAGATTTTGTGACTAAATTCGATTTGTACCACGATTCTTACCACTTTTCCAAAATTTCAGCCCATTTGGTACCATAGATTTTGAGAAAGCTGCTTCCAAAGTTCGAACCCAAGTCTGAAATTAGCGTCCATTAAAATGATGATTTTTCTAAGAGTGAAACTTTATGGAGATTTTGTGACTGAATTTGATTTGTACCACGATTTTTACCACGTTTCCAAAATTTCTGCCCATTTGGTACCATAGAGCCTGAGAAAACTGCTTCCAAAGTTCGAACGCAAGTCTCAAATTAGCGTCCATAAAAATTATGATTTTAAAAAAAATCCAACTTTATATAGATTATGTGACTGAATTCGATTTGGAGCATGATTCTAATGACTGTTCCAAACTTCTAGCCCATTTGGTACCATAGAGCCTGAGAAAACTGCTTCCAAAGTTCGAACCCAAGTCTGAAATTAGGGTTCATTAAAATCAAGTTTTTTTAAAAAATCCAACTTTATATAGATTTTGTGACTGAATTCGATTTGGAGCATGATTCTTATGACTGTTCCAAGCTTCTAGCCCATTTGGTACCATAGAGCCTGAGAAAACTGCTTCCAAAGTTCGAACCCAAGTCTGAAATTAGCGTCCATAAAAATTATGATATTTAAAAAAATCCAACTTTATATAGATTTTGTGACTAAATTCGATTTGTACCACGATTCTTACCACTTTTCCAAAATTTCAGCCCATTTGGTACCATAGATTTTGAGAAAGCTGCTTCCAAAGTTCGAACCCAAGTCTGAAATTAGCGTCCATTAAAATGATGATTTTTCTAAGAGTGAAACTTTATGGAGATTTTGTGACTGAATTTGATTTGTACCACGATTTTTACCACGTTTCCAAAATTTCTGCCCATTTGGTACCATAGAGCCTGAGAAAACTGCTTCCAAAGTTCGAACGCAAGTCTCAAATTAGCGTCCATAAAAATTATGATTTTAAAAAAAATCCAACTTTATATAGATTATGTGACTGAATTCGATTTGGAGCATGATTCTAATGACTGTTCCAAACTTCTAGCCCATTTGGTACCATAGAGCCTGAGAAAACTGCTTCCAAAGTTCGAACCCAAGTCTGAAATTAGGGTTCATTAAAATCAAGTTTTTTAAAAAAATCCAACTTTATATAGATTTTGTGACTGAATTCGATTTGGAGCATGATTCTTATGACTGTTCCAAGCTTCTAGCCCATTTGGTACCATAGAGCCTGAGAAAACTGCTTCCAAAGTTCGAACCCAAGTCTGAAATTAGCGTCCATAAAAATTATGATATTTAAAAAAATCCAACTTTATATAGATTTTGTGACTAAATTCGATTTGTACCACGATTCTTACCACTTTTCCAAAATTTCAGCCCATTTGGTACCATAGATTTTGAGAAAGCTGCTTCCAAAGTTCGAACCCAAGTCTGAAATTAGCGTCCATTAAAATGATGATTTTTCTAAGAGTGAAACTTTATGGAGATTTTGTGACTGAATTTGATTTGTACCACGATTTTTACCACGTTTCCAAAATTTCTGCCCATTTGGTACCATAGAGCCTGAGAAAACTGCTTCCAAAGTTCGAACGCAAGTCTCAAATTAGCGTCCATAAAAATTATGATTTTTAAAAAAATCCAACTTTATATAGATTTTGTGACTGAATTCGATTTGGAGCATGATTCTAATGACTGTTCCAAACTTCTAGCCCATTTGGTACCATAGAGCCTGAGAAAACTGCTTCCAAAGTTCGAACCCAAGTCTGAAATTAGGGTTCATTAAAATCAAGATTTTTTAAAAAATCCAACTTTATATAGATTTTGTGACTGAATTCGATTTGTACCACGATTCTTACCACTTTTCCAAAATTCTAGCCCATTTGGTACAATAGAGCCTGAGAAAACTGCTTCCAAAGTTCAAACCCAAGTCTGAAATTAGCGTCCATTAAAATGATGATTTTTCTAAGAGTGAAACTTTATGGAGATTTTGTGACTGAATTCGATTTGTACCACGATTTTTACCACGTTTCCAAAATTTCTGCCCATTTGGTACCATAGAGCCTGAGAAAACTGCTTCCAAAGTTCGAACCCAAGTCTGAAATTAGCGTCCATAAAAATTATGATATTTAAAAAAATCCAACTTTTTATAGATTTTGTGACTGAATTCGAATTGGAGCATGATTCTTATGACTGTTCCAAAATACTAGCCCATTTGGTACCATAGAGCCTGAGAAAACTGCTTCCGAAGTTCGAACCCAAGTCTGAAATTAGCGTTCATTAAAATCATGATTTTTCTAAGAGTGAAACTTTATGGAGATTTTGTGACTGAATTTGATTTGTACCACGATTTTTACCACGTTTCCAAAATTTCTGCCCATTTGGTACCATAGAGCCTGAGAAAACTGCTTCCAAAGTTCGAACGCAAGTCTCAAATTAGCGTCCATAAAAATTATGATTTTTAAAAAAATCCAACTTTATATAGATTATGTGACTGAATTCGATTTGGAGCATGATTCTAATGACTGTTCCAAACTTCTAGCCCATTTGGTACCATAGAGCCTGAGAAAACTGCTTCCAAAGTTCGAACCCAAGTCTGAAATTAGGGTTCATTAAAATCAAGTTTTTTTAAAAAATCCAACTTTATATAGATTTTGTGACTGAATTCGATTTGGAGCATGATTCTTATGACTGTTCCAAAATTCTAGCCCATTTGGTACCATAGAGCCTGAGAAAACTGCTTCCAAAGTTCGAACCCAAGTCTGAAATAAGCGTTCATTAAATTCAAGATTTTTCTAAGAGTCAAACTTTATGGAGATTTTGTGACTGAATTTGATTTGTACCACGATTTTTACCACGTTTCCAAAATTTCTGCCCATTTGGTACCATAGAGCCTGAGAAAACTGCTTCCAAAGTTCGAACGCAAGTCTCAAATTAGCGTCCATAAAAATTATGATTTTAAAAAAAATCCAACTTTATATAGATTATGTGACTGAATTCGATTTGGAGCATGATTCTAATGACTGTTCCAAACTTCTAGCCCATTTGGTACCATAGAGCCTGAGAAAACTGCTTCCAAAGTTCGAACCCAAGTCTGAAATTAGGGTTCATTAAAATCAAGTTTTTTTAAAAAATCCAACTTTATATAGATTTTGTGACTGAATTCGATTTGGAGCATGATTCTTATGACTGTTCCAAGCTTCTAGCCCATTTGGTACCATAGAGCCTGAGAAAACTGCTTCCAAAGTTCGAACCCAAGTCTGAAATTAGCGTCCATAAAAATTATGATATTTAAAAAAATCCAACTTTATATAGATTTTGTGACTAAATTCGATTTGTACCACGATTCTTACCACTTTTCCAAAATTTCAGCCCATTTGGTACCATAGATTTTGAGAAAGCTGCTTCCAAAGTTCGAACCCAAGTCTGAAATTAGCGTCCATTAAAATGATGATTTTTCTAAGAGTGAAACTTTATGGAGATTTTGTGACTGAATTTGATTTGTACCACGATTTTTACCACGTTTCCAAAATTTCTGCCCATTTGGTACCATAGAGCCTGAGAAAACTGCTTCCAAAGTTCGAACGCAAGTCTCAAATTAGCGTCCATAAAAATTATGATTTTAAAAAAAATCCAACTTTATATAGATTATGTGACTGAATTCGATTTGGAGCATGATTCTAATGACTGTTCCAAACTTCTAGCCCATTTGGTACCATAGAGCCTGAGAAAACTGCTTCCAAAGTTCGAACCCAAGTCTGAAATTAGGGTTCATTAAAATCAAGTTTTTTTAAAAAATCCAACTTTATATAGATTTTGTGACTGAATTCGATTTGGAGCATGATTCTTATGACTGTTCCAAGCTTCTAGCCCATTTGGTACCATAGAGCCTGAGAAAACTGCTTCCAAAGTTCGAACCCAAGTCTGAAATTAGCGTCCATAAAAATTATGATATTTAAAAAAATCCAACTTTATATAGATTTTGTGACTAAATTCGATTTGTACCACGATTCTTACCACTTTTCCAAAATTTCAGCCCATTTGGTACCATAGATTTTGAGAAAGCTGCTTCCAAAGTTCGAACCCAAGTCTGAAATTAGCGTCCATTAAAATGATGATTTTTCTAAGAGTGAAACTTTATGGAGATTTTGTGACTGAATTTGATTTGTACCACGATTTTTACCACGTTTCCAAAATTTCTGCCCATTTGGTACCATAGAGCCTGAGAAAACTGCTTCCAAAGTTCGAACGCAAGTCTCAAATTAGCGTCCATAAAAATTATGATTTTTAAAAAAATCCAACTTTATATAGATTTTGTGACTGAATTCGATTTGGAGCATGATTCTTATGACTGTTCCAAACTTCTAGCCCATTTGGTACCATAGAGCCTGAGAAAACTGCTTCCAAAGTTCGAACCCAAGTCTGAAATTAGGGTTCATTAAAATCAAGATTTTTTAAAAAATCCAACTTTATATAGATTTTGTGACTGAATTCGATTTGTACCACGATTCTTACCACTTTTCCAAAATTCTAGCCCATTTGGTACAATAGAGCCTGAGAAAACTGCTTCCAAAGTTCAAACCCAAGTCTGAAATTAGCGTCCATTAAAATGATGATTTTTCTAAGAGTGAAACTTTATGGAGATTTTGTGACTGAATTCGATTTGTACCACGATTTTTACCACGTTTCCAAAATTTCTGCCCATTTGGTACCATAGAGCCTGAGAAAACTGCTTCCAAAGTTCGAACCCAAGTCTGAAATTAGCGTCCATAAAAATTATGATATTTAAAAAAATCCAACTTTTTATAGATTTTGTGACTGAATTCGAATTGGAGCATGATTCTTATGACTGTTCCAAAATACTAGCCCATTTGGTACCATAGAGCCTGAGAAAACTGCTTCCGAAGTTCGAACCCAAGTCTGAAATTAGCGTTCATTAAAATCATGATTTTTCTAAGAGTGAAACTTTATGGATATTTTGTGACTGAATTTGATTTGTACCACGATTTTTACCACGTTTCCAAAATTTCTGCCCATTTGGTACCATAGAGCCTGAGAAAACTGCTTCCAAAGTTCGAACGCAAGTCTCAAATTAGCGTCCATAAAAATTATGATTTTTAAAAAAATCCAACTTTATATAGATTATGTGACTGAATTCGATTTGGAGCATGATTCTAATGACTGTTCCAAACTTCTAGCCCATTTGGTACCATAGAGCCTGAGAAAACTGCTTCCAAAGTTCGAACCCAAGTCTGAAATTAGGGTTCATTAAAATCAAGTTTTTTTAAAAAATCCAACTTTATATAGATTTTGTGACTGAATTCGATTTGGAGCATGATTCTTATGACTGTTCCAAAATTCTAGCCCATTTGGTACCATAGAGCCTGAGAAAACTGCTTCCAAAGTTCGAACCCAAGTCTGAAATAAGCGTTCATTAAATTCAAGATTTTTCTAAGAGTCAAACTTTATGGAGATTTTGTGACTGAATTTGATTTGTACCACGATTTTTACCACGTTTCCAAAATTTCTGCCCATTTGGTACCATAGAGCCTGAGAAAACTGCTTCCAAAGTTCGAACCCAAGTCTGAAATTAGCGTCCATAAAAATTATGATATTTAAAAAAATCCAACTTTTTATAGATTTTGTGACTGAATTCGAATTGGAGCATGATTCTTATGACTGTTCCAAAATTCTAGCCCATTTGGTACCATAGAGCCTGAGAAAACTGCTTCCAAAGTTCGAACCCAAGTCTGAAATTAGCGTTCATTAAAATCATGATTTTTCTAAGAGTGAATTTTTATGGAGATTTTGTGAGTGAATTCGATTTGTACCACGATTCTTACCACTTTTCCAATATTTCAGCCAATTTGGTAACATAGATTTTGAGAAATCTGCTTCCAAAGTTCGAACCCAAGTCTGAAATAAGCGTTCATTAAATTCAAGATTTTTCTAAGAGTCAAACTTTATGGAGATTTTGTGACTGAATTTGATTTGTACCACGATTTTTACCACGTTTCCAAAATTTCTGCCCATTTGGTACCATAGAGCCTGAGAAAACTGCTTCCAAAGTCCGAACCCAAGTCTGAAATTAGCGTCCATTAAAATTATGATTTTTATAAAAATCCAACTTTATATAAATTTTGTGACTGAATTCGAATTGGAGCATGATTCTTATGACTGTTCCAAAATTCTAGCCCATTTGTTACAATAGAGCCTGAGAAAACTGCTTCCAAAGTTCGAACCCAAGTCTGAAATTAGCCTTAATAAAATCATGATTTTTCTAAGAATCAAACTTTATGGAGATTTTGTGACTGAATTCGATTTGTACCACGATTTTTACCACGTTTCCAAAATTTCAGCCCATTTGGTACCATAGAGCCTGAGAAAACTGCTTCCAAAGTCCGAACCCAAGTCTGAAATTAGCGTCCATTAAAATTATGATTTTTATAAAAATCCAACTTTATATAGATTTTGTGACTGAATTCGAATTGGAGCATGATTCTTATGACTGTTCCAAAATTCTAGCCCATTTGGTACCATAGAGCCTGAGAAAACTGCTTCAAAGTTCGATCCCAAGTCTGAAATTAGCGTTAATTAAAATCATGATTTTTCTAAGAGTGAATTTTTATGGAGATTTTGTGACTGAATTCGATTTGTACCACGATTCTTACCACTTTTCCAAAATTTTAGCCCATTTGGTACCATAGAGCCTGAGAAAACTGCTTCCAAAGTTCGAACCCAAGTCTGAAATTAGCGTCCATAAAAATTATGATTTTTAAAAAAATCCAACTTTATATAGATTTTGTGACTGAATTCGATTTGGAGCATGATTCTTATGACTGTTCCAAACTTCTAGCCCATTTGGTACCATAGAGCCTGAGAAAACTGCTTCCGAAGTTCGAACCCAAGTCTGAAATTAGCGTCCATAAAAATAATGATTTTTAAAAAAATCCAACTTTATATAGATTTTGTGACTGAATTCGATTTGGAGCATGATTCTTATGACTGTTCCAAACTTCTAGCCCATTTGGTACCATAGAGCCTGAGAAAACTGCTTCCAAAGTTCGAACCCAAGTCTGAAATTAGCGTCCATAAAAATTATGATATTTAAAAAAATCCAACTTTATATAGATTTTGTGACTAAATTCGATTTGTACCACGATTCTTACCACTTTTCCAAAATTTCAGCCCATTTGGTACTATAGATTTTGAGAAAGCTGCTTCCAAAGTTCGAACCCAAGTCTGAAATTAGCGTCCATTAAAATGATGATTTTTCTAAGAGTGAAACTTTATGGAGATTTTGTGACTGAATTTGATTTGTACCACGATTTTTACCACGTTTCCAAAATTTCTGCCCATTTGGTACCATAGAGCCTGAGAAAACTGCTTCCAAAGTTCGAACGCAAGTCTCAAATTAGCGTCCATAAAAATTATGATTTTTAAAAAAATCCAACTTTATATAGATTATGTGACTGAATTCGATTTGGAGCATGATTCTAATGACTGTTCCAAACTTCAAGCCCATTTGGTACCATAGAGCCTGAGAAAACTGCTTCCAAAGTTCGAACCCAAGTCTGAAATTAGGGTTCATTAAAATCAAGATTTTTTAAAAAATCCAACTTTATATAGATTTTGTGACTGAATTCGATTTGGAGCATGATTCTTATGACTGTTCCAAAATTCTAGCCCATTTGGTACCATAGAGCCTGAGAAAACTGCTTCCAAAGTTCGAACCCAAGTCTGAAATTAGCGTTCATTAAAATCATGATTTTTCTAAGAGTGAATTTTTATGGAGATTTTGTGAGTGAATTCGATTTGTACCACGATTCTTACCACTTTTCCAATATTTCAGCCCATTTGGTAACATAGATTTTGAGAAATCTGCTTCCAAAGTTCGAACCCAAGTCTGAAATAAGCGTTCATTAAATTCAAGATTTTTCTAAGAGTCAAACTTTATGGAGATTTTGTGACTGAATTTGATTTGTACCACGATTTTTACCACGTTTCCAAAATTTCTGCCCATTTGGTAAAATAGAGCCTGAGAAAACTGCTTCCAAAGTCCGAACCCAAGTCTGAAATTAGCGTCCATTAAAATTATGATTTTTATAAAAATCCAACTTTATATAGATTTTGTGACTGAATTCGAATTGGAGCATGATTCTTATGACTGTTCCAAAATTCTAGCCCATTTTTTACAATAGAGCCTGAGAAAACTGCTTCCAAAGTTCGAACCCAAGTCTGAAATTAGCCTTAATAAAATCATGATTTTTCTAAGAATCAAACTTTATGGAGATTTTGTGACTGAATTCGATTTGGACCACGATTCTTACCACTTTTCCAAAATTTCAGCCCATTTGGTAACATAGATATTGAGAAATCTGCTTCCAAAGTTCGAACCCAAGTCTGAAATAAGCGTTCATTAAATTCAAGATTTTTCTAAGAGTCAAACTTTATGGAGATTTTGTGACTGAATTTGATTTGTACCACGATTTTTACCACGTTTCCAAAATTTCTGCCCATTTGGTACCATAGAGCCTGAGAAAACTGCTTCCAAAGTCCGAACCCAAGTCTGAAATTAGCGTCCATTAAAATTATGATTTTTATAAAAATCCAACTTTATATAGATTTTGTGACTGAATTCGATTTGGAGCATGATTCTTATGACTGTTCCAAAATTCTAGCCCATTTGGTACCATAGAGCCTGAGAAAACTGCTTCCAAAGTTCGAACCCAAGTCTGAAATTAGCGTCCATTAAAATGATGATTTTTCTAAGAGTGAAACTTTATGGAGATTTTGTGACTGAATTCGATTTGTACCACGATTTTTACCACGTTTCCAAAATTTCAGCCCATTTGGTACCATAGAGCCTGAGAAAACTGCTTCCAAAGTTCGAACGCAAGTCTGAAATTAGCGTCCATAAAAATTATGATTTTTAAAAAAATCCAACTTTATATAGATTTTGTGACTGAATTCGATTTGGAGCATGATTCTTATGACTGTTCCAAACTTCTAGCCCATTTGGTACCATAGAGCCTGAGAAAACTGCTTCCAAAGTTCGAACCCAAGTCTGAAATTAGCGTTCATTAAATTCAAGATTTTTCTAAGAGTCAAACTTTATGGAGATTTTGTGACTGAATTTGATTTGTACCACGATTTTTACCACGTTTCCAAAATTTCTGCCCATTTGGTACCATAGAGCCTGAGAAAACTGCTTCCAAAGTTCGAACCCAAGTCTGAAATTAGCGTCCATAAAAATTATGATATTTAAAAAAATCCAACTTTATATAGATTTTGTGACTGAATTCGATTTGGAGCATGATTCTTATGACTGTTCCAAAATTCTAGCCCATTTGGTACCATAGAGCCTGAGAAAACTGCTTCCAAAGTTCGAACCCAAGTCTGAAATAAGCGTTCATTAAATTCAAGATTTTTCTAAGAGTCAAACTTTATGGAGATTTTGTGACTGAATTTGATTTGTACCACGATTTTTACCACGTTTCCAAAATTTCTGCCCATTTGGTACCATAGAGCCTGAGAAAACTGCTTCCAAAGTTCGAACGCAAGTCTGAAATTAGCGTCCATAAAAATTATGATTTTTTAAAAAATCCAACTTTATATAGATTATGTGACTGAATTCGATTTGGAGCATGATTCTAATGACTGTTCCAAACTTCTAGCCCATTTGGTACCATAGAGCCTGAGAAAACTGCTTCCAAAGTTCGAACCCAAGTCTGAAATTAGCGTTCATTAAAATCATGATTTTTCTAAGAGTGAATTTTTATGGAGATTTTGTGAGTGAATTCGATTTGTACCACGATTCTTACCACTTTTCCAAAATTTTAGCCCATTTGGTACCATAGAGCCTGAGAAAACTGCTTCCGAAGTTCGAACCCAAGTCTGAAATTAGCGTTCATTAAATTCAAGATTTTTCTAAGAGTCAAACTTTATGGAGATTTTGTGACTGAATTTGATTTGTACCACGATTTTTACCACGTTTCCAAAATTTCTGCCCATTTGGTACCATAGAGCCTGAGAAAACTGCTTCCAAAGTTCGAACCCAAGTCTAAAATTAGCGTCCATAAAAATTATGATATTTAAAAAAATCCAACTTTATATAGATTTTGTGACTGAATTCGATTTGGAGCATGATTCTTATGACTGTTCCAAAATTCTAGCCCATTTGGTACCATAGAGCCTGAGAAAACTGCTTCCAAAGTTCGAACCCAAGTCTGAAATTAGCGTCGATTAAAATGATGATTTTTCTAAGAGTGAAACTTTATGGAGATTTTGTGACTGAATTCGATTTGTACCACGATTTTTACCACGTTTCCAAAATTTCAGCCCATTTGGTACCATAGAGCCTGAGAAAACTGCTTCCAAAGTTCGAACGCAAGTCTGAAATTAGCGTCCATAAAAATTATGATTTTTAAAAAAATCCAACTTTATATAGATTATGTGACTGAATTCGATTTGGAGCATGATTCTAATGACTGTTCCAAACTTCTAGCCCATTTGGTACCATAGAGCCTGAGAAAACTGCTTCCAAAGTTCGAACCCAAGTCTGAAATTAGGGTTCATTAAAATCAAGATTTTTTAAAAAATCCAACTTTATATAGATTTTGTGACTGAATTCGATTTGGAGCATGATTCTTATGACTGTTCCAAAATTCTAGCCCATTTGGTACCATAGAGCCTGAGAAAACTGCTTCCAAAGTTCGAACGCAAGTCTGAAATTAGCGTCCATAAAAATTATGATTTTTAAAAAAATCCAACTTTATATAGATTATGTGACTGAATTCGATTTGGAGCATGATTCTAATGACTGTTCCAAACTTCTAGCCCATTTGGTACCATAGAGCCTGAGAAAACTGCTTCCAAAGTACGAACCCAAGTCTGAAATTAGCGTTCATTAAAATCATGATTTTTCTAAGAGTGAATTTTTATGGAGATTTTGTGAGTGAATTCGATTTGTACCACGATTCTTACCACTTTTCCAAAATTTTAGCCCATTTGGTACCATAGAGCCTGAGAAAACTGCTTCCGAAGTTCGAACCCAAGTCTGAAATTAGCGTTCATTAAATTCAAGATTTTTCTAAGAGTCAAACTTTATGGAGATTTTGTGACTGAATTTGATTTGTACCACGATTTTTACCACGTTTCCAAAATTTCTGCCCATTTGGTACCATAGAGCCTGAGAAAACTGCTTCCAAAGTTCGAACGCAAGTCTGAAATTAGCGTCCATAAAAATTATGATTTTTAAAAAAATCCAACTTTATATAGATTATGTGACTGAATTCGATTTGGAGCATGATTCTAATGACTGTTCCAAACTTCTAGCCCATTTGGTACCATAGAGCCTGAGAAAACTGCTTCCAAAGTTCGAACCCAAGTCTGAAATTAGCGTTCATTAAAATCATGATTTTTCTAAGAGTGAATTTTTATGGAGATTTTGTGAGTGAATTCGATTTGTACCACGATTCTTACCACTTTTCCAAAATTTTAGCCCATTTGGTACCATAGAGCCTGAGAAAACTGCTTCCGAAGTTCGAACCCAAGTCTGAAATTAGCGTTCATTAAATTCAAGATTTTTCTAAGAGTCAAACTTTATGGAGATTTTGTGACTGAATTTGATTTGTACCACGATTTTTACCACGTTTCCAAAATTTCTGCCCATTTGGTACCATAGAGCCTGAGAAAACTGCTTCCAAAGTTCGAACCCAAGTCTGAAATTAGCGTCCATAAAAATTATGATATTTAAAAAAATCCAACTTTATATAGATTTTGTGACTGAATTCGATTTGGAGCATGATTCTTATGACTGTTCCAAAATTCTAGCCCATTTGGTACCATAGAGCCTGAGAAAACTGCTTCCAAAGTTCGAACCCAAGTCTGAAATTAGCGTCGATTAAAATGATGATTTTTCTAAGAGTGAAACTTTATGGAGATTTTGTGACTGAATTCGATTTGTACCACGATTTTTACCACGTTTCCAAAATTTCAGCCCATTTGGTACCATAGAGCCTGAGAAAACTGCTTCCAAAGTTCGAACCCAAGTCTGAAATTAGCGTCCATAAAAATTATGATTTTTAAAAAAATCCAACTTTATATAGATTTTGTGACTGAATTCGATTTGGAGCATGATTCTTATGACTGTTCCAATATTTTAGCCCATTTGGTACCATAGAGCCTGAGAAAACTGCTTCCAAAGTTCGAACCCAAGTCTGAAATTAGCGTTCATTAAATTCAAGATTTTTCTAAGAGTCAAACTTTATGGAGATTTTGTGACTGGATTCGATTTGTACCACGATTCTTACCACGTTTCCAAAATTTCTGCCCATTTGGTACCATAGAGCCTGAGAAAACTGCTTCCAAAGTTCGAACCCAAGTCTGAAATTAGCGTCCATAAAAATTATGATTTTTAAAATAATCCAACTTTATATAGATTTTGTGACTGAATTCGATTTGGAGCATGATTCTTATGACTGTTCCAAACTTCTAGCCCATTTGGTACCATAGAGCCTGAGAAAACTGCTTCCAAAGTTCGAACCCAAGTCTGAAATTAGCGTCCATAAAAATAATGATTTAAAAAAAAATCCAACTTTATATAGATTTTGTGACTGAACTCGATTTGGAGCATGATTCTTATGACTATTCCAAACTTCTAGCCAATTTGGTACCATAGAGCCTGAGAAAACTGCTTCCAAAGTTCGAACCCAAGTTTGAAATTAACGTCCATAAAAATTATGATATTTAAAAAAATCCAACTTTATATAGATTTTGTGACTGAATTCGAATTGGAGCATGATTCTTATGACTGTTCCAAAATTCTAGCCCATTTGGTACCATAGAGCCTGAGAAAACTGCTTCCAAAGTTCGAACCCAAGTCTGAAATTAGCGTCCATAAAAATTATGATTTTTAAAATAATCCAACTTCATATAGATTTTGTGACTGAATTCGATTTGGAGCATGATTCTTATGACTGTTCCAAACTTCTAGCCCATTTGGTACCATAGAGCCTGAGAAAACTGCTTCCAAAGTTCGAACCCAAGTCTGAAATTAGCGTCCATAAAAATTATGATTTAAAAAAAAATCCAACTTTATATAGATTTGGTGACTGAACTCGATTTGGAGAACGATTCTTATGACTATTCCAAACTTCTAGCCCATTTGGTACCATAGAGCCTGAGAAAACTGCTTCCAAAGTTCGAACCCAAGTCTGAAATTAACGTCCATAAAAATTATGATATTTAAAAAAATCCAACTTTATAAAGATTTTGTTACTAAATTCGATTTGTACCACGATTCTTACCACTATTCCAAAATTTCAGCCCATTTGGTACCATAGATTTTGAGAAAACTGCTTCCAAAGTTCGAACCCAAGTCTGAAATTAGCGTCCATTAAAATGATGATTTTTCTAAGAGTGAAATTTTATGGAAATTTTGTGACTGAATTCGTTTTGTACCACGATTTTTACCACGTTTCCAAAATTTCAGCCCATTTGTTACCATAGAGCCTGAGAAAACTGCTTCCAAAGTTCGAACGCAAGTCTGAAATTAGCGTCCATAAAAATTATGATTTTTAAAAATTCCAACTTTATATAGATTATGTGACTGAATTCGATTTGGAGCAGGATTCTTATGACTGTTCCAAACTTCTAGCCCATTTGGTACCAAAGAGCCTGAGAAAACTGCTTCCAAAGTTCGAACCCAAGTCTGAAATTAGCGTTCATTAAAATCATGATTTTTCTAAGAGTGAATTTTTATGGAGATTTTGTGACTGAATTCGATTTGTACCACGATTCTTACCACTTTTCCGAAATTTTAGCCCATTTGGTACCATAGAGCCTGAGAAAACTGCTTCCGAAGTTCGAACCCAAGTCTGAAATTAGCGTCCATAAAAATTATGATTTTTAAAAAAATCCAACTTTATATAGATTTTGTGACTGAATTCGATTTGGAGCATGATTCTTATGACTGTTCCAAACTTCTAGCCCATTTGGTACCATAGAGCCTGAGAAAACTGCTTCCAAAGTTCGAACCCAAGTTTGAAATTAACGTCCATAAAAATTATGATATTTAAAAAAATCCAACTTTATATAGATTTTGTGACTGAATTCGAATTGGAGCATGATTCTTATGACTGTTCCAAAATTCTAGCCCATTTGGTACCATAGAGCCTGAGAAAACTGCTTCCAAAGTTCGAACCCAAGTCTGAAATTAGCGTTCATAAAAATCATGATTTTTCTACGAGTGAAACTTTATGGAGATTTTGTGACTGAATTCGATTTGTACCACGATTCTTACCACTTTTCCAAAATTTCAGCCCATTTGGTAACATAGATTTTGAGAAATCTGCTTCCAAAGTTTGAACCCAAGTCTGAAATAAGCGTTCATTAAATTCAAGATTTTTCTAAGAGTCAAACTTTATGGAGATTTTGTGACTGAATTTGATTTGTACCACGATTTTTACCACGTTTCCAAAATTTCTGCCCATTTGGTACCATAGATTTTGAGAAAACTGCTTCCAAAGTTCGAACCCAAGTCTGAAATTAGCGTCCATTAAAATGATGATTTTTCTAAGAGTGAAACTTTATGGAGATTTTGTGACTGAATTCGATTTGTACCACGATTCTTACCACTTTTCCAAAATTTCAGCCCATTTGGTAACATAGATTTTGAGAAATCTGCTTCCAAAGTTTGAACCCAAGTCTGAAATAAGCGTTCATTAAATTCAAGATTTTTCTAAGAGTCAAACTTTATGGAGATTTTGTGACTGAATTTGATTTGTACCACGATTTTTATCACGTTTCCAAAATTTCAGCCCATTTGGTACCATAGAGCCTGAGAAAACTGCTTCCAAAGTTCGAACGCAAGTCTGAAATTAGCGTCCATAAAAATTATGATTTTTAAAAAAATCCAACTTTATATAGATTATGTGACTGAATTCGATTTGGAGCAGGATTCTTATGACTGTTCCAAACTTCTAGCCCATTTGGTACCAAAGAGCCTAAAAAAAAAGCTGCTTCCAAAGTTCGAACCCAAGTCTGAAATTAGCGTTCATTAAAATCATGATTTTTCTAAGAGTGAATTTTTATGGAGATTTTGTGACTGAATTCGATTTGTACCACGATTCTTACCACTTTTCCAAAATTTTATTCCATTTGGTACCATAGAGCCTGAGAAAACTGCTTCCGAAGTTCGAACCCAAGTCTGAAATTAGCGTCCATAAAAATTATGATTTTAAAAAAAATCCAACTTTATATAGATTTTGTGACTGAATTCGATTTGGAGCATGATTCTTATGACTGTTCCAAAATTATAGCCCATTTGATACCATAGAGCCTGAGAAAACTGCTTCCAAAGTTCGAACCCAAGTCTGAAATCAGCCTTAATAAAATCATGATTTTTTTAAGAATCAAACTTTATGGAGATTTTGTGACTGAATTCGATTTGAACCACGATTCTTACCACTTTTCCAAAATTTCAGCCCATTTGGTAACATAGATTTTGAGAAATCTGCTTCCAAAGTTTGAACCCAAGTCTGAAATAAGCGTTCATTAAATTCACGATTTTTCTAAGAGTCAAACTTTATGGAGATTTTGTGACTGAATTTGATTTGTACCACTATTTTTACCACGTTTCCAAAATTTCTGCCCATTTGGTACCATAGAGCCTGAGAAAACTGCTTCCAAAGTCCGAACCCAAGTCTGAAATTAGCGTCCATTAAAATGATGATTTTTCTAAGAGTGAAACTTTATGGAGATTTTGTGACTGAATTCGATATGTACCACGATTTTTACCACGTTTCCAAAATTTTAGCCCATTTGGTACCATAGAGCCTGAGAAAACTGCTTCCGAAGTTCGAACCCAAGTCTGAAATTAGCGTCCATAAAAATTATGATTTTTAAAAAAATCCAACTTTATATAGATTTTGTGACTGAATTCGATTTGGAGCATGATTCTTATGACTGTTCCAAACTTCTAGCCCATTTGGTACCATAGAGCCTGAGAAAACTGCTTCCAAAGTTCGAACCCAAGTTTGAAATTAACGTCCATAAAAATTATGATATTTAAAAAAATCCAACTTTATATAGATTTTGTGACTGAATTCGAATTGGACTATGATTCTTATGACTGTTCCAAAATTCTAGCCCATTTGGTACCATAGAGCCTGAGAAAACTGCTTCCAAAGTTCGAACCCAAGTCTGAAATTAGCGTTCATAAAAATCATGATTTTTCTACGAGTGAAACTTTATGGAGATTTTGTGACTGAATTCGATTTGTACCACGATTCTTACCACTTTTCCAAAATTTCAGCCCATTTGGTAACATAGATTTTGAGAAATCTGCTTCCAAAGTTTGAACCCAAGTCTGAAATAAGCGTTCATTAAATTTAAGATTTTTCTAAGAGTCAAACTTTATGGAGATTTTGTGACTGAATTTGATTTGTACCACGATTTTTACCACGTTTCCAAAATTTCTGCCCATTTGGTACCATAGATTTTGAGAAAACTGCTTCCAAAGTTCGAACCCAAGTCTGAAATTAGCGTCCATTAAAATGATGATTTTTCTAAGAGTGAAACTTTATGGAGATTTTGTGACTGAATTCGATTTGTACCACGATTCTTACCACTTTTCCAAAATTTCAGCCCATTTGGTAACATAGATTTTGAGAAATCTGCTTCCAAAGTTTGAACCCAAGTCTGAAATAAGCGTTCATTAAATTCAAGATTTTTCTAAGAGTCAAACTTTATGGAGATTTTGTGACTGAATTTGATTTGTACCACGATTTTTATCACGTTTCCAAAATTTCAGCCCATTTGGTACCATAGAGCCTGAGAAAACTGCTTCCAAAGTTCGAACGCAAGTCTGAAATTAGCGTCCATAAAAATTATGATTTTTAAAAAAATCCAACTTTATATAGATTATGTGACTGAATTCGATTTGGAGCAGGATTCTTATGACTGTTCCAAACTTCTAGCCCATTTGGTACCAAAGAGCCTGAAAAAACTGCTTCCAAAGTTCGAACCCAAGTCTGAAATTAGCGTTCATTAAAATCATGATTTTTCTAAGAGTGAATTTTTATGGAGATTTTGTGACTGAATTCGATTTGTACCACGATTCTTACCACTTTTCCAAAATTTTATCCCATTTGGTACCATAGAGCCTGAGAAAACTGCTTCCGAAGTTCGAACCCAAGTCTGAAATTAGCGTCCATAAAAATTATGATTTTAAAAAAAATCCAACTTTATATAGATTATGTGACTGAATTCGATTTGGAGCAGGATTCTTATGACTGTTCCAAACTTCTAGCCCATTTGGTACCAAAGAGCCTGAAAAAACTGCTTCCAAAGTTCGAACCCAAGTCTGAAATTAGCGTTCATTAAAATCATGATTTTTCTAAGAGTGAATTTTTATGGAGATTTTGTGAGTGAATTCGATTTGTACCACGATTCTTACCACTTTTCCAAAATTTTAGCCCATTTGGTACCATAGAGCCTGAGAAAACTGCTTCCGAAGTTCGAACCCAAGTCTGAAATTAGCGTTCATTAAATTCAAGATTTTTTTAAGAATCAAACTTTATGGAGATTTTGTGACTGAATTCGATTTGAACCACGATTCTTACCACTTTTCCAAAATTTCAGCCCATTTGGTAACATAGATTTTGAGAAATCTGCTTCCAAAGTTTGAACCCAAGTCTGAAATAAGCGTTCATTAAATTCAAGATTTTTCTAAGAGTCAAACTTTATGGAGATTTTGTGACTGAATTTGATTTGTACCACTATTTTTACCACGTTTCCAAAATTTCTGCCCATTTGGTACCATAGAGCCTGAGAAAACTGCTTCCAAAGTCCGAACCCATGTCTGAAATTAGCGTCCATTAAAATGATGATTTTTAAAAAAATCCAACTTTATATAGATTATGTGACTGAATTCGATTTGGAGCATGATTCTAATGACTGTTCCAAACTTCTAGCCCATTTGGTACCATAGAGCCTGAGAAAACTGCTTCCAAAGTTCGAACCCAAGTCTGAAATTAGGGTTCATTAAAATCAAGATTTTTTAAAAAATCCAACTTTATATAGATTTTGTGACTGAATTCGATTTGGAGCATGATTCTTATGACTGTTCCAAAATTCTAGCCCATTTGGTACCATAGAGCCTGAGAAAACTGCTTCCAAAGTTCGAACCCAAGTCTGAAATAAGCGTTCATTAAATTCAAGATTTTTCTAAGAGTCAAACTTTATGGAGATTTTGTGACTGAATTTGATTTGTACCACGATTTTTATCACGTTTCCAAAATTTCTGCCCATTTGGTACCATAGAGCCTGAGAAAACTGCTTCCAAAGTTCGAACGCAAGTCTGAAATTAGCGTCCATAAAAATTATGATTTTTAAAAAAATCCACATTTATATAGATTATGTGACTGAATTCGATTTGGAGCATGATTCTAATGACTGTTCCAAACTTCTAGCCCATTTGGTACCATAGAGCCTGAGAAAACTGCTTCCAAAGTTCGAACCCAAGTCTGAAATTAGGGTTCATTAAAATCAAGATTTTGTAAAAAAATCCAACTTTATATAGATTTTGTGACTGAATTCGATTTGGAGCATGATTCTTATGACTGTTCCAAAATTCTAGCCAATTCTAGCCCCACCACGATTCTTACCACTTTTCCAAAATTTCAGCCCATTTGGTAACATAGATTTTGAGAAATCTGCTTCCAAAGTTTGAACCCAAGTCTGAAATAAGCGTTCATTAAATTCAAGATTTTTCTAAGAGTCAAACTTTATGGAGATTTTGTGACTGAATTTGATTTGTACCACGATTTTTACCACGTTTCCAAAATTTCAGCCCATTTGGTACCATAGAGCCTGAGAAAACTGCTTCCAAAGTTCGAACGCAAGTCTGAAATTAGCGTCCATAAAAATTATGATTTTTAAAAAAATCCAACTTTATATAGATTATGTGACTGAATTCGATTTGGAGCAGGATTCTTATGACTGTTCCAAACTTCTAGCCCATTTGGTACCAAAGAGCCTGAAAAAACTGCTTCCAAAGTTCGAACCCAAGTCTGAAATTAGCGTTCATTAAAATCATGATTTTTCTAAGAGTGAATTTTTATGGAGATTTTGTGACTGAATTCGATTTGTACCACGATTCTTACCACTTTTCCAAAATTTTATCCCATTTGGTACCATAGAGCCTGAGAAAACTGCTTCCGAAGTTCGAACCCAAATCTGAAATTAGCGTCCATAAAAATTATGATTTTTAAAAAAATCCAACTTTATATAGATTTTGTGACTGAATTCGATTTGGAGCATGATTCTTATGACTGTTCCAAAATTATAGCCCATTTGATACCATAGAGCCTGAGAAAACTGCTTCCAAAGTTCGAACCCAAGTCTGAAATTAGGGTTCATTAAAATCAAGATTTTTTAAAAAATCCAACTTTATATAGATTTTGTGACTGAATTCGATTTGGAGCATGATTCTGTTTTATTCTATTTAATGTGGATGACTTTATATTAAAACACTGATTGTATTTTATGAGATAGACTTTTATTCTTGTGACGGTTATACAGAGAGCTTGTTAGCGTGACCACAGACGACAATACAATGTGTTACAATCACCTCTAGCACTAGTGATGTGCGACACCAATAGTGATGTTACATCCCCTTTCTTTATTTATAAAAACAATAAAAATTCAAATACATTGATATTAGACATTATGCTTACATACAATACAATAAAATCTTAAATACACTGACATTAGACATTATACCTATCGGGTTGTTTGACCACTCTACCATATCTGGTAATGTAAGGGTTGTTCAAATTATTATATTCTCCCACCTGTCCCTCATCTCCAGCTTCTGCCTCTTCAAGTGCCGGATCAGATCGCATGGACAGATGGTCATTATTAACATTTGTATTATATCTCATTTTTAAGTGAATTCTATTTCGTCTGTACGTGTTACCATAATAATCTTCAACAATATAAGACCTGTTACATTTTAATTTTTCCTTGACCACAGCTGGTAACCAATTACTTTTAGGGTTTTTCTTAAAATACACATAATCTCCTGTTTTAAATATAGACATAGGTTTTGCATTGACATTATAATATTTAGAATTTTTTGAATTATTCTTTTCAACGCAGTTTTTGTAATCTGAGAATCTTACAACCTTTGGTTTTAATTTAATTTGAGTTGAAGGAATATTCATTCTTAAAGTTCTAGACATTAATAATTGAGCAGGTGACGGTAAATTGGCTTTAGGTGTGTTTCTATAATGTAATAGAGCTATATAAGGATCTGTATTTGTTTCTTTTGACTTTTTTAGAATATTTTTTATAATTTTAACAGAACTTTCTGCCTGACCATTAGATTGAGAATGATATGGACTAGTAACTACATGTTCTATATCCCAATCGTATAAAAATGATTTGAATTCAATAGCTTGAAAAGGCGGACCTCCATCAGAGACTAAAGACATTGGTATACCATGACGTGCAAAAATAGATTTTAAGTGAATTATGACATTTTTTGCAGTAGAATTATTATTTAGGAAAGCAGTTTCAATAAACTTTGAATAGTAATCTGTTACAATGAGGTACGTTTGATTATCAAAATACATTAAATCAATACCTACTTGTTGCCATGGAAACTTATTAATTTCATAATTTATCAGTGGTTCCTTCTGATTAGAAACTTTAAATTTATTACATATTTGACATTGCTCAATTAAATTTTTTATATCTACAGTGATACTAGGCCAATATAAAGTATCTCTAGCTAATCTTAAACATTTGTTTATTCCTTGATGTCCTTCATGTATTTTGTTTAACATTTCTTTTCTCATAGTTTGAGGTACTAGCAATTTATTACCCTTAAATATTAACTCATTAATGACATGAATTTCGTCTTGAATATTATAATAACATTTTAAAGTGTAATGAACTTTATCTTTGCTATTCGGCCAACCTTCATAATAATATTTTTTTAATATTTGCATAGTTTCATCCAAAGCAGTAGCATTACTCAATTTTTTACGATATTCTTCACTAATAGCTAAGTTCATATATATTGAATTTACATGACAATGTAGATCAGACTCATAATCGGGTATATAATGATCTTTTAAAGCTGCTCTAGATAAAGTATCTGATATATACATTTCTTTACCTGGGACATGTATAACATTTAAATCATAAGATTGAAGAGCTAACATCATACGTTGCAATCTAGCTGGTACATCATGTAAAGGTTTTTTAAATAAATAGACTAAAGGTTTGTGATCAGTTTGTACTGTCACTTTGTTACCATAAATATACTGATGAAACTTATTACAACCAAATTGTATGGCAAATAATTCTTTTTCAATTTGAGCATAATTTTCCTGCGACTGTGTCATTGTTTTTGAACTAAATGCAATTGGACGGTTATTTTGCATAATAACTGCTCCTATAGCTGATTTTGATGCATCGACTGATAAAGTTAGTGGTATTTTTGGATCATAATGACTTAAAACTGTTGCATTTGAAATAGCCTCTTTCAAAGTTTTAAAACATTTTTCACAATTTTCATCCCATGACCATATAACATTATTTTTTAATAAATTTCTCAAAATTTGTGACTTATTTGATAAGTTTTCAATGAATGGGCCCAAATAATTTACCATTCCTAAAAATCTTTGTAAATCTTTGACATTTTTAGGAGACGGCAACTCTAAAATAGCTTTGACTTTCTCTTTGTCAACTTTTACTCCTTCCTTACTAAAAATATAACCTAGGAAACATACTTCCTTGACTAAAAATTTACATTTCGACTTATTTAATTTTAAGTTGACCTCTCTAGCCCTTTCCAAGACTTTTCTTAACCTAAAATTATGAATTTCTTCAGTTTCTCCATAAATTAAAAAATCGTCAACAAAAATTAATATACCTTCCAGATCTCCAAACAAATCTACCATAATCCTATAAAAAATTTCCGTTGCTGCGTTTATTCCAAACGGTAGTCTTAAATACCTGTACCTTCCAAATGGAGTTTGAAAAGTACATAAATCACTACTTTCTTCATCTAACTTCAATGACCAAAATCCAGAATAAGCATCTAGATGTGAAAAATATGCAGCACCTATAAGTTTTGATCTAATTTCATCGATGTTTTTTAATGGAAAATATTCTCTCATTATGCAGTTATTTAATTTTCTAGGATCAAGACAAATTCTTAATTTACCTGACTCCTTGACAGTTATGACAACAGAATTTACCCAAGAAGTAGGTTTAGTAACCTTTTCAATGACCTTCATCTTGTCCATGCGATCTAATTCCTCACGAAGTCTGTTTTGTAAGGCAAATGGGACTTTCCTCGGAGGATCAACGCACGGAACGGCATCTTGACGAAGTTTGAGATGAACGACAGGTGGTAAACATCCGAGACCCTGAAATATGTCATTATATTCAGTAAATAAGGTGTTATGATCATATTGAACATTAAATATTCTTTTTATAATTCCAAATTTCTGAATAGTTGGAAGACCTAAGACTGATTGACATTCTATATTTGTGACAAAAAATATTATTTTACTTATGACATTTCCATTGATTTGACATACAATATCACAATGACCAATAATAGGTATTTTATTACCTCCAAATCCTGACACTTTTGTAAAAACTTTTTGTAAAATTGTATTACATAAATTTAACTTTTTAAAGTTTGTCAATGACATTACATTTATATCAGCTCCTGTATCCAAGATACAGTCTAATGTTTTATTATTAATTATTATATCTATGTGCCATGCTTGACTTGAATAATTGTTATTATTAATATTTCTGATTGTTGCAATAAAATGACCCTCAGTGAAATTAGCACTGTCATCATTGGGTTTTGATGACTCTAAGTTTAAATTTCTGACTTTATTGTGACAATTATTTTTAAAACAATATTTAGCAAAATGACCAAAAGAATTACATGACCTGCATTTGACATTGACTGCTGGGCACTTGTAGCGATGATGCTGACCACATCTTCCACATGGATTGATATGACCACTTGACCTTGACTGTGATGATGATGATGGTGACCCATGACGACTTGAAGATCCAAACTGACTTGATCTTCTTGAAGTTGACCCTCTTAGACTTGACTGACATGATGCTCTCGACTGTCTTGAAGTATTTTTATTATGACTGATTTGAAGAATATTTTCTGTGTGTGTTTGTTGGTTAATTTTCTCTGCATTGCTTTGTGACAATAAGATGGTTTTTGCAATTTCAATCGTTTTTTGTAATGACAATGTAGAATCTTGTAATAAGCGTTGACGGATATGATTTAAATTTGCACACATATTTGCAATAAATATGTCTCTTACCAGAGATTCTCTTAAATTTCCAAATTCACAATCCAAACTTAAATTTTCCAAGTCCAATAGAAAATTATTGATGTCTTCTGAATTATTTTGTTTTCGTGTAAAAAATGAATTTCTTATCATTGTTAAGTTTTTGTGAGGTGCAAAATATTCATCAAACTTTTTCTTGACTTGTCGTAGCGTGCTTGATTCCATATTCATGTTAAATGATTTGAAAATTTCCATACCTTTGGAGCCAATTGAATGAAGCAGAATTGCGATTTTTCTTTGTTCTGTAGCTTCTTCCAAACCTGACGCTACCAGGTATATTTCGTAGTCTTGCCACCAATTTTTCCATTTTGAATCATTATTCATATTATTTGACAACACTTGCAGATTTGACAGGGCATGAAAATCATGTTGTATGTGTGACTTTTGCGCGTCCTTCGCCATTTTAAATTATACTTAATATTTTTCAATTTATGTTATTAACATCCAACTTCCAGTATTATTATATTATTATTGAGATCGCACTTCTGACACCATGTTTTATTCTATTTAATGTGGATGACTTTATATTAAAACACTGATTGTATTTTATGAGATAGACTTTTATTCTTGTGACGGTTATACAGAGAGCTTGTTAGCGTGACCACAGACGACAATACAATGTGTTACAATCACCTCTAGCACTAGTGATGTGCGACACCAATAGTGATGTTACAATTCTTATGACTGTTCCAAAATTCTAGCCCATTTGGTACCATAGAGCCTGAGAAAACTGCTTCCAAAGTTCGAACCCAAGTCTGAAATAAGCGTTCATTAAATTCAAGATTTTTCTAAGAGTCAAACTTTATGGAGATTTTGTGACTGAATTTGATTTGTACCACGATTTTTATCACGTTTCCAAAATTTCTGCCCATTTGGTACCATAGAGCCTGAGAAAACTGCTTCCAAAGTTCGAACGCAAGTCTGAAATTAGCGTCCATAAAAATTATGATTTTTAAAAAAATCCACATTTATATAGATTATGTGACTGAATTCGATTTGGAGCATGATTCTAATGACTGTTCCAAACTTCTAGCCCATTTGGTACCATAGAGCCTGAGAAAACTGCTTCCAAAGTTCGAACCCAAGTCTGAAATTAGGGTTCATTAAAATCAAGATTTTGTAAAAAAATCCAACTTTATATAGATTTTGTGACTGAATTCGATTTGGAGCATGATTCTTATGACTGTTCCAAAATTCTAGCCAATTCTAGCCCCACCACGATTCTTACCACTTTTCCAAAATTTCAGCCCATTTGGTAACATAGATTTTGAGAAATCTGCTTCCAAAGTTTGAACCCAAGTCTGAAATAAGCGTTCATTAAATTCAAGATTTTTCTAAGAGTCAAACTTTATGGAGATTTTGTGACTGAATTTGATTTGTACCACGATTTTTACCACGTTTCCAAAATTTCAGCCCATTTGGTACCATAGAGCCTGAGAAAACTGCTTCCAAAGTCCGAACCCAAGTCTGAAATTAGCGTCCATTAAAATGATGATTTTTCTAAGAGTGAAACTTTATGGAGATTTTGTGACTGAATTCGATATGTACCACGATTTTTACCACGTTTCCAAAATTTCAGCCCATTTGGTACCATAGAGCCTGAGAAAACTGCTTCCAAAGTTCGAACGCAAGTCTGAAATTAGCGTACATAAAAATTATGATTTTTAAAAAAATCCAACTTTATATAGATTATGTGACTGAATTCGATTTGGAGCATGATTCTAATGACTGTTCCAAACTTCTAGCCCATTTGGTACCATAGAGCCTGAGAAAACTGCTTCCAAAGTTCGAACCCAAGTCTGAAATTAGGGTTCATTAAAATCAAGATTTTTTAAAAAATCCAACTTTATATAGATTTTGTGACTGAATTCGATTTGGAGCATGATTCTTATGACTGTTCCAAAATTCTAGCCCATTTGGTACCATAGAGCCTGAGAAAACTGCTTCCAAAGTTCGAACCCAAGTCTGAAATAAGCGTTCATTAAATTCAAGATTTTTCTAAGAGTCAAACTTTATGGAGATTTTGTGACTGAATTTGATTTGTACCACGATTTTTATCACGTTTCCAAAATTTCTGCCCATTTGGTACCATAGAGCCTGAGAAAACTGCTTCCAAAGTTCGAACGCAAGTCTGAAATTAGCGTCCATAAAAATTATGATTTTTAAAAAAATCCACATTTATATAGATTATGTGACTGAATTCGATTTGGAGCATGATTCTAATGACTGTTCCAAACTTCTAGCCCATTTGGTACCATAGAGCCTGAGAAAACTGCTTCCAAAGTTCGAACCCAAGTCTGAAATTAGGGTTCATTAAAATCAAGATTTTGTAAAAAAATCCAACTTTATATAGATTTTGTGACTGAATTCGATTTGGAGCATGATTCTTATGACTGTTCCAAAATTCTAGCCAATTCTAGCCCCACCACGATTCTTACCACTTTTCCAAAATTTCAGCCCATTTGGTAACATAGATTTTGAGAAATCTGCTTCCAAAGTTTGAACCCAAGTCTGAAATAAGCGTTCATTAAATTCAAGATTTTTCTAAGAGTCAAACTTTATGGAGATTTTGTGACTGAATTTGATTTGTACCACGATTTTTACCACGTTTCCAAAATTTCAGCCCATTTGGTACCATAGAACCTGAGAAAACTGCTTCCAAAGTTCGAACGCAAGTCTGAAATTAGCGTCCATAAAAATTATGATTTTTAAAAAAATCCAACTTTATATAGATTATGTGACTGAATTCGATTTGGAGCAGGATTCTTATGACTGTTCCAAACTTCTAGCCCATTTGGTACCAAAGAGCCTGAAAAAACTGCTTCCAAAGTTCGAACCCAAGTCTGAAATTAGCGTTCATTAAAATCATGATTTTTCTAAGAGTGAATTTTTATGGAGATTTTGTGACTGAATTCGATTTGTACCACGATTCTTACCACTTTTCCAAAATTTTATCCCATTTGGTACCATAGAGCCTGAGAAAACTGCTTCCGAAGTTCGAACCCAAATCTGAAATTAGCGTCCATAAAAATTATGATTTTTAAAAAAATCCAACTTTATATAGATTTTGTGACTGAATTCGATTTGGAGCATGATTCTTATGACTGTTCCAAAATTATAGCCCATTTGATACCATAGAGCCTGAGAAAACTGCTTCCAAAGTTCGAACCCAAGTCTGAAATCAGCCTTAATAAAATCATGATTTTTTTAAGAATCAAACTTTATGGAGATTTTGTGACTGAATTCGATTTGAACCACGATTCTTACCACTTTTCCAAAATTTCAGCCCATTTGGTAACATAGATTTTGAGAAATCTGCTTCCAAAGTTTGAACCCAAGTCTGAAATAAGCGTTCATTAAATTCAAGATTTTTCTAAGAGTCAAACTTTATGGAGATTTTGTGACTGAATTTGATTTGTACCACGATTTTTATCACGTTTCCAAAATTTCTGCCCATTTGGTACCATAGAGCCTGAGAAAACTGCTTCCAAAGTTCGAACCCAAGTCTGAAATTAGCGTCCATTAAAATGATGATTTTTCTAAGAGTGAAACTTTATGGAGATTTTGTGACTGAATTCGATATGTACCACGATTTTTACCACGTTTCCAAAATTTCAGCCCATTTGGTACCATAGAGCCTGAGAAAACTGCTTCCAAAGTTCGAACGCAAGTCTGAAATTAGCGTACATAAAAATTATGATTTTTAAAAAAATCCAACTTTATATAGATTATGTGACTGAATTCGATTTGGAGCATGATTCTAATGACTGTTCCAAACTTCTAGCCCATTTGGTACCATAGAGCCTGAGAAAACTGCTTCCAAAGTTCGAACCCAAGTCTGAAATTAGGGTTCATTAAAATCAAGATTTTTTAAAAAATCCAACTTTATATAGATTTTGTGACTGAATTCGATTTGGAGCATGATTCTTATGACTGTTCCAAAATTCTAGCCCATTTGGTACCATAGAGCCTGAGAAAACTGCTTCCAAAGTTCGAACCCAAGTCTGAAATAAGCGTTCATTAAATTCAAGATTTTTCTAAGAGTCAAACTTTATGGAGATTTTGTGACTGAATTTGATTTGTACCACGATTTTTATCACGTTTCCAAAATTTCTGCCCATTTGGTACCATAGAGCCTGAGAAAACTGCTTCCAAAGTTCGAACGCAAGTCTGAAATTAGCGTCCATAAAAATTATGATTTTTAAAAAAATCCACATTTATATAGATTATGTGACTGAATTCGATTTGGAGCATGATTCTAATGACTGTTCCAAACTTCTAGCCCATTTGGTACCATAGAGCCTGAGAAAACTGCTTCCAAAGTTCGAACCCAAGTCTGAAATTAGGGTTCATTAAAATCAAGATTTTGTAAAAAAATCCAACTTTATATAGATTTTGTGACTGAATTCGATTTGGAGCATGATTCTTATGACTGTTCCAAAATTCTAGCCAATTCTAGCCCCACCACGATTCTTACCACTTTTCCAAAATTTCAGCCCATTTGGTAACATAGATTTTGAGAAATCTGCTTCCAAAGTTTGAACCCAAGTCTGAAATAAGCGTTCATTAAATTCAAGATTTTTCTAAGAGTCAAACTTTATGGAGATTTTGTGACTGAATTTGATTTGTACCACGATTTTTACCACGTTTCCAAAATTTCAGCCCATTTGGTACCATAGAACCTGAGAAAACTGCTTCCAAAGTTCGAACGCAAGTCTGAAATTAGCGTCCATAAAAATTATGATTTTTAAAAAAATCCAACTTTATATAGATTATGTGACTGAATTCGATTTGGAGCAGGATTCTTATGACTGTTCCAAACTTCTAGCCCATTTGGTACCAAAGAGCCTGAAAAAACTGCTTCCAAAGTTCGAACCCAAGTCTGAAATTAGCGTTCATTAAAATCATGATTTTTCTAAGAGTGAATTTTTATGGAGATTTTGTGACTGAATTCGATTTGTACCACGATTCTTACCACTTTTCCAAAATTTTATCCCATTTGGTACCATAGAGCCTGAGAAAACTGCTTCCGAAGTTCGAACCCAAATCTGAAATTAGCGTCCATAAAAATTATGATTTTTAAAAAAATCCAACTTTATATAGATTTTGTGACTGAATTCGATTTGGAGCATGATTCTTATGACTGTTCCAAAATTATAGCCCATTTGATACCATAGAGCCTGAGAAAACTGCTTCCAAAGTTCGAACCCAAGTCTGAAATCAGCCTTAATAAAATCATGATTTTTTTAAGAATCAAACTTTATGGAGATTTTGTGACTGAATTCGATTTGAACCACGATTCTTACCACTTTTCCAAAATTTCAGCCCATTTGGTAACATAGATTTTGAGAAATCTGCTTCCAAAGTTTGAACCCAAGTCTGAAATAAGCGTTCATTAAATTCAAGATTTTTCTAAGAGTCAAACTTTATGGAGATTTTGTGACTGAATTTGATTTGTACCACGATTTTTATCACGTTTCCAAAATTTCTGCCCATTTGGTACCATAGAGCCTGAGAAAACTGCTTCCAAAGTTCGAACCCAAGTCTGAAATTAGCGTCCATAAAAATAATGATTTAAAAAAAAATCCAACTTTATATAGATTTTGTGACTGAACTCGATTTGGAGCATGATTCTTATGACTATTCCAAACTTCTAGCCCATTTGGTACCATAGAGCCTGAGAAAACTGCTTCCAAAGTTCGAACCCAAGTTTGAAATTAACGTCCATAAAAATTATGATATTTAAAAAAATCCAACTTTATATAGATTTTGTGACTGAATTCGAATTGGAGCATGATTCTTATGACTGTTCCAAAATTCTAGCCCATTTGGTACCATAGAGCCTGAGAAAACTGCTTCCAAAGTTCGAACGCAAGTCTGAAATTAGCGTCCATAAAAATTATGATTTTTAAAAAAATCCAACTTTATATAGATTATGTGACTGAATTCGATTTGGAGCAGGATTCTTATGACTGTTCCAAACTTCTAGCCCATTTGGTACCAAAGAGCCTGAAAAAACTGCTTCCAAAGTTCGAACCCAAGTCTGAAATTAGCGTTCATTAAAATCATGATTTTTCTAAGAGTGAATTTTTATGGAGATTTTGTGACTGAATTCGATTTGTACCACGATTCTTACCACTTTTCCAAAATTTTATCCCATTTGGTACCATAGAGCCTGAGAAAACTGCTTCCGAAGTTCGAACCCAAATCTGAAATTAGCGTCCATAAAAATTATGATTTTTAAAAAAATCCAACTTTATATAGATTTTGTGACTGAATTCGATTTGGAGCATGATTCTTATGACTGTTCCAAAATTATAGCCCATTTGATACCATAGAGCCTGAGAAAACTGCTTCCAAAGTTCGAACCCAAGTCTGAAATCAGCCTTAATAAAATCATGATTTTTTTAAGAATCAAACTTTATGGAGATTTTGTGACTGAATTCGATTTGAACCACGATTCTTACCACTTTTCCAAAATTTCAGCCCATTTGGTAACATAGATTTTGAGAAATCTGCTTCCAAAGTTTGAACCCAAGTCTGAAATAAGCGTTCATTAAATTCAAGATTTTTCTAAGAGTCAAACTTTATGGAGATTTTGTGACTGAATTTGATTTGTACCACGATTTTTATCACGTTTCCAAAATTTCTGCCCATTTGGTACCATAGAGCCTGAGAAAACTGCTTCCAAAGTTCGAACCCAAGTCTGAAATTAGCGTCCATAAAAATAATGATTTAAAAAAAAATCCAACTTTATATAGATTTTGTGACTGAACTCGATTTGGAGCATGATTCTTATGACTATTCCAAACTTCTAGCCCATTTGGTACCATAGAGCCTGAGAAAACTGCTTCCAAAGTTCGAACCCAAGTTTGAAATTAACTTCCATAAAAATTATGATATTTAAAAAAATCCAACTTTATATAGATTTTGTGACTGAATTCGAATTGGAGCATGATTCTTATGACTGTTCCAAAATTCTAGCCCATTTGGTACCATAGAGCCTGAGAAAACTGCTTCCAAAGTTCGAACCCAAGTCTGAAATTAGCGTCCATAAAAATTATGATTTTTAAAATAATCCAACTTCATATAGATTTTGTGACTAAATTCGATATGGAGCATGATTCTTATGACTGTTCCAAACTTCTAGCCCATTTGGTACCATAGAGCCTGAGAAAACTGCTTCCAAAGTTCGAACCCAAGTCTGAAATTAGCGTCCATAAAAATTATGATTTAAAAAAAAATCCAACTTTATATAGATTTGGTGACTGAACTCGATTTGGAGAACGATTCTTATGACTATTCCAAACTTCTAGCCCATTTGGTACCATAGAGCCTGAGAAAACTGCTTCCAAAGTTCGAACCCAAGTCTGAAATTAACGTCCATAAAAATTATGATATTTAAAAAAATCCAACTTTATAAAGATTTTGTTACTAAATTCGATTTGTACCACGATTCTTACCACTATTCCAAAATTTCAGCCCATTTGGTACCATAGATTTTGAGAAAACTGCTTCCAAAGTTCGAACCCAAGTCTGAAATTAGCGTCCATTAAAATGATGATTTTTCTAAGAGTGAAATTTTATGGAAATTTTGTGACTGAATTCGATTTGTACCACGATTTTTACCACGTTTCCAAAATTTCAGCCCATTTGTTACCATAGAGCCTGAGAAAACTGCTTCCAAAGTTCGAACGCAAGTCTGAAATTAGCGTCCATAAAAATTATGATTTTTAAAAAATTCCAACTTTATATAGATTATGTGACTGAATTCGATTTGGAGCAGGATTCTTATGACTGTTCCAAACATCTAGCCCATTTGGTACCAAAGAGCCTGAGAAAACTGCTTCCAAAGTTCGAACCCAAGTCTGAAATTAGCGTTCATTAAAATCATGATTTTTCTAAGAGTGAATTTTTATGGAGATTTTGTGACTGAATTCGATTTGTACCACGATTTTTACCACGTTTCCAAAATTTCAGCCCATTTGTTACCATAGAGCCTGAGAAAACTGCTTCCAAAGTTCGAACGCAAGTCTGAAATTAGCGTCCATAAAAATTATGATTTTTAAAAAAATCCAACTTTATATAGATTATGTGACTGAATTCGATTTGGAGCAGGATTCTTATGACTGTTCCAAACATCTAGCCCATTTGGTACCAAAGAGCCTGAGAAAACTGCTTCCAAAGTTCGAACCCAAGTCTGAAATAAGCGTTCATTAAATTCAAGATTTTTCTAAGAGTCAAACTTTATGGAGATTTTGTGACTGAATTTGATTTGTACCACGATTTTTATCACGTTTCCAAAATTTCTGCCCATTTGGTACCATAGAGCCTGAGAAAACTGCTTCCAAAGTTCGAACCCAAGTCTGAAATTAGCGTCCATAAAAATAATGATTTAAAAAAAAATCCAACTTTATATAGATTTTGTGACTGAACTCGATTTGGAGCATGATTCTTATGACTATTCCAAACTTCTAGCCCATTTGGTACCATAGAGCCTGAGAAAACTGCTTCCAAAGTTCGAACCCAAGTTTGAAATTAACGTCCATAAAAATTATGATATTTAAAAAAATCCAACTTTATATAGATTTTGTGACTGAATTCGAATTGGAGCATGATTCTTATGACTGTTCCAAAATTCTAGCCCATTTGGTACCATAGAGCCTGAGAAAACTGCTTCCAAAGTTCGAACGCAAGTCTGAAATTAGCGTCCATAAAAATTATGATTTTTAAAAAAATCCAACTTTATATAGATTATGTGACTGAATTCGATTTGGAGCAGGATTCTTATGACTGTTCCAAACTTCTAGCCCATTTGGTACCAAAGAGCCTGAAAAAACTGCTTCCAAAGTTCGAACCCAAGTCTGAAATTAGCGTTCATTAAAATCATGATTTTTCTAAGAGTGAATTTTTATGGAGATTTTGTGACTGAATTCGATTTGTACCACGATTCTTACCACTTTTCCAAAATTTTATCCCATTTGGTACCATAGAGCCTGAGAAAACTGCTTCCGAAGTTCGAACCCAAATCTGAAATTAGCGTCCATAAAAATTATGATTTTTAAAAAAATCCAACTTTATATAGATTTTGTGACTGAATTCGATTTGGAGCATGATTCTTATGACTGTTCCAAAATTATAGCCCATTTGATACCATAGAGCCTGAGAAAACTGCTTCCAAAGTTCGAACCCAAGTCTGAAATCAGCCTTAATAAAATCATGATTTTTTTAAGAATCAAACTTTATGGAGATTTTGTGACTGAATTCGATTTGAACCACGATTCTTACCACTTTTCCAAAATTTCAGCCCATTTGGTAACATAGATTTTGAGAAATCTGCTTCCAAAGTTTGAACCCAAGTCTGAAATAAGCGTTCATTAAATTCAAGATTTTTCTAAGAGTCAAACTTTATGGAGATTTTGTGACTGAATTTGATTTGTACCACGATTTTTATCACGTTTCCAAAATTTCTGCCCATTTGGTACCATAGAGCCTGAGAAAACTGCTTCCAAAGTTCGAACCCAAGTCTGAAATTAGCGTCCATAAAAATAATGATTTAAAAAAAAATCCAACTTTATATAGATTTTGTGACTGAACTCGATTTGGAGCATGATTCTTATGACTATTCCAAACTTCTAGCCCATTTGGTACCATAGAGCCTGAGAAAACTGCTTCCAAAGTTCGAACCCAAGTTTGAAATTAACGTCCATAAAAATTATGATATTTAAAAAAATCCAACTTTATATAGATTTTGTGACTGAATTCGAATTGGAGCATGATTCTTATGACTGTTCCAAAATTCTAGCCCATTTGGTACCATAGAGCCTGAGAAAACTGCTTCCAAAGTTCGAACCCAAGTCTGAAATTAGCGTCCATAAAAATTATGATTTTTAAAATAATCCAACTTCATATAGATTTTGTGACTAAATTCGATTTGGAGCATGATTCTTATGACTGTTCCAAACTTCTAGCCCATTTGGTACCATAGAGCCTGAGAAAACTGCTTCCAAAGTTCGAACCCAAGTCTGAAATTAGCGTCCATAAAAATTATGATTTAAAAAAAAATCCAACTTTATATAGATTTGGTGACTGAACTCGATTTGGAGAACGATTCTTATGACTATTCCAAACTTCTAGCCCATTTGGTACCATAGAGCCTGAGAAAACTGCTTCCAAAGTTCGAACCCAAGTCTGAAATTAACGTCCATAAAAATTATGATATTTAAAAAAATCCAACTTTATAAAGATTTTGTTACTAAATTCGATTTGTACCACGATTCTTACCACTATTCCAAAATTTCAGCCCATTTGGTACCATAGATTTTGAGAAAACTGCTTCCAAAGTTCGAACCCAAGTCTGAAATTAGCGTCCATTAAAATGATGATTTTTCTAAGAGTGAAATTTTATGGAAATTTTGTGACTGAATTCGATTTGTACCACGATTTTTACCACGTTTCCAAAATTTCAGCCCATTTGTTACCATAGAGCCTGAGAAAACTGCTTCCAAAGTTCGAACGCAAGTCTGAAATTAGCGTCCATAAAAATTATGATTTTTAAAAAATTCCAACTTTATATAGATTATGTGACTGAATTCGATTTGGAGCAGGATTCTTATGACTGTTCCAAACATCTAGCCCATTTGGTACCAAAGAGCCTGAGAAAACTGCTTCCAAAGTTCGAACCCAAGTCTGAAATTAGCGTTCATTAAAATCATGATTTTTCTAAGAGTGAATTTTTATGGAGATTTTGTGACTGAATTCGATTTGTACCACGATTCTTACCACTTTTCCGAAATTTGAGCCCATTTGGTACCATAGAGCCTGAGAAAACTGCTTCCGAAGTTCGAACCCAAGTCTGAAATTAGCGTCCATAAAAATTATGATTTTTAAAAAAATCCAACTTTATATAGATTTTGTGACTGAATTCGATTTGGAGCATGATTCTTATGACTGTTCCAAACTTCTAGCCCATTTGGTACCATAGAGCCTGAGAAAACTGCTTCCAAAGTTCGAACCCAAGTTTGAAATTAACGTCCATAAAAATTATGATATTTAAAAAAATCCAACTTTATATAGATTTTGTGACTGAATTCGAATTGGAGCATGATTCTTATGACTGTTCCAAAATTCTAGCCCATTTGGTACCATAGAGCCTGAGAAAACTGCTTCCAAAGTTCGAACCCAAGTCTGAAATTAGCGTTCATAAAAATCATGATTTTTCTAAGAGTGAATTTTTATGGAGATTTTGTGACTGAATTCGATTTGTACCACGATTCTTACCACTTTTCCAAAATTTTATCCCATTTGGTACCATAGAGCCTGAGAAAACTGCTTCCGAAGTTCGAACCCAAGTCTGAAATTAGCGTCCATAAAAATTATGATTTTAAAAAAAATCCAACTTTATATAGATTTTGTGACTGAATTCGATTTGGAGCATGATTCTTATGACTGTTCCAAAATTATAGCCCATTTGATACCATAGAGCCTGAGAAAACTGCTTCCAAAGTTCGAACCCAAGTCTGAAATCAGCCTTAATAAAATCATGATTTTTTTAAGAATCAAACTTTATGGAGATTTTGTGACTGAATTCGATTTGAACCACGATTCTTACCACTTTTCCAAAATTTCAGCCCATTTGGTAACATAGATTTTGAGAAATCTGCTTCCAAAGTTTGAACCCAAGTCTGAAATAAGCGTTCATTAAATTCAAGATTTTTCTAAGAGTCAAACTTTATGGAGATTTTGTGACTGAATTTGATTTGTACCACTATTTTTACCACGTTTCCAAAATTTCTGCCCATTTGGTACCATAGAGCCTGAGAAAACTGCTTCCAAAGTCCGAACCCAAGTCTGAAATTAGCGTCCATTAAAATGATGATTTTTCTAAGAGTGAAACTTTATGGAGATTTTGTGACTGAATTCGATATGTACCACGATTTTTACCACGTTTCCAAAATTTTAGCCCATTTGGTACCATAGAGCCTGAGAAAACTGCTTCCGAAGTTCGAACCCAAGTCTGAAATTAGCGTCCATAAAAATTATGATTTTTAAAAAAATCCAACTTTATATAGATTTTGTGACTGAATTCGATTTGGAGCATGATTCTTATGACTTTTCCAAACTTCTAGCCCATTTGGTACCATAGAGCCTGAGAAAACTGCTTCCAAAGTTCGAACCCAAGTTTGAAATTAACGTCCATAAAAATTATGATATTTAAAAAAATCCAACTTTATATAGATTTTGTGACTGAATTCGAATTGGACTATGATTCTTATGACTGTTCCAAAATTCTAGCCCATTTGGTACCATAGAGCCTGAGAAAACTGCTTCCAAAGTTCGAACCCAAGTCTGAAATTAGCGTTCATAAAAATCATGATTTTTCTACGAGTGAAACTTTATGGAGATTTTGTGACTGAATTCGATTTGTACCACGATTCTTACCACTTTTCCAAAATTTCAGCCCATTTGGTAACATAGATTTTGAGAAATCTGCTTCCAAAGTTTGAACCCAAGTCTGAAATAAGCGTTCATTAAATTTAAGATTTTTCTAAGAGTCAAACTTTATGGAGATTTTGTGACTGAATTTGATTTGTACCACGATTTTTACCACGTTTCCAAAATTTCTGCCCATTTGGTACCATAGATTTTGAGAAAACTGCTTCCAAAGTTCGAACCCAAGTCTGAAATTAGCGTCCATTAAAATGATGATTTTTCTAAGAGTGAAACTTTATGGAGATTTTGTGACTGAATTCGATTTGTACCACGATTCTTACCACTTTTCCAAAATTTCAGCCCATTTGGTAACATAGATTTTGAGAAATCTGCTTCCAAAGTTTGAACCCAAGTCTGAAATAAGCGTTCATTAAATTCAAGATTTTTCTAAGAGTCAAACTTTATGGAGATTTTGTGACTGAATTTGATTTGTACCACGATTTTTATCACGTTTCCAAAATTTCAGCCCATTTGGTACCATAGAGCCTGAGAAAACTGCTTCCAAAGTTCGAACGCAAGTCTGAAATTAGCGTCCATAAAAATTATGATTTTTAAAAAAATCCAACTTTATATAGATTATGTGACTGAATTCGATTTGGAGCAGGATTCTTATGACTCTTCCAAACTTCTAGCCCATTTGGTACCAAAGAGCCTGAAAAAACTGCTTCCAAAGTTCGAACCCAAGTCTCAAATTAGCGTTCATTAAAATCATGATTTTTCTAAGAGTGAATTTTTATGGAGATTTTGTGACTGAATTCGATTTGTACCACGATTCTTACCACTTTTCCAAAATTTTATCCCATTTGGTACCATAGAGCCTGAGAAAACTGCTTCCGAAGTTCGAACCCAAGTCTGAAATTAGCGTCCATAAAAATTATGATTTTAAAAAAAATCCAACTTTATATAGATTTTGTGACTGAATTCGATTTGGAGCATGATTCTTATGACTGTTCCAAAATTATAGCCCATTTGATACCATAGAGCCTGAGAAAACTGCTTCCAAAGTTCGAACCCAAGTCTGAAATCAGCCTTAATAAAATCATGATTTTTTTAAGAATCAAACTTTATGGAGATTTTGTGACTGAATTCGATTTGAACCACGATTCTTACCACTTTTCCAAAATTTCAGCCCATTTGGTAACATAGATTTTGAGAAATCTGCTTCCAAAGTTTGAACCCAAGTCTGAAATAAGCGTTCATTAAATTCAAGATTTTTCTAAGAGTCAAACTTTATGGAGATTTTGTGACTGAATTTGATTTGTACCACTATTTTTACCACGTTTCCAAAATTTCTGCCCATTTGGTACCATAGAGCCTGAGAAAACTGCTTCCAAAGTCCGAACCCAAGTCTGAAATTAGCGTCCATTAAAATGATGATTTTTCTAAGAGTGAAACTTTATGGAGATTTTGTGACTGAATTCGATATGTACCACGATTTTTACCACGTTTCCAAAATTTCAGCCCATTTGGTACCATAGAGCCTGAGAAAACTGCTTCCAAAGTTCGAACGCAAGTCTGAAATTAGCGTACATAAAAATTATGATTTTTAAAAAAATCCAACTTTATATAGATTATGTGACTGAATTCGATTTGGAGCATGATTCTTATGACTGTTCCAAACTTCTAGCCCATTTGGTACCATAGAGCCTGAGAAAACTGCTTCCAAAGTTCGAACCCAAGTCTGAAATTAGGGTTCATTAAAATCAAGATTTTTTAAAAAATCCAACTTTATATAGATTTTGTGACTGAATTCGATTTGGAGCATGATTCTTATGACTGTTCCAAAATTCTAGCCCATTTGGTACCATAGAGCCTGAGAAAACTGCTTCCAAAGTTCGAACCCAAGTCTGAAATAAGCGTTCATTAAATTCAAGATTTTTCTAAGAGTCAAACTTTATGGAGATTTTGTGACTGAATTTGATTTGTACCACGATTTTTATCACGTTTCCAAAATTTCTGCCCATTTGGTACCATAGAGCCTGAGAAAACTGCTTCCAAAGTTCGAACGCAAGTCTGAAATTAGCGTCCATAAAAATTATGATTTTTAAAAAAATCCACATTTATATAGATTATGTGACTGAATTCGATTTGGAGCATGATTCTAATGACTGTTCCAAACTTCTAGCCCATTTGGTACCATAGAGCCTGAGAAAACTGCTTCCAAAGTTCGAACCCAAGTCTGAAATTAGGGTTCATTAAAATCAAGATTTTGTAAAAAAATCCAACTTTATATAGATTTTGTGACTGAATTCGATTTGGAGCATGATTCTTATGACTGTTCCAAAATTCTAGCCAATTCTAGCCCCACCACGATTCTTACCACTTTTCCAAAATTTCAGCCCATTTGGTAACATAGATTTTGAGAAATCTGCTTCCAAAGTTTGAACCCAAGTCTGAAATAAGCGTTCATTAAATTCAAGATTTTTCTAAGAGTCAAACTTTATGGAGATTTTGTGACTGAATTTGATTTGTACCACGATTTTTACCACGTTTCCAAAATTTCAGCCCATTTGGTACCATAGAGCCTGAGAAAACTGCTTCCAAAGTTCGAACGCAAGTCTGAAATTAGCGTCCATAAAAATTATGATTTTTAAAAAAATCCAACTTTATATAGATTATGTGACTGAATTCGATTTGGAGCAGGATTCTTATGACTGTTCCAAACTTCTAGCCCATTTGGTACCAAAGAGCCTGAAAAAACTGCTTCCAAAGTTCGAACCCAAGTCTGAAATTAGCGTTCATTAAAATCATGATTTTTCTAAGAGTGAATTTTTATGGAGATTTTGTGACTGAATTCGATTTGTACCACGATTCTTACCACTTTTCCAAAATTTTATCCCATTTGGTACCATAGAGCCTGAGAAAACTGCTTCCGAAGTTCGAACCCAAATCTGAAATTAGCGTCCATAAAAATTATGATTTTTAAAAAAATCCAACTTTATATAGATTTTTTGACTGAATTCGATTTGGAGCATGATTCTTATGACTGTTCCAAAATTATAGCCCATTTGATACCATAGAGCCTGAGAAAACTGCTTCCAAAGTTCGAACCCAAGTCTGAAATCAGCCTTAATAAAATCATGATTTTTTTAAGAATCAAACTTTATGGAGATTTTGTGACTGAATTCGATTTGAACCACGATTCTTACCACTTTTCCAAAATTTCAGCCCATTTGGTAACATAGATTTTGAGAAATCTGCTTCCAAAGTTTGAACCCAAGTCTGAAATAAGCGTTCATTAAATTCAAGATTTTTCTAAGAGTCAAACTTTATGGAGATTTTGTGACTGAATTTGATTTGTACCACTATTTTTACCACGTTTCCAAAATTTCTGCCCATTTGGTACCATAGAGCCTGAGAAAACTGCTTCCAAAGTCCGAACCCAA
This sequence comes from Hesperophylax magnus, assembly GCA_026573805.1. NCBI lineage: Eukaryota > Metazoa > Arthropoda > Insecta > Trichoptera > Limnephilidae > Hesperophylax > Hesperophylax magnus. The sequence continues at coordinate 56,619 of JAIUSX010000043.1, read as the reverse complement.
GTCTGAAATTAGCGTCCATTAAAATGATGATTTTTCTAAGAGTGAAACTTTATGGAGATTTTGTGACTGAATTCGATATGTACCACGATTTTTACCACGTTTCCAAAATTTCAGCCCATTTGGTACCATAGAGCCTGAGAAAACTGCTTCCAAAGTTCGAACGCAAGTCTGAAATTAGCGTACATAAAAATTATGATTTTTAAAAAAATCCAACTTTATATAGATTATGTGACTGAATTCGATTTGGAGCATGATTCTTATGACTGTTCCAAACTTCTAGCCCATTTGGTACCATAGAGCCTGAGAAAACTGCTTCCAAAGTTCGAACCCAAGTCTGAAATTAGGGTTCATTAAAATCAAGATTTTTTAAAAAATCCAACTTTATATAGATTTTGTGACTGAATTCGATTTGGAGCATGATTCTTATGACTGTTCCAAAATTCTAGCCCATTTGGTACCATAGAGCCTGAGAAAACTGCTTCCAAAGTTCGAACCCAAGTCTGAAATAAGCGTTCATTAAATTCAAGATTTTTCTAAGAGTCAAACTTTATGGAGATTTTGTGACTGAATTTGATTTGTACCACGATTTTTATCACGTTTCCAAAATTTCTGCCCATTTGGTACCATAGAGCCTGAGAAAACTGCTTCCAAAGTTCGAACGCAAGTCTGAAATTAGCGTCCATAAAAATTATGATTTTTAAAAAAATCCACATTTATATAGATTATGTGACTGAATTCGATTTGGAGCATGATTCTAATGACTGTTCCAAACTTCTAGCCCATTTGGTACCATAGAGCCTGAGAAAACTGCTTCCAAAGTTCGAACCCAAGTCTGAAATTAGGGTTCATTAAAATCAAGATTTTGTAAAAAAATCCAACTTTATATAGATTTTGTGACTGAATTCGATTTGGAGCATGATTCTTATGACTGTTCCAAAATTCTAGCCAATTCTAGCCCCACCACGATTCTTACCACTTTTCCAAAATTTCAGCCCATTTGGTAACATAGATTTTGAGAAATCTGCTTCCAAAGTTTGAACCCAAGTCTGAAATAAGCGTTCATTAAATTCAAGATTTTTCTAAGAGTCAAACTTTATGGAGATTTTGTGACTGAATTTGATTTGTACCACGATTTTTACCACGTTTCCAAAATTTCAGCCCATTTGGTACCATAGAGCCTGAGAAAACTGCTTCCAAAGTTCGAACGCAAGTCTGAAATTAGCGTCCATAAAAATTATGATTTTTAAAAAAATCCAACTTTATATAGATTATGTGACTGAATTCGATTTGGAGCAGGATTCTTATGACTGTTCCAAACTTCTAGCCCATTTGGTACCAAAGAGCCTGAAAAAACTGCTTCCAAAGTTCGAACCCAAGTCTGAAATTAGCGTTCATTAAAATCATGATTTTTCTAAGAGTGAATTTTTATGGAGATTTTGTGACTGAATTCGATTTGTACCACGATTCTTACCACTTTTCCAAAATTTTATCCCATTTGGTACCATAGAGCCTGAGAAAACTGCTTCCGAAGTTCGAACCCAAATCTGAAATTAGCGTCCATAAAAATTATGATTTTTAAAAAAATCCAACTTTATATAGATTTTTTGACTGAATTCGATTTGGAGCATGATTCTTATGACTGTTCCAAAATTATAGCCCATTTGATACCATAGAGCCTGAGAAAACTGCTTCCAAAGTTCGAACCCAAGTCTGAAATCAGCCTTAATAAAATCATGATTTTTTTAAGAATCAAACTTTATGGAGATTTTGTGACTGAATTCGATTTGAACCACGATTCTTACCACTTTTCCAAAATTTCAGCCCATTTGGTAACATAGATTTTGAGAAATCTGCTTCCAAAGTTTGAACCCAAGTCTGAAATAAGCGTTCATTAAATTCAAGATTTTTCTAAGAGTCAAACTTTATGGAGATTTTGTGACTGAATTTGATTTGTACCACTATTTTTACCACGTTTCCAAAATTTCTGCCCATTTGGTACCATAGAGCCTGAGAAAACTGCTTCCAAAGTCCGAACCCAAGTCTGAAATTAGCGTCCATTAAAATGATGATTTTTCTAAGAGTGAAACTTTATGGAGATTTTGTGACTGAATTCGATATGTACCACGATTTTTACCACGTTTCCAAAATTTCAGCCCATTTGGTACCATAGAGCCTGAGAAAACTGCTTCCAAAGTTCGAACGCAAGTCTGAAATTAGCGTCCATAAAAATTATGATTTTTAAAAAAATCCAACTTTATATAGATTATGTGACTGAATTCGATTTGGAGCATGATTCTAATGACTGTTCCAAACTTCTAGCCCATTTGGTACCATAGAGCCTGAGAAAACTGCTTCCAAAGTTCGAACCCAAGTCTGAAATTAGGGTTCATTAAAATCAAGATTTTTTAAAAAATCCAACTTTATATAGATTTTGTGACTGAATTCGATTTGGAGCATGATTCTTATGACTGTTCCAAAATTCTAGCCCATTTGGTACCATAGAGCCTGAGAAAACTGCTTCCAAAGTTCGAACCCAAGTCTGAAATTAGCGTCCATTAAAATGATGATTTTTCTAAGAGTGAAACTTTATGGAGATTTTGTGACTGAATTCGATATGTACCACGATTTTTACCACGTTTCCAAAATTTCATCCCATTTGGTACCATAGAGCCTGAGAAAACTGCTTCCAAAGTTCGAACGCAAGTCTGAAATTAGCGTCCATAAAAATTATGATTTTTAAAAAAATCCAACTTTATATAGATTATGTGACTGAATTCGATTTGGAGCATGATTCTAATGACTGTTCCAAACTTCTAGCCCATTTGGTACCATAGAGCCTGAGAAAACTGCTTCCAAAGTTCGAACGCAAGTCTGAAATTAGCGTCCATAAAAATTATGATTTTTAAAAAAATCCAACTTTATATAGATTATGTGACTGAATTCGATTTGGAGCATGATTCTAATGACTGTTCCAAACTTCTAGCCCATTTGGTACCATAGAGCCTGAGAAAACTGCTTCCAAAGTTCGAACCCAAGTCTGAAATTAGGGTTCATTAAAATCAAGATTTTTTAAAAAATCCAACTTTATATAGATTTTGTGACTGAATTCGATTTGGAGCATGATTCTTATGACTGTTCCAAAATTCTAGCCCATTTGGTACCATAGAGCCTGAGAAAACTGCTTCCAAAGTTCGAACCCAAGTCTGAAATTAGGGTTCATTAAAATCAAGATTTTTTAAAAAATCCAACTTTATATAGATTTTGTGACTGAATTCGATTTGGAGCATGATTCTTATGACTGTTCCAAAATTCTAGCCCATTTGGTACCATAGAGCCTGAGAAAACTGCTTCCAAAGTTCGAACCCAAGTCTGAAATAAGCGTTCATTAAATTCAAGATTTTTCTAAGAGTCAAACTTTATGGAGATTTTGTGACTGAACTTGATTTGTACCACGATTTTTACCACGTTTCCAAAATTTCTGCCCATTTGGTACCATAGAGCCTGAGAAAACTGCTTCCAAAGTTCGAACCCAAGTCTGAAATTAGCGTCCATAAAAATTATGATATTTAAAAAAATCCAACTTTTTATAGATTTTGTGACTGAATTCGAATTGGAGCATGATTCTTATGACTGTTCCAAAATTCTAGCCCATTTGGTACCATAGAGCCTGAGAAAACTGCTTCCAAAGTTCGAACCCAAGTCTGAAATTAGCGTTCATTAAAATCATGATTTTTCTAAGAGTGAATTTTTATGGAGATTTTGTGAGTGAATTCGATTTGTACCACGATTCTTACCACTTTTCCAATATTTCAGCCAATTTGGTAACATAGATTTTGAGAAATCTGATTCCAAAGTTCGAACCCAAGTCTGAAATAAGCGTTCATTAAATTCAAGATTTTTCTAAGAGTCAAACTTTATGGAGATTTTGTGACTGAATTTGATTTGTACCACGATTTTTACCACGTTTCCAAAACTTCTGCCCATTTGGTACCATAGAGCCTGAGAAAACTGCTTCCAAAGTCCGAACCCAAGTCTGAAATTAGCGTCCATTAAAATTATGATTTTTATAAAAATCCAACTTTATATAGATTTTGTGACTGAATTCGAATTGGAGCATGATTCTTATGACTGTTCCAAAATTCTAGCCCATTTGTTACAATAGAGCCTGAGAAAACTGCTTCCAAAGTTCGAACCCAAGTCTGAAATTAGCCTTAATAAAATCATGATTTTTCTAAGAATCAAACTTTATGGAGATTTTGTGACTGAATTCGATTTGGACCACGATTCTTACCACTTTTCCAAAATTTCAGCCCATTTGGTAACATAGATATTGAGAAATCTGCTTCCAAAGTTCGAACCCAAGTCTGAAATAAGCGTTCATTAAATTCAAGATTTTTCTAAGAGTCAAACTTTATGGAGATTTTGTGACTGAATTTGATTTGTACCACGATTTTTACCACGTTTCCAAAATTTCTGCCCATTTCGTACCATAGAGCCTGAGAAAACTGCATCCAAAGTCCGAACCCAAGTCTGAAATTAGCGTCCATTAAAATTATGATTTTTATAAAAATCAAACTTTATATTGATTTTGTGACTGAATTCGATTTGGAGCATGATTCTTATGACTGTTCCAAAATTCTAGCCCATTTGGTACCATAGAGCCTGAGAAAACTGCTTCCAAAGTTCGAACCCAAGTCTGAAATTAGCGTCCATTAAAATGATGATTTTTCTAAGAGTGAAACTTTATGGAGATTTTGTGACTGAATTCGATTTGTACCACGATTTTTACCACGTTTCCAAAATTTCAGCCCATTTGGTACCATACAGCCTGAGAAAACTGCTTCCAAAGTTCGAACGCAAGTCTGAAATTAGCGTCCATAAAAATTATGATTTTTAAAAAAATCCAACTTTATATAGATTATGTGACTGAATTCGATTTGGAGCATGATTCTAATGACTGTTCCAAACTTCTAGCCCATTTGGTACCATAGAGCCTGAGAAAACTGCTTCCAAAGTTCGAACCCAAGTCTGAAATTAGGGTTCATTAAAATCAAGATTTTTTAAAAAATCCAACTTTATATAGATTTTGTGACTGAATTCGATTTGGAGCATGATTCTTATGACTGTTCCAAAATTCTAGCCCATTTGGTACCATAGAGCCTGAGAAAACTGCTTCCAAAGTTCGAACCCAAGTCTGAAATAAGCGTTCATTAAATTCAAGATTTTTCTAAGAGTCAAACTTTATGGAGATTTTGTGACTGAATTTGATTTGTACCACGATTTTTACCACGTTTCCAAAATTTCTGCCCATTTGGTACCATAGAGCCTGAGAAAACTGCTTCCAAAGTTCGAACGCAAGTCTGAAATTAGCGTCCATAAAAATTATGATTTTTAAAAAAATCCAACTTTATATAGATTATGTGACTGAATTCGATTTGGAGCATGATTCTAATGACTGTTCCAAACTTCTAGCCCATTTGGTACCATAGAGCCTGAGAAAACTGCTTCCAAAGTTCGAACCCAAGTCTGAAATTAGCGTTCATTAAAATCATGATTTTTCTAAGAGTGAATTTTTATGGAGATTTTGTGAGTGAATTCGATTTGTACCACGATTCTTACCACTTTTCCAAAATTTTAGCCCATTTGGTACCATAGAGCCTGAGAAAACTGCTTCCGAAGTTCGAACCCAAGTCTGAAATTAGCGTTCATTAAATTCAAGATTTTTCTAAGAGTCAAACTTTATGGAGATTTTGTGACTGAATTTGATTTGTACCACGATTTTTACCACGTTTCCAAAATTTCTGCCCATTTGGTAAAATAGAGCCTGAGAAAACTGCTTCCAAAGTTCGAACCCAAGTCTGAAATTAGAGTCCATAAAAATTATGATATTTAAAAAAATCCAACTTTATATAGATTTTGTGACTGAATTCGATTTGGAGCATGATTCTTATGACTGTTCCAAAATTCTAGCCCATTTGGTACCATAGAGCCTGAGAAAACTGCTTCCAAAGTTCGAACCCAAGTCTGAAATTAGCGTCCATTAAAATGATGATTTTTCTAAGAGTGAAACTTTATGGAGATTTTGTGACTGAATTCGATTTGTACCACGATTTTTACCACGTTTCCAAAATTTCAGCCCATTTGGTACCATAGAGCCTGAGAAAACTGCTTCCAAAGTTCGAACGCAAGTCTGAAATTAGCGTCCATAAAAATTATGATTTTTAAAAAAATCCAACTTTATATAGATTATGTGACTGAATTCGATTTGGAGCATGATTCTAATGACTGTTCAAAACTTCTAGCCCATTTGGTACCATAGAGCCTGAGAAAACTGCTTCCAAAGTTCGAACCCAAGTCTGAAATTAGGGTTCATTAAAATCAAGATTTTTTAAAAAATCCAACTTTATATAGATTTTGTGACTGAATTCGATTTGGAGCATGATTCTTATGACTGTTCCAAAATTCTAGCCCATTTGGTACCATAGAGCCTGAGAAAACTGCTTCCAAAGTTCGAACCCAAGTCTGAAATAAGCGTTCATTAAATTCAAGATTTTTCTAAGAGTCAAACTTTATGGAGATTTTGTGACTGAATTTGATTTGTACCACGATTTTTACAACGTTTCCAAAATTTCTGCCCATTTGGTACCATAGAGCCTGAGAAAACTGCTTCCAAAGTTCGAACGCAAGTCTGAAATTAGCGTCCATAAAAATTATGATTTTTAAAAAAATCCAACTTTATATAGATTATGTGACTGAATTCGATTTGGAGCATGATTCTAATGACTGTTCCAAACTTCTAGCCCATTTGGTACCATAGAGCCTGAGAAAACTGCTTCCAAAGTTCGAACCCAAGTCTGAAATTAGCGTTCATTAAAATCATGATTTTTCTAAGAGTGAATTTTTATGGAGATTTTGTGAGTGAATTCGATTTGTACCACGATTCTTACCACTTTTCCAAAATTTTAGCCCATTTGGTACCATAGAGCCTGAGAAAACTGCTTCCGAAGTTCGAACCCAAGTCTGAAATTAGCGTTCATTAAATTCAAGATTTTTCTAAGAGTCAAACTTTATGGAGATTTTGTGACTGAATTTGATTTGTACCACGATTTTTACCACGTTTCCAAAAATTTCTGCCCATTTGGTTCCATAGAGCCTGAGAAAACTGCTTCCAAAGTTCGAACCCAAGTCTGAAATTAGCGTCCATAAAAATTATGATATTTAAAAAAATCCAACTTTATATAGATTTTGTGACTGAATTCGATTTGGAGCATGATTCTTATGACTGTTCCAAAATTCTAGCCTATTTGGTACCATAGAGCCTGAGAAAACTGCTTCCAAAGTTCGAACCCAAGTCTGAAATAAGCGTTCATTAAATTCAAGATTTTTCTAAGAGTCAAACTTTATGGAGATTTTGTGACTGAATTTGATTTGTACCACGATTTTTACCACGTTTCCAAAATTTCTGCCCATTTGGTACCATAGAGCCTGAGAAAACTGCTTCCAAAGTTCGAACGCAAGTCTGAAATTAGCGTCCATAAAAATTATGATTTTTAAAAAAATCCAACTTTATATAGATTATGTGACTGAATTCGATTTGGAGCATGATTCTAATGACTGTTCCAAAATTCTAGCCCATTTGGTACCATAGAGCCTGAGAAAACTGCTTCCAAAGTTCGAACCCAAGTCTGAAATTAGCGTTCATTAAAATCATGATTTTTCTAAGAGTGAATTTTTATGGAGATTTTGTGAGTGAATTCGATTTGTACCACGATTCTAACCACTTTTCCAAAATTTTAGCCCATTTGGTACCATAGAGCCTGAGAAAACTGCTTCCGAAATTCGAACCCAAGTCTGAAATTAGCGTCCATAAAAATTATGATTTTTAAAAAAATCCAACTTTATATAGATTTTGTGACTGAATTCGATTTGGAGCATGATTCTTATGACTGTTCCAAAATTCTAGCCCATTTGGTACCATAGAGCCTGAGAAAACTGCTTCCAAAGTTCGAACCCAAGTCTGAAATTAGCGTTCATTAAATTCAAGATTTTTCTAAGAGTCAAACTTTATGGAGATTTTGTTACTGGATTCGATTTGTACCACGATTCTTACCACGTTTCCAAAATTTCTGCCCATTTGGTACCATAGAGCCTGAGAAAACTGCTTCCAAAGTTCGAACCCAAGTCTGAAATTAGCGTCCATAAAAATTATGATTTTTAAAATAATCCAACTTTATATAGATTTTGTGACTGAATTCGATTTGGAGCATGATTCTTATGACTATTCCAAAATTCTAGCCCATTTGGTACCATAGAGCCTGAGAAAACTGCTTCAAAAGTTCGAACCCAAGTCTGAAATAAGCGTTCATTAAATTCAAGATTTTTCTAAGAGTCAAACTTTATGGAGATTTTGTGACTGAATTTGATTTGTTCCACGATTTTTACCACGTTTCCAAAATTTCTGCCCATTTGGTACCATAGAGCCTGAGAAAACTGCTTCCAAAGTTCGAACCCAAGTCTGAAATTAGCGTCCATAAAAATTATGATATTTAAAAAAATCCAACTTTTTATAGATTTTGTGACTGAATTCGAATTGGAGCATGATTCTTATGACTGTTCCAAAATTCTAGCCCATTTGGTACCATAGAGCCTGAGAAAACTGCTTCCAAAGTTCGAACCCAAGTCTGAAATTAGCGTTCATTAAAATCATGATTTTTCTAAGAGTGAATTTTTATGGAGATTTTGTGAGTGAATTCGATTTGTACCACGATTCTTACCACTTTTCCAAAATTTTAGCCCATTTGGTACCATAGAGCCTGAGAAAACTGCTTCCGAAATTCGAACCCAAGTCTGAAATTAGCGTCCATAAAAATTATGATTTTTAAAAAAATCCAACTTTATATAGATTTTGTGACTGAATTCGATTTGGAGCATGATTCTTATGACTGTTCCAAAATTCTAGCCCATTTGGTACCATAGAGCCTGAGAAAACTGCTTCCAAAGTTCGAACCCAAGTCTGAAATTAGCGTTCATTAAATTCAAGATTTTTCTAAGAGTCAAACTTTATGGAGATTTTGTGACTGAATTCGATTTGGAGCATGATTCTTATGACTGTTCCAAAATTCTAGCCCATTTGGTACCATAGAGCCTGAGAAAACTGCTTCCAAAGTTCGAACCCAAGTCTGAAATTAACGTCCATAAAAATTATGATTTTTAAAAAAATCCAACTTTATATAGATTATGTGACTGAATTCGATTTGGAGCATGATTCTAATGACTGTTCCAAACTTCTAGCCCATTTGGTACCGTAGAGCCTGAGAAAACTGCTTCCAAAGTTCGAACCCAAGTCTGAAATTAGCGTCCATAAAAATTATGATTTTTAAAAAAATCCAACTTTATATAGATTTTGTGACTGAATTCGATTTGGAGCATGATTCTTATGACTGTTCCATTATTCTAGCCCATTTGGTACCATAGAGCCTGAGAAAACTGCTTCCAAAGTTCGAACCGAAGTCTGAAATTAGCGTTCATTAAATTCAAGATTTTTCTAAGAGTCAAACTTTATGGAGATTTTGTGACTGGATTCGATTTGTACCACGATTCTTACCACGTTTCCAAAATTTCTGCCCATTTGGTACCATAGAGCCTGAGAAAACTGCTTCCAAAGTTCGAACCCAAGTCTGAAATTAGCGTCCATAAAAATTATGATTTTTAAAATAATCCAACTTTATATAGATTTTGTGACTGAATTCGATTTGGAGCATGATTCTTATGACTGTTCCAAACTTCTAGCCCATTTGGTACCATAGAGCCTGAGAAAACTGCTTCCAAAGTTCGAACCCAAGTCTGAAATTAGCGTCCATAAAAATAATGATTTAAAAAAAAATCCAACTTTATATAGATTTTGTGACTGAACTCGATTTGGAGCATGATTCTTATGACTATTCCAAACTTCTAGCCCATTTGGTACCATAGAGCCTGAGAAAACTGCTTCCAAAGTTCGAACCCAAGTCTGAAATTAACGTCCATAAAAATTATGATTTTTAAAAAAATCCAACTTTATATAGATTATGTGACTGAATTCGATTTGGAGCATGATTCTAATGACTGTTCCAAACTTCTAGCCCATTTGGTACCGTAGAGCCTGAGAAAACTGCTTCCAAAGTTCGAACCCAAGTCTGAAATTAGCGTCCATAAAAATTATGATTTTTAAAAAAATCCAACTTTATATAGATTATGTGACTGAATTCGATTTGGAGCATGATTCTAATGACTGTTCCAAACTTCTAGCCCATTTGGTACCATAGAGCCTGAGAAAACTGCTTCCAAAGTTCGAACCCAAGTCTGAAATTAGCGTTCATTAAAATCATGATTTTTCTAAGAGTGAATTTTTATGGAGATTTTGTGAGTGAATTCGATTTGTACCACGATTCTTACCACTTTTCCAAAATTTTAGCCCATTTGGTACCATAGAGCCTGAGAAAACTGCTTCCGAAGTTCGAACCCAAGTCTGAAATTAGCGTTCATTAAATTCAAGATTTTTCTAAGAGTCAAACTTTATGGAGATTTTGTGACTGAATTTGATTTGTACCACGATTTTTACCACGTTTCCAAAATTTCTGCCCATTTGGTACCATAGAGCCTGAGAAAACTGCTTCCAAAGTTCGAACCCAAGTCTGAAATTAGAGTCCATAAAAATTATGATATTTAAAAAAATCCAACTTTATATAGATTTTGTGACTGAATTCGATTTGGAGCATGATTCTTATGACTGTTCCAAAATTCTAGCCCATTTGGTACCATAGAGCCTGAGAAAACTGCTTCCAAAGTTCGAACCCAAGTCTGAAATTAGCGTCCATTAAAATGATGATTTTTCTAAGAGTGAAACTTTATGGAGATTTTGTGACTGAATTCGATTTGTACCACGATTTTTACCACGTTTCCAAAATTTCAGCCCATTTGGTACCATAGAGCCTGAGAAAACTGCTTCCAAAGTTCGAACGCAAGTCTGAAATTAGCGTCCATAAAAATTATGATTTTTAAAAAAATCCAACTTTATATAGATTATGTGACTGAATTCGATTTGGAGCATGATTCTAATGACTGTTCCAAACTTCTAGCCCATTTGGTACCATAGAGCCTGAGAAAACTGCTACCAAAGTTCGAACCCAAGTCTGAAATTAGGGTTCATTAAAATCAAGATTTTTTAAAAAATCCAACTTTATATAGATTTTGTGACTGAATTCGATTTGGAGCATGATTCTTATGACTGTTCCAAAATTCTAGCCCATTTGGTACCATAGAGCCTGAGAAAACTGCTTCCAAAGTTCGAACCCAAGTCTGAAATAAGCGTTCATTAAATTCAAGATTTTTCTAAGAGTCAAACTTTATGGAGATTTTGTGACTGAATTTGATTTGTACCACGATTTTTACCACGTTTCCAAAATTTCTGCCCATTTGGTACCATAGAGCCTGAGAAAACTGCTTCCAAAGTTCGAACGCAAGTCTGAAATTAGCGTCCATAAAAATTATGATTTTTAAAAAAATCCAACTTTATATAGATTATGTGACTGAATTCGATTTGGAGCATGATTCTAATGACTGTTCCAAACTTCTAGCCCATTTGGTACCATAGAGCCTGAGAAAACTGCTTCCAAAGTTCGAACCCAAGTCTGAAATTAGCGTTCATTAAAATCATGATTTTTCTAAGAGTGAATTTTTATGGAGATTTTGTGAGTGAATTCGATTTGTACCACGATTCTTACCACTTTTCCAAAATTTTAGCCCATTTGGTACCATAGAGCCTGAGAAAACTGCTTCCGAAGTTCGAACCCAAGTCTGAAATTAGCGTTCATTAAATTCAAGATTTTTCTAAGAGTCAAACTTTATGGAGATTTTGTGACTGAATTTGATTTGTACCACGATTTATACCACGTTTCCAAAATTTCTGCCCATTTGGTACCATAGAGCCTGAGAAAACTGCTTCCAAAGTTCGAACCCAAGTCTGAAATTAGCGTCCATAAAAATTATGATATTTAAAAAAATCCAACTTTATATAGATTTTGTGACTGAATTCGATTTGGAGCATGATTCTTATGACTGTTCCAAACTTCTAGCCCATTTGGTACCATAGAGCCTGAGAAAACTGCTTCCAAAGTTCGAACCCAAGTCTGAAATTAGGGTTCATTAAAATCAAGATTTTTTAAAAAATCCAACTTTATATTGATTTTGTGACTGAATTCGATTTGGAGCATGATTCTTATGACTGTTCCAAAATTCTAGCCCATTTGGTACCATAGAGCCTGAGAAAACTGCTTCCAAAGTTCGAACCCAAGTCTGAAATAAGCGTTCATTAAATTCAAGATTTTTCTAAGAGTCAAACTTAATGGAGATTTTGTGACTGAATTTGATTTGTACCACGATTTTTACCACGTTTCCAAAATTTCTGCCCATTTGGTACCATAGAGCCTGAGAAAACTGCTTCCAAAGTTCGAACCCAAGTCTGAAATTAGCGTCCATAAAAATTATGATATTTAAAAAAATCCAACTTTTTATAGATTTTGTGACTGAATTCGAATTGGAGCATGATTCTTATGACTGTTCCAAAATTCTAGCCCATTTGGTACCATAGAGCCTGAGAAAACTGCTTCCAAAGTTCGAACCCAAGTCTGAAATTAGCGTTCATTAAAATCATGATTTTTCTAAGAGTGAATTTTTATGGAGATTTTGTGAGTGAATTCGATTTGTACCACGATTCTTACCACTTTTCCAAAATTTTAGCCCATTTGGTACCATAGAGCCTGAGAAAACTGCTTCCAAAGTTCGAACCCAAGTCTGAAATTAGCGTCCATAAAAATTATGATTTTTAAAATAATCCAACTTTATATAGATTTTGTGACTGAATTCGATTTGGAGCATGATTCTTATGACTATTCCAAAATTCTAGCCCATTTGGTACCATAGAGCCTGAGAAAACTGCTTCAAAAGTTCGAACCCAAGTCTGAAATAAGCGTTCATTAAATTCAAGATTTTTCTAAGAGTCAAACTTTATGGAGATTTTGTGACTGAATTTGATTTGTACCACGATTTTTACCACGTTTCCAAAATTTCTGCCCATTTGGTACCATAGAGCCTGAGAAAACTGCTTCCAAAGTTCGAACCCAAGTCTGAAATTAGCGTCCATAAAAATTATGATATTTAAAAAAATCCAACTTTTTATAGATTTTGTGACTGAATTCGAATTGGAGCATGATTCTTATGACTGTTCCAAAATTCTAGCCCATTTGGTACCATAGAGCCTGAGAAAACTGCTTCCAAAGTTCGAACCCAAGTCTGAAATTAGCGTTCATTAAAATCATGATTTTTCTAAGAGTGAATTTTTATGGAGATTTTGTGAGTGAATTCGATTTGTACCACGATTCTTACCACTTTTCCAAAATTTTAGCCCATTTGGTACCATAGAGCCTGAGAAAACTGCTTCCGAAATTCGAACCCAAGTCTGAAATTAGCGTCCATAAAAAGTATGATTTTTAAAAAAATCCAACTTTATATAGATTTTGTGACTGAATTCGATTTGGAGCATGATTCTTATGACTGTTCCAAAATTCTAGCCCATTTGGTACCATAGAGCCTGAGAAAACTGCTTCCAAAGTTCGAACCCAAGTCTGAAATTAGCGTTCATTAAATTCAAGATTTTTCTAAGAGTCAAACTTTATGGAGATTTTGTGACTGGATTCGATTTGTACCACGATTCTTACCACGTTTCCAAAATTTCTGCCCATTTGGTACCATAGAGCCTGAGAAAACTGCTTCCAAAGTTCGAACCCAAGTCTGAAATTAGCGTCCATAAAAATTATGATTTTTAAAATAATCCAACTTTATATAGATTTTGTGACTGAATTCGATTTGGAGCATGATTCTTATGACTGTTCCAAACTTCTAGCCCATTTGGTACCATAGAGCCTGAGAAAACTGCTTCCAAAGTTCGAACCCATGTCTGAAATTAGCGTCCATAAAAATAATGATTTAAAAAAAAATCCAACTTTATATAGATTTTGTGACTGAACTCGATTTGGAGCATGATTCTTATGACTATTCCAAACTTGTAGCCCATTTGGTACCATAGAGCCTGAGAAAACTGCTTCCAAAGTTCGAACCCAAGTCTGAAATTAACGTCCATAAAAATTATGATTTTTAAAAAAATCCAACTTTATATAGATTATGTGACTGAATTCGATTTGGAGCATGATTCTAATGACTGTTCCAAACTTCTAGCCCATTTGGTACCGTAGAGCCTGAGAAAACTGCTTCCAAAGTTCGAACCCAAGTCTGAAATTAGCGTCCATAAAAATTATGATTTTTAAAAAAATCCAACTTTATATAGATTTTGTGACTGAATTCGATTTGGAGCATGATTCTTATGACTGTTCCAATATTCTAGCCCATTTGGTACCATAGAGCCTGAGAAAACTGCTTCCAAAGTTCGAACCCAAGTCTGAAATTAGCGTTCATTAAATTCAAGATTTTTCTAAGAGTCAAACTTTATGGAGATTTTGTGACTGGATTCGATTTGTACCACGATTCTTACCACGTTTCCAAAATTTCTGCCCATTTGGTACCATAGAGCCTGAGAAAACTGCTTCCAAAGTTCGAACGCAAGTCTGAAATTAGCGTCCATAAAAATTATGATTTTTAAAATAATCCAACTTTATATAGATTTTGTGACTGAATTCGATTTGGAGCATGATTCTTATGACTATTCCAAAATTCTAGCCCATTTGGTACCATAGAGCCTGAGAAAACTGCTTCAAAAGTTCGAACCCAAGTCTGAAATAAGCGTTCATTAAATTCAAGATTTTTCTAAGAGTCAAACTTTATGGAGATTTTGTGACTGAATTTGATTTGTACCACGATTTTTACCACGTTTCCAAAATTTCTGCCCATTTGGTACCATAGAGCCTGAGAAAACTGCTTCCAAAGTTCGAACCCAAGTCTGAAATTAGCGTCCATAAAAATTATGATATTTAAAAAAATCCAACTTTTTATAGATTTTGTGACTGAATTCGAATTGGAGCATGATTCTTATGACTGTTCCAAAATTCTAGCCCATTTGGTACCATAGAGCCTGAGAAAACTGCTTCCAAAGTTCGAACCCAAGTCTGAAATTAGCGTTCATTAAAATCATGATTTTTCTAAGAGTGAATTTTTATGGAGATTTTGTGAGTGAATTCGATTTGTACCACGATTCTTACCACTTTTCCAAAATTTTAGCCCATTTGGTACCATAGAGCCTGAGAAAACTGCTTCCGAAATTCGAACCCAAGTCTGAAATTAGCGTCCATAAAAAGTATGATTTTTAAAAAAATCCAACTTTATATAGATTTTGTGACTGAATTCGATTTGGAGCATGATTCTTATGACTGTTCCAAAATTCTAGCCCATTTGGTACCATAGAGCCTGAGAAAACTGCTTCCAAAGTTCGAACCCAAGTCTGAAATTAGCGTTCATTAAATTCAAGATTTTTCTAAGAGTCAAACTTTATGGAGATTTTGTGACTGGATTCGATTTGTACCACGATTCTTACCACGTTTCCAAAATTTCTGCCCATTTGGTACCATAGAGCCTGAGAAAACTGCTTCCAAAGTTCGAACCCAAGTCTGAAATTAGCGTCCATAAAAATTATGATTTTTAAAATAATCCAACTTTATATAGATTTTGTGACTGAATTCGATTTGGAGCATGATTCTTATGACTGTTCCAAACTTCTAGCCCATTTGGTACCATAGAGCCTGAGAAAACTGCTTCCAAAGTTCGAACCCATGTCTGAAATTAGCGTCCATAAAAATAATGATTTAAAAAAAAATCCAACTTTATATAGATTTTGTGACTGAACTCGATTTGGAGCATGATTCTTATGACTATTCCAAACTTCTAGCCCATTTGGTACCATAGAGCCTGAGAAAACTGCTTCCAAAGTTCGAACCCAAGTCTGAAATTAACGTCCATAAAAATTATGATTTTTAAAAAAATCCAACTTTATATAGATTATGTGACTGAATTCGATTTGGAGCATGATTCTAATGACTGTTCCAAACTTCTAGCCCATTTGGTACCGTAGAGCCTGAGAAAACTGCTTCCAAAGTTCGAACCCAAGTCTGAAATTAGCGTCCATAAAAATTATGATTTTTAAAAAAATCCAACTTTATATAGATTTTGTGACTGAATTTGATTTGGAGCATGATTCTTATGACTGTTCCAATATTCTAGCCCATTTGGTACCATAGAGCCTGAGAAAACTGCTTCCAAAGTTCGAACCCAAGTCTGAAATTAGCGTTCATTAAATTCAAGATTTTTCTAAGAGTCAAACTTTATGGAGATTTTGTGACTGGATTCGATTTGTACCACGATTCTTACCACGTTTCCAAAATTTCTGCCCATTTGGTACCATAGAGCCTGAGAAAACTGCTTCCAAAGTTCGAACGCAAGTCTGAAATTAGCGTCCATAAAAATTATGATTTTTAAAAAAATCCAACTTTATATAGATTATGTGACTGAATTCGATTTGGAGCATGATTCTAATGACTGTTCCAAACTTCTAGCCCATTTGGTACCATAGAGCCTGAGAAAACTGCTTCCAAAGTTCGAACCCAAGTCTTAAATTAGGGTTCATTAAAATCAAGATTTTTTAAAAAATCCAACTTTATATAGATTTTGTGACTGAATTCGATTTGGAGCATGATTCTTATGACTGTTCCAAAATTCTAGCCCATTTGGTACCATAGAGCCTGAGAAAACTGCTTCCAAAGTTCGAACCCAAGTCTGAAATAAGCGTTCATTAAATTCAAGATTTTTCTAAGAGTCAAACTTTATGGAAATTTTGTGACTGAATTTGATTTGTACCACGATTTTTACCACGTTTCCAAAATTTCTGCCCATTTGGTACCATAGAGCCTGAGAAAACTGCTTCCAAAGTTCGAACGCAAGTCTGAAATTAGCGTCCATAAAAATTATGATTTTTAAAAAAATCCAACTTTATATAGATTATGTGACTGAATTCGATTTGGAGCATGATTCTAATGACTGTTCCAAACTTCTAGCCCATTTGGTACCATAGAGCCTGAGAAAACTGCTTCCAAAGTTCGAACCCAAGTCTGAAATTAGCGTTCATTAAAATCATGATTTTTCTAAGAGTGAATTTTTATGGAGATTTTGTGAGTGAATTCGATTTGTACCACGATTCTTACCACTTTTCCAAAATTTTAGCCCATTTGGTACCATAGAGCCTGAGAAAACTGCTTCCGAAGTTCGAACCCAAGTCTGAAATTAGCGTTCATTAAATTCAAGATTTTTCTAAGAGTCAAACTTTATGGAGATTTTGTGACTGAATTTGATTTGTACCACGATTTTTACCACGTTTCCAAAATTTCTGCCCATTTGGTACCATAGAGCCTGAGAAAACTGCTTCCAAAGTTCGAACCCAAGTCTGAAATTAGCGTCCATAAAAATTATGATATTTAAAAAAATCCAACTTTATATAGATTTTGTGACTGAATTCGATTTGGAGCATGATTCTTATGACTGTTCCAAACTTCTAGCCCATTTGGTACCATAGAGCCTGAGAAAACTGCTTCCAAAGTTCGAACCCAAGTCTGAAATTAGGGTTCATTAAAATCAAGATTTTTTAAAAAATCCAACTTTATATAGATTTTGTGACTGAATTCGATTTGGAGCATGATTCTTATGACTGTTCCAAAATTCTAGCCCATTTGGTACCATAGAGCCTGAGAAAACTGCTTCCAAAGTTCGAACCCAAGTCTGAAATAAGCGTTCATTAAATTCAAGATTTTTCTAAGAGTCAAACTTAATGGAGATTTTGTGACTGAATTTGATTTGTACCACGATTTTTACCACGTTTCCAAAATTTCTGCCCATTTGGTACCATAGAGCCTGAGAAAACTGCTTCCAAAGTTCGAACCCAAGTCTGAAATTAGCGTCCATAAAAATTATGATATTTAAAAAAATCCAACTTTTTATAGATTTTGTGACTGAATTCGAATTGGAGCATGATTATTATGACTGTTCCAAAATTCTAGCCCATTTGGTACCATAGAGCCTGAGAAAACTGCTTCCAAAGTTCGAACCCAAGTCTGAAATTAGCGTTCATTAAAATCATGATTTTTCTAAGAGTGAATTTTTATGGAGATTTTGTGAGTGAATTCGATTTGTACCACGATTCTAACCACTTTTCCAAAATTTTAGCCCATTTGGTACCATAGAGCCTGAGAAAACTGCTTCCGAAATTCGAACCCAAGTCTGAAATTAGCGTCCATAAAAATTATGATTTTTAAAAAAATCCAACTTTATATAGATTTTGTGACTGAATTCGATTTGGAGCATGATTCTTATGACTGTTCCAAAATTCTAGCCCATTTGGTACCATAGAGCCTGAGAAAACTGCTTCCAAAGTTCGAACCCAAGTCTGAAATTAGCGTTCATTAAATTCAAGATTTTTCTAAGAGTCAAACTTTATGGAGATTTTGTGACTGGATTCGATTTGTACCACGATTCTTACCACGTTTCCAAAATTTCTGCCCATTTGGTACCATAGAGCCTGAGAAAACTGCTTCCAAAGTTCGAACCCAAGTCTGAAATTAGCGTCCATAAAAATTATGATTTTTAAAATAATCCAACTTTATATAGATTTTGTGACTGAATTCGATTTGGAGCATGATTCTTATGACTGTTCCAAACTTCTAGCCCATTTGGTACCATAGAGCCTGAGAAAACTGCTTCCAAAGTTCGAACCCAAGTCTGAAATTAGCGTCCATAAAAATAATGATTTAAAAAAAAATCCAACTTTATATAGATTTTGTGACTGAACTCGATTTGGAGCATGATTCTTATGACTATTCCAAACTTCTAGCCCATTTGGTACCATAGAGCCTGAGAAAACTGCTTCCAAAGTTCGAACCCAAGTCTGAAATTAACGTCCATAAAAATTATGATTTTTAAAAAAATCCAACTTTATATAGATTATGTGACTGAATTCGATTTGGAGCATGATTCTAATGACTGTTCCAAACTTCTAGCCCATTTGGTACCGTAGAGCCTGAGAAAACTGCTTCCAAAGTTCGAACCCAAGTCTGAAATTAGCGTCCATAAAAATTATGATTTTTAAAAAAATCCAACTTTATATAGATTTTGTGACTGAATTCGATTTGGAGCATGATTCTTATGACTGTTCCAATATTCTAGCCCATTTGGTACCATAGAGCCTGAGAAAACTGCTTCCAAAGTTCGAACCCAAGTCTGAAATTAGCGTTCATTAAATTCAAGATTTTTCTAAGAGTCAAACATTATGGAGATTTTGTGACTGGATTCGATTTGTACCACGATTCTTACCACGTTTCCAAAATTTCTGCCCATTTGGTACCATAGAGCCTGAGAAAACTGCTTCCAAAGTTCGAACCCAAGTCTGAAATTAGCGTCCATAAAAATAATGATTTAAAAAAAAATCCAACTTTATATAGATTTTGTGACTGAACTCGATTTGGAGCATGATTCTTATGACTATTCCAAACTTCTAGCCCATTTGGTACCATAGAGCCTGAGAAAACTGCATTCAAAGTTCGAACCCAAGTTTGAAATTAACGTCCATAAAAATTATGATATTTAAAAAAATCCAACTTTATATAGATTTTGTGACTGAATTCGAATTGGAGCATGATTCTTATGACTGTTCCAAAATTCTAGCCCATTTGGTACCATAGAGCCTGAGAAAACTGCTTCCAAAGTTCGAACCCAAGTCTGAAATTAGCGTCCATAAAAATTATGATTTTTAAAATAATCCAACTTTATATAGATTTTGTGACTGAATTCGATTTGGAGCATGATTCTTATGACTGTTCCAAACTTCTAGCCCATTTGGTACCATAGAGCCTGAGAAAACTGCTTCCAAAGTTCGAACCCAAGTCTGAAATTAGCGTCCATAAAAATTATGATTTAAAAAAAAATCCAAATTTATATAGATTTGGTGACTGAACTCGATTTGGAGCACGATTCTTATGACTATTTTAAACTTCTAGCCCATTTGGTACCATAGAGCCTGAGAAAACTGCTTCCAAAGTTCGAACCCAAGTCTGAAATTAACGTCCATAAAAATTGTGATATTTAAAAAAATCCAACTTTATAAAGATTTTGTTACTAAATTCGATTTGTACCACGATTCTTACCACTATTCCAAAATTTCAGCCCATTTGGTACCATAGATTTTGAGAAAACTGCTTCCAAAGTTCGAACCCAAGTCTGAAATTAGCGTCCATTAAAATGATGATTTTTCTAAGAGTGAAACTTTATGGAGATTTTGTGACTGAATTCGATTTGTACCACGATTTTTACCACGTTTCCAAAATTTCAGCCCATTTGGTACCATAGAGCCTGAGAAAACTGATTCCAAAGTTCGAACGCAAGTCTGAAATTAGCGTCCATAAAAATTATGATTTTTAAAAAAATCCAACTTTATATAGATTTTGTGACTGAATTCGATTTGGAGCATGATTCTTATGACTGTTCCAAAATTCTAGCCCATTTGGTACCATAGAGCCTGAGAAAACTGCTTCCAAAGTTCGAACCCAAGTCTGAAATTAGCGTTCATTAAATTCAAGATTTTTCTAAGAGTCAAACTTTATGGAGATTTTGTGACTGAATTCGATTTGGAGCATGATTCTTATGACTGTTCCAAAATTCTAGCCCATTTGGTACCATAGAGCCTGAGAAAACTGCTTCCAAAGTTCGAACCCAAGTCTGAAATTAACGTCCATAAAAATTATGATTTTTAAAAAAATCCAACTTTATATAGATTATGTGACTGAATTCGATTTGGAGCATGATTCTAATGACTGTTCCAAACTTCTAGCCCATTTGGTACCGTAGAGCCTGAGAAAACTGCTTCCAAAGTTCGAACCCAAGTCTGAAATTAGCGTCCATAAAAATTATGATTTTTAAAAAAATCCAACTTTATATAGATTTTGTGACTGAATTCGATTTGGAGCATGATTCTTATGACTGTTCCATTATTCTAGCCCATTTGGTACCATAGAGCCTGAGAAAACTGCTTCCAAAGTTCGAACCGAAGTCTGAAATTAGCGTTCATTAAATTCAAGATTTTTCTAAGAGTCAAACTTTATGGAGATTTTGTGACTGGATTCGATTTGTACCACGATTCTTACCACGTTTCCAAAATTTCTGCCCATTTGGTACCATAGAGCCTGAGAAAACTGCTTCCAAAGTTCGAACCCAAGTCTGAAATTAGCGTCCATAAAAATTATGATTTTTAAAATAATCCAACTTTATATAGATTTTGTGACTGAATTCGATTTGGAGCATGATTCTTATGACTGTTCCAAACTTCTAGCCCATTTGGTACCATAGAGCCTGAGAAAACTGCTTCCAAAGTTCGAACCCAAGTCTGAAATTAGCGTCCATAAAAATAATGATTTAAAAAAAAATCCAACTTTATATAGATTTTGTGACTGAACTCGATTTGGAGCATGATTCTTATGACTATTCCAAACTTCTAGCCCATTTGGTACCATAGAGCCTGAGAAAACTGCTTCCAAAGTTCGAACCCAAGTCTGAAATTAACGTCCATAAAAATTATGATTTTTAAAAAAATCCAACTTTATATAGATTATGTGACTGAATTCGATTTGGAGCATGATTATAATGACTGTTCCAAACTTCTAGCCCATTTGGTACCGTAGAGCCTGAGAAAACTGCTTCCAAAGTTCGAACCCAAGTCTGAAATTAGCGTCCATAAAAATTATGATTTTTAAAAAAATCCAACTTTATATAGATTATGTGACTGAATTCGATTTGGAGCATGATTCTAATGACTGTTCCAAACTTCTAGCCCATTTGGTACCATAGAGCCTGAGAAAACTGCTTCCAAAGTTCGAACCCAAGTCTGAAATTAGCGTTCATTAAAATCATGATTTTTCTAAGAGTGAATTTTTATGGAGATTTTGTGAGTGAATTCGATTTGTACCACGATTCTTACCACTTTTCCAAAATTTTAGCCCATTTGGTACCATAGAGCCTGAGAAAACTGCTTCCGAAGTTCGAACCCAAGTCTGAAATTAGCGTTCATTAAATTCAAGATTTTTCTAAGAGTCAAACTTTATGGAGATTTTGTGACTGAATTTGATTTGTACCACGATTTTTACCACGTTTCCAAAATTTCTGCCCATTTGGTACCATAGAGCCTGAGAAAACTGCTTCCAAAGTTCGAACCCAAGTCTGAAATTAGAGTCCATAAAAATTATGATATTTAAAAAAATCCAACTTTATATAGATTTTGTGACTGAATTCGATTTGGAGCATGATTCTTATGACTGTTCCAAAATTCTAGCCCATTTGGTACCATAGAGCCTGAGAAAACTGCTTCCAAAGTTCGAACCCAAGTCTGAAATTAGCGTCCATTAAAATGATGATTTTTCTAAGAGTGAAACTTTATGGAGATTTTGTGACTGAATTCGATTTGTACCACGATTTTTACCACGTTTCCAAAATTTCAGCCCATTTGGTACCATAGAGCCTGAGAAAACTGCTTCCAAAGTTCGAACGCAAGTCTGAAATTAGCGTCCATAAAAATTATGATTTTTAAAAAAATCCAACTTTATATAGATTATGTGACTGAATTCGATTTGGAGCATGATTCTAATGACTGTTCCAAACTTCTAGCCCATTTGGTACCATAGAGCCTGAGAAAACTGCTACCAAAGTTCGAACCCAAGTCTGAAATTAGGGTTCATTAAAATCAAGATTTTTTAAAAAATCCAACTTTATATAGATTATGTGACTGAATTCGATTTGGAGCATGATTCTAATGACTGTTCCAAACTTCTAGCCCATTTGGTACCATAGAGCCTGAGAAAACTGCTTCCAAAGTTCGAACCCAAGTCTGAAATAAGCGTTCATTAAATTCAAGATTTTTCTAAGAGTCAAACTTTATGGAGATTTTGTGACTGAATTTGATTTGTACCACGATTTTTACCACGTTTCCAAAATTTCTGCCCATTTGGTACCATAGAGCCTGAGAAAACTGCTTCCAAAGTTCGAACGCAAGTCTGAAATTAGCGTCCATAAAAATTATGATTTTTAAAAAAATCCAACTTTATATAGATTATGTGACTGAATTCGATTTGGAGCATGATTCTAATGACTGTTCCAAACTTCTAGCCCATTTGGTACCATAGAGCCTGAGAAAACTGCTTCCAAAGTTCGAACCCAAGTCTGAAATTAGCGTTCATTAAAATCATGATTTTTCTAAGAGTGAATTTTTATGGAGATTTTGTGAGTGAATTCGATTTGTACCACGATTCTTACCACTTTTCCAAAATTTTAGCCCATTTGGTACCATAGAGCCTGAGAAAACTGCTTCCGAAGTTCGAACCCAAGTCTGAAATTAGCGTTCATTAAATTCAAGATTTTTCTAAGAGTCAAACTTTATGGAGATTTTGTGACTGAATTTGATTTGTACCACGATTTATACCACGTTTCCAAAATTTCTGCCCATTTGGTACCATAGAGCCTGAGAAAACTGCTTCCAAAGTTCGAACCCAAGTCTGAAATTAGCGTCCATAAAAATTATGATATTTAAAAAAATCCAACTTTATATAGATTTTGTGACTGAATTCGATTTGGAGCATGATTCTTATGACTGTTCCAAACTTCTAGCCCATTTGGTACCATAGAGCCTGAGAAAACTGCTTCCAAAGTTCGAACCCAAGTCTGAAATTAGGGTTCATTAAAATCAAGATTTTTTAAAAAATCCAACTTTATATTGATTTTGTGACTGAATTCGATTTGGAGCATGATTCTTATGACTGTTCCAAAATTCTAGCCCATTTGGTACCATAGAGCCTGAGAAAACTGCTTCCAAAGTTCGAACCCAAGTCTGAAATAAGCGTTCATTAAATTCAAGATTTTTCTAAGAGTCAAACTTAATGGAGATTTTGTGACTGAATTTGATTTGTACCACGATTTTTACCACGTTTCCAAAACTTCTAGCCCATTTGGTACCATAGAGCCTGAGAAAACTGCTTCCAAAGTTCGAACCCAAGTCTGAAATTAGCGTTCATTAAAATCATGATTTTTCTAAGAGTGAATTTTTATGGAGATTTTGTGAGTGAATTCGATTTGTACCACGATTCTTACCACTTTTCCAAAATTTTAGCCCATTTGGTACCATAGAGCCTGAGAAAACTGCTTCCAAAGTTCGAACCCAAGTCTGAAATTAGCGTCCATAAAAATTATGATTTTTAAAATAATCCAACTTTATATAGATTTTGTGACTGAATTCGATTTGGAGCATGATTCTTATGACTATTCCAAAATTCTAGCCCATTTGGTACCATAGAGCCTGAGAAAACTGCTTCAAAAGTTCGAACCCAAGTCTGAAATAAGCGTTCATTAAATTCAAGATTTTTCTAAGAGTCAAACTTTATGGAGATTTTGTGACTGAATTTGATTTGTACCACGATTTTTACCACGTTTCCAAAATTTCTGCCCATTTGGTACCATAGAGCCTGAGAAAACTGCTTCCAAAGTTCGAACCCAAGTCTGAAATTAGCGTCCATAAAAATTATGATATTTAAAAAAATCCAACTTTTTATAGATTTTGTGACTGAATTCGAATTGGAGCATGATTCTTATGACTGTTCCAAAATTCTAGCCCATTTGGTACCATAGAGCCTGAGAAAACTGCTTCCAAAGTTCGAACCCAAGTCTGAAATTAGCGTTCATTAAAATCATGATTTTTCTAAGAGTGAATTTTTATGGAGATTTTGTGAGTGAATTCGATTTGTACCACGATTCTTACCACTTTTCCAAAATTTTAGCCCATTTGGTACCATAGAGCCTGAGAAAACTGCTTCCGAAATTCGAACCCAAGTCTGAAATTAGCGTCCATAAAAAGTATGATTTTTAAAAAAATCCAACTTTATATAGATTTTGTGACTGAATTCGATTTGGAGCATGATTCTTATGACTGTTCCAAAATTCTAGCCCATTTGGTACCATAGAGCCTGAGAAAACTGCTTCCAAAGTTCGAACCCAAGTCTGAAATTAGCGTTCATTAAATTCAAGATTTTTCTAAGAGTCAAACTTTATGGAGATTTTGTAACTGGATTCGATTTGTACCACGATTCTTACCACGTTTCCAAAATTTCTGCCCATTTGGTACCATAGAGCCTGAGAAAACTGCTTCCAAAGTTCGAACCCAAGTCTGAAATTAGCGTCCATAAAAATTATGATTTTTAAAATAATCCAACTTTATATAGATTTTGTGACTGAATTCGATTTGGAGCATGATTCTTATGACTGTTCCAAACTTCTAGCCCATTTGGTACCATAGAGCCTGAGAAAACTGCTTCCAAAGTTCGAACCCATGTCTGAAATTAGCGTCCATAAAAATAATGATTTAAAAAAAAATCCAACTTTATATAGATTTTGTGACTGAACTCGATTTGGAGCATGATTCTTATGACTATTCCAAACTTCTAGCCCATTTGGTACCATAGAGCCTGAGAAAACTGCTTCCAAAGTTCGAACCCAAGTCTGAAATTAACGTCCATAAAAATTATGATTTTTAAAAAAATCCAACTTTATATAGATTATGTGACTGAATTCGATTTGGAGCATGATTCTAATGACTGTTCCAAACTTCTAGCCCATTTGGTACCGTAGAGCCTGAGAAAACTGCTTCCAAAGTTCGAACCCAAGTCTGAAATTAGCGTCCATAAAAATTATGA
Source organism: Hesperophylax magnus (assembly GCA_026573805.1). Taxonomy (NCBI): domain Eukaryota; kingdom Metazoa; phylum Arthropoda; class Insecta; order Trichoptera; family Limnephilidae; genus Hesperophylax; species Hesperophylax magnus. The sequence continues at coordinate 30,811 of JAIUSX010000043.1, read as the reverse complement.
TTTTTAAAAAAATCCAACTTTATATAGATTTTGTGACTGAATTCGATTTGGAGCATGATTCTTATGACTGTTCCAATATTCTAGCCCATTTGGTACCATAGAGCCTGAGAAAACTGCTTCCAAAGTTCGAACCCAAGTCTGAAATTAGCGTTCATTAAATTCAAGATTTTTCTAAGAGTCAAACTTTATGGAGATTTTGTGACTGGATTCGATTTGTACCACGATTCTTACCACGTTTCCAAAATTTCTGCCCATTTGGTACCATAGAGCCTGAGAAAACTGCTTCCAAAGTTCGAACGCAAGTCTGAAATTAGCGTCCATAAAAATTATGATTTTTAAAAAAATCCAACTTTATATAGATTATGTGACTGAATTCGATTTGGAGCATGATTCTAATGACTGTTCCAAACTTCTAGCCCATTTGGTACCATAGAGCCTGAGAAAACTGCTTCCAAAGTTCGAACCCAAGTCTGAAATTAGGGTTCATTAAAATCAAGATTTTTTAAAAAATCCAACTTTATATAGATTTTGTGACTGAATTCGATTTGGAGCATGATTCTTATGACTGTTCCAAAATTCTAGCCCATTTGGTACCATAGAGCCTGAGAAAACTGCTTCCAAAGTTCGAACGCAAGTCTGAAATTAGCGTCCATAAAAATTATGATTTTTAAAAAAATCCAACTTTATATAGATTATGTGACTGAATTCGATTTGGAGCATGATTCTAATGACTGTTCCAAACTTCTAGCCCATTTGGTACCATAGAGCCTGAGAAAACTGCTTCCAAAGTTCGAACCCAAGTCTGAAATTAGCGTTCATTAAAATCATGATTTTTCTAAGAGTGAATTTTTATGGAGATTTTGTGAGTGAATTCGATTTGTACCACGATTCTTACCACTTTTCCAAAATTTTAGCCCATTTGGTACCATAGAGCCTGAGAAAACTGCTTCCGAAGTTCGAACCCAAGTCTGAAATTAGCGTTCATTAAATTCAAGATTTTTCTAAGAGTCAAACTTTATGGAGATTTTGTGACTGAATTTGATTTGTACCACGATTTTTACCACGTTTCCAAAATTTCTGCCCATTTGGTACCATAGAGCCTGAGAAAACTGCTTCCAAAGTTCGAACCCAAGTCTGAAATTAGCGTCCATAAAAATTATGATATTTAAAAAAATCCAACTTTATATAGATTTTGTGACTGAATTCGATTTGGAGCATGATTCTTATGACTGTTCCAAACTTCTAGCCCATTTGGTACCATAGAGCCTGAGAAAACTGCTTCCAAAGTTCGAACCCAAGTCTGAAATTAGGGTTCATTAAAATCAAGATTTTTTAAAAAATCCAACTTTATATAGATTTTGTGACTGAATTCGATTTGGAGCATGATTCTTATGACTGTTCCAAAATTCTAGCCCATTTGGTACCATAGAGCCTGAGAAAACTGCTTCCAAAGTTCGAACCCAAGTCTGAAATAAGCGTTCATTAAATTCAAGATTTTTCTAAGAGTCAAACTTAATGGAGATTTTGTGACTGAATTTGATTTGTACCACGATTTTTACCACGTTTCCAAAATTTCTGCCCATTTGGTACCATAGAGCCTGAGAAAACTGCTTCCAAAGTTCGAACCCAAGTCTGAAATTAGCGTCCATAAAAATTATGATATTTAAAAAAATCCAACTTTTTATAGATTTTGTGACTGAATTCGAATTGGAGCATGATTCTTATGACTGTTCCAAAATTCTAGCCCATTTGGTACCATAGAGCCTGAGAAAACTGCTTCCAAAGTTCGAACCCAAGTCTGAAATTAGCGTCCATAAAAATAATGATTTAAAAAAAAATCCAACTTTATATAGATTTTGTGACTGAACTCGATTTGGAGCATGATTCTTATGACTATTCCAAACTTCTAGCCCATTTGGTACCATAGAGCCTGAGAAAACTGCTTCCAAAGTTCGAACCCAAGTCTGAAATTAACGTCCATAAAAATTATGATTTTTAAAAAAATCCAACTTTTTATAGATTTTGTGACTGAATTCGAATTGGAGCATGATTCTTATGACTGTTCCAAAATTCTAGCCCATTTGGTACCATAGAGCCTGAGAAAACTGCTTCCAAAGTTCGAACCCAAGTCTGAAATTAGCGTTCATTAAAATCATGATTTTTCTAAGAGTGAATTTTTATGGAGATTTTGTGAGTGAATTCGATTTGTACCACGATTCTAACCACTTTTCCAAAATTTTAGCCCATTTGGTACCATAGAGCCTGAGAAAACTGCTTCCGAAATTCGAACCCAAGTCTGAAATTAGCGTCCATAAAAATTATGATTTTTAAAAAAATCCAACTTTATATAGATTTTGTGACTGAATTCGATTTGGAGCATGATTCTTATGACTGTTCCAAAATTCTAGCCCATTTGGTACCATAGAGCCTGAGAAAACTGCTTCCAAAGTTCGAACCCAAGTCTGAAATTAGCGTTCATTAAATTCAAGATTTTTCTAAGAGTCAAACTTTATGGAGATTTTGTGACTGGATTCGATTTGTACTACGATTCTTACCACGTTTCCAAAATTTCTGCCCATTTGGTACCATAGAGCCTGAGAAAACTGCTTCCAAAGTTCGAACCCAAGTCTGAAATTAGCGTCCATAAAAATTATGATTTTTAAAATAATCCAACTTTATATAGATTTTGTGACTGAATTCGATTTGGAGCATGATTCTTATGACTGTTCCAAACTTCTAGCCCATTTGGTACCATAGAGCCTGAGAAAACTGCTTCCAAAGTTCGAACCCAAGTCTGAAATTAGCGTCCATAAAAATAATGATTTAAAAAAAAATCCAACTTTATATAGATTTTGTGACTGAACTCGATTTGGAGCATGATTCTTATGACTATTCCAAACTTCTAGCCCATTTGGTACCATAGAGCCTGAGAAAACTGCTTCCAAAGTTCGAACCCAAGTCTGAAATTAACGTCCATAAAAATTATGATTTTTAAAAAAATCCAACTTTATATAGATTATGTGACTGAATTCGATTTGGAGCATGATTCTAATGACTGTTCCAATCTTCTAGCCCATTTGGTACCGTAGAGCCTGAGAAAACTGCTTCCAAAGTTCGAACCCAAGTCTGAAATTAGCGTCCATAAAAATTATGATTTTTAAAAAAATCCAACTTTATATAGATTTTGTGACTGAATTCGATTTGGAGCATGATTCTTATGACTGTTCCAATATTCTAGCCCATTTGGTACCATAGAGCCTGAGAAAACTGCTTCCAAAGTTCGAACCCAAGTCTGAAATTAGCGTTCATTAAATTCAAGATTTTTCTAAGAGTCAAACATTATTGAGATTTTGTGACTGGATTCGATTTGTACCACGATTCTTACCACGTTTCCAAAATTTCTGCCCATTTGGTACCATAGAGCCTGAGAAAACTGCTTCCAAAGTTCGAACCCAAGTCTGAAATTAGCGTCCATAAAAATAATGATTTAAAAAAAAATCCAACTTTATATAGATTTTGTGACTGAACTCGATTTGGAGCATGATTCTTATGACTATTCCAAACTTCTAGCCCATTTGGTACCATAGAGCCTGAGAAAACTGCATTCAAAGTTCGAACCCAAGTTTGAAATTAACGTCCATAAAAATTATGATATTTAAAAAAATCCAACTTTATATAGATTTTGTGACTGAATTCGAATTGGAGCATGATTCTTATGACTGTTCCAAAATTCTAGCCCATTTGGTACCATAGAGCCTGAGAAAACTGCTTCCAAAGTTCGAACCCAAGTCTGAAATTAGCGTCCATAAAAATTATGATTTTTAAAATAATCCAACTTTATATAGATTTTGTGACTGAATTCGATTTGGAGCATGATTCTTATGACTGTTCCAAACTTCTAGCCCATTTGGTACCATAGAGCCTGAGAAAACTGCTTCCAAAGTTCGAACCCAAGTCTGAAATTAGCGTCCATAAAAATTATGATTTAAAAAAAAATCCAAATTTATATAGATTTGGTGACTGAACTCGATTTGGAGCACGATTCTTATGACTATTTTAAACTTCTAGCCCATTTGGTACCATAGAGCCTGAGAAAACTGCTTCCAAAGTTCGAACCCAAGTCTGAAATTAACGTCCATAAAAATTGTGATATTTAAAAAAATCCAACTTTATAAAGATTTTGTTACTAAATTCGATTTGTACCACGATTCTTACCACTATTCCAAAATTTCAGCCCATTTGGTACCATAGATTTTGAGAAAACTGCTTCCAAAGTTCGAACCCAAGTCTGAAATTAGCGTCCATTAAAATGATGATTTTTCTAAGAGTGAAACTTTATGGAGATTTTGTGACTGAATTCGATTTGTACCACGATTTTTACCACGTTTCCAAAATTTCAGCCCATTTGGTACCATAGAGCCTGAGAAAACTGCTTCCAAAGTTCGAACGCAAGTCTGAAATTAGCGTCCATAAAAATTATGATTTTTAAAAAAATCCAACTTTATATAGATTATGTGACTGAATTCGATTTGGAGCATGATTCTTATGACTGTTCCAAAATTCTAGCCCATTTGGTACCATAGAGCCTGAGAAAACTGCTTCCAAAGTTCGAACCCAAGTCTGAAATAAGCGTTCATTAAATTCAAGATTTTTCTAAGAGTCAAACTTTATGGAGATTTTGTGACTGAATTTGATTTGTACCACGATTTTTACCACGTTTCCAAAATTTCTGCCCATTTGGTACCATAGAGCCTGAGAAAACTGCTTCCAAAGTTCGAACGCAAGTCTGAAATTAGCGTCCATAAAAATTATGATTTTTAAAAAAATCCAACTTTATATAGATTATGTGACTGAATTCGATTTGGAGCATGATTCTAATGACTGTTCCAAACTTCTAGCCCATTTGGTACCATAGAGCCTGAGAAAACTGCTTCCAAAGTTCGAACCCAAGTCTGAAATTAGGGTTCATTAAAATCAAGATTTTTTAAAAAATCCAACTTTATATAGATTTTGTGACTGAATTCGATTTGGAGCATGACTGTTCCAAAATTCTAGCCCATTTGGTACCATAGAGCCTGAGAAAACTGCTTCCAAAGTTCGAACCCAAGTCTGAAATAAGCGTTCATTAAATTCAAGATTTTTCTAAGAGTCAAACTTTATGGAGATTTTGTGACTGAATTTGATTTGTACCACGATTTTTACCACGTTTCCAAAATTTCTGCCCATTTGGTACCATAGAGCCTGAGAAAACTGCTTCCAAAGTTCGAACGCAAGTCTGAAATTAGCGTCCATAAAAATTAGGATTTTTAAAAAAATCCAACTTTATATAGATTATGTGACTGAATTCGATTTGGAGCATGATTCTAATGACTGTTCCAAACTTCTAGCCCATTTGGTACCATAGAGCCTGAGAAAACTGCTTCCAAAGTTCGAACCCAAGTCTGAAATTAGGGTTCATTAAAATCAAGATTTTTTAAAAAATCCAACTTTATATAGATTTTGTGACTGAATTCGATTTGGAGCATGATTCTTACGACTGTTCCAAAATTCTAGCCCATTTGGTACCATAGAGCCTGAGAAAACTGCTTCCAAAGTTCGAACCCAAGTCTGAAATAAGCGTTCATTAAATTCAAGATTTTTCTAAGAGTCAAACTTAATGGAGATTTTGTGACTGAATTTGATTTGTACCACGATTTTTACCACGTTTCCAAAATTTCTGCCCATTTGGTACCATAGAGCCTGAGAAAACTGCTTCCAAAGTTCGAACCCAAGTCTGAAATTAGCGTCCATAAAAATTATGATATTTAAAAAAATCCAACTTTTTATAGATTTTGTGACTGAATTCGAATTGGAGCATGATTCTTATGACTGTTCCAAAATTCTAGCCCATTTGGTACCATAGAGCCTGAGAAAACTGCTTCCAAAGTTCGAACCCAAGTCTGAAATTAGCGTTCATTAAATTCAAGATTTTTCTAAGAGTCAAACTTTATGGAGATTTTGTGACTGGATTCGATTTGTACCACGATTCTTACCACGTTTCCAAAATTTCTGCCCATTTGGTACCATAGAGCCTGAGAAAACTGCTTCCAAAGTTCGAACCCAAGTCTGAAATTAGCGTCCATAAAAATTATGATATTTAAAAAAATCCAACTTTTTATAGATTTTGTGACTGAATTCGAATTGGAGCATGATTCTTATGACTGTTCCAAAATTCTAGCCCATTTGGTACCATAGAGCCTGAGAAAACTGCTTCCAAAGTTCGATCCCAAGTCTGAAATTAGCGTTCATTAAAATCATGATTTTTCTAAGAGTGAATTTTTATGGAGATTTTGTGAGTGAATTCGATTTGTACCACGATTCTTACCACTTTTCCAAAATTTTAGCCCATTTGGTACCATAGAGCCTGAGAAAACTGCTTCCGAAGTTCGAACCCAAGTCTGAAATTAGCGTCCATAAAAATTATGATTTTTAAAAAAATCCAACTTTATATAGATTTTGTGACTGAATTCGATTTGGAGCATGATTCTTATGACTGTTCCAAAATTCTAGCCCATTTGGTACCATAGAGCCTGAGAAAACTGCTTCCAAAGTTCGAACCCAAGTCTGAAATTAGCGTTCATTAAATTCAAGATTTTTCTAAGAGTCAAACTTTATGGAGATTTTGTGACTGGATTCGATTTGTACCACGATTCTTACCACGTTTCCAAAATTTCTGCCCATTTGGTACCATAGAGCCTGAGAAAACTGCTTCCAAAGTTCGAACCCAAGTCTGAAATTAGCGTCCATAAAAATTATGATTTTTAAAATAATCCAACTTTATATAGATTTTGTGACTGAATTCGATTTGGAGCATGATTCTTATGACTATTCCAAAATTCTAGCCCATTTGGTACCATAGAGCCTGAGAAAACTGCTTCCAAAGTTCGAACCCAAGTCTGAAATAAGCGTTCATTAAATTCAAGATTTTTCTAAGAGTCAAACTTTATGGAGATTTTGTGACTGAATTTGATTTGTACCACGATTTTTACCACGTTTCCAAAATTTCTGCCCATTTGGTACCATAGAGCCTGAGAAAACTGCTTCCAAAGTTCGAACCCAAGTCTGAAATTAGCGTCCATAAAAATTATGATATTTAAAAAAATCCAACTTTTTATAGATTTTGTGACTGAATTCGAATTGGAGCATGATTCTTATGACTGTTCCAAAATTCTAGCCCATTTGGTACCATAGAGCCTGAGAAAACTGCTTCCAAAGTTCGAACCCAAGTCTGAAATTAGCGTTCATTAAAATCATGATTTTTCTAAGAGTGAATTTTTATGGAGATTTTGTGAGTGAATTCGATTTGTACCACGATTCTTACCACTTTTCCAAAATTTTAGCCCATTTGGTACCATAGAGCCTGAGAAAACTGCTTCCGAAGTTCGAACCCAAGTCTGAAATTAGCGTCCATAAAAATTATGATTTTTAAAAAAATCCAACTTTATATAGATTTTGTGACTGAATTCGATTTGGAGCATGATTCTTATGACTGTTCCAAAATTCTAGCCCATTTGGTACCATAGAGCCTGAGAAAACTGCTTCCAAAGTTCGAACCCAAGTCTGAAATTAGCGTTCATTAAATTCAAGATTTTTCTAAGAGTCAAACTTTATGGAGATTTTGTGACTGGATTCGATTTGTACCACGATTCTTACCACGTTTCCAAAATTTCTGCCCATTTGGTACCATAGAGCCTGAGAAAACTGCTTCCAAAGTTCGAACCCAAGTCTGAAATTAGCGTCCATAAAAATTATGATTTTTAAAATAATCCAACTTTATATAGATTTTGTGACTGAATTCGATTTGGAGCATGATTCTTATGACTGTTCCAAACTTCTAGCCCATTTGGTACCATAGAGCCTGAGAAAACTGCTTCCAAAGTTCGAACCCAAGTCTGAAATTAGCGTCCATAAAAATAATGATTTAAAAAAAAATCCAACTTTATATAGATTTTGTGACTGAACTCGATTTGGAGCATGATTCTTATGACTATTCCAAACTTCTAGCCCATTTGGTACCATAGAGCCTGAGAAAACTGCTTCCAAAGTTCGAACCCAAGTCTGAAATTAACGTCCATAAAAATTATGATTTAAAAAAAAATCCAACTTTATATAGATTATGTGACTGAATTCGATTTGGAGCATGATTCTAATGACTGTTCCAAACTTCTAGCCCATTTGGTACCGTAGAGCCTGAGAAAACTGCTTCCAAAGTTCGAACCCAAGTCTGAAATTAGCGTCCATAAAAATTATGATTTTTAAAAAAATCCAACTTTATATAGATTTTGTGACTGAATTCGATTTGGAGCATGATTCTTATGACTGTTCCAATATTCTAGCCCATTTGGTACCATAGAGCCTGAGAAAACTGCTTCCAAAGTTCGAACCCAAGTCTGAAATTAGCGTTCATTAAATTCAAGATTTTTCTAAGAGTCAAACTTTATGGAGATTTTGTGACTGGATTCGATTTGTACCACGATTCTTACCACGTTTCCAAAATTTCTGCCCATTTGGTACCATAGAGCCTGAGAAAACTGCTTCCAAAGTTCGAACCCAAGTCTGAAATTAGCGTCCATAAAAATTATGATTTTTAAAATAATCCAACTTTATATAGATTTTGTGACTGAATTCGATTTGGAGCATGATTCTTATGACTGTTCCAAACTTCTAGCCCATTTGGTACCATAGAGCCTGAATAAACTGCTTCCAAAGTTCGAACCCAAGTCTGAAATTAGCGTCCATAAAAATAATGATTTAAAAAAAAATCCAACTTTATATAGATTTTGTGACTGAACTCGATTTGGAGCATGATTCTTATGACTATTCCAAACTTCTAGCCCATTTGGTACCATAGAGCCTGAGAAAACTGCTTCCAAAGTTCGAACCCAAGTTTGAAATTAACGTCCATAAAAATTATGATATTTAAAAAAATCCAACTTTATATAGATTTTGTGACTGAATTCGAATTGGAGCATGATTCTTATGACTGTTCCAAAATTCTTGCCCATTTGGTACCATAGAGCCTGAGAAAACTGCTTCCAAAGTTCGAACCCAAGTCTGAAATTAGCGTCCATAAAAATTATGATTTTTAAAATAATCCAACTTTATATAGATTTTGTGACTGAATTCGATTTGGAGCATGATTCTTATGACTGTTCCAAACTTCTAGCCCATTTGGTACCATAGAGCCTGAGAAAACTGCTTCCAAAGTTCGAACCCAAGTCTGAAATTAGCGTCCATAAAAATTATGATTTAAAAAAAAATCCAAATTTATATAGATTTGGTGACTGAACTCGATTTGGAGCACGATTCTTATGACTATTCCAAACTTCTAGCCCATTTGGTACCATAGAGCCTGAGAAAACTGCTTCCAAAGTTCGAACCCAAGTCTGAAATTAACGTCCATAAAAATTGTGATATTTTAAAAAATCCAACTTTATAAAGATTTTGTTACTTTGATTCTTACCACTATTCCAAAATTTCAGCCCATTTGGTACCATAGATTTTGAGAAAACTGCTTCCAAAGTTCGAACCCAAGTCTGAAATTAGCGTTCATTAAATTCAAGATTTTTCTAAGAGTCAAACTTTATGGAGATTTTGTGAATGAATTTGATTTGTACCACGATTTTTACCACGTTTCCAAAATTTCTGCCCATTTGGTACCATAGATTTTGAGAAAACTGCATCCAAAGTTCGAACCCAAGTCTGAAATTAGCGTCCATTAAAATGATGATTTTTCTAAGAGTGAAACTTTATGGAGATTTTGTGACTGAATTCGATTTGTACCACGATTCTTACCACTTTTCCAAAATTTCAGCCCATTTGGTAACATAGATTTTGAGAAATCTGCTTCCAAAGTTTGAACCCAAGTCTGAAATAAGCGTTCATTAAATTCAAGATTTTTCTAAGAGTCAAACTTTATGGAGATTTTGTGACTGAATTTGATTTGTACCACGATTTTTACCACGTTTCCAAAATTTCAGCCCATTTGGTACCATAGAGCCTGAGAAAACTGCTTCCAAAGTTCGAACGCAAGTCTGAAATTAGCGTCCATAAAAATTATGATTTTTAAAAAAATCCAACTTTATATAGATTATGTGACTGAATTCGATTTGGAGCAGGATTCTTATGACTGTTCCAAACTTCTAGCCCATTTGGTACCAAAGAGCCTGAAAAAACTGCTTCCAAAGTTCGAACCCAAGTCTGAAATTAGCGTTCATTAAAATGATGATTTTTCTAAGAGTGAAACTTTATGGAGATTTTGTGACTGAATTCGATTTGTACCACGATTCTTACCACTTTTCCAAAATTTCAGCCCATTTGGTAACATAGATTTTGAGAAATCTGCTTCCAAAGTTTGAACCCAAGTCTGAAATAAGCGTTCATTAAATTCAAGATTTTTCTAAGAGTCAAACTTTATGGAGATTTTGTGAATGAATTTGATTTGTACCACGATTTTTACCACGTTTCCAAAATTTCTGCCCATTTGGTACCATAGATTTTGAGAAAACTGCATCCAAAGTTCGAACCCAAGTCTGAAATTAGCGTCCATTAAAATGATGATTTTTCTAAGAGTGAAACTTTATGGAGATTTTGTGACTGAATTCGATTTGTACCACGATTCTTACCACTTTTCCAAAATTTCAGCCCATTTGGTAACATAGATTTTGAGAAAACTGCTTCCAAAGTTCGAACCCAAGTCTGAAATTAGCGTCCATTAAAATGATGATTTTTCTAAGAGTGAAACTTTATGGAGATTTTGTGACTGAATTCGATTTGTACCACGATTCTTACCACTTTTCCAAAATTTCAGCCCATTTGGTAACATAGATTTTGAGAAATCTGCTTCCAAAGTTTGAACCCAAGTCTGAAATAAGCGTTCATTAAAATTATGATTTTTAAAAAAATCCAACTTTATATAGATTTTGTGACTGAATTGGATTTGGAGCATGATTCTTATGACTGTTCCAAACTTCTAGCCCATTTGGTACCATAGAGCCTGAGAAAACTGCTTCCAAAGTTCGAACCCAAGTCTGAAATTAGCGTTCATAAAAATCATGATTTTTCTACGAGTGAAACTTTATGGAGATTTTGTGACTGAATTCGATTTGTACCACGATTCTTACCACTTTTCCAAAATTTCAGCCCATTTGGTAACATAGATTTTGAGAAATCTGCTTCCAAAGTTTGAACCCAAGTCTGAAATAAGCGTTCATTAAATTCAAGATTTTTCTAAGAGTCAAACTTTATGGAGATTTTGTGAATGAATTTGATTTGTACCACGATTTTTACCACGTTTCCAAAATTTCTGCCCATTTGGTACCATAGATTTTGAGAAAACTGCATCCAAAGTTCGAACCCAAGTCTGAAATTAGCGTCCATTAAAATGATGATTTTTCTAAGAGTGAAACTTTATGGAGATTTTGTGACTGAATTCGATTTGTACCACGATTCTTACCACTTTTCCAAAATTTCAGCCCATTTGGTAACATAGATTTTGAGAAATCTGCTTCCAAAGTTTGAACCCAAGTCTGAAATAAGCGTTCATTAAATTCAAGATTTTTCTAAGAGTCAAACTTTATGGAGATTTTGTGACTGAATTTGATTTGTACCACGATTTTTACCACGTTTCCAAAATTTCAGCCCATTTGGTACCATAGAGCCTGAGAAAACTGCTTCCAAAGTTCGAACGCAAGTCTGAAATTAGCGTCCATAAAAATTATGATTTTTAAAAAAATCCAACTTTATATAGATTATGTGACTGAATTCGATTTGGAGCAGGATTCTTATGACTGTTCCAAACTTCTAGCCCATTTGGTACCAAAGAGCCTGAAAAAACTGCTTCCAAAGTTCGAACCCAAGTCTGAAATTAGCGTTCATTAAAATCATGATTTTTCTAAGAGTGAATTTTTATGGAGATTTTGTGACTGAATTCGATTTGTACCACGATTCTTACCACTTTTCCAAAATTTTATCCCATTTGGTACCATAGAGCCTGAGAAAACTGCTTCCGAAGTTCGAACCCAAGTCTGAAATTAGCGTCCATAAAAATTATGATTTTAAAAAAAATCCAACTTTATATAGATTTTGTGACTGAATTCGATTTGGAGCATGATTCTTATGACTGTTCCAAAATTATAGCCCATTTGATAACATAGAGCCTGAGAAAACTGCTTCCAAAGTTCGAACCCAAGTCTGAAATCAGCCTTAATAAAATCATGATTTTTTTAAGAATCAAACTTTATGGAGATTTTGTGACTGAATTCGATTTGAACCACGATTCTTAAAACTTTTCCAAAATTTCAGCCCATTTGGTAACATAGATTTTGAGAAATCTGCTTCCAAAGTTTGAACCCAAGTCTGAAATAAGCGTTCATTAAATTCAAGATTTTTCTAAGAGTCAAACTTTATGGAGATTTTGTGACTGAATTTGATTTGTACCACTATTTTTACCACGTTTCCAAAATTTCTGCCCATTTGGTACCATAGAGCCTGAGAAAACTGCTTCCAAAGTCCGAACCCAAGTCTGAAATTAGCGTCCATTAAAATGATGATTTTTCTAAGAGTGAAACTTTATGGAGATTTTGTGACTGAATTCGATATGTACCACGATTTTTACCACGTTTCCAAAATTTCAGCCTATTTGGTACCATAGAGCCTGAGAAAACTGCTTCCAAAGTTCGAACGCAAGTCTGAAATTAGCGTCCATAAAAATTATGATTTTTAAAAAAATCCAACTTTATATAGATTATGTGACTGAATTCGATTTGGAGCATGATTCTAATGACTGTTCCAAACTTCTAGCCCATTTGGTACCATAGAGCCTGAGAAAACTGCTTCCAAAGTTCGAACCCAAGTCTGAAATTAGGGTTCATTAAAATCAAGATTTTTTAAAAAATCCAACTTTATATAGATTTTGTGACTGAATTCGATTTGGAGCATGATTCTTATGACTGTTCCAAAATTCTAGCCCATTTGGTACCATAGAGCCTGAGAAAACTGCTTCCAAAGTTCGAACCCAAGTCTGAAATAAGCGTTCATTAAATTCAAGATTTTTCTAAGAGTCAAACTTTATGGAGATTTTGTGACTGAATTTGATTTGTACCACGATTTTTATCACGTTTCCAAAATTTCTGCCCATTTGGTACCATAGAGCCTGAGAAAACTGCTTCCAAAGTTCGAACGCAAGTCTGAAATTAGCGTCCATAAAAATTATGATTTTTAAAAAAATCCACATTTATATAGATTATGTGACTGAATTCGATTTGGAGCATGATTCTAATGACTGTTCCAAACTTCTAGCCCATTTGGTACCATAGAGCCTGAGAAAACTGCTTCCAAAGTTCGAACCCAAGTCTGAAATTAACGTCCATAAAAATTGTGATATTTTAAAAAATCCAACTTTATAAAGATTTTGTTACTTTGATTCTTACCACTATTCCAAAATTTCAGCCCATTTGGTACCATAGATTTTGAGAAAACTGCTTCCAAAGTTCGAACCCAAGTCTGAAATTAGCGTCCATTAAAATGATGATTTTTCTAAGAGTGAAACTTTATGGAGATTTTGTGACTGAATTCGATTTGTACCACGATTCTTACCACTTTTCCAAAATTTCAGCCCATTTGGTAACATAGATTTTGAGAAATCTGCTTCCAAAGTTTGAACCCAAGTCTGAAATAAGCGTTCATTAAAATTATGATTTTTAAAAAAATCCAACTTTATATAGATTTTGTGACTGAATTGGATTTGGAGCATGATTCTTATGACTGTTCCAAACTTCTAGCCCATTTGGTACCATAGAGCCTGAGAAAACTGCTTCCAAAGTTCGAACCCAAGTCTGAAATTAGCGTTCATAAAAATCATGATTTTTCTACGAGTGAAACTTTATGGAGATTTTGTGACTGAATTCGATTTGTACCACGATTTTTACCACTTTTCCAAAATTTCAGCCCATTTGGTAACATAGATTTTGAGAAATCTGCTTCCAAAGTTTGAACCCAAGTCTGAAATAAGCGTTCATTAAATTCAAGATTTTTCTAAGAGTCAAACTTTATGGAGATTTTGTGAATGAATTTGATTTGTACCACGATTTTTACCACGTTTCCAAAATTTCTGCCCATTTGGTACCATAGATTTTGAGAAAACTGCATCCAAAGTTCGAACCCAAGTCTGAAATTAGCGTCCATTAAAATGATGATTTTTCTAAGAGTGAAACTTTATGGAGATTTTGTGACTGAATTCGATTTGTACCACGATTCTTACCACTTTTCCAAAATTTCAGCCCATTTGGTAACATAGATTTTGAGAAATCTGCTTCCAAAGTTTGAACCCAAGTCTGAAATAAGCGTTCATTAAATTCAAGATTTTTCTAAGAGTCAAACTTTATGGAGATTTTGTGACTGAATTTGATTTGTACCACGATTTTTACCACGTTTCCAAAATTTCAGCCCATTTGGTACCATAGAGCCTGAGAAAACTGCTTCCAAAGTTCGAACGCAAGTCTGAAATTAGCGTCCATAAAAATTATGATTTTTAAAAAAATCCAACTTTATATAGATTATGTGACTGAATTCGATTTGGAGCAGGATTCTTATGACTGTTCCAAACTTCTAGCCCATTTGGTACCAAAGAGCCTGAAAAAACTGCTTCCAAAGTTCGAACCCAAGTCTGAAATTAGCGTTCATTAAAATCATGATTTTTCTAAGAGTGAATTTTTATGGAGATTTTGTGACTGAATTCGATTTGTACCACGATTCTTACCACTTTTCCAAAATTTTATCCCATTTGGTACCATAGAGCCTGAGAAAACTGCTTCCGAAGTTCGAACCCAAGTCTGAAATTAGCGTCCATAAAAATTATGATTTTAAAAAAAATCCAACTTTATATAGATTTTGTGACTGAATTCGATTTGGAGCATGATTCTTATGACTGTTCCAAAATTATAGCCCATTTGATAACATAGAGCCTGAGAAAACTGCTTCCAAAGTTCGAACCCAAGTCTGAAATCAGCCTTAATAAAATCATGATTTTTTTAAGAATCAAACTTTATGGAGATTTTGTGACTGAATTCGATTTGAACCACGATTCTTAAAACTTTTCCAAAATTTCAGCCCATTTGGTAACATAGATTTTGAGAAATCTGCTTCCAAAGTTTGAACCCAAGTCTGAAATAAGCGTTCATTAAATTCAAGATTTTTCTAAGAGTCAAACTTTATGGAGATTTTGTGACTGAATTTGATTTGTACCACTATTTTTACCACGTTTCCAAAATTTCTGCCCATTTGGTACCATAGAGCCTGAGAAAACTGCTTCCAAA
Organism: Hesperophylax magnus; assembly: GCA_026573805.1. Lineage (NCBI taxonomy): Eukaryota > Metazoa > Arthropoda > Insecta > Trichoptera > Limnephilidae > Hesperophylax > Hesperophylax magnus. Next base: position 15,458 of record JAIUSX010000043.1, on the reverse strand, counting down.
GTCCGAACCCAAGTCTGAAATTAGCGTCCATTAAAATGATGATTTTTCTAAGAGTGAAACTTTATGGAGATTTTGTGACTGAATTCGATATGTACCACGATTTTTACCACGTTTCCAAAATTTCAGCCTATTTGGTACCATAGAGCCTGAGAAAACTGCTTCCAAAGTTCGAACGCAAGTCTGAAATTAGCGTCCATAAAAATTATGATTTTTAAAAAAATCCAACTTTATATAGATTATGTGACTGAATTCGATTTGGAGCATGATTCTAATGACTGTTCCAAAATTCTAGCCCATTTGGTACCATAGAGCCTGAGAAAACTGCTTCCAAAGTCCGAACCCAAGTCTGAAATTAGCGTCCATTAAAATGATGATTTTTCTAAGAGTGAAACTTTATGGAGATTTTGTGACTGAATTCGATATGTACCACGATTTTTACCACGTTTCCAAAATTTCAGCCTATTTGGTACCATAGAGCCTGAGAAAACTGCTTCCAAAGTTCGAACGCAAGTCTGAAATTAGCGTCCATAAAAATTATGATTTTTAAAAAAATCCAACTTTATATAGATTATGTGACTGAATTCGATTTGGAGCATGATTCTAATGACTGTTCCAAACTTCTAGCCCATTTGGTACCATAGAGCCTGAGAAAACTGCTTCCAAAGTTCGAACCCAAGTCTGAAATTAGGGTTCATTAAAATCAAGATTTTTTAAAAAATCCAACTTTATATAGATTTTGTGACTGAATTCGATTTGGAGCATGATTCTTATGACTGTTCCAAAATTCTAGCCCATTTGGTACCATAGAGCCTGAGAAAACTGCTTCCAAAGTTCGAACCCAAGTCTGAAATAAGCGTTCATTAAATTCAAGATTTTTCTAAGAGTCAAACTTTATGGAGATTTTGTGACTGAATTTGATTTGTACCACGATTTTTATCACGTTTCCAAAATTTCTGCCCATTTGGTACCATAGAGCCTGAGAAAACTGCTTCCAAAGTTCGAACGCAAGTCTGAAATTAGCGTCCATAAAAATTATGATTTTTAAAAAAATCCACATTTATATAGATTATGTGACTGAATTCGATTTGGAGCATGATTCTAATGACTGTTCCAAACTTCTAGCCCATTTGGTACCATAGAGCCTGAGAAAACTGCTTCCAAAGTTCGAACCCAAGTCTGAAATTAGGGTTCATTAAAATCAAGATTTTTTAAAAAAATCCAACTTTATATAGATTTTGTGACTGAATTCGATTTGGAGCATGATTCTTATGACTGTTCCAAAATTCTAGCCAATTCTAGCCCCACCACGATTCTTACCACTTTTCCAAAATTTCAGCCCATTTGGTAACATAGATTTTGAGAAATCTGCTTCCAAAGTTTGAACCCAAGTCTGAAATAAGCGTTCATTAAATTCAAGATTTTTCTAAGAGTCAAACTTTATGGAGATTTTGTGACTGAATTTGATTTGTACCACGATTTTTATCACGTTTCCAAAATTTCTGCCCATTTGGTACCATAGAGCCTGAGAAAACTGCTTCCAAAGTTCGAACGCAAGTCTGAAATTAGCGTCCATAAAAATTATGATTTTTAAAAAAATCCACATTTATATAGATTATGTGACTGAATTCGATTTGGAGCATGATTCTAATGACTGTTCCAAACTTCTAGCCCATTTGGTACCATAGAGCCTGAGAAAACTGCTTCCAAAGTTCGAACCCAAGTCTGAAATTAGGGTTCATTAAAATCAAGATTTTTTAAAAAAATCCAACTTTATATAGATTTTGTGACTGAATTTGATTTGTACCACTATTTTTACCACGTTTCCAAAATTTCTGCCCATTTGGTACCATAGAGCCTGAGAAAACTGCTTCCAAAGTCCGAACCCAAGTCTGAAATTAGCGTCCATTAAAATGATGATTTTTCTAAGAGTGAAACTTTATGGAGATTTTGTGACTGAATTCGATATGTACCACGATTTTTACCACGTTTCCAAAATTTCAGCCTATTTGGTACCATAGAGCCTGAGAAAACTGCTTCCAAAGTTCGAACGCAAGTCTGAAATTAGCGTCCATAAAAATTATGATTTTTAAAAAAATCCAACTTTATATAGATTATGTGACTGAATTCGATTTGGAGCATGATTCTAATGACTGTTCCAAACTTCTAGCCCATTTGGTACCATAGAGCCTGAGAAAACTGCTTCCAAAGTTCGAACCCAAGTCTGAAATTAGGGTTCATTAAAATCAAGATTTTTTAAAAAATCCAACTTTATATAGATTTTGTGACTGAATTCGATTTGGAGCATGATTCTTATGACTGTTCCAAAATTCTAGCCCATTTGGTACCATAGAGCCTGAGAAAACTGCTTCCAAAGTTCGAACCCAAGTCTGAAATAAGCGTTCATTAAATTCAAGATTTTTCTAAGAGTCAAACTTTATGGAGATTTTGTGACTGAATTTGATTTGTACCACGATTTTTATCACGTTTCCAAAATTTCTGCCCATTTGGTACCATAGAGCCTGAGAAAACTGCTTCCAAAGTTCGAACGCAAGTCTGAAATTAGCGTCCATAAAAATTATGATTTTTAAAAAAATCCACATTTATATAGATTATGTGACTGAATTCGATTTGGAGCATGATTCTTATGACTGTTCCAAAATTCTAGCCCATTTGGTACCATAGAGCCTGAGAAAACTGCTTCCAAAGTTCGAACCCAAGTCTGAAATAAGCGTTCATTAAATTCAAGATTTTTCTAAGAGTCAAACTTTATGGAGATTTTGTGACTGAATTTGATTTGTACCACGATTTTTACCACGTTTCCAAAATTTCAGCCCATTTGGTACCATAGAGCCTGAGAAAACTGCTTCCAAAGTTCGAACCCAAGTCTGAAATAAGCGTTCATTAAATTCAAGATTTTTCTAAGAGTCAAACTTTATGGAGATTTTGTGACTGAATTTGATTTGTACCACGATTTTTATCACGTTTCCAAAATTTCTGCCCATTTGGTACCATAGAGCCTGTGAAAACTGCTTCCAAAGTTCGAACGCAAGTCTGAAATTAGCGTCCATAAAAATTATGATTTTTAAAAAAATCCAACTTTATATAGATTATGTGACTGAATTCGATTTGGAACAGGATTCTTATGACTGTTCCAAACTTCTAGCCCATTTGGTACCAAAGAGCCTGAAAAAACTGCTTCCAAAGTTCGAACCCAAGTCTGAAATTAGCGTTCATTAAAATCATGATTTTTCTAAGAGTGAATTTTTATGGAGATTTTGTGACTGAATTCGATTTGTACCACGATTTTTATCACGTTTCCAAAATTTCTGCCCATTTGGTACCATAGAGCCTGAGAAAACTGCTTCCAAAGTCCGAACCCAAGTCTGAAATTAGCGTCCATAAAAATTATGATATTTAAAAAAATCCAACTTTATAAAGATTTTGTGACTAAATTCGATTTGTACCACGATTCTTACCACTATTCCAAAATTTCAGCCCATTTGGTACCATAGATTTTGAGAAAACTGCTTCCAAAAGTCGAACCCAAGTCTGAAATTAGCGTCCATTAAAATGATGATTTTTCTAAGAGTGAAACTTTATGGAGATTTTGGGACTGAATTCGATTTGTACCACGATTTTTACCACGTTTCCAAAATTTCAGCCCATTTGGTACCATAGAGCCTGAGAAAACTGCTTCCAAAGTTCGAACGCAAGTCTGAAATTAGCGTCCATAAAAATTATGATTTTTAAAAAAATCCAACTTTATATAGATTATGTGACTGAATTCGATTTGGAGCATGATTCTAATGACTGTTCCAAACTTCTAGCCCATTTGGTACCATAGAGCCTGAGAAAACTGCTTCCAAAGTTCGAACCCAAGTCTGAAATTAGGGTTCATTAAAATCAAGATTTTTAAAAAAATCCAACTTTATATAGATTTTGTGACTGAATTCGATTTGGAGCATGATTCTTATGACTGTTCCAAAATTCTAGCCCATTTGGTACCATAGAGCCTGAGAAAACTGCTTCCAAAGTTCGAACCCAAGTCTGAAATAAGCGTTCATTAAATTCAAGATTTTTCTAAGAGTCAAACTTTATGGAGATTTTGTGACTGAATTTGATTTGTACCACGATTTTTACCACGTTTCCAAAATTTCTGCCCATTTGGTACCATAGAGCCTGAGAAAACTGCTTCCAAAGTTCGAACGCAAGTCTGAAATTAGCGTCCATAAAAATTATGATTTTTAAAAAAATCCAACTTTATATAGATTATGTGACTGAATTCGATTTGGAGCATGATTCTAATGACTGTTCCAAACTTCTAGCCCATTTGGTACCATAGAGCCTGAGAAAACTGCTTCCAAAGTTCGAACCCAAGTCTGAAATTAACGTCCATAAAAATTGTGATATTTAAAAAAATCCAACTTTATAAAGATTTTGTTACTAAATTCGATTTGTACCACGATTCTTACCACTATTCCAAAATTTCAGCCCATTTGGTACCATAGATTTTGAGAAAACTGCTTCCAAAGTTCGAACCCAAGTCTGAAATTAGCGTCCATTAAAATGATGATTTTTCTAAGAGTGAAACTTTATGGATATTTTGTGACTGAATTCGATTTGTACCACGATTTTTACCACGTTTCCAAAATTTCAGCCCATTTGTTACCATAGAGCCTGAGAAAACTGCTTCCAAAGTTCGAACCCAAGTCTGAAATTAGCGTCCATAAAAATTATGATATTTAAAAAAATCTAACTTTTTATAGATTTTGTGACTGAATTCGAATTGGAGCATGATTCTTATGACTGTTCCAAAATTCTAGCCCATTTGGTACCATAGAGCCTGAGAAAACTGCTTCCAAAGTTCGAACCCAAGTCTGAAATTAGCGTTCATTAAAATCATGATTTTTCTAAGAGTGAATTTTTATGGAGATTTTGTGAGTGAATTCGATTTGTACCACGATTCTTACCACTTTTCCAAAATTTTAGCCCATTTGGTACCATAGAGCCTGAGAAAACTGCTTCCGAAGTTCGAACCCAAGTCTGAAATTAGCGTCCATAAAAATTATGATTTTTAAAAAAATCCAACTTTATATAGATTTTGTGACTGAATTCGATTTGGAGCATGATTCTTATGACTGTTCCAAAATTCTAGCCCATTTGGTACCATAGAGCCTGAGAAAACTGCTTCCAAAGTTCGAACCCAAGTCTGAAATTAGCGTTCATTAAAATCATGATTTTTCTAAGAGTGAATTTTTATGGAGATTTTGTGAGTGAATTCGATTTGTACCACGATTCTTACCACTTTTCCAAAATTTTAGCCCATTTGGTACCATAGAGCCTGAGAAAACTGCTTCCGAAGTTCGAACCCAAGTCTGAAATTAGCGTCCATAAAAATTATGATTTTTAAAAAAATCCAACTTTATATAGATTTTGTGACTGAATTCGATTTGGAGCATGATTCTTATGACTGTTCCAAAATTCTAGCCCATTTGGTACCATAGAGCCTGAGAAAACTGCTTCCAAAGTTCGAACCCAAGTCTGAAATTAGCGTTCATTAAATTCAAGATTTTTCTAAGAGTCAAACTTTATGGAGATTTTGTGACTGAATTCGATTTGTACCACGATTCTTACCACGTTTCCAAAATTTCTGCCCATTTGGTACCATAGAGCCTGAGAAAACTGATTCCAAAGTTCGAACCCAAGTCTGAAATTAGCGTCCATAAAAATTATGATTTTTAAAATAATCCAACTTTATATAGATTTTGTGACTGAATTCGATTTGGAGCATGATACTTATGACTGTTCCAAGCTTCTAGCCCATTTGGTACCATAGAGCCTGAGAAAACTGCTTCCAAAGTTCGAACCCAAGTCTGAAATTAGCGTCCATAAAAATAATGATTTAAAAAAAAATCCAACTTTATATAGATTTTGTGACTGAACTCGATTTGGAGCATGATTCTTATGACTATTCCAAACTTCTAGCCCATTTGGTACCATAGAGCCTGAGAAAACTGCTTCCAAAGTGCGAACCCAAGTCTGAAATTAACGTCCATAAAAATTATGATTTTTAAAAAAATCCAACTTTATATAGATTATGTGACTGAATTCGATTTGGAGCATGATTCTAATGACTGTTCCAAACTTCTAGCCCATTTGGTACCGTAGAGCCTGAGAAAACTGCTTCCAAAGTTCGAACCCAAGTCTGAAATTAGCGTCCATAAAAATTATGATTTTTAAAAAAATCCAACTTTATATAGATTTTGTGACAGAATTCGATTTGGAGCATGATTCTTATGACTGTTCCAATATTCTAGCCCATTTGGTACCATAGAGCCTGAGAAAACTGCTTCCAAAGTTCGAACCCAAGTCTGAAATTAGCGTTCATTAAATTCAAGATTTTTCTAAGAGTCAAACTTTATGGAGATTTTGTGACTGGATTCGATTTGTACCACGATTCTTACCACGTTTCCAAAATTTCTGCCCATTTGGTACCATAGAGCCTGAGAAAACTGCTTCCAAAGTTCGAACCCAAGTCTGAAATTAGCGTCCATAAAAATTATGATTTTTAAAATAATCCAACTTTATATAGATTTTGTGACTGAATTCGATTTGGAGCATGATTCTTATGACTGTTCCAAACTTCTAGCCCATTTGGTACCATAGAGCCTGAATAAACTGCTTCCAAAGTTCGAACCCAAGTCTGAAATTAGCGTCCATAAAAATAATGATTTAAAAAAAAATCCAACTTTATATAGATTTTGTGACTGAACTCGATTTGGAGCATGATTCTTATGACTATTCCAAACTTCTAGCCCATTTGGTACCATAGAGCCTGAGAAAACTGCTTCCAAAGTTCGAACCCAAGTTTGAAATTAACGTCCATAAAAATTATGATATTTAAAAAAATCCAACTTTATATAGATTTTGTGACTGAATTCGAATTGGAGCATGATTCTTATGACTGTTCCAAAATTCTAGCCCATTTGGTACCATAGAGCCTGAGAAAACTGCTTCCAAAGTTCGAACCCAAGTCTGAAATTAGCGTCCATAAAAATTATGATTTTTAAAATAATCCAACTTTATATAGATTTTGTGACTGAATTCGATTTGGAGCATGATTCTTATGACTGTTCCAAACTTCTAGCCCATTTGGTACCATAGAGCCTGAGAAAACTGCTTCCAAAGTTCGAACCCAAGTCTGAAATTAGCGTTCATTAAATTCAAGATTTTTCTAAGAGTCAAACTTTATGGAGATTTTGTGACTGGATTCGATTTGTACCACGATTCTTACCACGTTTCCAAAATTTCTGCCCATTTGGTACCATAGAGCCTGAGAAAACTGATTCCAAAGTTCGAACCCAAGTCTGAAATTAGCGTCCATAAAAATTATGATTTTTAAAATAATCCAACTTTATATAGATTTTGTGACTGAATTCGATTTGGAGCATGATACTTATGACTGTTCCAAGCTTCTAGCCCATTTGGTACCATAGAGCCTGAGAAAACTGCTTCCAAAGTTCGAACCCAAGTCTGAAATTAGCGTCCATAAAAATAATGATTTAAAAAAAAATCCAACTTTATATAGATTTTGTGACTGAACTCGATTTGGAGCATGATTCTTATGACTATTCCAAACTTCTAGCCCATTTGGTACCATAGAGCCTGAGAAAACTGCTTCCAAAGTGCGAACCCAAGTCTGAAATTAACGTCCATAAAAATTATGATTTTTAAAAAAATCCAACTTTATATAGATTATGTGACTGAATTCGATTTGGAGCATGATTCTAATGACTGTTCCAAACTTCTAGCCCATTTGGTACCGTAGAGCCTGAGAAAACTGCTTCCAAAGTTCGAACCCAAGTCTGAAATTAGCGTCCATAAAAATTATGATTTTTAAAAAAATCCAACTTTATATAGATTTTGTGACAGAATTCGATTTGGAGCATGATTCTTATGACTGTTCCAATATTCTAGCCCATTTGGTACCATAGAGCCTGAGAAAACTGCTTCCAAAGTTCGAACCCAAGTCTGAAATTAGCGTTCATTAAATTCAAGATTTTTCTAAGAGTCAAACTTTATGGAGATTTTGTGACTGGATTCGATTTGTACCATGATTCTTACCACGTTTCCAAAATTTCTGCCCATTTGGTACCATAGAGCCTGAGAAAACTGCTTCCAAAGTTCGAACCCAAGTCTGAAATTAGCGTCCATAAAAATTATGATTTTTAAAATAATCCAACTTTATATAGATTTTGTGACTGAATTCGATTTGGAGCATGATTCTTATGACTGTTCCAAACTTCTAGCCCATTTGGTACCATAGAGCCTGAATAAACTGCTTCCAAAGTTCGAACCCAAGTCTGAAATTAGCGTCCATAAAAATAATGATTTAAAAAAAAATCCAACTTTATATAGATTTTGTGACTGAACTCGATTTGGAGCATGATTCTTATGACTATTCCAAACTTCTAGCCCATTTGGTACCATAGAGCCTGAGAAAACTGCTTCCAAAGTTCGAACCCAAGTTTGAAATTAACGTCCATAAAAATTATGATATTTAAAAAAATCCAACTTTATATAGATTTTGTGACTGAATTCGAATTGGAGCATGATTCTTATGACTGTTCCAAAATTCTAGCCCATTTGGTACCATAGAGCCTGAGAAAACTGCTTCCAAAGTTCGAACCCAAGTCTGAAATTAGCGTCCATAAAAATTATGATTTTTAAAATAATCCAACTTTATATAGATTTTGTGACTGAATTCGATTTGGAGCATGATTCTTATGACTGTTCCAAACTTCTAGCCCATTTGGTACCATAGAGCCTGAGAAAACTGCTTCCAAAGTTCGAACCCAAGTCTGAAATTAGCGTCCATAAAAATTATGATTTAAAAAAAAATCCAAATTTATATAGATTTGGTGACTGAACTCGATTTGGAGCACGATTCTTATGACTATTCCAAACTTCTAGCCCATTTGGTACCATAGAGCCTGAGAAAACTGCTTCCAAAGTTCGAACCCAAGTCTGAAATTAACGTCCATAAAAATTGTGATATTTAAAAAAATCCAACTTTATAAAGATTTTGTTACTAAATTCGATTTGTACCACGATTCTTACCACTATTCCAAAATTTCAGCCCATTTGGTACCATAGATTTTGAGAAAACTGCTTCCAAAGTTCGAACCCAAGTCTGAAATTAGCGTCCATTAAAATGATGATTTTTCTAAGAGTGAAACTTTATGGATATTTTGTGACTGAATTCGATTTGTACCACGATTTTTACCACGTTTCCAAAATTTCAGCCCATTTGTTACCATAGAGCCTGAGAAAACTGCTTCCAAAGTTCGAACGCAAGTCTGAAATTAGCGTCCATAAAAATTATGATTTTTAAAAAATTCCAACTTTATATAGATTATGTGACTGAATTCGATTTGGAGCAGGATTCTTATGACTGTTCCAAACTTCTAGCCCATTTGGTACCAAAGAGCCTGAGAAAACTGCTTCCAAAGTTCGAACCCAAGTCTGAAATTAGCGTTCATTAAAATCATGATTTTTCTAAGAGTGAATTTTTATGGAGATTTTGTGACTGAATTCGATTTGTACTACGATTCTTACCACTTTTCCGAAATTTTAGCCCATTTGGTACCATAGAGCCTGAGAAAACTGCTTCCGAAGTTCGAACCCAAGTCTGAAATTAGCGTCCATAAAAATTATGATTTTTAAAAAAATCCAACTTTATATAGATTTTGTGACTGAATTCGATTTGGAGCATGATTCTTATGACTGTTCCAAACTTCTAGCCCATTTGGTACCATAGAGCCTGAGAAAACTGCTTCCAAAGTTCGAACCCAAGTTTGAAATTAACGTCCATAAAAATTATGATATTTAAAAAAATCCAACTTTATATAGATTTTGTGACTGAATTCGAATTGGAGCATGATTCTTATGACTGTTCCAAAATTCTAGCCCATTTGGTACCATAGAGCCTGAGAAAACTGCTTCCAAAGTTCGAACCCAAGTCTGAAATTAGCGTTCATAAAAATCATGATTTTTCTACGAGTGAAACTTTATGGAGATTTTGTGACTGAATTCGATTTGTACCACGATTCTTACCACTTTTCCAAAATTTCAGCCCATTTGGTAACATAGATTTTGAGAAATCTGCTTCCAGGGTTTGAACCCAAGTCTGAAATAAGCGTTCATTAAATTCAAGATTTTTCTAAGAGTCAAACTTTATGGAGATTTTGTGACTGAATTTGATTTGTACCACGATTTTTACCACGTTTCCAAAATTTCTGCCCATTTGGTACCATAGATTTTGAGAAAACTGCTTCCAAAGTTCGAACCCAAGTCTGAAATTAGCGTCCATTAAAATGATGATTTTTCTAAGAGTGAAACTTTATGGAGATTTTGTGACTGAATTCGATTTGTACCACGATTCTTACCACTTTTCCAAAATTTCAGCCCATTTGGTAACATAGATTTTGAGAAATCTGCTTCCAAAGTTTGAACCCAAGTCTGAAATAAGCGTTCATTAAATTCAAGATTTTTCTAAGAGTCAAACTTTATGGAGATTTTGTGACTGAATTTGATTTGTACCACGATTTTTACCACGTTTCCAAAATTTCAGCCCATTTGGTACCATAGAGCCTGAGAAAACTGCTTCCAAAGTTCGAACGCAAGTCTGAAATTAGCGTCCATAAAAATTATGATTTTTAAAAAAATCCAACTTTATATAGATTATGTGACTGAATTCGATTTGGAGCAGGATTCTTATGACTGTTCCAAACTTCTAGCCCATTTGGTACCAAAGAGCCTGAAAAAACTGCTTCCAAAGTTCGAACCCAAGTCTGAAATTAGCGTTCATTAAAATCATGATTTTTCTAAGAGTGAATTTTTATGGAGATTTTGTGACTGAATTCGATTTGTACCACGATTCTTACCACTTTTCCAAAATTTTATCCCATTTGGTACCATAGAGCCTGAGAAAACTGCTTCCGAAGTTCGAACCCAAGTCTGAAATTAGCGTCCATAAAAATTATGATTTTAAAAAAAATCCAACTTTATATAGATTTTGTGACTGAATTCGATTTGGAGCATGATTCTTATGACTGTTCCAAAATTATAGCCCATTTGATACCATAGAGCCTGAGAAAACTGCTTCCAAAGTTCGAACCCAAGTCTGAAATCAGCCTTAATAAAATCATGATTTTTTTAAGAATCAAACTTTATGGAGATTTTGTGACTGAATTCGATTTGAACCACGATTCTTACCACTTTTCCAAAATTTCAGCCCATTTGGTAACATAGATTTTGAGAAATCTGCTTCCAAAGTTTGAACCCAAGTCTGAAATAAGCGTTCATTAAATTCAAGATTTTTCTAAGAGTCAAACTTTACGGAGATTTTGTGACTGAATTTGATTTGTACCACTATTTTTACCACGTTTCCAAAATTTCTGCCCATTTGGTACCATAGAGCCTGAGAAAACTGCTTCCAAAGTCCGAACCCAAGTCTGAAATTAGCGTCCATTAAAATGATGATTTTTCTAAGAGTGAAACTTTATGGAGATTTTGTGACTGAATTCGATTTGTACCACGATTCTTACCACTTTTCCAAAATTTTATCCCTTTTGGTACCATAGAGCCTGAGAAAACTGCTTCCGAAGTTCGAACCCAAGTCTGAAATTAGCGTCCATAAAAATTATGATTTTTAAAAAAATCCAACTTTATATAGATTTTGTGACTGAATTCGATTTGGAGCATGATTCTTATGACTGTTCCAAACTTCTAGCCCATTTGGTACCATAGAGCCTGAGAAAACTGCTTCCAAAGTTCGAACCCAAGTCTGAAATTAGCGTCCATAAAAATTATGATTTAAAAAAAAATCCAAATTTATATAGATTTGGTGACTGAACTCGATTTGGAGCACGATTCTTATGACTATTCCAAACTTCTAGCCCATTTGGTACCATAGAGCCTGAGAAAACTGCTTCCAAAGTTCGAACCCAAGTCTGAAATTAACGTCCATAAAAATTGTGATATTTAAAAAAATCCAACTTTATAAAGATTTTGTTACTAAATTCGATTTGTACCACGATTCTTACCACTATTCCAAAATTTCAGCCCATTTGGTACCATAGATTTTGAGAAAACTGCTTCCAAAGTTCGAACCCAAGTCTGAAATTAGCGTCCATTAAAATGATGATTTTTCTAAGAGTGAAACTTTATGGATATTTTGTGACTGAATTCGATTTGTACCACGATTTTTACCACGTTTCCAAAATTTCAGCCCATTTGTTACCATAGAGCCTGAGAAAACTGCTTCCGAAGTTCGAACCCAAGTCTAAAATTAGCGTCCATAAAAATTATGATTTTAAAAAAAATCCAACTTTATATAGATTTTGTGACTGAATTCGATTTGGAGCATGATTCTTATGACTGTTCCAAAATTATAGCCCATTTGATACCATAGAGCCTGAGAAAACTGCTTCCAAAGTTCGAACCCAAGTCTGAAATCAGCCTTAATAAAATCATGATTTTTTTAAGAATCAAACTTTATGGAGATTTTGTGACTGAATTCGATTTGAACCACGATTCTTACCACTTTTCCAAAATTTCAGCCCATTTGGTAACATAGATTTTGAGAAATCTGCTTCCAAAGTTTGAACCCAAGTCTGAAATAAGCGTTCATTAAATTCAAGATTTTTCTAAGAGTCAAACTTTATGGAGATTTTGTGACTGAATTTGATTTGTACCACTATTTTTACCACGTTTCCAAAATTTCTGCCCATTTGGTACCATAGAGCCTGAGAAAACTGCTTCCAAAGTCCGAACCCAAGTCTGAAATTAGCGTCCATTAAAATGATGATTTTTCTAAGAGTGAAACTTTATGGAGATTTTGTGACTGAATTCGATATGTACCACGATTTTTACCACGTTTCCAAAATTTCAGCCCATTTGGTACCATAGAGCCTGAGAAAACTGCTTCCAAAGTTCGAACGCAAGTCTGAAATTAGCGTCCATAAAAATTATGATTTTTAAAAAAATCCAACTTTATATAGATTATGTGACTGAATTCGATTTGGAGCATGATTCTAATGACTGTTCCAAACTTCTAGCCCATTTGGTACCATAGAGCCTGAGAAAACTGCTTCCAAAGTTCGAACCCAAGTCTGAAATTAGGGTTCATTAAAATCAAGATTTTTTAAAAAATCCAACTTTATATAGATTTTGTGACTGAATTCGATTTGGAGCATGATTCTTATGACTGTTCCAAAATTCTAGCCCATTTGGTACCATAGAGCCTGAGAAAACTGCTTCCAAAGTTCGAACCCAAGTCTGAAATAAGCGTTCATTAAATTCAAGATTTTTCTAAGAGTCAAACTTTATGGAGATTTTGTGACTGAATTTGAATTGTACCACGATTTTTATCACGTTTCCAAAATTTCTGCCCATTTGGTACCATAGAGCCTGAGAAAACTGCTTCCAAAGTTCGAACGCAAGTCTGAAATTAGCGTCCATAAAAATTATGATTTTTAAAAAAATCCACATTTATATAGATTATGTGACTGAATTCGATTTGGAGCATGATTCTAATGACTGTTCCAAACTTCTAGCCAATTCTAGCCCCACCACGATTCTTACCACTTTTCCAAAATTTCAGCCCATTTGGTAACATAGATTTTGAGAAATCTGCTTCCAAAGTTTGAACCCAAGTCTGAAATAAGCGTTCATTACATTCAAGATTTTTCTAAGAGTCAAACTTTATGGAGATTTTGTGACTGAATTTGATTTGTACCACGATTTTTACCACGTTTCCAAAATTTCAGCCCATTTGGTACCATAGAGCCTGAGAAAACTGCTTCCAAAGTCCGAACCCAAGTCTGAAATTAGCGTCCATTAAAATTATGATTTTTATAAAAATCCAACTTTATATAGATTTTGTGACTGAATTCGAATTGGAGCATGATTCTTATGACTGTTCCAAAATTCTAGCCCATTTGGTACCATAGAGCCTGAGTAAACTGCTTCCAAAGTCCGAACCCAAGTCTGAAATTAGCGTCCATTAAAATTATGATTTTTATAAAAATCCAACTTTATATAGATTTTGTGACTGAATTCGAATTGGAGCATGATTCTTATGACTGTTCCAAAATTCTAGCCCATTTGGTACCATAGAGCCTGAGTAAACTGCTTCCAAAGTCCGAACCCAAGTCTGAAATTAGCGTTCATTAAAATCATGATTTTTCTAAGAGTGAATTTTTATGGAGATTTTGTGAGTGAATTCGATTTGTACCACGATTCTTACCACTTTTCCAAAATTCTAGCCCATTTGGTACCATAGAGCCTGAGAAAACTGCTTCCAAAGTTCGAACCCAAGTCTGAAATTAGCGTTCATTAAAATCATGATTTTTCTAAGAGTGAATTTTTATGGAGATTTTGTGAGTGAATTCGATTTGTACCACGATTCTTACCACGTTTCCAAAATTTCAGCCCATTTGGTACCATAGAGCCTGAGAAAACTGCTTCCAAAGTTCGAACGCAAGTCTGAAATTAGCGTCCATAAAAATTATGATTTTTAAAAAAATCCAACTTTATATAGATTATGTGACTGAATTCGATTTGGAGCATGATTCTAATGACTGTTCCAAACTTCTAGCCCATTTGGTACCATAGAGCCTGAGAAAACTGCTTCCAAAGTTCGAACCCAAGTCTGAAATTAGGGTTCATTAAAATCAAGATTTTTTAAAAAATCCAACTTTATATAGATTTTGTGACTGAATTCGATTTGGAGCATGATTCTTATGACTGTTCCAAAATTCTAGCCCATTTGGTACCATAGAGCCTGAGAAAACTGCTTCCAAAGTTCGAACCCAAGTCTGAAATAAGCGTTCATTAAATTCAAGATTTTTCTAAGAGTCAAACTTTATGGAGATTTTGTGACTGAATTTGATTTGTACCACGATTTTTATCACGTTTCCAAAATTTCTGCCCATTTGGTACCATAGAGCCTGAGAAAACTGCTTCCAAAGTTCGAACGCAAGTCTGAAATTAGCGTCCATAAAAATTATGATTTTTAAAAAAATCCACATTTATATAGATTATGTGACTGAATTCGATTTGGAGCATGATTCTAATGACTGTTCCAAACTTCTAGCCAATTCTAGCCCCACCACGATTCTTACCACTTTTCCAAAATTTCAGCCCATTTGGTAACATAGATTTTGAGAAATCTGCTTCCAAAGTTTGAACCCAAGTCTGAAATAAGCGTTCATTAAATTCAAGATTTTTCTAAGAGTCAAACTTTATGGAGATTTTGTGACTGAATTTGATTTGTACCACGATTTTTACCACGTTTCCAAAATTTCGGCCCATTTGGTACCATAGAGCCTGAGAAAACTGCTTCCAAAGTCCGAACCCAAGTCTGAAATTAGCGTCCATTAAAATTATGATTT